>FR997744.1:0-4910320 GCA_905475445.1 Ochropleura plecta | reverse complement strand
CGCCTGCGCAGGTGACGTCACGTGCACATTCGCGGCGCGCAGCAGCACCAGCTGAGAGCGCAGCGCGCGCGCCGGCGGCACGTAGCTGCGCGCGCGCTCGATACGCGCCAGTGCAGCTTCTATGAGCGCGCGCGAGTACTGCACCGAGTGCGGCACACGACCTAACAGAGTCCGCACGCACGCCTCCACCTTCTGTGGCCACGAAGCTGCGTCTTTGAATACTCCCTCTAGGTCCGCAACGTCGTCACCGACCATCAAATTATACATATGCTTGATCACCTCATTTTCTAGTTGCCTTTTTGTCTTGTATTCTGCGATATTTTGTTCAATCACAGTTTGGATCTCGTCCGGTGCACATCCAAGACAATATACAGTGCCGGTTAAACCTAAAATGATAAATGAACATACATAAATATAAGGTGTCAATAATTATAAGGTGTCTGACTTGTACTAACTAAAACCCACCCATGTTCCTTCTATTGCCCTTTACGTTCCGGGCCCGCGGTATCTCTTTCGAACAACCCGCAACCCCGGCAGACGGTGGCCCTGGCAGGCCCCTCTGCTTTGCTGACATCTCTTTGAGGCGCGCGTGGAACGATAACGTACCGTCGACAAGGCCTGTCGTCAATAGACGGACGGACGGTGAGCTACCGTCCACAGGCCCGCATCTACGGTGGCCGGGAGTCGTCTCGCGGCAACTGGGTTGGTTTAAGGTTCTCTCCCTCAAACGCCGGCCACCTCGTTCGCTAGCATGACTGCTTCGCAGAAGGAGGTGACCGCTTCCCATTTCCTCTCGCTCCGGACCATGGACTGAACCAGCTACACCGCCGTCGATCGCCTCTAGCTCGGGCACGGCGGTGCTCCGCCCCGCGCTGGGCAGACCACCACTGTGTGCTCCACCGTCTCCTCCGGGCGATCGTCACAATGGTGACACCCAGGCGTTTCCGCCCGCCCGATTATATGTAGGAACCTCCCGAAACTTCCGTGTCCGATGAGAACCTGCGTCAGGCGGTAGGTGAGGACGCCATGGCGCCTCTCCAGCCACTCCTCAAAGAGGGGACTTACCGCCACTATTTGGCGTGCCCTAAAATAAATATCTTGGAACATGTTAGTTAACCAATATTGCTCACCATTTTCTTCAAGTATAGCTGCCATTTCCAACGCCTCCAGAACGCCAGTTTCATAACCCAATAAGTAGAAAGTGTTTTTCATTCCAGTCTTATTCAGCAGCACCTTAAAATATAAATCGAATGCCTGTAGTTAAATCTACTTCAATTTAATGATTTGTTATTTTCATTTTGTGAGATTGTACTTCATGTGTTGTGTACACTGTTTTTCCTGTTTATTGTCATCAATAATTTCTCTCACGCTTTTTAAGCCGTTTTATACACAAGTATAGTAAAATAACATAAATTACGTCAACGTGTCTCTGTGCAGTCTCCCGCACGGTCTCCGTCGGGTGGTCGAGGCCCGGCTGCAGCACCAGCGCCGGCAGCTTGAGGCGCTCGCACAGCACGCGGAACCGCTCGTGGTGACCCTCTATGCCCGGCACTATGCATAGATATGTCAGTTTTCCGTCAAATTCGTCTTCACGCTGAAATATTTTAAAATCGAAAAATTATAATTACAAAACATCTCCTTACAAATAATTTACATTAAAAATCATTCGAAGCGGTCAACATTTAAAATATTTCTGTCAAATAATACTAAATAAATTATAAAAAACTTCATTATAAATATTCATAATATAAAATGTCAAACTTGTCCGGTAGAAATTTTAATCCACTTGTGCAGTACAAGTGGATTACAACAACATCGGACAGTCAAATCTCATAGCAATCATCATAAGGATGCCGTTGCTACTGTCCCTCAATCGTCGTTGCAATGAAGCTACTCTTTTGTGCAGTATCGCTTTGTAACCATATGTATGAGCTTCAGCAAACATTAACGACGCACTGCAATAGGGGGGTAGCCGCATCAACATCCTGAAGATATTGTTATATTGAACGCGTAAGACATTAGCGACCCGACGATTACTAATGATAGAGAACACAATATATCATTTTCGGTGCTCTTGGCACCAGGGCCAACAAAAAAATGGGCGCAGAGCGACATCTTTTAGAAACATACTTTTTTTTATTTACCTAATTTTATACTTGTGTTCGTTATGCTATTGTTTATATAATTAGACTCTTATTCATTAATCTTTGCATTAAATTTTCATATATATTTTTTACCTCATTTAAGGCACACACACCCACATTTAACTTCTAGCTGAGTGATAGTATTATTTATGTCAAACACAACTAATACAATCAATCAGCTAGAAGTTTAAAAAATGCGTATGACCCTTTACATAAATACGAATGCATAATAAGTACTTACCAAAACATCGCCGCTAGTGAGTGTAGGCATGCATACTATTTCTGAAGTCGCCAGTAGTTCGTCCGTGTCCACGTACGATATGAACGTTGCTAAGCCTTTAACATCTTCAAATGCCCTTTCCGTTTTATCCAAATGCAGTATTCTGTTGATGATATGAACCCGTTATCATATTGTTGGCGAGCTTTTGTATAATATGTAACATAAACAACTTACGTTTCAACTGTTAGCAGTGGTATCTCTTGTTCTGTGAACTCAACATTATGATGAATTCTCAAATGACTAGCTACCAGTTGTAATTTATCATCTTGAATTCCAAGTTCTGCTAACTTAGTCGTTTTTGGGGTTTTCCTTGACAAACGTATATCTGGAAACCAAACACAAATAACAAAACTAAACAATCTTATATCATCATTAAACTGTTCCGGTATATTGTGTGATTTGCAGTGTTTTTTTCTACATATTAATAACCAGGTAATTTGTAACTATTGTTGTACAAATAAACATTAATAAATGTAATACACATACAACATAACATTTCGCCTGACACAGGTGTACCTAGTAGTACAAACACATTTCGCCAGTAATGTTTTAGTTTAAGCCGTGTATTAGGGGTGAGCCTATTACAATCAACACGGCACAAATCGAAACTTCGTGGCTACTGAGAAATCCTGATGGAACAAACGAATAACACTTTGCCCAACTTGAGAATCAAACCTTGACCTCACGATCAGCAGCCATTCTTGCGACAAAAATTAAATAGAGGTTATGAATATTAATATTACTGACCAGCCAATACAGCAAGTTCATTCAGCAAATCACGTTGTTGCTCATGTGTTCTCTGTGCCAGCACCAAGGTGTCCACACCGCAGAGTGCACGCTCCACTGCGTCTAGTGTGTCAGCAGAACTCGACTCCTGATGGATATCAATGAAGTTGACATTTGATTGTATTTGTTTTTTTTTAAATTATTTATTCTAATCATCCATCAATCTCGAGTGATTAAATCGAATAATAACTTTATCATTATATAAGACAAAAAATAACGTGCTCACAGTACTTTATCAAGCATTCGAATAGGTTTATTGTAGCAATACATTCAAAATCACTTATATAATTAATAATTTATTATTACTTTCGTCGACTTTTTATGGAGGATTTACAAGGTGCCAACAAAAGTGCAATAATTATACTGAACTAGACTGCTAGTTTACCCAGCGGTTTCACCCGCTGCTCAGCTCTTTGGTTGATACTAAGGAACAAAACAATCTTCACATAATTGCTTTTCTAAGAAAACCAAAGGGTCGGTCACATCTATCGGTTGGATGGTTTCAAAGTCTATAACGGACGACCGCAGAAACAATTTTCATGTTTCATATATTTATTGATTCATTACAACATGAGGCATACGGCAAGGCTCTTAAATAGGGCCATTTTTATTAAATCTGTGGGTATAAAGATTATGAAGTATTCGGAAAGTTTACAAAACAATAGATTTTCATAATCAATTAAATATTATTTCATACTGCCACTAATACTTACATTCTTCAGTCGAGGTAGAGTTATGAATTTAGCTGGTAATTTACTTTGAACCCGAGAAAGACACGTCGATTTACCAAACATGGTCTCACCGACAGTTATCATCGCAAAGCATCTGAATAATAAAGATGGATACATATTTTTAAATGCATAAATAAAAATATCCTAATTTATACGACCAAGTAATACTATTACCTTAAATCTGAACTAAATCTTCTTGAAACTACATCGAGGTGAGCAAATAAAGTCTCTTGATCCGTTTGTTCATCATTAGTAGTGACATATATGCCTTCAATAGAGCCCAATTTAGTAGCGTCCTTGAGTAATTCTATTATATCTGTTTCATTGTTTAAGTTCTGAGATGATATTTGTATTTGTACACCAATCTTCTGCCAGTTCCTGAATATTTGAAAAGTTCTATTTATAAGTTTAGGTTATAGTTATGATACATGTACGGTGAAACCATACACTAATAACGCACTAATGCTTTTTCGTGCATCTGCACCTCAATTCACTTATTGATATTAGTCGAGCATCCAGTACACGATTAGCGCTCATCATGTGTGTTTGCTCGCTTCGTTGTATTTATATTGAAAAAATACAAATTACTTATATTATCCGAACCAAAGGTTCAGTAACCTTTGGTTCGGATAATGTAAAGAAATTTGACTTTATAAACAATCGTATCATACATCATCATCCATCATCGTTTAGCCATTGTCCTAACTTCTTCAATAATAATCATGATCATCAGTCATTGAGGGTTTGACATTTGCTTACCGTAACTTGAAATGGAACTTTGCAGTTGTGTGCGCTTTGCCATGAACATGTAGTTTCCTCGCACCACAAGCAACTAGTTTGTCGACCATCTGGAGTCCAAAACTATCGTCAGTTAATACAACAACTTGGGTGTGGTTAGGATTGCAAAATATTCTGTAAATAAAATAATCATAGGGAAAATAACGAAAGTAAAAGGATTTGTATAGTTGTAATTGCACGACAAAAATGGTGCTCTCTTTACCTGGGCTGAGCTTGCGTTGAATGGCCTTCTATCTTTAGCAGCACTCTGCCGCGGTGCCTGCTGGCCGCGAGCAGTCGGAAGGCGCGCGCGGCGTCTTGCGGCGCGTACGTTACGCGCGACAGAGGGCGCACGTACCCGCGGGCGATACCCTCGCTCAACATCATCTGCAACTCCTGTTGATTTGCGTAGTTGCATTAATGATAAGCCAAATCCATGGTTAAAATATAATTATCCAAGTTTCATTTCCAATTAGCCTTTGATAGCTAGGAGTATAAGTCTTGCTATATGCACCCAGGCTGAAGTAACATTATAAATAGGGGTCTGGGCATTTTTCATTCCCCATGGCCTTTAAAGCTAAGTAACCAGTTGGTCAGCCACTACGCCAATCGTACAGGTTTCAAAGGCCATCGAGTAGAATAAAATGACTTAAAAACGTCGGCCACGGGGGTTCAGTACAAACTTTTAGGTAACCAATAGAAGTACCGAACATTGCTCTAACGAAAACATAATCTGTTATGAAGAACTAACGTAACTTTGCTCTAGAATAACTGTTGTCTTCATACATCGACAGAGGTCGCAGCTAGTTTACCAACAAGTTTGTATTTACATTTTTTGTGATGCATTTAAATATTTAAGGTTTTCAGATTTTACTTTACTGGTACTCTATGATATTGCTTCATAACACTTCTTATGTACTTATTTCTTATTCTTTATTCTTAATTTTGTAAAATTTGATTCCCTTTCCGGAATGCGACAGAAACAGGCATGTCTTTAGACTGCTTAGACTTAGAGAATTGTTTTTTTCACAACTCCAAGGGACCGCAAACCTCAGTATTTAGTTAATTTCACCTCGATACCTTCACGCGTTCTACAAATAAACCTTTGTTTTTATATCATCGAATTCTTACTTTCATTTCGTCGGGAGTCTCAAATATTGTTGAGAAATCAACAGTAACATAAGCTCTTTCTCTAGTGAGATTGTACATTCCAAATTCAAATTCTTCGTCATGATTGTGAAGTTGAGATACATCAAGACATGCGCCCACAGCACAAACACAGTCTAGTGTATTCTGAAACAAGAAAACACGCTGTAGCATTGTTGATGAATTTATTATGATGCCTAATAAATAAATATAAAAAGGTACATACCTTCTTCAAGGTTCCCCTAACTGAACTTATAACAAGTTTACAGCCCTCCCCTTTTTTGGCATTACGTATCATATCAACGAAAGTTTGATCTCGAGAATTGCCAATATGATCAGCTGGAATCAAATTTAAGATAAATAATTGGGTGGGCAAAATTAAACTATACAACATATTTAGCGACCATTTTGAAGAACACAAGCTCGAAGAGCAGATTTTTGTGTTAGTGGCACTGGCACGCGTGTGATTAGCCTGGTACACAGCGGTGCGAGGCACTTCGCGCCTTCGCCACCACGGTGCGCGCGCAGCCGGAGATTATTTTTCCTTTTTTTTCAAGCCCAGACATTCACACAAAGGCTTCACCCAATTCATTCTATGAATGCCACCCAGCAGTTGAAGGTTTTTTATACGTAGGTATTACTAAACTATTTTTTTTTTCAGAATTTTCCCCATTTTCCTCTAAAAGTTAAAGGGGAGACCAAAATTTTACGACTTAAAAGCAAATAACTCATCAGCACACACTTTTTTTCTTAGTCAAATGGACTAAGACAAAAAGTGTTTTAGAAACCTTGGTATCATTTTTCAAGATCTGCCGATAAACACCCCACAAAGTAGACATATACATTGAATTTGTTTTCAACCCTCTGTTACAAATCCACTGTGGTGCCAAGAGTCTCGTAGTAAATGGCTGTGACTCACGGGCAAACAAACAATCGGACAAAATTAATTTATAAAGGTTACTTTTTAGCCACTTGGCTACGTAACCCTAAAAATGTGGATATATTTGGAATTGCTTTTCGACATACAAAACTATCAAGCCTGCCTAATGTACAAAGTTCTGGTCAATTTTATTTGTAGAAAAATATCTTAATTTAGAAATGCATAATTATATTTTGTTGAACTTTACTTGTGTACCTTTCAAGTCCGGGAATAGTTTAAGTAAGAAACGTTTCTTCCGAATGTCACTAACGGTTGTGTATACTTCACAGCCGTGAGCAAGAAGTATAGATAACAAAGCTTGGCCCAAAGCTCCAGCCCCTCCGTGGACTAACACAGAGACCTCATGAGTCAGCTTCTTGCCATATTTGATTCCCTATAACAAAACAGGAATAAATATATACCCAGTCAATGTACGAATGCTGTTTTATTTACTCCTGAGTGTGATTTCTAGTTTTAAAATATGATTTCTGTGTTCCATTTTAGTTAAGTGGATGAGTTAAGTGTCGGCAATTATGATGCACGGAAAAATGCAAACGAGTTTATGATTCGCATCATCCAGCAAATAAGTAAAAAAATAGGGGATCTCTTGTAGTACCTACTCTTTTGGCGAGATTGCCATCATTCGTCCATCGGAGACCTGATTATACATATATTCTAAATTATATAATGAGGTCAACAAAAAGAGATTCACGTTTATTTTCAATGCTTATTTTAAGTTTCAGTGAACGCGATCACGCCAGGAAAGTATGTGCGACTTGTCAGTGGTCGGTATATTAAGAAAGCGTGGATGAGACCTGTGTAAGAAGTTAAAGAACGAACATCGAAATTATTGTTCCTAATAGCCTGAGGTATACTCACAAGACAGTAGAATGCATGTACGTAAGCGAGCGGCACGGTGGCGGCGTCCTCGAGGCTCCAGTGTGCCGGCACTGGCCACAGCAGCTCCGGCTGCGCATGCACCACACTACTGCAGGCGCCGCCGCGCACCAAGCCCATCACACGCGTGCCACTATAACGTAAGACATACTCAGAGCTCTTCTAAAAATATTTTTTCTCGAATCTTGTACCATCAATCCAGAACGATGATATTAACGATACAAACACAAAGCAATATCATTCATTTGTTTTCACTGCAGGTGCCACAACTTAACTAAGTATGTGAACTTTTAGTTAATAGTTTAACAGTAAGAGCACTATCGCATTAGACCGCCTGACCCTCCACCAGCCACTCCGATGTAAGATGGTAAATTGAAGCCCCCATACCAGGCAGCCAGGGACAAATTAGAACGCGCATGATTGCACGGCAGCCGAATCAATGACCGCGACCAGAGTAAGACCAAGCGAATAAATGTGGTAAAAATAATGTGCTTTTGGTTTAAGTCAAACGAACGCTTCCGCACTGGATGAAGTGGACGCGATTGTAAGACTTGTATTTAATAAAAACAAATCCATGTTCGTTGGCCGTGGTATCTCTTTCGAACAAACCGCAGGCCCGACAGGCAGTGGCGCGTATTTCTAATATGTACATGGCTAGAACGCAAGGGTGTGAAACTAGTCGCGTATAGAGATCCGGGAAGTAATTTGATATAATAATTTAACATACGCAAAAAAGAAAAACCACAAAAAAATTGTGTATCTTATATAGATCTACAGAAAAGTCAGCAGTGACATAATAATATGTCTATCTCTTAAGGATAACATATATCCATTTTACTACTATTAAAAATTGACATTCATGAAGCCTTTATTGGAAAGCTATTTATCAGAATGAACGGAAATTACGGTATTAATGCTTATCAGAATAAATTACTTCGTGTTCAAGGCTATATCAATATCTGTATCATTTAAATCTGACGTACGATTTGAAAGTTATCATAAGTTTAACAATTCTCAAAATTAAATCCGCGCCTTAGACTCGCGCTCTTCAGTCGCTTCGCATGACGCGGTCGCTGACCCTCCCCTCGCACCGTCTTGCCTACTATTTCTTTAGCTATTAAGCCGAACCACAATAACGCACGCACGCACTACTGATGATTGTTTACTTTTGGGTGTTCTGGAATAAATATGATTGCATTTTTGCTTTTTTTCTTTATTAATTAATATCCACAATTCGTTTAGTTTTGTTCCGTGTCGTCATTTATTGGAAAATAGATTAATATTATGTGCATACATATTTAAATCACTTAGGTGAAATTCTTTGGAGATGTAAATCCATACAACTCATTTTTGTTTAGCGAAAGTGAGTTTGTTTGTTTGTTACGTCTTCACGCCTAAATGATCTAACCGATTTTGATGAATTTTGGTACAGAGATAGATAAGACCCTGGAGATGGACATAGAATAAAAAATAATAGGAAGAGAAAGAGGGAAGAAAAGGGGAGAGATTTTTTTCATCATAACGCGGGTTAAATGTATCGTTAGCCCAAAATAACTATGCCACGCGGACGGAAGTCGGAAGTCGCGGGCGGAAGTTAGTAATATTATAAATGCGAATGTGAGTTTGTTTGTTTGTTACGTTAAATTTGGTGCAGAATTTTAAAATTTTAATTTTCGTTAATTTTGGTACAGAGTTAGTTGAGACCCTTGAGACGGACATAGGCTAGGTTTTCTTATTAAAAAAAAGAAAAATGAGGGAGAAAGAGGAAAGAAAAGGGAAAACTTAGCGTTGCTATTACAATTATTAATAAGGCGCAAGGGCAAAAACTATAGGTAGCAATTACCTGCAAAACAAGAACCTGTGTTACCCTGAATTTAACGCGAGTGAAGCCGCGGACAAAAGCTAGTATATTATAATGCAGTAATACCAATCTGTTGTCCCACTGAAGTCCATGCCATAGTTGTTTCGTTCATGTTTTGATGTTATTTTTCCGATTGCTTTTTTAATGTCTGTGTTGGATAATCCGGCGTAATGGACCTGACAATGAGAAAAAATATATAAAACGGTTTTAAAATGAATAATAGCTATAAAGACCCTTAAAATACTCACATTTATCTGGACCACAATATTTTTAAGATAAAAAGTTGAAACATTGACCTCCATTTGCTCTGTGCAAATGGAGGTGCCATAAATGCCATATTGCATTTACTCACAAATCCTTGTTGATCGTTGTAATAAATACTACAGGAGTGTACTATTTAATTAAAGCATCGATCAACATATTTAGATGCGTTATATTAAAAAAAAAATACGCTTTGCGGTCCCCACCGTAAAGCGAAAAAAAAAAGTTAAAATGATTTTCATAGAAAGTCCTTATAAAGTTCTACTTTTCAGATTTTTTTCATAATGGTTCAAAAGTTAGAGGGGGGGGGGACACATTGTTTTTTACTTTTGGAGCGATTATTTCCGAAATTATAGACATTATCAAAAAATGAAATAAGTAAACCTCTATTCATTTTTAAATACCTTTCCAACAATATATCACACGTTAGGGTTGAAATTAAAAAACAAATCACTTCCCACTTTACATATAGGGTGGCTACCCTAATAAAAAAAAATTCCAATTTTTATTTTACCACTTTGTCGGCGTAATTGATATACATATTGGTACCAAATTTCAGCTTTCTAGTGCTAACGGTCACAGAGATTAAGCGAGGACGGACGGACGGACGGACAGACAGACATGGCGAAACTATAAGGGTTCCTAGTTGACTACGGAACCCTAAAAAGTACAAAGTTTTTAAAGTTTATTTTTAAAAAGTATTTTTTTGTCATAAATTAATGAATATAAAAAACAACATTTATTTTGTTTTTCGCCGCGTTTAGTCTTCTCAGGATGAAGAAACAAACTCGTTACAACGCTAAACAGCCTTATATTATAAGTAAGAAATTCAAATATCTTTGAAATTAGAATTCAAATAAATTTAATATTAAAAACGACAAATTGTACGTTTTAAAATGAATAAACGAAATAATGTATCCTAGTATTAGCTATAATCGAACGTACCGTGACTGGTATTCCAGAGCTGCATGTCTCAGCAGCGTCAACCCACTCCAAAGTATTCAAATCCCCGACTTGTGCGGATCGTAATGTCACTTTACTGCTCACAGTCGCGCTTTCTTGTGCTGGTATGTAATATTCTCCTCCGCATTTATTCTTAAATTAAACTTTGGAATCAAATTTTGGAAGGAAACTTAAATATACGTAGCATAGCACTTTCACTTTATAGGCAACATCACAGACTGTTCTTACTTTGACTGTTTTGGCTTTCTTTTCTCATACAAATATGAATACGATTTTTCAGCTTTAATTGCAATAGCATGATGAAGACTAGTCAAAAATAGATACTTTTAACTAACAACAACTCAAAACAATGTCTAACTTGAATTTAATAACATTGGTCTATTATTATTATCAAAATCGTTAACACTTACATGATCAAAAACGGTGAACGCTAGATCGATAGCCGGTAGATTGTCCAACAAGAAATTGTTGCCTTCTTCATTATTGACAGTTACTAGGTAAACATTGTTACGTTGTTCGTCTTTCCTCCAACACCGTACTAATTGTTTGAGGGCGGAGGGGGCAGGGTAAGGGGCAATGATGAGCAGGCGATTGCGGGGGGAGAGATTGGCGCGAGCGGCGTTGAGGAGGGAGAATTCGAGATTTGTGCGCACTGTGATGGCGGTGGTGGGCACGGCCACGGTACTCGGCCGCCAGCGCACCAGCTCCAGGCGCGAGCTAGCGTTGCTGTGAGCCGACAGTTGACGATACAGAGACGACGGCCGAACGCGACCTCCGAACACATCGTCTTCTTCGCTCACTATGAACGAGTCTCGTCGGAGTGCAAAATGTAGCATTTGACACATCTGTTAATATTTAAAAATAACTTAGATTTCATGCCTCATTTAAAACATATGGACGAAGCAAATAATGGTTTCTTACGTTGTCGTCTGTTGATAGATTACGAACGATAACAAGGTCCGCACTCTTTAGCGAGCTGCCACTATTCTTCGTTGTGTTCAAATCTCCTAGATAGAATTCTTCGTAACTTATGTTGACACCATAAACATTGGCTCCAATGTTCTTCATTCCATCAAAAACGGATCCCTTCATTTGGGTGTTCGTGATACCAACCACTTTAATTATGTTTTTATTTACATTTTCGGCAACAATTTGCAGGAAAATATGTAGTGATGTGAACATTGACACCTGTTTATTAAAACGTCACAATATATTATTTTTGCATCAATTTATGTATAATTTGAAATCATGGCACTGTTTTCCCTTGCTATCTTTTATTTGCGCAACATGTCTTCATGTTTCATACATTTCTATCAACTGTCATCTCAGTAGCCACTCACAGTCTTACCACACAATCTTTATACATAATTCACCAATTGATACAATTTTAAAACTCAAAGTAATAATCACACTTACCTGTGAGTCTACTTGGAAATATGGAACGAATTTCAGTGCTTGTAGTACCATGTTATTTTTATTAACAGCTGGTAGGTTACGGTATCTGATGTTTTCCATAGTTATACCTCCGCATCTGCAATAAGCGTAATAGGATATATAATGCCAGCCTTAAACGATCACCTAAATGGTTAAAAAATATTAGAAAATATTTAATATTACCTCACAAAATCATATTGATCCAAAACTTCAGCTTTATACAAAACTTTGTCCTCCGAAACGGTCTTCGTGTTAAGGTGCTTCTTCACATCCACACCGATTCGCCTGATGTGAGTGAGCAGGGTGACTCCGTCGTATGGTTGTCGCAGCATGTTCAGCTGCAGCAAGCCGTCGATGAACGTGACCCAGTTTTCGCGCCACACCAGCGAAGCTTCATTCAGAGAAGCGCTGGCGGCTTCGATAGTGCGGAACTGACCACTGTGGAGAAAATATTATAATTTGATTTATCTAGATGGGTTAATTAGATAGACATAAAGGAACTCTCGTAAGAGCTCACTTTGGCACGCGACGCTTGCACGCTTACTGAAACATATTATTCGAAAACCTGCTCGATATTTTGTGAGTCGTATGCTGTTTTACATGGCCTTGTGTACAACGGAAGCAAAAACACCGCCTTCCGATCCTACTGAATAACGTGGAAGAGAACAAAGATCGTATTATTTCAAGTACCTGGGGCACTTGGTTACGGATGAAATGAATGACTATGTAGATATGAGAGGGAAAGCAGAGCATTATCGATTAGGAACTGCCGCTTTAAAGTAATGCTTTTTTAAGCATATTGCACATAACTTTTCTCGGGGGGCCTTTTTTTGGGATAGGTAATCATAAAACTTCGTCTACCGCTTTGGGCGGAGCGGAAGGGAGTGTCAGATTTTACACGACCAAAACTCATCCATGTCCTTTTCCTTTTTTTATTGCCCTTTGTGTGCCGCAGCCGCGGTATCTTTTTAGAATAACCTGCGACTCAGAGTGGTCTTGACGGGCCCATCTGCTTTGCTGAGATCTTTTTGAAGCGCGCCTGGAACATGAGCGCGTCACTAGACGGACGGACGGTGAGCTACTCATTATTCACGCCAACAGACCGGCGTCTACAGCAATCGAGGGCCGAGGCTCCCGACGCCCGGGGCGTGTCCCGCAACAGCTAAGTTGGTTTGAAGTTCTCTCCCTCAAGCGTCCAGCAAAATAAAGCTATGCGATAATTGCGATAATTTATTTAATAAGATCCGTATTCTGTAACTTTACTGTCGTTTACTGATCTGACTTCATAATCCACCACTTCACTTTTTGTTAACGTTAGGAATTTAGTTTTCTTACCTGTACGAGTATTCTCGTTCACGCAACAAGTCATAAATATCTTCTGCGGTGAGGTTCATGTCTTGACTTTCGTTACATTTTAATTCTACTTTGTTACCGCTTAGTTTTAAAACTGCGATCGTGCCCGTCGCTACTTTAATCACATCATCAAATACCTGTAAATATGATAGAAATAAATACTGATGTAATAAGTACAGTTAGTTAATTAGTAAGGCACGTGATGGTGAGTGACCATAGTTTATATTAACCTTGAATAAAAAACATAGGGCACTACATGTTGCCATAGCACAGAGAAAGCTGAAATGCATATTGACTACTGTCTCTCCTCCTTTAAATCAAAGGTTAGATATCTTAAAAAGATCGCTTCGCGATGACTTATGGCATGCTCTTAATAGTTTACTTCGCTTTACAAAAGTTTAGACATAATTTAGCAATATCACAGAAGTTTCGGTTTAGTATTTATTTATAAAACGTAAAAGCTGAAATCAATGTTTGAAGTTTCAGTATATACCTCAAAATATCCAGTTCCTCTTTGCAATGCTACTCTAAGCTTCAGTTGACTCTGTGTGTGCATCACAGGTTGTGCGTACAAGTGAACGTGACGGAACTCCACGGAAAGCTGCTTCTTCGGAACACCTAAGGTCATCGCCAGGGTGTCCCAGACAGCTACCAGGGTTGATGCGAATGGATATACTGTTTTATCTGGAGAATTAAAATAACGTTCAATTATTTTTCTAAATATTAAATTAGAGGTAACAAACAAACAAACTCACTTTCGCTTTTATAATATTATATAAGTAAGGATTAGAGGGTAACATTAGCTGAAAGACATGTTTAGTGATGGGATGTATTGCTATGATCGACTA
The DNA here is from genome assembly GCA_905475445.1 of Ochropleura plecta. NCBI lineage: Eukaryota > Metazoa > Arthropoda > Insecta > Lepidoptera > Noctuidae > Ochropleura > Ochropleura plecta. The sequence continues at coordinate 4,895,920 of FR997744.1, read as the reverse complement.
TAGTCCTTTACGATTATCATATTCAGGGTAACGATCGTAAATCGCGGTAACGTTCCAGATTGAAGTGGAACGGTACAATTCACTAATGGCGCAAATACGACTGCCGCGCAATGAAAACGCACATTTACGAAACTCGCGGCAGTATCGCTACAAACAGTTGCAAAATGTTATTAAAAAAATACTTCTAATCACGTGTCCTTCCAGATATTTATTTTCCTCGTCGTGCAATGAAATGGTGTACATGCAAGCGGCAGCCTTCTTTCTGCTAGCGGTGTGGTAAACAGGCAAATTCCTGAAATGAATTACATCAATAATGTTGAAGGTACTAAAACTAAAACATGGAATACCCCATTTTAAAGGTCATTAAACACGATAATAATTTTAATTAAAATGGTTGACGTTTGATTTTGTCATTGCGTCGGACGCGAAATTTACGCCCGAGCCGCAGACCAGCCAAGAACAGCAGTGACAAATTCTTTTTTTGTTCTTCTTTTTTATTTTCAAATACACTTATACCTACGCAAAATTAAATAACAGATCGAAAAGCATGCTACCTTTAATCACTACGAAACTGTGATTTGATTTGCCATTTTCCCCGCGCTTTGACTTCTTCTCAGGCTGGAGAAAAAGCAAAGGAATCTCTTAACAGCCTAAGAAGGAACACAAATATTTTTAATTTTTTGTTACAAGCAAATCACTTTATAAATGATCATGTTAATTTGTGATATTCTCTTGATAAACACATTTGTGTTATTAAAATAAATAGGCCCTTAAAACAAGCACCTTCTTGCATTCATATTTCATTGAAAAAAAAAATGTGGACATCAACCGAATATATAATAAACAATATAATTTATAAAATTATGCTTAACAACAAATTAACATTTATTAAATGAGTTCAATGGCAAATCTAGAGAATAAGATTTAGCATGTTATTTGAAAAGTTATACCAATAAGCCCTACAAACGTAAGGCACGCCACAATAGTGGCGGTAAGTCCCCTCTTTGAGGAGTGGCTGGAGAGGCGTCATGGCATCCTCACCTACCGCCTGACGCAGGTCCTCACCGGACACGGAAGTTACGGGAGGTTCCTGCACATAATCGGGCGGGAGGAAACGCCCGGGTGTCACCATTGTGACGATCGCCCAGAGGACACGGTGGAGCACACAGTGACGGTCTGCCCAGCTTGGGCGGAGCACCGCCGTGCCCTCGTAGAGGCGATCGGCGGCTGCGATCACTCGCGTCCGGCCCTGGTTCAGTCCATGGTCTGGAGCGAGAGGGAGTGGGAAGCGGTCACCTCTTTCTGCGAAGCAGTCATGCTAGCGAAGAAGGTAGCCGGGCGTTTGAGGGAGAGAACCTCAAACCAACCCAGCCGCCGCGGGAGACGCCCCGGGCGCCGAGCGCCGCGAGACGACTCCCGGCCACCGATAGATGCGGGCCTGTGGACGGTGAGCAATGGGTAGCTCACCGTCCGTCCGTCTATTGACGACAGGCCGTGTCGACGGCGCGTTTGTGTTTCACGCGCGCGCCTCAAAGAGATGTCAGCAAAGCAGAGGGGCTTGCCAGAGCCTCCGCCTGCCGGGGTTGCGGGTTGTTCGCAAGAGATACCGCGACCACGGAACGTAAAGACACTCCCCCCCGCCCAGAGCGGAGGAAGTTATTTGATGATTTCCCAACCCAATAAAAAAAGCCCTACAAACGTCCTGGTTATGGGTTGTTCCTGCCGGGGTTGTTTAAAAGAGATTCCGCCACCTCGGAACATAAAGGGCAAAAGATGGAACATGGGTGGGTTTTAGTCAGTTCAAGTCTGAAACACTTTCTCACTCCGCCCAAAGCAGGGGAAATTATTTGATGATTTCCCATCAATATACTTTTTGTTCTGTTATTAAATTTATCCGTAAGTGTATCGCAAAACGTCGTTTAATTCACATGAGAATTGGTCACTGCTGTTTTCGGCCCTATAACACGCTCGCCTAGCGGCTCGGGCATTAAATCAGCCTCGGTCGCAATGACATAGTTTCCTCACTTGAATCGAAATGTACTATTTTCTTACCATCGTTCTTCATGGGCCCACTCTATTAAGTGAGAAAGAAACGGTGTCCCAGTAGATACTGGCATCTCTATTTTAGGGTAAAGGGCTTGGATTTTCGGGTGGTATCCTTCCATGTATGATCTGGAAACAGCAATTTAATATCTTAAGACACAGTGCAGAAACTACAAAAATCTTTTTATTTTCTGAATTCAAAATCGTTAATTGTGTCATAAACGTTGTTGACCAAACACAATTTTGAAAATGGATGGTTGAGAAATAGTGCAAGTCACACACAGCCGTTTTTTGTTATTGTGTTTATTCGTACGAAGCTCATAGCCAGACCTCCATTTTGCTTAAAACACGCAGATTTGAACTAAACAGAAAAATTATCTAAACAAAAATCCCGAATTTACACGAAATTTTTCCTGTAGTCTTGTCATGATTTTTGCGTCTGATTATACGCAAAAATCATGACAAAACCACAGGAAAACGTAGTGTTATATTTAAAATCAATCCACGCACTTGCCAACTGCTTCAAGTAGCAGATATGTGTTGTCAGCGTGCCCTCTCCTAGTAAGCGCTATGTTCTTGCAGTCGACCGGTAGAGACCGCTTGAGGATGGCTTGCAGTAGACCGTGAGGAGCAACCTCCACCAGCACCGCGTTCGATGGTATGTGCTTTAAAGTTTCCTCGAACAACACTGGGTTCTATTATGAACATAAAAAATTTAAAATGCAGTATATTAGTATTTTTGAAAGAAATTTAAATCCTTTTCACTGAAACTCTTATAACCCAGAATCTACTATCATTATCATTTTCCAGCCCTTGTCCTGGGGTCGGCACAACACGTTTTCTCGCCCTTTGTCCCCATCAGACGTCACGGCATCATTTACTCCTTTCTCCTTCATATCATTCCTTACACATCCATCTTTTCTTTGGCCTCCCTCTCGCTCTCCGTCCATCAACATTCGGATCCATCACTCTTTTAGTCACATGTGTTAATAACACAATTTATTTGATTAAATATGAAAGCTAAACAATCTTGCTCCCAAAAAATCAATATATGGATTAATTATTGTTAACTGTGGCAAAAACAGGAAAAATCTAAGCCCTCGTTGCGATAAATGAGAAAATAGGACGCGCGTGAAATACATTGCATGTTAAACGTAATTATAGTGCAATAAGAGTCAATTTTCGAGGAAGTGTATTTAAAAAGAGGTTTGATATGTCTAATGTGAGTTCTTACCAGAAGATTGTTAGTATGGTACTCCGCTGACGAGAACTTAGCCAAAGGTTCCTCCCATCGCTCAAATGGTACGGATGTAGACACCCAGCGTTCACTGCGGGCCCTCGGGGTCTTGATTACTTCTCTCAAATATTTTAGTAAGCCGGGGCCTATTATTAATAATGATAATTATTTTGATATGCGATAACACTTGCCTTTGTGTAATTAAAATTAAAGTTAAATTTGCTTACCAGCATCAGCAATGTAACGTGAATGATAGGCAATGTTGGAGCAAGGTACTTCTTTAGCGAAAATGCTCTTAGCTGTCAACTCTGTGACGAACTCCTTCATGATATCCGCAGGTCCCGATATGGTACTAGACTCAGGCCCGTTGTGACAAGCGACTTCAATCTCAGGAGGACACATTTTTGAAATCTACAATAAGTATGACGTCATTATTAGACGAGTCCCATTGATGAACTTAACCATAGTGAAGCCCCAACGCTCGCAGTGAAAAATATACGATTGGTGCAGGACACATGTCAGTAAAGTGGATTTTACTTAGTTGACATTTTTGTTGGGGTGAACAAACTCATAATGGAACATATTTCTTTTCAAATTTGGCTGTTAATTGGCACTTTTTGAACGTCAAAAATTTACAAAGGACAGCCCCCAAAAAGGGCCGCCCATCACCACTTCCAGAACAAACTCTATAGCAACACGTCTATCTGTGATTTTATAGTGCTATGTGTAACTAAGTTAAGATGAAAACCAAGAATTCTTTAAATTAAATAATAATCACAATAATACGGCATAACTATGGGTCCGGTTACAAGTGCAATGTTAGGTTATAAACTTAGTAGCAACTATACGTCTTCAAACTGACATGATCACTAACATTATTATTAACACTTAAAAGAGGATATTTACCTTGTAAATAAATAACAAACATGGTAAGTATCCCGTTATACGTGTTAATAATAATAGTAGCAACTATTGACTATATTATTATTTATATGAAAATCTGATGGTTGCGGACTATTTCCCACTATCCGCGAGTAAAACTAACTAATGAAGAAATTCACTAGTTAGTTTTACTCACCAACCAACAACTCTTTTCTTAGTTGCCGACTCTTTCTAAGCCAGTCGTCTGCAGTGAAACTTGGGGTTTAAAAATACCTTGTCATATCCCAAACCGATTGCAGCCATGGATCCTCGAATAAATGGAGTCTGCAGCGACACCAGACCGCGGCTGTACGCCGACAAAATCATCTCCTCTGCCGTCAAACAACCGTCGGCGTACGCGCAGCCTAACTCGCCTACACTGTGACCTAAAACAGAGAACAGATCATTAGTTTAGCTCGAACACAAAAAATAATGAAAGAGTTGTGTGTCGATAATGGTTTGCGATATTAAATGTGTCTCAGTGTCTCCTGTGGTGGCTGGTTTGTTTTAAAGTTCTCTCCCTCAAATGTCTGGCTACCTCCTTCGGTAGTATAACTGTTTCACAGAAGGAGTTCACCGCTACGGACCATGGACTGAACCAGGGCCGGACGTGAGAGGTCGCCGCCGCCGATCGCTTCTACGAATACACAGCGGTGCTCCGCCCAGGCTGGGCTTGCAACCGCTTGTCTTCGGGCCTGATTTTTGCCTATTGATGAGTTTCAGGGATGTGGCCCTTGCAAGTTCAGGATCCCTAGCACAAACGCCCGTTGTAAGCGTTACTTATATATATCACATATCTCAGACAGTCAGACCCGCTGTTAGTTTGCCAAAAAATTGCCAATCATATCATGTTTTTATTGTGCTTATTGTTTAGATGTTACAGAAATGACAGTATTACCAATGATACCATTAGGCACCAGCCCAAGTTCCCGAAGCACATCAGTCAGTCCAATTTGAATAGCAGCTATGCCCACGAATGAGTGAAGAATGTTATCGAATATAGTCTTATCGGGCGAAGTAATGATATGGACTATATCGATGCCTTTTGGTTCCAAAGTTTGACGGCACCTGAAAGTAACAGTTGATAAGATTTCAGTACCAAGCACCTTTCAAATTTGCATTTGAAAGGGGCTTGGTACTGAAAAAGCAGGCTGCAGTAGGATATTCTAGTAGCTACCGTTCGATGGCAGCAGCGAAGATCGGTATGCGCATGAGTTGTGCACCCATACCCGCCCACTGCGAGCCCATCCCGCTGTACACGAACCATAACGGCCGCCGAGCATCGTCGAAGTAGCCAGACTGCTGAGATAGACCCACGGTCTTCTGTTCTTCGTCCGTTTCTGAAATGAAGAAGCAAAACAGATACTTATGGGAAACGTGTTAGATATCCGTGATATCCGTGTTATTTGACCTTGTGTCTTATAATGTGCTTTGGGATAAACTCCGGGAAGATACGAGCACACCCAGGGACATGATCAGCATTCTGAGATATTGGTACGATAATCAAACCAATAATGTTAAATGGGCGGGTTCATGGTCCAAAGAATATAGGTTGGAGTGTGGGGTCAGACAGGGAGGTCTGACGTCACCGCGGCTCTTCAACCTATATTAACGGACTGATAGATGAGCTCAGCAGGGCCGGTGTAGGCTGTTCAATAGATGGCACAAGTATGAATAACATTAGCAACGCCGACGATATGGTGCTGCTGAGTCTATCTGTCAAGGCCCTTAATATGCTCCTAGGCATTTGTGAGAGGTACGCAGTGTCACATGGCCTCAGGTACAACATCAAAAAAAGTGAACTACTTGTTTTTAAGGCGGGCAATAAAACACCAACTACAATTCCACCGGTTAGTTTTGGAGAAATTCCATTATGTAGGATCACGTTTAGGTACCTGGGGCATTGGTTCACTGAGGACCTCTCTGATGACATGGATATTGAGAGGGAACGTAGGGCGTTGGCAGTGAGATGCAATATGCTGGCCCGCAGGTTTGCGAGGTGCACAACAGATGTCAAAATTACTTTGTTTAAGGCATACTGCCAGTCATTGTAAGCTTGCAGCCTGTGGGTTCGCTATACGCGGAAGGCTCTCAATGCCCTGCGGATCGTCTACATCGGTTGCCGCGATACTGCAGTGCATCAGGGATGTTTGCGGAGGCCAACATTGACAGCTTTAGGGCTCTAATGCTTAAGAGAGTGGCCTCCCTGATCGTGTGCGGGGCGGCCCCAGCATCCTTCTGGACACCATAGTAGATAAAGTTGAGTGTCCTATAGTGCGGCACTGGAATAAGGTACACAGCTCAGGTTGTGTACTTTTTAATGTAAAATAGAATAAATCAATAGAAGTTATAACTTACTAACATAGTTTTATGGCTTACTAACAATTTTGTATGGAATTATTATGAAATAAATGATATAATAATAATAATATATATGTGTGTGAACGCTAAGCCAGCGTATGGGCTGCGACCCGCCCCGCCCCTCGCCGGTTACTTACCTCTATAGCTAACCATTAAACAGTGTGCAACGACCTAGCGAGTTTGATTGACGTGTACCACTACCCCTCCACCTAAGTACCAACTCTCGTATATAACAAAACGCAATTGACTTGAATGCATTATTTATGTTAAAATAAGCACGCCAAATTGGCAATGGGCTCATCAATGCATAAAGTAGCCGAGAATGGCTTTGGTGGTGTGATATGCTTACAAGAAGTATAATCACGCAACCATAATTAATTTTCTCTGATGTGGTACTTTAAAGTGTATGACACCTACTTAAAATAATGAATCCTCTGCCCAAATGTCCAGGGATGTTTGTCTGATGAATGTTGCGCAACAAAGCCAACTCCTCAGGATCTATGGCGCGTGACTTTAAGTGGTCAAATATTTTCTGTACGAAATTATCTTGTCTCGCAGATATAGTCACAAGTTGTGCGATACCACAGTTGTAGCGAGACAGATCCTGAAACAAAAAGGAAATATTTTACGGTAAGAAATTGCCAAAGATGAATGTTACTTGCTGAAACCAAAGAAGGGTTAAACCTAGCAGTGATCATCATAACTAACAAAACAGGTAATAGGTACTTACTTTTCATGCATAATCTCCGTTCGTACCTTGGGTTTATAATGTCCATGCAGCAGCACGTGTGAGTTTACGCCGGTGACGGACATGCCGTTGACGGCGACGTAAGTGCGGCGGAAGGGCTGGTGCTCGGTGACGATGCGCATGCGCCCCTCGCACAGTGCAGCCACGTCCTGTCGCGGAGTACTGCAATGCAGGTTGGCGGCGATCTGACCGGTGTGGTAGCCGAGCAACACCTGTTGAGGATAAGAAATATCTGAATAACTACATAATGGAATTAATTTATCTCTGACATCGCTTCGAAAATTTAGCAGTGTCAAGACGTGAATCATTTTGTTTCTTGATTTAATTAAATTATTGAATTATTTGAAAGAACATGAGCTCACTTTGAATACTTACTGGCATTTTTACACATTAGAATCTTAATTTTCTTGGTTTTTTAATACGTGGCATGTCAATAGACCATTACAGGCACTTTGAAATGTCATAGAAACAAAAAAGATACTACTACAGTCCCATTCACAAGCCGGAAAAACTTGTGAAAGTACTGTAGTTGCCCATTCCAAAGCGTAGATATCAACAAAAACTCCAAGGACACTCTTATAGATCATAATATTTTATGTTTTTATTTCATAAAATTATGAATACATCATTTAATATGTTGAGAGTATATATTGAATTATGTCAGAATGATGTAGAAAAACAAAAGTTAATTTATGGATTAAGTAGCTTTTGCCCGCGGTTTCGCTCGCGTTAAAGTCAGGGTAGCACAGTTCCCCTTTCCTGATTTACTGGTACCTGGTACCTTGGTACCTGCTACCTGTAGTATATGCCCTTGCGCCTTATTTATTGTAATAGCAAACCTAAGTTTTCCCTTTTGTTCCCTCTTTTACCTCATATATCACTTAAAAAAAAATTGCCTATGTCCGTCTCCAGGGTACCAACTATATCTGTACCACAATTCATTAAAATTGGTTCAGCAATTGAGGCGTGAAGACGTAACAAACAAACTTACTTTCGCTTTTATAATATTAAGTAAAGATTAAAACAAACCGTAGCAGTTAAGGGATAACCAATCACGGCTGACAATGCCCGTTTAGGAACATGACGCATGGATCAGCCCCATTCAGCTCAACCTTTTTAAAGGGAACTAGGGTCGAACCACCGTCGAGTCAATGAAAGTACATAGTACTCATACATGGGCATTTCAGTTATGCAATACTAGAAAATTGAGTGTATACAACGCAAAGATAGTCTTTTTTTTGTGGTGGGAAATCATCAAATAACTTTCCCCGCTCTGAGCGGAGCGGGGGGGAGTGTCAGACTTCTACTAACTAAAACCCACCTATTTTTTTTTCTTTTTTAAAAAACGTTGCCCCACACTAGGAATTTCTCCTGTATTGTGGGTGCGTTTACAAACATTTAAATTCACATACACAAACAGCCAGACCCGAAACAACTACCTGTAGGCCATACAAATATTTGTTCCGTGCGGGAATCGAACCCGCGACACGCAGGGCAACAGTCAATCGCTCAGCCACTGCGCCAACCGTGCCGTCAACCTATGTTCCTTCTATTGCCCTTTACGTTCCGAGGCCGCGGTATCTCTTTCGAACAACCCGCAACCCCGGCTGGCGGAGGCCCTGGTGGGCCCCTCTGCTTTGCTGACATCTCTTTGAGGCGCGCGTGAAACACTAATGCGCCATCGACACGATCTGTGGTCAATAGACGGACGGACGGTGAGCTACCCATTGCTCACCGTCCACAGGCCCGCATCTACGGTGGCCGGGATCCCTCTCACGGCGCCCGACGTCCGGGGCGTCTCCCGCGGCGGCTGGGTTTGAGGTTCTCACGCAAAGATAGTCTTACAATCTTCTGCAGCTGCCACAATAACTTCAGATGCTGATCAATTCGTTTGCCCTTATGGTGTGGAGCAGGACCGGCATTGAGCCAAGTAAAAGTATATATAGTTTATGTATATATAAGTAAGGATTATAAGTAATGTAATTCCCCATAACACGGTATGATCCCAATAAACAAAATACCTTTATTATCGCGGATATACCCGAAGCAGCCTCACTATATCCGATGTTGGAAATGACGCTGCCAACTAAGAGCGTGTCTTCTTTTCCATTACAGAACACCTTTTCAATGATCTCCAGTTCTGTTTTGTCAGCTTCAGGTGTACCTATAACAAAATTATGTAAATACTCTTCTATGCGCATGGTGGTCCTGAATTTGATCTCCGAGTCGAGTTGTTAGATTTATAAGAGGTTAAAAGATCTTGGTTAAATGGGCTCTATTCTAGCAATAAGTTTACTTTCCATTACACATGGAACTTAAATAACTGGAATGAAGATGTTATCATTTTAAAAAAGCCCTTTAGGGAATGCAAATTGAGCTGTTTTTTCATATCTATATGTTTTATCAATAATAACTTCACTCAGTAGTCAGTACAAGACTGATACTCCTTCCCGCTCAGGGAGGAGCGAAAGGGGGACGTATCAGACTTGTACTGACTAAAACCAAATCATGATCCTTCTATTGCCCTTTATGTTCCGGGGCCGCGGTATCTCTTCCGAACAACCTGCAACCCCGGCAGGAAAGTGAGCTAAGCAGCAGCTTTAAAAACTATAATGCTGATCCATAAAAAAATCAATACCTGAACCAAAAGCTTCAACATATTCCACTGCAGGCGGTGGAACTCTTGCTTCTTCATAGAATTTTCTCAAGAAGTCAGCAGTTTTGTCAGAGTCCCGTACGTATCCGTACTGAGGGCCGGTTTCTTTAGTAAGCAGACCGATATATTCCGTCTTCACCAGCAATAAATCTGCGTAGATCCTGTGTTAAACACGAAAAAATATATTCTTGGATGTTCCTTAACAACCTACTTGGTCCGAGTGGCAATGCATAAGAAGCATGGCAGGCAACGCCTGTTTTCTTTTTGGTTTAAAACAAAATACGACGGAAGGATGTTAGAACCTATGGTTGATGATAAGGGCGTCGCGTTTTATTAAGGATATTCCGCTTCTGGGTCTAAAAATATATAATTATTACAGAAAATGCTACAGCTGTGCATACAATATGAGTTTAATTAAAATAATATAAATTTACACGAAAACAATTGGACTTGTCTTGAAAAGAAAACCAACAATACAACTTATATTATACACTATCTTTCGAATGTGACTAGTATGGGCAGCGAGTACGATTTAATCAAAAATATAGGTCATCATGATTCGGTTATTCTCACACTGCAAAGGCCGCATTAAAATTTTTTGATACTGCCATTAAACTCAAATTCGGTTTGGTAAGATCCTCATAAGACTTACCTCAGCGCATCTTTAGCCTTCTGTAGAAACAGTACGTTAATGGCTTCCGACTTGACAAAACCGTTGGCATTCTGATCAAAGGACTTGGTTTTGCCATCCATGGCCTGTTTTATGATTCTGAAAATAAATAAAACACAATCGTGCACAAATTTAAAACATTGAAATGATATTTGGTTTTTGGGCGCTTTTACAAGGTGTAAGACATTCAATGCAATACCTCTCGCGTGATGTCTCGGACTATGAAACTGAACAACTATTGCTCTACGTGATCTTCACTGCAATAACAAAACTTGGACTTTATATAAGAATTGAAGCGATCGGCTGAGCAACATGTAAGGGCAAGCTTAAAAACAAAAGTTATAAATTTCCAAAGGACAGAGATCGCTGTTTAGGTTTCATATTCTCAGTCACTATAGGAGAATCCTTACTAATATTATAAAAGTGAAAGTGAGTTTGTTTGTTTGTTTGTTTGTTTGTTTGTTACCTCTTCACGCTTACATACGGACGGACATAGGCTAATATTTTTTTTTAAAAAGTGGGATGTGAGGGAGAAAGAGGGAAGAAAAGGGAAAACTTAGCGTTGCTATTACAAATCAATAAGGCGCTAGGGGAACTGTGTTACCTCGAATTTAACGCGAGCGAAGCCGCGGGCAAAAGCTAGTATAAAAATAAATGAGTGAGTATTCAAAGAAAAAAAAACCGACAATCAGTGAGTTAATTCTGTTACAACCTGTATATCATAAAGACAAATTCACTCAACGTAAAAGTCATTTTCTAATGGGATTAAATATATCCAAGTTCGTCACAGGTACCTTCCGTAATGCACTGAAGACTGTGGATGCATACACAAATAGCATCCTCCAACGACGGCTGCTTCGCAATCACCGCGAGTCATAGCGAGGTACGCCTGCTCCAGCGCCGCGGAGGAACTGCAGCACGACTCGTCGATCGCTATCGAAGGACCCTTCGCGTTCAACCAATAGGATATACGGTTGGCGAACATAGACTTACAGCATCTATAAATTAGAAGAATGATCAATATGCTGTGCCCCGCGGTTTCAACAATGTAGACCTGGATTAAAAGCATGTTTTGTAGGGTAGCGTTGAGTTGTCCATACAAACGTTATACTAAAATTATTAGCAAAGCGAGTATACTTCCAGCTTAAAAATAATTATTAAGACAGTATTTATCTAGGTTCCTCTTCAATTTGTTTTTCAAAACATACTTCCCACAATTGACGATACGGTTGGTGCAGTGGCTGAGCAATCGACTGCTGTGCTACGTGTCGCGGGCTCGATTCCCGCACGGAACAAGTATTTGTGTGGCCTACAGGTAGTTTTTTCGGGTCTGGCTGTTTGTGTATGTGAGTTTAAACGTTTGTAAACGCACCTACGATACAGGAGAAATTCCTAGTGTGGGGAAAAGTTAAAAAAAATATACATAATAATTGTTTTCGTTTTTGCCATTTTTACAGCGTAAATGATGTTTTCATTTTATTTGTTTGGCAGAACTAATATTAAAACCATTGATATTTACAAAAATAATTTTAAATATGTTCAATTAAAGTTTGACTTTGAATTTTACGTTTGTTTAGTCTCTTCAGATTTCTCTATGTTAAACTTTTACGTTATTTGTGCCTCGACTTGCAGTTGCAAGCCGTTGTCATCGTCTTTATAAATGTACTATGTGATAATCCGGGGTGTAAGCTATCTACATACCTTATTTCATCCAACACGATCAAGATTTTTTTGCGCGAAAGAGTAACAAACAAACTCACACACACACAAACCTTTGCCTTAAAATATTATAAGTGTGAAGAAACCTAACTAACCTAACCTACTTCATATACGGGTGATACCATTAATCCTACGACACGTTTTATAGTGGCTTAAAATCATGATTACACAATAAAAAAAAAACAAAATTGTCAAAATTGTAAAACACCTAAATTATAAAAGCGAAAGTGTGTTTGTTTGTTTGTTACGTCTTCACGCCTGAATGGCCAAACTGATTTTGATGAATTTTGGTACACAGATAGTTGGGACACTGGAGACGGAAATAAGCTTTTTTAAAAAAAAAGTGAGATGAGGGGGAGAAAAGGGGAAGAAAAGGGGAGAGTAAGATATTTTTTTTTCGGTTATCACTCGGGTTAAAGTTAGCGTTAGCCCAAAGTAACTATGCCACGCGGATGTAGTCGCAAGCGAAAGCTAGTATATAATAAAAAAAAGTAATTTTAATCCACGTCAAAACCTTCCGAGATGATTTTTGGATCACCTTCAACCTAAAAAATAGTCAGCATTTTAGTAAACAACAACTAAGTAAATCATCAGATAGTTCTCCCGCTCTGGGAGGAGCTGGAAGGGATTGTCAGACTTTTACTGACTAAAACCCATACATGTTCTTTCTTTCTAACAACCCACAGACCCCTCTGCTTTGCTGACATCTGCCTGTCGTCAATAGACGAAAGAACAGTGAGCCACCCATTGCTCACCGTCCACAGGCCCGCATCTACGGAGGCCGAGAGTCGTCTCGCGGCGCCCGACGCCAGGAGCGTCTCCCACGGCGCCCCTTTTTTTTTTTTTTTTCGTGTGGGAAATCATCCAATGACTTCCCCCGCTCTGGGCGGAGCGGGGGGGCATGTCTGACTTGTACTGACTAAAACCCACCCATGTTCCTTCTATTGCCCTTTACGTTCCGAGGCCGCGGTATCTCTTTCAAACAACCCGCAACCCCGGCAGGCGGAGGCTCTGGCAAGCCCCTCTGCTTTGCTGACTCTCTTTGAGGCGCGCGTGAAACACGAACGCGCCGTCGACACGGCCTGTCGTCAATTGACGGACGGACGGTGAACTACCCATTGCTCACCGCCCACAGGCCCGCATCTACGGTGGCCGGAAGTCGTCTCGCGGCGCCCGGCGCCCTGGGCGTCTCCCGCGGCGGCTGGGTTGGCCTGATGTTCTCTCCCTCAAACGCCCGGCCACCTCCTTTGCTGGCATTACTGCTTCCCACGGCGCCCCTCAAATAAACTTAAAACGGTTTTTCCAGTCATGTGCCCGGAGATGACTTACTAGACCGGATGTAGTTTTGATTAAACGGTTACAAATACAGCAGTAAAGTTGGCCTACAGAGTAATAGGTATAGGAGGGCTTGTAAAATATATATATATTACACAGGCGAAACCTCGTGCTTAAGCTTGTAATGTAAAAAGTGATTAATTTCTTACCCAGCTATACCCGAGCCTGATCTAGAAGTTTCATCATAGAAGCACGCCTTTTCAGCTTCGGAGAAACAGGTTCCGACGAACACACCTACTTTTCTACCAGACAAGTGCTCGGGATTTACACCTATAGTAAAAGACAAACCAATTATCGTACAAGGTAGATATTTATTTATGTCAGTGGCTCGCAAATAAAAATAAAATTTATATCTTTTTTTCATTTATACTATTGCTATCATACGTACTTACTAAAAGAATTGTAATAATAATATAAGTAACGACACATTTGTTGACATGACGATCCCGCATGACGAGAACCTCGTGTTAGCTGAGAAAGATATAAGCAAATCAAGTATATTGACTTGACTCGCGAGTTTGTCGACATGTGGGATGTGGACTCAGCGATCATTGTGCTGGTAGTCGTATCTGCCAATGGCTTAATTGCCAAGAGCCTCGATCAATACCTGAGGAGGCTCTCGTTAGGCAGCTGGATCAAGGGCTTGATACAGAAAGCGGTACTCCTGGACACGGCTCGTATTGTTAGGAGGTTCCTTTCTCTGAAGCCCTGACCAACGTTAGCTTGGACCCTGTTCCCGATACCGGTGGGCTACTATTTTTTGTATTTTTAAATGTTTTTTTTGTTTGTTTTCTATGTTTTTATTGAGAAATATTTGAAATGTAATTACATACATATAGTATTTAACTGAATAACCACATATATATATATATATAAGTATTTTTAAGAAAACTATGAATTTCGTAGCATGATTCGCATCCATAAAGGTCAGATATCGAGAGACAAACGTATAGCAAGACAGCGTTTGCCGCTCCCACCCCGCTGCTCCGGAATTAGACCGCGCGTCGTAAACCGAAATGCCTATTATTTATAAGTACTCGACACTATTGATGTGCGCTAAATATTAAAACAAAAATTAATACTAAATCCCAGTTAATTAATAACGCAATAAATACGAAAGTCGACTACAGGTACCCTTAGTTATAGTTATAAGTACTAAAACGGAAAAATTTGGATGATTAAAAAAAATAAGGGTGGTATTCTATTCGTTATATATTCACGTGAAGACCTTAAAATCCACATAAAGATCTGATTCTTAGATTAGATAAGTTATACGTTAAGTGTAGAATCAATAAAGTGAAAGATAAAAAAATACCAGTTTCTGATTTATTTCTTTGTATTCACCTAATTACGTAGTTTAATTAGAGGAGCCCGTGGCTAAATAATAGCAGCCGCTCAGGTCGATCTTTAGGTTAAGCCGCGCTTGCCTAGGTTGGTCTGTGGATGGGTAACCAAACCACCCCTTTTTTTTTTTTTTTTTTTTTTTTTTTTTTTTTTTCGGGTGGGAAATCATCCAATGACTTCCCCCGCTCTGGGTGGAGCGGGGGGGCATGTCAGACTTGTACTGACTAAAACCCACCCATGTTCCTTCTGTTGCCCTTTACGTTCCGAGGCCGCGGTATCTCTTTCGAACAACCCGCAACCCCTGCAGGCGGAGGCTCTGGCAAGCCCCTCTGCTTTGCTGACTCTCTTTGAGGCGCGCGTGAAACACGAACGCGCCGTCGACACGGCCTGTCGTCAATCGACGGACGGACGGTGAACTACCCATTGCTCACCGCCCACAGGCCCGCATCTATGGTGGCCGGAAGTCGTCTCGCGGCGCCCGGCGCCATGGGCGTCTCCCGCGGCGGCTGGGTTGGGCAGATGTTCTCTCCCTCAATCGCCCGGCCACCTCCTTCGCTAGCATTACTGCTTCGCAGAAGGTGGTGACCGCTTCCCATTCCCTCTCGCTCCGGACCATGGCCTGAACCAGGGCCGGACGCGAGAGATCGCCGCCGCCGATCGCCTCCACGAGGGCACGGCGGTGCTCCGCCCAAGCTGGGCAGACCGCCACTATGTGCTCCACCGTGTCCTCCGGGCGATCGTCACAATGGTGACACCCGGGCGCTTCCTCCCGCCCGATGATGTGCAGGAACCTCCCGAAACTTCCGTGTCCGGTGAGGACCTGCGTCAGGCGGTAGGTGAGGACGCCATGACGCCTCTCCAGCCACTCCTCAAAGAGGGGACTTACCGCCGCTATTGTGGCGTGCCCTGCACGGGGTTGCGACAGTCGCTCTCTCCATGCCACCATGAGATCGCACCGGAGGTCTGCCCGCCGAGCGGCAACTTGCCGTGGCAGCGGGTTTTCCCCCCGGTGTAGTGCCTCCGCGCGCCACTCAAACAGGCGCGCGAGGACTATCGCCTCCAGATCCCACGGTGGCAGTCCGGCAAGGAGGCTCGCTGCCTCGCCGGAGATCGTGCGGTAGCCCCGGACAAGCCGTATGGCCACCACCTTTTGGGGCGCGTTCAGGTAGTGGGCGGCGCGCCGCCCTAAAGAACGCGCCCATACCGGGGCCCCGTAAAGGGCCATGGACCGCACGACTCCGGCATAGAGCCTACGGCAGGAGGCGTTTGGCCCCCTCAGATTGGGCAGGAGCCGCTTGAAAGCAGCCCCCGTCCGCTCGAGTTTGGGAGCCAAACGTCGAAAGTGTTCGACGAAGTTCCACCGGCTGTCGAGGACGATTCCCAGGTACTTCATCGTCGACCCGACGCCGATGCGAACCCCTCCTACCGTCAACTGGGATCCCGACGGTGGCGTGTTTCCGCGGCCATGAAAGACCATGGCCTCGGATTTGTGCAAGGCCACCTCGAGACCCAGCAGCCGGATCCTCTCTGCGACTATCGCAACCCCGCGTGTCATGATGTCGGCCGCCGCCTGGTGCGACCCCCCCTGAGCCAGAACGAGCGTGTCGTCAGCGTAGCAAACTACGCTGACGCCGCTGGGGAGGTCGGCGCGCAGCACCCAGTCGTAACCGATGTCCCACAGGAGCGGCCCCAAGACCGATCCCTGTGGGACACCGCACGACATCTCTCGCCGGTTCCACTCTCCAGAGCGACCGGGGTATATGACGGCCCTGTCCGTCAGATATGCCCCGACCACACGACGAAGATAGGTCGGCATCCGGTGACCAAACCACCCCTTACATACCGAGTTTCCTACGTGCCTTGGAAAGCACGTTAAGCTGTTGGTCATCAGTCTCCCGAAATCTGACAACCAGTCTTACCATGGGGTATCGTATTACCCAGTACTATCTAGGTTATTGAGGTCAGATAGGCAGTTGCTCCCTGTAAAATATAGCTGCATCCGGTAAGACTGGAAGCCGACCCCAACATAGTTGGGAAAAGGCTAGGCAGATGATGATTCACCTTATTACCTATCTGCTTGCCAAATTTTGAAATTTTTAGGTCATCTGGAACTGGGTTAGAGTTTTGATCTATAGGTCAGTCAGTGATAATAATGACGATTTTGGACGTTAATATCTAAATAACCGTTTGAGATGTGTTTAAGAAATATGGAGCACATATGCATCTTGCAAGTTTCCATATATGAGCCAAATTTGACACGTTTATGTGAAACGTGTGTGTTTTTGAATTATGAGGCGGTCAAAAGTGGCTCCAAATGGTTCGTGTAATATAACACACGGTGCTGCTCGCCAGCTCTGTTACTTGAATCGCTACCGCGTGTCTAGATCACAACCAAGCTAGCAAGAACATCTAAGAACTTAAAATTCCTCACCTGCGTCATAAATGGCATTAAAAGCCTGTTCAAGTATTTTGCGAGACAAAGGATCCATGTTCCTTCCGAGGCGGTAATGCACTCTGAAGAACTGGGCATCAAACCGATCCAGATCTGGCACTGCGCCCATATGCTGAGACGCCTCGGGGTGGTTACCTTCCCAACGCAGTTTATCTGCGGTCAGCGGATTCAGCTGTGGGATAAGTTTTAAGTATTTAGTGTTCTGCTAGTAGATTTAGCCAAATTGTAGTCTAAACCAGCATAATTTGGATATCAATGTTAGTCAGTATCGTTAACGAATTTGAAAGGAATTTTGACATAATTTTATCACTACCGCAAATTTACCTTAAAAAAGAATAGCAGGGGTCTTTTAGGCCGTAATTCCGTCACACTCTTTCTATCGTAATCCACAGGATTTTGAAGGAAATTGATAAACCATTGCGTAACACAATAGATTTTATTCAATTAACATTTGGGCTTGTGTATGATATGGCTTGCTTGAGTGAGGTAGTTACTCAACAGTTACTTACGAGTATATCCAAACCTTCACCTTATTGTACAGAATGTCCGATAAGTCCTTGACGTGGTACGAGGAGGGGAAGACCCCCGACATGCCAGATATCACGACCCTCTCGCCGTCGGCAACCGGCGTCGACACCAGTGCTTCCTCGCCCTCAGCCGCTGGGCGTGGTTGTGGTTGAGCTTGTGGGGTAGGCGTCATTCTGTAGCGGGCTGATAAAGAAGAGAGTTAATAAGAACGATTGTCATCTATCTTAAAAACCAACTAATCATATATTTTTAATGACATGGCCGGAATTGGTATATACTAGTATAGACTAACAAAAATACATTTATATGAATATACAAACAAAATGAATTTCTGCAACTTAATTGGTTGATGATCGCGATTCTAACAACTTCAATGATGGACTAGTGCAACTAGACTTCTGTACCACGGTACTTGTGCAACAGTTTTATTCACTGCTAAGTAGTGTAAAATCAATTTAAATATTATTCAGTTAAATTAATTAGTAATTTAACTGATTTACTTAACCCTCTATACGTCGCGTGAGGTTTTTTGGAAGCTCGGGATCTCCGAGATCATTAACTTAAGGGTATTAATCGATGATCTTGAAGATTTGACTCCTGTAGATACTATTTTTTGTTTTTGGCGCGGCTTATTGACAGACAATTGTACATACTACAGTAATTAGGGATTAGATTAGATTTTGGAAGTTTAGAGAAGAATCGCAATTTAGTTAATGTGTTTGCCTATTATCTGGTAGATCGCACTCAACCGTCTGTACTATTTTACAAAAAAACAAAACCGACTTAAAAAAAATACTTTCGGAAGTCGGTGACTCTTGTTTGTTTCGTTGACTTTTTTGCCAACGACTTCCGGAAGTAAAGTTATTGTTTTCGCTTTTTTAGTTTATTTTTTTGGAAGTCGGTATTATTTTTTGCAAAATAGTTTTTTATTTCAGTATTTTTATTTATGGCATCGATGATATTAATTTTTTTTCGAGTATTATTTTTCCATTATTACTGAAAGATTAGCAGATCATCCATATAGATATAGAAAAAAAATTATAGACGATAACTCATAAACTTCCCAAGTAATATAAATAAAACCTGTTTACACTCAACAAAAATAAATTCAATGCGAAATAAAAATTAAAATATCTGGCTTGCTTTCTATAAGAGAGAGAGAGAGAGAGAGACAGACAGAGAAACATGCGCACGCCGCACAGCTTACAATAGCTTACTATAGCAAAAAGTGTCGTTACAACTTTTCGTGAGAATTTTTTCCGTCCAACTTCCAAAAATGATATGGGACCACCTCAGAAAAAAAGAGTTATGAAAATCGGTCTACACTTGGTCCACAGTTAGTAGGTCCACAGTAGGCGGAGTAGTGAACATTAATGAAAAAAAATAAGAAATACGATCGAACATAGAACCTCTTCCTGATGAGATTGAGAGCGCGTGAAAATTATATTATTGAACAATAAACTGTCTTTCCCATTCGAATTTCATGCACATGGAGAAAAAACAAAGTTTTACTTACCGAAAACAATAATTGTTTATTACAGACTGGTACTTACACTACAAAATGGTTCACACAAAACTATGAATTATTGAATCTATTTTAATGATATTGAATCTGATTTTAATGATATTGAATCTGTTTCAATGTAGGTATGTCTGTGTATGTCTAACAATATTAAATTAGTTTTCTATAAGTCTATGCCACCCGAAATAAAGTTTATTCATTCAAAACAAAATATCTAAATAATAAAGTAGTAGGATGAAAATTATTCACAATTTTGCCACTTGTGAATTGTCAACTCCATTGAAGAGTTAAAAATATCCTGAAGTGTAAATACACTTCAGGATATTTTTACTTGGACACGTGTCGTCACAATATTAAAGAATTTGTTACATTAACCATCGATCACGGTATATAATTACTCTAAATGATATATTCACAGTGAAAATAGTTGTTGGTTGACCAATAAAGAAAAAAAAAAGTTATTTTTTATTTTTGTTAACCCACTTCAAGAAACGAGGAGGTTCTAAAATGGGATGTTCATATTTGTTTTATTTATGTTCGCGCATAGCTCCATCATGTATTGACATATTTGTAAGATGGAGGAATTTTAAACGGTTCCTCATACACTTAAACAAAATATTTTTGTTTTATTTAAATGCAGTACTATTCCCCAACGATAATCCGTCACAGTGGAAAGTATAATATATGTATGTAATAATGACAGTTGATGTTGCTTTAGGGCCGGTTAAGACCCAGCGCGGTTGGACACGTCACAGAAAGGGCGCGACAAGCAGAGGGTTAAATGTATAATTTGTAGCAATATATTTAAAATAGTTGCAAAAATGCAGGTGCTAAAATACATGCTATCCATCTATACAACATATAATTTGTATGTTTTACTTTATATAATTGTATCGTTAAATTAATAACATAGTATTGAATATTTAAGACGGAATAATTGTTCGAATAATTTTCATGCACTCAAATAGAGCTGCCAACAAAAAAAAATTCAAGCTCATGTCAGTATAAGATAAATTGGAATCCACCTTCTTTCCAAAGGAGACTGATCTTTATAAGTGGCCTTTGCACCAATAGTATTTCCGTGAGGATATCTCAAACAATACACAGAGCAGCTCGTGGCAACAGCCCCACGAGTCGATTTTCGCGGCTCTGCCATGCGAACCAAGGTCGGACTGTGGATGGATGACCATCATCTGCCTAGCCTTTTCCCAACTATGTTGGGGTCGGCTTCCAGTCTAACCGGATGCAGCTGAATATCAGTATTTTACATGGAGCGACTGCCTATCTGACCTCCACAACCCAGTTAATACTGGGTAATACGATACCCCTTGGTAAGACTGGTTGTCAGACTTTCGGAACACTGACTTCCTGTAACGACTGTCAAAGATCTACAAATGACAGCCGGGACCAACGGCTTAACGTGCTTTCCGAGGCACGGAGGAAACTCGGTATGTAACGGGTGGTCACCCATCCACAGACCAACCTAGGCAAGCGCGGCTTAACCTAAAGATCGACCCGAGCGGCTGCTATTTATTAAGCCACGAGCTCCTCATAATGGATATGGATGACCATCAATTATATACCGGTTTTTCTCTGTGCCAGCTGATAATGATGACGCATAGCTCACAAACAAAAAAGATAAGTAGATACACTTAATTTTTAAAATATTATTGTTCTTAAAGCTTTTGGTGAAACTTTACACTTGGATGTATGAGGAATCCCCACAGAATTACAACAGCAGTACCGCTACTGGTTACAGGAGATAAATAAAATAGGACAAGGGCAGGAAGATGGTGATGAACGCTACTGCTTCACAAAACACTTTTCCACAATCTGTTTTCATCGACTTAGTGTCATTAATCTTCAAGGAAAACTATAGTTAATATTCGGCTGGCATTATGTTGCTACTCCATGTCCCATGTTAATTGGGGTCGGTGTAACACCTTTTTTAAATTCTCCCCTGCCACGTTATAATTTTAAATGTTTTCATAACATACAATCCATCCAACTTTTCTTTGTTTCCCTCTCCATCCATCAACATTTACATTCATCACGCTTTTAGTCAGATGTATTCCATCCCTCCTTATCATATGTTCATGCCAAGATAGACGACTCCTTTTCATCTTTTCTGTAACAGGCGCCACTTTCAAACAAACTTAGCTCATTTCGGATATACAGACGAACAAAACCATACTGACAATTGTATCTCAATAACAATGAAATAAATGTATTTTCAATTATATATATATACTTACGTGATATGAATATGGATGAAGTAGAATTCGATGACTCGCTGCAGACATACCTACCTACTGCATATATAATGAATTTTGTATTTGAATGTCATATAATCAAAGGTTGTAGACCCGGTATCTTGAAATACAGGCCTTTAGCCTGGTTTAGGCACCAGTCTCCCACTATATACTTTCTGTATCCACTAGCTCCGTATAAACTAGCCGCAAAGAAAACTGATTGCAGTCAGCATACCAAAGCAACGTTCAAGAGTCGATGTAACGATATTGATGACACTGGCAGCTCTTGAACGTAGCTTGCATGCAATTACTCCCAAAGACTCCACCTATTGTAATCTTGTTGATTCTCTTACCTTTATGAGCCTGCTCTACCATGACGCCCCACAAGAAATAGCTCCATCCCATTCGACCCCAGCGACTGAGAGCAAGGCAGCACTGGCGCCGACGCATGTTTATGATTGTGACCTCGGGCATGTCGGGAATCTTTCCCTCTTCGCACCAAGTAAAGCACTTGTCAGACATTCTGTACAACAAGGTAAGGGTTCGGAAATTAGCGATCTTAATGGTTGTCGGTTTTGCGAATTCAACAATATTTTACATTGATGTCCAAATGATACTTGTTTAAGTTTAGTAAATCGCTAAATCCGTAAACCTTATCCTCCAGTTAAATCTAGTGACTGCTGAGAAGCTACGTTATACAAGCAACCACCCTAAAGAGTCATAGCATTTGGGCGAAGTGCCAGCTATAGAATGCTTTGACACCTAATTCTTCAAGGTGCACTACCGCCTCGCGTTCATAATGGACCCCATGTACCGAAAAATCCTCGAACAGGCCTGTAAAACTATTTATGATGCTGGTAAGATATTGTATATTCTAAGATGTTGGTGTTAAATTTATTTAACTTTTATCTTTCTTTTGATTGACACTGTTTAGACCATGGTGGCATGACATAGGAACACAATTCTACGAAAATTTGTGCATTTTTGTCCTAAGACCATTTTGGTAAAGCTGCAACGGTAAAGATAATTCCTCTTAAGGGTCCGCTAAACAGGGTTGCGGGTTGTTTGAACGAGGTACCGCGGCCCCGGAACCTAAATGGCAATAGAAGGAACACGGGTGGGTTTTAGTCAGTACAAGTCTGACACACCCCCCGCACCAGAAGTTATTTGATGATTTCCCATTCGCAAAAAAGAGAACAAAAAGTGTCCTCCCTGTATAGTTCAGATACTAATTAACTAAAATGAACGAAAATATTACCATACATTTTCACTAAATAATATTCAATTAACTTTTAGAGGGCACTGTGTAAAGTTTGACTTTGCCAACCAAACATTTTTATATCCTTCAGCAATTCATTACATTCATACTACTATTATAAATGTGAAAGTTACTCTGTCTGATTGGGTTACCTTGTCTTATTGCCTGATATGCTACTCTAGCTTCTGCCCGCGACTACTTCCGCGTGGCATAGTTACTTTGGGCTAACGCTAACTTTAACTAACCCGCGTGATGATCGAAAAAAATATATGTATATTACTCTCTCCTTTTCTTCCCTCATTCTCCCCCTTTTTCAACCTATGTCCGTCTCCAGAGTCCCAACTATCACTGTACCAAAATTAATTAAAATCGGCTTGGCCATTTAGGCATGAAGACAAAACAAACGACCTCACTTTCGCTTTTATAATATTAGTAAGGATTCTTTAACATTAATTTTGTTTTCCACTGGAGTTAATCCGATGGATGTGTTTGGCGGAACCTGTTTCTCCGAAGCTGAAAAATAATTCTCCTAATCCAGCACCTCTGTATCAGACCTTTTTTATCGGGTGGGAAATCATCAAATAACTTCCCCCGCTCTGGGCGGAGCGGGGGGGCGTCAGACTTTTACTGACTAAAACCCCCCCATGTTCCTTCTGTTGCCCCGCAACCCCGGCAGGCGGAGGCTCTGGCAAGCCCCTCTGCTTTGCTGACATCTCTTTGAGGCGCGCGTGAAACACGAACGCGCCGTCGACACGGCCTGTCGTCAATAGACGGACCGACGGTGAGTTACCCATTGCTCACCGTCCACAGGCCCGCATCTACGGTGGCTACCGTAGATGCGGGAGTCGTCCCTCGGCGCCCGGCGCCCGGGGCGTCTCCCGCGGCGGCTGGATTGGTTTGAGGTTCTCTACCTCAAACGCCCGTCCACACAGGCTTAGGTATAACTGGGTAAGAAATGAACGTTTTACATTATTTACCTACTAATAGAATTTGGAATTATATTGTAGGTGTAGCCACTTTTCGGTTTAATGTAGTAGAAGTTAGGAAACGAAAAGAGAATCCGAATGCAGTTGACCGTCCACTGCTATTTGCACGGCAAGGTTGAAAGCGGTTACGGTTTGGTTTAGCTGTGCGGTTCATTAGCTATCGTAGCCGCGAAATGAAATCCAGGCGGAGTAGCTCATATTACTTCAATTTAATATACCGCACGACGGTGTTGTTGTGTTGAGTATCATTAAAATAAGCGTATACAGGAATAGTTTGCCTTTCTGTCTTTTGTTTTTTTTTTCGGATGGGACATCGTCACATAACTTCCGCTCTGGGGGGAGTGTCTGACTTTTACTGACTAAAACCCATACATGTTCCTTCTTTTTACCTGTGGAAAAATATGAAAACTGAACTTTACAGAAGAGAAAAAAAAACAATAAAAAAATATTGGAAAATATTTGTTGTGCTATTTGGCCAATTTTCATTTGGCATTTCAATGGGCCTGCCTCTTATATATTATAAAGAAATAAGCTAGATATAGTAGTTTGTGAAATAGCATGTATCATACCTGAAGAAAAGAACAGAGATGAATTTGGCGTAAGGGTCAATGTGAATAGACTTCTTGGGTTTTACGAGCAGCGTTAGCTTAAAAACTTTAAATAGTTTTTAATTTTACTTGACTAAAATAAACCCTAACTACGCAGAATAAAGTTCAATTCCAAAATTGATTATTATCACCAATGGCTTTCAATATATCATTATTGAGCATTGCTTTTGAACTGACAGTATACAGTAATTAAATTACAAAATAAAAAGAAATGTGAAAATTATAGGTAGCAGTGACATAAAAAAGGTAATTAAAGTTCCTTATCATACACATTATAGACGTTTTCTCCAAACTCGTCTTCTTAATCGGTTTGCATTAAATCATCAACGAAATTTTAATTTTCAGCAAAGCTTCAGATTCAGAACGCTATTGTTTCGGTATAGATTTCTCATCACAAAATTGTTTTAGATTGTTGTTTTATTTTTGGAAATAGGTATCTAATATGTGAGGAGCTCGTGGCTAAATAATAACAGCCGCTCAGTTCGATCTTTAGATAAAGCCGCGCTTGCCTAGGTTGGTCTGTGGATGGGTGACCACCCGTTACATACCGAGTTTCCTCCGTGCCTCGGAAAGCACGTTAAGCTGTTGGTCCCGGCTGTCATTTGTAGATCTTTGCCAGTCGTTACAGTAGCCAGTGTCCCGAAAGTCTGACAACCAGTCTTACCAAGGGGTATCGTATTACCCAGTATTAACTGGGTTATGGAGGTCAGATAGGCAATCGCTCCAAGTAAAATACTGGTATTCAGCTGCATCCGGTAAGACTGGAAGCCGACCACAACATAGTTGGGAAAAGGCTAGGCAGATGATGAGGTATCTAATATGTGTCTGTAAAGGGAAGGCAATAGATTCTTTTTCATTTCAGTATCATTTTAATTTTATTGGTCTAAATGTGTTTGTTTATTTTAAGTTCCTACTTCCTCTTATTTTTCAAGTAATTTTCCTTGTAACTTCACATTCTGCATTTTTTCAAAACACAAAGCAATTTTTGAAATTAGACCATTACAGGCACTTTTAAATGTCTAGAAACAAAATAATCAAGCTACAGTCTCAGAAACGCATAATTTCTTGAGAAAGTAGGTACTGTAGTTGCCCATTCCAGAGTGTTGATGTCTATGAAGAAGGGTCAAGAAACTCCATGGACACTCTTTATTTTTAGAAGATCACGGTTACATTATTCATGTTGGTATAATATGTACTTACGTATTTAATATGTGAGACTGATGTAGTAAAACGTGCACATTAAGATCGTCCAGAGTAAAAGCAAAAATTTCAATTACAAAAAACCATATATTTATATTAATTAAAATTAATTCGTCCGCGTGGCATAGTTATTTTGGGCTAACGCTACCTACGCTACGCTAACCTGCGTGATGATCGAAAAAAAATATCTTTATCTCCACTTTACTTCACTCTTTCTCCCCATTTTATCACTTTAAAAAAATATAGCCCATGTCCGTCTCCAGGATCCCAACTATTTTTGTAACAATATATCAAAATCAGTTTAGCCATTTTGGCGTGAAGATGTAACAAACAAACTCACTTTCGCTTTTATAATATTAGTAAGGCTAATCCCTAAAGTTATAATATGCTTGCCTACACAGTGTGTGTTTTATACAAAATGTAAATTTCGTCTGATTCAGTTGTAGTATGTGGCCAGGTATTGTTTTGCAATATTTTAAACCTGACTGAACTAATTGGTCCCTATTTCTTCCATTCTATTTCATTGTACTTGTGTCTGTCACCTCTTTTACTAAATAGAAGCAGATTTTGTATAGCCAGTGCTTCTTGTAGGTCGTAGCTTGTTACGATATTTGATTATGGTTTAATTTAAATGAAAACCATTTATATTTTTTCATTTTGGCGCAAGGGACATTCATTTTAATTGATATAAAATAATATTTGGGGGTCGTTGTAAAATTTAATTTTATAGACCCCGTAGGGTCAAAGCCACAAAGTTTATTCTAAAGACATTTTTTCCCCTTACCATGATTTTTTTGCCAATACCATAATTTTTTGGTCGTAAAGGACAATTATTTGGGAATTTAGACATTTTAACTATAATATTCGACAGTTTTCAAATACTGAATAATTATAGGTATGTCTTTTTCGGGGTTTTGTCTTTCATATTCGCGTATTCCGCGGAGGCTGGGTTGGTTTGAGGTTATCTGCCTGAACCGCCCGTTAACCTTCTTTGCTAGCCATTTACGTAGCCCATTACCTGAATGCACCGGACCATGGACTGAACCAGAGCCAGGCGCGAGAGATCGCCGCCGCGATCACCCCCACGTGGACACAGCGGTGCTCCGCCCAAACAGGGCAGACCGCCGCAGTGTGCTCCACTAATAAGTTCCGCCATGTGGTAGGTGAATACGCCGTGGCACCTCCACAGTGACAGTCCTCTCTCCGTGCCACCATGAGATCGCACCGGAGGTCTGTCCGCTGAGTGGCGATTTGCCCCGGCAGCAGTGTTTTCCCCGGTGTACTAACTAGTACAGGCGCACGAAGACTGACGCCTCTAGATCACACGGTGGCAATCCGGCAAAAAGGTTTTTCAGCCCGCCGGACGGTAGCCGACCCGGTGCAGCGTTATGGGTACCACCTTCTGGGGTGCGTTCAGATAGTGCGTTCAGATCAAGGAACGAGCCCACACCGGTGCGCTACAAAAGGCATATGTCATATTTTTATAAAATAAAAGGCCATTTTTCATCAATTAAGACTTTATTTTTATTTAAAAACATAAACACCCACACTAAAATAAACATTTAGTTAACAAAGTATGAATAAAAAATAGACATACCCATTTTTTACGAGTGTGTGACTGTTCTTGCCACTGATTGTTGCTTAAATTAACAATATTGTAAAACAGCTGTGTATCGATTATGGTGTTCTATGAAGCACCTATATTCTACCAATCTAAACGATTGCCAGTATTGTATAAGTTGACTCGATCTGCCGATCCGATCTGAGAGCTGACACTTGGTCATACGCATAAGGCAAGTGGACGCCTGTACGTTGATAGCTTTTGCTGCATATGTCAAGCTTGTACGGCCAGTTTCTAAATGCCTACAACTAATGCGCTTGTCTTCTTTGATTTCTGCGAGAATAGCCTCGATAGGATAAGCAAATCAATTATATTGACTTGGCTCGCGAAGTTGTCGACATGTGGGACTCAACAATCATTGTGCCAATAGTCATAATCTGCCAATGGCTTAATTGCCAAGAGCCCCGACCAATACCTGAGGAGGCTCTCGTTAGGCAGCTGGATCAAGGGCTTGGTACAGAAAGCGGTACTCTTGGACACGGCTCGTATTGTTAGGAGGTTCCTTTCTCTGGAGCCCTGACCGCCGCCGGTAGCTTGGACCCTGTTCTCGATATAGGTTACTATTACTTACTACTATTTTTTTATATTTTTAAATGTTTTTCTAAAAAAATATTAAAATAAAACTGTAAACTATATGTTAATAAATCAACAAATGAATAAAATTTTTAATCATGTTGCCAGTTTGGAAACACATTTTTAATAATATTTTATCAACATACCTATCATAACAGCAAACCTGTAATCTTTTTTTTTTAATAACGTTGCCACACATAAGGTTTTCTCCTCTCTAAAGAGCTAAGCAGAGGTGTACCAAATATGTAGTAAACCCACTTTTCGACAGTTGTGAGTAAGTTCCGGACGAGCCTTTTGCTTTCAACTGGGCACGGATCCAGTAACACTTGGTTAACCTGGGAATCGTATCCAGTACCTATCTCATTCTTAGCAGTCCCGTACACAGCCACTAGACACCAACAAGACAGGTTTAGCCAATAAATATATAAGTTGATCAGGTTAATGAAAGTGTTTTAAATTTCTAACTACTTCCTTTATAAAATTCTCGTGTCACAGTTTTAATTGCCGTACTCCTCCGAAACGTATTGACCGATTTTTATGAAATTTTACAAGTAAAGTCGGTAGATCTGAAAATCGGTGGTTTTCTATTTTTTTCATACCCGTAAGTGATACGGGTGGCTTTCTATAGAAGCTGAGCAGTGGATAAGACCGTTTACAATATCTGTATTAGACATTGTGAAAAAACAAAATGGCACACAAGCAAAGAAAGCCACGAGCAGAAACTACGAGCATTACAAAAACAGCAATTTGTATATAAATCGTTAAGTTGCAAGAACAGTCTAGTTTGTGTCATTCGCCTTTTATGCGTTCTCAATATTGGTACCCATAAAGGTATACGGGTTAAGAAGATACGATTCGCAAATATTTTTCTCTTTGAACGAATCTAAAATTGTTTGATCTAAATACTCGTTTATCACAGACGCACAGCTTATATCAATGGCTGCGTGCGCCATGGGTGCGGCAAGCTGATGTACGGCGACCGGTCGCTGCGAGTGTCGCTGCAGCGCCTGCGCAGGTGACGTCACGTGCACATTCGCGGCGCGCAGCAGCACCAGCTGAGAGCGCAGCGCGCGCGCCGGCGGCACGTAGCTGCGTGCGCGCTCTATACGCGCCAGTGCAGCTTCTATGAGCGCGCGCGAGTACTGCACCGAGTGCGGCACACGACCTAACAGAGTCCGCACGCACGCCTCCACCTTCTGTGGCCACGAAGCTACGTCTTTGAGTGCTCCCTCCAGGTCCGCAGAGTCGTCACCGACCATCAACTTATACATATGCTTGATCACCTCATTTTCTAGTTGTCCTTTTGTCTTGTATTCTGCGATATGTTGTTCAATCACAGTTTGAATCTCGTCCGGTGCACATCCAAGACAATATACAGTTCCGGTTAAACCTAAAATTGTAAATGAACATACATAAGTCTTGTCAATAATAAATAGCTTAGAACACATTAGTTAACCAATATTATTCACCATGTTCCTCGAGTATATGTGCCATTTCCAACGCCACCAGAACGCCAGTTTCATAACCCAATAAGTAGAAAGTGTTTTTCATTCCAGTCTTATTCAGCAGCACCTTAAAATATGAATTGAAAGCCTTAAATCTTCTTCAATTTTATGATTTGTTATTTTCATTTTGTGAGATTGTACTTTGTGTGTTGTTTACACTGTTTTTCTTGTTTATTCTCATCCATAATTTGTCTCACGCTTTTTAAACCGTTCTATACACATGTATAGTAAAACTAAGTGTAAATCCTTACTAATATTATAAAAGCGAAAGTGAGTTTGTTTGTTTGTTTGTTTGTTTGTTTGTTTGTTTGTTACCTCTTCACGCTTTAATGGCTAAACCGATTTGGATGAATTTTGGTACAGAGATAGTTGGGAACCAGGAGACGGACATAGGCTAATATTTTTTTGAAAAAAGTGGGATGTGAGGGAGAAAGAGGGAAGAAACGGGAAAACTTAGCGTTGCTATTACAAATCAATAAGGCGCTACCGAATTTAACGCGAGCGAAGCCGCGGGCAAAAGCTAGTTAATTATAAATCCTTACTAATATTATAAAAGCGAAAGTGAGTTTGTTTGTTTGTTACCTCTTCACGCTTTAATGGCTAAACCGATTTTGATGAAATTTGGTACAGAGATAGTTGGGAACCAGGAGACGGACATAGGCTATTTTTTTTAAATAAAGAGTGGGATATGAGGGAGAAAGAGGGAAAAAACGGGAAAACTTAGCGTTGCAATTACAAATCAATAAGGCGCTACCGAATTTAACGCGAGCGAAGCCGCGGGCAAAAGCTAGTACTTAATAAAATAACATGAATTACGTCAACGTATCTCTGTGCAGTTTTCCGCACAGTCTCCGCCGGGTGGTCAAGGCCCGGCTGCAGCACCAGCGCCGGCAGCTTGAGGCCCTCGCACAGCACGCGGAACCGCTCGTGGTGACCCTCCATGCCTGGCACTATGCATAGATACGTCAGGTTTCCGTCAAATTCATCTTCACGCTGAAATATTTTAAAACTTATTAGAACACCATGACTACATAGAGTGTTAAATAATACAACAAAAAAATCAGTACTAAGATAATTGCTTATTACATATATCTTATATTCCATAGCTGTTGTTTTCAAAAAACTAATTTTCAAACCTCATCACATGCCTAGCTTTTTCCCAACTATTCGTAGGCTTCCAGTCTGTTCGGATGCAGCTGAATAATACCAGTATTTTACGTAGAGCGAATGCCTATCTGACATCCACAACCCAATTAGTACTGGGTTAAACGAAACCCTTTGGTAAGACTGGTAGTCAGAGTTTTGGGACACTTACTATCTGTAACGACTTTACAAATGACAGCCGGGACGAACAGCTTACGAGGTGACGAGGTGCTTTCTGAGACACGAAAGAAATTTGGCATGTAATGGGCCGTCACCCATCCACAGACCAACCTAGGTAAGCGCAGCTTAACCTTAAGATCGACCCGAGTAGCTGCTATTATTTAGCCACGAGCTTCTATCATAATAATTTATGATACCGTGTTTGTATATTGTAAAATATTTGACCGGCGGTCAGGCCTCCAGGGGAAGGAACCGCCTAACAATTCGAGCCGTGTTTAAGAGTAGTGTGGTCTGTATCAAGCACTTGATCCAGCTGCCTAACGGTCGAGGCTCTTGGCAATTAAGCCATTGGCAGATACGACTATTGGCACAATCGACAACCTAGCGAGCCAAATCAATATACTCGATTTGCTTATATTTCTCAGCTTTCACGAGGTTTTTGTCTGTTATATCAATAATTATTTTGCGCCGATCTGATCGATCCACCACCATTATATCAGGCATATTGGCTACAATAATACTGACAGTGATGATGGATTGATTCCAGTACAATGTAATATTACCATGTTCGAGAACTGGGTCTTGCACATATCTCTAGCACGGCACCTCAAACGCAATACTGTATTTTAGAGCAAGTTATTGATGGATAATCCTGACTACAAGGTTGTTATGCAAGTATTCTCTGTTAGCTAGACAAGAACAACCTGAAATAATGTGACGAATTGATTCACCCGGACGGTGGCATGCCCGACATATGTCAACCGTGCCGTCCTGCACAATAAATCTTCGGCAATTCTTCTTCAGAATAACTTCATCCATGCTTGTACGAATGAAACCTTCGATTTCTTGAAAGAGGTCCCCATAACGTAGCTAAGCTACGGACGCTGATTGTTCTACATCGGGTCCGTGAAGCTCCTTCCTCTGCCTCCCTGCGGTCGTTCGTGTCAAGCAGTACAGGTTTGCGAAAGTTCTCTTTAGCAAAAGAGAGCGGGTTGAGACTTTTGTCAACCGCAACGACATTTCGAGGCATCCCCAGGTCGGCTTTTAGGAACTATTCCCTTAAACTGCCTAACTTGCGGTTGTGGAGAAATTTAGCGTTTTAAAAGCCTCCAGAACCATAACTCTGCGGAATATGCACTTATGCAGCCTCATAACCGAAGAATGTAGGTGATGCAATCAATATGCCGTGAACAATGTACGGACCTTCATATCCAGGGCATCTAGTTCCTTTTGTGTCCGTTTGAATATGCCGAAATATTACATCAATACCGACATGACTCAACCGTTGAAAGCACGCAACTTGTTTCCGCCTGATAAAAGACTATTAAATACTTTTCTTAGGCGGTCAAAAAAATGCTCCTTTAACGATTGCGTCATGTTAGCAAATACTTGTAGGTTTCGGTTGCTGAGAGGGATCGAAGGTTTATCGGATCCGAGAGCTGGGTTCAGACAGACAGATAGACTCCACAATTTCCCCTCGCTTTACATGTGTGACCGCACATTTGTCCACACCGGATTCCATCCTGATGGCGCTACTGAAGGTTTCAGTAACCAGCAGTAGCTCCATCAATTGGTATTGCATTAATCATTACTATGCTAACAATTTCTTTAAATTTAAAAACATTATTTTTTTCGGTTATTTAATCATCTGCTTGTTATCATTATGCCATTGTATATTAAATTAGCATCTTATGCATTCATGGTTGCATGTCTTTTTTGTAAATGTGTTGTTGAACTTTAACATAATTTTACCACATTTAAGGCAAACTTTGACACAAATAATATAATCAATCAGCAATAAGTTTAAAGAATGCGTATGAACTTGATACAAAAATAGGAATGAATAATATTTACCAAAACATCGCCGCTGGTGACTGTAGGCATGCATACTATTTCTGAAGTCGCCAGTAGTTCGTCCGTGTCCACGTACGATATGAACGTTGCTAAGCCTTTAACTTCTTCAAATGCGTTTTCCGTTGTATCCAAATGCAGTATTCTGTTGATGATATAAACCCATTAATTTCATATTGTTGACGAGCTTTTGTGTAATATGTAACATAAACAACTTACGTTTCAACTGTTAGCAGTGGTATCTCTTGCTCTGTGAACTCAACATTATGATGAATTCTCAAATGATTAACAACAAGTTGTAATTTATCATCTTGAATACCAAGTTCTTCTAACGAAGTAGTTTTTGAGGTAGTCCTTGACAAACTTATATCTGCAAACCAAACACATTTTTTTGTATTCAAGTTAAGTCCAGCAAAATCCCCCAAAACATTATGCCAGGTAATCTTTAACTACTGTTTTTAATCAATATAATGACATAATAGAGCATAACATTACCCCTGCAATCCCCAAAGACGTAGGCAGAGGTGTACCTGGTAGTACACATACAATTCGCCAGTAATGTTTAAGTTTAAGCCGTGTATTAAGGGCGAGCTTATCAACCCGGCACAAATCGAAACTTCGTAGCTACTGAGAAATCCTGATGGAAAAAATGAATAACACTTTGCCCAACTTGGGAATCAAACTTGGACCTCACGCTCAGCAGCTATTCTTGCGACAAAAATTAAATCCAGGTTTGGAATATTAATATTACTGACCAGCCAATAGAGCAATTTCATTCAGTAAATCGTATTGGTGCTCATGTGTTCTCTGAGCCAGCACCAAGGTGTCCACACCGCAGAGTGCACGCTCCACTGCGTCTATTGTGTCAGCAGAACTCGACTCCTGATAGATATCAATGAAGTTGACATTTGTTTGTTGATTCGTCTGTGTGCGGCCATCAATAGCGGATGATCAACTCTAATAATAACTTTAAAAAATCCAAGACAAAAAAATAACGTGCTCACAGCACTTTATCAAGCATTCGAATAGGTTTAACTTGCTACATTCAAAACCACTTGATCTTCGAAATTCAGCTAAAATCTATAATTATGACTTACGTCGACTTTTTTATAAGTAGTGGACTCTATAAAAAAGTCTACTACTATAAAAAAAAACCTACTACGTGTGAAAAATGTGCAATAATTATACTGAACTAGACTGCTTGTTTGCCCAGCGGTTTCACCCGCTCCTCAGCTCCTTGGTTGATACTAAGGAACAAAACCATCTTCACATAATTGCCTTTCTAAGGAAACCAGTGTCGGTCACATCTATTAGTTGGATGGTTTCAAAGTCTATAACGGACGACCGTAGAAACAATTTTCGTGTATTATATTTATATTGATTCATTACAACATGAGGTATACCGCAAGGCTCTAAAACAGGGCCATTTTTATTTTACACTATCAAAGTATAAGCTCTAAATCTAAAGTCTGTCTGGGTATGAAGATTATGAAGTATTCGGAAAGTTTACAAAATGATAGATTTTCTTAATCAATGAGAAATTATTACATATTGCCACTAATACTTACATTCTTCAGTTGAGGTAGACTTATGAATTTAGCTGGTAATTTACTTTGAACCCGAGAAAGACACGTCGGTTTACCAAACATGGTCTCACCGACAGTTATCACCGCAAAGCATCTGAAAAATAAAGCAGGATACATATTTTTAAATGCACAAACAAAAATATGGTACTTAATACGAACAAGTAATACTATTACCTTAAATCTGGGCAAAATCTTCTTGAAACTGCATCGAGGTGAGCAAATAAAGTGTCTTGATTCGTTTGTTCATCATTAGTAGTGACATATATGCCTTGAATAGAGCCCAATTTAGTAGCGTCCTTGAGTAATTCTACTACATCTGTTTCATTGTTTAAGTTCTGAGATGATATTTGTATTTGTACACCAATCTTCTGCCAGTTCCTAAATATTCGAAAAGTTCTATTAATAAGGTTAGGTTATAGTTATGATAATAATGTGGTGAAACCATACACTTTTAATGCACTAATGCTCTTTCGTGTATCTGCACCTCAATTCACTAATTGATTGAGCGATCGACTGCTGCGCTGCGTGTCGCGGGTTCAATCCCCGCACGGAACAAATATTTGTATGGCCTACAGATAGTTGTTCCGGGTCTGGCTGTTTGTGTATGTGAATTTAAATGTTTGTTAACGCACCCACGATACAGGAGAAATTCCCAGTGTGGGGCAACGTTTTTTAAAAAAAAAAAAAAAAATTGTCGAGCATCCAGTACACGATTAGCGCTCATCACGTGTGCTTGCTCGCTTCGTTGTATTACTGAACCTTTGGTTCGGGTAATATAAGTAATTTGACTTTATAAACAAGTATCATAGCCATTTTCTTACCAGTATTTATTTATTTAGTATTAGGCTTCTCAACAATGAGCACGCTATTACATTATAATTTGTACATTGCTGACTTAAGTCTAAACGCCTCATTACTTATAAAGAAGCACAGCATGCACTACATTATGCGCAGATAGTAACATATAATTAATTTATTATAAATAGACATACAGATTTTGGGAAAAAAAAATACTATACCATATATTTAAAAAACAGCTGTTAAAAGCTCTATTATAAATTAAATTACAGTGAAAAACACATTTTAAAACAAATTCGAATATAACTTTATTAATTGAATTAAATTTGAATTTTACTTAAATTAAATAATTAAAAAAATGATTTTATTGTTTACAAAGGATGACAATTAATTAGCAAGCGCGGCTTTTTCTACAGCTGGTTTCGATGAGTTAATCATGTATCGTATACAGTAATAGTAGTATATATACTTGGTATCATTTAGTATATCATTTATTACAATAATAATCATGATCATCAAAGTCAGATATATAATTATTATTGACGGTAATAAATAATGCTCTAAAGCCTCGACCAACACCTGAAGAGACTCTCGTTAGGCATCATGGATCAAGGGTTTGACAGAAAGCGGTACTTCTGGACACGGGTTGTAGCGTTAGGAGGTTCCTCTCTCTGGAGCCCTATCTGCCGGTAGGTTGGACCCTGTTCCCAATACCGGTGAGATACTATATTTCTTTTCATATTTATAAATGTTTTTTTCTTTTTTTATTGAACAAGAAATATGTAGCAGTATAAAAATATATATACCCAAATATGAATAAACGGAATACAATGCTCTAAACATTTGCTTACCGTAACTTGAATTGGAATTTTGCAGTTGTGTGCGCTTTGCCATGAACATGTAATTTCCTCGCACCACAAGCAACTAGCTTGTCCACCATCTGGAGTCCAAAGCTATCGTCATTCAATACAAAAACTTGGGTGTGGTAAGGATTGCAAGATATTCTGAAAGTAAAATAACCACATGGAAAATAACGGAAACGAAAGGATTTGTAGAGTTGTAATTGAGCACAAAAAGGATATCTCTTTACCTGGGCTGTGCTTGCGTTGAATGGCCTTCCATCTTCAGCAGCACTCTGCCGCGGTGCTTGCTCTCCGCGAGCAGTCGGAAGGCGTGCGCGGCGTCGTGCGGCGCATAAGTCACGCGCGACAGAGGACGCACGTACCCGCGGGCAATACCCTCGCTCAACATCATCTGTAGCTCCTGTTGATTCGAGTACTTTGTTTAACGATAAGCCAGATCCACCAAGTTTCATCGTTCGAGGCTCGACGGATTTACGACGCTCGACGATTTTATCAGTACCTACCATAAGTCTTTCTATATGTACAATTATCTTTCCCAGACCGAAGTAAGATTAAAGTAGTGGTTGCTGTTGCTGTTAGGTACTGAATGAATGGTTTGTAGAATAGTTTCAGTCTTTCAAGATTTCATGAAATTATGCATGATTTTTCGCATGAAAGTCTTTGGTGAGAAAATAGCACCTATTTCATAAAGTTGAAGTATAAATAATTTTATATATAACTAGTTGTGCCAAGCGGTTTCAGCTGCTCAGCATCTTAGTGTCGTAGCGGGATCTTATATAGTCAATTAATTTCGTGAAAAATTATTATGAAAACTTTCAAGTCACTGTGGCCAAGAAATCGCGTTTTCCCATACAAACTTTGCCACCCTGATTCACCCCTTTGTTTTTCGGATGGCAAATCATTAAATAACTTCCTCCGCTTTGGGCGAGTGAGGGCTTCTGTCAGACTTCTACTGACAAATGCCATCCATTCTTTTGTTCTTTGTGTTCAGGGGCGTGGTATCTCTTGCAAATAACCCGCAACTCAGGCAGGCAGTGGCCCTGTCTGGCCCCTCTGCTTTAGTAACATCTTTTTGAGGCGCGCTTGGGTCATGAAAGCGTCGTTCACACAACCTGTCGTCACTAGACAGACGAACGATGAGCTTCCCCTTGCTAACCGTCTATAGATCCGCATTTACGGCGGCCGGGAGTCATCTCGCGGCGTCCGACGCTTCTCTCGCGGCAACTTAGTTAATTTGAGATTTTCTTCCTCAATCGTCCGGCCACCTCCTTCGCTAGCATGACTTCTTCGCAGATGAAGGTGACCGCTTCCCCTTTCCTCGCCTTGCCGCCTTAACGTCCCGAACATGGACTGATCCAGGGCCGGACGCGAGAGAGAGAGAAAGTGGAAGTCGCCGCCACCGAGCGCCTCTACGAGGACATAGCGGTGCTCCGCCCAAGCGGGGCAGACCGCCACGGTATGCTCCATTGTTGTTTTTCGGGCGATCGTCACAGTGTTTAAAATAGTTTCCGTGGAGTTTCTTGCCCATAGAGATCAACGCTTTGGAATGGGCAACTACAATACTTTCA
Organism: Ochropleura plecta; assembly: GCA_905475445.1. Lineage (NCBI taxonomy): Eukaryota > Metazoa > Arthropoda > Insecta > Lepidoptera > Noctuidae > Ochropleura > Ochropleura plecta. The sequence goes on along the minus strand of FR997744.1, from coordinate 4,858,392 downwards.
CAAGTTATTTTACATTGTGTCTGGGTCTCTAACTATTATATTTGTTTTTTTTTTCGATATTCAAAAGTGCCTGTAATGGTCTATTTAAAATAAATGCTTTAAGTTTGAGTGGTGATTTCCGAGAATTTCTTCTCGCCCGATTGTGTTTTACCCCCTTTTTTTTTTTCGGGTGGGAAATCATCCAATGACTTCCCCCGCTCTGGGTGGAGCGGGGGGCATGTCAGACTTGTACTGACTAAAACCCACCCATGTTCCTTCTATTGCCCTTTACGTTCCGGGGCCGCGGTATCTCTTTCGAACAACCCGCAACCCCGGCAGGCGGAGGCTCTGGCAAGCCCCTCTGCTTTGCTGACTCTCTTTGAGACGCGCGTGAAACACGAACGCGCCGTCGACACGGCCTGTCGTCAATAGACGGACGGACGGTGAGCTACCCATTGCTCACCGTCCACAGGCCCGCATCTACGGTGGCCGGAAGTCGTCTCGCAATATTATTGAGCGTTTTATTTTTGCGGATGAGAAATCATGTAAAAACTCTCCCGTTCTGGGCGGAATAGAAGGGAGTGTATTTTTCGGACTAAAACCCAGCACTTTTCCTTCTTTTCGTTGTAAGTTGTTGTAAGTTTTTAGATGATTTCTCATCAGAAAAAAAAGTATTCAACACTCGTCTTGTCGGAGCATTTTCCCTTTCCTATGAGGCATGGAAAACCACATCCTAAACTTGCTCAAAGCATTTATTTCAACTTCAACTCTTCATTAATGGTTTTTATGGACGAGAGATACCACAATTTTGCCAATATCACGTGTCAACTGGTAATTAACTATCAAGCAATATATAAATTTAGCAAGTAATAAAAGTAATTTAAGAAATATAGCAACAATAAAAGTATTTCTTAGCAGATTTAGATTATCAAATTATGCAGAATGACAGAAATAGAACAGAGACAATAGGTCAAAAAAAACGATTCGAAAAGTTACAACTTAATTTTATTAAATTCTATGAATTTTATATTAAATAAATAAATTAATAATTTCCATGAATTTACATAGTTTGAAAACAAAACGAGAAAACACAAAAGAAAGAAGACCTTTAACAGAAGTTGGACGAGGATATAAGGAGGAATGATTTCATGAAAAACAACAAAAAGAGAACCGCAATTTGGGACAGGAGAAAAATAAATGGTCTAAGTTTCCTTCATCCAAGCCCCATTCACAAAGAGAGCTATCCCTAATCCTAAGTTTGGTCAAGAAATAAGGAGTACAACAATGATTTAACCGTAAACGACAGATAGTTGAGGTAGTTTTTTTTTTCCAATTGATATTTGAAGACCTAAGGTTTGTGGGGTATCTCAGGTTGAAAATCTCCATAAAATTTACCTTTTATGGACTTAGAGATTTGCCATTGATTGGACCAAGACTTAAGCATAGATTGAGGGTATATCGTACAAATGTCATGGGAATAAATTTCAGAGTGGTCTACAGAACCTGCGAGAATCGCATTTTTGGCACATTCATCAGCTGATTCATTACCAAGAATACCGATATGACCGGAAATCCAAGCTAAAACAACATTAATATGAAGTTTATGACATTGAAATAGCTAATCTCTAAGTTTTTAAATAATAGGAAATCTTCACTTATTCCTGGAAGGGTCACATAAAATGCCTTGAAGGCAACTCTTTGAGTCAGAGAAAATAATGGAGTTTGAATAACTCCTTACTTATGAGATAAAACAAATGAAATGGCTTCAAAAATGGCGATTGATTCACCTGTAAAAACTGTTGTAACTGAAGAACACTTGTAATTAAAAATGTTTTTTGTATGAGGAATCCAAACTGCAGCATCAGAGACTTTGGAGGTGTCAGTAAATATAGTGGTCCAATTATTATTATCAGACGAAACTTTTTGAGCAAAAATCTTATTTGCTTCCAAGGTATTTTTGTTAATTTCAAAGTCCAAGATGACAATAGGTTGGAACACCAACACTTTATAAGGTACTGTATATAGATTTCTTTACTAACATTCCGTTAGAGGTTACGAAATCTCTCCCCTCTTCCTCTAAACTAGCCGAAACTCTTCTTAAGGAAAACTTTACTGAGGATATACCTAACTTTAATTTTAAACCAATATGTACAATTAAAAATGCATTTTAAAGTCTAAACATGAAAAATACTGAAGACTTATGGGGGATATCCGTCAAGGTTCTTGCTAATATTATTGACTCAATTGCTCCTGTCCTAACAGGCATATTCAATCAGTGTTTGGATAGCGGCAAGTTTCCTGACGATGAAATATAGTAAAGTAGTACCAATTTTCAAATCGGGTTGCAAGAGTGATCCCTCTAACTATAGACCTATATCTGTGCTTCCAGCATTAAGTAAAATCTATGAAAAAATCATGCTGGACCAGATGCCGTCTCACTTTAACTTAAACGGGATTCTGCATAGTCAACAGTTTGGCTTCACGAAGAGCAGGTCGACAACGGACGCGGGAGTAATACTCATCAGTCACATTTTGGAATCCTGGGAGCAGTCCCAGGATGCCATTGGCATTTTCTGTGATCTCTCAAAAGCGTTCGACTGCGTCGACAAAGAAACTGCTCTGTAAATTACACCACTACGGAATTCGTGGACGAGCTGCTGATCTTGTTTTTTCATATTTATCAAACAGGCAGCAAAAAGTAAATGTTAATAGGACGACGTCATCTGGGTCTCTAGTCAAGATGGGCGTACCCCAAGGTTCTATTCTCGGTCCCTTCCAAGAAATAGGAAATATTTATATAAATGATCTTCCTTATACGATGGCCAAACTATTGGATATAAATTTATTTGCTGACGACACTTCGCTAATCATTAAAATAAATAGAAAAAATCCGGATGTTGTTCATGTTCATGTTAACAAAAGTCTAACCGTTCTATCGAAATGATTCGCAGCTAACAATCTCTTACTGAATGCGAACAAAACCAAATGTCTAAAGTTTGCCTTACCAAATGTACCACAACGTGATCTAAATTTAAATCTTGACGGCAAAAATCTTGATGTTATAGCGGAAACTGTATTCTTGGGGATGACTATTGATTCTAAACTGCAATGGGGCGCGCACATAAGAACTCTTTCGGGTAGGCTCAGCTCAGCTGCATATGCAGTAAGGAAAATTAGGCAGTTAACTGATGTAGACACAGCTAGGTTAGTATACTATGCTTACTTTCACAGTATTATGTCCTATGGCGTTTTCCTGTGGGGATCAGCAGCAGATGTCGATTCAGTTTTTATATTACAAAAGAGGGCAGTCCGTGCGATCTATAAAATGGGTCCTCGCGAGTCCCTCAGAGAAAAATTTAAAGAGATCGATTTACTGACTCTGCCTTCACTTTATATCTTAGAATGTATATTGTATGTCCGTAAAAATCGTGGGCTTTTCAAAATTAGGAGCGACTTCCACAATATTAAAATATTAAAAAAATATTAAAATATTAAATTCCTAAATTTAGATTAACAAAAACTAGCAAGTCATTTCTAATAAACAGTATACGCTTTTATAACAAGTTGCCAAAATCAGTTATAGAACTGACATATGGAAAGTTTAAAAACTACATAAAACGTGTCCTTATTAAAAACGCATATTACAAAATCAAGGACTACGTTGAAGATTAAGAAGTTTGGCTATAGTTCCTTCTGCGCATGCGGCTTCCCTGGTAGCTATAATCAGCACAAATTTGTGGATGTCTCTAACTATTCTCAATCTTATTTTTTTTTGTGATCTCTTTAATCATTTTTTTTGCAATAGTTGTCAAATCACATATTTATATCACCCTTGTCCTGAATAGTTACAGTACTGATAGCAACATCTGTGTGACTCGTCTCTTAGTTATTATTTTGTTTTTGCAATATTTTTTTATTTTTGTAAAGTAAGCAATGACTTATTGTCGGGCCTACGCTGTCCTCTCATACTTAAGTGCTAACGCTGTAACACCAACTTTGTAAAACCAGATGATTTTTAAAGAGTAACCATGGAGTTTCTTGCCGGTTCTTCTCCATAGGAAACGACCAACCCGAACCATGCATCTTTTCTCGACGTTTTATAAGTGCCCATGTAGGCCTATGTGAAATAAAAATATTTTGATTTTGAAAAGATATAAAATAGGGTTTTGAAAAAGTTGACTAGAAAGAAAACAGAATTGAAGGTAGGCACGAAGAAGACAAGGAAGTTCCATATAAGAACGCCGACAAGAGTCAAATATGGAAGATAATTGGTCCAGCTTACCAAGCAAGGGATGATCAGAATTTTGCACCAGTTTAAAAATAAATCTAATTTCAAGAAATTGTCTACGAATCGAAAGGGTTGGTTCAACACACTCAACTTGCATTGACATTAATAGGAGACGACTTCATCGCCCCAAGAATAATACGTAAACACTTTGATTGAATTTTATCAAATCAAATCATTTATTTTAATTAGACCATTACAGGCACTTTTGAATGTCAAGAATCAAAATTAATCTACAGTCCCGGTCACGAGGCATAATAACTTGTGAAAGTACTGTAGTTGCCCATTCCAAAGCGTTGATCTCTATGGAGAAGAATGGGCAAGAAACTTCATGGGCACTCTTTTAAATTGTAATATTTTTACAAAATCGCATTAACATCATCCATGTTGAGATTATACAAACATGTGAGAACGATGTAGAAAGACGTGCACAGTAAGAGCGTCCAGAATAAATAAAAACCAAAATTCAATTAAATAAATTAAAAATGAACCGTGGTAGCTAAAAGAGGACCAGTCCCAACTGACAGCGCCAGTTCACGAACAACGTATGGATCAGCCCCATTTTGCTCAACCATTTTGAAGGGAACTAAATGACCCGACACACCCGCTACCATTAGCGAGACATTTAAGCGAGCATGACATTCTGTTAACCACCAGGGCATAGTCAAGTCGATAATAGTACATGGGACTCACACATGGGCTTTCAGTTATACAAAACTAGGAAATTGAGTCTATACAATGCAAAGTTAGTCTTACAATCTTCTGCAGCTTCCACTATAACTTCGGATACTAATCAATGAGTTTACCCCTATGCTTGTGGAGCAGGACCAGCATTGAGCCAAGCGTTTTTTTCATCAATATAATCCCCCAACTTATAACTTGCCTACATAGTGTGAAAGAAAGAAAAAACATTTATTTGTCGTAAATTACGACGAGCACACAAAATAATAAAAATAATTTAAAAAAATGCGTTTAATACAAGATTTAAATTTCAATTCATTCAGTTGAAGAATGTGGGAAGGTATTTTATTATAGCATTTCAAACAATACCCCATGAAAGAGGAGTCTACTTTAGCTAACTTAAAACCCGGCTGAACCAATTGGTCCCTATTTCTAGTATTACACTTGTGTCTATCACCTCGTTTACCAAATAAATGCAATTTTTTTCTGACGTACATGATGTTTTCATAGATATATTGACAAGGTACTGTCATGATGTTAATTTCCTTAAACTGTTCTCTTAGAGAAAATCTCGCCTACGTAGATTATACCTGGGTCTAATGGCTCTTTTCTGCAGAATAAATACAGACTCGATGTCTGCAGCCCGTTTCCAAAGTAAAATTTCATGTGATTGGAGAAACAGAGTAAGGTATAGTCCCAGCCCAGCTTGAAAAACTAGCAGCTTACTCTTCTGAACATCGTATTTGAGCCCACATATGGTCAATAGTATCTTACGAAACTGATTGAGGGACGCAGCAGCACCATGTCATCAGCATAGGTAATTTTATTCAACCCAATTTACAGTGGGGTACCACTGGGCTTTAATAAACCTATGTTTTTGTATCTTCGAATACTTACTTTCATTTCTCCGGGAGTTTCAAATATTGATGAGAAATCGACAACAGCATAAGCTCTACTTTTAGTGAGGTTGTACATCCCATATTCAAATTCTTCATCGTTATTGTGAAGTTGAGAAACATCAAAACATGTGCCCGAATTACAGACACAGTTAAATGTGTCCTGAAAAAAGGAAATACTAATGTAGCTTCTGTTAATGACCTTATTATGGCGACTAATAAAAAATATAAAAAGCACGTACCTTCTTCAAGGTTCCCCTAACTGAACTTATAACCAGTGAACAGCCCTCCCCTTTTTTAGCATTACGTATCATATCCACGAAACTTTGATCTCGAGAATTGCCGACATGATCAGCTGGAAATAAATTAAAGATAAATAATTATAGTTATACAAGGACTATACGTATATATATATATATATATATACTTATATATATATAAGTACAGTTTAGGCAAAATTAAACTATACATATTTAATCGCCATTTTTTGACTTCCGGTTTTGACGTTCGTACAGTTAAGCGATCAACGCTTAACTGTACGAACGTCACGAAGTGCGACCCAAAAATAAGCATAAAAGTGTTAAAAAGCTCATATAAACTATAAACTGTGCAAGTAAAACGAATAATTATTTAAGAACTAATCTATAAAAATAGAAATATAAACTTTGTGTGTGATCAGTGGATATCAAATTAACAGCAAGTATTATTGTGTTTTTATAACCTACAAACACTATGACATTGACACATCAGAGCTACCAACAACAAAAAACGCACAGTATGTTTCGTTTCAAGCAAGTCACAGAGCAAGTGTTGCCACTTTTACAAATAATATCCCATTAAAATAAATCAGTGTTGCCAATACTATAACTACCCATAAATATAATTACCCGAGATGGAAGGCCAAATGCAACTATTATTTTCAAATCTAAAACTAGAGATGGAAAAACAAACAACAATATTAAAAGATTCTATCAGAGAAGAAATAGACCACAAATTGAAACCTTTAGTGCAAGAAAACCTGTATCTAAAAAATGAAGTGGAGAAATTAAATGAGAAGGTAAAAAGACTGGAATTTGTGAAAAGAGAGAATAATTTGATTTTCTATGGCTTCGAGGAGTCCACAGAGGAAAACAATGTAAATATAATTGAAATGGTAACAAAAACTCCAAACGAATCTGGCATTGAAATGAACAAGCGTGACGTTAATAAAGTGTTCAGAATAGGCAACGCAAACGGAGGGGCACGCCCGATTTTAGCTAACGTCTTGAATGTGTGGAAGAGCAATGCAATTTTGAAGATCATAAAGAATACATTTTATATTATAAGGGCGAAATAAAAGGAAGTCATGGAGTTGGCTTTATGCCTAAAAATATTTAGAAAGAAACATAGAAGAGTTTAGGGACATATCAAAAAGAATAGCTGTACTTAATATACATCTGCCAGCATACAAAAAAAATGGTCGATTATTCAAGTTTATGCTCCCACTGAACAGTGTCAAGAATCGGCCAAAGACCTCTTCGACGACCAATTGTCATCAAGAATCGCACAAGAACGTTATAGTAATTGGAGATTTTAATGGCAGAATAGGAACCCAGCGAATCGGAGAGGAAAAAGTAATTGACAAAAGAGCCTTAAAAGAACTCGTAGAGACAAAAAATGGATACCAAATATTAAAAACAAAATCGGAAAGCAGGATACAAAAAGAAGAAACATAATCCAAACAGCAACTGATTTCAATACCGTAAATAGCAGAACCCAATACCGTAAATACTATAAATCTTGAAGACGACGAAATAGAAGATATACCAGATTTCCTACAATCAGAAATAGAAAAAGCTATACAGAGTAAAAAAAAATGATAAAGCACCTGCCTCAGATCAGATAACAAATGAGATGTGACCTGAAAATTTAAAGAAAATCACAGACATATACAGAGTGGAATTTTGTAATGCCACCTGAACGGGAAGTACTTTTAATACTTGAGATAAAAAAATTTACTCAAAAAAAAACATTCCTTTATTTTTAAAAAGACGGCATTCAAAGATTTTTTTAAATTCGCTTGCCACACACGGTAATCGAACCGACTAAAATCTGTAAAAATTTCACCCTGTACTTTTATTGCGTCGATCGTTAGGGTCAATAAGGATGAAATCTCTTCAACAAACAAACAGGGAAGAAATAGCTATAACACTGGATGATGCAAATATTGGATATGTGAAAACCTATACATATCTGGGACGGCTGGTTGCATTCAAGGACCAAACGATAGAAATCGAAAGAAGAGTAGCTAATGCATGGAACAGATATTGGTCAATTAAGGAGATATTCAAAGGCGAACAGTTTCTTATCACAGTGAAGAAAAAAAAATTCAACTCCTGTGTTTTGCCATGCCTGACTTAAGGATGTCAAACTTGGGCACTGAACAAAAAACATGTTCTTAAACTAAGAACATGTCAGAAGGGTATGGAAAGGGGCATGATAGGCGTTGCGAAAAAATATTCACATAAGATCAGAAGAAATACGATCCATAACCAAGGTGGAAGATATTATAAAAAAAAGTAAGACAGTTGAAATGGAGATGGACAGGACATAATGACAAGAGACAACAGAACAAAATGGACTAAACTCCTAACAGAGTGGCAACCACGAGATGGTAAAATTAAAAGAAGCAGACAGGCAAAACGATGGATGGATGACATAAGAAAAGTCGAAGAAGCTACCTGGTCTAGAAAAGCCAGGGACAGAAAAGACTGGAAACAGCTGGAAGAGGCCTACGTGCCACAGGACACGCTGATCACTAACCGGAGAAATAAATTTGTTGCTCTTGTTCAATTTATCCTGACATACTGCGTAACAACTTGGGGAGGTGCCGTTAAAACTAAAATGCTGGAAATAGAGAGAGCCCAAAGGCTGATACTAAAAGTCGCCCTTTCTAAACCACGAGTCTATTCCACTTCAAGCCTTTATCAGGAAGCTGAGGTTTTGACGGATAGACAGATTTATATCCTTTTTACTATACTACGGCAACACTCAGATCCTTCCAATTTTGATCTTTCCAAATTATCTACTAGGAGGCAGTATTCAATTTGTACCACAACTAAATCTAAAACAAGCTTTGCCCAAAAATTCCATATTTTCGCGGACCTAACCTGTACAATAAGTTAAATAAGGATATAAGTATTTTCAATTACAATAAAGCCAAATGCAAATTAATAACATCAAACTTTCTACTAAAACTAGACTATACGAAAACAGAAGAACTACTTTTCATAAAAACATGATTGCACTATAATAGACTACTAATACCTCACATCATTCACTACACAACACCACACACACGTATCATACACACACCATGTCCCATATACACCTATGACGACAATACACTTCACACAAAAATGTTAAAATTTTATTTTTTAGTTTACTTTTTAATAATTTGTTTTTCTTCTAACAAAAATTGGGTTGAATTAAATTATAATAATATATTTCGCCATACAGCAGCTAATAATAATGGTTTGACGCTATCTGTGCCTGTAGGGGGGAGTCCCTGGTGTCCTAAAATATAGGCCACGGCTTAGTTTAGGCACCAGTCTCCCACAAATGAACATTAGATGCTTACTGCAAATGTTGTTATCTTTTAAGTTTTAGCCTATAAGTGTTGTTTGTTGAGGAAAAATAAAGATATTTTATATTTGTATTTGTTTGTTTATGAGTTTATGTTTAGTTTCAGCAATAAAGGCTTAATAATAATTTAACCGCCATTTAGGCCTGTGGTGTAGCAAATTCGAGTACGCAGTATGCGGCAAACTCGGTTTGGATAGTTTACATTATTATTACCTTATGTATTTCAGTAAGTGCAAATAGTTTTCCCATTCTGATCGCAGAAGATAAGTTTAACAAAAACAATCATTTTCGTGGGGAGAGCAATCTTTTGATCCACGCAAAATCGTTAAATACACTTTGACTGAATCATTATGCAGTAAGTGCACATTTCTTGTTTGAAGAGAATACTGTATAGACACTGAGTTTACTTTGACTAGCTACCGCTACCAGAATAAGTATTATTTTCATCAAATAAATCAGTTTTATCTATAACTAGCTTTTGCCCGCGGCTTCGCTCGCGTTAAATTTGGGGTAACACAGTTCCCCTTTTCTGATTTGCAGGTACCTGCTACCTGTAGTTTTTGCCCTTGCGCCCTTTTTTTGCCTCTTTTTCCCTCATTTCCCACTTTAAAAAAAATCCTAAGTCAGGTACCCGGCTACAAATTACACAGCTGTGGCACAACATTATAAAAGCTACAATCATGACTGGAATGGTAAAAGGAGAAAATGTTTTGAAACCCGGTATTTCAATAACTCCAACTAGTTTACTATTTCAATTTAAAAGAGTGCAGATGCCTCTGAAAGCAGCATTTGCAATAACAAAGCTCAAGGACAGACGCTTACGCGGGCGAAGGCGCGGGCACTGCTAGTAATATTATAAAGTGAATGTTTGTCACTCCTTAACGCTCAAACGGCTGGAATGTGAAATTCTGGACGATATTCGGTATGAAGATAGCTTATAACCTAAATTAATACATGACTCTTCTCGTGACCCTCTGGTCACGAGAAGAGTCATGTATTAATTTCAAAAAACAGGCCAGCCCTCTGGCTGTCCTGTTTTTTGCACAAAATATAAGCATTGCCATTCAACGAGGTAATGCTGCCAGCCTTCTGGGCACTTTACCTGTTGACGGCGATACGGACGAATTTTTTGACGCCCTGTAATTTTCCATTTTTTACTTGTATATATTTTCTTATTATTATTATTAGTTTGTGTCTATTTATAGGTTGTATAAGTATATTTAGTAATTAATTTAATTAAAAAAATAAATCGCTTACCTATGTATACATGGGTTATTAATATTTGAGTGTTATTAATATTATAAAAGCGAAAGTGAGTTTGTTACCTCTTCACGCCTAAATGGCTAAACCGATTTTAATGAACTTTGGTACAGAGATAATTGGGACCCTACGGACGGACGGACATAGGCTATATTTTTTTTAAAGAGTGAAAAATGAGGGAGAGAGAGGAAAAAAAAGGAAAACTTGCTATTACAATAAGGAGGGCGCTGGGGCAAAAACTACAGGTAGCAAGTACCTGCAAATCTGAAAAGAGGAACTATCTTATCCCGAATTTAACGCGGGCGATGCCGCGGGCGAAAGCTATTAACCTATATAACATCACGCTACGATCCTTAGGAGATAACTGCGGGCGACGAAAACCAAATTTTTACGACTTTAGAAACAAATGACTCATCAGTCAAGTCATTGGACTAAGTGTTTTTGATATCATTTTTTAAGACCTGTCGATAAACACCCCACACAGTTATACATATACATTGAATGTTTTTCTAACCTCAGTTACATGTATGGAGTAGAAAGTTAGCAAATATTTTTTTGTAATTTGAAATCACTTTTGTGTAACGGTTTTTAAAAGACACCTACTCTCTGAATTTTAGATGTATGAAATGGTTGTAAAACACGGACAGGCAGGACAAAACAAATCTATAAGGGTGACGTTTTAGCTTTTTGGATACTGTACCCTAAAAAGGTGTGTATTTGGCATTTTTTTTTCGACATTCATAATAGGGGATATTACTGCAAAATTCTGGCGCAAGGGCGCAGCACTAGCGTAAGCAGTAAAAAGTTTTTTGCCGAGACGTTCAAAGTGTAAAATATTGTTTAAGTCTATCTTTAAATTGAGTGTAAAATTGGAAAAAGTATATTAGTATTAATTAATATACAATAATGCATCAGTGCAACAATACAATTAAATACCGAGAATACGCGATTGCGCACATGACGGTTTGTTTACTGCATGTGCTAGTGGCGCCCTCTGCGCCGAGGTTTGCGTAATATTCCCTATTGTTAGGCCTCCTTATTGTACAACGTTCTGGTTATTTTCACATGTAGAAAAAAATAACTTTATTGAGAGATGCATTGCATAGTTCTTTTTTTAACCGACGTAAAAAAAAAGAGGAGTTTTTTTTAGGTATGACCACGCATAACTTTATATTGTGACGTGCGATTTTAAAAATTCTTGTTTTATTGGAAAGAGTATGTTTCAAAGTTGGTACTATTTTAATTTGAAAAAAAAAGTGGCCCCTAAGGGTGGGAAAATAGGGGGTGATTGATTATTTTCATTCAAAATTTTCAATTGTGAACCGATTCTGTTTAAATTTGGCAAATATATGTAGTTCTGATGACAAATCGACGTTATAAAGATCTGTTGATGGCCGGTGGAGACGGAAAACACTTGCAACTTGCTAGAGGTCCTCAACAGTTTAAAGCAGCGATATATCGTGTTACAACTCATTTCATGCACGTTAAAGAAAACTTTAGAACTTGCTAGAGGATGGCGCTGTCATTGAAGGTCTGACGATGGAGACGGAATGCAATTGCAAGAGTTCCACATGGATTTACAGCAGCTATTCTGTGGTTGGGCTCCTTTTATTCACCTTAAAAAGAACTTTGAGCCAAGCTGGAAAATGACTGTCACGGATGATCAAGCGATGGAGACGGAAGGTATTTGCAAGATGTTCTCAACAGTTTACAGTAGCTATATCGTGTTTGGGCTCATTTCATGCATCTTGACGAGATCTTTACAGCTAGTTGGAGAATTAGGTACGTTCATAGAAGGTCTGATGATGGAGACGGAAGGTATTTCCTAGACGTTCTCAATAGCTTACAGCAGCTGTATTGTGTTTAGACTCATTTCATGTACCACGATGAAAACTGTTGACCTTGCCGGATTATGATTTTCATCGAAGCTCTAGCGGTGGAAACGGAAGACAGTTACAAGAGGTCCCCAACAGTATAAAGCCACTTTGGCTCATTTCTTGAACTTTATTGACAACTTTAGACCTTATTGGGTTAAGGGTGCCATCTACCCTGGCCCTGGTTCATTCCATGGTCCAAAGCGAGAGGGAATGGGAAGCGGTTACCTCCTTAAAGAGATGTCAACAAAGCAGAGAGGCTTGCCAGGGCCACCGCCTGCCGGGGTTGCCAGTTGTTCGAAAGAGCACGGTATCTCTTTCGTACAACTCGCAACCCCGGAACATAAAGGGCACTAGAAGGAACATGGGTGGGTTTTTGTCAGTACAAGTCTGACACTCCCCGAAAGTTATTTAATGATTTCCCAGCCGCAAAAAAGGGGTTCCATTGACGGACGGATGTCCTTATTTGAAAAAACATATTTAGTGTGTTTTAGAGATTACGGCAACCATTAAATTTCTGTATGTGTGCAGGACATAGTTAATCTTTCAGTCAGCGCGCTCATCATACAGTTAGATTAACACCTTATTTGAATCTAAATCTGATAATGTTGCTAAAACTTTCAGTCCCAGGTCAATTCATGCATTATCGAGGGCCGACCCTTGCAGTTTATGTACCGTGACGGCCCAGCTTAGAATTACCGGCACCATCATGCGTTCAATAACATTTTGAGGACTAATTCTTTTAGAAATTGCAATCAATAGAGATCCAGACATCAACATCCAACACAGATATCGCTTTCACTCTATTTCCTTTGCTTTCATCGGTACCACAATTCTTCAGATTTTAGGTAGGTACAACAATATCTGGAGGTGTCTCAAGGACGCGTTGGTGTTTCGAATTCATGGTAGTCATCTTAGCACTTGTCAACCTGTTTGACGGTGGGGAACATCATTATCGGAGCATCATCCTCGAGTCGAGTTAAGAAACATAAATTTGCTGTTAAAGAAAACCAAGAAGAGATAAATAAAAACTTTCCAACAAAAAATTGAACCGACGAAAAGTGAAAACTAAAAACCTTTTAGTCTAGCTAAGCTCCAAAGTTGAAGTATGAGATTAATTTTGAGGCGGCACCAACATACAATGATCGACGATCAATAAAGCTATCAATCCCGTTCTATGTTATTTGGCGCCGACTTGAAATTAATCTCATACTTTAACTTTGGAGCTTAGCTAGACTAAAAGGTTTTTATTTTTCACTTTTCGTCGGTTCAATTTTTTGTTAAAAAGTTTTTATGTTGAACATTACTTGCGCACCTCTCAAGTCCGGGAATAGTTTAAGTAAGAAACGTTTCTTCCGAATGTCACTAACGGTCGTGTATACTTCACAGCCGTGAGCAAGAAGTATAGATAACACAGCTTGGCCCAAAGCTCCTGCTCCTCCGTGGACTAACACAGAGACCTTAGGATTCAGCTTCTTGACATATTTGATGCCCTTAAACAAAACAAGAATAAATTAAATCAGACAAAGATTAAATGGCGCCTATCTTGATGGCGATCTTGCCTGATTAGTTTATGGGTTGAGGTCTACGAAGGAACGATCACGCGTTTATTGCCAATGCTCATTTTAAATTGTTAGGGAACGCAGTCACACCAATGAACTCCAAGTTGTTAGTGGTCGATATATTAAGAAACCATGGATGAGACCCTCCTATCGCAATACGTGTAAGAAATTTAAAAACGACCGTAGAGATTTTTGCTTCTAGTAGCCTGAGGTATACTCACAAGACAATAAAGTGCATGTGAGTATGCGAGTGGCACTGTGGCGGCATCCTCGAGGCTCCAGTGCGCCGGCACCGGCCACAGCAGCTCCGGCTGCGCGTGCACCACGCTGCCGCAGGCGCCCGCGCGCACCAGGCCCATCACACGCGTGCCACTGTAATATAACACATATCAGACTTCTTTTACTAAGATTTTTTCTCGAATCTTGTACAACCAGACCAAAATAATATTACGACCTCAGTCGATAAGCTATACGACGTGAATAGAGTGCAACTCGAATGTATGATTTATTTCCTTTGCGAAGTATTTTAGCGTCTCAAGTCGCATCTCGGTTACTCATGGCTGGAACATGCCAGCAAGCAATCCATTCATTTGTAACTACTACTTGAGCTTGTAGCTAATAGCCTAACAGTTAGAGCACTAAGCCGCCAATCCGATGTAAAATGGTAAATTGGAGCCCGCACAACAGACAGCCAAGTATACGTGGGTTTTAGTCAGTACAAATCTGACATTCCGTCCAGAGCGGGGGAAGTTATTTGATGATTTCCCACCCCAAGAAAAAAAAGTGTCTTATTGAAATAAAAGCATTGAGTTGAGTTTGAAGTTACTACTTTAGTATTTTGTTCTAGCTGCTTAACCTTTCAAGGACCGCCATTATTTACGTCAACTATCCGTCAAGCACCGCCGAGCGGGCTCTTATCGTAAGCGTAATTTGATTTTAAGACTTATCTTTACTACAAATACAGTTTTAAATCGGTCGGGGTTTGGTGGCACAAATTTGTGCCAGGGGAGCTCAACGGTAATACTTGTTTACTGGCACGTTTTTGTGCCGCTGGGGCTCTAGAAGTTAATATCAGTTTCTTTTTTAACCGACTTCTAAAAAAGGAGGAGGTTCTCAATTCGGATGTTTGTATGTTATTTTTTTTTTTTTTTTTTTTTTTTTAGGTTTGTTCGCGCTTAACTCCGTCGCTTGCCAACCGATTTCAAAAAATCTTTTTTTGTTGGAAAGGTTATACTTCCCAAATGGTCCCATGAAAATTTTATCAAAATCGGACAAGCGGTTATTGAAAAATCAACAAAAAAAAAATTAAAGCCTATGCTTTCCAAATTGCTCCCATAGTCACCAAGTCGGGATCTGATGATGGAATCTTGGCGAAATCGAGGGAAGTTTTTTTAACCGACTTCTAAAAAAAAAATACTAAAACTAAAAATGCTGAAATAAAAAACTTTTTTGCAAAAAATAAAACCGACTTTTGTTGGTTTCGTTGACTTTTTTGCCACTGACTTCCGGAAATAAAGTTATTTTCCACTTTTTAGTTTTTTGGAAGTCGGTTTTATTTTTTGCAAAAAAGTTTTTTTATTATAGAGAAATACTCTAAGTAGACAGCTTGCATCACTGATCCCCAGTTAAAAAGCTCTTCCTGACAGACCAACATAAACAAGAAGAAGATGTCATGCAACCTACTGTGCGTAACATTTACCCAGCTGATGAGTTGACACATATAACATTTGTTCAGGACAATATAGTCCTGTTCCCCGGGCGAGCACTGTGCGTGACTGGTTTCACAATCACCCGGAGATAATTGTTGTAACAAAGTTGTGACTCACGGGATGAGATGAGTATCCAACAATTAAAAACACATAGAGGTGTAGGAAAATTGTGTGGTAATATTGTAGGGTCCGTGCGCAAACGTCTACTTGGCTGCGTTGAAAATAATGGACGATAGGTATACTAAATATTATGATTAATATTTAGATGTTTTTGTTTTAATTGCTAGACGGTGTAACTTAATATTGAGTAACATCAACATAATATATACGCATACGCAATTATTTAATGATCTTAAATTGAGGTCAAGTTTCAATCTTATTTTCGTTAAGAAAATGAATACCTAATCTTTAACCTCAATTCATTCATTGTGTTGTTCCATAAAAAACATGTTCATAGGTCTAAATCATAAATATTAGTTTTCATTAAACTCTGCTGAATAGCGATACCCAAAGACATTCAAATATTTACGAGCCGATACCTAAAATAAGTAGGTATCAATAGATACATTTGTGTTATTAGAATATCCGTTTCTTAATAAGTTATTATGAATTGGCTAAGTGGGTACCTATACCACAAAAAATAAGAGTTAAAAAGTTACAAGTGAACTTCCTTAATTAGGTTGAAATGTGACGTCACAAGTCTCATAAAAGTTTGTTGATTTTATAATAAAACAAATAAACATTTTTATTTTATTTTTATTATCATTCAGCACTACTTTTTTTTTTAATTTAAAATGACATAAATAGTGAAGTCAATATTAAAAAAGGAATATTTAACTGCATATAAATAAACATAATTGCAACATGATTAAAAGTTAAAAACAACTACACGTTGTAAATAAAACTCGGACTCGGGACATATAGATCTAACAATCCATGGTTAAGCCCAAACAGCAGCACATATTGATTTTGAGCGAATTTTACCAATGCACGGAACGGGTTGCCACTATAACGCGTATTTTAAATGTAACAGAGATATAATGTTATTTCGCGTAATGCGACTACAATATATTGGTGTGTTTTATCTGTTGAATATTGAGACATCACTCATACACGCAAACGCACACGCAGTGACTGTATTGTGCTCGCAATTCATAGCACTATAATCTTTAACGCGCATACAATACTACTACTACTACCTAGACAATTGTCCAGGTAGGAATTAAAAATAGCTTATTGTTTTGTGATATCATTTTTAAGTTTCTTAAAAATCACTCGGAGCTATCAAAAATCATTTTATTTTATTACTTTTAAGAAGGCTTACAGATTAATTACAAAACAAAAATCATACCTAATATTCGTTGTTATGGTTCGATTATAACCTCATAATAAAACACATTTTATTAAATATATCTATTCTGCAGCTGGTCCGCTTTAAAAATAAGATCATAAAGTAGTTTACTAATGATAGAGAATACAATACATCATTTTCCGATGCTCTTTTTTTTTTTTTTTTTTTTCAGGTGGGAAATCATCCAATGACTTCCCCCGCTCTGGGCGGAGCGGGGGGGCATGTCAGCCTTGTACTGACTAAAACCCACCTATGTTCCTTCTATTGCCCTTTACGTTCCGGAGCCGCGGTATCTCTTTCGAACAACCCGCAACCCCGGCAGGCGGAGGCTCTGGCAAGCCCCTCTGCTTTGCTGACTCTCTTTGAGGCGCGCGTGAAACACGAACGCGCCGTCGACACGGCCTGTCGTCAATAGACGGACGGACGGTGAGCTACCCATTGCTCACCGTCCACAGGCCCGCATCTACGGTGGCCGGAGGTCGTCTCGCGGCGCCCGGCGCCCTGGGCGTCTCCCGCGGCGGCTGGGTTGGGCAGATGTTCTCTCCCTCAAACGCCCGGCCACCTCCTTCGCTAGCATTACTGCTTCGCAGAAGGTGGTGACCGCTTCCCATTCCCTCTCGCTCCGGACCATGGCTCCGATGCTCTTGGTTCCAGGACCAACAATGTATGGGCGTAAAGCCTTTCCAAGTGTTTGTTTTTTCGTTTTTTGTTCAATTTTTTATTGTTATTACTTAACTATAAATACTCTAACTATCATACATAACATCTTATTCATCAACACAATGTGATTCAGTACATAACATTGAGTTCTCCTGTCGGCTTCGTTCGTAAGGGCTATACACCCTGGTATAAACCTAGTACATTAACAAAAATAATAATATAAAAAAGTATTGGTACTAAAAAGGGAAAACAATTACAACGCGTTCAAAAAACCATCCACATCGCTGACAGTAGCAAAACGCCCAGAATGCTGATTCTTAGGCCAAAAAAAGGTGAGCCCTCGTCACGTCCGGTCATGGTACGTCATGGTCAAGATTCGACCAACCGCTTGGCGACATCCCTAAAAACTGTGTGAGCTCTCGGACCCCCAACTGTTTCAACTTCAAACGGCTCAAAAACAGAACTACCAATTAAGAAATTATATTTGCGCCGTTACAGGTCTTCAGAACTAGCCGCCCCATATAATATTATCAAATGTAGTATTACCAGTCTGTTGTCCCACTGAAGTCCATGCCATATTTGTTTTGTTCATGTTCTGATGTTATTCTTCCGATTGCTTTTTTAATGTCGGTGTTGGATAATCCAACGTAATGGACCTGAAAACGGTGAAATAAAATGGTCTATAAGTTAATAATGGCTAAAACAATGTAATAACGTGAAGGGTCTCTACCCTTAATTACATGATTTAGGTAAGTACATTGATAGCTAAACAATGGGTTTTAATAGGCGACCGAAACCGGCTTTCGATGCCTTAAGTGTGGGGTGTAAAAATACGGATTTGGATCGAAACAACAATTATCATGTAGTATTTCAGTTAAATTATTTGCAACAAGCACACTCAATATCATCAATTATGAAAACGTAACATGTGAAGCGGGTATTTTTAATTTTAAAATTGACATATTAACTTTAAATTTACACCACACATGGTATGTCTCAAATAACAGACTTCATCATGACCTCGGTATTAACACTGTAATGGAAGAAATCTCAGAAAGAACTAAAGCGTACAAAGAACTAATTACAAACCATCCAAACAAGCTAGCAGTTAACCTGATGGACACCCAAACAGCCGCTAGGAGACTAAGAAGAAAAGTTCCTCAAGACCTCATATAGGAGGCTACAAGAATAAACGGGGCAGTCATTGGACAGCCTGCGTGCAAATCTGTTACATTTTTCAAAAATATTGCTGAATATCTATATGATAGATTGCAATAATAATACTAAAAAAAAAAAAAAAATACTTTAAATTTACACCACACATGGTCTGAAAATCGTTGGTAATCGATTAGTCAATAGTCATACCTTTAAGTGACTAGGATTGGTAAGTAGGTAGAGCAGGTAGGCACTTATGTAGGTAGGGTAGGTAGTTAGGTGGGTAGGTCTTGTCGGGGTTGCGGGTTGTTCAAAAGAGACACCGCGGCCCCAGAACATAAAGGGCAAAAGAAGGAACATGGGCGGGTTTTAGTCAGTAAAAGCCTGACACACTGAAGTTATTTGATAATTTATCATCCGTAAAAAAAATGTTTTATAGGTAGGGTAGAGTAAGTTGGTAGGCACCAACCTACCCTACCAACTATGTAATACCTTTTTTTTGGTAGGGTAGAGTAGTAAAAGGTGCATTGCAACGCATATCGGAAACAGCTAGTCTTAATCTTAATGTATAGAAAAATTCCATATTTTGTTAAAAATTTGGTGGTTTTGTGGTATTTAATAGGCATATTTTAGAACATTGAGAGTATAGGTAGTATATTTTTTTTTACAGAAATCGCTCTTGAGTTAAATAAATAATGTAAAAAAAATGGATTAAAAATAGATAAGAATTGCTTTTTCTCTAAATTCTCGAAATGTACTTAAAAAAAACCACATTTTTTCACGATAGCTCTAGTATGCAGCAGTTATAAACAGAATTCAGAAAAAGAAAAAGATGTTTCTTTTTTTTTAATACAACCAAATTTATAACAAAATATGGAATTTTTATTTAAAAAAAGAAAAAAAAATATTTCCGGAACCCTTGGATAAAAATGATTAACATTGTAGTAGGTTATAGTAAATTATCTGTTAAATCGAAGCCTTAAAGGTGGACCACTATTAACGCCACACCCTGTATAAGTATAGACAAACTCAGGGTTGTACAAACACGTATAATTCGAGAACAGCTGGACCGATTTTCATGGCTTTTGATTTGTTTCCATACACAATAGCGGGCACACACACATATAAACAATACATACACACATATAATGCGACGAAGGGATCGTGCGTTTCGGAAGTATAAAAAGGATCGGTCCGGGGATAACTGGACTCTTTTCAAAACTGCTCGTAATCGATGTAATCAGATGATACGCAACGCTAAACGCCGCCACATTCTTGATAATATCACTTCTGCTTCTCCTGCTGATATTTGGAAATTCCTTGGAACTCTAGGTATCGGCAGATCGCGGCATTCAGACCTTCCTAAGACATTTGGTTTGGACGATCTCAATCGACATTTCTGTACTGTTCCCACTCTAGATAGTCTAACCAAATGTCAAACCATTGCCTTTCTTGATGGTTTGACGCGACCCAATATAACTTCCTTTGTCTTCACCCCAGTCGACCCGGGAGAGATCAAAAAGGTTATCCTTTCTATAAAATCCAAAGCTGTGGGCTGTGATAAAATCAGTCGCCGCATGATTGTGACGGCTCTTGACCATCTTCTTCCTGCAATCTCCCATATTGTTAACTTCTCCCTTTACTCCAATGATTTCCCAACTCTATGGCGGAAAGCCCATGTGCGTCCTCTACCTAAAATTCCTAACCCCACCCTTCCCAGTCATTTTCGTCCAATTTCCATTCTTCCTTTTTTATCAAATGTACTTGAGGCCTGTGTACACAAGCAATTGTCCTATTTCATTCACCGTAACTCCCTTATCAGTCCGTTGCAATCCGGGTTCAGACCGGGGCACAGCACTGTTACTGCTCTCATTAAAGTGACTGACGATATTAGGCGGGGTATGGAAGACACTAAAGTCTCCGTCGTAGTGTTGATTGACTTTTCCAATGCTTTCAATACCGTCAGTCACGAAGTCCTTTTATCTATCCTCTCCTATCATATGGTCTCTCACGAGGTTTTGGAATGGTTTTCATCCTATCTTCGGGGCCGACAGCAGTCAGTTCTCGCTGGAGAATCTTCTTCCAGCTGGTGTAATCTTGTGACTGGCGTCCCCCAAGGCGGTATTTTATCTCCACTCTTGTTTTCTATTTTTATAAACCTCATAACTACCCAGCTTCAGTGTTCGTATCATCTTTATGCTGACGACTTACAGCTCTACTGTCAGGCAAGTGTTGACAACTTATCGGATGCGATTGATGATTTAAACCGGGATTTAGCAGTCGTTAAAAACTGGTCTGATCGTTTCGGGGTGGCGGTAAACCCAACCAAGTGTCAGGCTGTTATTGTTGGAAGCCCTCATAGCGTAAGAAGGCTGAATAGTTTATCAATCTCACCGATTACCTTTGATGGTACAGTCATCCCACTAAGCTCCGACGTTAAAGATCTGGGTTTGCATGTGGACACTTGCCTTGACTGGCGTAAGCAAGTTGCTACGGTGAGCAAGAAAGTCACTGGAACGTTGCGTGCACTTTACCGATTAAAAAATATTCTCCCATCACACATAAAGGCAAAGCTTGTTCAGTCCCTTATCTTCCCCATAATTGACTACGGTGATGTGTGTTACTATGACCTGAATGCAGATCTTCTCAACAAACTTGACCGACTTCTGAATAACTGCATTCGATTCGTATTTAATCTACGTAAGTATGACCATGTGTCCACATATCGGTCACTTTTAAAATGGTTGCCTATCCGACAACGCAGAGCGTTGTGGGCCTTGACTACACTCTTTTCTCTACTCAACAAATCCACTTCTCCTTCTTATCTAACTTCACATTTCCAATATTTATGCTCTGCTCACAGCAAGAGTCTTCGTTCCTCCAATAATCGTCTTCTGCGTTGTCCTTCTCATCGCTCTGGTTTCCTTAAAGCTTCTTTCCCTGTCCAGGCGGTCTTCCTCTGGAATGCACTCCCTCTAAATACTAGGATGGCCACCAATCTGTTCACTTTTAAAGTAAGAGCTCGGGAACATTTACTGAAGAAGTTGGCAGATTCGTCTCCAAATTAAATGGTTGTTAGTTTTTCCCCATGTATTTATGTATTTATAACTCTCTTGACTTTATTTTGTTTGTATGTATGTATTTAAGTATTTATCGTTATATTATATTTGTTAATGTTTTCTCGTAACACTTTCTGTTATGCAGCCTGCACCTACTATGTTTTCTCTCTGCATCACCCTAAGGTAGACTGGTAGAAAATGCCTAAGGCATTAAGTCCGCCTTTGTACAGTGTTTATACATGTGCATAAAGTTTTAATAAATAAATAAATAAACTAAACAGCAAACCATATAAATGTTCAAATTATACTATAGTAATAGTTTTTTTTAATACACTTCCTCGAAAACTGGCTCTTATTGCGCTACTATTAGGTTCAACATGCAATGTATTTTACACACGTTCTTTTTTCTCATTTATCGCAACAAATGCTTTCATTTTTCACGGATAACAATAAACAACTGCTCAAATCCCTATATCCGACGGTATTTTTTAGAGCAATGTTGCGTAAATTATTGACAAAAGTACGTTTTGTTCAGTTATTTAATGTCTCCGAAGTGTATTGAAACACGTCGTTTAATTCACGTGAGAATTTGTTACTGCTGTTCTCGGCTCTATAACAATCTCGCCTGGCGGCTCGTGCGTTAAATCCGCCTCGGCTGCAATAACAATGTTTCCTCACTTGAATCAAAATGTACTATTTCCAAGTAGGTATTAATTTTGCTCGTATTATTTTTTGCGCAAAATTAGAAAATGCTTTGAAATAACAAAAACAAATGAGGATTGTGCGCAGAGGAGGTCATGTCTTACATCCTGCCTTGCTCAAATAATCTGAATAGAATGCTACTAAAGGCGCTCTACGTTGTTGTCCATATAAAATATGTTCATGAGTATTCAACGATAGACTAGTACATAGTCGGTTCTACCGAAAAATCATAAATAAAGACAGACTAGTACTGACTATTTGTATGTGACGTTCATATGACTAAAACATTACTTTACTAATGCGTTAGGCTCAAAAGCCGAAAATGCTCACTAAGTGAAAACGATTACTAAACGAAAATCGCATCGTGGCCACGACGACCACGACGACCACGCGTTCTGGCAATGGGAAAATGCTGAAACTGACATTGATTTGCGTTGAGCGCAAGTCCTGTTTTCAACGCCGAGACAATAGCCGGTTTTATAATACTTACTTCAAAAAAGTAGTAGTAAGAATTGTAAACCGACGAAAAAAAAATTTTTTTGTTGAACGAATATTTCAACGGGCGGTCAATCTTCTTGGACTGTATCCTTAAAAAAGCATTATTTGTTTTATGTGTATTTGAAATCAATAAAAAAACAATACAACAAGTTCTGGGGATTTACGAGGCCACAAAATCGCCCATATTAGGTAGGAATTATTACTGGGAAAATTCGAAATATCTAAAAATATCACAAGTATTCACTATAATCGTACGTACCGTGATTGGTACTCCAGAGCTGCATGTGTCCGCAGCGTCGACCCACTTCAAAGTATTCAAATCCCCAACTTGTGCGGATTGTAACGTCACTTTGCTGCTCACTGTGGCACTCTCCTGTGCTGGTACATAATACTCTCCGCCCCAGTTACCCTACAATTCAACGTTATTGTCAAATATAAACTTAGGTACAGTTAAAATGGTATATTGAGTCACAAAAAAATACTAAAGCATCAAACAGGCACGATGAGTCGATAACGACTCGCCACAAAGCTCAATACAAGCTTATTTCAATATTAACAATGTTAACACTTACATGATCACAAACGGTGAACGCTAGATCGGTAGCCGGTAGATCGTCAAATCGATAGAGATTATTGCCTTCTTCACTATTGACAGATACTAGGTAAACATTGTTACGTTGTTCGTCTTTCCTCCAACACTGAATTAATTGTTTGAGAGCAGAGGGGGCAGGGTAAGGGGCAATGATGAGCAGGCGATTTTGGGGGGAGAGGCTGGCGCGAGCGGCAATGAGCGGGGAGAAGTCGAGATTTGCGTGCACTGTGGTGGCGGTGGTGGGCACGGCCACGTCAGTCGGCCGCCAGCGCACCAGGTCCAGGCGCGAGCTAGCGTTGCTGTGAGCTGACAGTTGACGATACAAAGACGCCGGCCGAGTGCGACCTCCGTACACATCGTCTTCTTCGCTTACTATGAACGAGTCTCGTCGGAGTGCAAAATGTAGCATTTGACACATCTGTTAATATTTAAAAATTACTTAGATTTCTTGAAAAATCTTTAAAATATGAACTAAAGAAAACAATGGTTTCTTACGTTGTCGTCTGTTGACAAATTACGGACGATAACAAGGTCCGCACTCTTTAGTGAGCTGCCACTATTCATCGTCAAGTCTCCTAGATCGAATTCTTCGTAACTTATATTGACACCATAAACATTAGCTCCGATGTTCTTCATTTCATCAAAAACGGATCCTTTCATTTGGTTGTTTGTGATACCAACCGCTTTTATTAGGTATTTATTTACATTTTCAGC
Source organism: Ochropleura plecta (assembly GCA_905475445.1). NCBI lineage: Eukaryota > Metazoa > Arthropoda > Insecta > Lepidoptera > Noctuidae > Ochropleura > Ochropleura plecta. The sequence continues at coordinate 4,833,791 of FR997744.1, read as the reverse complement.
AACCATTTGCAAGAAAATGTGTAGTGATCTGTATGCTGACACCTGTTTATTAAAACGTCACAATGTATTACATATTTATCAATTTATTCATAATTAAAATTAAGGTACTGTCTGCCCTTACTCTATTTTCCTTGCGCAGCATGTTTTCATCTTTCATACATTTTATCAACTGTCATCTTAGGAGCCACTCACAGTCTTAGCACGAATCTTAATAATCCACGTATTGATATAATTTTAGAACTCAAAGTAATATCATACTTACCAGTTGGTCTACTTGGAAATAAGGAACGAATTTTAGTGCTTGTAGCACCATGTTCCTTTTATTAACAGCTGGTAGGTTACGGTATCTGATGTTTTCCATCGTTAGACCTCCACATCTGCAAATAGCGAAAAAAATTAATAACTATCTATATCCATATCATGGGTTAGACTCCATTGACACAGTGACCCAAGTACCTAAATTTGGACGCTTGCTGTAGAACTAAAACTTACTCACGTACAGCTCACGTCAAGTTACTTAACTTAGTAAGTTTTAGTCCCAGTCTTGAAAACTAGCAGCTCACTCTTCTGAACATTGTACTTGAGCCCATAGGCCAATGTATACCGCTTGCATATGGTAAAGAGTGATCTTACGGAACTGATTGAGAGTCCCAGCAGCACCATGTCATCAGCATAGCTAATATTATTCAAAAATACACCATCCACTGAGCAACCGACACCAGCACTGCTGAGCTCCTCAATAAGTTCATTCACATATAGATTTAATAGGTGGCGTTAATCCCCCTACCTCACTCCACACTCCATCCTATATTCATCCGATCATTCGCCCATCCATATGATAAAATTTTTTTGGTTATCATACCAATATCTAAACAAATTGATGACCTCCAGGTAACCCAGTGTTAAGCCTCATCTTCCTCCACAGAACATTGTATGACACCATGTCAAAAGCTTTTGACAGCTCCAACGAACAGGCGTATACCTGTTTTCTTCTGCCGGTATAGTATCAGATAGTGTGCTTTAGACACAGTACTGCAGATTCTGTGGACAGCCCAGGTCGAAATCCAAACTGAACGTCATACAGAGAGACATTTTGGGTTAAGTGTCTCTTAAGCATACCATCCAGCTCTTTACCCAGGATTATGGCCAGAGAAATGGGTCTATAATTCCCCTTTCAAATCAAATCATTTATTTCAATTAGACCATTACAGGCACTTTTGAATGTCAAGAAACAAAATGAATCTACAGTCCCGGTCACAAGGCATAATAACTTGTGAAAGTACTGTAGTTGCCCATTCCAAAGCGTCGATCTCTATGGAGAAGAATGGGGAAGAAACTCCATGGACACTCTTTTAAATTATAATATTTTTACAAAATCGATTCTTTATTCGATGCGTCACCGATCTTATTTTTAACAATAGGTACTACTATGGTCTTTATGAGATCGAATAATGCCAGCCTAAAACGATTACCTAAATGGTGAAATTTTACTAGAGAATATTTAATATTACCTCACAAAATCATATTGATCCAAAACTTCAGCTTTATACAAAACTTTTTCCTCTGAAACGGTCTTCGTATTGATATGCATCTTTAAATCCACACAGATTCTCCTGATGTGAGTGGGCAGGGTGACTCCGTCGTGTGGTTGTCGCAGCATGTTCAGCTGCAGCAATCCGTCGATGAACGTGACCCAGTTGTCGCGCCACACAAGCGAAGCTTCATTCAGAGAAGCGCTGGCGGCTTCGATAGTGCGGAACTGACCACTTTGGGAGAAAATTATAATTTGATTTATGTATTAAATTATCTCATTATTATTAAAATATTGGAAATCTCATAAGAGCTTACTATAGTCCACGTAACACACATACGTTGAAGTATTATCATTCGCAATCTCTTTCTTTCACTTATCTTTATTCAAATTGATTTGATCTTTACTCAAATTTCAAATTGCAAATTGCAATCACCAATGCAATGTGTTCAATTTAATAAATAAAAAATACCAACTCTTTTTCTCGGCCTCGGATCTAACAATATCCAGATTCTTTTACTCATAGATACTTATCTTTTTTGTGCGGATAAGAAATCATCAAATAACTCCCTCCGCCCAGAGCGGAACATGAAGTGAAGTGAAGTGCTAGTGCTACTAACATAGTTGTTAAGGATTTATTTACTAACACGAATTGTATTAGCAATATATGTATATGATTGTCTGTAAGGTATTTATTTATGGGCCTAAGATGTCTGAAAATAAATGTTTTATTATTATAAAGAGTAATAGAAGGAACCCCATTCATGTTCCTTCTGTTACCCTTTATGTTCCAGGGCTGCGGTACCTCTTTCGAACAACCCACAACCCCGGCGGGCGGTGGCCCTGGCAGGCCACTCTGCTCTCTTTGAGGCGCGCGTGGAACACTTACCCGCCGTCGACAGGGCCTGTCATCCACAGACCGGCGTCTACGGTGGCCGGGAGTCTCGCGGCGCCCGACGCCCGGAGCGTCTCCCGCGGCTGGGTTGGTTTGAGGTTATCTCTTATGTTAACGATGTGAATTTTAGTTTTCTTACCTGTATGAGTATCCTCGTTCACGCAACAAGTCATAAATATCTTCAGCGGTGAGGTTCATGTCTTGATTTTCGTTAAATGCTATTGCTATTTTTTTAACGCCTCGTCTAAAAACTGCGATCGTGCCTGTCGCTACTTTAATTATATCATCAAATACCTGTAAAGTTGAATTCTTATTATCGTCTTGCTTTATACTAGATAAATAAATATACTAATTTCATATACCTAAGTACAGTTTGCTAATAAGTTTGTAAGGCACGTGATGGTAAGTGACCATAGTATAAATAAACCTTTAATAAAAAAAACATGAGTCTCTACATGTTGCTGTCGTACAGAGAAAACTGAAATGCATCATATGTCTAATACGTCTACAGAAACGCAAAATACGCGCCTCAGACGTGGAGTTGCGGACACCAGCCCGTTATACAATACAATACGTCTACAGCCACTTTAGGCTCTGTTCACGTGACACAACACGCCAGCTCCACCTGATTCCCCATCTCGGTAAATCGCTTCGCAGTGACTCGTGATGATCTGAACAGTTTAGTTCGTTTCTTAAGGAGGACTTCGAGGAGTTTGGACATAACATAATAATATCACAAAAGTTATGGTTTCAGTATTTAGTTATAAACCGTGAAAGCTAAAACTAATGTTCGAAGTTTCAGTAAATACCTCAAAACATCCAGTTCCTCTTTGCAATGCTACTCTAAGCTTCAGTTGACTCTGTGTGTGCATCACAGGCTGTGCGTACAAGTGAACGTCATGGAACTCTACGGATAGTTGCTTTTTGGGAACACCCAGGGTCATGGCCAATGTGTCCCAGACAGCCACCAGGGTTGATGCGAATGGATATACCATTTTATCTGGAGAATATATTTAAGATAAATTTTTCTGTTTATGATTATAATGTTTAATATTTTTTCTGAATACTAAAATATGCTCTAATAATAAATCAAATTTATTATTTTAATTCATTTTTTATAAGTATGAAAAATGAATTAAGAGAATTGAATCAATTTAATTGGGTTCAAAGGTCGCACGCACGTTTAGCCTATTCCAATCCACCTTAGAGTTAGGGTTGCTGTCCGAGTTCGAGGAGCTACTCTTCATTGATATGGACATAAGCCAGCAGGTTAGCCGTTCCCGAAGGGATCTGGTGACATTATGGATAGACCTTAAGAAGGCCTATGACTCGGGGGACCACATACATGGCTCATGTGGGTGCTAAAGTTGTACAAGATAGATGCAACCCTACGCGCTTTCTTGATGTCGTGTATGGGACAATGGAACACAGTACTTCGCTATCCAAATTGTCGACAAACTTAGAGAAATAGCGAGCCTATATAGATAGAGCGAGGTATATTTCAGGGCGATAGTTAGAGAGTAGAGTCGACATTGGTTCTGCTTAGCCTTAAATCCTCTAAGTCACGTTACTGGCGCATTCAGGTCTAGGCTATCAATTGACGAGAGGTGGTCATGTTATATCTCACCTCCTTTCCATGAATGACCTGAAACTCTTTTCCCCAGACGATTTGCAACTGACGGAGCTGAAACTTTCAGTAATCCATCAAGATGGAGTATCGTGTGGACGAATGTGAGGTCATGCATGTAAATCAAGGTGAAATTGTGGAGTCTGTGGGAAGTCAGCTCTCGGATCCCATAAACCGTAGACCCTTCTAAGTAACCGAAACCTACAAGAATTTGAGTAAGACGGAAGCGCTGGTGGGCATCAATGTGACTGACATGAAGCAATCGTTGAAGGAGCGCTTCTTTGGCCGCCTGAGAATAGTATTTAATCAGGCGGAAAAAAGGTGCGAGCTTTCAATGGTTGATGTTGATGTACTCCCTCGGCATACTCAAATATGGATAAGGCCATTTGAGAATGAGAACAGAACTAGATGCCCTGTATACGAAGGTCCGTACATTGTTTATAGCATATCAAATGAATCATCCACGTTCTTCGGTTATGAAATTGTATATCCCGCGTAGTTGTGGAGGTCAAGGCTGTTTAAACGTCAAGACGTTAAAAATTAAAATAATAAGCGTCGTAATTTCAACTATTATTTTTTTTCTTTCTAAATACAGTCTTATGGAATATTTCCTAAATGTCAACGTGGGGATGCATCGAAATATGGTTGCGTTGGACAAGGAACTCAACCCGCTCTCCTTGGCTAAGAGAACTGGCGCAAACCTTTAGTGCTTGACACTAACGACCGCAAGCAGGTATGGCAGAGTAAGGAGCTTCACGGACGCTTTTTCCGTAGTCCAACCAATCTGTCGGGAGCCCGGGTGGCAAAACATAATACGATAGCGATTCAATCGCGAAGCAAAGGCATCTTCAAATCATTATGCTCCGTTCCCTCGATGTTATCAAAACTTTGTGTCAATGTCAATAGCAATAATAAGACACATAATACTGTATTCGGTGTATCAAAGTGCGAGTGACATTATATGAATAGACATGTTCATTGGTGGGATGTATTGCTATGATGGGTAGTCATTTGTGATTATTATATTCAAAATAAAGTCTATCTAAGTATATTGTAAATCACGGTTAAATTCCAGATTTAAGATTCGGCCGGTCGATTCATTTCTCTAATGTCACAACATACTACATCATCATATAGAGACAACAGTATGGTAAACATGACTGTCACGTGATGGTAGCTTTGACCGCATATACGCATATACAAAACACGTGACAGTATAGTTTCAAACAGTTGCAAATTGATATTAAATAAATACTTCTGATTACGTGTCCTTCTAGATATTTATTTTCCTTGTCGTGCAATGAAATGGTGTACATGCAAGCGGCAGCCTTCTTTCTGCTAGCGGTGTGGTAAACAGGCAAATACCTGAAAAAATAACATCAATTATGCTGGAGGTACTTTAAAAGAAGCACTAAATAAATAAAATGTCACCAAAAACATGACTTGTAAAAATAACCTAGTCTCAGACTCAGTTACTTTACCGTAAAAAGTAGTGAGATTCATGTAATACCAAGTCGTTTAATTTATTCAGCCCCCACCTAGGGGCCTTCTGTCATAAGTTATTACGTAATTAGTTAACTTAGCAACATCTTATAGTGACCGTATCAATATTAAAATATTTTATTTTTTAAATAAATAGATTGACTTAGCAATCGCACCAAAATCTATTACTTGTGAGATATATGGTTTAGGTACAAGTTGTAGCTGAAGCTACAGTTATTCTCAAAGCCCACGCGCTGTCTCTACGGGTTTTTCTCGGATGCTTTGATTTTACAATTTTTGTCTAGCCTGGACGGTAAATACTTCTTAGTTCTTTTCACAAGTTGAGGATTCTTACGCTTACTTCAAAGTAGTAGGATACGACACAACAAATTGAAACTACCCCAAATCAAATTAATGTTACTTAAAATAATTTTTAATAGGGAATATGCATGATTTTTTTTATGTCTTAAATTAGACTTGAAAATATTATAGTCAAGTTACTTTTCAAAGTGAAATTTAAAACATTGAATAAATTTGAGCTGTCAAAACGCCACCGTTTTGCGCGCGCTTATGATGGCGTCATTGGTAATGTCCTGTTTGTTCACTATAGTAGCGTTTCAGTTACTTAATACTTATTTTCAGTTTAAATTGCTAAACAAACCGTGGAAAAAGTTAAAAAACCTTGTTACAAGTATTGTATGATACCGAAATGTAGAAACACTACCTTTAGTACACCAGATAAAGTGTTTTTTCGTATTCTACGCGATGCAAAATTACGTAAACAATGGTGTAAGAATATTATATACGATTTTTTATGATTGATAATTGATTTCAGGTTAAGGAAGATACAGTTAATTATATTGAATATAACATAATGAAACAGAATAGAGAAAAACGTAATCTACGGTTAAAGAAAGGAGTTGTTAGCTTTAACTCCTTTGATCTCTGCACTCGTAAAATCGAGATTTGATGCAAAATATGCAGACATCATAAATCCATCTATTCTCGGTAGATTATCTGATAGTGCTTTGACAAAACCAGTTTCTGTCATCGTCTTAAATTTACTACAAATATATTTCACGAAGTAACCACACATAAATACAGTTTTAAATATTTTTTCTCATAAACACTATACTAATACAGTAGAAATATCGACGCCGATAAATCAACGATAAATGCAAAAGGTTGTTTCGAACAATAGTGACGCGTTTTGACAGTTTGAATTTCCCTCCGTTATTTTTCACTTTTTAAATAATATTTTCCTGGTTTAAATGATAACTAAATAAAAAAAAATACCTTTTAAGTATAATGTAAAGACTATAAAGAATCTAGAAAAAAATATTTGAGACAAATTTAAATATTATACATATTCCCTATTGCATGGTAATCATTTACCATCATTTGCCAAATAATATCCAAGATTCACCATCATCGTTGGGTATTGGCTAGACTGTTATTAGCGAAAAATTATAACAGTGTCAAAGAATATTTAGAGGATAAGTCGTTAGTAACATAAAAACCCCTTATTTTACCATATCCACCAAATATATATTCAATGTTAACTAATATTATAAGGAATCAGGTAAGGGAGCGATAATAAAAGAAATAAAGCTAACAATATTAATACTACAATACAATTTAAATATTCAAACTTATAATTACTAATAGTAACCTTTTTTTGGGGTGGGAAATCATCAAATAACTTCCCCCGCTCTGGGCGGAGCAGATAGAGTGTCCGACTTTTACTGACTAAAACCCACCCATGTTCCTTCTATTGCCCTTTACGTTCCGGGGCCGCGGTATCTCTTTCGAATAACCCGCGACCCCGGAAGGTGAAGGCTCTGGCAAGCCCCTCTGCTTTGCTGACATCTCTTTGAGGCGCGCGTGAAACACAAACGCGCCGTCGACACGGCCTGTCGTCTATAGACGGACGGACGGTGAGCTACCCTTTGCTCACCGTCCACAGGCCCGCATCTACCGGCCCGGGCGATCGTTACAATGGTGACACCCAGGCGTTTCCTCCCGCCCAATTATGTGCAGGAACCTCCCGAAACTTCCGTGTCCGGTGAGGACCTGCGTCAGGCGGTAGGTGAGGACGCCATGACGCCTCTCCAGCCACTCCTCAAAGAGGGGACTTACCGCCACTATTGTGGCGTGCCCTGCGCGGAGTTGCGACAGTCGCTCTCTCCATGCCACCATGAGATCGCACCGGAGGTCTGTCCGCTGAGCAGCAATTTGCCGCGGCAGCGGAGTTTCCCCCCGGTGTAGTGCCTCCGCGCGCCACTCATGCAGGCGCGCGAGGACTATCGCCGCCAGATCCCACGGTGGCAATCCGGCAAGGAGGTTCGCTGCCTCGCCGGAGATCGTGCGGTAGCCCCGGATCAGCCTGATGGCTACCACCTTTTGGGGCGCGTTTAGGTAGAGGGCGGCGCGTCGCCCCAAAGAACGCGCCCATACCGGGGCCCCGTAAAAGGCCATGGACCGCACGACTCCGGCATAGAGCCTACGGCAAGCCATAATATAAGCCTTGATTATTATATTTTTATGGAAATATTTGTACGTCATAATATGGCAGGATATGCTGGAACTAATATTATAATATCTCATCATCTGCCTAGGCTTTTCCCAACTATGTCGGGGTCGGCTTCCAGTCTAACCGGATGCAGCTGAATATCAGTATTTTACATGGAGCGACTGCCTATCTGACCTCCACAACCCAGTTAGTACTGGGTAATGCGATACCTCTTGGTAAGACTGGTTGTCAGACTTTCGGAACACTGACTACCTGTAACGACTGTCAAAGATCTACAAATGACAGCCGGGACCAACGGTTTAACGTGCTTTCCGAGGCACGGAGGAAACTCGGTATGTAACGGGTGGTCACCCATCCACAGACCAACCTAGGCAAGCGCGGCTTAACCTAAAGATCGCCCCGAGCGGCTGCTATTATTTAGCCACGAGCTCCTCTAATATTATAATATCTATTGTACCATATTCTTACAAATAAACATTTTAGATTTGATTTGATTATTTTTTTTTTTTTTTTTTTTTTATTTATAATGAACTCACTCTTGACCTCGATCTCGCCTGATGGTAAGCGACAGATGAGGTCTACGATGGAGCGAGTGAGCCCAGAAGATGCCTATTAACTCTTGTTTTGAAGGCAGACGGGTCGTATTATTTTATCAATGATAATTTTATAAGTTGGTTTTTTTGTAATGTTAAGGTTTAAGTTTTTTTTTAATACACAACATTAAAAAATCTTAACATGGCACTTGTGGCAAGTGCCAAATATACATGTTTTCTTTCTTTATTTAATTGAGATATTATCTTGATTTTTGAAAAAAAACACCGCCGACTATTATATAGGGATAGACAGAAATTGGTAAAAACAAATAAAGTTAGGGCTCTCGTTGCGATCAATGAGAAAAAAGGACACGTGTGAAAAAAATGCATTTTGACACCTAATTGTAGTGCACTAAGAGCCAGTTTTCGAGGAAGTGTTTTGAAAAATGTTTTTCTCACCATTTTTCTTCATGGACCCATTCAATTAAGTTGGAAAGAAATGGTGTCCCAGTAGATACCGGCATCTCTATTTTAGGGTAAAGGGTTTGGACTTTCGGATGGTATCCCTCCATGTATAATCTGGAAACAGCAATTAAGTGACATAAAGACACAGTACAGAAATAACCACTCATTTTCTGAGTTCAAAATCATTCATATTGTCGTAAACGTTGTTGAGCAAACAACATTTTGAAAATGGATGACATACAGTAGTTTTTGCTCTCGTGTTTTATTATTATTATTAGTACTAAGTCTCTATTTTACCGTAAACATGCAGATGATTTGAAATAAACAGGAAATAATCTAATTATATCTATTATAATAATCCTGAATATGCCCAACTAAAATCAGACGCAAAAATCATGACAGAACCACACGTAAAACATTATTATAATTAAAAACAAGCCACGTACTTGCCAACTGCTTCAAGCAGCAGATATGTGTTGTCCGGGTGTCCTCTTCTAGTAAGCGCTATGTTTCTGCAGTCGACCGGTAGAGACCGCTTGAGGATGGCTTGCAGTAGACCATGAGGAGCAACTTCCACCAGCACCGCGTTTGACGGAATGTGTTTCAAAGTTTCCTCGAACAGTACTGGGTTCTATAATGAACATTATAAAACTTTAAAAGCAGAATATTGATCTAGGTATTATTAAAAGAAATTTAAATCCCTTCCACTGCAACTCTTCTAACCCAGAATCTACTAGATGTGGGTGATAATATTTTAATGTTTCTGAATAACCAACGAAAACAAAAAAACAGAAAACCAACTTCCATCCATATCCTGCTATTGACAGAAAAAAGCTATGGTGTATCGTAAGTTCTTACCAGAAGATTGTTAGTATGGTACTCCGCTGACGAGAACTTAGCCAGAGGCTCCTCCCATCGCTCAAATGGCACGGATGTAGACACCCAACGTTCACTGCGGGCCCTCGGGGTCTTGATTACTTCTCTCAAATATTTTAGTAAGCCAGGACCTGTTATTAATAATGATAATTATTTTGCTATGCGAGGCTACACTTACTTTGTGAAATTCAAATTTAAAGTTAAATTTACTCACCAGCATCAGCAATGTAACGTGAATGATAGGCGATGTTGGAGCAAGGTACTTCTTTAGCGAAAATACCCTTAGCTGTCAACTCTGTGACGAACTCCTTCATGATATCCGCAGGTCCCGAAATGGTACTAGATTCAGGCCCGTTGTGACAAGCGACTTCAATCTCAGGAGGACACATTTTTGAAATCTACGAAATAAGTATGACGTAATTATTAGAAGGGTCCCAATGAACTTAACCGTAGTTTAGCTCCACAGTGGGTAAAAGTAGGCCATTTGCGAGTCAGATTCGCTCACCGAGGGTTCCGTACAAACTTGAGTCATAAACTGCTTTTAGCTGCGTAGACTTAAAGGATTGATTTCTTCTCAACTCCAAGGGACCACAGATAGGGTTTTAATTTCAACTCAATACCCTCACGCATTCCCGATATAAAAGGGTCTTAACAGACAGATGGACAAGGAAGTGATCCTATAAGGCTTATGTTTTCCTGTTGCAGTTATGGCAGCTAGCACACACCGTACCGTACAAATAGTTGTAACTGCGAACCACTCACTAAGGTAAAAAGTGATAAATATCTCTGGGCATAATAATCATCAAAAACCTAAGATTCCAAGAACACATAACCACTCTTAGTAACAGATTAAGGATACTAATAAATGTATTCAAACCGCTGAGACATGTAGTCGATAAATATATTATGAAAACAGTTTACTATGCCCTTGCGCAATCTATCATATGCAACTGCATCACCTCTTGGGGTGGAGCTCCAAAAACTACCATACTAAAAATTGAAAGAACCCAAAGAGCTATACTGAAAGTGTCGTCTTTTAGACCGTATCGCTAGCCCACCAAAGTGTTTTTACTGCACACTCTGCTGAAACAGCATACTTGCCTGAATTACGGTAAATAATGATTACTGATAAATTGCGTGACATCGACTTTCCTCAAGAGTTCTGCAGGTGTGCGTATGGGTCATGTTATTTAGTAGAACACAGAGCTATTGTGGATGGTTTATATAGCAAAGTTGTTAACACATTAACCACCGCTGCAGAACAAACGAATCAAACGGGTAGGCATAGATCAAAGAGAGGGAAAGTGCTATGCGGCTGGAATAAACACGTGCACGATTCTTACCGAGAGGCCAGGCTTAAGTTTGATATATGGGTATTGAATAACCGTCCAACAGATGTTGGACGGCATTCATCTGTTCATAAATTGTTCCAGATGATGAGAATGAGGCACGTAACTGTTTAAGGGACGCCTTAAGTGGAGCCAGAAAAATCAAGATCAGATCAAAATGGACATAATAGCCAAACAGAGAGCAACAAATAATTTCGGGAAATTTTGGAAATCCACAAATAAGTTAGATACTAGACCTGGCCTACCGGTAAGCGTTGAGGGCAAAGGAGATCCAGAGGGTATTGCTAACATGTTTAGGAAATTGTTTGAAGTGTAGTCTCCCCTTGGTCCCTCTGGTGGGATGTCCGGGGCTGCGTCCGCCAGTCCGGGAGTGCAACCATTAATTTATTTTTCAGCTGAACAAGTTATAGACGTAATTAGTAATATGAATAGAGGTAAATCTCCCGGGCATGACGGACTCAGCATCGAGCATTTCAAATATGCGGGTGTTCATTTACCGAGGGTCCTGTCTCTACTGTACACAATGTGTATTAGTCATGCCTACCTGCCAGCTGATCTTATGAGGACAATAGTAGTGCCTATAATATTATTAAAAACCGAACAGGTGACATCTCCGATAAAGGTAACTATCGTCCTATCTCTCTCGCAACTACAATTGTCAAAATATTGGACAGTATTCTTGACTCATGCTTAAAGGAGTATCTGCATATACACGATGCACAGTTTGGCTTTCAGTCCAAATTGTCGACCGAAAGTGCTATTTTGAGTCTCAAGAATACTGTCCAATACTATACTGACCGCGGAACTACGGTGTATGCCTGTTTCCTGGAGCTCTCCAGAGCCTTCAACCTCGTGTCGTATGATGTGCTCTGGAGAAAGCTGGAGGACAGGAATATACCGGCAGGAGTGCTTAATGTTCTGCAGTATTGGTATGCAAACCAAACTAACAGTGTGAAATGGTCAACAGCACTCTCTCGCCACGAGACGACTCCCGGCCACCGTAGATACGGACCTGTGGACGGTGAGCAATGGGTAGCTCACCGTCCGTCCGTCGATTGACGACAGACCGTGTCGACGGCGTGTTCGTGTTTCACGCGCGCCTCAAAGAGATGTCAGCAAAGCAGAGGGGCTTGCCAGAGCCTCCTACTGCCGGGGTTGCGGGTTGTTCGAAAGAGATACCACGGCTCCGAAACGTAAAGGGCTATAGAAGGAACTTGGGTGGGTTTTAGACAGTACAAGTCTGACATGCCCCCCGCTCCGCCCAGAGCGGGGGAAGTCATTTGATGATTTCCAACCCGAAAAAAAAAAAAGGGTATGTACACGGGAAGTCTGTGGGTCAGCTTTACCAAAAGATCGCTGGAGGTCCTGCGCATCCAATATATTAATGTTTTCAGAATGCTGTTGGGGTTGCCCCGTTTTTGTAGCGCATCTGAGATGTTTGCGCTGAATCGGACTGACGACTTTTATGCGGTCATTCGAAAGAAAATCTCGTCCTTGATAACGAGATTGAGGGACAGTGACAATAGTATTCTGAGGACAGTGGCGGAGAATATCTACTCTCCTATTCTGGGACGTCTTGTGGGGGTGATGAATGAGTGAGTTTCCTTTCGCTTGCTCATCGTCCACATGAAGCGAACTAGAAATATAGATACTATGTTTTTAATATTAGAGAGATAATTAATTTGTTACTAACACTAATTATAAGAATTTTACTAAGACATTGGATCTTGTTGTCTGAAAATAAAGAATTTATTATTATTATAATCCAACGTTGTCCAGTAATCTACGTTATAAAACTATTTTTGCAAAGCGTTTCTTTTTGCAAACTAATAAGGTGTTACAAATATTTAGTTTCGCAAAAAAGAAAATTTAAACTATAATGATACTGAAAAAATGAAACAAATGTTAGTAGATGTGTAGTATGTGTGTGTGATTGTATGTTCAGGATAACAGCCTAAACATAACATTTGTCTCGCATACAAAAAATTTAAATACTTAAAACTACAATAAGATGTTATGATAGTAGTACTTTACTAAGTTAAGACAACGCGCTTAGTATACATTATTTTATAAAATGAAAATGTAAATGAAAGTGTAAATAAAAATACTAAAACATAAAAAATATACTTCAGTATAAATGAAGTCTAACAACGTCCTTGTTAGACTTCATTTATACTGAAGTATATTTTTTCGCCCGCTCATACATACAATGTTGGGTTATTTAGCAACAACTGGTGAATCCAAAGGAGATACATTAATAATAAATGTTGACCGCGAATTGTTCAACACTGTCCGCCAGAACTCTCTCTTCACTAGTTAGTTGTTATTAAATCTCCTCGCTGATCGTCAGCTGTGACACATGAGGTTCAAACATACCTTTTCATAACCCAGACCGATAGCAGCCATGGATCCTCGAATAAATGGAGTCTGCAGCGACACCAGACCGCGGCTGTACGCCGACAGAATCATCTCCTCTGCCGTCAAACAACCGTCGGCGTATGCGCAGCCCAACTCGCCTACACTGTGACCTGAAACAGAGAAGATATCATTATTTTAGCTAGGAACTTGAACTCTTGCTGATAATATCATGTTTATATTACGGCATGTGCTTGTTTTTACATATTACAAAAATGACAGTATTACCAATAATGCCATCAGGGACGAGTCCAAGTTCCCGAAGCACATCAGTCAGTCCTATTTGAATAGCAGCTATGCCCACGAACGAGTGAAGAATGTTATCGAATATAGTCTTGTCGGTTGAAGTAATTATATGGACTATATCGATGCCTTTTGGTTTCAAAGTTTGTCGGCAACTGAAAGAAACAGTTAGTATAAAAAATCTCTCTAAAGTATCTTTTAAATATTAACTCTGATAGTAGTAGAATCAGAAGAAGCAGGCTGTATTAGAATATTCAGGTAGCTACCGTTCGATGGCAGCAGCGAAGATCGGTATGCGCATGAGTTGCGCACCCATTCCCGCCCACTGCGAACCCATACCGCTGTACACGAACCACAACGGCCGCCGAGCATCGTCGAAGTAGCCAGACTGCTGAGATAGACTAACGGTATTCTGTTCTTCGTCCGTTTCTTAAATGAAAAAGCAAAACAGATACTTATGGGAAACGCAAAACTTAGTTAAATTATTTTTGTTCAAAAAAACAAGCAAATTGGCAATGGGCTCATCAATGAAAGCAGCTGCATAAGAGTGAGAGAGCTGAGAATTACTTCGGTGTCGTGTTAAGCTAACAATAAGCATATCACGCAACCTATATCAATTCTCTATTCTGTTAATGAGCGTTTAAACTAACGTAAAATTATGAATCCTCTGCCCAAATGTCCAGGGATGTTTGTCTGATGAATGTTGTGCAACAAAGCCAACTCCTCAGGATCTATGGCGCGTGACTTCAAGTACTCAAATATTTTCTGTACGGTATGGTCTTGTCGCGCAGATATAATCACAAGTTGTGCGATACCACACTTGTAGCGAGACAGATCCTGCAACAAAAAATAAATATTTACGGTTAGAGATTGACAAAGATGTTTTTTACCTGTTGCCACTAAAGAAGGGCCTATCACTAATTATTATGAAAAACAAAACAAACAATACTTGCTTTTTATCGGGCATAATCTCCGTTCGTACCTTAGGTTTATAATGTCCATGCAGCAGCACGTGTGAGTTGACGCCGGTGACGGACATGCCGTTGACGGCGACGTAAGTGCGATGGATGGGTTGGTGCTCGGTGACGATGCGCATGCGCCCCTCGCACAGTGCAGCCACGTCCTGTCGCGGAGTACTGCAGTGCAGGTTGGCGGCGATCTGACCGGTATGGTAGCCGAGCAACACCTGTTGAGGATGAGAAGTAACTGGATACCTGCATAATGGAATCAATAAATCTCTGGCATTGATTCGAAAATCCAACAGTGGCAGGATGTGAATCGATCAGGAACTAAATCATTTGTTTCTTGGAAAAAACATGAGTTCACTCTCAAATACTAGCTTTTCTAAACTATAGAAGCTTCTTTTTCATTTGTTTTACATAGCTTGCATGGCAACAAATAATTGATAATGATGATTATTTAAAACTATAATCCAAACAAATTTACCTTTATTATCGCGGATATACCCGAAGCGGCCTCGCTATATCCGATGTTAGAAATGACGCTGCCAACTAAGAGCGTGTCTTCTTTTCCGTTACAGAACACCTTTTCAATGATCTCTAGTTCTGTTTTGTCAGCTTCAGGTGTACCTATAACGAAATTATGCAAATACTCTTCTATGCGTATGGTGGTCCTGAATTTGATCTCAAAGTCGGGTAAACACTTTTTTGATGTATTAGAGACTAAAAAGTCTTGGTTTAAATGGCTTTGTTTCACCAAAAAAATATTTTTTATACCTAGTATTAAGTTTACTTTCCCTTGCACATGGAACTAAAATAACTGGAGCAATGCAGATGTTATGATTAACAAAACCCGTCTAAGAAGTACAGACATGAGCTGCTTAAAGTAGTTTTATATACTATAGAGTCGATCCTTAAAGAAATTGTTACCTGAACCAAAAGCTTCAACATATTCCACTGCAAGCGGTGGCACACTCGCTTCTTCATAGAATTTTTTCAAGAAGTCAACAGTTTTGTCAGAGTTGCGTATGTATCCGTACTGAGGGCCCATTTCTGTAGTAAGAAGACCGACATACTCCGTCTTTGCGAGCAATAAATCTGCGTAGATCCTGTGTATTACACAAAAATAATTAGATTTATCTTTAAATGAAAACCACAAAAAAAACAATTTATCGAATGTTGCTATTGTTGTCGTCGTTAGCGAGTATGCTTTAATCGAAAATATGGGTCACTTTGATTCAGTTTCTCTCTCGCACTGCAAAGCAGTTTGTGTATGTGAGTTTTAAATGTTTGTAACCACCCACGATACAGGAGTAATTCCTAGTGAAAGGCAAAGCTTTTTTTTTAAAACAAAAAAAAGGTAATCGCATTCAGATTTCTTAATACTGTCACTAAACTCAAGTTTGGTTTGATGAGATCCTCATAAACCTTACCTCAGCGCATCTTTAGCCTTTTGTAGAAACAATACGTTGATGGCTTCTGACTTGACACAACCGTTGGCATTCTGATCAAAAGACTTGGTTTTTCCATCCATTGCTTGTTTTATGATTCTAGAAATAAATAAAACACCATCGTACACTAATTTAAACATCTAAAGCTGCTTATGTTTTTGTTTTACTTTTCATTCTGATTAGGGTGATCTAACCAGCTGGGTACCAACACACACAACATACACGCGCACACACTCACACATATACACAAACACACATGCACGCATTATACGTGTACTACCTACACTAACCTAACGCATCTAAAGCTGCTTATGTGTTTGTATTATTTTATTTTATTTTTTACTTTATATTATTTCTTTTCTTTTTACAATTATTGTCTTCTTCTTTTTCGTTGTTTATTAAGATACCACTTAAGGGAAGAGTAAGACAGCTCCGACACAAGTACTATTGTAACTTACTGGGGCTGCCTCAATTTATGTAAGTATGTAACAATTGGCTTAAGATAAAATAAATATTTTTGTATTTTTTTTTTGTATTTGTACATCTATTGGGTTTTGGGTGCTTACACAAGGTGTAAAATATTAAATGCATGACCTCGACCATGAAACAATAGTTCTAGATAGAACAATAGATCTTGTTTCCAAAAAAAATGGATCTGTCTATAGGAATTGACGCAAAGTTATAAATTTCCAAAAATCTGAGATCAGTGTTTAAATTTCATGATCTGAGTAATTATAGGAGAGGTCTTACATCTACTCTGTCACAACCTGTATTATGATGAACACAAATTGACTCAAAACTGGCATATCCTTACTTCCTTACTATCCTTACTAATATTATAAAAGCGAAAATGAGTTTGTTTGTTAGGTACCTCTTCACGTTTTAATGGCTAAACCGATTTTGATGAATTTTGTTACAGGTTAAAAAAAAAAAATTAGCCCATGTCCGTCTCCTGGTTCTCTAACTATCTGTTAGAGAACCAGGAGACGGACATGGGCTAATTTTTTTTTTTTTTAAGTGGGATTTGAGGGAGAAAGAGGGAAGAAATGGGAAAACTTAGCGTTGCTATTACAAATCAATAAGGCGCAAGGGGAACTGTGTTACCCCGAATTTAACGCGAGCGAAGCCGTGGGCAAAAGCTAGTAGACTATATGCCAGTTTTGAGTTCCAATATCTTTATTCGTTTAGTTTTTATTTAATTTCTACATTCGGTATTTAGAATAATAAAAATATTAAATTCACATATTGACAGGCATTTGCAAATTTTTAAGCGTCATATTCTAACGAGAGTACCTAGGTGATGAAAGTTTGCATCCAAGTTCGTTAGTTTTGAGAATGATAATTTTATAAACGTCATTACCTTCCGTAATGGACTGAGGACTGTGGATGCAAACACAAGAAGCATCCACCAACGACGGCCGCCTCGCATTCCCCGTGACTCATAGCGAGGTATGCCTGCTCCAGCGCCGCGGTGGAACTGCAGCACGACTCGTCGATCGCCATCGAAGGTCCCTTCGCGTTCAACCAATAGGAAACGCGGTTGGCGAACATAGACTTAGAGCATCTACAAATAAGAAGTTAGCTGTGCTATTATTGTAAATATTTCCATATAAATTTCCTCTATACCTTTTTTTTTGTGGATGTGATCATCAAATAACTTCTCCCGCTCTAGGCGGAGCAAGGGGGGGTGTCAGACTTTTCTAAACTAAAACCCACCGATATTCCTTCTTTTGCCTGTTATCGTCCGGGGCCGTGGTATCTTTTTCGAACAACCCGCAACCCCGGTAGGGAGTGGCCCCGGGAGTGGCTCTGCTTTGCTGACATCTCTTTGAGGCATTGTCGTAACGGCCTATCGTAGCTAGACTGACGTACGGTGAACTACCCATTGCTCATCATCCACAGATCCGCATCTACGGTGGCCGGGAGTCGTCACGCGGCGTCAGATGCCCGGGGCATCTCCCGGTTGAGGTTCTCTCCCTCAAATACTGGATATTTCGCCTCCTTCGCTAGCATAACTGCTTCGCAGAAGAAGGTGACCTTTTCCCATTCCCTCTCGCTCTGGCCCATGGACTGAACCAGGGCGGGACGTGAAAAATCGCCGCTCGCTCGATCGCCTCTACCAGGACACAGCGGTGCTCTAGCCCCAAGCTGGGTAGACCGCCACAGTGTGCTCCACCGTGTCTTCGGGACGAACGTCACAGTAGTGATACCCGGGCGGTTTTTCCCGTCCGATTATGTGCAAGAACCTTTCGAAACTTCCGTGTCACGGTAGAGGACCTGCGTCAAACTATATCAGAATAATATCGTTTTTTTTTTTACATAATTATATAAATAAAAGATATTGTGTTAAATATGTGTTACGCAAGCGAAGCTGCAGGCTTAAGCTGGTAATGTAAAAAAATATAATTTCTTACCCAGCTATACCCAAGCCTGATCTAGAGGATTCATCATAGTAGAACGCTTTTTCAGCTTCGGAGAGACAGGTTCCGATGAACACACCTACTTTTCTACCAGACAAGAGCTCGGGATTTACACCTGTTAAAAAAAAAACAATAACTCCACTTGGTAGATAACTAATGTCATTGGATTGCAAATCACTTACAGCCCTTTTGAAACTGATGTTGAAGAATTCGACTACAATATTTTATTAAATGTCTAGAACCTTTTAATAATTTCGTCAGCGCGGAAGACTCCTTTACCCGGTAGTATGCTTTTATGTCAACTCTGGTGTTAGGTCTTCGATTTAAGGCATGATAAGGTAATAAATACAGGCAAAGTTTATTCCCTTTTTTTTTGGGGTGGGAAATCATCAAATAACTTCCCCCGCTCTGGGCGGAGCGGAAGGGCGTGTCAGACTTTTACTGACTAAAACCCACCCATGTTCTTTCTATTGCCCTTTACGTTCCGGGGCCGCGGTATCTCTTTCGAACAACCCGCAACCCCGGCAGGCGGAGGCCCTGGCAAGCCCCTCTGCTTTGCTGACTCTCTTTGAGGCGCGCGTGAAACACGAACGCGCCATCGACACGGCCTGTCGTCAATAGACGGACGAACGGTGAGCTACCCATTGCTCACCGTCCACAGGCCTGCATCTACGGTGGCCAGGAGTCGTCTCGCGGCGCCCGACGCCCGGGGCGTCTCCCGCGGCGGCTGGGTTGGTTTAAGGTTCTCTCCCTCAAACGCCCGGCCACCTCCTTTGCTAGCATTACTGCTTCGCAGAAGGAGGTGACCGTTTCCCATTCCCTCTCGCTCCGGACCATGGACTGAACGAGGGCCGGACGCGAGAAATCGCCGCTGCCGATCGTCTCTACGAGGGCACGCGATGCTCCGCCCAAGCTGGGCAGACCGCCACTGTGTGCTTCACCGTGTCCTCCGGGCGATCGTCACAATGGTGACACCCGGGCGTTTCCTCCCGCCCGATGATGTGCAGGAACACGACGATGATGTCCGGTGAGGACCTGCGTCAGGCGGTAGGTGAGGACGCCATGACGCCTCTCCAGCCACTCCTCAAAGAGGGAACTTACCGCCACTATTGTGGCGTGCCCTAAGTTTATTCCCTCATGCCTATTATTAGTTTCGTTTTGTAAAAACATTGGCTTATGGGACAATAATGTTACAATGTCATGAGCTATTATTGTGTGTCAACCCAAGGAGAGATGAGAATTAAAACCAAGCTAGCAAGAACATCTAAGAACTTAAAATTTTCTCACCTGCGTCATAAATAGCATTAAAAGCCTGCTCAAGGATTTTGCGAGACAGGGGATCCATGCATGAACCAAGGCGGTAGTGTACTCTGAAGAACTGAGCGTCAAACCGATCCAGATCTGGCACTGCGCCCATATGCTGAGACACCTCAGGGTGGTTGTTTGCCCAACGTAGCTTCTCTGCAGTAACTGGATTCACCTGGAGGATAAGGTTTACGTATCTCTTTCTACTGGTAGATTCTCTCTCGTTCTACTGGTAGATTTGATCAAAATGTTTTCTGAGTTAGCATATTTTTATCTTAAAGGAATTTGAAATTTATGCAGTTATTTAAAAAATTGCAGGGATTTTTCTAGTACCTACCCTAATTATTTTACAGTCTTTTTTCCTTTTTGTTAAATTAACATAAGGTTGAAAGTAAGTTAGGCAGTTACTCCAAAGTTAGCCACTAATCTCCAAACCTTGTTGTACAGAAAGTCCGACAAGTCCTTGACGTGGTGCGAGGAGGGAAAGATCCCCGACATGCCAGAGATCACGATCCTCTCACCGTCAGCGACCGGCGTTGGCGCCAGTGCTGCCTCGCTCTCAGTCGCTGGGCGTATTTGAAGTTGAGCTAGGTCTTGTGGGGTAGGCGTCATGGTGAAGCAGGCTGACAAAGTGAGATAGTTAACAAGAAATAAAATATTTCAATAAGTTTTTTTTATTTTGTAACTGTCCACCAGAGAAAGACAAAAAAGAAGGGGACATTGGGAAAAAACACATCAAAACTACAAATTACTTTAGTGTCCCCTCGGCTACTTGTGATACATTGACACTGACAGGTATTGACGAAGCCGGTTTGGATGTGCTGACTCCGTACAGTTTTCTTGGTGATAATCAATATAATTTATGTTTTAGTGTTTAAGTATTATTATTCTGTGACTTCTAAAAGACTGAAAAAAACGATTACAATAGAAGCAGAATAAACAACAGAAAAAATGACATTGGATTTTTTTGGCTATTGTTTGTTAGTTAATAATTATATTTTATTTAAATACTAGCTTCCGCCCGCGACTTCGTCCGCGTGGAATAGTTACTTTGGGTTAACGCTAACTTTAACCCGCGTGATGATCGAAAAAAATGTATCTTTCTCTACCCTTTTCTTCCTATACCGATTTATATGATTTTTTTTTTATTGAATACGTAATAATGTTAACGGTTTTTAATTAGATATGAGTGAGAGTGTTATAAACGTAAGAGTAGACAAATATAATCAGAAAGCTCCGAACTGCTAAGCTATCGGGAGTTATACGTGTTATTGTGAGTCAATCATAAAAGATAGACATACGCTGTCGTAAGATATTTTTTATATAATTTTAAGGAGAACATTTCCGTCATACATGATTTCTGTGTAGCTTTAACCATTAAGGCTGCACACGCGACGGAAGATTACAAAATGGAGTAACTTTGCCCGTTTTCCCAACATTTCCCTTCACTGCTCGGCTCCTATTGATCGTAGCGTGATGAAAAGTATACTATAACCTGCCCAGGAGTATGAAGAATAATTGTACCAAGTTTCGTTAAAATCCGTCGAGTAGTTTCTGTTTCTATAACGAACATACAGACATACAGACAGACAGACAGAAAGACAGACAGACAGACAGACAAAAATTTTACTGATTGCATTTTTGGCATCAGTATCGATCACTAATCACCCCCTGATAGTTATTTTGGAAATATATTTCATGTACAGAATTGACCTCTCTACAGATTTATTATAAGTATAGATAGATAGAAGATAGACAAAATGAATATAAATACAACTTACTTGCAGATCGAGATCCTAACAACTGTAATGATGGGCTAGTAGCAGTTGTATGCACTGCTTAATAGTAAGAAATCAATTTAAATACTTTTATATTAATTCATGAATAATTTAACTCTGATTTACATAACCCTCAAGCGGTCGCTTGAGCTACTTGGAAGCCCGAGTTTTAAAAAAGTCACAAATATGCACTCTTGCTTTGTTTTCACAAATACCTCACTTCAGGTAGCTTCCGATGCTGGGGTTGCGGGCGGCGCATACGCGTCCCACCCACGCTTCACCCCGCTCCGCCCAGAGCGGAGGAAGTTATTTGATGATTACAGTCGAATAAAAAAGGTAACTTCCTTACAATAATCACTGTGTCGTGTGTGTGTTTGAAATTTTTACGTATACTACTGTCAAAAAATATGTTGGTCGATCTCCAGAGGCATTTTTTTTTCGTGTTGGGCTGCATAAACCCATTTTAAAATCGAAAAACTTTTCAAAATATTTTTTTATATACAGTTCAGTGTCTCATCTTCGTGGTACAAGGCTAATATTATGAATAACTTTATTTTAAATATAAAAAAAATCTTAAACCCTAAAATCCTGATCGCTCTGGGTTGACATAACACCCGATTGAATGAAAAAAATATTCTTTAACTTTTTAGTTAGAAGGTTCTTATGAAACAACTTATTTAGCTTACATAACAAATAGTTAATCTTCATAGTAATAAAATATATAGTTATATTAACAATACTTTTTTTTTTGGGTGGGTAATCATCAAATAACTTCCCCCGCTCTGGGCGGAGCGAGGAGGAGTGTCAGACTTTTACTGACTAAAACCCACCCATGTTCCTTCTATTGCCCTTTACGTTCCGGGGCCGCGGTATCTCTTTCGAACAACCCGCAACCCCGGCAGGCGGAGGCCCTGGCAAGCCCCTCTGTTTTGCTGACTCTCTTTGAGGCGCGCGTGAAACACGAACGCGCCGTCGGCACGGCCTGTCATCAATAGACGGACGGACGGTGAGCTACCCATTGCTCACCGTCCACAGGCCCGCATCTATGGTGGCCGGGAGTCGTCTCGCGGCGCCCGGCGCCCGCGGCGTCTCCCGCGGCGGCTGGGTTGATTTGAGGTTCTCTCCCTCAAACGCCCAGCATCCTCCTTCACTAGCATGACTGCTTCGCAGAAGGAGGTGACCGCTTCCCATTCCCTCTCGCTCCGGACCATGGACTGAACCAGGACCGGACGCCAGAGATCGCCGCCGCCGATCGCCTTTACGAGGGCACGGCGGTGCTCCGCCCAAGCTGGGCAGACCGCCACTGTGTGCTCCACCGTGTCCTCCGGGCGATCGTCACAATGGTGACACCCGGGCGTTTCCTCCCGCCCGATGATGTGCAGGAACCTCCCAAAACTTCCGTGTCCGGTGAGGACCTGCGTCAGGCGGTAGGTGAGGACGCCATGACGCCTCTCCAGCCACTCCTCAAAGAGGGGACTTACCGCTACTATTGTGGCGTGTCCTGCACGGGGTTGCTACAGTCGTTCCCTCCATGCCACCATGAGATCGCACCGGAGGTCTGTCCGCTGAGCGGCAATTTGCCGCGGTAGTGGAGCTTCCCCCAGGTGGAGTGCCTCCGCGCACCACTCAAACAGGCGCGCGAGGACTATCGCCTCAAGATCCCACGGTGGCAATCCGGCAAGGAGGCTCGCTGCCTCGCCGGAAATCGTGCGGTAGCCCCGGATCAGCCTAATGGCTACCACCTTTTGGGGCGCGTTCAGATAAAGAAAGAAAGAAAAGCTTTTATTTGGGACTCACACAAGTAAAACAAAATGAAATGAAGTAGTACAGACAAGGTAATTGTCCGTGCGAGGCCAAAAAGGTCCCTGTCTCAGCATAAGCTGCGATATTTTAGAATTAACAAACTACGCTGACGCCACTGGGGAGGTCGACGCGCAGCACCCAGTTGTAACTGATGTCCCACAGGAGCGGCCCGAAGACCGATCCCTGTGGGACACCGCACAACATCTCTCGCCGGTTCCATTGTCCAGAGCGACCGGGGTAGATGACGGCCCTGTCCGCCAGATATGCCCCGACCTCACGACGAAGGTAGGTCGGCATCCAGTGGTACCGGAGTGCCTCCCTGATGCAGCTCCAAGGCATGGTGTTGAACGCGTTGGCGATGTCAAGAGACACCGCCACGACAACCCCGCCCCTGGATACTGCAGCCCCCGTCGTGAGGGCTCTCACGCGCATGATGGCGTCCACCGTCGAGCGCCACTTGCGGAAACCATACTGGTG
This sequence comes from Ochropleura plecta, assembly GCA_905475445.1. Taxonomy (NCBI): domain Eukaryota; kingdom Metazoa; phylum Arthropoda; class Insecta; order Lepidoptera; family Noctuidae; genus Ochropleura; species Ochropleura plecta. Next base: position 4,809,649 of record FR997744.1, on the reverse strand, counting down.
TTATATTAACAATACTTTGGCCACAATTAGAATTTTAAATCGTGACCGGGCATTTTATAAAATATCGCGCTCATCCCTAGTTACGAGTTATAGACACTCTATTCCCCTTCCGCGGGGCAATGCCAGCAGTGGTCTAACCGCCGAGGTGGATACCTGTGTGCCACGTTCCCGCCCTCCAACATTACGAAGGTAAGTTTATGATTACCCTGGATTTGGTTCTCGAATTTTATGACTGCTAAGGCACGTTATTTAAATTAAATAGTAAGCTTGTAAATATGTTTGTTATGTGAATTAAATGATCGTTATGATATTTTTTATATGTTTTTTTCACAACTTTCTATTGCTTTTAAATTCGGCTACATTTATGATTTTTTTACTTTTTCTGATCGCTATGGCAGTGATGGCTCTGCCCAAAAAGACCAGAGCGATGATATTTTGCATTAATTGTACGTTATAAATCTATATTCAGATGTAGTACCGGACTGTAACAATGACAAACTATGAACTATGCATATAAAGTTAAATTTATAACCTTTCCTGGGTTTCTTTGGGTGAACTAAACCCATAAAAAGGTTTTGACGTGTTTTACCTTGATGATATTATTATATTGGTATTTATCTAACCACAACCTGCAACTGTAAGATTGAAATCGTGCTTCGAATAAACTATCTATTGAGAAAAACGTCTTAGGAAGCAATTGGCTGAGCATCGTAGAATAGCCAAGATAAAAAATTAACCAGATCTATACCAAAGGTAAAAGGTAGAGTTACTAAAGGAAAAAAGCTCGGGGCACAGTACTATCAATGAGTGATTTGACTCCAAGCCAGCAAAAGGTTCGTAGGAAAAAAGTAGGCAGAGTTCTTGACGATATTATTTAAAGAAAAAGTGCATACTTAAGTTACCAGCAACTGATAAGCTCCCAATAAATGAAGAACCTATCTATATTTTAGTCATGATTTCTAAGTCCTATTAGTAATTATAATTACAAATAGTTACGTTTATGAGTTGTTTATTTTTAAGAATTTGATCTTGTTCTTTAGAATCGTTAGATTTCTTTAATTACTTTTTAAAAACTAACATTTAATGAGTCTAAGTCATTTTATAACTATAAAAGACTGTAGGTGTAGGTGTTTATGGTTGATTTCAAAAGGTTTTTAATTTTGTCTCATTTACCTAGAAGTGATTTAACGAAGTCCAAATAAAGGAATCTAAGCCAAAAGTTGATTTATATAATTATGTTAATTTGTTATTTTAGCAATTATTTTATACAAAATATTCCGGATTTTTGGTATGAATGATTGATAATATGCCTTGACCTTTTTCTAAAATAAAACATTTCTCTTACATTTATAATCTTACACGTAAACTGAATATGACTGAAAACGGCTAAATTAATAATATTTTATGTTTTTGTTTCACTGATTTCACCATTTATGACTGCTCTGGCACCAATTATGATTACTCTGGTCGCGAAACTTAAATATTTCCGTAACTGTTTGTGTAAATTGAAGGCCCATAGTAAAAATGTGCCATTCAATTATCATTTTTTTAATGAGATACATAATTACCATTAAATAATAATAATTGCATTAAATCTGAAAAGCACCAGAGCGATCACACGAATACGCCCGTTTTGGAGATTGACCCATGGACACTAAAATCCTCTCCAACAACAAATGGATTTTCACGAAGACTCACCGTCCGTCTAATGACGACAGATCGTGTCAACGGCTCCTTCGTGTTCCACGCACGCCTCATGGAGATGTCTTTAAACGGAGGGACCAGTCAGGACTTCTGTCTGCCGGGGCTGCGGGTTGGTTCGAAAGAGATACCGCGGCCTTGGAACACAAAAGGCAAAAACAAGAATGGACTTAGTCAGTACAAGTCTGACATTCTCTTCCTGATTTTCGATTGACAGTTGGGGAACTTTACACTCTGTTCCTCATGCCATTAAACATTTGACACCGATACTGATCGTCAGCGCAGACTTTGAGAAACGTTACGTTATCCTCATTATCAAGATCATACCCTAAAGAATATATATTTTTAATGTTTTTGTTTGGTACTTTTGGTAGTGTTTACTTTTGGGGTCGTTTAAAATTCCGCGCATTTGGTCACGTTGCAAAAAGGGCCTGATAACTAGAGGGTTAATCGTATTATTGTGTAATATATTTTAAATAATTATGTTAACGTGTAGCTGATAATGTGAATTCTATTTAACTTTATTGTATACAATTTGTATGTTTTACTGCATATAATTAGAGCTTATGTTAAACCAACTCAGTAGTGCGAGAGTTGAGTTTGGACTAGACACATGTTGCAAACCAACTGATGTCTAACAACACTAAGCAAAGCATCAGAATGAACGGTAAAGGATTGCAGTATGTCCATGAATACATCTACTGGGGCCAGTTAGCTTCCATCAGCCCCAGGCAAGACAAAGAAGTCATAATACGAACTGGACATGCTTGGAAGAGCTACTGGCTCATGAGGGAGAGTGTAAAGGAAAGCCTGTGTCACTGAAGCGAAAACTTTTGGATGTGTGCATTTTTCCTATTTTGACCATGGATCCCAGGGGTCCACCCTTTATAGCAGAACTTTTTATGTCATAATTTTATTTTGCATAACAACGGATAGCATAAACTTCACTTCGCAGAAAATTGTTTAGCAGACACTCATTTATCATCCATTCAAAACTCATAATTTTGTAAGTCAGAATCATCTCTAGGCATAAACTTCATATCCATAATATTTAAAAAGTAGAAACATCATATCGCAGAAAGTTCAGAGTCAGAATCGTCTTTTGGCATATATTTTGTATCGATAATCATTAAACGCAGAATTGTCATATCGCAGAAAGTTTATAGTTAGAATCATCTTTGTCATTAAAAGCTGTCATTTTTTTTTTTAAATTATGTCATTTGTTTTAGTTATTGTTTAATTGCATATGAAATAATGTCATTGAATTCAATAAGTAATCATCCTAATCTAAATAGGTCAGTTCCGGGTAACCTACTAAAAACAATCTCTTTTTTCTATTAATGCAAGTCGTTTCTGGTCGTAGGAGGTCACAGTTTTAACCTAACCTAACCTAGCCATTACTGCCATCTGCATAGTATGCCAAGTGAAATTATACCAAATAATCATCGCTCTAAATGATATTATGCGAAATTTGAACTCTGCCAATCGTAATTATACTAAACTAGCTTTTGCAAGCGGGTTCGCTCGCGTTAAATTCGGTAGCGCCTTATTGATTTGTAATAGCAACGCTAAGCTTAACGTTTCTTCCCTCTTTCTCCTTCATATCCCACTCTTTTTAAAAAATATATAGCCTAAAAATAATATAGCCTATGTCCGTCTCCTGGTTCCCAACTATCTCTGTACCAAAATTCATCAAAATCGGTTTAGCCATTAAATCGTGAAGAGGTAACAAACAAACAAACTCACTTTCGCTTTTATAATATTAGTAAGGATGTAATTCTGCCATCTTAAACGTATGCCATTGTTAATTCGAATTTTAAACATTATGCCAAATGATAATTATATCAAATAATGTTTATGCCTTTAAAATGTTCGTTTAAAGAAAATTATGCTAAGTGTGTTATGCCAAATAAATTTCGGAGCATCAAGATTCTGCCAGATAGAGGGAACCCGGATCCCAGACATTATCCTTGACAAAGATTCAAAAGTCGAAAATTAAGGTTCTGCCAGCTTGCTATGGAGTTCAGCATTCTAGGCGTCATACTAACCCAACGTGTACGCAACACCACACTGCACTCCAAAACACAAATTACTGATGTTGCTCGAAAAGCCGCTAAGCTAAATTGCGACTAGATTAGACGTATTCTCAATTAGCTATTGGCCAAAGTAGCCATTTAGTAGTTAAAAGCTGGACAAAACTAACGATCACTGGTTTCTAATGTAAGCCAGTGATCTATTATACCGAATCAATCTGGTAGTACCAGCTGTGGGATGTTGGAGGCTAACAGTCTCAGTATATGAAACCACCTAAGTGAGGTTGAATCAAGTCGATAAAATCATGAATTTATAACTTTGAATAAGCATCGCAAGTTTCGTTAAATACGAACCAACAATCAAATAGTTATCTTTTGTTGGTGTCACATTAATTGAAAATTATCTCGTTTAACGGTTTGGAGTCCTTTTAAATTTCCTACTTGATCAGCTTTTTTTTTTTGAAGTTTACTCCTTAGGAATCGATTTTCATATATAAGGCGCCTGGTATGAGAAAAATGTGAGGTGTAAAATCTACTGATGAATGACCTCGTTACGTTTTTGGTGCGCGTGCACCTAAGGTGTTTGGCGTACAGTTGAATATTACTAGATGGCGCTTTATGAAATTTGTCGTCCGTCAGTGATATATTTCGCCGATTAGTTATAATAAATGTATATAAAATGAATAAATATATATTTATATACACACATCAAAAGTGTCTAGGGATCAAGCATTTTTATGCGGATTTCTTGAGATTGAGATGTGGCTTTGTAATAAATTTATGATTTTATAAATTGATATGGATCCTTTTTGGTGCATTTCATAATTTGAATCAGGAACTCTCAATCAAATTCGAGTAAAAGATGAAAATAAGCTGTATTGACAGCTTATTTTCATCATTTTCCCTATAAAAACATACAACGCATTGAAGACATTATTAGTGCTACTGTTTCCCTACTACTGATTAAAACCAACGTTATTATGGAGCGGCGACGTCATTTAAGCAGGGAAGAAATGCTCAGAGCCGTGGGAATGATAGAAGCTGGTTCCCGGCAACGTACTGTAGCTTTAGCTCTGAATACAAGTCAGAGTGTTATCAGTCGACTTTGGACACGTTACCGAAGCACTGGTACCGTGGCTGAGCGCCATGGAGGACGGTATCGCTGCACCACACGGAGACAAGACCGATACATTCAAATCTTAACTCGAAGAGCTCCAACAATAACCGCCATGATGTTAGCCGTGAGGCTTCATCACTCTTCAGGGAACTTAATTAGCGACCAAACAGTCAGAAACCGCTTGCATGAAGTGAACCTTCATTCCCGAAGACCGCTACGGGTACCACCTATAGCAATGCACAATCGTAGGATTCGATATCAATGGGCTCTTGAACACAGAAATTGGGCAGAAGAACAATGGCGTTTCGTGTGCTTTTCTGATGAGTCTCGTTTTGGTATGATACAAGACGTATACGACACTGGAGAACCCCTGGACGCCAACAGCGATTAAAATCCTGCCAGGAAGTCCATCCTTATAGTGGTGGAACCATCATGGTATGGGCGGGTATTTGGATCGGCGGAAGAACTGAGTTGATTTGGATCAGAGGCAACCTCAACGCTCAAATTTATGCTGAGACGATTGTATCAGACGTCATCGTTCCTCTACAAGTGCAAATCGGTCCCTTATTTCAGTTAATGCATGATAATGCACGACCGCACACCGCAAGAGTTGTAAGACAGACTCTCGCCGCAGCTAACATCAATGTCCTGCCCTGGCCTGCTCAGTCGCCAGACTTGAACCCGATTGAGCATGCATGGGATATGCTACAGAGAAGAGCTCTGCCGAATATGGAGGGTATCCAGTCGCAAGAAGACCTTTTTTTGTTGTTGCAACGAACATGGGCGGCCATTCCACAGCGTGATTTGGATGAACTCATTTTGAGTATGCCAAACCGATGTTCTTGTGTTGTTAGTGTTCGCGGTAGAAACACGGATTATTAATTGTTTAAGTTACCCAATAAAATTTTAAAGAAAACTGTTATTTCAGTCTTTTTTTCGAACTTTAATGTTAGTGGTTCAAATGTCAAAAATCCCTTTATTAGGAAAATGGCAAATTTCTTTATTAATGCAAAGGTGACTTGGTTTATCGTTACTGTGACAAACGAAAACACTTTATTTGATGAATCCTTAAAGAAAATTTTAATTAATATCAATCAGGAGAAAAGTTATTGCAAAAATATATGTTGATCCCTAGATACTTTTGATGTGTGTATGTATATTATTTTCATTAATTTGTTAATTTACCCTTTCTGGTATTAATCTTTTTTCAGTTAAATAAACTCTTTTTGCGTATGTTTAGACAATCTTACTTAAGGAGTAAACTCTAGTCGTGCGTCGGAGCTGACACACACACTTTTTTTTTCGGTTGGGAAATCATCAAATGACTTCCCCCGCTCTGGGCGGAGCGGGGGGGCATGTCAGACTTTTACTGACTAAAACCCACCCATGTTCCTTCTGTTGCCCTTTACGTTCCGGTGCCGCGGTATCTCTTTCGAACAACCCGCAACCCCGGCAGGCGGAGGCCCTGGCAAGCCCCTCTGCTTTGCTGACATCTCTTTGAGGCGCGCGTGAAACACGAACGCGCCGTCGACACTGCCTGTCGTCAATCGACGGACGGACGGTGAGCTACCCATTGCTCACCGTCCACAGGCCCGCATCTACGGTGGCCGGGAGTCGTCTCGCGGCGCCCGGCGCCCGGGGCGTCTCCCGCGGCGGCTGGGTTGGTTTAAGGTTCTCTCCCTCAAACGCCCGGCCACCTCCTTTGCTAGCATTACTGCTTCGCAGAAGGAGGTGACCGCTTCCCATTCCCTCTCGCTCCGGACCATGGACTGAACGAGGGCCGGACGCGAGAAATCGCCGCTGCCAATCGTCTCTACGAGGGCACGCGATGCTCCGCCCAAGCTGGGCAGACCGCCACTGTGTGCTCCACCGTGTCCTCCGGGCGATCGTCACAATGGTGACACCCAGGCGTTTCCTCCAGCCCGATGATGTGCAGGAACACGACGATGATGTCCGGTGAGGACCTGCGTCAGGCGGTAGGTGAGGACGCCATGACGCCTCTCCAGCCACTCCTCAAAGACGGGACTTACCGCCACTATTGTGGCGTGCCCTGCACGGGGTTGCGACAGTCGCTCTTTCACTTGATCAGCCTTACCTTCGAAATCATGCGTGCATGGTGCCTACATGTAGTCATAGTAGTGTAAGGTACAGAAGCTACTTCTTTCAATTAAAAGACCTTCCAGATACTTTAGCTACACAGTATGTAAAAAAAGAACCTGTCCGATCCAAAAGGGGCGGGCATATGATGACATTTTCAAATTAACTATAAAATATTTATGAAAGTAAATAAATTAACGAATTTTAAAATTATTCTACTAACAATCAAATTTTATAGTAAATAGACAAAAAAAGCCACGCTGAAAAATTTTGAAACAACGTTCAGGATGCTGAATAAAACAAGTTTACTAGAGAAAAGTTAACGTGTGTTGTGTGTGTAGCTTTTCTTTTTGTTCTGTAGCATAAACAGGAATTTGAAGAAATGAAACATGCGTTTATTACTGAAACTGTGTCGTCATCATAACTTTATGTGAACAAGAGAAGAGGCGCCCGTGTTCAAGATATCTATGAGCTAAATAGTGGTCCCACATTGGTCTTCAATACGTGCCTATAAAAACAACGCAAACATCGACGTTTGAAACTAACTGTCTTTGCACGCACAACAAGTCCTTTGATAAAAGATCACGATCGTACTTTTTTGTATAAGATATCACTACCCCGAGAAGCGACCGAAATCTCCCCGCCCGTATCCCTGAGTGCGAACGGTTTTCCATCTTTTTGCTACATCATTTTGGTACATTTTAATGATTTTTTTGTAAGGGTATTTTTTGTACTTGTTATTCAAAATGGATAAAATACATAAAATCTCGTCTCACTTTTTCATATTCAATCGCAATTTGGGACAGCTTGCCCTGTCAGCATGTGAAACCTGCCCATTAGTGCTCAGTGCCGCATGCCGTGTCACGTGTCGTCAAGCGTTAGATATTCACATTAGTAATTACCAACCTACTTGTCTGCATGCATATTCACATAGTCTTTTTGGAAACAATTTAATTATGCAAATATTGAAATAAATCAATGTGTGAATTCACAATTACTAAGGTAAGCAAACTAGGTTAGCATTAATTAAAACTAAATAAATGCGTTGAAAATATTCGTTTTTATAACTTGTAAAATCAGACCTTGACAATGTATTCAATGATATAGATGATATTAATTTATCATCACAGTGTCTATAAACACAGCGAATCCATTAAATAAGTTCAGCTGCTAATCCTTACTATCCTTACTATATATATATTATTATATATATAATATATATAATATAATATATAATTTATATAATATAATCCTTACTATAATATTATAAAAGCGAAAGTGAGTTTGTTTGTTTGTTTGTTACCTCTTCACGCTTTAATGGCTAAACCGATTTTGATGAATTTTGGTACAGAGATAGTTGGAAGCCAGGAGACGGACATAGGCTATTTTTTTCAGGGAGAAAGAGGGAAGAAACGGGAAATCTTAGCGTTGCTATTACAAATCAATAAGGCGCTACCGAATTAAACGCGAGCGAAGCCGCGGGCAAAAGCTAGTATATTTATATTTTTTTTCTTAAAAAAGTTTGCCCCACCCTAGGAATTTCTCCTGTATCGTGGGTGCGTTTACAAACATTTAAACTCACAACCACAAACAGCCAGACCCGAAACAACTATCTGCAGGTCATACAAATATTTGTTCCGTGCGGGAATTGAACCCGCGACACGCAGCGCAGCAGTCGATCGCTCAGCCACTGCGCGCCAACCGTGCCGTCAAATTACTTGGATCTGTCGATGGCCGTCGTCGTTCAGGTTCGGTCGTCGTTGCCGTTTGGTACGAAGTAACTTGTAATTATCAAAGAGGTCAACCAAGACTGACACTGTCTGTTGGCTGGCTGTAGCGGAGCCTCCAAGTACCTACGGTTGACGTAGCGGGTGCCTTCAGTTGACTGATCATGTTGAGGGGAGCTGCAGTGTCGTCACCACGTTTTAAAATACCTAATACAACAAATAATTATTGAATATATCATAAACGAGCCGTTATGCTGTTTTTATATGTTCTGCCGATATTTCTCAATGCCTTCTCTAGTAGTGTCGTTCGGAATCGCTCATGATTACCCCCTCTATGCCCGGCACTATGTTTAAAAATGTTTTATCGTCTGCGTGTTCGTTGGTTTCGGCTATATTTTACATGAAGAGACTGTCTATCTAGCTATCCCTTGGTTATCAGATTTTCGGGTAACTGATTACTCATTATTAGACACAAATGATAGCCGAGAGGAACTGTTTAAAGTGTTTTCCGTCTTAAGGAAGAAACTTGGTGTTTACTGGATAGTCACCCATCCATGGACTGACCAACCAGAGCGAGGGAAGTTATTAGATGATTTTCCATACGCAAAAAAAGACCACAAATAATTATTGGAGTAAGCACGTTGGTATGCGTACCACAAACACATTGAAATTGAGACTCCAGCAAGCTACACTTTTCGAATACATGACCTCTTTTTTTAGAATACGGTTATAAGAGTATTTTTATAAAATTTTGATCAGTACTTCTAACCTTAGGTATGAGAATTTCTTTCTAGTTTATGGACATGGATGACACGGTCAACAAACAAAATGAAGGGTAGGTACGTGTTATGAATCAAATATAACACAATAAAATAAAGCACATAATAATAACAATGCCAATGTGAAACGTGAGTACGTTTCGAAGTAACAAGAAAAGATAACTGGCACAAATATCCGAAATCAGTTCCAGGAACTTGTGCGCTGAGCAAACTTGAACAGAACGGTTAGCAAAAAATGTGAGTAAGGGCCAATTTTTCAATCCTCAGCTAAGTCGATGTTGCAAAGATGCTTAATAATTGCAATAGACAAAAATGATTAACCTATCTAATTTGTGTTTTATTTTATCCTCAATTAATGAAAGCAAGTAAGCTACGGAATTTTTTTTAACCGAAATATTCTCAAAAATTCGTTGTCTTTCCATAAAATATATTCAAATTATCAGGCTCTCGTAAAAGCTCCTTTTTTGTCTCGGGATAGTTTAAATAATTTAAGATTTTATGTTTTTCGATTACTTCGTCATTAATTCGTCTTTAAAATTATTAAAAATTCGTCCTTAAAATTACAAATTAAGTACATTACTTACCTAATGTCGTAATACCAAAATGCACAAAATAAATATAACGGTCAAATACAACCTAAAACTTCATACACTACGGAGAGGTAAAACCCTAAGCGACCCTTAAAGTAGCAAGTAACTATATTCCTCCGTTAGGGACATTATTCGTCAGATAACTACTATCTGACCATTGAAAAATTTAAAATCTTGCTATCCATCTTTACCAGGTGTATTGGTAAGTAAAACTCTGTCTGGTACACATCGAATAAAGGCTATCTAGTTGTTTCCCTGAGGATTTAAAAATCGGTCCAAATAAGTTGTTTATAATATTACTGGTCGGTATTGTGGAAGGTGGACAACTATACGTAATTGAAAGCGCATAACATACTTACATACATAGGTACATAATTTTATCAACACGTGCTAATACACGCTTCTCTTCTCTTCTTATTTTTTAATTTCTTCATTTTCTTCTTAATTTAGCCTGAACTATTGAAGGTTTGCTTAAAGCCTTCACAGTATTATCTTTTTATGTTATCGTCAAATTATTTTATATCAAGGCATGTAAGCAACGACTTGTTTCACTAACCAAAGATTAATTTAGTCAACTTGTACGTCAGCCACGACGCGGCGCTGTACTACGTCCGACGCAATGTACCCACAGCGCCGGCCCCGACACACCATCAGTTCCGATTGACCACGAAAAATATGGCAAGACAACGAACAGTTACTGTACTGGCTACAACCAATCAACCTTGGTCTTCGGACCACCGAAGACCAAGGTTGATATACCAAGGTTGATTAAGGTTGATTGGTTGTGTAAAAACATGGAGGCCCTACCTCTGAGTCTGGTGACTCAGAGGTAGGGCCCCCATTTTTTTTTATAAAACCTTGCCCACACTAGGAATTTCTCCTGTGTCGTGGGTGCGTTTACAAACATTTAAACTCACATACACAAATAGCCAGATCCGGAACAGCGCAGCAGTCGATCGCTCAGCCACTGCGCCAACCGTGCCGTCAAAAGTGCGTCCGTGTCCATCACTTGAAAGTAATTCACAACTGCAAATTTCTTAATGTATTATTTATTTTATCTTCATCAAAGGAATGTGACATCTACGAGAACGCACAGGGCGGCATTGTGGTTTACAGTATCGCACAAAGTGAAGGCCTGTTTCTCAATAGTGCTTAAACAGCTGATCCAGCAGCGGCTCTGATTTGAGTTATGACGATATTCTACAGATATTTTCGCACAAATCTGGCGCAAAATAGTGAGAGTGGACATTCCAATAAAACGAGAAATACATTCAATTGTAGGTATTATTCAGCAAAAGTCTTTGTGAGTTTATCGACAATGATGCGAGTTCTGTCTGACAGGTACTGGTCAATCTGGCCCAATACTTTTACAACGTGGAGCATCTTCTGAACGCCCTTCTTGAACTTCTCCATTCGTTCGGCACTGGATTCTTCTCCGATTTTCATGACTGCTGTGGACGTCATCGGTGATCCTATTCTAGGAGGGGTGAAGGGACCGGGATGTTCTTTTAACATCGGGACGTTTAGTGACGGTATGCGAAGTTTCGGGATCTTCAGCTTTGGTATTGCCGGTAGGAAGCCAGCTGGTGGGGCGATCGATATAGGTACTTGTGTGTCACTGTATCCTGATTGGTCGTTGGGCTCGATGAGTATAAACTTGCCGTCTTGCACCGCTTTCGGGAACGCATTGTGGATGAGGCTACAGAACGAGTCCACGTCTAAGCGAGAGTTCCTGTTGTAGTCGGCTGAACGAAAAGAGGAACTGTACGGGACCTGGAATATGGAATATAAATAATAAACATGACATCACGATTGAAATCCCCGAAAGGATTGGCAGGGGTGTACCTAATGTGCAAACACATTTGCTCAGTTATGTTAAGTCCCATGTAGGAGACCTATTGCAATCAACTGGGCCACATCCAGTCTACTGAGAAATTTCTGACGGAATAATCCAAATAACACTTTTCCTAACTTGGTACCGAAACCAGGACCTCACGCTCACCAGTGGCAATTGCGACCACTCGATCAACGGGGCAGTCAGGGTGGGGTAATATTATAATATGAATGCGCCCATACAATATAACTTTAATTAAACTTATATGAAATTGTAAAATAATGCTAAAAACACTACTGTTAAATGGCAAAAAAGGGGATTCAAGTCGTTGTTCAATATTCTTGTAATGTTAAATTATAAATATGTACAAAGAAATTATGATGATAGTGTTAATAGGTAAAGACTCAAGGCTACAAACGTAATGTCAATGGACAACAACTAATTCCTTCCAAAAATATATTATTTACTAGCTTTCGCCCGCGGCTTCGCTCGCGTTAAATTCGGTATAACACACCAAGCAGACCTGCAGTTTTTGCTCTTGCGCCTGATTGATTTGTAATAGCAACGCTAAGTTTACCCTTTTCTTCCCTCGCTCTCCCTCATATCCCACTTTTTTTAAATAAAAATTAGCCTATGTCCGTCTCCTGGTTCCCAACTATCTCTGTACCAAAATTCATCAAAATCGGTTTAGCCATTAAAGCGTGAAGAGGTAACAAACAAACAAACAAACAAACTCACTTTCGCTTTTATAATATTAGTAAGGATATGGCGTTTTAGTATAATATACCTTACCCTTTCATCGGAGCAATCGATAGTCAAGCGCAGGGGTGGGGGAGCGCCGACTATGCAATTTACCTGAAATAGGAAACAACAATACTTCATTAGAATTGAAACATACATACTGCTTAACATAATCAAATATTCATCGGGTCTAATGTTAGGTTGCTAATGGCAATTTCAAATTTATGATAATATCTACTACGTTAACAAGTTTTTGCGACCCTTACCTACTTCTGTTAAGTTGAGAACATGAAACGTTCACATTTTTCATGCTAACTTCCGATCCATGCCGAAAAGTTGGCCATGACAGTGATTTAAGTATAATTATAATTATTTACTTAACTAATATTAATAATTAATAATAACTTAATGAAGCTTACGCAGGCCTACACATTTTTATATCTTGTGCAATAAAAAAATATGTTAACCCTTCCAAAGCCTGCACAACTATGGTATCACATTCAGAAACTCTAACATAAACGCGCGACGTATCTTCACGTATCGTGAATTTGATTGTTTTTGTAACTAGTTTACATTTTGATACACCCCAAAATTGGTATTATTACTTGTATGAATAAAGTCTATCTAAGTCCACGTTATTGTGAGAAAAATAGTACGTAAGTATACGTCACGTATACGTATCTCGCGATCATGAGATCTTCTTCTGAACATTCAAAACATCACACATATCTTTGCATATTGCACATCAAAGCACATCACCTGGAACCTGGAGCTAAACTTTCACTTTCATAGTCATCATTTAAGATATCGCTATCGAACACTGAGATACGAACCAACAAGATTGCCACCGCCACGTACCGAGAGTACCGACACATATCGTTTCTTGCGCACTCTCACGACATCTTAGCGTCTCAACCAAACTGCCATCGATCACGTATAACGCTGTCGAACGCGGTTTTAGCGAAGTCAGCTAAAACGCCGCCGGTTGTAGAGTTTCCATCTTTTTTATTGATAGTTTAGGATAATCTGTGACTTGGTTATATTAATTTTATTAATAACCGACACAAAAGGATTCATCTAAAAGTGTTTGAAAATTCAGAGTTAAATCCCGAACTTATTAAAAAGTAAACTACTCAATGCAGGCCATTGCAACACACTACACTGCCGTTCATCTAGCGCATCCATTAATGTTTGCGCGTTTAAAAAAAAGCTTTCAAGTAATCGGCCCATTTATTTATGAAACAAAATACGAATTCGTACCCGATTTTAGAAAACATACCTATTTTAATCTACATATGAAAGCCAGACATAACTTTTCTCAAGCTTACTTTATTCTAAAGAAAATTCTTTAAAACTCAGAATAATGGTTATCTCTCACATAATTAAAATTCCTTTCCCCACAAGGTCACATTTCTCAAATAATCACAAAGAACTGAGATGCCAGTAGCATGTTATCTGTGTTACGTGTTCATTCACACAGATTGTTCTCATATTGGAAGACTGGCAGCTTATAAGGCTGCCTCATAGTCAGGCTGTGCCATGCAGTGGCTGTACAGTAGTTGCTATGCCTGCAGCGTAGTGGTGTTCCTTGCAGTCAAGTTGTACTACGAGCATGAAGTTAAAAAGAGTTCTCTCGTGGACTGTGATCGCCGTGGCTGCCTTGACTATTGTGGAGGTTCGATGTTTAATAGTTTTTTGTCTCTTTGTTTTTTTTTCACATTTCTCATCTCCATTTTGGCGCAGCAATATAATAATATAACATTTTTTTCATCGTAAACTGGTTTTACACCTACCAATTTCTTAACGTGACATAAACTACTGCTACTAAGATATTTTATGTAGTAGCACTAGTATACTTCATGTATTGATATCAGCAAGTATTCGTGTAAGTGGTAGAACATTCATGTTTACACTTACTATATCATAGATTATGTTGCAACATGACGCTACAATTATGCAAATACGCACGTTCCGGAAACATTTAAAATAATATGTGAACATGGCAGAAAATAGTATCCATTCATATTATACATTTTGCCTATTTCCGCTCGAAACATTTGTTGTTTATTCAAGGTTTTTAAAATAGTATGGAAAATAATATCAGTAATTATTATTTATTCAAACATTGGCTTTAACAATAGCATCCAAACTGACTGTTTTTGTCACACTGGATGCTGAATACCGGGTGGTGATCATCCAGTAAGAAAAATAGGTACTAAGGTCATCATCATCGTCTTCATATCCTGGTCTAATTTTATTACTGGATTCTCAAACTCATTTCATTTATTTAAATTTCATAATCAGGTAATAATTGTAATGGATAATTGTAACATTTTTGTTTTTATTTTCCAGAGCAGTGTCCTCTTGCAGCAGTCGCTGGTGCGTCCTCGGCGGCCGGAGCCCTGCTTCTCGTGCCGGGGCAAGGACCGGCCCTTCGCCTACCCGCTCATCAGCTACATGTCCAAAGTCAAGGACATGTTTGTGCGAGGACTCAACGCTTTCCTGGCCAATACTAAGAGGAGCAAGCTCAAATAGATAATAGTTATTATTTTTAAGATTGTTATTTGTTTGTAAGTAGTTTTATAATCTTGTTATGGTTCCTTTTTTACTTTGCTTCTTGATTTGTACTTTTCCAATGTTTATAAAGTAAGGTTCAAAGAGAAAGATGTAAGAAAGGTACCGCACCGCGCAGTTACTACTGCAGCAACTTTTGATGAGACCATTAGTTACACAGCTACTAATGTGAAGAGTAGAAGTATCTAGTAGAAGGTGATAAGTAAAACAATGAAAGCAGCTATCGTTAAATTTATTTAATAAATCAAATACGTAATATACATAAGTTATAAATTTTGTGCATTATTTTTCTCTTAATACAAGCGAGCACCTTTTGTCCATGGAGGACAAAATCCCCTGAACATAACTGGAGAAGTGGAGTTACCTACTATAGGTCCACATGCCCAACCGTTTGGAGAATATTATTTTGATTTCAATTAATAAGTTAATTTTTACCTGCAGAATGCATACATAACATAAAACATCACAAACAACACATAACAAAACCGTCAAAAGATCGTCGTTTGCGCAGGTTTTAAAATAGTATTTTTTAAATAAATATTATCTAACCGCATTATAGTGCATTGATTGTAGTACAGGCCCACGTCAAACTAAGATGGTACCTTAGATTGTTACACAATGTGGGAGAGGTATGAACTTTCTTTCTTTCTTTTTTTTAAAAACGTTGCCCCACACTAAGAATTGCTCCTGTATCGTGGGTGCGTTTATAAACATATAAACTCACTTACACAAACAGCCAGACCCGAAACAACTATCTGCAGGTCATAAAATATTTGTTCCGTGCGGGAATCGAACCCGCGACACGCAGCGCAGCAGTCGACCCCTCAGCCACTGCGCCAACCGTGCCGTCGAAACTGAACTGTTGCGAAGCGTCACCCTCCTACCTCCCTCACCACGCATCAACCTCAGGCCACCTCAGTAGGCTTTTATTAATTCCCGCTAAAGCCTCATCAACAGATTCGTAAATCTAATATACTCGGTGGGGGACAAGGTGCCCTTATGTTTCATCTGCAGCAGTTTCTCATGGATCTGAGCATTACGCTGGCTCCACCCCATCAGGCGGGACAGCTTAGCTATCGGGCTTGGGTTTAGCAAATCAGGCAGAGTAGCAACACTTGTTTTAGGTTTTGGAAGCCAATTGGGGAACAACGGAAGGAGCGGAGTCTTCGGAATCAAAGACACAAGATAAGGCACTAGAGGCAACTTCGGCGCACCCAATATAGATCGAGTAAATCTTTTACACATCTTCAATGTCTTCGGCTGCGCTTGAACCTTATGTAGCTCTCCAGTGACATGCGGGTGTTCTTTCGACATTAAGTTAATGAACACAGGCTGCGTATTTTGCGAGTATTTGATGACCTTAGTGTTCAAACGTTTCATTTCAGCTACCTTACCCACGTGTACACAGCAGGATGAAGTTAACTGCAACAGAAGAAAAAAATAAAACTATATCTACTTATTCTAAAAGGACCTGAAGACCGAATAGAGACATCCGCACCAAGATACAGTGCGTCGGAACTGGGAATGAAATGGTACTATGGAAATCAATGAGCCACACTTTTAGTCGTTTTTAACCCTCGGCATGCCTGGTAGGGTCTGTCAGACCCACCACGGCAGAAAAACCGTTGTATTTTATTCAAATTTGAATTTTGAGCACACCCGCAAGCTGTAGCTGGCCATAACGAACCACTCAATGCTTTCCGCCCGCTACCTCACTCCGGGACGCGTTCCCACAACGAAAAGACTTGTTTAAAGTGCTCTCTCTACTTGTAATTCATAATAATTGTTAACAAAACGCTCAAAGCTTAATTTTATGTTTAAAACGAACAAATTTACATTTAAAATTTAAAAAATAAAGATCGTTGATTTGTCAAACGATTTTTATGTCTAATCCTAATATTAGTATGTAATTTCATTATAAAACAAATATTTTTATTTATTTACTGCAATATGTATATGAAATAGTGATCCAAAACTGGGTCTGACAGACCCACCAGGCATACCGCGTCACTTCTCGCCACCAGGCATACCGAGGGTTAACCAGATGAGATGTTTTACCTACCTAATTAAGAATATACAATGAAAATACCTATCGCAATTTTTCAAAAAAACATACTGTTCAGCAGCGTTCTATACTTTGATCAAATTTGAAAGTATTCCCACATCGCGGGAACCCAAGTAGGGTTAACAAGTTTCAGTCAAAGTGGCCCAAACTATTTGTGGACACAGCTATAAACACATGAACTTTTGAAATTAATGTAATACAGTAAATGTCAGTGTCCGGTGCTCGCCGTCGGCCCGGTCCAGTCTGTCCATACTAGTTTAACCGGTATAAAATAAATAAGCAAGTTTATACTTACACATCCAGCTAAGAACACAACAACATTGATTTTCCTTACACTGATCACTCTACTTGCCCCCATCTTATTGAGAATGCTGATTTGATAAAACTTCTCGTTTATTTGGCACCGCTATATAAAGACCACTGTATTAAAAACATCATTGTCTTGCTATCTCACAGAATCAATGATTAAACACGTCTCAGAATTGTCAATTGTTTTGAACAACAAATAATAAGGCGATGTTGGGCATAGGTATCTCCCAACACCCTGTGCCACCTTCCGCATCGAGTCCGTACCACGGCCGCAACCTGTTAGTAGATCGTCAGATAATACTTTCTACTAGAAAACTCGTAGGCTATGTCATTGACATCACAACGCACTGGTAACTTATTTGCTTGTTTTACCTATATTTGAAGACTAGGTTCATTTTAAGAAAAAAAAGTGAAACAACTATTAACCAAGGCTGCCTTGTGTAGGTTGGTGTATGCTCACGACTCAGGGCATTTTCCTTCACTTTTACATAATCATATTAAATGTAGGTTTAAAAAGGACTTTCGTGATTTGTTTCTTTAAAATAGATTCTCTGACTCAGATTATGAATTTTAGAAAAGAGTGTCTGTCAAGACGCCTTTTTCTGCAAAACAAAGATGATTCGAATATTAGCGGCATTACCCCACTACAGAATGCCGTGTGGCATTAAGTCAACTTACACTAATCTGGTTGTATCTACATCAGTTAAATTACGATTTCTTCCAATTGCGCATGCCACATAGCATACATTGTCAGTAAACATTTAAGTTAAAATAAAAGTACATTTTTATCTGTAAACTACACTTTATTTTATCATGATAATACTTTATGAGATACGGCAATGCATTCATTTCAACAAGAAAGGACCAAAAATAAGCCCTTGAGAATACTGTTACAACAGATCTGGCAGATCTTTTTTCCGTTGGAGTCAAGTCTCTGAATCCTATACCTTAAGTATGAGATAAGAAAATTCAGAGTGCCATTCCGGATTCCATAGTGGCAGAGTTAGGAAATAAATAGCTAATTATATCAAGTGCCGGCTTGAGTTCAAACCCATGGCCTTCATACGACATTGAATTCGTAGCAAATTGGGCCGACACTGTCCTCAATTATTGATATTCATCTAAAAGTACACTTGAGTTAAATATCGTGAATCAGGAAACCTAGCATGCTCTGAGACTAGGTAAATTTCACGACGGGGTTAACTTGTAAAAACAGAAACGGCCCCAGAATGGACTTAATATTGACCCCAACTAGAAATAAGTACCATGTCCAGCCGTGGAATAGACGATAGTGAATAATAATAATTAACCATACAAAATACTACACTTGTACCCAGAAAAGAACTTCATTGGTTTGATAAAAACATTAAAGTTTCCAAACTCGACTTTATAACCCTTATAGGCATCTCCGAACTAAATGCCATCGAGGCAGGAACACATCTGAGTCCTGCACCCTGCCCCGGTGTCACAATTTATATTCCGGCCTTTAAAATGCGTCTGGTCAACTGGCTACATAATATCATAGTAAACTTCAGTATGCAATGAAAATGAAAAAATGTTCAAGAATCATATTATTCAAAATAAACAAATTAAAGAATATTAGCACCACTTATAACCAAATTTACCATAACTTCCATAAAATCAAAACTTTCAACCACTTCATTGTAAAACCACTCATTTATTTTAGTCATATAATATAATCATTACGTATTCGATGAATCAATATTCAAATAATATCACCAAAGATAAAAACATGAAATTAATACCTTTGTCTGTTATCAGCACGTTTGATCTTATCAGACCAAAGACTCAAAGTTTTAACTTACCCTATTATCAGTTACGTAAATTCTAGATAAAATTAACAACGATTAACACGTAGAAACTGGCTGATGTCAAAAGCATCTCTTTAAATACGAATAGCATTTTATTCTTTGAACCATAATTTGTTAGAGGTTCTTTCGTGTACTTTGAACATGGGGGGTCAAAAGGTGTTTTGGTCCTCCATAGGGATCGTGCTGATCTCCTCTTGCTACGTCATGGCGTGTGATGAGAAAGGATTATGCTTGGTATGCTGTTCAATTGGTTTTTAAGATTATTCGTAAATGATTAAAAAGATTAAGTGTGTTGCTAAGTAATGGAGTTTTACAAATTACAAAAAGCAATATTATTGTATTATAATATAATAATTTATATATAATTTATGTTATCTTCCAGCACCTGATGAAAATTTCGTTTATGAGTATTAAGGCATTGTGTAACAAACATTAACAATATTTAATCTTTTTGCAGCTCGAAGCATTGAAGGAGATGAAAGAATGCAAGAAAGCAGTGCTGGCTTCGTAAGTTATTTTCTTAATCCTTGTAACAACTAACGGATTGTCCAGTCATAATCTAAACGCATTAAAAACTTTTGCAGGTTGCTGAAACCGCTTCTTACTACCAAGCTGCTAGGTATGTATAATACTACCCATGAAGTTATTTGGGAAAAAATAATCAATCTTCATTTTTATAACTTTGACTTTTATTTCCAGATAAGGAAAAGAAACATTGCTGTAAAGACCTTCCACCGCCGCCTCCGACGATCATGTTGATGCCGGCAGCTCCACCACCATGTGGGGCCGCCTTGCCGCCGATCCTGCTGGCACCCCCTGCTCCCCTTATGTTGCCAGCACCTTGTCCTGCGCCCATGTACTTACCCGCACCCGCACCTGCTCCGGTTTGTTTGCCACCGCCACCAGCTCCATTGCTACTACCTGTTCCTGCACCCGCTCCGCTGTGCTTACCAGCGCCTGCCCCGTGTCATCCACCACCTCCGCCGTTCGTGTTGCCAGCGCCACCGCCGTCGTTAATGCTTTCTCCACCTCCACCAGCGCCTATGTACCTTCCAGCGCCTCTGCCAGCGCCTATGTATCTACCGGCTCCTCCACCTGCGCACTGCCTACCACCCGCAGCGCCTCCAGCACCAGCACCGCTGGTTATTTCTCTTGTTCCCCCACCTCCTCCCTGCCCTCCGCCACCATGCTGCGGACCACCACCCCCTCCCCCTGGATATCCTATGACAGCTTACATGGTGGCGCCGCCGGTACCAATCACCTTAGAACCTAAACCCTTGGAGCTCCCAGCCCCTCCATGTCCATGTTCATACAAATATTATTAATCAATTCTTGTTATTGTTAGTTCACTTTTATTTATTTCAAGTTTACATAAAATATAAATAAATACACTGGCTAAAACAAAGGCTTGTTTTATTTAGTGTGTCACAAAGGTGGTCGTTACTATTTGCCAGAACCCTGTAATTTGCAAGTGGACCCGCCCAAATTGCTGTGAAGGCATTTCGCATGTAGTGGTACAGACGAAACGATAACTATATACACTAATAAAAATGTGATAGTATGTAAAACTGACATTGTGCAATTAATTGTACACATAATTGCATTTCACATATGTTTTACGAGACCGTAAATAATAATAAAGTTCACAAGTACGGTTCGGGTACATATTTTGGTTCGGGTGCAACAATTTTTATCCAATAATAAAAGCATTCAAATTACAGTAAAAAGGAATTACTTTATTCATAACAATTAGGTAGCATTAAATTCATTTTATAAAGTAAACAATTTACAGGTATACAATGAAATAAAAAATCAAGTATAATGTAAGATTTGTTACAAGTTTACGATTCGACATGTGAACCGCAACGTTAATACATTGCAAACAATTCAGTTACTTATTTAATTACATTTAACAATGAAGTTTGCGACTGTACCGGTTATACTCTGAAAATATAAATTGCTTGCTTACCTATAATACAAAATCTTACTTAATTTATTACTACAGTAGAAAGTTGTGTTGATAGCATGCTGGCTCAGGCAGTAGTCGACTTGTTCAAGCACAAAGTTGTCAGTAGTATCATTGTACTGGCATGCTGGACCCCAGTAGGTGAGCAAGACAATCTTCATTCTCCTACCTTTATCCCAGATTATTTGGGGACCTGTCTCTTTTTTTTCATACTCAATTACTCGTCATTACAGATAATATGAAGCTCAATATAATAAGTTTTTTTTTTGGAAAAAACGGGAAATGTAATAAAATATGTAATAGGACACACATTGAAATATTATTTTACGTATAGGTTTAAAGAAGCACCTACAGGGAAAATTCACCTACAATGTAACAGCACCGGTTGCTGACAATACCCTTCCTCAATGTTCGACTGTAAAAGTATTACTCACCCAGACAGTTTTTCAGAATGAACGTTAGATATTAATTATAGAATGCCTAGACAGATTATAGAGCAAACGTTTTAGGGATTCTACAGGATGTCTAGGTACTCTATAAAATACCGTATTATATAGATTGCCGACAAAAGAAGAATATGCAAATGGCAAATACATGTTTGTTTTATTACAAAAAAAAATTGTTTCAATTACTTATTTTATTCAAAAAAGACACCAAGTCGAAAGAGTATAGTTTTGTAAATGTCTTCAAAAAGATTCATGATACTAGTAATAAAACCTTAGTGTACATTACATTGGATTCAGGTCTAGGCTATCGGTTGAGAAAAGGTGGTCAGGTCATATCTCATCTCTTGGCGTTTAAAAAGCCTCGACCTCCACAACTCCGCGGGATATACAGCCTCATAACCGAAGAACGTGGGTGATGCATACGAAATGCCGTTAACAAAGTACGGACCTTCCTATCCAGGGCGTCCAGTTCTGTTTGAGTCCATTTGAGTATGCCGAAAGAGTACATCAAAACCGGCATGACCCAACCGTTGAAAGCACGCACCTTGTTTCCGCCTGATAAAAGACTATTACATTATATTAGTATTATATTATTAGTACATTACATTGGATTCAGGTCTAGGCTATCGGTTGAGAAAAGGTGGTCAGGTCATATCTCATCTCCTTTACATGGATGATGATGAGGATTACTCTTTGACCCCAACTAATTGCAACTGACGGAGTTACTGAAAGTAACTGAAACTTTTAGTAATGCCATCAGGATGAAATTAGGTGTGGACAAATGTGCAGTCATGTATGTAATACGAGGGGAGATTATGGAATCCGAGAGAATGCAACTCTCGGATTCACTTCAGATGCCTTTCCTCATCCGAAAGCTATTAACATTTGGGTATGTCGGAAGCGTTAGGCGTTAACGTAGCTGACATGAAGCAATTGTTGAACGAACGATTTTTTGGTCGCCTGAAGAAGGTTTTAAATAACCTTCTTTCGGGCCGGTTTTAATGTACTCTTTCGGCATACGCAAACGGACTTAGACTGAACTCGGTGACTGAATCCGTACTCTGCTGACCGCAAACCGGATGCATCACCCACGATCATCAGTAATGAGACTGTAAGTACATCTCACCAAAGTGTGGAGGTCAGGGCTTTTTAAGCGCAAAGACCCTCCATCTCCTCCTCCACTGGACAAGGTACTCACCCCACTGTCCATGGCTAAACTGACACAAACCTGTAGTACTCAATACCAATGACCGCAGAGAAGTATGGCAAGGCAATGAGCTTCACGGGTGCTTCTACAGGGCTCTTCATGGGCCCGATGTAGATTTTAGATTTAGTGACTTCTATGAGGAAACTGAAGGTTTGTTTGTCCGATTATGGATGAAGTTATGTTGACGAACAACTATCGGAAACATATTGTGAAGGACGGGACGGTTGACGTGTGTCGAGCATGCCACTGTTCGGGTGAGTCCATCAGACATATTATTTCTGGTTGTTCTCGTCTAACTAACAGCAACTACTTGCACAGGCACAACCAACTAGCCAAGATTATATACCAGCAAGTTGCCTTGAAATATAATGTTGTGGAATTTGAGGTACCGTACTACAAGTATGTTTGTGCCCGACCCAGTTCCCGAGAACGACCATGCTTTACTGGAATCGGTCTTTCATTACTGACAGGACTATTGTCAGTAATAAACCTGGCATAGTAGTGATACACAGATTAGCGCGCCGCGTAATGATAGTAGATGTTACCATTCCACATTACGAGAATCCTCGTAAAAGCTATAAAAGAGAAACAACTAAAATATCTCGACACACGAGGTTGTCAATTTGTGAAATATGAGCTAGGCAGTCTTTGTGCCGATAGTAGCTACGGCCAATGGCCTGATGGCCAAGAGCATCGACGAACATCTCTCGAAGCTCTCCTTAGGCGGTTGGATCAAAGGCCTGATTCAGAATGCAGTAGGCCCGCATTGTGAGGAGGTTTCTGTCTCTGGAGCCCTAACCACCGGTGGCTTGGACCCTGCTCCCGATACCGGTGGAAACCTTTTTACTATATTTTCTTAAAAAAATATTTAAAATGTATTAAAACGTGTTGTACAGTCAGACAGCATACATAAGCCTCATCAACGACCGCACGCGGTCTTCGCTGCATATAGACCCTCAGGGTGAAAAAGAAATAAAGAGAAGTACTTATTTATTTAAATGCATTCTGTTTTAGATCAAATAAAGTTCACTCGCCAGCTCTCACAGCAGGGGATGACAGCTACATTCTCTTGTAACCCGACTATCTTGGACCATATTCGACATCACTACCTACAAGGAGTTCTTTACATGACCCATGAGTATGATGACATGCCTATGTTCAAAAAGGTGCAATATCACAATTGTTTCAGTATTTTAGAAGAAAATTAGTTTTAAATACCTATTTTTTATCATAAACATCATTTGTAAAGGTTGACAAAGGTTGTCTCTTTTTTGCTTTTCGTGGTTTAACCTAACCTAGTGTCAGAGTCATCAGAATGCCGCAAATGAGTCTCTTACTTGGATTTACTGATTACGCAGTCATGCTAATTTGGTTTCCTCATGTTTACCTTTACCGAAACGAGTGATAATTACCGGTACAATACTCACATTAATCCGAAAAATAAAAATAAAATGTATACGTAAACGTACGTTACACGAGACACCAGGCTATCACTGCTTATGAAATTTTCAATCAGTAAAGGACTAAGCTTCGGCTCCTGGCTCGGATCCTTGCTGTCGTTTGTAAATATAAAAACGTCAAGAGCCCGCGTAAATTCAAAGTCTAACAGCCAGTTTAACCAAGACATAGTATGCTTTCTAATATAAATTATATTATTCTTTAGTTTAGCTATTTAGTAGAAATATATGCTATTTAGTAGAAATTATAACTTTCAATCATGAAGGTTTTCATATTTTGGTAATAAATAAATTAACATTTAAATGATTGGGACTGATAAACTCTTCATTAAACTTGAATCAGGCGTGAAATATACAGGTGGGTGTGAATCGTGTGCGGATGGGGCGCGCGTGTAGTCGTCCAAATAAAAAAATGGTGCTCGCCAAGCTGCTGACGCTTAAAGTAACAGCTAGGCTGAACCGAGAGTCCTTACTAATATTACGAAAGCGAAAGTGAGTTTGTTTGTTACGTCTTCACGCCTAAATGGCTAAACTGATTTTGGATGAATTTTGGTACAGACATATTTGGGACCCTGGAGACGGACATAGGCTTTTTTTTTAAAAAAGATTGATATATGAGGGAGAAAGAGAAAAGAAAAGGGGAAAACTTAGCATTGCTATTACAATAAATAAGGCGCAAGGGCGAACTACAGGTAGCAGGAAAGGTGAACTGTGTTACCAATAATTTAACGCGAGCGAAGCCGCAGACAAAAGCTAGTTTACTATATATGTCAATTAAAAACGGCTACGTTTTACTCCAGGTAAAGAAAACACACTTTATGATGAAGTACAAGTGGCTCATATTAGGCGAACATGTGCCAGACGTTTTGCGTAAGATCCGGTACGACTCTGACATATCCTTTTTAAAATGGGACCATCATGACGCCAGCAATGGAACCAAGGAGTCTACAGGTAAGTGTAGTGTTTAAAGGTTAATCGTATTTTAGATTTTTATATTAATATAGTTTTTTTTTTCTATCTTACACGGTAAAATACAAACATCCCGTTTGTAATCCCCGAAATATTAGGCAGAGGTGTACTCAACCACCGGATTAATCCACCACCCAGATTAAACCAGTTATGAATAAACCTCTGGTTATAAGGTTCGTTATCGTCTACTGTATTTGCATCTGCTATACCAATGAGCCAACGAAATTATACAACCTTTCTCATTTTAGCAATTTCCCCTATCTACATCTACGATGCCTACGTGCACCCAAGAGATGGCATCTCCATAAACCCTTGGGCCTATTGGACCAACTCCTCTGGCCTAGTTCTGACGCACGAACGCGAAAGAATACTGAGACGCCTTGATTTGAAGAGATATCCACTGAGGATAGCTACCCCAGTATGTTACATTATTTTTTTAATTCAATAAAAAAAAGCTAAAACCTGACTACTGAGACAACCTAAATTTCAAACAAGTAAATATTTTAAATCATTACCGATCCGTCATGAATGAACATTGAAGTTAAACATTATGCATGCCCCCTATCATGAAGTGTTTCCATGTAGATTAAACCAAGGAAACAAGCCACAAGGCGCAGCAGTTAGCCACTATGGCTACGACTAGTTTCCTTTGCCGCGCCATGGTAGGCATAGGCTCAAAAGTAAAGCGTTTATTCAGCGCACATTTTCGAGCAAAACTTATAGCGTTTGTTCTACAGGTAGGACACTATTCCAGTGATAAGTATGACGGCACGTTCGTGGAGTTTCTGGAGGACGAGTCTATGTCAGACCAGGATCCTGGAATTCGCAGTGGGTACGGAACAGCTATGCTCCTCACAGAAGTCGTGAATGCACAGTGAGTAACTCAGGATCCAATTTTAGATAATAGACTACTTTTTACATAGGGGGGGGGACATGCAGTTTTTCTAGGTATTCAATGAGGTGAAACAATGTGGTGGATATTTAAAAACAAAATAAAATAATATTTACTGACCGAGCTGAAGTACAAGTAGTGATCTGCCTATGTTTGCTGAAGAATCGATGATCGAAGCCTTAAAGTGAGAAGGACCGACAACCTTGAAAATTTTGCTGAGACACACTCGGTGCGGAAGGCTGAGAACATGATGTTGTGTTGTTGCGCAGCTTAGGAGAGTACTAATTCCAGCAGTATATTGCAATAGGCTGGTTTCTTTTTTTATTGACAGTAACTATCAAATATTTCAGAGATATTCTAATAGAGACAGAGTTATGGGCAGCCGTGATCAACAACAACAGCATGTACGTAATGGTTTCCACCGGTGAAGCGGACATCTCGGGGGCAATACTGCGTATTTTGTGGCAGAGGACTTTCACTCTTGACTATGTTATGCCTATATGGCCCTTCAGGTACCTATTGAAAATTAACTTCAACATTATGTGCTAGTAATTAGAAAAAATATGTTAATGTTAATTTATGTGTGCCTAACGTCCCCTAAATATATTTCTCAACATTTGTTGCTTTATTCCAATAATAATATTATTGACATTTAGAAAATGAACATTAAGATACGTTCAACTACAGACGATCTAATAAAAAAACAGATGGCGAGCCAAACAGAAGCATAACAGACTTAGCTATACTTGAGTCCAGTTGGTGACCACGTAAATTGCCGAAGGCTATGTTGACTGGTTTATAAAACCTTTGCTACTTATCAGGGTAGGCTTCACGTACTTAGCAGAGCGTGAAAGCAGCAGCAATATGTATTTGGAGCCATTCTCCCCGGGCGTGTGGTGGTCCTGCCTGGCCATGATGGCCATCCTAGCGATGGTCGAATGGATAACGTCCAAGTCCCCTAAAGAGAAGGATGGGGCCTTGTACACTGTCCTTACTACCTGGTTGCAGCAAGGTAAGCTTCGTTATTTGAATTTTGCTTTAATTGAGGTTCTCGAGGTAATTAGGTTAGTTAAAAAAAAACAATGGAATTCCATTTAAATTTGCATTAGTGTATCTGACATTCGATTGTGTTTTTGACATTCTAAATGCAAAGTACCTATAAATTCAGTAACAAATCGGTTAACTATCGCAATAACTACGTGTATGAAACTTATTTTTTCAACTAACTTTACGATTATTTAAAAACTAGCTTTTGCCCGTGGCTTCGCTCGCGTTAAATTCGGTATAACACAGTACCTGCTACCTGCAGTTTTTGCCCAAGCGCCTTATTGATTTGTAATAGCAACGCTAATTTTTCCTTTTTCTTCCCTCTTTCGCCCTCATATCCCAATTTTTTTTAATGACCTATGTCGTTCTCCTGGTTCCCAACTATCTCTGTACCAAAATTCATCAAAATTGGTTTAGCCATTAAGGCGTGAAGAGATAACAAACAAACAAACTCACTTTCGCTTTTATAATATTAGTAAGGAAGTAACGATAAACACGACTTAACTAAATAAGACTACTACTAAACTAAATACTCCTCAAAGAGGGATTACACGCATTTTTTTCTAGTTAATTTAATTTTACACCTTTTTTTGTATAGGTTATCATCAAATGACTTCTCCTTCTCTAGGCGGAGCGGGAGGAGTGTCAGACTAGTACTAAAACCCAAATGTGTTTTATTATTTGCTCTTTGTGTTCCGACTGTTGCGGTAGTATCTCTTTTGAACCAACCCACAGCCCCAGCAAGCAGAGGCCCTGCCAGCCCCTCAGATTTGTTGACACGCGCGTGGAACACAAACGCGCCATCGTGCATCGCCACAAAATGTCGAACTGACGGACAGACGAACGGTGAGCTATCCATTGCTCACCATCCACAAGTCTGCGCCTACGGCGGTCAGGACTCGTTTCGTGGCTGTCGACGTCCGGAGCTTCTCTGTGCCGTAATTTTACTCTTGTCGTAATATTTTCACCAGACGCCAGTGCAGTGCCCGAAGGTGGGTCAGGCCGCTTTGCGTTCACGGTCCTCTCAGTGAGTGCGATGTTAGTACACGCGTACTACACGTCTGCTATTGTCTCCGCGCTGATGAGCACCGGTCGTGGTGGGCCTGACTCCCTGAAGGCGCTCGGAGACTCCAAGTATGCCATCGGCTCGGAGGATTATGATTATATGCGATATTTGTTCTTTGATGTAAGTGGATTAAGGACGATAACGTCTTGAAAATTATAATATTATTGAGAATCAGTGTTATTCGTTCAGTTCAATTGAAGAACTTCTTTGTGTCGTTAGCTCAATTTATATGGCGTGTCTTGAGAGTTAAAATCATACATCCCTTAAGAGTGATGATTATGTTACCTTGCTATTTAAAACTAAAAACGGGCTGTATACTATTAAGAAAACCAAAGACATTTAAATGTACTTTACCAATCAACTGAAGGACTTCAAAACGGTTAAACTGTATCCAACTAACTCAACTTTACAAATACAGGTAAAAACCACATGGGATGACCTAGAATACTTAAAGAAGAAAAAGATGACGTCGAATTTCTACCAAGAACTAGAGCGTGGAGTGGAGCTGATCCAACAAGGCAACACCGCTTTCCACAGCGAGTACAACCAGATATACCCGCACTTCAAGACCTTCAGCGATGAGCACATTTGCAAGCTGCAGCATGTTGATACCATTCCTGAGGCATGTTGAGGAAACTGCTCATGAACAAGTGTATTGATAGTTACGGCTTTAAGACAGTTATTTAGTAAAAGATCATCATAGTCATTCTATAAATTCCCACTTCTGGGGTGCAGGCCCCTTCTCTGATGAATAATGGTTGCAAAAATGTCCTTAACGAATACACACTATTTGTGTACGGTACATTGAGTTCGGTTTCGTGAAGGGTTTACATTTTGTAGGTTATATATAAGTTGAAAATTCACAAATTTTCTCTAAAATTGTAAAACAGATCTTTAATTAAATAATATTCCATTTCTCTACGCGCCCTTTCAGAAACACAACTTACGTACTTAGTTAAAAATATATGAAGCAAACCATGAATTAAAACCTTTTTCTTCTACAGACATTAACATGGATACAATCAACCAAAGACGGACAGTGGACGGAAGTTTTACGGACAGCTGGAGGATGGTTGCTCGAGACCGGTCTAGGAAAACGCCTGGTTGCCCGCCTAAGAGTCCCGCAACCTCCTTGCAGAGCCTCTCTTCTCGCTGAGAGGGTGAAATTGGGAGATATTGCACCGTTACTTGCCCTAACTGTGTTTGGAGCGTTTTTGTCAGTAGTTTTGCTTGGAGTAGAGATTATGTTTGCTAAGGCTAAAACTGAAAGGTTGCGAGAAGGTGATATAAAACAAGCCTTGGGTCATGTTGATGATGCTTCTGAAGTAATTGTATATCATGATATATATTAATATAGCTCCGTGAAAATTTTTATGTTGATATTGGTTTAATATCACGTTTTCTAATAACATTCATTGTAACCTTTGTTCAGTAGAATGGTAGTAGTTCGTAATCGTAACATTTTTGAAAATAATCAATAAATTGTTTAAACAATGTTAGTTTTAAACCGAAGATTCACATGTAATTGTAATGAATATGTAATTTCAATGAATATGTAATGTCAATCAATTATGTTTCGTTTTTCATTAACCTTACAATTATTGTAAATTAGAACGAGAAACTAAGGGAACTCCTAGTGTACCTATTCACAGTTGTAACGGTTTCAAGCCTGCTATCAAATTGACCCAAATTTGTGAAAGGCTGTAATGCGGCACATTTTTAACACTGGAACACCATTTTACATGGTGCTGCAACGTGTTCCAACCTATACAGCCTTTATGAACATTAAAGCACCACAGGACGTACTTTCTTTTGGAGTATCTATTTCTGATATATAAATGAGAATGTTGGAAAAAAACATCGAAAAAACATTAAGGAGTCGCAAGAGCTTGACACTCTTTATTGCATCTTACGACACAACGGAAGTACGGTCACAAAAACAAACTACTAACACAAGAACTATCATATTTCCAACTAACCTATCTGTTTCGCTATCCTCACGAACTTATCACAATTAAACTTATCATCTCCGTATCAGATCTCTGCGAACATCATCACGTTTGCCATCAGATTACACTTCAAATAATACTTTATATATCATAGTAACCTCAGTTACAGAGTAATGTTGTGAAAAGACCTCTTGGAGATAGATCTTCGTACACTATACCGAACTGATTTAAACTATCAATGATTATGTGCAGTTGAAATTCACTGCAAAATTTTATCCGTTTTATACCAAGAGGACTTTTAGAGTTAAACAGTGAAGTCAACCAGAGCAACAGAAATGTTGAAGATACTCGTAATATTCAGTGCGTTGTCAATAAGTATATGTTATGGGACTTCGAGCAGCTGCCAGAGTTTGCAGCAGTCACAAGTGAGTCTAGCTACCAATACTGTTTTTTTTTTTTAGAATCTGATACTCTATTACGCTGATTTTTATTTATTTATTTATTACATTTGGGAAAACAAACAGTAGTACATTAAGCATAAAAAAGTGTTGACTTAACATTAAAATTAACAAATATACTACCCACAACATTTTCCACAGATTACTCTATGACATAATGCAAACTGTTAGCAAACGTTAAACTGTAACAGGGCTAAATTAACGTTAACAAATTAAAAGAAAGCATAACCAATATTCACAGAAATAACAAACAAAAAGAAAGAAAGTAACCAATATTTGTACCTACGTAATGTATCATGTAAATCTAGCCTATACATTCAAAAAAGCATGCAAAACCTATAAAATCTACTATTATATATAATATATTATATTATTATTAATTCATTTATTTCAGGAAATGTTCCTATAATACAAATTATAAATACAATACATTAAACAGATTACACAGTAAAAAATCAGTAAATAATACATATAGTAGTATATAATATATATATTACTATATACATATATATATACCTATAGAGCTCGACTATACAAGCCTTATGATTTATTACACCAGTTCCATATCGACCATTTAATATAAAAAATAAAGATAAACCATTTAACACTGTTTTAATTTAAACAGCAAATTTATAGCATTATTTCTGCGCTGAAGGTTTTTGCGTCATGAACAGAATTCATGGTGGGGTAGTGTATCTCATGGTTGGCTTTTCTGGCGGATAAGATCAGACAAAATTGTACGAATTTATAATTAATTTGATGCTGCTGTTAGCTTCACTGTAAGTTAATACAAGACCTAATGTTCCTTACGTGACTAGTAGCAGTTATGTAACATTGCAGATATTTAGATATGTTAACACAAACATTTATTTTAGAAAGGTCACTCAAAGTGCAAGGAAACTTCACTGCCGATTTGGCGAATACCTACCAAAAACAATGAATATTTCCTTGTTCAAATTATTCTATTGTCATTGTTAAATGTCACTAAATGTATCAGCTTATGATGAGCAGTATTACATACCTACTTACAATTTCAATGGTTCAGATTCTGTAAAACACAAACCCGGTTTCTGATTTGAGAATTTTATTAAACTTGAGAGTCTCAAACACTACTTTTGCCTTACATTTTAAAGTCTATCATCTTATGCTGGTTAAATCATAGTTTCACAGGTTGTGAAATTATTTTTTTTAATACGGAAACCGAGATATAGTGTCAATAATAATAATGTACTTACCGTGAGCTTCGACTTACAATATTCATTCCATCTTTATCTTTCACATTTGCGCGGCACTGCGGGATTAATGCTAAGGCAAAGTATTTGGGATACCTACATTATTGTACTTATCATTAATGGTTTCAGTTTTCTTTAAAGATGGCGGCTCTTAACGAGCGAATGAATCAAATGATCAGCGCTCTGTATTCTTCATGTAAGTATTCATGCTTGTAAACAATTAGTACAAATATCATTAGGTCAGTTACACGATTACCTAGATACCTATTTGTGTTAATGTCTCGAAGTTTACCTGTGTAATTTAGTCGCATTCGAATTACTTTTGTATCCATTACAGTAACTAACCATAAAGTAGGTGAAAAATACCTTTTTTCCTTACGACTTCAGTACGAGAAAACACTTCTCTATATTATGTTCAATAATACTGAATTAATTGAAACATGTTTTATGTGGCTGGCCTTAAAATTATTCTTACTAATATTATAAAAGCGAAAATGAGTTTGTTTATTTATTTATTTGTTTGTTACGTCTTCACGCCTTAATGGCCAAAACGATTTTGATGAATTTTGGTATAAAGATAGTTGGACCCTGGAGACGGACATAGGCTAATTAAAAAAAAGTGAGAAAAGGGGTCTCCCCTTTCCTCACTTTATTTTTTAAATGCTTTTTTTTAAAGTGAGATAAGGGGGAGAAAGAGGGAAGAAAAGGGGAGAGAAAGATATTTTTTTTCAATCATCACGTGGGTTAAGGTTAGCGTTAGCCCAAAGTAACTATGCCACGCGGACCAAGTCGCGGGCGGAAGCTAGTATTGTAATAATATTATTGTGATTCTCTGCCGCATGGTGTCAGCTGACGGTGCGTTTTGAATGATATGCAATTACTTTATTGTTCAATAAAACACTGACCTGATCAAAATTAATCAGACACTTAAAACTAATAATAAAACGTACATCACGACTGTTTATTCCAAAGGGTAAGGAGAAGTGAATCTACTCAATATATACACACATTGTTAGTTATGATTATGTCTCATGTTAAAAATAAAATTTAACATCTTAGAAAGATTTATTTTCTCGAGGTAATCTAGCAGAAGTTTGAAAGCAGGGTAATGGCAGTTAGGCTTACCCTTTATACCGCAAGGGTAACATAACAGGGCACGCCACAATAGTGGCGGTAAGTCCCCTCTTTGAGGAGTGGCTGGAGAGGCGTCATGGCTTCCTCACCTACCGCCTGACACAGGTCCTCACCGGACACGGAAGTTTCGGGAGGTTCCTGCACATCATCAGGCGGGAGGAAACGCCCGGGTGTCACCATTGTGACGATCGCCCGGAGGACACGGTGGAGCACACAGTGGCGATCTGCCCAGCTTGGGCGGAGCACCGCCGTGCCCTCGTGGAGGCGATCGGCGGCGGCGATCTCTCGCGTCCGGCCCTGGTTCAGGCCATGGTCCGGAGCGAGAGGG
The DNA here is from genome assembly GCA_905475445.1 of Ochropleura plecta. Classification (NCBI taxonomy): domain Eukaryota; kingdom Metazoa; phylum Arthropoda; class Insecta; order Lepidoptera; family Noctuidae; genus Ochropleura; species Ochropleura plecta. Next base: position 4,776,099 of record FR997744.1, on the reverse strand, counting down.
AATGGGAAGCGGTCACCACCTTCTGCGAAGCAGTAATGCTAGCAAAGGAGGTGGCCGGGCGTTTGAGGGAGAGAACATCTGCCCAACCCAGCCGCCGCGGGAGACGCCCAGGGCGCCGGGCGCCGCGAGACGACTCCCGGCCACCGTAGATGCGGGCCTGTGGACGGTGAGCAATGGGTAGCTCACCGTCCGTCCGTCGATTGACGACAGGCCGTGTCGACGGCGCGTTCGTGTTTCACGCGCGCCTCAAAGAGAGTCAGCGAAGCAGAGGGGCTTGCCAGAGCCTCCGCCTGCCGGGGTTGCGGGTTGTTCGAAAGAGATACCGCGGCCCCGGAACGTAAAGGGCAATAGAAGGAACATGGGTGGGTTTTAGTCAGTACAAGTCTGACATGCCCCCCCGCTCCTCCATCCAAGTCATTGGATGATTTCCCAACCGAAAAAAAAAAAAAAGGGTAACATAACTAGTTGGTACCATACAGCTTCAGCTACTATCATAGAACTCAGTCATCACAAAATGTCAGGTACAAATGAGGAGTTTCAGAGTTTAGTTTTAATGCACGTTTTTTTAGTTTTTGTACTATTTGTTCTTCTTATGGGTACGCCACAATAGTAAAAGTTACAATAGCCAAAAGGGAAAGCTCACGATCAGTCAAACAATAATAAATAGTAAGAAATCCTAAAGAAATACAATAATTTTTTTCAGCTCCTTTACTGCGCTCGATACAGCCGACTACGACAAGCGCTCCATCCAACGACACGCCAGCATCATCCACAGAGTATCCTACAACGCCACCTACGACCACCTACGACCCTTCCGCATACAACTACCTGTACCCACAAGTGGTATACGTGCCTCCTTCAGCCAAACCGCCTTCAACAAATCCACCTGCGGCTGTAGCTACGCCCACTACTGCTGCACCAAGCCCATATTATGTTTACGAAAGCCCACCTCCTGAACAACCTGGTCCTACAACTTCGCCAGCGCCGCGGCCATGGCCATATGGTTATGAGTATCCTCAGCCGCAGTACGCACCTCCTGCATCTACTTGCCCTCCGCAGTGCACACCGTATCCTCATCCTTACCCGCCGACTCAACACGAGTACCCACCTCCTTTATATCAGCCATACCCTCCCTCTTCTGCATCACCGCCTGCGTATGCGCCTGTATCTACATATCCGCCCATAGCCCCTAGTTACCCACCGCCTCCTACATACGCATCGGCGCCTGTGCCTTACCCTCCAATGCCGCCTGCTTACCCTTCAGCTCAAACTCCTTACCCGCCCGCGCCAAATTCTTACTCCCCAGTACCTGCCTCTTACCCTCCAGCGCCGTCATACCCTCTCCAGTATCAGCCAGGGTACCCACCAGCTATTCCAGCTCCACTGTCCTATCCTGCACATTACCCTAAGCATGCTGAACGGATACGGTACAGTTAACGTAGAGGAAATAGTAGTTATTAATAGCACGTAAAGTACTTCCAATTATTTAATAAAAGTGTTGTTTCTTATTTACTTCCTGCATTTTATTTTAATTCGTCATGATCATGTATAATTATTTGTGTCAACTATACAAATTGCGTCTTTGAAAATACCAGTGTTGATTATTAATTTGCATTATTATGCATGACGTATTCAGAAAGCATCCAGTGTAGTGATGAAATGCTAATTTTGGGAAAGTGCACGTTTATAATTACCAATTATAATGAAAAAATCTTTGCCCTCCTTAAACTTCCTTAATTTTGGTACTTACGATGATCGTTATGATACAGCTAATGAGATGCGTACGTGCGTAACGTGACGTAATTTAAATGATATAAAGGTTTACAAACATATATTATTGATGGATTTAAAGTCCCCATGGATTTATACAAGCAAACGTTACTGCTGAGCATGAAGTCTTGGGTTCAAGGGTCAAGCGAAGTTTTATTGGTTTTATCCATCAGGATATCTCAGTTGCAGCCACGGAGACTGAATATGTGCCCGATTAATAGCAGTAGGGGCCATGTAATAGGGGCTATTACATGGGACTTAAACATAACTGGTGAAATATGGGTGTAATAATTGGTACACCTCTACGTTTACCTTAGGGAGTCACAAGCGTAATGTTATCTGTTATACACCATGGTCAATAATAACAGAGTAGGTAATAAAGTTTTTCTTTTAGAAGAGGTCTGTTTATGCAACATTTAATAACATTTCATTGAAATACACTTCTGCCGTACCTTACAGAAGAAAACCTTTTTAAAATCAATCAAGATCACTCATAACCGTAATATCATTAGAAAAAACATTCAGAACAGAACATATTAAATATTTGTGTTGTATATGTAACAACAACATTGTAAAACCAAACGATATCAAAAGAGTACCTAACAGACGACTAAGTTTGCGATTCTCTCCCTCGATCTTACATAACATATGGACAATACTCGTATGGACAATCATTTCAGACGACTTAATAAATAACACATTTTTGCATAGTGCTCTATCGTCACAAACTAAGTAACACATTTTGTAAAAAGCATGTTTCGTTATTGCTCAAGCTTAGAAAACATGTCCTATCTAATTTTTAAATTGTTACTTGGAAAGTTTCAAAATAATTTCCCAATTAATTGATAGTGTTACATATAAATGTATGTGTTGAAGGTGGAAGACCACAACTTGTTCACCATGGGCCTCTTGTACATAATTATTGGCTTGGCCATTCAGGTAAGTCCTAATAAGGAATAATTCATGACTAAATCTCTTCAGAAATCGTCGAAGACTTGAACACTTCCGTTCTTTAAACATTCAACATTGAATCATTCAATGTATTGTGTTATCTGTTTGATTTTTTTTAAACATTAATTTCAGATAAAAATCCATAAATTGTTAGTAATGAAATAAAAATAATTTGTCAGTAAAAAATATCTAATATTAAAAATTATTGGCCTGGAACCCGTGTGCCACTGTTCCAGTACCGCACCAGAGGGCAATCAATCCTTTCTATAATGGTGCTTATGAAACTGCTGGCACTGACGCGCACTCACACGATGCATCAGGGAGGCAATACGTTTGCGCACAATTGTTTTAAAACAATCGGTTCTGCCTCGGCGAACATTCCTGACGTGCTACAAAAGCGAGGCAGCCCCAGCAGCATCCTAAAAATATTATTGTACTTGACACATAGGGCGTCTAGCGATCTACGTGTAAACTTCACCCATAGGCTGCAGGTGTACAAACTCTGACAGTTTTAACGCAACTGGTTCAATTATTCCTTTTTTTATTTCTATTTCAGGGTACATTCACTTTCGCTAACGAAACATTCAGTGAAGAACATATCAACAGCAGTGAAATAGCAAACAATGACACGGAAATAAACGATGAAACTATCAATGAGTTTCCCACCGAACAGAAGGACTGGATCGATTTCTTCCTTCTTCCCGAAGCACACTTGTATCCAACCTCTTCTGTCGCCATGATGACTCAAGCAACCAATTCTGAGAAATCAGTCGAAGAACAACTAGACGAAATCAAGGAAATCGCGCAGAAGATCACTCTTGCTATCCAGAGCGAGATGGCAAACCTCCTTACTTACGCACTCAACAGCTGTGATAAGGGAGATGAAGTAGTTGAAGAAGGAGAAGACAATAAACTACGCAGGAGGAGATCAGTAGATACTCCAATGGCCAGCACACAGTTAGTAACAAGATTGTTGAAACATATCAAATCTAACAACGAATTCCAAAACATTGCCATTGACAAAATGATGACTGCACAAGAAATCGCTGACAAATATGGAGTTGAATTCACCCCTGACACTGAAATCCTTTCCGACCTTGCTTTTGCCGCTAACCAGCAGGCTAAGGAGATGAACTCCTTGTTACAAGAGTCTATAGAAATGAGAAATGTTAGCCAAAAAGTTGAATATACTCCCGTTGAAGCACCTATGTGTGAAGCTCAAAAGAACAAAGGGTATAATGTTTATCCTGTCCAGTATCCTGAACAGAAACCTCTTACCAATTCTCAGCCAGCAGTAAACCATCACCACCAAGCAGATTACCCAAGCTACAACTACTATTACAACTATCCTTTGGAGACCCAGATTCCTCCTCCCGTCAACTACTACAACAGCCCTCCTGTGAGCAAGCGCCCTAACTTCTACGACACTGTATCTTACGCCCCTCAAGACTACTCCTACTGTTCCATGGAACCGGTTACTTCTGCGTCAACTATCATCATGCCTTTCGAAGAGTTTGTAGAACCTGAACCAGAATTAGTAGGAGAAGAACTTGAAGAGACTATTTCTTCTAAAGTGTACGTAGATCGTGGGGAAGAACCGGGTTCGGCAACTGTCAACCATGTCATGACTTACACTGTTGGTGAAAAGTCATACTTCAGAACTCCCGAAATTGAGAGGTTACCGCAACAAATGCAGTATTGTTTCTTCCTGATGTAAACTTGAATTTAGTTATAGATTTAATTTTATTTTTTGTAAATAAATAGTATTTAATTCCAGCTACAACCTAGACATTGGAATACACACTGAAAATTAAATGCTGTGATTAAATTATTTCTATTTTTCTTAATAGCAGATGCTTTTAATACCTGAACCTACGATATATTTTTAAATTCCGTTTATGTAGCAATTTTTTAGTCAGATCGTGAAAGTTGTTACGGTTGAAATTAAAACACGTTTTCGACTTGCGTCACTTTAATAGATTTAAATAAATATCCAAACATATTTACTAAATCTTAATCTATCTTAATATTAACTATGTTCCTTTGGTTATATTTGGCACTTGACATTTTGACTTGTGCATTCATATCCCTTCATTTTCTAATAAAATGAAGAAGAATGCGCGAGCTTTTGGTTAAAACTAACATTATATTAGACTATAGTAATAAATACATTATATTTGGTAACAAAATAGTTTCAATATGTTTTTATTAAATAACATTGCGACAGAAAAGACACATTTGTTGCATGGGCGTAGTAGATAGTGCTTGAGTAATATTTGAGATTAAATAAATTGTTAGTAGCATTTATATAAAATATTTGGTTTACATTCTGCTGTACTAAATAACAACCTTTTCCTTTGGTTACTTATACAAGGTAACATTTACATTTCACAATTATATATCTCTCTTTCATTAAACCAAATTACAACATTAAATTAGGTGTGCGTAACAATATAAAATATTTTTTTTATTTCGTTTTTCAACCAACTTTTATTCATTTCCTATGCACCATCTGGCAAATAACCGCTACTTACACATTAACATACTAAGTCCAAAAATATCATTTTAAAATCCTTCATGTTTAACTAATTAAACAACCCTTAATAACGACGCCAAATTGCCGTTTAATAAAAAAATACTCACTAATTAATTTCCAAATAGAATTTCTACAAGCTTTTTACACCAACAAAAAACCGTTCACAGAATTTCCAGAGTAGGTACTACTCGAGAATCACATTAATCTATGCTTTACAAGCTATTGCGGCTCCACGGACAATGGACAAAACTGTTTATAGATAAAATACTAAGTTGAACTTCCGAAATTAGAAGAACCTTTAGGCCTACCATGACGTCTTAAAGCAGAACTTATTCCACGTAGGGTAGCTGTTCCATTATCATAGAGCCGCATAAATTCACCATTTATTTTTATTTTCCCCTAAAGGCGGTAATATTGACAGATGGTGCGCGTTCCAGCGACGCGGTCGCTCATATCTGTCGTATGTAGTCAGCGAGCGCCCGTTGTCTTTACAATTACTAGCTGTCGCTCGGCGTCAGACAGATAGCCAGCTATCTGTGAGCGTAGTAAGCACTGTAAGCGCTATTGTGGCCCGAGTGGGGTTGGTAACTGTAACAATACAAGAAGTATTTTAATAAACAATTTAATATTAGATATATCGAGTAGGTAATTACCGTAATCATTTCGTGTCATCCGTAATTTAAGTCTTATAACGCCTTAAAAGTCAAGCGAGTGTTATTTTTATATGTATCGTTGCTTTTAAATAACTTCAAGGCGTTGGGCGACACGTTGCGATTGGAAAGACAAGATGTTTTAGATTCTTAATTGCGAATTTCAAACAGTGTCTTTGTTATTCTGCGGATTAAATAAACTGCCAAACAATAAGTCTTAGTAGTTTTTCTGTTGCTGTTTGATATTATAATAATCGATAAACAAGCCCAAGCTTCATGCAGGAAGCAACACCCTCGGAGTATAAAAATAGAAATTACAGATTTTATTTTCATGTCCGCAAAATAAAACCTGATTCCATTTGATATCCTAAAGTTGCAAGCGTATATCTTGCAAAACTATTCTCAATAGCTTCCAAAGCTATTGAGCGACGTGCTATAGATTATTTGAAACAACTCCCTTGTCCAAGCTAAGCTCCTAAGTCTTGAACATCACAACACAAAGTTGAAAGCTCATCGTTTTTTTATCGGTTACATTTTCGTGCTATGGAATTGCACAATCTAATCCCCCCGTCCCCATTCCCCCGACGAGCAGAGATACGGCGAAGCAACCGTTAGATATATGGTTACAGTTCCACGAAGCCAAACAATTATGCGAACCGCTAGTCTGTTGAATTCACAGCCGGTTTCTCTATTTCCTGATCGTTATAATCTGGATCTCTTCTAGGTTCAAGTAAATCGGTTTCTTCTGCCTAGAAGGGTGGAGCACACATAGGCATGCGTGCTAGGCCGCAACATCGCTTCACATCAAGCTAGTTGCGGCTAAACCAAGACTATTTAGTAGTGAAAAATGCCTTCAAATGTTCAAAGCGATTTAGGCCACCACCATCACCATATTAACGGTTTCATAAAATGTAATGTTAAGGATTGTGCCACATCAAGCAGCACGAAATGGATTCGATCGATTTTCCATGTCCTTATTCCTTTGCAACGTACCGCACGGGATGCGCATGCGGCGGATACAGCGGGCCGCAGGCGCTGGGCTCGGCGGCGTAGGGCTGCGCGAGCTGCGGGCACGCCTCCGCCGCCGGGGACTCGCGCCGCCGCGCCCCGCCGCGCTGCTGACTCTGTTCGGGGGGGCTGGACACAAACATATCAATTTAAAGATATTAAAACGAGTTGACAAAACTTTAAAACCGCCATTTTTGACTTAATCCAGAGAAAGAAATACCTGTCTTATATTCCGTAATATGAAAAAAATCATGAAAAGAAAAAAAATACAGAGCAGTGACAAGAGAAGTATGTGAATCCACCAACCCGTACTAGGCTCACATAATGGTTTTGTTTTGGGGTGGGAAATCACCAAATAACTTCCCCCGCTCTGGGCGGAGCGGGGGGGGGGCGTGTCTGACTTTTACTGACTAAAACCCACCCATGTTCCTTCTTATGCCTTTTACGTTACGTTCCGGGGCCGCGGTATCTTTTTCGAACAACCCGCAACCCCGGCAGGCGGAGGTTCTGGCAAGCCCCTCTGCTTTGCTGACATCTCTTTGAGGCGCGCGTGAAACACGAACGCGCCGTCGACACGGCCTATCGACAAAAGACCGACGGACGGTGAGCTACCCATTGCTCACCGTCCACAGGCCCGCATCTACGGTGGCCGGGAGTCGTCTCGCAGCAACTGGGTTGGTTTGAGGTTCTCTCCCTCAAACGCCGGCCACCTCCTTCGCTAGCATGACTGCTTCGCAGAAGGAGGTGACCGCTTCCCATTCCCTCTCGCTCCGGACCATGGACTGAACCAGCTACACCGCCGCCGATCGCCTCTAGCTCGGGCACGGCGGTGCTCCGCCCCGCGCTGGGCAGACCGCCACTGTGTGCTCCACCGTGTCCTCCGGGCGATCGTCATAATGGTTTATGACCGATTGCGTTTCCTAAAGAATAGGTCTTTATCCCAGTACGTAGTGGGACGTAGTAAAAAGTATTGATTTTTCCTCCGCTGCATCTACAAAATATCCCCAGCCTAGTTGAAAAAAAAAATATCAATTATTTATTTAACCATAAAGTTTTCGGTTTGCATGTTGATAGAAACAACTGATTACAAATAAATGCTTACTGTAACTGGAAACGAACTTGCATTTAAATCAGTTTATGTTAAGACAAGCTCAATCGTCCCAAGACACAAAAATGTTTTATAAATGGACTTGTATCACTAATCATCTTTAGCGTCCAAACAAATTAATGACTGGCTCCTATCAACATTATGATACAACTGAAAAAAAAAACAATAATGGCTTCGCCCGCCCAGTAGGCGGAGTCGTATTACTTCGCGTTAATTCTCTATTTTGACAGCGCGCGACAAATGGCACTGATACGTCAAGATACATCCCTCCCGGAGTTATTAATCGTTGGTACCAGGAAGTAGGACAAGGACAAAAAAGTTTTTGAAATTTTTCGTCCCATATAGAACTGTTTGTGCATGTGTAAATTAACTTTTCATAGAACTGGGGATACTTTATCATTTAGTAAAAATGCTTAGTTGATTATCGCAATTTTTCACTGTCTACACTACCATTGGCGAATCCGAAAACAATCAATTCACCTAAAACAGATTTGCTATTCGATTGGCCGTCCATAGTCACGCAATTGCTATAAACGGTACATAAAACGCAGTTTACCGTACTGTGAGAATAATGGTTGGCAGCCCAGATTTATGGCCACACTGGTAGCCAATGAAGTGGGCAGGATAGCCGTAACCGAGCAAGACTATAAACAAGAAGTTTGGATGCCCGGGAGCAGACTGTTCAGTGTTTATACTGTACAGTCAGTACGAGCGTGCTTTGAACTTTTATGGCTGAGTGAGTTTTACTATGGAACTCTTATAAAAATGAGAGATTTGTTTTTTTATTTAAAATTGGGTATATTTTATGTTTCTAGTGGCAATTCTAGGGTTATTTTATGGCACAAAAAAAATGATGATGAGATAAAAATAAGGTCAGTTTCAGGACGAAAAACATTTTTATACAAAAACATCTTTGTAAATTAAAATAAGAATCTTGACTTCAGCAGTTTATAAGCGAAAGAAGCCGATAAATATTTAACCCATTTCTAAATCGAGACAAGCTAATAAAACTGATGAAGAAAATCCTAAAGTAATATTGCACCTGCCTGTACAGTTTTATATAAAATGCACTCTTCCACACCTGAAGTAATATAGATAAACATCTGGAAGAGAATGTTTACAAAAGAATTAATCTTGCAGTGAACGTGCCGCGCCGCCTCCCAACGTTTGATACAAACCAGGTACACGAGTTTTAGGTACTGATTTCTATTTACTTCAAATTAGGTGCTTCATATTAGATTAACTTTACCTAATCAACCCGTTCTTTCTTTAAATAATTTAGAAGTTTTTTTACAGTGATTAATAGTTTTTCGATGAAAATTGATGTAAGTAAGTATCTACCTAACTCTATATGGAACGTCAGAAAGCATAATATAAATGTAAGTATCATGATTGATTTAAAGAAAGTAATTCAAGACAGTAAATAAAGGCAGAGGTAAATAATTGAAACTCACATCTTCCTCAATCACTTACTACTCTGTCAAGAAAGTACCGGGAAAAGATCAATAATACACAAAATGTCTGTTATTCATCCAAATTTATTTTATCACCTTCAAAGTATGCTCCTTTAGAAACGATACACTTGCGCCAACGAATAATCCATTCATCAAAACATTTTTTAAACGCTGCTTCCGGAATTGAGTTCAGTTCTCGCCGCGAATTCTCCCTTATCTCTTCTATCGATTGAAAACGGGTGCCACGAAGTGGTAATTTGAGTTTAGGTTAGGTTTACCCACGTCTCGTCACCAGTAACAATGCGTTTCATGAATGTTGAGTCCGAACTGACTCGTTCTAGCATGTCCTCAGCGACTTTCATGCGATTGAGTTTTTGGAGAAAATTCAGATCTTTTGGGACTAGCCGAGCAGCAACATGTTTCATACCCAAATGATTAGTTACGGTATGGTACGGATCGACTCGTGAGATGCAGAAAGTTCGGCGGCTATCTCTCTCAGAGTTGAATGGGGATTTTCAGTCACTATTTTCTTCACTTTTGCGATGTTAACTTCAGTTGCAGACGTTGACGGCCTACCAGAGCGAGGCAAATTTTCCATCACATCTCGACCGCTTTTGAACGCTTTGAACCACTCATAAGCACGAGTTTTTGATAAAGTCGATTCACCGTAAGCCTTCTGTAACATTTTCAGTGACTCCGAACACGAAATTCCATTGGCGATGCAAAATTTAAGACAAACTCTTTGTTCGATATTTTTGTCCATTATGAAATTCGCAATACACACTATATATGATATTACTAAAACCAGCACTGTATTTAATATAAATAACAGATGCAACTCAAACTCCGCGCCAAAATGGAAAACAGTTGTGCCAATCTAACAACTACAAAAAAAACAAAAATTTTAATTTGGAACCATAAACAAATCATCCATTCCCTATACTTTTTTGACTGAATGTACATCAAACTAATTTACAGAAAACTGTAAAACAATAAATTTTAAGGTTAGAAATACCTTTTTTTATTTTGGCGGGAACGGGAAACGAGCCGTGTCCGCCATAACTGTCGTACGTAACTCTTTACTCTATGGGCACGTCGTAAAACTAAATTGTCACCGGCTGTTGAAATGAGTTCCGAAGCGTCGCATGAAAACTTTGTAAATAAATTGATTCATAGCCCTGCTGTGGGGCGCGGGAGAAATGTGGTTACGTTTACCCGACCGTTAATGTCTCGTTAATTTCTTATGATCGTCTTATGTCAAAATATGGCGCATACTAAATTGTGGAAATGTTTTGGAATGCAATAATGTTGTTATTGTTTTTTAGAAATACAGACATTTTATAGAAATAAGATTATTTATTTATTAAAACTTTATGCACAAGTAAAAAACTGTACAAAGGCGGACTTAATGCCTTAGGCATTTTCTACCAGTCTACCTTAGATTATCTGTTTGATTATCTGTTTTGGTATTAAAATGGGTACCTATCTATTGTGAAAAGCTCGTCGTCACAATAAAATAGAACAAAGTGACAGTCAAACTCACCAGTCATCGGGATCGCAGTCTCTAAATCCCTTCGCGAAGGGATTACTCGCTATTTTCAATTGCGTTATCTGTAAAAACAAAAGGGAAATATTTCATTATGCAATACTTAGTACCTAAACTTACTAGCTGTAATGGTTAGTTTTAATTAAATGGTTCCATGGAGTATCTTCACGTCGCCGTAGTTTAGTCAGTGCCCAGCATTTGTTGACTTTTCAAGGAAGAATAGGGAAAGAGAGTTTTGGTAGTACTGGGCACACACTAACCCTATGGTTCTGATAAGCGGTGACGGCCGTGAAGCCGGTCTCCGGGAACACGAAGGTGCGGTGCGCGCTGCTCTGTCCCTCGCCCGGCAGGTACACCACGTGCAGCCGCGGCTGGTAGCGGTGCATCGAGTTCAGGATTATCTGTAAGAAGACAAGAAAACTGGATTAGGTGGACAGGATATCAGCAATGTTTCCAATTTCTCTTGGCTCATCCACTTTGTAAAATATAAGATAGGTAAGAGTTTTCACAAATTGGGAAAAACTATTATATTTTGTTTCATTTTTAACCTATAACTCGTTTGTGTGTAAATAAATAAATATCAGGAATGGGTTCAAAACGACAGACAAAGTCCATTATATCCTCTATTATAAACAGGTTTTGTGTAACAAAAATAGTATAAAATATCCACATTACGGAAAAAACAAGTGCCTCTAGATTTTGTTTAGGGTGTTTTTATATCTGTTTTAAAACTGTTAATCTACAGATAATATTGCTTACCCGATGTAAGCTTGCATAACATCGCCTAAGATACTTAGTTTAAATGTGTCAAAAATATCTACGTTATCATGTACTTAGTTGTAGCTATACTTACGTGTCCATTATCATCGAGCTGGTTGTTGGTGAGTTTGAGCTTGTCGAAGGAGACCAGCTGGCGCATCCAGTTAGAGCCGGGCGCGGGTGAGTCCGGGTGCACGTGGATGCGCGGCGGCGACACCGGGTCCGCTTTACCCGCCACCACCCAACTTGAGCTAGAATACAAGCAATTGATTGAAATCTCTTTCTTATCTATTCAGATATATGCGGTGGGTCCGTCTTAATTTTTGGGGAATTCTAACCTGGCTCCGTTTTTAATTGTTTTTCTCTTTTAGGATTCCATACCCAGAGTAAAACGGAACACTGTTACTAAGACTCCGCTGTCCGTCTGTCACCAGGGTGAATCTCATGAACTGTGATAGACAGTTGACATTTTCACAGATTTTAATGCCGCTATAACAACAAATACAAAAAAAAAACAGAATAATATATATTATTTAAGGGTGTTTCCATACAACAAACATGTTTTTTGGCGTTTTTATAGATAATTGTACGGAACCCTTCGTGCGCGAGTCCGACTCGGCCTTGGGACTTGGCCGGTTTTTACTATTGCGATACAATAAACAGCTGTATTCCATACCTGTGGAAAGCATATCGGTATCTCTTATCGTCGAGAGGCACGAAGTCGACGACCAGCAGATAGTCGGCATTGGGCAGCAGCCCCGCCAGCCGCGCTTGCAGCGCCGGGAACATGCGGCGGCCCGCCTTGGTGACGATCATCTCCGTACCCAGCTCATGGAAACTGCGCCAGAGAGCTGACAGTTCCAGTGTGGCTGTGCAGCGCGCTACCGCCGGGTGGAGAGTCACGTTTTGGTTCGATGCCTGAGTGCGAAAGTAGATTTCTATAAGAAGTCAGCTGAGGTATCGATAAACTAATATCAGTAGCTTCTCGGATAGTCGTTGTTTTTGTTATATTTTAGGTTTACACGAATCACTTAGGAGTGATCTGGTCCCATCATTCGTTTTTCATCATCGATAGGCGAGCGGATGCAAAGTGGAGTGAGTGCTTGCACATCACAGGGACTGATGGATATTACTGAAACAGCCAAACTCGTCACCAGATTTTGGGCTAACTTAATTCAGAGACTAATTGTTGCCACGACAAGAAAAAGTGGAGTGACGAACCCAACATCGTGAGAGCAGTTTAATCAGTAAACCAATCTATCGAGTTTGAATTCATTATACATATATTTAGATTTTATTATGTTCACTTCGAGTGATAGACGCCAAACTAAAGGCCGTTCGTTAATTTTGGAGGTACGCAAAACATAATATCTATGAGTATTAATTTTCTAATAATATTGACAGACTTAACGTACATTAGAAAACTAAAAGAACGAAACAGACATGTTTAAAAATTAAAATTCTAAAGCCCTGGAGTTGCCTACTAAGAACCGTGATGAGAAACGGCAGTTTTTGCTTTGAGGTTGGCTCACGATAGGAATTGCCTAACTAGGCGAAGCTTTAAAAAATAGTTAGTGTTGCTTCCTAGTTATTACAAAACCGTATGTATAGTTACATAATATATTAAACTCATTAGGGCTACAAAATAATACCTGTACACGAGGCGGCTGCGTCGGCGGCGGCGCGGACACGCCCGGATCTCGACATGTGCTTTCACTGAGCGCCTGCAGTGGGGAGTATGTGCTGCGCGCGCATACTGTGTTCTATGACAACGATAATCCAATTAAACATACTTACAAGGGAATCTTATAACAGGTTAAAACATATTTGGAAGCTGTCGAAGTCCATTGTCCACAATTTTACCTGTACCACTTTCAATGAAGCTTGAGACTTGACCGATAACAGTCATTGCAAACTATGTTTAGAGACAGACACCTCGTGTCGTCAAAAACTGTTTTGTATTATTGCACGACCAAACCTTATTGCGACGAGCTTTCGGGGTTTGCAGATTTTATAACATTAACTGTACTAGCCGCTCCACCAGAACTGCGACAGGTACGACACCTGCCGTCAAACATATATACTAACATCTCTGATGGGATGGTGCAGCGGTGGTAGCACGGGCAGTTGCTCATGGTCGCGTCCTAACCGCTCCACCAGTGACTGCGACAGCGTGAAACCGCCGCGAGGACATCCGCTTGATGAAACGATACCTGCCACCAAAGAAATTTAGAATATCAGAAGGATTGCCATAGAAAAAAACATGTAGTACTGTGTTTCTCAGCACTGGTACCGGATTCGTAATCTACATACTTGCAAGAGTCTACGGGGTGCTGGCGTAAATGCTTGCAAGTAGACTACGAATCTGTTCGCTTAGCCCGTTTGTCGTTAGTATGTTTAAATGTTACTAAACAGACTGTTGTTGTTTACATTGAAATAATTTTAACCGACTTAAGAAAAAGGAGGGGTTCTCAATTCGATTGTCATGTTTGTTACGCAATTTCTCCGTCAATTTTAGCCCGATTTTCAAAATTATTTTTACTATTTAAAAGGTATATCAACGCTATTTATTTTGCTTGGGTATAGGTATATATTGGGTATACGTATGAGTTATCTTCTATATGTAATACATACTTTTTCTTCTACTATATGTCGATGATTAGCTTATATATTTTTAGTAGCAATGAAAAATGTATAATTCATAAGAATTCATGTGAAATACCATTATCCCAAAACAATAGAGGCTGAAATAAAAAAAAAACAAAACATCTTTCAAAGAAACACAATTCAATTAAGTTTAATTCGAATGACGATGACTTAAGTATGTTTCATCGATTTTTTTGCCACCGACGAAAAGTTTTTTTTACACTGTTTATCTGCTTATCACCAGAAAACAATAACAGAATATAAATAAAATCAATAATCAAAAATAATAATCCCGTTATAAATCCACCGGTGATCCTCATCATATGTATGTACATGTAGGTAGAACTACGAATACACAAATTATGTTATGATAGAGAAGTAGTAATAGGTAGTAATTGATAGACGTATATGGATATTTTGAGTAATTCATATAATCACCGAGTTAAAAGCATACAATACTTAGGAGTAAAAACATGATGATGCTGACGTACTTAGTAATAATTTACTTAGAAATACTCATAAATCTTTCATAAGCTCTTAAGTGTGGGCAAACTTTTTTAAGAAAAGAAAGTGATTTTGTAGTCAGGAAAAGCTTTCGAAGTCCGAGTAGGTAGTTTTAGATTCTGTTTTTTCTTCATGTGCTGTTGTTTTCAAAATTTTCCGTATATCAAAATCATGGCATTTGGAACTGTGGAGAGATTATTCTGATACGTACAGTCACCGGTAGATATGAAGTATAAACGTACCGTCACTAAGCTACCACCAACAATTTGCATACTTTAACCGATGGTTATATCAAAAATTATTGATCGAAGTCTACAATGCAACACATGGTGATAAAAGCCACGACTTATTCCTTGCCATTCCACGCATTAATCAGTAGGGGTTTTTTTTTATAAAATTTCAGTAGGTACGTTTCTTCTGCAATTTTTTATTAGATATAAATTTGTTTAATTTTTGCAATAAGTACCTAAGTATTTTCCGCGCAGTTTTCCACGTTCTTATTAGGACTATTTCTATATTTAAATACTTATCCATTGTAATAATACGTATATCAAAATCAAGTAACAACGATATATTTTTTAGACGATCCAAAAGAAGCAACTCCATACCTCTTTCATACTCTACATAAAAGTTCAAGCCACTGAAAACTAACAAAATAGGCTACACACACTTTAGTCAGAACCACATTTGGACACATAAAAGCAAACACTATGGAAAAAAACAAACAGTCCCATAAAAACCGTAAAGCGTCCACCCGAGCGCGGACATCTCACTCAACTAATTGCTATAATGGCGGGAAAACTCAAAACGCGTCCAAAATGGCGGCAATAATTTCATCGCACGGTGTCAAGACGGGGATTATAAATAAGACGGGTGATGAAAACTATACTTACGTAGAAACGACAATGATCTTAGTTTTATTTTAGTGGCCAATCGAGTTATATTTATGTTTAACGTATGGCCTATTAATAAACAACTGTAGGTATACCGTAATAGATTCACTAAATTTGAAAAAAATAAACTTTTTTAAACGTTCAAAACATAAAATGAGGTAATGTTATTATTTTATTTAACAATGGCTAAAAACCGGATTCAATCCTCGACATATTTCCTCTCAAACAAACAATCAGACAACAATTTAATAAACTGAGATATTTTTATTGGAATCATAATATACCGCGTGATGTCCCAGTGCATGTAATCGGAAACAATAAATTTTTTCGCATACGTGTTGAAAAAACGCATAATTGTCACTTTATGAGTTATTTGTGTGGTGCCCCGGGCACTAATGTGGCATTCGTGTGTTAATCAACAAGACATGTTGCATTTAGAATTTCTGCTCAAATTTCCACACTTAAATATGTTGTTATATTTGACAATCCGAGGTATTATTGCGACAGTGAAAAAAGTAAGTTGTTATTGCGGCCCTAAGGGAAGCGTTTAGGAATTTGTGTGAAATAAAATCATCACTAGGTTGATGCTTCCTAGGAATGTGATGGCAATCAATCATACAAGCGATGATAATCTAAGTTTAAAATTAAATCTTGCCAATTGCCGCGAGATATCATATAAGTGGTTCTAGAGCTTAATATTAACAGTAAATCGTAGAAAAGTTAATGATGAACTCTTGGGGCTAGACTAGGTCGCTTACCTAAGCCATGATTACGATGCAGCTATACCACTATCTTGTATCTCTTTATCCCATTTTACGCAATAAAATAATGACAAAATGGATGACCAGCTATAAATCACATATCTGAATGGCAAATACCGTAGACCCATTCATTCAACGGGTATAATTAGACGGATCGATTAAATGTGGGCCGATAGTTTGTTGGACAATAAATATTGATGGCATGGACAGCCAGCACAAGGTAGGACGTTTGTTCCACTCCAGTTGCTGTAATATTCGATGCACTTGCCAAGACTGTGCGTGTGTGCATTATAGTCGATAGATAATACTTAATGTATGTGAATATAAGGTTTTTTCAACCGACTTCTACAAAAAGAAGAAGGTTGTCAATAGGATACTTTTTTCATTTGTTTGTTTGTTAAAAATATTTTTGTAATCGAAATGAGAAACTCCCGAGGTGGTCACATATTAATCCTTACTAATATCCTTATCCTTACTAATATCCTTATCTTTACTAATATTATAAAAGCAAAAGTGAGTTTGTTACCTCTTCACGCTTTAATGGCTACACCGATTTTGATGAATTTTGGTACAGAGATAGTTGGGAACCAGGAGACGGACATAGGCTGATTTTTATTTTTAAAAAGTGGGATGTGAGGGAGAAAGAGGGAAGAAAAGGGAAAACTTTGTGTTGCTATTACAAATCAATTAGGCGCAAGGGGAACTGTGTTACCCCGAATTTAACGCGAGCGAAGCTGCGGGCAAAAGCTAGTTATTTATATTGCTAGGATAGTTTATAAGCTATTTATTACCTGCTAATAACTTTGAGTAACAATGGAAAATAAATACTTAATAACAATTTTTGTGAAAAGTTTATTGTTACTGTAAAGCCTCTAAATTATGGGTTGAGATTGTGTATCCAATGGTCTTCTAAATATTAACAAAGAAACAAAAAGTGGCTGTTTGTATGCGGTAAAATAATTTGGAAAAAAAAATATTAACTAGTTTTTGTAATTTCATTGTGCTCCATAAAGTTGTGTATAATGAGAACAATGACATGATCAAATTTCAGTATTAATATGTAGCGCTGCTAAAGTAGAAAAACATCAATGAGAGAGAGACAAATAAAAATACAGGCTGATGTAAAATATGATAATTATGGCTAAAAAGAGATGACGATTGACGATTAATAGAAAAGTACACAAGACTGAGAACCGACGCGCGACGTGCGCCGCCGGAGTGCGGACAACTACCTATAAAAAAGAATATACTATAGAATTAGTATGTCTTGATTTAGAATCTTATTATTAAACCTCCATAACAAATTGATTGACATTTCTCATCAATAAAAAATAACCGCTCGTACCTCATTATAAAATCGTAAGAACTCAACGCTGTTTAAAATGACATACAATGCTCCATTGCAAGTACGAGGTACTTACCTATGTCAAACGACAAAGACAGCGTCCAAGGTCTACAACTTTCAAATAATGATAATACAATACCCGCCGGATATGTCCGAATTCGTCACATTGACCAAATGAGAAATGGGAGTTAGGGACCAATTTGAACAAAATGGTTTTCGGATTGGAAAAATATTTTGTTTCCCTGGTAAATTTTCTTTAGAATCAAAATCTAAGGAGAATGTGTTGGAATTTTTATCTAATCATGTCACGGTATTGTGACATCGAACCATTATTTTGTAAAGTTCTTTTATCTTTACATTTGATTTGTTGATTGTGAAAAGCTTTCGCAATATCACTAAAAGAATCGTCATTCTTAAATGTGTTATTTCCACGTGGTTTTCGATAGGTACATAATATAAGTTCAGACAAACAGACATAAATAGGTACTTCCTACCAATAAGTTATTCTAGTTACAGATAGTTATCTTGATTTGGGGACTAACCAAATATTTCAGAGAATTAAACCTTGTAACTGCGACCTACGTGTATTTGGGGTTCCGTACAACTTTAATAAACCTATGGTTATAGTCCCACCTATCCCTTTCATAGAGATATCTCTGATATGGTTTAATATTCATTTGTATTCCGTTAAATCGCAAAATTCAAGCATCAAAATGTCAGGTATATTCAAAAGTAATTTGTGTTGCAAACAAATTATTACATCCGAAAATAGAAGATACACAATGTATTTTTAATAAGACATTATTGTGTCACTAACAGGTTTTCGATCACAGTCTCGGTAATTTGTTCCGTGGTTCTAAAAAGCAAAATTAACTCTTTAATAGCCACAGAACCTTCGTCGCCTTAACCTCGTTCAAGGTTTCTATGTAAATGACGATGTTGGAAACTTTGCGTACATAAGTTTGCTTAATAGAAATATAGTCATCATTCATTGTTGATCTGTGGTACGGAATGAATGTGGTTGTGTTGTTCGTTTTGTTCGCGTCAGTGTATTGTGAAGTGGGGGTTCTGGGATCAGTCCCAAAAGTTGAGCCGAAGTTCCCTTATATCCCTTACGATGATGAAGCGCTGCGATGTGTTAGTGAGGACTGTGTGTGTTACGAAGTCATTGACGGTGAAGAGACTGATGTGATAGATGAAGTGACAGTCCCCAGTCGAACAGTAGTGCCTAACAGTAATCGAGAAATTGGTACAATGAACGGTGGGGTGACCGAGTCAAGTCAAAGTACTACTCCCATGGGACCAGGAGTGGCGCTCGATGCTGCGGATTGCCCTTCTGGTACAAGAGTTGGTACAACTTGTGTGATGCCTGATGATTAATAAAATTTCAATTTAGGAATCTTGTGTGTTCATTCCCTTTCTTGAAAGTCGTAGTATTTTTCACACTGATTTTGTTAAATGGAATAGTTCGTGTTTTATTTTGTGCTACGCACATGAAAAGACATGGTAGATTTTTGTAAGGAAAATTGTGGAGAGGACTGTTTGCCTATTTTTAAAAATCACGCTGAAATTTTAATTACACAAGTTTATCTGATTAAGCGCAATTAAATTATTCAGACCTACGTTTTTCTTGAAATCAACGAATGATTTGTCAAAATGCAACTTAGTATTAAATTCCTTCTCAATCTTCTTTAACGTGTGATCTGGCTTCGTAGCTTTCAAATGGTGATACATTTTGGTTTTTTTGTTGACAAAGTTGTCTTGATTCAAGCAAATATATTCTGTAAATAACATATTTGTTTCATGTGCCACTGACCGTGATTTCTGTGAAAAAAGTAAAATTATATTTTAACACCCTGTTAATAATATTGTAATTTCAATCACTCTGTATCAATATAACATAAAGCGACTCTATGTATAACACTGAAATTCAGTTGCATGCGATTATACTGGACGCTAGACCCAACATAGTCGGGAACAGGGTACGGATATGATACGATATCAAACAAACAAAAGTACATAATGCCACATTCTTGGATTAATTGAAATCGCATTGCGTTTATCACGTTTGCAGTTTTATTACGGCGAGCCTTAGTAAGCCCATAGTCAGCCATACCCACCTCACATGATATTTACTGATTGTAGATCCATAATGGCGACCTTCCCATGGAATCGAGGCCGATGGTTTAATCGCTAATTGAAAACAATAGAATTTCACCTTGATGCCCATATAAATCGGTTTACCGTAAAATATTTTTTTGGGAATTGAATTCGTTAGCATATTTACGAAAAACATTGACAAGTTATTTATCAACAAATATTTAGAAGGATAAATTAAAATAAAATTTGTTACAAGTATATAACAAATAATTTCAGAAGTCTTTCACTTTGCGCATGATATTTCATCACCTCTGCTCACAAAACAAACATCCCGAGGATACCGGCATGTGACATCCACCAACATGCTTGCGTGGAGACCGATTATTGCCGATTCTCTGTCAAAGAAAGGACGCTTGTGGCGCAGCAGTGGAATCATAAACGTTGATTATCCTATGGTAAGAAGAAGCACTCATAAGAGTGTCACACATTAAAAAACGAAAAGCTATTTATA
Source organism: Ochropleura plecta (assembly GCA_905475445.1). Taxonomy (NCBI): domain Eukaryota; kingdom Metazoa; phylum Arthropoda; class Insecta; order Lepidoptera; family Noctuidae; genus Ochropleura; species Ochropleura plecta. The sequence goes on along the minus strand of FR997744.1, from coordinate 4,755,557 downwards.
TAATTTCAAACCGTTTCCAGAACCAGTATTCAATAATAATGACATCACATACAAATGAGCAATCGTTCGGCGGTAATTAAGGTAAATTATAGAGCCAATTACATCGAAGTTGTTCTATATATACGTGCAACAAAAGGCGAGAGCTGGTCGCTTCCTCAGCAATAAATCCGCATTGATTGAGCGCTATAAATCTACTGTGCGCCCGCGCCGTCGCATCGGTTACACCTTATAGGGTTGCTACAAGACACAATATGTGTCAGAAGATCATTTTTAATACTGAAGAACTATATAAGTTTACGAACTTGCTCCATCCATACTATATAAAAAAAAGTTTGGGTTTTTAAATAGAACTTGCTTATTAATGCGCCTATTTAATTTATATGTTTGAGTAATAACCTAAATGACACTTTAGTTTTAGCTAAAGTGTCATTAATCGCCTGATTAAAATAAAGAAATATTTAATTAAATGACAATGTTATTATTGCAAAAAAAAATATTATGATGCATAAACAAACGAGCTTAACGATTTGTTATACTAGCAGAAAAAAACTGCACGTAACTGTGTTGCGTAACACGATCACATTTTACACAATACATTAAACTAATAGTACTAATAGAAAGTAATGTTGAAAACGTTCGTTCCATACATTTGGTGCGCCTAATACCTACTGATGAATGTTATTTTAAACTTTAATGACCCTTGTTCCCATTTAATGACAGTACAAATAATTTTATTTCAGAACGAATAGTTATTGAGAAGGCCAAAAAATGTTTGAGGTGGTTGCGTGAATGTAGAGAACTGATTTATTTACACGTTTGGAATCTAAACTGCAAACTCAATTGTGCAGTTCATTGCGTAACGATTTGCAAAAGCTTTATTTGTTTTTAACTAACAATCATTGGCGAAATCACTAAATAAATAACGTAATGATTTAAACTTTTATTACTTACTCATCAGTTGGGAGTGTGATTCCGAGTATTTTCTTGGGTAATAATTAAAGGTCAAACAATTTGGTTGATGTCATAACTATTATCATTTGAAGTTCGAACCCTCAATGTAATACCAAGTCCAAAAATAAACCTATGGAAATTGTACTAAAAACACACAGAAAGAACACATAGATTGGTAAGGGCTACTTGATATTCTCAATCACCAGGGAAAAAAGAGGACACCTATACTCAGCAATGGGAAGAACAAGGCTGCTAGTCATGATGAAGAACTCTGCTATTCACTTATATACGAACAATAGACAAGAAGATAACAATAGACTAAGCTCTTCACTATACGGACGATTTTAATTCCACCAGTCAAGCAGATTGAGTATGGCGATTGCATACTACTACTAAGCAAAATTTATATAGAACTCATAAGCTTCGTTCGTAAAAAAACTTACCACTTACTTTACTTTATCAAAATAGTATGTCGACTGTAAAATAAAAGAACTAGATTTTTTTACTCCGATAGAATCCGCCACTTGCTGAAACTAATTAAACAGTAAATCTTATTTGATACACTCGTGCAAACTAAATATTAGTCAATAAAAAGATATAAATACTCTGTCATCCAACTCAATATACAGGCAGCCCTAATCCGCGGCAACACGTGTGCCGCAGCGCAGGCGCAGTCGGGAGACACGTTTGATTTACGCGCCCCCAGCGCGATACAAATTGCCGCTCATACCGCAAACAAACGCGGTATTATCATATACCGATATGACGAGCATTGTATTGCACCTTTAGATGTATTTCTTTATGCTTAAAGTCACCATATTGCTCTGTTTCTTGTTTTGTCAAAGGTATAGATATCCATTTTGGTATTTGATCTAAATGATCAAGTATCTTTCACGATATCCATGTTGGTCAGTTCTGTATTCATTAATTTCCATTGAACATGTTTATATTTCTAATCCATTTAACATAGCCGTCGTTATCTAAGAAATTTAAGCGAGGATATTAAACACTGTTTTTGACAACATTGACAGCCCAGTATGTAAGCCCACAAGGTGTCAACTGTTTTGATGGGGCAGTCAGCCGTACGCCCGTATAATCACATGATTTTTTGAAATCTGTCGTGCTGCTTCGAAATCAATCGTTGTCAATGCAGTATTTAGTATATGAAGGGCAAACTCCTATTTTAAGGCTCCATGTGATAAGTTTCTCCTTGAGGAAAAATATGATTAAGGAGCGTGTTACTGGTCCACCTGTCATAACATTATATCGATTGATGTTTACGTTGTATCTATAACGACGCACCGCGCGCCGCCGCGCCGCCGCCCGTGGTGCTTCGTTTATGAAAATGTGGAAAACGAAGGGCTTCGTAAAATATTGAAGTTCACGAATAGATAAACAAAAAAAAAACCGTAACATCAACATCACGTCAGTAATCTCTAAAGGTTTGAGTAAAGAGGAGAACATAAACATATTTCCAGTTATATTTTAGTCCCATATGTTGAAAGGTGAGCCTATTGCCATTGGCCGAGCACAAACCTAGACGCTGGATGTCTACTGAGAAATTCCTGGTGGAAAAATACAATAACACTAGAAATCGACGTAAAGATTTTAAACTTAAGTCGTAAAACAAGTAGAACTTATGACAAAATAATATATCCTCATCAAAAAGGAGGAAAGGTACAAAATAGTATAACTACCTTAAGTTTCCTAGTAAAAAACATCAACATATTTCACAAACCCCATCAAAAGTACGATAAACAAATAACTGGCAGTATTGTTTATGCGAAAAGAGACTCAAAGAAAAACGTTGCAGTGAATCATTGAGCTGGCGGGATGAAATCTGCTTTGCTTACAAATAGACAATGCTGGAAGGAAACGCTAACGAATTAGCAAGCAAGTGAGTGGGCACTTTGATCACGGAGTCGTGTCAACATAGCTTGCGGGCCTCGTTAACAAGCCGATCGGCACACGTCACTGACGAGGATTCTTTAAATGTATGGACGAATTGTAACTTAGGCCGCGTTAGGTTAAAATAGGTAGGCATTTTAAAATAGGTGGGAATTTTAGTGAAAGTAAATAAATAAGTAGTAAGAGCTCTTGGTGTGACCCAAGACCCGAGACCTCTGATTTCGGTTCATGTCTGAATTGTAAAATTATCAAATTTCGAGTTGCGGTTTGTTCGAAAGAGATACCGCGGCCCCGGAACGTAAAGGGCAATGGAAGGAACATGGGTGGGTTTTGGTCAGTATAAGTCTGACACTCCCCCCCGCTCCGCCCAGAGCGGGGGAAGTTATTCGATGATTTCCCACCCCAAAAAAAATACATGTAGTAGAATTACTCTATTAAGACTATAGAAAACCCCTTTTTTAACTAATTATATAAAAAAACTCATCTGATAAAAGATTCTTTTCTGGAATAAACCAGGCGCTAGTGCACGTAGCAGATGTGTTCTAGGAAGAGCATTGTGTAAGCGAGGTGTCGCCTCTGTTGTGACTGCTGATTGACTGATGCTGCCAACTAATCCGATGCTATTCCACGCTATTCTCGGAGCCGAGCAAATATGCCTCCGTTTGATACTATCAATGTTTACATGTTCGTTTCTATATCTGCAGTAATGTGCACGTGATTCTGCAATGTTGCCGATTAGATATTTGATTACAGTAACATTATGTCGGTTGGTTATTTGATCTGTCTTTATGTGAGTTTAGTCTGCACGCAGTGTTTTAAGAACTTATGATAAGCCGCAACTACAGTATCAAAAACTGTTTTGACTTTCTTTCAGCTACATAACATAACATAGGTTAACGACGTATTCAATACTACTTCTTAAATGAAAAAAGCACTTCGCTCAATTTGCACGTTAAGATTCAATTTAGTTGTTTTTCTTAACTTCATTCTAAAACACCTTTTTTCTCATTAAACTCATTTCCGTCTTGATCCAAAACCAAAATCTTTGAGTTTGATTCTATTATATTTATGACCTAAACACTTTTCACAAACTCAATTCCACCGTTGCCATTACAATCATCCGCATCATTAGTACCCGCGTCTATCACAGCAGATCTATCATCACGTCCACCTGCATTTCCCTCTAATACTCTCAAACATAAGAATGCCAGGTAGTCGCGCGGCCCAAGTACCGAAGTGTTGTGATTGCTGACAGAGAGGTGCCAACTTCTATTCTGAGAGACGGCGAGGTTGCCGATTGGATGCGGTATTGCTGGCATCATCAAGGCGTGTTATACAACGGTAAAGGTGAAATTGAGTAGCGAATACGATTTTGATGTTTTACTTTGATCTCAAGAGTAAGTAAATCGAATTCATTAATTAATGTTAATTTAAACTGTTTTGAATTCTTTGTATGATTAATTCGAGGATGTGTAATTTTAATGAGACAACGTTATCTACATAAACTCACGCTTTTTCCCATGAGAGTAGGCACTACGTTAATCCTACTAATATTATAAATGCGAATGTTTGTGAGGATGGATGGATGGATGGATGTTTATTACTCTTTCACGTCAGAGCGGCTGAACGGATCTTGATGAAAATTGGCACAAAGGTAGATTATAGTTTGGAATAGCACATAGGATACTTTGATACTTTTTTCGATATCACGCGAGCGAAGCCCCGGGCGCCAGCTAGTGAATCATAAATAGTGAATTAGAGAAACATTTTTGTATAAATGCTTGTCCACCAGGAACACACACGACTTGTTTACCTATAACATTCTTGAGCTTATTGTTTCGAACATGTAGGTAACTTAAGTTCTTTCCACTTGAAATCTTCTAAATCAAGCGTAGAATTTTATGTTTTCACACGATTCATTTGTAACACTAATTTATGTTTTAAAGTTATTGTGAGCCTGGAACAAATGCAACGATACAATTTGCTCTCTCACTGTGAACAAAACATCTATGTATAGAAGACATTTTAACACCACTCAATTGTTATTATTTTTTCAATAAGTATAATATATTATACTAGGTACTACGCACTTCCGCAGATACACTATGATATGAAGGAGAAAGAAGTAAATGTTGCCGTGACATCTAACAAGGGAGAATGGTAGAAGAAAACGTGTTGCGCCGACCTCAAATAGAATGGGACAACGGCAGGAAATGATGATGACTAGCTACTACGTGCGTTCCCGGAGTCACTTACCCCACGACTCAGCTCCTGTAGCTCGCAGCGTGATACCTTATGACACTCACAAATTACGTGGCGTTTTATTGCTAAAAAAGTTTTAAAATCAGTTTAGATCTAGAGATTTCCCACACAACCTCACAAACTTTACCTCTTTACAGTTTTATTATATTAAATAGCAAGTATAGATAATGATTTCAAAAACAGCAATAATTTCCTGGTTCCAGTTAAAAACTATGTCATGTGGTTAAAGTCTGTTTGATGGTATTTGTCCACCTTGAAGGTGTATTAATTGCAAAAAAGCAATATACGGGTTTCAGTAGACCAGACAAAAAACGTGTGTGTCTGTATTAGGTGAATATTTTTGAAATCTGAAATGAATCCAAAGGTTCTAAATGTAAACTAACATAATTTTGCCAGACTAGCTACAGCTAGCAACTATTCTGGCAGCTGGTATACGGTCCAACGCTATCACTAATAGACAATAGTGATTTGTGTCCCAGGCCTCATTGGTTGTTAACTGATCCTATCAGCCATTACGTGTTATTAATTAGATCATTAAGGTTGTTGTTTCGAGATGCAGGTAGCTAAATCTGTTTGATTATATACGTGCCTACTGTATTGTCTATAGCAAGAGAAGTGTAAGTCATCGTAATTGCTTCGATGACGACTCTAAAGATTTGTGGAGTACTTTAAAAGTCAAAGAATGCCGCGTTGGTCTAGTGATTGCAATTGCCACTGCTGAGCATGAGTTCCTGGGTTCCATTCCCAGGGTCCCAGGGAGAGCGAATTGTTATTAGTTTTTTTTTAATTAGGAATTTCTCAGTACCTATCTTCTTTGGAATCTGGATTGGTGCCCGATTGAAGGCCATAAGCTAACCCCCTATTACATGGAACTTACAGTGTACTATTCGGTTCACCCCTGACTATACCTTCGGGGATTAAAGGCGTTTTGTTATGTTTTGTCATAAGCAATCGTATGTGAAGATTTCATTACCGATTTATGACCAATACATTGTATTAGTATCGTTCTGAGTGATAAAATGAGTTTTAAAAAAAAGATAATTGGTTTATGTGAGGAATAGAAATAAAGTAAACGATAACGTGTCGGTGGACAGGGGAGAGAGAAAATAAAACGAGTTACACTGACCTGAAATAACATGACACATGGGCAGAACATCATGAAACTGAACTAATAGATTAGTTCAGTTACTAATACAATATTGCAATAAAGAGCATTTTTAATTGTTTGTACATAATAGGCTCAGAAACTACTGAACAGCGGGTAAAACCGTTGCACGCTGGGCAGAGCTAGTCTTAGATAAAACAAAATCTAGAAATTAAGAGTTAAAACAATTTCGTTTAAAGTCCTCTCAATTGTTATGTATTTAAATAAGTATACACATGTAGTAGATAATTACGAATGATTTTTGACAAATAAAGGGTTTTTAAGGAAGATTTCCTTTATTTTGGTCCAAAAGGCAGACATTTCCGAGGTGTGACTAAATATCGGCTCTCTCGCTCGTCGCCCACGGTCCATCACCAACACTAATGGTGATTTGTGTCGCAGGCCTCGTTAGTTGTTAACTGATCCCACACTACGTCATTAGCAGAAGCTTTTTAAAATATTGCAGCCATGTTGTGTGACAAAGTATTTATTTTGTTTTGTGAGAACTTGATTGGTGGAAATAAATTGCAAGATTCGTTATAGCAAGTGAATAGCACAAATCAACCTCATTTCCAAATATTGAATTTGCCAAAAGACTTCAAAAATTGTAAAGCAGTATTTACAACCTATCCAATATACCTAATATACACAGAACACGAGAGGCACTGGCCGGTCGTGTTTCTGCGTACCTATATTACCAAAGAATCCAGTAATTACAATGATACTAGTTTAATATCATTAGTATTGTTTCTAGAAGTCATGAAATCACGAGACATAGTTAGACGTTTATAAAATAATCTGGATATTTCACTAATTTCTAAGTGGATTTTTAAAAGCCCTTAAATGACAAGGATGGGCGAAGTCTGAATGAGGAATAAGTTCAGCGGGATGGTATAGTAGACCAGCAGATTTTTAGTACCGAAGATATGTTGCTATTGAGAGGGTTCGGAATGATGAAGAGAATTTCTTTATATGTCGATGTCACTTCCACCCTGAATGTACCTATATATAAAGTAATCATGTCTATTAGTTCGTCACACGTTCTCCAAATACTAAGGTAAAATAAATAAGTTCAGAAACCCGATCACGAAGTTATTCATTCTCGTGTGTTTATCATTCCGTGGAATCCGACTAAATGTCAAACAAATAAATCGTACTTGTCCTACAGAAAAACTAATGACTTTGGGAACAATTAATTACTTAGGTACTCAAGGAGAAGTGTGGCTGGAAAAGGATTTTTGTTTCAAAATTACAAAATGAAATAAACAAAAGAACACCCGGACTATATAATTACTTTTCAAAGTCATTATATTAGTTCTCGTTTATTCATTAAAATACAAAATACTTAAATATTTCTTAGTAAAATCATAGAAACTAAGAAAACAAACATTTAAAAATACAAAAAATTGTAGCCCACTGGTATCGGGAACAGGGTCCAAGCTACCGGTAGTTAGGACTCCAGAGACAGGAACCTCCTCACAATACGAGCCGTATCGAGGAGTACTGCCTTCTGAATCAGGCCCTTGATCCAACCGCCTAAGGAGAGCTTCGACAGATGTAAACAACTAGTATATTTAATATTCATGTACTGATTCATAGCTGTATGCTCCTGTACATTTACGCTCCATCCTACCTCCCCTCAGACTTCACTTGCACACTTGACTCCACACGCATTACCTACACAATACTTGACCTACTTACATTTTCTATTATATTAATTCATTTAAAATATTTATGTTTCCATCACTTTTGCAAAATTCATTTATCATCATCAAATTGTCTAGCGTATGGAAATTTTGCAACTATATTGACAATTTGAGAGTCTTTGGATCCGCAACGCAGGGTCTATTTTTGTAATAATTTTGTAATAAATACAAATATTAGAACAACATTTAAAAATGATAATTATGCATAATTTAATTATGTTCCATTGTCAGAGTTCATACTTTAAAGAGAAATAAAGATATATATTGTGTACTTACTTTAGTACCAGAGATTTAAATATCTTCAGTTCCTAGTTTACTATAGATTCACTAGATTTATTTATTTATTAGATTTGATTCGTTTATAATTTTAATTTTAACCGTCCAAAAATGGATTACGGGTTAACCCGTATCATCCTAGTGATACGGACTTCGAAACTTCCACAATCCCTCTTCCACTAAGTGACATCAATATTTACGCCAACCTCCTGCAAAACCAATCCACAGATTAGCTAAACGATCACTCCAGCAATAAAAACGATACTTTACTCGCGAAATATATGAAAGAGCTGTCAAACAATGCCCGGAGTAATGAATGCGATGCCACAGAATAAAATTATGACGCCGGGAGGGAAGTGAAGACCTGACCGACGCGTAAATCAAACCTTCAGGGTTTGATGGTTACCACACACGATTGTTTGAATAACTTACTACATATACTGCTAAGGGAGATTAAGACTTGCGAAGGGAATATGAGGGTGCAGTTTTGATTGGAAATATTCCGGGAAGGGGTGTTCTGAGTTTATGAGAAAAATAGTTTTGAGAGGAATGTTTCATCATTAGTGTGTTGTACTTTTTGAAATTTGTTACTCTTAATAGTATTTGGGTACTTAAGTACTTTTTCTAATACGGAACAAAGTTACATTTGACTGACACACGTTTCATTTTAATCTTTAAATTCAATTCAAAGATTTTAATTAAACGTGTATGTACGTTTTATTTATTTATTTAAACTTCATGTACAATTATTAGTGGTACATAGGCGGACTTAATGCCATAAGGCATTCTCTACCAGTCAACCTTTGGGTAAAATACGACAACATTGTGATAGGGTACAAAAATATTTATATCTAAAACTATTTGTTTTCGAAAACATTATAAATATTTATACGGATACTAATACACATATACATATCAAATAAACTAATAAATACAATTAAAAAATAAATAAAAACGAGAACTTTAACAGTAATTACTATGACTTTTAATTTTAATTATGTATTTTTTTTTAGTTAGGGTTTTCGGAGATACCCTCATTTTTACAATCACCATTGTAAATATAACTACTACTATACTAAGTTATAGTTATATTGGTACCAATTACTTTAAAAATGACAGCTCATAAACTTCCATATAGCAACATAAATACCGGCCTCAAGTAAATGAAATCAGGACACGCCACAATAGTGGCAGTAAGTCCCCTCTTTGAGGAGTGGCTGGAGAGGCACCATGGCGTCCTCACCTACCGCCTGACGCAAGTCCTCACCGGACACGATAGTTTCAGGAAGTTAGAAGGTTTCTGCACATAATCGGGCGGGAGGAAACGCCCGGGTCACCATTGTAACGATCGCCCGGAGGACACGGTGCCCAGCTTGGGCGGAGCACCGCCGTGCCCTCGTAGAAGCGATCGGCGGCGGTGATCTCTGGTTCAGTACATGGTCCGGAGCAAAAGGGAATGGGAAGCGGTCACGGCCGGTCACCACCTTCTGCGAAGCAGTCATGCTAGCGAATGAGGTGGCCGGTCGTTTAAGGGAGAGAACCTCGAACGGACGGTGGACGGTGAGCAATGGGTAGCTTACGGTTTGTCCGTCTATTATATGCGACAGGCCGTGTCAAAGCAGAGGGGCCTGCCAGGGCCACCGCCTGCCGGGATTGATGGTTGTTCGAAAGAGTCCGAAGAAGCCCCGGAACATAAAGGACAATAGAAGGAACATAGGTGGGTTTTAGTCAGTACAAGTCTGACACTCCCCCCCCCCCAGAGCGGGGGAAATTATTTGATATTTTACCGTCCGCAGAAAAAAAAAGTTAATAAAATCACTCAAACAATAAAAAAATCCAAACAATAAATAACCGCTGTTACACAACAACCCCATCTATCGAAAAAAATAACAACTTGCGTACACGCAGCGCCGTTTTGACATCGGAACTAATTGGCCTAATTTATCCGGGTTACCGTCACCGAGACGATACTGGGACGAGACAGCGACGGGACGGTAACGTAACTGGACCTGGGAGGATATATGAGGCACGCTGACTCGCATAGTTCGGATTACGAGGAGAACTGGTGATTTGTATCTATGGGGATAATATGCGGCAGACGCAATTAGGTGGGCATTCCTTTAGGGAATTTAAATGTAGATTACAAACAACAAAGAAATAGTAAGATCTCAATCCGATTCATTTTCACGTAATCCTTAGAAAAGTCAACAACACAATTCTAAATATGTCAAGTCGGTTTCGTAATTTGATTAAACAATAAAAAAACCTATTAAAAGAGGAAAACATTATACACTTTTCCCGTTGATAAGTATTTGGACTGTGCCACGCTAGAATACAATTTTTTTTTTGCCAAAAAATTCAGCCCAGTCACGTCCAGGCTTGACCAACCGCTGGGCAGTGCAGCGATGTGTTGAAAGACTAAGTTGGAACTTATACAGAGTTGTCAATCGTGAAATGAAATCCCTCGAACAAATGCTACAAAAATCTCGTATTTTGACTTTCAAACCTGTTTTTATTCGGCTTTTCCTCGTACATTTATTATGCTGTGATGTTTGAGTAACATCTGACAGATACCACTGCTGATCATAATAATTTTAGTTAGAAATCGATGATACTTATTTTTTAAGAATAATTTTAAGATGTAGTTTTTCTTTCGTTATTTATGACTTTAAAAAAAGGGAAAGTAAACTTATTCCTAATACAAGTTGGTATTGTAGGTAAGGGTACTGGGAAAACTTAAAGTGGTTGACTAATCCCACAACCACGTTTTTGACAGATGACATTTGGGCCTTTCTCCTCGTATCTCGTACGGGAGACCACAAATCTCTTATTTTTACGAGGAGCCTTGTACAGTTGGGAACCCTGACCTAGGACTACGTGGCCCTCTTTCAACAACAAACGGCTCAAATACATAACTTCAAATTAGACTTTTGTTTGACGTTTTCAGCAGTCATTGCCGTTAGATGTCGCATCGTTAACAAATTATTTTTTACAATTTATTTACCGTCATATGTCTGTTGGCACAAGTTAGCTGATATTCACTTTAACACTTAAAATATTTAACTGATTTCAGATTTATTTTGAAAAAATACCAATTATATAAATGTGTCTCCCTAAACTTGAACAGTCAGGACTTATTGAACAGTAATTTGAATTCCGCCATATTTCTCCGTTTTTTAAGGGACACAAACATACCTATTGGTTGCGCCTAGTCCAAAATGTATCGCAATGACACACGTGTTAACGATATCTGTACTTCATGCGCATGACTCATAAATCGCGAGTCTTATGAGAATTATACATTTTATAAATAAACAAAAATACTAGTTCAAAACCACTATAGTGCTGTGACTGTGTCAACGGTTAGTGATAAGTTCTCTGAAATTTTAAATATTTCTAATTGGTACCTAACTTACAAAAAGATCTAAAGTTTTACTATTACAGAATAAACATTGAAAGACATAAAAAGAGGGAGAGATTACATAGTAGTTCCGGTTGAAAAAATACACACAAGACAGTTGAAGAAAAGATAAAGCTGTCCAATGAAATCAATAAAAATGGATTCTGAACGTACGATAGAACCATCAGAAATAAAATCAAATGCTACTATAATTGAAATCAAACAAACATTGAATATAGATATTGTGTGTAGTGATACTTCAAAGATTGAAGACGAAGCGCTTATAACAAACGCGTTCAAAATTAAAATATTACGAAAACAAACAAACGACGGAGCCACTGTTTATTTGAGTTACGATGCTATATCGCGCCGTACCGAAGACGAACAGGATTTCAGCGCCAACATACATTATTACACTATTCCTTTGTGATTTTAATCGTGTTTCCTACAAAATCTAACAAAACAAACAGAAATTAATAAATTTCTTCACACTGTTTTTATTATTGATAGTGAAAACAAATAGTTTTATGAGAACATTGTGAATAGAAACGTAATCTCGTTACAATTTATGGGCGATTGTAATTATACGATTCGTTGCTGGATATGAAACACGTTATGGATAAATAACAAATGGGTGATGAGAGCAATTAATTAAAAATGACGGGCTTATTTAAAAAAAAAACTTTAATTTCGCTATCGATGATTTCAATTGTTTGAGTTTTATAGAGCTTGCTGAGAAACAACCTTACATGTGATTAAAAAGAATAACCTTCTTGCAATCTTAAATTAAATTTTAGCCTCGTCAATGATTATGTGGCGAAAACTAGCAAATACCTAAGCATATCACGTTACGTTACTTAATGCCAGTAGAAAGCTATGATATATGTAGAACGAATAAAGACAATTATATCAACAATAATAACAACTAAGACTTTATCAGTGTAACAAGTAGTTCACTACTTCGACTAAGTAATCTTTTAGGATCATTTTGTATCCAATTGAATTGTTATTGAGTTCGTCATCAAGTTGCAATAAAAGTAAAAAGTAACAATGCAGAGCTAAACACGATAAAGAAAATAATAAATTCTTGGTAATTCATGACATGTGCGTGAGAGTTAAATCTAAATTCACCGAGACCAAGGGAACTATTCTCAAAGTTATAATAAACAAAATTGGTCCAATATTTTTACCCAGAGTTGATTTGATTTCTGTTGAGTAGAGCTGTGTGAGAAGGACAATCCAAAATAAAAGATTGTTGTAACGTTTATACTAAATAACGATGTGGCTAATAATAGTAATTAGGTGTAAGTATAGCAAGTACAGGTAAGGGTAAAGTAAATTAAGAAAAAGATATACTGCACCGATCAAAAGACATACAAATCCTACACGAAATTACGTACTAAGGTCACAAGATTCTGCATGCTTTATCGTCAAAAACATTCATTCGTTCAATACTCAAAGTATCGATCGCATTTCGTTACAAATACAATACACATGTGAATTTTATCTCCATTTATATTTCAATCATCTCGCAACTTTATTCTACATCTCGAGAATATCCTCCCAGCTGTGGCTGCCACAGTCCGTCGTATCATGACTTATGCCCCAATTGTTTGTTTTCATTACGAGCTCTCGTAATCCTGTATATTTTTTGTTTCAATTTTTTTCCAGCACTCAAAATAGATGGTTTGTTTGTGAGCCGTGAGAATTTGAAAGGGCATGTCAACGGTAGATTAGTGATTGATATTGCGTTATGTAGGTGGTCCGATTAAGATATTTGGGAGAACTTTTAAACCTTTGTGTTTGTGATTATTCTAGCTTTTTTATGTAGTACTTACGTTTACTACTCTATCATCGCCATTGTAGTTAGAATGGTTACTATACTAACTCAACCATAGGTAGTAAAACTCAACCTCGTAAAATATACGACCTAGAAGTTAACTAAGTATACTAACGGCAAAAAAATACTTAAAAACCTCAACATGACACCGATCATTCTAAACAGTCAAAGAAAGACAAACTTATACGCTTAAAGAGCATCGACGAACCATTAAAAAATGTCGTTCGCAAACTCTCAGCCGTAACATCTATTTTTGGAGAACAAATTGCAAATATAATGCTAAAACGTGAAGTTCAAGACAAAATTATCGAGGTAAGGGTTGTAAAACAAAATGTGTAGATAAGATAAAAGCCACATGCAGGCGTCGATACTGCAATGTGTTAACTTTTTTCCGCTCTTGTAAAAAGTTACAGTTAGATGATCGTAAAGCTGTCTGCGATGCTCAGCGTACCTTTAAAAAGTTCTTACGTGAAAACTGCTGTTGTACAAGTTTTAAGCATTACTACAAAACAGTTTGTGGCAGCTATGTGGCCACTTTTTGTCACAATCACATGCGTGTTTGTTTCATATTCTGATGAGCATGTATGATGAAATGTAACATTGTATTTATCTTCGTTTTATTCATTGGTCATTCCTAGCATCCTTTTTCTTTATGAGTTTGTTAAAACTCTTGAGTCAAACAGTACCGGGAAATTAACAATAATACTCAAAATGTTAGTCATTCATTCAAAATTGTATTGCCTTCATTTTCTACTTTTCATTCTCTTAGCTCCTTCTACAATCATCAAAACATTTTTAAACAAGTTTTCCAAGAGGAATTTAGTTCACACTTTTTTGTTCGGTATTGCTGCTATTGAGTTTTTGATGAAAATTCAGGTATTTTGGGACTACCGAGCGGCAACATGTTTCATACCCAAATGATTATTTAAAATGGTTTGGATAGGCTCGTGAGACACAGAAAGTTCAGCAGCTACCTCTCTCAAATTTTAATGAGGATTTTCAGTCACTATTTCCTTCACTTTTGCGATGTTAACATCAGTTGAAGACATTGATGGCCTAGCAGAGCGAGGCAAACCTTCTATTACATTTTGGAAGCTTTGTACCGCTCATAACCAAATTATTTTGATAAAGTCGATTCACCGTAAGCCTTCTGTAACATTTTCAGTGACTCCGACATGAAATTCTATTGGCGATGCAACATTTCAGACAAACTCTTTGGTCGATGTTTTAATCCATTATGAAATTTGCAATACACATTAGATGTGATCTAATTAAAAACAGAACTGCATGTAATTAAAATAACATATACAACTCAAACTCCGCGCCGAAACCAGTTGTGGCAATCTAACAACAAACAATAACAAAACCTTCAAATCATCCATCATCAAAGAAGTCATCCATTACCTACCGATACTTTTTTCACTAGATGTAAATCTCTGAAAATTACCATTGTATTTTCCCCAAACATATAATCGACAAAAATCGAGCCATCCTAATATTCCTACCCGGATGTAATTAATTCATAACCTACTGCTCCATAATTCTCTGAAGCTTTTAATCTTAAGTTTACATTACAGTTTTTGCAAAAATAATCAATCCTCTATCATCATGACCACGTGTGACTGAGTGGCTCGTATCTTATGCCTACGCAAAAACGTTGTCCTACAAGATTTATGGAACTCTTGAGTATCGAGGTTGGGTTGTGTGCTTGTGATACGCGAGTTTTGGAGACATAAAGTGTAAGAAAACCCAAGTAAAAAATTAACACAGTAATATGGATTTCTTGATTACATGGCAGTGTTTTCTGCGACTCTAGAAATATTCTACAGCAAAAGGAATGTTGGTATCAAATGTAATTTGTTTTAGTTGCTGTAATGATGTACAAGTTTTGCTTCCGGAAGTTTTAAAATATGAGATTTTTCAGAGCTGATGACTACTACTAAGTATTGTTATATTAGGTTAGCTAACATAGCTGATTATTAAAGCATGGTTCCAAAACATAGATAACATTTTGAATGGTTAAATATTTAGTCCTATTTTTTTGTATTTTTTTTTACTTCAGATATAACAAAATACTCATAGTAATCTTTCAAATTGATTCTGAGGTGGCTATCTCAAATTAAATTATGTTTTATGAGATACTTTAGAAAAACATTTTTAAAGAATGTCATACCTACTATTTCTCGTCACACACACATAAACGTTTATGACACAATAAATAGGTACCGGAAAATCTATATCTTCTTTAAATTCTTGTAAACGATATTTATAAGGGAAACCATTCATCTAACCTGCTGCTGATTCATTATTTTTTTTATTTTCAACTAGTGGGTAGTGATGATGCCTAGTTAGTAGTTGATGGTTCTGTTTTCAGGAGATATCTGACAAAAAACGACTTTTGGAATCAGCTTTTTAAAGGAAACGCATAATAATTCATTTCGAATATCTTTTATCTCTTCTTCTTAAATCGCTACCTAAGTCTCCTTTTGATCGAAGACCTAAGTTGATAATTTTATTAAAACTCATCTCAAATTAAGAAAATTCAGGTTTTTTTGTAGATAATGTATTAAAATGAAAAATATAAGATGAGTAAACCATTTGCACCAAAAACAGACAGAGATGTCAGAACGAAAAATAAAACTAACAGTAATTAGTAACCTTTGAAATAACAAAACGAACGAATTGGAAGTATTCAGAAGTATTCAAGTCAAGTAGCATTGAAGTTTTTTCACGTCCGCCGGGCGTCGGTTAATTACCACAAAAAATGTTGCCCACCCCTGTCGGGTCATCAATCTAAATTGACATGTTTTGTACCAGGCTTGTTGCTCTATTGTTACTTAAAAATTCATAAAATTGGTTTGGAATATCAAATTAAAAAATATGTGAACCATGTGTGTGACTGGTCAGCTATAAAATTGAGGAAGAACAAAGAAACTAATAACAGATTTTGTAATAGACGAAATTGATAGATTTAAATGAATTATAGGATATAATGGCTGTTAGCGATCTATGGAAGAAGAATACTTGATTTTTAAAACTTAAATCTAAGCAAGCCTATTTTTTTAATGTTTATTAAAGAAGTTTTAACAAAGACCCACATATTTTGACATTTACAAAATAGCTTATTTTGGAACAGTTAAAAAACAACATTTAGAACTCTTACTACTACTACTACTATTCTTCAGTAACAGTTCTCAGTCAACAGTCGTTCAATCATGTGAGCTGAAACTTTTGTTGTTGCGCTTACAAGCTTGCGACCGATTTGAAACCAACCGAGCATTATCCGAAGCAGTCACAAAATGTTCGCGAGACAAAAAGATGAAGATAAAAGATCTGAAAGCTGTGCGACATGGCTGGGTGTCAATCGTCGGCGCGGGCGTCGATCGCAGCCGCGCTGCTGACGGATGGATGAATGAACACTATCATAGTGGAGCGATGGGAACGCGAACGATTTGAGCAGCACATACCAAGGACCGAGAATTGCTAAGGGGTTTGTTTTTCACCTTATAAGACTGGAGATATGTTTGGATAGCAATTACAGTCTAGAAAAAACAATTTTATAGTTTAATTTTGTCTTCGTTTTGGGGGAGCTCCCCATACCTTAAACAGTACAGAGCAAAACCTTTTAAAATGTTTTACTGTTTATAAATTAAAAGGCTTTCACAAGTTTTTCCGAGACTATTATTTTATGGTCGTTTTCCTGTTATTGGCAGAATTATGGTTTCGTTTTAACTAAGTATATACTTATCAGATTTAAACACAATTTTAGTTGAGGCTTTATCATATAAATTTGTTTAGTAACTTTGTCATAAAAAAAAAACAAAATATATAAAAATACCTTTGGCGTCATGGAATGCTGAAAATCGGAACAATTTGACATCCGTGCACATGTCTTCTCCATAGGTGGTTAAATTCATGCAAGTCATTCTGTATGCAAAAACTAAAAGCAAGTCTTTTGTGCCGACGTCTTGGAGGGTCCAGTCAAGGGATTGGTGCTTTCTCAATAATAAAGAAAAAAATTATATATCACAATGGTGACTGAGACTAATCTTCATAAATTGCACAACACTGAATAGGTATTTGAAATCTTTAACACAACATAAAAATCAATATTATAGTCAAACAGTTTTATGCTGCACATAGAAGGACCTATGTGCAGCATAACATTGTCTCGCGGAAGAACCAGAAAATAGATACAAATTTCCTTTTTCTCTCTTTCAACAAACTAAAACAATCTCTCACTTCAACTGAGTTGAACTTTACCCTCTTTCTCTCAACCAGGACTTGGACAAAACAAACAGCCAGGACTTCTCTTATTGGGACTCCGTCAATCGGCACAAAAGACCTGCAGACACACAGGATCAATCACTGACCATCGAGTTGGCGCGGCTGCTGCCACTCGCCCCGCCACTCTTGTCCCTCCATCACATTTCTTCACCAGCGACCGATTATTTTTTCAACGCGACACAATAAATCAGTTTTCTGTGCGTTAATCAAGTTATGCGGCGCGCGCGCAGACGGCGGCGCGAGGAGAACGCTTCTGTCGTCGGCGCACGTCGCCAGCGCCGAGCCCGCCCCGGCCCGCCCACCGCCCAATCGCGAGAGCTTCTATTCCCACAGCTCTTCAGCCGCTTTATTTATTTTCATCTGAATTATGTAGTGCACTGTTTGTTGGTTCGACTTTACCTGAACCGGTAGACGAATGTTATCGACGATGTACATTTTGATCTAAACTTATGTACCTATTCAAACCCACTCGGACAGTGAAATTATCCAGAGGCGTTTGTTGAGTCTAAGTTTTATTTAAAATCAAGACAATACTGTACCGATGCATATTAGCCTTATTTTAGCGTGTTAACTACCTTCACACAACCTTAACTACTCAGATAAAGTATAAATTTTGTCGTTACTTATAAAAACCCGTACAACAAAATCTACGAATATTGTGCTAATTAACACGTTAGCTGCGGCACCAATTTTTGCATACTTTCCGTTCCTGCGGCACGAGGTATAATCGGCCCGTACCGTGACCAGACGTTAGGGCGACACGCGGTCTATTAGACCCCACCTCCTTTTACAGACTAAAATCCATTTTCTGGCGCGAAATCAAAGATAAATGAGAATTTTGGTCCTTATTGATATAGACAGTGAATTGATGAACCCTAATCCACCGTCGCCCCGGGATCTGATGGCTAGTTTAGGAATTATTAGCAAAACAAAATATGGGATCTTATACACCTCGTAACGCACTGAAATAGGGCAAATTTTCGCTGCGATTAGTGATGGGAAAAATAATATCGACGTTTTTAAACTGTCTTAACTACGCAAGACTTGACCGATTTTGATCAATTATATCTCATTAGATCGTTTTAAGGGCAAAACCTGGCAAAACAACACAAAGCTATCAAAGGATACATTTTTTTTTAAATAATCTAAATTGTGCTTGAAGGCGCCATAAAGAAAAAAAACCGGCCAAGTGCGAGTCGGACTCGCGCACGAAGCGTTCCATTCTATACCATTAAGAGGCACCTATTACAGACTTATTATTGGAAAATAATGGATTACTGTTTATGCATAAGATTTATCTTTCTATTTGTATATGAAAATCTTAATGCGGTTCACAGAATAGAAAAAAAGGCAACCAGAAGTAGAAAAGAAACTGTCCTATTTATTCTGCCTCGGGCTTTAAAAATACAATTATGTGCTCTCCAATCGACGTGATGCACAACACTGGTCGCGGGAAGCTCGCGTTGAGTGCGGTACGAGGTCAGGGGGGATATGGGACGTTTTAGCCTCGTTCCGCACTGCATTAAAATTATATTAATTCAGTGCGGCACGAGGCCTAAGACATCCGGTACCAAGGTAGGTACACCACCGAGTCCGGAACCATTAGTGATCTCAAATATATATTTATCTCTTTCCTACACTGGACCAAAC
Source organism: Ochropleura plecta (assembly GCA_905475445.1). Taxonomy (NCBI): domain Eukaryota; kingdom Metazoa; phylum Arthropoda; class Insecta; order Lepidoptera; family Noctuidae; genus Ochropleura; species Ochropleura plecta. The sequence goes on along the minus strand of FR997744.1, from coordinate 4,736,133 downwards.
TAAAGCTATGCCATTCGCACGACAGAGAAATTCACTTTTTTGCTTGCCGCACCACAGGGAAGTTGCATCAGGGGTGATTTAGGCCTCGCTTCGCACTTAACGTGTTAATAGGTTCAAGTTGTAAAAGGGCACCTTAAAACGATCAGAATATAGTCGTAAAGATATTGTAGCGGCTTGGTAAGGGGAACACGCCCAACAAAATATTACATCTAAATCCATTGTGCAATTTAGAAGATCAGCGCGATCACACAGAAACAAGTTAAGTGTTTTTTCACATGAGCAGCTCAAACATGTAGGTTTTGGCGCGTGTAAAAAATGAGCAAAATGCTATTTTGCTCATTGCGTGACATAAAGTCACTTTTTGATTTTTCAATCAAGAGAGCCGCTTTTATCATTGTTACGTTTGGAAACGCTTAATACTTATCCTAAAATTGAAAGACATTATGTAAAATAGATAACTACAGCTTACGTACGTACTCATTTAAGTGAATGATTGAATTTTAAATTTATTATTGTTTTTATACGAAAATAATATTTATTGCAGTAGATAAAACTGATATTTAACCTGAAAATTATTATTTCTAGTTTCAACAATATGATCTAAGGGGCCGTTCAAGTATTACGTAAGCACTATGAGGGGGCGGGGGGGGTCTTTGCTTTGCTTATTTTGGATGACATGGGGGGTAGGGGAGTTTAGATGATGATTACGTCATCGGTAGTTATTTACCGAATGGCAACCCTCACATTGTCTTAGCTTGAAAACAAAACGCATTTTCGGGGATTCCCGCAAATAATGTTTGTAAGATTATAATATTTTTGTCCCTTACTCTATGTTGAATACCGTATCAATAAAATCTAATCTCTATCCTAAATCTATTTTCTTATTTTTAAAATTATAATATTTAAAAAAAACAATACAGTAATTGAAAATGTTTACGTAAGCATGGGGGGAGGGGGTAAGAGCTTTGCTTACTTTTGCTGACAAGGGGGATGGGGGGGTAAATAATTGTAATAAATCTGCTTAAGTATTACTTGAACGGCCCCTAAGTACATTTAAAAATAAAACATAACTGCTGGTGTTTCAGAACGCGCTTATAATCGTTATTTCAATGTAATCTAAAACTGTCAATTCCTGTTTATTGTTCTATCCTTTTTTTTTTTTTTTTTTTTCGGGTGGGAAATCATCCAATGACTTCCCCCGCTCTGGGTGGAGCGGGGGGGCATGTCAGACTTGTACTGACTAAAAAAACCCACCCATGTTCCTTCTATTGCCCTTTACGTTCCGGGGCCGCGGTATCTCTTTCGAACAACCCGCAACCCCGGCAGGCGGAGGCTCTGGCAAGCCCCTCTGCTTTGCTGACTCTCTTTGAGGCGCGCGTGAAACACGAACGCGCCGTCGACACGGCCTGTCGTCAATCGACGGACGGACGGTGAGCTACCCATTGCTCACCGTCCACAGGCCCGCATCTACGGTGGCCGGAAGTCGTCTCCCGGCGCCCGGCGCCCTGGGCGTCTCCCGCGGCGGCTGGGTTGGGCAGATGTTCTCTCCCTCAAACGCCCGGCCACCTCCTTCGCTAGCATTACTGCTTCGCAGAAGGTGGTGACCGCTTCCCATTCCCTCTCGCTCCGGACCATGGCCTGAACCAGGGCCGGACGCGAGAGATCGCCGCCGCCGATCGCCTCCACGAGGGCACGGCGGTGCTCCGCCCAAGCTGGGCAGACCGCCACTGTGTGCTCCACCGTGTCCTCCGGGCGATCGTCACAATGGTGACACCCGGGCGTTCCCTCCCGCCCGATTATGTGCAGGAACCTCCCGAAACTTCCGTGTCCGGTGAGGACCTGCGTCAGGCGGTAGGTGAGGACGCCATGACGCCTCTCCAGCCACTCCTCAAAGAGGGGACTTACCGCCACTATTGTGGCGTGCCCTGCACGGGGTTGCGACAGTCGCTCTCTCCATGCCACCATGAGACCGCACCGGAGGTCTGTCCGCTGAGCGGCAATTTGCCGCGGCAGCGGGTTTTCCCCCCGGTGTAGTGCCTCCGCGCGCCACTCAAACAGGCGCGCGAGGACTATCGCCTCCAGATCCCACGGTGGCAGTCCGGCAAGGAGGCTCGCTGCCTCGCCGGAGATCGTGCGGTAGCCCCGGACAAGCCGTATGGCCACCACCTTTTGGGGCGCGTTCAGGTAGTGGGCGGCGCGCCGCCCTAAGGAACGCGCCCATACCGGGGCCCCGTAAAGGGCCATGGACCGCACGACTCCGGCATAGAGCCTACGGCAGGAGGCGTTTGGCCCCCTCAGATTGGGCAGGAGCCGCTTGAAAGCAGCCCCCGTCCGCTCGAGTTTGGGAGCCAAACGTCGAAAGTGTTCGACGAAGTTCCACCGGCTGTCGAGGACGATTCCCAGGTACTTCATCGTCGACCCGACGCCGATGCGAACCCCTCCTACCGTCAACTGGGATCCCGACGGTGGCGTGTTTCCGCGGCCATGAAAAACCATGGCCTCGGATTTGTGCAAGGCCACCTCGAGACCCAGTAGCCGGATCCTCTCCGCGACTATCGCAACCCCGCGTGTCATATTGTCGGCCGCCGCCTGGTGCGACCCCCCCTGAGCCAGGACGAGCGTGTCGTCAGCGTAGCAAGCTACACTGACGCCGCTGGGGAGGTCGGCGCGCAGCACCCAGTCGTAACCGATGTCCCACAGGAGCAGCCCCAAGACCGATCCCTGTGGGACACCGCACGACATCTCTCGCCGGTTCCACTCTCCAGAGCGACCGGGGTATATGACGGCCCTGTCCGTCAGAAATGCCCCGACCACACGACGAAGATAGGTCGGCATCCGGTGGTATTGGAGTGCCTCCCTGATGCAGCTCCAAGGCATGGTGTTAAACGCGTTGGCGATGTCGAGAGACACCGCCACGACAACCCCACCCCTGGACACTGCAGCCCCCGTCGTGAGGGCTCTCACGCGCATGATGGCGTCCACCGTCGAGCGCCCCTTGCGGAAACCATACTGGTGATATTGTTCTATTCTTGGGTTATAACTTGGTTAGGCATTAACCACACGAAGAATAAGAAAGACTACTTATATAATATTTTTTAACTTAAGCTTTATGGTACATACATGACCCTGTTCGTTGTAGAACGTGAAATACACTCTGTTGCGTGATAAAATTGGAGTAATACCTATGTGTTCTCGCTGGTAGAGTTAAAAGTTATGAGTGTAACAATAGAGAAAAATGATTTACATCTCGTGTCTTTGAATCCTTCGCCACTCACTCAGGATTCTACTTTAGAAACACTCGCTACGCTTGTGATTCAATGATAATTCCAATCGCTTGCTCGGAACTCTAAATTAGCACTCGCAGAAAAAAGTAACTTTGCAGAGAGCAAAGTTACTGTTGCACAAATAACTATTTCAAATGATTAGTAGGTAAAGGTATGTAATCAAAATCTTTGGTACAGTTTCATCTGTAAACTGAAAAATAAACAACTTTTTCAGGGTTTATGGGTTAATAGTAGGTATTACTATCTCAAAAAATACAGCTTTAGTACCATGGTTTCACATAAAATCGATTTTAAACTATTGTTGCACGTTACACAATATGTACATATTGAAGTAGAGAAACGTTTTACAAATAAAGTCCGTGTATTACCTAGTTTTGCTCTTGAAATCGAAATAAGATTGTCCCACACCTGGATTTCTCCTGTATCGTTGTTGCGTTTACAAACATTTAAACTCACATACACAAACAGCCAGACCCGGAAGAACTATCTGTAGGCCATACAAATATTTGTTCCGTGCGGGGATCGAACCCGCGACACTCAGCAGTCGATCGCTCAACTACTGCGCCAACCGTGTCGTTAAATTAATGATGAACATACAAATTAACATCGTGGTGACTTGACTTTTACTGAAAATTACAGAGACCTTGAAATAACATAATCTTCCTAGCCCCAAGATTTGCATCAAATCTTTCTTTTAACATACCTAGTAATTTTCTCTTTGATTTATAACCTACATATTTATCAAGCAGCAGTTAAAAACTAAACCGAATTCTGCGAACAATAAACACTAACTTCTTACTAACAAACGAAGTTTATACTGTTGTACCTAGTTTATACAATCCCCAATGCATTCTCAGCTCTAGTAGATAGCCTACAGTTTTACTGGCAAGCCATCTCTCAACGCATAAGTGGGTAAGTGTGAATTGTGTTTATGTGAGCGAGATCGTTGATCAATCCGTGCAGTAAACAGAGTGGCATGGCACTTCAGTGCAGCTACTGATTCACAGGTAAGAATGCTAACAGTAAACAACATAATGTATTAGTTCTATGTACTCAATAACTCGTATTACGTATCTATGCATAAGTATAAGTATCACTCATATTATTTCTTGTAAATTTTTTGCTTATTTAGATAAAAACGTAGTCTATTGAATGTAAATCTTTTACTCAACTTGTGTTGAGAATTCACTTTTTGGTCATCAAAATTAAAAGAGACAAATTCCGATATTCACCACTTCCAACAATGGTTATTTTTAGTATTTATTTTATAGTACTAACTTAACCTTGTAACTTGTAGCCTCAAAAAAACCGGCCAAGAGCGTGTCGGGCCACGCTCAGTGTAGGGTTCCGTAGTTTCCCGTCCGTCACAATAAGTGTTCCCACTTATGAGTTTAAAGGTGGAGGAGGAAATTATTTTGTACAACTTTTTGTCTTTTTTGTACAAAAACTGTTGTGTCAATCAAGTTCAAAATGATTTTCATAGAAAGTCCTTATAAAGTTCTACTTTTCAGATTTTTTTCATATTTTCTAAACTTACGGTTCAAAAGTTAGAGGGGGGGGGGACACATTGTTTTTTACTTTTGGAGCGATTATTTCCGAAATTATAGACATTATCAAAAAATGATTTTAGTAAACCCCTATTCATTTTTAAATACCTTTCCAACAATATATCACACGTTAAGGTTGAAATTAAAAAAAAATCACTTCCCACTTTACATATAGGGTGGCTACCCTAATAAAACATTTTTTTCCAATTTTTATTTTACCACTTTGTCGGCGTGATTGATATACATATTGGTACCAAATTTCAGCTTTCTAGTGCTAACGGTCACAGAGATTAAGCGAGGACGGACGGACGGACGGACGGACAGACAGACATGGCGAAACTATAAGGGTTCCTAGTTGACTACGGAACCCTAAAAAGGAAAAACTTATACCTACAAATTATAAGTATAGAATATAAATCACATGTGACCAATAAATAACTTAATATAACTTCCAAAGATGAAATTAAAATATAATGAATTTATAAATTACTAGCTGTGCCCAGCGGTTTCACCCGCTGCTCAGCTCCTTTTCTAAAGAAGTGTATGAAAAATAGATGTTGGCCGATTCTCAGACCTACCCGATATGCATACAAAATTTCGTTGAAATCGGTCCAGCCGTTTCGGAGGAGTATGGTAACTAACACTGTGACACGAGAATTTTATATATTAGACTAGCTGTGCCCAGCGGTTTCACCCGCTGAGGTTTAGGGGTATGAAAAATAGATGTTAGCCGATTCTCAGACCTACCCAATATGTACCCAAAATTTCATAAGAATCGGTCGAGCCGTTTTGGAGGAGTACGGTAACTAACATTGTGACACGGAAATTTTATAAGTATATTAGAAGAAAGAAGAAGATTATGGTATAGCAATGAGCGCTACGCGGCGCGCGGCTACGATTTCTCTTATATTTAAAGGGAATGAATTCCTAAAAAGGTAAAAAAATCTTAAAACTGCATTTTGTAGAATTTAGTGACTTACAACCACATACCTACTTGTTTCTCGGTCATTTTAATTCTTATAACAATCCAACATTAACCTTATTGTAACGAAAAAATATATTAATAATTTTGACAGTGATCAATTTTTGAGGTTAAATAAAACTGAAATTCTTAGTATTTTTTTTATAAAATATTTGCCCCACACTAGGAATTTCTCCTGTATCGTGGGTGCGTTTACACACATTTAAACTCACATACGCAAACAGCCAGACCCGGAACAACTATCTGTAGGCCATACAAATATTTGTTCCGTGCGGGAATCGAATCTGCGACACGCAGCGCGGCAGTCGATCACTCAGCCACTGCGCCAACCATGTCGTCAAATATAGGACATCATTAGCTGCTGATTCGCTCGGTATGATGTACTGAACATGTGTTATCGTTGATCTATGTTCCTTCACCCAGTACTAATTACCTATACCTATCTGAAAAAAAACCAATACTTTCATAATTGTATACCGATATGCTTAGTTTATTCATTTTTATACATATTTTTTTTATATTTTAACATATTTCTCTTAAAAAAATACAATAAATAGTAGTCCCGGTGTCGAGATCAATTTCCAAGCTACGGCATGTTCTACGGCGGCGGCGGTCACGGCTCCAGAGAAAGGTATCTACCTCCTAACAATACGAGCCGTGTCCAAAAGTACCGCTTTCTGTATTAAGCCTATACTTTTGCCTATTTTTAATGAATCAACAAAGTAAATTTAACTTGAAGGTATCACCTTATCTTAGCGAAGATCGTATCTTTTCTGAAAATAATAATGTGAATTTGAGATTCTGTGAAAAATAATCTTGTATCTATTTGGCACATCCAAGAGAACAATATTTCTTATCAAAAAAAATTAAAAACTTCAGTAGATTTTAAAGAGTTATTGATAAACAATTTAATATAAGCAGTTATGAAACATCCAGAACATCGACCATTTAAAAAAAGAACCATTGTAACTGTCGAATATTATAAAAATATTTCACGGACCTAATTTATTTTTATTATCACATTACTTTTTATTCGAAACAATCCTGTCGAATGATATCTGAACGAAACATAACTACATAATAATTCATAATATTTTATACTATTATTTACAATATTAGATTGATATTCTGTTCATATTTTCAGTCAGGATAAAAGCTTTTTTAAACTGTAGGCGTGACTTATGTATTCTTCTCTCACCCTAACGTGCGTCCAGATATGGAGTGTGAAAGAGATGGACTTATAATAGGTGGAGTTTCGCCGTGCACAAAGATCATCCCACGCATGCTACAAAACAGTTCAGTTAAAAAATAAAACAAATCACCAGTTAATAGGTTGTTTAATGTACCAGTCTATTTGGGTATTGAATGCAAAGAATTAATGTGTGGTGTGGCAACAGGTCATTTGTCAAGATGTACCGAACCTAGTCGCTGAACCTACGAGCTGCGTGCGTATGCGCATCAGTGTAGACTGTAGGTCGTTGAGACGCGTATTCTTGGAGACTAAGATCCTAAATACCTTAAGAAATTCTTGGGATATCTGAAAATTGTTTATTATACCTTTTGTATTTTTACCTTTTACAAATTTATTCTGCATGGTTGGGTCGCCTGTTTCATATTTTTGGTTTTCAAGAATGAATATTCTATTCCGATTTCTCAATTCTATTTGTAACCAAGAGTTTAGACAGACTAACGACTCTTTTGGAAATAAATAAAATACATTAGTTTACACAAAATATGACGCATAAAGCACACAAAGAACAAGATAGGTAGAACGGCTAGGCATTTTTTCCTTAATCTCCTAATTTCTACAACTTCAAATTCTGGAAACACATTCTCGACAAAATGATCTCAAAATACAGTACTCACATCTATGCAGTGAAAAATCCCTCGCAAGCTAACCGAGCTGGTTTTATTTAAGTTTAGTGCGCAGGCGACGACAGCGCTAACGACGCCGCTCTTCCTGCAAGCGTTTGTCTGTCAGCGGCCACTCGCGCGCCGGATGCACGGCCAGAAAAACAGCTGAGTAGTAACAGTACGTGCTGTTGGAAAGTTGGGACAATTGGGACATTGATGGGGATGCGGATTTTTGATAAAAATAACCATAATTTCTAGTAGACATTAATAATAAGTACCTGCTACGAGTCTTGAGATTCGGTCGAATTGGTTCGGGATAATTGCGGACGCAAGCTCCTCCTTCATCTATTAGTATCCGCTATTTCTCTATTCGTGTTCATTAGACTGATGGCGTCTAGGTAAAACAAATTAGAAAACTTCTGGAGGTTATCATAGTTAGGGTACTATGATAACCTCCAGAAGTTATCTTCCTAAGCACCTGCTTAGGAAGATAACTTCTGTGAGACAGTCAACATATTATAAATGTTGGAACTTTTCTAAGTAAGTAGGTACTTACTTAGAAAAGTTCCAACATTTATAATATGTTGAGTGTATGTTAAGTCGTCAAGCATTAATTTTGCTAATATTTTACAGGATGGAAGTCCTATAAAATATTATCAAAATTAATGCTTGAAGTTTGATACCGCGGCCCCGGAACATATAGGGCAATAGAAGGAACATGGGTGGGTTTTAGTCAATACAAGTCTGACACTCCCCCGCTCCGCTCAGAGCGGGGGAAGTTATTTTATGATTTCCCACCCCAAAAAAAATGCTATTCATGCTCAAGTTCTTTCGAATGTATTTGCTTCCCCAACATGGCGACCCTATTGCAACAAAACTTTCTCTGTAAACACGAAACAGTAGCGTTTGTTTACTGGAAGAGATCGTAAAGCAGCGTGAGTGTGCGCGGCTAATTTTGTTTTTAAACAGTCTCTTCAAAAGAAATATTCTCAGATATTTGGCAAACAAAAAATCTTTAACGGCTCAAGTTAAAGAGAATTGTAACATTTCGACTCAAAATTTTGATACAAAAATACCGACTCAAGGTATATACCTCTTCAAGAGGTATAACCCATCTAGTGGAATCAAAGTTGGGGGAAGGTGACATTAGCGGTGCAGCCATGATTCTCTTCAGTAGTGATGTGGTGGCACCGTGCTCTCCAGAAACTCTGACAGCTCTGGAGACTAAACACCCTGCCCCAGCAGATGCCCTTTCTTTTCCCGACCCTCCTGATTCGGATTTTACACGCTCACCATTACAGGTCGAGAGGTGGTCACAGCCGTTTGCTCCTTCCGGAGCGGGTCCGTCGGCGGCCTGGATGGGCTTAGTCCTCAGCACCTAAAGGACCTTATCTGCTCAGGCGCTGGAGAAGCTGGTGAGTTGCTCCTGAGGGAGCTTACGGCTCTGATTAACCTCATGCTCTCCGGCAAAGTGAACGAGGCCGTCATCGACGTTCTGTATGGTGCAAATTTATGTGCCCTACATAAAAGAGATGGCGGCATACGCTCTATTGCTGTGGGTACTACTTATCGCCGTATGGCAGCCAAGATTTGTTGTAAATTTTATGGTGAGGTTGTTTCGGAAAAATTTCAGCCCCTTTCAACTAGGTTACGGGTCCAAAGGGGGCTGTGAGGCTGCCGTACATGCTTTATCGACCTACCTAAATTCTGGTAAAGGTGAGGTCATCCTGAAGGTTGATATAAAGAATGCCTTTAATTCAGTTAAAAGGGATACCTTGTTAACAGCAATTAAACAAGAATTATCCCAAATTTACAGTTTTCTTTGGCAATGTTACAGACACCCATCTAAATTATTATATCGAGACAACCTCTTGAAAAGTAAGCAATGACTTATTGTCGGGCCTACGCTGTCCTCTCATACTTAAGTGCTAACGCTGTAACAACAACAACATTGTAAAACTAAATGATTTTAAAAGAGTAACCATGGAGTTTCTTGCCGGTTCTTCTCCATAGGAAACGACCAACCCGAACCGTGCATCTTCTCTCGACGTTTTATAAGTGCCCATGTAGGCCTATGTAAAATAAAAATATTTTGATTTTGCTAAATCTGCTGTTGGCTGTCAACAAGGTGACCCACTTGGGCTAGTGATTTTTAGTTTAGCTATCCACCGAATCATTAGACAGCTAAATTCCAAATTTAACGTTTGGTACCTCGATGATGGAACCTTGGGCGGCGATGTGGATACAGTTTTAAGAGACCTAATTTTTTTTTAAAAAAGAACTTCATTCTATTGGCCTTGATCTCAATCTTTCCAAATGTGAATTATATTTAGCAGACAGCACCGACAAAGAACTGACTTTATCAAAATTCAACACAATAGCCCCTGACATCAAAATTATTGATAAAAGTTCTCTTCGTCTCCTTGGGTCTCTTATCTTCGAGAATTCCTTTCTAGATTTTATCGATGAAAAAATCCAAAAATTTAATGATGTCTCAGAAAGATTGCTCCAAATTAACATGCATTCGGCTATTACTATAATTCGTTACTGCTGTTTTGGCCCTAAATTAACATATTTCCTACTTGCTTCCTCTTTATGGAAGAACACTCATCTTTTGGACAAAATGGATCAAATTATCAGACATACTTTATCTTTAATTTTAAATGTGGCTCTGGACGACCGAGCTTGGGCTCAAGCCACTCTTCCCATTCGTTTGGGAGGACTCGGTGGCAAAATTTCTAGCATTAGTCTACCAGCTTTCTTATCCTCGGTCCACGGTACTGAGAAATTAATCAGGAATATCCTGGTTTCCACACTGATTGATTTTGATGTGCCGTGCTTCTCCGAGGCTAAGGATGTTTGGAAAGTCGCTTTCCCGAGCACTGAACAACCCGACAAACCATTTTCCCAGAGACAGTGGGACGAGCCGCTCTGTAGAGTAGTTCAGAATAATCTACTGAAGACGTCTGCTACTACTGCTGAGCGTGCGCGCCTTTTGGCTGTGAGCAAGTGGGAGTCGGGTCTTTGGCTTTACGCACTACCGTCGTCGAGCATAGGCACTTTGTTCGACGACACCTTTCCGCCTCGCTGCTACCTTACGTTTAGGTGCTCCTTGTTATTCTCCTCATCGCTGTCATTGTGGCGAAGTTGTCAACAACCTTGGACACCACGGCCTATCATGCAGCCGAAGTGCGGGCCGTTTTGCGCGGCACGCGAATATTAACGACATCATCCGTCGAGCTCTTGTCACCGTCGGCGTTCCAGCTGTTTTAGAACCCAATGGCTTGGCACGCGACGATGGCAAAAGACCGGACGGTATGTCTTTGTTTCCGTGGAAGTTGGGTAGGCCTTTAGTGTGCGACGCAACGTGCGTCGATACTCTTGCGCTATCCCATCTTCCTAGCTCTTCGTGCTGCGCTGGCGCTGCTGCTGCGGCTGCAGAGAACCTCAAGCGGCGTAAATGATAAATGATGTTTATTTTGCAAGTAGGTTTTCACAAACACTTTTACACGTCATTTTTTTTTAAACGAGATGAGGCCGGTGTTTCATACCCGACTACTCTGAGAAGAAACAGCCGAAACAAACTCAGAGGTCATAGTCTCTTTTAAGGTCCAGACAAAATAATCTTGGTCAACTTACATGAGGACCATGCAGATAGTGTCTGAAATGGTCTTTTTAAGAAAGCACCACACAGATTGAGTGGACCTGTCCAGTCAGTGCAAGCATTTGTCAGTTATCGTGTAGCTCACTGCTCAACTCATAACCCAAGGAGCTCAACGACACGACGAACAATACCAAAAAAAGGACATTTGTGTAGGTAAATATAGTAACCTTATTGGTAACTCTATTTTCGAACCGTTTGGGGTTGAAACTCTGGGACCGTGGGTTCCTTGTGCTCACAGCCTTTTTTAAGGAAATATCTAAACGTTTGGTTGATACTTCCCGTGACCCAAGAGCTGGCTTTTACTTTGGCCAGAGGCTAGCGTTGCCATACAACGTGGCAACGCGGCCAGTCTCTTGGGGACATTGCCAACTGACAGCGTTGAGGACGAATTTTTTGACGCTATTTTTTAATTTATTTATAAATTAGGTACCTAGTATGTTTAATAATTTTAGTTTAATTTAGTTTAAAAATGTTATAAATTTACATAAATAATAAATTCTCAGAATTAATATGTATAAGAAAGTAATTAACGTAAAACGTTAAAGGAAAAATAAAAGAATATTCACTTATCAATTACTGACAGATCTACAGAATGGATTTAGGATACCTACACATGCAATTGTTTTGTTTTTTAAAAAAAAAACGTTGCCCCACACTAGGAATTTCTCCTGTATCGTGCCGTGCGTTTACAAACATTTAAACTCACATACACAAACACCCAGACCTGAAACAACTATCTGCAGGTCATACAAATATTTGTTCCGTGCGGGAATCGAACCCGCGACACGCAGCGCAGCAGTCGATCGCTCAGCCACTGCGCCAAACGTGCCGTTACGTGCAATTATTTATTTAGAAACGATAAGAGAGTCCTCTTATTACTTAAATCAACAAGGACAGCTAAAAGATGGATTAGATGCATATATGTAGGTAGCTAACAGGGAGGAGAAAGAGCAAGCCCGTGAAAGAGAGGACTATTGCTCTGAAATGGACCAGATGAGCTAGGAATAAAAGGTTATGCTGGTACCTATAATATTAACTTGGACAATTATACGGATAGGAGAGTGTGGAAAGCAGAAGACTCGGGCAACATTCACATCTGGTTCACTTTAAACTATCCGCTTACGCTTTCATACCATATCTTTTACTCCAAAACAAGACGACTACATCTAGCCAAGTGGAATAAGCATTATGGGAATTTATAAGCAATATGGAATCTACGCTGATTACGGAAACATGCATGAACCACACCTTAAGACGTCATAACTACTGCTCCTTAGATGTTTTTCCTTAGTCTTCAGTCTTACCAAATTTAGTAAGCTGAATAACAGTCATTCAAAAGACTTGCAAGTTGAGCATTGCCATTATGCTGATGAGAATGCGTGCGTTGCATCTTGTTCCGCCGCTGACGACGCTGTTTCGACGGTTGCAGTGGTGTCGCATGTAGGTACTTTGACCCCTAAACGTGCCTACTCCGCTATTGTTGCCGCAAACAAATCTGCTGTGTTGCAAACAACTCGGCAAGCAGGTAAAGCGAAAAGGGGTAAGCAGGACTGCTTAAAGCCTCATAACAATCCCAATTCTGCTAGCGTAGGTGGGAGCATTACTGCTCACGATGAGAAGCCCATACCCTGAAGAGGCACCGATTCGGGCTGATGATGGTTTCGTGGCGGTGTTAAGGAGGAAGCGTCGTCAACGTACCACCAAGAAACGCTGCGGCACGGCTTCATCGGAGACAAACATGACCGTAAGAGCCGCTAAGCCGAACACTCCTGTGTTCATCTCCCGCCTACACTACATCACTACGGCGGAGGGCATAGTTGAGTACGTACGCCAAAAGCTCAAGTACGTAGCGAGAGTGCAGCTGTTGGAGTCGCGTCGCAACGTCAACTTTAAGGCGTTTGTGTTGCGGGTACCGACGTGTTATCTGCAATTCTGCACCTCGTCTTGGAAGAGGACTTTTGGCCGCAGGGAGTAGTGTTCCGTCGCCTCCACGGACAAGTGCAGTGAAGAGCTACTAACATAGTTGTTTAGGATTTATTTACTAACATGAATTGTATTAGCGATATATCTGATTGTCTGTAAGTTATTTATCTATGGGCCTAAGATGCAGATGAAATAAATTTTTTTTTTTTTTAATTTTATTTTTTGTTAAAACTAGATTCTTCTTCAAATTAGTAAATATCTAATAATTTGAACAGCGAAACGTTGGTTGAACAAATTGGACTAAAAGTACCATTTAAAATACCTATATATCCTAAAACTCAATTATTCCACACTAGAGCATCCAACGCGAACGGTGTAAACTCACCTCTAAATGGACTCAGTCGATAGATGAATTGTTTTTTAAAATCTGCATCTCAAGTTGATATACACCATAATTCTTTAAATTTTGGTCCATTCCAAAATGAATCTCCTAATGACTTGCTGTTTTGGTAATGCCACCTACATCTGGCAACATACCCAAATTACATTCTATTGTTTTTACTTTATAATTTAACTAGCTCTAGGCTTCGCTCGCGTTAAATTCGGGGTAACACACAGTTCCCCTTTCCTGATTTACAGGTACCTGCTACCTGTACTGTGTTTTGCCCTTGCGCCTTATTTATTGTAATAGCAATGCTAAGATTTCCCTTTTCTTCCCTCTTTCTCCCTCATATCTCAATCTTTTTTTTAAAAAAATAGCCTAGGTATGTCCGCCTCCAGGGTCCCAACTATCTCTGTAAAAAAATCATCAAAATCGGTTTAGCCATTTAGGCTGAAGACGTAACAAATACTTTATGTGAAAATGTTGGTTAACCTGTTAATTGGCAACTGTATAAGTCCAATACCATAATTTTTATTTTTTAATAATATTTATACAGAAGCTGTTGGTGACCGTTTTTTAATAAATAAATAAAACCAAGCGAATTCGTTACCCACGGAAATACGAGCAAAATGACTATGAAACCATTTCGCTTTCTGTATTACATAAAAACATAACAATTTGACCGATATTCACTCCGTGGTCAAGGTGTTACTATTATTTTTATCATCGCAAAATATAGAGGGATGTCGTAAAACTATCGTCGCGGTTCAGGTGAACGGCCGGGCGACGGGCGCATGCGCGTCGTTCGCAAGATGGCTCCCATATATCCGTCATCGGGGTGCCTGATGCGCGCCAAAATAAGATTATTGGAAATTTGACAGAGACGAGCGCGCACACTTTACGATCGACGCTAGACAGGGTTTATGAGAAAAGATCTGATGCCGATGACGCATGTAAGTGGTCCATGGGTATTTCTGGACGCTGGAGAATTTTTATTTATTTCTGAGGGCAGCTCGTGCTTGCTCCAGTCTGCCATGAACTTGTGTTAAAACTGGGTTCAAAACATTTAATACTTAAAATAAAATTTTACCATCGATTGGAACAGCAGACTTATGTGGTATAACTTAACATAAGCAGCAAAGTAATACGCCTGACTCAGCTGGAACCCATGACCTACATCTGTTAAGTCGCAGCTATTACCAGTGAACTACCATAGCACTGAAATTCTATTAGCTGGATGCACTATTCTATTTAGTATCTATCTGGTATTCTTTATTCTGCTGGTATTATTTATGATTAATTAATATCAGGTATTAAATCCTATCTGGTATTCTATCATGTAGGCACACACAAGCAGCCCCTCGTCGAGAGCATAATTCGCTTAATGTAACAGCTAAAGATTAGATTTTTTACAGAAACAGGTGAATTTAAACTGTTACAAAACTGACGTACACACGACGTTACACCAACCTATACAAAACCAGTTTATGCTAATCTCTCAACTACGGATCGTACACCGTGCACCGTAGATTTCCCATAGATACGTTTTTCCTTTTCTCTTACGTTTTTCGGATGGAAAATCATCAAATAACTTCTCTCGTTCTGGGTGGAGCGGAAGGAAGTGTCAGAATTATACTTAAACCCACCTATGATCCTTTTTATGCTCTTTGAGTTCCGGGGCCGCTATCTGTTTCGAACAAACCGCAACCCTGGCAGTCTGGCACCTCTGAATTTCCCTAACATACGGTATAAGTTTTTTTTCCCAACAACACCTGACGTAGTTTCCCGCAGGTATCAACTCCAGTCAGGACCTTTTAAGACCTGAACATAACTAATTACATGTTTTCGAAATGACAAAACTATCACTGTATTGTTCAAAAAATACAATGTAATCCACGACATAAATACGAGGAACAAACATAAATTTGTTGTTCCAGCAACGAGGCTCAAAAAAATAGGGGGTACGTTCACATGCCAATGTATACGTTATTACAATAAACTCCCAAGCGATGTTCAAACACTAAGTCTCAATAAATTTAAATCTTTTGTAAAACGTAAGCTATCTCTGAAAGCTTACTATAATATGAATCATTACCTTGAAGATAAAAAGGCTTGGGATTAAGCTGCTCCAATTTAATTTACTCAGTGAGTGTCAAAATTTTTCTTTGTTTCATTTATTTATTGTTTATTCCTTTCTTTTATACACTGACATTTAATGATTTGACATTATTATTTATATTTTATTATTTTTTTTTTTAACTTTACATTATTATTTTTGATTTGTGACGTTTCATGATTTCATTATGATCTCATTAATTTAATTTTGTAAAATATTTTCTAGTCTGTAGTTGTTAATTGTAAATGTGAGGACCATGTGGATAACTTTTAATTAAAGTCCATTTCACGAAAGAAGTCCCGCGGACAATTGTGGAAATAAATTTGACAGATGGGGAGATCGGCCATGTTGTCGTTTGTCGATGTTATCAAGGTGCGTTTGTTGTGGTAGATATTTTGTGAGTTTGTTATTGGATTAGTGCGTTATAAGGTTTATTTACGATGCCAAAAGTTGTAAAAAGTGCAGGTCGAGAAATGATATTAAAGGTGAAGGAGTTCTGTGAAGCGGAACACAAGAATCGCGGTGTTTTAATACCAATAAACAATGTTCGCAAAAGAGTCGCCGCCATGACAGGTAAATTTTGGGGCTGCCATATACAGATTTTTCCCTGATTGATTTACAGATTGAAATTATTTTTTTTTTTAATGACGATTTTTATTAAGGAAAATTTAAAAAGGAATTAATACAACACAACAAAAATTTGTAAAGTTATATTCAACAATAATGTATTTAAATACGAAAATAATCATTGTTTGTTTTTTTTTTAATTGTTCATTTTATTGCAGGTGTGTCAGAGAAAACTGTAACGAGAGTTACAAAAGAAGGCACAACAGCGGCGAGTACTTCTAAAGTTATCGTCACCCCAGGAAAGAGTCGTCCGCATCCCAAAAAGTTCGACTTGGATGGATTTGATTTGTGCGCTATACGGCAAAAAATTCACAGTTTTTATGTTGTGAAGAAGGAATTACCTACATTGGCTAAATTACGTGCAGCTTTGAGAGAAGACATAAATTATCAAGGAAGCATCACAACATTGCACCGTATATTGCATAGCATCGGTTTCAGGTATAAGCGATGCCAATCCAAACGTAAATTACTAATGGAACGTTATGATGTTACTGCATGGCGTTCAAGATATTTGGAGAGAATCCGAAGAAATCGCAATGTGGAGAAAAAACCTGTAGTATATTTAGACGAGACCTATATACACAACACTTATCATGCCAAAAGTTGCTGGCAAAGTGAGGAGGAGCCTGGGATGTACGTGTCAGAGTCATCAGGGAGTCGTTGGATAATTGCACATGCGGGAACTGAAAATGGTTTTGTTAATGGTGCATTGTTAATGTTCAAATCCCAATCCAAATCCTCAGATTACCATGATGACATGAACTCAAATAATTTTTTGAAATGGATGAGTGAAAAAGTCATTCCTAACCTACCTGAAAGGTCACTTGTGGTAATGGACAACGCTCCGTATCACTGCACTCAAATAAATAAAGCACCTACAATGTCAAGTATTAAACGTGACATGCAGGAATGGCTGCGAGAAAAGGGAATATATTTTGAAGATACTTGGACAAAAGCTGTATTATTTGAATTAATTAAACAAAACAAAGGTCCACCTACATATGCCGTGGATGCATTATTAAAATCTCACAATCATGAATTGCTAAAATTGCCGCCTTACCACTGCGATCTCAATCCGATCGAAAAAATGTGGAGCCTTGTAAAGAGACGGGTAGCGGATAAAAACGTAGGCCAAGATCCAAAAGAAATTGTACGCCTAACAGAAGAGGCTTTTGAGACTGTTACAGCGGAAGATTGGGCAGTTCAATGTAAACATGTACAGCATCTGGAGGAAGAATATTTAAAAAATGATGGTCTAATGGATGAAGAAATGGATCGATTTATTATATCCACGGCTAGTGATAGTGAAACAGAATCGGATTCTGTTTCTATTCACTCTTCTGACAGTGATCATAGTGTGACTGATCATAATTATTCAATAAAACTTTGAATAAAAGTTTTAAATGTTATTTTATTTTTCTAATTTCAAGTTGGTTGAACATCTTCATTTTATATATTTTAGAAATTACATGAAAATTTATTTTTCACTAATCTGACCTTAGCAGTATGGACATACCTATATTAAAAATACATTCTAGTAAAAACATTTTTTTCTTACCTAACTATTCGAGTACCTAGTTAATAAAATGAAAGTAAATGAACTATAAATTATTTCCCCTGATTTCCCCATATTTAACCGTGGCAACATTATGTCGCGCGAATACAGCGCTGCGTCTGCGGGACTTCTTTCGTGAAATGGACTTTACTTTGTTTATTTTTGGCGATTGTCTGGCAGTTTGAGTTTGATAAGGGACCTACACAAATGTTCTTTTTTTTGGTATTGTTCGTTGTTTTGTTGAGCTCCTTGGGTTTTGAGTCGAGCTACACGATAACTGACAAATGCTTGCACTGACTGGACAGGTGCTTTCTTAAAAAGACCATTTCAGACACTAATCTGCATAGTCCTCATGTAAGTTGACCAAGATTTTTTGTCTGGACCTTAAAAGAGACTATGACCTCTGAGTTTGTTTCGGCTGTTTCTTCTCAGAGTAGTCGGATACGAAACACCGGCCTCATCTAGTTTAAAAAAAAAGACGTGTAAAAGTGTTTGTGAAAACCTACTTGCAAAATAAACATCATTTACTTATCATTTAAAGAAAAAAAAACGGC
Organism: Ochropleura plecta; assembly: GCA_905475445.1. Classification (NCBI taxonomy): domain Eukaryota; kingdom Metazoa; phylum Arthropoda; class Insecta; order Lepidoptera; family Noctuidae; genus Ochropleura; species Ochropleura plecta. The sequence continues at coordinate 4,717,645 of FR997744.1, read as the reverse complement.
ATGCACTCCCTGCCCGTCTGCCGTTATTTTTTCATTTAAGTACATACTTAAATGAAAATGGTTGGTTGATTATTACGTACCTACATATATACGTAATAATCTACGAACCATCTCTTAGGCTAAGGCCCGGCCTTCCTCCTACCACTTTCTCGATGTTATATTATTTGATCTGCATGCATGAACTAGTCCGCATTTTTAGGTTCTATCTAGCGCTGTCAGGGTCCCACTCCAGCCACATAATACCTACAAAGTACCTACATAGAAATCTTGTACAGCTGTTTATTGTGATATGAACTCATAAAAATAAGGCCTGTGTCTCACTCAGCTGTGGGCACGTTAAGTAGGTATGGACTGATTATGGTATGCTAATAAGAAAGTAGTACATTTTGATTCAAGTAAGGAAACTTTGTCATTGCGTTTGAGGCGAAATTAATACACGAGCCGTCAGGCGAGAGTGCTATAGAGCCGAGAAAGATATGAAACATTTATTTGCTTACCTTAAAATATAGGTGTTAAAATTACTGGTTGAGGCACAAACCATATTTTGCCTTATTAGGACATGCAAATACAATTTTACATTAATAAAAAATACTTACCTTAGCGAAACATATAAGTATAAAAGAACTTAACTTATTTTTCTTGCTTCTTACCAACATTATAATAATTTAAAATTTACGATAGATCAGCGGATTGGCATAAATCACGCCTTCCACCGTTCGACGCTCAGCTCCGCCTCACAGCCGCCGGAATCAGCCTCGTCGTGAGCGCTGTGACACCGGTCGTGGCAGTTGCGTCGAGCTCGAACGACAAGCATCCTCCCAGGTCCTGCATAGTCTTAAATCCTCTAAGCAAGCTACTGGAGGATTCAAGGCTCAGGTCTGGCTATCATTTGAGTGGAGGTGGTCAAGACCTTCTTTACATAGATGACCGAAAACTCTTTGCTATAAGTAAATGAAACTTAAAGTAGCGTTATCAGGATGGAATTTGGTGTGCACAAATGTGTATAAAGTGAGGAGAAATTGTGGTATCTGTGGGAATCCAGCTGGATTCCCACAGATACCAGCTCTCGGGCTGTTCGAGCTGCCCGAGAGCTGTTTTTTTTCCATAAACTTTAGATCCCTCTCAACAACCGAAACCTACAATTATTTGGGTACGTCGTCGCGGTTTGGTCATGCCGATTTTGATATACTCTTTTGACATACTTGAATGGGCTCAAACAACTAGATGCCCTGGATAAGAAGTTCCGTACGGCATATTGAATACATCACCCACGTTTTTCGGTTATGAGACGGTATATCGTAGCTCAGGGAATATTTCCTAGAAGCTGACGTGGGGATGCATCGAGATGTGGTTACGGAAGACAAGGGCCTAACTCCGTTTTCCTTGGCTAAAGAAAACTGACGTTAACCTGTTGTGCTTGACACGAACGACCGCAAGGAGGTATGGCAGAGTACGGAGCTACACGGATGCTTTTTTTGGGCCCTGCATGGAACCGGTGTATAGCAAATAAGCGCCTGTAGCCTGCCTACGTACCTGCGACTTCTTTGGAAAAACCGAAGGTTTTATTTGTGCAATCCTGACCGAATAACTACCTACCGGAAATTTGTTGTGAGGGACGACACGGTTGACATATACCACCGTCCAGATGAATCAATTCGGCACATTATCTCTGGTTGTTCTCATCTAGCTAGCGGAAAGTACTTGCGTAGACACAACCTTCTAGCCAGATTATCCATGTAAATCTTACTCTAAAATACAGCCTCGTACTATAGGTATGTACCCAATCCAGTCTTGATCTTGGCAATATCACATTGTATTGGGATCAATCCATCATCGCTGACAGGATTACTGTTGCGAATAAGCCTGATAAGTGGTGGTGGATTGATCAGAGCGGCGCGGTAATGATTGTCGACATAAATGTCCCGCATGACGAGAACCTCGTAAAATCCAAGAAAGATAAGCAAATCAAGTATAAGTTAATCAAATCTAATATTGACTTGATTCGCAAAGTTGTCAACATGTGAGATGTGGATTAGATACGCGATAATTGTGCCGATAGTCGTAACAACCAAGAGCTTAATAAGAGCCTCGACCAACACCCGAGCCTAACAGCGAGAAAAGGCTCTCTTTTGGCAGTTGAATCAAGGGTTTGATTCAAAACCGTCCGTCCACAACACGGCTCGTATCGTTAGGTTGCTCTCTTTCTGGAGCCCTGATCACCGTTAACTTGGACCCTGTAAATACCGCTCGGCGGCTAGTTCTTATATTTTAATAATTATGTTTTTTCGCTTTTTAAGAATATATATAAATAAATGCAAAGAATAATTTAGAAATTGTGCATTTTGAATCAAGTGAGGAAACTTTGTCATTGCGACCAAGGCGGAATTCACACACGAACCGTTAGGCGAGGCTGTTATGGAGCCAAATATTCGAGTTATTTTTATTGTTATGTGGAGAGACCAGAAAAATAAAAGCCCTCGTGGCAATAAATAACAAAAAAACCGGCCAAGAGCGTGTCAGGCCACGCTCAGTGTAGGGTTCCGTAGTTTCCCGTCCGTCACAATAAGTTAAGTGTTCTTTACCACGGTAGGTCATGAAAGCACGGAAAATCTTAACATCGACTTTTAAAAAAATGACGTCATTAAGCAACGCCATCTATCGAACCATTTATGAACTGGTTTTTACCTTAACATTTTGATGGTGTTAAAAAAATGAATTTTAGTTTTGTTCTAAATTGCCTTAGCATGTTCTTGATAGAAGTTTTATGTAGTTATAAGATACCGCCAATGCCAAGGAGAGACTAACCGAACAATTCGGTAATACCCGATCCAATGTAATAAATAAATAAATAAATAAATATATATATATGTACCTACAGCGCCATCTCTCGGGGAATTGGGTTACTAATTAATTCAAAGACATGAAGTGCAAGAAGTTTTCGGTGGTAATTTTGGATTGCGAGAACCAATTTCAATAATTCTTTTTTTGTTTGAAAAAAGATACGTTCAGGATAATTAAATATGTAAACGAAGTTAAAAAAAATGGTTGCATATACGATTATACTACAAACTTAGTCCAGAAATTATTTTGTACAACTTTTTGTCTTTTTTTTACAAAAACTGTTGTGTCAATCAAGTTCAAAATAATTTTCCTAGAAAGTCCTTATAAAGTTCTACTTTTCAGATTTTTTTCATATTTTCTAAACTTATGGTTCAAAAGTTAGAGGACACATTGTTTTTTAATTTTGGAGCGATTATTTCCGAAATTATTGACATTATCAAAAAATGATTTTAGTAAACCCCTATTCATTTTTAAATACCTTTCCAACAATATATCACACGCTAGGGTTGAAATTAAAAAAAAAAACACTTCCCACTTTACATATAGGGTGGCTACCCTAATAAAACATTTTTTTCCAATTTTTATTTTACCACTTTGTCGGCGTGATTGATAAACATATTGTTACCAAATTTCAGCTTTCTAGTGCTAACGGTCACAGAGATTAAGCGAGGACGGACGGACGGACGGACGGACAGACAGACATGGCGAAACTATAAGGGTTCCTAGTTGACTACGAAACCCTAAAAAAGTAAGTGTGTGAAATACATTGCATGTTGAACCTAATCGATGTGCAATAAGAGCCAGTTTTCAAGGAAGTGTATTAAAAATAAATAAAGGTTATAAGTAAAAAATCAAAACCTACGGCTTTTATCGTAATACCTACCATATAATTACACAAAATATAATTATTATATTTTATTAACAAGTAATTAATATTAATTTGTTGATTCTTGTAGATTAAAGAAACACTGCTGAACCGTTGCTTGAGAGAATGGTAAACAACGTCATCTATATTTTTTAGCACCAACCGTTTCATTGAGGGACATCTAGTGTTTACCATGAAAAACCTCTTAAGATTAGTACTGCCATCTGGCCTAGATCCACAAAGTTTACTTTGTATCAAAAAATCAGTGATAAAATAAAATTCCAATGAATTTTAAAATTATCATAATCAACCTTGTAAGCTATCTGCTTTTACATGAATAAATATTATTTTATTTAATTTATGCTACAAAATTTGCAGGCAAAACAAACATATTATTTTTTGTGAATGGCAACAAAACTTGTTTTCGCGAGAAAACTTGTGATAGCATCGTGAATTTTATTTTGATTACAAAATTGGCATGAAACTCGGTTACAAGCTGAAAAATAGTGAATCATCATTGCTTGGTTATAGTGTTTAATGTGGTGTATTAAATATCCGCCTTCCAAGTGGAGCTGCTAAAGAAATTGCTTGCCATGGCGGGCCCGTCCGACGGCGATACCGACGGATGGGTCGAGTTCTGCGAGCGTCAAGCCAAAGCCGCCGCTCAGGACTTCGCCAAGGCTTGCTTACAGTATGTACAGACCGGTGCCAATGACGCCACGGCCCGGCAGCAACCTTCACACAAGGACCTGCTAAAGAAATTCGTTGAATGTTTTTCGGAACAATTCGAATATGAAATCGGGAAACTGAAAGCTCTGCACAAGCTTCCCAACGGCACGCACACTGGACATGATGAGAGTGACTACTCAGAAGACACCGACTCGCCAAAAACGCAACATAAGCCCTTTTTCCGAAGGTTATCTTTCAAAGGTCTGAGACGCGGAAAGGGGTTATTTCACAAGCAACATTCGGACGAAGTAGAACTCTCATCGAATCTGAACAAACACAACAAGACTAAATTAGCTAAAATAGTTGTAGAGTGTAGGAAAGAAGGGCTGGTGAATTATTTAACACCTGAGAGCTTGGAGCAGCCTGGAGGTCCTCAGAAGTGGGAAAGATGCAGGCTAGCGTTAGTGAAGACCGTCGGAGGGTATATGCTGGAGTTCTACTCACCTCCAAAGGCTCAGAAACCTCGTAGTGGAGTATTCTGTTTCCTCATATCAGAAGCTCGGGAAACAACTGCGTTGGAGATGCCTGATCATGAAAATACTTTTGTATTGAAGGTAAATTGTTTTAATTATTGGCATTATATTATACTATTCATAAGATAAGATATTTTTATTTGCTTAAACATGTGTACACATACATGAAATAGTACAAAAAAAAAACATGCATGCAGGATAACAAAAAAAAAGGTCCGGACATGTTTGCCACATCAATGGCGTGCAAATATTATGTTTATGTTAAAAAAATATATTAAAATTGAACATCATGGTAGTAACAAAATAATTATGTGAGTAACAAAAAAAATATATAAGAATGTCAGAACAGTAATTTCCATTACTGTTCTGACATTCTTATATATTTTTTTTAAATATGTAATTTCAAATCTTTATAAAAATATTGGTCAATTAATGTCAAAATAACAAAGCAATATATTATGTCAAAGTTATGGCTTACACTATTTAATTATATTTACAAATTATAAAAATCATAAAAAAAATAATGTTAAGTTCATGTACCAAGTATTTTTTCTTCAAAAATCTCTGAAATTTTATAGTAGGCTTTACTAACGAGCAATTTCTTTAGATGCCTTTTAAAAAGATTAATGGTTAGCAGTTTAATTGCTTCTGGTAAATGATCATAAATCATTGGGGCCATACAGAAAATACTGTTGCCCATCAGTACTGTTCTGGATTGCCTTGAACACAACATATTGGCGTGCCATCGACTGCAGTCATTTCTGTCTGATAGCTTAGGAAATAGTTTTGGGTTGCTTTTTACAAATACTGCAGCTTCGAAAATATACATACAGGGTAACGTCAATATTTTACATTTAATAAAAAAAGGCTTACAAGTGTCTGTGCATTTTTGACGGGCCTGTTGGTCTAGTGGTTAGTGGCCCTGACTGCTAAGCTGGAGGTCGTGGGTTCGATTCCCACCCAGGACAAACTTTGTGTGATGAGCATGATTGTTTGTTCTGTGTCTGGGTGTGATTTATCTATAATATGTATGTATTTATATATTATATAAGTATGTATATATATCAGTTGTCTGGTTACCATAACACAAGCTCTGCTTAGCTTGGGATCAGATAGCCGTGTGTGAGTTGTCCCAAGATATTTATTTATTATTATTTTAGCCCAAACATTGACCTGATGCATCTTTTTTGGGCCTTAAAAATGAGTTCCTTATTTATTGAGTTGCCCCAAAAAATAACTCCATATCTAAGTAAAGAACCAGCCATGCCATGGTATGCAGTAACAATAGCATCTACTCCTGTGATAGGTGCAAGTTTATATAAAGCATAATATGCTGATTTGCTAAGTCTCTTTGCTAAATCTAATGTATGTGCTTTCCAGTCCAGTCGCTGGTCTATGGTTAATCCTAGGAATTTAGATGTGCTCACTTGATTAATTTGTTTACTATCATAATAAATATTCATAGGTAAATTTTTGCATTGGTTGAAAGTCATTAATTTCGTTTTGTCAATATTTATCTTAAGATTATTGTTAGGTATTTAGCCATTTTATAATTGAATCTATAGTATTAGTAATGTCAGTATCATAAATTTCTTTGTCTTCACAGTCAATGGTAACTGTGCTGTCGTCGGCGAATAGTGTCATATGATGCTTTGTAACTTTTGGTAGGTCATTTATATATAATAAAAATAACGGGGGACCAAGCACATATAAATATATTCATAAAAATGCATCCTGGATTTCATTTTACAAGTTATAGTGAGGACTTTTTTTTATTAAAAAATAGCGATAATAGCAATAGTAAGAGCTTCAACCGATATCTGAGGCTCTCAACAGGCAGCTAATCCAAGGGCTGGATTTAGAAAGCGGTACTCATGGACACAGCTCATATTGTTAGGAGGTTGCTTTCTCTGGAGCCCTGAATGCCAGTAGCTTGGATCTGGTTCCCGATACCATTTGGCTAAAAATTTTATATTTTGTTTTTTTTTTCTATATTTAATTTAAATACAAATATTAAAAGTAGTAAAGGTCTAAGAATCTAATTCTTTTATTAAATGTAGTATGATTCATAACTAACAATTAATTAAGACTTGTATGATTCTAGTATTGTATCCCATACACAACTATGTTTTAAGATTTTCGTGTTGTCTCCTCTTCTTCACAGATATTAAAATTATTGGTAGGTACATCTGAGTTTAATGTCTTTAGCCTTATCATAAGAATGTGTATTAATATAGAAAAAAAATAAGCCAGTATTATGAGTCCTAAAAACCAATAAGAATTCTATTGTCATTTCAGCCATGTACAGTTGCTGTGCAGTTGTATGTACAAATAGTTTCAGGTTATTATGCGAGTTTACACTCGAAGATTAGGTAGGTACACAGTATAATATAATATCTAATAAAATAATTTGATTGATTAAAACAATAAGTTTTTTTTTAAACAGAAGTTGTAAATAAATTGATTTATAAGACATACAACTTTTTCTCTCGGAACAGTGACAAATCGGGCATAACTCATAGGTTACAGTGATTTCTCACCAAACTAAAAAATTAAAATTTAAAATAATAGAACAAATTACACAGATCGGAAATGGTTTTCCTCTTTAGAATCCAATAACTTTTATCATAGTTTTTGATTTACAGATTTCTCACATCTGTATTATTTGATACTAGTGACCCCTCGCTTCACACGGCTGCAATGGAGACACTAATATTATACATATAAAACTTCCTCTTGACTCAAAATCCGTTCTGTAGTATTAAAGATCTAAGCATGCATAGGGACAGGGCATGCCACAATAGTGGCGGTAAGTTCCCTCTTTAAGGAGTGGCTGGAGAGGCGCGATGGCGTCCTTACCTAGCGCCTGACGCAATTCCTGCCCGGACACGGAAGTTTCGGGAGGTTCCTGCACATAATCGGGGAGGAGAATAGAGGTGATCTGCGCCGGTGATCTCTCGCGTCCGGCCCTGGTTCAGTCCATGGTCCGGAGCGAGATGGAATGGGAAGCGGTCACCTTCTTCTGCGAAGTAGTCATGCTAGCGAAGGAGGTGGCCAGGCATTTCAGGGAGAGAACCTCAAACCAACCCAGTCTCCGCGAGACGACTCCCGGCCACCGTAGATGCGGGACTGTGGACGGCGCGTTAGTTTTCCACGCGCGCCTCAGAGATGTCAGCAAAGCAGAGGGCCAGCCAGAGCCACCGCCTGCCGGGGTTGATAAAACAAAATCCACAACTTGGATGTTGAATCGGGGCCACCAGCCCTACATACAATACAATTGTTATCCCACTGCTGAGCAAAGGTTGCCTCCCAATCACTACATTAACAGAATACAAAAGAACCTAACAACCCCACTCATATTACAGGCAGACAACAACATGGAATACGTAATAGAAGCAGCAGATGTAGACGACATGAAATCTTGGCTAGCTACCATCAAGTACTGCATGCGGTCGCCTCCTACGACGCAGCCCCCACCTGATGCGCTGCCGGGCATGCCCGAACCGGCGCCGCCCGATCTGCCTCCCAGGAGGGACTTGCCTGCTAGCAGTAGCAACATTGACTTAGCTACCGATACTCCTGAAGAGGCTGAACTAGGTAAGTCTTGCTTTTTAGCGTTCCACCCTGGATCACATAGCCATTTTACTACTAGAATTATAATTGTAGCAATTAATGGTGTTTTTTACGCACCATTAAACAATTGCGTAGTGATAACACTAGCTGGCGCACGCGGCTCCGCTCGCGTGATATCGAAAATAAAGTATCCTACGTGTTATTCCAGACTATAATCTGACCCCTGTGCCAAATTTCATCAAGATCCGTTCAGCTGTTTTGACGTGAAAGAGTAACAAACATCCATCCTCACAAACATTCGCATTTATAATATTAGTAGGATAATCAACACACATTCAAATGATACGATGGTGGATGATAGTGGATAGGTGACGTTTTTAAGTTTTGTAACTTTATTCAAGTCGATAGTTTTGATTGGATCGTTGCAAATCTTTTTTGTGATGATGTTTATTTACATTTTTTTTTTTCAAAGGGTTTGTACTGACCAAAACCCATCCATGTTCCTTCTTTTGAAATTAGTATTCCGGGGCCGCGGTATCTCTTTCGAACCAACCTGATGGGTCTCTCTGCTTTGCTGACATCTCTTTGAGGCGAGCGTGGAAGACGAACCCGCCGTCGTCGTTCGGCGTCCGCCACGGCCTGTCGTCACTAAACATACTGACGGTGAGCTACCTATTGCTCACCGTCCATAGACCCGCGTCTACGGTGTTCGGGAGTCATCACGTGGGTTCCGGCGACGCCTGAGCGTCTCCCGCGGTGGCTGTTGTTTCTTTACCTAATCGTTAGCATTACTCTGTTATCAATTCTTACCGAATGATTAATGAACTTACACACTATTTTCTGCAATCATTTATAGTGCTGGTATTCTATAGAGTTCACTTCGAGGCTCACATAGTTTAATAAACGGTTTAAATGTCGAATGCATGCTTAGAGAGTGATTACTTACTGCAGAAACCGCCTCTCAAACGTATAGTTGAACAACTGATGATCAAGTACTGTCTGCATTTATTTACACTATCGGTCAAAAGAATCGAGTCATTCACCTATTCATCTCGCCGTAAGCAATCAGTCTATTGTCTACAACGGACTGCGATACTATAGTTTACGTTTTTATTTCGCGTAGTGCGCATTAAGGAGAAGAAAGGTCGGCCGCCTGATCGAAATAATCAACAGTGACTGGTGTAGAAGTATTTGTTGTAATGTTAAGTACGTGACCATTTCATAGTTCGACCCTAATTAAGACAGTCTACTATGCCCGGTCAAAAACCAAGCGTGACAATCTTTAACTACGCCAGCGAATGCCGGTAGTTTCCCGATATTATATCGTTAATTATTTCTGATACCTACTAAACTGTACAGCATATCGCTGGTCCCTAAACCCTAGTAGGTACTGTTTTCGTATCGATGGTACGTCTTAACATATAGCTGTAGGTGGCGTTAACGTTGTCTTCTAAAGTATAGGCGTAATTTTAGACACTTAGCAAGTGGGCCACGTTCTGGGAGTTGAGATAGAGATACTGATAAATCGTTCTCATTTGATAATTTTCTCATCCCCCAGGTTCCATAGCAGAAGAAGCGTGCGAGTCGTCCCGAGTTTCTCTGGCTGAATGGCCGTGGTTCCACGGCACGCTGGCGCGGGCGGCGGCGGCGGCTTGCGTGTTAGCGGGCGGCGCTTCAGGCCACGGGTGCTACCTCGTGCGGCAGAGTGAGACGCGACGCGGGGAGTATGTGCTGACGTTTAACTTTCAGGTGAGGGTTGATGGCATTTTATGCAAGTCATCTCAGTCAAAACACTATGGTAAGTTTGTATCATAGTGGTGTTCCACTATGATAATATATATACATATGATGATCAGATGATGTGTGGGTGATGAAAAAGTTTACCCTTTTCAATTTGAAAACTGGAGTAAAAATACCTCACCTGAAAATCACAGTTAACTAAGTAACTTTAATTTTCAGGTGAGGCATTTTCAACAAACATAAACACTACAAAATTTAATTGAGATGAGTAAGAAAGGCCTTTTTTTTTGGGGTGGGAAATCATCAAATAACTTCTCGCTCCGCCCAGAGCGGGGGAGAGTGTCAGACTTTTACTGACTAAAACCCACCCATGTTCCTTCTATTGCCCTTTACGTTCCGGGGTTGCGGTATCTCTTTCGAATAACCCGCAACCCCGGCAGGCGGAGGCTCTGGCAAGCCCCTCTGTGTAAGAATGGCCTTCAGCGACTGCGATCGGCTGTGTTGGTTCATTGATGAATGAACCAACACAGCCGATCGCAGTCGACTGCCGGGCAGCTCCCAAATAGCAACTATCCACCCTGTTTCACATCCCAGTCGTATTGTATACGTACATACTTATTTGTCCGTAGAGAGCTGCCTGCTAACTACTAAGTATCACTGGGCCCTCGAGGTGGATCACGGCTCACTCCTTGTCCGGATGAGCTTGAACCCCAACAGTGACAGCGTTATAGGGTATGTTTGTGTAAGCTGCTTTATTTTAAACTCAATCTCAATCCCACAGGGCCGCGCCAAACACCTGCGCATGACTCTCAGCGAGACTGGCCAGTGTCGGGTGCAACACCTCTGGTTCCCCAACGTGCACGACATGCTGGAACACTTCCGCGCGAACCCGATCCCGCTGGAGTCGGGCGGCGCCGCTGACGTCACGTTGACGGAGTACGTCGTCTGCCAGGAGGGGAACAGACAACAAGTGAGCATCGTACAAATGGTTTCTTAGCTATGCTGAAGGTTTAGTTACCGGTTTCTGAAAGGCGAATAAAGGCAAAAATCTGCTTCCGTTTTTAAAATACATCGTAATTTATTGGATAATTGGCACCACAACATATCATAGACCCTATAACCTGAAAACCCGAAGGGTTAGGAAAATATGTACCTGTACATAGTAATAGTACGCTGCACTTACGTTTAAAAGGCTTTCAACGTGATTTTTAGCGTATGTCCAGCCATTTGCGAAACGCGCAAACCGTACAAACGTTGACGCGCTTATAAGCACATACCGGTCTTGAACTCGTCGGAAGATTGTTTGTGCTAATTAGCCTTTCAGAAACTGGGTGTGAGGCTACCATACATGGGAGGCATACGTATGGTCTGATGCCCGCAAATACATGAATCTCATCAAATTTTTTTTTAACCATTATTTTTGGCCTCTCTGGTTGTATTATGCGCCTATGCGCTGACAACTTACCATCCTTAAGACCGAACGTAGCTAAACCTGATCGAGTATGATAGCCTTTTTTGGTTCCCGATTGTTGACTGAATCTGCCTGTTTTCTATTAGCATAAATATATAACAGTCATATTCTACACCAGTGAATAGAGATATTTATAGTGGTTTGAATAGTGAAAATTCTTAAACATTGGCTCAGTCTGTGAGTGTAAAACCAATGAATACCGAATGCAAAGTTATTTGTAAACAATCGAGAATCATCACACAAATCCATTCATCAATCCTCACTTGATTATTGAAGTTCATCACAAATAAACGCACTTTTGATGACACACTACAAAACCCAGTCGTCGATATTTTACATCGAGTTTTAGAAAGAAAAAAAACAGCCTTGTACAGCCACGAGCTCAAATATGATAACATGCATTTGCTGTGGGGTAACTATTACAACTTAAAAAAATAATAAAATTAAATATTACAAGCACACATATCATTTAGCAACTTATAAAAGTGATGATTCTCGTAAATAAGTTACCAAGAGTTTACATGTGACTGTACCTGTACATGTTCATAGTTCCTCTGTCAGTCGTACATGTGAGGTTGTCTCCATCTAAAGCTCGGTGAAACAATGAACCGTCAATCTTAACAGTTTTAACAATGAGGCATATTGACCCACCGAACCTTACTGATGCAAGCTTTAAAATCAGACAAAGAATATTAAGGTTCACAAACCGATTATAATGTAATTGTAATTGGCAATAATTATAATTAAATGAACAAGCCTTACACTCAATGGACCTAAGGTTTATGTGCTAAGTGTAAAGGTTCAATTCGTTGATTAAGGTAACTTGAGGCTCAATACTGCTCCATGCCATTATTATTACCCTAAGTATGGGTATATAATTATACACATCATGCTACTTTCGAAGCATGAGTTATATTTATGCGTAGATTTTTTTTTGTTTCAAAGTTTTGCCTTCAAGTAGTGTTTGTTCATATTTTGTTGCTATTGATGTTGTTAGTATGTAGCTTGTAGTTATATTTGCTCAGCATTGTTTGTTCTCATACTCATTTATGGCCCACGACTTAATAGGATGGTCCTTTGTTAGCCAAATATAATCTCAAAATTTTTTAGGAGACAATAAAACATACCTTAATACTTTTAAGGGTACAAATTAAGGTCCCTTTTAAAATAAGAAACATCATAACTTGATAAGACATGGGCCAATAAGTGATTCACTTGTACTCATTAGAAAACAATATTTAATTAAATAGAACTTTAATCTATTAAAACAGTTTGCCAATCTTTGCCAATAAACACAATCATGGTGACCATGCTTTAATCTATAAAAAAGTAGCGCTTATGTACTAGAACCTCAAACGGTTTTTGAATATAATCATTATTACGAATAATATTACGATTAAGTTTAATTTCTCTTGTACCCACGATTCCTGTACGTGCATTTTATTTATTAATGACAATAAATGTAAATTTATTTAAACGTCATATTTAAACAAAAAAAAAACAAGATATTATTAGTTGTATACTTAAGTGCCTATATACATGGATATAGGTGTAAAGGAATCACAATGTTCTATTGAATAATCGCATTTAAACTTAGTAGGTATGTATTGTATGTGTAGTAGGACACAAGTTCGTTTCGTTCATTTTAATTGATTTCGTTAAATAGCTAACATTATATGCTAGCTATGTAGGTATCTAATAGTAGTATACCCAAACTAGTTGGGTTTGCAAAGGAATAGTTTGGTTCAAGAGAACAAAGAAAATTCATTTTTTATTGCCTCTAAATTAATTTTGTGATTGCCTTAGATGAATGTCTGATTACATTTTCTGCCAGTAATTGCAGCTAATTATATTTATTAAATGCCAATTAATCAACAGTCACAGGCAAATTTTATTGCATTGGAAAATTAAAGATTGGCCAACATAGAATTTCGAACTAGGGCCGAATTATTCCTTTATTGTTGTAGGATTTATTTATCGTCATAACTCAAGTTTGATCAAATGGACTGTTAATATAATGTACTAACAATGGAACTTAAAATATAATTTATATTGTTTATAATTTGTACAAAATCATGTTCTTCCGAGCTTTAATTTTAATTTCTTGGTTGTAAATTTTTATTATTAAACTTTATTCTATGGAATGGCTTTGTTTTTTATTTTGCTGTGTTTTTTCTTCGTTTTTTTTTTGTCTGTGTGTTGTTTTGCAAGCCTACTCATTACTGGTAAGTTTTTTTTATTAAGATATTTATGCTTTATATATATAGCTTGTACTTGTAAACGTTGGCCGCATAGCTGTTGATGTAAATGTATGTATAAAAAACGTAGTGCTTTTTAATTAATAACTGGCTAAGACGACAAAATAATTAAACGATAATTAAAATACGCCAAATAATAATAGTTCCATACACATAACTACGATTGGCAGGTCCCTAAATCTAACAATCTTAATAATTACGAAAAAAAAAACATCCACAGAAAATGACTACCATTTTTGCCGCCCATTTGTAATACTCATAAGTAGTGTACTCCCCAGTTGGACGTGACCCACGGCAGCGACGTGCGCATGCGCCGGGCCGAGCTCGAAGCTCTGCTGGTCGCTAGTGGCGCCCACCACGATATCCGCGCCGTAGACAACCAGTACACGTTCGTGTAACAATCACCGTACTGTGGAGCGACTGGCGGCGGAGTGCTGGCTGTTATCAACAGGGCACTCTGCTGCAACGAATACGGTACTGTACCTATTAGTCTTGTGTGAAGTGTGTTTTGCAGTCTCTTTTGGCAAACTAATATGAGGGATGATTTTGATGAATACGTATTTATTCATTTACTCGACTGTGTGGAAATTGGGAAATAAACGCTGTTTCAAGTAATATTACAGTAATGAGTTGAAACGGCTGTCTCGAAGTGGTTTTTTACGTACTATAAACCGTGTATTTCTCAAAAAGATCGAGATTGTTACTTGTCTAATGCAAAATTGTTGAATATCCATGTTTGTTTACCAAATTAGACATGAAAGCAAAACACAGTAAGTTTAGCCAATTTTTGTATGTGTCTGACACCAGTCAATGTCTATCATTCATAGTAAAAGCTAGGTACAGTAGATCGAGACTGATGGCTCTTGATTGATGTTTGTTAAGACAGTAAGGGACTCGTTATTTGTCAGCCATTTGTTGCTCATCGAAGTGTAATGCTAACAAGTTTGAATGGAACGTAATAGCTTGTTTACACGTCTAAGGTACTCAAATTTCGTAACTAGAACAGTATTAACTGCCGGGTCAGTAGTTCATTCTGCTCTTGTCACTAAACAATTGGTCTAAAGACTTTCTCTACTAAATACTGGAGTCGTGTAAATTGGTTGAGTATTAGAAAAACCTTACTCTGCTAGAATGTGTTTGTAAGTAGGTACGTGTATGTATATCTAACACACTTATTTCTACTTTATATTTGTACCTAAGTAAAGTCTTCATAAGCACAAAGTGAAATCGGGTAGTTAGGTTGTATAAATTGAATGCTGGATGAGTTTACTCCACAGTATGAGTTACATAGGAAAATAATATTTAATGTAATTAATACTATAATATAATATTTACTGCTGTAGGCCAATTAGAAACATTGTCAGGTGTAACCCTTATCTAGTTTAAGGACTGCAAATATAATTTGTATAACATTACTTTGCAGTTGAGAATGTAGCTCACGTGTTGTTCTAAGGGCAAGACTTTTAGAATCAGCTCATTCAGGCCGTAGTTTATATATTGCCCGGTTCCTATAAAAATAGTGATAAAATGATCTTATGACATGGGGGCGTTGTTTGTAAACTTCTTCGAAGTATTTCATGACTTTGTATTGAAATAATAAGATGTTGGTGGTACTTCGAGTTTACCTCTGTAGACCCATGTATGTACAACTATATCTATGTTCAACTGCTATACAGGGTTATTTGTAAAACACCGACGACCTTGCAGGACTGTATTACAATCATCATAAACAACAACTTTTGATCTATGATTTTTTACAAAATTTTATACGTTTACTAAAAACAAATTCTCAAGATTTCGTTGTCCTATCTAACACATTTCAGCTCCGTATTACCTACATACCTACACCGCCGCTTGTAGGTACGTTTGCTTCGCATAGATTTCGTAACATTGAGAGCGTTCAATTTCAATATTTTTATTTTTGTATGAAAATCTGATGAACTATAAATGACAAATGTTTAAATTTCCTAGAACAAAAGTTGTTAATTATGATGTTAGTAACATGCTCCTGAGACGTTGCCAGTGTTTTACAAATAACCCTGTATACATATATCAAAACTGTTTTGAAAATACGGTTTAATATTCGCAAACCCATGACGCCTACCGTTAACCAAAACCGATTGGTAAATCATAGAAATCGGGCCTTGTATATGACCTGAATATTCCGCAATGATTTATTTGTGCAATAGGTTTAGTATATTTATTCTAGAAATAATTTATTGTCATAGTAAGGCTTAGCCAAATTTATGTTACGTATTTAATGTACTTACTTAAATTAATTTTTTAGATATTAAGTACTAATTTATTGTATTCTTCACTGCCAAACTGCCCCTTAACTAGACAACATTGTAAAAAAATGGAAATAAAATGCTTGACATGCTTATGAGGAAACAAATCTTGTGCAAATAATTTTATAAAATATTTACTACAATATTATTTGAATTAGTTGTTAAATTAATTCATGACCGATACACATTTTTTTTAAAACCTGAGTTTTAAGCAGTTTTAGTAAACCTAAGAGGCTTTAAAATTAAACCAAGAATTAATACAGGGGCTAGTCTGATTGTTATAATAAATAATAGGTACATAGGTGGAATATATCGTATTATTAGAGTTCATATCTTCCGCTTCTATACTGATGGCTAGTTTTTAGGCAGTCACATGCAATGGGGAAGAAAACTGACGTATTAGTTCCAAGTAGATGGAGCTCTGATTGTTTCTTTTATTCAGCTACAATTCCTGCTGAAACTTTGCCGCAAGATAACTTTAAGTGTTTTGTCTTGTCACTATTCTTATAAAATAACTTTGACCAAAATGACAAACACTTCTCTGTCTTACCTGGTTCCATTGAGAAGAGATTAAAACTAGTCGAGTTTTATCTTAAAATTCGAATCGTACGAACTGAAGACAGGCCAAAATTGCATAATCTTTCCAAAATTACAGCGTGCGTGAATAAGAAACGGCCTGTGAAATTTCACAGGCCGATTTTTTCAGGGATTATATTATAAAGAGCCGCTCCATGGACATTCTCACCTCTCGACGGTGTATGTAAATAAGCCTTGAATCTGTGTTATATATACTGTATCTATGTAGTTAGGTACAAAAGGAAGCATATCGTTTTCCTACTATGCGACGATTATTATTATTTTTTTCTAATATGGTATCGGAACACTATGCGTCTGTATTGTAATTTACTTAGTAGGATAATGTAGATGTACGAAAAAAAACTATTGTACTGAGAAAGTACTAGAACAAATGCAAGCAACTGTTTATCAGTATTGCATAAACAATGTTTGACTTATTCGCACACAGATCGGTAAACGTAACAAGCAATGTAACAGACATTAAAACAAATTGTCCTTGTTGAATTACATTTCATGTTGCACTGTGTAACATTTTAATGTCTGATTGTTATATTACATGTTAAGTTTCGCTAATCTGTAGCCGGGATTACAGATGTTGATTGAAAATGCAATTTGCAAATATCAATATTCCCGAAACGACGAACTTTCCATTTCGATCAATTACTGTTTGGTCCTTCACAAGGCAATCAAACAAATGTTAGAATAAAATTAGTTTTAAACATTATTACGTGTAAAATTAAATGTTGTTGGAATTGATAACGATCATTATAAGGTATTACTCATTAACGAAATTATATAACATGTTTTTTGGTTCTCGAAAACTGCATCACGCTAAATCAAACTAATAGATGATGAAAATATTTGCCGGGGATTCAGGCACATATTTTCAACATTTGGCAACATTCAGGCCAGCGCCGGAAGTTGAAATCCAACTGCATCTGCAAATATATCACTAAGAAATTTAAAATTTTCAGCATCTTGTTTTGAAAACAATGTAAATGAGACCTAAGTAAGCTTATTTGTATGTGAAGTAGCCAAGCGAAGTTCCAATGACAATCTTTGTGTACTCAATAATAGTTCAACCAGTGTTTACTTAACAAACATTCCTTATAAGTTGTATGTAATTTTTTGAGAACGAAATATAGTCAATATATTTTACAAATATAATTTTATTTCGTATAAAAGTATTATTATATTCTAATAACTCTTAATCGTCGAGTAACGGCACTATGTAGAATTCAGAAAACATTTGCCTTTGGTCTTCTTTTTCTAATTTTAATTGTAGTAGCATGAGTCCATTGGAGCTGCATCTTAAGACTACCTGTAACCAAATCATAAAAAAATAAAGTTATACTTTATAAATTTCGTCTAATCTGGTCTGATTGCAATGCCTTGTTAATAAGGCAATGCTGTAGCTGAGACTGTTTACTTTTTTTGGGAAGATCCATAATAATTTGTCATAAATAATAATCATACCTTTGTAGAAATAGCGAGTGCCTTCATAATGCTCCGTATGTGATGTAGCTGGTACCTCAGTGTGACGGGCGATTCACAGCTGAAGCTCTGGACCATATCGGAGGATTTTGGCATGTCGATACAAGATCGGTCCTGCAAAAGAATAGAGTTTTCAATTACATTCCCCTCTGTTACACAGATCAGCAATATAATACGTACATTCAGCAAAAGAGACAAGTGACCAGGCTGGTCAGATAGTTTACAGTTGATTTTTTCTTAAAATATTCATTAATGTTTTCAAATAAAGTTTATGTGATAAAAAACAATCATTAAATCCTACTAATATTATAAATGCGAATGTTTGTGAGTATGGATGTATGAGTGTTTGTTAATCTTTCATGTCAAAACGGCTGAACGGATCTTGATGAAATTTGGCATAGATGTAGATTATAAGTAGTCTGGAATAAAATTTTAGGATACATTTTTTCTACATCCCGCGGGCGTAGTAAATTAAATTTGAGTTGAATGGACATCCCATTAGATTCTACGAAAAAATCATATCTAAAGGGACTGGTTACTTAACGCAATTGCTCACTGTACATGTTTTATAGATAGTGGCGACTTTTTATGATATTGCCTCTCAAATTAGTAAACCGAACGCAATTCGACTCAGATAGGCATTTTATCGGAAATATGACTCCAGGATGCTGTGCTGGGTCACTTTCGGAAGAGCAACTTGAAACGCGTAAACTACAAGAATGATCTTATAATTACCTGCATGCCGTAAGTAACAATGCTGACATTCGGATGTTCAGGGGTAAGATTAAGTTCAAAGACTTCACAGGATCGCT
Organism: Ochropleura plecta; assembly: GCA_905475445.1. NCBI lineage: Eukaryota > Metazoa > Arthropoda > Insecta > Lepidoptera > Noctuidae > Ochropleura > Ochropleura plecta. Next base: position 4,698,525 of record FR997744.1, on the reverse strand, counting down.
CGATATCTGCTAGCAGACCCAAGAAGGCGGGGGCTTTTAGTACCAACTTGGCAACTTCCTCTGCATCCTCGTCTCGAAGCTCTAGCACTGAGTCTGCTGTTTGTGTTGATATCTCACAGTCTGTCATCACATTGTGCACTGATTGGGGTTGAAGTCTGGAAAGTAATGCTTTTAATAATAAGTTTTTTTTCAGATTGATATTTCTGTGTTCATATTTAATTGTTATGGGATCATGTACTAGTTGGTGTCTGAAAGATACTTTACAGGTTAGTACACTATTTAACCCCCTTTTTTAGGGTTCCATACCTCAAATGGAAAAAACAGAACCCTTATTGGATCACTTTGTCTGTCAAGGCCCTTTATTTCGGGAATGCGTATCGAGTTGAAATTAAAACCTGCATATACTCAAGTCTTCCTTTGTGCTGTGAAAAAACAAACTCTCTTGTCTATGCAGTTAAAAGACATACAACAAGTAGTTGTTTTGGGGTCTGGCTGTTTGTGAGTTTAAATGTTTGTAACAACCCACAGAATAAATCCTAGTCTGGTGCACTGTTTAAAAAAGAAACTTAAATAAAAAACTTACACTAAAAGTAAAGGCGATCCTTCACCTCTGTAGTACATCTTTAAAGTAGACTCTTCACCTGACCCAAATATGTTCAAACATTCTGATAAAACTGCTATGCTAATCTATAACATGAAATTTTCTAGTTAGCAACCGTTTCAATCTATCAGTCAATAGTATGATTTTTATAAGACAGTACCTAATGAAAAACTTATTCATATTTAACCAGTTGAATTGTTTTTTGTAAATTGGGATGCTGAATATTTAAGTCCACTAAAAATATTTGATAAAATAACAAGAACATGATTATATTATCAATTAGTTTCTAGTATTCTGCTGAATCTGGATTGACTTTCAACCCATATAGACTTGAGAAAAAGAGTAGACAATGTCAGTGTAATATTTAGTTACTTTAAACATGACATCCACATCATCTCTGACATGATACTCGGTGAAGTTATCAGAGGGGATGTAGGCAGATGCCTGCACACACTTGCTCTCCTCCACGGTCAGCTTCAGACCCTCAGGTAAGGCGCAGAACACAGCTGACTGAAACAAAACCATTTCAACATGTATTTACCTGCTGAATGCCGCAACAAACGCGCGAAAAATCGTCCAATTTATGAGTAACGTTTTAGCGAAGTAGGCCTTCAGAAAAATGAAGATCTTACTGTTAAATTGATAGCTACATCATAATATTAAGTTCCCCCATAGAAACTTAACAACATTCAACTGGTTAATGTCATTTTGTGTATCTGTTTTCTGTATCCTATCATATACACTTCTGGACTCATCTATTGGCCCACCTTGTATTTTCAGTTTCGTTTGGTCCTAGCTAAAATTTTATATTAGGTCGAGCAAAAAGTTTTTATGCAGTTTTTAACCTGGCACATTCACAATTTCATTCAATAGTCTTTTTTTGAATTTCGAACACAGAATTTAAAGAAACAAAAGACAATTTGCAGCCTGTTTGTTGATATCAAACAATCGAATACTAAGAAAATCAGGTTTTATTGGTTTACTTGGATTTAATTCTTGAAAAAGTGATTGATATCTTTGGTTTTGCAACAAACATTACTTATTCTTAACATTAAGGTGAGGTTCTATCAATAATCTATGGATACTTCACCTGAAATTGCCGCCCAAGCTGTGGCACTTATTCAGGCCGGACACAGCCAAAGAAACGTGAGTGCTCAACTTAATTTAAGTCGATCTGCGGTCCGAAATGTTTATCGGAGGTACCTAGAGACTGGCGGCTTTGTTCGTCGCCAAGGAAGGCCACGATCTCGGGTCACAACTGAAAGGCAGGATCGATTCATCGTGACGACCAGCTTGAGAAATCGTCACCTTACCTCCATTGAGATACAAAACCAACTTCGCGACTTCCACGGAGTATCTGTAAGCGCTCGAACTGTTCGGAGAAGGTTAAAAGAACGCGATATGGTACCACACAAGCCAGCTAATGGGCCCAAACTAACGCGAGCCCACCGAACAGCGCGCCTTCATTTCGCACGCAGTCATTTAAATTGGACACAGCAAGATTGGAGCCGTGTACTCTTTTCTGATGAGTCTAAAATTGTGTTACATGGCAATGATGGAAGGAAGAAGGTCTACCGACGTAAGGGAGAGCGTTTCGCACAATGCTGCTTTGAAGAGAGGGTTGCTTATGGCGGTGGCTCATGGACTGTCTGGGGCGGTATATCCGCGAGCGGCAAAACTCAACTTGAGGTTGTTACAGGACCACGGCTGCCAACATTAAATGCTGAAAGGTACATTCGTAAGTGCTTAGAACCTCACGTGATGCCATACGCGGACTATGTGGGCCCAAATTTCCTTTTTATGCATGATAATGCAAGAGCCCATGCGGCCGGCATCGTCAGGGAATATCTTCGGGATGTGAACATCACAGTTATGGACTGGCCAGCCAGAAGCCCAGACATGAACCCTATTGAGCACATGTGGGACGAGGTAAAAAGACGTGTTAGGGCTCGTCAGCCAGTTGCCCAGACGATGCAGGAGTTGAAAACTGCCATAGAAGAGGAATGGGAGATGATCCCTCAAAATTTCATAGAGCGGTTGATAAACTCTATGCCTAATCGTATGAGAGCTGTGGTAGATGCCCATGGAGGCAACACGCGTTATTAAATTAAACCTTTATTTGATAAAACATGTTTTTTATTCAAAAATCAATTGCCTTTAACAAGGCGCATATCCGACTTGTTAGGCGTAGCTCCATGTCGTATGGTATTCTGAATTCAAATTTAAAACAATACGATCGAAAAAGATGGTAAAATGTATCAGGTTTAAAACTGCATCAACAGTTTTTGTTCAATCTAGCAATCATATTTCGGTAGGGGCCATCGAAACCTAAACTCTAAGGTGGGCCAATAGATGTGTCCAGAAGTGTATATTAGAATTATTCTAGTTGTTATTCTAGATGTGGCTGGCACATAAATAAAAACTTGACTACCTACTTTTACATCTTATTCATAAACTTTTAGTTTTTTATGATTAGTAATTATCACTAATGACATTACCTCTTGAAACTGTATAGCTTTCAGCAAGCTGCATAGTGTCTTCCCAGAGTCCATAGAAGCAGTAAAATAGTACTGTGAAGTTCCTTCATCCATTGTTTTCCTCAATCGTGTACATGGAACGTAATAACATCAAATACTGCTCTTGGGTTACCTCATGGTCGGTAAACCTGCCGAATATCTGAGATATTCTAGCAGCTAGTACGTGTTTGCACAGTACTTGTGCTTTTCTTTCGAGAACTTGATGTTTGAACGATCGGCAAGGGCAGAAATTAATGCGAGGAAATACGCGGTAACAGCGATCGTTTTCACCCTTAATCTCTATCAATGTTCTTGATTTGTTCGTTGTTGAGTATGCAACGAATGTTGGATACCTCTCCAAAATGTCCAATGCTCGTTCTAATACAGCTCCGAACACAGAATGTAGCGATAACAACTCCTCATCTAGAACTTTTCAAGTAAAGAAAGTAAATAACAAAGTATTTCGATGCAAGGTTTGCTGGTAAACTGATAAACATAACCAAACTTACGTTGTTTGCTCTCGGTGTCTTTTACTCGTTTTTCTACTTGATTTAGAACACGCTCAGCTGCTAACGGTATTCTAGATGAAGAAGAATTGCTCATTTCTACAATAATTGATTGTGCTGTATTTCCATTTTCCCATTCTCTTCTCCCGCAATTTTGTTCAAATAAGATGTCAATGTCACTGTCAATCAACAACACTGACAAATAAACTTTTAAAGTTCTGATTAAAAGCAAAGGCAAAAGTTTTTAATATTTACATACAAGTTTAGATTTAAAGGGGTTAAAGTTTACTTGCGGTGACTCAAGCTTAGCTTTTATTGAAGTTCAGGCTGCAGGGCGTATTGTATTGTGGTGTCTTCATGAGCAGTTCTTAAACACCCAACAACATTGGAAAATTTGACCGGAACAGTGTTACAACGCCCTGTAATTTACCATTTTTTACTTGTATATATTTTTATTATTAGTTTGTGTCTATTAATAGTTTGTATATAGTAATTAATTTAATAAAATATTCAACTTCAACTCTTCATTAATGGCTTTTGTGGACGAGATATTCTCATAGTTGAAATGAAACGAAAATGATTTTCAGATGTCAAATGAAAACGTCAAACTCTAGAAAGGAAAACCTACGAAAATCCTGAAACTGTATATCTCTCTACCCGAGTGTTATGTATTTTTATCGGCCTTGCGTTTTATAATGGGATTGCTGAATATTTAAGTGTGAGAATATTATTACAAATTATAATCAAACAGGAATTCCCGAAAGAAAGGTTTGTGAATGTTTCAAAAATACATTTCGTAGGTAGTTATTAATATTTCACTCCAAATAAAATAGCAGGGTGCGGTTTCAGGTGGCTTATGTGGAGCTATGCCGGAGCATCTAGAACTTCAACACCTAGTGGACTTGTCGGCGGGAAGCGGCGACGAAACCTTGCCGAATCTACTTGAGAATAAGAGACCTCTCATAAAAAGATGTCCCTACCTCGGCCTGATACTGGCGACGCTATCGTCTTTGTTCTTCTCACTGTGCTCGGTCATCGTTAAGAGCCTCGTCAACATTGACCCCATGCAGCTGGCCATGTTCCGGTTCATTGGAGTGCTATTACCTACAATACCCATAGTGATATACACAGAGCAGCCTGTATTTCCTGAAGGGAAACGCGTCCTGCTGCTATTGCGGTCCATCGTAGGGACAGTAGGCTTAATGTTAAGTTTTTATGCTTTTCGAAACATGCCGTTGGCAGATGCATCTGTCATAGTATTCTCGGTGCCTGTTTTTGTAGCATTGTTTGCTCGAGTATTCTTGAAAGAACCATGTGGTATTTGGAACACAATATCCATAATATTAACTCTTATTGGAGTGATATTGATTACTCATCCACCATTTTTATTTGGTAATGACCCAACTGCAGAGCATAACCAGAATTACAATAGTCTTAGAGGTGCTGTGGCTGCCTTTATTTCAACAATTTTTGGCGCTAATGCTTATGTTTTGCTTCGAGTGCTCAAAGGGTTGCATTTCTCTGTAATAATGACAAACTTTGGTGCTATTGCTATAATACAAACTTTATTTTACTCTTACATATTTGGAGTGTTGTGTATGCCTATTTGTGGTACAGAAAGATTCCTTGTTGTTTGTCTGGCACTGTTTAGTTATTTGGGACAAATCTTGTTGACAATGTCTTTGCAAATGGAGCAGGCTGGTCCTGTGGCCATTGCTAGATCTGCTGATATTGTATTTGCATTTCTGTGGCAAGTCATGTTTTTCAATGAGATTCCCAGCAAATATTCTGTCTGTGGGGCTGTATTAGTTCTAAGTTCAGTTATGTTAGTTGGTTTACGTAAGTGGGCACTGGCGCTGCCGACAGATTCACAGCTGAGAAGTAAACTTGGTGCACTTGCACGGTAAAGAGTATTTGATTGAATCTCACTTGCATACATATAATTGTCTCAATGATTTATGATTGGGTATTGTTATAACTTGATATTCAGTTGTGAATGGTTCAAAAGCACTCATAAGACATTTGTGTAAAGATTTTTAATACAAAAATCAGGTTTCTGGCTATTTAATGAGTCAAATAAAAGCCATTACTTGCAATTGACAAACAACCAATCAGAAACCTTAATTGTGTAGTCATACTTCCATTTGGCGGTACAGCTATCCTATCTATGTTGATTTTATCAATTCAGGATTAAGTAAGAATATACAAAATACTTTATCACCTAACATATTAAAATAATCCATTCTTGATTTCCAAGGATACATGATATTTTAACACCTCATCTGCATGAGAAGTTAAGATGCATAATTATTCTCTTCAGCATTTCCCAGTACCTTAGGTTTCTAATTTCAAAGTGTTGATGAGCCATTTCATTTACACACATCTATTCAGTCTATGAACCACAGTTATTTTTGCTTTAAGTGCTTAAGTATGTATAAGAATGGACAGAAACAATAACTATTATAAATTATAATATTTAAGTAAAATCTTTCACCCTAAAAGACTGTTAAGTAAGTCCACTCGAACTTGTGTTGTGTGTGTTGGCCTCTATTTATCACTTTGCCTAGTCATTCTGTTCCTTATTGGCTTTAATAATTTAGTCCTTATATTTATTGATTTAAAGTTAATTGTTGTTGAAAAGCTATTTGCTTAGATTATATGCGTTTGTTATATTGTTCCTATTCATTACCTATATTGGCTATATTATAGTGATCTCTAAATGTCTACATTTCATAGTTACATATCACCAAAGTTATTTATGTTTGTTCATTATAATGTGCTTTTATTTTTTTAGACAATCTCCAACCTAACAATTTTAAGCTGTTACATGTTAATTATTTTTTGAATCATCATATTAAGAAATATTGTCATTGTCACCTAGTCATGTGTATTTACTAGTCATATTATGTAGATATTATTTTGTTATTAGAATGAAATCTGATATTTTTATAGTGACAAAAGCTGGACATTACTCAGTTTGGATAAATCTCTTTAATCAAGTAGTTAGAATATAATGAGGGATGGGCTCTATTTTGATTTTGTAATTCAAAAGTTAAACTAGTCATTAATGATAAAAAGATATGGCACAATAGTAACATATATATACTAGTTTGTTAAAATAAGTTATTAAACCAAGGAATGTTTGATCACCAGTACAGTACCTAGTATATGTACAGTAATTGTAAATAATGAGATGCACACTCATGGAATGCAATAGCTAATAGGTACAATCAACACATCTGAAATAGTACATACATAAATATTGGTTTAATGCCAAGCTTTTTACACTTTATTGAATTAAATGTATGCTTATTATACAGATACTTTAAAAAATGTTTAACAGCAAAATTGGTGTTGTTGACTGTACATAATTGATTGGATTGTGATATTTTTACTTCTAGTCATAAATACTATGTACACTGCTTAATTTAATAATTATAATGTTCAATATTATACCTACTTTGATTCAGTGATCTATTATATTTATAAGTAGGTACTCTTTTTAGGCTTGATTTTTCAAGATCCAGTAGGGTATGGAACAATCAATGCTAGCTATAAATTGTCTATTCTTGGAGTCTCTCTTGAGGGATCGCATCCGGAATGAGGTATTCCGACTGTAAAAACTAGAGTGGTCGACATAGAATAACTAAACTGAAGTGGCTATGAGCGAACTTGTAAGTAAATTTAATTAATTTGACGGCACGGTTGGCGCAGTGGGTGAGCGATTGACTGCTGCGCTGCGTGTCGCGGGTTCGATTCCCGCACGGAACAAATATTTGTATGGCCTACAGTTAGTTGTTTCGGGTCTGGCTGTTTGTGTATCTGAATTTAAATGTTTGTAAATGCACCCACGATACAGGAGAAATTCCTAGTGTGGGGCAACGTTTTTTTTTTTTAAACAAGTAGGTACCTTTTTTCGGAACTTTAGAACAAGATCTTTCAACAACAAACTTAAAACTTTGCCTTAAAATTACCAACTGCAATTAAGTTTACTAATAATAATGAAATTATTTTGGTGATGCATTTATGAGAAATGCGACAGAAATAGCCATATATTGATTGAGTAGGTAAACTTAGGGAGATGATTTTTTTAGCCTTTCGACCCGTATCGATAGTTTAAGATTTTTAAATTACAGCCAATACCAACCGTGTACTTATATGCTTTACGAGACAAAATAAGACCAAATAGGACCTCAAAAAGAAATGTAGGTATCCACGGACCTCTCCTTATCATCATCTGCCTAACTGCAACAAATTTGTGGGCCGTCTTCCAGTCAAACCAGATGCAGCCAAATACCATTATATGACATGAAGCGACTGCCTATCTGATTTTGACATCCCAGTTAGTATTGGGTAATACGACACCGCTTGGTAAGACTGGCTGTCGAGACTTTCGGGCCACTGACTACTTGTAACCATTGTAAAAATCTACAAATGACACCGGGAACTAACGACTAAACGCGCTTTCTAAAGCACGGAGGAAAAACAATGCTAGGAAGTATTCGATGAACGGTCACTCATCTACGGACTAAACTAGACAAGCGCGGCATAATCTAAAGATCGACGTGTGCGACAATTATTATTAAACCACGAGTCCTCACCTACGGTCCTCAAACCTGGTCGTTCACCCAGATGCAAATTTATGCTTTGGTGTTTACCGAAAAGCAATGTAGCAAAGGAACGCAAAATTTTGGGTTTAATAAGACAAGAAAAAGTTAACAATGCCACACTGTTTTTTGAAACGGGATTAATGTACGTAGCCTAGAAGCTGCTAGGCTGAAGTGAAGTAACGACGCATACCTCGTATGCTGGTTCGAGATGGCACAGGAAATAAGTTTGAATTGGAAGACAAATTCGATCATGTATGGAGTAACTTCTGTCCGCGCCTTTGGGATGGATCAACAAGTACTAGTTCCAAGTGTTGGAAGCTATTGAGCGACGTGCCAAGAAGCTCATTGACAACGACTCCCTTGTCCAACTAAGCCAACCTTCAAAGCCTTGAACATCGCCGCAAAGTTGCAAGCTAATCAGTTTTTATCGATTATATTTCAGAGAGTGTGCTATGAAATTCCACAATCTAAATCCCCATCCTCATTCTATCATCGAACGAATATCGACTGAGGTCACCGTTAGGTATATGGTTACCTACATTTCCACAAACTCGAACAAAGCGCTATGCTTACACATTTTTGTGCGAACCGCCAGTCTGTGGAATTCACAGCCGGCTTCTCTGTTCCCTGATCATTATAATCTGGATCTCTTCTAGGTTCGTATGAATCGGTTTCTTCCTATGCACGCGTGCTCCACCCTAGGCCCCATCATCGCTTCACATCAGGCGAGTTGCGGCCGAATGCAAGCCTATTTAGTGTAAAAAGAGGTCTTGCTTAAAAGTGCAACAAAAAAAACGCAGTTTTAGTAAGGTACCAAATACATTGAAATTGATTACTTTTAATAGTGTATCCAGATATTCAAACATATCGACGATGTCACCAGTTAGTCCAGAAAAGACTTTTTATTGCAAACTAATGAGCAAGTCGATACAGGCAATGATTTGATTATTTCCAAGTGTGACATATTTACTAGGTATTTAGTCCTAGATTTATAGCAGTGCATTCCCCTACTGAATTTTATTATAATTAACACCTGAAACTTCCACACAAATTGATGTTATAATAGAGTGTGGAATTAACTGGTTGGGACACCTGACGAATCTGTTTTGATATCCTACCTATACCCCGCGGTCCAATAATACCCCCGGTTACCTTACCTTTTCAGTGAAATGATTCCAGGTCCAAACACATTGCTGTCATAGAACGTTGCTTGGATTGCCCTACTGTTCAATGTTTATCACACGGCTAATTGAACGTTTGTGTCACAAGTAATCACTACACTAGGTACTAACTGCTTTGCTGCAGACCACGGAGTGGGTACGATTTCCGGGTCAGGCAAAAAGTGATACTTATTGGGTTTTCCTATTAGGAATTCCATAGTAGCAGCCATGAGTTTGAAAGTTGGCAGTAAGATACCCCCGTGCCTCGAAAAGCACGTTAAGTCGTTGGTCCTGCGCCTGATCTCTCAGTCGTGTCGGATTGATGAGAGTGAGGGAACATTGATATAACTGAAGTGTACACTATCATAGAAGGAGCCTGTACCGCAATATTATGATACATGAAATAATTTGAATCCTAATTTCATGTCCACCCTACTCTACTCATAGATATCTGCTAAAACTATGTCACATAACCATGCAACCTCCAGAAGAAGACATCGGTTGTACATGGGTGCTACCCGTGCGAAACCGGGGCGGGGCGCGGGGCTAGTAAGTAAATTAAATTAGTTTTTTTAATTACTTGCACGGAATGTTTTAGTTTTACTATCACACTGATCACCGCTATGCAGAATGTATCAGTTTCACTATTACACTGATCACCGCCATACGGAATGTTTCAGTTTCCCTATTACACTGATCACCGCTTTACGGAATGTTTCAGTTTCACCATTACACTAATCACCGCCATACGGAATGTTTCAGTTCACTATTACACTGATCACCGCTATACGGAATGTTTCAGTTTCACCATTATACTAATCACCGCCACACGGGATGTTTCAGAAATACTATTACACTGATCACCGCTATACGGTATGTTTCAGCTTCATAGTTGCTCTGATCACCGCTATACGGAATGTTTTAGTTTCATAGTGGCACTGATTACCGTCATACGGAATGTTTCAGTTTCTTAGTTGCACTGATCACCGCCATACGGAATGTTTTAGATTCACAGTTGCATTGATCACCGCCGTACGGAATGTTTCAGTTTTGTAATCGCACTGATCACCGCCTTACGGAATGTTTCAGTAAGTATCATAGTTGCACTGATTACTGTTATTATAAGGTACAAGGTCTACAATGTTTTACAAACAAAATCATCCCTCTTTTTTGGTCAAAAAAATAAAAACACACAACACGAAACTGGCTCTAGCCAGATATTGCTAAACCCACCCCGCCCCGTCATCACAAGGCTAGCACCTATGGGCCTACAGCCGATGTCTTCTGGAGGTTGCATGATTATATCACAGAGTTTTATATTTTCTATAGGTACGGTGTGGTGGATAGGGTATCAAGCTTCAATTTGTTTCATGCATTATAATATTGCGGTACATTTACACGCTTCTGCTGTAGTACCTAGCGTATAGTTGAGTTATATCTATGTTTGAACGCGCTCGTTTCAAGAAATACCAACCATGGCAAAAAAAGGAAGCAGAAGAGTCCCTTAACAGTTATGTCTCAAGGATAAGGTAACGTAGGTAACTTTTAAGTTTTGATATTATACGTGACACAAACGTTCAATTAACCGTGTGAAAAACATTAAACGGTTAGGGCAATCCAAGCAACGTTCCATATCTGGCAATGTGTCTGGACCTGGAGATATTTAAACAGAAAAGAAAGTCCGTGGGTATTATTGCACCTGTGGGTATAAGGTATCAAAACAGTTTATCCAGCGCCGCAGTCAGTAATATCACTCTATTTTAACATCAATTTATGTGGCAGCATCAGGTGTTAATTATAATAAAATTTTGTAGGGAATGCACTGCTATAAATCTAGGACCATTTAAATACCTAGTAAATATGTGATAATGCATCACACTTGGAAATAATCAATTCATTGCCTGTATCGACTTTCCACTTGTTTGCGACAAAAAGGTGACTATGTTGATATGTTCTGTTGAATATCTGGATACACCATTATAATCAATTTTAATAAATTTTGTACCTACCTTACTCAGACTGCATTTTTTTGTTTAGCAATTTAACCCACTGCTGAGGAAAGACCTCTTTTTATACTAAATAAGCTTGCGATTCGCCGCAACTCGTCCGATGTGAAGAGATGATGCTGCTTCTGAAGGAGCACGTTTGCTTTAAAAAAAAAAACACTCAAACTTTGAATATAACGAAATTATAGTGATCAGGGAACAGAGAAGTCGACAGTGAATTCTACAGACTGGCGGTTCGCACAATAAATGTAGATGCATAGCGCTTTGTTTAAGTTCATGGAACTGTAGCCATATGATGGTGACTTTTATCGATATTTTTACGATGATAGAATGAGGCTGGGGGAAATAGATTGTGCAATTCCATGGCACACTCCCCGAAATGTACCTAACCGATGAAAAATGCTGCAACTTTGCAGCGATGTTCAAGGCTTTGGAGCTTGGCTTAATTGGACAAGGGAGTCGTTGTCAATGAGCCCTTGGCACGTCGCTCAATAGCTTCCAACACTTGGAGCTGGTACTTGGCTGATCCATCCCAAAGCTGCAGTCAGTACTCCATGCACGAACGAACTTGTCTTCCAATTAAATTTTTTTTCGTGTCCATCTCGAACCAGCCCTCGTGGTAAGTGTCATTACTTCACTTCAGCCTAGCAGCTTCTAGGCTACGTAAATTACTCCCGTTTCAAAAAACAGTATGGCATGGTTAACTCTGACTTGTCTTTTTAATTCCAAAATGCTGCGTTCCATTGCTACATTAGATACCTTTCAGCAAACACCAAAGTATGAATTTGCAACTTGGTGAACAGCCAGGTTTGAGCACCGTTGGTTAGATAGAACTCGAGGATAAATAATAAAAGCAGCACACGTCGATCTGTGGATTAAGCCGCGCTTGGCCTAGTTTGGTCCGTGGATGAGTGTCCGCTCATTGAGTAGGTACCTGGATTTGTTTTTCCTCAGTGCTTTAGAAAACACGTTTAGTCGCCGTTAGTCCCCGATGTTATTTGTAGATTTTTATTATCAATACTTTTAAGTAACAGTTTTGTGAATTATTCAGCTACGATAGGACATTCTTTTACAAAATAACTACAGATATCAATCAGATACATTCCTTCGCAAAATGTTCTTACTTTATAGCCTATAGGTAAGTAGTTAACCCTCTCAGCAATTTTTTTTTTCTATCGGTGAAATACGAGAGACCTCTTGAGATTAATTTATATAATAAATAGCTTGAGCCCGCGGCTTCACCCGCTTAATATCGAAGAAAAAGTATCCTATGTGTTATTCCATATTCCAGACCATAATCTACCTCTGTGCTAAATATCATCAAGATCCGTTCATCCGATTTGACGTGAAAGAGTAACATAATATTAGTAAGATAGCTGGCACCCGCGGCTTCGCCCGCGTGATATTGAAAAAAAAGTATCCTATGTGTTATTCCAGACCATAATCTACCTCTGTGCCAAATTTCATCAATATCCGTTCAGCCGTTTTGACGTGAAAGAATAACAAACATCCATACATCCATCCATACATCCTCACAAACATTCGCATTTATAAAATTAGTAGGATTAGGTATGTACCTACCTATACCTATTGATATGAATGGTGATAATGGTGATAGTTTTATTGATGACTAGCTGGCGCCCGCGGCTTCGGCTGCATGATGATTGAAAAAGAAAGTATCCTATGTGTTATTCCAGACTGTAATCTACCTCTGTGCGAAATTTCATCAAGATCCGTTCAGCCGTTTTGACGTGAAAGAGTAACAAACATCCATACATCCATCCTCACAAACATTCGCATTTATAATATTACTAGCTTTTGCCCGCGGCTTCGCTTGCGTTAAATTCGGGGTAACACAGTTCCCCTTTCCTGATTCGCAGGTACCTGCTACCTGTAGTTAAATAAATAAATAAATATCTTGGGACAACTCACACACGGCTATCTGATCCCAAGCTAAGCAGAGCTTGTGTTATGGTAACCAGACAACTGATATACATACTTATATAATTTATAAATACATACATATTATAGATAAATCACACCCAGACACAGAACAAACAATCATGCTCATCACACAAAGTTTGTCCTGGGTGGGAATCGAACCCACGACCTCCGGCTTAGCAGTCAGGGCAACTAACCACTAGACCAACAGGCCCGTCAGTTGTTGCGCTTGCGCCTTATTTATTGTAATAGCAATGCTAAGTTTTTCCTTTTCTTCCCTCTTTCTACCTTATATCTCAATCATTTAAAAAAATGCCCATGTCCGTCTCCAGGGCCAACTATCTCTGTACCAAAATTCATCAAAATCGGTTTAGCCATTTAGGCGTGAAGACGTAACAAACTCACTTTCGCTTTTATAATATAAGTAAGGATAGTAAGGATTTTAGTAAGATAGTATAATTAGTTGATGATTAAAGGTATATTTTACAAACAATTTATCGTAAAAAAGGCTGAATTTTACTATTAGGTACCTGCACCACTTTTGTTTTCGTATGGGTAATCATCAAATGACTTCTCCCGCTCTGGGCGGAGCGGGGGGGCATGTCAGACTTTTACTGACTAAAACTCACCCATGTTCCTTCTATTGCCCTTTACGTTCCGGGGCCGCGGTATCTCTTTCGAACAACCCGCAACCCCGGCAGGCGGAGGCTCTGGCAAACCGATCTGCTTTGCTGACATATATCTCTTTGAGGCGCGCGTAAAACACGAACGCGCCGTCGACACGGCCTGTCGTCAATAGACGGACGGACGATGAGCTACCCATTGCTCACCGTCCACAGGCCCGCATCTACGGTGGCCGGGAGTCGTCTCGCGGCGCCCGGCGCCCGGCGCCCGAGGCGTCTCCCGCGGCGGCTGGGTTGGCTTGATGTTCTCTCCCTCAAACGCCCGGCCACCTCCTTTGCTAGCATTACTGCTTCGCAAAAGGAGGTGACCGCTTCCCATTCCTTCTCGCTCCGGACCATGGCCTGAACCAGGGCCGGACGTGGAGATCGCCGCCGCCGATCGCCTCCACGAGGGCACGGCGGTGCTCCGCCCAAGCTGGGCAGACCGCCACTGTGTGCTCCACCGTGTCCTCCGGGCGATCGTCACAATGGTGACACCCGGGCGTTTCCTCCCGCCCGATTATGTGCAGGAACCTCCCGAAACTTCCGTGTCCGGTGAGGACCTGCGTCAGGCGGTAGGTGAGGACGCCATGACGCCTCTCCAGCCACTCCTCAAAGAGGGGACTTACCGCCACCATTGTGGCGTGCCCTGCACGGGGTTGCGACAGTCGCTCTCTCCATGCCACCATGAGATTGCACCGGAGGTCTGACCGCTGCGCGGCAATTTGCAGCGGTAGCGGAGTTTCCCCCCGGTGTAGTGCCTCCGCGCGCCACTCAAACAGGCGCGCGAGGACTGTCGCCTCCAGATACCTACACCACTGCCTTTCCCTTTGGGCATTATAGGCGTGATGTTATATGTGTGTCTATAGACTTGATATTCAGATTTTTTCCCGTATTTCATTCACTGACCTAAAATTCTAGGCATATCCGGAATGTTCCGAACAAATACCATCCCTATTTTAGTGGGCATTGCGGTTAAGATTCAATATCTTGAAAGCATCGCATTAGAACTGAAAAGCAGATTTTGTTTACCTGATTGTTAAAGTACCCATGAAATTAATAAAAACAAGTTACGCAAGTAGTACTTACGTTTTGTTCTTCCATCACTTTGCGGCATCTATATATTTGACGAAGGTAACACATGATACCTGACAATATGCGAAATCTTACATAGTGTCAGCAGTTATCTGCAAAACTAAGATACATAAAACCACCTGGCAATAATAATAATTGTCGGGCAGTTAAAGCCCACCTGCATGCCACCAATCTCCACGGAGATAAAATTCCGAAGAGTGAGAAGAAGACTACATAATTAAACGAATTCTTCCTGATAGCATTTGTTTTTCAAAAGCGTCATGTTTCCGGATTACTTCAAGTCACAACAGTTAACGCGACTACTCGACTAAATTTTGAATTTCTTTAATTTTATGTTTTTTTCTTATTAATTACATAGCTAAATAAGTACTTATATTTTTAAACTTTTTCACTATAACGCTAAACGCACACCATTTTGCACTTTTCTCATAAATTCCCACACTTTTTCAATGTTTTTTTTAATTTTCTTTTTTTTGTCAGTGACTGTGCTGCCAGTGAGATTTAGATTAACGTTTCGGTTTTCAAGGAGGACTTTAGACGATCGATTTTGTATTTAGATCTTCTAAGATTATTAACCTACGCGAGTTCTTGCATTTGCTGCATGTGTATTTCATATCACAATGTTACCACTACTTTCGAAAATCGTAAGATCGCTTATGTACACAATCAGATCCTCCATTATCGCCTAAATTTGCAAATTAAGTAATTAATCTAGTCTGTGAAATTAGTTTGGTCAAAATAACAACAATCCTGACAGAGCCAGATATTAGTACAGTCTTGGGTTACCCAGGTAAACCAATAAAAAAAAGGTATCAACAGATCCCATAGATTCCCCATAGATTTGTTCCAAAGAAGTTATTCAAGGTCAAAGGTCAAAATTTAAGGTTTTTTTTAAACAGTATATTTTATCAAAGCAGTCCCTCAGACTAGAGTTATAGATCATAAAATAGTTAATCTACGAAATGCTTTTTTTTTTCTAAGAATCACCACTCCTGAGATATCGCTATTCTAAAAGTTGTAGTTACGTTCGACATAAAGAAGAAAGAACAATATTTATTAGTCGTAATTTCGACGAGCACACTAAAAGAAACAAGATAATATATGCTCACATTTCCCCACTACTTAAGACTTATGAAGTAGTTTACTTGGCGCATTCCCAGCCCGATCACTATGTACGGCAAGCCTATCCCCTGGGAGAAGCAAGCCAAATACTTAGGTGTCATTCTCGACAGCCACTTGTCCTTCGCGGCACATATCAAAGCGGCTCGTTCGCGCGCTGTCTTTGCTATGGGTAGGCTTCACTTTTTAATTCAGGCAAAAGGCAAATTGTCACTTAAGTGCAAATTGCGTTTATACACCGCGGTCATCCGTCCCATCATGACATACGCATGTGTCGTGTTCGCCCACGCCAACCCGCGTATCCATCGTATTCATAAGATGCAGACCTTGCAAAACCGATTCCTTCGTAAAATCACGGGAGCCCCTTTTTACGTCCGTAACGATAGTCTTCACTTAGACTTAAGAATCCCCACCGTCGTTCAATTCATGAAGTGCCTTTCCAAGCGCTTCTTTGACTCCGCGCTAAAACATCGCAACCCGCTTTTCGCATTGGCCGCTCGATACGATCCCTCGCAAATAAGTAAAATTCGTCGTCCCCGACATACCCTCGTGACTCCTGACGATGCTATAACCCTGCTTCAGGAGAGCAGCAGGGAGACTAGTACCCTTCGTAAATTCAGACGCAAAGCGCCGTCATTCTGTCCTCGCGACGAGGCCCGTCGCGACTTCCCGCTAACTGCCCCACCCGTCCCTTGCAAGAGCCAGCCCGCGATGCTGAGCCAGTAAGTTTAATTAAACCAGTCCACAAATAATATCACTCAGGTCCAGCCTGTCCCTTGCTGTCCCTCTGCGACGCCCTAATCCGAGCGCCGAGCGCCGTGTAGTCGCTTAGTTTGTAAGTTTATACCCTGGCTGGAGGTCTTAATTTTTAAGGCATCCACAGGATTCACCCGGTTAAGCAGACGACCACCTCCGTGATTGAACTGCGAGATGCCAATCATAAAAAAAGTTACTTGGCTCATTGTTTTAACGTGGTTCCCCAGGGCTATTGGCTATCTTTCCGATGCCTACTCCACCAAAAAAACCTTTATTTATTATTTACTAACATATTTTTTGTAATTGGACCACAACACGTTATTTCGCTAATTTGTTGATGTTCTGACATGGTTCTGACTATCATAATGTCAATACTCTTTGTTGTGTTCTATTCAACAATAATAATTACTGATATAGTCTCCAGCGTTTGATTGTCTACCATAGTACCAACGTGATATTGGCAAAATTGTGGTGTCTCCTTCCACAAACGCCATTTTAAGTGAAGTGAAGTCATATTGTGTGACCTTTCATAATCTGTCAAATTCACATCAATTTGCAGCTAACTTTACTTCAGTTTCGTTCGCGTTCGTATCAAGTTGTCACTTATTTTTTCTTTCAATAAATAACATATTGGCTGTGTTTATTTAAATTAAGTACGTAATAATCATGGCAGACCGTCTTACCCAGCTTCAGGACACCATAAACCAGGTGCATAATGAGTAATCCGTCGTAATATTGATGTAGCCCCCACTACATATTTACATCGTTATTTACTGTTTTGCAGCAAGCTGAGCACTTTTGCAACAGCATAGGTATTTTGCAACAGTTCTCTACGCCGAGTAAATTTCCTGGTTTCGATCGTAGTGGGTCACAGACGCCGCAGCAACAACAGAATCAGGAGGATTATGCTATGCTGTTTGCTACGTTGATATCTCGGTGTGCTAAGGATATTGACACGTTGATAGAGTCTTTGCCGAGCGAGGAGAGCTCGACAGAGCTGCAGGTGCAGAGCTTGAGGCGTTTGGAGGCTGAGAATAAAGAGGCTGCTGAGCAACTTGAGGAGGTATGTTTCTATTAATAGTATTAGTTGAAAAACTTGAGAGCTAGAGATCCAGTAACTTTCTTTTAAATGTATTGTTTATTCTCCTTTTTTACAAATCTGTGTGGCAGTTATGGAACACAGTAATTCCTGCAGGTTTAGGCAGAGGTGTACCTAATACACCAACATTTCACTAGTTATGTTCAAGTTCTATGAAATATGTAAGCCAATTACCGTGAACCGGGCTGTTCCAGACGGGCTGCTACTGAGAAATTCCTGATCTAGGCCCACTTACAATTTGCGCTCCCCTGAATTGAAACTCAGCAGTCACTATAAAATCCTGTAAATATGCCTTATAATACATTACCAACATAGTTAAATAAAATAACTTGTTCCTAACTGCTTTTCAATACAAATATCTGCACAATATTTACCCAATACAAATTTTTATATGGAAATCTGGTTCCAGGTGGTACGCCAAGGAGAGATTCTTCTAGAGAAGATTCAAGGAGCCCTCAGTGACATAGCTCAATGTCAACTAGATATGCAGAACCCAGCTCTGATCCTCAACAAGGATGTGAAGCCTCAGTTATAGAGCTTTTTTTTTACAGATGGGAAATCACCAAATAACTTCACCCGCTCTGGGCGGAGCGGGGGGGAGTGTCAGACTTGTACTGACTGAAAGCCACACATTGTTCATTCTATGGCCATGTTCCAGAGCCGCGGTATCTTTTTCGAAAAATCGCAACCCTGGAGTTATAGGGCTTAGAGAGGCACACCACTGAATATTGTTGGTGATCTGTTATGGACAATTTAAACAAATTTTTAATTCATACTTTTAAATTTTATGTCTTATCTGAACTAGGATCTAGGTGTTAAAATAAAGTTTATGGGCACAAGACTATTAACTGATGAATTGGACTGTATTATTTAACAGTAAAATATGTCAACACCTGTTTGGTTTGTTTATGTTATCTTCAAATAAACCATTAACTAGTACTTTCTAACAATATTTTAAGTGTAAAATAACTCTGTTATAATATTTGTGTGAGAAGCTTTATTGAAACAGACCTAACTTCAAGACCTGAAATTATTCATTACTACATATTTTTGTAATAAGAATGTCTAGTGTGGTAGGGTTAAATAGGATAACATTATGGTAAGTCTCACTGGTTGCAGCAAAAAGAGACCAATGTTTGTCTTATTTTTGTTGTAAGTAATAATTCGTGAAACTTTGGAGCAAATAAATGAATGTTACCCAAACAGAAAACGATTTTTCAGTAAAATCTAGACCACCCACTTCAATTATGTGAAATATACATAGATGGCGTTTGTGTCTTCATTTAATTATAGCAGCAGCGCCATCTATTGTCAATGATAGTCTTTATTTGTGTATGAAATGTTAGTTCAGTAAATGTGCGATAGATGTCGTTAACAAATACTCAGCTATCACCTTAATTCCTCGCGGGTGTAAGCAGACATTATCATTCACTCTTGCTGTACGTTGATTAGATGGGTATTTGGTTTAATGAAGACGAGAACATTAAGTTACAGTTTCAGAATTGAAGGGGGGCGTTTTTAAAAACCAGAATAGGAAAGAAAATTCCACGAGAGAAATAACAATCGCTTAAAGGATCTTGAACAACATTATCTTGATTGTAGGTCGGTACGCAGGGAACGGTTTCAGACATACGTACGTACTTCTCGAAACCCTTGTCAATTTATGTAAGTAACGTTCAATTAACGTGGCTGATGATGAAGTGGGGAAAATTGAAAGTGTCTGTGTCTAAGCTTATTAGCAGAGTGATTGGTACATTAAGGTATTATCATTTACATACCACTCAATATTTAATTACCGCTCAGTGATGATTTATAGCCGTGAGCTACATCAAGTACTTTAATTACATTTACAAACCCATTCGTAAACACTTTCACATTTCCAAGGAAATCGTAATCGAACCTTTTTTCTGAGGGAGGAAGGAAGGAAGGAAAGGTTTCTCTTCGCCCATCGCGGTTCAGTCCCTTGATGTCCGGCTCGAACCGGCCACTTGAAGAAACCTTTACAAGTTTACATTCACACGCGGCCCGCACCCAGCCTCTCGCCGCCTTCGACGCTTCACTCACCTGCAGTTGATAACCAACTTCTTTGCCGCGAGCACGCTCCACGCCTTACGCTACCGGTTTTTGATCGCACTTCTTTAGTGACGTACGATTTTGAATTCGTAGTTTTTGAATTTACAACCCCGTTCGTTCATCAACTCGTGTTCCAAATTTCAAATTCTACAACGATGGACTCTGAATCTGAACTGTGTGACTGTTTATTTTTTAAATTATTGAGTGTTTTTTTATAATTTTCTATGGGATTGTTCCCTGAAAAGTGGTGAGGGAGTGAATGTGAAAATTGGAATCGACCCGGAAGGACGGGTCTATTCTCTCTTCGCACTTCCGCGACAGGTATGTGATTTAAAAGCTTATTAGATGATGGTTGAAAATATAAATTGCTTACATTACAGATATCTGGTATTATCAATTAATTAAAACTTTAAGTTCCTTATCGTTACTAAATGTCAAGCGGATTATCACACAAGAGCAGGATTTTCCAGACACGATATTGATATTGAAAACAGTAGTTTTCGCTTCTATCACTTTGCGACTTTCTATAATTACATTCCTTAATACCAGTCGGTATTTAATTAGGTTCTAGTTGAAAACGAAGCACATGTATTTTCTATAAGTAGACCGGAGACACTTAAAAATTAAGAAGTTGTAAAACTTACCTACCTTATTTGATTTTATTGTTGTTAATTAAAGGCATTTAGTAAACAAACCAAGCTAATAAACTCTCAGACTCCTTGTATTTTAGAGAATATTGAAAATGTTCAGTATCATGAGTAGGAGAGGTGAAAACCGGTCGCCCTACCGCTCTTTCCCTCCATTCATGTTTAAAGATTTTCTTCGCCTATAGAAATTCAGACGTCTCCTTGCAACCTACATTTACAGTCTTATAGATTCAGAAAAATATGTTTATTAGGTATACATCTTAACCTCGTTGTTTTTATCTACAAGTTTTGCCCAGTATGGTCCTAGGTTAGCCTTTAAGATCAGGCAAAAGGTTTTCAAATGGGAGTTTTTCGCCAACAACAATGATTTGGAATTTGTGTCAGGTTGGTGAAGTTAAGATTAAGGATAAGGACAGATTTTTATACAAACGTATCTGCGACAGCGAAATGTGGGAAGGTAGTTTTGGACATTTGACAACTCTTGCACACCCTTCGGAAAACATACCCGTACCTATGAATCATCGTTATCGTTCTCCTGTTTTTCCCCCCATTTTGATAAAGGACAACGCAGAACGTTATCTTCTACCATACATGTCTGTTAGTCGACCTCTCTGTTGTATAGGTACTCCTGTCTATGGTTGTCAATATCGAAGGCTAAATCTATCTGTATTTCTAGTTTTAAGAAGTAACATACGAATTATCTATTGTTGGAATTTAATTGCGTTGGTCCGCAAACCTTATAACAGCGTTTTTTTACGCTCAGTCAGCAATTTGTGGTAAATGTTGTTGGTAATTAATTGCAAATCGACTCGTTTGGAACTCGTATTTATTTACTCGTGCAGAAAAATAATGGTCGCTAAATTGTATGATGTGAGTATGGTTGGGTGTCGAGCCTACTTTTTGACAACCCACTAGGTATATTTATTGCATTGTGTCGTGTGTTAGCCGGTATACCTGGCTTAATTCTAAAACTTGTTTTAAATTCGATATTACTAACAGAAATTGTATCAGTCAAAGAAAATTATAGGTACTCTTGTAAACTTGATGGCAAGTTATTTAAAAAAAAACAAAAACAGCAACACAAATTTAATAAAACAAATAAGTAATAAGCAATGTACCAGAAATCACACGAAAATTAAATAAAAGAATAAATGTCGATCGCTGTGAGACGTGTTGATGGTCTGACGGCTGACGGCGAAAAAAGGGCCGCGCTGTGGGTAGCGCGCGCTTATATACCCGTTGGATTTTTCTTTCTTCTTATTCACAACACGGCCTCTCCTGACAGGAGGCCGTCCCGGGCTCCTTCACGATGTCCTCAGCTTCGGTGGTCGGTCTCCAGCATAGGCACGGAGAAGGGCATGTCTGCGGGAGGCCCCTCAGGCTCGACGTGAAGCCGCACCGGCTCAGGCTCGACGTGAAGCCGCACCGGCTCAGGCTCGACGTGAAGCCGCACCGGCTCAGGCTCGACGTGAAGCCGCACCGGCTCAGGCTCGACGTGAAGCCGCACCGGCTCAGCCTGCGTCCTAGAGGTGCAAGGCTCTATTTGGGAGACAGACTGCTCGGCTGGCGAAATTAGCTCGGCAGTAGCAAGTGTAGACTCCACATCTTCAAGGTCTGCATCTGTTAGGACGAAAAGATGTGCTCTATGCACAATGCCTCGCATTGTACATACGCACATTATTAATCACACACTAAACCATCGAGACACAGGTACGACGTGAACCTTGCCTCGACGCATTAGCGGTCAAGTCATATATCAAGGGCACAACTTGATATTCAGCTAAGAAAAGCCAGGCTGTATGGCAGTCTTAGCAGAGCCAGAGGCTAGCCGTGAGGCGTACTCGTAACTCAAATCAGTTAGGAAAGAGGCACTACGTGAAGCTTATCCCAACACAACAGATGTATTGTGATCAGTCAGGAAAGAGGCACTACGTGAAGCGTATCCCAGGTGACCACAATACAACACAGACATAAATATGATCAGTCAGGAAAGAGGCACTACGTGAAGCTTATCCCAGGTGATCAATAACACAATACACACTCATCTGATCAGTCAGGAAAGAGGCACTACGTGAAGCTTATCCCAGGTGATCAGGACACAATACAGACACATATATGATCAGTCAGGAAAGAGGCACTACGTGAAGCTTATCCCAGGTGACCATAATACAACACACACACATATATGAAGCTTCATATATAAGAGAGGCATGCAGCACTCACCATCAAAGTAAGCAGCACATACTTCAGGAGTCCACTCTCCACGCCATGGGATCATGTATTCCGCAGCCACCTGCGTGTACTTCCCATACGAACCAGCCAAGAGTTGGAGCTCGTAGCGCCCTTGCGGCAGCGTCTACACGATGCGGTAGGGACCACGCATACAGGAGTCCAACTTTCCTGTCGATTGAGCCTGTTTTCGCACAAAAACCAAACTGTTTAGTTCAAAACCACGGGAAGGCTTCCTGCCTTCATTAACGTAAGCATCTTGCTGGTCTCGATTTTGCCTAAGTCGTTCCGATGCTCTCTGTCTCCTCATTTCACGTAAGCTCTCTCTATTAGGACTGGAGCCCTCAAGCGCAACGTCACGTACTAAGCTTCTTATAAGTGGGGTTGCTGCTTCAATGCCCGCCAATAGATTGAGGGCGGAGCACTGCGTAGTTCTGTGCTTGGTGATGTTCAGTACCAGCTGAATTTTCCACGTGACAGTTGGCCATGCGTTTTGTCGATAGTTGGTTTCGACACGTATCATATTTAAAACCGTTCGACAATAACGCTCCACCTGCCCATTTGATTGATGCATCTCAGGTGTTATGAAGTGTGTATCAAATCCCATACTTTGGGGTGCAAAGTCGAGAAATTCAGCGCCTTGGAACATGCGACCTCTGTCGGCTACTATTAACTTAGGGGTTCCAAATAGGGATATAACATTGTAAAAATGTTGCTTTAACTCATTTGTGTCTTGCCGGGGCTCGGTCGTACCTGACCTTGGCTTATTCTACGTCCTAAATATTACTATTTCAGTCGTTAGAAAGGAACATTTTTTTTTCAAATTAATTATTACTCAGTCCGATCGTCATACACCCCGTATTGACAGTCGATGTCGCGGTACCGGATATGAAATATGCAGAAAACTCATTTATCATAGTAAGCAATCGTTGTAATTGAGCTCTTACGAGAGACGTGTTAATTGGTATTGACTTATCGTGCTAAACAGTCATCACGTCTTGCACTATGTCTACCTTTCTAGTGATTGAAAATTGCGCGTGCGAATGTAACGTACACCCTCCCTATTGAGCACGTCAGTTCTCATCGAACTCAATAGGTAAGGTGACATAGGAAGTGCTTTCGATTTCGTGACTTCCCAATCCCTTTAATATACGAAATGCTGGCTTACGCGAGCAACTGAAATGTTTCAGCAATGACGATGATAGAAGCGATATGGTTGAAACACTATCGATTAACACATCCACCGGAATACCCTGAATAACGGCTACACTACAACATCGTTATTGCGGGTAGTTATATTTCCTAGACAAAAATTAACGTTATTTTTGTTGCGAGACTGATTTTTGTTTTGCAAAACACTTATCTACTCTGTGGCCAGGTTTTTTGCAAAAAGAACAAGGTTCAGACTCTAACGGCACCGACAATGATTTGGAATTAGAATTATTTGAACTACTTGCATCTAAACTATCACTTGAATCGAAGTTAGCTTTCTTATTGCAAGTAGCTTGCTTGTGTCCGGCTGCGCCACACGAAAAACACTTGCCCTCCTCAAGTCTACGTTTTCTATTTACAGTCTCGTGATTACTTTTAACAAAATGATTTTGTGAGGTAGGACGTGAACTTTGTGCCTTAGTAGTAGACGGTTTTACATAAATCGACAAAAATTCGACTATGTTGTTAGGTGTTAACTTAGCATTGGTAGCTGATGCTCTAATGTGAGGGTCCACAATACCACGGACAATAATTGCGGAAATAAGTTCGTCACTGAGTCCGCGCACTATACGTAATCGTAGTAATGAGCGACGGGCATAATCCGCGTACGTAGAATAATTATCCGAATTCGTATTCATTACATCAAATAAAATATTGGCTATGTCTGGTGTTTTCGGACACAAAGGCGTAAATTCCTTTTTAAAATTACTCCACGTTCGCTCATTTGTTACCCATTCGCGTAACCACATACGAGCATCCCCTTTTAAACAATTACCTATTCGCGAAAGACATTCATGGTCACTCCAATTATTTAAAAGTTTTGCGCGATCGACTTCGTCACACCAATCACTAATGTTATTTAGACTAGGATCGAAACTAGAAATAAAAAAATGTTGGTCAGATCTCACCCGATGGTTGATGGATCGAATTGCGTCCACTATGCGGTCCGTTGCAGTGATGTCGCTAACTGTACCGGTGTGTTGCAATAAAGACTCAGCTGTATGACCGGCACGGAGCTCGCTAGGTGACGCGGGAGGCAGGGGTGGCGTACGTGACCGCGGCGGCGGTGCCTGCGCAGGTCGCCTTAGCAACGGCGAAGCGACGCGCTCAGCTTGGCGCCGGACAGGCGGCGGCGGCGGCGGCGGCGTCGCGTCACGCTCGGATAGCGATGACTCACGCGGAGGCGCCCTTTGTTTGCGCAAGCGTTTCGCCTTTGCAAACGAGGCTTGATCTTCTAACACCTTCAAACGTGTTCGCATGACCATCAGTTCCCGCTGTAGGTCACCATCCGGGGTCTGCGGGCGATCCCGGCTGCTGCGATGCGGTCTGCTGTGTCGCCGGCTTGACTCACGGCTATGGCGACGACTTCGACAGCGATCAGACATTTTATTTAAGCAAACCAAAGCAACAAAAATAGAAATTGGATCGAATCCCACTTCTGATCTTGTAAACTTGATGGCAAGTTATTTAAAAAAAAACAAAAACAGCAACACAAATTTAATAAAACAAATAAGTAATAAGCAATGTACCAGAAATCACACGAAAATTAAATAAAAGAATAAATGTCGATCGCTGTGAGACGTGTTGATGGTCTGACGGCTGACGGCGAAAAAAGGGCCGCGCTGTGGGTAGCGCGCGCTTATATACCCGTTGGATTTTTCTTTCTTCTTATTCACAACAGTACTTATAGTTTAAAAATACATATTAAATGCGCTGAAAAGGTGTACAACACAACTAATAAAATACACTAGTAGGTAATTATTGGGCTGTGTGTTACAATAAGTTTTACAAAGACAATAAATAGGTACCGACGAATGGATAAAGCCATGAAAATGCCTGAAACTGAAAACAGCATTCCTTATTAAACAGTTAACCACTTTATAAGCTTCTTACAAAACAAAGGTCCGCCATTTCCTAAAGCACGTAACTGCCATTAACAGGAGAGTTCTTCAACTGTCCATTGACTTATGAACTGCATTATGTAGATGGATAGAAAACGCGGATGTCACAGACGATGCAAACGGAGTTTAACATATCTATGAGATTATTACGTTATAGAGAATATATTGAGGCGAAAATGTTCGCGGATGCTTTGTGAAAGTGTTGACCCCTTCGAAACCGGCTCGCTAGTCGAGGGTTTTCCATCTACTGCTTATATGTTGTAATATACACTTTATATGTGAGTAAACTTTGGTGCATGACTGCATGAGTAATATTTTGACATTTCCGTTGCTTCAAGATTCCTGGATGGGATCTGTATCAGGTGGATTGAATAAGTAACTCGTAAACAGAATTTCGAAAACAGATCTTTAACTCGAGTCAATACTTAATTTTCAACGTATCTAAACAATAACTGCCGCTCGGGTCAATTTAAGCCGCTCTTACCCAGGTTTGCCAGTGGATGGGTGAACACCCATTACATACCGAGTTTCCTCTGTGCCTCGGAAAGCACGTTAAGCCGTTGGTTCCGGCTGTCATTTAAAGGTATTCAGTGGCTTGAAAGTCTGACAACCAGTCTTACCAAGAAGTATCGTTTTACCCAATTATTAACCGGGTTGTGGAGGCCAGATAGGCAGTCGCAAATACCGGTATTCAGCTAACTGCGGTAAGATTGGATGCCGAACCCAACTCAGTTGAGAAAAGGCTAGGCAAATGATGGCTTCATTTTCAACCCCTCTCTTACGGCTGTGGCTCTTCTAAGGCTCCGGTAATCATCCTCCCGCCAAAACTATCCCAAGTGTTTTGGGTTGCGCACAGCATGTCTATCGCTTCCATTTTTTTAATCATGAGATTTCTATATTTCTCCCATAAAATCATTTACGAGATCAATTTATCATTTCCTTAAGCTTAAGAGCTCTTAACTCTGTAAGCTGTTCAAACTGAAAACTAAAACTTCATTTCTGAAAATTTTAATACTAGTTTGTCGTGAGTTAGAACATATCTGTAGAGAGCGTTCACAGAGAGAAGGGCCACAAAATTCACTCCGTCCTTGTGCAGCTTAACATCAACAGCAAAATTTTTAAGTTTCCTTATTTATTTATGAACTAGCTAATTTTGTCCAAACTAATCCCAAATTATTTTAAAAAAATACAGAAGTTACGTTTCGCAGTCGCCGTGATAATAACGGCATTGATGCATAAAAGTATATTTTATTTGCAATAAAATCCTCAAAATTATTAAAGAATTACCAAATAGAGTCTTTAAAATACAACTCACAAAATAACCAAATGTTATTACAGCCCATCAGAATTTTTAAATGATTGAAAAGCAATTTACACAATTTGTACGACATTTTTTGTAATTTTTTTAGCTACGTTTTATATTTTGGTTTTTTTTTGAAAATTTATGTCTTATTTTAAATTCAACGCATGGTTTAACCAAAAAAAAATTAACACCATTCCTGGATGGCAAAATATGTAGCAACTTTGCAGATTTTACCATCTTTACACATATCTAGATACTCATGATTTTCAAAATAAATATACCTATCTTTATCATCAAAAATCAAAACAAAATAATTTATTCACACAATATGGGTTGATAGATAGTACATGAATGTTACATTATACATATAATATAACAGTAAGGATCTTCATATTCATCATTTCTGGTATACGAAAGCTAATTTAATTAGTAATTCGAAATGGGGAGGTACATAGGTGTTCTTTTATCATCTCACTATCTTAAATTACTTTGACTTAACTCAATTTAATTAATTTAGTTTCTCACTACAATATATAAAGATTACATGGAGATATTGTTAGTAACTAATTTAATAAGAACATACTACTGGCTATTATTGCACTAATAGGAACGTAGATACTTATTTAGATGTTACAATATTTTTCTATTCTTATAACCCAGGTATTCCTGGGTCGTGTAGAAACATTTATTAACCAACCAGGCGTACTTCGGAATAAAATAATCGGTAGGTTTTTTAATTCACTGGGTAATTTGTTAAATAATTTAATTGACGTAGGGTAACGGGTATTAAAATTACATTAGGCAACCAAAGGCTTAGTATAGGTAGGGCACGCCACAAGAGTGGCCGTAAGTCCCCTCTTTGAGGAATGGCTGGAGAGGCGCCATGGCGTCCTTACCTACCGCCTGACGCAGGTCCAAAATTCATCAAGATCGGTTAAGCCATTAAAGCGTGAAGAGGTAACAAACAAACAAACAAACAAACAAACAAACTCACTTTCGCTTTTATAATATTAGTAAGGAGTAAGGATATAAAACTAATTCTATCTCATCATCACATAACTGTCCTCGTTAATTTCTTAGTTTAGTCGTACTAAGAATGATCGTCTAAATTGTCGATGTCAACTTAGTTGGTTGGGACCTAAATGAGGCTCAAATATTCATCAAGGTCCGCCCCAGTCTTGAAATATGTACTTTGTGATAAGGTAAGGCGTAGGTATTCTTGCTGTAACCATTCATTATCTATACTAATATTATAAAGCTGAAGAGTTTGTTTGTTTGTTTGTTTGAACGCGCTAATCTCAGGAACTACTGGTTCGAATTGAAAAATTCTTTTTGTGTTGAATAGACCATTTATCGAGGAAGGCTTTAGGCTATATAACATCACGCTGCGACTAATAGGAGCGAAGAAACAATGGAAAATGTGGAAAAAACGGGGAATATTATTCATCTTTGAGGGCTTCCGTTGCGTGCGCTGCGAAAACGGTTCAAGATACCAAAAAAATATGTACGAAAGAATTATTCCTCTTGAAATGATCTAAAAAAATGTCCGTGACGGTATATGTCTATCTTTTAAGATTAACTCACTAGAACCGTTTTTATGGGAATCAAATTTGGTCGAAATTAATGCATGATTATTTGTTAGAGTTGTATCAACATAATAATATTAATCTTTATCCAAATAAATGTGTTGTTGATTAACAGTATTTAATTGTGAACAAAATTGTCTTTGACATCACTTAATTTCAATGAACATCTTAGAAGATATTACAATTTTAAAATAACTCCGATATAAAATTCACACGCGCCGCATGATGTGCAAAACATGACGCTGCGAGGAGAGGCGTTGCTTGCGGGCGACGCGGAGACGGGGTGTAGCTCTACGATCATTGTTTTATGGATTTTATTTTGGTTGATAATAGTTTGGTAAAAAAAAAAATGTTGTAGATAATACCTGTAAATAGGTGTCATCTACATAATTATTCTTAGGGCTGTTTATTCAATAGTCAGATAACTTTTATCTGAGGAATAAAAATTTCGGTTTGACAGCTCATCTATCTATACTAATATTATAAAGCTGAAGAGTTTGTTTGTTTGTTTGTTTGAACGCGCTAATCTCAGGAACTACTGGTTCGAATTGAAAAATTCTTTTTGTGTTGAATAGACCATTTATCGAGGAAGGCTTTAGGCTATATAACATCACGCTGCGACTAATAGGAGCGAAGAAACAATGGAAAATGTGGAAAAAACGGGGAATATTATTCATCTTTGAGGGCTTCCGTTGCGTGCGCTGCGAAAACGGTTCAAGATACCAAAAAAATATGTACGAAAGAATTATTCCTCTTGAAATGATCTAAAAAAATGTCCGTGACGGTATATGTCTATCTTTTAAGATTAACTCACTAGAACCGTTTTTATGGGAATCAAATTTGGTCGAAATTAATGCATGATTATTTGTTAGAGTTGTATCAACATAATAATATTAATCTTTATCCAAATAAATGTGTTGTTGATTAACAGTATTTAATTGTGAACAAAATTGTCTTTGACATCACTTAATTTCAATGAACATCTTAGAAGATATTACAATTTTAAAATAACTCCGATATAAAATTCACACGCGCCGCATGATGTGCAAAACATGACGCTGCGAGGAGAGGCGTTGCTTGCGGGCGACGCGGAGACGGGGTGTAGCTCTACGATCATTGTTTTATGGATTTTATTTTGGTTGATAATAGTTTGGTAAAAAAAAAAATGTTGTAGATAATACCTGTAAATAGGTGTCATCTACATAATTATTCTTAGGGCTGTTTATTCAATAGTCAGATAACTTTTATCTGAGGAATAAAAATTTCGGTTTGACAGCTCATCTATAGAAAATATGTCAAACTGCTATTGAAAAATCAGCCCTTATTAGGTTAGGTTTTAGTTTAAGCACACAGTTAGTACTTATGTTTTACGTAAGTACCAAATACAGGTAAAAATAATTAGGATCCTAATGATTAACCTTACGTTTGTTTTTCTTGATTATGAGTTACGGTTTGGTTAAGTTTTCATTTCCTATTTTCTTTCTTCGTCACTATAATGCCTAGAAAAAGAACTCAGCTTTCTCGGCAGACTGCTACCGCAAAGCGGCTGCGAGCTTTGCGCAGCAATGAAACAGAGGATGAAAATATGCATAGGTTGGCTACTCAACGAGGAATCAGTGAACAAATCGTGCTAATGAATCGATCGTTGAACGTTCGCAGTGTCTAGCCTCACTAAATTTCCGAACTTCGGCAAACCGTCAACGGGAACTACGGGAAGCAAGCGCTGAACGTTTATCCTTACAAAATTTCCAAATTTTGGCAAACCGTCAACGGGAATCAAGCGCTGAACGTTTAGCCTTACAAAATTCCCGAACTTTGATAAACCGAGAACGGGAATCAAACGCTGAACGTTCTCAACGTTTAGCCTTACAGAGTTCTCGAACTTTGGTGAACCGACTACGGGAATCAAGCGCTGAACGTTCTCAACGTTTAGCCTCACAGAGTTCCGGAACTTGGGCTAAGACGCGGACAAAGTCGTGGGTAACAGTTATAATTTATAAAGCTGAGGAGGTTGTTTGCAAAAATAAATATGTTGCCCAAAATACTATTCCACGCGGACGAAGTCGCGGGCACAGCTAGTACTTATAATAAACTGGGAGCCCTATTTAAACAGATGATAAAAGAGGTTTGTAATATCAATTGTTCTCCTAATCCGTTCCGATATTCTGCAGTAAATTTATTTCAATTGAAAAAAAAAATCAATTGATAGCACCAATTGCATTCCTACCCGGGTCATGTAAAAGTCCAAACCTCGACAATGATTGTGGTAGTGATCAATATCGTGATGCCAATAGCGATCCATTTGAACGCCATAAAAAGGTGTCGAGGAAATCCTATTATAAAACATGATATGAACGTGTTCTTATATATAATTACCGTCAGCTGTGTGTTTCTACACACGTGGTCGTAGCTCCCCGCCTCGTGGCCTCCGGAATATGATAATAATTAATAATAAATCCGATGCAAACGTAAACCTCGAATTACCAGTTATTTGACGATGCTATTTAAATCAATCAGCGGTCAAGTGCGACCTGTAAGTAAGGTTGGTCGCCATTTATGTTTAGATTTAAAATTAGAATTGAAGATCCGGGATAGTGGAAAAAAATCGGTTGCTGATGACTGACAATTCAAATTGAGAGTGTAAGCATTCTAATGTCAGTGGGGCCTGCCGGGGTTGTGGGTTGTTCGAAAGAGATACCGCGGCCCCGGAACATAAATGGCAAAAGAAGGAACATGGACGGATTTTAGTCAGTAAAAGTCTGACACTAAGAGAGCGAGGGAAGTTATTTGATGATTTCCCATCGGAAAATAAGCATTCTAAGATACACTTTTGAAAGTCGTTTTTATCAAAACAAATAAATATAATTGACTTTTATCTAGGTATTTATTTTTTAGGAGGAGCTCGTGGCTAAATAAATAGTAGCCGCTCGGGTCGATCTTTAGGTTAAGCCGCGCTTGCCTAGGTTGGTCTGTGGATGGGTGAGCACCCGTTACATGCCGAGTTTCCTCCGTGCCTCGGAAAGCACGTTAAGCCGTTGGTCCCGGCTGTCATTTGTAGATCTTTGACAGTCGTCAGGTAGTCAGTGTTCCGAAAGTCTGACAACCAGTCTTACCAAGGGGTATCGTATTACCCAGTATTAACTGGGTTGTGGAGGTCAGATAGGCAGTCGCTCCATGTAAAAATACTGGTATTCAGCTGCATCCGGTTAGACTGGAAGCCGACCCTAACATAGTTGGGAAAAGGCTAGGCAGATGATAAGGTAAATCTAGGTATTTATTTTGATAAAAAATACTTTTTATTAGAAGAAAAAAGCGAAACGATGTATTTCGGAACGAACGTACTCCTACGATACGAAAGATACATAATTATATATTATACTCATGGTTTTTTAAGTCCAAAGCATCAGATCCACAGACCTACGCGTTGCCTAATCCTCAGGGTTATCTTATAGGTTTGTTAAAATTGGGCCAAAACAACAACATGATGTTTTAATAGACCTATCATACCTAATAAGCTGCCATCCTTGAAAACAAGTGCAAACGCTTATTCAGTCCACACGTTACAATCATCAAATAAACTCAATTTTGTAATCTCACGGCAGTATTAGGGAAAACGCTACGGTCACCAAATAAATCAATACTTGAGACGTATAAACCAACACGATATTCAAATGGTTGTTAAATATGGCTGATTAGGAAGCAAGGACAGTCGACGTATCTTGCTTACGAGTAGCCGAAGCCTTCACCCGTAATGTTTGAGTTTACAAGATAAACAAAAATCGTGTTTTGTAAATTAGCGGTTGTTATCTTATTATGAAGGTAGTTGTTAAACGGTGATTTTTTAAATGCTTTTAACTATGTGATAGCGATGTCAAGGGTCGCGAAGATTAAACATTGCTTTTTCTTTTTAAGATTTTTCGGAGTAGGTATATTTCAGTTTCTCAAAACAGATCAAATTAGATGTAACGGTAACGTTTCTTCGTTATTCTTTGCTATAATTTCAATTAGCTACACCATTACCTTCACCACTCGTGTTCTAATGAATATGAATATTGAATCCATAAACTACGTATTTCAGGATCTACTTTTCTTGAGTAACTCCAAATATAACTACATATTCATATGAAAATCAATATCAATTAAAAAGTTTGCATCCTCATCCTGTTTTAAACAAAAGTGAGAACGGTCAAGAAATTTCAAATTCAATTCTCCGCATTCGTCGTCCATTTTTGCTTTAAAAGCGCCATCTTGGAACTTACCTTGACATTTAACGTGTTCAAGCCGAGCGTGGACGTGGATCCTCTTTTAATATAATACTTATTTCTGTTTTTTATGTGATAAAACATAGGTAATGAAATCTGGTAATATGCTTTGTTGATAAAAATCTCTAAACGTGATAATTGGACTGTCACGAAAGGGTTTTACTTTATTTAAGAACTGAATTAACTTCAATTTTCTTCTGATTTGATGACGTAAATTCTCGTTACAAATACTGACACGATCTATTAGTTCGTATTAGGTACGTTCAAATAGAATAAGTTTCATTATGTATGTTTTTAGTCGTTCATGTAGCAGTAAACACAATTTTAACACATTTCTATTTCTAGTTTCACTCAGCTCGTTTCTCTCATCTCAAATCGAACATATAACCGATTCCTGTGAGTGCAGTTTGAACTTTCTTAACAGTTCATTGTTTGGTGACTTGATGTGCAAACACCAAGAAAGTTCAAGGCAGCCAGTTGCATCACAAATGGAGTCATAAAATGTAATGGCCGTAGCACGTACAACAACGCTTTAAATAGGTAACGATAGCGCGGATTCACACGAACATACAGTTTTAGCAAATCACGGTACGTAGGTATCTTTATTTGGGGATTAACAATAGCATTCGCAACAATGTATTGTTTGTTCAGTTCAATCGAATAGATTGGTTAGCATGCTATTTGAAATGTTCAATTAAGATCAGAAAGTAGCGTTCACCTTTTCAAAAAGGTTAAAGCAAGTTCATAGTCGTATTGAATACATCACTCGGTTAAAGTTGTATATGCTGTAAAAAATATCACAACGTAAACTCTGATATGTTTACTGCACGTACCTACCTACGTAAAACTTTCTGGGGCCATTCTTACCAAAACCCTAATTAGCCCCTTTCAACCTTTAGAAGTTTGAATTTGCAATTTCAACGTTTTAATGAAAAGAAGATTGATTTCAAACTGCATCTATCGCACGAGTTTGATAATAGCACAATGACGTATTTTGTAACACGTCACTAGGCTTTTATTATCAAACGGATGGAGTTTTCCGAGGTTAGTGTTACCAAAATTGTTTTGTTAATTGCTGTCTTATATACACTTAGTTACCTTTACCCATCTACCTATTGTACTGTACACTTAGGGATAGGCACGAGTGGCACTAAAATTACTATTTGAAGATATTTTTATACGAAAATGTATTTTGCCCAACTTACTCAGGGGTAGACGGAAGGCACAGAGGTTTTTCTTGATTATAATAAAAATAAAATATATATAATAGTTAAATTAATCTGGTACATTAATGAACTAAATGTTTGTATACTTTGCATTTAAATCAATGACATCTTAATCATCAATTATAGTAACACTGTTATATAACGTATGCCGTTATGTTGATATTAAATATTTATGCAGAACTGCACTTCTATTTTTAGACTTGTATGACATTTTGCTTGAAAATAATGTGAATGAGGACCATTATTTATAATAACTTCGTGCCTTCTTACATTTTTATTGAAAGATAGAAATCAAATGCGCAATGGCTGAGCGGAGCGATCGACTGCTGCGCTGCGTGTCGTGGGTTCGATCCCCGCACGGAACAAATATTTGTATGGCCTACAGATAGTTGTTCCGGGTCTGGCTGTTTGTGTATTTGAGTTTAAATGTTTGTAAACGCACCCACGATACAGGAGAAATTCCTAGTGTGGGGCAGCGTTTTTTTTTATAAAAAAATAAAATAAATAGATTCAATCTCCGAAAGAAATTCTTAATGGTTAGTAATCAGGTAGGTGCCCAAAACACAAATATTTTACTAACAATCAAACCAACTTTTTATGCAAAAAGAGCACTATGCGCATGAAAGATAACATGGTTTCGCTCTAAAAACTGCTTTTGGCGTAAATGTACAATTTTTCCTTGCAATATTAGTTGCAATTACATAAACAAGATTTGAACTTTGAACAAAAACTAGATCAATCGCTACTGTTGACTTCTTTTCATTAATTCCAATGCCTATAAAGGATTTGTAAGAAAGCTTTTGTGTTTATTGTTCAAATGTCTCGACTAGTTCACGTTTACTGACTGAATAAGTAAATAGTTAGGCAATATCGATCCTAAACGAGAGATTTCGCGTTCTAGTGAAATATTTGTCGATGGATGTGGTAATCGGCGGCGTTTGGCCGACTTCGGAAGATGCACGACGAATGAAAATTAATCACGAATTAGTTCATTAGTTATATTGTAATATAATCGACCAATAGATGTTTCTCGTAGACCGTGTTCCAAACGTCCAAATTTGGACAAACAAAGATTTTCGTTATTGGGAATTTCGATTTATGGGATTCAAATGGAGCTGTGCAGGACCCGAGTTGTGCAAGGCGCGGTGGTGGCAGGTGGAATGAAGCTGTGACCGAGCGTGGCGTCCTAGGACTGGTAATAGGAGTGTTGGACTGCCGGCAGCGAGATGGGTAAACCACGTTGCTCCCATGACGGGAATATCCTATTGATGAGGCTAGCACAGGAACGTGGAGCTTGGCACAAACAAAGGGAGGCCTATACCCAGCAGTGGGCGAAGTCGGGCTGTGGATAATGATGATGATGAATAGACGTTTAAATGGATGATTACAAAGGGGGCAAACAAAAGTGAATTTATTTCGGTAGTCAATAAATATGAGAAAGTAGATTTTTCCCGCGGTTTCGCTAGCGTCAATTTAGAATATGACAATGAATTCGGGCTGTACTCTACTTGCTCTTTCAATCACGATTTGAAAGACACGAGGCGCCATCTATTACCATAAGAACGTTATAGTGGTTTCTGTCGGGAACAGTTCGTTTTGTCGAGATGAAAACCCCATATGGCCGTTTATGTACTTACCTACACCTAACAACTTATATGCAAAATTTCAGGATGATCATGATGATTATGCTAATGTTTGTTATTCTGATCTAACCGAGGAATTTCTCAATAAATTGGATCGTCTTCTTAATAATTGCATTCGCTTTGTGTTTGGCCTTCGTAAATATGATCACATCTCTTCCTTCCGTACTCAGCTTAAATGGCTACCTATACGACTCAGGAGCTCCCTCAGATCAGATCTCTCTGTATGCTGTACTCTGTCATGAATGATCCGTATGCTCCTGATTATTTAAAAACTTATTTTAAAGTGTTGGGCAGTTCTCACAGTCGTAACCTTCGGGCTTCCAAAAATCTTCTCCTCCAAATTCCTTTACACCGCACCGGTTTTATGTCCAAATCATACGTAATTTCAACAATCAAGCTCTGGAACGCGCTACCCTTTGGCATTAAAAAAGCTGAAAGTAAATTTACTTTTAAAAGAAAAGTTCGTAACCATTATTTAGGTCCGTCTGCCAATTAAAAGTCATTGTAATTACTGTTAAGGTTCTCGTTTTTATTTATTTTTATTAAATATTATATATTTTATGTAAATGTATATATTAGTTTATTTGATATGTATATGTGTATTAGTATCCGTATAAAAATATATTATGTTTTCGTAAAAATAGTTTTAGATATTTTATGTATTTTTTTGTACCCTATCACAATGTTGTCGTATTTTACCCAAAGGTTGACTGGTAGAGAATGCCTTATGGCATAAAGTCCGCCTATGTACCACTATTGTACATGAAGTTTAAATAAATAAATAAATGATCAGTTCAGTGGTTGGATATTTAACTGACTAGAACCGATAGCGATTTAAAAATCAAACAATGCAATTAAATTATTATGGCTACTCTTTACCCACGAGTCGCTAAGTGTTCATGAAAACAGTCATTTCTAAGTACACAATTATGTTATTTTCCGAACA
Organism: Ochropleura plecta; assembly: GCA_905475445.1. Taxonomy (NCBI): domain Eukaryota; kingdom Metazoa; phylum Arthropoda; class Insecta; order Lepidoptera; family Noctuidae; genus Ochropleura; species Ochropleura plecta. The sequence continues at coordinate 4,661,426 of FR997744.1, read as the reverse complement.
CTTTGCTTGCATGATGACGTTTCTTTTATTCACCGTTTAACATGCAAATTACAAAGTAGCTCCAATAACACCAGCGCGCAAATGTTATTTCAATATTAATAAAACCGTATCTGCAATCAATTGTGTTGGTAAAGGCATACAGTATTGCTGTATTGCTCAAGCAGGGTCATTGATCGCTCTGTTGTTATTTTGAATAGGTGATTACGAGCTAATTCATCTTTAGTGTTCAATATTAATCTTTGTCATTATCTTTATAAAATGGTTCGCGTTTTATTTAATGGGCATCGTTTTTGTTAGTGGTTCAAATTCTTTTTGAAGCTAGAATGTTTGTTTTTTGATGATTAAGGTAGGTATTAAGTTGAAATATGTGTGTGAAAAAGATTTTAATCGTCGAAGACAGGTATGTGTCTAATTATTAATAAACTTTTTTGTCAAAGGGTAAAATTTATAAACAGAGCAATAAACCATAAGGAAAGATCATTAGTTTTTATGAACACTGATTAAAATCTCATAAATTATTTATGCCAAAAGAGTAAAAGCGAAAAGATTAATAATATACAAAAACCAGCTCGAACATGTAAGTTCGGTAAGCGTGTCAAGCACGTTTACTAAGCTCGGCTAAGAAAAAAAAAAGTTGTAAAAAACAAGGCAGCGAACCTCTTTTCACTTTCGTCTGCTGTAGCGGTATAATCAACGTGGTTCCCGCCCTCTGTTTGTGATCGTATGTTGAGGTACACACACTTTGAAAATCTGTTTCAAAAATTTAGAAAATAATTTAGAAGAATTGTTTTGAATTGGCAGTTTAAATGATTTGAAATTCGTTTTAGCTTATGTTATCCTTACTAATCCTTATCCTTACTAATATTATAAAAGCGAAAGTGAGTTTGTTTGTTTATTTGTTTGTTTGTTACCTCTTCACGCTTTAATGGCTAAACCGATCTTGATGAATTTTGGTACAGAGATAGTTGGGAACCAGGAGACGGACATTTGTTTTTTTTTAAAGTGGGATTTGAGGGAGAAAGAGGGAAGAAAAGGGAAAACTTAGCGTTGCTATTACAAATCAATAAGGCGCTAGGGGAACTGTGTTACCCCGAATTTAACGCGAGCGAAGCCGCGGGCAAAAGCTAGTACTTAATATAACTAAGTAGCTACTTAGATGTCCTATTTTGATTTGAGGCAGAAAACTTTTATAAGTACATATTGGTTTCTTATTTATACTTCCATAATAATACATTATTGAAAACCTATGGACATGGCGAGCTATTATGTTTAAAAATAAATCCTTGTGTAAAAAATAAAGCAGACTTTCCTCAATGTTACCTGTCAAATCACGTATTTTTCAATGCTAACACAACCAACAAATAACATTGGAAAACGTTTTCCTCACATTGATTTACTTTTACGACTTTTTGGCCAAGGATATGATTTATTTACTATTTTTATTGGTAATTTTTGCCACACAACACAGTAGCAATATCATCATAACTACTTTATTGCTGTCCATTTATATAGGTACTTCTTTTTTCGCAACATCCCATCGTATGACTATAAGAACCGTAAGTTTTCATCATAAGTAATAGTTTAAAGTAATCGATCACTAGTGCGAAAATCCCGGTTACGTTTACTATCAACAATCTCTATTCTTAATTATAAACCCATTCATACTTACGGTAATGGCTGCCGTGATCTTATTTATCGGTTTATAACCTATAAAAAACTATTATTTACAATTTCCTCGAAATGGATAAGAAGGTCGGCCATATGTCGTGTACAAATGATCACGGCCGTGAAATTTGGAGCGAAAAACTAGATTTTCACCATTAAAACATTATTATGGACCGTTAATGTGTAACTGAGTGGTATAAATGAGATAATCATGGCGCACTGTATTTTATAGCGCGACAGGGATTATTAGATAGTACCAAGTTAGTTAGGCTGCCACTGCTGCCAGACGACAATGTCTTGGTCTGGTTTGATTCTCAATTTGAACAATGTTCTCCAAAAAGATGTCGATCCATTAATCCAAAAAATTATAACATAAACGTTTGCATTTATAATGCATACACCGTTTAAGACACGCATTTCTGTCCAGGCATGGATGCACGAAGGTCTCACCACCTAAGTTACTAATATATAACAAACTTTACCCATTCTACCCATTTCTCACTATAGTGTTAATAATTTACACAAGAATACGTACATTGGTCATGTCTTCGTTAAAAAAGATATTCATGTCATGTGGACGTAAATCAAATTCCGAAGTCTCATGGTACCTATGCTGCCTATGCAAATATTATGTTTTATTCTTAAGGTCGTGGTGTTTTAGGGTTTTGTTTTGTTTGCGAATATATCATATTTAAACTAAATAGGTTTCATATTACGGCTCATCATCTGCCTAGCCTTAACGGCTATTAATAAAAAATATCAGATGAACACAAAACCAAAATAATAACAATCGAAGCTCCCGAGAATAAAGTTAGAGAACAGTGAAAACTAGTGCTGCTAAGATTAAAAGCAACACGTAACATAAAGATCGACATATTTGAAAGACTTTCAAATCCCCACTAAGCATAAAAGACGAAAATCAAACAACACTAATTTTTTTGAGCAATAATTAGGGTATCGCCTAATGTTGGTGAAAAGTGGCCGCGGGTTGCTTATAAAGTCTCAATAACACACATAGTGGCAGTTTCCCAGACTTCCAGCCAATACTCTATACCTAATAAAACTTCCACACCGGCGGCGGCGGCGTGAAAGGCATTCCGGCGGTAACAAATAACATTTAATAGAATGAACGACATCATCATTATTAACAGAGCCGCAGAAGTAGAACAAATAAATCGCGTAGTGTGGCTTAATCAGCAAGCGATGGCCACTGATAGCATCTGCTTATGTCACTGGCTAACAGTTCAAAACATTGATTTTCAGATCCAGTAAAAGATTCTGTTGGCTCTTGAATGACGTTGACAAAGGGAGTACTTTTAGTTATCATTAGTTCCTATTTTGGACACACGCCAAAATATTCTTGTACTAAGCTATAGTTACTGATAGCCATTTTGATGACTGTTCGATCAAATCAAGCTCATAGTCCAAAAGTAAGTTTTATGAATGCGTGCGTAGGTATCTAAAACTTGTTCCGTAAAATATTAATGTATTCCTATTGCAAGTGATCGCCAATGTTTTAGTTATTTGACCTTTTTTTTTTTTTTTTTTTTTTTTTTTTCGGGTGGGAAATCATCCTATGACTTCCCCCGCTCTGGGTGGAGCGGGGGGGCATGTCAGACTTGTACTGACTAAAACCCACCCATGTTCCTTCTATTGCCCTTTACGTTCCGGGGCCGCGGTATCTCTTTCGAACAACCCGCAACCCCGGAGTTATTTGACCTTAGTCTGGCATTTGTAAAATAAACAGCCACTTTGGAATTTCGCTGGCAACTATTAATACTATAGTCTGGTCAATATAACTAATAATGATGACTATTTCGGCGTTAGTAGGTATTACTGTTTTTTTTTTCATATTTGGGTTACTATATACTTAGGTAATGCTATTTTTTTTAAATTGATAACGTACCTAATTATAAAAAAAAGAATCGGTTGTAGGCTCGTTTTAATTTTTTTCCTGTCTCTTGTCATTTACGAGTAAACTGACAATTTTGGCGCGCAAATTCTTGTTCACTATTTTGAGTTCAATATTGTTGTTATATGTTTACATGGAACTGGTTTTTTATTCTTAAAAAGGCGTTTATAAAAGTCTGAAGTGCTTAAGCATTTGTTATATCTTTTAATGGCTAATAAATCTATTATGTAAATTATCATTTTGCTTCTGGAAAATAAAAATAAAATATGTAGGTACTGAAGATCTATACCGTTACCGTTGCTAATAAAGAATTGACAAAAGATTATTAAATAGCAGAACAACTTCAATGAGGTTTATTTTTAAATGAACCATCATCAAGGTGTGACCAGACGAGGTCCAGTGTTAAAGATGACATACTAGGTGTCTTATGAGCATTATTATCGACATATAGGTAAAACAGAACCAGTTAATGTTGTTAATCTTTCACTCGTAATACCTATACATAAGACTTATAATCCGATATCACTTGTACTGTTTATTTTGCTGATATCACACTTTTTGAGGTATCGTTTTTGTAAGTTGGAAGGTCTTCTTGTTTAAATACCAATAAGGTTTATTATTTCATGTCCAAAGTAAAAAAAAATGCTAAATTAACATAGCGTGGTCAGTAAAATTGGTAACCAATGTCAATCACTTTGAATTGCTAATGATATTTTGTCGATGGTCACAAGAAGGACTTTACACATTATTAAGCAGGTACCTAGTAGGTAAAGAGTTTGCAAATCTTTATGAAAAAGGAAGAAGAGTCAAGTTCAACAAAGCTGTACAGTTTTCGGCCTTGGCCCGCCTACATTAGTGAATAAACCATGAAAACAAACCATAAAATCTCCATCTATGGTAAGATGCTTTACTTACTGATGAGGAAACCATTAATTTGCGTTTTCCGTATGTGTATAATATCTATGTAATTATGTGTATGTATCTAGTCCACACATTTACGTAACGCAGAAACTCGTTCACCATGTTTTCTGTTTACTTACTCACATTCACAAAAACGGAAGTCCGTTTAACCGGAAACATTATGTCGAAATTCATCATGGGAACCGATGACACGCCCTTGAATTCGATTGTTGAATCGATTTTCGATTACAATGAATCGATATCGAGAATGACGCCCGTAAATTTGTCAATGGGCTCCTACAATGCGATGCTTAGCGACAAAACGATGACTTTAAAAAAAGAACAAAGCATTCACTTAGGTGAGTTGTTTTTTTTCATGTAGTACCTACTTTGATCTCCATCTGAAGTTAATAATAAATAACCTTTTTGTAAAAAGGTGTGGTGATGTTTTGGACGACATTGAAATGAACTGTAATACTAAATAAATGCATAAATACACAATTTACTTCAAAATTTGTCCTTAACATGCCTTTCCATAACGTTTCAACAATAGATCAAGTTAAACATTGTTAAATATATACTATTATTGTTGTCACCGTTGCTTTGAGAGAGAAATGAATATTACAGAATTTATCAATAAATGTCCCGTGGCGTTTTGGCTGAGCTGAACGACCGTCGGCGCAGTGTACTACTATTGTTCTTTGAAGTATAATATAATAATACTTATATTGTAATTTCATCAATGGTGGGTAGCGTACGAAACTAACTTTAAAAATGACTATAAAGATTTTAAGGAGATTTTCAATGATAAAATTAAACCTCCTTAATACGTAAATGAAAGCAGTTCTAACATAGTAGCTCTAAATACCGAACAGTACCGTAAACCATGCTATAAATTAAAGTCTGCCACGAGACTAAATCGTTCTTGATTTTCCAGAAACTAGGTTTTTATAATTTATCTTGTCAAAAAATAGTAACGAGCCAATTATTTGATATAAGTACTTCGCTGTGCGAAAAGCACACAAAATTTTCGGTGAGATGTGGTCACATCTCCTTCAACTATCTGCAGGCTTAGTTTAGCTCTCTTATTATTCTTGGATTCATTGTCCTTCTCTTTTATATGTTTTCTTAAGCCTCTAAAGAGGTTAGCTTAAACAGCCGTTTCTTACATTGTGAGAGGTGGTATGTAGCTAGTAATAAAAAAAAACCTCTAACAAGATCCAATTTCTTTAAAGCAAGCCGTAACTATGATAGTTTCACCTATGCAATCTTCAATTGTTTCTTATTTCTTAATAAAACACATCCACCAATATTGAGAAATGAGAACTCCATGGAACGAATTACTCGTAACATTCACACGTAAACTTTTATATAAATCAGTTAACATATAAATTAGACACAGTGTGGTCGAAACTATCGCCATTAGCTACTACGTAACGTTGTTAATCAAGGAATCAATCTATTGCACGCAACTCGCGACGCATTGGGAACGCATCGGCCGATTGCGTCTAATAACAAAGGAATAATTGACTCATTAATTATACGGACATGAATAAACATAAAAATGTTTGTAACAATAGACGCCATGAATGTTTAATTTCTGCGTTTCTTTGATAATCTTCCCATGGGTATTGAAGTAGGTACGTGCTGCGTCGCATCATTGGGCACGGTAAGCTGTGGTAGTAGCACACATATTGTTTAAGACGTAGGAACAATGTAGGAACCTTAATGTCTATGGAAAAACTCAAAGATAAGAAGCAAAAAGGAGCGAAAACATTTCTTAGGAAGTACTAACGACTATAGTTATTTGTTGAGTCGAACACCTTACCGAAAAAAATGCATACCTGAATTGAAATTGAGATGATCCAGGAGTTTCAGATCTCCAACAACAACCATGAAATAAAGGCTAATAGTCTAAAAATGATACAGAAGCAAACATCAATAAAACCGTTTCGTTAAACAAAAATCGATAGTAGTCAACCCAAACAGCAGCAATCCGTCTCCCTCAATTAACTCTTACAGTCTGCACGGGATGATGAGCAGCGAAGCCACTCTCACTTTTTTCATTTCTAGACCACCGAGGAAATTAGACCAGAAACATTTGATTTAATGATACCAAGAACGCATGGTTTAATTTGCGTTTCAAAGAAAAACAAAAGTTGTTTTTTGATTGGTCGAAGTTACTTGAGTTTGAATTGAATTCAATGAGACCAGTGCACATCGTAAGGATGTTTTTATTTTATTTTAACGAGTACCTGCCTAATATTTAAAATAATTTTTGCCCCTATTTATGAATAACCCTCAACCCTCAGCGAGAGAGCTCTCTTAAAAGTCTTAAAAAATCTTTAGAAATCAATAGCTTTCATCTAAAACTTTAGAATGAGAAGTGACTATCTGTCACCGCATTCTATACCAACAATCACACTTATAGTACCAATTTCAAGCCTGCAACCACTTACCTACGTACCAATCTGTTCAAAAATCACGTAATACGTCCCAACATATAATTTGTAACTTGAAACGTTATGAAATGGATATATGACAGTCTGATATCAAATTGTCAAATGTTGGTTGTTTTATTGAACATGATATGATTCGTTTCGTCTCAGTGAAAGTAGGTTGGAATAATTTGGAGGCGTGTGCCGACCATTGGAGTGTTGCATTAAATAGACGATTAGCAAAAAACGCTAGCTGTTTATATACATATATCGGGTACCTAACTAATCTATATTACGAGTTGGTTGAATTCTTCATACTGAAAGAAGTTTTTGCCATCGCTTTTCACTTTCATTTAACACATTTTTTGACCGCGAATAGCGTAAAGTGTAAGGAATAAATTTTTCGGTTTGACAGCCAGTATAAACTGGAAAGCCACGTTTACAACACGATTCAATAAACAGACACCCTGATTTACAAAGCGCTGCACAATCGTTATTGCCTTGCAATGTTGCTAGGTATGTGAACTTAATTAGCCGCTACAATTATAAAACTATATGTTTAATCTCAACGCTGACACTTACAGTAATGAAACGCATCGGTGTGGTATAAAACGCAGCGTTTCTGTCGATAATTAGGCGTTGACACGCGATGCGGCGCGGTATGCGGCATGCGTTCGATTGGCTATTGCAGACGCTCCTTAATATTCCTCCATGTTTATTGTTAAGATATTCGAAGTTTAAATTGCGAAACGAAGAAATATTGTATTAATTGTGTGGGGACTGTCACTTTTATTTATCTTAAGCCAGTTATAAAGTTTTTTAAAAACAATTCAGAACATGCTTCAACTCCTTCGTAATAGTCTTCTTTATTGGAGCGAATATATTAAGTTAATTACCGTATATAGTATAATGTATATTAATGTTTATAAATATATTTATGTAGATTATAGATAATGTCTTTCGGAAATGTGTGTGGTAGTACTGTCAATAACAAATCAAGCGACGTATTTAAAACGAATTATTTCGTTCAAGGAATTTAACTCAAATGGACAGCGAGCGTTACATAAAATAACAGGAGGCATACATAGCCCAACTGTTTTTTGCTAAATATTGAATGATTTTAAGAAACTTCTTTATGTAAAACATGAACAGCATTAAGACATTGTCAGCTCTTAAGTAATCCTACATCCTACTTATATTATAAATGCGAATGTTTGTGTAGCTAGAATTCAATATTTTTCAATATTAATAATAAAGAATTATATGATAGACTATCGCATCGCGCTTCGCCCGCGTGATATCGAAAAAACATAATCTACCTCTGTGCCAAATTTCATCAAGATCCGTTCAGCCGTTTTGACGTGAAAGAGTAACAAAAATCCATACATCCTCACAAACATTCGCATTATAATATTAGTAGGATTGAAAAAAAAATAGTTGTTGCAGTTGTTCACATTTCCACAAATAATGTTAATCCACAAAAAATATACATTACACATACATTATCCTATATTTCGGTTTTATTACTTTGCCATGAAATCTTCCGCGTTCGTTACGTTACCTTAAAACCACGCTTGTAACATGTAACACATGATAGACTGAGAAAATGCTGTGTTCCAAGTCTTATGTAAGGTATCATCATACTGTGACGTAAGGGAATGAGGGTAGAAACTAGTACTTAATTTTGATCGCCAGCCTAATGTTTTGTGGAGTACTATTGTAAAAGAGTGGAGTTCAATTGCTTGTTTGTCAAACCACTTCATCTTACCATACGTAGGTTTAGATGAAGTGGTTAGACGGGTATGTGTTATGAAAACCGTAGTTTGGAGCAATTTAGATAAATTGCAGCTGTTACATACAAGCAAATACCTCAGTAAGATACTCTGATTATTTTAAGTTCCTTTCGAAACATATTCAAATCATCGAACTCGTTTGTTTTAACGTTACCTAATCATCGCGGATTCATTCGCAGCTCCGGTCGAATTTCGAAATAAGAAAACAAAATATGTACCTAGTAAAAATTTAGAAAAAAACTTAGGTACATGTGTGTGTATTGTGAGTTGCTCAGCAAAACCTTTGGAAATGTAGAAACTGAACACAGATATAAGATTGCCATTTAATAAATCCTGTTCAGTAACCAATAACTCTCGTAGCGTGAGATATTCCCAAAGAAAACTAGATAGCTACACAATTAAGTGTTCAAATACCAAATCTAGAAATTTTCTCAGTGATGATCACGCATGCAGCATGTTGGCTGCAAATAAACTTTGTCAAATATGTAAATCTTTTGATTGATTGATTTTTAAAGGTCTTTATTTTCCATAATATTTGAAATTTGCATACAATGAGATCTTATTCTAATTGTTTACAGCCTTAAATGTAACTAGTTTCTAGGTTAACTTACCTTTATAAACATTTTGCACTGAGATTACTATAGATGTTTTAATTACATAGCAAGTTCATAAAGAACACAGAATTTTAAACGGCACAAAAAGTCTTAGCACTGACTTTATAAGTATAACACTATAACTAAACTATTTACACAAGGTAATGCAACTAATTGGAGCGTTGGTTAAATACATTACTAGTAGTTAAATACGAAATATACGCTGGTATAACAATAGTTGTATAATTTTGAATCGAAGTTGTGGGTAATTAGCACAGTCTTGCTAGTTACGGCGGCCGGGTGAGGGTAGTCCAGTCGGTCCGGTGGTAGGTAGATTGTTATTCACCTAAGAAGTAGTGATGTGGTAAACGATATCGATTGTATGTCATCGAATACGACAAATTATTTAATCTTCTTTTACCTATGGATGATACCAACGGATTGTAGTGTTTAGGATTTTTTAATAAATAGAATTTACGTGCTGATTTTAAAATGAAATTTTTAATAAGTGGAAATTTAATATGCTCATGCACTCGCTTCAAATTTGTACGGAAAGCAGTATTGAATGAAATTTTAATAGCCTTATTCTGGACAATTTGCAATTTGTTGTAATTTTTGTCAGTCAGGCAACTCCAGACTGGCGCAGCGTATGTCAAACATGGTCTAACCAGGGTGGTATAAACGCGTAGTTTAGTGGTAGCGCTCAACTTCGATTTTCTATTTAGAATAGGTTTTAAAGCATTTATAGCCTTCAGACCCTTTTCACGAAGTGCATCGGTGTTTATATTCCAGGTCATTCTATTATCTAGAACCACACCGAGATATTTTACCGAACGACTCCAGGGTATGGAAATCGTTTTGAAGTTAATAAGCCTAGAAGGCAAACAACGTTTTCGCGTGAAAAGAATGGCTTCCGTTTTACTTGAGTTTAATTTTAATTTCCATCTAGTGAAAAACGTGTCAAGAAGACTTAGTGCGAGCTGAAGCCTTTCAATTATTAAGTCGATATCTTCAGAAGAAGTATAAGACGCGGTGTCATCAGCATATATTGCGAGATGGGTTCTGGGTTGCTTCGGGATGTCATTAAGATACAAAATGAAAAGGAATGGTCCTAAATTTGAACCTTGTGGTACACCAGCAAGCACGGATTTTGCAACAGAACAGTGTTCCCCTATAAAAACTTTGAAATGGCGGTTACACAAGTAGTTCTGAACGATTTTAACGATCGAGAGAGGAACGTTATTGACAATAAGCTTGTGAAGTAAACCCTCGTGCCAGACAGTGTCAAACGCTTTTTCAACGTCTAGCAACACCATTCCTGTAGATTTACCCTCGTTTAGGTTATGTGCGATGTGTTCGGATACCCTAGCCAGCTGCTGGGTGGTGGAGTGGGCCTTGCGGAATCCAAATTGCTCCGGCAGCAACAAATTTTCGGTAACTTTTAAAAGACGGGCTAGTATGAGAGTTTCAAATAACTTACCTAGGCATGGAAGTAGACTTATGGGACGATAGTTTGTAGGGATGCTTCCATCCTTACCAGGTTTTTTAAGCGCGATTACTTTTGCTGTTTTCCAGCATGTTGGGAAGTAGCCTATTTTTAGACAACCATTAAATATTTTTGTGAGGTAGACCAAGGCTTTTTGAGATAGGTTTTTAAGTAGCTGGTTATTGAGTCCATCCAAGCCAGGAGCCTTGCGGGGTTTTAATTTGCGTATGATTTGTATAATTTCCTTAGGTCTAGCAAGGGTAGGATAATTGTATGTGACTGTAGAATTTAATGCTTTTATGGATTCTTTAACAGTGGCCTCAGTTTCAACATCGCTGGTCCATTGATTAGTAAGACTCATATTACCAGCAAATGCCTCAGCAAGCGCTTCACACTGCTCTGGCACGGTGGAGGTTATTTGATCATTACGTATTTTTAGGGGAGGAATAGTACTAGGGGTATAGTTTATTGAACGAGCTAATCGCCAAACATCATTACTAGGATTATCGACTTTTGAGAGTTTGTCATTCCAAATACTGTCATTTAAGGTCTGAATGTTAGTTTTAATTGAATGAACTAGCTGGTGAACTTTAGAGAACAGTTGTTTTCTGAGGTAGGGGTTTTGCTCATTTAATGCCTTTCTACGGATGTAATTTTTGCGCTTGATTTGGCTCTTGATGCGTCTTGGTAGTTTTAAGCGGCCCTTATTTATTTCAACGATAGGAACACTCGCCTTACGTGCATTTAGTACACTGTCAGTAAAATGATTTACAGCAGCATCAATACTGGGTATTGCATCAAAGATTGTATTAGTTAACATGATGTTTTGGTCTAGATGGGATCTGTAACGTCTCCAGTCAGCTTTGGCAAAGTTGAATGCCGACTGAGTTTTTACACAGTATTTACCACCTATAGTAAAGTGTACTGGCAAGTGATTTGATGACAGGCTGGCGAGAACCTGTGGATCGCTCACCTCATGTATATTGATAGCTATTACAACGTCTGGAGTAGAGGGTTCATGAGAGCTATGGTAATGAACCAGGGAAGGAGAAGAAGGTGCTAATATCTCATAATCGTTAGCCAGCATGTGATCAAAGAGAATTTTACCATGCGAGTTAGATATACTGCAGTTCCAGTAAGGATGTTTGGCGTTAAGGTCACCCATAATCAGAGTCTTGTGATTTGCGTTTATTATTAGAGAATCAAGGTCATTTTTTAGTAGAGGACGATTTGGCGATTGGTAGGCAGAGTAAATGATCAAGTTTTGATCTGTAAATCTTTTAAATTAAATATAACGCGTGTAGAAAGCAGGAAAAACATTAAATACTTTTTTTATGTTTATGGTTTAGCATTTAGTACCTATTTCTTATTATCAAACGCAGCATAAAGGTGGTTTTATCCTATCTCAAAAGCATGGTTTAAAAATCCTATTTTTATGTTAAAATATTCAATGATATAAAGATAAGAATAAAAGTTGTTGACGGTGGTTGTTTTTATAATCTCTGTAGATATAGGAATAAGTATTATTTTTCCTTTAACAAACAGTCAAGCCTACTTATTATTATCAACAAAAAATACATCGACTTTCAGATACTTTATTATGTTTGGTAGAGCAAAGTATAAATAATAAATATTTTATCATTTATTTTGTTACCTTAATGTAAAGTAGTAAAACATATCTTTACCAAATAGTTAACAAACATTGACTGACTGTCCACCATTTTTATGAGCGTCGCGTGCACACAAAACAATCGCTAAGTTATTGGGACGCCAAATAATTATCGTACGTAAACGACCATAACCAGCAATAGTTGTCTTTTTTACGCGTTTATTGTTTAGTAAGTACTGTAAGGTTCCGCTTAGATGGTTGACTAGCCATCCTCCATGAATATTTAAAAAAATAATGGCATGCTTTTGACTAGATTTCAATTTTTTAAGAAAATAACACAGTTAGCGCAAGTGGTTGTCGTTTCGACGGCGCGTTCATGTTCCACGCGCTCCTCAAAGGGATGACAGCAGACCAGAGGGGCCCAACAGGGCCATTGCCTACCAGGGTTGCGGGTTGTTCGAAAGAGATACTGCGGCCCCGGTATACAAAAGGCAAAAGAAGGAACATGGACGGGTTTTAGTCAGTAAAGTGACACTCCGTTCCACTCCGACCAGAGCGGGAGAAGTTATTAGAAAAATATTAGAAAAGCCCAAGTGGTTGAATCCATCGTCTTTTATGAGGCCATTATTTTGGCTGTGTCAGATCCAAAAAATTAATGATATAATATTGTAATCTATATTTGAATTTTATTTATAAATTTCTCAAAAGTTTCATCCAGTTTATCAAAGTACAAATAATTTTATTATTCCAGAAAGTAGGGTTCAAAGTTGGTCCCTGGTGTCCACACTAGGGTTCCCTGCGTCGTAGAGACCAGACTCTTCCATTCGGTACAAAGAATATGGAATACAAAAATTGCGTGTTTTCAAATCGCAAAGTAAAATAAGGAAGGAATTAAGATTGATAGAACAATTGTTTATTAAAGTGTAGATCATTGGCTAATATAAATATATAATGTTAATTATATTGCGTTATGTAATAGAGGAAATGCAATCAGTGTTAAACTATTGCATCAACACAAATAAAAAGTGTAAAGAGTTTTAATTCCGCTTTACACTTTTATATGCTTATTGTGTATGTGTATATGTTTTCTTTTTGTATTTTATTGAAATTAGCATCGTCGAACATGCTAATTTCAATAAAATACAAAAAGAAAACATTTGGCTAGCTAGGTAGGTCAACACTAAAGTATTTTGTTGCATTATAGATTATGCTGTGCGTCGTTGATTTACGGCTCACTCTCTATTACAAGGGACTTAAACATAATATTGTACTTGAGGTACACTTCTGACTAACCCTTCGGGAATTACAGCTTCGGGCTTGGGTTTCTTTCCCTTCATCCAAAAGTATCCAATAGTTAACCTAAGTCTGGAAATATCCCTGGTTGCACGCTTAAAAGAAACTCGGGTTTATACCACACTTTTTTGAAATCTTACGCAATGTTATTTCTCAATTGGTTTCATCTGATGATAATGTCAGTAACTTCGATGATAAAATACTACGTGACATATTCATAAGTTTGCGGCGTGTAGAGCCATAAACCAATAAATGATTTCAAAATTGTGTTACTGTATCATTCCTTCAGTGGAAAATATTATAGGTAACGTGATTACCAAGTGTGTAACTATTGGTTTACATAATATTGTACTAGTAGGTGATACATTTGATATTAGTTTCGTCGTTAAATTTAATGAAATTGGAAAAATATTACTTTTGTGGTGCACATTAAGTAATATAAAAATGGAAATTTATAAATACTTCATAATTCTAGTTGTAAGGAAAATACGGACTTTGAAAGAAAATTTCACTACAAACGCCATTGAATAAATATGCAAGTAAATAACGCATTTTGTTTTTGGCAAAACAAAGTTTTAACGGTCTTTGTTAGAGGAAAAGAGCGCGTGGGTATATAATAACAGCCATGCCTGTCGATCTTCAAGGTCATCAGCGCTTGCCAAGGTCGGCCTGTGGATGGGTTTCCTCCGTGCTTCGGAAAACATGTTAGGCTGTTGCACACGGCGGTCATTTTTACAACTTTGACAGTCATTTGCTGTATTACCCAGTACTCATTGGGCTGTGGAGATCAGAGGCAGTCGTTCCATGTAAAATATTGGCATTCAGCTGCAACCGGTAAGACTGGAAGCCGACTCCAATAAATTTGGGAAAAGGCTAAGCAGATGATATGATGATGAGCACCATATTCTCCTCTCAACAAATAAGCTACTTAAACCAATGTATGGTACCTATAGCCTGACTTGAACGATCGCTTCAATTGTCAAAATAAACAATGTCGTGTCGATCTCGATATGTGTGTGTCGAACCGAGGAAAGGCGTGACTCTCGTTCACAATAAACTTCAACGTTGTAGGGTTGGCCAATAGTTTGATTAATATCTATCGAGAATTAATTTGCATTCGAAAATCGGAATATCGATTTCGTTTTTGTTGGAAATAGGTGGAACCACAATAGTGCTATTGCCAAACAGTGAACTGTTTGAAATTGAGTAGAAGGGTTCTATTTACTCAGTGATTCAATTGAGCATAGGTAAACGAATCTAAACACCTTTTTGAGAGACCTGAACCTTCTGGCAATACATTCTGATTAAGACGATCAGTAAATGGGTTTAACATATCTGGTGATTCTTAAATTGTATTTTTTTGTTTTTTAAAAAATGTTGCCCCACACTAGGAATTTTTCCAGTATCGTGGGTGCGTTTACAAACATTTAAACTCACATACACAAACAGCCAGACCCGGAATAACTATCTGTAGGCCATGAAAATATTTGTTCCGAGGGGGAATCGAACCCGCGCCATGCAGCAGTCGATCGCTCAGCCACTGCGCCAACCATGCCCTCGAATCATAAATAAACTCAATTTGAAATTATAAACATGGACTTATAATGTGTACCTAAGTGATTGAAATCATATCTGTGTAATCTTACAAATAAAAAAGTTTCAGCGAAAGACCCGTTTGGTACCGTATAAAGAAACATAGTGAAGGAATGGCTTTATTATCATCATCCAAAACGTCATCATAACGATATTTTGTATACATTAAAAATGCAATTCGTCCAACCCTGCAAGTTGCTAACAAAAGAATCCATGACACAACCGATGATATTGCACTTGGTAGTCGATACAATTGTGTAACCATGGAGTGCAGTGAAATTTGATGATAGCCTCTTTGTAATGGTGTGTGGCATCCACTTGATTTGGTGCTTTGTAGAGCGAATTTTGTCAAAATTGTTGCAATATTGTTGTTTCGACAATATTGCAACAATGTTGCATTAAATTTGACGTGTACATTTAAAGTTGTTTCAAATATGTACTATTAGGGTAAAGTCGGGATAGAAGCCTCCGGGGGATAAAGGCCCCGATTGTAATTATTTGATATTGCTTGAATTGCTTGCTATTTTGTCGATAGTATTTTCCAACTACTACTACGTGGACAACTAGTAGGTACTAAGACTAACCAGTAGTCTCTTGACTATGTGTGATTGCATGGGAAGGCAAGGTGCGATTAAAGATTTGGCGGGATATGTATCCCCACAAAACTTTAATGGATCCTTGTTTTTCAATGGATCGTCTATTCTAAACATTTTTTTATATGAACTGAGCAAATAAGGGATAAATGTTAGATAAAATAGTAGAGGTCTGCAAATTTTGTAACTACTCTAGAAATATCAAAGATAATGTTTATTACTTTTCATGAATTTGTAGATATTTGTAGATAAAGAACCAAAGTACTTGCCAGTTTACAGTAAACAATTGTTTCTAGAAGTGTGGCATGTATACCTTACCTTATATATAATTATAAACGGTAGATCCAATTGACGTAGAATAAGATAATACAAAGGGTTGGTGACAAGAAATTACTGGCGGGTACAATAACAAAGGTTACTTTAATAAACATAGAATCAATAACAATCTACGTTCGATTCAATGACATCATTGGATACTCGATTACAATAAAGAGCTAATAATGGCCAAACAAAACTGGATTTTTAATACAATTCATTTAATTTAAGTATAATCACAATCTGAATAATACAACCTTTTTGGAAATTAAATACAAAACTTTTGTTAAAAATCTACATCCGCATTTGGCTCTTATATAAGATTTCTTATCCACTTAAATCTTATTTGAACGAGAAATACAATTCAGGAAATATACTGTACTAGCTTTTGCCCGCGGCTTCGCTCGCGTTAAATTCGGGGTAACACAGTTCCCCTTGCGCCTTATTGATTTGTAATAGCAACGCAAAGTTTTCCCTTTTCTTCCCTCTTTCTCCCTCACATCCCACTTTTTATTAAAAAAAAGTAGCCTATGTCCGTCTCCTGGTTCCCAATAAAAAAGTGAAATCGGTGTAGCCATTAAAGCGTGAAGAGGTAACAAACAAACAAACAAACTCTTTTTCGCTTTTATAATATTAGTAAGGATTTAAAAAGCAAAACTTCAGCGTAATTTTTTTAATACAATTTACCTTGTTCTTATGTTTATAATGTTTTACAGGTAAACAGCTATTTGCCTAACAACCACCAGTTTGTTCATATCTCTAATAGAAAACAATAGAATAAACACAACATTTCATGAAGACAAAACAATTGAACGACATTAAAGATAATTTTGCTTTCGTCGTTTGTCATTCAGAGTCGTCACATTAATTAGTAAATATATAAGGAATCAACATAAAATCTTTAACGGTTATTACAAAACGTAATGCTTTGCTGAAAATCGTAGATACCGTAGACTTTATACTCAGTCGTTAAAGCTTTCGACCACCAAAGGAGTTTGGTTCTTAAAAAGTAATCTTCACAACTAATGTAAGTAAAGTACCTACACGTTTATTCAATGTATGTACGTTTACTCAGCTATAAAGTACGTCGTTATAACTTGCAATATTTGAACATCTGTTCAAACTGTATTTAATTTTGTAGTTATTAAACATGTGACGTCATACGGCCATGGTTTTGTGAAAAACAATGTCAAAATAAATACTTGAAAATTTTAATAATTGTATTGTATTTATAAAACCTAGAAATTAAATGTTTTAGATCTGCTTTTGCATTATGTAGGTATAAATAAATATCATGTAGTTTTATAGTTCAACCTTTTCAATTTTATTATTAATTATATTGATAATGTTAATGTTTCTGTGTGGATAGTTGTTGATGTTTAAATACTACAGTACTGCAATCATTTGCACATACCTACCTAAGTTTATTCTTATGAATAAGAAATGCCATTGTTATATTAAAACTCGTATTCATACATCTAATGTAGGTTTTACTTCCAGTATTGAGTAAAGCCTTCGAAACTATTAAGTATTTAGCACAAGATTTATATAGATTTATATAATTGATGCCTGTAGACTCTACAGTCTACAGGCATCAATTATATAAATCTTGTGCGGACAGTGTCGGGAGCAATGCTTGGCCAAAGTTCTTGGTATATATCTACATATATACCAAGAACTTTGGCCAAGCATTGCTCCCGACACTGTCCCATCATTTTTCAACTACAAGGTGTAAGCTAGAGACGAAAACATGACTAAGCCAAAGTACGTGCTAAATAATGTTTATAGATCTCGGTTTTGGAATAACTGGAAGCAGAATTCAGAAAAAAAAAATAGGACCACATTAACAGCTAATCGTTAATGAAGCTAATCATTCTGATATATCAAAATATCTAAACCGACATTTCATCTCTTCATAGTAGAATCGAGCAAAGCTAAAGGAAGTATCGTTCACAGTAAATAAAATCTAGATAGAAAATACCGAAACGGGTGCATAGCTTTGCAATCTAGACTTAGTCTGGCCTAGGAACGCAGGAAGCCACGAGAATTCTTAGTTCTGGCTGTGTGTGGCAACTACCTTAAATGTCTCGTAAATTATTTCCATTTTGCATAGAACTGGCGATATCTTGGACGTGTTTAGAGCTACGGCAAATAACTATGGAACGGTTGAATTAAATGATTGGAGAGATAAAGATGGTGGCTGCTCGTATCGAGCTGTGACTGGTTTATTTCATTCATGGATGATTTTAATCGAGTAGGTACGTATTTCTAGTGATTTAAAGATCCTGTGATTTGCTTCCTAATATTTGTTTTATGAAATCAGGGTTTGATTTGATAAATCAAACCCTGAGCGTTAATAAGCTCGCATTGATTTATTATTCGATAAGTTGTTCTTTATAGAAGCTTCTTTCGGAGATAAGCAAGACTACTTAGTCTATAGACAGGAAATTACCATAAGCATTGATAAAAAAAAGCATAAGTATCGAAAACAACATTTGAGATTCGTGGAGTTAGAAGAACTTTAAAAGTCATCGGTCAATGCCACGCCGATGTTATTAACTGTGGTTAAACTATACTTACTGATGCACACTTTATCCTCGTTTAGAATCTTAGTGCGGCTTCTGCACGCCTTACTATTACTATGAAAATGATATTCTTTATGGCGCGTATCAATGCTTACAAACAAACTGTTAGCTCGAATGAAGTTCAGATAGCAATGTTTGTGCATAAGCTCCTTGTTTTTTTGCGCAATTTATGCATAAACGCGTTGCGCAACGTGTGATGTGAACTGCCTATAATGTGCATCGGCGTTAGTGATATGCATTGGTTAGGGTTCAATGAGAAAGCTTTTATTATTCAAATTTGGATTCGTTTTTCTGATGTTTCCATGAAGTAAAACGGTTATTTTTAAAACCACGAATGTGGTGTCGACCCCTGAACTAGGACGTAATTTTTTTGGTAGTGTCTATCCATACTTTATAATTTTATAAATAGGTAAGTGTATGTGTGTGTCTGTTTGTTTGTCCGTCTTTCACGGCAAAACGGAGTGACGAATCGACGTGATTTTTTAAGTGGAGATAGTTGAAGGGATATAGAGTGGCATAGGCTACTTTTTATCACTTTCTAACCCCCCAATTCCCTAAAATGGGAGTCGGGCAAAAGCTAGTGAGATTATAAATATCACAGACAGGACTCCATCTTTGCGCTAATGCATCCTGCTGTAATCTAAGATACGTCTCGCGTTCCTGGTCCCTCGAGATAATGAGATAATGGAACTATCCCTCAGGATCATTTGTTCTTGTAATATTGAAGCTTGAAAGGTACTTAGCTCCTTACGTCGACGTGTGTGTTTGAAACTCTGTTGTGGAAATAAATGTTTCATTGGAAAAACCCATCATCACTTGAAGGCCGACTTGACCCACTATTGGGTATAGATCTCACTCTACTTGTTGCAATCGCCACTCATCAAGTCACCAATGTCATCTGTCCTTTGTTTAGTTATAATAACTATATAATAACTGGCAGCTGGCATCTTTAAAACAATCTATTCCCTTTATTAAATGTCGATTCAAAAAATTGAGTGCAATTTTGTCTTATTTGCACCAGATCAGAACCCGTGCATATATTTCCTGATGCCTACTTTGAATACGTTTATGCAACAATAATTTACGTGGATTTTTCCGTTTATATAATTATACCATTGTCTTTACCGCTCGCTGCATACTCTCACCGGTTTAACAATCAACTGTGATGTTTTTTTATCGACAGGTAGTGTTATTATTTCAATAATTGTAATAAAATATCGCTATCACTTTACAAGTGATGCTCAGTACTTCATTAATTCTTCAGTATTTTTGCAATCTACTCTGTGGTAATATTTACGTACTTAAGAATAAGAATATTTGCCACATCCGCCTAGCAAGGTATGCATGGAGTATGTATTTATGTAAGGATCATAGCAGGTTTTGCTCTGTGACTTCTGCATCTTTTTCCTAAGGGGAAAAGAAGAATGCAAAAACTTATGTATGTTTCCATGTCCGGCTGGCGGAATTGATAAAGAAATGCGTAAGGTGAACTCTAAAAAAGCAATTCTTAGCCACCTAGGAGGTTGATTTTGACCATCTAACGAAACTTTCTAAACAATGTTATTTGCTAAACAAAAATCGCATCGGATGATGCAATTACTAAGAGCACTTGCTCTTTTTTTAACCTTACCCTTTTAGAGTCGCACCTTTTTTATAAGTAGTTATTCCGCGGTGGTTTGATAAACAATCAATGTTTGTTTAATTGGTCGAATTCAATGCAATGACACAAGGGAAGGTCTGTTTTGACAATCCAACAAAATAAACAAATATCAAACAAAGAGAAACACAAACATTATTTATCAACACAACTACAAATAAAACACAATGTCACCGGCCAATAAACAAAACATTCTTTCCATTCCAACAACAATTTATTTTTAACCCTATTTGCGTATAACTGAACCTAAGTGCAAAGAATGCACTTGCATTTACACAGCGCTCGCGTGATTAGGATTTCCCGATCGCTGACTAATCACTTCGACGTAATTTAAAGTAGGTGAGAACCTACTGCTTGCCTACTTGCATGTAAATACAATGGAAACGGATGTTCCTCGGCATTTAAGGGTTAAGTGGATGTTGTTTTTGATATTTTACTTAGAGGAAATTAATGCAAATGGGTTTATGAATAGAGGAGATAGTTAGTATTTCGTGGTGAAGGGAACGGTAGTAAGTAGTAGGTAATATGAGCGGGTTCTGTTTAAACCAGTTTATGGAGTTTTCAATAATAAAGAGAAATAATTATACAGAGCTCGTGGCTAAATAATAACAGCCACACGGGCCGATCTTAAAGGTTAACGGCGCTAGCCTTAGTTAGATGGGTGACCATCTATTACATACCGAGTTTCTTCTGTGCCTCTGAAAACACGTTAAGCCTTTGGCACCGGTTGCCATTGGTAGTTCTTCGACATTCGTTACGGCGAGGTAATCAGCGGTACAAAAATCTGACAACCAGTTTTACCTAAGGGTATCGCAGTGCCCAGTACTAACTGGGTTGTGGAGTTCCATGGGCTATCCATGTAAAATACTGATATTCAGCTGCATCCTGACGGATTGGAAACTAACACTAACGTGCTTACTTGAGAAAAGAAAAGATGCAAATGATGACTTACCTATACAGTAGGTACCTATAAAATTTTACATTACATGAAAATCAGTAAGATAAATGATATAAATTGTATTGTTTTTTCTCTAAATAACATGGGACTAGGGAAGGAACATGAAGATTGTATTTGTTTAATGCTGTCAGTGATAACCGCAGACTTGAATGCATTTATAATAAAGTGTCATTATTGTGTTGGAGCTTTTTTTACAGCTGCACATTATCGCCTTTCAGCAATTTTATCTAATTACTAGCCCAGTGGTGTAACCCGCTGCTCATCTCCTTTTCTGGAGAGGGGTTTGAAAGATAGATAGTAGGTGATTCTCAGACTTACTGCCTATGCATAAAAAAATCATAAGAATCGGTCGAGCCGTTTCGGAGGAGTATGGGAACGAACATTGTGACACGAAAATTTTATATATTAGATATCAAAATATTTATGACATAATTGCCAATATTTTGAATTAACAATTGTATTCTTTGTTTCAGGTAACACGTCATTTTCATCTAAGCTACTATCTCCAGTATTATTCTCAAAGATTTCAAGGTAGGATTCGTTTTACGCACCGACAAATAAGTGATATATTGTGGAATGCCATATTTTACAAACATTTTTTCATTACATTCAGTCTGTGTATTCGATCCAAAATAAAATACATTTTGTTTCCTTATAATTACAGTTCACTGTTAAGAGTAAAATTACTGACATATACGTATAGAAAATATCAATTTACTTAATATATTTATTAAATATCAATCTTTTAAGGAACGCGTCGCAAAAAGCATCACGAAAGATCGTAATAAATAGCAATAATACCTTATTTGTCAAACAGAACGAAGGGCTTAGGAGAAAATAACGTACATCCATATAAATGTAAGTTTTACGGATGGCCGTCCGCTTTGATGGATCGATTGATTCATTACGTTTAGATCTCTCTGTGACGCCGAGAGAAGTCGATTTACACTTCCTGTAACGAAAATTGGCTCAGTAGTTTATGTTGGTGCAAGTTCAGTAATATAATTCAGTAGGTATGTCTATCATTTTGTGATGCGTGTTGGTTACTAACCTCACAATCGATAAACTTGAATGCAGAATGCCGCACATTTAGCGATTTTACGCTTAATATTTACCATTTATGTATTATAATCCTTAACTTTAAACGTTACCATTTTAAGTTTAACCATAACATCATTAGCACATCTTATTAGTACCTATCAGTTTCAGTAGAAAATATGACACTTAAAAGCTTTGAAATGCAGTTTAAATATACTAACCGCGTTCAGATTCTTTGGTAAAGTTGATCCATAATTAACTTTGTGATCATTGATAGGACCTTAACTGACTGACAAAGCCTCTTAAAACCTAAAAGTGCACACAAACCAAGCATTAACTCTAAAGGTCTCTCTTACTTATTGCAGCGGCAATCCAAGCGAAATGTTTACACCGGCTGACCGCATTCCGTGCATGCGTCCGACGCCAGTCGCTCGCGCCGAATGTTCTGCACTCCTTTTACTGCACTGCACTGCACATATTTGTGTGCAATCCAGTGAATTAGGAAATGAGTAGGGTGCGTCTATTCCGCTGGATGATACGACGTACAAATATGTGGACAATTTTTTGTGCAATGCAGAGAATGGCGTCTTGGTGTGTTAGAAAAAAAGGTTAGAGGAATTTTACTGAGCTTCAAGGCAAGGGCTAAATTATAGATTATTAAGGTAGATTCATAACTCTATTATTGGGACCGAGAAGGTCATAACCCGTCTTACACTTTGGTTGTTTTTTTGCTGAGATAAGCATGTCAACTACAGTTAATTTAGAAGATAAGTCAAATCTTATCTCTTTCCCGAATTAACGATAGATTTTTAGTTTTTTTTTTGTTTTAATTGACGTCCAGATGATGACTGCTATATGAAGTTCTGATAAATGTCAATGTACCTTTTCCAAGCTGTGAACCGACTTAACTAAACTAGACGTATTTAAACAGCCTCGAGGATTTCGTCACTGGTAAGGCGCGTCAAACTAGACAAGATTAATTATCATAATTGTGCATAAAACTACAGGTTGTCCGCAATAGTAACCGTTGGTTATTCGTAAGTAGCTATGCGGCGGCTACAGTCTTATAATTAACTAAGATTATAATATAATACATTTCCCCAGTTGCTCGTTGACTTTTACGATTCGCCCGGGGCGATAGGAGAGAAGAGGGGGGAGGGGGGCAGGCGAGAATACTCAACGAATCATCATTTTTGATTTTGTTTTGTTTGTGCAAGCGGAGGTCAAGATATTGACTTCCGCTTGCATCTGCCGCCTGCATCGTGATCCATGTAGCTGGGGGAAGTCCGACACTTGGTTGGCAGCGTAGAGTCCTGGGAGGCAATGATGTCTTTCTGCGACGGAAAAGCAGAAGGAAGCTGCGGAGAGGGAGAGAGAGCTGACGAGCTGCCGCCCATCCCGCAGCAGACGGACCGGGCGTCGGCAGAGGGCAGACATTGCCCTGTTCCGGCCCCCATAAATAGGTCCAGGGGCGGCAGATTTGGGAGCATCCGCCACCCCCCATCATACTGGACCCGAGAGGGTGGCGCGTAGTGTTTCACGCGCGCCTCTCACAGACGTATCCGGGGGAGTTCACACCTCACTCCCCGCTGGGACGACGCCCGCCAGGTCAAGCGGGCCAGCACTAGTCCGGGCCGGCAGAAGTCACATTCGTCCCTGCCATGCTGCCCCCCGACGCAAGTGTGGTTTTAGTCAGTTGGAGTCTGACAGACCCCTCCGCCGACCCCAGGGCGGAGGACATGCGTGCGCATTTCCACATCGTAAAAAAAGAAGTCCGACACTGCGCTTGGCAAATCGCAATATACATCCAGCTTAGCATGATCAGCCTATTATGATGTTCCCAACACACACCTCTGGATGAAGCTTGTGCTCGCGGCTTCGCATTCTATTCTGAAATCATCCCATAGGGTGTAGTAACTGGGTGAGGTCTTGAACGAAGATGTCATAAGTTAATCCAGGTTATAAAATACCTGAGTCACGAATTTCTCCGCAGCAGCCCGGTGGCTATCCCTTATAAAATGAGACTAAACATAAGCTGCGATATCTTTCGTGAATAACAGGCCAGATCTTGTTTTGCTTATAAAACTGTAGTTCAATCCACTTGTTGCAAACATGAAAGACTGTAACGAATCAACAGCTTTTATGTTAAATCTATTGTTATTTATACTTCAATATAAAGCACATAATGCTCCTTTATTATATGACATTGTGTATATAGGACCTTAACCTTCCTCCAGTGTGTGTGGTGGAGCGTTGCGGTGACCTCTGCTGTCAACATACTGTCAATTTTGGAGCACAATACATGACACGTCGACAACAAGGGTCAGAATAAGTCTTGTTAGGCTGGGGGCGACGATAATCTAAAGTGGTTTTATAATGTTAAAAAAAAAACTATCCACCATGTCTTTTGACGACAGAACGAAGTCAGTCCATGGCTGAATAATATAGGCTTTTTAGACCGTTTTTAGTTCTTGTATCCTTTTCGGCTGGAAGGAACCCACTTCCCAGGTTTCTTTATGTCAGGTACATAGAGACATAGACCGGATATGTCCTCCTTTGTAGTGAAGAAATCTGAAATTGGCCAAAGTTACGAACATAGAAGGCAGAAGGGCTATCGACTTTTGTCGCTTTATTTAATTGATATATAAAAACAAAAATAGCCTTGTAAACGAACTAGGTATACATAAAAAATGCACTATTTTTACATCGGTTGTACATGTATTAAAAAGCATTCTTTGGTTTCCTTTCTTTTGCTTTAAATACGACGTTCTTTAACACCATGTAATTGATATTGTGATTGTGATTTGTCGATCAAAATGGCGTGAAATTCGTGTGTAAGATTTTACTTACAGGGTAAAATAAATAAGGATAATATTTTTGTGTTCACCAAAAATACTGATCGTGCACCAAATATTCTTTCCTGAATGTTAAAAAAATGCGTAGGTTAGGTTAGGTTAAAACTGTGACCCCCTACGCCTGTAACGACTTGCATTAATAGAAAATGGATAAAGATATAACACTTTTTTATTGTAGTGCGCTGATGCTCGTTATGACATATTTTAATTAACATATTTTGGTGCACATTCAGTATATTTGGTGGAACACAGGTAAAATTAGGTAAATGAAATGGGAATAAATTGAAGTACTTTTAAATACCATCCAATAAATAATAGCTACAGAAAACATAAAGCATATTCTTGATTGACTACTTACTGGTTGTGTGATTGCATGATCGACCCACTGAATATAATTATTTTGTCAGCTAAAAAACTCTACACCTTAGTGGTTCTATTAGGGACTTGAACTGAACTGTAAAGTTATTACGTGGTTGTAAAAAATCTCCTCCTCATCTTGTTGAGTTCTGTGAAATTAAAATGTACGAAAATGTAGATTTTTTATGCAATTTCAGAATGGGTCCCACAGTTAAAGTTATACATTTTTATAATACGTAAAACCGTTTTTTTAAGGAAGTCTCTCATTAAACTTAAGCCCCCTGTATGTGTCAGTTCACACTTACTTGTGAATGATCGTCGGTTGACGTTTTATTTCATATAAAAACAATTATCAATTTTAGCACGCGAAGATTACGCTCACTATTTAGCCACGGTTATTGTATTTTTGTATTGAATTTAAGATGGATAATCGTAAAAGATTGGATTTACTACCAGTGCTTTCATCATGGATTGCCTTTTAATATAATTCTAGTTAGCAACCATTTGATATAATAAAACGATAAGAAAGTTCGGTTTTCGTTGTTACAAAATGTGTTGTTGTTTTCATGTAATAATAAAACGCTATTCAGTTTAGATTTACGAATTTACTTATTTTCGATAAAAGTGAGAGTCACATTAATGTTCGATTTCAATCAAGAAAAAGGTTAGAAATTTAATGAAATTTGACCAAAAATGTGCAAAAATAAAGTGTTTAAGAGGAAACTCATGGCATGGTTTTAAATGTAGCTTTTCATCAATTAGAGAACTATTTTACAAATCATTAAATGTTTTCTTTATTTTTGAATGAAAATTGAATGTAAATAACCCTGCAGGTACATTATGAATAACGTTTTTTTGCAGGATATAGTATGATAAAAACTCAAATCATTTATTTCTATTAGACCGTTACAGGTACTTTTGAAAGTCAAAACAAAAAGATGAAGCTACAGCCCCAGTTACAAGTCATAATAACTTGTCAAAGTATCTTAGTTGCCCACACTAAAACGTAGATCTCTATGGAGAATAATGGGCAAGAAACTCCATGGACACTCTTTTTTAAAAATCATGTTTTTGTAAGATCATCGATATGTCATTCATGCCTAGATTACACATATGTGTGAGAACTATGTAGTTAAACGTGCTCATTAAGTGCGTCCAGAAAAAAAGTGGAAATAAATAATTCAAAAATAAAGTTGTAAATCACACCTTTTTTTATTCAGTACATACAATCTATTTTTTAAATTAAATGGATTACCCTATATTAAACATACTAAATAACTTACAAATAAATTAAAAAATAGCGTCAAAAAATTCGTCCTCAACGCTATCAGTTGGCAACGTCCCCAAGAGACTGGCCGCGTTGCCACGTTGTATGGCAACGCTAAGCCTCTGGCCAAAGTAAAAGCCAGCCCTTGGGTCACGGGAAGTGTCAACCAAACGTTTTGATATTTAAAATAAAGTAATCAAGAAAACCGTGGCAGCTGAGCGATGACAAGTTCCAACTGACACACTCGCTCGTTCACGAACATGACGCATGGATCAGCCCCATTCAACTCAACCATTTTGAAGGCAACTAAATGAACCGACACACCCGCCACCATCAGCGAGACATTTAAGTAAGTATGACATACGCTCAACCACCAGGGCACATTCGTGTCATTGATTGTACATAGTAGGTACTCACACATGGGCTTTACAATGATAAAATACACGAAATTGAGTCTATACAATGCAAAGACATTTTTACAATCTTCTGCATCTGCCACAATAATTTCAGACAACAATCAATGAGTTTACCCCTATGGTTATGGATCAGCAGGCAGGACCAGCATTTAGCCAAGCATTTTTATCATCGATGTAATATCCCAATTTATAATATGCTTGTCTACTTAGTGTGCGTTTTATGCAAGATTTAAATGTCTCATTCAGTGGTAGAATATGGGGAGGTATTTTATTATGACATTTTAAACAAACACACACATTTTTTAAAGTATGTATGAGTACCATTAGACCCAGGGCATAATGAATGCATGATACCTCTATATTTAAAACTCATGTATTCTTATCTATTCACTCACAAGGGGATAGATAGGATCGATAGGATACTTTATATAATGCTGTACTTTTACAGCATTATATAAAGTATCGTGGTATAGCTTTCAAATTCCCATCATACAGAGCCGCCCACTGGCTCAATGCTAAGTAATTAATTAGCGAACATAATTTCACTGACACGTGAAATAATTTCATTAATTAATGGCGACGCTGCGCATGCGGCGGGTGCGGGCACAAGTGTCACGCTTGTTACACTACATAGACAGATGTAGAAGGCTCACTTAAAGTTAAAGTTCGTATTTGACTCATCTAGCTTACTTTAGTAAGTTTACTTACTTTGAGCTGTCGAAACAAAGAAAACAATAAAATAAAGCTGCAGTCCGAGTGGTAGTGGTTGTATATTATATATCTCATGAGCTTATACGCAAGCAAGCTCTGTACTTTTTGTATCTTATAGAAACTTCGTGAGGAAACCTGCATGTCCTAGAAATAAACGTTTGAAGAAGTGACGCCTGCCGACTAGTACCGGGTGCGCGTCACAATATGACTTTCTTCTCTTCCTCTCAAAAAGCAACAACTATAGAGTTCAATAGTGATTATGCTTATACAGCAATGGTCAAGTATGCAGTGCAGACACCCTTTAATTTCATTGTTTGTTAACATACGCATAACAACAAGCCTGTAATCCCTGTAGGGTTCGGTAGAGGTAAACCTATTAGTATACACCTACATCGCTAGTTATATTGCCCGACTTGTAAATCGAACTCAGGACCTCATGCTGAACGTTCGCGCTTGCAACCACTAGAACAAGGAAGTGTTATTGAGGAGTATTATTATTTGTTGAGGACCGTAATATCGTTTCATCTGATCGTTGGTGAGTTGCTAGATATGAACCTTCTTCTTTTACTTTTATGGTGTTTCCTGCATTGTGCCGTGTGAACAGGGAGAAAGCCGATGCGTTCGCAGAAGATATAAACAGTGGGGACGTGTTCATACAATACTCTATAAATATACCTACCTAGCGGCCTAACCTATGGGGCTTTGTTGAGAGAAACGATCTGTTTGTTAGAGGTTTCACACTGGTCTCATTTATTTGCTTAGTTTCAAATGATTAGAGGTTGAGTGCTTTACGGAAGTTGAAATTCGTTGCTACTCATTAGTAGGTAGGATCAAGGTAGGAATCTTTATAGAGTAGACTCTATTTTCATCTTAACCCAAAACCACTACAGGTTTGTACTTGTTTGATTAGTGACCAAGTGCACTTAGCTTATAATAATATAATCAGTCTCGATTAAATGCAGGCTCACGTTTCTACTAACAATTAAAAAAACAATTCAAATCGAGAAACGATTGAAACAAAATGTGACATTCTCTAGGTGATGAACTGATTATTATGATAAGCGGTCGAAATGATAATGGACATAGCGACCTTAAAACATATAATGTCAATTGTCAATCTTGTTGAAGTCGTTATAGCGCCTAAAATACTTTGAAAGTGACAGCGTCTTCTCTAAGCGTCCTTGGCAGCAATGCCTTTGACGTTCAAGAAGTTGCACAATTTCTGCATGTTCCTTTACAATTAAATAATCGTTTATTCAATGTAGAAAGCAAAATCACCACATTAAAGCATTTATCCATATTAAACACGAGCAATTGTGACCTTCACTTTTTTTTGACATCTTAACTTGAAATTAAGTTCTTACGAAAGTTAATACTTTGTTGGAATATTTGGGGATTAAGTCTCTATTGGCACTGACAAGCTCTATGCATTCTGTTGAGTAATCCATACTTGAAATGTCAGAAATATTTATTAATGATTACATCTGGAGTCTAAAACCAAGACAACTAAAAGCAACAACATCTAAATGGAGTTGCCTTGATGCCTTTTTGTTATTTCAAGTTGCATTTATTTAAAAGCATTTCGAATAGGATTCGAAAGCAGCCCCATAACAAGTCTCTGAAACAAAAAAGTACTGTTAGCATGGCTATATTAAATAACTAGGTTATTTTACCAAAAAGCCTACACTGGAACAGCAATCCGATTTGTTATTGAATTCAATAAAAAGTCTGTGACATGCATGACGTCATTAGAAAACTGGGAATACAACAAAACACCTTTATTAATATTTTGGATGACGTGATGTTATGTTCTTATTTACTTAAACTGACCATGTTCTTAAATAAATATCACACTTTAGTTTTACGTTCGAAAACAAACTGGTTTTCAAACCAACTACTTAATACTTAATGACTTTCTTTCCAGCCAATATTTTCTTACAATAGGCTAAAATTATCTTCTTTTCAACCTAATGCTGACTCATTCGATGATCGACAGTTAAGTAATTGCTTTCGACTTCCCATGTTAAGGTAATATCAGGCTTGTCAGAATGACGCCGCGGAGTTGAATGAGAGTCTTTGTTGTTTGAAATACTTTGTTAAATAAATGTACCTATATGTATACTGGTATAAGGACAAAATAATATGAAGTACTTAAGTGAGTACCCGAAACACATTTTAGATCTCAAGCGACCTAGCTACGCATAGGTATTGATTAACAGCACAGTTTTGAGAGCTTATTAATAACAGAATAAAATTCAACAACCAAATCGAACATGTTTTCTTCGACACAATAATTATAACATCTCAATATGTATGCAGGGCACCGAAAATCTTCAAACAAAGTTCATTTCTTTGTCGTCGACATTGAGAATAAAGTAAAAGTCCAGAAGTTATGACAAACAGTTCAAATCTAAAAAAAAAGATTTTGGAAACTACCCTCTCGGTGCGCTAACTGAATAGAAAGTCGGGAGTTTTTTTTTGTACGAATGAAGTTTTTTCTATTGGGTCACTGATTAAAGACAAAGCTCATGTAAAAACTTCGCTACACTCTAATGTAGATATAAATGGAAAACAACTCAAAAAATCAAACCCACGAAGAATGTTTAGATTTATTATCGTCTAAAAAACGGAAGTGGGAAATTGAAAGCCTGTCGTGTTATACCACCGTATAACTTAGAAACAACCTTTTTTAGGGGAACTTTATAAATTGTAGTGAGGTGTTGGAATAGCTCTACAACATTGTAAAGTAGATTCTAACCCTTGATATAGGGGTGGTTAAATGGTCATTGACCTGAGTTGCGCGAAGAAAATATACGTTCACTATGAACCTCCAATGAATAAACTCTCATATTGTGTAGTATTGTAGAATTTGATATAATTATGTAAGATAGTCAATACTTTACAAATAGAATATAATAGAATATAAAATACTTTATAGATAGAAAATACTTTACAAAAACCTAAACTGAAGTATAAGGACTTAACATAACTAACTATTGATAGGAAACGATTCCGTATTTCATGTTATGCTTAGATTTTTTTCGGAAAATATAAGTTATGTATTTAAACAACGGAGCAATAACGAGTTATAGTATCATTGAGCACGTTCAATGTAACTTAAGGAAAAGTATTAGACAGACACAACTAAAAATAAAGATAAAGAAAAAAAACTAAATGACATAGAGTATTTTTAATTCCCCTTGGCGTGGGGAATCATTTTATTATGGCTGCACTATTTAAAATAATATGTATATGTGACAGTAGATGTCTTTTACATTTAAAGTTGTTTGTGAACTTCTCCATAGAAATGACCTTAACTAATAATTTCAGACATCATTTCATGCAATGTAATATTTTAATCACTCGATGAGTATCAATAAGATTGTGTTAAAGTAACAAACCACTATTGTGTTAAAGTATCAATTAAAGTTCCTCTTACCGATCCGGGTAAAGCAACTCTTGCTAAGATGTGGAAATGAATGGGTTCCTTCAGTTATTCAGGTTAAGTAACTCTTGTCAAGGTTTGGAAACAGATGGGCTCTCTCACCGATCCAAGTTAAGAAAACTCTTGCCAAGGTTTGGAAATAGATGGGTGCCCTTACCGGTCTAGGTTACGCAACCCTTGCCAAGGTTTGGAAATGGATGTGTTCCCTTACAGATCCAGCTTATGCAACTCTTGCCAAGGTTTGGAAATAGATGAGTACCTTTCTAGCTCAGATTAATCAGGTCTTGATGCAATTTGGAAACCGATGGGTTTCCTTACGGATACAGATAAAGCAACTATTGCCAAAGTTTGGAAATTAATGAAGGGAGAGATTAGAGGTGTACCTAAAAGTGAACCCATATTTTGCCAATTCTTTAAGTCCAACGTAAAAAGGGGCCAACCTGTACCACCATTCTGGCATAAACCCAATTGATTGAAGAAGCCCTGGTCCAGCAGTGAACTGCTGTTGGCTAATAATTGTCACAAACTTAATCTTAATGATTGCTACATAGTAAATCCTGATAGGATTTTAGAAATTCAATAACACTATGGGAATTCCCGATCTGGGAATCGAACTCATTCTCAACAGCTATTTATATTCTAAATTATTTTCGAATTTTTTACTACATTACCTTTTTTTAGTTCTTATGAAAGGCTAAATTGCACTGTATAAGAAGAACAAACATATATATTATTAGCACCAGTAGAGTGAAGTCGCGATTAGAAATGTACACATGCACACATCTTCACATAAATGATCTCCACATCATTGTAATAGAAAACGTTGCAACCAATTCCCGCCATTTTAGCAAAAGCATGTAAGGCACTTGCTTCTTTCAATCATACGTCTACATACGTCTTTTACTGACTAAAAGATTAAAAGTATGTCGTAAATGCGACATAAATAGCTCACTTCTGCTCGTGGCTCTATTGAGAGGAATATTAATTGAGCATATCGTGACCTCTGTGGCCCAAAAGAGTTTAATGACTTGCCAAAATGATTGACTTTTTGCTTTCAGAATGATGTTACCTAGCACATTGATGTAGTTTCATGTGTAACCTATTTCTGTTTAGTTTAGAATAGACATGCCAATAGCAACCATATCTAAGTACTTGCATATGAGCTGCTTGCCTTCGATGATAAAAATAGAACTTCCGATTCCGTATTCAGTTCCGACGAGACTTTTAATACGATATACGACCTTCATCGTACGAAAGAATACCAAATGTTTCGTTTATTTTCATACTGGCTGGCAGAAACCACTTCATATGTCAGTCAACCCTGAAGTCTTTATAGCATTCAGTAGAAGTGTCTATGATTTATGTCTCTAGGTAGTTCTTTTTTATACACATTTAGGACCTTTTCTAGGGCGTGTCGACACCGAAGCAGTACCGTAAAATAAAACCGCTGTTCTACACATAACCTATGACAATAACCTATAACATCGTCCAAACAGGTTTTATACTAAACTCGTAGAGAAAGCGATATCGTTTACTTTTTATTTATTTATTTTGTTTGGTTAGTGGCCAGCGAAGTTTTACGATGTATGCGATGAATTACATTTGTTAAAGAGTGTATAACGATAAAGGTGTAGATTTTATTAGTTATTCGTTGGTAGCGAGCCATTGAAAGTTTTATAGATCGGCATCGTTGGCTAATTGATATAATTTATTCTTATACAGGGGTTTGAATAGTCTAGAGCCACTAGAAAATATGTCCGTGAAAGCTGTTCAGATTTTATGGTACATCTTCAAAATAAATACTTTCGCAATTAACTAACAGATTTGCGAATCATCTAGTAAATAGTACGTAAATTGAACTAATTAAAAACTATAAAATATAAATCTCCTTTTATGTATCTTTAAGAATCATCCTAGGTATATCCAATTTCTATTGAGATTGATTTTGACCACCAACACTTTCCTTAGCTAGAGCAAGTTAGGTTATCATCATATATCTACGTGGACATTTAGTCGATTTGTCTGCACAGGATTGTGGTTTGTGGTTAACCACTCATAATGACCATGGTAATTTCCCTAAATAAATAGGTACAAAGTGCAAAATGAACGAAAAAGAAAACTTTTCTTTTTTAACTGCAAGTATGCCGCAGCAATTAACTTAATTTCTAAGGCCTTACATGCAATTTGTTTTCCTATACTGACAACTGTAATTGGAATTTAAGCTTTGATTGGTTGCTACAAATAGGTGAAAATGTTGTGAAAAAAACATCTAATCATAATCCATTTTAATAAGGTCAGTCACCCTAAAATCGTGTGAAAAACAGCTTCATCAAATAGTCGTTTCATAAAAGATAATATAAACAGCATCAATTTTTATTAGACAACGACCAGGCAATTTAAAGTAGTATGAGTTCATCGGTGTCTGACCATAATTTTAACATCCTACCATTTTGCATTAGAAAAGCGAACAACGTCATGTGCCAAGAAACCATTAAGAATTTACCCTTCCATAACAAACTGTACAAAAATAGGTAAATACTGAAATTATATTTTTTCTAAAAATAATACCCTGATTTAGGAATAACATTATTTTTGTTTGAGGACTTTTATTTCTGGCCAGATATTTGTAAATAAATTGTTATATAAGACGATCACGAATGTTCTGGAAATAACGAAATGATCGGAAGGCATGACCGGAAAAAAAATGGCGACGGGCCCTCAGTTCAGTAACCACAATATAAACGATTCAATTGAACCTTTTAAATGGCGCTATTGTTTTTATTTTGTTATTGGAAAAAGTAACCAACTTATTTCCGATTAGTGTGTGGGTTGTAAGCATGGAGGTTAAACGCGAAATTCTGGCTTGGAACAGTCAGGACATTTCATCTTTTTATTAAGATCTCGTGAGCACACTTAAAGCTGTACTTGGTAGGTAAGTAGCAATAGAGGTTCAAAGATAGATTCGGAGGAATCCAAGGGGTGACTAAAAGACTAGTCAAAAGAATATACCTTTGGAATATGTTGGGAAAATTAATCTTTTTGAAATCCCGTTCATCAATGCTAGTGCCGCTGTAAAACATACTACAATTTTTTTTTGGTTGGGCAATCATCAAATAACTTCCCCCGCTCTGAGCGGAGCGGGGGGGAGTGTCAGACTTGTACTGACTAAAACCCACCCATGTTCCTTCCATTGCCCTTTATGTTCCGGGGCCGCGGTATCTCTTTCGAACAATCCGGAACCCCGGCTAAAACATGCTACCATAACTGTAAGTGTTATATTATCAGAGTTGCCAAAAATATAATTGTACATTTAGGGATATAATACAGTTCATACAAGTTACGTTATTTCCTTAACAATGTGAAAAAAGATCTTTGGAAATTCAACGGCCATTTTAAAAGTAACAATATCCTTTTTTTTTAATTCGCGTGCTTAACTTCTGTCTTTTGTTCCTTATTTATTTTTATTTTTTGACGGCACGGTTGGCGCAGTGACTGAGTGAGCTACTGCTACGCTGCGTGTCGCGGGTTCGATTCCCGCACGGAACAAATATTTGTATGGCCTACAGATAGTTGTTGCGGGTCTGGCCGTTTGTGTATGTGAGTTTAAATTTTTGTAAACGCACCCACGATACAGGAGAAATTCCTGGTGTGGGGAAACGTTTTTTCAAAAAATAATAAAAAAATAAAAAAAAAAGTTAATTAAATTAATCAACCGTCACCGTTCGAACTTCTTTAAAAATCGCTCCATGTCTCTGACCATTGTCTATTGTTCCTAATTATTTAAACAATTAATCTAGTTATTTTAATGATTTTACTATGATAATGGCTGGGGAGGTGGTTCAGCCGCATCCGGTACCTTGGCGCGGTTCGTTGCTCTCATTCTGTCTAGGTTACGTCATCATACACGTTCGTAGATGGATCGATGCCTAGGCATTAAGTACGTTCTTGTTTATTTATATTTAATGATACAAAAATAGCAAAACAGAACAAGGAGGACATTAAAGTTTTTAAGGCAAAGTTGAATCCATGAAATAAAGTGATAGAAAAATAATTAAGTGCTCTGAGAAAAAAGTCTTGCATTTCTAGTTTTTTATTAGGTGCTCCTAGAGCCGCATCAAAAGACATAAATTGTTACAAAATATAAAAAAGTCAGATAACTTTAACTAATAATGTATGACTAAAAATTTTATTTAATACACGAAACAGCTGTACACAAAAACAAAGTATTTCCTGAACTTATGAAGAATTTCCTCAATAGTTATTGTACCAAGTCATATTTCCTGCCTAATTTAAACGATGTAATAAATATGAAACAATGCACCTAACAATTATTGTGGCGTTTTTGTTCTGGTAAAGCGCCTTAGTTTTTACACGACTGCCCCAAAAAAGGAGTGTTATGTTTTTAGGGTTCATGTATGTTTGTATGTATGTGAGTTTCTTTATTCCATCATAACTTCTAAACGCCTGAACTGATTTACATGTATGGGGTATCGTTAGAATCCTTGCATCGCCCCGAGTAGCATAGGCTATTGAAAAAGTATGGAAATCCAAAGTGGCGGGTATGATCAATAATTGAACACCCACACATTTTTTTTAAATTATTTATTCTGTTAATGCATGTGATTATCGTCTAGGATTTGACGAGTGGATTCCAAAAACATAAATATGTTACATTGTTAATCAAAACTGTCGATAAAAAAAAATGTCGTATGCATCCCATAGATAGATGATTTGTTGAAAACAAACAAGGTGCGCCTAATAATCTATTTCTATCCCAGATAATCATAGTAATAACCTAGCTACTGAGCCAATTACGTTTAAGTTTGGCACAACTTAAACTTAATTGGCTCAGTAGCTTCTCTAGGTTCGAACTTCGAAGCAGATATAGGCAGTTAAATACAGATAACATTTAAAACACGAAATCCTTTAAAAGTTCCATTTTTCTTACATAATGCTTTACAAAGTATATTGTGTTTTAGGATATATTTTTATATAAAACTAATCACTAAAAGGTTTAAAATAAAAAATTAAAAAAAACGACTGCCATGTCAAAAAAATGACCTAAAAAGAAAAAAAAAAACAAGATGTTAGTTTCAACAAAAAAATCATCGCAGTCGGGGGACTTTTTACGCAAGAAAGTATTCTACAGATTGGTCCCCCGACTGCGATGAAATCGTCGATAAAAGTAGTGTTTTTTTATTTTTTTTAATTATTTATTTTTTTATCTTAATGAATAGTAGGTAACCACTATTCATTAAGATAAAAACTAAGGCGCTCGTTAATTTGCACTATTTTGTAATGCACTGCCTGCAGGAATTGAAATGTTCTTAAATGCCGCTTAACTAAATGGACGCTCTTTGCATTAGGTACCATATACAATTTCCACCAGCTTCCTAATTGATGGCAAAGTTCTCTCCTTATTTCAATTTTATTGAATCATTCGTCAGTTCCGATTACATATTCCGAAAATGGAATCGTTTCAAACCATAGATAATGTTCCAAAGACAAAACAAATCATAGTTTCAATGATGCTATTAAGAACATAGGCCATAGCGTGCAGTTTGATAAGGGTAGGTGCCGACATTTGCCTTGACACCACCTGTTATGCTATTATAAGTTATAAAGATTTAATATCAGGCTTAAATAACTCCGATTCACGTGAGATTATGATTTAAATTACAATTAAGTATAATGTAGATTTAAGATAGAGCTCAAGATATTTTTATTTTAATGTTTTCAATACGTATACCTATCAGTGCACGTAGAAGTTTTTTTTTTTAACATTTTGGATTCGATGTGATGCACCTAAGTGAAAAATTATTGGAAAGTTCTAGTCTTTTATCATCCAAACATATATCCACCATGTCTTTAAACCATGACGTACCTTAGCTACAAAAAAAAAATCTCTCTCTCTCTCAAAAACTTTTCTTGAAAAGTATTTATTTTGTTGTTTTGACAATTAGACAACCAAGTTATTTTCTGAGCAAGAAGTCAAGGCGATGTTTCGCGCCCTCTATCATCTTTACACATAACACTTTGCCTTAATTTCTGACGGTTACGAGTGTTTGTCACGCAAATCAATCTTGATAACTTCAGCTTCAATGTCAAGAAGTTTTCTTGAAGAAGTTTGACGCTATCTGCTTGTACGCGTCGTCTGGTTAACTTGGCACAACTTTGCGGTGAATTTAAGGAGTTGGCAAAAGTTTTATGACTGAAAATACTGACTGAAAAAATAGACCGTAACAATTTCGAAAATTAATCGGGAAAAGAAGACCAGCCTCTATTTAAACATCATTTGGAAAATGAAACAACAGAAAGTCTTGGTGGCTCACTGGTTTCCTAATTAGTGTATGGTATAATGAAAATGTATGGTGTCTTGTTTAGACGTGGCTTAGACTAACTTCCTAACTGATTTCACAATTTATTTTGCCAAACATAGCAAACACATTGACTGAAAATTCCCCTATGAATAATAATCGCGCCAAAACGATCGAGTGCCAGCAAAACTATCGTCTACACACGCGATGTCGAAAATTTTAACGGTTATGGCTGAGTTTGCTCGTTCTGACGTAAATCAACTTTAAGACTGTTGGACACAGCGTGGCTACAAACCGCTACCTTAAGTTTTAATCCAAAATTCATATGCTACCGCTGTCACAAGTAAATGTTTGGCCAGGTCCTGAAAGGGACATATTAGCTCGCAGTCTCTAGTATGACTATGCACAAGTGACAAATAGGTTCTGAGCTACTTTCAAAAAGACAAAAAAAAACAAAACAAGCCGTCAAAGATATTTTAAGTGTAGACAAGAAATGCCACCATCCACCGTGTGCTATAAAGCGCAGCTTCGCTTTCAGTGACATACAAATACAATAATGTACGAGCCTGTTGGTCTAGTGGTTAGTGGCCCTGACTGCTGAGCCGAAGGTCGTGGGTTCGATTCCCACCCAGGACAAACTTTGTGTGATGAGCATGATTGTTTGTTCTGCGTCTGGGTGTGATTTATCTATAATATGTATGTATTTATAAATTATATAAGTATGTATATCAGTTGTCTGGTTACCATAACACAAGCTCTGCTTAGCTTGGGATCAGATAGCCGTGTGTTAGTTGTCCCAAGATAAAAAGAAAAAGAATGTCGCTTGCAGTGCGACTGTGCGACATACGTGCTTAGTACATTCAAGTACTTTGCAGCTTTAGATTAGGCATTACCGGCTAATTTTCTAGTTCAAACTAGTTGCAACTAGGGCACCTTCACTACACGATACTGGTAATAACATAATTCACACACGACAGCTACATTATGAACGTGAAACATTTCCTTAACTATTTAAAGTCTTTGAACATTTCATTGCTGTAATATGTATGGCTCATTTGATTAATAAGTTGTATGAATTGTACGCTGAAACTCGTTCCAATATAATATTTTTGATTCAAGTGGGGAAACTTTGTCATTGCGAGCGAGGCGGAATTCATAGACGAGCCGTTAGCGAGGGTGTGAATTGTTGTGAAAATATAAAAAAAACAATAAAAGCTTTTTTTTCCAACCTGCGTCTTGACGACTGTTTTTTTTCGTCTGAGAGTTCACAAATTTTAATCAAAAAATAAATAGCTTAAATTCTAGCTATTAATGTGTTCAATATAATTTTAGGATGTTTCTGGTAATATCTAGGGAATGTTTTAATAGTATTTTGTTTCTCTAAACTATATCTTCAATATGTCAATCATTGTTCCCATATTCTTAGAAAACATATGCTGCCTGCGTGCAGCCAAATCGCTTTACAAAACTAGCTAACGGTGTAAACCAGACTAGCTCTATTAGGTATTTTACGAAGTATTTAATACACTTGGTTTCCTAATTCCTGATTATACTTCTAACACGTTTTACAATTAAATTTTATCATTACAGATTTACATATTCTTGCCAAAAAAACTGCACCATTAATTCACTGTTTAGTTTTTATACGACCCTAGGAGTTGTAATTAAAACAGTGATTTCCAAAAAAGTAGATTAACTAATTTAGAATGTTTTGCTTTAAATTAAGACAAAATCTCGAAACTTCGTCTGTATATTTTTAATGTCTTGATAAAAATTAAACGTGTTTTGAAATACAATGGTCTTTTCCAAAGGCCATCGAATTTCAAGAGTATTTCAGTCTAGCTTGCGAATGCAAGCTAGGCTGAAATAATGACTGGAATTATAATAATAATAGTTAGCTGTTCCGCGGGAACGGCTAACTGTGAATGTTATTTTTGACAAGTAATTTTTTTTTACTCTGTCTTTCAACTATATTGCCTAGTGTTACGTCCATTTGACAAGGCAAAGGTTTGACCAAAGAGTTTTTAAAAACTCTTTTGTTTTTCTTGACTTGCAAAGATGTTCAAACGTAATGTACACAACATATTATGTCATCTTGACTTGAAGTCTTGAAGACAAGTTGACGTCGAATCGAAGTTATTTCACTGACTCAATAACAAACTGCTGATGAAGAATGACGTTAATCTTTTGCGTCTATCACAGGGCTGTCGCGAAAGACATGAAAGATAAAAGATGTCTACTCGTTTGATGGTTGAGTCAATGTTAATAAAGAATACACCAATTGTTATTCTAAGTAGTTGACCTGATATGTGTCCATTTTGCCTACATCAATTAGCATTATTTTCAGGAATCAGCAACTCAATCTGGACCAAATGATGTAGTCATCCTTTTGTCCGTGTGCTGTCTCTCATCGTAAATGTCATTGGACAGTGTTGCCAGAAAAGCCATTAGTTGTCCTACTTCGATTGCTTTAAATATCAATCTGATAAAGAAATTGTTTACATCTCAAACAGAGCTGAGTCGGAATTGCAATGTAAACTTGGGTGTTGTTGTGATTCAATTTTTTCCTTGATGACAGCTTTTGTGCAAAACATAAAAAAGTCATCTATAAACTTTCGCAACTCCTATTTCTAACTCTTTCCATACACAATAACTTTATTGCCTCGTAGCCTCGTACTGACGGCGAAGTGATAAGTACGTGATGTCACGTTTGTTCATCTCGTTAGGAGATGAGCGCTAGTTTCTATGTTTACCTGGTACCTAAGGACAACAATCAACACACACCACACCCCACATATAGATAACCTCGCGAGCCCAGTCACTATACTTGATTAGCTTATCTTTCCCGGATTTCACGAGGTTCTCGTCATGCGGGACCGTTATGTCAGCAATCATGGCACGCGGCTTTAATTTTTAATAACAAAAATGTAAAAATATGTGTAAAAATAAATAAGCGGATCATAATAATACCTCAGATTATTGTAAACACCTTATATCAGACAACTGCGAGTCGGACGCGCGCACCGAGGGTTCCGTGCAAAATTGTAGGCAACTAATGAAAGTACCAAACATTGTTCTAACGAAAAGGTAAACTGAATTGAAGAACATACTTAACTATGCCGTTGTAAAACCGTTGTCCCCATTTATCGACATTGGTCGCAGTTTTTTTATGATTCATCTTCAAATTTTTTTTTTGTAGTTTTCCCCTTTACTGGCACTTTATGATATTGCTTCTGGCCAATGATTCTATCTCAACAGGAAGTTCCTAATAGATTTGATTCTTTTTTTGAATGCGACATAGCGGCCATATCGGGTTGGTGGGTTCAAAACTCCAAGGGACCGCAGATTGTATTAATTTCAATTCCGCAATTGGTATTCATTTCAACTCGGTACCTTCACGCGTTCCCGAGATAAAGGATCTTGACAGACAGATTATACAGGTTTTCTTTTTAGGTAGAGAACCCTAATAAGTGTAAAATTTTTCCTTGTATTTGCAATTTTCATTGATAGCCGGTCCCTACGATATGGGAACCTTAATAGATGTGTTCCTTTCGGGATCATGATGATGTAGATCTCAGCTACTAGATGTGGTTTGCCAAAATTCCATGTATCGCAAATTGTTAGTTTCGATAATAGGCTTTATTTTATTACGAACGATGCTTGCCACATTGAAATATGATATTGGCAAATAAGAGCGCGCCTACAATTTTTCCGAAAATGACCTTAATTTATTTAACAGAGCGAGTACCTACTTAGTAGCAATTTGAAGATAACAGCATGTTCTCAAACAAAACACTGAATAAGTCTCATCACCCACCGAATCCTAAACCGTATCCTCTATTGTAATTGAAACGATGTATGATAGCAAAAACGTTATTATTTAATTTCCTTAACCATTTAAAATTACTTCTCATATTGTCAAGGTCGACGTTGTAATTTGAAGTTAATGCAGTTGTTTAACCACGGTGTATAAAGTTCATGCGATTTTAATTCATTTATAGATGCAAGATGGCCAATAAAGGTTATAGTAGCTTTTTGTCGATTCAGTATTTCATTTTTGACTGATACAATTATTTGAGAGTGCCTTAGTGGCAATCAACAACTCGGATGTCCACAACTCTGTCAAATCCAGAACAGATAATTTATTTCCGTGATCGATTCCAGACACGGAAACTTCCTTACAATAACTGAGGCATTTGTGACTTTCATTACAGCTATGTAGCATCCAGAAGTAATTATATGAGGTCCAGAGTGAAGTCAATTATTCATATAGTCGGATGAGATATTACTATGAATTACATAACAGTCAAGAAGTGTGAATATGTCCCTGCTAATTAGCGACTTTGACAAGTAATACATAATGGCATCGCTTTGTTCTTGTTGTGTAACTCTAAAAACGATTTTGGCTATTAATTAACTAATTAGGATTACCTCATTCTGAAGATATGTTTTAGCAAAGCGTTAATTGACCACAGGGTCAACAGGGTCACAGGTGTTACTTTGCACAGGCAAAGTAACAGGAACTAAATGTTAAGATATCCCATAATACTTCTTCATCTAATATACTACAGTTTAACTGAAAACTGTGTGATCACAGTTTCAATTAGATGGAACTTTAATTTTAACTACGACAACAACTACTTACTACATATATTATAACCTAACGCACTATTTATGCCTTAGCCTTGTTAGGGCTAAGGCATACGAATAAATGATTTTAGGTCAATCCCCAGACATTCGTAAGACCCTTATTATCATTAGTTTTCCGGAGTTCACCGCGAGCACGTGACAATACCGCTCATCCATACTCGCGCTGTCATTTTGACAGGTTTATTTGACAGGTGTCAGGTGTATTACCAGCGCTGGCTGACCCAATGAGGTTGGTTCGCACGGTGCGCGCGTGCGTCCGCGATCAAAGGCCTCGCCGACGATGCTATAACCACTCCAGCGCGCCGGTGAATCCGTGCCCTTTCACTTTCCCGTAACGCAATTCCATTGTCTCACGACAAGATCGTTTAATTCATTTTTGTTTATTGACTTAGATTTTTATAATGAACGCGACTCGGGATGTGCTGACCATGGCATTTAGTACATAATGATCATGAATAGGTCAGAAAAAAATTTATGATAATGTTCTCATGCGTTATTTTTGATTACTATCAAAACAGTTCGTACTTTGTTTTACATTCCTACTGCATCATTAATTTAATTATGTTAATATCGTATTGTTTAAGTAAACAATATTGTTGGTACCTACAAAGTTTGCTGTTCTATCACATTTAAATGACAAAAGTTGTTTGAAACCTATAAAATCCAGATGCATGCAGAGATGATTGACCTTCCGCACTTCAGGCCATTATTGGTCATCAGACCAAATTAGGATGTTATCGTTTATTCCGGATTCGCGGGCATTGACCTCAGAGACTTGATCATAAAACTTTCGTATCGTATCGACTTCACACTGCAAACTCGTCACTCCCACAAGGCGGGCCGACCCGCCACGATGGACAGTGGTTCCGCAACTTTTTGCGGCCCGCGGCTCTTCGGAGAAATGAAAGCTGATGCACGTAGAATCTCCACCACTCCTATACTTCGTAAATCGCACCCAACACCGCTTCCGCTCCACACGGAACTGTGGACAACACTGGCCACTTACAACTTGTTTACATAGCAATGATAGCGACTTTTGAAATTGGTATGTAGTGGGGCGATTGGGTGTGATTGGCGCCAAAACACGGCAGCCGTATGTATTTTATTATGCAATCGGAATGGAACCAATTTACTGTCATTGTATCAGCTGAAATGAATTGTTAATGACTGTGGGCAAGATAACCAGTTAGGTTCGGTGTTTTATTCCACCTTATATGATCCTTAATAAATAAGCAATCATCGTTCCACTTGAGCTCTCCGATCGTTTTTCCTATAATATGCCGTTTTTCTAATTTGTAATCAGTATTTCAAGATTTTCCTATTTTTCGAAATACTTTTAGGTAATACGAATTATTTCTAATAGATTTATTAGACGAAAGACATAAAATACAGATGAAAAATGGATGAGATGTAAATTGACATCCAGAAGCTTTATTTTACAGTTGTGTGTTGAATATCATTGACAATCTGTATCAATATTCGATACAGTAATGGTTTATTGCCGCAAAGCTCGTCGCATCGGTGCACGGTGGTCGCCAGCTTTCCATCCCCGGCGTAACACTAACTAAGAATCGAATCCAATACTCCGAGTACTCGATTTTGAAAGGACATAAAGCTCATAATCGATTATCGACGCTTTAAGAATAATTGCTCGTTTGATTTTTCAATACTTTATGGTTCTCGCCTTTGGAGTACTTTCAATGTGAAAGTAATCGATAATTATATGTTACATAAACGATTGGGTTTGAAAGGGTATGCCGTGGTAAATACAGAGATTTAAGTAAAATATTTTCGGCTATTTACATCAAGTTTTATGACGGTTCAATGCGCTTTAATTTGTTACTATTTACGCTTTTGCAGTTACAAATTTATAAGCTGTTTAAGTTTCGTTTCGAATTAACGTAAAACTTGACTGAAGCTGTCGACAGTTCGATTTATATATCTGCCTGTCCAGCGAGCCCCGACCGGCTAGGGAAATGTGTTGTTACTGTAATTTGTGACCGTAGTCCTTGGCCATGAGTTATTTATGTTTATCTTTACTACCTAATTCTTGGGAATTTCCTGAGGAAATAAGATATTTTATTAAGGAATTTATGGATTGTAATATTACAGAAATGGGTCGAACAAATATCTTTTTATTGTAGCATATTATCTGCTACAACTACTAAGCTGACTAAACGCTTTCATAGTCATGCTATTAGAATTTTGACACTGACAGTGGTTTAAAGTGATGATCGCGTTCAGTTTCAATGGTGATCATCGCACTAACACTACAGTGTAATTATTTAGTCATAATTCGTGCACTTCATTTATGAATTATTAAGAAAATTCCCGACGAATTTTAGAACGGCATATCAAACATAACAGTAAAATAAATAATTATACAGAATTCTAGAACAAATATTTAGTTCTTAATTGCCTTACGTAATTTGATCCTCATAAGATTTCGCGGTAATTATCTAATATTTACAAGTCTTTACGTTTGGAAACCAAATAGGTGCAGGCGTCAGATGCGTAGATCC
Organism: Ochropleura plecta; assembly: GCA_905475445.1. Lineage (NCBI taxonomy): Eukaryota > Metazoa > Arthropoda > Insecta > Lepidoptera > Noctuidae > Ochropleura > Ochropleura plecta. Next base: position 4,616,458 of record FR997744.1, on the reverse strand, counting down.
GTGTTTTTCATGCATTTATTTGCTTTACATTTCTGATAACAGACATTATGTTACTACTAGTAACATAATCTCTGCCAATAACTTACTAGGCAGTTTGTTAAGCCACTTCTTCTCAGCGAATATACTAGGAAGTGGCAAATGGTGGTTGTTTTTAGGGACTGTCTCTTAAACTAACTCTTGTATATATTTGAATAAATTACTAATTTTGTTTGACTTAAACCACAGGTTGATTTTAGGACATCGGCGGATCCGTGGTCTGATTACGTTTTAGTTTAACTACACACATCAAAAGTGTCTAGGGATCAAGCATTTTTATGCGGATTTCTTGAGATTGAGATGTGGCTTTGTAATAAATTTATGATTTTATAAATTTATATGGATCCTTTTTGGTGCATTTCATAATTTGAATCAGGAACTCTCAATCAAATTCGAGTAAAAGATGAAAATAAGCTGTCAATATTTTCCCTATAAAAACATACAACGCATTGAAGACATTATTAGTGCTACTGTTTCCCTACTACTGATTAAAACCAACGTAATTATGGAGCGGCGACGTCATTTAAGCAGGGAAGAAATGCTCAGAGCCGTGGGAATGATAGAAGCTGGTTCCCGGCAACGTACTGTAGCTTTAGCTCTGAATACAAGTCAGAGTGTTATCAGTCGACTTTGGACACGTTACCGAAGCACTGGTACCGTGGCTGAGCGCCATGGAGGACGGTATCGCTGCACCACACGGAGACAAGACCGATACATTCAAATCTTAACTCGAAGAGCTCCAACAATAACCGCCATGATGTTAGCCGTGAGGCTTCATCACTCTTCAGGGAACTTAATTAGCGACCAAACAGTCAGAAACCGCTTGCATGAAGTGAACCTTCATTCCCGAAGACCGCTACGGGTACCACCTATAGCAATGCACAATCGTAGGATTCGATATCAATGGGCTCTTGAACACAGAAATTGGGCAGAAGAACAATGGCGTTTCATGTGCTTTTCTGATGAGTCTCGTTTTGGTATGAGACCGGATACAAGACGTATACGACACTGGAGAACCCCTGGACGCCAACAGCGATTAAAATCCTGCCAGGAAGTCCATCCTTATAGTGGTGGAACCATCATGGTATGGGCGGGTATTTGGATCGGCGGAAGAACTGAGTTGATTTGGATCAGAGGCAACCTCAACGCTCAAATTTATGCTGAGACGATTGTATCAGACGTCATCGTTCCTCTACAAGTGCAAATCGGTCCCTTATTTCAGTTAATGCATGATAATGCACGACCGCACACCGCAAGAGTTGTAAGACAGACTCTCGCCGCAGCTAACATCAATGTCCTGCCCTGGCCTGCTCAGTCGCCAGACTTGAACCCGATTGAGCATGCATGGGATATGCTACAGAGAAGAGCTCTGCCGAATATGGAGGGTATCCAGTCGCAAGAAGACCTTTTTTTGTTGTTGCAACGAACATGGGCGGCCATTCCACAGCGTGATTTGGATGAACTCATTTTGAGTATGCCAAACCGATGTTCTTGTGTTGTTACTGTTCGCGGTAGAAACACGGATTATTAATTGTTTAAGTTACCCAATAAAATTTTAAAGAAAACTGTTATTTCAGTCTTTTTTTCGAACTTTAATGTTATTGGTTCAAATGTCAAAAATCCCTTTATTAGGAAAATGGCAAATTTCTTTATTAATGCAAAGGTGACTTGGTTTATCGTTACTGTGACAAACGAAAACACTTTATTTGATGAATCCTTAAAGAAAATTTTAATTAATATCAATCAGGAGAAAAGTTATTGCAAAAATATATGTTGATCCCTAGATACTTTTGATGTGTGTATTATTATAGCATACACAAAGTTTCTACTAAACAATAAAATCGAGTTCAATCCGCCATCTTCTTTAGGCCATCCCGGAAGTCATTGCCACTGTTAGGGCCGTTTTGCGAAATGGTTTTGTCTATGTAAATATAGTAATGACTAATTTTGTTAGTTTGAGTAACTACTTGCGTGATACTTTGATTGAAGGAAGTTACTCAGTGAAATGAATCGGAAACAAGGAAGTGTTCATCCACGCGCTATTTAAAAGTTAATTGCGCTGAGACCATCAAATTACCTTATGGCAGGTTGTGCTCGCAGTGTTTGATTAGATTGCTACTGTTCGTACATTATACAGTCAGGTCAGTCGTTTAACGCAGGGGCGTTACTTGCCACTAGGTAGGTACTTCTAAGAAATAAATAAATAAATATCTTGGGACAACTCACACACGGCTATCTGATCCCAAGCTAAGCAGAGCTTGTGTTATGGTAACCAGACAACTGATATACATACTTATATAATTTATAAATACATACATATTATAGATAAATCACACCCAGACACAGAACAAACAATCATGCTCATCACACAAAGTTTGTCCTGGGTGGGAATCGAACCCACGACCTCCGGCTCAGCAGTCAGGGCCACTAACCACTAGACCAACAGGCCCGTCAAAGAGAAGAGAGGCCACTCACAAAAGCTACCTGCATGTACCTAAATAGTCGACTGTATAAAAAAGCATTGCTTCTAACTAGGTACTCATTTGTGTTCTACGTAAATCTTCATAAATACTTGTAACATTGACCAAGAGTTACTTAACTTTTACATACAGTTATCAAACAGTAATATCACGCCTGTTAGTGGTATGCCTCATAGTACACCCACATTTCGCGAGTTATTTTATAGTCCTGCTAGCTTTTGCCCGCGGCTTCGCAGGCGTTTAATTCGGGTTAACACCGTTCCCCTTTCCTGATTTACATGTACCTGCAACCTGTAGTTTTTGCCAAAGCGCCTTAATTATTGTAATAGCAATGCTAAGTTTTTCCTTTTCTTCCCTCTTTCTCCCACATATCTCAATCTTTTTTTAAAAAATATAGCCTATGTCCGTGTCCAGGGTCCCAACTATGTCTGTACCAAAATTCATCAAATTCGGTAGTCATTTAGGCGTGCAGACGTAACAAACAAACAAACTCACTTTCGTTTTTATAATACTAATAAGGATATGTAACAGGGGTCAAACCTGTTGCCACGAATCCAGACTCCGTGGCTGCTCCTGAGAAATTCTTCTCGTTTCCAACAATTTGCCCGATTTGGGAATCAAACCCAGGCAAGCAAGCAAAACGAAAACATACAAGCAGCATTATCAATTAGAGAATTTTGAAAGCCGTTACAATATTACTCCGCCAGGCAACACTTCTATAACTCAGCCATATTATGAGTATTTATAATTACAGCATCTTCAATGCAAACTGACATTATCGTTCTCTGAAAGTCACAGAAATGGCGTACACATTAAATGTGATATGTAATAATAAATTAATAAATATCTTGGGACAACTCACACACGGCTATCTGATCCCAAGCTAAGCAGAGCTTGTGTTATGGTAACCAGACAACTGATATACATACTTAAATAATTTATAAATACATACATATTATAGATAAATCACACCCAGTAGTTGAATGCATGCGATTCCGTACAAAGGCGCTTTGTATGATAGAAATCGAGTTGTCACGCGCCGGTGCGAGTAGACAGGGGAGCTCTTCCTACTGACATGTGATGATGTGACGTAACTATGCTGCACTCCTAAGCCAAAAAGTAGGTAGTCTCTCAAAAGAACACAAAAAAACTATTTTTTTTTTTGCATTTGAAAGTTCAAACCGGAATTGTGTCTGGACTGGTGCACCACTGATGGCAATAGGGTCGTCCCCTAAACGATACTTAATCATAATTGGTGAAATATAGGCGTATGGCCTGGGTACACCTCTCCATAATTAAACTCCTTTTTAATATTCCTTTGCTTTCGAAAAATAGATTATTTGAGTTTACCTCACAGAGTCGTATGAAAATACACGATATGTGAATTAGATTTGTTAGCATTCTATTTATAAACGCAGTTGCATATTTTGTTGCTTTTGTTGTCTGGCTTTTTATATTATGATCACAGTGGAATAAAAAACAAACACGTGGCCGTAAAATATAGAATATTTTATTATTATATTTATATGAGGATGGCTTATATATTATTATAATAAAAAAACAAAAGAACATAAAATGTAAATTGTTTTGTTGCAAACTTTTATAGTTATTCCTTGAATATAGTAAAAATAACATTTGTAGTCGAAGTCACGTTTTTACTTGTTAGGTATAAAAGGAGGAAAGCTCGTAGAACAACAAAAATGTAGTATTAATCTTTGGGCGCTTGAGTGACTTTTTGGCGTTTGTGAAAATAATAATAAAAAATCAGATGACGGCGTTTGTTCCATCCATGGCTACACGTCACGTGGTTCAATTGTTTTTGCACTGTAAAAGGGAGAAAAGATCGCAATCAAAACAAATGAGATAGTTCCAATTAACCTCAAACATTGACATATCAATCAGCGCCAAAGATAAAAAAATAACACCAGTACAAATTAAGCGAACTGACACACAAGACAATAATAAAACAATTTAATAATCGTATCATCAATCATTTATCTACTGATCTCACTTTCACTGGCGCTTGATAAATGTGAGAAGAGACGCAGTACAACTTCGGCGAATAGTTTCCGTTGTTTTTGTTATTTAATATGACAACACAACTGTATTCCCTTATGTAGTAAAAGATTTAAAAAAAAAACCTTTTTGAAAACTGATCCGAAGAGTTTTTCTTAGTTAAACTGTAAAGAGCTTATGGTTTGAATTTTAAGACGAAACAAAATGTCATTTTGACACATTTTAATTTGCATTTCGTTCGTTCATGGTTGAGGAGCTTGTGGCTAAATAATAGCAGCCGCTCAGGTCGATCTTTAGGTTAAGCCACGTTTGCCTAGGTTGAACTGTGGATGGGTCCACCCGTTACATACCGAGTTTCTTCCGTGTCTCGGAAAGCACGTTAAGCTGTTGGTCCCGGTTGTCATTTGTAGATCTTTGACAGTCGTTAGAGATAGACAGTGTCCCGAAAGTCTGACATCCAGTATCCAGTCTTACCAAGAGGTATCGTATTACCCAGTACCAACTGGGTTATGGAGGTCAGATAGCAGTCGCTCCATGTAAAATACTGGTATTCAGCTGCATCCGGTAAGACTGGAAGCCGACCCCAACATAGTTGGGAAAAGGCTAGGCAGATGATGTTCGTTCATAGTTTCTTTTTGCGAATGGGAAATCATCAAAAACTAAACAAAACTGCCCCTGCTCTAAACTAAACTGATCTAAACTGTTCCTGCTCTGGGCGGAGCAGGAACGATTGTCAAACTTTTGCTGACTAAAACCCACCCATGTTACTTCTGTTGCCCTTTGTGCTGTGGGGTTGTCGTATCTCTTTCGAACAACCCGCAACCACGGCAGGTGGTGGCCCTGGCAGGCCCCTCAGCTTTGCTGACATGTAGAGCACGAACGCGCCGTCGACACGGCCGGGCGGCCTGTCGTCACTAGACGAACGGACGGTGAGCTGCCCATTGCTCACCGTCCATAGACACGCATCTAGCACAGACCCGCATTTATCGTTCATGGTTAGGATTGTTTTTACGTAACAGAATTCATAACGCGAGGGTTGAACATCGATGTATATAGGAACTACCTTCTTTCATTGGTTGTGTTGTTTAGGGTTGTTGAGGGTTATTCTATTGCCGCAAACATACTCTAACTCCGAATCTAAAGAAAAAAATCGAATGGAAAAACCCAACAACAATAGACCAATTTTCGTAAACAATCCTTACTAATATAATAAAAGCGAAAGTCAGTTTGTTTGTTTGTTACCTCTTCACGCTTTAATGGCTACTCCGATTTTGATGAATTTTGGTACAGAGATAGTTGGTAACCGGGAGACGGACATAGGCTAATTTTAAAAAAAAGTGGGATGTGAAGGAGAAAGAGGGAAGAAAGGGAAAACTTAGCGTTGCTATTACAAATCAATAAGGCGCAAGGGGAACTGTGTTACCCCGAATTTAACGCGAGCGAAGCCGCGGGCAAAAGCTAGTAAGGTATAATTTGTAAGACTAACGAGGCGCTCGGATATATATATATCTTGTCTTGTGTTATATAACAGCTCTTTTATCAGATGTGTGCGCCACAGGCAAGTAATGAGATCGTTAGCTAAATTGTGTTTTTTGGGTCATTTGTAGTAGGTACCGCCACAGAGTATGTATTGAAGTTAGTTGTATAATTTAAATTTTATAACACTACATAATTATAACCTGTCTGCATGTTTCGGTTATTAAAAAGGATTGTGCGGCCCAAATTGTTATCCACTAGCATTATCTGTACATGTACTGGGATATAATTTTTTTTCCATAAAATGATCAAGTTCCTGTTGGATATTTTTGCGCTCTATAATTTCTCTTCAAAGAATTTCAGTAAATATTATTTATTGATCTGTAATTTGTAAATAAAATGAATAAAATAAAACAAAGCGTGTAGTGTTTTTCTAAGTTATTTAGGTAATTAGGCGGATACGGCTTGATGACATAATCTTGTAGATAAAAAATATTTATGCATATTTGGATTGCTAATTAATTAATGCTGTTCTTTTATTTAATGTTGGCTAATTACGACGAATAGGTTTGACAAATCAACATCGTTAAAATAAATGATGATATATTAATTGAAGTTTTATTTTCTGTTACAGGTGAAAACTGCGAAGGCCATTGAAATCCGTGAGTACAAATTCTTCTCTCTAGCGCTTAAAGGATAACTCATATTTTTAACCATAAAGTCTTTGGTCTACCTCGTAATCCTCTTCTTTGTAAATCAAGTCAGGTAACGCAGGACACTTACCGCATAGTACCCAGGGGCCTTAGTCTGCTATTGCAATGGTGTCAGAATGGTCGATCACTGATCGCATAATGGTTGATTTTGACAAGTTTAGTATGTAGTAGATGTCAAAATCAACCATTATGCGATCAGTGATCGACCATTCTGACACTATTGTAATAGCAGACTAAGGCCCGAGGACACATAGCACGATAAGTTACTGTCAACAAGGTTTGAGCGACACTAAATCAGAAGTTCCGTTTTGTAGAGATGCTGTAAACGCCGAAACTTTTCGTTAAATCCGACAGTTGCCGTTCCGGATACGACTGTATCACAATGCTGTCCTATATTACCCAAAGGTTGACACGTAGAGAATGCATTAAGACAGCAAGTCCGCCTATATATATATATACCTCTCATTTACATTAAGTTTGAATAAACAAATACGGAAAGTAGGAACTTTCATGCACAGATTTCTTCAGTTCTATTTACTTTCATTCTCTTGTGTTGTTGGTTATGCTCAAGAATCTCAGCGTTCATTCATTCACACTATACGTGGATCCTCATCACAAGTCGTGTCGAAACCGCACGAACTTGTATTCACACCTTTATATGAAGACAACGTGTCTTTTAACGCGATCTCTAGTTTTCTTTACTTTCACATATTATTTGTTCGTAGGTAAAATAACTGACAAATGCTTGCACTGGACGGATCCACTGAAATCGGAGTGGTTCTTTCTTAAAACCCCATTTCAGACACTAACCGCATAGTCCACATGTAAGTTGATCAAAATTTTTGTCTGGAACTTAAAAGAGACTATGACCTCTCAGTTTGTTTCGGTTGGTTCTTTTCAGAGTAGTGTGGTACGAAAAACTGACGTTTAATTTCTTCAGTTTTTTCATCGCACAAAGTTTTTTCATCGCGTGGTTAGGGGCTAACCTGGTATCACTGTTATGAATTCTATTTATCATTCGTGTATTCATAACATCTAGCTCAGTTCCTTATCACAGCTAAAGCGTGGGCACTCAGCACCATCCAATAATATTTTAATGATGGCTAAGTACTAAAATAGTGATAAACCGCGACATGTCCTAGTCACCTGTACTTGGCTGTAAGTCTGCGACTGCCTACGACTCGTAAAAAGTACCGTTGTCATGTAGGCAGTGTACTTACTAACGAATAGTAATATATTTCGTAAGTGATAGTAAAGTTTCAAGTTTACAGCATCTATGTCGCAGATAAAATGATAAGTACTATTGTTCCTACTTATTGACTAGAATTTTCAATGATTGTATACACACTGTACACTTGTAAAATATCAATACCGTTACGTCTGTGTACAATACTAAAGAAGTTTTCAGTAAATACTGTATGTTGCCTCACCAAAACTCCTTGAAAATTTACTAATAATGTTAAGACATTATGAGCAAATTCAAATTTCATTATGCGAAAAATATTTTTTATTTTTTTTAAACATTTTTTTTTCGAGAATGAATGACGCGATCAAATTTAATGACAAAATTACTTATTTTTTACTTGCGCTAACTGATATACAGAGTAATAAGTGAGTGGTCAAAATAATGACAAGCAAATATTAAAGATCAACATTATGCTGATTTCAAGAAACAATTAAATAAACTAGTAGTCAATTATTAAACAAAGTCTTTCTAAGTGGGTAGTTTTAAACTTGGCAACTTTGAGTAATGAGTAACAATGAGGTTGGCATCACTGAGTAGATTTCATTTAACCTATTTACATGTCACTGGCCATCCGTTAGATAGATTTAATCAACTCTATTGAATGTCAATACCTTCTCATTGTAATGCATTTTCTTTTACTTACGGATGATTCAAGCCTGATGTCTCATTTTCTTTTCTGGTCATGTCGTCCTTCTTAAAGTACAGTCAGCAAAGGACATAGGTAACCAGATTCGCCAGATATATTTGTTTTTGTTCTTTGGAACTGATGGATCAAAATATGTGAATAAAGTGATTTTTAAATACATATTGAAATTTCCTCCGAAACATTTGGACAAATATTGCAAACGATCTATCAATAAGTTTGTTTTGGATGTCGGTTTTATTTCGAGTAGGTATTCATTTTCCATTGTTACTAAAAGATTAGCAGATTATCCATATAGACCTAGCTGAAAAATATGTAGTATAGCTATAGACGATAACTCATAAACTACCTAAAGCAATAAACAAAATTCAAATGGGACCACCTGGGAAGTTCAATCAAACAAAAAAATAAACTTGCAAAACGGTCCAGGCGCCGCGTCAAAAACCAGTGAAGTTTAAAGTCGGTACCCTTTCGCTGCCCAATCCAAATTATTTCATATATTTTGGACTCATACGCTGAGTTCTGGGCAGCGAAAGAGTTAAAATGCAAAGCTGTTTGTTGTTCAAATGGTCTCTATTTTTTGTTGCTTTCAAGTTAGCGTTAAGTACTTACTTATTTAAGATTTATATAATTACGAAGATCGTCATTTCTGAAAGCGGACTTTTTACGAATTCGACGCCTTGTTTCAATACCTTTTTCTACCAAAATTGTCATAAGACGGTTTCGAAATTCAAACGATTACCAAGACGAATATTATTAGCCATCAAACCGTGAGCAATTATTCGTGCATAATAATAGGAACCCGCAATTATTGATAAATGACTATTGCAATAACTTGCACCCTCGTACGTTGGGTCACGAGTGATTTAACGTACATTACATACGCTAATAATTGCAAGCACAATGATCATTATGAAATAAAACACTTTTACGATTGTCAATTATAATGTTTATTCCTCAATCGTGCGTGATGCCCATACGGTATCGCTATCATCACGTTTTTCATCGATTAGAAAAATCGTTACAATCTTATTCGATCAGGATATCCGAATGCACGTTCTGTTCGTCTCACAGTAAGTTTTTTAATCAACACAAGGTCGCATTAAATTCGGCCTATTGCAAAATGTTGCCACAGTGAAAAATTGTGAAATGCATTTTTATTTTGTACATTTTTAAACAGAGAAGTGTTTAAAGTGATTGTTGTAAGTTTGCCTTGTAATTGTAGTTAAATGTAAACACAGATTGTTATTCAATTAGCAGCCGAATTTTGATCAGAACAATCTTTTGTTAAATGATTTCAATCAAGGTTTTGTCGTGATCTCAGATTAGGTAGGTATATAGTATTTAAGCAGTAGCAGCCAATCAACGATATTAGGAATTCGTTTTCAGCAATTCATTAAAATATTTGTGTGAAATTGCGATTTTCTGTATTTATTAGTTCGTGCCACACGCAATTAGGCTTACCATACCTAAGTTATTTTTTTCCGGACATATATATGTACATTTCAGTTTTTTTGTAATTCTTTGGCCCCTCGTCCGGCCTAGACTCTCTAGGTGCAATAAATAGGTACCTACAAAAAAAAGATTGACATTTAAAATATCCGGACATTTATTAGCAAACAATGTTAGGAAAACTATACGGTTCGGGAAATATCGTTTATCTTCCGAAGTACCAACGCTATATGATGATATCTAATAAACTGTTTGGACAGGAATTTTTGATTTTCGAAATGGTAAACTTACAATGCAATGCATTTCTCACGAGAAGGAAGTAAGCTAGTGTGATAAAAAAAAAACCTATAATGTGGAAAATAACTTTAGTTCCAGAAGTCGGTGACTTTGTTTCTTTTGTTGCCTTTTTTGACAGATTTCCATTGTGATTGTTGACAGTAAGGCTGTCGCGACAGCGTTGGCGTAAAAAATACATATTTCCATGAAGCCACACGGCTTTTCCGCCAGTGAGCTCTGCCCACCCTGTACGCTTGTAGTCGCGGTCTCAAAATAAACCTTCCTTGAATTCCTAGCCAGTACTATCGGCACTGCTTCCAATAGAATTCAATTATACCATGTACTAATTACCGTCTATTACAGCGCCCAACAATTTGTCTGCCCTGAAGTGTTGCGAACACAGTCATTACATTGTTAAACTAGTGCCAATCCACTTCGGACTTTACCGAGCTGTAACGCGATTCGAATTCAATGAGTTCGCCGTTTGTTTGCAAAACATTTTATTTTTAATCTAATCTTTACACGGTTTTTATTTTCTTTCTAGATCGTTAAATCTGATTTGTCTTTACTGCCTCTTTGGTGTTGTGACCGCGAAGCGTTTCTGCTAAGCATGACTTGGGTTTGATTCCCTGGTTGGGAGTTAAGGAATTTTTTTAGGAATACATCAAGAAAATAAGCTACTTAGTAATGACTGCAACTGACGGCTGAGCATGCGGCCCTGGGTTCGATTAAAATTGGGCAAATTGTTATAAGGTTGTTCTATCAGGATTTTTTTCAGAAGCAGTCTGGAATCTGCATCTGTGCCCGGTTGCTGGCAATAGGCTTGCCCACTATCACATGGTACTTAACTTGTTTAAGTACCATGGTGAAATGTGCCTGTATTATAAGTCCACCTAACATAATTCTCTTTCTACACACTGAACCTCTTACGGAATAGAAAAATAAGGTACAAAGGTAACGCTTATATTTAAAGAAATGTCTTTCAGAAATGTATTTTTAAAGGTAACTATAAAAATAACAATTGAAGATTAGATACAGGCGTGAAATTGCGTCACATTATCTCACTAACAAATTATGTTATATCCATTTTCAAACTATTATTTCTCGTCTATGGTGACCATAATGTACCTAAGGCTTAATAAAATTAGGTGACAAAAAAAAACAATAAAGCTGCATTGTAAGCGCAAGTTCACACGATACGTTTACATTAATTATTGTACATTAACGTCTCACACTTTCTTCCATTTACACACTCGTAATTAAATCAACTAACGTCATATTGTTTTGCTGGAGAAACATTCATTAACATTATCTTTTATCTGGGAAGTTTTTTGGCCATCTACGCCACTTACTTGTTTCGTATTTCGTGGTATTACTTTTCATTATTAAAAACTAGCCTCCGTCGCTATAACAAGTGAAATTGAAGACAAGGCAATAGGGGGGCCTAAACTGGACGCGATGGCAAAATCATAATAGGATTATTAAATGCACAAGCACAGTTTAAATTAGGTATTCTTTGTGTTTTACGAAATTTAACGTTATTCGCATACTTATTCCGAATATGAATCTGTTAAAGCGACCATTTTCCAACCCTACATTGTAGTAGATGCGTCAAAAATGCAGTAGGTAAATACTAACCTCTTTGTTGTACAGAAAGAGTTATTTCTATTCTTAGTTTAGTAGATACAGTTAAAAGTAGTGAAGCTAAACATTCTGGACGTACAAAGTCTCTAAAACTTCTAAACTGGAGAACGTCACGAATATTATCCTGATTAGCAAGATTCTGCATCGAATATCCGCAGATTTGCATAAAGAAATGATATTTACTGCGAGCGACGCGTAGATGAGGTGGATTAGTAAATAATTAATAAAAATTGATTCATAAATAAATAAAATTAGTTCTAAAAGTCTTGACAGTATGCACAGAAAGAAAAGCAGAAATATAATGTATATTTCTGCTTTTCTTTCTGTCAGCAAGGGAGATAATTAAACATGCTCATGCATGCTAGTCAGATATAGTTGATTTTTTCTTAGAAACCGATGAATAAATTAAACTCAAATTTTATTTAATTAACGTTTTGTTTGTTATCTAATAAAAACACTAAACGAAAATAGTCTCAGAATGGTATTTTAAGAAAATGACAACTGTATCTAAGGAGCTTGGTTACTTGTCTCTTGCTGACTGTGCTTAAATGTTTAACAGTCCTCTTGATGAATCTCACAAATATAATATCCTGTTTCCAACATGGATAATAAAATAATAGTGCAATTAAGTCAAACGCACAGAATTTGAAACAACTGTTATATAGAAAGGTGGTCTCTAAATAAGCTTTTGAACTCTGTGTTCGTGAAAATAAATATCGTGGCTTTATGCCCTATGCAAAAACCGTTTAAGAATGATTATAAATATTATAAATGCGATTTTTGTGAGGATGGATGGATGGAAAGATGTATGGCTGTTTATTACTCTTTCACGTCAAAACGGCTGAACAGAGCGTGATGAAATTTAGCACAGAGGTAGATTATAGTCTGTAATAACACATAGGACACTACTACTATTTTTTTCAATATTACGCGGTAGAACCCGCGGGCGCAAGCTAGTTTTACATAATTCAGAAGAGAGATTGTGTACATATGACGAGGTTGACGTGCAACGCTAAACACTGACCTTTCTGTAGTTTGCATGTCATACTCATGGCAAGCACAAAGGGCAAAAGATGGAATATTGATGCATTTCAGTTAAACTGACACTCCCCTCCGTTCCGCCCAGAGCGGGGGCAAATATTGGATAATTACCCATTCCTTAAAAAATAAGCAGTACCTCTACCTATATATTGTTACACAGTCACGTTATTCCGTTATGAGGTTCCTCAATTATCTCATCCGTCATTTTATGGCAGCTACAACATTTTATTTCCCGCCAATTTATGTTTATAGCAAAGTGCTATGTTTTATTGTTATTTTGAGCATATTGCAGCAAATATGTTGTCATCATGCCCTTGAATTCCTGCTATGATTGACGCACCGTGCATAGACAATGCGACATGAATCATTCTATTTTATCGCAAAGTGTTGTAAGTATTGATGGTCTGTGGCCCATTGTTCATGCCTGTTTGGGTCACTTGCATCTGCATAACGAGAGGGAATTAAATGTACGGTTTTTGTATAACTTAAAATAATCAAGGTGAGTTCCTTGTTTTGTTGGCTGAATAATGATTTGGTACTTGTGTCTACTAACTCCTAGTTTATATGGATATTGAATAGACGATTTTTGTGCACACAACAATAAAAATAATGTCAATTTGTCATTGAAAGTTAATTGATTGTAACCATCGAAGAATTGCCAATAATAGCTTTCATTATTCGAACTCAAGTAATACTACTAATGATATCATTGTTGTTGTGGCACATTGAATATGTTCTATATTTTCTCCGACCCAATCACTGCGGAGCCTGCAATTTCAATGAGTCATCAAATCAGTTCCTCGATATATCACAAGGCGGGCAATCATAATAACTGTACCGACATCTCATTATCATCTGTCTATTATGTCTACGGCACCCAACGAAAGTGAACTACAGCAAAAACTAATCGAAACTTTCATTTTCATCTTATTGTACGCGCCATAGTTGTACCGTTAAAAAAGTAATCTTTATCATCTGTGCGCGGGAACGTGAAAAGAAGCAAAGAAATCAGACCATTGTGCCAAACTAAAGCTCGTGCTTGCTGATTGCTGCTTAGGCAATTCTGTTTTCAAATGTTTATTTGTTATTTTTTTTCTTGAAATGGTCACGTTTTGATTACATTCAGAACATTCAGTTTTCTTTCAAATAATATTTATTTATAAAACCTTCTTTATTTGTAAAACCTTCGTAACCTTACTGTTTCTAAATATATATTTTTGTAACAATACACCGTTTTAACTGACTGGATTACCTACTGCAACACGTCGAGACAATTTATTATGAAAATGGAAAACGTGTTGGATTTCGTGTCTCCGTGTTTAGTAAACTTCTAGCCAATACCAACCGAATGTGGCAATTTTGTTATACCTAACGATGATAACATTCTCATCCGTAAATAATGACAACTTATTGCTGTTCCATCGTATTTTTGTTTGTTGTCACAATTGTCATTTTTTTCAGTGAATTTTAACATATTTTTTTGCAATAGTCACTGACCGTCTTGTGGAAAGGCAGGTCGGGGCACAATTGCTAACAAATGCTGATAGAAAAGTATTGTACGTTCCAATTACTTCCTCGATTGTGTAGAAAACATTAATAAGAAGTGGCGAGAAATCAAAAACATTGTCATTGATTTTCCATGATTTGTCTCGGTGTCGGCGACCTTTTTAATTGGTTACGTCATCAATTCGCCATGGCTAATCTGTGGCTCACTTTGCCCATTCATTCGCATTATCCGTTACTGTCATTTACAATGGTCTGACACGCATTGAAGTAGATTTGCCTGCCTTTCAATATCAAAGGCTTTTCTTGTATGTTACTTAAACGAGCGATGATTGTTTAGTTGGGATTATATTGATGTTTATGTTACTAGGTAAATCCCAAAGTGGTAGTTCTTAAACTAAATGATCGGATTTATTTGTCATCTTATTTAAGAAAAAAGATCGAAGCTGGTCATAGCCCACTTTGCTATTCATGCTCTAAGATTCATATTATTCGAACCCTAAATCTTTGGTATATAGGATCGGATTCAATTTTTTTGAGCTATGTATTTTTAGGTGTCACTTTGGTATGACGCGTTCCTTTGCAGCAGATTTTCAAACGAACCTTTTGCAAGGTTGTTATTTTATTCAGTTTTTCCATCGGGAATTTCTGTCGCAACCAGGAACCTGGAAGAATTTCTGCCCAGTTAATGGCAATAGGTGCACCACTTTTTTCATGGGACTTAGACATAACTGGTGGTTTTAGCAATAGGTTTCCTCTGCGAGTAAAACAGGCATACCATTGTATTTACGCTAATGTTTATTTATTTATTTATTTATTAACCACTAATTTATAGCACCTTTACAGACATATCCAATACGATGCTATAAGACACCAAATTATACAATAAACCAAAAAAAAACAAAAATACACGTTAATTAAATTAAAAATAAATTAATACTTATCTTAATTAAACATGGCAAAGCATATTGATCAAAATTATACTTAGCGAGTCATCATTAAGGGAGGTGGGCACCCCTCTCCATTACGATCTGGGCCCTATGAAGAAATCTCGGCAGGTTTTGCCCAAATATGTCTTCCGATAATGTTATTATATCAATAATCCGAGCGGCTCGAGAAATTGGGGTAAACTTGAGCAAGTTAGTCCTAGCCGTTGGCAGGTCTAAAAGTGCGGGACGTTGTTGTTATCGTTAGCATCCCACAAAAGCTCGTCGAAGAATGTCCATTTCTTGTGCATGTTGTCGTAGGTACCTACTAACTTTGAAAGCTCTCATCTCAAGAGCCAACTCCGTAACATCGGAATTCACTACTTTCCCACGTACCTACACATCACTGAACTTTACTTCCTAATGTTCATGTTCACGATAAAAAATCAAACCTCTTCATATTATATAACTTTTGGGTGTTCATACACGAGATCATTTTCATGTTTGCTACATGGTTACATGTGGGAACACAGCTTTATTTTGTGGAAAGATAGATTAGATATTTATTGTTTGCAAATATAAAATGCACATCCGTGCAACATTTGTATTTTATTCCAAAGCGCAACATGCTACCCGCCTTGTTGTTTTTTACATTCGTTCGTAGCTTTTAAAATCATGATGTATCAAAAACTCAGTTTGTCTTTCAGGTATTGGAATAAGAAGATAGTCAGTTACAAGTTAATGCTACAATGTGTGCTCACCTTTAGATCTTAAAGCTAAATCATCTTTACATCGCCGGCGTTACCTTTTGATCAATTACGGTTTTTGTTTTTATATCCTCAATTATCCGTCTCATTTTTCAAATCGGTTATGCAATCTGTACCATCGTTTAGTTATTTATTGAATCATATAAACTTGTATTTGTGTTATGTAACTAACGTTTGGATAGTTGTGTTTATGTTAGTTTCCGATTTAGAATGGGTAAGTGCATCAAATTGCTGTTATTTTGATGTAGGTACTATTCTACCTAATTGAGTGCAAACGTGATTGATGTTACAACTACTTATCAGGCATATTGGGAAGTGGTCATCGTCATATTTATTAGTAATTAGGTAGGTACCTACTATGTAGAAATATTTTGATAAGCGTACAATATTTACTTGCAGGGTCACAACCTCCTCCGCATTCCTCGCCAACATTCCCAAGTTTACAGACAATCAGTTAAACCTTCACTTCCCCATCGCCATGAAATGTCAAAATCATCTTCGCATTACGTCACATCAGTGTCTCCCGGGCATTTGCGTACAAAAACTTGCCTTATCACGGCATTAGCAGCACCTGTGGGAGCTCGGACCACACGTAGCTACGTAGGCGCCATTTTCTACTTATTTCTCATTTGCCTACGCCTTGACACTTCCTCGAGCGTATCTATCATTCACTTACGGTTATCGTGTAGCGGGAGCCTGACACTGAAGTAATCGCCTGCCGTTTATTTACATTTTGAGATGTCCAGTGATTTATCGGCGGCATGGTCGCCATTGGTCGTGGTGTGGCGAGTGGCGGACATTAGCGCTGATAGTTAGATTGCATCGCGTCGCGTTCCGTTGAGCTTTATTAGCAATCCTTGACGCTTTTGAATATGGGTACTTGGAGATGAGCGTTGAATAGGTTTTCCTTTAACGACTATGTGCGGTCACGCTTTTCTTTATGCGGTTCTCACAATAAGAAGGCCAAATGAGTAATTCGATGGTAATTCAGAGGGATATTTCGATGATTGCGGTATGATGTCGCATAGGTGTCATTAAGAATTAAATAGGGACATTAAACGTCGTTTTAAATATGCAGCAGCTGCTTCATTATTATTTACATACAAGAACTCCTAGAAGATCTAAAGAGATGGACGGTGGGATGGCATAAGTAGTGCTATAAAAACCGACATTTCAGAGTTATTATCCAAATCTATAGGCACATCATGAGACATGACGGATTTGTCACTCGGACCGCAAAGCATCTTCGACGCCTCTAGTATTGCAGATGTCTATGGGCAGTGTTTTCTTTAATAGTGACCAATAATGTACATTAAGGCTAGCATGCCCTCTTGTTTACCTTCCCATAACGTAAAAAGATAAACATGAGAGAGGTAGAACTCTTTTATATTTGTAATTTTTGCCAAAGACTACACACGTCCACAATAATTTGTATGTATCCATGAAGTCGTGTGGCTAATGTTAGCATATCGTGATGTGTTCCGATGCTCGCTCGCTCATCAAACTGTCAATGTGTTATTTATGATCGCTTGTATTATTGATTCTTATTGTAGAATTAAAGTTATGATGATTTGTATCATTGATACGTGTAAGTACTGTAAGATCAAGCGAAGGTTAGCATATTCGATCATAATATTGGAAATGGATTTGATTTATGATGCATGTCCTTGTGTTGTTGAATTGATTTTAAATGGCTTGAAGTGGTGCTCTGATCACCGAAGGTGAGATTATAGGTAATCGGTAGAAAAAAAACCCACGGATAACCTATAGATAAGCTACTAATTAACGACTGCTAAAAATATACCAAAGAAACTAGATTAATTTGTTTTGGTAGATTTTGGTGGATGATTAAATGGATGTATACCTACCTAGTAAAAAAGGAATATACGCTATGTTCAAATATGCCAGATTATAGAATGCTCTCATGACTGTTAGGTATGTATCAAAGGCATTGATAAACTATTTGTTTTGTTTAGCAATTTGAGTTTGTTTTTGAAAACTCACCTAAATGTTACAACGTGCGTCATACAGCTTCATTATCTGCATTTCTGCCGCACTTGTAGTGTGATTTGAACCTAACCTAACCTAAGAAAAATATTCCATCATGAACTAGGAGGTAAATGGATATTTTTTAATTAAATAACAAACAATGAAAACCATCTAGAGTCACCATTATATTTCAGTAGTCGAATGTTAACTAACTATTTACATTATAACAATTAAATAAACTAACAGTCATATAGTCACGACCAAAGATCTATCTGTGTATCTTCTGTGTTCTGTTTTACGTTTATCGCACATGTATAAAACTGCTTTTCTTTCGGAAATGACACATTAGAGCACCTGGCAGACGGTTTTATTTTCTAATTTATACTTTCTGTTTGCTATTAAAATTCGCTCAATTATCGCGGATTAGCATCTTGATGTCACGATGTGGTCCACTTTTTCTATTTCAAGAAGAAAGAACTGCTGGGTAAACTAATGTATACAGTGATAATGATAAACAGCGTCAACGACCTTATGCCTAGAAAACTATGAAAGTTCAGGATGTAGATATTATCACTTAATTTGCAACTAAATATCGATGTTTTGAAATGTTTTCAATAAGTTACAAAATGTTTAATTTCAAGGCAAACTTGTGTTTTGGCCTTTATTTATTTTTTATTTTAATAAAACATAACAGGATTTTCTCAGTAGTAGCCTGGACTAGACCCCGGTTGATGGCAAAAGGCTCGCCCCATTTACAGCTTGAACATACACACCTGAGGAAACGTCGGCCTAATCTTTCGGAGATTCCTGGGGCCTTAGTCTGCTATTCCAATAGTGTCAGAATGGTCGATCACTGATCGCATAATGGTTGATTTTGACAAGTTTAGTATGTAGTAGATTACCAAACTTGTCAAAATTAACCATTATGCGATCAGTGATCGACCATTGTGACACTATTGTAATAGCAGACTAAGGCCCCTGGCGTAGGGCACGCCACAATAGCGGCGGTAAGTCCCCTCTTTGAGGAGTGGCTGGAGAGGCGTCATGGCGTCCTCACCTACCGCCTGACGCAGGTCCTCACCGGACACGGAAGTTTCGGGAGGTTCCTGCACATCATCGGGCGGGAGGAAGCGCCCGGGTGTCACCATTGTGACGATCGCCCGGAGGACACGGTGGAGCACACAGTGGCGGTCTGCCCAGCTTGGGCGGAGCACCGCCGTGCCCTCGTGGAGGCGATCGGCGGCGGCGATCTCTCGCGTCCGGCCCTGGTTCAGGCCATGGTCCGGAGCGAGAGGGAATGGGAAGCGGTCACCACCTTCTGCGAAGCAGTAATGCTAGCAAAGGAGGTGGCCGGGCGTTTGAGGGAGAGAACATCTGCCCAACCCAGCCGCCGCGGGAGACGCCCATGGCGCCGGGCGCCGCGAGACGACTTCCGGCCACCGTAGATGCGGGCCTGTGAGTCAGCAAAGCAGAGGGGCTTGCCAGAGCCTCCGCCTGCCGGGGTTGCGGGTTGTTCGAAAGAGATACCGCGGCCTCGGAACGTAAAGGGCAATAGAAGGAACATGGGTGGGTTTTAGTCAGTACAAGTCTGACATGCCCCCCCGCTCCACCCAGAGCGGGGGAAGTCATTGGATGATTTCCCACCCGAAAAAAAAAAAAAAAAGGCCCCTGGCGTGATGTTATCTTTTTTTAGTACACGTGTATTCGGTGTATTTGATTTTAAAGAAATTTTCCGAATATCTGAGAATTATAAATAATCCTTACTTATCTCTAATATATAAAATTTCCGTGTCACAATGTTACCGTACTCCTCCGAAACGGCTCGACCGATTCTTATGAAATTTTGGGTACATATTGGGTAGGTCTGAGAATCGGCTAACATCTATTTTTCATACCCCTAAACCTCAGCGGGTGAAACCGCTGGGCACAGCTAGTAATATTATAAAAGCGAAAGTGAATTTGTTTGTTACGTCTTCACGCCTAAATGGCTTAACCGATTTTAATGAATTTTGGTACAGAGATAGTTGAGACCCTGGAGACGGACATAGGCTATTTTTTTAAAGTGAGAAATGAGTTAGAAAGAGGGAAGAAAAGGAAAAACTTAGCTTTGCTATTACAATGAATCAGGCGCAAGGGCAAAAACTACAAGTAGCAGGTACATACAAATCAGGAAAGGGGAACTGTGTTACCTCGAATTTCAAGCAAGTGAAGCCGCGGTCAAAAGCTAGTATTTACATAAACTAGGCTGTATAAAGCATGCCTGAAAATACTTAATCAAGAATTCACATAAAATATCTTCTACAGATAATTACGATGTACGAAACGTCTTAATTAAATTATCTAACCTAGACTACGAAATGGATGCTTCTAATAACCCATTAAAATACCTGTTAATTACTCAGCGCGAAAATAACCAAATTATTGTCTTAGATAACGTCGATTAACGACTAGAACATTACATCATATGTTTAAAGACAGCCTGACAAGTGTTACCTGTATTGTTATGTAACTGTCCACCTAGTCCTAAATGCTAATTTATCGAATAATTAATTCGAAGGCACATCCTTTTATGCATATTGATCGATTTTTAATTACTTATGACCTGGTTGCCGGGTCTTGACTGCCGCTTTGATGTAGTAACAGCTGAGCGTGACGTTTAGGGACATTTTCCAGATTAAGCAATTGGGATCCGGTCTTCTGCCCGTTTGGTGACAATACAGTCGCCCCCAATACATGGCAATCAAACGTAACCGTCAAAATGGTGTAAAATAAGACACTTGTTGTTGCCCGCGATTTCGATCGAGTGGAAATTATGACGTGTTTTGTCCAGGCTAAGAAGTAATTCCAGACTATTGCCAAATTTCATCCAGATCTGTCGACCCGTACTGAGGTGATTAAATCACAAACACCCACCCATCCAAACTTTCGCATTTATAATAGTCTAGTAGCCTCTTCGCTGCCTGACCTTTGAGGGATCAGATCAGGGACAGACGTGATCTTGTGTTGTGTTATGTGTAGACGTGTTTTAATGTAACCTTAAGTATATGTTGATGTACAACCACTTTGTATAACACTACAGATTCAGAATAATTGTTCCAAACAGGAAAATGTCCATCATATATCAAAGTACGAGCAGATTTACACGTCATTAGCCGTTGCATAATTTTCAATACGTTTTCACCATCTGACTGACCCGTTTGAACTTAACCAATAAATAGAAATTCTAAATTCAAATCTGCCAATAAACAAGCAAGTGCATTCCATTCGGGTTGCATCGTAAATAATCGTGTAACATCGGACGCGGGCATCTGGTGCCCGTGGGAGCGGCTGCGCGTGCAATCTCACGCAAGTGGCTAGTCAGCGTTATTGTATGCCTGCCCAGCTTCCTGGTTTCCTGGTAGCTTTGTTTATTAAACAATACATTTTATATCATTTGAAAAAGGTATTTTTATTTTATTTGAATAACCGTTTTTATACCGTCTCGTATTAAGTAGTCATCAACTTTATGATGGCTCTGTTGTTCAGTGTGTATGTCTAGGGCAGATCCTAAACGCGTTCCTCAATTTCAAATCATTTTTTTCTTCAGAAGGCAGTTCTGTAAAACCATTTCGAAGACATTGGTAATTTTAAATGCCTTAGAGAAAAATTCCAGCCAGATAACGGAAGGGACCAAAGAAAGTTGGATATAAGGAAAATTGGATAAGAGAACTTATCGCATGAATGCCATCGCCTGGTTTACACAACAAATAAATAGCCACCTATAAAATATCTAGGCTGGTGGTTAACTGTGCGATGTGCACTAGTTAGCCACGGTGGTTCATTTGTTTATTCGAGATACATAATAACGACGTAATAAAACTTTAACTACAGCATCTTTCAAAGTCATATATTAATCTGAGAAACTACCGTCGTCGGATGAATCTAAAATCGTACCTTATTATAAATAAGGGATAGCCAATCGTCATACCGATTGATTTGGAACTTTGTGTTTATTAATACAGAGTTGTAAATATGTGCGATGTGTATTATGAAACATGGGTGATCGCAATCATGAGGGATAACCAACCATTCGAATATTATTGAGTGATTTCGAACTTTATGTTTATTACTATAGAGTTGTAAATACGTGTGATGCATGTATGAAACATGGGTGCCGCGTGAACGTTTATCACCCACTACTTTCTCGACATGAAATAAAGTAAAAGTAGAAGAACTTGCCGCGTCTGCGACGCCGGTGCGGGGGCCTGTCACACCGTGGCGTAACTTTACGTGTGTTATTTATTTATCACAACTTGTTCACACTCTTTTACGTACCTTACGTTACGTTATCGAATAAATCAAGACTTTAAAATATTTCACTGTTGAGAGTAGATCTTTTTCCCGCAAAAAAAATATTACCTATTTTGAAAATCACCAAAGCTTAATGGCTGGCTGTGGGAACAGTGGAACATGAATAATAGTTATAGGGTCAGTCTTGTTCGATACCCACAGTATTAAGATGGTTTTTGATTGATGTAAGTACCTGCAATGACCTCATCAGCTAAATAGTCTTTTATCATGTAAGTTGGGGTCGGCTTCCAATCTGTTCCGATGCAGCTCAACCAGTATTTTACATAGAGCAACTGCCTATCTAACGTCCACAAGTTACCTAGTTAGTACTGGGTAATAATATGATGCCCCTTGGTTAGAGTGCTTGTAAGTACCTACAATGGTGTATCTATATACCCAAATATATAAAAAGCAATGAAGGTTCTCCTACCTAACCAGTAATTAATTAATTATTTACACGACCATTGCACAACTTGCAAATAGAAACATGAAATACTAGATAGGTATGACCCTGATTACATTAACGTTAATTGATAATAGAACCTAAGATAATTAATAAATGTTTCCTTCAAGCGTTAAGGCCGTACCTCACTGGAGCATTCACGTGATATGTCTAGGATTCGATTTAGTGCAATAGTTACAAATATACGCTCCCGGTGAGTGAGCATTCGCTTGTGATGTGATAATCCACGATTGGATTTTAAACAGAAACAAATAGTGCAGTAACAGTTTCGTTGATCAGTTCTCTTCAGTCACTGATGTAATGCTTTCGAGCATTGCATCAGTGACTGTCTAACCTGTAACAATACAGGCGACTGCACGCGGTGACTGCACGGAGTGTCTTTACGTTGCGGTGTGAGAGTCCATCTGAGCGTTAATCAGTCGGAATGCGCAGACGCAACTGTGTGTAACGCGTTTAGACGAGATTGGCTAATTATCTCCGAATTATGTGCGCCTGGTTGTGGTAGGTGACGCTTTCTATTGATTTCTAATGGTTTTTAACGTGACCCAACTTTGTTTATAAATCCTTAATTACTTTTGTTTGACATTCATGAATAGCAAAATATTTTTAAAGAGGTTTTCCTAATTGACGTAAAATGAAGACCAAATATGGATTGTGTAGAAGAAGATATTATACTTAGTTGGGAAGTAACGAATAACCAACATGGTGGCTAGAAGAAAATGACTACTGACTACATTTATGAAAATGATGAACGAAAGTCATAATATTAATACCTTAGAAGAGTTTAACCAACCTACTATTTATTTTTCAAATATTTTTCTGCATATTTAAAAGAGTTTTTTAAAGTAATCTTAAACTTTGATAGATTAATAACTCATGAAACATGACAAACGAGGTGTTGCAAAAATGTTTTTAAACCTACTTGAAAATGTTCTTTTTTGAATAAGTAAGTAGTAATAATAATTATACAAGACACTTTATGGTAACCTAGTTACAGCTATTATCTATGTAAAACATATATGTGGCTACGCGTTATGCTCTGTGGAAATCCCGGAACATGTCCGATAAACAATCGTTGTACTACGTTTGTTTACACCTAACAGTCTGTAATTATAAGCAATTAAAAAAACACAATACAGTTTAATATAGTCTCATTGAAGGGTAAAGGTGTTATTTACTCCCTCGTTGTTCTATTTGCTAAAATAATTACATATATAGATAGTAGTTTGAGGATCTTTATTTTAAACAGTAACAGTTTAAAAATAATGAAAATTAAGGAAATGTTTTAAAAGTACAGCTATTAAATCTAAATCATGGTTAATTGGTTATATTTACTGTTGGTAGGAGATAACTGTTTTTCTTTAGGAACCACATTATGTATGAAAATAATTTATTCTTATATAAAACAGTTAAACAATTTCAATGAACTTATGCCAAGTATGATTAGAGCATCAATCGACGTACCAATAAACATACGTATTCTAAGAGAAAACCGAAGCATCTATTATTTAAGTCCGCATGTTTTTTAGAACTGTTCACGTACACAACTAGGAAACCAGGGACCCTGGTCATTTGTGCCTTTCCTAGAAATGCAATCATAACGCGTTCATAAGAAAGAAGATAATAACCTCTTATCTCTATAATGAGAAACTCGTCAGTGCAGAGTTTTCACTTTTGTTAATGAATTCATCTGCATACATTATATTCATTGGAGGTGATACACTTTACAGAATAAGCCTGTTTTATATCTTTAGGCAGGATTCAATTTTTTATTTCTAAAAGCGAGAAAAAAAATACGGAACACTACGCTGCGTTCAAAACGGTAATTGCGGACGTAGGTAAAAAGGCTGCTAGGCACAAATGGGATTGGACGGGAAACCCGCATGCTTAACGATTTCTGGGCAAAAGCTTCAACGAGATAGGTGCCTGAGGATGGGAGGCGCTGCCGAGACCGGCCTAGAGAGAGGTGGCGAGACGATCTGAGAAGAATATGTGGAGGATTTGCTCAGCAATGGTACAGGCCAAATAAAATAAAAAAAACTCCCTTTGGATTTATTTTGAATTCAACATTGAGGGAAACTATTTTCCTTTGCCTTCGAAAATTTGGCAAAACTCGAAACCAAATGGCTCGTTCCAAAACTAATTATTTTAATTTGACTTATGTGATCAGTAAAATAAATTAAGTACTCAAGTATATTAAATTACTCCCACGTAATTAAAATAACAAATTCTATATTAAACCGGAATTAAACCTTAAAGTGTCACGTATAAGCCATTGCTCTAACGATGTGACACCAAACAAAGCAGACGAACTAACTTAATACTTCACTTCACATTACGTAAAACAAGCCTTCTCTCCAACACATAAGGTTCATGTTTTACATTATAATTGTATTACTAAGTCGGTTAGTTGCACAATAAGGGTATTGTGTGCTATTCCCAGGGAGATATCGCAGTTTCCAGAGAAGATCGAGAAAGTTGGCTTTCTTGTGAAGATTTCAGATGTAGATGTTTCTTGTCTATTTAATTGTAGTACAAGATTAGACACAATTAGCTTCAAATTGCTTAAGAGATTGCTTCCTCATCAGATTGTGAATAAATTGTGGCATAATTAAGAATTAAAGTCTGGAGTGCAGGCGTCTTATATTTCTGCATAGTAATCATTCTGCGTTCGTTAGTTATGAGTAAATGGAACAACACGAATTTGAAATCATTATTATCCTGCGTGTTTGTATTATTGTAACTTAGTAGCATAGAAAGTGTTAGTAATAAGAATATATCCTAAAATAACATAAAAACCCGTTTAGATTGAATAAAAATTACTTTAGATATAAAAAAAAAACGTGCATCTCGTTAGCTTCCCATGCGTAAATAAAATGTCATGGTCTAGCAATTACTTAGCACGTAACGTAACATTTTAATATTAAATAATAACATGATGTTTAGTGGTCAAATTAAAAGACTGAAAAAAAAACGTCGCACACCTTGTCGCGTCGCCATATTGTTTTGGCGCCAATTTTCCTGTGATTGTAGTCAGTAAGTTGTTACTGAACTTACTAACTACAAACAGCTGTTACTAAGAGATTCTTAATGGAAATATCCAATGACAGTTTTTGCCCGGCACGGGAGTCGCAAGCGGGACCCTGTGCTCAGCTTTAGTATCATTGAATTGAACCCTAAACCACTTACCTAATTAGAATTAAATAACATATTTTTAAGAAATTTTCAGACTTATTTATTTATTAAAAAGGCACGGTCTTTTTAAACCGTTTCAATTGATTTATTAAGTTAGTAAGTCTACTTATGACTTTGCGTATAGTCGTAATAGTTTCATGAAATGAATAACCAAAAAAACATTACAATTTGATTACTGTTGGGAACAGACGAAAGATTTTCAAGTACTTTCATTCCTTCCAACTTTTTGGATTAGACTTTATTATATCAGTAAATTATCTAGAATTTCTAGAAATATCTTATTTCTTTTTACAAGGTAGATACATCTCTTGGAAGTACCAAGGAATGTTCAGCTTACGCTCAATTAAAAAATGTCCAACCATCTTCAAGAACGAACTTAATTACATCCTATACATATGCACTTAATAAATACACATAACACACTTAACAGTTGTGAATTCATTTCACAGTTCATTGCAATCGAGTGACTTGACGCTTCCGTATGACCTGTCCACGGCCTTGCACTATGGAAGGGCTGCCACGTTTTTGTGTTTATGATTAACTTTTTGTTAATCTGTGGTTAAATTGATGATGCTTGAATAAACCGAAGATTTAAGTGGAGTTTTTATTGAGAAGTGATTATATTAGGTACCGTCTTTTGTGATTGTTAATCCAATAAATTGGACAGAAAATTGCTGGAAGCAAACAGTTTGAATTGACCTCGCTGGATATGAGTAATTTAATTTTCGTCGTTGAAAATGAAAATGCAACATCAATCGGGTTCGAAATGGCTAAAGTCATCATCGAAACATTACGATAGAAACTAAGCTCTGCATAGAAACCTAGATATCATAAAACATTTCTCACTGATTCATACATCATTAGCTCCATTTCTGTTTAGAAGTCAAGGTGTACCACTGACTCATTTATTCATATCACCATATTACTCGCAACCCTATACGGGTCATTCGATCTTTTTTGTCGAGGCCTACCACACTATTTGCCCTTTTGTAACTCGGAAGAGATGTAAAAGGATAAAAGCCACTCACACATACATTCTGGCTATTATAGTCATTGACCTAGTGTTAAGGACGGGCTATTTATAAGCCTCACCTTACATGGCTGCGTCTCAAGCCCGACAATGTCGAGAATATCTGCCCTACTTTAATAATGCAGATCCAATTAGCGATATTATTGTCAATGACATTGGGTTATGTTTTATTTTTTTGGTTGGAATTCAGAAACAAACTACACTCTTGCCAGTATTATTGTTTTGCATAACTTCGTTTTTTTTTGTTACGATCCCCATTTCGTACAAAACATCGTCTTAAGTTTTATGAAACAATTTACAGGCTGATGCTTCAATCAAGAATGGAAGCATCACTGTATTTTTAACCGACTTCAAAAAAGGAGGAGGTTCTCAATTCGACTGTATATTTTTTTTTTTTTGTGTTTGTTACCTCATAACTCTGGTCTGGCTGAACCGATTTTGATGGTTCTTTTTTTATTCGAAAGCTGGCTGGTTGTCGTTTGGTCCCATAAAAATATCAAGATCCGGCCAGTAGTTTTTGAGTTATCTTTAATAATGCGTATTAGATTGACTTCGTCTACGTTGATGATATAATTTTAAAGGTTGTCGAAGACAAATGAACAAAAAAAACGCTATGCACTATGATTTGGAAGGTCATCGCAGTTTTTTGAGGTGATTGTATTTTAATTTGGTGATAGATCTTCAGTGATATACAACGGAACTCTTCAATAAATGACAGCAAATATGCCGTGATTGCTGCAATCACATGTATAAGTATGGGTTTCGCCAGGGTAGGCAGGCGAGTGGGAGCAGGGTGCCCGTACCCCCTCCCCTCCCCTCACCTAGTCATTAAGAAACATAATCATCAGATCAAGTATCAGCTGTATCCCCTAGGCGATGATGCATATGATTTCTGAATTGGTTTTAAACTAAAGCATAATTTAGACAGGTAGTATTTAAGGCGCGGTAACAAGCTAATCTTTAGGTATTCGCGGAAGTAAGGCTAGCTGCATACTGGGCATGGTCTGACACAAGTACACGACAGTATTGCATCGAAAGAATAGAAATAAGGTCGAAAATATTTCGGTGTTTGATTTTATTTGAATATCATGTCCGCCAAAATGTAGGTCATTTTGCAGTTTTTATTGAAAATAAAAAAAATACAGCTCCGTGTTTGAAAAATTTTAGATATCTCTTTAGTCTAAACAATTTCCTTTGTTATAGATATAAAAAATATGATAGTTGTCGCTGAAAAAATTGAGAATTTCGAGACGAAAAAATTTTTTTCTTGGTCTTTTTAAACTTTTTTTTTTCGTAGTACTAGACCACTTTTTGTAAACTAGTTTTGTTTAAGTCTTTACTTTATGTATTGAACTATATACGGTATTTTTTTTGGCTAGTGGCATGTACAGATGCGGCTATCTTTGCGACGAAAATCTAGACGTTTTACGAAGTGTTTGCTTTGCACAGCGCCTTAATACTATAGCGTGATGTGGAACTAAAGCTTGTAGTTAAGACGGGACCTACGCACTAAAAAGCCAATAATAACCGTGTTTGCGAATTATATCATAATACTATAACTAAAAATGCTGAAATAAAAAAAAAGACAACGAAATCAACAAAAGCCGACTTCCGGAAATAAAGTTATTTTTCACTTTTTAGATTTTTTTTGGAAGTCGG
The DNA here is from genome assembly GCA_905475445.1 of Ochropleura plecta. Lineage (NCBI taxonomy): Eukaryota > Metazoa > Arthropoda > Insecta > Lepidoptera > Noctuidae > Ochropleura > Ochropleura plecta. The sequence goes on along the minus strand of FR997744.1, from coordinate 4,587,574 downwards.
TTTTATTTTTTGCAAAAAAGTTTTTCTAAATGCAGTGATCTCATAAAGTAATATAAACAAACGAAGATAATGTTAGTAAATCTATCATATAATTTGCTGCACTTTCATGTATCTAAAATAGACAAAACATTAATTTCGTACCATTCAAATTATACAAGTAATCACGTATAATAACAGTCAAAGACAAACAAACAGGTGCTTTCTGTATTTTAATAGTAACGTGATATCAAACTGTATAATTATGAGAACAGGCATTGTCACAGTGAAAACAGTACAATGCCTACATGTGAACTTCTTCGGTGGCGGTGATGACGATACTTTGTGAAAATTGTTTCCGCGTCTTCGTTATTATGACAATTATTCATTTCATATTCTAAGAAATTTTGAAATCGTTTGTGACTATTGTTACTGGACTGCGAGGGTACACTAACTCTCTCGCTCACTCTCTCTGATTGTTTTATTTTTTCAAATGATGGGGTTTGCCGCGACTAATCGTAGTAGTTATTGTCAACAGTTCGTAGGCCGCTACGAAAATTTTTAGCATATTCGTAGCGGCTAACCTATTTTTATAACCTTCTATTAGTAAACACTTCAAGCAGAGTGCCATTTAAGGGAAAATTTAATAGAAATCCCTTAATTTTCATATTATTTTATGCGTCACCATTCTCTTGTCACATACTAATAAGGAAATCGGTACTATGTAAAATACGCATTGCTAACTGTTCATATTAGTCCGTGGTAAAAACATGTTATATCCAAAATTGATGGTTTTGGCCGCATTTTGCACTTTGTTTGACATCACGACAACAGGGCTTTGGTTTCCCGGCCACCGTAGATGCGGGACAGCGGACGGTGAGCTATGGATAGCTTACCGTCCGTTCGTCCAGTGACGACAGGCAGTGTTCTACGCGCGCCTCAAAGAGATGTCTGTATAGCAGGGGGGTCTACCAGGCCACCACCTGCCACCACCGCCGGAGCCGTGGGGTTTTTCGAAAAGGATATCGCGGCCCCGGAACGTAATATGTAAAAGTGGGATTTAGTCAGTACCTGCAAGACTGACAGTCCCCTCCGCTCTGCCCAGAGCGGGGTAAGTTATTTGATGATTTCCCAACCGCAAAAAAGGGCTCTAGTTTTGTTAGTGTTATTTTTGATGGCCCTCATAAGTAACATTCTTGTGCACGATGATGGAAACGCCCTGTTGGTGGTTCTTGTAAAATACGTATACCTATATCTAAGTAATCTAGTCCCCTGTTAGCCGTTAGATGTTAAATATGTTTATACACTCATAATCCATTAGCAAAACGCCTAATCAAATCAGCTCATTTACTTAATCATATTCAATACGACATCTACAGGTTTAATATAAAACTTGCTTGCCAAATCTGCGGAATCACACGTCAGACATAATTTCATTTCGCAACTAACCAACCTAAAAACATAAATTTTCGTAACTAAAACTCCATTAAGTAAGCCCCATTGCTGATGATAATTCGTAATTATAATTGTGACCAACAATACCTCTGTAATCTGATAAGAGATTCTTCAAGTGGGTTACAAAAGTTCACCCAGTTTGTTGGGATGTAACTCGGATTCTTATAAGTCGGAAATGCACTAGATATTATGTAAAGCGATCTCTCACAGAGGTACAATTGTTGTGGAAATATCTGGAAGTTTGGCCCGAGATGTGCGCATTAGCGGGTAATTATGGTACTTGTAATCAGGTTATGATGTGTTGTTAAATAGGTATTTGTAATCGTTGGGCATTGGCAACATTTGATGTCTTAAGTAGATGATGTAAAGTCTATAATGATCTCATGTGCAAGGCTCCACTATTTAAGCCTGGAAAAACCCTTTAGAATAGCTACGACTAGGAACACTTTACGACACACTTTGTAGTTTAGGTATCTGTATAGTGAATGGTATAAAAGAGTGTTTTCCAATCTGTGGGGCTCGCGAAACCTTATTCGGGGATGGCCGGCAAAAGGAAAAGGCAAGGTTAAATTACAATTAAAACACAATTTTAATGAGAAAGCCCATAATTGATTATTTTTTAAATCGTGCTGCTATTTTATTAAGAAATAATATTAATCAAATAATTTTCTAAATGAAGTATATTTCTCTTTTTTTATGTGGTTTATGGCACTAATAATTTTAGAGGTGATGCCAGATCTGGTTATTTTTCTTTGTATCTTAATATGGGGTATAGCCAGGATTTTTCAACATTTAAAGGGGTCACGAAATCAAATAGAATGAAAAACACTGGAATAAAAGATACGAAACGGGGTTCCTTGTGTCAAAGATTTATGCTACTCTCTGATTTGCATAAAAATTGCGACACTTGATTCAATGACATGATTGATTTAACATACAAAAATATTGCGAAACATCTTACTTAAATACCCATTATTTATACAAATGACATCAATAAATATACAGATTTGATAAATTAAGAAAGTAGGTAACACTTGGTGCGTAATAAGATCCTTCCCTACTTGACACATAGGCTTATTTTGAAATACTTTACGTAACCTCCATATTTTCACACCAGGTTGGGTAACACCGCTTATATCTTCTACCACATCATAATTATGTTCTCTAATTCATTGCTCATCAGTGGGAAGTGTTTTTGCACGAAAATGTCGCACGCTTGCGACAAACTATTGTTTTTTTTATATGATTACGCTTTCTCTTACACATGGCACTTGTTTCATTTAAGAATTTTAATGGAACTTCTCGTGATAGGATGAGAAAAAATTACGTTGTATAAGCTGTCGGAGACGTAATTCATGAAAAAGTTTGTAACAAGAAGATTGATAAGAAGACGTATGCTACACTAAGTGAACTAAAAGTCGTTTACTTCAAGGCACCGACTATATTCACTTATATCATTATTGAACTATGGTTTCTTGCTATACTTCTCGATATAAAGCAGAGATAAAGCTTCAGTCTGAAGTTAGAAGTTCAAAACATAACTTTATTTAGGAGCCACATTTCTGTGTAAAATATGATGTTTAGTGCAATTTACTCGTCACTATAGTAGCCAATTCAATCACTTTAAAACGCAAAGATGTATTGAAATAAATCAAGAGAGAGCAGAGGTGTTAAAGTAACAATTAAGTTTGCTTTAAACTCAAAACGCTAACACTTTTAAACAATATTGGTAGTTAATCGATTAGAAATAGATTGCCAATCGTTTAAGACGAATATCGAATTGGAATCGTTTTAAACATCATGCAGTCTACGATTGATCGCAATTATTTGAACATCGATTAGATTCGAAGCATCCATGTTTTTAACCGATTTATTTTATATTGTTTTATGAGATAAAGATTTTTTCAGTAAATTGGTATATAAAAAAGCTTTCTAATACCAATTTGAAAAAAAAAAACGAATGTAATAAACTCTTTTTTAATTTTAGTTTGAGTTTAAATCATAGTTTACAAAAAGAGCAGTAGGTCAATATTAATTGCATCTAGAGTTATTTAAACTGTTAACTGTTGATGAATGGTAAGAAAAAAAATGAAAAATATGGAAAGCAAAATTAATTTTTAATTCGTTCTTTTCTCTTGTTCCAGAACAATGACCGTAAAGAAAACCGCCCGAACGGGCGGCTTCGCAGCCATGGTCGCACGTCAGAAGATGCACAGCGCCAGCCAGCAGCTCGACATTATGACCATCATCAAGCCGTCCTCCCTGCAGTCCTACAACATCGTGGTCGGTTTCAACGAAAAAGACCAGCTACAACTACTCACTAAAGAAGACATCACAGAAGAAGATAAAAAACAAATCAAAGACTACACAGAACTTAAACCTACCAAATGTGAAAATATCGCAATAGACGACATTTCAAATTGCGTCAATATCGAGAACTATCCCAATTGTGACAACACTCTAGTCTTTTATATAACCAAAAACATGAACAAGGAAGCCATCGCGCTCAAGTTCGAGAACGAGCAGGACTTCAAGAGAATATACTTCACGTACAAATACTTCAAAATGCGGAACCGACTCACGAAAAATACGAACAACTATTCGAGTAGTGAAAACTTGTTTTCTAAAAAGAAAACTTATGACATTTTCAAAAGCAGAAAGAATAGTATGGATGACTATAGTTTATATGATAAGGGACGCAATGATTACGACTTGATGCAAACTACGGATAACGATGGCGTAACACACATATCGGTGCACCAGAAGAATACCTTAAACAATCGATACGAGCAGCCTATGAGCCTGATCGGAATAAGGAACGATGTCAATGAGACTGGTGAAATAGACAGCATAATATACACTGACATAGAGATTCCATCAAAGCCTGATAGGAAGAGATTGTTTCACAAGAAGCCTAAAGCTCCTCCGCCTCCAGTATTAAAAGATAATCAGCCTAAAGTGTTGAAAGGAGAGTTCGTGAGAGTAAACGTCGATCGAGCCCCGGACATAATACCGAAGGATAACAAACTGAACAAGGTACCGGATATTCTCATGTTCAGGGAGAACAAAAATAATAAGAAGAACGCGACAAACAACATCTGGCCAGCAAGTAATAAAGGTGAGCTTATGAGCATTTCATTAATCTTATCTACGTCCTTTTAATCTCAATAATGTGCAGTATAAAAATCATTTAAATTAGGGTTCTATTTAGTATTTGTTCAATCCGTAAACTTTGGTACGAATCAAAAGGATGTCTTTTAAATTATCAGATTTAGTATTCACTGTAATAAATAATCTGATCGAACGTTGGAATTAGAACTAAACAAAAACAAGAAAATATTGTAAATCAGTGGTGTCGCTAAAGTTTAAATTAAACCCATCAATCAAGCAGTTACCGCATAAAATGAACGGACAGTTTATGTCTGGAATACCCATAGTTCATGTCATCATTATAAATACAGAATCAATAGACAACATGGAGTAGCCAATATTGTTATATAAGGCATAGGAAATGCTGATGTCAGTAGTTACGTAGAAGAAGTTAATCATTTCGAATTTCCATCATTCAAAGATTATTATTATTTTATAACTTATTTATTATAGCATCTTATGAGGTACAGCCTCTATGATTAGTTCGTCCATCAGTAAAGGTGAGGATGGCAAAACAATAGTCAATTTCATTACAACAACTTATGGTTCTACAAAACTGCTTCCTGGTTTCGTAAAATAAGGTAAAATGAATATATTCCTGTTATTTTTCTTTCCTTATTTTAAAATCATCATCCTTATTGGAGCCTTCGTCACCTTGCCCAAAAAACTTAACAGGGCTTTTTTCTGAGGAAAAAACATAATCATACTGATTAAAATACAAGGTCTAAATCGTTTTTAAAGTGTTTCCTTTTCTAGAAAACCTTTCAGCAGGATTAGTATGGGCTGATCTGTAGTCTGTAATCTTAATTTACTGATCTTATTGCATTTAGGCTGACCCCACATTGGGCGTGGGCACTCTTTGTCCGCGCGAACAACGAAAACGCCGCGTGCGTTTTTACAACTTTTTTCATTGCGCTGCTCGCACGCCCTATATGGGGGAGGCTTTTTTTCTACACCCAGTCGCTCTAAAAGTCAGTAGCAATGGTCTTAATAATTAATTATTTTTTGACAAACGTGGTTCATCCTGGGTAGATTTCTGACTATTGTTCATCATCATTATCGCTGATATAACCACTGTTAGTTTGTCTAACTAGGTCCCCAGGCTTTATTAGTTTCTATAAGTAGTAACAAACTTGCATAACCTACAGCAAAATATTATGTATAGATCAGTTAAATAACTGTTTATAACTTCCTGATTCGTTTAACACTAGTAGGAAATATCCTATTGTGTAGTTGCTAAATCTGTACTTTGATTTTATTTCTATATTTATAAGTATTTTGCCTTCATCAGCCGTAATAATCACTTTCATCAGCCCATCGTTGTTGTGTCGTGTTTAAACGTAAACAAGCCAAGGCCACTGCCCATCGTGTTTGCGCAAGCGGTCATTCACTTGAAGTTATATCTCTCACTGTGTCACTGTGGTAAAACATTTGTATGGACAAAGTAACTCCGAGTTTATCTTTTAAACATAATAATGTTGTTGTAAAGTGTCTGATGAGTATTTAAATGGGACTGAATTGGCTTATTGGAAAAACTTTATCATACAAACCAAATTCGTGAAGTCTTTTCATACTTCTTATTAGAGTTTTTCTTCTTGCGTATTGGTTTAAGATGGCGCAGCCTTTATCAGAGTCATATTTACATTTCATAGAAAGATGCCTCAGCATTTTTATTCGAAAATATGTGACATCTACCAATCCGCACTGGGCCAGTGTAGTTTTAGATTAGACCATTTCCTCTCCATTCTTTTTCTCTAAACTATTGGAGTTTCTTGCCCATTCTTCTCCATAGAGATCAACGCTTTGGAATGGGCAACTACAGTACTTTCACAAGTTATTATGCCTTGTGACCGGGACTGTAGCAGCATCATTTTTTTTTGTTCTTGTTTTTATGACATTCAAAAGTGCCTGTAATGGTCTAATTGAAATAAATGCTTTGAGTTTGAGTTTGAATTATTATATAGGAACTGATATGATTGGTACGCAGTTTGGTGGGTTTACAAAATGTGCAACAATTTCGGCTCAAAATAAATGATTTATTTATTTACTTAATTATACATGTTGTGTTTTGTAATATGGCCGCTCTGAGATATGCTTGTTTTTCTTCTCCGTCCCCAATAATCCTAGATGCGCAATCTATTACAAAGTCCTACGTGTGACTATGTAGTGCTATTTGGTATGGGCAGTGTTTCACTCATTACGTTGCACTCTCGAACGGGCAGCATTGCGTACCACAACAGTTTGTTTGGGAGCCGCAGCACGATCGACCCAGTCTGTTGTTGTCGGTAAAACTAATGGCGATGGTTCATAGGTCGCCTCCGTACGTTTATTTGTTGTAATGAGACCACCGGAGACAGTCGTGATTTTTGCGAAGATCTTTATTTCTGCTGATGCAATTGCAGTACCTAGTTAGTTTAGACACGTTAATAAATAGATGCCAAAAAACTTATTATATATCGAAGCTTTCAACTGTGGTATAATCGTAAAAATAATACATCAGCAGAATATAATCAGCTAATAATAACTTCATACCCGTGTGTACATCGTACCTCCTCTAAAATCATTAAAAAACATTATATTAGACAACATCTAAAGTAGTTAAGCTACAACCAAACCTGCATAGTATAATTTATCACTTCACTCAATTTAAAAGAACTACAGGTGAAATATCCCAAGCCCATTGCGTTACCATAAAATTACTCACGAAAGGGCTAATCAAATTCAGGTGCCGTGATTGGCGGAACCGATTTATCAACAGAAACAGACGTCACTATTACAACACCTCGAGTTCGGACGACACAGATGTTTATAGATGCTAATTATGTATTCTAAATCTCCATACAGGGTGTTACGTGGTGTCACGATGCCTCAACTGGTACCGTCCCGTGAATACCTATATTGAGTTCTAAAAATAAACATAGCTTCTATGCTGTCAGACTTAGGTAAGCGGTAAGGCCGGTCGGTACTGAAACATCGTCGGCTTGGGTAATAATTCTAACAAGCCTATAACGACTTGTGAAGTAATGAGACATGCATGGACATCATAATCCTTCTTACGAATATAGATGAAATCAAACCTGAAGAAAGATCGGGCAACGTGTTTAGCGCACATCTTATGAAAAAACTAAACTTATGACTAAGGTAGACCATGATGTAAGTTCAATGTTTAAGCAGAAAAACTCTACACATAAACTTGAAAAACTAAAACAAAAGTGTGAAAAAATGAGCGCACAAGTTATAATATTTTATTTCGTAGTTCAACTTTATTGAATTTACTCCAGACACACATTAGCCAATTATTAAGAAGTTTGTAATATAAGCATAATATATGCTAATACTATGCGTTATAGGCTTGCGGGCTGAAGGTCACGAGAATCGAGTTTTCAATCTAATTTTAGTCTCCATTATGCCTAGAACTTAGGAGCCATTAAAATATTGTATATCAAAATTCAGGGCTTTGTCATAAAATCATTCCACTTGATTATTATTCCTCGCAATAGTTAAGCTCTGGATAGACTGATGCGTGTCCCACACGGGTTCCGTTACGAAATTCAGACTGTACCAGCGTGAATAGTCGCGCGACTACTTAGTCATCTCGAAACATCATCAACATAAGTCGCATCCTGCGTCACGCGGGGGAATCGCCTCAGTTTAAACATTCCTTTAGTAATCTGCGGCAATAATGAATCCAATGAGAGAAAGACACGAACCCGCGCCGACGCAGCTGTGGCTGTGAGAAAACTAGTCGTGCTTTATCGTGTCTTCAGTAATTTGCTAGAGCTTAGATTGTTGTCGGACACACCATTATTGCAAATTAGTTTGACGTCCTTAAGCCATAAGTTACGAAAGACTGTTACTGCTACTGTAAGACAGTAGCAATAACAGTCTTTAGAGCAAACATTATAGATGTCTTAATTAAATGTACGGATGTAAAGGTGTTATTCGAAACTGATGACTGACTCGTAAGTCTATAGGCCGCAATCGTGACTGCTGGGCATGATGGGTTCATTTCTCGGGAAATTTTCGAAAATTGTTACTGGTGCTATTCAATCAGGGATTTCTCAGTAGCAACCACGTAGTTTGATTTGTGCTCGGTTGATTGTTAGGGTCACCTCCTATTATATGGACTTAAGTTTCATGTAATAGGGGGTGGCCCTATTGCCATAACTGGCGAAATGTGAGTGTATTATTAGGTTCACCACAGTCAAACACACTTTTTTTATAACACAATAAATGAAAACTGAGTCAAAAGACCGCACATTTCTGAAAACACTTTCCTTTAATCATCAAAATCCACGCAACATTTAAAAAAAAACATTTCCCCACACTAGGAATTTCTCCTGTATCATGGGTGCGTTTACAAACATTTAAACTCACATATACAAACAGGCAGACCCGAAACATCTGTAGGCCATACAAATATTTGTTCCGTGCGGGGATCGAACCCGCAACACGTAGCGCAGCAGTCGATTGTGCAGCCACAGCGCCACCCGTGCCGTCAAACAAAATTAAGTTTGTTTGTTTGTTTGTACCAAAATTCATCAAAATCAGTTTAGCCATTAAGGCGTGAAGACGTAACAAACAAACAAACTCACTTTCGCTGTTATAATATTAGTAAGGATTACTCATTATTATTAGCTCACTTTCGCTTTTATAATATTATATTAGTAAGGATGTCAATATTCTTCTACCTCTATCTACTAATTGCCAACACTTTTACACCACCTTTGTACCAATGTTTGTCCTTAAAAGTTCTTCACTAGTGAAATGAAGCAACAATAAACTTGTACGTAAGCCACTTCACAGCATATTTCTTTAAGGTCAGTGGCTAAACAATTAGCTTTGGTTAAATAAAGCCAATATGTACTTAAAGATGCTTTAGAATAATATTTACTTGGCCCCAATTTAATTGATTTACCCATAATATTATGAACGTGTAGGTATTAATTTCATTGGAATTGTAATCTAATCCCGCTCTATTTGTTCGTACTATTTTTGTTAGATTATCCGGAGGACTGACATCATATTTTTCTTCTTCATCTACATCGCTTGATTACTCATTGAATAACCAAATTATACAAGATGGAGTTTTGAGACAGGGTACTAAATGCCGTACCTTACAGGAAAATGTTTTAGATGTGTTTTTTTAAATGACAGCTTCAATTTTTTAGTAATGAGGTACTAACTTGTATTGTGTTGTAAAATAGTCCCGTTTTGTTTTATGCCACCTATTGACGACAGAAGCGTACTAGTAGTACGCGAAACATAAATAATACTTATATAAAAAACACTAATACGAGTTTTGTGTGCTTCCACTTCCTTCCTGTTTCCCGTTCCATTCTGAAGTTACGGGCAGTAAATCAGCGCCAACTGTTCCGGATACATTGCAATCTCTACGATACGGGCACGAGAACCATTAAAAATTTTCATTTTTTTCTTAATCAACTGAGGTTAGAAAAATGCAAATCGTAAAAAACCTCTCATAAACAAAGACGGACAACTATTAAATCCCTTTGGTCATAAATAAAAGAAATCGTAAAATTTTAATGTCCACGGACTGTCCATCTGTGGTTCATCACGATGTTCATCATTATCTTCTAATAGTGCAAATGTAAATTTGTGGTTATACGTGAAACGTCGGTCTGTCTTGAGTATGAACTTCATAACCTTTTGGTAAAGTAGATTTTCACATCACGATGTCATTACCATTAAGTGCTTAATTAATATGTCTTTGATTGTTCCTCTTCCTTCTAAGAGGTATCCTTTGCTTTGTTAATAACCTACAAACCAATATAAACTCCTTTGAGAATCTTGTACATAAAATCACTATAAATTATTTGCATTCGCGGGTTTTATTTGAACTTGCATTAAATTACGGAAATACAGACTCCAATCTTATTCTCCATCCATTGCAACATTTAGATATTTTACAAATGATAATTTAGTAATCAGATAATCAGTCCCTGCTTCCCAATAAGGCTTATCGTACATAGTCGCATAGTACAGTCACGTGCTTGAACTTGGCACGGCTAATCATAGTCTAGCATCAGCGTATGTGTACTAAACCTTATGGTGATATTGTGGTTATTTATGTGAGGTTTGTGTTGTGAGGGTTTTATGCTAGGAAGACAGAAAACTAATTTATTTGTAAGGAGGTATGATTCTTGTACTTTCTGTGTCGATTACCTTTAAATATTTTCTTGGGCCGATATAGACAGGTCCCCTTTAAGTCTGTCTTGTAAACTGAACGGATTATCGACTTAATTCCGATGGCTTTATTAGAAGAGACTGTCGAGAAATTTACTTTAGGTCCGCTTACCGTTCTCAGTAAATGCGATTAACGCTAAAGTATGTTTAAATTACCTTTCTGACACTGACATCCTCATACAATTGACAGTTAAATATATTTGGTCATATATGCTGCTAGTGTTTAGCACATACTTAAGTCTACAACAAAGGTCATCCCAACCAGACTGTTGTAAAACACCACACATAGAATAACCGCAAACAGTCGTAACCGGCACGCATCCGTGTCACCGATGAGAACACATCAGTTCAAACACTTTGTGCAACCCACAGACGGAGATAGGCTCATAAAAGAGGATTGCGTTAAGACAAACACCAGTTATACTGTGAAAGATGATGGATACCTAACAGTAAACGCTAACTAAAGCTAGATATATTATGTCATAGGTAATTAAAGTTTAGATGACATTTTCTACTCGTATAATTGTACTAGCTTTCGCCCGCGGCTTCGCTCGCGTTAAATTCGGTATAACACACCAAGCAGACCTGCAGATTTTGCTCTTGCGCCTGATTGATTTATAATAGCAACGCTAAGTTTTCCCTTTTCTTCCCTCGTTCTCCCTCATATCCCACTTTTTTTTAACTCTCTCTCTGTACCAAAATTCATCAAAATCGGTTTAACCATTAAAGCGTGAAGAGGTAACAAACAAACAAACTCACTTTCGCTTTTATAATATTAGTAAGGAGTAAGGATTACTATTATAAAGTATGGTATATATGGTATGAGAGTTATTTTTTCACCATCTTAGACAGATATTTAACAGGGTTTAATTTCTGTGAAAATTATCAGTTGTTAGTAAATGCATAACAAAAGAAAGTCTCTTGTGATCCGTTTTGACAATACAAAACTTAATAAACGGAAGATGTAGACAAAACATTCACCATATCAAAATATCATTAGAGTCATATTTAATTTATATGCTTGCTAAGCGAATTAACACCTCGTCACCACGAGCTGTAGTCACTAAACACATCTATAGTCGACAGCTAAAGACGTCTAGACATAACCAGACGTAGTAATAAAACTAAAAACAATATGAAAATACTCCGAGCATTACACGAAGTAGCTGTTAATCCTTGTGAAGAAATTACAAACCTAAATCTAGACGAATAGTAGTTTTCTCCATCTACTTGTCGTTTCTCAGCTTTGTTGGGGTCGAGTTCCAGTCCAGATATCATTTGTTATATATGTAACAAACGACTACCAGACTTCCACAACCCAGTCTGGTACTGAGAAAAATTATATAGGTTGTCAATCTTTCGGGTTTCTGTGACTAACAACCTGTAACGAACGTCAAAGATCTTTGTTGGCTAATTAACAAATAACAAAATTGCGTTTTCAGAAACATTAATACATTTACTTAGATAGTATATAAATATATAATTGTTGTATTGCCTGAAGATGTCTGTATGTTCAGAACTGTCAAAATACAAGTGCCTCAACTTGCAAAACCGCTTATTGCTGATTGGTCCATACCACAATGGGCCAAACGTACAGCAAATGTCAAAGGTAGTGAGTAGTGATCGTATTATAGTCTCTATTGTGTAAAAGATAAGGTTCTGATTATGCAAGAAAATGTAATTGAAGCAATAGTAATAAAGAATGGGTTTTAGTACGAATAGGAGAATTAACATAAAGTTTTATTAAGACACGAATACGTGTGTACTGTGTGATTCCATGTATAGTTTCTAACTACATTTTACGATCCTTTTCTTTACCAATATTTAAATGTAATTATTTTGCATGTACTGGATCAGATTTAATAGACGAATCATTTCACCAGCCCGAACTATTGTTTGACTGCATTATTGGGTAGTAAATATTGTATTAAGATTGGACAAAGCAGAAATGGAAGCCATTATTATTTCTCACAAAATTAATAGAGCTGAATTCACACAGATTCATTTGTTTTATATCTCTCTCAACATAAAATCCTTGCAAGATGCAAAGATGACGAATATATTAAGCAAAGCATAAACCATTGCGTAAAGTTAAACAAAAACGGATATTCGAATTTTAAAATTGACGGCCCGAAACATCGGTCTCAAAATTAGTCAGCCATTTTGACCACAAAGTGAAAGGGGTGAAACAATTCCTTAATGATTCACCTTAGTTTTGCTAGAATTGATTTAGAAATCCATATCTATACAAAAAGTCTGTTATGTTTAAATAAAATATGGCCAATAATGGGACAACAGCAAATATGCACATGAATGATAAAAAAAATAATAAGATTAAAAGAAAAGGGAGTGAATGATAAAATTACGGCTGACTAAACAGAATGGAACCGAAATTAATGTTGTGCCAAGCCCGACATAGAGAGAGAAGGGCAATATAGAAGCATTCATATTAACCAAAGTCGAGTCTAACAAATGGGAGGGAATATTTGAACCAATTTGCGAAGAATCGCTTATAAAGTTATAATAATTCCATTGACACAGATTGTCATGCAACAGTTGCCAGTAGTTACGGAAGCGAGGAGTAAAGTGACACGCGCGGGAATCGAACCTGCCCTTCATGCTCGGATAATGTATCAGATACGATTGCTGTAACCCTGATCTCGCGTTACATCTTTTTTTTTTGTGTGTATGAGCAATGAGCATTAAGCTTTTCATGATTATGATTTCGATTGTTTTTGGAGTTTAAATTGTATAAATTTATTGTCATTATTATTTATCCGGTAAAATTCTTATTTAGTAATCACCTATCGAATTAATTGCTTTTGGGTGTTTTTAGTGTATAGTGTAGTGTAAGTAGTAAGTACGTTTTTGTCCACGACTACTCCATTCACTTATTTACACCAACTTCACACATCTACCTTTAGCTCATTCTGCTGCATTATAGAAAACGTCAGACATTGAATAACCTTTAAGCATTCTTGGATGGACTGATGATATACCATTTATTTTCAGGTTTCAAAGATAACCTTAACCTAAGTACACACTAAAATTTTATATTAGTATAATAATCCTAAAACTGTGTCTGCGCGACGTTCTGATGCGTTCATGTGGAAAACGAAATTAAAACCTCGCTCTTGCTATGTAAATATTCTGATTAATTATCTAATAAGACCATGCGACGTATCCAGTAACCAACTTCACTCTTCTAGATCATTACAAAAGAGCCATTCAAAGTTATCCATCCTTTAGAGCAGGTAACTGAGGAAGTCCTTAGGGGTATGAATGTAGACATGCTAGTATTATTATGCATATCGTTCCAAGTACCAATATAATGGTCATGTTTAGTTACAGCTTAATCTAGGTTTTATTTCAATATAATAAATAGTTTGTCGTTGAACGTTTCCTTATATCTAACATCTGTAGTATCTAAAGCTGCTTCTAGATAATCAGAATGCAGGTAATTGAATAAAGCTATAAAATTGTGGTCTTTTAGTGTTAGTGTTAACGGTATGTTTTTACGATCCTTGTAAGTACAGACGCCTGCACATCAAGCTACTGCAATCTGTCAGATTTCTTTGATAGATTTTCGACTTTATTTCTAAAGTATTAGGTTCAAGATTCATTGGGAAAAATTGACAGTTTCGGGTAGCTTGACCTGCTGGCGTCTGTACGTCTGTTCATGATCTTAATCTGTTGAATTATTTAACTCATTTTATGTGATTTCACCGATGAATTCGGTTCAGTTAGATATGTTTTACGATTTTTTTTTACTCTCTAATTTTGACTAACTGCATAGTGTAAATGTGGAGATACTTAGTAGTAGACTTCGGGGCTTACAATAATGTACTGGATCCTTAGATTAGTTGTTTTTCGATTTGTAATAAATAATTTGCAAAAAATATCTTATATAATTATTATTAATACCAATTATGCAGCAGCCGTCTTGTAAAAGTTTGTGTCACGAATTCACAATGTCTATTACATCCTGTAAACAAATTACTTTTAATACTTTTTATCATCAATTGCTGTCAGTTTGTTAGTTAATGAAAAAAATCCATGACTTATGTAACACTTGTCAATGTTCAACCCAACCTATTAACAATTTAGGAATTTGGCACAGATTTAAAACAAGCAGTCCAAATATCAAGGTTTTATTTTAATTGTATCTGTAGCCCACTGATTGTATGGCGAAGCTCATCTTAACTTCCATATTGAAATTCACTCGTTAATACGAAGGCCACGTTGTGTATCGGCCGAGTTCAGAAGGCGGACTTGCGAAATAAATCAACTTTTAATATTATAATAACATGTTAAATGACGAGTAAAATGGAAGGTCAATGGATGCGGACATATTATAGACCCTTGAGGGACTTCACTTCACACAAAAGTTTGTTCATGAAACGAAAATTTCATGAATCTGCGTTGACCTATAATTTTTTGATACGATCGTCTCTACAATGTCTGATAACTGTTGTATCTTTATATATCAATACAATTAAAACACTGATGAAAACATGTAATAGAACAATAACATCACCTTGCCATTTCGAATTCAGATCTTATCGTAACAGATCTAACTTTTAGATTATCTGATTCATCAAATCGTCTGTGGCTTCATTGAGATAATATCAGCCACCAATGGTTTGAATACTAGTAGATACATTGTTAGTAGTAACAAAGTAAAACAAAAGACTTTACTTACGCACAAGAACATAAAGATGATTAACTAGATTTAGCAAAACCAATTAGCACGCAATAAATCAGAATTTCTTATTGTCTTGTCTTTAATTATGAACAGAATTCACGTCTAACGAGCTCGAGCTTACGCTCATCTCACACATGTGATTAGAAAGTAGGGAAGTCTGCTAGACACTACATAAGAGTATGTAGACGACTACATATCTCTGTAATCGTCTACATAGTTTGTTAGTTCCACCTATTTTAGTACGAACAAAGAAATAAATCAGTAAATTAATGTAAAAATTCAACATTTTCCTGTAAACAGCCGGCATCCTTGCTATGTGATCAGCTAGGTCATCTTCATCACTCATTTCGTGAAACTCGCAACCGATACGTATGCGCAGGAGCACGGAAGCGCGTGCGTGTCCCGAATTCAAACGATCAGCCGATGTAACGCTTGCTGTCGATTCGGACTTATTTACATACCCAGAAATTACGCAGTTCTAACTTATAATTTTGAACCTACAGTTGCCTCATTAATATTCGTACTCATTATAATAATATGTCTCCGATACATTCGTTTATTTAAATGTAGGAAGTGAAGGTCCATCTTGTATAACCAACCTGCAAATTAAGCACGACTTGTTTAAATAAGTGTTTTGTTTTAAATATCAGTAAGGAGGCACCATGGTTGATAGAAAACAGTTATATCTACTCAGAAAAGAATAAATTAAAGACAACTTATTGACGTGCTATTATGATGTTATTATTGTGTATTGTCTGTATCGACGTGATTGTACTGAACTTTTAAGCGTAGAACCATGAAATATGTATAAATAAAAACAACTAACAGTCTGTTTCACAATTTCAGTGACCGGCTACGAGTCTGACCGCGAAGAGTGGAAGAGCAGCCGATCCCAGTTCTCGACGACGGCTTTCGACAGCCTCGCTCGACCGACCAAGATGGCGATGGCGCTAACGCTACGAAAACCCCAAAGATTGGAGCCAGTACCCCAGTATTACCGAATGCCCAGCGAGAAACTAACGCCGATGCCATTTAGACCGAATAATTTCCTGCAGCGACCGCCGCGGCTGCCGCGACCAAACACAGACATGAAGAGAAACCTGTTGAATACGGACCACAGGAAATTTACCTCATTACAAAGCCTGGAATTACCTAAGAAGTTAAGTGAGCCGAAGAAGCAGCAGATGGATCCCAAGAAAAATAACTACTCCAACATTTCACACAGAATAACTGGTTTGACAAATAAGTTAAGAGATTTAGGTAACCCTAGTAACACGATTGGTAGATTTAAGGCCCAGTCTCACGGTGATGTGGCGAATCTGAAACCAGTGTTGAAGATGAATGGCCACGACGGAGCAAAGCGGTCGGTAGTCAGGACCTGCAGTGCGGAACCACCAAAGAAAGTTACATTCAGCGCTTTTGCTACCGTCCAGGTCGTGTAGATATTGTTACTGGTTTAGTGCTAACTGGTCTGATTTCTCTAATGATCTTTATTAATTAAAAGTAAATTTATTTCATCATGTCTTTTAGAGACAGTTGAATTATTCTTAACAATAAGGGAGAGGCTTAATTAATCAGATATTAGTAAAATCAGACAAAGTTAATCGATTGTGTCTAACATATTAATCCAAGGACTGACTGATTATAAGAATATTATCCAATGTAACAATAGATTGTAGATATCGTCGGTCAAAGTTAATTTGTAATGTTTAAACAACGAGGAGGTCAGGCCGGGAATTTTGTGTAAATACAAATTAAAATGGCGTTTCAAGTCATGAACGCATAATTTAACGTTTACTTGTTCGTTATTATTATCCTCTTAATTTTAAGGCTGTTTTAAGATAGCTTGTCTTCCAGTAAGATGCAAAAGCCGATAATTCACTAGAAGACTAGTGAATTATCGGCTTTTGCATCTTCAGTATTTTATGCTTCTTGGATCTTAAATATAAAAATAATTAAATTGAAATTAATAATTTAAAGATATATATTTATACAACATTATTTTTAGTTTATGCGAAAGCCGAAACACCTGTCCAGTATTTTTATATAAAGAATCTATGCACAAAATTTCAAAACTGTATCATGAAAAACCACAAAGTTATAAGCTTGTTATGTTACCTGGATATCCGTACAAATACACTGTCACCAACGGCGTACGGCGGCGGCGGCGGGCGTCCGGCGTCCCCGCGCCGTTTTCCATCACACTGTCTGGCAGGCTTTGGACTGTCGTAATGGTCTTGTGTAGGGTAGCGCTTGCGAATAGGTACTTAGTGTCGCATGATGTCCATATTATAATTTTTTTTTAATATTTTTGGGAAAAAATATAAAATGATTGGAATCGATTCAGTTACTTATTCTGAACAAACTATATTCAGGTTTCGCATATACTAAAAATAATGTTGTATATTACGTCTTGTAAAAATATGTATGACTTAAAATCCCTTTAAAATTCTGATAACGTTTGATTCTGATCTGACAGTTGAGAAAGATGCATCAAGCTTATGTCATGAGATGTCATGAGTAGTTGATTAGGACAAAATTTACGAAAATTGTAAACAGATAAAAATTAAGTACTAAAACCCACCCATGTTCCTTCTATAGCCCTTTACGTTCCGGGGCCGCGGTATCTCTTTCGAACAACCCGCAACCCCGGCAGGCGGAGGCTCTGGCAAGCCCCTCTGCTTTGCTGACATCTCTTTGAGGCGCGCGTGATACACGAACGCGCCGTCGACAAGGCCTGTCGTCAATTGACGGACAGACGGTGAGCTACCCATTGCTCACCGTCCACAGGCCCGCATCTACGGTGGCCGGGAGTCGTCTCGCGGCACCCGGCGCCCGGGGCGTCTCCCGCGGCGGCTGGGTTGGTTTGAGGTTCTCTCCCTCAAACGCCCGGCCTCCTCCTTCACTAGCATTACTGCTTCGCAGAAGGAGGTGACCGCGTCCCATTCCCTCTCGCTCCGGACAATGGCCTGAACCAGGGCCGGACGCGAGAGGTCGCCGCCACCGATCGCCTCCACGAGGGCACGGCGGTGCTCCGCCCCGCGCTGGGCAGACCGCCACTGTGTGCTCCACCGTGTCCTCCGGGCGATCGTCACAATGGTGACACCCGGGCGTTTCCTCCCGCCCGATTATGTGCAGGAACCTCCCGAAACTTCCGTGTCCGGTGAGGACGTGCGTCAGGCGGTAGGTGAGGACGCCATGACGCCTCTCCAGCCACTCCTCAAAGAGGGGACTTACCGCCACTATTGCGGCGTGCCCTGCACGGGGTTGCGACAGTCGCTCTCTCCATGCCACCATGAGATCGCACCGGAGGTCTGTCCACTGAGCGGCAATTTGCCGCGGCAGCGGGTTTTCCCCCCGGTGTAGTGCCTCCGCGCGCCACTCAAACAGGCGCGCGAGCACTATCGCCTCCAGATCCCACGGAGCAATCCGGCAAGGACGCTCGCTGCCTCGCCGGAGATCGTGCGGTAGCCCCGGATCAGCCTAATGGCAACCACCTTTTGGGGCGCGTTCAGGTAATGGGCGGCGCGCCGCCCTATAGAACGCGCCCATACCGGGGCCCCGTAAAGGGCCATGGACCGCACGACTCTTTGGGTAGGCCTTACCGCGCCTTTTATGCAGGTTTACGATGCGTTGCGGCCCGATGCGGTTGATATATTTATGTTCTTTCCTTTACGTATACTTACGACTCAAGTCCCTCCGTTGCGCTGATGTTATGAAATGCCACCAATCTTTGTGTGAGAGATTGCGGTCGGTCAGTTTCACGCAAACCGTGGTTATTCGACAAAAATATTAATTGTTATTTATTTATTCTTTACGAATATATATTATAGACAGTAACGACAATATAGGCTTCATATTTTTATCGATATTTTTTGTTCGAGTACGTCTATATTTAGTTCACTGCTTCTTCTAATATATTTCAAGAGTTAGTTAAATACTGTTTTCTAAACATCCCCGTAAAGCTCAGTTTTTATTATTACATTTAAAACCTTATACTTTTTTTGTAATTTATTTAAATTTAACATTTTTTTTATTTAGTGTCACCTCAATTCTTTTTAAGGTCCTAAGCCATCACGATTTTCATCTAATAGCTGTATTCACGTTAACAACTTGCTTCCCAATACTTAGGCACTTAGCACTTGATAAAAGCACATAGTTTATTTTAGTCGTAACTTGTGGTGTCTAGATCCCCATAGAAAATTAATATTATAATTGAGTGATGGAAAATAAATACGTTATGTGGCATCCTAGTCGTTACAATTTTGAAATAAAACTATTTGTACTATGTAACGGCAAGAAAGGTTTCAAGATTTTTGTAAACATTTTCTTTATGTGTTTTGATTCGATTTTAATGATATTGGATTTGAGATAGAAAGAAGCATATTTGTCAAACTTTGTATAGAAGTTTAATAATACTATGTATTTAAAACAATGTTTAGAGTTATAATAATGAAAGTAAGATTTCTTAAGTGTGTTTAAATATCTGTAAGTATAATTAGAATAATACAACTTAATATAATTCGTTCTTGTAAAATTGTAACTAATTTCTATAAGTATTACTATATAAATAAAAGTCATAACTAGTTTGGCATAATAATTATTTGCATAAATAGAGGTATTTCGAATAAGTTTTGTTTGTATTAATTATTGTGTGTGCATTAATAATAACGCTGTTTGATTTTGTTGTTACTATTTTCATTAGATATTGTTTTGAAAAATAATAAAATGTTTGTTTATTAAAAATATTTTCTGTTTTTAATCGTTCCCCGACTTGACTGATTGGTTAAATGTTCTTTCCACTATTGGGTAGGTATACCATAATTAAAAACACCCCAGCACCAGTGAGTGCAAATAATAAAACATTATAGTACACCTGCCATATTGACGTCAATATGGCGGGTGTACCTTACTTTCTAAATAATTTCGTTGTGAAAGAGGTACAGATATTTTAGAACTAGGTACTAAATAATAGTACATTTTAGGTACATTTTTTGGTAATTAGTATAATTTAATTCGCTATGGTACACCCGCCATCTTGACTCTCACCAGCACCAGCAAGTATCATTATTTAAAATCTATTTTATTTTTGTAACATAGGTAGTCAAAACAGGTCTTAAATAAAGTTCATAGGTCGCTATGCCAAAAAGCATACAAATATGGTTTCCTAAAAATTAGAACAATACTAATCATTTGAGGGGTAATCACAAATGATTTGGTAGGTATGTTAATTTTTTTTTTGTAATAAATAAAAACAAAAATTCATAACTGTCACAATAATGGAGTAGCATCTATAGTCAATGTAAAATTTCATGTGTGTAAAAATAATTATTGTATTTTTTACCGTTGATAAATCAAATTTGGATCGATGCACAGCGCTTGCATGTGACCATGTGGTCCAAAAATATCACTAATGCTACAGTCCCGCGGCAACCCCATCGACACCCTAACGCATTCTTGCTTGCACACGTAGGGCGTCGTACGTCTTTCGTTTGTATTTGGTCCACAAACGGCACATTTAGAAGACCAAGAATTAAAACCCGAACAAGCGAATTTGTAAAAACCAGAAAAAAACATAACAGAACATTTTCTTAAACTATCTGATCTTTTCTCTGGTTGACCTACGGGGACCCTATGAAAGTGGCCTTAAAGCCTTACATGGCCCCTAGGTAACAAGAGAACGAGCTATAATTCCCCACTGAGTATCTACAGGGTACAAGAGATTTTTCCAACTGTTCCCTCAATGTAGATTTATGCTGCAAATAGACGCAATTATCTATAATATTTTTTCAGATAGAGTTCACTTATTACTCGACCTGTACTTATATCCTATACATATTATAAAAGCGAATGTGAGTTTGTTTGTTACGTCTTGACGCCTAAATGGCTAAACCGATTTTGATGAATTTTGGTACAATGATAGTTAAGACCCTGGAGACGGACATAGGCTTAAAGTGAGAAAGGAGGGAGAAAGAGGGAAGAAAAGGGAAAACTAAGCTTTGCTATTACAATAAATAAAGCGCAAGGGCAAACTACAGGTAGCAGGTACCTGCAAATCAGGAAAAGGGAACTGTGTGACCCCGAATTTAATGCGAGCGAAGCTGCGGACAAAAGCTAGCAGTTTATATTTTGGAAATTGACATAGCTAAGCCTTCCGCCTCAGGGTATACGTTTTTATACATGACATCCACTTTATCTTTATTTTTACATTACCCATCTGTATTTGAGTATAATCAAAAGCACTGTAAAAATGTACACCTTTTTAACCAATATCTTCCCCTTCTCTGAGAGGAGCGGGGGGAGTGTCAGACTTTTACTGACTGAAACACACACATGTTTCTTCTTTTGCCGTTTCTGTTCCGGGGCCTCGGTATCTCTTTCGAACAACCCGCAAACCCGGCAGGCAGTGACTCTGGCAGGCTCCTCTGCTATGTTGACATCTCTTTGACCGCTTAACATTCCCGGATGCCACAGATCGGCCGCCGATCGCTACTACGAGGACACAGCGGTGCGCCTCCCAAGCTGGGCAGACCGCCATAGTGTGCTCCACCGTGTCCTCCGAGCGAACATGGTACAGCTTCGGAACCAAATATTTTACAAACTAGAAATCTAACTTGTACCAAATCGAAAAGGCTACTCAACTCATTATATCTTACATTACATAACACTCTATCAGACATAATAAAAGCATAAAAAACATTACTTTTACTTCCAAATATTATCTCCAAACACAAACAATGATATAATTGTGTGATTAACAGCACTTTATTCAAATTTATTTAAACAAGTTATCATTTTAGAGGACCAATGTCAGGGTTATCAAAATTTTATCGACGGCCATTAATCTTGAACACCAAATGGTCATTTTTATTTGAGAGAGCTCTGAGCCTGCCTCTCTCTTTCTTTTGTACGGAATATGAATGAGATGGGCATCATTTGTTTCACGTAAGACCGATTGTGCGTAAAATCATAATCGTGTATTGCGATTTTCATGAAGTTTCGTACTCAGTGTTGTTGAAGCAGCCGTGTAAAAAGGTAGGTTTTTAATACATAATTATTTCGCGCTATGTGTACCGACATTGCACATTGATGCTAATTTGTAGATCTATTGATACAAAGACTAGACTAGCAATTAGCGTGTACTTAAAATGTCACTTATATGATCGAAATTCAACGACGACGACTTACCTACCTTCGAGTACTTTAAAATATAAGCCCACAATTTCCCTTTCGCAGAAATATCATATATGAACTATTGAGTTGTTAAAACTCTTGTAGGTATCTAAAAGAACTTATCTGGGCTTCCGACATGGTTTCAGACAAAACGATGGATTAAAGAATAACAGAATAACGCAAAACATTTAATTTTAATTTACGTAAGTATATAATTATGCTAATCTTATTTTTCCCGTGCCAGTCACCATGTCCCTGGTAGCACAAGCGTTTGAGGCGAGCAAGATCGTGCCGGATGTCATCCCGACACCGCCCACCATCAACATTGAGGTAAGATCTGAGATGTTTAGTATTTCGGAGATAACTTTTATATATCTTTATCAATTTCACGAAAATATAATGTAATCTATGTTGGTTGGTTACTGAAATTTTCTTTTAATATTTGTAAGTAATAATCTCTATATTATGACAACTCAGTTCTTCGTATGGCTAGATTATTCTTTTGGTAAGTCATACAAATTATAAATAGGTTACACAATCGGTTTGCTTAAAATATAAGTTTTTGCCGGAAGCTCAAGGCACCCACAGTATTGTCCGGTTGAGTAGCTTACAACCTGATAGTCTGTATGTATTTGTGGACAGTAAAAAATAATTGTTATCATTTAATGTAGATTACTTTCATTCATTTATTCAATAACGGTTTTTACATTGTGTCTCAATTTCTATAATTAGCTACATAGGTACATGCAATTCCACTTTAAATCAAATTAGTAAATTATAAGTAGGTAGCAGTAGGTAAGTGCGTTGTAATTAATGAATTAAATTAAGGGGCAAATGTTATCGAAGAGGTAGATTGTAGACGAGATAATAAGGTTGTTGATTATTTCACACATGTTATGTCATATCGTTAGAAAAATCGAAAACATGGACTAATTAATTGGAAATCAATCATTCATTCATTTTGATAAGATAAAATAAATGAATGACATAATAATCTAATTACGATAATCAACTAATCCCATAGAATTGCTACTTCTGATATGAAGACTGTCTCGGGATAACGAAACAAATATAGTAAAGAGAAGGTGGAGTCAGGGAGACTCTCCGATGGAATCAAAGGGAAAATCACTGGCTTACTCATCAGTTCATCACAAATCAATAAATCTCAAAAACTATAAGTTTTAGGAATCCCAAATTTTGCATAGGGCTTTCTTTTAGGACGTAGGTGACGACATTTTGTAAAATTCGACCCCTAAGGGAGTGAAACACCTTCCTGGGTTGTTCAAAGAGTCACAAAAGGCAAAAGAAA
Organism: Ochropleura plecta; assembly: GCA_905475445.1. NCBI lineage: Eukaryota > Metazoa > Arthropoda > Insecta > Lepidoptera > Noctuidae > Ochropleura > Ochropleura plecta. The sequence goes on along the minus strand of FR997744.1, from coordinate 4,563,599 downwards.
GAACATGGTCGAGTTTTAGTCGGTAAAAGTCTGAGACTCCCCCCCCCCCCGCTCCGCCCAGAGCAGGGGAAGTAATTTGATGAATGCCCACCAGCAAAAAAAATTGCTGAAACAGGGTGGCAAATTTTGTATGGAAGAACGCGTTTCCTTGACGGCATTACTCGAAATTCAGCATAGGTATTACGTACTTCACGAAATTTATTACGGTAGTAAGATACATAAATGTCTTGATATACACAGTGTCCGTTGTATCGTATAATCATTTTATCGGCCCATAAACGCTGCACCTACCTACTTTATACAATAGGAGTGTATATCTCTGAAATAATCGCAGAATGGCAATGATACCTACAAAAATGCATGGGTATAATGAATATATTGATAAGCCAGTCGCAGAAGGTCGCATGTTATGCAGGCAGAACCTACTAATATTGTAGTAATGTGAAGCTGAATTGTTTTGAAATTGCACGCGTTAACACGATAACTCACGTAGACTAACAATGGTGATATCGTATATATTTCATTCTCTATCCTTACACATTTTCCACGTAATATCTGAACGTTTCCAGTTGAAGTACCCGAGCGGCGTGGTCGCGTCCCAGGGTAATGAGCTGACCCCCACGCAGGTGAAGGAACAGCCCAGCGTGTCCTTTAACGCTGACCCCGACAGCTACTACACGCTCATCTTCACAGGTTAGTAGCAAAACTTTGAGTAGGTTTTCGGTTTTATTACGAACTTCAGATATGTATAGTCACCAAATGTATTTAAAAACAGCCTTTAAGAAATATAAATTACTTTTCCTTCAAACTCAGGTATCAAAATTCCGTATTTAGGTAGGTATTCTTTAGGGTGGACATTTCAGTCAGTAGCAACCATTGTCACGGCTGGGTTTGTGCCTGGACGATAGCAATAGGGTTCGCCTCCTATTACACTGGATATAATTTGCGAAATGTGGGTGTAACTGGAACTGGGTACACATCTGCCTAACCCTTCGGGGAATACAGGTGTGACTTTATGTTTTATATGTGTGTTCTTTATATATCTTTATGATTTTATCATAATCTCATTTGGTTGTTGCGGCTTATTGCAAACAAACTGTGTTGAGTTATGTTTGCTAAAAGTTGTCACTACCAACAAACCATTGTGCTCCCTCAGACCCCGACAACTACGACGGCCCCGAGCCCGTATACCGCGAGTGGCACCACTGGCTAGTCGTCAACATCCCCGGCAGTGACGTCAGCAAGGGGGACGTGCTCTCAGGGTACATTGGCTCCGGTCCACCAGAGGGCACTGGCATCCACAGATACGTGTACATCGTCTACAAGCAGCCTGGCAAACTCAGTTTTGACGAGAAGGTCTTGACTAACAAGTGAGTATCTTTTGTTTACGTAACTTCACGTTTTTTTCCTTAAAGAGTCAGGCAGAGGTACGTGTTTTTAGCAAAATGTACGTTACGGTTGATTCATGACGAGCCTAACGTAGCTGTCTCTTAGGTTTTGAGTTCACAAGCGTGCTTACCATAAGGCCCTAGGTTCGTTCGTTTATTATTTGCCAGGTTTGCGGGTAGTTCTAAAAAGATACCGCGGCACTGGAACACAAAGGTCAAAAGAAAAAATATGGATGGGTTTCAGTCAGTACAAATCTGACATTCCCTCCTGCTCTGCCCAGAGCGGAGTTATATGATGATTTCCCATCCGCATCTCTTTCGAACAACCCGCAACTCCGGCAGACGGTGGCCCTGGCAAGTCCCTATGCTTTGCTGACATCTCTTTGAGGCGCACGTGGAACACTAACGCGCCGTCGATACAGCCTGTCGTCACTGGACGGACCAACGGTGAGCTACCCATTGCTCACCATCCACAGGCCCGCATTTACGGTAGCCGGGAGTCCACCTGACACCCGGAGCGTCTCCTGCGGCGGCTGATTCAACATACAATTATTTTGTAATCTCCTTGTCCTCAGATCTATTGATGGCCGTGCCGCTTTCTCCACCAACAAATTCGCAGAGAAGTACAACCTGGGAGCGCCTGTGGCCGGCAACTTCTACCGCGCGCAGTTCGACGACTACGTGCCACTGTTGTACAAGAGTCTAGGCGTTTGAATTGTTATGCTGTAGGAATGTCATGTAAATAGTTATTGTTTTCTAAGTAAACCTGTGTTAAATGTGTGAGGTGTTTTATTATAGTATCTGTATATTTTTTTTCATACTGTCATATCGTAGCAATTGTTAAAAAAACTGCTAGACTTCCAGGGTTGATTTTTTCACAGCACAAAGGGGCCAAACAGACTTTAGTAAAATTATGATTTTAACTCGATACTTCCAACCGTTCCCGAGATAAAGAGTCTTAACGGACAGACAGGCGGACATCAAAGTGATCTAATCAGGGTTCCGTTGTTTTTTCCTTTTCCTGTACGTAACCCAAAAAAAAAACAGATCAGCTTAAAGAGCGTGTGGTATGAATTTATCACCAGGCTTGGGCTTTCCCAACATGTACTATCATTTAGAAAACGACTCATGCTTATGAACTTACTGAGCTGTAAGAAGTAAGTACTCACCTCAATATCACTCCCTGAAAGAATAAGGTCGTTGCGTACCATAGACTATACTTTACAATCAGGTGGCTATTTTATTGGACTATTAACTGATCCAATATACATAAATTCGAGGTTGTGTTTTTTATAGCTAAAGTTGAAACCACTTATGTATGTTAAAAGGAATCTAACTACATTTGAACTTAGCAGATGTACTTTAAATAAATATAACACGCCGAAGCGTTATATTTGTAACGAAAAGTGTATGTTTCTTTTGGAAATTACTGATTTCTCTTATAAAAATGCACATATTCTCTTAGCTATATCAGTAAAGATCACCACTATCTCTTTTCTGGTCAAAGAGGAATTCTACACCTGCTTTATACAACAACACGTAGTTTATAACTTTCTTTAAGTCTATGTACTTAGCGTTTATGATTGGTATGGCATAAAAAATATTATACAGCCTGAGTCTAATTAACGTATCATCCTTGTTGTCAGATTTGTTAAATCTGTTTTAAGTAACTACTTTATAAAGCAACGTTTTGGTATAAATTTTATATACCTATATGGTGAATATTGATATTACTCGTCAATCAAGAGGTCGCAAGAGCTACTGCTGCATTATGTCCTGGGTACGACTCCCGGGTCAGGCAAAGCGTTATTGGGTTTCTCCATTATAATGCTACGGAGTCTGGATTTGTGCCCGGTTGGAGCTAGGTACACCTCTGCCCAATCTTTCGGGGATACAGTCCTGATTTAATGCCATACCTACATAAACTCATGCTTTTTTCCATGACAGTAGGCGGCAAAACGATTCTACTTCATACATACTCATTCTGCTTCGTCTATATATTTAGACGCCCATGTACTCGTAAATTAGACCGTAATAATTTAATTAGTGTGTCTGAATAACACATTATCAGGTTTATCTTAACTCAAAGACAAATAACAAAATTAATACTTAAGATGGCCAAGTGATACCGATGTAATTTTATATTCCATGCACTGTGTAAATAATCGGCTAAGTGCTAGTTCGTACTCGCGCACGAAAGGTACCATTTTTTTTAAAACGTTGCCCCACACTTGGAATTTCTCCTGTATCGTAGGTGAGTTCACAAACACTTAAACTCTCATACACAAACAGCCACACCTAAAACAACTAGGTCATATAAATATTTGTTCCGTGCGGGGATCGAACCCGCGACACGCAGCGCAGCAGTCGATCACTCAGCCACTGCGCCGACCGTGCATCACCATTCCCTCTCGCTCCTGACCATAGCCTGAACCAGGGCCGGACGCCAGAGATCGCCGTCGCCGATCGCCTCTACGAGGGTACGGCGGTGCTCCGCCCAAGCTGGGCAGACCGCCACTGTGTGCTCCACCGTGTCCTCCGGGCGATCGTCACAATGGTGACACCCGGGCGTTTCCTCCCGCCCGATTATGTGCAGGAACCTCCCGAAACTTCCGTGTCCGGTGAGGACCTGCGTCAGGCGGTAGGTGAGGACGCCATGACGCCTCTCCAGCCACTCCTCAAAGAGGGGACTTACTGCCACTATTGTGGTGTGCCCTGCACGGGGTTGCGACAGTCGCTCTCTCCATGCCACCATGAGATCGCACCGGAGGTCTGTCCTGAGGTTGAGCGGCAATTTGCCGCGGTAGCGGAGTTTCCCCCCGGTGTAGTGCCTCCGCGCGCCACTCATACAGGCGCGCGAGGACTATCGCCTCCAGATCCCACGGTGGCAATCCGGCAAGGAGGCTCGCTGCCTCGCGTTTGGCCCCCTCAGAATGGGCAGGAGCCGCTTGAAAGCAGCCCCGGCCCGCTCGAGTTTGGGAGCCAAACGTCGGAAGTGCTCCACGAAATTCCACCGGCTGTCAAGGACGATTCCCAGGTACTTCATCGTCGACCCGACGCCGATGCGAACCCTGTCAGCTGGGCTGGCGGCCCCAAGACCGATCCCTGTGGGACACCGCACGACATCTCTCGCCGGTTCCACTCTCCAGAGCGACCGGGGTAGATGACGGCCCTGTCCGTCAGATATGCATACATATCCCCTTAAATATTTATTTTGTTCTGTTTGTTAGTATTTCTTGTTATAGCGGAAACAGAAATATATCATCTGTAATATATCTACTGCCTTTTGGCAGACGGACGGACATTGTCCCGTTTTACCCTTTGGGTAAGGAACCTTAAAAAATTACCTGCATTTGGTGCCTGCTTCCACAGGGAAAATGAAAGTTTTGATTACATTCAAATCGTTTTAATAAGAACCCGTAGAAAATATTGTAAATCCGCTTAAATTATATATATTTACATAATTAATACGACTGCTGAGCATGAAGTCCTGGGGTCGATTCCCTGGTGTCAAATCGGTGCGGATATTGGATTACAGATGAGTTATACTTATTTAATGTACTGGTTATCGGGTTTTTCCCCTAATGCCCGTGTGGTGATGTGGATGGGTACACTTCACGACCCCGATATTATAAACGGTGCACAGGTGCGCGCGTCGAAAATTGAAAGTCCAAAAGACATGAACTGATTAGGCATGGATAACAATCTAAGAATAGTATAATAATAAAATATGGTTGAACTCCATCGATGCTTTACTTCGTTAGTGCTTGCCCACGTAGGATCGCGCCAGCACGGTAGACGCGGCGAGTCGTTTTTAAATTGGCTGCCAGGTGTGTGCGCGAGGTCGTTTCTAGCAATTAATTCAAACTAGTCGAATTTACCTGACGCGAAGTCGCGAGTGAATCGCGTGCTCCGTGACTGGTTCGACGTGAACTCACACAAAGAACATCACATGTTTGATATTGCCGCGAGTTAACGTGAACGATCACTTAGTGTTGATACCAACTAATGCTTTTAATCAGTGTTTGCGTTGTGTATAAAAGTATCCATACGGAGTAAAGAGTTAATAGTGGTTGCAGATAGTCAGAGGCCAGGAAGTCTGAAAACAACTCACACCGAGGGGTATCGTTTTACCTAGTACTAATTGGGTTGTGTACCATGTAAAATACTGGTATCCAGCTGCATCCGGTTAGACTGGAAGCCGACCCCAACAAACTTTTGTAAAGGGACGAAGGGATGATGATGACTTAGAAAGTGAGCTCACACATACCGTGTGGAAAGAGTATTGTAGTTTTGTGCACGAAGTGAATAAAAACCGAAGGTGTGACATTTCAAAGATTTAATACCAACATTAAAGCACTCGTTAGAACGACCATAAAGTTCGCTGTAGACCTTTGGCCGTCGCTTACCCTAGCGCCGAGTTGCTTGTAAAGAAGGGGCACGTAGTCGTCATACTCCGCTTGGTAGAAATTGCCCGCGATCGGGTCACCCAAATTGTACTTCTTGGCGAATTTACGAACCGAAAAGTATGCGCGGTTCGCCATCGATCTGGAAATGGAAGTAGACGTTATTGGTTTGATTCAAAAAGGCATCCTCAACATAAAAAATTGCACCAACAGATCTTCATTTCCGTTCATTGAAGTACACAATATAGGAACCAAGTATAAACTACCGACCTATTTGTAAGTCTGGGTTCATCAAACACCATTCTGTAAGGCGCAGGGTGCTCAAAAACTAAGAACACATATCTGTGCAGGCCGGTGTGTTCTGCGGGGCCTGCGCCAACGTACTCAGCGATAGTGTCCCCGGCACCGACAATGTTGCCGGGGACGTTCACAACCAGCCAGTGAAGCCACTCGCGTAATGTCGGCTTTTTGCGGGAAGGCGCATCGGGATCTGGATTAAACACAAACATCCATTCATATAATATTAAGGACACGCTCCGGTAGTCGAATAGTTAGTTCCGGGTGTTTGAAAGGTTATATAGGCACGCGGGGTTTTTACCCCGTCGTCGAGCTTTTGCTCGACTACAAATTCAATGCACAGTGGGGTTGGACATTGACACGCAGTCTTTCATACTCAGTTATTATATTCATCGAACTCATAACAACTTTGAACTAAATCTAGCAGTAAATTGAAAACTCACTAAGGATGATTAATTTTCATTTTAGTCTTGAAGTAAAACTAGACTTGGAAGTTGAATGACGTGCAAGCTTTAATTGACATTCAACATAAGGATACCTGTGGTAGGTTAAGTAATTATGGGGTCGATTGTTACTACGCAGATTCCTAAACATGAGCATGTCAAATACACCAATGGGGTAAGTGAACGGTAACAACTTGTCATAATACGAACCAATCATCACGACAGTGTAAAACTTGGAAGGGATGACATCCCATGCGACCTCGGGGGTGTTTTTAGCCTGAGTTGGAGTCAACACGTCGCCTACGCTCAGTGCTGGGCTGTTGCGGTAAATCACCTGCAGTAAAATAGGAATAAACATTATCCAATCTAGAGGTAGGTAGTTAAATGTTTATAAATAACCATTAATTCAGAAAACAAGTCTATTTTTTATTCCATTGCAATATGTTTCACTGTCTTGTTGTAAGAATATTATGTACCTACATAATATAATTAATACTATTTACAATTTGAAGTTCTGCCATAATAACCTAACTAACAATCTCTAACTTATTCAGTAAAATACACTAAAGTTATCGAACGTTCTAAAAGTTACTTTTCAGTAAAATCAGTAGATAGGTATTATACAGAATCAGAATCATTTACCTATGTGCTTAAAATATAGGGGTAATGAGGTGTTAATATTGGTAGTTTAGGCACAAACTACATTTTACCTGTTTAGGGCAGGCAAATACCTACCTATAATTTTACATTAGTAAAATAATGCGTCATTAAGCTAAACATGCCGGTTAAGCTTAAGTTAATTTAAATCAAACTAAAATGTAAGTATGCTCACATCAGTTATAATTATAACTTATAGATAATATTAGTCAGCGTAGGTACCTATGTTACCATACTCACCCAATGACATTACAATGATTTCGGCATATTTGAGAAATTGTGACGTGCTTTACAGCTTCATTAGATAATTGGAACAAATTTACGCTTGAAAGGTTATCATCTCTTGGATAGTTACATGTTTTCATACTCCTTAATGTGCATTTTGTTATCAGTCTAGCCAATTAGCTAAGTATTATAAAACAAGAATTTTAAGTTCTGTATAAATGCCCGTCTAATTGCATGGCATTAAATAGTATAAAACATAGTGTCTATTAGGATTACCTAATTTAATATGACGGATATTTTTAGTGTTTTCTTTTAATTAAGTAATTTATTTTTTCGTTGTTAAATTAGTTGTTTAATGAGCATTATGCAGGGTGGCAACGAACCTTTCACGACCAACCACGGCCAACCACGCCTGTTAATAAAGTTTGAAACATTAAAACTTAAATAATGACATCACTCAGGTCCACCCTGTCCCATTACTGTCCTCCCCCAGCGACGCCCTAAGCCGAGGCTCGCACCACACTGGACCTTTAACGTGTAGTCGCTTAGGGCATTATTTAGAAAAAAAACTTACTTCTTAGAATATAATTGATTTGAACTCTTAATACGTCCATAAATAGCTGTGGTTTAGCCAGATCAAAAAAGTATCGCAATAACGCGACGTCTCTCCGTCGCGTTATTGCGATACTTTCAAATGCCTTTCAGCTTCGTTAAGGGTTTTTTTTACACCATTTGGAGCATATAGTGCTCTTCTATATACTCCTGTATACCTACCTATGTTATAATGTAACTACCTATTGTTTAACAAACATAGTAAATCCTTACTAATATCATAAAAGCGAAAGTGACTTTCGCTTTTATGATATGACATGACATGTTTGTTACGTCTTCAAGCCTCAATGGCTAAACCGATTTTGATGATTTTTGGTACAGAGATAGTTGGGATCCAGGAGACGGACATAGGCAAAAAATTGAGAAATGAGGGAAGAAAAGGGAAAACTTAGCATTGCTTTAACAATAAATAAGACGCAACAGCAAAAACTACAGGCAGCACTCAGCAGGTACCTGCAAATAAGGACAGGGGAACTGTGTTACCCCGAAATTAACGCGAGCGAAGCCGCGGGCAAAAACTAGTACCTAAATGATAAAAGATTGAAGAAGCTCATTAAGTGAAATGAATATGTTACTACTAGGGAATATAATCCCGTATGACAACTTCAATCCTGGTATTAGTAGGGCCTGGTGATTGTTCTCAGGATTCTACCTAATTCACACAAACCACCCAATGTTTCTTTGATGTTTAATTTATCTTTTCTTAACAACTGGAAATTATCGCAAGCGCGGGTCTCTGATTTATAATATAAAATAACTTACAGACATGAGCCCAGCCGGCACAACGTCCAACACATCAGGAATAATCTTACTGTTTAAAAATGCCTGCTTTTCACTCGTTCCATAGTACTGAGCTGATACAAAACTATTCACTAAAGCCACAACGACTAATAAACACAACCGACTCATCTTGACAGCCAGGCAATAATAGATACAAAAAGCGGACTGAATCATAAAATTATCTGTTTGTTAGCTTCTTAATTCTATCTTTTTACGAGCTTTTTGGTGATAAATGTAATTATGGCATAAACATTAGATAAGTTACGTTGTGTATTTATGTACCTTGCTCTCAAAACCGACACCGGCGGGGGACATGATCTAGCACCAAAAGATCGAAGATCATTAATTTGACATCTGGCCAGCAGCAGAAGGGTCGTGGTCGTTGTCAGTTAGTGGAAACTTTATAAGCTAATTAGCTGCTCATGGGGATCCCCCATGTAAAATTAATAAAACAAGTTTTTGACATTTCGTATTGGATGATTGAGTCCGTGATTTTCTCTTTCATATATTGTGAGTGAATGCCACATCTATCAAGAGGAGTCTATTATATAAGTCGCTACACGCTCATTAGGACTCTTTTAAATCATTCAGATCCAGCTGCTTGTCCCTTTGCTGTCCTCCCCCAGCGACGCCCTAAGCCGAGGCTCGTAACCCACGGGGGCTGGGGGGGGGCGACAAACTCATAGTTTGAACTGCGAGCCATTCATAAAAAAAATATGTCTCTTTGTTCGTGTGGGCAGAGGTTTCCCTTAACAAGTTCAGATAAGGAAAACATCTGCCCGTCTGGATAGGCAATCCTACTTTTTCGAATTTTACTTAAAGTCCGCTTGGTTTTTATGGTTAGTAAATTCAAAAACTAACTGTCTCTTCGAATGTTGTATTTTTTAAGAATAGATTTATGTTCTGTCAAAGCAGTGCAGGTGGCATGTAGTTGACGTTGAGTTTCTTGCAGTAAGGTTGTATGTTTTCACTCTATGTAACCATATGGTTATTAGTATCTGAACCAGTACACACATGTAGATCACATGCACTCTTACAAGTACCATAAGAAGCCGCTAGGGTGGGTTGCGTAGTCTTAGAAAAGTTAGGCAGAAAAGGAATAATTCACGATCACCATTTCACACAGGATCTGTAAGTAAATTAAGCTATTTTTTGACAAAAAATAAGTATATTCAACACTTTGAATGAATGGAACCAGTTCTACTATCATTTCCCATCACATATAATGGGTTGTATATACCAGCAGTCTTAGCTTAAATGCCAAGTTGTTCGTACAAGATCGGCACATATTCGTCCCATTCAGCTTGGTAGAAGTTGCCGGCGATCGGGTCGCCCAAACCGTACTTATCGGCGAAATCGCCAATCGAGAAAAGTTCACGGTTTTCGCCTGACCTGGAAATAGTTGAATATCTGTATTGAATGTCTGACGTACACTAAGCATTTGTTTATTCAACGTATTCAGATAAAGTAGATTTGGAATTCTAAAAGGATAGCAGAAATATCAATACTTAAAGTACCACAAAGGCTCTCAGTTGTGGAAATCTTGCACAACATATTATCAGTCTGTCTTATACTGACCTGTTAGTAAGTCTAGGTTCATCAAACTCCAGTTCGGAAGGTTGCTGGTACACTAGAAAAACATATCTATGCAGGTAGCTGTTCTGAGAGGGTCCGGCGCCGACGTACTCAGCGATAGTCTCCCCTGAATTGACGTCTGTGCCAGGAATGTTGCTAACTAACCAGTGTAACCATTTGCGTGCTGTCGGCGACTCGCGAGAAGGCGCATCAGGATCTGGAATTTTAATTTACTTTCAGCTTGCTGGGACAATATATTAAAAATTTTCGAGAGAGAAGAGTTTGGCGCTTTTAGGAGCGAAAAGAAGGATGGTCATTTCGTACCAGACTATGAATATAAAATTTTAATGTCCTGTTGGTAATGTGAAGCAAGGAATCTTTCAGGTTCGACAGAATACTAATCCGCCATCGCTACGGCGTACGTACAGCTTGCCAGAGGCCTACCAACCCACGTCATGGAGCCTATGTATGAGTGGTATGTACCTAAGTACAGTCAACCAACCTAATAGATATACAGGTTCGAGTGATATAGTTGAAGTTTTCTTAGAAACCGGTGGATGTTATCCTTTGGTTACGTTTCTTAGGTTGGTTATAGTCATCCAACCATCTCTGTTGGATTAAGAACGCCTTCACCACTTCTCCGAAGGGTAACGAAAGAGTAAGTACTCGACACAATACTAACCAGCCATCGCCAATGTGTAAAACTGATCAGGGGAGGCATCCCACGAGACGAAAGGGATGTCTTTCGCCTCGGTTGGAGTCAGCACATTTCCTTCCTCAACTACAGCGCCGCTGGGATGCAGGACCTGCATAAGCCGTTGATTATAATATACAGGAATGTAACCGAAATGGTTTACTCAGTCACCATTAGCCAGTCACACTGACTACACAAACGTTGTAATCGCGACTGCTGAGATTGAGGTCCTGGGTTCGAATACTTCGAATCCTAGGCCGTTTCTATCAGGGTTTTCTCATTAGTAGTCATGGAGTCTGAATTTGTACCCAGTTGTTGGAAATAGGCACGTTTTCTTTTAAATGGGACTTAAACATAACTGGCATAATGTGGATACTAAGTATTACGTACACATCTGCCTAACCCAGCGGGGATAAAAGGTGTGTCATGAATAATGATGTATTGAGCTAAAATTTTTCGGAATAAGCAAATGGCGATAAAGTGACTAAAATTGTGTACAGGTAAGTATTGATTTGGTAGTACCTACAGTCGTACCTATTTAAAACACATAAAATAACCTAAAATTTCAGCAATACATATCACTCACTTCTTCGGCCATATCTACTCTTCTATCTTTTTTATGAATTCTCTACCCGTCCTCGCAAGTTGGGTAAGGTGAACCGACGACTTAAAGACTACTTATAAGTAGGTCAATTCGTGCAGATTGAAATAGGTGTTAGAAATGGAACTATAGAGGACGCACTTATAGCTACAACTCTGTCCCACTCTGAAGTACGATGAAAATAATTTAAATTTAAAAGATTTTTCCAACGTATTAGTTAGCACTGAGCCCCACTCTAAATACCCTGTGTTTCGACGTCTAATCCCTTCCATTACATTTTGGTCTTATTTAGGCAAAGGCTTTAGATTTATTTACTAAGCTACTTAGGTACGTTAATTCACGACTTTTTTCCATGGGGGTAGGCAGAAATCACAGAACGGCACCGGCTACGATCCTGACCATAGATATCAATGATCGTGACCTATCGCCACTGTTCATACTAAAAATAGGTTAACGATAGTAGACGTATTGTTTTATAACTTACAGTCAAGTATCCCGCAGGTACAACGGACAAGACATCTGGGACTATCTCATGTTCCAAATAGGCCGAACTGGATACACCTTGACAAGCGACATAACTATTTACACACGCAAGAACAAGCAGGAGACACAATCGGCTCATATTGATATTCAAATATTAATAAATGTATGTGACGAAATTGGGCTATTTATGTATTCTAGATTATCTTTTGTCTTGATAAAGAAATGAAAAACTGGTAGATATTGATATTGATGATGCAATATGCGAATACTTACTTAATACGGCAGTATTACTGTCTATAGAATAGCTACAAACTGATGAATGAACTGATAAATAGGTGGTATTTTAATATTATGCAATATAACATTCATGTACATACCATGTATCTACATACTATGCGAATAAATTGATTTTGATATGATTTGGCCTCGGAGCAGGCCATCTCATCATGAACCCTTGCCTTTGTCCCATCCTCCTTGGGGTCCCCGCAACACGTTTTCTTCTTCTATTGGCACCTGTCAGACATCGCGGATACTAACGAGTAATTTTCGTCATGATCAAAGCGAAGTTAAGATTAGATAAGTTAATCACTATCTTACATATAAATGATGGATTGGATATTCGAGTGCAAATTCAGCTTCAGTTTTAGCGATAAGTAGGTACACCCGAATCTGCGAGCACTTAAAACACTAATCACGTGCCTGTATGTACATACCTAGTTACAGATAAAATTAAATGAAAAATCTGCGATAAAATGTTTTGCAGCAAAAATATTCAGTTTTAAATCCTGAAATAGATCCGGGTATTTGTGTGGGATGCACCACCGACCTTCCACGTCTGCTTATGCAACACGTGCGAAAACGAGCTCGCAATCGCACTCGATGAATATACGTTACTGTCATACAGCCTTTGCAGGGCTGTAGCTAGAGTCGAATTTGAGGTAGGGCAGCATTGGTTACAAGTAGGGCGGAAGTAAGAAAAATCATAATTGAATCATACTGAATGTACATTCAGTAGCTATTCGTAGACAAATAATTTCTGTGACAGAACATGAGCATGGATCTAAGAACTATTAAATTCTCAATTATGAAGAAAGAACAAGTGAACAATATGGAGATTTGGATGTTGAGATCCACGTCTGGGTGAGATAATAATTAATTATAAGGTGGGGTGATACGAATAAATAGATACGGCCAAATAATAAATAATATTGTTTCTGCAAACTTATTTTAATAATTAAAATTATAATAAAAATATTTGAAATAGCTGAATTCTACGATTCGCCATGTTATTAAAAATGCGAAGAATTTCGTTAAGAACACCTGATTTTGTTCTTTTTATTTCAAAGGCCAGAAATACCATACCAGCCATACTCTCGTGACCCATTGACAGCTTTTGAGGCCTATTGATTGCAGATAAAGTTGAAAACGTAGATTCGCACACTGTAGTGCTACATCCAATGGTCGCCACAGATGCAAAAAGTTCATATGTATCTTTGAACGCCTCTCGTTGCCTGTACAAAACTTGCAAGGTGTTTTCCATTTTCTTCTCGTTTCTACTCAAGTAAGCTTTAACCACACACCTCTTCTCTTTATGGAATTTACAGACCTGAAAAATTTGTTGAAATTGAAAATTGATCTTGACAAATTTTTTGCTGCATTCTTTGTTTTTTCTTGCTTTCCCAAATTTTTTAGTTTAACCATTTATTCTACATCCAACTCATCAAGACTTGCAATCGAACTGATTAGATCATCGTTGTCCGAAAACCTTCTTTGTAATTCAGCAATTAGTATGTCCAACGTTTCGAAATACTCAGACGTAAATGGCTCGTCGTTCTCTTCTCTCTGCTATATTTTGTCTAGCGGAGGAACAGGAGGGGCCATAATGTCAAATAGTCATCCATCCGATTTGGTTTTTTTACTTGCCTCTTCGAGGTCTGTGTCCTATTTTCAGATTTGCCGCTGTCGTCGCTTGTTAAATTCTTAGCTTCTTCCAGAATTTGATAATACATTTGATTTGATCTTAATTTTATAATTTCATCTTCGACACATTTTATGATTGTTATAAATGGCGTGGCACAATCCTGCGCTTCGAGCTTGCAAAGCTGCGTCTGCAGGTTGTAGCGTGGATAAGATTTTTTTGGCCACAATCATGGCCTTTCAGAATTCCAGATCAAGCATGACTTTTTAATACCAATACTCTTGGCGGCGTCATCACCGTTGAATTTGCCATTTTTAAGAGGAAACACAAGGGCCGTTTTTCCATACAAACTTAGTCCCCTGTTTCCTCCCTGGATAATGCAAGTAGATCAATAATTTTTTTTTAAATATCCATGTCTACTATTGGCATGTCCCTATGTTTTCCTTTTTCTCATAAATTTATTATTAAAAGAGATATGAATATTCAAAAACCTAAAAAATTGGCATGATTTTCCGCTGTGTTCAAACATTCAGAAAACAAATTTGACTAGATTATATAAAAAATAGAAAACATAGGAACACGGCAAAAGCCTTTCTTTATTTTTTAATGAAAAAAGCAGTTAAATCGGTTAAGTTTTGAAGAAGAAATCAGGGGACTACGAATCATTGATTTTGTGTACTTTTAATTGGCATTTTCGGTCAAAGCTGCAGTTGTCTCTCTCGCGCTCTGCGGGGGGAGGCTTGAGGCTTTCGGGCATTGCGCGACAGCAATAGATTTTACAAATACCTAATTTTCAATTCTCTAGCCCGTGGTATTTCCTCTTAATTTCTTTCAAAGTCTGCAAAATCTATTTTTAAGGAAGGGCATTGTGATTTTAAGGTAGGGCATTGCCCCACAATGCCCCCCCCCCCCCCCATAGCTACGGCCGTGAGCCTTTGGCGTCATTTATGTGGGTGATCAAATAATAAAACAACAGATACAGTGTACACCACTATAATAACCCTTAGAAGACAATTTAGAATCATCTATGTATACACAAAACTTGCACTTACATACCTACTCATTATTAATGCTCCAGTCGTATTGCATGATATGATAAGACAATGTCCTTAAAAAAGAGCTCGACCAAGGTAATGTAAGAAATTGTCCCTAAACACACGCGTCAATAGCGCGTAGAATGATTTTGCCTTGGTCGATTATTATGATTAAAACTGGGATAAAAAAAGTAAAGACAATTTTGAAACTATTTGCATAAACCCTGCCTTTTTCTGCGATATCGCTCAACACCCATTTATTCACAAATTTAACAGATATTTTATTAGTTTTCTTTAGGCAGGCGCAAATGGTCTCATGGTTGATAAAAAAAATACTCGCATTTTATAATTGATGAACGGCCCACGATTGTATAGTAAAAAAGGTGCAAATACTAGCTAACAGAATATTACAAGGTTGAAATGAACTGTTTCAATTACATTAGTATAAAAGCACTAAACGTTGAAGTTCTGAATAAAATATGTATACATGCAAATGTGGAATTATAAAACCGACAATAGACACATTCTTAAGTCGGCAAAACAATCTATATAACTGATATCTGATGAAAATGTATACAAAAATTGTTAAAAACAATAAATGCAAATAATCTAAATACGACTCTTACTTTAATGCAGCAAACTCTTAACTTTATTGTCTGATAATACTCAATAATTCCCAAATCAAGGTATATTAACGCCTACTAACAAAGGTAATTATACCAGAGTTAGTTGTTAGAACACGGAGAAGAAAATAAATGGAGTAACCGAAATGAGATGCAAATTCAAAAGCCTTAAAAAAATAAACAGATCAGCCAAGTCCTTAGGACTAAAACAAGTGGAAATCGCTTTTTCCAATATTATTTACAGTATAATCACTTCAAGTAGGCAGTTCTAGGGAGAGCTGCTTGTCAAGAAAAAGCATCGATATGTCAAAGCTTGTACATTCCTTTAACGTGTCAATGACAATTTAAATTGAGCCAGTGACAATCCCATATTGGTACATTCATTATCTAATATATAAAATTCTCGTGTCACAGTTTTCGTTCCCATACTCCTCCGAAACGGCTCGACCGATTCTTATGAAATTTTATATGCATATTCCGTAGGTCTGAGAATCGGCCAACATCTATTTTTCATACCCCTAAGTAAGCAGCGGGTGAAACCGCTGGGCACAGCTAGTAGTTCTATATTTTCCAGCCACATATCTGTGATGTTGTTGAAATTATTAATTTTTTACTTTTCTGTCATCACAGTTTAAGTAATGGCATTGTCAAAGCCCTCCAGGTTACTACACAGATAAGCAGCAATAGCCTAATCAAATAGCCTTACTGAATTATTACATATTGTTTAACTACTCTTATCACTAAACTGCCTTTTTTATTCGAAAGCAGTATAATTTTTACGGTTTTATTTTAGGTGAGCATAGTTGTAATACATTTTGATTGTGATGGAAATCGCGATAGTCTTTTTAGGCTTTATACTATAAGCTTTATTTGTCAACGCTGTATAAACTTAATTAGTGATGAGCGATAGTTTAACCATACGTTTTAACCTATATTTAATTTTTATCTGCGTTTATGAACAAACCACTATTTGATTACTCCATTTTCTTTCCTCTATGGTTGTTAGTACTATATTATATTATTATGAGCACGATGGAAATCGCTTATTCGCCGAGTTGCTTGTAAAGAAGGGGCACGTAGTCGTCAAACTCCGCTTGGTAGAAGTTGCCCGCGATCGGGTCGCCCAAGTTGTACTTCTTGGCGAACTTGGCAATAGAGAATCCTCCACGATTAGCGCCAGACCTGGAAAACGTATAATTGTGAAAGCTTAGATGCCTCAGTAGACTGGTCTCAGTAGCTACGATCTCTTCACATCATATTTCGTTTAATTAAATATCGACTGTTTGCTACTACTAACTATTTTGTCGTAAAATGTGTTTGTTATTAACTGGCCTGGGCTCAAAAATTCTTATCAAAATTATTCACAGAGCTCATATTGTGCCGTAGCTGCTTTTTAACATTTCTTACCTCCCCAACCCCAACTATACTTTCCTAACCGGGGGATCGAACCAGACCCACGGAAATAACCGCATTGTATTCTTCACCTTTAATAATTTTGAGTACCTAGAATGGGTAACAAGGGGGGGGGGGGTATTAGCCAGTCTAGGTTCTGAACGCAGATCCTAACATAGTTGGAAAAAGCTAGCCAAATGATGATGGCAAAAAGGGGCTAGCGAAACAAATCCTAGTCGGTAACTTTACTACAAGATAGTACTGGGATAAAAAGTTATCCTGCGTTAAACCCAGGACAGTCGTTACTGCGTGAAAGTCTTACAAACAGTCTTACCAATGGATATCGTACTATCCAGTACTGAGTTGTGGAGGTCAGATGGACAGTCGCTCCATGTAAATTACTGGTATTCAGGAGCATCCGGTTAGATTGGAACCCGATTCCAACAATATTTAGTTGGCTAGCAGGTGATGATTTGTAATGTAGTATATAACATGGATTGGATACTAACCTGTCAGTAAGCCTAGGCTCATCGAAGTCCAGCTTGCAGGGCTGCTTGTAGACGAGGAACACGTATCTGTGCAGACCAGTGCCTGGGGGCGGTCCGGAGCCAACGTACTGCGACAAGGTCTCGCCGGCCGCGATGTTGTTACCGGGAACGTTTCCGACCAGCCAGTGGTGCCATTCGCGGAACTTCGGCTCCTGTCGGGAAGGTGCGTCGGGGTCTGAAATGTAGATGTGTGGTTAGGTTAGGTCAGGTTTTTAAATTCTATTTGGGTCTAGACTTTTAAGTCTCATTAAGGAATTCTCAGCAGATCTCTAGAATTCGATGTGGTCTGGGTGTACTAAGTAGCTGCCATTCGACAATATTGCTACTGAATTGCAGCCTAGTGTAACACTTCTATATGTACTAGTCATCAATACAGTCTCCGATGGTTTGATGGCAATCTCTTCTATAACCATACGAAAGACATCCTGGAGTTCCATGTGGCATGTAGCATCCAAGTGGGACATTACGAACTGAAATGTTATTAATAAAGATCTAGAACATTTAAGTGTCCTTCTACTGAAAAATAATTGGCAAAATCTGGGTGTATTTTTAGGTAAATATCTGTCTTCGGGGATTGCTGGTATTATTATGTTATTTGATGCAAATTACAATAACTATCATCATTCTCACAATTACGCCTGTATTAGAGGCCTGTGTCCCCGCAGTGGGGTAGTGATATGCTGATTATGCTATGATTACGCCATAGTTAATTCCAGACATTCCCAACTAAACAATTTCTGAGTTTACAGCCTCAAACGGAACACCTAATGAAATCCGAGTAGCATAACCTTGAAAGCATCAAAGTACATAATCACTTCAACACTTATTCTCATAAACCAATCCTCCATAGCATTGCTGCTATTGTAATAATATCTAATCTTCAACCAATAATGATGTTTTAATAAGTGACTACATAATTTTATATAACAAAATATCACGGTTTAGACACCATCTTTTCCTACCAATTTATACACAATCTGCACATATTAGAATTTTTCTGTATCGTTTGTCCGCCTGGCTGTTTGTCAAGACTCTTTATCCCGGGAACGCGTAGAGGTATCTGTTATGTTGGATGTTTATGAATGATAGTCCGTTGGGTATGATACAGATTTATTGGTAGGAGACACAGGACGAGAGATACACACAGTTCTACATCATGACATGAAGTGTGGCAGAGTGCCGCAGACCACAGATAATACATTTACTAGTGAAGACCATATTAGTAACATACTAAATAGTGATGTTACAACATCCCCCTTGTTGAGTTCAAATTAGACCCCTGACTGACAATTAATATAAGTGCTATGCTATTTAAGTTTATACAAGACAACATGCTTAATTATACTTATAGTTATACTTAAACTTTACTTATGACCTTATTTATAATTTAACTTAATCCATTTCTTCAATTAACCTTCTGGTAGGTTTTACAATACGACCTGACCTAGTTGTTACATTTGAGGATTGCTGAGATGAGGATTCTTGATGCCTAGACTCCTGTCTGTCACCTTCCTCTCCCCTTTGTGACGAGTTGGATTGCATGGGAGGGTTAGCACAATTATGAGAATATTTATGTCTTAAGTGAATTCTATTCCTCCTATACCTAACTCCATTGACATCCTCAACAACATATGATCTATTATTTGACAATCTTTGCTTAACAATAGCTTGTTCCCAGTTGCTACTAGGGTTTCTCTTAAAATAGACATGATCATTATGATGTAACATAGACATTGACTTGGCATTTTTATTGTAGTATTTTGACTTATTTTTATCATTTTTCTTGACAGACTCTTTGTAATCTTTAAATGTTACCACTTTTGGCTTCAACTTCTTATATGATGTTGGAATGTTATCTCTTAAGTTCCTAGACATGAGTAACTGTGCTGGTGATGAAAAATTATTTTTACCTGTATTTCTGTATTGTAACAATGCTATGTATGGATCTGATCCATTTTCTTTGCATTTTCTTAGCATGTTTTTTATGATTTTGACTGAACTCTCTGCTTGTCCATTAGACTGTGAATGATATGGGCTAGTTACAATATGTTCTATGTCCCATTCTTCCATAAAATTTTTAAAATCAACTGACTGAAAAGGAGGTCCACCATCTGATACCAGTGACAATGGTATTCCATGACGAGCAAATATGGACTTTAAATGAGTTATTACATTTTTTGCTGTACTGTTGTTATTTAATAATGCAATTTCTATAAATTTTGAATAATAATCAGTGACAATTAAATATACTAAACTATCAAAATGCATTAAATCAATACCGACTTGTTGCCATGGATATTTGCTTATTTCATAATTCTGTAGTGGTTCCTTTTGGTTACATGGTTTGAATTTTGCACATACTAGACATTGTTCTACTAAATTCTTAATATCACTAGACATATTTGGCCAATAAAGAGATTCTTTAGCTAAGTTTAGACATTTATTTATACCTTGGTGACCTTTGTGAATTTTTACTAACATTTCTTTATGCATTGACTGTGGTACTATTAATTTTGAGCCTTTGAATACTAAATCTCTAATTTTATGGATTTCTCCTTGTATATTCCAGAATGGTTTTATTAATGGACTGACACTATTTTTGGTTTTTGGCCAACCTTCATTGTAATACTTTATTAATAGCTGCAGGGTTTCATCTTTCTTGGTTTCCTGAGCCAATTTTGTGCTATATTCATCTGTAATTGCTAAGTTAGCATACATTAGATTGACATGACAAGACATTTCTGATTCATTTTCAGGCCTATAATGTTCTTTCAAAGCTGCTCTTGACAATGTGTCTGATATGAACATTTCTTTGCCTGGGACATGTATAACTTCTAAATCATATTTTTGACAAGTTAACATCATACGCTGTAATCTAGCTGGGACATCATGTAATGGTTTTTTAAATAGATAGACTAAAGGTTTGTGATCAGTATGAACTGTGACTCTATTACCATATACATATTGGTGAAATTTTTCACAACCAAATTGAATTGCTAGCAGCTCTTTTTCTATTTGAGCATATCTTTCCTGGGTTTCAGTTAAGGTTTTTGAACTGTATGCTATCGGTTTATTTTTTTGTAAAATGACTGCGCCTAACGCTGACTTTGACGAATCGACTGACAAGACTAATGGAATCTTGGGATTATAATGAGCTAAAACTGGTGAATTTGTGATTTCATCTTTCAGTTTCCTCAGACATTGACTATGATTCTCATCCCAAGTCCAGACTGAATCTTTTTTCAAAAGATTTCTTAATACTTGTGTTTTTTCTGACAGGTTACTTATAAAGGGTCCTAGGTAGTTTATCATACCTAGTATTCTCTGTAACTCTTTGACATTTTGCGGTGTAGGCATGTTGACAATTGCTTTGACCTTCTCAAGATCTGCCCTTGCACCGTCTTTACTGAAGACATAACCTAAAAAACATACTTCTGACAGTGAAAATTTACACTTTGACTTGTTAAATTTTAAATTAACTTGACGAGCTCTTTGCATGACTTTATGTAATCTTTCATTATGAACTGACTCATTTGGTCCATAGACTAAGATGTCATCGATGAATATGAGTACGCCTTCTATGTCACCAAATAGATTCATCATGACTCTTTGAAATATTTCAGACGAGGCATTTATGCCATAGGGTAATCTTAAATACTTATATCTACCAAATGGTGTTTGAAAAGTACATAATTCTGAACTGTATTCATCTAAACGTAGCATCCAAAATCCTGAAAATGCATCTAAATGAGAAAAACATACAGCCCCTTCGAGCTGAGACCTAATCTCATCAATTGACTTGAGTGGATAATGTTCCCTCATGATATTTTTATTTAAATTTCTAGGATCAAGACAAATTCGTAACTGACCTGAACTTTTTACTGTTACAACGACTGAATTAACCCACTCTGTAGGTTTTGTAACCTTTTTTATGACTTGCATTTTCTCCATGCGATCCAACTCCTCACGCAGTTTCCCTTGTAATGCGAATGGGACTTTCCTGGGCGGATCCACACATGGTACTGCATCAGGCTTGAGTTTCAGATGACAGACTGGAGGCAGACAGCCAAGACCCTGGAATACATCATTATATTGTGTATGAATTTGCTCACAAAAGTCTTGTTTTGACACTGAAAAGACACGTTTTATTATACCTAACTTTTCACAAATTGGGAGACCAAGGACATTTGGACACTCTATATCTGGTATAATAAACATTATGTTTTCAACAATGTTCTTATTGTTTAAGCAAAAATTACAATTTAAGTTGACTTTGCCTAAAATCGGAATGGATTTTCCACCAAATCCTGTGACATTTACTTGACATTTGACAAGTGACAATTTTGACAGCTTATTTTGACTTTTAACATTTTTAAATGTTTGATTTGACATTATATTGACATCTGCTCCTGAGTCTATGATGCAATTAATTTTTGTATCACCTACCAATAAGCTAATTTCCCACGACTGCTTTGAGTGATTCAAAGTATTGACGACTGATGATCCATTTTGTGACTGACTGGACGACTGTGCCTTATTGTGAAATCCCTCAGACATGTGACTGATTTCATCACTGGGACTCTGACATTTTTTCTTTTGACTTGTTGACTGGACATTGGATCTCTCAGACATGACATTTTTTTCATACATGTGATATGAATTGGGACTTTGACTATTTGACTGGATAATAAATCTATCCGACATGTAATTGTTTTCATACATGTGATATGAATTGGGACTCTGACTATTTGACTGGATAATAAATCTATCCGACGTGTCACTGTTCTCCTCATAGGGATGTGATGTCATACTGTGTGTTTGTGACTGATTGTGTCTCTGACTGAGTGACTGACTGTGAGAATGACTATTATGACTGTGACCATTATGACTTTGACTATTCAGCATACCAACGAAATAATCTTGACTACCATTATCTGAATTAAACGATTGCAACTGACTGACTTTTTTATTTTTGTGACAAAATTTAGCAAAATGATTGTAAGATTTACATGACCTGCATTGAACTCCTTGGGCTGGACACTTGTAGCGATGAGACTGCCCACAGCGGCTACATGTCTTCAAGCTGCCTGAAGCTGAAGGTGACTCGCGACTGCCTGAAGCTGGCTTGCGACTGCTTGAAGCTGACTTGCGACTGGAAGCTCGCTGTCGACGATCTCCCCGACTACGGCTCCTCCGACTGAGATGCATGACGTTTTCTGACGTTCGTTGACTGGCGATGCTGCTTCCTTTGACTATTTTCTCAGCATCCTGCTGTGCGACGATGAGCGTCCTCGCTAGCTCTTGCATTCTCTGATATGTTAAGTCATGTTCTTGCAGTAACCTTTGACGCACATGTGACAAGTCCAAATTGAGGTTTGCAATGAAAATATCTTTGATGAGCGATTCCCTGAGCGTGCCAAACTCACATTCTCTGCTTCTATTCTCCAAATCCGTGAGGAACTCGTCGATGCTTTCGGATTTCTCCTGCCTGCGTGTGAAGAATAGATACCTGCACATGGTCACGTTTCTTCTTGGCTCGAAGAATCTGTCAAATTTCGATTTGACTTCGTCAAGCGTGCTCTTGTCTATTTTTAGGTTAAATGAGTTAAATATATTGAGACCTCGTTCTCCAATGCAATGTAAGAGAATTGCGATTTTCCGTTTCTCGCTTGACTTATCTAGACCTGTGGCTAACAAATATAACTCAAGTTGTTGCCACCATCTTTTCCACGTTTCAGCGTTATTGTTCGTGGTATCTGACGAAATATTTAATTGTTTCACACGTGTTTGAAAATTTGTCTCACCATCATGGCTGACGTCCGCTTGGTCCGGCATTTTGTTCGACGACCTCGACTTTTTCTTGAATGATTCTTCTTAAACCACTTCTGACACCATGTTATGTTGGATGTTTATGAATGATAGTCCGTTGGGTATGATACAGATTTATTGGTAGGAGACACAGGACGAGAGATACACACAGTTCTACATCATGACATGAAGTGTGGCAGAGTGCCGCAGACCACAGATAATACATTTACTAGTGAAGACCATATTAGTAACATACTAAATAGTGATGTTACAACAGTATCGAGTTGCAATTAAAACCATTGACTCAAACCTATGGTCCCTTTGTGCTCTGAATAAATCAACCCTCTAACGGCCGTTCCCAATATCCTATCCTCAGTAAGCGATATGTTGTTATGAACGATAAATAGTAGACTTCTATCTATCCTTATTTTACGTCCCACAATTGACGATAACGTCTATCGAGGCATTGACATCGGTAGATAAGCTCAGCTATCCAGCCCTCCCATACGTTTTTTTACTACAAAAGCTACAAAAAAATAACAACGTTTAAACAAATATTATTTCATATAACTTTTTCGTAAAACAATACAAATTGATCAAATTAAAGCATTGGTGATATTTTTATGCTAAAATAAGATTGGTAATCATAGTGATCTGTTTCATTGTAATTAATTTAGTGAACAAATATTGGGCGCGTAAAAAGGAAGAACGAAACGTAGTCAAGTGTCAATTCAAGTTTCAACTCGTAGAGACACTACCGCTATTATTGTTGTGTTATCAAGTTTGTTTAGTGAATTCTGCTTATTTTTTACATATAATGAGCACTGTAAATATTACCAGACATTATTATATACGTTCCTATTCAAGTATATAATTTCTATATAACCTTGCTATTGCAGATCAGATATTGGCTACAATACGCCCCGCTGATGATTTTGAGACGCCTACAAAGTCTGCAACAGACATTGTGCCTAATGCATAAAATCTTAGGGTTAAAAGTAGCTGATACAAAGGAGATATCCCATGATTTCTGAAAAATAAAAAAAAAGCTTTAAATCATGTTATAGATACATTACAATGAGTAATTAACATTAAATGAATGTATATATTTCTCATTCAAGTTGGTTCTTACCTTTCTGAAGTTACTTTTAACAAAGGATATATTTCTGTTAATAAATTACCAACAGCAGTTTTGTTTAAGCGAAATCTATACGTGAATTCGTTACTATTTAGTTCGTTCATATGGTTTACGCGGGTCTTGTAGTTTTTATGGGATTCATCTTCAAAATCACTGTCCCAATCAGATAATTCCATTAACATTGATAAATTACTTTCACTAGACTCAGACATTATTAAGAATGATGAAAACACTGCACTTCTACAAATTTATTTGAACAATAAACAACGCATATCCCTGCAATTCGACGGATTGACAAATTTGGTTATCTTTAGTAATGACATCACTGACAGATAGCTGTGAAAAGATTATTGGGACGCATAATGTTGCAATTTCATAGAAATATCTATCTGCACTATAAGATAGCCCCTCCCATCGATAAATAGCGTATGGCAGTTAGTTGTCATAACCATCAGTATTATATTGGGACATCAAAACCGATGATAGATAGAATTTTCTATCGTTTGTAGGTGAAAACTGGTGATAGATAGGTTATTGGGAACGGCCGTAAGTCTACGCAGTCAAAAGATATGGTTTTTACGAAACCTCGCTTGGTTGCGCGTGCCAGACTCACCGGTTTTTTGGAACAACTCCGATGCTCTATTTCCAAACCACTGCAACTAGTTAAAGCCCGAATCATCAGTGGCAGAAAGTTCACAGCGAAACAATTGTGGCATTGTTAAGTAAATACATAAATCAATATTTCCTGTTTAATTAAATTACATTTACTATACCTAATTAATCATTCAATTGTGTATAAAATTAAATCCAATTAGAATATTACCGTTACGTATGTTTGGATTAAATGAACTCATTATTATAATAACACAATAATAAGATTATTTTGCGTTTAATTTAAACTAATAGACCCATTAAAACAATCAATCATCAAAACCTTTTTATTAATAATAAGATCTATACCATATCTACAACCGTAAAGTTTGACGAAAGATATTTGCATAACATACTGCACTTTTCTCAAAATATCATAATTAAACATCTACAATATTTAACGGTTGAAACCGCAGCTAATTTGTTTTCATTTTAGTTTCTACCGTAATAAAAAAATCTGCTTTTTAAAGAAAATATTCAAATTAAATGAAAATATTAAATTTTGTTTATAGATTTACATGAACACATAAAACACGTGAAAAAAGCACACGGTTCTGGTTGGTCGTTTCTTATGCAAAAGAAACTGCAAGAAACTCCATGCTGTCGAGCACCCCTACGTCGCATAACTGTTCAATATAAGTCTGTTTTAAAATATTGACATTTTTGCTGTACCATTTCGTAAAACCTATATTAATATGTTTTTCTTTTACCTCTTATATCCTTATAATATAAGAAGCACCTACTATCATTACTGTTTCATATACATATATCAGTTTACTTATAAGCGTTAATACCACAGATATAGATAGACATAGATAACGCAAGAGCAACGGTCTACTTCGCGTATCTGTCTTACGAACAAAAGTCGTAAGCCGCAACGTGCCGCAACGTTTGCACTCAGTCTGCATTGGTATACCGACGACATCCGGCTAGTGATTCGGACGTCATCGTCAGTTTGTTCAAAACAATTGATTGCACTGTAATCAATAATCATCAATCATCAAATTGTAAAAACTGTTGTCAGATTACTAAATATAGTGCTTTTGACGCCAAAGAAGTTTTTTTTTTTTGAAGCGTTGCCCCACTCTAGGAATTTCTCCTGTATCGTGGGTGCGTTTACAAACATATAAACTCACATACACAAACAGCCAGACCCGAAACAACTATCTGTAGGCCATACAAATATTTGTTCCGTGCGGGAATCGAACCCGCGACACGCAGCGTAGCAGTCGATCGCTCAGCCACTGCGCCAACCGTGTCGTCGTGTCGTGTCGTTTATTTCAATTGTGTGTGCATCTATATATTTACGTTTTAGAAAACAAATAGTCATATATTATTTTATATAAATTTTGTACCCTACCACAAAGTTGTCGTATTTAACCCAAAGGTTTGGCTGGTAGAGAATGTCGTATGATTTAAGTCCGCCTGTGTACCACTATTGTACAATTTGTACATGAAGTTTAAATAAATAAGAAGTTGGTCAAATAATGGCACGCTTTTTTTCATACAGATCGTGATACTTGCGTTATCTATGTGTATGTGTGGTTAATACCATTGCGTGAGAAATAGTACTACTGCGCCTACGTTTACACTTTTTGTATGTCTGTTTTTAGTTTTAAACACCTTAATGTTATATTATTATGGGTACATAGCATTGTTTTAATGACTTATTGTTTTATAATGTGTGAAACAGTCAGTACATTTTGTTCCAACTCTAGCGGTTATTAAATATGTCAAGTAAAAATTCTTATACCGAAACCATTCGAGATTGAAGGTTGCTCAACTATATTTAGCTGTTTTGAACACTTATAAAATGGTGTTTATTTTACCAAAAGTGCTTCAAACCTTCAAAAACGTCACATGTTGGGCTATGTGAAATAAAATATTTTGATTTTGAATGTGGAACAATCAGACTTGTACTGACGTAAAACCCATGTTCCTTCTTTGTGTTGCGGGGCCGCGGTATCTCTGTCGAACAACCCGCAATCATGGCAGGCAATGGCCCTCTGCTTTACTGACATCTCTATGAGGCACGCGTGGAAAACGAACGCGCCCGTCGACACTAGACGGACGGACGGTGAGCTACCCGTTGCTCACTGCCCACAGATCACAGTCACTTACTCAATGACGTCAATAAAAGGTAAGTACTCGACATATTACTAACCAGTCATGGTGACGGTGTACAACTGGTCGGGAGAGGCATCCCACGAGATTGAAGGGATGTCTTTCACCAGAGTGGGGGTCAGCACATTGCCTTCTTTCACTTCCGCACCGCTAGGATATTTTACCTGTAACAAAACGGAAATAAATAAAAACCAAAACCCCTATGACATGGGACTTTAAAAAAACATAACTGGCAAAATGTGGGTGTAGGCACTATTAAGTACACATTACAGGCGTGATGTTATGTGTAGAATAAAATCATGAACGTTTTTTGTATTTAATCATTGACTGTGCAATCAAATAATGAAAACATTGTAGTAATTTGAATAGTTTGAGGCCCAGGGTCAGCTGCCAAATTAAATCAAATTGATAAGATATCGCTTAATTGGCATAATTCTGTCATCATTACAAATCTTAATTTATTGTTATTGTGCCAGTCACATGAAGAAATTAAAACTTACAGTCCAGTTTTTTTTTTAAATGAATACATAGGTATTAAACTAGAGCAGTATTATAGTAGATCAATCAGATGCCTAACTATCTTCGTTGCCCTGTATCTGAAACTGATAGTCCGTACCTACATTGGAAAAAAGCTGATCATTAATACATTTAGTTTATTCATTTTTACACTTTTTTTTATATTTTTACATATTTCTATCGCACATATCTCTATACTACGGCTCTTCCGATTCGACAAGACTGTATTTTAGAGCAAGTTGCTGATGGATAATCCTGGCTACAAGGTTGTGTCTATGCAAGTATTCTCCGTTGGCTAGACGAGAACAACCGGAGCTAATGTGACGAATTGATTCACTCGGATGACCGGCATATTTCAACCGTACCGTCCTTCACAATAAATCTCCGGTAGTTATTCGTCATCATAACTTCATCCAGGATTGCACAAACAAAACTTCCTGTTTCTCCAAAGAGGTACCCGGAACGTCATACCGGAACGTGCCAGACAACGGACGCTGATTGGTCTACATAGGGCCTACCTAGACTAAGAAAGGCTCCTAAAATTTTTTCACAGCGATTCCTTCAACGATTGCTTCATGTCAAAAACATTAATACCCAGCACTTCTGACATACCCAAATACTTTATACATCATTATTATTACACTCTTATCATCATAACCGAGTGTACAAATGGGATAATGAAGTTAAATCTACACCTGGCCTTTGTAAACACATGTTTAACACTAACGAGGTGGATATGAGATAATTCAGTACATCATTACACACAAGTGCTAAGAGCTCAACATCATCATAATAGCTAAAAAGGTTCTTATCTTTGTGATACTTTTATCCTAGATAAATTAATCTGCACTTTTGTTATTTGCAATGAATTATAAACCTGGGTATTTTTTTTTCTGTATGATGATGCTACGTTCTGTGTAGTTGGTTTAAGTGCATAGTCACTATAATGGATTACTTTTCAGAGTGGGGAACATCTATCTATGGTACGGAAATAACCCCGTCCAGAAACTAACAAATCTTTTGTTAATCACACTAATAATATGCAGGCGCAAGTTCGTATGTTTGTTACTCTTTCACGCTCAAACGTCTTAACAGATTTGGATAGAATTTGGCATGTAGTACCATGGATTAACTCATAGGCTACTTTTATCCCGGTCTGCGCGGATGAAACAGCGAGACGCAGATAGTTGCAACTGCTGTGACACACAGGCTCCGGGCCATCTATCTGTGCCCCAGGAACGTTACAGGCTATTATTATTATTATGCCGTGACATAAAAAATAAACAGCGTCCTACATAAATATTTGGTAATTTAGGACACCGGTTTCCTACACTATACAAGAGAAAATACCTTTTCCCAGTCACAGCCAGAAATTTCTGGAAGCATGAAAACCTTCATTAGGTAAAGAGACAGTGAAATCGGTACCATAATTATACAGCACTTGCTCATTATATCTTAGTATGAGTACTTGTCTAGTACGTCATATCCGGCGAACACTAATGTCTTGTTATTCTGTTTACCTGTGTTAACGTGACCAATTTATCACGGTATACTGAGTTAATAATGCGTTATTATGGCCAAATGTAATGTTATTACTAGACTTACACTACAATTTTCTTTCCCTGTTTTTAACAGATTAAAAATGACTATTGTTATGTTCGCTTTTTGTGGCATATTTTAGTACTTTTTTATTGATAGTGCTTATTTCAGTAACTTAAGCACGTTGCATTAGGCTGTTCTATGCGTGCCATCATTTACACGTAACAGAACGTTGTGCACGCAATGACAATATACTGCTGCAGATTAGATGACACGCTACCGACCATAAGGGTTTGTATTTTGGTTCAAAATAACGTATCATATAATTACAAGTCATAATCATTTGATGGCACATCTGTGGCGACATTTAAAGTTAATTTTGTCATTGCCCTAGTCTTACAATTGAAAGAACTCACGCTGTGAATAAAACTTGGCAAAATGAGAGATCGTGGACTTATTAGAATGCCCTAGCTAGTGCATTATAACTGCACTTCTGTAGACCTAATCAACGCCATTGTCGCTGTACTGGGCCGAACTGATTTTAAAGTACACAATCATAAATATGAAGCCACTGTTTTAAAGCCTAATTGAAGAGCAGAAATAATTTAACATGCATCAATTATATTAGTAGTTGACGTCCTTGTCCACACGATGTGATTAAATTAATATGGAGGGCAAGAAATCAGAACATGGGTGGGTTTTAGTCAGTACAAATCAGACATTGACCCCCGCTCCGCCCAGAAAAAAAAGACGTCAACTAGCGGAAGACTTAAGACAATAGATTAAGCAGATTTCCTGTGCCGTCATATTATGTCAACTTCATTCGAGTTAGCTGCGGGTCTTCAATCGACCATCTAGTTTCAAACAGTTACAGCTATTATATCGTCTTTACCTCATGTTTCAATTGGTGTTATTTCTACCAAACAACTGTTTTTTTTTTGCCAACGTTAAAATAAAATCTGTCAATGAAATCGGCTTTTCAACCCTCACTAAGCTACATGGTATAGAGTGCTTTCCCTTTCTTCCTAATTGCATTTTACTTTTGCGTAGCAGTTTATCCTTACTAATATTATAAAAGCGAAAGTGAGTTTTGTTTGTTACGTCTTCACGCTTTAATGGCTCAACCGATTATGACCATGGAGACGGACATAGGCTATATATTTTTCAAAAAAGTGTGAAATTAGAGAGAAAGAGGGAAGAAAAGGGAAAACTTAGCTTTGCTATTACAATCAATAAGGCGCAAGGGCGGTTGGAGTGTAGCCTTAGGGGCGCTATGGAGCAAGTTTCAGTTTTTTTTGCAGTATCGGGTTGACCTTGTCTGTAGCAACCATTTACGAACTGAGAAGTATGGCCCTACGACGCACCGTTTCCGAGTTATGGGCCTTTAACTTTTTTTTTATTTTATATAAAACGATTTATATCTCTAAAATGGTAGCACAATTTCTTTCCCGAAAACAATCTCACTCCGCCCCTAAGACTACCCACTGACCGCAAGGGCAAAAACTACAGGTAGCCTAGTACCTGCAAATCAGGAAAGGGGAACTGTGTTACCCCGAATTTAACGCGAGCGAAGCCGCGGGTAAAAGCTAGTATGTAGAATAAATGATGAATGATGTTGTAGACTCCCTCGAGTAAAGTCTCGGAGTAAAATCGCTGTGTCATACGTCGGATAGGACAGATTTCAGTTTCCTAAAAAACACCATTTGATTGCTTTATGCAGTTTGGTCTGTGGCCTTTAATTAAACCTTATCAAACCGTAAAAGAACAACTGCATTGTTTCGTCTGACATTTATAACAGGTCTGATAATAAGACATAGGTCAGGGAATTCATAATGAAACATGAATATTCACGGGCAACGACTTGGTTTCGTTACTTCCTAATGTTGTGGTCTTTGTGCGAAAAGATACCATATTAATCTGAGGCCTCTTTGGAGTCTTCGTGGGGAGTCTTCTTTTCAGGTAGAAGTTTATTCGCATTTGTTGATAAAACGTTGAGACAATTTTATTGATAAAACGTTGAACCGCTAGAAATGTTGAATTTTTACTTAACAAAAGTGAAAGTGGGCGAAATGGGAAATACCATTTTGGGAAGTGGACGTTTGGGGAGGGTGGACGTTTTGGGAAGTTGTCGTTATGAACCTAAAGGGTTGAAGTGTATCTTTAACATAAAGATAAAATAACATTACTGATATGGTAAAATAAATAAGCGGCTCATCCAAATCTAACGAACCCAACGTTCCAAAGATCCCAAGGATGTCTTTATATGGTGTACAATCGTACATACTTAATAAAAATATTTTGTATCTAAATGTGACTTGAAATTGTAAAGAATATTTGATTAAGGTATGAACTTGACAGCGGACCCTAGACTTAATTAAGGAAGCGAAGTAAGTGCAATATTAACTTTTAAAAGCTTCTATGAACAATGTCTACTCTTTTTGATCACGACTGTACCTAAATCGGATCCACGAGAAGTTAGTTCATTAGCTACCTACCTCCTTACATTTATTACGTTACGTTTTTTTTTAAATCCCGCAGAATTGGTCAGCTCAGAACTACACAAGTGAATAAGGTAATCTAGGTGACTAGGTCACATCAACTATCGACCACTGCCACACTTTCTCAAAAAGTATTTATACAAAAATCAATACAACACGAGAATATACAAAACTAAATTCTATACTATTAATTTAACAAGTTTCAGATATATTCTTATAAATAAAATATATTACAAAGGTTTTAATACTTACGGTCGCCAACGCAGTAGGCGCCTTGGACACGACATCGGGTACCACATGCTGCACTTCAAAACTCTTCGCAATGCTTGACATGGTTCTCGCAAACACCCTAAAATTGACCATAGTGCCGTCTGCTATTAACAAAAGAATCGCACATCTCAATACTCGCGACATCTTCAAAATTGGGACAGCACATAAACAAATATATATTTTTATTCGTCTGGTGGCGACGGACAAAGGTTGTGTGCGGCGAGTGACTGGCCTCTGTGGTGTACCTGCCAGCTACTAGTTATATAAAGTGCTACTCTGACTACAAGTTTCAATATAATGATGGTAGGGTACAGGTGAGGAAAGAAATGTTTTGTTTTCTTAGTTTTTATTTTAACTAAAGTGACGTGTTTGATACAAGAGTTACTGTTGGATTGTGAAATAAGTCGTTTTTGGGTCTTAAAATTTGCATTAACATTTCCATATAAAAAAAGTAAACAATTCATTGATGATTTAAAAGCTCCCCTCTTTCTATTAATATATGGTAGGCTGATTTATTTACTGATTTACTTAACTTTACTGATAAATAAATTTTATTATAAATGCGAATGTTTGTGAGGATGTATGGATGTTTGTTACTCTGTCACGTCAAATCGGCTGAACGGATCTTTATGAAATTTGGCACAGAGATAGATTATCGTCTGGAATAACACATAGGATACTTTTTTTTTCGATATCACGCGGACGCAGCCGCGGGCCCAGCTAGTAAATAAATAAATTGAATACTACTTTTATACGAGTAAAACATCAAACTTATTTTCTCAAATATACATACATATTATACATATATAAATAATACATTTGAGAAAATAAGTTTGATGTTTAAATGTATATGTATGTATGTATGTTGTAAATAAATATATATAAGTATACAATATATTACGAACCTACTATAACCACAACAAAAAAAAACATAACTTTTATATTCATATTTATAAATACCCTCAATTTACAAGGATAATAATTGCTGCATTGTAAAAGAAAAATTATGAACTAATATTTTATTTTCTCAGAGAAAGCACTTCTGCAACCAAATGTACCTAACTTCAGTTGACAAACACAATATAGCATGAGTGTAGTCATAGTGAAATGTGGGAAAGCCAGTTCCTATCCACTGAAAGTGTATGAACTGTATTGAAATCAACATCATTGTCATGTCCAGTCTGAATATATACCAAGTAGTGGCTCTCATCTTACACTGCCATATCTATTCATGAAATCTAAACATTTGATTCAATGCATTGCAAAGTGTATCAATCAAATCAAATGTTGTTCAACCCCTGTGAGGGCAGTGTCTTTGTATCACTATGTCATGAAAATCTAAAACATGCCTTACCAGTATTTTTTATGATTGTAAGCAATTCAATAACTATGCAGCTAGTATATATAGATAGAAGTGACTTTATGGGTATGTCTTTGTGCTCACTTGATTTTTGATTACACATTACTTACAATGGATTTTGATGTGAGTTTCACAATCATTTAGAGACTATTTATAATTTATAAGACAAGCCAATGTTAATTGAAGAGAAGAGTTAAAACAGCACACCTGTGTTAGGTGTGCAAGTTTTAACTCCTTTTTCCCGTTTAACATTTGAATACTGATCTTATGATAATTTGGTTGACTGATTCTAAATTCCACCATTATTTATTAATAAAAGTATGACTTGGTCAATAAAGTTATATTTAACTAACCTATTTGTGAGAACTATTATCTACTGCAACCATTCAATGTGTATTTTGCTCAATAAGGATTGAAATAAAATATACAAGGCAAGTATAGGTAATTTTTGCAAAAAATTAAAACAATGCTAAATTACTAAAAATCCTGATAATGATGGGACTTTTTAATATTTTCCCCCATAATCAGTGCCCCAAAATGTATTAAAATCAAACAACAAAATATCTGCAGGGGGAAAACCATAGCAAACATATGTAGATAGCCACATGATTGTAAGAGGTGTACCTAATAGTACACCCACATTTCACCAGTTATGTTTATGAGTCCGAAGTAATAGGGGTCAGCGTATTGCTATCAACCAGGCACGAATCCAGACTCCAAAACTGCTACTGAGAAATTCATGATGAAGAACGAATAACATTTTGCTTAACCCAGTAATTAATTTAACATTTTACATTCACACTTGCAACGACTATTCTCTTATTTTTTTTCATCAGAGATCTAATATGTTCTTTGAAACCGTTCCTAGTCCCCAGTAGCATTCTTTTTGCCGTTTGAGTCGTTTTGGTTCAAGTCCAGATACTAATGTGATCTATTTTGATTTTCTGTGCATGAAATATAATGGACAACTAGTTAATTGAATTATTTTTCTCAAAATGCCTTCATTTTAAAATTTGCACTGTGACCAGCTAAAGAAAGAAGAGGTTTTTGCCCGAATATAGTACTTACGGAAGATGTTACAGTACTCATTTAATTTTAGTCTACCATTCTACAATATGATCAATGAATAGGTGGGTACCTATTATATAAAAGTAAATATTTCTACATATCATCGTACTGTTCAATAATATAGACGCTAGGAGTTACGTAACGGAATAAATAAACTAAATACACAGCCGGGCCGGCAGCATGCATCAAACTATTTGTCCCACTTATTTGTTATTTTAGTGAAATAATTTAAAAGTTGAGTAAAACATGAAAAAGCTGGCGTACATCTTACCTGGGTTTTAAAATAGATAAAAGTCACCGAAGTATACAAAAAAAAAGGAAAATATGAATTTGCCGAAATCCTTTACACGATGGATGACTGAGCTAAGCCGGCAATAATAACAGGGCTGCCAGTAGAACTCACATATATTATACTGTTCTTCG
Organism: Ochropleura plecta; assembly: GCA_905475445.1. Classification (NCBI taxonomy): domain Eukaryota; kingdom Metazoa; phylum Arthropoda; class Insecta; order Lepidoptera; family Noctuidae; genus Ochropleura; species Ochropleura plecta. Next base: position 4,528,528 of record FR997744.1, on the reverse strand, counting down.
GTTCAGTACGTGTTGTTTCACAAAATTATACAAAATCATTTTTTTTATGGATTTGATTAAAATATTAGGTAGGTACCTATGCAAAAATATATACAACATGACAGACAAAAACTAGATCTTGATTATCTAGTAAAAGTTTTAAGCTGCTAGAATACTCCTTAGTATGTGTTTAGGTAAAATAAAGATTTATCGCAAAAAAATGAAAATGCACTGCATTTTTTTTAAATAAGTGGGTTAGTCACGTCAAGTTTACTTTACATCGAAAGCATTAAAAAACATTCGGATTCCTATTCCTGTATTCGATTATATCATTAACCAGGTTAACGACCGAATTATACAAATTTTGTATCCAATTATACCATGATGTTCATGAATTATACAACCTGGCAGCCCTGAATTATAGATAAGACAGATGACATGTTTTACTCATTTATGGAACGTCAGAATGATAGGCACTGATAACAAAACACTTACAGATATGAATAAATAAGTAAAATACTAATCATGTTAAATACAATGAAATGTTTACATAATTAGTGTGGTTAAAAAAATAATTTTAGGAGATAAAATATCACTATTACAAAGAAAACCACTCTCAACAGTCTCTCTAATCTTCTTCTGCCTAATGCCTAGTATTTACCTAACTAGTTCATAAACTTCAGTCTCATTTTTCACCCAGTCACAGAAGCAAACATTATGGAAGTCGTCATCGTCTAAATTATAATCCTCCAACAACAACAGTGGGTATTCAACTCTGCTTGCTGCTTAATATGCTTTTTCATATCCTTGATGACCTCATTCCTGCCATTCAGCTTTTACCTGACTGCAACTAAGTCCAAGAGAAGGGTTAAGTTTTTAACCTGTATTTACATGTATACGTCACGCCGTCTGTGCACTATGTCTGAGTGAAATCACTAGTCTGAGACTGTTGATTGACACCATACAGATTTGAAGAGCAGGTGTTTAGCTTACAACTACGTGTTTAACGTAAACTAAACAAACATGTAACAGAGTGTTAAAAAATATTTTTATACGTTTAAAGAACAAAACATAAACTAAAACAAATGTAATTTCATCATGCGGAAAACGTGTGCAGTAAGTAAATTAAGTAAAACGGCATTTGTACTATAAAGCCTTTCAAAAAAAGGTAACTTAAATACAAATAGTGACAGCATAATCATGGTTTAGTTGCTTCCTCACTAAGATTTGGTGTCATATTTTGGGGAAACAGTAGTGAGAGGGAATTAGAATGCGGGAATTAGTTAGGGGGTATTTAGGGTCCAAAAACGTTGCCTTCGATCAATGACAGGTCTTAAAACTACAGATAGCTGTCAACCTGTTTTTATATCTTTAAGAATACTAACATTTCCATATTCCTCCTAGATTAGTGTATTTTGCGCCCTGTTTTATTTTGCCTTATTTTTAACTATTTTGCAAAAGGGAATCATTTGAAAGGCCTAGCAAAAAAACAGAACGTTTTTAGGTGGCAATCATTTGACTGACATTTAATGTTATGTCAATGTCATTGATCAAGATCATTAACGTCATGGAAGGAAGTTTGTTAGTGTCTGTGTATTTATTTTCTTGCGAATTATCAGTGTAAAAGTATTTTTTATCTGCTTATTGTTTTAATTTCAACCTGAAATTGATTTTATCGGATCATAGAAATGCCGTAAACAGTGAAAAATGCTACTCGGTGACATCGAACTAACCAAACGTTTGTTGATAATTGCTGTCGTTTTGGGCATTATTTTGGTTTTAAAGGAATACGTATTTGTTCATCCACTATGACTCAACATAAAGTAGCTTATTTTTATAATGCGGACGTGGGAAACTTTCACTACGGGCCCGGGCACCCTATGAAACCCCACAGACTGTCTGTGACGCATAGTTTGGTGCTGAACTATGGTCTGCACAAAAAAATGCAAATATACAAACCGTACCGAGCAAGTGCTCACGACATGTGTCGGTTCCACAGTGAGGACTACATAGAATTCTTGCAAAATGTAACACCTCAAAATATACAAAGTAAGTGAGCATTAAAAGTTGTCTAACATTAATATATAACAATTCTCTGATTATAGTCGCATCTTGGTGCAGGATATATATATATACCTTGACAAAGCTCTACAGATTACATAGAGTTAATTAAAAAGCTTGAAAAATAGTCATACACAATTTGCATCATGCAGGAAAAGGCAGACTAAGTAGCTAGTATTCTATAACAACTAATATTTTAACAGTGACCTTGAGCTTCTAATTCTAGGAATAGTATTACAAGAAAATATGTCAAAATGTTAGCTTGTTAAAAATCTCTAAGCACATTTCTGAGTAAATAATATTTATTGTCATAAAATGTGGTATTAACGTTTTTTATACATATTAAATAGTACAGGATACATTGTACTATATAATAACATTGAAACGGCTTGGAATATCTATCTATGAAGCCTGCCTAATTTCGTCCATTTTATTATTTTCTTTTGCAAAATCATGCATTAGTTTTTATTAAATGAATGTTTAAATATTTTACAACTCACAATTTTTATTTCAGGTTATTCCAAGGACTTACTCCACTACAATGTTGGTGATGACTGTCCCGTCTTTGAAGGCCTGTTTGACTTCTGTTCCATGTATACGGGGGCTTCACTGGAGGGTGCCATGAAGCTCAACAACAATGCATGTGACATTGCCATCAACTGGTCTGGTGGACTGCATCATGCTAAGAAGTTTGAACCTTCAGGTATGGTATTATAAAATAAGAAAAAATATAGAAAATCATGACTTCTTCCCATGCGGCCATGGAGCAACCTGGCAGGGAAAAGTATTTTATACACCTCATTTTACTAGCCATGACTCCCAGTTTTAATTAGATTTTTGTCTCTTAATAAAACAAAAATCTAGACTCGAGAAACAACTCAGAATTCTCATGGAAAACCAAGTAACACTGCTTGATTTTGGAGGACCCCAGCAGATGCATTAATAAGGACAAGATATAGATAAGCTCATAAACTATTTCTTATGTATGTTCATTCATGAGCTAGTGCAACAAAACTGGTGGTGGAGGTGGTGTAAAAATACCACATCTCAGCCACAATTTTTATAATTTTAGTTCAGCACCAGATTTTCATATACCACATTTTTCCTCTTTTCAGGTTTCTGCTACGTAAATGACATAGTCATAGCTATTCTAGAGCTCTTAAAATATCATCCTCGAGTCTTATACATAGACATTGATGTACATCATGGAGACGGTGTTCAAGAAGCTTTCTACCTCACTGACAGGGTTATGACCGTCAGTTTCCACAAGTATGGGAACTACTTCTTCCCTGGAACTGGTGATATGTATGAGATTGGGGCTGAAAGTGGGAGGTATTACTCTGTCAATGTGCCTCTGAAAGAGGGTATTGATGATCAGAGTTATGTGCAGGTTAGTTTGTTTGTGATCTTGTTGGTTTTTTAATGTAAAATTCCACTGCTCATATTTTGTTGTGAAAGTCAATCTCAAATGAAAAGTAACGATTTGACATTGACTATGCATTTATGTCATAGCAGTGATATTGATAATACAGCTGGTTTTATCCCAGATGTACATTCTATCTATCTATTATAAATATATATATTTAATTGTATTAAAATATTGCCCCAAACTGCTAGACCCGAAACAATTATTTGTAGGCCATACAAATATTTGTTCCGTGCGGGGGTCGAACTAGCGACACGCAGCGCAGCAGTCGCTCAGCCACTGCGCCAAGCGTGCCGTCAAATTATATGAATTAGTGCTTTTATTAATGTAATGTTTGTAAGGAAAGTGGCACATCCTATAAACAAAAGTTGAAGACGTGACAGCAACCTGCACTGGCTTGAATGCTGTGTTACAGCCCTCTAACTCTTAGAGAGAGCAACCCTGTGTTCCTGTTGTGGGAACATAGGATACCTATTGCTCCTCTGAAGACTATTCAACAATTTTAAGGTAAATTCCTAAAAAGAGATGTCCTTACAGCAGAAATCCCATTCTTAAATCACACCCTGCATTATCTAGTTGTTTATTGAATCATTTTCTATTCATTCCAGGTATTTAAGCCCGTAATCTCGAACGTGATGGAATTCTACCGGCCCACGGCAATAGTGCTGCAGTGCGGCGCCGACTCGCTGGCGGGCGACAGGCTTGGCTGCTTCTCGCTGTCCACGCGCGGCCACGGAGAGTGCGTCAAGTTCGTGAAGAACTTGAATGTGCCAACGTTAGTTGTGGGTGGGGGAGGGTAAGTGTGAAACAACTTAGTTTTTGTCAGCTGAGATGAAGGCAGGATGATACTAATTTCCGGTCAAGGTAGGTCAAACTGTAATATGTATGATTAGTAGTTATAAGTAGAAAACTGAATTAAAAAATTGTAGATCGGTCAAATTGTATTAGTTCAACCAACGGATTAGTAATTAAAACGATGTTTTGAAATTAGCAAAATTCCTCAATTTTTGAATTAACGTCTCTGTATCCAGTGTTTTTTTGCCCACAATGACGTACGGTGCTGAAACATGGATACCTACTCTCCATAACACAATGCTGCTAGATCAAGTTCTTAACGTCGAAATCCTTAGACGCACAAAGGGCTTCGATATTTTTGAATCCGTTTTATGGAACTCAAATGAAGTTTGGTAGGACACCTAGCAAGGCACGAGATGACAGGTAGAGCAAAACTGACCGAGCGGCGGCCAAGGACTGGGGAACGAAATGTTAGCCGTTCGATAACGAGAAGGGCAGACGACATTGTTGCCATTGGGGGAAAAACCTTTATGGTTGAGGCTGGTCTCTACTAGCGTCAACCATAAGAAACTCCTACAACCAGCAGTGGTTGGAATTCCGGCTGTGTATGATGATGATGAGTAGATTTCTTTTGATGGGGACTTAAAAATAAAAGTAGTGGACCGTACAAAGATATACCCGGAGTGGTACGCGCTTTTGAGCCGAATAGGAGAATGGGCGTTCGTATAGCTCAGGTTCGATACCGCGAGACTCCGCACCATCCCGGCTGCGTACGTGAGGCGCCGACACCAACTACATATTATTATTTTGATGTGATAAGTTGACTAACTAGTTATTCGTTACATTTCAGCTACACACTAAGAAACGTGGCGCGGTGTTGGACCTTCGAGACGTCATTGCTAGTAGACGAGAACATTTCAAATGAACTGCCCTACACAGAGTATTTAGAATTCTTCGCGCCAGACTTCCAATTGCATCCGGAAATTAACAGGTACCGTAGTATCTACATTTTTCTCTCTTGGCCCATACCATCCTACTACTGACCAAGTTCTTGCAGGATCTCTTTTGCCACAGCATTCCTGACTTGTAACATAATGTTTGTGCGTAATGTTGCAGTACAAACAACGCGAACAGCAAGCAGTACTTGGAGGCGATCTCGAAGCATGTGTACGACAACCTCAAGATGTGTCAGCACTCGCCAGCCGTGCAGATGACGCATGTGCCAGGTAAACTTTTTATTTATTTTAAAATCAGCAGTCTTTGAACATGTTTTTCACCATTATGATCGCCCGCCGCCACTTACCTGAATATTGTATTATGTAAATAATTAGACGGAATAATTATAAAAAAAATGTCCTTAAAAAGAAGGTATTCCTGCGTGCGGTATTTTATCAAACGACCGAGTGCCTTCGCAACTCGAGTTAGTACTGGGTAATACGATACCCGTTCGTAAGACTGTTTGTCAGACTTTTGGGCCGATTACCTGTAACGACTGTCGAAATATCTACAGTTACTAAGCCGGGACCAACGCGCTTTGTGAGAACAGAGGAAACTCGGTATGTAATGAGTAGTTGCCGGTCCACGTACAGATCCAGAAAAGCGCGGCTGTTATTATTGAGCCTCGAGCACCTCCAGTGTAGGCTGATCATGGTAAATTAATGTAAATCATTTGTCAACAGGCGACTTCTTTCCCGAAGAATACAGAATCAAAGACGAACCGGACCCCGACGTGAGGATCAGCCAAGAGGAGGCGGACAAGATAGTGGAGCCCAAGAACGAGTTCTATGAGGACGAGAAGGACAATGACAAGGAACCGCCGCTCGAGATGAAGGAGCCATAGCATACGATTGGCCTCACTGACCCACTGGCCATCTGACACGAAAAGGGTTATAGAAGATACAGAAATAAGTTCTGTGAATAAGTGCTGTTGAGTGACTGTTATTTACAGATTTTTTTAAGTCTTACAGTGAGTGACGAAAGTGATGTTTTTTTTCTGTCAAGCTGTTTTGTGCTTGTAAATAGTTTCGATGTTTATGTGTTGGTTTAACCCTTCTCATGCGGCTGTGAAAAAGATGGTTTGATATTTTCTCAGAGGGTTTGTCATCAAACTAGTATATTCAGAAAATTTGATAGCCATGTCAGTCGCGCCAATGAGAGAACGCGAAAAATTACTTGTAATGTGTTAAATAGTCACCTTACGGCTGCTGATCTCAACCAAAATATAAACCTATAAAAATTGCATGATGTTACAATAAACTACTCCATTGTAACATAAAATATTTGCAATTTGTCCTAATAGCTATATCTTAAGAAATCTTACGGATTACATACTTAATTACCTTTTCTTTCGGCATTTGCAATAAACGATAAAAATAAGGGCCGCAAGAGAAGGGTTGATGGATTTCCAATTGTTGCAAAGCTGAATGATTTACCCTAAGCATTTAATCAAGTAATTAGGAAATAAATGAATCATTACACGCAAACGTGATGGACAGAAGTTTATTTTTATAAAGCGTATGACTAGTATGTAATTTTTACAAAAAAAAAAAATCGTAATTTATTGTTTGTGAATGTATAATTTTAATGTTTAGTTTATATGACTGTTTCCTCTTGCAAATTCCAAGAATGAGTGATGACTAATCACGCACATGCCATGCGGTTTATACTTTGCAAGCAATTGCAAGTGCAAAAATGATATTAAATCCTAATTACGACGTCCATTCGTATTTGCTGGGCAGCGAACATTACACGATTAAATAACGAGTAAGGCAGTTCTCAGCAGTTATTAATTTTAAACTTTGTTCTAACTCTCTCTAGATTTATGTTTGTTTGGCAGAGAAAACCGTTAATCATTAATGTACGCCAGCGTTAAACATGATGGCTTTGAATAATCTAAAAAAGCATTTTTCAACATTTTGTTTACCGTTTGATTGGATTTGCATTTTCTGGACTTTTCTTGTGTGCGCTGCTCAGTAAAGAAAATCTCACAAGCGCCTTTATTAATTAGTGCAGTTTGTATAATAGGACATTCGAGAGAGCGAGACAGAAATATCAGTGTCGAACTTTCGTCAGCGTCGTGTAGTGTGGGGTATGCACGTAATATCATAATGATGTATTCATACAAGCATTTTGTTGTCTTCTTCATCAAGGATTAGCACATGTGGCTAAAAGTTTAAGATGTGAACCAAGTTGCTTATAATTTCAACGTTTTGCTGTCTACAATGTAGATTTGTTAAAATGTTTCGTAAACATAATCGAAAATTTGTGTGAAATCATTCCTATAATTTTAGGTAGTTGACTAGGTGGGTAGGTAATAGGTGATTGGTTGGTGTTGCCTTATTTAAGTAATGTTTATTTAGAAATCAATTTCAAGAGTGGTAATGTTTTTCTAATGTCCAAATTATAACATCATACACTATGATATGTTCATAGATTTTAAGTAGGTATTGCATCTAATTTTACACAAAAAATAATGATTTATTATGTCGTGTTAGGTTATTTACTAACTTGTTTTCCTTATCGTATCGGCATTGTTTAATAAGTTGTAAATATTGTAAAAATGCCCAATATAATTATTTTATTATTTGAAATCATCATTTTGTGTTTTCTTCCATGATTCTCTCAGCAGTGTGGGAACAATCAAACTAATTTATTGTAAAAAATTGTATATTTATTACGAGTTAATTAATTAATTACAATAAATACAGTTAGAGTGAAAATTCTAATAACTACCAAGCTTCAAATCCAAATTGTTTTCATTAATGTACTTGTGTACGTCCGTCATCTCCTCTGAAAAGTCAACTGTGAACATTTGTAGTCTTTCGCACATTTGTATTATCCTTTTGACCACATGCCTTGATACTTCTAAGGTGCAATCCAACCACAAATAGTTAATATTTCTAAAATGTCCCTTCTCTAATAAATGCAATAATGTTTCATCAATATTAGTCTTTGTTTGATATTTCAAAACTAGTCTTTGCAAATTATCTGTACACTCTACGAAAAATGTCAACATCTGTTCTATGGAAAAATTTTCATTACCTATTGTTAAATTCCTAAGTTCTGAGAATATTTTATTTGGCCGCCGAAAAAACCTGGGTATTACCAACCATTTTGACTGCGTCATTAAACAGAGTGTGATCAAGTTTGGACAGCACCTTCCTAGCGCTATAACCGCGTCCAAGGTCAGGGAGTGGTCTATCTCCCACAGAGAAAAGTGTGTGAGGTAACAGCCTTTGACTGTTAAAAGCCGCTGGATCGAATCCGAGTAGGAAAAGAAAGAAAGATCCAGCCTATTCAATCTTAACTCGCTCATTGAAATCTGTTCTAAAATAGCGTCTTTGTTATGTTCCGATAAATGCGTTACCGACAGCTCTTTGAGGAATGGACATATTTTGATTAATTTCCTAATACCATCTGCTGACGCGAAATGACAATTTATTTTTCTGAGACTCAAGGGCCCTATGTCCATAGCGCTACCGATTAACGTAGAGCCGATGTCGCAGGACTCGATGCGTAGCTCTTCCAAGTAGGGCAGCTCGCTGATCAACATGATGATGCCGCCTTGAGACACGCACCGCCCGATACGATTAGCGCGTTCGTTCCTTGGGGGATCCATCGCCAAAATCCTTAACTGTTTCAAATTTGTGATAAAACAAAGACCTGCATCAGACACATTCCTAATCAAAACGGAAGCATTAAAAAGGGATTTGCAGATGTCTACTCTAGAGACAATGTTAACTTCTTCGAGTAAGGGGCAATTGTCGCCGATGACCTCGAGAATCTCGTCAGTGCAAATGAACTTGAGATCGAGAACGACTAAGCGTCTGAAGGTGGAGAGTGTAGCTATCCAGAAGCGCTGGGGTATGCCGTTATCGAGGTCGCATTTGCGGAAGACTGTCATGTTGGGGTGCGTGAGTACTTGCAGCTGAATGCGAGGGTCGCCGCGATACAGACAGCATGTTCTTTCTGAACAGAGGACATCGAATAACCTGAAAAATGTAATAACAAGTAAATATTTTGGTTATTAGTTTTCTGAATGTTAAAGTAACTAATCTTGACATTCAGAATACTTTAACAGTGATATAACTAGTTTCAGTGTTCAAAATCTGCCTCCTTTATTTTTCTAGCTTTGCTTTCCTTATTTTGTGTAGATAGTTAATGTCAACTTAAGGTTGAAGATTATTGTGCACTTCATAATTTATGACAGGGCTAAAATGTAGTTTTATTTGACCTTCATCTTAATTTTATCACAAAAAGAATAATGAACAGAGATAAGGATTCAGTTCTTTTATTAAGACAATTGAAACAATATCTTGTAATGTAAAATTTGAAAGAGTATGTACTTATTTAAGTCCAACAGTAAAAGAAGAAGAAGACCAAAGAAAACATGGATGGACTGTTTGATAAATTGCATAGTAATTGTATAGTAGCAAGGAATAGAATATGGTAGACATGCTGCGCCAATCTCAAATAAATTTTAGTAAGAGCAGGAATTTTAGTAAGAGTTTGAACTAAAGCTAAATATTATTGAGCTGTTGGATTTTCGAGTATAAGCACTTAGCTGAACTTTGGAAATACAAAACCTCATTTTTATTTCAATTTTGCTGGATGTCCGTAAAAAAAAGTACATTAAACAGTAATGATGCGGCATACAAAAATATTTAAATGAAGCTAACTAACAAGTCACATTATGACTCAGATTTCTATTTAAATAAAATCTGTTAAAACTTCAAGGTGAGTAAAGGTTGCATTATGAACAGAGTATAGACAACTGCACTATTGTGTTTGTTTTGGTACATTCCCACACAAGGAGAAATGGGTAAGCAATTCATGCAGCTGCTTGTACTTGCCATATAATTTTTATGGCCTTGGAACATAATATACAGCATTGCACAATCACTTTATTTTATCACAGAAACAACACCGTTGTAAAATATTTATGGAACTGTGCCAAATTTAAATTGTTTTAAACACGGGAGGCAGATTCTGAATATATTCGTATTTCTTATTATTATTAGGAATTAAATGAATAGATTGCAATTGGTTGGAATACAACTATTTACAATCTATTATTTTACTTTTCAGTGACAGTATGAAACTTACTAAAAGGGTCATAATTATTTTGACTAGACAGGGAATTGCATCACAGCAGTCCAATAGAGTTCTTCAAATTACCAATGAAATACATTACATTCAAAACATTATAAATAAATAAATAACATTTCAAAACATCACCTGTGAGGGATGTTAATATATTACTATCATTTATTTCGACAACAAGCTTTAAAACACACAAAAGAATAGGAAAGGTTTCAATGAGAATAGGAGTATAAACAAAGAAATATACCTGGCTGGCAGCATTGTCATCAGTTGGCATTTTAAATCAAATGCCTCTCTCTCACACTCGTGAAACTGATTCTCAGGGTACGCCTTTTCAATAACATAGCAAGCTGAATTAATAAGACCAATAGAACTTTTAACACATAGCTGAAATAGACTACAGGGCTGCTTGGGAGGCGACATTGCGAAGCCTGCCAATAACAATGGCAATCAAACTCGATTCGTAGTGTATGATTACGTTATGTCGTGTTTAATACCGAATAATAGAAATTATTTAACATTATCCAATAAACCTAATTTGTAACTTTACTTTGTTTACTGTGTGTGATATTTGCCATTGATTTCTTATTTTTGACAGCTCTGAGCTAGGATATAGCATTTGACATAAAGAAACCATAGTGAATCTGCTGTCAAAAGATCGTTCATTTTCGTTATTTCGTTCAATTTCCCCCACAGTCAATAAAAAAATCTAAAAAAAAAAGGAACATCACGGGTAAGACTAAAGCGTCCGGCACGCCACATTAGTGGCAGTAAGTCCCCTCGTTAAGGAGTGGCTGAAGAGACGCCAGGGCGTCCTCACCTACCACCTGACACAGGTCCTCACGGAAGTTTCAGGAGGTTCCTGCATTTAAACGGGCGGGAGGAAACGCCCGGGTGTCACCATTGTGACGCTCGCCGGGAAGACATGGTGGAGCACACAGTGGCGGTCTGCCCAGCTGGGGCGGAGCACCACCATGCCCTCGTAGAGGCGATCGGCGCCGGCGGCCGCGATGTTCAGTGCATGGTCCGGAGCTAGAGGGAATGGGAAGCTTCTGCGAAGCAGTCATGCTTGCAAAGGAGTTGGCCGGGCGTTTGAGGGAGAGAACCGTCTCCGAACGGGAGACGCCCTGGGTGTCAGACGCTGCGAAAGGACTCCTGGTCGCCGTAGATACGAGCCTATGGACGGTGACTAATGGGTAGCTCACCGTCCGTCCGTCTATTGACGACAGGCCGTGTCGACGCGATGTTAGCAAAGCAGAGGGGCCTGCCAGGGCCACCGCCTGTCGTGGTTGCGGGTTGTTCGAAAGAGGTACCGCGGCCCCTGAACAAAAAGCGCAGTAGAAGGAACTGAAACCCACCCAAGGTTTTAGTCAGTACAAGTCTGACACTCCCCCCCGCTCCGCCCAGAGCGGGGGAAGTTATTTGAAGATTTCCTATTCGCAAAAAATATGTCTCATCTAAAGGTTCTGAACGACGGGCAGGAGATTAACTAAGGTCGTAAGATTTACTAGTAAACTTGTTCGTGTGATTTCTGATTTATAAGGCTGAATTACAATTTCGTGTTTACTGCGTATATTTATAGTATGGAAATCGCTTTAAATTTTGAAAAGCCGCCGATTTTTACGGACATATATTACAATGATTAGATTTATTTAACTTAAAATAGTAATTAAGACATTGATAAATTGTCAGAGAAAACAAATGACAACACTATTAATGATATTTGATGTTTATTTTGCAAGTAGGTTTTCACAAACACTTTTACACGTCATTTTTTTAAAAAACTAGATGAGGCCGGTGTTTCGTACCCGACTACTCTGAGAAGAAACAGCCGAAACAAACTCAGAGGTCATAGTCTCTTTTAAGGTCCAGACAAATAATCTTGGTCAACGTACATGAGGACTATGCAGATAGTGTCTGAAATGGTATTTATAAGAAAGCACCACACGAATTGAGTGGACCTGTTCAGTCAGTGCAAGCATTTGTCAGTTATCGTGTAGCTCAACTCATAACCCAAGGAGCTCAACGACACGACGAACAATACCAAAAAAAGGACATTTGTGTAGGTCGCTTATAGTACTCAAACTGCCAGACTATCGTCAAAAAACAAAGTAAATAAAAGAAATAATCCACATGGTCTTCACATTCACAATAAACAAATAAAAATAAAAAATACAAAATTAAACTAATGAGATCATAATGAAATCATAAAATGTCATAAATTAAATAATAAGGAAAATAAAATGTCACAAATCATAATTATAATAAAAAGAAATGTAAAAATAAAAAAATAAATAAACAAAGTAATGTCAAATTGTATAAAATAAAGGAATAAACAATAAATAAGTGAAACAAAGGAAAATTTTGACACTCACAAAGTAAATTAAATTGGAGCAGCTTAATCCCAAGCCTTTTTATCTTCAAGGTAATTATTCATATTTAGTAAGCTTTCAGACATAGCTTACGTTTTATAAAAGATTTAAATTTATTGAGGCTTGGTGTTTGAATATCGCTTGGTAGTTTATTATAATAACGTATACATTGTCATGTGAACGTACCCCCTATTTTTTTGAGCCTCTTTGCAGGAACAAGAAATTTGTGTTTGTTCCTTGTATTTATGTCGTGGATATCACTGTATTTTTTAAACAATTTTATATTTTTATGCGCGTACAAAAGGTTTTCGTAAATAAACTGAGAGGGCACAGTTAGTATGTTAATCTCTTTAAATTTTTCTCTGAGGGAGTGTCTAGGACTTAATTTATACATTGAACGAATTGCCCTCTTTTGCAAAATAAAAATTGTCTGAATATCGGCGGCATGGCCCCACAAGAGAATACCATACCACATCACACTGTGGAAATAACTAAAATAAACTAAACGGCCTGTCTCTAAATCAGTCAAATCACGAATTTTTTTAACGGCGTATGCTGCAGAGCTAAGCTTTTTTGACAACTTATCTATATGAGGGCCCCACTGAAGCTTAGCATCCAAAGTTAAGCCTAAGAACACTGTATTATCTTCCGGTTTCAACTCTTCATCCTTGATTAGTACACTAGTTTCCACTTGTCTAACATGAGGTAACGTAAACTTAATGCATTTGGTCTTTTTCTCATTTAGAAGTAAATTATTAACGTTAAACCAATTAACGACCTTTGTCAGAGCGCTATTAACATCGTCAGTAGCTAGCTGCAGACGTTTTAGTTTAAATAAAAGAGAAGTGTCGTCTTCAAACAACACTACATCATGATTATCCTTAATGAGGTAAGGCAAGTCATTAATATAAATAAGAAACAAAAAAGGGCCAAGAATGGAGCCTTGTGGTACTCCCATGCTTACTACAGAAATCTAGATAGAATCTAGATAGAAATCTATTATTTATGTATGATATTGTCAGACAATATCATACATAAATATATAGATGTATTAAATAACGAAGAAGTTCACACCATATACCACCTTCACCACATTCTAAGATATAAAGTGAGTGACTCTGATATCAGTATATCGATCTCTTTAAATTTCTCTCTGAGGGACTCCCGAGGACCTAATTTTATAGATCACGCGGACTGCCCTCTTTTGTAATAAGAAAACTGAATCGACGGCTGCCGATCCCCACAGCTGAACGCCATAAGACATGATACTGTGGAAGTAAGTATAGTAAGTATCTATACTAACCTAGCTGTGTCTACATTAGTTAACTGCCTTATTTTCCTTACTGCATATGCAGCTGAGCTGAGCCTACCCGAAAGAGTTCTAATGTGCGCGCCCCATTGCAGTTTTGAATCGATAGTCATTCCTAACAACACAGTTTCCGCTATAACATCAAGTTTTTTGCCATCAAGATTTAAATTTAGATCACATTGTGGTACATTTGGTAAGGCGAACTTTAGACTCTTGGTTTTGTTCGCATTCAATAAGAGATTGTTAGTTGCGAACCATTTCGATAGAACGGTTAGATTTTTGTTAACATGTACAACATCCGGATTATTTCTATCTATTTTAAAAAATTGCGAAGTTTTTTTTAGCAAATAAAATGATATTCGATAATTTGCCCATCATAAAACGGAGGTCATTTACATAAACAAGAAACAGGAAAGGACCGAGAAAAGAACCTAGGGGCACGTCCATCCTGACATTAACTTTTTGCTGCCTGTTTGATAGAGACGAAAAAACAAGATCAGCAGCTCGTTAGCGAATTCCGTAGTGGTGTAATTTACGGAGCAGTGTGTTGTGGTCGACGCAGTCGAACGCTTTTGAGAGATCACAGAAAATGGCAAAGGCAGCCTGGGATTGCTCCCAGTATTTCAAAATGTCACTGATGTGTTTTACTCCCGCGTCTGATGTCTGGTGTCGACCTGCCCTTCGTAAAACCAAACTGAAGACTGTTGATCATGAACACGATGGCGATCAGGATTGCGATCACGATTGTGTATGTCGATTGCGATTGCGATCTCGGTCACGATTGCTATCACGGTGACGATTGCGATCACGGTGATGATCACGATCACAGTGGCGTTGATAATTACGATCACGGTGGCGATGATGATCACGATCACGTCGGCGACGGCGATTACGATCACGACCACGATTTTGATTGTGATTGCGATTTTGATCGAGATTTCGATTTCTATTTTGATCGCAATCTCACGAAGGAGAGGGCGGGACGAACTAAAACTAAAAATGTGGAGATCACCGGTAAGTAGAATGTTCACTTTACCAAAAAACTCGCCTTCACAACTCTACATTTGCGTCGCCCATTTATACTAATTCGATTCCAAAATTTATTTCAGAAACGGGAAAGACAATATTCCCGAGTGTCATAAACTGCATTTATAACGTTACCGTAGTATTATTTCAGACGACAACACGGGTTTAGTTGCAAGCATCAGCCAGTTTTTTTGTACCTACTTAGATTTTTATTGAAATATTAGTTGCCTTGCGCGGTTTCACCCGCTTCTTTGGTTACTACCCCGCTCCTGTGGGCAATAGCGTGATGTTATATAGCTTATGTTACTCAGTAATAATGTAGCTTTTTAATGGTGACAATTTTTTCAAATCGGTTGAGTAAAATTATTGTAGCAAACAAATAAAATTTACCTCCATAGAATATTGGACAAGCCTACGTGTGTCGCATTGAGCTGATCCCAAAAGTCATAGGTAGGTGCGATAGGTGATTATAATGATGACAGCGTCTGCACCGTGCTAGCGTGATGTCGAGCGCGTGGTTTTGGTGGTCTTCCATCAAGAATTTCTAAGAAACACCCCCTATTACATGTGACTTACTTAGGTATATCACGCGAAATATGGGTTTACACTATGCCGAACTCTAGGGATTGCAGACGTAGTTATATTTTGTTTGGCACCATCTGTCAAGTGAGACTAGTAGGCTAGTGTTTATGGAGTCCAAGTAGCAAAAGCCAGGGTCACAGCCTGCCGGGCCTGCGGGTTGTTCGAAAGAGATACTGCGGCCATGGAAAATAAAGGCCAAAAGAAGGAACATAGATGCCTCTTAGTCAATAAAAGTCACACTGCACCGATCCGCCCAGAGCGGGAGAAGTTATTTGATGATTTCCAATTCGCTAGAAAAAGGAGTCCAAATAAAACTCATGTTCATTTTAAATATTTTATTTTCATTTTTTCGTATGAGTTTACACCTAAAACTAATAATTTATGATTAAACTAAAAATAAACATTCGTCATAATAGAAATCCATCTCATTTTAAAAACCGTGTCTTCTGATAAAAAAAAAACAAATATTTTTTATTCATGTGAATCTGTATGGAGGTGATATTTGAAATACGAGAAACAAGAATATGATAAACACATTTATGAAATTATGAATTTGGTCCTTGACCTAACTTTAGTACACTCAGTACTAAAGTTAGGTCAAGGACCAAATTTTAACTTTAGTACACTCAGTACTAAAGTTAGGTCAAGGACCAAATTTACAAACTGGGATATCTTTTATCCTAAAATTAAATAAAATTACAATATGTCCAAACATAGGGTTAGCCGTGTGCAAAAAAACAATTCTGAACGATTTGAATTTTTGCGCCGCTATTCTAGGTAAGACGGTGTCTTTTTATCAGATTTTTGCAGTATTGATAACACGTTTCATGGACCATTATGAATCAGTATAAATTCAATATCGCCAAAATACAAATTCACATGCTTAACAATGGCATACTCGATTGGTAAATCCAGTAATAGGGCTTTTTTATGAATAAATTTTATTTTCACATCGTACTCAAGTTAGCTTGTGCTACAGTAAAAAACAATAATATTGGTACACCTACATTTATAAAGTGTAAAATTGTACCCAGTTGTTAAATGTTCAGTTTTATTTTAGATTATGATATTGAAATTCGGATTTCTTATTTTGGTGAGAATTTACTCTGGATAATATTTATTAAAAGTTTGATAAAAATTAAATAATCGCATAGGAAAACAAATCTAAGAAAAAAGAAATCATCATTGATACCATTTCTTATAAAAAAAAACTTTGTTATTAATATCGGATGGCTCTATCTGAAGTAGACACAACATGTCACTTAAAACATGTCTGGATATGCAACAAAATGGTAAGATAACTCACTAAATGGCATAGTGTTGCCGGTTATAGTCGTAAACATAACGAATAAACCCTCGTGCTGGATAAACTTGCAGGATTGGAAGAATGGTGGAACAGGAAGTGTGTAACCAATGTCTCTTAAATAAATAAACACATTAATTTAAATGTTTATGTGTCATCATCATTAAGGCGGGCTTAACCCGAGCACCGTAGGCATTTATGGCTTACCCCAGCCCCCGCAAGGAGTACCGATACGTATCGAATTACGATGCGCGGGAAACGCGCGCGCTAAGCGCATCGCTCGCGAGTTCGTGACCTTGCGTCGTAGGTACCAAGTTTCGTTACAGAGTAAAGTAATGCAGTAACTCAACTTGAGTTCACATGTTGAATTTTATTTTTCTGGAAAGTATTTTAAAGGTTATAGATAACCTGGCTGCCACTCAGAACATGAACTCGGGACTGATTCATAAAGTCGAGTGAGGTCCCATTTATGTTTATTTTGTATAAAACATAATATGAAGCGTGGGTTATTAATGAATAAAAAAGATTCTTTTTTGTTTGTCATCTAATAGTTATGCTTATAAAAGTAAAAAAATAAAATTACAAATAAAAGTAAAAGGCTCAAGTAAAAGTAACAAATAAAAGTAAAAGTATCAAATAAAAAACTGGCTAAAATTCTTTAAACTGGAGCTGTCTCGGTATGCATGGACCTAGCTGAATAATCGAAATTTGGTCCTTTGATTTGCTTGAATTTGCCTGCAACGGCTTATCATTTTCTTTGCAATCTTGCAATATTATATCTCGTATGGGCATACCGCGAATATGACGTGAATCCAGAATCTCAGGCAACAAACATTTTAAATAAAAATCTATAATTTTTGTCTCCATATTTACCCTCCAAAATTCGTCATCTCTTGAAATATATTCTATTAATATGGGAAAATTTTCACCAGACCATATTCCAAAAATGCATTGGTGTCTTCCCGTAACATGGAGTTGACCCTGCACTTGGTAATACCAATTACTTTTTTTGTTAACGACAACGGTATTTTTCTTTTTGTCGTATTTATAAATTTGAATTTTATTTTCTTTAATGGCAGCATCTATCCCTTTTTTATATGCTGTTATTGGACATTTAATTTCAACTATAATGTCGTTACCAACTATACCGTCGGGTGTAGCCCCAATAAATGGGTATGTCTCGTCATTAAAAAGCCCACATGGCTCGATTACTATATTTTTTTGTCGTTCCAGTTGTTGTAATGCCTGTTTTTCATTTTCCACACCATGAGCCACTGATGAAATATGAGATATATTTGTTTTATATAATATATTTTTAACTGTTGGTGCAGTACTTCTGGAAAGTTTTCTTTTACAAATCGTGCCAAAATTTGATGCTGTTATTATATTTTTTCTTAGCTCTATCCAATCACTGCAGTCCCTTTGTAAGACAGTGCTTCTTTCTATATGTTGCCTATCATTTGTCAAGACTTTTAAATTATTAAGGAAATCTTCCTTGGCTTTTTCTAATTGATCTAGAGTCTTATCGGGAGCTGAACTTGATGGCCCATAGTTGTGCTGTGCAGAAGTTCCTTCAAATCTTCTTATTTTCTTCGTGGGATGATCTCTGTTTCGTTTTCTTTTTAGTGACCGCTTCATTTCAGTTTCTTTCACCTTTCCTTTAGGACTGCATCCGAGAATTTTTCTTTGGACTGATGAAACCGCAGCTCCACTGTTGAAAGACACCACAGCAGCTGAACATCGTCCTTGATACCCTCGTCTTAAAGAAAAGTTAATTCTTTTTCCACCTATAAATTTTGCAATAACACTATTGAAACGTTCTACTACATTGGTGTCCACATCTTCTATGAGACTTCGAGCTTTACCTGCTACTGTAGCGATGATGGCGTTAACCCGAAAGAAGAAGGTGGAGTTTTGAATTTCTCTCATTGTGCTGTTATTCAGATTTTTTTCTTTTGAGCAGTTGTAATCATTACAAAGTCGATGGTCCCCATAAGCATGTGCTACCGAATTAGTTATATCTGTATGCAGCAAATTTATTGCAACGTTTTTCGAATTTTGTGCATGTTTGTGGAATTTTATTGATTTAACTATTACTTTTCGCATGCTCATTACCTTCTCATTCGTAAGTGTTTTTCTGTTTTTTATTGGATATTTGGTCTCTTTTACAATAGCTCGCAATTTATTACAAAAGTTTCTTAGGATATGATTTCTGCATTCAATTTTTTCAACAGTATAGTTAAGGTGGTCATAGGGTTTTGCTTCCAATACTTTATTGTACGTAGCTGAGTCTCCGTCTCCAATCATTCTTGCATATATTAAACCGTACATCTCAACCGATGCTTTAAAGCCTTCAGCAATTATGTCAGCTTCCATGGCACTAGACGATCCGTTATAATTTTTGTAACACGCGTGATCTTTAGTTGCGAGTCCTTGTTTTTGGGCTCTGGCACAAACCAGACAGTATTTGTTTTTGACTCCTATATAAAGTATTTCTCCAAATTGTTTTCCTATAATTGCTGCTGTCCCTGACATTGATCTATAATTATTACCATAAGATCTTAATCCCCAAGCGCCATCAACATACACGTCTACGAGAGCCAATCCGTTTTTCATTCGACCATCAGCAATGGCCGCTTTTTTTTCACGTTCGGCAGCCTGTTCCATGGATTCTGCTGCGGTTTTCTCCCAATTTTCATAAACAAAATCTTGTAAATGTGTATACATTTTTTGTGAAAAAACCGGCACGTCCATAGCAGAAAGAATCTCTTCAAATTGCGCAAATCCAATACCAGCGGCGACAATGCCAGTGGTTGCAGCAACATTTACATTAACATTATCCACATTGTCACACTTCTCTGATTCGATCACAATTATTTTCTTACAGACGTTACATTGAAACTTAAATTTTGATATCAACCCTATACGTTTTTCTCCAATCAACTTGAAATATCCAACTCTGCAATCAAATAAATCAATATGATGCGTTTTTTCTTGAAGCTGTGACATAAGGTAATTCATGTCAACAATTCGCCGTCCACTGATGGGTTGATAGTCGTTTTGGATTTCGTTTTCAATGTTCAGAGTATAATTTTCAATGTCCTCTATTGCTCTAAAACAGATATATTTTTTATTCATTTAAATCAACCTTTTTAAACAATGCAACATATATATTTGTTAAACAAAAAGTAGCAACTCACTCATTAATATTATTATTAAGAGAGACATGACTGCGTTCATAAGGCGTTTCAGCAAGTGTCACTTGGGCATTGGCATCAATAGTCGTTCTGTAACAATAAAATTAATTATGTTTAGTTTCAATATTCATTGTTGTAATATATATATAATAGAAATATAAGAATAGGTTAATACAGTACTATTTTTTAAAATATGTACATGGCAGTTACTTACTCCTTAATCTTAAGGTTATTCAAATACACAGGCTCTAAAGTCATCAATGGAGACACATTACGCCCTTCCGCATGCTCTATTGATCTGTAACGCAAAGGTTGGTTGTGACTTGTTGGTAATTAATAGGTATTTTTCTGTTTATTTATTTTTTATGGCGTTAAAATTATCATTGAGATCCTATTTAACTCGAATAGGTAATAAAAAAACTAATACTAATAGAAAATAAACTTACTCGTTATGCACTGAATCATTAGTTGATACTTGCACACTGCACTTGGCCTGCAACTGCATTGCTCTAAAAATAAAAAAATGACGTAAACATTTCAAGCAATTTCTTTTATTATTGGGACAACCAATACATAAACTTGCAATAATAGTAATCTCGAGTGTACAAAATGAACACACTGTCACATTTTTACACTGTGGCACGAGTGTTGTATTAGACTACACAAACGTTGTATACCTACCCCATAAAATTATTATTTGTTGTGATGGTAGCTGTTGGTAGTTACTTACCTAATGCGTAATTATAGGTACTTATTTTATTTCTAAATGAATGAATAATTTATTTTTGCACTATTGAATATTCACCTACCACGTTTTTATTTAGGAGCTAATTTGGGCTTTTATTTAGTGGTAAGATATGTGGAAAATGAACATATCAGTACCTAGGCTAAGGCACCCGGACTAACGCAGCGGCAGAGCGGACTAAACTCATTGACGTAATTTGAAAACAGTAAACCATCATTTCCGCGTGTTTGGGCTTTATCTACTCTAGCATAAGGTTCAAATTCGACTATTTTTCACACTTGATGCGGATGGTAAATCTATTCCGCAAGAAAATAAACCATTATAGTTTTAGCGTTCTTGACTTCTATGTTTACATTTATTTAGGATATAAATTCAACTATTTTAGATGCAAATTTGCGGTTTGTAAATCTATTTTGCATACACACGGCAACATCATCAATTCACATTTTCATTGTAATAATTATGTCCTGCCCTTGCATAGATTTCCCGTACAGTGATAGCTCCGTATAAACTGGGTTTGCTTTGTTTCTATAGCTTGATTGGTAATACCTAGTCAGTAACGTAAAATAATAATGATGATAAATTATAATAAATCGTCAAAGCATCCTTACCTTTTTTGTATATTCATCCTTCGTAGTGCCAGCGCTGACATCTTTTTATTTTTTTTTGGTTTTCCCATTTTTGAGACACTATTATTATGACTATATTAAATTAAAATACTAACTATAATAATTATAAAAATGAACTATAAAACAGTATTCTTTTTCGTAACAGTACTGAGCGGGGGTACCGGGTTCGCAAAAATTGGCACACGTCCGACCTCCAACGCGTTCCGCTCGGGACTAAATAGCCCGCGCGAGCGCATGAGAAGATAAAAATACTCGATTTTGAAATTAGGAGTTTAGATATTTTCAAATTTCAAATTATGGTGGCAGATTTTCATCTCATTTTTTACGACCTTTATTATGGTATAAGTTTTATTTCTCAAAACCTAATATAACTCCGATGAAATGATATTTAGATCATGATTTAGCCTTGACTTTGCGATTTAATTGGATGCAGTAAAGTGAAAGTAATCGTGTATCGGAAGGCCGAAATATATAGGTCAAAGTGTGAACTATGTAATATGTTTTTTTCAAAATTTAAATCCCTTATTTCAATGAATGAAACACAAAACAAAACGACGTTTTTTTGGAAAACCTCGCCTTAACATAATTAAGAACAGTGTTTCATATTTCAATTTTTCAGAGAGTCGTACTCTTTGGTATTGGTGGATATTCTATTTATTTACTATTTGGGTATGAGTGCAATTCTGACGAACTTACTCTGTACCGATATAGTTATCAATCTCTCTAGTTCCTTAATCATGTACAGGTTAAAAATTAAAATTTATTTATCATTATCTAAATTTATTTTTAGTAGCATAATTGATACCTATAATGTCTAAGTTAAGTATCTTTAAATATCTAAAATCTTTGTTGTTATATAATAACATTCTAATTTACATTATTTTTTGAATAAATGATTTATTTGATACATTATTTACAATAGTAATGTAGATTTTCTACATAAATTAAATGATTTAAAGAGACTTCCATAAATCGTTTTTTGGCACTAATATGAAAACAAACGGTCTTTGTTCAAATTAAATATTTCATACAACTACCTATCTACTTAGTAACGAGAGCTCATAAATTAATAGGAGTTTTTATTAAATGTTTAATATTAATAATTTAATATTGTGCTAATTTTTGTAAGGTACACAGCAAAGTAAATATTTGTTCTATGTATATATAATTATGTTTTATAAGTAGGTAAATAAAATGATTACATTTAATCAAATTATTATTGATTTAAGTGCATTAGGTAACAATATAAGGTTCGTATTTAATCAATGCTTTGATTTGATTTTCCAAATAAAATAAATAATAATTTAAATTCTATACATATAACGAACAAAAATATAGGTGATCATTATATTTCTTATCCATCGGACGATTTATTTTTCTAAATATTATATCTCTGCAACTTTAACTGCTATAAATATCATGAAATTCACATTAGACAGTGCTCCAATATCTTATCAATACATTGAATGTATTTATTTATTAACTTGTATAATCTTGAAACAAATAGATAACAAACGTAGTTTTCAGTGATTTTATTATTTTTTATATTGGTAAATAAATAATCTTAGGTATTTTAAAAACCTAAACAACGTCTCGATTTTAAGATTTGTTTAGCTTCATACAAAAAGTTCGTTATAAGAACTTATTAAAACATTGAATGATGAAGTTGAATCGGGAGGAACATTTTATAGTACGTTTTCAAACATACTTTAATTATTTAAATACATTGATTTTATTTGTGCACCATAAAACAACAAGACTAAAATGTAAATATTTAAATTAATCAATCGACTAAATAAATGTTATATTCTATGCACTATGCTAGGAGCTAGAGTATCTACAATAGATTTCTAGATAGGTAGGAAAGAACTACGATAAGTTTCGCTCTCACACACACACAGATAGCTCAGTGATAAATAATTTTGGAAATCATTATCTTGATGTACTTAAGAATTATGCTACTACATTTTGTGTTAAAAATCTCTTTGGCAATTAAACTACATTTTTAACACAAAATGTAATTTAGTGGCCAGAGCGGAGTCACCCACCCAAGCCTGCAGTCAAGTGAATTTTTGTTTTGATTTTGCAGTCTGTCTCATAATCCTCTAAAATGACCCAGCACTGAGTGTAAAAACAGTCGTACATTTTCATTCATAACACAACACAGTCCACTTATTGTAATACTAAGAACATTACATAGTCATATTCATCGTCAAAAAAAATAATGACGATCAGTAATTGACCGCTGACTGACAGCTGATCGAATATGTTCGGATTCGCATTCTCTCGTTCGTTATTATCTTTATTTCTATTCTCTCTATCGTTTTGGCCTCCATTCCCCGCAGTCGTTCCTTGATCCATACCATTACCTACACTACGTTCATTTTGATCAAGTTTACGCCTGTTTTGGTCATCTTTACCCCCATTCTGATCACGTTTACCTTCATTTTGATCATTTTTACCCTCGCTTAAATCATTTTGATTTACATCATTATTTACCAGAGAACTTTGAGCCGTATCTCGTATCACATTTCTTTCATTTGGACCTCTATGGAAGGCATCGGACTGGGCGCGTCCGCTCGGCCAAGCGGATCAGAGTCTCTTGTGTGAGTCGGTGCTGGCGCTCTTGAGGGAGCCGAAGCGTCGCGTGGCGGCCGATGTGGTGGGCGTCGTCTCGCGGTCCAGGCTCGCGGCGCGGAGTATCAGGCCTCGGGACTGACGGAATGAAGATTCTGGTTGCACCTGAAGATACGAATGGCATGCCTAATATAATGGTAGTTGAATAAGCAACGCGCTGTTCTTATTAATCCAGTTTAGATGGATGGATATTGTTTAGCGTAGACGTAAAAGAAGAATATCAGGACGCGATGCACGATGCAGAATCAGATTATGGTTAGAAAAAGACTGGAGCAAAGTAATCGATTATAGAACAATTCTACGAGCTATAATAAATAATACTTCACAATTTGTCTTTGGTTAGCTAGCACGAAGATAAGTTTTTTGAAAAAGTGAAATAACTTTATTCTCGGTTCTTTTATTTTCTTTATGGCGGGCGTTAGCAGACCTATCTGTGAAACTGAACACCCTACGAACTTATGATCCACAAATAAATGAATTTGAATCCCGCACCGGTTCTCCCACGGATCCAACGCGCCTCTGCCTCGGCTCCCTTCCTGGTCTACTGGTCTGCTCAGTGAAGGAGGTCTCCAGTGACCGCTGAGAGGCATCGCTGATTGACTGGGAGAGCAGATGCGTGGTGGAGGAGGAATTCGAGTCTTCGATATTCGAGTACTCGTCGGGACTGTCGTCGCGTTGAGGGGTGTCTGATTCCTGCAGAAAAAAAAATAGCAATTACCTATCTATATGAAAATGGAAAACAGGTATGGCAATACCTGCCCGACATTCGTGTCCGGCTGAATCATGTTTAATTGGATGAAGATTTTTACCATTAACCTTAATTATTTTTTATATGGTTCGTTAAAACGATCAATTTCTCACAACTGCAATCTTTCGAGATCACCGTTATTAACAAATCTGACCTCTTCCAAGTCTCTAAGAGTGGTGGGAAATAGGTGTCGCCTGGCGTCTTCCCTCTCTTTTTCCCTTTCCCTCTTCTCAAGTTCATCTGCAAGCATCATAACCTCCCAATCCCCTCCATTCCCGGGTAACCCTGTAATCAAGAATTAGCTAGATTAAGTTTTGCAATAAAAGTTGGACCGACCGATGCATGGTGCTTTTGAAATGGAAATATATCATGTTTCACCGACTTTTCACAAGCAATTTTAACATCGTGTATTTTTTTGTAATCTTGACAAAAGTTTTTGAAAAGTTAAGCGGAACACTGAAGCAGTAAAGCCTGCTACCGGGCTAATGCCTGCCTAGGTTGCGGGTTATTCGTAAGATATACTGAAGAATAAAGAAGGAACATGGATTTAGTCAGTAAAAGTCTGACACCCCTTTCCGATCCGCACAGAGCGGGAGAAGTTATTCGATAATTTCCCATCCAAAAATAATAGTAACACTTAAAAAAGATTACGTATAGGCACAATTTAATAAATTACCTCTTACTGGCGACGAAATGCCATGACTGGAACTACTTGGTCGTCCTTTTCGAGAGGTACTTTCCACAAACTCTTCAAACATCGGAGTGCGGGGTAACGACTCTGAATCGCTGCTTGATGATGTTGAGGCCCTAGAACAGAAAAAAATGGATCTCTGTCAACATTAACTTTCAGTTTTGCAAACTCTGTAATTGCATCTACTATGCTATTGAAGGTTGGTTCACAAGTGAGTTGATAGCAGCTGGATGAAAGTTGGCAAGAATCGACCTGAGTATAGTCCTCATGACGTTTTTGGTAACGGCAGCCAATCTCAGCGAAGATAGCTTTGGGCGCGGGAAATATGATAGTGCACAAATGTGCGCGCATGCACAGGTGCACGTTTCCTCACTTTTGTAGTCCGATGGGACAGCAATCGAACACGACAGTAGAGAGATTAGGCGTAGGACAACGGCTTAACGTGCTTTCTGAGGCACAGGGGTATCATACCACCACCTGCCATGAGAATGGGAATCGCACCCAGGACCGTGTGCTCGGCAGTCGCATTTGCGACCTCGAGAGCAATCGACCTAAGTAGCGTGCAATTGGAATGAGTATTTCCAGCATAAACAGACTAAAGATTTTTATTGTAGGTTTTAAGTAAGACTTTCATGATATGTTGGTCATGTTGGTGCAGCCTGAATTAAGCTGAAACCATGAGCACGACAAAAAAAAAGTTTCGTCTAGCATTGGCTAGACGAAACTTTTTTATTACGGAAACAAGCGTTGGTTCTGCGCCAGTACAAGTCAGCTATTATTACATTAAAATTGCAAATACAAAAATCAGCTACTCACGCGTCACTCCAGCTGTAGTCACTGCCCATATCGAGCACGGTGTCGTTGCAGTTGTTCGTCGGTTTGTGAGATTGACTGCGATGGAAGATAGAGCCCAGGCTGAACTTGCGATGTTGGCGCGGACGACCTTCTGGAAAACAGATGCCTGAACATTTCAATTAGAAAGTAACTTAAAATGATTTGTATTGTCGTGCAATCAGTGTCGTGCAATTTTCTACGATTTTGATGATTTGAATAATTTGTGATAGTTTGATGCATCGTCTATATCTTCACTGAGCAGTTTTCAACCAGTATAGCAGACTATGACATGCCTCTATCACAGAACTCAAAAGAAACGGAATGCTCATGTCTCACTACACGGGAAACAACTGATCAATTTTTCCGAAGTAATTTTACGTCTAGCAATAGCTAAAAAAATAAAACCTCAAATCTCAATAGATTTGAATGTTTCCAGCTTAAAAAATTGGGATGGTCAACTTTATAGCTAACTGTGAGAAGACAGTAAAACTTCTAACACTTACTCCTTTCATTCTTTCCAGTATGATGCATCCCTGTATCCACAGAAAGAGTTTTTTTGATTTTCGACTTGGTGGTGTCCAGGTGTGACCCGAAGAAGTGAAAGTGTCTCCTACTGGAGCGGAGGCTAGACTGCTCGGGGCTCAAGAGCGATCGGTCTTCTGAGGTGGTGTGCGGAGACAGAGGTCTGAAAGGGGTATCGCTTCTGTCGTCTGTAGGTTGTATGCTTTTTTGTTGCTAATAATATGTAGGAAAATAAGCTTGAAGAGTTATAGAGAGCCAATGATAGAAAGTTCTATATCTATGCAAGCTGAAGTTAGCATTTAAAACGACAAGATAAAAGGACTAACTGTTGTTAAAAATAAAATTAGTTATGCATTTGACCTTTGACAATAAAATGTTTGGTAACGTTCCTTTGAATTATTACAAGCTTGTCGCTAATTTATTTAAATTGGACCTACATTTTCGTTTTATTATGATGAATCAAACTCCTTACCTCGTCAAGTCTTGCATCTCCATACTCTCCTGGTCACTTTGGTCCTCCCACGACTTCCTCTGCCTTAACTTTGCCGCTCGTTTCCTCGAATACGTTCCAGCTTTACCATCAAGATTCAGATCTAATCTCTTTGATTTGCTCACAGTCCACTGTTCCCTGCTTGACGAAGTTTTGTCTACTCTTGAAAGCGAAACAGCTAAGGTTTGTAGCTCTGCGTATGATAGTTTTGATAGTTCAATTCCTTCAGTCAATTCTCTAAGGTTTTCTTCAGTGAGGTCTTCGGGTGAAAGTTCTCTTGCACCTGCGTGTTCGCTTTCTTGTGATTTGTCTTTCTCCGATTCATCAGCACTTGCTGTTGGTGGGGATGTTGCAAACACGGTGTCTAATGAATCTCCTCTCTGTAATACCCACAATGTTATTTTTTCATTTTCATTAATGTGTTTAAAAGAATTTTATATTTACTCTGCCAACTACATTAATTTCTTAAACCAATCAATTTGCTTACCATGAACCCTTCTTCTGCAGCCGAAGCATCTTCACTACCGGAGCTTCCATTCTTAGATACAGGTAGACTAGTAGCAGTCACTTCTATTGTTTCACCGGTTATCATGGGCTGTTCTCCTGGTAGTGGAGTGGTCGGACTCGTACCCGCCAGTCCTAGTCTTTCTAACTCTTGGATACGTTTCTGCAGTTGACTTATTATTTCATCTCGTTTTCGAACTTCATTTTCTAAACTGTTGAACCTTGAATATTGAAGACACATTTCATTTTCTTGTAAACTATAATTATAGAATGATCTTTAAAAGTTATGTTTAGCAATAGCAGATAAAAAAAGAATATTGTAGTATATTCTAATATTGTACAATGTATTACCTTTCCTGGAATTTTCCTTGCACATCATGTAGGTGTCCTTGAATTACTTGTTTGATACCTAGTAGTACCTCCCCAAAATATTCCTGTTCTTCGATCGAGCCTGTTAATGAATATAAACCTTGGTCAATTGATAGAAAAAGTTTTAAACCAAGCATGTATACGTAAATCGTTAAACAAAATAATTACCTCGCAGTAGTTTCCTTTGGTTAGCAACAGCTGATATTAAAGTAAGCTTAGGTTTCTCTGAAGGCACTTTAATTTCTTCAGGTCTCAGTGATTTTAAATCTAACATTGGGTCAATGTTTTGCTGCAATTCGTACTCTGCTCTTATGTTCAACCCATAGTCTTGTGGTACAGTGGCATCTGCTGGTCTTGCAATTTGATTGTTAGGACATTCAGGTGCAGTTACTTCGACTTCAGGGGGCGGTGGCGGAGAAATCTGTGGTATCGAATCAACAGTTACTTCTGGCATAGTAAAAACGTCATCATTTTGGAAGTCAGCAGGCGCACTGCCAGGAGGTGAGGGTAATGTATGACGATGAAAGGTAACACTCTTAGCAAACTTTGAATGTCGTGCTGCATATCCTTCTAAAGTTGGAGCACGTATTAATCTTTTCAGTTCATTACTGCGCTCAGGACTTTCAGCCGGAGTTACATCTTCTGACAGTTTCTTTAAAATGGACTTCAGTTCTCTCCTCTCTAGGGTTTCATTAGATTCATGATTTCTGCAAGAATCGATAGATTTCCGCTTGAATTTTCTTTTATCCATGGTACTACCTTCTGAATGACTCCTAGTTAATGTATCGCCAAGCAAATCTTCTGACGAACTCGTGCAATCTAAACTGGAACTGCGTATTTTAACTACTTTTTCTAATTCTGCTAATTTTTGACGTTCATTCAAAATTTTTAGCTTTTTAACAAAAGGTAGTCCGCCATATTCTGGCGATAAGTCATCTATTGACCTATACTTTTTAACACTGGGCAAAAGCATCCCTGGTGTGTTAATTTGTGTCTTACATTCAGATGGTTTTGAGGCGTTAGAAACTTTTTTCTTTGGAGATAAAGTTAATAAATCTAATGATTTCTCTTGGACGGGTTCCAAAGGGCCTGTTAAGCAAATCTTAGGTTTATCTTTATCACTAGCAACTTCAACATTATTATTGTCTATTTTAACAAGCTCTGCCGTGGTTACTATAGGCACACATATATTAACAACAGCCTCCGCTATTCCTTCATCTTTTTTCTCACTACTCGTACTTATGCTTTCATCTTTTTTTTCTTCTAAACTAGTTTTGCTTTGGCTTTTCGATTCCCCTAATATAGCTGCCTTTTTAAGTTTCGTCCAGGGCTTTTTATTTTTCGGTTCTTCTTTAACTTCAGACGCTGGCATAGGACTTATTTCTATTGGAGATTTTTCTGTTGTAACTGGTTTAGGTTTTTCTGGAGCTGGCGTTTCAGTTTCTTTTGGTCCACTTTGTAGCAGTTTTAGTTTATCTCGGAAAGTTGAACCTACTGCTTTTGCTGGGGATTTAATTTTGCTAACAACAGAATGTGGTATCGAAATGAGGTTGCTTTCTGTTTTTGGTGTAGGTTCGACCACTGCTGCAGGTTTTTCGGTAGTATCTTTATGAAGCGGTTGACAAACTGCGGTACCGTCACTTTGCACTTGTAATATTTTATCTCTAAAACTAACTTTTGGCCGAGACGCTCCGTCACTTGACCCCGACGAATTTTTTCTCGAAGTTTTTGAAGTTGGACTATGAAGTTTACCTGGGGAGCTTGAATCAGAAGCTTTCCTGATTGGACTTAGCGTTTTTATCGTAGGACTTAATGGACTTTTGATGGACGTCGGGCTGATTGTGTCTGAACTAGAAGGTTGATTACTCATTGTCGGTGTTAGTTGGTTTTTGTCTCTCTCTTCTTTTGCTTTTAGTAGTAACAATCTTTGAATGAGCGGAAGACCTGCTCCTATGACTTCAGGTTCTATGTCTGGAGCTGAACTGGTTGAAGGAGTGGGTTGAGGTGTAAGAGATAGTACTGACGATGTGGAATGCCTTTGTTTGGCTACTTTTTCTTCGCGATCCTAAAATAAATAATTATTAGTAGATTTAAATCAAACCCATAAACGTACAAAAAAGTTGATAAAGTCACCGAATGTCTACCTGTTTTTCTTTGAGTAGCTTTAATCGCGATAGTAACGGTAGACCGGCTCCGATTGGTGATATGCATTTTTCGCCGTCTTTGCTACCAGAAGTAGTCTCACCATTATTGTCCTGAAATTGCAGGAGTTATCAAGTGTGCATCATCAAGCATGACATTGAGGAACTGGTCATCTTGTACTATGTTCTTAATGACTTACTTCTTGATTCTGCGGATGTGCCGAATCATCGCTCTCAACTCTTGGCATTCTTCTCAACATCTTTCCTTCAGTGGTACCAGCCCTCTCGGCGCCAGCTAAAGCGGCTAGTTCCAAAGATTCTCCTGATCTACGCCCCACACGGGATCTGCTGCGGATGGCGTTACGGATGCCCTGGGAAAGGTCAGTTTACCACGTGAATCTATTGTAAAGAGGACTAGTCTTCTTAAGTGCGGGCAGGTTAGTCACCTGATCCGTCAAACTGACTTAGTCTATCCGTTATACTGAACAACTTTCGCTACAAAATTTCATAGCTAATTCTACCCTTTTTTTAATTCCCGTTTATTACTGCTGGGCAAAGGCGTCCCCCATATATTTCCTGATACTCTTTTCATGCGATTTAATCTCATACCTAAAAAATACCTGTACAACACAGTAGGCCAGTACTATTTTCAGCTTGTATATTTTTAATTTTTTGTAAGTACACAACGAAAACCTTTGTTTAGTGTGGCGAGTAAAATCACGCCATTGACTAAATCATCATTCTGTAAGATAATTGATTGACGGAACTATAAAACCATAAATTACATACATACATGCGTACAAATTAACTTTCAACTATTTTATAAATGCTCTGTAACTGGACAGTTACTTCCAACACTATATCACAGTTAATTATGTAATTGTCAGTGTAAATTAAACTCAAATGAACAAATCTATGTACTGCTATCACAGTTGGGTTTTAGAGCCATTCATTACACGACCACGTTTGTTTCCAAATTATAGCTTTCAAATTCTAATGACATGAAATGTAAACTACGATTTGTTATTTTGCCGATCGCAGATTATATTATTATGTTGATCAATAAGTCATTCGCAGCTGGAAATATCTAGTCATCAATACACCTTTCTAAGTTCAAATTGCTCTTACTATTTCATGGATTCAAAAGATTTAAAGGTCAATTCTAACTCAGAGGTGGTATTTGAAAATTCTAATGACGATTATAATTCTGTAAATACATAATAGTATAGTTTCCAGGGTCAAAGTAATTACATTCTATTTAGTCCGTCTTTTAGATTATTCAAAAATAAGGGACACGTATTTTTCTAAGCGTGACGCGTAGCAACGCGTGACGTTACACGTAACTTTAATGGCAAATATCTTTGCCATTTTTGTTCTAATTTACAAATAAAAAATACGTGTCCCTAATTTCTGAATAATCTAAAAGACGGACTAATATATTTTTTTAGGAAACTACCCTATTCTGTTACGGTCACGAATGACATTTTGACCAACATAAAAACAAATGCGAATTGCAAAAAAAACTAATTTCATGGGTTGCACTTATCTGGAAGTACTGATCGATGGCTACAATACTTATATGTACTATAACTACTTATACTATGTTTACCTTGACGTCGCTTCGTAGTTTATGTACTATCCTCT
Organism: Ochropleura plecta; assembly: GCA_905475445.1. Classification (NCBI taxonomy): domain Eukaryota; kingdom Metazoa; phylum Arthropoda; class Insecta; order Lepidoptera; family Noctuidae; genus Ochropleura; species Ochropleura plecta. The sequence continues at coordinate 4,496,422 of FR997744.1, read as the reverse complement.
TAGATGTACTGTCGTCGCCAGACATCTTGTCTGGACTTATCTCGCCTAGAAAAGACAGTTAATTAACATCTGACTTCGGGAACATCGGAAATTAGATTATTTATTAGCAAGGCATAAATAAACAATTATTTAGATTTATGTGAGGAGGTTATTACTTATTAGGGATATTTTTATTAGGTGCCAATTATGAATAAAGCCACGGTTGACATTGAGCGCGTGTTCAATTTGCAACGTTCAGCCCAGCGCTGATAGTTGTAAATCATCACACTCAATGCCTCTTATGTAACCTAATATTCCCAATATCAAAATATATGACCTTTTTGTTATGTATATTTATTTCGGATTCCTCTCACTCGTAATTAGTTCCCGGGTCATCAGAAACGCGGTCGTTATTAATACAACCTATTTACCTTTGCCTTTTTGCTAACGTATTTTAAGCGTTTTGGCCTTTCGGCATCAAGTTCATTAGGCAATAAAAAATCTTCTAAAGGTTATTTTCCGAAAACGACTGCAATTGTGAGTGATGATGTCATTTAAACTCCGTAATACAACAGGTCGATAATGGATTGTCCATGATCGTATGGTGTCTGTGACATGTCCATGCGGCGCATATAGACTTAACCTGATGCAAGTGTGAAGAGTGCAGTGCTTGCCTATTTGTGTGATTGCAATGTGTGTAGCAGGGACGCTCCCTGCTCAGGATGATAACCTCCTTGTGTAGATGCTGCCAAGTCGAGCCGGTCGAGCAGCTTCAGACTCTAAGGCTGTTTGGTATTTGTGTGTATGTGAGCGGTATTGTGATGTGTAATAGAATCGCAAGCCGCAGCTGCAACGTCGAAAATGGTAAGAGGAGGCAATATTGTCTTCTAAAAATGCATTATCAGTCGTATTACTGCGGTCTATCGTTGAAAATAGAACGAAGCGTGACGTTGCGCCTGCGGGTAGCGGCTGCAGTCGTCTTTGGAAGAGCACCTTAATATTATTTGATTGATTCTCACCTTTAACTTTCTTCGAGACTGTTTTAGCGTCTTGACGGGGCTTCCTTCCTAAAGTTTTGAATAGGTTTCTTTTTACAAGCTCTACTACCAATTCAGTCTTAAAATTATTTAAATTTTGAGTAAATTGAGATTAAAATTTAATTTCCTCCTACTGAGAATTAGCTTATGGGTCAAGGAAGGGGATCCTTATAAATACATTCATATTTACCTTTTTCTTGGTAGATTTTATATTTACCCTGGTGTGGCCTTTTGAGTAAGGTCGCCGTTGGATGTAAATGTTAAAACGTTAGTGTTACTGGTTACCTTTGCATTTCTTGGACATATTTTTAGCTTCTTGTAGGCGTTTCCTTCCGAGGGTCTGGAGAATGTCCTGGGCCTCTGGGTAGTCTTTCATAGCTGCTAGTACGTCTTCTCGAGATAGTGAAAATAGTTCAGAATATCCTACTGATCGGACATCGGCTGTACGCCTAAAAAGTGGAACAAATAACTTTATTAACAGTACATTAACTTGCTCTGCATGAGCCTCTGGATTCGATACCCAAGTCGGGCAGTGTTATTGGGTTCTTCCCTCAGTAACAGCCACGGAGTGTGGGTTTGTGTACTGTGGATGGCAGTAGGTTTACCCTCTTTTATATAGGACATAGATATAATTGGTTAAAAATAGATGTACTTGTTAAGTACACCTCCCCCGCCGAGATTGTTGGTTGTTCGAAAGAGATACCCCAGCCGGAACATAAAGGGCAAAAGAAGGAAAATGGGTCGGTTTTTAGCCAAACTGGGAATGGAGCACAGGACCCATTCAGGCACTCATGCTTAGCAGCTATGTTTGTGACCATTAAATACTTGAGTTGTAACCATAGATATATTAGTCTATATCTGTGGTTATAACCTATTTGTTTATAAATACCTAGAATAAATATTACTCAAATAACCCAGTGATTAAGTAAGTCGACGATCCAAAATAGTTTATTCCTGAATTGAATACAAATTGCAATCCCTGAATATATTTGAAGGGTCTTAAAGGTGCAAATAGTACTTTAATTCAGTTTGAATACATATTGAAGAGTCCGCTGGATGAAGTTACATATTCATAAAGCTTTGAATAGATAAATTTAAACGGATTTGTTATTCAAAATATTTCAGAAGCTGGGTTCAATTTTGTATTTTTTTAAAAATTTTCATGAATACACACGACAAACACGTCTTGTTTTATACCTGACTGCCAAGGAAAGGTTATTTTAGGGAATTGTTAAAAGCACTGCATTATGTACAGACGCCAGCAGGTCAAGCTACCCGAAACTGTCAATTTTTCCCAATGAAACTTGAACCTAATACTTTAGAAATAAAGTCGAAAATCTATCAAAGAAATCTGACAGATTGTAGTAGCTTGATGTGCAGGCGTCTGTACATGCATCTGTTTAAAATATTTTTAAGGTTCCGTACCAAAAATGAACGGAACCCTGTCTGGGTGTCTGTCTGTCACGGCCATGATCTCAGGAACGCGTGGAGGTAACTTGTTGAAAATGAAACCATATACTCAAGTTTGTAGCCTCTTTGTGCTGTAAAATGAACCCTCTAAGTCTACGCAGTCAAAAAAATGGCCGTTTATGTCGCAAGTTTGTGCAGACTGTCGTGTACTATGATTTTGATTAAGGTTAGCTCCACATTTATTTTTGTGAAAATATCAATACAACTTAAAAACTGCTGAAACAAAGCGACTAATATAAAAATGTACTTTCCTAACAAAGTATGCGGGGAAAATATGCATCACAATATGCAAAACGGCCACCACACAGCTTATTGCGTATCAACTAAACACGGATAAAAAACTTACTTATTTAGTCCATCTAGGTTTAAAATCCCAATTTCTCCGAAGAAGTCTCCTGCTTTCATGGTGGTGAGCACACGACCTTGTTCCGATATCACTTCCAGTATACCATCGGCTATTATAAACATTTCACGGGCGACCTCACCTGAATGGAAGGAAAAACGCTTTAAATACATTATGCTGTTTGTGAAAATTGTATCTGAAATTATTGTTTTAGAAATGATGCACACTCTTTTTTCTTTCAACCAAAATATCATATTTTTTATGATAATAATTTCAGGAATAAAATAATCGAAAAGGCTTGAACAATATGAATTTTTCGATACCATCATACGTTTTCTATCAAAAGAAATACGACGGAATCTTTCAAGACATCGTTCTGCACGTTTTTACGACTTACCTTTTCTACAAATGGAATCTCCGGGAGTGAATATGTACGCTTTCATTTTCAACACGAGGTCGTGCAGGAATTCTGGCTGGCATTCTTGAAATATTGTCACCTAGAAAAATAATAATAATTGACAACGTGATTATCTATCAAAAGAAAGGTATGGGGTTGATAAGCATCGGAAAAGCTTATGGAAGCCGGTGCCTGCTTGCTTAGGTGACTTTAAATGGTTGTAAACCAACTTCTTTTACAAATTACGAGTTAGCTACAGAGATTTCATGTGAATTCCCATTTTTGTAAATAACTGGAAATGAAAAAAAAACCGTTGAGTTTATTTTGACCTCTTAGCGTATGATTGATGTCAACTGGGGCATTAAGGTCATCCCTTACCAGGTAGCTACCAACTTGTTTAAAATTAGACAGAAGACAGGATCACGTCTTTATGTAAGTAAAGATTTAAAGGCATGAAGCCTTTAATACAGAAGGTCGTTAAGGCCAAAATTTGTTTTTATTAAGAGTAAGGGAACCGTCTTTTTTAAAGATAAATGAAATACGATTCCCTAAAGTGAAATGTGGTGGTGAATTGCCATCATAATATGATGATGTATGCCCGTTATCACTATCTATAAGTGTGTGAACTTTCAACTTAAAGCAATAAACGGATCGTTTATCAAGGCATTATTTCAGGTGTAGCTTAGATGTCATTGTAGTACCTTCTTTAGCACACTCAAGTTAACGTGCAACGCGAGTTCCGTCTTCAGCTTATCAGGCAGGAGCCCCAGTGCCGTATTGATGTCCCCTCCCCCCTGTATGCGCCCCCTCGACCAGGAGTAGTCGTACCAGCGAAGTACCCGCCGCTTCATGCCACCTGGCACCTGTTTAATGTATACAGAGTTATGGGACACAGAATTTCTTGGTCCAGTGCCAGTACAATTAGATGTTTTATCAGTGATAAAAACATCTGTGACTCCATGAGGTTTTGTATTTTTTTTTCTGGATTTACATGTCACTGAAAAAACTATTTATTCGTAGAATATCGGATTTTTCTTCTATGTCGTACCGTACTGAGAATATTACACGTATTTTAATATTTAGGTAAGATGGATTCTTCTTTGGCATAATATTATGGCATTGATTGACACGAAGCTTTCAGGTATATTGCCTGTTTATTCGACGTGTCATATCACTTATATTTGATACATTGTTACAAGGATATTATGGCTGTCGAATGACAAAATGCCGAATTTAATTACGATTTTATACGCACGTCAATATATCATTGTACCGCTATATTTACCTTATGATGTCGCATGTATGTTTTGGCGCCATCCAGAAGTCGTTCAAACTCCAGTCTGTTGGCATTCCTGTTGGTGATGACATTTCCGACTTGTCCAACTATAGTGGCGAATATGAATACGCCAATCAAATAGCTCACTATTGTGAAAATGTACCTGAAGTAGAATGTATACAGTTTATGTTTACTTATTGCCTGTAATTGTAAAGTTAATGTTATCGGTTGCATTATAAACGGTGATAAAAAAAATAAAAATTGAGGTGTCGAATAAAAAGTTAAACAGTGTTACCACAATCAATTAAAAAAAAGGATTATTCACCAACAACCAACTACAATGAAGTTTCAAAGTAAAACAACAAACTAAAATACAAAACAGTGCAAAGTTTTCGAACAGTTGCGATAGTACAAAACACCCCAAAAGCAATAATAATAAACAAAATAAAGCGACACGTTTCACAAAATGGCGGAATCAGTGAAGGCTGTTCGAAAACTTTCTAAACCCGTTGTACGACATCGATGAGTGATTTAATAAATAAAAGTAACAAATAAAAGAAATACAGTTAATGATGAAGAAACTAGTCACATTTATAGTCGTCCGAAGTTTGTCGCTGCGAAGCGAACAGCCTCCAAATTTCTGCCGCCGCCATTTTTTTATTTTTATAACGCTCCACACTGGCTGTTTTCGTCCAACAAAATGTTTGAGACAGTGTTTATGGCGAATTAATGAACGGAGAAATTTATATGTAGTGCCGTAAAATACGGTGGAATTACAAACCATTTGGTCTTCTAGTGTGTTGCTCGAATGTCTCGCTCAGTTGCCTTCGTGTTTCTGAGACAAAGTGATACTTGTTTGTTCTCCTAAAGCCCTAATAAATATATTTAATCTTTAATAAATTTGGTGTGCTTTGCAAATAATTGTGTGCGCAAACTTCAGCAAAATCTCTTCTACCGCATAGTGGTGAAGCTGTAAAAATCCTTTCCGTGTAATAAAACGCGTTATTGCGTATTCTTAACTGTGCATTATAGGTTGCTATAATGGTTTTACTCCGTCCGTAATGCCTTTAAAATATGGGCTATATTCGCATGCAGTAAACACTGTCCACAAAACATGTGTCGTAAGAAAACATTTTTAAGGATTAAATGAAAATGGTAGATATAAAGTGTTCACGTTTTACGAACGCCTGCGATTGGTCAGATCATAACGATGTTTATTAAAGTGTTTGTTATCAAAACATTATCATAACTGCCTTGTTATGCGGGGACTTATTGAAAGAAATTAGGTAACCAAAGTACGTGCGGGTGATTTTCCAAACATTTTCAAAGTTAAATGGTAGTTAATTATTTAGGCCTAAGATTTATTTGGTTCAGGAGTTCTTAAAGTTTATAAACGAAATTAAAGAAAGTTCAAAGATACACAAATATAAAATAATTGTACCGTCTAAGTAACGCAGATAACAATTTTCAACTGAAGATCCCCAAATAGTCTTCCGAAGCAAGTAAATCCGGCTTTTCCGATATTTTGTATCATCCCTAATTGGTGTCTTTTATCTGTAATACTGCACAGATTGAGAGAAGATATCGTAATATTTTCTGAAGACAAAATTAATTGAAAGATTAATCTAAACCGCGGCTCAGTCGCACTTGCAAAAGGAGAGTCCTTTAAAAATTTAAGGAAAATGAGTAAACACTGCGAAGAAATGAACTTTTATTGGTGCATTTTGTTCTAACGTAGAAAGTATAATATCAACTATAAACGATTTGAATTGTCTGGTATAACAATAAAGCTTTATTTGGAGAAGGGAAATTGGTTATATTTCCGGTAATTTAAACTTTAACAATTAAGAGATCTTCTCAACTCAATCTTTATTTTTTTTGTGAATTTAATGTGCATGCAAAATACCAAAGTTTTATTGTAAATACGTAATAAATAAAAACAAAATACCTAATCTTTTAGCCTTCAACTTGTCAATGTACTAAATTTCAGCGCACCAGCTGCAAATCTAAAATTCAGCTAAACAAAATTTGCCTAAATTCGAAATTCAAATCGGAACGGCCACAAACGAAAGTCAACAAAACGTTTGCAATTCGAACTTGACGTGAAATCTCTATGGAAAATTAAACGTGCTACAGACTAACGATGTTTGGTCCTCGAAACCATCTACGACCAATACCCAACTTTTAAAGGTATTTTAGTTATCACAATATTCATCCAACCTTGGACCCAATGTGTGAGTTATTTTGTATGTCGGTTTTCGAGGTATCTCACTAATTAAAGTTCGCTTTCAAACGAGACATAAAGAGAAACACCGGGCAGACTGTGTTTTGTTTTTAGTCTTCTACTTACGTCTACTTCTAGACGGTTAGGAATGGTCTATGGTTAGTCAGTCTGTTATGTAATCGGCTGTGGTTATCGATTTTGTGAGCTGGCAAGACGAGGATTTTAGCTAGATTAATTTATTCTGTTTTGGTCGGCTTTAGTTTTGACTGCAAAGCGCCTTTTGTGTTTCAAGTAAAGCTTTTGTGTTATTTTTTTTTAAGAAAACTGTTTTTCTAATAAATTGTGTCAGTGTATTAGGACTTGACCTAATACACTGACACAATTTATTAGAAAAACAGTTGGTAGGTGTTGCTACTTCGATTAAATCCGTTCAAAATATATTCTTTCTGTTTATCTTTTTGATTTAAGACGAAACTGCAATTAAATTTAACTATGCCTCAAAAAAAAAACACACTCCAAACTTGATTAAAACTTGCCTTTAGGACAGAAACAATACATTTTCATTGTCTACAACAATTTTCCGATACAATGAGTCGTGAAATGGACTAACTAATTCGAAGTTGTGCCAAGTTCTGTATCAACCATTAGTAGATTCAGCCTAACTTCTGGCCCCATTCATATCAAATATCAAATCATTGAGCAAACAAAAAAGTTTTGCCAATATTTTTCTCATATGTTCTAGCTAGCCAGTTTTATTAAAGTTTCAGGTCGTTAACATGCTGAAATTGATTTTGTAAAACTTTATTGGAATGAAATCCGTTCAAAATGTTCATATACCTAAATGTCAAAGATGGCTGAAGAAACTCAAGTAAAACAAAGCTGAGCTGAAAGTGAAGCTAACATTTATTGAAACTTAGAAGAACAAACACGGTTCTAAAGTCAAAGTTTAAGAGAAGCTATTTAAACAGAAACTGCCTCTTCGGTTTGTGAGTTAGGAGAATTATTATTAGGTTTTTAATTAGGAATTTCCCAGTAGCATCTACGGAGTCTGGGTTTGTGCCCCTGTTTATATAAAGCTGTCAAAGTGTGGGAGTGCTGTTCGATACTCCTCTGCCTAATCCGTAAGGGATTACAGGCATAATTATATAAATGTATTTCAGCACACAACTATTTCTGTCCTCAGTAGATATATATTTACGTTACATAAAGATCAAAATCTTAATATCTCTATTTACAAAACCTGTCTCCTATCTGATCTTTATCAAAATCATATAAATGCCTCTATCAAGTATCAATTCTAAATTGCTAAGAGGCGTAATTCACAGCCGACATCCCAAGACCAATTCAAAGCCAATACCTATAAATATCCATTACGGCTAGCCTATTCAGTTTAGCCCAGGTAGTATTTCCCGACACACAGGCGTCTTTTAAAGAGCATTAAGAGCTTAATAAAATTCTCTTTGAAAACGACTTAGCTTCGGATGATATGGGGGCTTGGGGTTTATGCTGAGGACTTTTTTTAACAGCAGTAAAAGACGCATGAGCAACAAAAAGTTCAACAAATACTTAGATGTGAAAGGTCCCAACAACGGCCTACGGATCTTTCGTCGCAAGTTGCATTGTTTGACGGTGGCCCTGGCAGGCCCCTCTGCTTTGCTGACATCTCTTTGAGGCGTGCCTGGAACGCGAACACGCAGTCGACCGCGCCTAGACAGACGGACGGTGAGCTACCCATTGCTCGCCATCCACAGACCCGCATTTACGGTAGCCGGGAGTTGTCTCGCAGGCACCCGACACGCGTGTACGTACTTCACGCACAAATTATGTAAACAAGAGTCATCACCTCGTTTTAAAAACATCGTGTTTATGAGTTGCAGAGCAAATTTGCACCTACGTTTCATATGAACAAGATTTAATTTAACTTTCACTTAGTGTGGTAAAGAGATTATGTACTAAGAGCGAAGTTTGAGTTTGCCTTGTTTAAGTTGTGTATAGCAAAAGTTGTTGACATTTTAATAGCTAAATCAAAACTTAGAATGTCTACTTAGAGCTTAAACTGACGAGGGATTATGAATTGACTTTCTTGCCGTTCATCAATTTCTCCGAAAATACAAACCATTTTATCTATAAACTGAACTTTATGGTTGTTAATAAGATAAGGTATATATTTACTTTCGTGTCCCGTAATATCCATGAATATCACGAATATAACTTGAAATGAATAAGTGGGAGTGCTGAGAGAGCTCAGTGGCATGTACTCGTAGTTGTTGAGTAATATGACTCTATTCCTCTCCAAAATACGATACTGACAAAAAATTCAGTTCAGTGAGTCAGTTATCTCTTTCTCTACTAAGCGTACTTTAATGCTGGCAGAAGTTAATCAGTGGAATGCTATAGGCTTATATTTATAATGGGACAACATTCATTATTAAAAACCATTTTCAGAGAAGGCATGATTGATTAACTATGTCAATCAGACAGTTGAAGAATATATTAGTATACAAGCGTTTGCTCTTAAAAGCTAAAAGAATCACTATACAACTATTTTTAGGACTTTATCTGAAATAATCTTTAAAATGAAGTCATATTTTTTTTGAAATATTCGACCAAAACTAATAAGTCAAGTACAAAACGATTAAGAAACAAAATTGAGAAATCACGTAATTCTTTGACTCTACCCTTCTCAAAAGGGTGTTTTATAGCCAAATCTAAGGGATTCCCTGGGACTTCATAAATCAGACATGGAAGGCAGACACTTGGGAGAGTTTGACCTGAGGTTATTTACAGAGAGGCTCCTTTGTTTCGACAGATTTATTGATGTCCAGTCCAATGATAACCGCCAATTTTGGTGTGCGATTTTCAGTATTTTTACCCTGCTTTGGGATGGACCTACTAATAAAAAAGGCAATTGACATATAGGCCAAAAATTTACGATTACGACAAAAGTAAAAACATTGTGAGGAGTATGAGAAAAACTTATTTTAATCCTGTTGAAAGTTGTTGTAGAAAAATAAAATTATTTGTAAGCTCTCTGTTCCAAAAATAATTTTCTTATGGTTTTAAATATTTGCTGGAAAGTTCAAAATTCGAATCCTATCGTAAGATTGGCATGTCATTAATCTTTAAATTAAATTAAAAACAGATCAACGAACTTGTGATTAGGAAAACAAATTAACTAATTATAAAAGAGACTGTCTTAGTCATTGCATGGTAACAAAATGACAAACAGAAACATTTTGTTTGAACTGGCTGCTTGAGATAAAGACGCTACACAATGTAGTTCAAAGTTAGTGCTAAGTAATGTCTTGGTAATTAATCATAGCTTCTTTAGACGTTAAAGAATAAACGTGTATTTTTATTTAATGCTTTAGATTATTTTATTACGAAACAACAATGATACTAGTTTAAGTTTTGCATAGCTGATAAGTGAAATCGTAGCTCCTTGTAGCGGCGTAGCACTTCGTAGCACCTCGCTACGGAGTCAAAAATCGACGGTAATCCTTTTTCAAATGTATTGAAGTATATGAAATGAGAATCGAATACTGAACGAGTATTGTCGATTAGCTCCCTGAAATCTTGAACAGATAGACATGTCACTCGGTTTAGTCGCAGACATGTGATTTAAATCGATTTGGTGTGCCGAGAGGATCTCAGTGTATTAGAGAGGCAATGATACCGAGATATTTCTAGAAGGGGAGAAAGTATTCTCATGTTTTGTCAATATTTTTACGTTGTGAGGGAGTTTTGCTTTTAGCTAAATGGAAGGGATGCATGCATTGTGCAAGATAAGTTTCAGAACATTATTACTTATTATTTCAGAGTAGCGAGAGGTTTGAGATCTGTAAGATGGACTAAAAATAGGGAAAATATAAAATGTCGCGGCTTTTAGTATTTTGTATCAATAATGCAATATTGCTATTCGGTAAATAAATTAATTCAAATGACTACCTACAAAACTTGTAAAATCCAAATCGATATTATGATAAATTAAGTGAATATTCAATTGACATAACAAAGAGAAAAGCTTATGCTCTGAAAATGAATTAAAAATATGGTTTTTTTCGTTAGTAAACCAACAATAAATGAGCAATTTCAAGAGACGTAGCGATGTTCCCTTATTTTGCTCCTTAAGGTCATTTTCCGCTTAACTTTCAAACGTTTACTCTCAAGAATTAAACAGCCTCGTTTGAAAAACATTTTTTCTTCAACCATAAAGTTTTCTCTACGCGTTGTACCGAAGTAACGCAAATACATCACTTTTATTTCACAAGTTTCATCTCACAATTTTTCACAGTTGAGTAAGCAGACTCGTTTACATTTCTTTCGGTATTCGAATAAAGAATGGCCGTTTTATTTATTTACACATACGTAGGTACGTTTGCGTGAATTATAATGGTTTTTTAAATATTTGAAAACCGAATAAACTTTTCGCTAGCTAATGTGATTTCATTTTTATTTTTTTTTTCATTATATATATCGTCGAAACAAGGTCACTGTTTAAAAAATGTGCTTTAAAAAAAAAAATTGGTTGTTTGTAAAGTAGGTTTACGATCGAGATGTTTACGTGATAACGTCTTATTGGTGATATAAGTTATCACCAGTAGTGACATCTAAAATGAAATTAAGTACTAATTTAAAGTTTTTTTTTCGAGCCAAGTAACAGATGGCGCTACCATCTTTATGAAATGCCGCTTGTGAGGTTTTGGTGTGACACAAGTTTCTGAACATGTCACCCGACTAAAACGATTTTAAAGACGTTATCACGTCAATAGTAATTAATAAAAAAAAAATATGTTTAAAAGCATACCCTAATTATATTTTACTTAACCAATAACAGTAAAAGTCTAATCTGTCATGGCATTATATTTATTATTCTACCTTTTGAACCGAATTTGTCTTCTCGTTACTAACTTATTTTATTTTTCGCAAAATAAACTTCCGTAAACATGTATTCATACTTAAGTTGATCACATAAATATGTCCTTTCTGGGCACACTCAATCATATTATGGAGCCATATCGACTGGAATTGGTTTATCTTTTTAAGTGCCCAACGTTCACAAGGTTATCCTATATCAAACATTTTAACAAAAAGGTAAGGTAATGTATGATATTTTGCTTAAGCCTTAACATGTTGTATTTTCAAGTGGCTAACACAGAAAATAACTTTTTGATACTAAAAGAATTAATGATAAATCACTGTGTTGTAGTCTAGGTACGGGCAAACCGATGCGGACAAATTGCAGTACGGATCCTAGACACCGGCTTTTGACAGATTTTGTACTGAAGTAACTGTCAAAGTTGCTGAGCTGAAATGAGTTGAGCTCAAAGCTTTATAGTAAGAACTATTGTATATTACTAACATTTGCATTATAAAATTCTATTCTAGTCCAAAGTTTGCTGTCCGCAACCCATCCGGTGTCCGATACATGTGACTGAACCAAAGGTCAATGAAACTGCAAATAGTTGCCAAAACATTGATACCTCAAAGTTAGTTTTATGTCGTATATATTTACTCTATTTTGTTATCTCATCTCGAAACATCGTCGCCTCAAGTTCAAAAGAAAAATAGCTATAATTAGTTCGTGCCATAAGAGTAAATTGTGTTGTTTATCTTATTTTCTTCGCTACATTCATGCAACTGTGTTTGTGAGTTCAGGAAAATATACAATTTTGGGGTAGTCCGGTTTTATTGATGGTATTTCATTAGATAAAATGTCATTTGAATATATGAATTTAAACGAGTACCCTACTCCAGGTATTTGAATATTTCTTTTATTCTGAGAAATCTAGATTGTCGTAATATTCAGCTGGTTATCATTCAAATGTCCCTTTTCATATATTTCCGATCCATCAAATAGATCACACATTTTGTGGGAATAGAAAGGGCTTATACAGCGGGTCCGCTATGTGGAAGTGATGTGATGACAGTGCACAAATATCGGATACACACGGTGCTTTTATTGGTAATGGGAGCCTGTCACTCAGTGAACGGTTTTGTGTGAAAACAAGATGGTGCTTATCGCTGGTTGAGTGTTGTTGGAGATTTAATAAAAATGCTTTCTTTTGTGGGAGATTTGACTAGGAAAATGTCTTGGGAAAACATTTAAATAGAAGTTTTGTAGATTTTTCTTTTGTTTTCTCAACATAAACCATTCTTGTTAAAGTAATCTTTCAGTTTTTATCAAAACATTATAGTTTATCAAAAGAAATCTGCTTAACACAAACTTTGAAAGGCACCTTGTTTGTAACAAAATTGATAGCATTAAGTGACTACCATTATAAACTTAAAGCGGTAATATTCCAAATTGTGTTTATTCAAAGTTTCCACGTTGTTATAATTTACACTAAAAGCAGTACAAGTGAGTAAAAGTAAGATGTAATCTTAAGTTAGAACAACTCCTAAGCAATATTTGTGAAAAAGTTTTTAATTAAAATCTCTGAGCTTAATTTTCAGACTCTATTTTGACACGTTGTTTTGGAACATTGTCGTTTAACATTCGAAGGGTTAAGTTTGATTGTTTGAAGTACTTCTACGAAAGAATACGTTAAACTGGTACAGTGGATTTACATAGTATTTGTATGTAGGTGTCCATGTGCGGATCCGCGCCCGCAATTTGTCCGTACTGGTTTAACGGAATCTTAACGAGAGCACGAAGACTTGGTTTACGCTGTGTGTTAATAGCATATTGTATTATATTGTTTCTTAAAAAAATATTACATACTGAATTTAACGGATTGCATTTAATCCGAAAAAAATATTCGATTATATTATAATCTTTCAAATTGAATTTGAATGCCAATATTTGTGTACCACTTTCTAAAAATATTGTTCCAAATTAATCTTAACTGATAAACATTACATTTTGTTACTGTCCTGGCGTTGGTTTGATTTAGATAACTTTTGAACCAATTTGGGAAACCAAACAACAAAGCACTTATCCTTAACTTATCGAATTGGACATTCGAAAATCTAAATGTTTATTCGCAATTCGTGTTCTGAAAATCAAATTATAGCCTCAGCTTTTTTCTTATACTGGCTGGTATTAAAATAAAGTTGCAGTTATTACAAACACAATTATAGCACTCCATGGTTATTTTGGCGTGTAGTCATTCCTGTGTGGTTGGTGTGGAACTGAGGCCGCCATCTTGTTTTTGCCAGAGAAAATAACACAAAATATATTTACCAACATAGTCCTCCAGATAATGTCATTCCAATGCCAGAATAACTAAGTAAGATACACAATTGTGTTCGTGAAACAAATGATGACCTCATTTGAAGTTAAAATACTGGCTGGAGATTAAAAAACTTTGTTTCTCTCTAATGATCTGACCAATCGCGTTGCGTTATGAAACATACCCTCGATTGGACCTGAACTGCAGCAGGCGGGATTTGAGACCGCGACGCGGCAGAAATTTGGGGCCTCCTTGCGTGCTAGCACACATACAAACTCTGTTAATTCTGTTAGTCTTCACTCTACAGTGACAAATATTATACATCCGCTGGCAAGACACCTTGGCTTTGAAATAAGTGACATACGAACCTTATTGGAAAAACTGACGTACAGCCTCAAAAACTGCTGTGTCTTTCTTTTTTACGACTGTCTTATAACAACGCCTAGTCCTTACTTCAAATGAGACGCAGACACATTAAAAATCAGACTAAAAGAAAATTAATTAATTTAAAATGTATGATGTTCACATTGATATGAGACCGTAAGTAACACGTCCGAAATACAAGTATCTATATGCCAGTTCTTAATTTGAGCTAATCAAAAAATAAAAAGATATTAATTTAAAAGTCCATCGCTAAATCGCACACAGCAAGAATTATGAGATTCCATACGTCATTTCAAATCGTCTCTTCATTACATGTTAATGCATTTGCTCAGCACACACTTGTTTCAAAACCCAGGTTTAACATTACAATGCCACCCGCTCTTTACTGCGGGAAAGATCGGACGCGGAAAACCTCTCGGAAAGCAATCTCGGGAAATTGTATTTTTACAAGAGCGTTGTTCGCAACAAAACCGGTACTTTTCCCGAGGTAAGTGCGTACGTGAAGGGAGGGTTAATCACGACAGTATCGCCTTTCCTAATTGAATTACAGATCGTAATGCTTGGTGTAAGTATTTCTTTTTCTTTTATTTATTGTTTTGTACATACGATTTGTATTAGGTACATAAAACTTGCAAAGTTATTTCTTGGAATCAGAAAGACGGATAATTATAAATATGTTTTGGACATCAAAAGTATTTTTATTTTTGATATTTTTGTTTAGTTTCGAAAAATGATAAGAGCTTGTCTAACAATATTTTTAGATTTTTTTGTAAAATATAGATCTGAATATTCTCAAGGAAAAAGTTTTCTTTTTCAACAGCAAAACTAGGACTAGCTTTTCTCGTTGATACAAAAAAAACCTTCACTAAAAAAATACAGATATTTGATACCGCCAAAATCTTCAGTCAATAAACAACTCCAGGTTAGAAGTTTCTTTACAAATCAAATCTAATCCAATGCTGATTTATTTCTTATTGTCCCCCGTTTTATTTGAGTCTAGATTAAATTGTTTGAACTTCTACTCGAGTTGGGCGGGTTTAATCTGATTGAATATTTTATTCAATTCTGCAAACGAACTCTTTTTATCCAACAAAATGTCGACGTTTAACATTCTATAACTTTTTACAGATAATTTATTGTCAAAACGATTTATTATTAATTTAAATATTTTTACTAAGTGCAGTTGTTGAAATGTTTGAACGGAAAACAATGCAAAAATCTATCATATGCAGCGTTTTCTACTTTTTCCAGATTGCTTTAAATATATGATGATCCTACTAAACATTTCTGGTGATAATAAAATAATAATAATAATAAATATCTTGGGACAACTCACACACGGCTATCTGATCCCAAGCTAAGCAGAGCTTGTGTTATGGTAACCAGACAACTGATATACATACTTATATAATTTATAAATACATACATATTATAGATAAATCACACCCAGACACAGAACAAACAATCATGCTCATCACACAAAGTTTGTCCTGGGTGGGAATCGAACCCACGACCTCCGGCTCAGCAGTCAGGGCCACTAACCACTAGACCAACAGGCCCGTCAAAACAATTAATGCAATAAAATGATATAACCATACTTACATAAATGTTATTGATTTGATATCAAGTGTTCTGCAATAACAATTTAAAACAAAGTAGGTTCTCTGTTAGATATAACATTGTCCAGATTTAATAGGCCTAAAATCTTCTATAAAACATTAAGAATTTTTACTTAACTTCACATGGCTATTATTAGATTTTTATATAAAAGACTATGACCGCAGAAATTGATATTTTTATAGGCTATCAAAATGGTCCAGTTGTGAGCATAGTATACATTTATTGTTATTACTTTTCCAAACGCTGTCCTGTTCCGTGTATTAAAAGATTTAATACATAATGTAAAGGTTCAGTTAAACTAGCACAGACCAAGAGCGGACACCAGACACTGACAGCTTCCGGAATAAATACCTCTCAGTGTCAGGAAGTGTCCGCAATTTGTCCGAACCGGTTTGACATAACCACGATTTTAAAATGCAATTCAAGACATTAAGGTGCATATTCCACGATTTTTTGTTTATCGATACCTATGCCATATGTTTAAAGAGAGGAATGTAACTTCTATGTTTTTATTTGTTAGTTTCGGAGAGCTCAGTGATGATCCTTAGATCGATAGGTATTAAAATGTTGTTAGTAAACAACATTAATTGCTTTATCGTTCCTCACACTAACAAAAAGTGTTTTGTAAAGTAATACTAATTGTTTGTAGTCTACCTAAACCTAAATTTAAACAATGAATTGCTATCACTTTTCGCCATAAGAGTAATTCGACTCCTTCTAACTCAATTTGCGTACATTCTTCAAGAGTTTTGCTGATTCCTTCAGTACGAAATTCCGGTTTTTAATGATCTAACCCTTCTAATGATTGCGGGAACCGAAATTGGAATTTAGCTCGGTTTAATGATGCCTTTTTAAGCACCTTCTGCATTAAAACGAAGTCTTCATTTGGTCATTAACCCTGTGGTTTATATTTTAATGTGTAATTAGAATCAAATTAGTCATTTTACATAATTTTTAAATAACTAGGTAATTTGTTATATTAAACCGTATTGTATTTGTTTCACTTTTTGTTTATTACAAGGTAAAAACAAATATTTATACTCAGTTTCTAGACACGAAACTTCTCTAAAAGGTTTGCAAACTTATTTGGTTTTTCCTTGTTATATTCCTGGCTACTACTAATATAGCGTTAATCAACATGTCCTTTTATCAAAAAAAAAATATCATAAAACAAAAAAGAAAAATTCACAAGTGTCAGGGTAATTGTAACTGTATAAACAAGGGGTCGCCTTGACCTCATTTTTTGATGATGAAAAAGAAAAAAATAAACCCGTGAAGGACCTTTTTTAGAAACTGTCACCTGCTTGAGTCTTCGTAATGTTGGTACTTGATCAAGTTTTGAAGTTTGGTAGAACTGGAGTTAAGTGACAGTTGGTGTCACAAAGATTTTAGGGGAGTGTTAAATGTTCTTTAGGTCAAGTGGGGTTGTTATACTCGCGTTTGATTGGGGTGTTTGTAGAACACTTGATTTTAAGAAAAGATATTACTACATAGACATAAATGAGAATCAATAAAACATTCTCTTGAAAAGATCGCCATAAAAAACAGATGATAATATGAAATTATTAAAAAAAATATTTATTTAGCTTTAAATTTATTAAAAAAGTGAAACAGAGGGTTCCATCGTTGGTCTAATTTTGGAAAAAAAACATACAAGAAATTACCGAAAATCTTTAAAACAGTTCTTCAAACAAATAATATTTTTCTTTAGATGTTCAAAGATTCGCGGCCCTATTTAAAACAGATCGAGACTGCCGTCTAACCCTCCCTACACATTTTAAAGACGAACAGACAAGGTAAATTTTCTTTTAAAAATCTTAGTTGAGCCTCTTTTTACAAGCATTAGGCGACATTTAAAATAAATGTCGTAATAATAGCTTTTTAAAATTTTTGTGCTCAAGGCTAAGGCGAGCGTTGAAATTCTAAGTGTCATTAAGGCATTGATTTAGTTGGCGCTTAGTCTTAGTAAAACAGGGAGTAAATATAGATTAGTAAACGTATGTTACGTCTTTGTTAACATATCACGTCAGTATTTTGTCGCGTGTATCAAACATGTAGTTTGTCTTAATCAGTGCGCTTTTATATATATTATTATATTGTTCCTAGGGATGCAACGTGCAATATGTTCCCTAACTTTAAACTTGGATACAGACCAGCCTAACGAGGGCTAAATAGATTGAAATAACTTTTGCTTGAGATCATTTAATTTCATGGAAAAACGCCAGTTTGCAATTTGCTAACTAAATAACAACTTTTTTCACGGCTTTTCACGGAAATGCTTAAAGATTTTTTAAAATCTTTTTTAAGACAACTAAGGAACTAGGTTTCGATTTTCTTCTGAATTGTATAAATAAATTACTCGCAACAAGTCAATTTACACTAGCTGAAGGTCGTCATGAATCAGCCATTACTAAATTTACGAACTTTTTAATTTAATTTCATCTTCGTTAAACTGGTCTGCACCAAGCTTTAGACAAAAAACGGAATACTTGTAACAAACATGCAGCGTACTTACTCAGCGTTAGTCTCAGGAGTCGGCAGGTCTCCAATCGTGGTGAGTGTGAGAGTAGACCAGTAGAGGGAGCCTAGGTACTTCCTCGTGAGGGTGGCGTAGTCCCCGGGACGGTGGGGGTACACCCAGTCACCCTGTTGGAGGAAGATTTGATAAATAATGTGCTGTGAATATACTGCTAAAACTGTGTATATACGAGAGGATAAAATTACTCCTAGCTCAAGATCAATACTAATAATTTAGATACAGAAATACGTTATTATTCTAAAGGTGGAGGTAGTAATGCAGGAGGAATATATAAAAGAGTAGATGAATCACTGACTCACTCAACACGAAATCTCAGTCTCAAATGTTGCATGGGACGTAGGACGTAGGTGCTCACTAAGAGACCGTAATTTCTTGGCCAGATTGATTTGAAGTTTAGGATAGGCATTCTTATACGAAATGAATAGACTATCTAAAATCACGACACCAAGGAGCTGCACAGCGAGTGAAACCACTGGGCACAACTAGTCGAAATATATTTTTTGTCATTCTTTTAATTTTATTTTTTGTTGGTTTCATACTACCTAACCAATATCTAAAAAGTGTTACAAAAATAAGAATAATTTAAATAAGACGTTATTTACTGAAGTATGTCGCGAGATTTTTACAACATACCGTGTAAAGGAATTTCGCCTCAAACTCCTTAATAAAATATGATTTTCGCGGTAATGTTGAATGAGATCATTTTCATTCAAGATTCGTTTTACAACTTATTAATCCCTCCACCTGTAAATAAGTGGCAGTCACGGGACTTTTTATAACATTTTTAGTTTTTAATGTAGCTTCTCATGTGGGTACGGCACCGAGGGTTAATATGAAGTGACGTTTATCTAGAATTTTTGGGACTGATTTATGCCTCAAAATGTTTACAGTTCTTAGAAATAAAAAATAAAAAAGCGTAGGCCTTTAGTATGACTTGTTAAAAAAAATATTTCTTAAAATCGGTGTGTAAGTAAGTCATGGTAAAAAAAAAATATATACATATGTTTTCGCAAAAATAGTTTTAGATATTTTATGTATTGTACCCTATCACAATGTTGTCGTATTTTACCCAAAGGTTGACTGGTATAGAATGCCTTATGGCATTAAGTCCGCCTATGTACCACTATAATTTGTACATGAAGTTTAAATAAATAAATAAATAAATATCGAATTAGGAACCTCCTCATTTTTTTATTTGCGTCGGTTAAAAAGATGATACTAGCTTTGAAGTTTTGTCCCCAAGTAATGTTTAGCCAACAAATCGTCCTTTATGGTTTGTCAAAACAAAAGAGCATCTGCCTATCGTACCAAAAAAAAATATCCTTAATTTATCTCGCAAATTACGAAACGCCGATGTAAAAAACCTTCTAAGGGTTTGCAAATCAGCTAAGCCGGCGTCCAAATGGTGCCTCGTCATTACGGAGACCGCTATAAACTTAGTTTTTTACTGTGACTGGACGACCGTACGTTCATTTTCGTAGACAGAGTGGTAAGTTTAAACTCAATTGTTTACGGTTCGTTTTGGAATTTTCGAGGGTTAAGGAATTTGACTCCACGTACTTAATGACCACGCCTTTATTAGTAGTATCGGGTCTTGTGTAGTGAACCTGACTAGTTAATCATCATCATTACGACGAGATGAGTTTCTTAATGACCAATCTCTATAATGCTGACATCATTTTTAATAGTTTACATTATTTTCTAAATATTAAATTAATGTTTTGAATTGACTTTAGACTTTGAATACCTTTTTTAAATATATTTGTATTTCAATTGACAAAACAGCGCATTGTATACATTTTGAGATCTTTTATGCTATTATCACCTATGTTAACGAATAAATAAATGACTTTGATTCATCATTATATGCCCAGCCTTTTCCAAACCATATCGGGGTAGGATTTCGACAAACCGGATGTAGCTGACCACCTGTATTTAGCAAGTATGTATGGATATGGTTGGAGCAACTGCCTATATACTCCACAACCTAGTGAACAGCAACTTTTGTCCGTTTATTCATTTAGATACATATCATTTTACATTTGAAAATATTTTATATAATATAGTATCGGGAACAGGGTCCAACCAACCTAGTGAACAGTAACTATTTTTTTTCTTTTTTAACAAGCTGATGGCAATCTTGACTATGACATCAGTGGCATAAGTTAATGGGTACTTTGCACTTCTCCAGTAGTTGCGACTTAGCTTGAAGATAAGTTAGTGGCTCATTAATTCCCCTTTATTTCAAATTGTGTTTAACGACACGTGATTTGTGTCATTTGGTATGAACCAGATCACACAAATCACGTGTCGCCTCCAAATCTAAATTAAAGATTGCATATAGTTCACATCAAAATAATGGCATCTGATTACTACCTGCCAGTCTCTTCTGCCACCCACTGCAAATATCACAGCTATATTGTATCTTGTACATAGGTAGACGCCAGTCAGCCTGTTAACTAATTCCCTTAGTCGCTGTCTACGGTGAAGAGGATGTGTCCCCTTCGCCATACAGGCACGGCATGGTGAAGTAATTAAATTAGCTTCTACTAAAAGTGCGTTTGGCAAACTATGTATGGCTTGACAGGGTTAGGCTCAATATGTGGCAACTAGAAATAAACAACAGGATGGATAAATCTATCAAGAGTGAGTATAAATTGCTTATTTTGGTGTATGTTCATTTTTTATAGTTTAGGAAAAAGTTAGCTCAAGCTAAGAGACACTGTTGTAGAGATACATTTAAAATTTTACCTTTATTTGTGAACCATATACAACATGGACAAATATTATTCATTTTTAGTCAAAGGGAAACATGATAATCCGACAAAAATATTGTTTCTGATTTTCGGATGGTGGTCAAAAATAAAATAACGGAGTGTGTCAAAGATTTCATCGTAGTTTAAAGAACTCTCATACGCTGTGTTGTGTAAACGTCGTTTGATACGTGTGAGCATTTCATTGCATATTTGCATTAAATGTTTTTACTATACTGGGGGATGCTTGATAGCTGAAACAGTATTTATTACCACCAGTAATTATTACATTTATATTTATTATTTATTTTACAATTCATGTACACACAGTCAACACAGTCAAACACAAGAAAAAATAATTTGAAAATTGAATTGAATTTGGTAATTAAACCACTAACTATTGTCTTTAACAATGTTTCTCATAAAAGAAAACGATACAAAGTTTTTATTTGGTCTTGAAAATGTTTGAAACAGGTATTAATTCTGCCCCAGTATTATATTTGAAACGTTCCCGTTGCATGTTGATGTTTACTCATAAGAATAGAATTCAGAACAAATACTTTTTAGTAGTCCCATAAACCAGCTCCACAGGAAACTTTTAAAAGCGCAGTCCATAAACTTGCATTTTTATTTTTTGAGGATGAAAGAGTAAAGTTTAATTTTAAACGGAAATTGTGTCATAATGTTACAGAGAATAGTTTTCTTTCGTTTCAACCACGCGCTGTTAAGTTTGAGTTCATGGGTAGAGTTTTATATACATTTTGTTTGTTCTACTTTTTATTTTATTTTTTTTGTTTTCTTCTGAGTGCAAACATTTTTTTTAAGAGAAATATATTCTACGCTATCGTTGCCAAGGTGAAAATAAACAGACTCCAGTTTTCCAAAGCTCTTTAGTCTTTCTCACGATGTTCACCAACTAAAAGTTCGGTCAAAACTGAACAGATGAATTTGCAGATTTAAAAACAGACTTAGTTACAAGAGCAATGCTGAATATTTATAATGATATCCTAATTCGATGTAACAGGACCGCCGGTTTAGTGTAGTGAACGAACGGGGTTTTTTATCACGAATTTCTTAGTAGCAGCTTCAGGAGTTCATGGTACTCCACCATGAACTCCGGATTTGCGCCCGGTTAATGGCAATAGGTTCGTCTCCTATTATATGGAACTTAAACGTAACTAGCAAAATGTTAGAATACTATTAGGTACAGCTCTGCCTGACCTTTCAAGGATACAAGCGTTCCGTTTACCGAACAAAATCTAAATTCTTTCAACGAAAGTATACTGCGCAGTCCCAGGTAGCGCACCATTAACAAAGTATAAGTAGGGTTGTTCCGCCGGCACGTGTCGTGATGAGAACTGTCTGCCATTTAGTTCTGGTTTGGTTCAAGTCCTGGGTTTTATTACTCAAAGTTATAAATTTACATAGTTAATGTCTTGGTGAAGTTACCCGTCCCTTGCAAGAGCCAGACCGCGCTGCTGAGCCAGTCAGTTTAAATCAGTCCATAAATAATATTACTCAGATCCAGCCTGTCCCTTGCTATCCTCCCTCAGCGACGCCCTAAGCCGAGGCTCGTACCCCACAGGGGGTGCCCTTAGCGTGTAGTCGCTTAGTTTGTAAGTTTTACCCTGGCTGGAGGTCTTAATTTTTTAAGGCATCCACAGGATTTGCCCGGTTAAGACGACAACCTCCTTGGTTGAACTGCGAGATGCCATTCATAAAAAAAAAACTTGGTGAAGTCTTGTATACTAGTAGCTGAATGTTTTGGTATGTGACTGTGTAGCTTAAAAGTGTCATGGTGGTGGCGTTAGTCTAGTGGTTTCTATCACGACTGGTGTGCATGACGTCTTGCGTTCGATTGCCGGATAGGAAAAAGTGTTATTGAGTTTTTTCATCAAGTATTTATCAGTAGCAGCCACAGGGCCTGGATTCTTGCCCAGTTGATAGCTATAGGCTCGCCGCATGATACAAGGGACTTTAACATAAGTAGCGAAATATGCGACCTCTGCCTAGCTCTACGGGAACTAAACGCGTAATGTTATGTATGCTAAAGGAGATAAATACACTAAATTAAAAAAAAAAGTAATAAGGACACACTCTATATTCAGTAGAAATAGTTAAAAAGACATAAACCTTATTTCTGTATCTCTTTCGATTTACTTTTGGTCCACCAAGTTGTCAGTAATAAATTAAAGCTAAACAAACAACGGCTGTATATCAAACGTAACAACCACGTACGATAATCAAGGATAATATCGAAACATCAAAACTTTCTGAAAAGTTAACTTGTGTGTGATCCTTGTCTACGTTATGTGAATACAAACATAGGTGGCCAGGAAATTTGTTTAGGAAAATACATAAACAACAAACACTTTAGTATGATCGTCATCATCTGCTTTTTCCCAACCATGTTAGGGTCGGCTCCCAGTTTTACCGAATGCAGGTTAATACCAGTATTTTACATGGAGCGACTACCTATCTGACGTCCACAACCCGTTTTTACTGGGGTAATACGATACCCTTTGGTAAGACTGGTTGTCAGACTTTTTAGGGTTCCGAACCTCAAAAGGAAAAAAACAGAACCCTTATTGGATCACTTTGTCGTCCGTCTGACTGTCTGTCAAGACTTAGAGGGTTTTTAGACTTAGAGTCTAAGTCTACGCAATTAAATAATATGGCTGTTTATGTCGCAAGTTTGTACGGAACCCGGAAATGTGGTGCGCGAGTCGTACTTGATCTTGTTTTATTTTACCTTGATAATATAATATATGTATATAATGTACTTAATATAGTAAGCATGAAAATTGTAAGGCGCGTCGCCCACACGACCAACAGTCGAGGCGCAGTCGAGTCGCGGGCGCGTTAGGCGCGTCGCCCACACGACATTTGTAAAGAAAATCTCACATAAGAGGCACGCCCCAAAGAGATTTTCTTTACAAATGTCGTGTGGGCGATGCAGGATGCGGCGCTTACAGCGCTTGCGACCAGCAGACTAACGAGATAGTCAAATTGGTTTACAAAAATCAGCTATTCAATACGAATCTACAGGACTGAGACACTAATTGTCTTTTCACTTTGGGACCGTAATTCATAAGTCAAGCCCAGTGTGGGTTCACGGGGTTCACGGCGTAGCCTAAAACAGGGACGCACTTAAATTATATATGGCACGTTCGTCACTCAACACTACACCCAAAGATTGATGATGATGGATGCCTGTTTGCTCTACACCTTGATTAAATAAATCACTCTGATGGATTTACGTAGGTGAAGAGTAACATATCGATAGGCGGCCATTTTCATTAAGACGGTTAACCGCGTTATAAGATCCGGTCCATCTGAGGGTAGCTCTCGGTCAGGTCCCTGTATGACCTGACCCTCGTCACATGAAATGTCCTATATTCAATACTGTAGTGAAGAGGAAATTGACAAGATTTGGATAGGCTGTGTGTTATTTAGATATTTGTGTTAGAAATTTTCTAATAATAGAATTTCTGAAAAAAATAATCATTTGTGTCCTGCCTTGAGTTCTAAAGATTTTTTTTCGTAGCCAGAACAAGTGATCAGCAAATGTTTTAGATGCTAAGTTCTAGCAGTCAAGGATCGAAAAAAGTTCAAGCTGATTGAACGATGTCATCATTCATCATCATAGATTGGTAGATAACAAACTTACTCTCACAGATATGAAGCCTGTTTTCGAGTGGTGTGGTTGTTAAAGACTGACTATGCAATCAAATCACTTGACATCGAGTTGGTTCGAATTTTAATTCAGAGGCTTTTTATATACGCTTGCCGGGGTTGCGGGTTGTTCGAAAGAGATACCGCGGCCCCGGATCATAAAGGGCAATAGAAGGGACATTTGCGGGTTTTAGTTAGTACAAGTCTGACACTTCCCCCCGCTTCCCCCAAAGCAGGTCAAGTTATTTGATGATTTTTCATCCGCAATATAAGGCTAAATACAGGATTTGTGAATTTACCACTCCCCTAGAGACTGTTCATAAAAGATGTTAGACTTCAGGTATGCCACTAAGCATTAGTTATTAATTTCCTTCTGCATCTGTGCAATTTAATCGTAGTATTACTCGCATCCATTTCTTCTTATTACTTTCAAGAGTCAACTAACAAACGTCTCAGAGAACTGTAAGTATCCATTTGTGCGCTAGTAACATTTGTACCGCGGTAATTGTAATGATAATGTTCCCAATATTAGTCGCCATTAGTGTTTAGTGGTCCCTAGAGAACCACAACAGGAAACTACATTGTGTCGGATGATGTTAAGTTGAAGACGGCAAGACGACACGGTTGGCGCAGTGGCTGAGCGATCGATTGCTGCGCTCGTGGCGCGGGTTCGATCCTCGCACGGAACAAATATTTTTATGATCGACAGGCACTTGTTTCGGGTCTGGTTTAAATGTTTGTAAACGCACCCACAAAACAGGAGAAATTGCTAGTGTGGGTAAAGGCTGATAAAAAAAAAAACTGCTGAAACTTTTCGGCTATTCTTGGGTGAAAATACTGGTCTTGCAACCACCAATACACTTCGTATTGGCAAAGATGATTTTTTTAATTGAAAATTATGACTTATTGCGAAACAGTTCAGTTTTAAGGTTAAAAAAAGTTCCATTGCTATCTTGGCTAATTTGAAATAAGTTTTCCTGTATTCCATGCAGAACAACTACCCAGAACTGCAATATAATTTTCAACATACTTGCATGAAAACTGACTTTTATTGCACTACGTTAGTTTCATAATGCAGAGTGTTGAAAAGACTAGTGCAGGAAAGGACACCAAAGATAATTGTAGACTATTTTGTGCAATGGTAGACTTGGCACACTTTTTAAAAATAGATACTATTTTGATAAGTATATTTTGAATTATAGTTAATTTATTCATTAAGAATT
Organism: Ochropleura plecta; assembly: GCA_905475445.1. Lineage (NCBI taxonomy): Eukaryota > Metazoa > Arthropoda > Insecta > Lepidoptera > Noctuidae > Ochropleura > Ochropleura plecta. Next base: position 4,470,327 of record FR997744.1, on the reverse strand, counting down.
CCTTTCGATAATAAATGGTAACTCAGGGTAATCCAGATCAGAGGGGCTTGCCAGAGCCTCCGCCTGCCGGGGCTGCGGGTTGTTCGAAAGAGATACCGCGGCCCCGGAACGTAAAGGGCAATAGAAGGAACATGGGTGGGTTTTAGTCAGTACAAGTCTGACATGCCCCCCCGCTCCACCCAGAGTGGGGAAAGTCATCGGATGATTTCCCATCCGAAAAAAAAAAGGGTAATCCAGATCTCCCATCTAAACCCTGAATATCTAATAAACAGCTCGCTTGAAAGTCGTTTGGCGGTCAAAATTATGTCAATACAACTTGTCGCAATATTGTTAACTAGCTGGCGCCCGTGGCCTCGCCCACGTGTAATAAAAAAAAAGTATCCTATGTGTTATTCCAGACTATAATCTACCTTTGTGCCAAATTTCATCAAGATGCATTCAGCCGTTTTGACGTGAAAGAGTAACAAACATCCATACATCCATCCTCACAAACATTCGTATTTATAATATTAATAAGATAGGATATTCATAAGAGAAAAAAAACATTAGAAACGTGAATGTGAGATGACCTACCTTCGTTCATTTGATTTGATTTGAAAAAAAAAGTTCTTTTGGAAATCTAATAAGATAATATTAGCATAAGAAATATGCAATTGGTTTTAACTTTTAACATGAAATCACAGCTATATGCCACGAAGGGTAATGCAAAGGTGTACCGATGACACACCCACACCCCACCAGATATCTTTATAAAAATACGGGAGAGCCTTTTGCCATCAACCGGGCAAAAATTAGCTGACTCCGGGCTCCTGATGAAAAAGTTTTAATAACACTTGGCCGGATCCGACATAATTGATCCCGAGGCTTCACGCGCAGTATGTACTGAGCAGAAGTTCACTAGACCAACGACTTACTTATTTCTTGAAGTATTCGTTTTCTGTATAAAATGTTTCAGCTAGCGTGAATTTTATTCAAAGGCTCTGGCTTACCAAGCGTGAAAGTGAGTGGCGCTAGCGAGATACATTTGTAAAACCCATTTCAGAAGTGATAGTATCACAGCTAGCTTAGAATGTGTAACATATTTTATTTCCTTATTATGCAAACAGGATTTGACAACTGCTTAGGCTTGATATACATTTCTGTTGTGTGATTATATGTTTTTACGTAGTTAATTATTACCAAATAATTTTACTTCCAGAAGTCGGTGAAATTTTTTGATTAATAGATTTTTTTGCCACCAATTTCCGGAAGTAATTTCATTTTCCGTTTTTTAGTGTTATTTTGTATGTCGGTTCTATTTTGGCAAAAAAGTTTTTATTTCAGGCTTTTGAGTTGTTGTATGATGGGATGTCACACACATTCTTATCGAGTATTCATTTTCCATTGCTACTAACAGATATTAGCATCGTCCACACACTCATAAACTACCCAAGCAATATAGATAAATTCATATGGGACCCCTACGGAAGTACCTATAAAATTTCGATTAGAAAAATAATTTTTAAAATCGGCCCAAATTCTATAGAGAAACCGCTACTGCACTACAAACTGACGGAAATATATGCATTATGTGTGGGGCCTGTCTGGGCTGCTTGCCGGGGCTGCGGGTTGGTTCGAAATTCGAAAGAGATATCGCGGCATGGAACACAAAGGACAATAGACGAAACATGGATGGGTTTTAGTCAGTACAAGTCTGACACTCTTGAGCGGAAGGACTAATTTTTCATGATTAACGAAAGAAAAAGCGGCCAAACTTAGACTGAATGTCAGAACTTTATGCATGTCAAAAGTTACAAAACCAAAGGTAGAAACCAGAAGATAGGAACCAAAACTTTTTCAATTTTCGTGATAGGATAAAGGAGTGGCTCATCCAACTCCCCAGCAGTAAAATATGTGGTTGATTTTCAGTATGCCTTATGTCTATTAGAGCACGTTTACAAACTACTAAAGAAGTAATGGTATGGTGGTGGTATGGTGTTGTGTGTAGATTAGGTGCGTTGTACTAGCAACCGGCGGCGTTGTATGACCATTATGTATGAATATGACAGAAGCAAAAGTTGTTTGTAACGATCGAAGCAGGTGGCGTTTTTGGGTTTCTACCAACGCCCATAGAAAAACGCCGTGACTTTATGTATATAATTATGTAAGATATGTAGGTGTTTTTTTTACGCATGGGTAATCACCAAATCTTTTAGTGACGAAAATCCACCCCTGTATCTTCTTTTGTCCTTCAAGTCCCGGGACCGTGGTATCTCTTTCTAACAACCCGCTATCCCGTCTGCTTAGCTGACATCTCTTTGAGGCGCGCGTGGAACGCACGAACGCACAGTCGACAGTAGCCGGATGTAAGATATGTATGAGGTACTGACCTGAAACCCCTCAGCCTCTGACAGCAGGAAGTAGAAGCAGCCGAACCAGTGCGCCAGGATGAGTAGGATGTGGATGAGGTTGATGACGCGCCAGAAGTTGGGGTACACCGTCCTGGACTCCACTATGTAGTAGAAGTCCACTGCTCTGTACACCTGGAAAAAGGATTCTGTATTAATTTTCAGTAAACACTTTTTGTGGTTTTCCTTAAAGTCTTCTAAGCCTACGCTGTTACAAGATATAGCCGTTTATGTCGCAAGTTTGTACGGAACACTCAGTGCACGAGTTTTACTCGCGCTTGGCCGGTTTTTCGTAAAGCTGTTGAGTTGCACACTGTCAACAGATACTATAGCAATAAGATAGGTATGTCTTAGTCAGTCCTATATGTCGTTGTGAAAGAAAATTACGTAAATTCGAATGGTTTCAAAATTGGAAATACACGCATCAAGATTTAATTGAGCCGATTTTTTATTTTTGTTTTCAGCACAATTAATAATATTATAATTTCTTTCGTGTTTAAAATATATTCAGGATACGTCTCATTACTAAACGTTACAAACGTTTATTAAGGCTCAGAAATTTATAATTTCCCACACTTTGCAATTTGTTAGTGAGTGTTTTACAATTAGAAAACACTTCGTTTATGTTGTTGTTTTATCTTTCCCGATATATTTATTAGCTATTTGAATTGCTATTAGAACTTTACTTGGTAGAGAAAATTGTTTTAAAAAATATAATACTTTACGCGTAATTCCATGACACAAATAACGAAGTGTTAAAAAGAATATTCTTCTTTGAACATGTAATATTTGCAAGGAAGACTAGAATTAACATAGAAACGATCTGATATCGCGGTCAACTGCGGGTGAATCCGTTCTTACTGAAAACTTGTAAGACATATTATTTTACATAAGTAATGTAGTTTGTTCTTTTATGATGTTGTTGACATTTGACGTATTTAATAAAACTTGAAACGGGATATTTACAATGTTTGTTTGCAGTTTTTACAGTTTCCGATATTTCGGCGATGTTGCAAACGCCATGATCACCGATGAACTGAAGTTATTGCGGGTGGATGTTTTTGAGCAGACAAAACGATCTACCCACTTTCTTATTCGTTTTTTACGTTCGTACCACTAACACCGTCAAACATGGTAAATATCCCGTTTCAAGTTATAATGTTAGTAACCATGTCAGTTTGAAGACTTATATTTTACGTATTTATTCATTGCGGTATCTACTTGTATTCTTAACAATATAAAAACCGGGTCGGACTCGCGCACCGAGGGTTCAGAAGAAACTTGCGACATAAACGGCCATATCTTTTGACTGCGTAAATTTAGAAGGTTGATTTTTTCACAGCTCTAAGGGATCACAGACTTGGTACAGATATTGTAGCGTATAATAAATACCGACACGCTTAGTAGTAGGGCGAGCGGTGGTGGGGGTGTGGTCAGGCATTCGATGCACGGACCGCACACTCGCTTCTGGTCCGCCGTGCTAGTAAGACGTGCTCATTGGAGACAGACTGTTGTTTAATTTAACGAACCTAACACCCTAATAGTACCTGTACAGATATAGTTAAAGTTTTAATTTCAACTCGATTCCTCTACGCGTTCTCGAGATAAAGGGTCCTGACAGACAGAGGGACTTAAGTGATCCTAAAGCGTTCCGTTTTTCCTTCCTTTTGGGATACGAAAAAACGACAAAAATGTTACAAAAATATTTTCGACTTTCGTTTTTAATTTCATCTTCATATACTCTAGTAACCAAGGTTGGTTAGGATTAAGTTTGAACATTTTGTGTACGTATCGTTATTAACTGATTACTTACTCACTTAAACTTTGAAGTTCGTAACTTACCAATTCAAATCTGTTTACAATGCATTTCCACTAACATCAATGCATAAAGCATAATTAAACGTTTGTTCATAGATTTTCAAATCAAACAATCGAATTCGAAATACATTATAGCAACTGTTATCAGCATTTTGTTTAGAAATATTTCTGGGTATCATTTCGTATTTCCACTGCTACTATTAATAGAAAAGCGATAACATGTGCCCCTCGTCTACTAGTCCGCTGTAGGTAGTCATTACTTCTGTAATGAGGACATCGTGAAGTATCTGTGAGGCATTGATCACGATTGAGCCATTATGAGCTTTAGTGTGAAGCTGTGATGTTAACCTAATCTTTCATATTATAGGCATATTTTTTATTAAGTGCCTCAACTTGCCTGGGTTGGTCCGTGGATGGCAAACGAAGAAACGTGAATAGGTTTTGGCCAGTAAAGTCTGACACTTCCTTCCGCTCCGTCCAGAGTGGAAGAAGTTATTTGATGATATACCATCCAAAATAAAGGAATAATTGCTGGGCATGTATACTTCACACACAATTATTACTTCATTTAAATATAAATTGGGAAATACCACATCGTGAAAGACTCGACTTGCTTACGCACGTGTGTCATACATAATAGTAGTTGATCCTAGCTGCCTGGAACCCTATCCCTTTTGTTGACAGTACCTAGCGCACATTCCATCAGCCGCCTTGATCGAAAGCTTTTACCGGTAACACGAGCCCGTTGTGTAGGCTCTATTGGCTTTGTTTTCTATTCTATTCTCTATCTGTAAATAGACGAGGGTGTTGAATTAGGTGTACAAGCAATGGGGATATTGTTTTATCGTCGTAGTTATAGGTTTTCGCGGTTTTTGTATTGTCTAATTTGAAATACATGTTATTTGATGAAATGGTGAATTTTTATCATAGATGTGATTGATCAAACATTAACGTCTGTTTAGGAGTTTAGTAATTTCAACAGAATATTTTTCAGGCGAATAATAGTTCGTCATGTATTTATAAAGAAATCCAAGGAACGAACTGAGTGCGGGTTATCACCCATACCTTGTCGACATCCCACACATTCACATGAAGCGCTTTATTACATCTTTTATTATCATCATCATCATTTCAGCCCGAAATCACCTACTGTTGTATAGGTCTCCTTTTTCTCCTGCCACTTTTTCTGTTTTGTGCGGCTTACATCCACCTTTATGAGCACAGTCTAGGAATGTAGTTCCATGCCTGCATCGGTGTTCTCGAGTTCATATAACCCACATCTATGTATTTAAGTTGTGAGTTGATAAGCTTTTTCCGGGTAAGCTCATCCAATGGGCAACCTCATCTATTTCTCCTGAATAAACTTGTGGTCAAGAGTAGCACCGCTTAAAAACAAAATACACTGGTGTCTCTAATCTAAAAGTACAGAACTAACGTGTCTATTTTGAAAATAATAACGTTCTCGGATACAGAAGTTAGCAAAAACGAGAAGAACTACTACATAATAATGCTTATTATATTAATATCATTCATATTGATGGAGAGGTTACAGTTAAACAAGTATACTTGGGTATTCCGAGATTCAAACAGATCTTGTAATTAATATAATCTTGGCTTCAAATCTCAATCAAAGACGTTAGCCGTTCTGACATAATCTCGAAGTTCCGTATTTCCGTTCACCTAAATGTAAATAAATATTGTGCCAATCACAGCAATCATGAAATTGTACGGATAGTTAATTATAATTATACAATGATATTTCATTATTATTATTTGTCATTCAGGGCGAATTGCAGTTACGCAAATAGCACATGTTTTTTAAAGCGGGTTAATCCAAAATCAATATTTTTGTTTCATATTTTTTGAAAACAAAGTAATTTGTTCGTAATTGTAGACAAAGACTTGAATATTTTTCCAGATACATTATTTATCTGGGACTTTCTCTAGCTTCCTTGTCTCGGCGCTTTAGTAGTAGTCTTAATTTTGGCTGTCAGGAGTTGCAGTAGTTTGAGAATAGTGTGGCAGGCTTGTCACTTGCTGCGCATCATCAGTTCTGGTTGAAACACTGCTTAGTTGTGCCCACTGCGTTAAGTTTCATTCATATAATCCACTTAATAATACTGACAAACACCCTTACATTTTGAGCAAAACGTTAATAAAGGCATATTCGTGTAAATTATCATCGAAATTAAAATTTGGCAAAGCAGTAAGCGAGCCCGAAAACGTTTTGATTGCAAATACCTCGTTCTTTTATAGACCTGTTCCAATGAAACGGGTTTCAACGAGAACTTAATAACTACTATATAATGTTTCATTTCTAAATTAAGATTTAAATACACTGAGTTAATGCTCGATTTGACGATGTCATTAATTTAAGTAAGTTGTTATTTTATCAAATAAAGTACTGCTCGTTGAAATTACAAGAAAACGGTAAAAGGAAATAGATAACTAAGAAATTAATCGAATCGTCAACTATGAAAATGAAATAGGCATGTTTTAATGAAATTATATTTGTAAAAGCCGATGGAATTTGCTATCCAAACTTTCATTTAGAAGTGAAAGTGAGTGGTGTTATATTAGCGGATAATTATACCAGATTGCGAGTATGCAAAATTCTAAGCTCACCTTACAAAACCTAGGGAAGCGGATGATGGGGTTAATGCCAAAGTGGAGCTGCAGTAAGTCTAGCGGTACCAGCGACAGGATGTCCAGGAGAAAATTCCGCGACTTGATGTAGTGCTTCGCTAGTTTCTTTGAGTCGTACACCTGGGAACAAAATTGTACTATGTAGTATTTATCTGTAAAAAAATCAACTTAAAAGCCACGTAGTCATTTTAACCAAAACACCTCCACTGCTAGAAATAGGCTAAAACAGCTGGTCCATTTTCTTTTCATTTACGGGGTTATACGATTTTCATTCGTTTCGGTATGCGGTTGACATTGAATCACCGCCATCTTTGCTAGTTTTGTGCCAGTTTTGGCTGAGTATAGGCCTGCAATCTTCTGTAGCATGCTTCCTTGCCTGACCTTTGCAAGTCTCAATTGCAGTCAAGGTTTGGACCAAGATGCATTTTTCAGTGATAATGACAACGGAAAAGTAAAAACGTGCATTTAATTGAAATAACCTAAAGATTAAACATATATAAGAAAAACGAAACGTTCTAAAAGCGATTGCCATTTGACTAAGCCCTCTTCTGTGAGGTCTTTTAAATATCACGCACTTAGGTGGCTGTTAGTCTGCCAAGCTACACGATTTAATAAAAAAAGTGAATATTTGAATGTTAACTTACCATCAACCCTTGCTCCAAGTAGCCGGTCCTTAGCTGCACGACGAGGTCTAGAGCGAACACCACGTCGCTGATGCCGTCACACGTCAACCAGAAGTAGTGGCACATTATCTGCAGAAAAAAAACAACTTATAGCACTTCATAGACCGTTTGACGTTAACATAGCATTTGGAATGCCAAGTGCATCTTCAGAAAGGACCGCTCATCACATCTTTGCTGTCCACCACCAATGCAAAACGTCAGGCTTTGTGGCTTTCAAGTAAATGCTGTTTCAGGCAGGATCCATTTTGGGTAGTCTTATTATGTTCTAAAATAATTCAGTGTTGTAGTTTTTTTTTGTACATTTTTGGAGATTTCTAACAATTTAATTTCACAAACCTATTCAACTTTGTATACAGGTATTTTTTTTGTATTCGAATCTAATGCCTTTTGTACAAAACGTTATTAATCTACAAATAAACATCAACCCGAACTAACTTTACGGTCTTTTAAAATAACTACCCACAAAAATAACCTGCCATGAACGTTGAGCGCGCTACCTATCTAAAATTGAAAGTAAACAATCACCTACTACAAAATATTTTAGTGTTCCATATAAATAGATGAAAAGCAAGTTTAGTACGCAATTAAAGCTATTTATAGAATACACAAAAAAGTGTTTTCATATTTTGTTGAGAAGCACTTTTTGTGAAAGTTAAAGAAAATCTGGAAATATTTGTTGTTTGTTACAAATGAGGTCGGACAGACTATTGTTTTATTCATACGTGGCTTAGTCGAAAATAAGACGAAACCGAGAAATCAGCAAAAATGTGTACACAAAATAAGTTTGCTTGAGATAACCCGTGGATAAGATCTGAAATTGTACCAAAATCAATGCAATTTTCCCATTTTAAAGTAGTAGGAGGCACAAAAAAACTTTCGCTAAATAAAAAAGTTACAAAATTTAAAGCTCTTGATATAATCGAGTTTTGTTATTCACAGTACTGTACCGAAGTTTCTACGAATAGCTTGTATAAGAATAAAACCGTTTACTATGAATTGACCGAAAAGTATTGTATAAAAAGTTTAAATAACAAAAACATAAGAAATTTAGACAGAATATAAAAAAAATCCTTAAATCATTCGAAATTAAACAAAATAGGTATGTGAAATTGGATTTCCTTAGTTAACGTTGGTTTTACGACTTCTCATAAGTTCTGTTCCTAAACTTTTGCAATTTTTCATTTTAACGTTCTCTGGTGCGTTAATATCAGAAATATTATTTAACTCAGTCAACTTTGAAATGAAAATTGATGTCAATAAAAGCTTTTTTTTGCACGGCCTAGCTTTATAATTTATTTTCATCGTCCCTATAATGGGAAACAGACTTCTGATCGTCCATTTTATTCAAGAAGTTATTTGAGAGAACTGTTACCAATTCAAAAATATTGGTCTAGATTACCCTTTTTTTTGGGCTTGGAAATCATCAAATAACTCGGAGTGTCAGACATGTACTGACTAAAACCCACCCATGTTCTTTCCATTGCCCTTTACGTTCCGGGGCCGCGGTATCTCTTTCGAACAATCCGCAACCCCGGTTTGGTTAGGTTACCCTCACGAATTCACAGCAAAGGCATCGAGTTAGGCAAGTTCAACTAAAAATTAGTTATCCATAGGCAAAATTTAATGCTTCAAGGCGTTCCTTCGATAGAACCTCTGAGTTATTGTTGTTGAACCGAAAGAGAATACACTGAAAACCAATGCACATACCAACAAAAGAATTATACTTGCAAAAATCTAATATCCCGTATCAAAGAGGCAAAGAATCGACAATCAGTGCAAATGCAATCGATTGTCGTTTTATGATGTGATTGGGGATTCAACCCTTTACGGGAAAGTCGTCCCCGACTGACTCGTCGCGACCTTTGTTTATGAAGTAAGTCCCCAGTGGGGAAAGGGTTACCCCGTGTTGGGGCACACCGCTTAGAATGAGAGGGTTAGAAAAAAGGTTGTGTATTTGTTGTGCCCTATGAGTTTTTGTTACGGGTTTTCGTGCTTTGAAACTAATGCTTTGATCGTAAACTTTAATTTTGTTTCATTAGATAATTCGAATAAAGTTCGCGAGACTGTGATGATAACAATATTTTCAGGTTTTCTGTTGTTTGTACGGTTACCATTATAAAATCCAGTTTTAATATACTTTCAAAAATCTAAAAACACTTTTTGTTCAAATTATTACATTTTTTACGGCGAGTTTGTTCCAGTTTGAGAGAATATAAGTTTTTATGACTTTTCTAAATTTAGATCTCATAAATCAAATAGCTGTAGTCCCAGGTTCATTTTACGGATTTCATTTCATCGACACTTTCCTGTGAAAAGTAACTGCTGCCCACTTAATAATAAAGTTCTGAACATCTTGCGCCAACGCTAACAATAGAAGAACAAAAGTTCTATGCCCATGAAACTTTTAGTTGTATTTTTTATGTAAACTACTTAAATTCAGACCCTGAACGCCGGGAAACCATAATATACAATTTCGCCACTTGAAAAATATCTGCTAACACAACTAGTACATCTTCTAAATAGTAATTTAATTTTGAAAAGGAAGTATCCTTTTCATTAAGATGATCTAACATCTATTTACACAAATTTTTTTTATCCACTGATTTTAGACGCTACTAAATGACGGGAGAGGGATACAATATGAAGAAACATGCACTGACGTAGAAGTAAGATCAAAATCTAATAGAAAAAAGCACGTCATATTTGGGAAGTCGGTCTCCTCCTTTTTGGGAAGTCGGTTAAAAATTAAAATCCCCCACGAATGGCCAACGTGTCATACCTACAAATGAAATTTCCAATTTGGGAGGACAAACATAATCAATGCACACTTTCCCAATTTAGCGCACAGGACGTTGATGAATGTTTTGCCATTTTATTTAAAAATACTCATTCCCTGAAATACACACCAATTACACACGCAGCCCTTTCAGATATAGAACGGTTACACTAGGTTAATTGGTATGTATTTCTTAAAAAAAAATTCAAGTGTTCCTTCATAGATTTGTTTTTTAAATTAATGTAGGTGCGATAAATATCGGGAACAGGATCCAAGGTACCGGCGCGCGGCGGTCAGGGCTCCAGAGAAAGGAACCTCCTAACAATACGAGCCGTGTCCAGGAGTACCGCTTTCTGTATCAAACCCTTGATCCAGCTGCCTAACGAGAGCCTCCTCAGGTGTTGGTCGAGGCTCTTAGCAATTAAGGCATTGGCAGATACGACTATCGGCACAATGATCGCTGAGTCCACATCCCACATGTCGACAACTTCGCGAGCCAAGTCAATATACTTGATTTGCTTATCTTTCTCGGCTTTCACGAGGTTCTCATTATGCGGGACTGTTATGTCAACAATCATTGCACGCTGCTCTGATCGATCCACCACCAGTATATCAGGCTTGTTGGCAACAATAGTCCTGTCAGTGATGATGGATCGATCCCAGTACAATATGATATTGCCATGTTCGAGAACTGGGTCGGGCTTATACTCATACCTGTAGTACGGCACTTCCTATTCCACAAGGTTATATTTTAGAGCAAGTTGCTGATGGATAATCTTGGCTACAAGGTTGTGTCTATGTAAGTACTCTCCGTAACTAGACGAGAACAACCGGAGATAATGTGTCGAATTGATTCACGCGGACGGTGGCATGCCCGACATATGTCAACCGTGCCGTCCTTCACAATAAATCTCCGGTAGTTATTCGTCATCATAACTTCATCCATAATTGCACAGAAAAAACCTTCGGTTTCTCTAAAGAGATCCCCGGAACGTAGCCAGGCTACGGACGCTGATTGACCTACATCGGGTCCATGTAGGGCCCGCAAAAAGCGTCCGTGAAGCAGCTTACTCTGCCATACCTCCCTGCGGTCGTTAGTGACAAGCACTACAGGTTTGCGCCAGTTCTCTTTAGACAAGGAGAATAGGGTGAGGCCTCTGTCCACTGCAACCACATTCCAATGCATTACCACGTCGGTTTCTAGGAAATATTCCCTGAGACTGCATATCTCGCGATTGTGGAGAGTCTTGGTGTTTAAAAACCCTCGACCTCCACAACTTCGCAGGATTTACAGTCTCATAACGAAGAACGGTGCAATAATATAACACTAAATTACGCTTATTGTCTCCGCTGAAGGGTTAGGCAGAAGTGTACCTAAGGATCATAATACACACACAGTCACAGTTCACAGAAGCAGTTTTATATTTCATTTACTTTATATATTTCACATCTTAAAATTACATTTTTAAATATTTCTTAGAAAAAAAAGCATTTAAAAATATAAAAATAGGCTTCCGCCGGTAACGGGAGCAGGATCCAAGCTACCGGTGGTTAGGGCTCCACTGGAGCCCTAACCACCGTCGGTGCCTTGTTCGCCGGTTCCTGTCTCTGGAGCCGCTCCAGAGACAGGAACCTCCTCACAATGCGGGCCGTATCGAGGAGTACTGCCTTCTGAATCAGGCCCTTGATCCAACCACCTAAGGAGAGCAATTAAGCCATTGGCCGTTACGACAATCGGCACAATGATAGCCGAGTTTACATTTCACATGACAACAACCTCGTGTGCCAAGTCAAGATATTTTAGTTGTTTTTCTTTCTGGTATGGAATGGTAACATCGATTGTCATTACGCGGCGCGCTGATCGGTCTATCACCACTATGTCAGGCTTATTGGCGACAATAGTCCTGTCAGTAATGATAGACCGATCCCAGTACAGGGTGACATGGTCTTTCTCGAGAACTGGGTCGGGCACATACTTGTAGTACGGTACCTCAGATTCAACAAGATTATATTTCAAGGCAAGTTTATATTTATGATCATATTTCATATTATTAACCTATTATGATTTTGCTTAAGCGGCCACTTAAGAACCTCTGGGCATCAAATTCTCGGTAATGGATTTCTGCTACCGTAAACCGTCTTTTGATATTATTTAAGACCCTTGTAACGGATAGTCAGCAGCTTAAAAGTCTGATAACTCATCTCGCCACGCGAAATCGTATTATTCAGTAAAAAAAGTAATGATCTAATTTTTCTGGAAAATGTCAGTAACATTTACACTTTTTCTTTACTCCTGTATCGTGGGTGCGTTTACAAACATTTAAACTTACATACACAAACAGCCAGACCCGGAACAACTATTTGTAGGCCATACAAATATTTGTTCCGTGCGGGAATCGAACCCGCAACACGCATCGCAGCAGTCGATCGCTCAGCCACTGCGCCAATCGTGCCGTCGACTGTTGGCAACCATCAGTTGAAATTTTGAGACCAGGTGATTTCTATAAAATTCTGTGACATACGGACGAAGGGACAGACGGCCAGGCCAAATGTAAAATTATACCGTGTTTTGCTAAGTATTATTATGCAACGATAAAAATATCAAATAAATAACCATATAGCTTGGACCCTGCTCCCGATACCGGCGGAGTACTATATATTTTTAAATGTTTTGTAATAAAATATTTTAAAACGTTTAAAAAAATGTGTTTATAAATAAATTAAGAAGAATAACCCTAAATAATAAAAACGTTTGTTCTAGAGCAGAGTCAAGACTCAAGATAATGCATCTAAAACGTCTTCATTACACTTGTACGACACAATACCCCCGTACAGCATGGCGTTATTGATTTCTTAAAGGTTTATATGGTACCACGTATAATACAATCGTAACATTTGCATCAATGTGTGATTCTTGTTCCCATTACTTAATAGAATTAAGTTTTGCCTGGGCACTACAGGCTACGCAATGTGTAGCGTGAAGAAGAATTCAATGTCAGTTTTGACTTACAGTATAACTGTCTGACAATAAGTTTTTCAAGAGTCGTCCTAAATGAATCCCTAAGTAAACGCAAAGTGTTGGATTTCGAACGTATTTGCTAAGGGGCGAGAGTTGAAATTTTAATGGTGTAATAAGTAATATAACACAATATGATGCCTGTTATCCCCGTTGAAGGGTTTTTTTTTCGGGTGGGAAATCATCCAATGACTTCCCCCGCTCTGGGCGGAGCGGGGGGGCATGTCAGACTTGTACAGTTTGCAGTGACATCATTTGTTAAACCGCACGCAACTACTGAAGAAGTACTAAAAACCTGTGTAAATACGTGTAAGGACTTTAACAATTCAGATTTTGTAATCATATTAACAGGTTCAAATGATATAAACCCAATGGATATTCAAACATATTTGCATCATACATTATGTCAACTAAAATTCACCAATATCTTAGTCGGACAAATTCACATAAATAGGACCCTAAATGAAAATAATGTTAATAATTTACTAGAGCTTGTGTGTAATAACTGTAAGAACTCATCTTTTGTACATTTATATAATGATTTTAATATGTCGACAAAATATATGACAAAATTAAAGGCCTGTAGGTTAATACACAGGCAAATATTGCATGTAAATTATAAATGTAATTTCGAAAAATATACCAATAATTTAATAATTAATAATAGACAACATTACACCAGGGATGTTGCTGTACAAACCTGTAGTTTAAACGATGTTGCTGTACAAGCGGATCTAGCTAGTATAGGTACTCCAAATTTAAAGGATTTTTTTCGTGACTAAAAATGGGCCACGCTTAACAATTCTACATCAAAATATAGCTGGGGCCTTAAACAAACGGGACGATATTTCTTTTGCCTTATTTGATTTGCTTGGTAACGAGATCAGCGTAGATGTACTGTGTCTCACTGAAACATTCCTACTTGAAGGTACTGAAAAAAACTTTCGACTAAAAGGCTTTACTACTGCATCTTACTATTCAAGGAAAACATCAAAAAGAGGTGGCGCTATGATTCTTATAAAAAACGACATTGAATTCAGAATTATACAAGAAATACAAAAACAATGTGAATCATGCGTATTTGAGTGTTGTGGTTTGGAACTAACCAAATACGGGATATTTTTATTATGTTTATATAGAACCCCGTCGTCGAATGTAGCAACTTTTCTTAATAAACTAGAGACTCTATTGAGCACGTTGTGTCGTAATTCAAGAAAGAAAATAATAATATGTGGGGATACAAACATTGATATTTTAAAACAATCTAAGGAATGTAGGGAATATAATTACTTGTTAAATAATTACAATGTTAAACATGTAATCTTGACGCCTACTAGAATAACGGATAAAACACAAACTTGCATTGACCACATCATAACGAACTTAGACAAAGGGTGTTCAAAAATACATGATTTAGGATTATCAGATCACGCAGCCCAATCGTATTCTTGGGTAGTTACAAAAATACATCAACCTGTTTTAAAATGGTGGTATCAATTTAAAAGAGACTATAATAATGACAACAAGGAAACATTTTTAAATTCAATCTCATGTCTGTCTTTTAGTGACGTACTTGAAGAAAATTCAGCAAATGAAGCATTCCACAAATTTTTCGATACGTTTTTATTATTTTATAATCTATGCTTCCCTATAATTCGCATAAAAGTTACAAATAAAGCGTTAAATAAATTAAACTGGCTTTCCAAAGGTATAAAAATAAGCTGTAAGAATAAAAGTAAATTACACTATAAATTAAAATATAATAATAATGAACCTCATAAAAGCATGTACAAAAGCTATTGTAATTCATTGAAAAAATGCATTTTAACATCTCGGAAAAATAATAATACCAAATATATAAATAAAGCTCAAAATAAGTGTAAGGCAGCGTGGAACGTAATTAAAAAGCATACCGGTGCAGATTTTAAACGATCCTGCATTTCGAAAATCACTGTCGAAAACAGGGATTGTATAAGTCCTGATTCCATTGCAAACCATTTCAATAATTTTTTCATTAATACAGTTACTAATAATACCGTTGATAATAAAGAAGACTCTAAATTAAAACAAATGGATCATATTGAATCAACCAGTAATTCAAT
Source organism: Ochropleura plecta (assembly GCA_905475445.1). Taxonomy (NCBI): domain Eukaryota; kingdom Metazoa; phylum Arthropoda; class Insecta; order Lepidoptera; family Noctuidae; genus Ochropleura; species Ochropleura plecta. The sequence continues at coordinate 4,454,899 of FR997744.1, read as the reverse complement.
ATTTTTGTACCCATTAGATGGGGTGACCTTAAAAAAATTGTGATGTCTCTAAATGACTCAAAAGCTAGTGGTTATGATGAAATTCGCACTGACATCATAAAACTGTCAGTTAATATAATTCTGGAGCCACTTCTGCATATTGTTAATCTTTCACTAGAGCAAGGAATATTTCCTGATTTATTAAAAAAATCAGTAGTGAAACCCATATTTAAAAAAGGGGATAGCACTCAAATGGACAATTACAGACCCGTGACCTTAGTACCTATTTTTTCCAAAATTTTTGAAAAGGCGTTCCACTACAAATTATCAAATTTCATTGAAAAGCACAAGATTGTTAAGGATGAACAGAATGGATTTCGTAAACATAGAAGTACATCGTTAGCAGCCTTTGAATTAATAAAAGAAATAACAGACTGTATTGATAAGAAAATACCTGTTACAGTTTTGTTCATGGATATGAGTAAAGCTTTTGATCGCGTTTCTCATGAACGATTATTGGAAAAGGTTTCCAGATATGGAGTCAGAGGAACAGCATGTAACTGGTTGAAGTCTTATTTGTCTGACAGAGTACAATCAGTGGAAGTAACACACTACAATGATCAGAATAAAACGTTAGAATCCGTTCAATCTTCGGTTATGTTCAATAGATATGGCGTGCCACAGGGCAGTATTTTAGGGCCGCCAATGTTTTTACTTTACATAAATGATTTCCCTGATATTATAAATCACAAATGTGTACTGTTTGCTGACGATACTACAATTATAATCAAGGGGCAGGATAAAACTACATACGAACAAGAAATAAATATTACTCTCCAAAAAACTATAGAGTGGCTTGAAGCGAATAATTTAAAAGTTAATATTAATAAAACAAAATTTATTCAATTTCGTACCTATCGATCAAAACCGCTGGCCCTAAATATATCTTACAAAGGGGTCGCCCTAACAGAAGCTGAATCAGTTAAATTTCTTGGGATTACTGTAGACCAATTTTGTTCATGGAAAAACCATATAAATGAAATTTGTTTTAAAATAAATAAATTTATATACCCTTTGAGGCGGATTAGCTGCGAGGTATCCAGAAATGCCGCAATAACGGCTTTCCACGGCTATGTAACCGCCACTCTAAGGTATGGTATTATCCTGTGGGGTCGTTGTGTGGAGATCGATCAAGCATTCGTTATGCAAAAAAAATGTATAAGAGCTATATTTGGGTTGAAGCAAATAGAGTCATGTCGTCCATTTTTTAGAAAATATAAAATACTAACTCTCCCGTGTATTTATATATTGGAATCTTGTATATTTGTTTTGAAACATAAGAGACTTTTCCAACAAGAGACAAGCTACTATGCCCCAAGATCTATGCATACTAATAAATTATACAAACCGAGGACAAATCTGACATTTACAGGTAACAACAGCTACATTATGTGCATAAAGTTGTATAACAAAATTCCAAATTCTATAAAAACGCTACCATTTAATAGATTTAAAAGTAACTTGACGAGGTTTTTAATTGAAAAATGTTTTTATAGTGTACATGAGTTTTTGGACTATAGGATGTAAGTATTAAATTGCTCGGTCATTTTAAATTATTATGGTGATGTTATTGTGTATTATATGTCGAATCTTTCTTATTATTTGACATGATTATTATTGACATTCATAATTGTTTATTATTATTATTTTTTGTTTATATTATTATATTGACATTTGTGATTATTATTCTTAATTTTTTGATTCTTATATTGACATTTATTATTATATTTTTTTTTTTGTTTTCATAATTATATTGACATTCAAGTAAATTATAATGGGTACAATTTGAACTTTGGTGGGAATATTGGTATCATGACAGCATAATAGTAATTAATTAATTTAAATAAAAATATATCACCATGTTTTTAATTTGCACGCCGAATTTAAAGGCAAAATAAGAGATCAATATTGTATATTTGACAACCTTCTGTACCTTATTTACGCAAATAAATGATTTTTGTTTGTTTTTTTTTTTTTTGTTTGTACTGACTAAAACCCACCCATGTTCCTTCTGTTGCCCTTTACGTTCCGGGGCCGCGGTATCTCTTTCGAACAACCCGCAACCCCGGCCCCGTTGAAGGGTTAGGCAGAAAATCCAAAGACCAAATTTCACTAGTTATGTTTTTAAGTACCATGTTATAAGGAACGCGCCTATTAAAAACTGCCACTTTATGGCTTATTAAGGCTACTAATAAGAAAATCCTGATGAAAAAACTCAATAACACTTTGTCCAACCTGGAAATAAAACCCTTGCAATAATATATACCTAAGCATTATTTAGGTTTCCCTTTGTTTTACTTAAGCCGGGCAGTCTAACTTTTACTTCATAAGCTTGTAAGTATTTCTCACGGATCTATCATACAAAGAGGGACCAAGCATTGTCCATACTGCCCGTAAGCCGGAACTGTACCCTATTACGAAATTGTAAAGTTTCTCGAACTTTCTCTACTCGTTTCGTAACAAAGGTCACTTTATCAGTCATCCTGCCTTAATAATTCAGAAAGGACACAGGGTAAATAATTATGGTCACTCAGAGCCCCACATTTTGGATTCGAAATTCTATAAGAAACTCTATTCTAATGTAGTTAGAGTTGAATTGAGTTCCACAGTTATTGTATTTGATTTATCGTAACTAGTCGAGTGATTACGTCGTTGATCGATTGGTCGCAAGCATGACTGGTGACTATAAGGATCCTGAGTTCGACTCCCGGGGTCGGGCATAGTGATATTTGGGGGTTTCCATCGGGAATGTCTCAGTAACAGCCATGGAGCCAGTCTGGATGACTTTAAAAGGTTTTACTCTATTACATAGGACTAAAATATAACTAGTAAAATGTGGGCGTTCCATTAGGTAGTTCTCTGCCTTAAGTTTCAGAGATAACAGGCGTGATGTAATGTAGTCAAGTGACCAGTTGAAGCCTCTGTTCGGCAGAATCGATCTATTACATTATTTCTAGGTGTTCTCGTCTGGCTAACAGAGAGAACTTGCATAGACACAACGGCGTTTGTAGGATTATCCACCAGCAACTTGCTTTGAAGAACACCTTTGTGGAAACAGAAGTGTCATACTATAAGTTATTGCCCGCCCCGGTTCTCGAAGACGGTAATATCTCGTAGTATTAGGATTGACCTATCGTCACTGACAGGACTATTAATGACAATAAGCCTGGCATTGTAGTGATGGGCAGAGGAACGTCGCGCAATGATTGTTGATATAACGGTTCCGCATGACGAGAACCTCGTGAAAACAGAGGCAGATAAGGAATTCAAGTATCTAGATCAGCCCGCGAGGTTGTCGACATGTGGCACGTGAATACAGCAGTCATTGTGCCGATAGTCGTGTCGGCCAACGGCCTAATAGCCAATTGTTATAATTATTAATAGCCTTGACCAACATCTGAGGAGGCCATCGCTTGGCTGTTGGATCAAAAGCTGAGAAAGCAGTACTTCTGGACACAGCGCGTATTGTTAGGAGGTTCCTCTCTCAAGAGCCTTGACCACCGGTAGCTGGCCCTGTTCCCTATGCTGGTCGACTACTAGAACTACTAGAAATATGTTAAATGTATAGTGTTTAAAATATTAAAAAAATGTGTAAAAATGAATAAACGGAGTTATGTTAGTGACATGTCAGTTTAAAAAGTTAAACAGCACAATATTGAGAAGTTACTTCAAATTGAAAAAAGCCATTTACTAAATCGAAACATGAATCTAGATTTTTAATAAGAAAGGTTTGATACCAATCTCGACTCCCATCTAGTTTTAATGGATTTACAGTTACGGAGACTGAACGAATTAAAAAGGAGATTACGCTCAGAAATATGTCTTGAAAATCCGAGAACTTTTTAAACATAATTGTGTTTCGTTCTAGCCTACTCAGTGCTTATACAGAACGAGTATTAACCACTACGATTGCTTAACGAGGAGAGTATTGGATTGATATTATTATAATGTTGCCTACAATTTCATCATCTTCTTTTTGCCCTTGTCCCATGTCCCATGTAACTTGGGGTTGGAGCAACACATTTTTTTGCTGGCCATTATCCTATTACCACAAAAAAATACAATTCGGAACATTTAAAATTTCTATCGAAGAATAAAAAAATTAAATTCAAATGCATTCGTAAACAAAACACTGGCGCTTCAACGGTACATCTAGAAACTAGACTGAACAATAGATTCCTTCTTCAAATGTATTTTTATCCTCAATTTAAAAGTTAAAACGTCCTCGAGTGTGCAATGGTGCACAATAAAAGCCTTCCGTTACAGTAATCTGGGAGTCCCCGTGGGACCGTGTCGTGTCTGCGTGCCTGTGTTTACTGTGTTGTGTATTGTGTTGAAAAATACGCGGAACCTCGATATTTTTCAGTTTTCTTTAATAGCTTTCCTAGGATAAAATTGTACACACAGTTACGAGTTTTACACTTAAGAAGTTCCGAAACTTTCGCTGCACGCTGTACGTAACTGTAGCCAATAGGGTTTATTATTAGAACCCTTTGCATGGCTTTTCTTAGAATAGACAATTTTTTACTTGGAAAACACATAGCCTTATAGAGATCACTCCAAAAATGCTTAAAGATAATGAAGTCCACTATGACAGAGGCAACTATTTCAACATTGTGTTCTTGCCAAGATTTAGTGCGATGACCCACTTGTGACAACAAAATAAACTATCAGAATTCAATTTTAAACCACCTGCATGCTAGATTTTCTGAATTTAAATAGTTAAAAATAATCTTTCATGAGGATGATTTCTTTCGACTTCTAATAACTTCAGGAGTATTAAATATTCTGTTGCACCTCTACTTTCATTTCACAGTGGCACGAAAAGACTATATTCCACCTAACAATTTCATATCATTTCACGTCCACTTTCAGGCAATTCGACAACTTAATCCCTAGGTTTAAGGTATAAATTCCTCTGTAATTGAACAGTCCGTTCGACTTGAATAATGTAACGGCCAATAGAAGACGTGGAGTTACGTAGCCTGCTGTATTTTTATGAAACGTTATAACGATTGTCAAGGATTCGAACTGTTTAATTATGTATCGTGTTTCTGATACTTATATTTGGGACGTGTGGGTAGTAATAGTATAGTTTGATTCATAAATTATTATCATTACTCGTTAATTTATTATGAGGTTTGATATTTGTTTTGATTTCGGTAGTTAATTTATAGCCTGTTTGTATTAATAACATTTAAACGGGGTATTTAATATAATTATTATTTATTTTAAGTTACCAGTATAAAATCTATTTGATTTTGCTATATTATAGGCTCTTTTTATTCTTCCTTCCGCTTATAAATTAAAATGAAAAAATATAATATCCAATCAATATCAGTAGGTCTAAAATGGCCGCTTTAGCAGAATCATAATCCTTACTAATATTATAAAAGCGAAAGTGAGTTTGTTTGTTACCTCTTCACGCTTTAATGGCTAAACCGATTTTGATGAATTTTGGTATAGAGATAGTTGGGAACCAGGAGACGGACATAGGCTATTTTTTTTAAAGTGGGATGTGAGGGAGAAAGAGGGAAGAAAAGGGAAAACTTAGCGTTGCTATTACAAATCAATAAGGCGCAAGGGGAACTGTGTTACCCCAAATTTAACGCGAGCGAAGCCACGGCAAAAGCTAGTGCATTAATAAGGATAATATTTTTGTGTTCACCAAAAATACTGATCGTGCACCAAATATTCTTTCCTGAATGTTAAAAAAATGCGTAGGTTAGGTTAGGTTAAAACTGTGACCCCCTACGCCTGTAACGACTTGCATTAATAGAAAATGGATAAAGATATAACACTTTTTTATTGTAGTGCGCTGATGCTCGTTATGACATATTTTAATTAACATATTTTGGTGCACATTCAGTATATTTGGTGGAACACAGGTAAAATTAGGTAAATGAAATGGGAATAAATTGAAGTACTTTTAAATACCATCCCATTAATAATATGAATTACGTTACCAGTCGTAAAATGGTCACAAAGTAAAAATTCACAATATATACTAGGTCTGTGACCATTTTGATAATGTTAACGTAATTCAAATCATTATCTTACTACCTTTTGCCCGCGGCTTCGCTCGCGTTAAATTCGAGGTAACACAGTTCCCCTTTCCTGATTTGCAAGTACCTGCTACCTGTAGTTTTTGCCCTTGCGCTTTATTTATTGTAATAGCAATGCTATGTTTTCCCCTCTTACCCTCTTTCTCCCTAATTTCTCAAGCGATTTTTTTTAAAGTAAGCCTTTGTTCGTCTCCAGGGTCCCAACTATCTCCGTACCGAAAATTCATCAAAATCGGTTTAGCCATTAAGGCGCGAAGACGTAACAAACAAACTCACTTTCGCTTTTATAATATTAAACAAGGTCCAGGCTGCTGGTGGTCAGGGCTCCACAGAAAGGAAACTCACTGCTATGCATGCCTTGAAGCCAGCCGTATGAGAACAAATATTGTAGTTATTATAACATTTATATCAAGTTTTCTCCACCCTTGCATTTTTCGTATCAAGAGTGCATATGCCAATACTTTTCCACTCCTGCACTAAAACAAGGCTGTTTGATAGGCTTAAAAACGGACTAAGTTGTTTGTAAAAAAAATATAACTTTTAGAACGGGATATTTAGAATATTTACTATTTATTTTCCGATACAGCGGCGCAGTTGCACACGCCATAAACTAAAAAACGTGGTAAATATCTCGTTTTGTTTTATCAGGCATATTCAATCAGTGTTTGGATAGCGGCAAGTTTCCTGACTTAATGAAATATAGTAAAGTAGTACCAATTTTCAAATCGGGTTGCAAGAGTGATCCCTCTAACTATAGACCTATATCTGTGCTTCCAGCATTAAGTAAAATCTATGAAAAAATTCATGCTGGACCAGATGCTGTCACACTTTAACTTAAACGGGATTCTGCATAGTCAACAGTTTGGCTTCACGAAGGGCAGGTCGACAACGGACGCGGGAGTAAAACTCATCAGTCACATTTTGGAATCCTGGGAGCAGTCCCAGGATGCCATTGGCATTTTCTGTGATCTCTCAAAAGCGTTCGACTGCGTCGACCACAACACACTGCTCTGTAAATTACACCACTACGGAATTCGTGGACGAGCTGCTGATCTTGTTTTATCATATTTATCAAACAGGCAGCAAAAAGTAAATGTTAATGGGGCGACGTCCTCTGGGTCTCTAGTCAAGATGGGCGTGCCCCAAGGTTCTATTCTCGGTCCCTTCCTGTTTCTTGTTTATATAAATGATCTTCCTTATATGATGGCCAAACTATCGGATATAATTTTATTTGCTGACGACACTTCGCTAATTTTTAAAATAAATAGAAAAAATCCGGATGTTGTTAATGTTAACAAAAGTCTAACCGTTCTATCGAAATGGTTCGCAGCTAACAATCTCTTACTGAATGCGAACAAAACCAAATGTCTAAAGTTTGCCTTACCAAATGTACCACAACGTGATCTAAATTTAAATCTTGACGGCAAAAATCTTGATGTTATAGCAGAAACTGTATTCTTGGGGATGACTATTGATTCTAAACTGCAATGGGGCGCGCACATAAGAACTCTTTCGGGTAGGCTCAGCTCAGCTGCATATGCAGTAAGGAAAATAAGGCAGTTAACTGATGTAGATACAGCTAGGTTAGTATACTATGCTTACTTTCACAGTATTATGTCCTATGGCGTTCTCCTGTGGGGATCAGCAGCAGACGTCGATTCAGTTTTTATATTACAAAAGAGGGCAGTCCGCGCGATCTATAAAATGGGTCCTCGCGAGTCCCTCAGAGAAAAATTTAAAGAGATCGATATACTGACTCTGCCCTCACTTTATATCTTAGAATGTTTATTGTATGTCCGTAAAAATCGGGGGCTTTTCAAAATTAGGAGCGACTACCACAATATTAATACACGCAGTAAACACGAAATTGTAATTCCTAAATTTAGATTAACAAAAACTAGCAAGTCATTTCTAATAAACAGTATACGATTTTATAACAAGTTGCCAAAATCAGTTATAGAACTGACAGATGGAAAGTTTAAAAACTACATAAAACGTGTCCTTATTAAAAACGCATATTACAAAATCAAGGACTACGTTGAAGATAAAGAAGTTTGGCTATAGTTCCTTCTGCGCATGCGGCCTCCCTGGTAGCTATAATCAGCACAAATTTGTGGATGTCTCTAACTATTCTCAATCTTATTTATTTGTGTGATCTCTTTAATCATTTTGTTTTTTCTTTTTTTTTGCAATAGTTGTCAAATCACATATTTATATCACCCTTGTTCTGAATAGTTACAGTACTGATAGCAACATCTGTGTGACTCGTCTTTTAGTTATTATTTTGTTTTTGCAATATTTTTTTTTATTTATTTTTTTTTCTTTTGTATAGATTCTTTTCTACCTATTAGTTGTGAATGAGTGGACATGGTTGGCCTTGTAGATTCTTAGACGCTTGTTAACTTTTGTTAACGTATTATTTTATTTTACTTTTTGTAAAGTAAGCAATGACTTATTGTCGGGCCTACGCTGTCCTCTCATACTTAAGTGCTAACGCTGTAACAACAACAACATTGTAAAACTAAATGATTTTAAAAGAGTAACCATGGAGTTTCTTGCCGGTTCTTCTCCATAGGAAACGACCAACCCGAACCGTGCATCTTTTCTCGACGTTTTATAAGTGCCCATGTAGGCCTACGTAAAATAAAAACATTTTGATTTGATTTGATTTGGTTTTAAATGATATAAATAGCTAGTGACCATGTCAATGTGTAAAATCGAGTTATGTTCATCAGATAAAGAAAAGAAACATTTACCTGTAACTCCGGAAAGCTCTGCCTTACAATCAGTGTCCAAAGATTGTAAAGTACGAAGACGGTGATCAGCCACAGCCAATAGAAGAAGAAGTTTTCGTCGGGGTTGACCACGGTGCGCGGCGCTCGAATCTTGCGCCGCCTCTGCCTGTTCAACGCTCTGTGCTCGCCTGTTGCTCCCTCTGACCCGGTGTCTTCTACCTATGGGAAAGTTGTAGCTGTTATTGTTATACCTTTATTTTTAAATTTACTTCTATAAAGACTTACGTTTAAATAAAGGAAATACTAGTCACTTGACCACCGTATAAATTTGTATGTCAGCTTTTTTGTTTTGAATATTAAAGCGAAAACATAAACAAGAATGCCATTGATATAGACTAAATTAAAAAGATGCACAAAATTTACTAACTTTCTATGGTGAGACAGATTTTTGTGTAGCTGGTATATTTTTATGTCTTTTGTCATATAAATAATGTGACAGATTGATTATTCAGTAACGATTAAAAAAGAACATCTTTTTGCCCTTTGTTCCGGCGCCGCGGTATCTCTTTCGAACAACCAGTAACCCCGTCAGGGGGTGGCCCTGCAGGCCCCTCTGCTTGTTCACCTCTGCCTAACTCTTCGGGGATCACAGTCGTGATGTTATGTTTAAAACTTTATTCCGCACAAAATTCCATACCGTGATCTATCAATCAATTTAAATCTAATAAATATTTTGGGTTAATCCAATTTGGAGGTCTCATAACATATCAAATACGGTTACGATAACATAATGTGATACATGAAAATCCGATAACCGAATTTATATTTAAGAATTAAGGTTTCTTCATGTTTTAGTTCCCTGTAGCTCGTTTTGAGATTGACATAACTTTTGAATATTGTGTCGTATTTTCTATAAGTTTACGTTTTTTTTCGTATGATATATCATCAAGTAACTTCCCCGCTCTGGGTGGCGCGAGGGTGTGTGTCAGACTTTTACTGACTAAACCCATCCATGTTCTTTATTTTGCCCTTTTATGTTCCGGGGCTGCGGTATCTCTTTTGAACAACCCGCAACCCTGGCAGGTAGTGGTCATGGCAGGCCTCTCTCCTTTGCTGACATCTCTATGGAGGCGTGTGGAACACGAACGCTCCATCGACACGGCTTGTCGTCAAACGGATGGATGGTGGGCTACCCATAGCTCACCATCCACAGACCCGGATTACGGTGCCAGGGAGTCGTCTCGCGGGGCTCAACGCCCGGAGCGTCTCCCGGCCGGTGTACGTAGGCCTAACAATCTAATTTGCGAGGATGTTACGCAAATTTTCCAGTATTATTCATTTTTTGTATTTTCTTGTTATGCAACACAACGTTTTAACGAAAATTATTTATTTCGTCCTTCTTTCTAATCCATTTTTGTTTTTTTTATTCTATCGTATTTATATATTGGTTTTACTCAGGACTTTATCGGAATACTCTTGATTATAAACTCCTTTCAAGTGCAAAACTATATGCGTACATGAGTAAAACCGCAAATATTAATAACAATTCCACTAATTTGAAATTTCAATTAATCTTTCTATCACTTTGATATTAACTCGGTTACCTATTTTGGCTACAAGAAACGTTTTCCGATTTTTTCTAAAAGCATCATAATCGGTGAAGTGTTACCACAATTTACCCAGCTCCTAATGTTTAGGGTCAGGCACAGTTTTACTTGGTTAATATAGCTTTATAGTAATTCGAGATGGCACCACTAACGTTTGCCCTTAATCTGAAGTGAGGCTTCAAAATTCAATATTGCTTGTTCGAATGCATGAACGACAGGCAGGTCAAGTTACATGGTATGGATAGGAGTTGCACGATAAATATTTTCTGTATTTTACTTGTGTAGTATTATTTTACTATCGATTTGGTTATTAAGTAGTTTTAAGTTTTTAAACTGACATGGTTACTTACATTTTTTATAACATTTAAAACGGAATATCTACTATTAATTTTGAGGCTCAACTTTTTAAAAATGAATGGTAAATACGGAAAATATCCCATTTCAATTGTTTTTATTACAATAAAATAGTTCTAACCTGGTAGAATATAGCTAGAGTGTCATAATTCGTTAGTAAAAACAATAGAATACTCACAGTTTCTTGCGTTAGTGGTGTCTGCCTAGTGGAAAATCTTTTTAGAAAGGAGTCTTCTCTTTTCAACGGAGGTTTCTTTTGTATTGCTGAGCTGAGCTGCACCGTCGTTCGCAGTTTCATCCATCTTTGGTTCGATTTTGTTCTGCGGTCATACAAACTAGTCAGTACCAAGTAATTTCGCCAAAACTAAAATAGGGAGTTCAGTAAGCAAAAGTAGCCATGCTCTCAGATAGTTCAAGTATATTAGACAGACAAGAAATTACAGATTACTCAGTTTGTTAAGCACAGATTTCTGGAAGATTCTGTTCATTTATATTCAAGGAAAAGTGTTAGTTATATTGGAATATATTTCTATTCTTACATTATTGTTATGTGCGGTGATGCACTAGAACTTCGTGAACAGAAAGATCTCAAACACGTGCAAACAAATACCTCTAGTTTGACATGCGGCATGGCAACTCACACTATAGAAACAAAAAGGCCAACTCGAATATATACGATAGTTTGTAGAGTGAAATCAGTGAATCGAATCTATCTTTTCTAAAACTAATAACTAGGCATCTAAAGTTAGGAGTTCGAAACTATTCTTCTATTGAAACATTAAAAATGCAATTAAACAATGAAATAACATTGAACACGTTTTTATTGTCTCAAGTACAGTAGGAAAGTAGAATCATTTAGTGAACTAGTAAGACACAATATTCACAAGAAAAACACACATAATCCAGTGAGTAAAAGTACCATTCCCGAAGTTCCTATACACTGACGAAGGTAGCACATTAGTGGGAAATCATAAACAAACAATGAAATATAATAACAATCGACAACGATGCGGCTTTACCGGTGGTCCGATAGTGTTCGAACCTCTTTATTTTCCTGAGTGCCTGGTAGTATGCCATGACAGCTTGGACGTGTCTCCATTTATGGCCGCGTTTGTCTGTGTCTGACTCCACCCTCTCAGTGTCCTGCATGGACTTGCGAGAGCTTGACGAACTCGATGCAATGATCGGTCGCCTATAAAGGGATGTATCGTGTTATACGGAGACAGTGGTGTAGTGTGTGCAATGTTGGTGGAAGCCTCCTGGGACCCTGTGTTGCGCGCTTTGGTGAGCCTCCAAGCCTCTTAGATGCTGAATTATCACGTGCCAAAATCTAGAGCTAAAATTCTCTAAGTCTACTATCATTCGATACAAAATATCTAATCAAAATTCTATCTATGAAAGCTAAGCGGACATCAAGATATGAATGAAAAAAAATAGAGGTAGTTCGTCACCACCAAAGCGGACAACACAGGTCGCAGTACACGATACATTGTCAACGAGACTTCACAAAATGATCACATGCATAATGCCTACGATCTCGTTAACGGACAGAACAATGTAATAAGTGTTTATACAATATTTTAGCATTACGTGTAGTCTACACGCCCAGCTGTGCAAGGTCGTGAACTAACTTCAACTGTTTTAACTATTGCATTATGCACAAATTATTGTGGTAGGCGTAGGGCACCAATTACGTATCAGTCGTTCGTTTAGTCGACGATTTTAATGTGGCTTTTAAATGACGTGTGGAATGATTTTCATTAAATCTTCAAGGTGATCGTAAATTCAATTAGATCACAAGCTTTTTGCTTACGTTTTTATTCTTTCTTTTTAAAGGAAATTAATTGCAAACGTCACTTAAAAGCCTCAGCTCATCTATCGGGCATACGTAATCAGCATTGGTTATTGGATCGTGCTTGTTGCTAGGGTCGCAGCTAAGCGTATCCAAAGCGTAATGTGCCATTACATCAGGCCACTTACATATCGTCAGGCCTCGCATTTGGAGTGAATGGAGATAACTTGCTCAACAGCCTGAACAGGTTTAGAAAATTGCTTATCATCAAATTCTATTACATTTAAATTTCTATTACAATTTCTATGAAATGAAATTAAAGATTTTGTTTGATTGAAGAGCAATTTGAAATTAATTTTTCGTTGATTAAAAAATAAATTGTATAAGAGCTGAAACTGCAAAATAGATTATTTTCTACTAAAATATTTTTGCATTTTCTGTGCTTCAATAAGTTATTCTTTACTTTAACTCAAGAATATTAGTAGTGGATTAGTAGGTAATGATTGGAATATGATACTTATTTTCAAAGGTGTATTTAATTAAATATAATAACATCTACAATGTTTTTATAAAACGTATAGAATAAATACATTGCAATAGAATGTGTCTTAATGATTAATTATAAGATACATAATTGACAGAATGAATATGATGGTATGAGGTTATGGATTAAAAAAAAAGTACATAATACTTAATGAGTGCAGAAATAGCCTCATTGAAGCCAAAAGGCACTTATTCTTAATGTGATGTTTTTTGCAGAGATTATGGAGGTCAAACTTACTACTTTTGCCCCAGTTTTTAATGTTATTGCTTTTTAATACCCTCTCCTCTTACTATCCAATGCATAATGCATCCAGCAGCTCAGTGTATTGAGTGCGTCACTTTGAGTCCTACCGTAAAATGTGAGTTGTCACCCAAACAAAATTTTTTTGATGTACTATATTAATGCTTGGTAGACGGCTACTTGCCACATAAAAAAATATATATATTTCAGACCTTGATCCATATAATATTAGTTAACACACAACTTACAATCTAAATTGGTAACAAACGCAATAAATCTTTTATTAATATAAATACATAAATTCAATTCATAAATCTGCTGCACCCGCCTGTTGCACCGGGTACATGCAATAATGGTCCAGCTCGACTTTTCACTAATGACCTTCAGAATAGTATAAACGCTTTCACGCACACTGCGCATCAAAGAATCCCATATTTTTACGCACATACCTAGACGTTGTAGAATTTGGACTTTTCAATATCATAAATATCTTTGTACACATATGTTAAATGCTTGTATGATGTTTGTTCCTAATTGTAATTGATCCTATGGCAAAGCATGGTACCAAAGAGTAAAGGGTGTTCTAAACATTACGACGGTGTTGGTCGTATTCATATATCTACATTATTTGATCGTACATCACTCTTTATGGCGTTCTATAGAGACATCTGACATAAAAATGGCGGTATCAGCTTAATCTTGGCAATTTGGGGTAATATTGCCATAATTACCACCCGTTGGTATTCTGGCTAATGGTGTCGGTGGGATGTTATTCTCGAACAATATGTTGCTGTCTATGGTGCCCCGGTATGATTTTGGTAAAGATAAAATAAAATCTTTGTTGGACATTGAAATTAGGTACTTACTTCAAAATTGTAAATTTGAAAATATAATATAATAAAATATAAGGAAGCAGGTTAAAGTTTGGATTTCGATTACAACTCGATGGTATTTTAAATGAGACAGGCTATCATCGGTCTAGCTTTTTCCCTACTATGTTGGGGATGGCTCCCAGTGTAACTGGATGCAGCTGACTACCGGTATTTTACATGGAGCAACTGCCTATATAACGATATAAGTTTACGGATTATTAAATAAAAAAATGCTTTTGAAGTTTTTGTTCCGATATAATAAGGGTGCCTAGGCACTCACCCGAAAGCCACTATTAAGAAAAGTAATTACCCACTATTTACTTAAAAAAGCAGTTGTCACAATTAACGTCAAAAATACTACCACTAAAACAGGTTTACTTAAATTAATTTTCACTCGAATTGAATTTTATTGAACCGGTTAATTGGATTAACCCAAGTATTTAATTACTTTCGGACCTAAGAAAGTTTGTTAGCGTAGAATTAGTAAAAGGGTCGGTGATGCGCCTCTATTATCGCCTGTTGACATCATCTACAGTAAATAAAGGGTATTTTAGTTTTGCTTTACTTGCTAAAACCATAATCCCTCTTGTTTAAATAGATGGCAGGCACGGGCACGGCAAGGGTTGTTAAACTTTACTTTCTGATTCATGGGAGATTTGACAGAAAATACTCATGTATAGGGAGGAGTAGAATGCTCTAGGGAAACCTTTGCCAACTAATAAATGCAGTTCTTATAAAAGTTGGACAAATTTGTGGCTGTATCAAGATGTTCAATAATACTAATACAGGGCTAGTGCAGAGGGTACGCAAGGATGTCACAGTTGTGACAACCGCCTTTTGGACACAGATAGTGGAACACACCGTGGCGGTTCCGCCCACTTGGGCAGAGCACCGCAGTGTTTCCTCATAAAGGCGAGTGGAGGTGACCTCTCGCGTCTGGCCCTGGTTCAATCCATAATACGGAGTGAGAGTTAATAAGACGCATTAACCTCCTTCTGCGAAGCAGTAATGCTAGCGAAGGAGGTGGCTGGACGTCTGAAGGAGAGATCTTTGACATGACCCAGCCGCCACGGGAGACGCTTCGGGCGTTGTGAGCTACATAATAACTCCCGACCACCTAGATACGGGCCTGTGGACTTGACCAGTGGGTAGTTCACTGTTCATCGGTCAAGTGTCAACAAACCGCGTGACATATGTCGTTCGTGTACAAGCGCGCTCTAAAAAGATGTCAGGAAATTTGAATTGGATCACAAGGGATACCGCGGCCCGAAACACAAAGGTCAAAAAAAGGAACATGGATGGGTTTTAGTTAGTACAGGTCTGACACACCCTTTCGCTACACCCAGTAGTTTTTGTACTTATTTCACTTGTAGATCTTTTCACGCAGAATCTATACAATAGACATAGTGGATTAATTCGCTAAAAGATCAACGTTCGAAACTATTAAAAGCTCCTAATAACTGCAGTTGATAGCCACTGAGTTACTGCTGGTCTAGCATCGATATCTCGAATACTTTAATATTACTAAGCGGCCCATATACACGAGAATACAACAAATCGATATGCGACTCTATGCATAACTCGATTAGACTCGTCGCTTGGTGGCTTACCGGTAAGCCATGTCGGGATATAGGTTGTAGCTATGTTATTGAATTCATTTGTGTTTAATTTATTTTGTGAAGTTTTCAATTGATATCAGTTTATGGATTATGTTTTGCGCGGCTTCACCCGCGTCTTTAGCTGCTGTCCCGCTCCTGTGGATATTAGCGTGATGTTGTATAGCCTATGTTACTTCCTGATAATCTTGCTTCCTATTAGTAAAGAACAGATCTTTCTTCTTTACAATAATTAATATTAAAAAATATGAGTATAAATAAATTTAATTGAATAAATAAAAAAAAATATCATATCTGTTTTGCATTTCATATTTTTGTGACCGAAAATCGCTACTCTGAACATACAGGAATTTTAAGTGTGTTCAGAGTAGGTATTCAGAGTTTTATGTCTCACTTACTATTAGCTCGTTTATCCCGTAAATCCTATATCTGAGTGTTAACTAACTATCGACATTTAATTGGCAGCCTATCGATCAAATCTGCATACGAACGCCTGATATATTAATCCAGCGTTGGTAAAGGAACTTGAGCGACACTGCCTCTTGATGTGACGTGTACTATTAAGCGAATGCTATAACGTAGGTTTCAATCAACAGCCAAGATTCGAGGTGAACTGGTGCATAGCAATAGCTCCACGGTCTCATGAAGTTCTGGTACCTACAGCAAACACCAATTATTATTGAATTGGGATTCTGGCTTTTTTGAGTTAGTGATGCTTTAAATGAGGGTGCCATTCCGTGTACTTATATTACCATTTTGTATTGTGATTTGGGTGCAATATTCTTCAAAGGTCTTGTAAGATACGAGTCATTCATCCTGCTTCAAATGTGCGATAGTTTTCCCACACTCAGCATGCATTTTACTTCGCGATTCGAAAGTACCTTCCAGATTTGTATGAGTACCTGGTCTTTGCCTTGAAATGAAGTTAGACGACTAGATCGGCATTTAACTGTTAAACTGCAATGTGACTGAGGCTTTTTAACTTCTACAAAGCGAACCTCTCTAGTTCTATGGGATCTTGGTTCCAACTTAAACTGTAGATAATTAATTGCACTTTTCAAGCCAAGTTAAGGCAAGCTTGATCCACCTGCCGGGGTTGCGGGTTGTTAGAAAGAGTTATCGCGGCCCCGGAACATAAAGCGCAATAAATAGAAGGATCATGGGTTGGGTTTTAGTCAGTACTAGTCTGACACTTCCCCCCGCTCCGCCCAGAGCGAGGGAAGTTATTTGGTGATTTCCCATCCGAAAAAAGAAGGCAAGCTTGATCGAAAATCAATGAGTTAACTTTGTTTAAAGATTTCAACGAACGCTTCACGAAGCCGTTAGTCATGCATTATGTGCGTTATACTAAGTAACTGTACGATAAAAATTGGACACGACTTTTTTGGGGTGAAAAATCATGTTTTACTATAGAACTCAATTTTACGCACTCAAGACATTGTGCTGATGAATGCATTGAATAGAACTAGGGTCGGGGAGATACTTAAAAATAAAACATAACATTAATGTAATGTGTTTTTTGTCTGATAATTTGTCTGACGCAATTTGGGTGCAATTTGGGTTTCGGTGACTGGGACCGCAATGAAGTCCAACCGCGGTCCCAGTTGCCGGATCCATTTAATTTTAATATTTTTCTTCCGGCAACCGGGACCACCCGTAAATGAGTACAACAATTTATTGCTCAAGCCAAAAACAGTACAGTCAAACTAAAGAAATATTAAAGTAATCGGGCAATGTTTGGTTTTTCCATTGATCGACATCATTATTTTTTTTTGTGTGGTTCCCCATAAATGTTAAAAGTACCTGCGTATATCGAATTTTCAAGACATGTTTGGATAAAAGTAGTCATTACACTTTGTAACTTCTGCACTAACGACTGACTTTTCCATTACATACAGCCAGTCATCATCGACACTGACAAGACTTACACTTCCCCCCCTGCTCTGCCCAGGGCGGGAGAAGTATTTGATGATTTCCCACCCTCAAAAAAATAGAAACACCAACAAAAAACGTATCGAAATGAGAGTAAAATCAAGTGCCTTTCGACTTCTGTAAGAGTACATACTACTACACCCTTAATTTAGTAATTTTGATTACTATTTTTTAAGAATAAAATACCATGAAGGTATATGTATCTAGAAATATACACCAACGCAACGCAAGTATGTGTTAAATGTAGCAAACTTTATATCTTTCACGACCCTGAGCAACACTTTAAATGCAATATTGCTCCATTTAATGGTTCTCGATAGACGTGCTAGAACAGTGATAGCACGTAAATTTAATGCAACTACATTTTAGATAGAAACTTATCCGAACGCTTTG
Organism: Ochropleura plecta; assembly: GCA_905475445.1. Taxonomy (NCBI): domain Eukaryota; kingdom Metazoa; phylum Arthropoda; class Insecta; order Lepidoptera; family Noctuidae; genus Ochropleura; species Ochropleura plecta. The sequence goes on along the minus strand of FR997744.1, from coordinate 4,436,710 downwards.
AGAGCGAAATTAAATCTGAATAAGTGAATTCTGAATTGCGTCATTTACTTTTATTTGTGAGATATAATTTATGGTTTGTGCGCTAGAGTGTAGTTTATAGACAATTATTGCTAAAGGTCGACTGGTAGACAAAGTCACATTGCATTAAGTACCTAGGCTTTATGTACTATCAAATAAAATGTATGTCATTAAAGAAAAAACACATTAAAGAATAAATTAAGAAATAATTGCTCTCGGCCTAGCACGAATGCTTGTTGTCATTGTTAAGTAAATCCGAAGGATTTTGACTGTACCAACCACCTGTAGCTTGTTGATATTTTTTCTTTGCTTCAAGAATAATCTTGAAAGAAAGTTTGAATAATGTTTGAACAGTGTTTCAATTAAGGAATCGCTATGAAGTATAAATGAATGAAAAGCTCATGTCTATATAAAAACTGCCGCTCCTGCCGATCTTTAGGTTAAACTGCGCTTGCCTGGCTCCGTGGATGGTTCACCACCCATCACATATCGAATCCCAGCTGTATACTGTAGATCTTTGTCAGCCGTTACAGGTCGTCAGTGGCCCGAAAGTCTGACAACCTGCCTCACCAAGGGGTATCATATTACCTAATACTAACTGGGTTGTGAATGTCAGATACGCATTCACTCATGTAACACATCTAATATACTAGTATTCAGCATCCGGTTAGACCGGAAGCCAGACTCAACATAGTTAGGAAAAGGCTGGGCAGATGATGAAGTATAAACGACTTAAATGTTTGATGGTAGGTGAACTATTTAAACAAGCTATAGAGCATATTATACATAGTTATGTACGTTCTATAATTCATTAGAAGTACATATCTCGAAATATACATAAAATAATAAAATTTACATAAATTATGTGTGTTTAATACATTTGTGTGCCTATTATGCCTTTTTGTGATGTGTTTTATATGTCGGTGCATTCTTCATTTTCTCCAGAAATACTACGTCTCATATTAGTGTGACTTCAAATGGAAAAACTTGTAATAACTGTTTGAGAAATGACGATGAAATGAATTCCTGGAAAAAATTAAGATTTCATGAATTTATTAAACCGTATGTTATTTAATTAATATAATCATAAGATACGTTAAATAGTTTGATGTTTATGGTAAAATTTACTTGTATATCGTTTTTAATAGATATTAATTCATTTAATATAATTAATTATATGATAATAATTAGAAAATTTTGTAATTGGGACACAGGACTTTCCAAAATGATTTAGCACTCTACATTGCCAGCACGCATTACTGACCTCAAAGTAAATTACATTGTAGCTTAGAATGGGCTTATTTTCCAATAGCTTTAAATGCGATATGAAATTAATAATTACCTGTGATACGTTTGGGGAAATAACCTACTTAGTCTAATATTGTGAACTTCAACCAATTAAACTGAACGCGACCATATGACACTCAAAAGCTGTCAGTGTCAATATTCCAGAGTAAATTATGACACTGACAGCTCTTGTATGTTACTACGTAGTTTAGATAATTAAAAGTTATGTTCGCCTTCAATTTCGTTGATGGAAATCCGCCCTTATTCATTTGTTGAACGATGATCAAAATGCTGAACCTGAATGAATGAATGGTTAACATAAAAATAAATTAATAATTTATTCTACACAGAAGGGGGCCTCGCAATACTTATTATTGCTTTTTTGTCATTCCATGTTTTGGATCAACAATCACGAACATCAAAATAATTTTATCAAGATTTTTGTGCCTGTAATTATTATAGTAAGTAAATTGGTCTACTACGATAATACGAATAGCAATAGAAAACATTATACCAATAATTAGTTCAAACCCAGCTTTTTTATTGGTTGAAATAATGTGAAGATAATTTTCTTAATATTTCTGGCTTATTTTACTACCCCTGAGGCGCTAGCAAGAACGTGCGGTGTAAACGTAAAATTAAATACGAATTTACGTTACGCTTACGTAATTGTGCTATTGCCTCTGGATTATTTCGCACAAATTCTGTTCCATGTTTGATATTGTATAAGATTTCTACCATTCAAATAAAACAAAAAAGAGATCGTATCATCGTAGCAAACCTTTTCAACTTAAACATGGTCTATAACTTATTCAAAATTCGAATGAATGTCAACGAACCTCTGTCCAGGGCTTTTGCTTTCACTGCTAGCATTATTACTGGAATCGTCATCTTCTTCTCTAGATGTGGCAGCAGATAGGACTCGGGATGAACCAGCGTTAACCTCGCTCCCATCATTGTCTTCACCTTCGGATGTTCTGTTTGTGCCTTCTTCTGCCTGCCGAATAAAAGAAAACATAAATTATTTATGTGTAAAAAGGCTGAATTCTTATTCGTAACCTTTTTTATCTGATGAGAATTTGCATTCATGCGTTCATGCTGTATTGTTTTGCTTTTGTTTCTGTGTTTTCTTGGTTTTTTTTTTTTATAATGTTAATGTTTCGAGTAGTTTTGTGTTTTAGGGTGATACTGTTTAAGTTTCATTTCTTGTTTGATACATTTTAAAATAAAGTCATAAATCCACCTACCTACCCTTTTTACCTATCAATAACGTCAATGAACTGAAAGCGTCTTCTTTATTTATATTAATTGATTTCTACTTTAGAAAATGGCGATCTCTTCACGAGTCGATATTTTTTGATACAATATGATTATTTGCAAAAATTGGTAAAAAAAATAAAACTGAACGCGATTGACATATATGGATTTGGTGATCGCTCAGATATTTAGGAACATTAATCACCGGTCTGACTTACACAACTTTCTTGTAAACAAATTAACCTCTACGATATAGTTGCCTAGTTCAGCAAATTATTTGACAGTTACCTGCCTATACCCAAAACTCCATGATAGTCTGTTAGGTTGGTAATGGTGATAACAAAAGTGATTGATAGTGAATTAATGACAATTGATTACTCTCGTTAACGTAACTAGGTACACACATGGCCATTAGAGGCACAGGTGAATACTGACATTAATTTACCTACTGTATTTGCATTTTTACTACAATTGGACACGACACTAATTTAATGGGTGTTGCCATGATCAATTATCAAGTTTTATGTCAGTGCCGTTACAGAAATTAATTGTTAAGCAAATTGACGCCGTAGTTGTGTTGGTAGTCCGACCGCTTGACAGTAATTTTGCTTGACTTTACCTAATAGGAACGTTCCATGATCTAATATTATTCATTCTGAGTAGTACAACTTTGAAGTATCAAAGTTTCAGCGTTTTTAGATGGAGGAAGAAAGAAAGAAATTTATAAAGGAAGTTAAAATTAAGCAAGTACCGACAGAAATCAGTTTTAATACGATTTTTGGTCTTTCTAATTATTTGTTATATAAGTTATGGGACTGGGCACAATGTAGATTGCTATCGATACGCTTATAAAAAGAAGACGATGGTTTATATAGATGAAGTCGTATGGATTACAGTTCGACTTTTATATCTTGTCTTACAAGCCATATAAAACATAATATGTATCATAATTTGTGACAGGGAATTTTAAGACTAGTGTCCGCCAAGTAATTTTTTATACAAAATATATACAACGTGTAACGGAAAGGGTATATACATATCAAGTGCAAGGCTTCTTCAAGGCTTATCAAACGATATCGCAAGGGTTTCAGCTAAATATAAAAAAAAAAAAAAAAAAAAGAAAAAAAAAAGAAAGAAAGAAAGAAAGAAAAGAAAGAAAAAAAAAAAAAAAAGAAGCCTCGCTATTGGTATGTATATACCCTTTCCGTTACATCCTGTATAAATAAGTGAAAATTGTTATTCGGTCCAAATAAATACTCCTGAAGACGTCACGTCACGACGGTGTAGCAATCCATAGATAATATTGATTGACTGTCTGTTGTCGAGACGGTCGGTCAAGGTTGTGGTAGTTTCCGAGCTCGCGATCACATTTGCGACTCATCCGAACTCGTGTCCGCGCCCTTAATCGCGCGCTCTTGAATTACGCGTCTCGAAAAAGGTCTATAACCTTGGAATTAGGTTTTATGTACTTATGCCACTCATCTTTATTTGACCCTTTTCAAGGACAGACCCTACAATGGCCTTAATAGCGACTTCTAGGTATGGCACTTGAAAAACGTGAACAGCAGAAGGTTCAATCTATTTTTTTTGAAGTATGATCATAATAAATGTTATTAGATATTATTACGTAGCTATAATGTACACAACACATCTTTTTTATAGGAATAATTCTATAGATATTTCCGTCGAAAAATATGTTTAGTTATTTTATTTTTTAACTTATCGGTCAGTAATTCACATAGAAAGCTGTTGGTTGCTTTTAAGTTTAAAAAAATTAAAGTAGTATCAATACAATCAATCAATTTTCTTCTTGATTTAATATAAATACATTTTGTTTTGAACACACAGGTAAATATTATCAATATTCCGCTTTGATGGCGGCAAGCCTTTGATGTTTTTCAACAGTAATATATAATATATTGAAATAAACTTGTTTTCATTCAAAATATTATGAAATTTCGTAAATGATTCCTGTTTCGCACAGCGTTACCATTTTAAGATGACTACTTACTTACAAACTAGTAAGTAACTGGACTAACTGGACTCAATTATCTTGTCTTACGCTCTCAGGGAGGTGTAAGTCGACGTTAAACCTACCGCAACTCTCTGGAAACTTCGAGAAACTTTATCTTATACCTACCCGCTTTCTTTCAAACTAGAAAAAACCTAAAAATTAGCTTACGCTGTTGCATATTCAACTCTCTGCTTAATACAGAAAATTGTATAAATAAATTCCTATATAGTATAGGCATTCATTTAAGTGTTTCTTAATATAAGTGGAAACGAGAGATGTAAAGAAAGTCACAGTAAAAACTATCCAAACTGTCTTGTGACTTCGCGAAACTTTAATCTGATTTTGTCAGCCTACAAGCTAAACTTTACATTAACTTTGGACTGTGAAGGATTTGTAATTATTCAAGATAGGAGGCGCAAAGTAACGAGAAAACGAAGCTGATTTATTTCTAGTAAAATATCCACCGTTTTTGGAGGTAACTGAGATTTTTTTTAAAGATTTATGTGCTAATTGTGGGGCAATCTTTTTTAATGGGATGAAGACTGGAATAAGAATACAGACCTTACGTTTACACTACGAAATGATTTTTTTAGAAAGAATTGTAAAAATAAGAATAAAATTGTTTGTAAAAAGATAAATTGTTTTGTTTTTAAAAAAAATAAGTATTCTGAAAAATCAAAGACACAGAAGAAAGGTACTAATAATGTTACTTAATTAAAATCAAGAAAGCTGCGCATGGTTGGAAAAAGAATTAGGCATTAGGTGCACATAACATACATTTACATTAGCACGCAGCTAAACAACCATATTTTACTATTTAGACTCCACGCTTTAATTTTAAACTGTAGAGGATAAAGGTAGAAAGTATTATCCGTCTACTTTACTACAACGAAGAAGAAAGTGTATCAATTACACTAAATTGACGTTTATAAATATACAAAAAGAAGAACACAGCAGACCGAATATTCAAAAGAATAATAATAAAATGATGCCAAAACCTTCCTAGAAGCGCACAAATTATATCAAGTTATTAATTAAAGTATCCGAGTCGGATGTTTTCGATTACTTAGTTAGGCGGTCCGTCTATTGGAGTGTAACGAGGGAGCTGTATTGTGGAGCATCTCTCTCTAACCATTGAAATGGAGCAGCGTGAAGCGAAGGCGAGAGTGCACAAAACAAGTGCTAAGGCGTTCAAAGCGAAGAAGTTGGCCAGAGAGAGTTGAGTAATTGAAAAAAAAACACTTTAACACTGAAGATCACGTTTTTTGGTCAGTGGGTCATCTTAGGGACGTTTTTTGGTTATCCGTTACACCCAATGATTAAGATTGGGTTTGTTGATAAAAACCATTTCTTTTTTCAATTATTCTGAGACACATCTATCATTAAAATGTATAAAAAACACGCCATGCTGACTGGAAAGGATTGTAGCAAAAGAGGAACCGTGAATTTTCAGTAATGCTTTTGGCTAATGTTTTTCTATCGCCACTCCTCATCGCTCCAATGGACAGGCAGCCTTAATTTAAACTCACCTGGATCCGTATTAGTGGTATAGTCTCCTCTTTGTACATAATATTTGTGTTTAGAAGTTAAAATCACTTGTTTTCTTTATTAAATGGTATGTATAAAGTACTCTGTGTATTCTATGTTACAGGAATTTACATAATTGTGTTATATTACTAAAGAACTTTGTAATGTTGTGTTATGTTACTAACAAACTATATGATTTTGTGTTATGTTGTTGAAGCTCTAGGTTTGTCTATGTCGTTTATATTTAGTAGATCCAGGGGCTCAAAAAATTCTGAGGAACCCGGCAGGGTCATTGCGTGCCGGGTCTGCGGGTGTCGAAAGAAATACCGGGGCACAGGAACACAAAGGGAGAAAGAGAGTAAAGAGTCATAAGACAATTTCCAATTCGAAAAAAAATTGAGGGAGCAAAAAGCACAATCACATGAAACTTAGTTATAAAAGACGACCGATTTATTATTTCAGTGTTGAGCTCCTGGTCTATAATGAGAATAATGCAGATGATTGTGGTAGTAACAAAGTGTGATGTACGTGTACCTATTTTAAACAATACTTATAGGTAATGAACAACTAGCCAAATTAGATTGTCTACATAGCGTTGTGATTGGTGATAAAACTGCACACACACACACATAAACAAAAATAATACTATGCATGGTACATAAAGCAATTCTAAAAAACTCCCAAGGATAAGGCCCGCTTGCACAACAAACCATTTTAATTAAAAAAAAACAGTCTCTACCATCTTCATACGACAAGCAGAAAACAAGACGATGTTTTAAGAATGTTCAGAGTTTAATGGTTAAAGTGAAATGTCGTGCAATCGGGCCTAAGTCATCGCTTAACAATATTTTTAATATTTTAAGTTCGGTTCAATACACTTAGATGTAATACTTATTTTTGATTATTTAAACATGTAATTACGAATAGACTTACAAAACTGGGTATATCTACCTACTAAAATATTATTCCTAACAAGAATTTGATCCTTGAGGCGAGTGTATGCAAATGTACGAATTGAATTTGAATAATACATTAATTCTAGCTCTGTACTGACGAGAAATATGAATATTATGTAGTATAGTGAGATCATAGAAATAGTAATGTTTGTTTAATTAATTGAAAAATAATAGAATATCTAACCTAGAGAAAATACCCTATGAAACTGAGGACGTGGGAAGGGCAAATAGAAGTGAATGTTTCGTAGGGGTCAAAATGCTGGGCTTTGAATCCAGTACAAAAATGCAGTTATCGCGATTAATGTGGCTATCTGATTGGCCCACGAAGTTTAATTAGTCGTTAGTACGACTAATAATACGTATCGATAGTGCGATACGAAATAAGAAGAAGTGTAGGGAGCAACATTAGTGTCAAAGTTAGTCTTTGAGCTAAGACCATAAATCATAAACTCGATCAGTTTAGAACATTATCATGTTTATTTAATTGGATGGATGGCAAAATTAAAGTTTACGAGAAATAGTATTATGTTCTCAATCTTCCAAAAGAAATCAGAACCGCATGATTTCTCGATTAATTTATGTTCCAATAAAATTATTTGCCAAGCTCAGTTTCTCAGTTTCAAGTGGTTTAATCTCATCCACATCAATTTATTTATTTTAACAGAACAGTTGCCCGATTTATCTAATAATGTATATAGAATACTAAGATATAGCTACCTAAAATGAACTAACTATCCTTACTGGACACTAAAAATATTCTTTGCAGTTATAAATAAATTTTGTGATTTAGATAAAATTGAGTACCTACCTACTAATTGTTAATTGCAAAAGTTGAAAGAATATTAAGCGAAATAATCTGTACATAAAAATTCAAAAGTAAAGCGGGATTTTTTTGTGATCAAGGGTGATTAAATTCAATAAAAATATATCTTATTTTACAATAATTTAAAAACATGCAGAGCAAAATGAAATTGAAGTGCAAACTTGTAATAGTCAGAAGTAATATAATAATTATTTAATAATACATGTAATAGAATAAAGTGCTATTAAATTGGAACGTGCAAAGAATATAAGCGAAGAGATAAACTACAAATAAAACTAACTACGACAGTAAAATTTGTAATATACATAAAAATACGATTGAGTAGAAAGCTTCAAAAATATTTGACTTGTTTCACATGCCTTTAAAAATAAACAAAAACAAATCCTTAAGGTAATTAAAATTCAGAATGAGGCGTAAGTTTATGTAAAAATTTAAGCTACTCAACAACTCGTTTCTAACCCATATCTATTATATCGTAACAAGGCCCTTGACCCAATTTGAAAATCATCTGTCCATCCCTTGTCCAAAATCCAGCAATATCCGCGAATACAGAGTGTCCGGTCAATGTTTTGTTCAGAAAGGAACTCGATGAAAAACGTAATCCAATCAGATTTGTTTGAAGTGGGACGCTGACGGTTGACAGTTGCGACCAGTGTTGCCATCCAAACAGTGTCAGGCTGAACTTATTGTTGTCTATGTTTTTAAACTGACATAGTCATTAACATTATAATTAATATTCAAAACCGGATATTTACCATATAAAATATTACGTACACAACAAATAATAAAAAAAAATATACACTCAAAAGGCACATGGTTAGATAATAATGTACTTTTCATAAAATGGCAATCCGACGAATTCGAATTTCATACTGTTTTACGTTGAAAATATAGACGCTGCCAGAACACTCGACATCGGTCCAGTTGTCAAAGAAGAAAAAACATTGGAAACATGGAAGTTTTGACATGTTTCATTTTGCTATAAAACTTGATTGTCACCGTGTAAATGATTGATTGAATGAGAATTAATAGTGAATTCTTGAAAAATACAATTTTAAACCGATACCGACGCCAGTGGCATGATAAAATTGTACAAAACAAACACAATTTGACGGCACGGTTGGCGCAGTGGCTGAGTGATCGACTGCTGCGCTGTGTGTCGTGGGATCCATTCCCGCACAGAACAAATATTTGTATGACCTGCAGATAGTTGTTTTGGGTCTGGCTGTTTGTGTATGTAAGTTTAAATGTTTGTAAACGAACCCACGATACAGGAGAAATTATAAAATAAAAAGGGAAAATCCGAATTTTATTTCTTTTGTAATTTCAACAGTGTTATCATTACGTGGATGGATTACATTTTTGATGGATCTCATCATCTTATAGCCCATATTACTATGGGTAGGTGCAAGACGTATTTTTTCTTCTATTGTTCCCTGTCAATCGACAGACGCTTTCATTAGCTCTTTTCTCTTTCACATCGTTCCTCACACAATACTTCCATCTTTTCTTTGGTCCCACTTTTCCCTCTCCATACATCATTATTTATATTCATCACTCTTTTAAGCCCCGTTCCAATAAACAAAAACGACTCGTTTTGCTTACGGATAGTAGGATTTTGACATAAGTCTCATAGAACTTATGTCAAAATACTACCTGGAACGGGGCTTTAGTCATTCACATGTGCTGCATCCCTCCTCCTCCACCGTGTTATATAATTGTGATGAGAGTGATTAAAGAATGTTACACAATTGGGATGCTGTTATCGTAACATAAATATAATACCTGTTATCCCCGAAAGGTCAGGCACAGGTGTACTTAGTTCAATCACATTGCGTTTGTTTAAGACCCAGGTAAATGGAGGCGAGCGTATTGCCATCAACCTGATACAAAGCCAGACCCCGTTGCTGCTATTGAGAAATTTCTGATGAAAAATACCAATAACAATACCGCCGACCCGAGAATCGATGCCAGAATCTCAAGAACAGCCGTCGCGATTCACCATACTTATCTACATACTTAACATCAAGTGTTTCATTAAAAAAAAATCTTGATTTTTTTTCCTTTTTTTATTGTGTATCCAAGTGTAAGGCGGCCATTATTAATCTGCTGACACTTTTCAAGCCTCCTTCATTATTTCGAGTTCTTGACAGCCAGTGACACCATCTTGTAATTAGTTTGTTCAAGTGGGGTTTGTGGAAAAACTCAGCCGTATAAAAACTGAACCGAATTTTTGAAAAACAGGGATCTGCATCGCGTCAACTCGAAATGTTTCAGCCATTCTTTTTTGTAAAATACCGGTTTGCAACGCTAAATTTAAAGCATCATTTGAATAAAATGTGGTTAGATAATGCCAATCCGGTGTAGCTTGTGCTTATGTGTGTGGTATAAACTTTATAGCTTGACTTTGCCAAGGTTCACACAGATGAAGGATGCGGTGCAACTAATACTGTGTATTTGGATAAAATCTGACACAAAATAAATAATTAACAGATAGTTTCGACGTTCAAGTCGCATTTCATTGTACAAGGTACTTTATAAATCTTGGAAATCATCGAGTTCGTTGGAAAAACATAGTGAGGCAACCTAGATAAATATAGGTACTGGTCTTAAGAAAGCTTTGTGATCAATGCTCGTGCCTTCTATGAATAAGTAGAGGCATTTGCTTAGCTATGAGACAGTAATGTGCTGGTTTTATTTACGTTGCCAGTTTTCAGAAAACATAGAAAAACGCTAAAGCATTGAAACTTAATGCATTGTTTGGCAAGCACCTGGCTTGAAGTATTCTTTAAGTAAACTAATTGTCAGGCGACTGCTAACAAGTACAGTCGCCAGTCGCTTCGTTAAAATAAAGCATCTGAATAGAAAGTGTAAACCGTAGGACGAGATACAATAGATATATTGTATGACTCGGTGACACAGGGCGGGTAGCGAGCGATAGGGATTTGTTTCAGTTTATGTAGTTTTTATAAATGTTTGATATCATTTTAAAAAGAAAATAGTTATAAATAAAGTTTTTTTTGGGATTTTATGTCAGCCTTATACATAAATGTTTGTGACAGCTTCCAGTTCAGTTGAATCTCAATATTTATTGAGCGATCACCAGTCTGACTTACACAGTATTTTAAATGTATTTATTCAAGAATCATCCAAAAAATCATATAAACAAAATTTTATTGTAAACTGAATGTATTAAACCTAAACATTATTCCTAGTATTTTTAAACATAATAAAACAAATACAATACAAATACATTCAAAACCACTAAATATCAAGCCTCCTTTTGGGTCGAATTCGTTAAATATGCCATCTCCGTCGCAATTGTAAAAACTAAAAAATAAAAATAGGCTACCGTCAAACCGCACAACTGTTCAAAAAAAGAATGAACCATAAACAAGCTGTACTGCTGTATTTGAGCGATAACTTGGTCCTCAACTCATAGACAAGTGCTGGCAGGCCAAGCGCTCATTATGACCCAGATCTGAACCTCAGTGAGGCTTCATTTTATCGTGCATATAGCTATCAAGATCGTTATTTAGACGTTAGTAGTATTTTTGTTTTATATTTTATGCAATGAGAGTTTGTTGGTGTGCGTGTTATAAAGTTGCGTTGATTAGCTGTATGACATAGATAAGGTAAAATCTATTGAAATGAATTATTATTTTCTTATAAAACAGTGGCGGTTAACTTAAGAGACCAATATTCTTTCAAATTCCGAAAATGCTTGTTAATTAGATTCTAAAAACTCCATCTTATCAATGCCAACACTGAAGGTGACCCAGGGTCACCTCTAAAATTGTGATAGTGAACAAAAGAGGCAATATGACCACAATTATCATTGCACTTCAACAACGAATTGGTAATCGTATCTAGTGGCTATGCGAGCACGTCTGCGGTTATTTATTCAATTGATCCAGCTTGAACATTTTCTTACTTCAAAGGCTTTTTCGAATTCTCTTGTTTTAATTTTAGCTGTTACTAATATTGGGATTACTGACTACATGTTTGTTATAACACAAACATTGCGACTATAACATCTTAAGAATAAGGCAGAGGTGTACCTAATAGAACACCCACATTTTGTCAGTTGTGTTTACGTCCCATACAATAGGGGCTTTTTTTTTTTTGGGTGGGAAATCATCAAATAACTTCCCCCGCTCTGGGCGGGGCGGGGGGGAGTGTCAAACTTTTACTAACTAAAACCCACCCATGTTCAATATAAGGAACATGGGTGGGTTTTAGTTAGTAAGTAGGGGAGTGTCGGACTTGTACTAACTAAAACCCACAAATAACCCTTCTATTGCCCTTTACGTTCCGGGGCCGCGGTATCTCTTTCGAAAAACCTGCAACCCCCGCAGGCGGAGGCTCTGGCAAGCCCCTCTGCTTTGCTGACATCTCTTTGAGGCACGCGTGAAACACAAACGCGCCGTCGACACGGCCTGTCGTCAATAGACGGACAGACGGTGAGCTACCCATTGCTCACCGTCCACAGGCTACAATAGGGGCTTAATCCTTAATACAACTAGTACAATTATAAAAGCGAAAGTGAGTTTATTTGTTTGTTACGTCTTCACGCCTAAATGGCCAAACCGATTTTGATGAATTTTGGTACAAAGATAGTTGGGACCCTGGAGACGGACGGAAAGAGGGAAGAAAAGGGGAGAAAAAGATTTTTTTTTCGATCATCACGCGGGTTAAAGTTAGCGTTACCCCAAAGTAACTATGCCACGCGGACGAAGTCGCGGACGGAAGCTAGTATTTCATAATTGATGGTAAAAGGCGACTATTACCATCAATGTTCAATCAGGCACAAATCCACACTATTGTGTCTGTCTGCCTAAGAAAACACTGCTGGTATAACGATACAGTCAATAGTACTTATTAACACTTTGCCTGACCTGGGAATCGAAGTAGAACTAAGGCCAACGAGGCAGTGTTCTTTCCGTTTGAACTATTCTAATATTGGTTTTTCATTTCTCTTTTTGCCGTTATTATGAGTAGGTGTTCTCATGTGTGTTCAAAAATTTCAAACGTTCGAATTTCAATGTTGGAACAAAATGTTTGTCCTAAGCTGCAAATACGACATATTTTTGTGTCAAATCGCACATCCGTAGTGGCGGGTAAAATTGAAATGGTGAATCGAATTTGGAATTCACAATAGGACTGTCTGTTATTGCTTTATTGGCTGCTGTTCTGAATGGTTGTGTCAGTTAAATTATCAGTAACGTCTTGCAAATGGTTGTAGGTATTTATTCTCAAAAGTTTGTCAGCAAAATTGTTGTGGTCTCAAATAAATGTGACATTTTTATCAAATATTTTTTTGATAAAATTATGTGTATTAAACTTTTAAATGATTCTAGCAAACCAATTGGTTTTTAACTGTCCACCGCTGTTATATCTCGGATATTACAATGCTATCGCATTGTCTAAGCTTAGGTACATAGAACAAACATATTTTTAAGAACATATTATTTAAATGATAATATGAACTAGCGTTATTTGTATAATTTTTTCATGTTATAACATTTTCATATGCCATGTCCCGGGACATGGCATATCCGTAATCGAATTAATCCATTCCCTAGTCAGGTCTGGACCGACTATCCGTACCCGTCATTGAATAGATCCCAATTATACATGATTGTGGAGGCATTTCAACAAAAATGTCAGATGTAGGCGGATCAAACACGTGGAAGTTCGAATAAAATAGAAGAATGAAGGTCACCGACGTACGTTTTTATAATCTCACGTTACCGCAGGACTACAATATTAAAAACTGTCATTAAAAGAAAGAAAACCTGTTTGTTAGACTTGCAAAACGAATAACAAAGAACTCATTTGGTGAACTAAATACTTCTCTTAAATCAGACTTTGTCCGCCGAACGTCAATTTTATTTCATAAGAGGGTAGGTATTTTCAAAAGGTCAGTTTCATTTTAACAGTTTGGACGTTAGAGCTATGATCACCCATCACAATATTCCCAACGATCTTAACGTTAACAGTTCTTCCCTTGACTCAATCAAAAGCCTCACTATCCGTATCACTCACCGTTTAAGCAGTGCAATGACAAGAAAACATATATAATTTTCATACACTACAACTGGACTTAAAAAAAAAAGAAACTTAAACCTAAACAAGAAAAATATCGGCTGAGCCAAAAACTGGGCCTAGTTTAGCAAACTGCCGAGCAGCTATTGCCTGACGATGCTTTTCAACTGGACTTGAGATGCATGATATGACGAACGTAAAACAGTTATGTATCCTTGCTTACCGTTGAGTTATGAGTAACTAGCTTTCGCCCGCGGCTTCGATCGCGTTAAATTCGGTATAACACACCAAGCAGACCTGCAGTTTTTGCTCTTGCGCCTGATTGATTTGTAATAGCAACGCTAAGTTTTCCCTTTTCTTCCCTCGTTCTCCCTCATATCCCACTTTTTTAAAATAAAAATTAACCTATGTCCGTCTCCTGGTTCCCAACTATCTCTATACCAAAATTCATCAAAATCGGTTTAGCCATTTAAGCGTGAAGAGGTAACAAACAAACAAACTCACTTTCGCTTTTATAATATTAGTAAGGATGTGTGCTCAATCATATAACATTTGTTGACGTTAAAATGGCTCTGAACTTTAAGCTTCTCAAATCTCTCCATATTTTTTATATTTTCATGAATGTCATCTCGCTGTTCAACCTAGAAGGTTGTCGTTTGCCCAACCGGGCAATTTCTGTGGATGCCTTGAAATTAAAGCCTCAACCAGGGCAAAAAACTTACAAACTAAGCGACTACACGCTAAGGGTACCCCTTGTTGGGTATTAGCCTCGGTTTAGTGCGTCGCTGGAGGAGGACAGCAAACGGACAGACTGGATCTGAGTGATATTTTTTAGGGACTGGTATGAACTTACTGGCTCAGCATCGCAAACTGGCTCTAACAAGGGACGGGTGGGAAACCTCTCCTTGTCTACGACCAAATTCTAATACAAACGAGATGGTGATGCTTAGACGTAGAACAGTTCTGATTGGTTTAGCTTTTAATAGATGCGCAATCAGCACGAATCCCGCGTCCCTGATAGTGTACACACCCCTATACGCATGTGTAATGTGAGTAATTGTTTATTCAACGGTTGGGTACATATTCAGGAATCAAAACAGTATGAGTGAAATACAAGGACGTAATGTTTTATTAGGTAACTGATTATTTTATGTAAAACTAGCTTTTGCCCGCTGCTTCTCTCGCGTTTAATTCGGGGTAACACAGTTCCTCTTTCTTGGTTTGCAGGTGCCTGCTACTTGTAGTTTTTGCCCTAGCGCCTGATTTATTGTAATAGCAATGCTAAGTTTTCCTATTTTTCCCTCTTTCTTCCTCATTTCTCACTTTTTTTTAAAATAAAGTTAGCCTATGTCCGTCTCCAGGGTCCCAACCGCCATGTAAGCGTAAAGACAAACAAATAAACAAACAAACAAACTCACTTTCGCTTTTATAATATTAGTAAGGATACACTTGAGAGCAATGAATTCAGGTCACTTAAAGAAACCTATAAATCATCATAACACAATATATTTAACTAAGCTTGCATTCTTAGTTTCCGAGATTTATAGGTTTCTTTAAGTTACCCGGATTTAATGATATAGAGTGTATTATATCATGTGCTTTAATTCTCCTAAAAAAAGTTAATGGTATTACAAACCTTTAATACAAAATAATCTATAACATTATTGCAACCGACGTCTTTTCAGTTCGTTGGCTGCATCCGCATCTATCCCGTCTAAGTAATAATAAATGCTTATCATGTTCCCTTTCTTGAAACAGTCCTTGTACTTGTAAAAGGGACTATGCCCAGTGTGAGCTTGAAACCTACATAGCTATTCACAAACAATCCAATCGTAATCGTAATCGACATTGACACCAGTTGTCGCTACTGTTCTCGTAATCCAATCGTCAATCGGAAAAAAGCTATCTACAGATCCGTGTGGCGGTTCCCGTTCTTTTTTTAAAACATTGCAAGGTATGTTTAACAGGCTACGTTACATATTAGTAGCAAATGGAAATATGTGGTATAACATTTAAAGTGACAAATATATTATTTTTATCAGGTTCATATCGTAATATGGTTGGAAGACATGTCAAAATTGGACGATTACGCATCTGTGAATGGCGTTTTTCGATGATACTCACGGCACAATTGCAAACGAGTGCTTGTAAATAGCTATGCTGGTAAACAAAATATTTTTGAGCAAAAAATTCGTTTGTTTTCAGGTGAGCTTTACCATCATATTGAGGATTAGAAAAATATTGGACAGTCAATAAATTCTATAAAAGAAAGCTCCCAAATATTGATGCGTCGCAAGGGATCAATCTGTTGACAGATTTCAATGAGCTCATAATTCCTGTCAGCAGTTGAACGACACGTGTCGAACGATCCCGCTCACACGCTAAAACGGCATAAGCCACAATAAATTTAATTGGTTTTTCAACAATACAAGTTTTGTATCAGGGAGTTATGTTTTTTTCAATATAGATTTTAATATATTTATTTTGCTACTTCTGAAAATGGAATATAGTTTGAATTTATACATAACTAGTAGTCTTGCGCGGTTTTACCCGCGTCTTGAGTTGCTACCCCGCTCCTATGGGTAGTAGCGTGATTTCTTTTGCTTCCCTGTAATTGTTTTTCTTCTTTATTCTTAAGGAATACTCGTCACACTTCCATTTTGCTGAACACGAGTTCCACTGATTTTGTTTCCGAAGCTGTCGCTACCTCATGAAATCAATGAGGTAACAATAGCAGCATAAGTTTTCATAATCAAAGTTGCTTTTCGTTGTTTAATTTTTCAATTTAGAGATCAAACATTTTTTTACACCGTTATAACTGTTAAATATATTTTAAAGACCTTTCACTTAGAGGAGATTTAGTTTGACCAGAAAAGTATTTCTTTCGGTAATTTAAATTATTTGTCAAAAACCCAAATTGACAGAGTCATCAAGTTTCTGTAACTTTTGTATTTCGAAGACCGTTTATTCTATAAACACACTTTGATACAAAATTAAGACTAACGTTAGTTTAGTTAGGAAATTGCACATAACATATTATCTGTGACATAACCAATGTATTAGATGTAGTTGAGTTTTAGTTTGTTTGGCTTCAAAAACTTTGTTTGTTTAGAAACCATTTTATTAGCTATACTGATGGGCGTGTTACGTCGGCACCGGATGTTTTTTCTTCCTTGTTGTTTTCGGAAAGCAGTAGCAAAATATTCATGGACACACCTTTAGGGTTCTTTAAATAGTCGGTTTATACGATGCTTTGCATATTTTTTTCAAAATACAGCGTCATTGGTGAAAGAAAACATCGTTAGTAAATTTGGACTCATAATAAGTCTGCCAGCCTGAAAACGCCATTCTACCTTGCGCAAAAACAAGGCAGATTAATTTAGTAATCAAATAGTCGTGCTTTCTCGGTAAACTTAAGAAAAAGGCTTGTTAGAAGACAAAGGTGTTATTTTCCGTTTTACTAATAAAACAACATGTTTGTGAAAATATGTGCAATGTGATTTTCCGTACGAACCTCCACTTTCCTCCCTTCGAGTGACAGTTTGGCTGACAGCAGTTATGTGTACCTATTCGCTGACAAAACTATGGAAAAGCGGTAACGACACTGAGCACGAGTGTCCGTCAACATCATTTGTGGTAAAATATGAAAATAGAATATTGTGTTCTGTCAGCTAAATAATACAAAATGAATAACTTTTACCAGAAATATAGAAATATTAATGGAGATTTGATTTCAACTACGATTCATTCAATTAAGCGGTAATCAAACATATAAAATTAAAATAAAAACTAATCCAAAAGATAATACAATTCATTTCGATAATATTCAAGCCCGGAAAGCCACGACTATATTCCCCGTTTCAACCAATCAGGAATTTCCACCATGTATACAGACAAGTCTTTTAACAGGTGAATATCTATTTCCGTGATCGCGCTGCGCTCGGATTGACTCGTGTCCGTAAACCTTTTACGTGTATATCGAGTTGTCAGTGAATCCGGATTGTATTGTTTACGATACAAACCTAAACGTATTTGTTTCGGTTGCTTTTTTGAGGTAGTTTTTGTTGATTCTATTTATAAGGGTGCTTCGCTTTTTATCTACATTCATGCCATTACTGTATACAATCTTCACACGTAAGACTCTTGTGACAAATCGATGGATAGATATACTGACATTGAAAGCTTTTCAATAAGGAAGCTTTTGGGGGTGTTTGTATGAATAGAACTAATTATTAAAAAAAACTTAACTTGACCACGTCTTAGAAATTATTCTTTAAGAACATTCTACTTTATATAGATTCATCTATGTCTTAACCTAAGTTATGGGTATTTGAAAATGCGTATAAAGGTAAAAAACTTATTTGAGCATTTTTAATATCTCTGTGTGGTACAATATTATGAAGAATTTCTCATTTAACTTTGTAGCTAAGAAAGTAATAAACAACTTTACGAACCCAAAGGAAATGAAATTCCCATTAACATTAATTTATTTTGGAAAACAAAAAATCGTCCGCCTAAGGCAAGATTTTTTTCTTGTAATGACACTTGTTGAATTGCTGCCATCTTTAATTCTATTAACATTAACTGCAAGTGACTTCAAAGCTTGAGGTTGTAGGTATTTACGTTACGATGACAGCAAAATATTTGCTTTAGTAATTTGTTTCAAGCGGCTGAAAGGGGTATGACAGGTAAAATACTTTAATTTTAATAGCATTGTTTGTTGTTAGATTATTCGAACCGAGATAGTTCTTGCCATTAATTACTTACCTATCATTTTAACCATTAAGAACATTATCAAATGCTTAATAGAGTTTGTATTGTTTTGGAATGTTTCGTATGTCCAACATCCTAGAAATATTTACAACTTTGCTTACTACCCCAGTAATTTCTTTTTTTTTTTGTTTTAAGAAAAGCATCTGCTGATACTTATGAGACTGGTTACGTGTGTAGCAAGCGTTTATAACCATGTGCATATATGACCATAGGTATACTAGGAAGAAGCAAAATCAGTATGAATGGTTCGCAGGTTGCGCTCTGTAGTTTCTGCTTACACCCATGGTAAAATTATAAGTTACTAGCTTTTGCCCGCGGCTTCGCTCGCGTTAAATTTGGGGTAACACAGTTCCCTTACAGCGCCTTATTTATTGTAATAGCAATGCTAAGTTTTCCCCTTTCTTTCCTCTTTCTCCTCTTTGGACGGGCCTGTTGGTCTAGTGGTTAGTGGCCCTGACTGCTGAGCCGGAGGTCGTGGGTTCGATTCCCACCCAGGACAAGCTTTGTGTGATGAGCATGATGGTTTGTTCTGTGTCTGGGTGTGATTTATCTATAATATGTATGTATTTATAAATTATGTAAGTATGTATATCAGTTGTCTGGTTACCATAACACAAGCTCTGCTTAGCTTGGGATCAGATAGCCGTGTGTGAGTTGTCCCAAGATATTTATTTATTATTCTCCCTCATATCTCAATCTTTTTTTTAAAATAGCCTATGTACGTTTCCAGGGCCCCAACTATCTCTGTACCTATAATAATCGGTTTAGCCATTAAGACGTGAAGATGTAACAAACAAACAAACTTACTTTCGCTTTTATAATATTAGTAAGGATTTATGTTAAGGTCATTAATGTAGTGTTGGCCCAGAGGTTAAGCGCCTTGCCTCTCATGCATGAGGTTGTGGGTTCAAATCCGGGCTTGTACAAATGTGACTTTTCCAATTCATGTGTCCATTTTAAAAGTTTATCTAAGACATCGGTGAAGGAAAACATCGTGAGGAAACCTGGACTTATCCTTACTAATATTATAAAAGCGAAAGTGGGTTTGTTTGCTTGTTTGTTACCTCTTCACGCTTTAATGGCAAAACCGATTTTGATGAATTTTGGTGCAGAGATAGTTGGGAACCAGGAGACGGACATAGGCTAACTTTTTTTTAAAAAAGAGTGGGTTATGAGGGAGAAAGAGGGAAGAAAAGGGAAAACTTAGCGTTGCTATTACAAATCAATAAGGCGCAAGAGGAACTGTGTTACCCCGAATTTAACGCGAGCGAAGCCGCGGGCAAAAGCTAGTAATTAATATAAGTCTGAAATTGCCAACCAGTCTTGAGTAAACGTGGTGATCATTATTCGTGCTTTTTCTGTATGAGAAGAGACCTTTGCCCAGCAGTGAGACAGATATATATGTTAAAGAAGATATATATGTTATATATGTTAAGGTAAAACTGGTTTACAAAGAACCCAAGTACCTACAAAACGAGTCCTTTCTGTTCTACGATCAATAACACCAGTACCTAATTTATTAAGTCGTTAGCTGTCATGTATGCTACGCTAATAGCTTGGCTAATGACTACGGAACTCATATGTCCATTACAACTGCGATAAGGACATTACAAATAGCCATTTGTTTGCGGAACCCCGAAGTTTTGGTATTGATTTGAAATTGAGATTTTTTTTTAATACAAAAACCTTTTGTTAACTAGTAGCGTTTGCTTTCGCTCGCTTGTTGTTTTGAACAGCCTATGACTTCCGGATATCCATGTAGCTTCTCATTTTCAATAATGGATATAACTCACTTGACTTATCGAAAACGGATCAGTAGGTCTAAAGTTTTTTTATTTTTTTAATAAAATGTTTTACACTTTTAAACACTAGGACTCTCTCGTGTATCGTTGGTGCGTTTGCAAACCTTTAAACTTACATACCCAAACAGCCAGACCCGAAACAACTATTTGCAGGTCTTAAACATATTTGATCCGTGCGAGGTTCGAACCCGCACAGCAGTCCATCGCTTAGCCACTGCGCCAACCATGCCGTCAAAAGATTACCCGCTAAGAAAATAAGAAGGTTACTCGTTACATCCAAAGTTACAAATATTATAACTTAACCTCATCATAATCATCATAATTTTATATTATGACGGGCCTGTTGGTCTAGTGGTTAGTGGCCCTGACTGCTAAGCCGGAGGTCGTGGGTTCGATTCCCACCCAGGACAAACTTTGTGTGATGAGCATGATTGTTTGTTCTGTGTCTGGGTGTGATTTATCCATAATATGTATGTATTTATAAATTATATAAGTATGTATATCAGTTGTCTGGTTACCATAACACAAGCTCTGCTTAGCTTGGGATCAGATAGCCGTGTGTGAGTTGTCCCAAAATATTTATAAAAAGAAGATATTTATTTTACAACAATATCGAGGCTTCCAGTCTAAACGGATGCAGCTGAACACCAGTATTATTTTACATAAAGTGACTGCCTATCTAACCTCCATAACTCGGTTAGTACTGGGTATTACAATACTTCTAGGAAAGGCTGGTTATCAGACTTACGGTCTGTACTGTCTATCTGTAATGACTACCAAAGATCTACAAATGACAGGCGGGACCAATAGCTTAATGTACTCTCCAAGGCAGACAGATTATTTAATCCACAGACATCATTTAGTATAGAGTCACAAATTTAAAACAAGATCAAAATATATTTTTTTTAAACTAAATAGGCTTGCGATTGCCTGCAACTTGTGGCCTAAGGTGAAGCACGCTTGCTTAGGAGAAACTCAGACCTAGATTTTCTTCTGAATTGCTCTCATTTGAGAGAATTCTTATAAAAAAGTGGTTACTTTTGAAGTTGTTATGGAGATTTTATTATAAGCCCCCTTTACTGACGTTTCACAACTGATGGATAGTTTGGGCTCAGTAATATTGATTTCACTAGACATCATTATAATAATATACACTAATATCAATGACACCATTATCTATTATTATAGTTCAAGGAACAACAGTCGTAAAGGACATCGACCTGTATTATTGCTTTAGATTGCTTCTCATATTGCGCAGCTGCAATAGCGATTGTTTTCAAACAAACATTTATTCGAAAACTAATATCCTTTCCACAGCTCCTTTACATTCGAAGAAATTTTTAACTGCAAGCTCGATGTGACCGTTATAACTGGACAAGCAAAAATCAACTTAGACTACATGTACGATAGAGTGCATAGGGAAACGAACTTTTTTGCAATAGCTATGCAAATATTACTGGTTACAATCATCATAAACTTATACTTTCATACTCTTTTTTAGTGTGTCGATGGCCCAGAAATGAGCCACGAGCTTGGTGCTTTCAATGGCGTCCACGAGTTCCTGGAATTAACAAATAAGGACTCGCAGTACGCGATATCAAGTACCTCCTCATTTATGAAACAGCCTCACATCAAAGGAATCTCGATCTGAGCAGAAACTAATTTGCATGCTTATTATACTTGGCATACGGAGTCAAGACCTGGGTCCGACAAAGGATCCTTCTTATTTTCGCAGTAGTACATTCCTGTGGGGTAATTCTTAACCTCCACATAGACGTAGAAGAAGCAATAATCCATTTAATTAACGACATCAATATACTTAACTGAGTCCAAGTTATCGATTTCACATCGCCACATTTCTCGGTAAATCCAAGAATTAGAACTCCTTCGAAGGACGCGTTAAAGATAGAACTTTCTCGAAGAAAGTTTTGAGAAAACTGGGGTGTGAAGTAATAAATCATTTAATAGTTTAAACCTGTCGACCGTTTTGAAGTCTTTTCGTCGTAAACCTTTTAGATTTTTCCAAAGTTTGTTTAGAGGGGTTTAATTTTGTAGACTATTTGGGTTGTGGAGTTGATATAAAGCTAGACAAGTATGACAATAGTGTCTTAAATAGTCACTAAACAAGACAATGCCTAGGTTGTGAGCCTATAGTAACTCCAACAGCTCAATATAGACATAATTTACTTTGAATTTCAATTGGAAAATAAGAACTCAATATCAAAAACCGTAAGGGGAAACTGTTCAACCAAAACATAGAAGAGGTAGAGCTAGCACCGATGCTAGGAGCAATTCCGTGGTTTTTCGCAAACGCCTTTGAGCAACGGAAGCCTACGGTAATCCGGTGGGAGAACGGCAACGTTGGGTATACCTATAAACCGTAGACGGCCTCGACAAAGTGACCTTCAATCAGGAATAATATGATGGACAAGTAACAACAGTATTGGAATGACATAAGCTGCCTCAAAACTTTTGGAATGACTTACACTACCGAAAAGTCACAAAAGTATTGGAATGACGTAGTCTTCCGAAAAAAATATCTACCCTAAATCTCGTTGTAGATTTATGAAACACTTTGAAAGCGGTTACTTCTTGCGTATGCGCATTGTATTTGGTTCATAAAGCTACGTAAAATAAAATGAAACAATTAATATACTTGTATTATTGTATGGGCCTAGTCGTGACCTTAATCCTTATTAATATTATAAAGAGAAAGCGAAAGAGACTTTGTTTGTTACGTCTTCACGCCAACATGGCTAAACCGATTTTGATGAATTTTGGTACAGAGATAGTTGGGATCCTGGAGACGGACATAGCCTAACTTTAAAAAAAGTGAGTAATGAGGGAGAAAGAGGGAAGAAAAGGGAAAACTTAGCTTTGCTATTACAATAAATAAGGCGCTAGGGCAAAAACTATAAGTAGCAGGTACCTGCAAATCAGGAAAGGGGAACTGTGTTACCACGAATTAAACGCGAGCGAAGCCGCGGACAAAAGCTATTTTTTTTAATCATAAAAAGGTGAAAACACAACATGCGTTGGAATTATACTGTAGATAATGAAGATTGCAAAGTATTGCCAGGCTTATAGAAAAGTGTTATTCCCCTAGTAATTGACGAAGCGTATCCCATATAAAACGTGTATCTTGCAATTACCTCTTGAAGTACAGAGATACAGTTTAATGTTGCAATTAAAGATGTCGGATCCTTCACAATTATGTTACCCGTAGCAAGTTTATGGCTTCAAGTAAGAACCTGTCTTGGAAGTGGAAATAAACACGTGAAACAACTTTAAATTGCTTTACGGTAATTCGTTATAACACCCAGAAGCTTTCATGGCTGCTGAAGAATTAAATTTTATTTCTTAAAACTAGGTTTTGCTCCTGAATTCATCCACTTGTCGGTTTAAAATTATTCCACAAGAACCCATCACTGGGACTGAAAGGAAACTATATTTTAATCTTAGTCATATTCTTAGTGTCTGCCCCATTTTATCGAAATTTGCTTGGCCGTTAACGCGTTATTTAAACAACTTGAAGTTCAAGCAAAGTTGAACATCATTAGTCACTGTTTAAAGTAAGACATGGCGAACATGGAACTGCTCTAAGCCAAGCTGTCCTAGACAGTTTTTTGAGTCACATCACGTTACAAATTACTATAGCTGTGAGCTGCAATATAATGTTATTGTAATATAATATTTTTGATAACGTCAAAAAGAGTCATATTGCCACTAGTATTCATTCATTTGTCAAGTTACTTTTTTTTCTAGGATTGGTTTATTAGCCTAATCAGTCTTCAGAATCAAGCCTATTACTTCCACTGCTCTCAATGTCGTGCGTGGTTTCGCCAATTTACCAGGAATTCAACATTCATGTTTCCTTTAATCCCGATCAAAAGTATATCGTTTCAATTAAGTTCATAAATAATCTTCACAATTCCTATACAAAACAAGTCAATGGCTAAACAGCTCGAGTAAAAGCCTGAAATATGTAATTAGTAATCAATCAGTAGCTATTGTTATGTGGCCAACAACACCGATTGTGTACGCAACCCGGCTTGAACACACAAGTAACCACAAACAACCGATAATCGTGAATAATGAAGGATTTTTGGTTGGTTCCGATAACCGTACTTACTGGTTTGTGGAATACATACTATTTAATCTTTTCTCCAATCGTAATTCAACGTTCACGCGACAGTGGAAATACTCTACATAGTTTTGAGGTACCCGACATGCAGCACTAGTACACGGCCGATGATTTAGCAAATTGTTGAGCGTCGTCTCTGTTTCTCAAGATACATCTCAGTTAGAAAGTTGGCAGTGTGACACTTTCGTACCTTGGATTGCACGTTAAGCCGTTGGTCCTACACCTGATCTCTTAACTGACGTGTCGGATTGCCGTCCTATCGGATTATGAGAGTGAGTGCACTATATGTTCGGCATCGTCGACTAAGTCTTCGCAGAGACAGGTCACCATTTCAAACGACCAAAAGCAGTGGTTCTCGTGTCGCTGCATGATTTACAGAATACACTTTATCAGGCTTTCAGAAATTAGAAGCAAGTTACCTTAATTTGTTGTTTACTGAATGTCAAAGATTTGTTTTGGATAATCAGGAAGGAACATTGTTTAGAAAGTCGGAAAGTGTACAAAGCGTGTGATGAATAATATTACTAAAAATAACTTTTATTTACAAAGTGAAGGCGGAGGTTTTTCGAGTAACGGGAAGGCTTTCGGTTTTCGTCAGTATTTTAATCATTCTTTCTTTTTACATGACTGGCCCATAAAGGAGTGTTATGTTCTTCCTAATTATAAATAATCTTATATCCCTGATGAGATTATTAACAGGTGTTAAGTATCTGCTGCGGCGACGCCCGAAATTATACGTGTGATTAAATACTATGTCATTGGATAAACTTAGTCCTATCGAGTGTAAATTATGGGTAATTTGAAAGGTAATTTAATTAGTTGGGTAAGAAGGTAGGTACATGGTACACGGTAATGTTACTGGTAAACATAATTTAATAAAAAGAAAATGTAAATTCCAATATATTTAAACACAACGCTTTTACAAGATTGCAAATTTTATGTTAATTTATAATATTTAAGTTGCTTTTCGCACATGTGTAACCGCGTTTGTTGTTAAACTAGGATTTTGATGACCAATTCAGAGTATTTTTTTGGTTTATATACTGTCAAGTAGTAAATCCTGCGCGACGCAGGCGCGGTTTTTAGTCATAAAATAACCAAAAACCCGTCTAAACTTATAGTTTCCTATTTTTGCTATACCCAGAACCAGCAAGCTGAACTGTATTAATAGGCAAAAAAACTTCTGGAGACTTCACAGAATAACGCTGTAGCCAGAATCTTCAGGCATATTACTTTCATTGGGGTAATCTAAACTTTCTTCATCTCAATATTGCTATCAAAGCGGCTTAGGCTTTATTACGAATATTGATAGATTTGTTCGAGTGGCTGGAGATAAAGAAACATCCAGAAAAGGATAGTCCAGAGATTTAGCTATTATAATGGCCTTTTTTGTGGATGTGAAATCATTAAATAACTATAATAAAAAAAAAACGAAAATAAAATAGCGGGTGGAAGTGTCAGATTTTTACTGACTAAAACCCACCCATGTTCCTTCTTTTGCCCTTTATGTTCCGGGACCGCGGTATCTTTTTCGAAGAACTCGAAACCCCGGCAGGCGGTGGCCCTGGCGCCCCTCTGCTTTGCTGACATGTTTGAGGCGCACGTGGAACACGATGGCGCCGTTGACACGGCCTGTCGCCACTAGACGGACGGACGGTGAGCTACCCATTGCTCACCGTCCACACGCCCGATTATAATGGCTTCAGATTATGATTTACACAAATTATTTCTATGTGGGTACACTGAATTTTATTCTACTAGCCTGGAATGTAATTTTTAAATTAATTGCTATTTGTATTAGTTAGATAGCTTTGTCTTCATTACCTGTATCATTTTTTGTATCATTCATATAATTAGAAAATTACACGAACACTTTAGCCGAATAGCCATAAGTGTGGCTGCATGACTAAAAGGCTATTTCGATCTACATGAATCCGATAATTGCGCCCTAATCACAAAGTGTGGGGGAACAGTTGAATAATGAATGGAGTGTGGACAATGGGCCTTGGTAGAAGTGTGAACAGAATAAATGTTGAACAAAAGAATGTATACGAGGTATTGGGATGAAATATTTTGCTGAGGAAATTCCGTTTTGATGAGGAATTAGATGGTAAATGGGATTCCAATTTTGTTTAGGTGTTATGGATCATAATAAGTAATGATTAGATTGTCTGTTCCAGGAATGCTTGTTTTTTTTTTGTTAGATAAGATAAGATTCTTTGAAACACTGTATTCATAAAATATATTAAGTCGTTTGAGTTCAATCATGTTTATGCCGTAAGTATTGGCGTGCGGCGTGAAAAGTACTCACAACATAAAATACCTCAAAATATGCACTTCCAAGTTTTTGTAAATTTTTAAGTTTTTCTTCTTTTTTGTCAACATTCAAAATAAGTGAAACACTGTTATTTCAAAGTAACAACATGTAGATAGATGTCAAAAATGGTTCCATGTACTGTTATCATCTCCCGTAACTTGGATATGAGCTATGTTGGAGGCAATACGCTTGCCTTAAACATGCTATTTAAATAAAACTGTCAACTTTAAAAAAAAAACTGTAGGCACACTTTTGCCTTTCCCTGCAAGGAAAGAGTACAGAATGATAATACAAGTGTGTTCTGAAAGTTTATATTTTCATAGTACTTTCTTCTAGAACCGCTTCCTAAACCCATCACTCATTTGACGGCTAGTTGAATTTCTGACTGACATCCAACTACCCTTTGCGTGAGCAATCTAGTTCTATCTCATTCACAATCAAAGCGAGTGAGGGAAACAAAAGGCGCATTAAACCGTAAATGTGACTATAAATCTCAGCGCAGAGATACAAAACAGAAACATTTCTCTCACATTAAGAGTCGAATAACGCTCTCTTATCGCCGAAGACGAGAAATACGCTGGGATAATGAAACCTATTGAAATAATTACGATGATATATACTTTGTTACCTAGCTTATTGTAGGAGGATTTGGTTTTGTCTCTGAAAGGGTACTTATAGTTAACGCTTCTAATTACAAATTATTTAAGAGAGGAAGATATTTTTGAAGTGTGTCTTTTATTACAGGTTTTAATCTAGATCATCATCAGCTTAATGAGTTTCTTTTTATTACCCAAAAATGTTGGTAAGCACATAATTAGGAAAATAATTTAAATTTGGATAAAGTACAAATATAATTATTTTTGTTTACAAGAAACCTTAATCAAAATTGAACCATCTTAAGCAGAGTATTACTAGTTCTCTTTTAAATTTTTAAATCAGAAACTGGGTGCATGTTTTACAAGTCAACTTTAGAGATAAACGAAATATAAGCTTGGCGCCCAACTTGGGACTCAGAGTCTCGCGTTGGGCGCCAATATCATTGACATGTATACATTTTACTGTACCGATTAATTTATTATGGGAATACTGTTATGATACACAATTTCTAATTGAAAATAATCTAAATGTGAAGGTGAGTTGGCTATTTTATCGATGACATTTAATTTACGGCTTATGCATTATCTGGGTTAGGACATATAATACATTTTATCTCGGTAAATAACTCCTATGAAATAATCTTTCGGTAAACGAAGCCGCGGGTATATATAGTAGACACTTAGGGTAATAAACTTCTATTTAAACTGCAACTGAAATGCTTTAAACTGCCGCTGTTGAAAATGTCTCAATTCCGTCGGCAGCCATTTTTTAAAAATATTTTCATCTTCAAAAGCCTAACAAAGTAAATATTGACAATTAAAAGAAAAAGGTAGATGCCGTAAGTCAGAAAATTAAAGCCTTTCGTAAAGGGTTATTTCGTATTGATTTTAATTTGAAGTACAAGGCTTTGAAATCCGCGATTTAAAATGACGGCTAGGCTCCTCGGAAAAATAAACGTTTACGGAGATTTTAAAAATAGTTTAAACCATGTAATAATTAATGATTAAACAAGGTACCGACTAATTGCAGACCCGATATGGACATTGACAGGTACTTCAGTACATTATCCATTAAAGGCTGGAAGTCGGCATCGGTTTGACATAACCTTTAAAGTGCCTAATAAAAATACGACGTAGTTCTTAAATGTCATTTGGGCAAAAAAGATCGAGCTTTACGTAGGTTTAAGGTCCAGCCCACTAAGACAGAAATAATAATGTGGGTAAGTGAATTCTAAAACCTTCTCTTATTATTATTTTTTCGGTAAACACCTGCTTAGGTATGTGGTTAAGGTATTAGGGTATCTGTTCAAAAGAAGGATTTACGCCTACCACCGCCCTCTTGATTGTATTTTACTTTTATATTTCTTGAGTGTTCATGTTTTGCTCGCTTAGGATTTTTACATGGCAATTAAAATGTGAGAAATGAGCAATTAATGCCCTTCTTTGGCTGTTGAAGACGACGATAGTTGACAACGAATATAGAGCTACTTACTGTTTAATGAACCTTCATTATTTTTAACTTTCTTGACAATTTTGTTAAGCAGCTTAGTAACTAAATTGAAATTATTGAGACCATACGTTATTACTGTTTTGATAAGGTACCTTTACAATTGTTACCGAATATTATTTTCCGTGCCATCATTCATATTATTTTCCGAGGTGAAATCTATGCACACGTCATGTTTTAGAATATTATCAAGGTAAGTCTAACCATCAAGCTCATTAACCCCTACAATGAAAAATATGACAGAAACAACAAAACACTGTTAGAACAGCTGTTTTATATCCGAGCAGGTTAGACGCGTCCCCCAGAAAGATTAATAACGTTACAAGTGGAGAGCTAATACCTTGTCACTATTTGCTGCTTGAGATACATCCATTTTGTCCCCTGGCTGGCCTATTCAATGAGCGTGCCGGTTTACTTAAGATGTCTTCTTTTATCAATTGATAAAGTGGGTATGTTCTTTTATACGGCAAGCAGTATTTTCGTGAAAAGAAAATAGGTGCTTATAGTTTACGATTATAATTATCTTATGGCTACAAGAGAATTAAAAAAAATCCAAGCTTAAAGGTATTTTTTTTCTGATCTGAAGATTAAAAAGGCAACTAATAATTAATAATAGTTAGTTAAATGGTAATTTTGAAAAAAATGGGAGGAAGGAAGGGAGGCCTTTGCCCTGCAGTGGGACACAATTGGCTCATAATAATAATAAATAATTGGTAATCATAAAAACTAGCTGTACCCAGCGGTTTCACCCACTGTTCCTTAGTAGCTCCTTAGTGTCGTGAATGCCTATGCAAAATTTCAATTCAAGAAATGGCGTTCTTCCATACTAACTTTGCCACCCTGTTTCACCCTCTGGGTATTGAATCTTGCAAAAACCCGTATTAGTGAGCACCTAGTCTTAACAACCCCTCATGCAGAGTTTGAGAGTCGCCGTTTTTGAGATATCGTGATGAGTGAGTCAGCGATTTGTGATTTTCTCTGTTATATACGTATAGCCTTATCCTTACTAATATTATAAAAGCGAAAGTGAGTTTGTTTGTTACATCTTCACGCCTCAATGGCTGAACCGATTTTGATGAAATTTGGTACAGAGATAGTTGGGACCCTGGAGACGGACATAGGTTATCTATGTTTTTTTAAAAGATTGAGATATGACGGAGAAAGAGGGAAGAAAAGGGAAAATTTAGCATTGATATTACAATAAATAAGGCGCTAGGGCAAAAACTACAAGTAGCAGGTACCTGCAAATCAGGAAAGGGGAACTATGTTACCCCTAATTTAACGCGAGCGAAACCGCGGGCAAAAGCTAAAATGCAAAAGTAACTGATTGTATGTCTGTTACCTATTCATCGAAAACAGATAGGCCATGACATGGGTTCGGACAGGATCTTTTTCTTCCCTTAGTTCGTTCCCGTGGGATCATTTCCGACCTCACACGGAAAAGGCTTACCACCTACACAGTTATGCCGACATTTATTTATTTATTGTTATTCCACTTACATCGTTTTCGGGAAACACAATACAACAATGAAGGAAAAACTTACAAACCAAATTATAATCACCAACATCAATGTACTGTTTTAACAGGCATAATTTGACTGACAGAATCCAAATACATAATTATGCAGGATATGGTAACCAATTTTTGACTAAAAAGGAAATTATAACTTCTAAAAACTTGTAAAGCACACAAAGTAATTAAACCGATCTTTATCGCCACAAAACAATGTCGAAGGGCAGAAACAATTTGTGTCTCTTACAAGCTTCTTAATGACGTACAACAACTCGGCAAAGGAACTTCGTTGTAATTCCAATGGATTTCCTAAAACTCTCTGCGGCAAAGACAAAATTGTGTGGGTGATTAGGGAAACTAATTTTGTAAGTTAATTAATAATCAGGACTTACTTGTAGATTTAATTTTATTATACTCTGATTTAAATATTTTTAGATGTTTTGATGGCACAGTAATGATGGTACTTCAGTTTAATTAAGCCGTTATTAATTTAAATTTCTGTTAATTAAATCGTTTCGTGAGAGGAAAGAATTGTCGTGTTAGCGGAATTTTGTCTGTATTAACGTAAATTGTTTGAGATAAATCATTAGTAAGAAGCGGTGGAGTATTTTCTAAAAAATACTTACGTTTATTACCGAAATCACTATTTATACTTAAGATTTGAAGTCTACTGATGGGAAATGAATGAAGTTAAGTTAGTTTACATCAAGGAATTTATGTAAGCATATTTCGTTTAAACCAAACACTATTTTTCACAAATTATATATTTAGTCGTTTATTTTTGCGCGTTAGTTCGAGTTAGTTATAAATAAATGAAATAAAATAAAAAAAAATATTTTTTGTCCTTTGTAATTCTCCAAACACGACGACTACTGTTACATTTTTTTACGATTTTGATGCTCAGAACTTTGTTAGACCTAACGCTCCCTAGAGCTGTTTTACTTACGAGACAAGCCCTTTCATAAACTAACACGTACTCACGTTCTTCGAGTCCTAGTACCTACATGATATAATATTTAATGTGTATGTACATATTATTACGTACATACATTCACTTGTAAAGCCAACACGTACCTCTAGTAACCTACGTGTACTTCAAAGAATTACTACGGTATTACCTCATATTATTGTGGCCGGTAAAGCGGTGGTCATACCTAAAGCAGAACGAGTAAGGTCTGAAAAAATTAGGTTAAAAAATATTAATATTTTTCATCGCATGTAACTTAAAAGTACTGAAAAGATGTAGAAAGAGTGAAGAAAATCTCGTTGTAGGAAATAAACAGAAAGTCAATTATGTTTTTGTGAACTGAATCTTTAGTTTGTGTCTTTATAAGATGGATTCAAAATTGGAAACCACCGCCAATACTTGCACCATTACAAGGAAATTCTTTGGAACCTCTACTTAAAAAGACAAATAATATACATTTGTTAAAATTACTGTAAAACTTTACGACTACTGCCTACCCAAAAACATACATCCTCGCTTACAGTATGACCCGTTCCCAAGCGAACTCCCTTGGAACATCAGCGATATTTGGTAGTAGCTATAAATTATGGCACGGGCACCCATTCCTTCATACTTACGATGTATGAAAGTAACATTTGTACCAGTGTGTTATGAAGAAACTTAGTTTATTAGGGAATTTATTGTATCTCTACGTACCTACGAGAGGAGTAAAGAAGAATGTGGCGAAATAATTCGGTATGTCGTCTTGAAAAACTTCTTTTAAGACGATGAATTTAACGTAAGTAAGGAATCTTAGGTTTTTTCTTTGCGCCGTTTGGTAAATGATAGAAATACAAATTTAAAAGTATTAAAGCAACATAGTACAAAGTCCTATAAAGCCATCTGGTTCACAAATGAAAAACTAATATCAACATTCTAAATCGCGTAAGTAAAGTCATCCGCGACTTAAAACCATGTAGTAAACCTCGACATATATAGCAGACAGTAGCCCATGTAAAAGTTAAATAATTAAAAAACTGTGCACACTTCAGCAGGTATTAGTAAAGTTACATAACATTAAAATCAAAGTTAAATGCCTAGACGCGCAAATATATTATTCCAAGTTAGGCTACCTTTAGAGAGATTTTACTGAACGGCTAAATAATTGCATCAAAGTTGCACCGCAGAATGAAGGCAGAGAACGATTAATAGCATGGCATTAGCCATGCTATTAATCGTTACCTAATGATAAAAGTTATACAAGACTTAAAAGGACTAGCTTAACATAGTTTCTTAAGCAATTATAACTCATGAGGTAACAGGATACGTTTTAAATATACCACTGATAATCAAAACGATTTGTTATATAACAGGAAACAGGGGGACTAATAATTTCGCTTACGTTTCTTCTACAATCTAATTACTGGTGCCAGACTCTCGGGTATCAGACCAACCGTTACAGCAGTCTACGATATACAAATGGTGGCCGTACCTTACCAGACTATAAATAAATATCTTCGAGAACCAATCAAGCGTAAAATGAAACATCCGCCCCTAATAACGCCTTCTTATTAATCTTATGATTTGTTTTTCCTTTTAATAATTCGTTTTCATCAGTAACTAACTTTATATTGGCTGTTACTTTCATGTTTATCGGGGCAATATTTACTTAAGATATTGCGATGGTCTTTATTGCCGAGTTTTTGGAGTAAATGGGGCAAGTTGTGTTTGTCTGTGGGTGGTAAGATTGACTGAAAGAGCAAGTCAAGAAGTTGAAGATGGAGTTGTTGGTGCTTCAGATTTTCTTCTTGTCAAATACACAAGGAAAACAACCTAGTCTTGTAATTAAATCATAATAAGTGCAGCCTACAGTGTAATAAAAGTATCGATAAGTAGATACAGTTAATCTATTACAAAAAAATATATATAAACAACAATCTAGGGAAGTTTCAAACAAGGCGCTAACAGATTAATTACAACCAGTTTTCTGCGTAACGAGGACAAAAATAAGAATAAAATCTGAAGTCAAATAAAATCTCGCTTTTCAACTTTTAATTAAAGAGATCCTGTCAAATGCTTCAATAAAAAGAGAAAAAACCCTCAAGTGTTTGATTGATGTACGAGAACACGGAACGTGGGAAATAATGTTTTGAAAAATATTGAAACTGAGCCCACTTGATCAATCTTGTGAAATTGTAACAGTTTTTATGACTATTAAAGCTGAACGTGATTATTGCATTCCGGAGTTTAAATGCTATGTCAATATCTAAATAGCAAATTATGTTACTGACAACTTGTAGTCGTTAATTAGATGTGCTGATCGTACTTAATTGGCAAAATAGACGATATAATGTTTAACAATATATCTGTATCCTAAACTCGGTGGAAAAAGGGTAGGCAGATAATGTACCTGTAAGTGAAATATTGTTCAGTATTTGGCTTTGATTACTCTTAAGCCATGGATAAAATCTTAGCCGCGTTGAAATAAATTGTGAACTAGATTTGTATTTTTAGCTAAGAGTGCCTACTCAGCCTTCCTCAGTGTGATGTTACTTAGAGGCTAAATAGGATTACGACTGGGTCTGTCTGTGTGTTGGTTTTGGCTGATCACAAGCTTTGGTTAATCCGGTATGTATTATTGGTGGTGCAGCTGCAGATACTGGGCTTTTGACATATTCATTCAGTCACGTGCCCGGGGCCGCAACCGCAATTTGTCAGTAAAATATTAATCGATCAAACAGATACATGTAGAAATATTTTAAAGCGGAAAATTCTTTCTCATAAACAAATCCATATTTACTAACTCCCAAGAAAGAAACAGCCACAAGGAAGCGACAACATTGTTAAAGGGGTGAATATCGTATTTCTTTTTTACATCAAAAAGTGACACCGATCAAAGGTTATATAATATTAAAGCAGGCACTGACTTGCCCGGGTTCTTCCGCGCATTAAGCAATCGATACTCGTTTCCGCGTCATAGATTCTAGAGATATGTTGTTTATGGAAACGGTTAGTACCTAACTTATAGACGAGACTTTTTATTATCTCACGTAGGTACAGAATTTGCGTCACCTCAAACTATTATAATCATAGCTTCATAAACAGAGCAATGACCTCGTATAAACCTACCTTTGCCAATGAACGGTTAAAATACCTTCTTTTTCCTTGTACAGTAAGGCATTAAAAGTCTTTTAAGGGCTTAGTTAAAATAATTGTAAACTTTGTATTGTTTTCGTTTTAACTGGAGGGTTTGACAGAATAACGCTACATCGATTGCTTTATATTTTTTTGTTATTTTTTTTTTCAATGAAGAATTATTGAAAATATAATAATAATCGGACGAATGATAAATACGTTTATTTTTTGTTAGCATAAAATTATATAAATCATTTATAATAAACAAATTAGTATAACGCAAGGGAATACCATCGGACCTTTCCTTAATGATGATCCCAATGATCCCAATGAATGTCGTTATGAGCCTACGGGGGCACATAAAGGCATATAAAATTATGCTCTGGCGTTCAAAAGGTTAAACCAAATTATTTTCTTAAATTGTTTCACATATTTTTATTCCCGGGAGATTTGAAAGTAAAGAACTAATAAGAACGCTTCATAAAAACTGTAAAGTCCATGAAGAGTATTATGAATAGAAAATAGTACTTCAATAGTTATATTAGTGGATCGAGCCAAATAGAATATTGATACAAGAAAAGTGGTAAAGTGAGAGTAAAAAAGATATAATTTTATTTAATACTGGCTTTTGCCCGCGGCTTCGCTCGCGTTTAATTCGGTATAACACAGTACCTGCTACCTGCAGCTTTTGCTCTAGCGCCTTATTGATTTGTAATAGCAACGCTAAGTTTTCCCTTTTCTTCCCTCTTTCTCCCTCATGTCTCAATATTTTTTTGAAAAAAATAGCCTATGTTCGTCTCCTAGTTCCCAACTATCTCTGTACCAAAATTCATCAAAATCGGTTTAACCATTAAAGCGTGAAGAGGTAACAAACAAACAAACAAACTCACTTTCGCTTTTATAATATTAGTAAGGAAAGGATAGACCGTATATCGAGGCATGTTGTCTGGATACCAGGCCATCGGGCATTGAGTGTTCACTACAATAATTGGCACTTTAGTATTGTTGTCCAAATCGAGGGTCTCATTTATGGCAGGCATTTATATATAATGAGATAAGTAATAGGGCAGAAAAATCTGATCAAACGGATGTATGTGCATTTAAGAGTTGTAACAGATGGTGTTCTGCGGTCTCTGCTTACCGTTCCATGATAAAAGGCGAAAACTTGTTCACTGGTAGAACTTTGAATGTTCTCATCACATGTTTTTAGCACTAGTATTGTTCTTTTATAACATTCCTGGCAGCCATTAAAACAATAGAACTTGTTTTTCCGCTGCTTTCATTACATCAAAGAAATAATAACAGACGAAACAAAAATAACCATGAATTTTGACTTTAACTACAAAATGTTTGAATACGTCTTTTAAAAAGATTTTCTGAAGTCGTTCACAATGTTTTGCCTACAAAGGCAAAACACTAGAAATCAGAAAATCTTTAGCACCACATAATAAAAACGTTCAGAAGACAAAAGGACACAGTGCGAATGATTTTTAGTTACTTCAAATGTCCCAAGTAGTCAAGTGTAGTAGGTACATATGTTTTACTGCTTAGAAGCGTATTATCGCCGAATTATTAGTGATACCATCATTTTTAGCCAGAAAAATAAATGCGGTCGTGTGAATCGTGTTAAAGTAAAGTTTTTATTGTGTAGCGGTACTAATCCCTGTCATCAGACATTACTAGTGCAGTGTCAGTATAAATTGAAGTAAATATTAACTCGACTAAATAGGCAAAAAGAAAAATCAAAATATGTCCCACCGATATTTTCCATAATGTCATAATGACGGCACGGTTGGCACAGTGGTTGAGCAATCGACTGCCGTGCTGCGTGTCGCAGGTTCGATCCCCGCACGGAACAAATTTTTGCATGGCTTACAGATAGTTGTTCCGGGTCTGGCTGTTTGTGTATGTAAGTTTAAATGTTTGTAAACGCACCCACGGATACAAGAGAAATTCCTATTGTGGGGCAAAGTGTAAAAAAATTTAGGTACTTCTCTAGTAATAATATTACGTAACAGTATCCAGGTGAGAACTAAACCACGTGTTTGAGCCCTGAGCGACGACTCGACGAGTGACCTAATCCAATACCAGGTCACGTGTCTTATTACCTAGATAATAGTATTACTAATGAAAAAGAATAAGATACTATTTACGTGTTATGAATATAACAAGATATTGTTTGTAATTGGGATTAAAGCAGACACAGATTGTCACTATATTCGGTGTGTTCATGACAGACTATCTGTACGGTTATCATCACATCATTAAGCTCCAGTGTGAGAAAGAGATGGCGCTAGACAGCCTGTATAGCACTGTCACTTTCTCTCACTGGAATAAGTACCTACTGTTTTAAGATGTTATGGTAGGGTGGCTGATCTATCGATTTCCTTTTCTTTAAGTTCATGTAAAGGTTGTCTGCAAGATAAAAAGCGCCCATAATTTCCTAAGAACTTTATTTTTATATATATTTTTTTTTAATTTTTTTAATAACTGTTGTCAGTCAAAATGATCCTTCTGAAGTTATGTGTTCTGTGGTATAACTTGCAAAGAAAAACAACTCGCCTCCATGACATAAACAAACTTTCCTTTGTATCAGTAAAACAATGTTGTTTTACAAAAAAAAATATGCCTACCTGTCCCACCGTCGCCGTGACTAACCAATTAAGGCAACGGCTGAATATCTTTCAGGGGGTCATAATTATCTTTGTTTATAATTTTTTTTACCTATTGAGAATATCATAATATATGGTTCACTAGCTTTTGCCCGCGGCTTCGCTCGCGTTAAATTCGGGGTAACACAGTTGTCCTTTCCTGATTTGCAGGTACCTGCTACCTGTAGTTTTTGCCCTTGCGCCTTATTTATTGTAATAGCAATGCTAAGTTTTGCCTTTTCTTCCCTCTTTCTCCCTCATTTTTCAATCATGACAAAAGCCTATGTCCGTCTCCAAGGTCCCAACTATCTCTGTACCAAAATTCATCAAAATCGGTGTAGCCATGTAGGCGTGAAGACGTAACAAACAAACAAACAAACTCACTTTCGCTTTTATAATATTAAGTAAGGATTTTTCTTCTAGAAGGTTTATCAAGCATTTACCTTCACATCTCCAAATGTTTGATATCTCTCCACATATACACATATAAGCCAGCACTCAGTCAACATGGCTTCCCCACGCCGCCGCCGCCGCCGTCGCCGCCGGCCATCACCGCAACAACCACTCACTATAAACGCGTTGCTGACAATGTGGTGACGCTCAACGTCAGTCATCTTAGCTTGTAGCTTGTTCGATTGTATTCTAGTGGCGCTGCCAATTGATCGTTTTAGAAGTTTTATCAAAAGGGTATTGTTGGGGTAATTTGTATTTAGTAGGTAGAGGGATTTTACCATTTACTAATTGTAAATCTCAAATAAATCTACAATGTGTGAATTGTGTGTGACTGAAAAGGAAAGTTTAGAATAAGAAAACATACCGCAGCAAATAATAGACCGCAATAGGGAAATGATGCGTTATATTTAGGTTTTCTTTATATACCTAGTCTAAGATATCAAAAAAGTAACACTTTATCAGTGATAACGATGATGGAAAAGTCGAAGTGTATTTTGGATTACCATACCACATATCGAGCTCACACCATATGACCTATTTTGTTATAACTTTAAGTGTTTGTTAAGATAAAATGCATCAATACTATCAGATTTGATGCATTTATTCACACATTACACAATACTGTGTATTCCAACCTGCGCAGATAATTAAGTTGCAGTAGAAAAGCTTATGTCAATCTAGTTGAACGTGGAAATAAGATTTGCAAAGTTTAATAAGATGAATGTTTTTAAGGTGACCATCTTTTTCACAGCCTTTTTTCTGCTGTCAAGATTGCTATTATTTGTAATGAATACTTTGTATTTTGCATACTTGTCTTAAAGAGAAACGAAAGTTTTGAAAAGCAAAACGCTCCGACTCCCCAATATCCTTTACACCGCCACGATGCCTATGATATCAGACATCATTCTTAAAATGACTATCCTTTCCATCCGGAGACTCGGCAAAAAGGTTCTTTCGTCTCACACAGAAATCTAAAAGGTCCTAACTCACAGTCAAAGCAGGCTGTGTTACGTCATTTTAAATCTCAGAGATTTTCACTACCGTAATATTGAAAATGATCTCTACGCGAGGGTATGTTATTTATTACAACCATATTGTATTTGACGGGTTACCAAGACTTACGAAGTTTACTCTTTTTTGATATCATATAATATCACTTGAAGTCTCAACTCTTGAAGTCTCAACTCACTCAATAATATCATTTTAAGTTTGGTACAAGTTTTATTAACTTCTTCTGGTTGTGTTGTCGTCAAAATATTTACAGGATGTTACGCAAATTAGAATCGTCATTTCAGCCCGGAATTGCTTACTGGTGAGTTTTGCCAACGTAATGTAATATAATGAGTTTCATCAATCATACTAAAACAAACTTAACAAAAAATATTCTTTAGTTATCGACAATATATTTCTTCAAACACAACTAAGAATACAATTGATTCATAATTTGTTCGATCGCTCCGAACGATTCGAACCGGTTTCGATAAAAGCTGCAATATGGGTGATTACGGGGACGAAAAAAAACGATCTAGTTAGGTCTCGCATGTGAGTAAATAAATCTCATTTGCACCCGAGCAGAACTCGGTCGTACGTCGTCGTCGTTGTGCAAAAGGTTTTATTTAGGGAAATCAAAGTAGTTTATGTACTTTTATTTCTATTGTCCTTCGAACACCACTCTTGCTACGACTAGTATGGTGAGGTTAACTAGACCCTCGAATAATAGACAATTTACTTCATATTATTTGAGACAATATATCTTTTTGAATTGTAGCCTATGTGTTATTCTGATATGTAAGCTATATTATTGTAAAGTTTCATTAAAATCCATTTAGTAGTTTTTGCGTGAAAGAGTAACAAACATCAATACAAACTTTCGGGTTTATAATAAAAATTAAATTAATAACTTTAACTCTTAATTCTCTCTTCGTCTCTTCCTCATAATTATGTTATATCTACTTTTCGTTTAGCATAATTAAAATTCGCTACAAAAGTATTCTACAAATAAATAAATAGAACCATCTCACCGTGACACATCAGAGCGGCCTATTTTCACTTCTCCAGCCACATTGGCCATTTATCCACTTGGCCGTGAGGGCCGTATCATAATCAATACGAAGGATAGTTAGTCCAAGCTATATTTATAAGGCACTCTGCCGTTGCTGCGACATAATTGAATGTCTGCGAGGTGTTTTGCATCGATTTAGTAATTATGACGTATGAATGTAGACGAATGGAAATGACAAATGGAATTCCTGGATAAAATAACTTCTTGTGTATTCACCACGAACGTTTAAGTGGAGATGTACTTTTAGTTTACATACAGTATACCAGTTATGTTTGGGACGAAGCACATGTGACTAAAAGAGAAAGTGATGGATCTGAATGTTGAGGGACGGAGAGCGAGAGGAAGGCCAAAGAAAATACGGATGGATTGTGTAAGGAATTATATGAAGGAGAAAGGAGTAAATGATGCCTGAGAATGGAAGAAGAAAACGTGTTGCGCCGACCAAAAATAAAATGGGATAAAGGCAGGAAAATGATGATACCAGTTATGTTTAGGACTCATGAAATAGGATGCTATCATGGGTATCTAGCGAGCTAGTGCTAAAAAGTCCCTGGTGAAAATCCCAATAAAACTTTGCTTGAGAAAAAAAATAATGTCATCGTTTGTTAGATAACATCTTTATATTAAAAAAAAACACTACTTTTTATATAATATTTTAGTATGTCAACAGAATATAAAAACAGTAACTAAGACTGTACATTTGTACGAGTGTAAGTACGAATGTGATGTCATGTACGACTGAGGCGGGCTGGACTAATCCAATTGTACGCTTCTTAAGGTTTCAAGACAATGTTGGATGATCAACACGTATTTAGGTACGTTTTATACACACTATTTTCTGTACCTGCCTGCATCGTATCGCTAAAATAATTTAGCGATACGATGCAGGATAAAGAATTACGATGTGTTTTGTATAGTGTTATTAATATTCTTTCTTCTTTATTCATTTTTAAAGCATCATATATTATTTTAAATATTTCTTTATAAAATGTATAAAAATATGCAAAATATAAATAACTAGCTGGCGTCCGTGGCTTCAACCGTGTGATGATTGAAAAAAAATCCTATGTGTTATTCAAGACTACAATCTACCCCTGTGCCAAATTTCATCAATATCCGTTAAGCCGTTTAGTCGTGAAAGAGTAACAAAAAGCCATTCATCCTCACACACATTCGCATTAATAATATTATACTAGCTGGCGATCGCGGCTTCGCCTGCGTGATGATAATAAAAAGTATCCTATGTGTTATTCCAGACTATAATCTACCTCTGTGTCATATTTCATCAAGATCCGTTAAGTAGTTTTTTCGTGGAAGAGGATCAAACATTATATCCATACTCACTAACTTTCGCATTTTTAATATTAGTAGGATATACAAATACATGTATTGTGTTCTTTATTGAGGTTGCCAACCCTCAAGCGGATCGCTTTATAACGAAGAGCATAGCGTGTGTCTGCTGCGAGTTGGTTCGAAACAAATACCGCGGCCCCGAAACACAAAGGGTAAAAGAATAAATATGGATGAGTTTTAGTCAGTACAAGTCTGACAATCATTTGATGTTTTCCCATCAGAAAAATACCGTGTACGCGAGGATATTGTGCGATGCGGAAGAGGTGTCCACGCCTGTCAGTCAGTTAATGTTTAAACTGCACTGTCACAAAACCTCTTCTGCACTTCGCTAACCCTTAGACACCGTCTTGCCGGCAGAAGGCTAGTAGTTTGCATGTTGCCAGAGGATTTGACCCAACAATGAAATCTCTTGGTGAACCTCTCTCTCTGTCTGTACATAAATATTTTAGTAAGATTTGGAAAGCACTATCTTCGCCCTATATACAGGTAATTCCCAAAACGGTTTGAATCAAATTCCTCATCAATTGTGAATCAAATGCACAGCTCAGATAAATCTCAACCGAAATCAGGGTTTTAATTAACTCAAAGCTTTTCGCCGAATGCAATTTATATAGAACGAAAGCTTCATTGAAATAGAGCTTCGATCCAAACTGAAAATATTTCGCAAATGAAGGAAATTTATATTTAAACATATAGTAAACTGAAGAGTTTGTTTGGAACTTGAACTTGAAAAAAATATTTGTTCGACAAATTCTGATTTAACGTCACTACAAATCCTAGAAACGAAATAAAATCAAAAAGGGTGAAAATGACGCGGCATTTTGGGGGTTGAGGAAGTATTCTTTAAAATTGAAGGGCGGATGCAACAACGAGTACAGCTAGTCGAGAATAAACTGTCAGTTTGATTTGTTCCAGTTCTGTGATTTCCAATGTGATTGATTTTATCTTTGAAGTTTAGATTGGAGTGGTTTCTTTTTGGATAAGACTTTAATTTTAGAATGTTTTTATTTTCCTGCGTTTTTGTTTTGAACTTTGCGGTCGGTCTCTAAGATAAGTGCAGAAAGAGTGATCTTTTGCCGAAACGAAATACACTGTGGTTACAAATCAAATAGATTAACCCTATTTCGCGAAGATCTAGCTAAACCAATAAAGAATCAAAGCAATTGCCACTTTTTAAAATTATTTTTAAATATATAAATTATCGATCGTAACAACTTTTGCTCATTAAAAAAACAAGTTACTATTAATTTATAAGATGCATGGCCAGCACGGTCAATCAATTGCAGGAAGTTTCCTCATTAAACTTTGTTCTGGTTTGCTCAACTTTGCTGTTTGCTTCTCATTTTTGTACTCAAGTCACTTATGATTTTTCTACAAAGATACAATAGTTATGGGATCAGTTTCACAGATTTTAAAACACCGAAGATAGACCCCCCCCCCTCTTCATGGGTGGACTAAAATCTTTATTAAGTCAGCCTTGAATTAGAAAGGCAAGGAACAATTACGTGTTTAACGTATGTGGTGTTCCATTTTCATCGGTCTATACAGGATGTAACGGAAAGGGTATATACATACCAATAGCGAGGCTTCTTTTTTTTTTTCTTTCTTTCTTTTCTTTCTTTCTTTCTTTTTTTTTTTCTTTTTTTTTTTTTTTTTTTTTTTTATATTTAGCTGAAACCCTTGCGATATCGTTTGATAAGCCTTGAAGAAGCCTTGCTCTTGATATGTATATACCCTTTCCGTTACACGTTGTATATCCATTAAAATTAAAATATATTGACATATGCATTATGGAGCATTCCCTGGTCGTGTTCTTTGTCAGGACCAGGTTTGCATGAGAGAAAATTTAATTTTTTTATTTTGATAATTGCTCATCACAATTTTTTTCACAGTCGAAAATTACACCTGTGGAATCAATACTATGTTTCAAATTGTAAAAATGGTTGTAGATATTTACTTCATTTCAAATTGAACGCCGGAAGGGCGAAGTTGCCAAGTGTCGCAATCGGGCGCTGCTTGGCATCTGTTGGCTGATATATTTCCTGGCAGACGACTTATTTGTGAGAAACATGGGTTGCAGGTTAAGTTGTGTATAAAAATAATGAACGGATATTTGTGGTGCTTTAGATAAAAGTACAAAAACTTTTTGGTTGTAAAGTTTGTCTATGTTTGACACCAAGAAAAATAACACTTCGTCGCTTTTTTTACTCCTATACGCACCTTTGTAACGGTAATACGCTCCCGTAGAATAATTACGAACCTCCACGCAGGCAAAGCCAAGAGTAAAAGGTAGAGTGTAACCGTCTCGGTATTGACTTAAAAAAACAATGAAAAGCAGATTAAAATTTAAAACAATTAAAATACAACCGCAATCGAAACAAAAAATAAACACAAAACTACTCCCTCGTTTTTCACTCTATAACTCTAACCTCACCCACCTCTGACCGTAGCAATAAACCGCTGGAGCTCTAATCCGATTGTTATTCGGACATTATCCAGCCTGCCAGCACCAACGTAGGCCGATGAAATAACAATGATATCACTTTAGTTTCAGCTGTGAAAGCTTCAAGAATTACTAGTTTCGACAATTTTTTATCTTTCTTCTTATAGTATTCTCGTATAACAGTTTAAGTTGCCATACTCGTCCGAATCAGCGGAAAATTTTGTATGTATTTTCGACAGGTCTGGTCTCTATATGATAATCTATACCTCTATGTGATAAACGTGGCTCTCTTCAGAAGGAAACCTGAGCAGTGGGTGAAATGGCTGGGCACAGCTAGTATTCTTAACAATAGTTAAGATATATTCAAACCAAATTACACCCAAATCGGTTCAGACGTTTGAGCAAGAAGGAACATACACACAAA
Source organism: Ochropleura plecta (assembly GCA_905475445.1). NCBI lineage: Eukaryota > Metazoa > Arthropoda > Insecta > Lepidoptera > Noctuidae > Ochropleura > Ochropleura plecta. Next base: position 4,392,661 of record FR997744.1, on the reverse strand, counting down.
CTTTTTATAATATAAAGTGAGATTACTAGGTTTTTCGTGTATCACTCAAGATAAAATTTACATAGTGATGTTAATATTGCAATATTTTTAAAGCAATATCATAACTGTGTAAACCCCAATGGTACATGCTTTTATATGGATTTAGGAAACTCCATTTAAGAAAAAACGTTATTAATAATAACTTCTTTCTTTTCAAAACACTTTATGTCCTAAAAGTTGTTATTTATCGGACTTCTTGGCGCCGGCCTCTTTTTACTGACCGACCTCTAGGGACGAGCCCAATAAGTATAGTTTTGAGACTGGGAGAGCAGTAAAAAGGAGTTTTTATGTACACACCATTTTTAACATAAATGTTTGGTCTACTTTAGGAAAACGCTGAAAAACAGTTGAAATCTTTATCTTGAAATGAACAGGGTAATTACTCCTTAATGTCTCAAGTACCCGGCCACTTCAACATCATCTTTATTTCAGCCCGAATCACCCACTGTTGGGTATAGAGTTCCTCTTTCTTCTGCAATTCTTCCCTATTCTTTGCGTCCTTCATCCAACCGTTTCCTGCGACCTTGACACCATCGTGAAATCAACACAATTTTGGACAGCCCTGGCTACGTATGTAGACTTCGTTAACTTTAACATGATGATGGCGCTATCCAGCCGATTTTGGCAACAGCGATTGCATTCCATGGTTTTCTAAGGTAGTTGTCGAAGGCTTTGATTTGCGGCTCTATTATGCGCTTTCAAGTTGCTAGCATACTGGCAACTTTGGACGATTAACTCCGAGTACATAAAACTCCAACATACATTTATATTTTAACGAAAGACAATTTACGTGTTTTCCGTAATCATCTTTCACATCATCTGCACAGCCTTTTCCCAATTATGTTGGTGTTGCCTTCCAGTCTAACCGGTAACAGATGAATACCAGTTATTTTTCATGGGCAATTGCCTATCTGACCTCTGCAACCTAGAAACTGGGCATCACGATTTCTTTGGTAAGATTAGTTGCCAGACTCAGGTTCATGCCACTGTCAAGTTGTTTAAATGAAGTGACTACCTTTTTGACCTCTACAACCCAGGTAGTAAACTTGTACCCTTCTCTTATATTTCGATTCGATAAGGTGAATGCTTCTTTACAAATACAAAAATTGGTTTCACGAAAATATGCATTTATGTTGTGGTAAAACGAAATCTGCTACGCGTCTCGATTGACTTGAAAGAGGCAATCTACAGACCGAAAATGTGAAAGGAAACGTATTTCACAAGCAGGGATATGAAAAAATATGTAAACATTCAAGTATTCAATTTCAGTAAATTGAGATAGAACTTGAATAAAAGCGAAATCGAAAACATATGTACGTAATTTTTATATTAGTGAAAAATCTGTAAAAGTGAGCTCATATAGCACAAAGCTCATTTCGGAGAAAACTAAAGCCTGTAATACTACTCTAAACCCTCGTTAATAGCACGGTATAAAAATGGTTTTCAAAACGTTGTGTCTATGAATTTATTTTCGTTCGTGCTATATGTTTTTGACCAGTCTTCTACAAGACTAGATGAAAATTAGTATCGCATCCTGCATATGGCTCGCTAGACGACTCCCGGTCACCGAAGACGTGGGTCTGTGTACGGTGAGCTATGGGTTTTTTTTTTCTTTTTTTCTAGTGGGAAATCATCCAATGACTTCCCCCGCTCTGGGCGGAGCGGGGGGGGGGGGGGGCATGTCAGACTTGTACTGACTAAAACCCACCCATGTTCCTTCTATTGCCCTTTACGTTCCGGGGCTGCGGTATCTCTTTCGAACAACCCGCAACCCCGGCAGGCGGAGGCCCTGGCAAGCCCCTTTGGTGAGCTATGGGTAGCCCACAGTTCTCTGTCTTGTGATGACAAGCAGTGTCGATAGTGCGTTCGTGATCCACGCGCGCCTTAAAGAGATTTCAGCAAAGAAAAGGGGCTCGTCAAGGCCACTCCCTGGCCGGGGTTGTGTTTTGTTCGAAAGATAGATACGGCGGCCCTTGAAACAAGTTAGTAAAAGTCTGAAACTCCCTTCCGCTCTGAACAGAGTTCCGATCCAAAAAAGAATCCTGCATAGATCTAGTCACAAGTCATTAGTATTTCAGTTGTGTCCTTTCGTTTGATAAAAGCAATCGAAGTGATTTTCACAGATCCTATTTGTAACACCCGTATGCATCGTTGGAGACATTAAAAGTAGGTATCGAATTTGTCTGATGTTACATCAAAACAGATCTTTGTTTGATTTTATCCAAATCCTGTGATTATTGGCATTTATACAATTCGAATTAACAGAACGTTTATGATCAGGTTTATTACATATGTACAGAAAATAACATATCGCCTGTGATCTTCGAAGTGTGAGGCAGAGGTATTTACATAGTGTTGCACAAATATACGCTTTTTACCTCAAAGAACTGATGTTTAATATTATTGATTCCGTACATTCAAAATTCCCTCATATAATTGTAAAATGGGTTATTAGATTGTGCTCTCCAGCAAATACAATGATCTAATTACAGGCCATCACAAGGCACTTAAATGGTTGTTCATTAAGTTAATGTACCAGGACACCACATGTATTATTACTATTGTTCTAATAATACCTTCTGTTTGTGCGGCGTCAGACACTTGGACCTCTTAAGTAAACAGTTTAAATTTGAGTGATGGTAATATATTCTGCTTTTTAGAGGACTATATAGGGTAAGTTAATTTAAGTTTCGTAAATAATAATGTGTTTTATAAGATCTAGCACAACAACTTCCTTATGCAATGTGTTTCAATCATACATTTCAATAAAAAGAAATATAGTAAAGTTAGTGTGGGCACGTGTTAAGCAGATGCTAGTACCAGCCAGACTTATGAAATCGATTTCCCCGACATCTTAAGAGTAGTTGACAACTTGACACACAAGATTATTAAATAAAAAACTTCAGTAGGCACTTTAAGAAGAATGTTTGCTTCTATCGAAAACTCAATAGTTTTCGATAGAAGCAAACATTCTCGAAGGAGCAATCTCCTTCGAGTCCGTTTTACGAGCGGACGTTCAGGAGCAAGAATTTATCAAGTACTAGGACGACATGAAAAGATAAGCTTGTTTAGTACAACCAAGTCTCTGTTGTGAAATTAATATGGAAAAGAGATTTGAAATTTAGAAAAGTATTGAATAATATGCACTAAGACTAGTGTGAAGGCTAGGCCGATGACGATTTTATTTAATTAGTCACTCATTGTTAGAAAAAGCTTAATGCGTTCGTGTTCCACGCGCACCTCAAAGAGATGTCAGCAAAGCAAGGGGCCTGCCAGGGCCACCGCCTGTCGGGGTTGCGGGTTATTCGAAAGAGATAACGCGGCCCCGGAACGTAAAGGGCAATTGAAGGAACATGGGTGGGTTGTAGTCAGTACAAGTCTGACACACCCCCCCGCTTCGCTCAGATTTTAACATTTCGAACGTTAGGTATGTCTATGTAAGTACGTAGAATGCTCATTGTTCAATAATAAAGACGAACTAAATGGATGTGGGGTGGTGCAGAAGTACACCCCTCCCCCCATGAAACTTTACTGTTTTGTCCTTCGTGAAATACCCAATGCTTTGGAGAAAATTTAAAGGGTATTATGAACATTTAAGGTCAGTACATATTGGGTCAGTTTCCAGAACGTTACAGTTTATTGACCCGAAGAGGAACAAAGAGAAAATTGACAACTTTAGAAAGAAAATTGTTTACGACATTTTTTTAAGGGCAGGTTATCCGATTTATCTTAAGACAATATAAAACCTGAAGCAAGCTGAAGACAGGGCGCTATGGCGCTCATTAGGGGAGGGCTATGTCCAGCAGTGGACTAATATAGCCTGATGATGATGATGATGATGAATATAAAACCTATAATCCTCGAAGGGTGAGGCAGATGGCTACTTAATAGACCACCTACGTTTCGCCAGTTATGTCTTAGTGTGGTGTAATGAGAGGCGAGACAATTGCGTTTAACCGGACACAAATCCAGACTCCGTAGATTAACTGAATACTGAACCGTAGATGGACTTGAATCCAAGACTTCATGACTCTCTAGACAGTCACAATGATGCATTCACAAGGCCATATATTATATCTACTTAAATATTTAGTGTCATTATATTTTACTGCAAGTGAAGCGAACATCTCCCGGTTAGAACAATATATAACATTCTCTGAAATCTAAAAAATATATGTACATGTGTATCCGGCGAATCAATCTTTCAGGTCAAGTCTAAAATGGGTGACCGCGGTAAGCAATTAGAACCACTCCGTCCCTCGAGCACCACGCCAAGCTGTCACTCCCATCTGTCAGAAACTGAAACGGTTTTTATGAAATTTGGAAGCCCTTGCATATTTGACTATGACTATGGGATGTATTATTTCACTTTAGAAAACGGTAAATCTTGCGGTTGGTGGTATTTGATTGTAATTAGAGAGAAAGCCTTCTTAAAGTTATATTGAAACGAATAAGGTTTACCTATTTCGGGATTAGCTATTCTATGATTAATTGCGTTAAAGAAATGTGATTTTACCGAATACTTTTGATCTATAGTTGAGCAGTTTGCCCTAACTTGTTTTCATTAAACTGTTTTTTAACCATACTTGAAGCAGCTGGTTCTTTTTTTGTAATATTTACATAATATAGAAACAACTTAATATTTTTTATTATGAGCCAGTGATGTGTCCCACTGCAGGGCAAAGCCCTCCCTTCCTTCTTCCCATTTTTTTTGAAAATTAAGCCAAACTAACAACCGATTAGGTTCCGAACTACAGGACCCAGCGACGCGGAAGGCCAGAAGTAGATGGTGTGACGAGCTGGACTTCCACGAAAAGGATTGGACTAGAACAGCAAACGACAGAAACAACTATTTAAATAAAACAAACGAGTACATGCTTTTGCTTAGTTTACCTATAGTTTACATGTAAAATTTTCATCTCTCCTATACATGGTTTAGAATCATGTTGTTCGTACAAGTCAATTCAAAATGCAAAAACATGAAAACTTGAAACAAATATAGAGCAAGTCTAGGCTAAGTCGAGGTAGTTGGAACGAGCTAATTTTATATCGGATCGATCCGATCAAACATATTCCCTTGGACCACTTTCTATAATTAGTTAAATACTACGTTAGTTAGCACGTGTGAGGTTAACTTTCTATTTCCAAAACTTATATGCTCTACATTGGTAGTTAATATTACATTATCGTCTGCCTAGCCTTTATTCAACTGTGCTGGGGTCCAATTCAAGACTTTTGTTGCTAATGAAGGTCATGCTGTACTTGCCTGAAAGATTTCTGGCTACATTCTTTGTTAAACTGATCAAACCCATACCTACTTAGCTTACAGATGCGACTCTAGACACCAGATTCTAGATAAATACTGATACTTATACACATTATCGGTTGGTATCTGGTGTCAGTGTCCGGTATCTGTAAATTGTCTGAACTAGTTTGACTGAAGATGAAAAAAAAGTAACATTTTACAGAAAAACATTCAGTAACTTCTATGAGTGGCACCGGGCAGTCAATATTAAACTAAGGACAATGAACAGGGTGGGGAGACAGTTTTGGAAGATATCGCCTCATAAAGATAGTCGCCCCTGATCAGCTGCAACAAACAGGACTTTTATTAGCAACCGTTACTGGCAAGGGGACGTAGGGCTGTCAAAATGGAGAAAATGTAATTGGAATTTTGTGAAAAATGAATTTTCTTTACAATAAAGTCGTTTTTGTGATCTCTTTGTTTTGGACCATAATTTAATGGACTTATTCTAAAATGATTGAAATCTTTGTTTTTTCGGATTCGTGCGTGTTGTATGTATTTTTTTTTCGGTGAACGTAGCAAACCAGCATGCCTGAGAGATATTTCTCGACGGCCTTTTAAGGCAAGTCGGAAGCCCATATAATCTCTGACACCAGATTAAACACTAACCGCACGATGAATAAAGAGAGAATACAATTTGTGCCGTCGACACACCGGTTTAAAAACAAATTAATTATACTGAAGAGACACTCCAAGCCCATTAACTCCCAAGTACCAGGAACATAGGAGTGTGTAGGTGTGTGAGTATACTACGGAAACATTTATATCTGATATGACAAAGCGAACGGTCGACAACAGCTGCGAGCACACGCTTGAGTTTCTCACAATAAATTCCACGCAAGGAATTATATGCAAAAGGTTTTGACAGTCTGAATTTAATAACGAAAGGCGAATGATTCCTTATTTTCCGAGTGCGTAGTCAAAGCGATATTCTCAAAACGACAACGAAGTCTAAAAAGTTAAAACTCGAATATATAGCAGTACCCAATAACATTAAGTAATGTATGTTTTATCGATTTCCGTCAAAATAATATTTTTAAAGCGACTATTGTACTACAATTCAAATATAAATCTTTGTGGTCCCATTCATTTACAAAATTAAATTATTTTTCTTTTCTTTCAAATGAGTTAAGTATTTTTGCAAACCACGACAGTTTTTGATGACCCTATTAGTTAGCCGAAAGGCGACGATGCGCGGAAAAGAAAACATTCCCGCCAAAAACAGGGAAAACGACATTTATTACAGACGCTTGCTGCCTTGCAAACTGTATAACCCAAAAACATTTAAATGGCCAGGGCACAGAAAAACGTAGTTTGAGCGCTACGGAACAAGTTACAGATTATGAACACTACTTAGTGTTAGTAGTAGTTTTAAAAATGGAACACTGAGTTTGAATAACATAATTGTAACAAATTTTTGATTATATTTCATCATCGTGTTTGAGACTTATTTAAAAAAAAGTCTTGAATCAAACTCGTGATGACGTTGTTGCACAAATGTATTGTTCTTAATGTTTTGGCTAGTTTCTTAACAGGTTAATAGAACTTGTTTTAGGTGTATACCATAAACAAAGACAGGAGACACACCATGTTAAATTCATTTTTTAATATCATCATTACATGCAAGGGGTAGCCAGGAAGTTGGAACCGATTTGTTGGTAAGCAGTCACTGTTGTCGCCTCTATTAACCTAAAATACAAGCATGCTAAGACTGTTGCCATTCCCGAAGACAAAGTTGTAATGTCCCACGTGCCAGTAATTTTACCAGCACCCGAACCCTTCAAATGAGAACACAGCAACGTTGCTTAGCGGCAGAAATACTGCGAACGTGACGAGCTAACTTAATGCTATGTTTAGTTAAACGTATATGCAGTTAGAAGTTTTCCTTAGTCAGTTGAGGGGACCAACCGTGAATATTATGTAAACATGAACTGAGGCCCTAACACGAGTGAACGGAACTTTTTCACATGCTCATGATTTTAAAATATCCATACGTATGGATATGTTTGTTGCAAACTAATTAACAAAAATATTTTAGTATAATTGTATTTTAGAATAAAAATCGTCGTATTTACATGACGTTTACACTACGCTCGTGAGGTTTCTGGTGTTGAATGCGTGATCTACTAATTGATGGTCTACGTAAAATTTCTAGCCCGAGTGTACATCTACATATAACATCATTTATGTATATTTTTGTGGTACTTGTTTTCGACGAGTTTTTAAAAAACTTATGAAAAAAACGCGGCATATTAAACATGAGTTGACTCCGAAACAGTCATATTTTAAATTAAATTGTTCATAGTTTCTTTTTATTTAAAAAAAAAAACGTTGCCTTACACTAGAAATTTCTCCTGTATCGTGGGTGCGTTTACAAACATTTAAACTCACATACACAAACAGCCAGACCCGGAACAACTATCTGTAGGCCATACAAATATTTGTTTCGTGCGGGAATCAAACCCGCGACACGCAGTGCGGCAGTCGATCGCTCAGCCTCTGCGCCAACCGTGTCGTCTGGAGTTTAATTGTTCCCAGTTTGACCGAATATATAAATCTGGTAAAAAAGGTGAAAAAAATCCTTCTTATCGAATTGATTACATTTGTGTTAATTGATGTATATTTATGAAATATTTTCTCAACTCTAAGTTTGATCAAAAAAAAGCCTTAGTGTAACAAGCTAAAACATTATAGTATTTCGTTTACATATAGTGTGGATCCTTCGTTTGTACACCATAAACGGTAAGCCTCAACTATCACAACACGTAAAACTAAAATAAACATACGTTAAACGCACAGGGTCAAGAGAGAGTTATTTAATAAAGTACTGCTATTACCTTTAATATATCAAAAAGAGACCCTTTTATTTTCTAAAGAAAAATGCTTTATAATAAAAAACTACACTTCGCAGAACAAGGTACCATTATGGAGGTAGCCACTTCTGAAAAATAACCGTAAAAGGTTCTCATAGATAATGCACTTGTCTAGCAAGGAAAGTGGTTTTAGGGAAAAGGAGAGGTGTATGGAGCGACCACAGAGTAAACGACACATGAGTGAGCTGATTAAAAAAATGAGACGCGAAATAATTTTTTAGAACGCGTTAGTAAATATATAAACGTGTTTACTACACGTATGAAACATCTATAGCAATTAAATTAATTAATTCAAATTCGAACATCTTAATCATTTTTCTCCTGACCTTATCCCAGTGTATTACGGGTCAGCGCATGTCTACTTCGTCCATACTATCTCTATTACTTCTACCTATTTTATGAAGTTACATTGTGAAGTTAATAAAATTTTTGTATAGTCTGAAGGTACCTTTATATATTTTTTCGATACTGTTATTAATTCCAACACCAAATCCAATTTCATCACAAGTTTATTAATATAATTGATATTATAAATAGGAGAGACCAAATAAGTCACATTAAAAAAATGGTGTGGTGTCCTGTTGGAACGTCACACAACTGCAAATTAGCTTTCCATTTACTCTTTACTCCATGGTTCCTGCGAAGTTGTAAGCCTGACGGATGTCGAGCTTACGATGTCCGAGGGATGTGTAAGGAGGTGTGTATTCCGTAGAGCCAGGACCGGTCAGCGAAATGGATGAACTGTGTTGGTCGGAGATTATACTGATCAAAATATTTGTTAGCTGTCGTTGCATCGTTTGTAGTCAGAAAAGTTAATGGTGAAAAGTTAGTTGATAGTGGCTGTGCGATTGACTACAGCGCTGCGTGTCGTGGGTTTAATCCCCGCATGTAACGAATAATTGTATGACATACAGGTAGTTGTTCCGGGTCTGGCTGTTTGCGAATGTGAGTTTAAATGTTTGTAAACGCACTCACGATACAGGAGCATTTTTAGAGTGGGGTTACATTTTTTAGGGCTTCAATTGTGGAATATCTCACTAGCAAGTATGTAGACTGTGGCAACATATTGGTCTAACAATATGAGCTTCATCGACACGAAAAAGAGGAGAAGAAGCTCGCCGTAATAGGTTACATGGAATTTAAACATAATGAAGTCATTTGGATGTACTACTATTAGGCGTTAGCTTTTGATATGTACGTGTGTAACAAGTAACAGAAGTTTATTTCTTTAAAGAAATAAATAACTAATGGTAACTTTAAGCTTAAGTTATTATAAGATCATTAATTTGTTAATCCAATGATTAAAGATCATACATGTTTAATAAAGAGGTTTTATACACATTTACCAATAAAAAAACACAAGAACAGGAAAACAAAATTTGTGTCAAAACTTGAGTTATTTAATGCATTCTAATCATCTAACGTTCTCGACTAAGATAATTGAAACTCTTCGTAGACGCAACAATTTGCCGACCTCCAGATTTATTAGCACTGAAGACTTTTCATTATTACTAACAATGTCTTACAGAAGACAAGTGGATTGTTTATTTTGTAAATTTAGAGTAAATAAAAATTACTTAATTAAAAAATTATACTAAGTAGCTCGCGTAGGTAGCTTTTTATGTAGGTAAGTGATAATAACAATACTTAATTGAATGCTGGGTTATTCGGTTTCCCTTGGTGAGACAGGTTGTCAGACTTTCGGGCCACTGACTACCTTGAATGGATGGTAAAGATCTTCAAAGGACAGCCAGGACCAATGGCTTAACGTGCTTTCCGAGGCACGAAGGGAACTCGATCCGTAATATAATGGTCACCCATCCACAGACTGGCATTAGCAAGCACGGTTTAACCTTAAAGATTAACCCGTTTAATTGTTATTATATAGTCACATAAATATAATCATGCTAGATATATATTTGTTTACTCTCACGCCTAGAATTTCTTTTTTTAGTAAAATATTTTCACAAGGAAAATATAAGGCACATTTCGATGTTTGAGTAACATTTTCATCGGTTTCCTCTGCTCAATGACATCACGCGAAATAAACAAAACAAAATATTCGGTTATTTGCTGTTTTCGTATATTATAATATTTCCAATAAATAAGACATGTTTGTGGAATTATTATTGCTGTACAAAATGTTTTTTGGAAAACCATCAATAACTTATTGAAGTTGTGACTTTACTTTTTCAATGTAAACTCCGCATGAAAGCATTATTTTAATGTTTTATTTGATTCGCTATCTAAGAATTTTAACCCCATTTATATTATTAATACGATTGATTACTTTCATCTATAAACATAAAAACACATTACATGATCTTTTTAAACATTCGCCCAAATCATACCTGTCAGAGCACACATTATATTATTAAATCTAAGCTACCCTTTCGCGGCATGAATAAATTGCAATTTTAATATCTACGTGATTGCAGAATCCTGGATTTAGTCATAAAACCCAATTAGTAGACAAAATCCAAATTCATATTTAAAATATAAAACATCAACCTGTTCATATATCTCATGTACAGGATGTCTCTTATAAAGAGTTATGGGAAATAATTTATCGAGTTCTATAGAATTTTCCCAATAATGTGGTTTCCATTGTTAACAATGGAACAATTATGCTGAATTCCATATTATATGTTTTAATCCATTAATGAATGATAAGGGTTCGTATTTCAAAACCATTTATGTGGATTCCAGGAAATGTTAATACATTTCAATTTCTATGACATTAATTAAAAGTGTTGCTATGCAAATGTAAAAGTCGTTTAAAGGTAAATAAAGAATACCATTGAGATCTTTAGATCTTAGTTATTAATATAAATAGTTCAATTACATGCGAAAGATTACGATGTTGTTTTTCGATCGTATTGATGGATAGATGGTAGGACCGTTTTAGAAATACGAGCATGTTAAGGCAAGCTAAAGTTAATGAACGGGGTTGCGGGTTGTTCAAAAGAGACACCACGACCCATAACATAAAGGGCAAAAGTGGGAACATGGATTTATTCAGTAAAAGTTTGACACTTCCCCCCGCTCCACCCAGAGCGGTGAAAGTTATTTGTTGATTTCCCATCCGCAAAGAAAGGCCTTGATGAGACATCTGATAAGGTGGTGCGGATATGTCTGTAGAATGTGCGAGACTGGCGAAGCGCATTTTCTTTTCTGAACTCCAGAAATGGAACGGAAACATGGTGGCCAGTTTTTAATTTTCAAGGATATTCAGAAAAGACGTTTCAAAAGATGTTAAATTGACTCCTTAGTATAGGAAAATGAGGCGCAAAATCGGCCCGAGTGGAGACGTAATAGACATAGGCAGGTTTACGCCTTTGAAGAGAGAAGAAAGTCGCAAATTGATTTTAACCGTGATGACCCTAAAGCTAGACCATCTACAGCTATATCCTACAAACTCGTCATTGGTATTCTGACATGTCCGTTTTGTATTCGGAGTTTTCAGGCGAAAGTTAAATATGCTAGCCACTTGAGAGCGTACTATAGATATATATAATAGAGCCCCGCACCAAGGCTCTCAATACCCACCTTAGAAAGCCATCGAATGCAGTTGCTGTGGCCAAAATATGCTAGATAAGATCATTATTTAAGTCTTTGAAACTATCCTACACATTAAGTTCCAACGCTTTTTACCCGACTGCCGGAAGGAGGAGGTTTATGTTTTTCGAGCGCATGTATATTATGTATTTAAGTATTATCCTATAGCACGCTCCAGAACCTAAGTCGTTCAACAGAAATTCGACAAATAAGATGCCTTTGAATTCGCCTCAGTTGTGGGAGTGACATTAAGGTACTTTAAAATTTAAAAGCAATGGTGACTGCTTAAATCTTAAAAGAAAAATCAAGTCCAGTCTTTGACAGTCGGGCCTATAACGGGTTTTAAAGCAGGCGGGTTTTATTGTTTAGATATATTTGTCCGATACTTTACGAATTAGCACTTAACGAGAGAAAATCTATACTGACATATCTATATTGGTTCTCTACCCCCCCTACCCCCCTACCCCCGGGTAACATACAATTGTACTTTGTAGGTCGACCTGCTCATGTTGTTAAGAATACATTTAGTATTCACAAGTCGTTTTCTTCTCCCCTCTCACATGTAACGCTTAGGGAAAAAGTGTATTGAATGTACACTTAGAATAATTGAATACTTAAGGTTGGAAAGAATAGCTATTCAGACTGTGGAATAGCTATACAATGTGTCTAGTTACCTACATTTTGTAAAAAAACTATGAATTTTAAAGTAATAGTTATGATAGTCTACAAACTCCTTTTGATGGTATTGCCAAGTGCTAGTTTTCGTTTTAGGTCCTTCGCCAGTTCACGAACCTAGAATAAGTAGAAAATCAAAACATAGTAGTATACCACAAACCCAAATCCGTATTATGCCCCAGGGTGTCCAATTATACTTTTTCCTTGGAAGTTTGATAAAACCAAGAAAAAATCTGTATTCAAACACATGCTCAAAATCATTAAAATAAGTAAGGTTAATTTTACAGAACAATTCCAAGTTCAAAAACACCATTTTCAAAAAACTTTACCAAAAAGGTTGAGGTTCTTTCATATAATTTGTCGCACATGTTCGCAATTCTACGTGGTCGTGCTAAACCCGTCCACGAAACCATTTAGATAACGTGTTCCTGAAAGGTTAATGCGATTAACCTGAACGGCCAATAGCCTTGATCACTAATAGACATTTTTTACCATACTTTTTTGGGTTACAAACGCTTGTTTTTATTAAGTACATGCGTAAATTGAAAACCAGAGAATGATAATGGAATTTCAGTATTTCCTGGGTATATTGCTCGGATTTTGGGCAAGATGTCGATGGTAAAATATAAGTTTGGGTAAAAAAATGAGAAATAGATAAAAAATTTCGTGTGAAGAAAAATTTAAAAAAATATATCTAGACTTGTACTTACTGCACTTTCCATATAAATGTTATATCACGTTATCCCAAAAGAAAATTCTATGTCTACATGTTTTGGTAAATATTTTATACTAATAACACTGAAACAATAACTTTTTCAATAAACCAAGACCGTTACTTTCGTTTCACTGAACCAAATAACTTCGTAGATAAAACGCTACATAAAAGAGATCGAGCTAAATTATATAAACAACAAAACAAGCCAAGCTAGCTACTTCGGAATTATGTAAAAACCTGTAAACATGCCACTATGTATACACTTTCATTGCATCCTGTGCATCGCATTAAAATCTCAAAATCTTACCACAGACGGCAAACGTACTACATTATTTTTTTTAGTTGCCATCAAGGCAGCATTTATTTTTTTAATTGGAAATTAATAGGTATCACTGTCACATAATAAAAAAAAACACGCGCGTTGTTTATTGTTGACTTTTTTTTTAATATTTTTTTTTATGTTGACACTAGGGTTGGCACTTATTTGTTTTTGGCTGTAATTGTTTTGTTTGTCGGAGTTCTTGTGTCGTTCGCGTTGTTTCGTGTTGTTTTTGTGGGAGCGTGCGCGGTCGTGACGGAACAACCGCCCGTGTCGTCGCCGACGTTAGACTGAGTTGGGACCACCTATAAACTGTACAGACGAGCGCTGAAGTGATTTATCTTTTGATGTTTTAATTAGCAACTGAGGTTTGTCAAGCATCGTATGTAGGTATTTAAACTGTTCAGTTTTATGTTCAATTGGTACTCTAGGTATTTAAAAAATCTTCGTAAAATTAATTTTACCTTTACGGATATTTCTGAAAGTACCTTTAAGATGAAAGTAAAAAAATACGTATAATGAGTACAATCACAAAAAAAAATCTATAAAGAAAACCCAATTTTATCTAAATAACACTACTTCCAACTTTTGTGCGAAAACGACGCGACGGGTGGGTTGTGGTGCAGAAATAGCGAATAGAATCGCAAAAGAAAACGATAGTAACTTTTATATGTTACAATCATAACCATTTCTAAGTCAACAGCTTTACGTAAATACGTCCTTTTCGCTCCCATTGTATTCAAGTCTATGGCGTATATATATTAGTCGTAATGTATAAGTATATTTAGTGCTTTAATATTGAATAAAGGTATTACTCCTTTCATCCAATAAGTGAAGTTTCAGGCTTCTTGTGGTCGGGTTCATTCTTTGTCCACAGATAAAAGCGGTCTCCATGGAATGTAATCGACAATAATATATGAAGATGTCGCCTCCCTAATGTTAATCCGAATTGTCCCGAAAAGTTCCGAAATCAGACGAAGTTCCGACGACCCTTGGTGTTATGACTATTGATAAAGATATATAGGAGGTTTTCTCCAAGGTCATAGTGACACTTAATAAGGTACCAGAGAGAAATTGAATGTGGGAATTCTTAGTTATTAAATGTGAATTCTACCAGCTATTTGAAAGCTGTAATAGTCCTTATTAGAATGTTGTAATCAGCCTATGTAAATATAATGTTCCCAAAGCCACAGGCATTTTCGCTATAAGATCCCAACCAACCACGCTGGCCTAATGTGTATTGATAGATGTTACATGTTTTCGATTTTTTGGTTTTAGAACATAGTCGGTTTCATCTTTCGACCTTTTCTTTTACAAGAAGAATTGTGATTTAAAAATTAAATATCCAATTTAAAAAATCAACTTAGCCAATATTTTTGAACCCACAACCCACATTAATAGTATGGGTTCTGCTTAAGTAAATTTACATTAAATTTATTTAAATGACTCTTTCTTAAAAGTTAGATGTTTTTTCCCCAACCCTAAAACAAGACAAAATAGCAAAAAATAGTGCCAGCAATCAATAGACCACCCGTTTTATTTCCCGTGCGCACCATAAAAGGCGATGGAATGGCCGGGACATCCTCTTGTGTGTTGTATCAACAACCTTAGATTATTACGTGGTAACTATGTCAGCATTATAGCGTTATTGGAAGGGTTAAGTTTTCACAGGAGATCTGAGATGATCTGAAAGATTTGAGGGATCAAAGGGGTCGCCATTTTTTTTTACAGAATCGATTCCAAATCATTTTAGTAATTAGTATAGACTAGCTTCCGCCCGCGACTTCGTCCGCGTGGCATAGTTACTTTGTGCTAACGCTAACTTTAACCCGCGTGATGACCCGAAAAAATGTCTCTCTCCCCTTTTCTTCCCTCATTCTCCCCTTTCCTCACTTTAAAAAAACTTGCCTATTTCCGACACCAGGGCACCAACTATCTCTGTACCAAAATGCATCAAAATCGGTTCGGTCATTTAGGCGTGAAGCCGTAACAAACACGATACGGTTGGCGCAGTGGCTGAGCGATCGACTGCTGCGCTGTGTGTCGCGGGTTCGATTCCCGCACGGAACAAATATTTGTATGACCTACAGATAGTAGTTCCGGGTCTGGCTGTTTGTGTATGTGAGATTGAATGTTTGTAAACGCACCCACGATACAGGAGAAATTCCTAGTGTGGGGCAACATTAAAAAAAAAGAAAGAAAGAACAAACAAACAAACTCACTGTCGCTTTTATAATATTAGTAAGGATTTATGAAAATAACCGAAGGTAACTGAATGCCTATTCAGTTATTTAACGAAATAAGCTACGTTAGAGGTCCTAACTGTAGCTACCTTACACTTAAAAAATCCAAGTGCCTACTTAAATAATAAAACTGATCCTAAATACACTACAGCTACAACTAAATAAAACTACAGCTAAATAAATTAAAAAATAATAATTTGAATTTATAAGTATTTAACCTGAAAATAATTTAAGTACTAAATTATATATATTTTGTTTTTTTTTTAATATATCTAATTATGCCTATTATCTATAAGAACCTATTAATTACCAAATAAAGTAGGTACTAAAACTAAATAATTCTAATAGAATTATACCCAGAAATATGTAGGTAATACAACTTGTAACAAAAAAAGAAATTAAAATAAAGCTAAAACGCCTGTCCAATACTGGGTCCACCCTTTATAGCAGAACTTTTTATGTCATAATTTTATTTTGCATAACAACGGATAGCATAAACTTCATTTCGCAGAAAATTGTTTGGCAGACACTCATTTATCATACATTCAAAACTCATAATTTTGTTAGTCAGAATCATCTCTAGACATAAATTTCATATCCATAATATTCAAAAAGCAGAAACATCATTTCGCAGAAAGTTCACAGTCAGAATCGTCTTTGGACATATATTTCATTTCGATATCATTAAACGGCAGAATTGTCATATCGCAGAAAGTTTATAGTTAGAATCATCTTTATCATTATTTGTTGTCATTTATTTTAATTATTTATTTCATTAAAATAATATCATTTATTATAACTATTATTTAATTGAATTTGTAATAATGTCATTTAATTCCATAAGTAATTATTATCCTAATGTAAATAGTTCAGTTCCGGGTAAACTACTAAAACAATCTCATTTTCTATTAATGCAAGTCGTTACTGGCACTCGCCGGCCGCTGCCGCGGCACCGCTCGCTCCGCTCGCTCGGCTCGTGCGTAGGGGGTCACAATTTTAACCTAACCTACCCATTTTTTTACAAAAATTTAACCACGTAGCAGGTCACTGTTTTGACCTAACCTACCCTAGCCATTTCTGCCATCTGATGGTATGCCAGGTGAAATTATACCAAATAATAATAGCTCTAAATGAACATTATGCTAAACGATATTATGCGAAATTTGAATTCTGCAAATCGTAATTATACTAAATGTAATTCTGCCATCTTAAAAGTATGCCATAGTAAATTCGAAGTTTTAAACATTATGCGAAACGATAATTATATCAAATAATTTTTATGCCTTTAAAATGTTCGTTTAAAGAAAAATATGCTAAGTGTGTTATGCCAAATAAATTTCGGAGCATCAAGATTCTGCCAGATAGAGGGAACCCGTCCAATACTATCTACCTATGTATACCTACTTCACTTAAAAATAAAAACCTATAAGTACTTTAATTAATATTACCTATAACTATAATTAGTATAATTAACTACGCTTTTACCAATATAGTTTAAAAAAAACTGAACATAAATTAGCCGAAACTCGGTTTCTAAAAATCTATGCGTACCTATTACTACTTCACCTAAAAATAAATAAAATGTATACTATGAATAATTTGTAATTTGAACGAATATTTAAACACTACCAAAATAACTAATACCTATTTTATAAAATAACAATAGGTAAAAGAAATCTAAAAAGAAATCATTTAAAGACTAAAATTCGGGCTGAAAGCATTGTCTGTCAATAAGGTCGAACACTCTGAACGTCTATTCGCATCAACAGCCAAATATTACACAAAAAATAATCCTTATAGCATGATTCAGTATTCACGCGCGATGGCTTAATAGCGTATGTCATGCATAACTTTGGTGTTTGTATACCGATTTATATGATTCTTTTTTTATTGAATACGTAATAATGTTAACTGTTTTTAATTAGAGATGAGTGGGAGTGTTTAAACGTAAGAGTAGACAAATATAATCAGAAAGCTTCGAACTGCTAAGTTATCGGGAGTTACACGTGTTATTGTGAGTCAACCATAAAAGATAGACCTATGCTGTTGTAGGATATTTTTTATATAATTTTAAGGAGAACATTTCCGTCATACATGATTTCTGTGTAGCTTTAACCAACTTCTCCCGATTACCCAACATTTTCCTTCACTGCTCTGCTCCTATTGATCGTAGCGTGATGAAAAGTATACTATAACCTCCCCAGGAGTATGAAGAATAATTGTACCAAGTTTCGTTAAAATCCGTCGAGTAGTTTTTGATTCTATAACGAACATACAGACATCCAGACAGACAGACAGACAGACAGACAGAAAGACAGACAGACAGACAAAAATTTTACTGATTGCATTTTTGGCATCAGTATCGATCACTAATCACCCCCTGATAGTTATTTTGGAAATATATTTCATGTACAGAATTGACCTCTCTACAGATTTATTATAAGTATATAGATAGATAGATGACAATTCTGGTAAAATAATGTTAATCTACCAAATAAAAATGGAACTGGCCAGCTACATCTGCCGCATGATGCAACAAAATTGGGCCATTATAACAACAGATTGAAATCCGAAAAACAGAACAAGCCAACGCCGTTAACCCAAAAGGACAGGACGTGATGAGCTGGACTCGTACCAAAATGATTGGGCTTAAATAGCCAAAGCAAGAAAAACAGGGAACGGAGGCTTGTACCTTGTATTGGGACACATCAGGCTCATAATCATTATGGAAATCCTGTTAATAAAATCATTAAATTCAGTTTGGAAAGGTATAAATTCAGTATGTTGGTATGACGATGCTGTAGGCAAAGTGGCTGAGTTATTGACTGCTGAGCTGCGAATAGCGGGTACGATTTCCACGCGGAGCAAATATTTGTTTGGCCTACAGGTAGGTTTTAAGAGTCTCTCTTTATATTATACTAGTTTTTGCCCGCGGCTTCGCTCGCGTTAAATTCGGGGTGACACAGTTCCCCTTTCCTGATTTGCAGGTACCTGCTACCTGTAGTTTTTGCCCTTGCGCCTTATTTATTGTAATAGCAAAGCTAAGTTTTCCCTTCTCTTCCCTCATTTTCACTTTTTTTTTAAATTATTAAATTTATTTAAATAATGTCCGTCTCTAAAGTCTCAACTATCTTTGTACAAAAATTTATCAAAATCGGTTTAGCCATTAAGGGGTGAAGACGTAACAAACAATAAACTCACTTTCGCTTTTATAATATTAGTAAAGATTTTCTAGTGTAGAACGTTTTTAAATAACGATCATATAATATGTACGCAAGTTTTGAGTCAAGAACAAAAAGCTATACATAACAAAACCAAATACTTTTTTTAATATAAGGTAAGGTATCTTTCCGATAAACAATTTCTGAATCCCGATTGCCTTTTGATTATAACTTATTATTATTGACACAACTCGATTCGTAAGTAAATAATATCTATCTAGATTCCTCTAGGGCGGTGACCGTAATTCATAAAACGCCTACGGCCTAAGGTTTCTAGCTCAGGTTTGTTTATTATTAAATAACTTGGTTTGTTAATAATTGGCTATATTCTGTTTGGGTGCGAGTTTTGACTGCTATATTTTTTTCTACTATTCATAAGAGCATTTTTTAATAATATCAAACGTGCTCACCTTTGACCTCAATCTTGTTCATTTATTTATTTAAATATAACGACCGAAGTTAATTACACTATCTAAAATAAATATTATATTTAATTTATTTTCAGAAAACAGAGATGAGATCGACGATGGAACGAGCTAAACCAAAGAAGCCAATTAAATCACGACTTGTAAGAAGTATTGGGTTTGATTTCCAGGTCGATAAATGTGTAACTAGGTTTTTCCATCAGGAACTTAACAGCCAATGAGTGTGGATTTGTACTCGGTTGATATCAATAGATCTACTTTTCGGAAGTACTGATTAGATTACGAAAATTCTTTTACAAATGGGAAGCTCCATTATCCCGCAGTGTTTGTATATATTTGCAACGTTCTCGTGGGATAATTTCCGACCACCACGCGGGTAAAAGCGCTGGCAATAGCGGGATTTATAAAGCAGCGGAGGTAAATAAATGGAAATATGTTAAAATTATTAAAAACAAATCTTCTACATTACAATTACTGGAATTTATGTCCCTTGGTATTGTCCCCAGATTTCAGTTTCGATATTGTTGGAAATTAGACACAATACCCACCTATGTCACTGTGATAAATTCTCAATTTATAACCTGTAATTGGAATTTCCAGTCATGTAATAGTTTGGTCGTTACTTGTAACAAAGAGATTTTATCGTTTTCTGTGTGTTGCCTAAGATTTATGAATACTTTTGCCTCTTCAGGACATTCAAAGAAAAATAAAAAGAAGAAGAATTTATGGTTCAAATAATAATATCAATAGATTCACTGAGGAGCTAGGTACCTACTTGATATTTTGCCATAACGGTATTGATTTCAATCACCGCTCGAATAAAATCATTATTTTGTTGTAAAAGGATTTCAAAATTTATTCAAAGTTCCTATCACATCCATCAGTAATCATCGAAGGGTTTGCTAGAGGCCTACTAGGTACAGCTACATTTCATCAGTTATGTTATAAGTCCCATGTTTTAAGGAGCGATTGTATTGCCAAGATCCTACCAATACGGAGTTAATGTGATTTTTCACCGGCCTTAGTGTCTACCACGACTTGTCCTACCCACTTATAAATGCGAAAGTTTGTTTGGATGTATGGATGTTTGTTACTCTTTCGCGTCAAAACGGCTGAACGGATCTTGATGAAATTTGGCACAGAGTTAGATTATAGTCTGGAATAACAAATATGATACTTTTTTTCGTTCATCACGGGGCGGAGCCTAGAGTATTCAAAAAATTAACCTTTTTAGTCAACTAATCTGTACGCAAAGTTTGAGTTATAGACTAGTTACATGACATAATAAAATGAATGAGAAAAAGGCAAAATTTATATTATGTGAATATGTAATGAGATAACTTTTTTATGGCAATATTTAATTGCCATAAGCTGTTTTGGCACGATTTATTTGTAAAGTAGGTATTACCCTACACTCGATAGCACCAGTTTGTAAGAGACTGCTAAAGTCCATTGTTATCTCATAATGCATATGCGGCTGATCTATACCATGCACTAACTGTGAACTAAGCTTGTAGGTAAGGACATAGGTAGAAAAAACCAGTAGAATTTTAACTACTAAACTTTCTGCGTACAGCCCTAGTGTGCATAAAAATTGTGCTTGTTAACTACCTCTACAAAACAATACACAATCGTTAGTTAAAACTCAATTTTTCAACTGTCAAACTTTTCCACTCACCTATACTGCAAATTGACAATGAAAGATAGAGGGTACACTCGTTAACAAAATTAATTGGCCTGATCAAATTGCTGATTGACTTCATGTGTCGCTTACCAAAGGGTGATGTATCAGAGTTTATTTATCACTTGGTAAATTGACTTTTGTTACCTGGGTTGGAAAAGATAATTTGGTTTGTATCAGTATTTCAATTAGTATTTCAATCAGTAGTTCAATTAGTAGCAGTTACTAGTAAATATTTAAGAAAAAGTATCGTAAAACAGATTTGAAAAAAAAAATGCAAGATGGCGTCGTAACTCCTGATTTTGTACAACTAAAAGAAATATATTCACAGAAAGAAAACAAACACTAAACAAAAAAAGGACTGCATCAAATTTTTCGAAACATTTGTATGCGTCAGAGCATTCCAATTAAACCAGACCCCTTAACACTGGCCTGTTTTTCAATGGCTTTGTTTTCAAGGTTCCGTAACAAAAAGAAAAGCTCGCACAAAATCCTGAAAAATCTCAAGAGCCTACTCGATTTTCGGGTTTATTAAAGACACTTTCTCTCGTCCCTTGTGTCGTAAGCCCGCAATATCGGCGCCACTTCCCTTTGCCATACTATATGTATATTTATAGCGTATACTTATAAATGTAACTAGCTGTGCCTAGCGGTTTCACCGGCTGCTCAGTTCTCCTTCTAAATAGGGCCACGTTCATCACTTAGTCCCCTGACGAAAAATAGATTACTCCCGATTCCCAGATCTACCGAATAAACATATAATATTCATAAAATCGGTCAAGCCGTTTTGGAGGAATATGGCAACTAAAAACTGTGATACAAGAATTTTATATACATATAAGAGAGGATATTGTTGCTATTCATATGTTGACTCTCTCTCTAGTGCTAATGCTGAACTTTAGGCCCTCGGTTTAATTTAAAACAAAAAGAAGAAAACGTTGGCCCATACTAGGAATTATTCCTGTATCGTGGGTGCGTTTACAAACATTAAAACTCACGTACACAAGCAGCCAGACAAGGAACAACTATCTGTAGGCCATACAAGTATTTGTTCCGTGCGGGGATCGAACCCGGGACACGCAGCGTAGCAGTCAATCACTCAGCCACTGCGCCAACCGTGTCGTCAATTCTCAGATCGGCACAATGTTCCTGGCTTTTTCCAACAGAAAATTTTCAGAAGCACATGAGCAATAAATGTTAGTCTACCTACTGCCACTATACTACTATTACTAGTTTACGGGTGCTGTGTTTGTTATGGACTACTGCACGCCTGTTGTTTGTTTTTGTTATGTTCTTAAGTCGCGGATAACATTAATATCACTCTTAACACTTTAGGAATTTGATATTAGTTATTCATTTGCGGTGCACTGGCACATCACTGTTTGTGCCATTTTGTTAAAGTGTCACTTTATATACATTACAACCAGACATAACTTGCGTGAATAAGTAACAAATCCAACCATCTATACGTCTCGCGTACTATATACATTGATAAGGAGTACATATGTATACTTACTCGTATATTATCATTCCTCGACGTACATTTCCTACGTAGCGTCACTTTTTATCTTATCAGGTAAGCCGTAAACTGCGTTTGAGGAACACGGTCTGCTCGTAAATTCTGTGTCATGGAATTTGTCATGGTTTGCACCTTTACGTGTATTTATTGGCATAATATAAAAATAAACATCGATCATGGAGTCAATGTGGCCTAGCCTTTTCAATATTGACGGAATATGGGACTTCCCCTATTGATATTTAATTAATATCTAAATTACGATGCAATAACGTGTTTGCCATACTATAGGTTACGTCGAAACTCTAATTGGAATTAGTTTAAAATTAGTGTTGTGATGTCGTTAGTGGAAATGTTTTTAGCTAGTTATTATTATTGTATAAGTTATTCCTACATACATCGGTTTCAACTTCCCTAGGAATTCAGGAGTACTGAGTATAATTAAATTTTATTTATTTATAATAAATATTCTCCGAAATGAAATTAGGTAGAACCAAAAGCAAATCAAAATGAGCTTTTATTCAGAACCCAGTTTCACTTATTGAAATTGAAATAATTTATTTCAGATCTTGCACATAGTAATGATACTAGTCCAAAGTACGTTAGTAGGTGAAACAATGTAAGTAAGATTTAAGTCCTGATTACGTACAAGTAATCAATAAAGTTTTTAGTATAAAAAACGATCAAAAATAAACATCATTTATCATTTAACGCACCATGTATTTACTTAAGTGTGAAAGACAGCGCTTTAGGACAGGACCGTTAAGTTTAAAACAAGTATATTTGGTACAGGTGTAAAAAATTATAACAAACTTCCTGATTATATAAAAAAGTGAAATTTTAGAAAGTTTTAAAAAGAAGCGAAAGGACTTATTGATAAGTAAATCGTACTATTCAATCAATAACCTTTTTAATGACAAAGTATACTTGTGAATTCACCACTAGATAAACTAAGCTAATGATCCAATGAGTAATTTAGTTTGTATGACATCAATGAATAAGTTAATTTGAATAAATATTTTAATCTGTATGATATCAATGAACAAGTTTTTTAATCTATTACCTATTTAATTTGTAAAATATCTTCGAATTGACAACTAATATGCATGATGATGGTGAATGATGGACGTTGACTTCGAATGTTTAAAAAAAAAAGACGTGTAAAAGTGTTTGTGAAAACCTACTTGCAAAATAAACATAATTTATCATTTAATGAAAAATGATTTTAATGTTAAACGAATATTGAAAGACGCATTAAATATTGTACAACCTTAAGGTATGTTACAGCGAGCTAATTTGTAATAATAATAAGAACTAATATTTCACCTGTGACAAACAATAAATGGATTTGAATTTAAAAGTGCAAAAAAGTTAAGAATGAAAACGCACACAACAAATTAATGTTTTGGTACCTCACTTGCTGAAAACCCGTACATTCAAGTAGGCTTGTAGTACAAAGACATAGAACGTTGATGCGTCTTCATCAATCATGATTGATGGTGGTATAGGCTGTAGCCTGTGTGTCTACTGCAAATAATATCAGTCTCTAAGGCACAAAGAATAATGTGATGGAATGATTGATTTGACTTGTCATTGTGAAAAATCTTTACACACACTGACAGATACTACAGCCGAAACTACTATATTTAGAAGCTTGACATTAAAGACCCTTGAGGAAATTAAGGATCAGAAAGAAATATTTTCGAAATCGAATCGTAAACTTTAGAGCACTATTTCTTTAATTCTCCGCTTCTTCAGGCTCCGAAGAGGTTGACAAGTTATGAAATTTTGTCGTTTTTGGCGATAGAAAATAGAATAGAATGGAATATTCTTTACTGCGTACACCAAACAAATTACATTTGACACAGCTGTTAAAGGAAACAAATAATACATTATTTTGTCAATGATTTTTTTTTGTGATCGAATTATTGATCATCCATTGAACAACTACATGTTTTTGAAACTAAATAATTAAAAAGAAACCGGTCAATTGTAGCACAAATCCGCACACTCTATTCAAAAACTCATTGGTTCGAACCTGATATGCTCTTGACTCCACTCTACGTAATTGAGTTTTCATTTGATCGCCCAGCTGTGCAGCTATTTTAAATTCAATATTATTGTTCAAATCTAGAATTAATGAAATGAGTAACAAATAAGCTTGGAATTAAATTTCTGTAGCAATTTAGATGTTGCACCATTTTATTAAGCATTTATTCAAAATCTTTATATCGAGCTTAGATAAGCTTTCGGCACATATAGTAATAGTAACATACTTCTTAAGAGTGAGTGTTAGTAAACAACATCAAAACGATGTCACATATAACTTACAGCAGTGAACTACATACGGACAGTCCACTCTGTCAATCAGCAATCAATTATTATGAATGTGGTATCTCAGAAATAATAAAACGTATGAAAACGAAAAATATTTTCCAGCATTGAAGATGATATTGTAGAAGCAAAACCGGGTGGATACATTTAAATTTGAATATAGAAATACTCCTAGCTTACTCGAAATTATTCCGCAAAAATTTTTGGTCGAACCAATCTGAACAAAATGTGTCGCCCGAACAAATGCGTAGCTCCTTAAGCGGCGCCACAACAAAAAATATACAAACAAATTACTAGACCACAGACAGACTACAAAAAAGGTCTCAACACCTCACTAACTTCAATTCTTATTTACTAAACTTTTTGTATAAAAGTTTACTACCACTAAACTAATTACTTCTTAAAGTGCTACGGAGCTACGCTCTGCTACGCCGTAGCACTAGCGTAGACATTGAGCTACGAGCAGAGTTGTTGTGTTCCATGTTTTTATAAATACCATCATGCCTGTAATTTCTAAAAGGTAAGGCAGAGAAGAAGATTGCATTCGCATTTCATCACTTAAGTTTTAATTTTATGTAATAAGGGGTGAGGGAAGTAACAAGGCTCTTGATGCCATCAACCTGACACGAATACAGACCCTGTAGCTGAGATATTGCTGATAAAAAATATTATAATACTATGCCTGCTGATATGGAATGTGAAATTATGTTTGTCCCACTCCTCCACTCATATTTTCTGATTAATATCGTTGTGATATCCAAGATAGTTAAATTGTTTATTTCGGATTTCGTCGAGTTTCATGGTCAGCGCTTTTCGGGTGGTCGCCACTGTTGATTCTGGCTTTTAGGAGTTGCGGTGGTTTGGAAATAGTATGGTGAGCTAGTGGAAAAAAAATACGTTGCCTGTAAGGATTTGCATTCCTAGACCTCAAACGCATTAGTGAGGTAGCTCTTCCGACGTCTATTCCAAAAATGCAGTAAGCAGCTGACAAACATGAAAAAATAATGAAAATGTTTTACT
Organism: Ochropleura plecta; assembly: GCA_905475445.1. Lineage (NCBI taxonomy): Eukaryota > Metazoa > Arthropoda > Insecta > Lepidoptera > Noctuidae > Ochropleura > Ochropleura plecta. Next base: position 4,366,737 of record FR997744.1, on the reverse strand, counting down.
GTTCATGCGGAATATTTTCTCCCAAGTGTTTTCACAGAATATTTTGTTTCACTAATCACATTACGTTTTCATTGACTGTGTTCCGCTTCAGGCGTTTCTTACATACCTCTGAAAAAAGCAATTTCCGTTTTCTTTCATTCGTTCAAAATTGAATTAGTTCTGAATTGAGCTTCCTTATTATTTTATGCTTTTATCATAGTATTATGAATGAATCAAGTAATGGTTGTAATCGTTCTCAAATCTTTTTTATTCCACCTAGTACTTCAGGATCTCGCTAAGCGGTCCACCAGAGGGCTGGTTTTTTTTTAGCCAAGAAATCTGCATTATTTTCCGACGGCAATACTGCCAGCTTTCTTTGTGTACTTTTGTGGATATTTTTCCCCCTGACAACGATGTTGACAAATTTTTTGACGACCTACTGTCAAAAAAGACTTGATTTTCCATTTTGATGCTTGTACATAATTGTATTCTTTATTAATTTTTACTTTCTTATTTACATTTTAAAATATTTCCTATTTTTTATTTTTAAGATTTATTTGCAGTTTGTAAATAAAGGACATAGATGTATTAAACAAATTAGGAAATACGTAAAGTTTAGAACTGTTATAGTGTAATGTTCTAGCTGAGTTTTATTGGATTTACTCTATGATGATTTTTTTGTGACTGACTCGCCTTAGGTATACCTCTGCGTATCCCTTCGGGGATTACAGGCGTGATGTTATATTATGTACCGTAAATATAGACCTACAACTAATATTATTGTACCAAACCACATTTATTAGATTTCCGTCGTATTTCGAACCGACAAAGTTCGCGATAGCTCCGGGATAGTTTGGCTACCAACACTCAATCGGCAACTTTGCCTCTGTAACGAATTAGTTTGCCAAAGAATAATTAATTAATGAGATTTAGTTTCTATTTAGGCTTAGCTATGAATGAATTGTTTTGATTATGGTTAATAATTGTATTTTAGGGGTAGTTCAACTCAATTCAAAATTATTTATTACAAGAAATGGCAAATATTAGGGGATGGACATTAATGAATATGATGCTAATTTTAATTCACAATACCCAATTTATTATAAACATTACATTAGGTAACTAAGTAGAGTATGTTTCTATGTTAATATTTATTTATTTTGATTACCAGGTTATTTTGTTTTGCATTGGTTAATTGTGTGGCATATATTGAATGCCAGTTTATGACGCAAAATGATAACTACAATGAAAACAGCTTAAAATTGCCCCATTATTTTCCTCAAAAGGCCGTTGCGCATAACTTTAAGTTACGATCAATTGATCAGTTAAGCGGTTTGTAATTGAAAATGGAAATTAGGGGATAAAGTGCTTAAGTTTATATTGCAAGTATAATCTTCAATACCATCTATTCTTACATAAACGAAATTTTTAATTAGTCTTGAGATATTTGCTAAGAATTTTAAGTAAAAACTACAAAAAGTTATTAATGATAAATTGTAATGGCTCAATCCCAATATACTGGGTATTATTATCTAAGTTTGAAAAAGAACCTATCAAAACTTTTGAATCAATAAGATTTAGATCGATTCGTAAAATATACACTTCTTTCAATTTCTTAAAATGAGTTTTAGAAACTTTGTGTGGGTGTATTTGAGTTGGTTAAAATGTGTGAATGTACTTTTTTTTCTTTAAGTGTTGCTTGAACCTTAAGTTTAACCTAAGTCTGCGCCACTTTAAAGATGACGAGATTTTTTTCAAGTGTCGTCATACTTGACCTTAAAGAAGCGGGCTCAAGTATGACTGAACAAAAATACATTGACAAAGTGACGTTGATCCTTTAAACATCTTGATACCGTAGCCAAATAACACGATAACAGTAAACAATAAATAATTAAACACTGCTATTAACAGGTTCACTGTCTACAGACCACGTACGGTCTGTAGAGAGACTTCCATACCAGTCCACATACCGTATGTGGTCTGTTCGCCGGTACGATTTCTAAGTCATCTGATACTATGGACGTCAGTAGAAAGTCTCTAAATTAATGCGTACTTGGCAGGACACATTAGTTTATAAAACCGTAAATATTTTAAAACACTTATGTATACAATTTAACCAGAAATATAAAAACTTTTATTAAAAACGTAACTGGAGTTATGGACCATTCCCACTCTGGAGCAGCAGCAAACTGTTAAGTAGTTTCACCTGACATCTTATTTTTCTCTTTTACATAATAAAATAAGTAGTTTGAACTCATAGACAAATATTTAATTACAAATGTCCAAACCCCTGTTTTTCATGCCGAGATTCTCAACCATCATTACAACACCCCTTGAATAGAAATTACCTAATCAAGCTATTACTTGAATTACTTAATGACCCCTTGAAAGGGTGCCGAACGGCCGGAGAATTAATTTTATGCATAACGGCAAGCCGGGCTTGATAAATCTCTGTTTTAAACCCTTTTTCCACTTTTAACAGAGTTAGGTCAGGGTTGGACAATCGGTGGGTGTATTTTACAGTTTGTTTAAGTTATTTTGGGGTTCAATTATACTTATTAAGTACCTTTTTTTAAAAGAAGTTTAGATAGGTTTTCATGCATAGCCAGTTAATGATGTGTTGTGAAGGTTAATACATCTGACAGGTTATACAACCTTTGCATAGGTCATCATCATCATCATGGGCAGCATTTTTCATCTTCCACTGCAGAATAGGCTTCTTCTCTAGCTTTCCTAATTTTGACGAGTCTTATCAGTGATGTTCTCCGCCATCTGTTATGGGTCGTCCATAACTGGTACCCGCATCGCATCAAGTATAGCATAAACATCGAACTACATATAAATCAATCAAAGACAACATTACTTGCTTTTCATTTTTATTTTCCTTAACACCTAAATAGTTTGTACTCAATAAATACCAGAAACTTTCAACGTGTTTATTTAGAACAAAAATAAGATAAAAACAACTTTGAAGAGTATACAAAATAGGTTCCAATTTGAATAAAAGGATTCCATCATGGCGACTCGATTTCAATAAAGAAAACTTACCTAGGTTCTAGGTTTTACGAGGGTCCGTACTTTTTACTTCAGTAAAATAAGATCTAGTTTTCTTTTATTAAGGTTCAAGAACATAGAAGGTGCATATTTAAAAAGGTGAGAGTATGTTCGCAGCTGAATTGTTTCTAATTTCTAAGGTGTATTTGCACAGTGTTCAGTAACAATATTTGGTTTTTCAATAGTTTTTGTCTTTTCTTATAGGGCTTTGAATATCTTTGGAAAATTGCCTGTAGACTTCCGCAATTTAATTTAATTTCGAAATAGCAGCCATTCACAAAAATAGGTATTTCTATACAAAAGTTTTATATGAGACAAAAGCGTCACATTTGCAAAATATATGCCATCAAGATCACAATCATCGCCACCAGATAATAATACCAAAAGTGAAGCCGAAGAAATCTTGCGAATCATTTACAAAAACATTGAAAAAATTTGCCACAAAGAAACTGTTAATTTATAGTGTACACCATGGTGACGTCTGTCACTATCGAACGACCCGCAAGCGAAATGCGATGTGGGTAATAGTCTTGACAGCTGTTGTTTCCTGTACTAAATTGCGCGCAGTTTATTATTCCTAGATGTTTTTTACAATCTTTTTGTATTGATTCAAAGACAATGTATTCAGCGGAGGTGTGCTTAACGCTGGTATTGATCAATTCCTGAAGGAAAATACAACAACTTCACTTTTTTGGGACTTGTACATAATATATTTTAGCTAGTAAGTTACACTAAATTATTATAGATTGTATTTTTGTTTAATAAAGCATGGTTAAAAATAAATAACCTTCACCCAATTCAGAAACGAGCCCAAAACCATAAGGTCTAGGGGGGCCAGGTCGGGCTACAAGATCCATTTGCAACAACGTGGTCCCTTTAATTTTAATTTACTAAAGCTAAAACAACCTTGGCTAATAACATGGTTTAAACAAAACATAAAAACAAACAAAAGGATTTTAAAACATTAAGATTATAAATATCGCCTACATTATAAATTAAGACAACTAACATCCCAGTCCTAATTACAGCCATATCATCCACTTTATCTCCGTCGTAAATCTGCAAGCCTGGTACCTACGCACAGGGACATGTTCCATTCTGTTCACGTACGACATGCTCTCGTATGAGGACGAACATGGCTGTGCTAGGGAGCCCTATTGCATTCTTTTGACTGCCGAATTTATTGTGTAGATATATTTTAGGTGAGTATGGTTTTTGCCTGGGAGTACAAGTCGTGATGGCCCGGAGTATCAAATTGTTTTTATAACTGACATCGGTGTAAGAAAATATTGTGAAGAAACCTAGATAAATATAAGTCTAAAATCGCTAACTCTAAACGGTTTTACCCAGCTGTGGAACAACGCTGGTAATATTATATTTTTTTCTCCTTTTTACGGTAAGTATCCTAGACAAAATTCATATTATAATTTGAGCTACCAACAGGTCAAACCTGTTAAAAAACATTTTAGAATTAAGAAGCCTTAAAATTACAACAATAATTTGTCTCTAAGCCCTCTGAAATACTTAAGGACTAGCTTCTTCGCGTAGTCATAAGAATTACCACGATAAAGAAGCTTTTAGCGCCAACATTTCTATTAGATTTGAAGAAAGCATGATCAAATTAAAATATAAATATATATCCACTAGCTTCTGTCCGCGACTTCGTCCGCTTGGCATAGTTACTTTGGGCTAACGCTAACTTTAACCCACGTCAAGATCGAAAAAAAATACACTTTAAAAAACCCATGTCTTCTAGCCTATGTTCGTTTTCAGGGTCCCGACTATTTCTGTACCAAAATTCATCAAAATCGGTGTGGCCATTTAGGCGTGAAGACGTAACAAACAAACAAACTCACTTTCGCTTTTATAATCCTTACTTCCTTACTATTCCTTACTAATATTATAAAAGCGAAAGTGAGTTTGTTTGTTACGTCTTCACGCTTACATGGCTAAACCAATTTTGATGAATGTTGGTACAGAGATAGTTGGGAACCTGGAGACGGACATAGGCTAACCTTTTTTTTTTAAAGTGATAAATGAGGGAGAAACAGGGAAAAAAGGGAAAACTTAGCTTTGCTATTACAATAAATAAGGCGCTAGGGCAAAAACTATAAGTAGCAGGTACCTGCAAATCAGGAAAGGGGAACTGTGTTACCCCGAATTAAACGCGAGCGAAGCCGCGGGCAATAGCTAGTATGTATTATAAGTAAGGATTTAGTGAAGCTACGTTTACTAGCTTCCATGATTAGTGAAATAGCCATGGTAATTCGTTTTCAAAATAATGTTTAATTTGTTTCAAGAGCTTAAGTTAGTCTCTGAGAGTAAACATGCACCTACATAATTATGGTACAGACAACGACCGCGCGACCGTTTGTTTACCATTTGTTGACCTCTTTCTGGATAGTGTTTAATTCGGCTTCTAGTTACATATTTTATATGACGTGACTACTTCAACATAGACAGTTACTGGGTAAGACGGGAGGTAGATATAAATCTTAGAATTTAAAACAATATTAAATCGGACACGGTGGATATTATTTTATTTTCTTTAAAAATGTTTACCTTTCATTTTTATCTTATTCTCGATTTAAGAGCTTAGCATCTCAGCACAACCGATCTATACAACACTTGGGAAGTTATAAAATTATTTACGACAAACATTCCGTTGAGCGATTCAATTTTTACGACATAATACTCATCACACTAAAATATAAACAAAATACCGATTATTGGATTTGTTTAGTACCTACTCAAGTCGTAATTGTAATCGAATAAATTTTAATACTTCTATAAATCCGTTTATGGAATTAAATAACGAACAGTGATTTGGGTTTTATGTTTTGTTTATGTTTAAAATGGATTATCAATTAAAATTTCATTAGGGAAGTGTATAACATGGAACTGTAAATAAGATGAGAAAAAGCATAGAACACTTTTCACGAAGATGTTAGCAGGATCGTAGAGCACGTTAGTCCATTAAATAGTAAAATAAAACATGCGAAAAACCGGTTTTGGAAAAGGCATAATTAGAATGCTTGGTAGTAGTTACAATCGATTCAGTAATTACGGAACACCAGCGACCGATCTATTGAAAATTCAATGTACTTGTGGTTTGGATCGAAATGCTTATTGTATGAGCCCGACACGTTCTTGGCCTTTTCTTGTAGGGTGGGTCATGTTTACCTAACAGTAGTTATTCAAAAATGAATTCAAGCGTGTTATCTACAGGGTTTTAAACCAGCCTTGCGTTAACGCTAATATCTTAATACTCTTCAATCCTTGAGAAATCACAGTGGCGGTCTGCCCAGCTTGGGCGGAGCACCACCGTGCCCTCGTGGAGGCGATCGGCGGCGGCGACCTCTCGCGTCCGGCCCTGGTTCAGGCCATGGTCCGAGGTGAGAGGGAATGGGAAGCGGTGACCTCCTTCTGCGAAGCAGTAATGCTAGCAAAGGAGGTGGCCGGGCGTTTGAGGGAGAGAACATCTACCCAACCCAGTAGCCGCGGGAGACACCCCGGGCGCCGGGCGCCGCGAGACGACTCCCGGCCACCGTAGATGCGGGCCTGTGGACGGTAAGCAATGGGTAGCTCACCGTCCGTCCGTCGATTGACGACAGGCCGTGTCGACGGCGCGTTCGTGTTTCACGCGCTTCAAAGAGATGTCAGCAAAGCAGAGGGGCTTGCCAGAGCGTCGGCCTGCCGGGGTTGCGGGTTGTTCGAAAGAGATACCGCGGCTCCGGAACGTAAAGGGCAATAGAAGGAACCTGGGTGGGTTTTAGTCAGTACAAGTCTGACATCCCTTCACTTCCCCCGCTCCGCCCAGAGCGGGGGAAGTCATTAGATGATTTCCCACCCGAAAAAAAAATCCTTGAGAAATCAACGTACCATTTATTACTTGTTGATAGATTATAATGTATATAATGAGATATCTAGAATAGTAAGAGAAGCAATTGACATTTACTAATAAAGGAACATACTTATTAATTTGTTCGCGAGCGGACACAGTGAGTTTCGTGTGTTATTTATCCGTAGTCATGGCGTTCGCAACAATTTCGTAATATCGGGAACTCAATATAAATAATAAACTTGCTAAAGATCCGGTTTCAAGTGGTAATAATAACGCACTATTAGTGAACCTTACAGCAAAAACCCCTTTATCATCCATCCATAAATATCATCCAAAAATTACAAGCAAACAAAAATTTTGACAATTCTAAACACAACTAACTGTCTCCATCTTTAGCAATGTCGAACACAGACTAATAGCCCTCTTGAAACAAGCAAGACAGTACAAAACATACTACTACACACCACACAACATACTACCTACATAAAGGTATTCACGCACAGGGAGCGTTCGCCTGTAATGTAAAAGTGGCTGAACTCTCTCATAGAAACAATCCGAAGCACTACGGATGCCAGAGTGTATACGGTAGACCCCCCTTGCCAGTTAACCGCGAGACGTCTCCGGAGAGACAGAGAGAGATACCTCTTGGTAAAGAAAAAAGTAAGGCAAAATTTCTGTTCATATTCCAACATTACATCAGTGAACGAGGAAAACCGAGCATTACAGTGTATATGTAATGATACAATTTGTAACCACGGTTTGTTTTTGTATAAAATTGCTATGAAACGACAGGTGAATGCACCCGGTAAAGGGCCGAGCGTCCATTTGTACTGTAATGCTGAAAATCGAATCTTGGATTGGATCATACACAGAAGCGTTCGCGTGTAAAGTAATGACATTACACGCGAACGTTACTGTGACGGAGCGCCTTACCAAGTCAGTCACATGTTTGTAACAAAACAAGTGCACTTTATTGTCTGTGTGGCTCCCTGGAGATAATTATCAGCAGACGCTCAGACTGCACGAAGTAAGGCCATGAAGGCAGCGATAACGACATTTCAACTGGAATAAAACAGGTTTTATTTAATCACCTGATGTAATTGTTTCATTTTGTTTTTGATATTGGAAAATAGAGGTGTTTTTGGCGTTCAATAGATACCAAGCTTTTTAGTATTTTATTTGTCATAAATTGAAAATGATAAATGTGATTATGTGATCACATCTTATTACTAATAATACATACTAATCATTATTTCTATTCATGCAATTCTGCTACCATACAAAAATCTAATAATCCTGACTCTCAAAAGATGGAGTCTTTTCAGATAGAATGAATGATAATCATTGTACACAAAATGTGTGCTAAAATCAAATCTGCTTAGCCTTTTCCCAACTATGTTGGGGTCGGCTTCCAGTCTAACCGGATGCAGCTGAATATCAGTATTTTACATGGAGCGACTGTCTATCTGACCTCCACAACCCAGTTAGTACTGGGTAATGCGATACCCCTTGGTAAGACTGGTTGTCAGACTTTCGGAACACTGACTACCTGTAACGACTATCAAAGATCTACAAATGACAGCCGGGACCAACGGCTTAACGTGCTTTCCGAGGCACGGAGGAAACTCGGTATGTAACGGGTGGTCACCCATCCACAGACCAACCTAGGCAAGCGCGGCTTAACCTAAAGATCGACCCGAGCGCTTGCTATTATTTAGCCACAAGCTCCTCAAAATGTGTGCTAATAAAAGATAAATAACTCTAATACCCATCCTCCATCCATTCGCGTCGACACTTCTTGAGGAAAAAAATAATACACGATATTATCAAATATTCAAAACAAAAAGCTGTTGTTTGTCAATGTCTTATCCCCGCTGTTGTTACATCCCAGTCGTAATAGTAAGGAGTAGTACACACACACCGTTCAGCTCGCGACGGGAGCGCGGTCGTCATTACCTTCACAGCCGGGGCCGTGTAGACTATGCACTATACAGGATATTGCTTGTATAACTTAATGATGGGCGTCTCCAGCTAAAGTGAGTGAGACGTGTTTTCTTAGATGTGATTTCCATTGGATTTTTGGGTTGGTGTAATAATAGTTATTAAAATTTTCGTTTCACAATCCAAAAAGGGTGTCAAACATAATCACATGCAATAGCAAGTCGATCTGTTCTAGTTCTGAGTTCCCGACTAAACCACTGAATCGATAGTTATGAAAACGGATAAGTAGTCTAGAATCTGAAAAATAATAAACGGGGTATCCTATTTATTAATATATTAAATACCTATTTGTATTTATTTTATTTTAATTTTGCCCCACACTTGGAACTTCTCCTGTATCGTGGGGGCGTTTACATACATTTAAACTAACATACACAAACAGCCAGACCCGAAACAATTACCTGTAGGTCATACAAATATTTGTTCCGTGCGGGGATCGAACGATATATTGCATTGCATTTATATATTTGGCTTAACAATTTTTTTTTTCTGTAGTAGCAGTATACCATTCACTATCCTCCGTTATATTTTATGTTTGTACAGCCCATTCAATGGTTGTCTGGAAGATACCAGCTGTAAGACCGCCATTGTAACCATAGATATTTAATTTTATAAATGTATATAAAAACCACTCTAGGAATTGCTCCTGTCTCGTGGGTGCGTTTACAAACATTTAAACTCACATACTTACACAAATAGCAATCAGCAGTTTAGTAAAACTGTTGTTTCAATTTTGGTTTTTAATAAAGTATATTCTATTCATTAAAAACTGATAAATTAAAGAAACCGGTACACAAAGACGAAGACGCGGGAAAGAGCTATTCTTATAATTTATGGGATCTACTTCTTAGACAGATTGGCTGTCACCGCAAGACAGAATAATCTCCCTCTTTTGCCTTTCGACAGCTTTATAAGAATCTCACGATGATAAGAGTACAATGAGTAGGGTTTTTCTAAAAGTTTTATAAAAAAATAAATAAAGAAAGTCTGATATAGCGACACATTTTCGATTTTATTAAATAAATAACTTACAAACTTTATCAACACGACCCAGTACTAAGAATTGTATGAAAAAACTTTGTCAATAAGAAATTTAATTGACTCACTACCAAGTACATAATTTACAGCAACAATACTTTCAAAATACCTAACGCCCCGTTAACGACTTTAGATGATGCAACTTGCGACTTATTTGCGTCAAAAGACACGCACAGTACTCTCACGAAGGAAACAAATATAAGTCGTGACTTATATTTGTTTTCTTCGTGTGAGTACCGTGCGTACCTTCCTGATAGTGACAACTGGCTAACTTAAAAAAAAAAATTGTCTTTTTAGGGTTCCGTACCTCAAAAAAAAATCGGTACCCTTATTGGATCATTTTGTTGTCCGTGTGTCTCTCTGTCTGTCAAGACCCTTTATCTCGGGAACGCGTGGAGGCATCGAGTTGAAATTACCATATACTTAACTCTGTGGCCAGTTTGTGCTGTGAAAAAACCACCCTCTAAGTCTACGCAATCAAAAGATATGGCTGTTTATGTAGCAACTTTGTACAAAACCTTCGCTACGCGAGTCTGACTCATTCTTGGCCGTTTTGTTTTATCTTCGCAGATGTTATGTCAACCCAGGCGTCGCTTGATCGTCTAGGTCGTGGCAAAGCAGTTAATTATAGACCAGAACCAAGCAGAACAAACTAGTGACTGAAATCAAATATTCACCGGAACCTTGGCATTTCGTTTGTCGCCTGCCTACGAATGTTGGCGTGAATTAGTGACGAGGTTGACAATTATATTTAGAAATTCTGATTTATTTGTAAGTAGTGTGTCTTGCTGTTTGTACAACATTAATAGATACTTGATCAAATGATGTTTTGGTGAGGCCGTTGTTTTTGATTGATTAAGTCGGCTATTTTGGTGCTCGATTTGCGTCTAGACTTCATATAATAAGTTTATCAAAGTGAAGTGCCAGCATTGATTTGTAGATTACTCGAGTATTAGTCTTATTTATGTATAAAATAACGATCATCTTCGATCGTCTTCTTAGAGATTGATTATAATATCACAGCTGTAAGCCCCAAGGTTTGATAGAGGTGTACCTATTAGTAAAACCGCATTTCGGAGGGTAGTTAATAATAAATAAAATAATAAAGTTCAAGTCTCATGTTACTGCACAAAAAAAGTGATTTATTCAAAAATATAAATAAATACATATAATATATTTATGTAACATGTGTTTTAAAAAAAAATAATGCAATAGCACTTTGTCAGAACTGGAAAGGGAATGAGACCCAGGTCTTCAAGCTCTGGAGTTGCACTTAAATCCACTAGACAATAACGCAATAGTATAATTATCATCCACCTGCTTTGTTTTACTCATGAGCAAGAATATAAAAAAGTTTGTGTGCTTTCATAAATCTTGCACACAACATTATTTTATCAATGCTTATCGCTCGTGTTATGCTTTAGAAAGAAAATTTCTATAAAGGGTGAGTAACTCGATAAAACAGGATTTTTCCTCCTAAATATTATATTATGTGTTGAGGAAATAGTAAAGATATTATTCTTTTCAATAAAATGAGGTCACACGATCAAGGGTGTTATGTGTCTGTTGGAGTTTTTGCAACTACGAGTTTGTCTTCTGTTACATCAAATAAAGTCTGTATTTTAAGGTTAGGTTGTTAGATTGTAAGCAGTGAACAGATGCAACATGCAGAAAAATGCGCTTTACCCGGAATTATTATTTATTGTTATAACTACGTAATGGCTGATTCCCTAAGCACTGATAAAGCGCATAAAGCACATATTCTTTTCATTTTCATTGCATTATTTAATTGGCCGCCTTGTTGGTCTAATGGTCCAAACGCTATGCTAACCTCAAAGTCTTGCGTTCCATTCCCAGGCTGGTATTAGGTGTTTTAATACAGAGTTATGATTTGTACCCGGTAGACAGCAATAGACTCACTCTCTTTTGCAAAAGAATTAACCAAAATGGCCAAAAATATTAGTGTCAAGATTTTAGAATATAGGTATTTTAGTTGCACTGTTAGCTTATACCTATTCTTATAAAATAAATAAATCAAATGTAGGTGAACAATGTTCCACCACTGCTTAATCCTTCGGGGATAACAAGCGTTATAGCTTGTTGGGTTTTCTAGAACTATCTGTAGAACTCGAGCGACAACATATCAAAATAATCATTATATTCTAAGCCACTCTGCCACATAAAATATGAAACTCATAAATAACACGATGACAAATGCCACGTTACCTAAATCACTGCTAACCCAATAGCAGTAGGCGGGGACATAGAAAATTTACGAGCTGTCTCAATTGGAAACTCTTACACGGCAAGGTTCTTCACGTCCTACATAATTGAGCGCTTAGCTCTGTTGTGATTGTCTGGGAAAACTCACAGATGGCGCTGAGAGCACTAACTTAGAATACTTAGAGCAAACACGCGAGTGAGACAAGACCGATGTATTGGCAGGAGCGCGCACTGTAAACGTAAAGTAAATAGGCCGATTTTAAAGTGGACACATATTTTTTTAAGTTTTCATAATAGGTGCCATTCAGATTTTAATAACTTTTTGATGGTTGGTTATTCAAATATTAACGTATATGCAGAAGGTGCCTGAGGCCCTAGTTAACTAGTGGTGTTAATGTAACGAAATACGTGTTCACATTAAATATTTTCATTATTTTCTAAATTGCTTTTGCTGGGACCTTTGAGCACTTTATGAAAACTGGATTTCTCATGAAGTGTATGTGAACATTCTGGGGCTCTGTTGGAACAGAGCTCCAGAATTTTCCGAACGGCACTAAAAGTTCTGGGTCAAGATACTTTATACAAATAAATGAACATAAAATAGTTCTACTTGTCGCAAATGGCCACAGTGTCTGCAAAGACGCAGTAAATGGCCTGTAAGTGATAAATTAGGTCTATTAGTATTTTCTTTTAGGCTAGAATTCGGTTTTGTTCTCCTAAAGCCAAAGCATTATTGGTAATTGGAAGTAATTGCGAGAAACCGAGATTACCGCAGCCGTAATGAACACTACATTTATTTTCTTTTTATTTTCGTAAACCTAAGTCTGAAGTGTTTAAAACTTTAACGAAATCTAAAACAAATGAAAATGCGACTGGCAGATCTTGAATTCATAACTTGCGGCTTGCTTTAGAACGTAGTATTAATTTCTTAGACCACTATACTCTTCTGAATGAATCATATTGTTTGGTTACGTATATATTTTCTGCCTATCGTGTTTAAAAACCCTGTGATGATAAAAACCGGCCAAGAGCTAGTACGACTCGTGCACAAAGGTTTCCGTACCATTATTCATAAAAATGACAAAAAAATACATGCTTGTTGTTTAAACGCCCCCATACAACAAACATGTTTTTTTGCCCTCAAATAATTATTTTATTCTGTTTTAACAGAATTACATCATCTGTGAAAATTTCAAATGTCTATCACGGTTAAAAGATACTACAGCCTTTTGACAGACAGACGGACAGCGGAATGCTAGTAATGGGGTCCCGTTTTACCCTTTGGGTACGGAACCCTAAAAATCAATATGAAAGGCATTCAAATCATCATTACTATCCTTAGAACCCTTTTCAAATCCAAGGTTACTGGCACAAGGTTATAAGCACCAAATCGCCAGACCGTACCAAATACTTTAATTCATACGAGTACCAACTTTAGTTCCTGAAGGCCTAGTACACATAAAGATGTCAATAAAGGTTCCTTGATCTCTGTAATGTGTCAGCCGCCTTAAAATTAATGGTACTATAAAGTACAGGGTACAGATCCGTTATGCGTACGGTATAGCTACGAATGTATAGATGGTGCCTTTTTTGCAGGATCTTTGGGACACACGGACTGAGCGGATGGGCAATGTCTAGACTGTAACTTTTTTAAATGTTGAAGTATTTTGCAGACTAAACTAAGAAGTAAATATGTAGGTACTTGTAATGTGGCACTAGTAGTTAGTGTCCATGAAGTTTCTTGTCCATTCTTCTCCATAGAGATTACGCTTGGAATGGGCAACTACAGTACTATCACAATTTATTATGTCTTGTGACTGGGACTGGCGTCTTTTTTGTTTTTGTGACATTCAAAAGTGCCTGTAATAACGGTCTAATTTAAATAAATCTATCACTTACATACTTTTTTTTATGTCGTCACTCCAACTTTTAAGTGCTCCACCTTTCATTCCTTGTTTGCTTATTGGATCAATTTGTAATCACTTGTATATAATCTCTGTATATGGCCTATCTCCATTTTAGTAGTAACATTTTTCATATCAGTAAACTTTTGACTCTTTCCTTCAATTTAATGTTCATAAAGCTCCGGTCTATTCCTTGTTGACAGCTTCTTATTTATTTTTTTACTTAAGAAGGAGTTTTTAGGAGGCTAGGTTGTGTATGCATATTTGCGTAAGTTAGAACCGGTGTTAAACAAATATTCATAGCTTTGGTTTTAAGTTTAATGGGTAAGGGACTTTCGAAAATTTCCTTCATACTCCTGTACTCAAGGTGTTTTAGCTCAATCAATCAATCATTTAATTTGTAGAACATAGGTGTTTACAGGTATTATAAAAGAGATAGTGTACAGGTTACACTATTAGGGTGTTAGGTACGTTAAATTAAACAACAGTCTGTCTCCAATGAGCACGTCTTACTAGCACGGCGGACCAGAAGCGAGTGAGCGCTCAGTCCATTAATATGACTGAGCGCGCCCCCACCACCGCTCGCCCTACCACTAAGCGTGTCGGTATTTATTATACGCTACAGATAGGTTCACTATGTTTTGCCAATAGATGGCGTACGAAGTTAAGGTATAAAATAAAACAAGCAAAAATGACATAAATATAAATAAAATTAACGGGTTGCCTAAATTTAAAAATAATTATCATTATTAAAAATTAAATCAAAATCAAAATAACTCTACGGTCGATTTATTTTTCTGTACAGAATTTTATTGAAATTAGATGTCCAAGGTAAATTTAGTCAACTACATTTTCTATTGCTACTGTCTGTATGGATATAGGGATTTGTTCAAGGTTTGTCATAATTTTTGCTTTGTCCCAGTTCATTTGTAGCTCAGATTTTCTCACTACGAAAATCGACAAACAAATTTTTTGACAGCATTTTTCATTTGTTTAAACCTTGTAAATAGAAGATTTATATGATAATGTCAATTAAACTTGACATGCAATCATAATACTAAGTATTTTAACTACCTATGTATTTTATTGTCAACTGTGCTCTGCTCATACAGTACGCACGGAACATAAATTTTAATAGTTGTTGCCCGACCTGACTGGCCGTATGTTCGACGATCGTTAACTTAAAACCCGGGCTGCCTTTTTTGGTGTCTCCGTCTTCACATTGAGAGGAGATTATGTGGGTGCTTTCAAAATTACTTCTTTCCTCACAAAGCGTACAGTAAACGATGATTTGATATCCTCAGGGATTATCTGGGTATTTTTTCTATTGAATTTAGTCTAGATTATGATAGTATTTTGTCTCATTAAACGTATTGTAATTTATAGTTTCCTTTATAGTCGTTGAAAGAGACTCCTGGGCTGCTACCGTGACATTCAAATAACTCCATGCCCAAACTGAAAATTGAACTTCACTTCATGCTCAGTGTTTGAGATCGCTAGACCAGTAAGGCTTTCACGAGGCGCATCTTTGCGTAACCCTTTGTAATTACGGGCGTGATTTTATGTAGTGACGTAATTTCTCTATGGAAAAAGCT
The DNA here is from genome assembly GCA_905475445.1 of Ochropleura plecta. NCBI lineage: Eukaryota > Metazoa > Arthropoda > Insecta > Lepidoptera > Noctuidae > Ochropleura > Ochropleura plecta. The sequence goes on along the minus strand of FR997744.1, from coordinate 4,351,099 downwards.
CTCCAAAGAAATCAGGATGGCAACCTACCCTATTTCCTTTAAAATCAAAGTTCACGAGCACATTCAGTAATTCCTCTTAGTTTTTTTTGTTTAATGTATTTGTAGTGTAGGTATATATTATTAAATGTTTATTTTATATGTCGTGTAGTTTATGTTTGGTAATTATCTTAAATTTAATTATTTATTTCAATTTTTGAACTTCGCACCTACCTCAGTACAGTTTCGTCTCTGAAACTTTAAGCACACATAGCATACTATGTGTGCTTAAAGTTTTAAAATTATCCAAAAGGAGATAGACCTCAGGAGGATGATCATGATGCCTTCTTATCCAGTTTATCCATTTTTTTTATTATTATTTGCTACTATTATCGCTCACTACATTCAGGTTTTAATTATTTATCTGTAATTATATCACATGAGTCCCTAGCTCCCAACAGCCTATTACTCCTAAAACCACTATATTGAAAACCAATAAATTGCTTACTGAGCACATTTTTTACACCAAATGGGCTCTTTTTCGTTAATTGACAGTTGGAGTCATTAAGCTATCTTCGACGAGGGATTAGGTTGCTAATCTAATTTGATTGAATCTTTTTCAGAAGACCTTTGCGGTTGAATTGTTTTCTTATGTTAGATAGTTGGTCAAGTACAAGAGGTACAGATGCAGATTATTTGAAACCGAGTAATTTATGGCAGTATTCAAATTGCTGAGCCAGAATGATAACAATTTAGATCAAAAGAGAGAAAAGTCCGATGTTTTTTTTGTTTAGGCTTGATATTATGTCAATTAAGGTTCAAAGTATCCGGGGTTGCGGTATGTTCGAAAGAGATACCGCGGCCCCGAAACGTAAAGGGCAATAGAAGGAACATGGGTGGGTTTTAGTCAGTAAAAGTCTGAACCGCCCCCCCGCTCCGCCCAGAGCGGGGGAAGTAATTTGATGATTACCCAACCCAAAAAAAAAAGGTTCATAGTATCACCAGAACTAATGTGAACTTTAAAAGCTGTACTACTAGGTGACAAAAAATAAACAATGCTTAAATTAACACCACAATATCGTTTTGGGTTCCGCACCTCAAAGGAAAAAACGGAACCCTTATAGGATCACTTTGTGTAAGAACACCAACGGCTTAACGTGCTTTCCGAGGAAACTCGGTATGTAACGGGTGGTCACCCATCCACAGACCAACCTAGGCAAGCGCGGCTTAACCTATAGATCGACCCGAGCACCTACTATTTATTTAGCCACGAGCTCCACGATTTAGATGTGTGTAAAAATCAACCCTCTAAATTTACGCAGTCAAAAGATATGGCTGTTTATGTCGCAAGTTTGTACGGAACCCTCGGTGCGCGATTTCGACTCGCATTCGGCCGGTTTTTTAATATCTCAACAAAAGCAAACTGTTTTTTTTTTATTCTTTTATTTGACTGGAGGCTTTTATCCTCAAAGGCAAGTCAGCCTCATCATAACTTAAACTAAATTAAACTAAACTACACACTTATGATAAAAAACACTAAACAAATCAGCAAAGAGAATTGCTATTTCCAGTGAGGGTTGTGCTAAAATTTGAACATATGGACCGTTATCGTATTCTTTGAATTTTATGTTACTCCACCGTGTTTCTCTTTCTTTCTTTTTCTTAGGACACTCTCAAAGCACACTGATTGATTTGATTTGATTACACGCTGGGTAAGAACGAAGAATTTAAAATCCAATGTTAAAATAGACTCATATTCATCCATTTCAGTACTGCTACATGCAGCATCAGCAACCATGGTGATCTTCCTTACCTTCAGCATTTATATACAAGTAGCATACAATAAAGGACCAGGTTATGAAATTACTGGTTTAATTTTCCAGTTTTATGAATCGTTAAATTTTGATAGCTCTTTGTATGCACAAAACAAAGAGAACCATGAGAACCTCACAAGATAAATAAAGCGTTCCACAGTCATCAAATTACAACAATACAAAATCACCTATAACCCCGCATCCATGCTATCGGTACCAGGGGAGCATACATTCTAAGTAGTAATCGAGCTCGAAGTACAATCCATCTAGAATATATTCGTATAAAGTACGATGTCGTTCGAAATCCGAATGGTTGGGACCGTGGAACGGGGTTACATTTCCATTTCGGGAGAGGCAAAGGTCGCCAGTTGTGAGCCGGAAGGTACCGAGCGTTTTATAGAATGAAGGCTATATGTTGACGTAATGAGAAAGGGTGAAGTGATTTGATTTGTGGCAATGCTGAGAAATGAGATTGGTGTAGTTTCCTAGATTGTAAGTTAAATTAAATGTAGGTATGTGACGGAAAAATATTATGCATTAGCAAGAATCATACATACTTACATAATGTTAACATAATGTAAACACTTCACATATTTTTAATATTTTACAGAAATAAACTAATCTACGTTTGAAAAAAAAAACCGAATATTACCTCCTATTTAATTAATTTATCGTAAACATCAATTGCCGCTGGCCATAAACACGCCAAGACCGGGCGCTATTAAAGTAAAATATTCCTCTTTCAAATCATTGTTTTTTTTTCTGGTTAAACGTTTTTGTGCGCTAAAAAGGCGTTAGATGTCGTCTTATAAATCCTTCTGTATTGTTATATTTATTCTGGTTTTCCGATTAAATATTATTTCGAGGTTAGTACATAGCTCAAAAATAAAGACAGCATGCTCTACAGAAACTATCCCGTTGATTGCAGACATAAAATCACGCCTGTTCTTCGAGGAGCTCGACAGAGGTGACTTATAAAATAACCACATTAGGCAAAGCACACCAAGTACCAAGTTTATTATGAAGCGCGGTAAGTTCATATGTATATAGGGCAGAAATTTGCAAAAGAAATGTTTACAAAATAAGTAAAATACTTTTAAGTAGGTACTTAAATGCATAAATTATTTACACTCACAAACAGAAAAAAGAGTTCCTTTAGAATCCTTTCATAATATAATGGCTGCAGTTTGGCTCGAGGCCAGGCAACTACATTCTAACAGCAAGACGAATAAATATGACACAATTGGACAATTTATTCGTTCATTATTGTGAAAAAAGTTCTTTGTTGTAGAATTTATTTGAAGTCTTTGTTGAGCTGCTGAATGTTGGCACTAGGACACTCCTCCGCACTCAGTGAAATCTTTTATATCTTCTATACATACGTAGACATTATAATTAAATTTACTTTTCATGTCCTCCTGTGTGATCGCAATGCTCTTCTCAACTAGATATACAATGAATTTTGTTGAGATTTTGCCATGATTCATTAATTAACGATGATGAGTAAGAACAAAATAATTGACCCAATCATACAATATTATTAAAGACTAGCTGTTGTTTGAGGCTCTGCCCGCATGGACGTTGAAATGTATTCTAAGGGAAAAACGTACCTGGATTAAAAAAGAAGCAAAAGTCAATGTTAAACAGTATCTGTGTGAAAATTTTCATCAAAATTTGTTCAGTACTTTTTGTGTGAAAGAGCAACAAACATCCATACATCCTCACAAACTTTCCCATTTGTAATATAAATTGGATATTATAAGAAAAATACTATTCATAAGTGGAACTAAAATCACAAAAAAGTGTCCAAGGGACTTTGACTTTCATATGGACGGACGTGTTCTGAAAAAAAAGATTCCTAGAAACTTAGGAATGTCGAGAAAATTTTCTTTGATTATGCTCGCAAACACCATTGTATAAACAGGGCCTAGAGGGAGAGAGAGATTTAGCAATTTCAATTTGTATTGAATAATTAAGTATGTTTCCAATTTTGGTCACCTAGTTTACCTGGCGCTAGTTTAGTTTTAGTGCAACTTTAAGGTTACTTTAACGACATCAAATAGGTTTCGAACTCACACTACATTTCTATTCACCGCATACCTCAATAACAGGCACACAAGTACATGTACAAAGTTCATGTACCTTTTCAATTGAAATTTGTAACTCTCTCTTATCTAATCTCTTTATCTCACAAACGTTCCCACAAAACATAAATAAAAACAAATGCCAAGTGCAAGTCGGGCTAGCACCCACAGGGTGCGGTAGCACCAAATATTATTTTTAACGCTCATTCAAATTAAATGGCAATTTACACGCAACCACCAAACTAAACTTGTTCTTCATAGTATCCTAATGAAAAACAAAGTTATGGCTATAGCTTAATGAAAGAGTCCTATATCTCAAAAACTAAATATCTTTTTAAAACAATTTTTGTTAATCGTTTTATTTATATCTACTACAATCCAATTTCCTTTCTCCTATTACTTTAGAAATTAAATTAATTAAAACCAAACTTAACGGCTTTAAAGCAAATATCAACCATTTACTTGATGAAAAAACGATTTCAAAAAACTTGATATTATCTTTTAAGACGCTACGCGACGATACGCAAACAATATCTCAAACAGTTATTATACGAAGCTGTTTTTTTCAATCTTTATTTATTTAAAACTAGCTTTTCCCTTTTCTTCCCTCGTTCTCCCTCATATCCCACTATTTTAAAATAAAAATTAGCCTATGTCCGTCTCCTGGTTCCTAACTATCTCTGTACCAAAATTCATCAAAATCTCGTTTAGCCATTAAAGCGTGAAGAGGTAACAAACAAACAAACAAAATCACTTTCGCTTTTATAATATTAGTAAGGATAAATTGCAGTACTTTTGTGTAGGTTAATTTCTATTAACCTACACAAAAGTGACATCTACTCTCTGAATTTTAACAATATGGTGCCAATAGTCTCGGAGTAAGATGATTGTGATGTGATATACGGAGGGACAGACAGACGGACAGGACAAATCTATAAGTGTTCCGTTTTTGATATTTGGCAACGGAACCCCAAAAAGCAACAGGAAGAGCCACTCCCGCCATTACATTCCTATCTTATTAATTTCTAATTTTGCTAATGGGACTATAATAAAATGGCGGTCATAATGATGGCTAAACAATGGGACACTTGTTCATTGTTTATGGAAATGTTTTGTATGGAGTCGTATTTATTTTGGGTTGGTCTTTATTTTTGTGTGGTTTTCTATGAGTGTTTGATACAATAAAGAGAAACAAAATATGAATTCACACCCAAATGATTATTACTTTGAATAAAGGTTGCCTTTTGTCCGGGCCCATTGGTCGCTTAGATTTTCAAAAGTATAGATTTCCTCCAGTTCTTCCAGATATAGATATAATATTCAACTTAGATTTAACATTAACATATTACAGAGTCGCGAGTTCACAATATTGTTTTCTAACCCTTTTTTTTTTCGGATGGGCATGTCAGACTTGTACTGACTAAAACCCACCCATGTTCCTTCTATTGCCCTTTACGTTCCGAGGCCGCGGTATCTCTTTCGAACAACCCGCAACCCCGGCAGGCGGAGGCTCTGGCAAGCCCCTCTGCTTTGCTGACTCTCTTTGAGGCGCGCGTGAAACACGAACGCGCCGTCGTCACGGTTTTCTAACCCTTTACAATTTCAAAACTAAAATTTAGACTTCAGTTACTATTTTAAGCCAATATTCTCATAGACTTCAATCATTTACCAACTTGTTCCCAGTTTTAGTGTAACGAATATCAAACTAATAGTATCTTAGTAATTGCTATAGGTTTATATTTTGAACAAATAAACTCTAGTTTGAGGATTTAATTATACAATGTTTCTGAATCTGTGTGACGACACAGATGGCGTGAATGTTCGTTTGTTCGGAAGTCTAATTTTAGAGTTTTGAAGAAGTTTCTTGCCCAAATCACGCATAATTAATGTAAAAAGTTACATGTGGTCTGTATGGATGAAATTTTCAAAATAATGTTTGACAAAAGTGCAAAATAATGTTTCATGTTTCCTATTTTGAAAGTCGTAACCATTGCATACACTTGTGAATAAAGAAGTGGTTTAAAAAAAGAATTAAATTATGTTAATTTCGCAAATAGCTCTTTTAAAAACTATGTAAACGACATAAAAAAGAAACTTGTTAAGGCCAGTTTTTTGTACTGGACTAATGAAAATAAACTCAGAGGGCATCAAATAGGTAGGTGAGCAATGGGTAGCTAACCGTCCGTCCGTCTATTGACGACAGGCCGTGTCGACGGCGCATTTGTGTTTCACGCGCGCCTCAAAGAGATGTCAGCAAAGCAGAGGGGCTTGCCAGAGCCTCAAAAGTCTGACACTCCCCCCCGCTCCGCCCAGAGCGGGGGAAGTTATTTGGTGATTTCCCACCCCAAAAAAAAATAGGGCATCAAATTTCTTGATCAACTTACATGAGGATGCAATGTCTGAGACTTTATTTCAAAAGCACATATATATATTTGAGTGGACCTGTCCAGTCAGTGCAAGAATTCGACAATTATTGTGTAGTTCGTATTTATAACTCCTGGAGATCAACATTACTGAAAAATTATAAATAACCTGTTATTGATAGTTATCAATAACAGGTTATTTATAATTTTTATATTTTTATATTTTTATTTTTAGAGTTCTATGTAAAAAAAAAATATTGTTTTTGTATACAGAAGCTGTTGCTGGTCTTTATTAATGCATAAAAACTTATTTATTTCAACATACATACCTTAGCTAATATAAACCGCATAATTTGGTAAACACGGATTGATTCAAGTAAATATTGAAATAAATTACGAGAAAACTAATCATGTTAGATTTGAGCTATCCATCAGTTAGCTTGTCTGAAACCTGTCTAGACGGTGTGTCTAGTCTTAGTCTAGGTCCGGCTTAGACCAAATCCGAATATTTTTAGTATGTTATAAAAACCTAAGACACACCTGTCGTGATTCTTCTTAAAGAGAAAATATAAAAGTGAATAAAAATATATAATTGAATAAGAAAATAGAACTGAATAAGAATATAGAAATGAATAGGGATATTAACTGCAAACATCAGCGAAATGGGGAAAAGACAGCATTGGCAGATTTAAAGATTGAGTATTAATTAAATTATTAAGTATTAATAAACTCATTCCCTTGGTCCTCGATTACCCTGGTTTTTTTGGCCTAAATTTGGCTTTCACCAAGTGGTTAAATCATATTACCCAGCAATTGGGGTGTGGCGGTATACAGTCGTTCCATGTAAAAAACTTTTTCTCATCTGTATCCAATGAGGTTGGAAACCGATCTCATCATAGTTAGAAAAATGCTAGGGTGATCATGAAATTTATGAGTCACTGAAACTTTTAAAACTCACATAATCACAACATTATTATTATTAACATTTGAACGTTGGATGTTTGGTGTTGTGAGTGACAGTGGTAGCAGTGCGTAGCACCGAAATACGTATGAGGAAGAGGGTAGACTGTTTTATCTGCTTAATAGCTGGCGCCCGCGGTTTCGCCCGCGTGATTTCGAAAAACGTATCCTATGTGTTTTTCCAGACCATAATCTACCTCTGTGCAAAATTTCATCAAGATCCATTTAGCCGTTTTGACGGGAAAATGTAACAAACATCCATTCCATGAGGAAAGGCGAATGTTCGCCTCACAAACATTCGCCTTCCTTATTATAATAATAATATTATATAAGAATAAGATAGGATATTAAGATATACTAGATAGTAAACAACGACTACAAATAACTTTAGTTTATCCGTGATTTAATCATTTGAAAAAGCGCCGTTGTATCGGTAACTCATAATAAATAAAAAACATTAATAAATAAAACGTAGGTAAATTTTTTGTGATTAACCTTTTTCAAAAATGTGCACAACGAATGATTGTCACTTCGTGTTGTTTGTACCTATCAACAATGCTGCCAAATAATATCACACAAGACCAGTAAAGTAAGTCAGGATCGGCAACAAACCCCACTCGGAAGGAACCAACAGCTGCAATCTTTATAACAATCTAAACATACGAAGTTGAACGTACCCTATTATTGACTCTAACAAAATAAACAAATATATCAAGTTCGCACCAATACGAACAGAGACAAAGGTCATTACCCTAAGGGCTAGTGTAGACAGCAGCACAATGTTGGAGCAGGTTTTCATTTCTACATAATTAAACTGATTATTTTCTACACAAGCGCTTTTGCTGAATGTGACGTCTGAGGTTCGATTTTCTGGTCGGTCAAAGTGTTTTTGGGTTTTTTCACCAGGAATGTCTCAGTATCGTCCCAGGGAAAAGTTGGGCCCGGTTGTGGCACTGCAAAATGTGGTCAACTATGTCCATTTCTGCCCATCCCTATTGGCAATTCAGGTATAAATAATGGGTAAAATGTCAGATCACGGGATCGAGAAAATTTGTTACTTTATCAATGCTTACCCTAAAACGGCAAAGAACGTCCTTATAGTTCCTATCTCAATAACACTTATTCGGGAATTTATGATTTTAGTTCCGAAGCGATATCGTAACGCTATCTCTGAAAATATTGTTAGTGTTTGTGTTTCTCTTGTATTTTCTACTATTAGTCGCAGTTTTATTTAATTAGTAGAAACGTTTGGTCGCTAGGATAAATCGGATTGTTTCTCGTTGAGTTTACATCTTGGTAGTACGGGTCGGTACCTGAACTTCATTTTAAGTGACACACACGCGATCGACTATCGCACTGCGTGTCGCGGGTTCGATTCCCGCACGGAACAAATATTTTTATAGCCTACAGATAGTTGTTCCGGGTCTGGCTGTTTGTGTTTGTGAGTTTGAATGTTTGTAAACGCACCTACGATACAAGAGAAATTCTTAGTGTGGGGCAAGGTTTTCTTAAAAGAATAAATAAAAAAAGTGCAACCAAAACCTGGCCCACAGTGTTCAGAACACTGAGCTATTTTACAATTCTGAACTCTCGACAGGTTTCGACCTGACTGATGTATTCAGTTGCGGTCATGTTAACAACTGACTAGACTGTGTACCAAGCTAGACCTAGTATCTGTAATCTAAGCTTGAGAGATTTACCTACAGTCAACAAACTAAATTATATACAGGTTGGTAAGAAATTGTTGACGTTTTCTTAGAAACCGTTGGATGTTTTCAAATGAAATTTAACTAGTTGTTTTACATTTTTTTATTTAATTCAAGGTTTTCAATGACGTTACGATATATTATTCAGCATATGATAAATAACAAGGTTTTACTGATTCGTCATTGAAACTGAAGTATTTATTACAAAAACTGCAATTTCTTTACAATTACGTTGGTTAAAACACGTTTATATTCGTATTTTATCTACACTATTCATTGTAAGATAATTTGTGTGTTTGTATGTACCGAACCAACTCAAAAACTAATGCGCCGATTTAAAAAAATGCCGTTAGAAAGCTACATTATCACTGAGTAACATAGGCTATGTAACATTACGCTACTACCCACGGGAGCCAGGCAGTAACCATAAACCGCACAGAACAGCTAGTATTTAATGTAATAATGGTATGTTGATAAAGATACAATCTGAGTTTTTCTTCTCTACGTAAATATAAATATATTATGGGAGATTTCCAAGTATTAATCTCAACTTATCTCAAGTATCTCAAGTGTGCCCACAGTCCGGTGTTGCGGGTTGTTCGAAAGAGATACCGCGGCCCCGGAACGTAAATGGCAATAGAAGAAACATGGGTGGGTTTTCATTTTGGCCATTCAATAGCAATGATAGTAGTATAGAAGATAGAATATTAATAATCATTAAACATAGAACTGTAACTCTTAACTACGCATCCGGAAAAAAATAAACCACAAGATGCTACTACGTGGTTGCTGCACAAAACACTAAACTACACTTTGCCAGGCAATTTTTATAAAACTTATCAAACAAACTAGCAAGCTTAAGACTAGATTGATATCTAAAGTGTATTCAATCCAAATCAAAACTTGAAATCGAGAAACAGTATAACCATCACCAAAGTTCTAACCTCATTCTGAAGTCTAATTACTTAGTTTCATCTAAAACAATGCCTGACCTCATTGTGAGTGATGTCTCGCGAACTCGAGACTGTTTTATGGGTAAACTTTGAGCAGCAATTAAAATTGCGGACAGTGCCATCTGTTATCGCGGCCCGGAGTTAATGCAAGTAATTAATGGTCTGTGAAAGCTGTGGGTTCTGTTGGTCTGGTTCAATTAATCTTAGTATCTTAAAAATTAGAAAAGAATCTTATTCATTAAGGCATTTGAGCTAAGCTTTACTAAAAGACATTTATACATAAATGTCCGTTACACCATTTAGTATTAACAATATGTACTGTAACAGTTTTAATCCCTACACAATACTGAGTAATTTGTACTACCAAATGATGAGGGGTTTTACTGCTTAAGCTGCCTATAAAGGTGGCGCTATATAATTTTAGGAACTTTAACATTTCAATAATTTAAATAATGTAATTTTTATGACTTGCAGATGTCTTCAATGTAATAACAATAATAAATTATCTTGCGATCGCTCGACTGATTTTAATGACTTTTTATTTAAGGTTAAATTTTTACAACGGGTTCGGTATGATTGAAATTAAGATTGCAGTTGCGCCATGTAAAAAAAAATCTTGCAACAGCTGCATCCGTTTGGACTGAACGCCGAACCCAATATAGTTTTGAAAAAGGCTAAGCAGTGATGTGAACTTATGATTGAAGTATGTATGTATAAGAACAATGTAGCGAACAACAGTCAGTACTCAGTACTGTACATTCAAACGCTCCCTAACTTGCAAATCAAGTGGCATAAACCTCGAAAATCACAATACAAAAACACAATATCAAATGAAGGTGTTTGAATTGCCCTCAATACGCTCCTTAACGATGCTCAATTCAATATTTCGCCTCTCAAAGTAAAGGTAAAAAGTTATTCGAATTTATTTCCAAATGAAATAAATGTAAATGAGATTTGGGTCCATCATTTTTATTCACACCTCTTAATGTCTTTCCCGTTCCTTTTTGTGATAAAAGATCTGTAATGGACTTCTTTTCTTATTTAAAAATCAATTAATATTATTAAAAACAGAATTTAATTTTACGTTTTTTGCATCCGAAATCGATTAAAAAGCTAAAGTCAGGATTTTCTTAGATTTCAAAGTATTGCTTTAGGTAACCGTAATAATGTTTTTTTTTATTTGTTAGTGGTCGCATAAGATCCCTGGTTAAAGAATTACTTAATAAAAATGATTTAATTAATTAAAATTATCGTGATACTTAATGTAATGTGATACAAATTATAAGAACTATTCTTATAATTTGTATCACATTATATTAAGTATCACGATAATTTCACGATAATTTTAATGTAATTTAAAAGGTATCAATAACGTTAATTAATATAATTTAAACTTTATAATTGTAACATTGAAAATACAGTAAATGTATACCAATTTTAAAATGTATGAAATTAAACCAATCTATTAAATTAATTTCAAACATAATTCTAAAACAATTTAAATACCTCAATAAAATTTAATTACTGAAATACTTGTAAGTTGCTGAAAGTCAACACAGCAACACGTCATTAATCACTCTTTACGTTAACGCGCGCGTTTACGTTAAGCACTTCATGTAAAGTGCTGAGGTGATGTAATTAAACTTGCGTTATGTTGTTATTGTTAGTTAGTGAGTACGGAGATTAAATTAGGGGTTAAGTGTACCTAATTAGTTTTGGGTAAAGTGGTGATGATTTTAGTGCGAAGAGTTGTAATTTAAAGGTATATGTTATTTAATTTTAACTAAACCCATTTTTTTCATGACGCGGAAATGAGTTCGATGAAAAAAACATAAGACCGGTTAGATTACCTTTCATAAGTTCGAAAAATATTGAACTGAATTTCATTTCACCTAAAACCTTCCAACAATTATTGTTTCGTTTTCTTTAACTTTATCGTCACGTCTGCCTTTGCGCGCTGTTTCAGTTGACCTTATTATAAATTCGATTTTGTCGTTAATCCGACGTTTTATTTGGTCGAAAATCTTTTACACTAGTTACATTTAGCCGAAATAACATTTGTTTGAACTATTATGTTTCCGAACATTCACTATACCGCTGTTTTATTATTTAAAATAATTGCATTTAATAAAACAGTTGATTATGAACAAAAATTTGTTTAAGTGGTGCCAGTAAAAATCATGCAAACAAGTGAATTTGCTTCAAGCTTGCAGCACGCAAGCAAGCATGCTGCATGCAGCAAGCATTATTTCTCTCTGGGGTTTACGTAGCCCCGCGAGCTTATCGCCCCACTTATACTCTAGGAGTTAGACAGGTACCCTGTTGTCGCCTGACCTCCGCCACGTACGGACGTGCCGCTTCCACAATATTTTTTCAACCAAAAATCCAAAGACTAAAATAGTCACATTTATAAAAGTAAATAAAGAAAATCGCTTCAATTTGTATTGCATCTCGACACACGATGACATTTCATCCTACATAGCACATCCTACAAGAATATTTCACTTCGTGTACCAAAAGTGTTAATCCCTTAATGCGATCATCCGGACCATGTCGTGCTGAACTGGATCGCACCGGCTCCGATCGGATATGTCCATCGTGCGTAAAAGCTCCGCTTCAGAATTGCAGTTCGACAAATGTCATAAACCTATTGAGTTTCACTTTTATAGGGAACGATTTTATATTAAAACATATATTTTGAATGTATGTTTGTTGGTTGAGTACACTAATTATATAAAGCTCATGCATAAGGCACCGAAAGAGACTTCCTTCACTGTGGACAGTCATCAAAAAATATTTTAGTTAATACAAAAGGATACAGAAAATACTCGGGGCATTCACATAATCATGTATTCATGAACATTGATAGTTTATGAACAAAGTTATGTGATAGTGTTGAAGCTCACTACAAAAGTAATACATACAACTTCACTGTTGTAATCTATTTGTCTTGTGTATATACCTGCTTAATACCTTATTATCACCCCAAATCATGTAAACTTAACCTAAAAATCAGTTCTTCAACCTGCATGTTCATGTCCAGCAATGGCACTGTGTGACCACTAATCCAACAAGTCATTCAGTTAAACAATAAAGCAAATCTTTGTATTCTTGTCTCTGTTAAGGTTTACTGTTGGATAAGAGCCTGTTAATTATACCAATGTGTCATTATTGTACTTTAATTTAAATTCAATTTAAAACATAACCCTAGGAATTACTCCAGTGTCGTGGATGCCTTTACAAAATAATTAAACTTACTTACATACATAAACAGCCGCATCTGAAACTAGAAATCTGTAAGATATACCAATATGTTTTGATTCGTGCAGCCATTGAATCTGCAACACGAAGTGTTATTCATTCTTTTCAAAATTATTTATTACTTATGCCCGTGGCTTCGCTCGCGTTAAATTTGGGGTAACACAGTTCCCTTTCCTGATTTGTAGGTACCTGTTACCTGTAGTTTTTGCCCTTGCGCCTTATCGATAAACACAGTTCCCTTTCCTGATTTGCAGGTACCTGTTACCTGTAGATTTTGCCCTTGCGCCTTATTGATAAAGCTAAGTTTTCCCTTTTATTCCCTCTTTCTCCCTAATTCCCCACTTAAAAAATAATAGCCTATGTCCGTCTTCAAGGTCCCAACTACCTCTGTACCAAAATTCATCAAAATCGGTTTAGCCATTAAGGCGTGAAGACGTAACAAACAAACAAACTCACTTTCGCTGTTAAGACGCTATTGTGGACGTCCAAAACATCCGTTATTAATTAATGAATACTCATTTAAGTAAGTTAATTTGCTTTTTAATCCGCTATTTAATCTATACTAATATTATAAAAAGGTAAAATTTGTAAGTTTGTAAGTTTGTATGTAGGGGGTAATCTCTGGAACTCATAATCCAATTCTAAAATTTTCTTCTCTGGTAGAAAGCTACATTATTCCTGAGTGCTATAGGCTATAAATTGTTTCTATAACATGTATATTAACCGAGCTATCACAACTTTTGTCTAGCAAGTCGGAAAAAAATACCTCATGAAACAGAATTATTTGCGCGCGCTGCCTAAACAGTTGCTTAAAATTAAAAACAATGTATGGCTACCTGGTTCGTCTTAATTATTTCTACAAAAAAGTCCTAAATACCATATCTCTATCTTTCATATTTTGTCTTTTATACTTCTTTTATTGCATTAAAAAAATATTTTTTTTGGCATACTTACGTTTGGTTGATTATTTGAGCAACAAAATATTAATTTTTATGACAATAAATTATTTTAGTATCACAAGAACATCATACAGATAAGATTTGCCATTTACAGTATATCAATTGGTCATACAGTTTCGGAGATAATATATTATAAAATTACTAAAACGCAAAATGCCCCTAGCATAACTTTCATTGTGCAGACGTTTTACCTATTTGCCCATAGATAGCGTTCTGCAATTACGTAATTTTTCTGAATCGCGGTGTTAAGACTTTCCGTGGCTTGATGACCCTCTCGAATTATTATGCCCACGTTGTCATTAGTTGGAATTCTAAATATTACATCATCTGCCTAGCCTTTTCCCAACTATGTTGGCCATGTTGGGGTCGGCCGATCGGCTTCCAGTCTAACCGGATGCAGCTGAATATCAGTATTTTACATGGAGCGACTGCCTATCTGACCTCCACAACCAGTTATCTATACTAATATTATAAAGAGGTAAAATTTGTAAGTTTGTATGTAGGGGGTAATCTCTGGAACTCATAATCCAATTCTAAAATTTTCTTCTCTGGTAGAAAGCTACATTATTCCTGAGTGCTATAGGCTATAAATTGTTTCTATAACATGTATATTAAATAGACAATAAATTATTTTAGTATCACAAGAACATCATACAGATAAGATTTGCCATTTACAGTATATCAATTGGTCATACAGTTTCGGAGATAATATATTATAAAATTACTAAAACGCAAAATGCCCCTAGCATAACTTTCATTGTGCAGACGTTTTACCTATTTGCCCATAGATAGCGTTCTGCAATTACGTCATTTTTCTGAATCGCGGTGTTAAGACTTTCCGTGGCTTGATGACCCTCTCGAATTATTATGCCCACGTTGTCATTAGTTGGAATTCTAAATATTACATCATCTGCCTAGCCTTTTCCCAACTATGTTGGCCATGTTGGGGTCGGCCGGTCGGCTTCCAGTCTAACCGGATGCAGCTGAATATCAGTATTTTACATGGAGCGACTGCCTATCTGACCTCCACAACCAGTTAATACTGGGTAATACGATACCCCTTGGTAAGACTGGTTGTCATTGTCAGACTTTTGGAACACTGACTACCTGTAACGACTGTCAAAGATCTACAAATGGCAGCCGGGACCAACGGCTTAACGTGCTTTCCGAGGTACGGAGGAAACTCGGTATGTAACGGGTGGTCACTTATCCACAGACCAACCTAGGCAAGCGCGGCTTAACCTAAAGATCGACCCGAGCGGCTGCTATTATTAAGCCACGAGCTCCTCTAAATATTACATGTCAGTTGCTTATTGTTTCGTTCGTATGGTTGTTGTTGTTGATAGATACCTCATAATCGAAAATATCGTAATTTCGTTGTACGTTTGTTTTGTATGTTCGTAGTTTCGTACTTCGTTCTATCGTAATAATCGATACGAGTTATTCGATATTACGATTGTTTTATTTTGTAAAGGCGGACGGTGTTCGAGTCGCTCTCCCTTTGTTCATAATTGTCTTCAAGTCTGTGCGTAGTTTGTTGAGAGCATGCCTAAAAGGAAATCTCAACTGTCCCGGCAGACATCACAGACAAGAGCCGCTCGAGTACGCCGTACGAAAGAATCTGCCCCTGAAAATGAGCAGCGCCTCTCGAGAAATAGAGAATATAATTATTTCGCAAGCACGCGCTAGAGAATCTAGCTCCGAGCGCTCACAGCGCCTCGCTAGCCAAAATGTGAGGACGTCGCGGGCCCGTGGCAATTATATGTTGGTCTATCAAGAGTGGTATCATCCGAAAAGCAGATTATTCTGTTACCGGAAAATAAAACAACCTCAAACATTGTATATAGAGAGGCTTCAAATTAAATAGATACCTAACTTAAATAAATAAAATAAGTAAAAGGCGACTAAGGGTTAAGTTACCTTGAGCAGAAAAGAGAACTTCGGTAATCTTTGAAGTTACTGATCTGATTCCAAAAAATATTTTACTAATAAAATTAAATACAGTAATATCAATCGAGTGTAATCTTATGTTAAAACAAAAAAAATTCCGCGGACGAAGTCGCGGGCAGAAGCTAGTATGTTTATAATTTAATTGACACATTGCCAAGCGGTAATAATTTGTCACGTCGTAAATTAAAATGGGCACTATGGGCAGATTGTTTATTATTTAAGTAAAAACAGTCACATAATAAAACAAAGGTATAACTTAAATGAGCGTAAGATATTGACATAATAGATTAAATCATTTCTTTATAATACACATTAAAGCAAATCTGTAATCCCCGAATAATGAAGTAGAGATAGATGTATCTATATTCAATCCAAACTTACTCAGTTATTCGATCCAAGCCTATTACCATCCGTCTAGTGACGACAGATCGAGTCGACGGCGCGATCGTGTACCACGCGCAACTCATAGAGTTGTCAGCAAAGCAGAGGAGCCCGCCAGGGCCTGCCGCGTTCGAGTTTTCGAAAGAGATGCCGCAGTTTCGGAACGCAAAAGGAAATAGAAGGAACATGGATAGATTTTAGTCAGTAAAAGTCTGACACTCCCTTCCGCTCCGCACAGAGTGGGAGAAGTTGTGTGATGACATCCCATCCAAAAACAGGCCTATTACCATCAACCGGACACAAATTTAGACGGCACGGTTGACGCAGTGGCTGAGTGATCGACTGCTGCGCTGCGTGTCGCGGGTTCGATTTCCGCACGGAACAAACATTTGTTTGACCTGCAGATAGTTGTTTCGGGTCTGGCTGTTTGTGTATGTTTGTAAACGTACCCACGATACAGTGTAGTTTTAATAACGTTGCCCGTTATTAAAAAAAAGAAAAAGAAATTTACCAATACAACTGAAATTTTTCTATTGGGAAAACCCAATAACACTTAGTATGTTTATTTTTGTGTTCTACTTCCAAAATAGAGCTGCTAGTACCTGCTCTGACTTCTCAAACCGCCGTCAAAGAAGGAAGATGATCGTCATCATCATCCTTTCTAGGTTACGGATTCGGTCTAACAAAGATATTTATGTAAATTCTAGGTTTATTTCTAGAAACTTCTATAACAAGTGTTACATTTCTGTACACACACGTTTGAGGCACTGTTTAATTAAAATGAAGAATATAAAAATATTTACTTTACAATTCATTGTGACAATTAACGTTATTTTACTACGCTGTTTGCGAGTTTATTCAGTCCATATACAATTAATTATAATTATGTATGAGAGTGCTATAAAGTTATGCGGTGGAGGCGTTCGTATTTTGGATCGTTATGGTCGTAAAGTTTACGCCAATGATGTTTACATTCGGCCACTGTGTGTCAGATGATTTATTATTATTGTAGTCCGGAAGTATTTAAATGATTACGTAACAAATGTTCCGTTTGTTTTATGTGTAAAGTTTTTGCTACTGAAATTTTATAGCTACTACGATGTTGACTGAGATATCATATTCAATTAAATTTTGGGAGCAAATAAAGCTCATTTATTGCTAATAGCACCTTTGGTTGAAAAAAAAGGGAACAGAGGCGTAACTTTGTCTTGATTTTTATCGCAATGAAGTTAGCCGAAGTCAATTTGTATATTAGTTTATTTTCATTCCATTAGATACACTCATAAAAACGTGACATTAAAGCCTTATTTATAAAGCCAATAAACTAAAAACTTTAATGGATATCATATCTTCTAATTTCGAAAACAGTATAGTGAAATAGAAGCTGCTTTTATATAACAAGACTTGTTTCAACCAGACATGTGATTTGAACCAGCGCCATCTATACATTTTTCCCTGAACTCTTAAAGCTCACTGGTCTAGGTTTGTAGTTTGCGTTTGTATCGGTAACTTTTCAATAGGAGGCGCGTCATGTATGATATTACTTTTAATGAAATGGACATAACGCGGCAAGGTAACGTGAATTGTGCTAATTGCAAAGGGTTCGAACCTTGTTAAAATTGAAAAAGTTTGCGATGTTTTGCTTTCATTAAAAGTTTTAATACGATTTTTTTCATACATTACTGAGTAGGTAGTTGTTTTGTAAAAAAAAATGTTTGTTACTGAACTCCTAAAGAGGCGAGTAAACTATGTATTAAAAAAATAAACACACATCAACAACTATGTCTATTTACGGTTAAGGAAAACATAATACTGTGATTCTCTGCCTAGCCTTTTCCCAACTGTGTTTGGGGTCAGCTTCCAGTCTAACCGGTTGCATTCATGATGCGACTGCTTATCTAATCTCCACATCCCAGCTAGAACTGAGTCATACGAGACTCCTTGGTAAGACTGGTTATCAGACTTTCAAGACACTGACTATCTGTAACGACTGTGAAAGTTTTACAAATAACAGTCGGGACCAACAGATTAAAGAGTTTTCGGAAACTTCGTATGTTATGGGTCCACAAACCAACCTATGCAAGCGCGGCTTAACTACTATCAAGCTATGAGCTTCTCCATAATACTGTAATCATAAGTAAAGTATAACATCAAGTACCTCTGCCAAGGCCTTATGGAAGATCCGATTGATTTAAAAAAAAAAACATGTAGGTCAGTACTGTTTTCCGCCGAAATAACCAACCAATGCCAATTCTAACCACACTTGAGTAAAATATACAAGATTCTATTCGAAAATGAAAATATCCTCACAAATAAAGAACGAGACATGATGGCTATCAATTCTCTCATATTTTTGGCAGTGTTCCAGAATGGACGGAAATATTACTAAGTTTTATTTATATTGTCAGTTATTATCTTAAAATAGAACATAATAAGGTTCTTAACAAACAAGCGAAGCGAGCAGCAAGAATCATTAATTTAGTTATTAATGTTGAATTTAAAAAAGCAATTTTACGAAAAGGTCAAATAAGCATGTGTGCGTCTCATATAATCAAGAAATAATTAAATACCGAAATTCTGCTGCAAAAGGCAGAACTTTGATTGTTTAAGATTTCTCATTATATTTCTAACGATTTTCTAAGATATAAATGATGGAAGGAGGATGTAAGGAAGTGAAACACACTGTTAAATAGCCCTGTTTATTTAAATATATTGAAGAAACCCAATAAAGAAGAAATATTTTCAAAACCAATATTATTAACTGGTTAAACCCACTGTAGCTAGCGGCGCCGTAGCAGTTTTGTCTACGCCGTAGCAAACACGTAGCACTTTGCTACAAATACTTGTAAAGCTGTTATATCTCTTCTATGTAATTCAATAAAAAGGTGACTGTAGGGGTGGGTTCAGTAAGCGATTACAAGTTTAATATGTTTACTGTAAGTTTGACTCCGGAGTTGTTTGTATAGGACTACCATTTTATGTGTGCACAACCTTGTTCGTTCCGTATCGTACTGTGGTCAATAGAAACAGAATTTACAGCTTCCTATTTATCAAAACATTAAAATAAACACGTTTTACTGGCAGTCAGAAACCCCGTACAAAACAGGCAATGTGTGCAACTTTGTTATTTTTTAATTTCACAAAATAAAACACTGAAAATTGGATCTAATCAACTTTAAAAACACCATACTAAGAAGAAAGCTTTTCTCATTATAAAGTACAGAGAAAGTTTATAAGAATATTGTAGTACATATTTGTTTGTTTGCAAGTTTCATATAAGCAAGGTTCCGTCGTCCTTTTTCATTTTAAAGGCTACTGCGGAGGGCGTATATTTAATTATGAAAAGGTGGCATGCCGTTCTTTGTTCACATACTTCGTAATTTACTTCTCTGTTATTGCAAATGTTTTTAATTCTACGTAAACGACGTAGTTTATTTTTTTTATTTGTGGCTAGCAGTATAAAACAAACAATACCTGAAAGTCAAAGAATTATAGGACTTTTGTTTGAAAAATAATAATTATTAAATACAGTATAAAGAATTTTGAGAGTACCTTTGCCAATAGCAGTTACCAGCGCAACGTGATTAGATTGTTTTTTTTTATTATTATTTTGTACATTATAAAAATATAGGTTTTAACAATAAAGAACTAAAATGCATATTTCCAGCTGAAACCTTTTCTATACATTTACATTTTTTTACAAACATTAGATAATTTTTAAGAAGTATTTAAAAATGTAAAACTTAAGTACTTAAAACGCAACAACAACAACAACCTTATGTACCTGCGTATTCTATGAATGATTTACTTTAGCAAGTAGTACTACTTCAAACAGAATTCGTATCAACAAAACTTTTTGGTTACCTCTAAATAGAAACGATTTCGCTGTAACTGAAACTTGACATCCCTAACCCTCTAAACTTTCTAGTAATCACCCAATAATGATAAATTTGTAGGATTACTTGCTTGTTTACTAATCTTCGATTACCCGGGGTTGGTTAAGTAAAGGGAGGGATCTGTTTCCACAAGTCAAGAAGTTTCAATAAACCTGTTTAAGATTTATGTAAACTCCGATTGTTGTTTATACTTGGTCGCAAGTTTTATTGAATGTGGCAGTTATTGGACAAATATTGTGTCGTAAGTTGAATTACCAAGCGATCGATTGCTGAGCTGTGTATCGTGGGTTTGATCCCCGCCTGGAACAAATATTTGTATGAACTACAGGTACCTAGTTGTTTCGGGTGTAGCTGTTTGATTATGTGAGTTTGTAAATGCACCCACAATACAGGAGAAATTTCTAGTGTGGGACAAAAAAAAAACGATATCGAACGCTACTACTGAACATGAGAACATGGGTAAGTGCCGATTAATGCCAACGATTAAAATTTGTTGCGAAAACATGAGAATTTAACATCGCTGACAAAATGTGGGTATATCTGTATTTGCACACTACTGCCGTATCCAACACAATTATTGGTATACAACAAAAATGTTTTTCCTCTTCTTTTGTTTAACAATTCCGTCTTCTTTTGTGTAACAAGTCCGAGGTGGCGGGTTGTTCGAAAGAGATACCGCGGCCCCAGAACATAAATATAGGCATAGGGCAATAGAAGGAACATGGGTGGGTTTTAGTCAGTACATGTCTGACCCTCGCTCCAGTTATTTGATAATTTCCCATCCGCAAAAAAAAGACACCTAAATTGTTGCTCTAGGACTTCATAAAGCTTCGTTATCGCTTTTCTAGTGGTCGACAATGTTGGTTCTGGCTTTCAAAAGTTGCAGTGCTTCGGGAATAATTAGCCAGGCTTGTCCCCAAAAAAAAGGGGAGCACTTATCAAAGTTAGTTCCCGGAAAAGGTTTTAATTAAGGGTTGGCCTCTTACCTCTATAAAACATGATTTACTGTAAAATTATACCTTTGTAGGGTAGGAAAACTATTGTTATTTTTAGATAAATAAATAGTTCTTGTAAACAATAACGCGTTTATACAAATTGTTAACGTGAACAAGCTATTAATATTGAGTTATTGCCAACATTAGGCCCAAAGCTTGCTTGTTCAGTGTAGTTGGGATCGACCCTAGAATAAATGATTACTTAATTACTTTGTTTATTATTTGTGTCTGTGTTTTCATGAGGTTTACACAGTTTTTTTTCCGGGTGCGAAATCATCAAATGACTTCCCCCGCTCTGGGCGGAGCGGGGGGCATGTCAGACTTTTACTGACTAAAACCCACCCATGTTCCTTCTGTTGCCCTTTACGTTCCGGGGCCGCGGTATCTCTTTCGAACAACCCGCAACCCCGGCAGGAGGTTTTCACAGTTACGAGTTATTTTGATCAAAAACATCTGACTCTTTTTAGATCCCAGTTTTTTTTCTGTTTTCATATTGCGTGTAATTGTGACATATGAAAAGAAAAACATTTTTTTTCTTTGTTTGACTACTTCGTTAGTTTAGTTTGTTGCATGCCATTTACATCTAACATTAATTTTCCAATCTGCATGAATATCATTGACTGGTAATTTTTTACAGGTGAGATACAATATTTAATACGTGGGCGAAACAGTTGGTGCGGCTAGTTATTATTAAGTAGGCGTAATAAAACAACATGACTCTCGAAAATATAGCACTATTATAATTGGATCTAATCAATTATTTATGTCTGCCTGGTAATTTATTTTGCTCGAATCACTTTGTAAATGTTATCCAAATTTTGTCGAAATCGTATCTTATCGTGAGGCAAATAAATACAACTTTTTAAAATTATCGAAATAGTCCAACAACATAATACATAACAATTCCTTTATTTTGTTTCTTTTTCAATTAACTTATCAACTAAAGACTCCATTAGTTTCCTAGTTATAAAACTATGCGTAGCTAATTAAACAACGAACCCCTAATACCAGGAGCTCATAAAATTATAAAGTATTCAATCTAGGAAATATTATTTTTCATCAAAATAAGGTTTGTTCACGAACTCCTTGCGATTCTGAGAGCCTAGTCAAACAAGGCGATGCACTGAATCTCTCGCTCTGCGTTTATTGAAGAAAAGCAATTACTGAGAACCTCTACTAGAACCTTCGACGTATCTCTTAAACCTTTTGAAAACATTTGCTTTTGTTCATTAAGTAATAATATTTGTTGTGTAAGTAAAGCAAACGAAGTTCTTGGAAAATAATTGGAGCGCATTGTTTGTAAAATGTAGTTGGATTTCTCTTGTTTTATGTTTCATTTGAGATGATATTTTATAGGTTTTTATTATGTAAATGGTACAATCACTAAAGTCAGTTGTGTATGTATTTTTTAACTATACATATTTGAGTTAACAAAAAAGATATAGATGTTTTCAGAAAGATATATCAAAGGTATCGGCAATGTTGGCGCAGTGGTTACTAACCCGCTTGTCACGGGTCCGATCCCCGCACGGAACAAATATTTGTATGACAGATAGTTGTTCCGGGTCTGGCTGTTTGTATATGTAAGTTTAAATATTTGGAAGTACGCACCCACGTTACAGGTTAAAAGTCCTAGTATTGGGCACGTTTTTTTAAGAACTATTGAAATCATTCAAGTCTTATTTTTTGGGAAGGATCACCACTCACCGCATTTTTTTAATATGTAAGCTGCTTTTATCAAAATAACATAATATATATCACTAAATCACCTGTATTCCTCAAAAGGTTAAATACTCGCTAGAAAGAAAATAAAAAAAGAAAAACAAAAGATATCGGAATAAGCTACGCAAAAAGATCCGAAATTACTTGTTAACACATAAACCAGTTGTGCCGGCACATCTTTACCAGCCATAAGTTCCTAACGCGGCCGTCAGATGGCGCTATCGTCGAGTAATTAAAAGCACAAGTGGGCACTAATCTTTATTGTCAGCTGCTATGAAACGTCATCAAAATGGCGGTATGAACGGGAAAACTGCTGTTTTATTGGTTTTACTGTTGCTACCGTTGTTTAGGTTATGGATGAAAAGACAATAGGTAAGCGGAAGGTGTAGAGTGGGAAGTATGGAATGTTTGTAGAATTTATTTAATGCCTTTTTATAGAGTCATGAGGTTCTTAGTGTGTTGTAATGACCCAATTAAATAGTTAGCGTTAACGTGGCAAGTATCTGAAAGTCAAGTCAAGTCAATTTATTGTTTTATCAAAAAACATTGCTCCACCCTCGGAATTTCTCCTGTATCTCTCCTGTTTTAAATGTTTAAATTTAAAATCACATACACAAACAGCCACACCCGGAACAAATTTCTGTAGGCCATACAAATAATTGTTCCGTGCGGGGATCGAACCCGCGACACGCAGCGCGTAGTCGATCGCTCAGCCACTGCGCCAACCGTGTTGTCATAAAATGTTAGTGGCGAAAATGGATTTGGTAGGGAAATACTTTATTTGTTTTCGTTTTGTTTGCCTTTCTGACCTTGAGAATTTAATCAGACCGTTCGCTAGTGAGCACACAGTTTTAAAGCTGTTTCTGCTTTTCAGCCTTTGCGGCACGAAGATATTATTGTGTATAGGGTTTCCTTCAATGTGGTAAGAGCAGGTTGACGTGAAAAAAGTAACACAATATTTAATGCCTGCCTGTGTATTAAACCACTCCCGGCGTATATATTAGTTCACCACTGCCCAATTACTCAAAAATTGTTTAACCGGCTCTTACAAGGTCTATTTTACATCTAATATTAACTATGTACTTAAACTATTTAATATTTCAACGTAAATACGTCTGTCTAAGTGTTTGCAATGGGATCAGACTTGTTTGCATAATAGGGACGCGACTTTGTATCTCCGGATTTCGGGATCATAGATGAACGGAATTCGAAATGTAACCTCACTATGGTTGTATGAAATGTTTTCGTATTTATTTGATCCTAGTGAAACGTGGCTTTGTTTGGATTTCTATTTTTAGGCATGAATATTTAGCGGAGTTTAGTTCAGGTAGCACTTATTTTTTTTTACGTTTTTGAGATTATTTCTTCAAATAAAAAGTGAACTACGAACAAATTTTAATTTAATGCTTATTTCGACATTTTGTGGGGCCATTCATAGCTGTTACATTGCTGTACCTTACGTTACTTTGCAGTTACTCATGCGTCAAGAGCGCCTAAACAAGATTAAAAAAAGGCTAAAAAAAATCTCCACTAGCAAACTTTTTAAGACCTACCTGGTCATTTGTTTTGTTTCGTTCTGTTATGCCAAAACATTAACATAATTTTAAGTTTCAGGTAAACATATGTACAAACCATAACATGATTAGTACAGTATTCTTATTTTAAGCTACGCTTACTGCTTTTAATTAAGTTGCATTTAATTAAGTTTTTCTCTGTAAGTGAATTTGTAATTCTTTTAAGAAATAAATATATTTAACCGTAAAACAAAATGCTTTGTACCCACCCAAAGTGTTTTCATATTTACAAAATTACTTATCACCGTTTCCACTCAGAATATTTGTCTATAACCTTATATCTGTAATGATAAATCAAACCTTACATTGCACATCAAAATTGTACCTTTAACATAATAAGACACACAAATAGGTGCTAACTTGCCACGACACAGTGTGACCTTTGAATTCGCTCCAAACGCTTCAGCGAACGAACGCGTCCCATTGTCTTCACAACTCTTGGCTTGAGCACAGGTACTTGCATGTTTATAGAACAGTTGAGACAGAAGGTTAACTTCATACGTATAGAAAAGCTTCAGGTTCGTAAAAATCAAAATAGTTAATTCACGTAGGCCTAAATAGTATTTATAAAATTTTGAGTAAAGGTGCACAGTTCTTCCTGTGGGCGGTGAGCAATCCTGTGGGCGGTGAGCAATGGGTAGTTCACCGTCCGTCCGTCGATTGACGACCGGCCGTGTCGACGGCGCGTTCGTGTTTCACGCGCGCCTCAAAGAGAGTCAGCAAAGCAGAGGGGCTTGCCAGAGCCTCCGCCTGCCGGGGTTGCGGGTTGTTCGAAAGAGATACCGCGGCCCCGGAACGTAAAGGGCAATAGAAGGAACATGGGTGGGTTTTAGTCAGTACAAGTCTGACATGCCCCCCCGCTCCACCCAGAGCGGGGGAAGTCATTGGATGATTTCCCACCCGAAAAAAAAAAAAAAAAAAAAAAAAAGGTGCACAGTTCGGGTTGGTTGTTGTGATATGAAGAAAAACCGGCAAGATACTCTATTTTACTCTTTTAAAATTATTTGGTTTTACAATGTTGTTTTTACAGCGTTAGTACTTAAGTATAAGAGGGCAGCGTAGGCCCGACAATAAATCATTGCTTACTTTACAAAAGTTAAAATAAGATGAGCAAGCGCCCTTACGACTAGCTATCGATATAGATAGCTAATCTGAGAGCTACAGAGTTTGTAACACCATGCTGCGTTCCAAATCAGGCATAGTGAATGTAATCAAGAAAGCTGCTAGGCTGAAATGAGATTAAGCGGATCACATAGGCGGAATTCACGATGCCTTAAGACAAAAATCTCCACACTATGAGTTCCAAGAGATGGAAAGCGCCGCCAAAGCTGGCTCAGAAAACGGCGGAGAAACGACTTGGATGTATACCGTGAGGGCTGGTTCTAAAGGGTGTATGAGAGGCTTAACCTATGGGCGATCAGACGTTTTATATGTCGATATTATTTATGATAGCTGTGTAGAACTGGACTTGAAGTTGACTTTCGTATATCTCGCAGCTTAGTGTGCGTGCTGCAGCCTCCGCTTGTTCTTGGAGCTGATCTTCTGAAAGAATTTTCTCTGTGTTTGTTTACAGACTACAAAAGTGTGTTACAGGCTTCTTAATGTGCCTCATCAAGGGCTGTCTTTTCTGAGAAGATTGCGTGGAATTTCTAATTTGAGGAGAAAGAATGTTAAATTACCTAAAGTGTGTTTTTTTTTGGAATGGGAAATCATCAAATAACTTCCCCCGCAGATTGGGGCGGTAGGGAGCATCAGACTTTTCTGACTAAATCTCACCCATGTTCCGTCTTTTGCCCTTTATGTTCCGAGGCACCGCGGCATCTCTTCTGAACAACCCGCAACCCCGGCAACTTAAAGTGTTTGTCTTGTAATTTCACATGGATTTAGTATTGCAATTGTTTATTTACATAGTTTACTCAGGAGAGTATGCGAGGACTTTTTCCGCCGATGAATGGCTATTATAAAAAGTGCAGCAAAGAATAAAAAAAATAATTGTTATACCACATATTTTTACTATACAAAGAAACTCTGTTGACTACCAACTTTCCTCATTTCTATAACAAATGTAATACTTATAAACTTAAGCGATTAAACCCTGGATACGTAGCGGTTATTCAAATAACAGAATGAGGAATTCAACTGGGTTCCTGTTCCAACAACACTCAAGGGAATAGTTAAAAATACAGACTTGTTAATCTGTAGTCATGATTGTCAGTAAAATAATTATTGTATCATTTGTATTTACTTTTTTTCTTCTTCTTTGCGGGTCAATGGCATATACTACAATATAAATATTTTTAGCCAAAATTCAGCTATGCGAAGTCCGCTTTCTGATCCAACCATAAGATCGTCAAGTGCGCAGGTCCTGACACCTGCAAGAAGGAATTCTTGCGCTGCATACCTCTGGGTGTGCCATTGTCTGTGAACCTCCATCTGTTATTATATTCACTTCAGCACATATTCATAGGTGATGTTACGGTTTGCGCAGTGGCTGAGCGATCGACTGCCGCGCAGCGAGTCTCTGGTTCGATCCCCGCATAGATCAAATATTTGTATGGCCTACAGATAGTTGTTCTGTGTCTGGCTGTTTGTGTTTGTAAGTTTAATTGGTTGTGAACATACCCACGATACAGGAGAAATTTCTAGAGTGGCGCATTGTTTTTTTTTTAAATACATATAATAAAATAGGTAACTTTCTAGGTTTCTAAGTAAATTTTAAAATAATTATGAAAATCGAAATTTCCAGTCATATCCCGATTACTCGCCACTCTAAACGACAGCTTATAATTAATGTTTTCTACGCAACCGTTATTACAAGGCACATGTTTTCTGTATTATTGTGCATGATTATGTGAATCAGATAATATATAAATAACCACACCCATATAATCATTCCGCCAAAACGATAGCACAAACCACTCTATCTGCATATAAACCATTCTAAATTAAAACACTCTTCTCTTTAAAGTAGGTACAGTAGAAAGCAAAAGACAAACGAAGAGAAAACCTTCTTTTTTAACAGTGTTATTAAATTACCTCCCTTACCAACAAACACGGGCAGTTCCTCTAGCCAGCCTAATGAATTTTAGACAGGCTCTGCCATTCCGTATCCGTTCCGTCGGCGATTCGTTGGATGAAAACAAGTTTAATCGATATTGATTCCTTTTGTTGTTCAAAGTGGCTGTCTATCAAACTGTAGCGTTTTGGCATCATGATAGGATTTGTGTGGAATATACTGTCTGATGAGTTTTGTCCGTAGCTTCACAGAAACGTGATATTGGGATAAAAGTATCTTATGTCGTAACCCCGGGTCTTGGGCTATCCGTGTACTCATTTTCATCGAAATTCATTATTAGTAGTCGTATCAATAGTTGTGAACAATTTAATTAAATATCAATGTGCTTTAAATTATGATTTTTGGAGTGCAACTTTAAAATTATAACTTTAGCATAGAAGCACCTAAATCGCACAAAAGCAATTGTGAACCAATTGTTAGAATACCGAAAAATGACTTTTCAACCAAAAAACTACTAAAAGTAAATAAAATAAAAATCTTTTATTTTGCACATCAGCACATCCATTGTTCAGACAGGAAATTGAAATCGATTTCAATTTTAGCTTTATGTTCACAAGAAAGTAATATTTTTTTTATGTAATTAAATCATAATTATTAAAAATCAATTTTTAATCATTTATTATTATTAAACTATGTAAACAACTATAAAAACAACTCTCATAAAACAACAAATATGTTGCTAGATTTTTCTCAATCCTCAAACGTTAAATGGTTGAACTTCAAACCCAGATAGTAGAAGCAAAAGCCCGTAATTACCATGACAATGTGCAGCGCCCTTTTCCGCGAGATTAATGGCCACCGCTGGCAGCCGTCACTCATTAAATTGATGAGCGATGACGCGGACTGAGGAGGGCTGCGAAAACCACGGAGGAAAAACAATGTTTTTTTAATGTAGCTATTCTCTTTACATAGGCTTTCATGTATCTTTAGTTCTTTATCTCTAGATAACTTTTACCACATACTACACATAAAATACATACGTATTAGCAAAACGGAAAAACCCGAAAGGACTGTGCAAAATTAATTTTCAGGATAATTAATTTTTTTGGACACTTCGTTCATCATTTTACTTGTTATCCAAAACTATGAGTATTGTTTTTAATCCCCCATAACCGATTAAAACAATGTTTCCGATCCAACATCATAAATATTCTACTTTTTGTTTTGGCACACTATTTATTATTCCACTGTTCTTTAACAATCCGCTGTTCTCCTCGGCTGTAGTTTTGCTCTGAACTGGTTGCGGACTCATTGCATCTAATGGCGTGAAGCGAACCGGATTGAGCGCACATTTGGAGGCCCAATCGTTATGTAATGCCAGGAACAGTTTTATTAATTATTTAACAATATAGGTGCTTAACTACTCTTAGGGCTGATTTTTCAATAGTCAGATAACTTTTATTGGAGGAATAAAAATAGCGGTTTGACATATTAACGAAAAAAAAACAAATTGGGGTCACGACAAATGTCACGTCAGCAAAAATAAAGTGTTACTAATATATGGTTTGATTTAACCATTTATTATTGTTCTTACTTTTCTCTTTCATATTGACAGTACGACATAACAGATTACTTTTTTTTTGCCCATGGGAAATAATTTTCCCCACTCTGAGCGGAGCGGAGGGGACTGTCAGATTCGTACTGACTATAACCCACCCAGGTTTTTTCTATTGCATTTTATGTTCCGGGGCCGAGGCCGTATCTTTCAAACAACCCGCAATCCTGGCAGATGGTGGCCCTGGCAGGCTCCTCTGCTTTACATAGCAGATTACTTGAGATCAATTATAGGGGGGCAGTGTTTATGTCTACTTCAGTGCAGGTCTCTAGGCACTTTTCGTGTTTTATGGTTTGTTTGGAATCACTACTGATAATCATCATATTTTAGTTACAAAAAGATAACTATGGATGTTAAACTCAGAGACTTATTTCTAGTTCAATGGTACCTTCCTTTGCTGTAATGTTAGTCTTGCCATCTATAATACGTTTGAACTAACAACCAGGAAAGGATACAAATGCCCAAAAATATAATATTCCACTACTAATATTATAGAATATTATAGTTGCCGTTCAATGATAGCGTCGTAAACCCAAAAATGTGAATGTGACAATAAAACCAAGTTTTATTGAGTTTATTCAAGTCATAAGCGACAGCGGATACATTTTTTAAAAATAAATTTTAGCATATTTCGCTGACCAATCAGCTCGCTAACGTCGATACTGAGCAAAATCATTCTAAAAGAAGCAACATATGTCGTTACCGTAATACTGAGACCAGGTCTATTTTAAAATTGAAGACCGAATCATATACGCGGTAAGCTGTAAGTTACTGATATTATTGAAAAGTTAAAACGTTTTTTCGTAGATGGGAAATTATTAAATAACTTACCCCGCTACGATACGCTCTGGGCGAAGTGGGGGTGAGTGACAGACTTTTATTGACTGAAACCCATTCATGTTCCTTCTTTTACCGTTTATGATCCGGGGCCGCGGTATTTCGAACGACCCACAATCCGAAAATTAAACCGTTCAAAGATGTATGACGAGGCTGACTTCTTGCTTCTGAGGATGAAATCTCTTAGAAATCAAAGATTAAAATAAAACTATGTCTGTGACTGACTGAGAAACTAAATCAATAATTATGTTTTAAACTTTTTACAACCTTTGAAAAACGTAGAGAAATTAATTATATTATTGGCACATGTCCTAGAACTAAAAAATCATGAGATGCATTCGGACGTCGTGTTTGTGTATTTTTTTCTCATGAAGAGGAAGCCAGTGTTTTATCAGTGGAAAGACACCGAAGCATTTGCCTATATTATAGCAATCCATAATTCAATTTTGTACCGAGCGAAGCCGCGGACAAAAGCTAGTAACGTATAAAATCATTTTTTTAACCGACGAAAAAAAGGAGGTTCTCAATTCGACATGTATATTTTTTTTTTTTTTTTTTTTATGTATGACCACGCATAACTTTTTACTGAGACGTCCGATTTGAAAAATTCTTTTTTCATTGGAGAGAGTATATTTCAAAGTTGGTCCCATTTTAAATTGAAAAAAAAAATCCGCCCCTAAGGGTGGAAAAATAGGGGTTGATTAATTTTTTTTCATGCTAAGTTTGCAATTGTGAACCGATTTTGTTTAAATTTGAAACACATATGTAGTTCTGATGATAATACGACGTCAAAATGATCTGATGATGGATGATGGAGACAGGAAATACTTGCATTTTGCAAGAGGTCCTCAACAGTTTAAAGCAGCGATATATCGTGTTTCAACTCATTTCATGCACGTTGACGACAACTTTAGACCTAGCTGGAGAATAGCGCTGTTATCGAAGGTCTGACGATGGAGACGGAAGGCTTTTGAAAGAAGTTCTTATCAATTTACCGCCGCTATATTGTGTTTGGGCTCGTTTTATTAACCTTGATGAGGACTTTGAGCCAATCTGGATAATTACTATCACTGAAGATCTGAAGATGGAGACGGAAGGTATTTGCAAGACGTTCTCAACAGTTTACAGCAGCTATATCGTGTTTGGGCTCATTTAATGCACCTTGACGTGATCTATAGACCTAGCTGGAGAATTACGGTCATGGAAGGTCTGTTGATGGAGACGGGAAGTATTTACTAGACATTCTCAATAGCTTACAGCAGCTGTATTGTGTTTAGACTCATTTCATGTACGTCGATGAGAACTGTTGATGCCTTGCTGGAGTATGATTGTCATCAAAGCTCTAGCGGTGGAAATGGAAGTCAGTTACAAGAGGTCCTCTACAGTATAACGCCACATGGACTTATTTTCTTGAACTTTATTAAAAACTTTAGACCTTACTGGATTATGCGTGTCATCGACGGACGGATTCCCTTATTTGAAAAAACATAATAAGTGTGTTTTAGCCATTACTGCAAGAATTAGATATCTGTATATGTGCAGTGTATAGTGGGTTAACCTTTCAGTAGCTGCATTTCAGTCAGCGCGCTCATCATGTGGATTAACACCTTATTTGGTCAAAATTTGATAATGATGCTAATGAAATGTAGTCCCAGGTCAATTCATGCTTTATCGAGGGTCGTCCCTTGAAGTTTAAGTAAATTGACGGCCCAGCTTAGAATTACGGGCAACATCATGCGTTCAAAAACATTTCTAGTACGTGTTCTTTTGAAAATTGCAACCAATCGAGGTCTAGCAACACAGTCATTGCTATCACTCTATTTCCTTTGCTTTCATTGTTAACACAATTCTTCAGATTTTTGGTAGGTACTAGAATATCTAGAGGTATATTCCCAAAGACTCGATAGTGTTTCGAATTCATGGTAGTCATCTTAGTACTTGTCAACCTGTTTGACGGTAAGGAACATTCTTATCGAAGCTCCCATCCCCGAATCCTTCATCTTACGCTCTGTTCGCCTATCAAAGATTTTTATTATATATCAAAAGCAACTAATGTGGGTTCAAAATAATAGCTACCAAATATTTAGTAGTGTCGAAGTATACCAAAAAATCGACGAAAAAGGAAATTAGATAGCAAAAGACAATATTTTATTTTAAAAAGCCGAAAAATTTAAAATTTTATACCAATTAGATTAAGTAAAGCAACAACAAATTTGTTGTAAAAGAAAACCAAAAAGAGTAAAATAAAAACTTTTTAACAAAAAATTGAACCGACGAAAAGTGAAAAATAAAAAACCTTTTAGTCTAGCTAAGCTCCAAAGTTAAAGTATGAGATTAATTTTGAGGCGGCGCCAACAAACAATGATCGACGATCAATCAAGTTGTCAACGTATACCATGGTTACGTTATGAAAGTCAATAAATAGTTTGTTTGGCGCCGACTTGAAATTAATCTCATACTTTAACTTTGGAGCTTAGCTAGACTAAAAGGTTTTTTATTTTTCACTTTTCGTCGGTTCAATTTTTTGTTAAATAGTTTTTTTAACTGTTATAATCGCTATTCGCTCATAAACTAGACCGTAGAACATTTTCAGCAGCATGTCACCAAAAGTTAGAAGATTATCAAGTTACGCTTTTACGGCATTCTTCGCAAAGTCCTCTCGACACCGGGGATATCAAAGATACCTCGAAAATGCCATTATATCACCGTCAACTCGTTTAATAGCTTTTAGTGGATTCGTTGGGAAAGAAGTGAAAATATTTACGAAAACAAAAACTTAAAGGGTATATCATTTTGCCGGGGTTGCGGGTTGTTCGAAAATAAACCGCGGCTCCGGAACATAAAGGGCAAAAGAAGAAACATGGGTGGGTTTTAGTCAGTAAAAGTCTGACACTTACTTTTCCAAGTTATTTGATTATTTCCCATCCGCAAAGAAGGGTATTTCGTTCTGAAAAAATGAAATGTTTGACACACGGATTAGCGATGGTAATTGTAAAATAGAATAAGCGTTTTCTTTTGACAAAATAGATAAGTAAACTTACATGTATTTCCCATAAGGGTAGGCAGGAGCACCTGTTAATATTGATATATACAACCTTTTCGTTTCAAGAAATCATTTTCAAATATTTGCTTTGGAGTAACATTTACAGTCTCACTGTGAGACGATGTTAAAAACTATTTACCTACTTATTATGAAAACGCAATTAGTGAGAACAGCTAGGTTTGCAAGAACTTGCGCGGACTCTATATGAGAGTTTAATCAGGAGTAACATGCCAAGGGCAAAATTCACTTACTTGCTGTAACCAGACTTTGCTTTGACCTAGCTATTCTCCGCACGGTTTTGCCTGTGTTCCCGTAGTCATTTACGCTACTGTTCAGCTTCCCTAGCTCGCGGCGTCATAGGTAGCCTGTGACACTCACAATTAAAGTGGCTTTCTATTATTAAAAGAATAGAGATTATCCCCTATAACCTCACAAACTTACAAACTTCACGTCTTTATAATATTAAGACCTCATTTATACCTTATTATTTAGCATATAATGTTTATATTCCTATCAGTCAATGAGCGCTGTTTGCTAATTAAAATTATTTTACAAGTTAATTTTGTTGGGTTTTCAAAGTTTTCTTTAAAAGAAAAATAAAATGAAGAAGAACATACCATCACGCATGTAATCTTCAAAGGGCGAGGCAGAGGTGAACAAAGAGCCCACATTTTGCCAGTACTATTCAAATCCAATATAATAGAGGCAAATCTATTGCCCTCACAAGATAAATCACATGTTTATAATAAAATAATTTTACTAACATACATGTCATATAAAACTATTAAACCATAACTTGCCAAGACAAATTAGTCAAGTCATTAACTTAAGACGCAGAATGGTTGAGTGTCAATTAAGTAAGACTTAGGAGACTAGGCGAACAGAAGTATCGTGGAGGTCTCATCAATATGCAGGGTCACATAACCTCACCGGACCGTTGAGAAATTAAACCGTTCGCGACGAAATGTTTAAGGGCAATTGCTTTTAATAACTGAAATGAATTTTGGAATTTATTGTGTTCGGTCTGTGAAAATAGACTGTTGAAACTTTAATACAGACTTGTACTTTCATAAAAAATGTGGTTAGTTTTTGTAGTTTAATAGTCTCATATTCATTTTATTTGCATAGCACACGGAATGAAAAATAAGTACTAAAATCAAAGTGAAGTCGTTACGCTTTCCTCTGTGCGACACACTAGCATATTATATATTTATATTTGTGGAGTTTTATTTATTTAAGGTTTTATTTAATTTAATTTTTTGTTCCATAAGGATTTTGTTTTAACTATAAAGTGTCGAATGAAGTAATAATTTTATGCTGCCCCTATTATTCAATGATAGTTAGACATCCTTTTTCGGTTATGACGTTTAAAGTTCTTCACACTATACTGATCAAATTTCAAGGTCACATTTTTCATCGCCGGATAACTAAAACCTGCAGAAAAAAAATATAAATTTGGCAGAACTTAAAAAAACGACCCTACAAAATAAACGATGTAATTTACTTATTCTAACGAGATGGCGATCATAAAGTTATAACACGACAGAAGCTAACTCTGTCTTCGTATTAAATGATAAATCTCAGAAAAAGAAAATTGGAAACGTCTTCAAAGCAATTTATTTCAGCTTGTTATATAAATATGATATTAATATGCACAGACAGAAAAGAGCAGCTGCAACTGTGTAATTTTTCGTTTGGCGCCGATCCAGAGGCTGTTTTTTTTAATAACCAGATATTTTCCGAGGCACAAAGTTAAGTGCGCCTGCAGCTTTATGCAGCTCTTTAGATACACAAGCGTTAAGAGAAAAAAATCTTATATTTTTCTAGAGGTTTTTGGTCTCAAAATGACAAGATAACTTTGTGAAGAAACTCAAGTTACTAAAAGTGAGCCAAGAATATTTATAATTCAGAACTTAAAAATCGATAACTAACTATACACATTTGAAACACACACCAGTATATTCAATAATGTTATGACTTGATACATCCAGAGGGAACGAACACACTCAAAAAACCAATACCAAGATACATCTTGGTATTAATTTATCTTTAAAGTCAACGAGCGAAAATTTCATTAATATTTTTCTAAGAGAATATCTAATAAAAACTTTTGTCAACGAAACAAACAAAAAATTTAAAAATTTAAAAACACCCCCGACCCAAAACAGTACGCAATTATTATGACAAAAGGTTAAAAATGCTAAACCCTATAAAAACAAAAAAAATAACTTTTGACACTACGTAAGTACCAACTAAAGCATGTCAGACTATCTACTCGGGACTTTGTGCCAGCTTTATGTCGGAGGCGTAACCGTTAATTTTAAACAGCAAATGGTTATCTTGGCCTGCTGTTGACCGTACGTATGAAATTTTTGATTAAATTTTGTCGTGTCGGGGGACCGCTCTAATTTATTAGCCTAACGTTAGAAGCACACATTAAGAAGTCCTCAATCCCATTGTCATTTTTCATACAAATTTTTTGAGTCGTTCGTAAGATTGGGGGTCAAAATTATTGTTTATCATTTATTTAGATAGAGTACTTATAAAGTTTTTTTTGATTTCGTTACTTACGTTAACATTTTCGTTATAATTTAAATATTATTTTGTTTACTTATCTTCTTCTTTCTTTACAAGTAAATCTTGTGAGTCGTACTATTCGTCTGTTTTAATTTTTTGTCCAGTGTTATTGTATCATTTAGTGTAGCTGTGTACATATTTAGTTTTAAAATACGAATTTTGTGATTAGGTAGGAATCATTTGATTTAGGTAAGTATTTTTGAAGGTAAAAAGCGGTCCCCCGACACGACAAAATTTAATCAACAATTTCATACGTACGGTCAACAGCAGGCCAAGATAACCATTTGCTGTTTAAAATTAACGGTTACGCCTCCGACATAAAGCTGGCACAAAGTCCCGAGTGGATAGTCTGACATGCTTTAGTTGGTACTTACGTAGTGTCAAAAGTTATTTTTTTTGTTTTTATAGGGTTTAGCATTTTTAACCTTTTGTCATAATAATTGCGTACTGTTTTGGGTCGGGGGTGTTTTTAAATTTAATTTTTTATTTCATGCTTTTTGAAGGAGCTCTTTAGTTTTTCATTCTTTCATTTAATTTCTTTTATTTTTCTTGCCATTTAAGGGTAATTTTGTGTTTTATTTTTAAATTTTGGTCTTTCTAGATTTTCAGCAAAGATATAAATCGGTTTATCCGTTTCATTCGCCACATCCCATTTCCAGCTTCAGGTCCTCGTCAATTAGAAACATAAAGAGAACTAGTTAAGACAAATCCAACGAGCCCAAACTCGATGGGTCTACAAAAAGGCAGTCCAGGGTTACGTTTCCTACCTTCGAGCCCTATCACCAGACCAGCTCAGAGGTTCCAGATTTCCAGCACCAGGTCCTCGTCAATTAGAAACATAAAGAGAACTAGTTAAGACAAATCCAACGAGCCCAAACTAGATGGGTTTACAAAAAGGCAGTCCAGGGTTACGTTTCCTACCTTCGAGCCCTATCACCAGACCAGCTCAGAGGTTCCAGATTTCCAGCACCAGGTCCTCGTCAATTAGAAACATAAAGAGAACTAGTTAAGACAAATTCAACGAGCCCAAACTCGATGGGTTTACTAAAAGGCAGTCCAGGGTTACGTTTCCTACCTTCGAGCCCTATCACCAGACCAGCTCAGAGGTTCCAGATTTCCAGCACCAGGTCCTCGTCAATTAGAAACATAAAGAGAACTAGTTAAGACAAATTCAACGAGCCCAAACTCGATGGGTTTACTAAAAGGCAGTCCAGGGTTACGTTTCCTACCTTCGAGCCCTATCACCAGACCAGCTCAGAGGTTCCAGATTTCCGGCACCAGGTCCTCGTCAATTAGAAACATAAAGAGAACTAGTTAAGACAAATTCAACGAGCCCAAACTCGATGGGTTTACTAAAAGGCAGTCCAGGGTTAAGTCTCCTATCTTCGAGCCCTAACAGCAGACCAGCTCAGTGGTTCCAGAAGATATTATTGTTTCAAATTTCAGATCCTACATAATATGCTCGCGAGTAAACTGAGCGTGGAACATTCCTATCACACCTAACAAACGACCTGATGACCTTGAAGACCTGAACCGATTTCCACCAAACATAGCTAAGAACACTCTCGACTGATATACCTTTCAAACAAAAAAAAACCGCATTAAAATCGGATCATCCGTTTGGGAGCTACGATGCCACAGACAGACACATACACATTTACACACACAGACACGTCAAACTTATTATAACACCCCGTCGTTTTAGCGTCGGGGGTTAAAAACATCACAGTCATTTTACACATTTTAATTTTTTTTAACTATATTTTCGAGCCGTTTGGAGTTAAAACTCTGGGACCGTGGGGTCCTTGTGCTCACAGCCTTTTTAACCCTCGGCATGCCTGGTAGGGTCTGTCAGACCCACTACGGCAGAAAAACCGTTGTATTTTATTCAAATTTGAATTTTGAGCACACCCGCAAGCTGTAGCTGGCCATAACGAACCACTCAATGCTTTCCGCCCGCTACCTCACTCCGGGACGCGTTCCCACAACGAAAAGACTTGTTTAAAGTGCTCTCTCTACTTGTAATTCATAATAATTGTTAACAAAACGCTCAAAGCTTAATTTTATGTTTAAAACGAACAAATTTTCATTTAAAATTTAAAAAATAAAGATCGTTGATTTGTAAAACGATTTTTATGTCTAATCCTAATATTAGTATGTAATTTCATTATAAAACAAATATTTTTATTTATTAACTGCAATATGTATATGAAATAGTGATCTAAAACTGGGTCTGACAGACCCACCAGGCATACCGCGTCACTTCTTGCCACCAGGCATACCGAGGGTTAAGGAAATTTCAAAACGTTTGGTTGACACTTCCCGTGACCCAAGGGCTGGCTTTTACTTTGGCCAGAGGCTTAGCGTTGCCATACAACGTGGCAACACGGCCAGTCTCTTGGGGACATTGTCAACTGACAGCGTTGATGACGAATTTTTTGACACTATTTTTTAATTTATTTATAAGTTTGGTAGTATATTTAATTTCATATTCTGACAAATATGTTGTGTGAATAAAATACTTATGATTGACAAATATAAATAAAATGAATATGGGCCCACCTCAGTCAGAAGTATATTTACAACTTTCGATCAAAGAAATAAAAATCGGCCCACAAAAATTAGCAAATTAATCAGTGAAAATACATTAAAAAAACGGTCATACAATGAACTTCCACTTTTTTTGAAGTGTGCCAAAAAAAAATTATGCTTTAATTCAATGAAACGAGGCGTATGTATATCCACGAAAAATAAATGGCTACTAAGCATAATTTATTAAAATTGCCCACAGAATTCTCGGTAACTTGGTCCCGTTAACCTGACGCCCTATAAATGCAAATGCCTTATATAACGGTACCGAAACAGAAATTATTTCCACGAAATACAGATTGTTTATGCAGTATAAACCAATTTGCAGCTCTTCGGAAAATATTATCTTTGCGGGAACTTGGCTTTGGTCGTAAGTCAATTTATGTATGGGTGTAATCATGTTGCATCTACATAACCTCGGGGTAGGTAGAAAGTATAGACCTTTATATAAACTGACATGGTCACTAACTATTATTAACACTTAAAAAGGGATATTTACCATGTTTGTTATTTATTCTGAGTTTCCGATATTCGCCGATCGATGTTGCAAACGCCATGATCACGGATGAACTGAAGTAATTGCAGGTACCACTGTCACCGTCACTCACAACTCGATTTTGTTCTCGACACTCAACTGGATGTTGCTCTCGACACACAAAACTCACCGTATCCGGTCGCATTTTTTTTCCTTACTTTTTGGGTTTTTACACAATTGATACCTTTATGTTTCTTTTTTTCAAATCTAGAGGGCGACCTCTACCGAGCTTAAACACTCACCACCTATACATGCGAAATATGGTCGTAGTCGTACTTAAGACTTACTTCTGCCTAACCTTTACGAGACTAAAAGCGTGGCTGTGTGTATGACAGTTTTTAAGCTTCTATCGCGGGCTTTGAGCGCGGGGACCGAATCCAGAAATTCCGTAACGAAAAAAAACCTGACGCTCCCCACTCCGACGGGCACGGTGGTGTGGCTTGTCTAACGTCGTTTACACAATACGGTCGGTTATTTCAATCCCGATTCCAATGTTCTAATAGCGTGTTTGGTAGAGAATCGGATAGTCAATCGACATTACGCTGGATCAAACCCAAGGTCTTGTTTTTCTTTTTGCGACTTCTTTTCATTGGAAGTACTTTTTAAATATTATATTTAGTTTTTTATTTTTTGTCTAAGTTGATAAAAAAATGTTTCTTTTTGCGACTTCTTTTCATTGGAAGTACTTTTTGAATATTTTATTTAGATTGTTTTTATTTATTGCATAAGTTGATAAAAAATGCTATGCAATAGCTTTACCGCGGCAGTCCCCGAGTGCCACACGTATTTTTTTTTATGAGGATGAGTCGTCAGTTTTATAACCTATGAGCTAACGGATTCCTGGCAGTTGTTTCTTTAGGTGGTAACTAGGTAGAATATCGACCGGAGCGTGCCATAGACTCCCACGCGTTCCATCGTTTTGTCTCGTCGATAAAAGATATTTGGAGCGCTGGGCTATTGAGTACTGGCCAATTTGGTACTGTCTATACTGCCCTCATAAGCCAAAAAGCGGTATCTCAAAAAAATACAAATTTCTGATTTTTGTTGCATCTGATAGCTTAACAAATTCCCTACAGGTTAAATTAAGTTACATGGCGCTATCTCAACCAGAAACCACCTAAAACCTACTAAGAAAATATTGCATATCTCAAATTTATACGATATTACTAAGGAGCTGAGAGGTATATCATTATTTTTAAACACAATGGCCGTATATTTACTTACGGTGGAATCGCTTAGAAAAGTTCTTATAATTGCTGGGAAAAATTTCTTAGAACATTGGCGGTATCTGTTGAATGCGTAGCAAACTATTGATTGTACGGCTCTTGCGCTTAGTAAAATTAGGCGAAAATAGTTCGCAAAATGTGAGATGCCGCTGCCCTCGCAGTGTTTTTTGCACAAAACTAAACGCTAGCTGATGGCCAATAAGGGCGATATTTAAATGTAAATCTATCAATCATCGTAATAATATTTACTAACTACAATTAATAAATATAATAACTTGCATGAAGAATATCATAATTATACTTTTGTCCATCTGTATTTATTTATTATTTTGTAATCTTTGTATATGTAATTAGAATATTTATTTAAGTATGTGCTCCGTTCTGTGTCCGTGACACCACTAACTGACCCTGTCAGAATACCAACGCTGTGTTATTTTTATCTTAAAATATCGCAGCTTATGCTGAGACAGGGACCTTTCTAGCCTCGCACAGACACAATAACCTTGTCTGTACTATTTTATTTTAATTTTTTTACTGTTTTACTTGTTTTGTGCGAGTCCCAAATAAAAGATTTTCTTTCTTTCTATATAAAACTAAATATGCGCAATCAGCCTTCCTGGTAAACTCACTAGAGCTGTAATTTCATGAATCTGTTACTATGTTCAAATGTAGATACTCTGTAAACCTGTTGAATAATAATTAAGACAAATTGATTCATACGAAATACACTATAGTGGTTTACTGAGTGTTTCCAGCTAAATAAATTAGTTTCGGGCTAGTAGAGGAAATTGCTAAATTAGAACATACAGTTGCATTGATCTACGAACTGCCAACTTCTTGTGGTATGCGGGTAGAATGAAACTATTCGGAAGGTTCGATTTTCAAACAAGATGTCGTGGGATTGCGTTACTCTCCTTCACTGGTACTTTAGTTAAAGTTTGTTTAGCATCCTGACCACTTCGTTGTTGGCAAGTTCAAGCAAACTATTGTCATGTGAGCTTGTTATTATACATATTATATTCCAATCGTGATAAGTTTAGTACTGAAAATAGTCGTAGCACTGCGGTTTAGTTCTGTTTATGATTGCAAATCGTGAAAAAACTTACAACAATACTAAATGTGTATTATACAAGATGTTACTTAAAACAAGGGGCATGCATAAAGAGCGTGCAGAATCAAGAAAATGAACAACATTCTCTATGAGACTAATCGCAAAAATAACACCTGCTGTTCTATACCTACATTTAGGATCACAGTCATCTTTTTTTTTAATGTATAGTTGCTGTTTTCTTTTCATAGTTCAGAATTAGTCCAATAATTAAAGTTGCTCAGGAGGAGACTCTCTGGTTAGGCAGCTTGATCAAGGTTTTGATACAGAAAGCGGTACTCTTGGACACGGCTCGTATTGTTAGGAGGTTCCTTTCTCTGGAACTTTGATCGCCGGTAGCTTGGACGCTCTTCCGGTCACCGGAGGACTACTAATTATTGTATTTTTATATGTTTAATTTATTTATGAATGAGAAATGTGTAAAAATACAAAAATATGTTTAAAAATGAATAAATGAAATAAAGTTATCCTTTACTCTTTTATAATATGTCAAAAATTTTACTTATCACATGCTCTATGCATTGGTAGTGATCATCATGTATCCATGTAGTTACCATCCATACCAACAGGTTGTTGTTTCGGTCTGGCTGTTTGTTTATATGAGATGAAATAAAAGTAAACGCATCAGAAAAAACAGTGCTCTACATCGGTTTGATAGTTACCGTACCTTCTAAAATATCCAATTACAGCACATTTTATTATTATTATTTATTTATTTTAAAGGCATCAAACCCAATACAAAAACACAAATTAAAATTAAAATACTTATAAAATACATAAAAAAATACATAAAATGTTATGTTTATGTTAGAGAAAAAACAACAATGGTCAAAGACACAAAAAAATAACTTTAAAGACTATATTTGGTAATAAAAACTTACCGAGGTACTAGGAAAACAGCTTTAAAGAGAGTTCTAAACTTTCATTCAACTCCTTTTAATCGAAATCGCTAAAGTCAGCATTTTTGAAGACTGTGTTATGCTAATACGGGGCTCATTATAATATTCTAGAAATTAAGCACATTTATGATACATGTCTTTGATTTTGCTGTAATATGTAGCAATGTGAATCTTCATGAAAAAACACGGAATTTTCAAGTGCAATATCAATCAGGTTACAATAAATCTAAGTTGTAATTATTTCAACCGTCAATTAAATAATTATAAAAGCCAATTGAATATAAGAATTCGTTTTCTTAATTATTCACTGCTTGATCAGTCAAACAGTAATATCTATAAAAAATGTGTGTGTGTGTGTGTAATGTGATGGGCGATAATAGTAATCGAAGTGGCCATGCAATAAAATGAAAGGCATATAAATGAATTGAAACGATACGATTTCAATACATCACGTATAATCCGCTACATACGTGGATTGAAATCATTTTCATTTCAGTGTAAAACGGGGAATCGTCGAATTTATCGAACTATAAAATATTTGAACAACTTGTATAATCACATGGCGAAAAGACTTTATTTTGGAAACAAAAATGCAGTAGAGGTAAACGAAACTTGAATGCCTGGGACTTACAGCATATCAAGTTTAGCGGCACTATGAAATGTACTACTGCAAAAAGTGCTACAGCGTTATCTATGAAACAAACGAAGATCTCACATGAAATACTTACATTGGGTCATTCGCGACTTAAGGCTACATAGAAGAACCCAATATCTGTCGTGCAGTACCAGACACAACACCCGTTTTTTTTTTTTCGGGTGGGAAATCATCCAATGACAATGGCAAATGGAATGGCATGTCAGACTTGTACTGACTAAAACCCACCCATGTTCCTTCTATTGCCCTTTACGTTCCGGGGCCGCGGTATCTCTTTCGAACAACCCGCAACCCCGGCAGGCGGAGGCTCTGGCAAGCCCCTCTGCTTTGCTGACTCTCTTTGAGGCGCGCGTGAAACACGAACGCGCTGTCGACACGGCCTGTCGTCAATCGACGGACGGACGGTGAACTACCCATTGCTCACCGCCCACAGGCCCGCATCTACGGTGGCCGGGAGTCGTCTCGCGGCGCCCGGCGCCATGGGCGTCTCCCGCGGCGGCTGGGTTGGGCAGATGTTCTCTCCCTCAAACGCCCGGCCACCTCCTTTGCTAGCATTACTGCTTCGCAGAAGGTGGTGACCGCTTCCCATTCCCTCTCGCTCCGGACCATGGCCTGAACCAGGGCCGGACGCGAGAGATCGCCGCCGCCGATCGCCTCTACGAGGGCACGGCGGTGCTCCGCCCAAGCTGGGCAGATCGCCACTGTGTGCTCCACCGTGTCCTCAGGGCGATCGTCACAATGGTGACACCCGGGCGCTTCCTCCCGCCCGATGATGTGCAGGAACCTCCCGAAACTTCCGTGTCCGGTGAGGACCTGCGTCAGGCGGTAGGTGAGGACGCCATGACGCCTCTCCAGCCACTCCTCAAAGAGGGGACTTACCGCCACTATTGTGGCGTGCCCTGCACGGGGTTGT
Organism: Ochropleura plecta; assembly: GCA_905475445.1. Taxonomy (NCBI): domain Eukaryota; kingdom Metazoa; phylum Arthropoda; class Insecta; order Lepidoptera; family Noctuidae; genus Ochropleura; species Ochropleura plecta. The sequence continues at coordinate 4,307,492 of FR997744.1, read as the reverse complement.
GACAGTCGCTCTCTCCATGCCACCATGAGATCGCACCGGAGGTCCGCCCGCCGAGCGGCAACTTGCCGCGGCAGCGGGTTTTCCCCCCAGTGTAGTGCCTCCGCGCGCCACTCAAACAGGCGCGCGAGGACTATCGCCTCCAGATCCCACACAACACCCGTTTGGCCAACACCTGATCTTCATGCCCCATTTTTTTTGTTGGATTTTGCGGAGCGGGTGGGGGGGAATGTCAGACTATTACTGGCTAAAACATGTTCCTTTTTATGGCCTTTATGTTCCGGGCCGCGATATCTCTTTCAAACAACGATAAGAAATTTCCGAAAACCCGGCAGGCGGTGGTCCTGGCACGCCCCTCTGCTTTGCTGACATCTCTTTGAGGCGCGCGTGGAACACTAACCCGGCCTGTCGTCAATAGACGGATGGAAGGGGAGCTACCCATTGCTCACCGTCCATAGGCCATATAGTGAGTTTCCAATAACCGTTTTTTTTTTGTAGGAAAACATATTTTATAGCTCTATTAACTTCGCATACTTCCCACGATTCAAAATAAGAAAAACAATTTCGTCACGTGAGGATTGACATAAAATGGCACCCTGTGGATACTGAACTCAGGTCTATGTCACAAGAATTACGAGTTTAATGAATGTTTACCTACTATTAATAGCATTGCTCACTATCGGACATTGCAATGCTCTTTTCAACAATCCCGCTACCTTTCCATGCCTCGACGGCTGAACTGATTAAGATAAAATATTTAGTGTACAGGTACACGATCTTAGAGACTATTTATCTTGGTAGTACGTTTCCGTGGGATTATGTTCTGCCTCCAAGCAGATGAAGTCACGGGCAAATACCAGTACAGAAGCCAACTTGCGGAGCTTTCCTTACAGCTTTATGAAGTAAACTGTCACTTTACAACTTTTAATAAAATTTTACACCCAAAACTCATGTACCCTAAACATAAAACCGCTTCCGCATATAACTTGTGACATAAGGACGTTTTTACGATAGTCGCACACACCGACTATTTTTACGAGCGGTATCCTTGCGGCAACGAATATGTGAACTTTAGTGCGCCATGTACGAAGTTAGAATCGTAGACTTAATCCATACGGTGTACAAAACTGAGAGCTGTTTATCATTATCAACTATCTCAAAGTTTTAAATATTAAAACGCCCTCGTTTTACCTTAAATTGGCCTATCAAAGAGGTCTAGCATTTATAGTCAATGAAACAAGACTTGGTATTAAATCAAAAATAGCTAAAAATGGTAGACAAAAATAATTATCTTAAACGATTTGAACGCGATAGTCACTTTTCTAGAGCCCCTGATATTATCACTTCATTTTTAAAGCTTTTCCGCAGCTAGGAATTTCTCCTGTATCGGGGATGTGTTTAAAAACATTTAAAGTCCCTTATAAAAAGCCAGTACAAATATCTGTAGGTCATACTAATAAAACGACGTAAGTGCTTAACACAGACTATAAATATGTTTTATTTGATATCGACTTAACAACAAAATGACAATAATTAACATGACTAAAGTAGAGGGCACTAGTGGTACAAAATTACAACACATACAATTATTTATTACTTGTGGTAGATTTTATAGCTGCACGGTTATTGAATGGCACTGGCAGAAGAACACTATTTAGTAAACATAGCTTATCATTACAAAATTCGTCTACATTGGTGTCAATAGAAAAGTGCCCAGACAGCTGGGAGAATTTTAAACTCAAAGCATTTATTTTAATTGGGACATTACAGGCATTTTTGAATGTCAAGAAATAAAAGGATGAAGCTACAGTCCCAGTCACAAGGCATAATAACTTTTGAGAGTACTGTAGTTGGTTACCACGTTGGTTGCGTTGGCAATACTGATATAATGGTGACAATTCTTTTGTCACAAGCTAAACTAAAACTTCTCAAATAAATACTAAAATTTTGTTGAATCCTGTCAAACGACATTTCCTCTTCTAAAATTAGTGACACAATTTAACCATATAGTTGGAAAGCGTTAATGATAGTTTAGTTACTCAATTTAGAGAAATTGGCAATGGCGCAAAATAGTGGTTGTCAATCTAAATTGGACAATCTTTAATCGAAACTAAAATGGTGTGGAATAAAATAAATTGTGATTAGGTTTATCATTTTAATTTTAGCCCAGTTTAATGCGGTGGTTCACCAAACGCCGGCACCAATACGGCATTAGTTTAAATAAAAACCGTACGACAAAATAATCAAGAAACTTTTATAAACTGAACCTTCTCACCATATTTTTACAGTACCATGTTCAATGTAATGCAGGTCTGAGTCAGCACACATGAACTAGCTCCGAGATAGATGTAATAAACTCCATTCGGTTACTCAGTAACTGCGCTTTTATCTTCAGAGGGAAATCCTGTCCACATTACTTATTAGATATAAGTAACATTGTAAACAAACTACTGATGATGATAGGGTTGTAAACAAATGGTGTGTTCCAAAATCTTAGTCTTATTCAAACGAGATGTAGTCGTAACTATTAACAGAAACGACAAATGTATGTAACTTTAATCAATTTTAACAGCCGCTCGGTTTGATCTTGAGCGTTTGTAACTAACCCGTGGATCATCGCTGTCTGAGTTAATTTTATTTTATTATAGTATTTAATTTATTTCTACACGCGTCCTTTTTTATTTTTTTTTAAATTGAATAAAAAAAACATTTTAAATCATTATTATTATACTGATAGTCGATACAAAGTGTGTCATATAACCCAGTACTAACTGAACTGTGGATATCAGGTAGGCAAATTGCTTCATGTAAAATGCTAGTATTCTGCTGTATCCGGTTTGACTGGAAGCCAAATCCCAAGTAGTTAACAAAAGTATAGGTAGATGATGAAGCAATTCACATGGGCAGCTTTACCGTTGCTGCGGTTATGGTTACCTCTGTAATATAGTGTCATACTCTCATCAATTCTGGAAATTATAAGTAGATTAATAAGGCAACAAACTTAATAACATGATAAGGTAATATAAGGCTGACTGGTAGAATTCTCTATCAGAACCAGCCCATTTTTGTCTGTGTAGACTTAGAGGGTTTGTTTTTTTTTCAGCTCCAAGGGACCACAGACTTTAAGATTCAAGATTTATTTATTTGCATAAACATGTGTAGATAATATACATGGTATGATGCTTATTATAGGTGTTACAAATAATTTTCAGGCTCAACATGTTTGACCATGGCTGGTGTACAAATTATATCGTTAGACAGTTACATTTTAAAATAGGTACAGTAATATAATTAAATTAACATTAATAGAAAATAAAATAAATACATTAAATAATTAGTCTATGGCTTTAATACCAAACCAATTCCCGAGATAAAGGGTCTTGACAGACAGACGGACATTAAAGTGATCCTAACAGGGTTCTGTGTTTTTCTTTTTATAGGGAACCCTAGTAAATGATGATTGGTAATGTTTAGGTTATCCTTGTCCATACTATCTTTGTTTCAATATAATATAGTTACAAACTAATTTGTGTGTATATTTGTTTTGTGCAATAAAGAATAAGAACTATGGTTCCAAATCTTGTATTCTTTTGTTCAATACTGGTAGTTGGAAGTTTCAAGTTATAATGTAGTATCTAAGGGCATTTAAATAACTAGCTGTGCCCAGCGGCTTCACCCGCTGCTCAGCTCTTAAGTGTCATAGAGTGGCGTATTATAGCCTATTCTCTAATATAACGTGGCATTTTATTGGTAAAAGAATTCTCAAAATTAGTTCATATCTATAGATTACCCCCTACAATCTCATAAACCTTAACTCTTTATATCATTATAGATTTTTTTAAGTTTTTTTGCAGCACAACACTTTACTTTAGCAATAAATCAGTCAATTCGTTTGATAGACTTTAAAGTAAATGGTTGTTCAAACATAAAATAAATAATGGACCAACAAATACCAAATATTTGGGAAACTCTGTAACCACATAATTTTAACAAAGTTGCCGAACGATCCAGTTACTCAATTTAAAGTTTAATGTCGTAACCGAAGCCAAAATTGAAGTCAACGTAAAGTTTACTTTGAACTCAAATTAACATTATTAACGGTAAGATTATTAAGATTTAAATTAAAGCGATGCATCTTAAAGTAATTAAGAAAATATGCGGTGAAGTATAGTTAGTACAATGTTCTTACTAATATTTTTTGGTAGTCTCTGAATTCTCCCACAACTGGTCAAATTACACCTTAAAGTAAGAAGCACTTAAGAGATACACACATATAATATAAATAAAGATAATACATATCGTAACTTTCCTTACCTCTAAAACTAACAAGAAACTCTTACCATCATCTTCTTCGCCGGTCGGCTCTTCAGATGAATCTGCTCAGTTCCTCAGGTCATGGAGGCGAGAGAGTACACGGTGGGATGCACATATTCCTTCGCCTGCATGGCCTGAGGAGCAGAGCACCACTGCTCCGGAATCCTCAGCTCTATTATCCTGGCGTTGGGGTAGGGTTTTCATTGCCAACTCATACAGTTACGTACAAAACGTATCCTAAGATTGAGACACAACAACGGTCTAAGAAGGGTTAATTTATCAGTTAATGGTTAGTTTAAAAAAAATATCAAACAGGTAGTATTTCATTTTAAGTATAAATCAATTATCGTCTTAATAGAAATATAATAGACAATATTTTCTATTTCAAAAATGTCAAACTACATTAATTATTCTTGAGAAAAAAGCTATCCGAGTGTTGATCTATTTAAAGTAATTTCACAAATGCAAGCATGAAGTTATGAGTTGAAGCACAAGGTAAGGCGATAAAGTACTAGGATAACATGAATTGCAGGCAATATAAAAGTGAGACATGGTCATTAGAATAATCTTATATCAAATCGTAGTCAAGTGGCACGTAGTCACGGCGCCAAAGTAGCTTTATTAATATATGGCTGAGAGCTTCTCTAACTCATTACATTTTGGCTGCAAATATGAACTTATCTATTTTATGATTGCCTGGTTATAGAAGGATCGAATGAGAAAGTGGGCAATTGTCGGTAATTATAAGTTATAGCTTTTAAGTAGACTGAACGAAGGAGGCAACTATTTAATTTACTGTTCATTGAACATTTTTTTTTCTAAAATAGAATAGAATATACTTTATTGCACAACAAACATTAAAACACAACTAGCCTATTGGCCAGCTAGCCACTCAATTGCCCACTGCTGGGCAAAGGCCTTTCCTAGTTCTCCTTCCAAACATTTAAAAAAAATTAAATTTGAACAATCAAAATAAACCAAAATAATCCTTACTAATATTATAAAAGCGAAAGTGAGTTTGTTTATTTGTTTGTTTGTTACCTCTTCACGCTTTAATGGCTAAACTGATTTCGATGAATTTTGGTACAGAGATAGTTGGGAACCAGGAGACGGACATAGGCTAACTTTTATTAAAAAAAAAGTGGGATATGAGGGAGAACGAGGGAAGAAAAGAGAAAACTTAGCGTTGCTATTACAAATCAATCAGGCGCAAGAGCAAAAACTGCAGGTCTGTTTGGTGTGTTATACCGAATTTAACGCGAGCGAAGCCGCGGGCGAAAGCTATTTCAACTATAAAAAAACTATAACAGGGCATCAAAAATGTCCTTTAACGCTGTCAGCTGATAATGTGCCCAAGAGACTGGCCGGGTAAAACTCCTCCCTTGGGTAGCGCTCTTTCTGTATTAATTTTAATATTGATCTATGTGGCTCATTGTAAGATACAGACCTTTCAAATTGAACGATTATTGCACTATACTCATAATGGGTGTGAAAAGACCCCTAATGAAGATGAAGCGGGTTTTTCACGTCCAAACCTGGGGAGCTTTCAAAGATCCAAATTTTCACAAGGTTTATTTTTAAATATGTGTTCCAATTTTTATTTTTTAACACGTGGGTTATAGCCAAGTCCGATAAATATTTTTTTTGTAACATCTAAAAATGTAGAATACCTCTGTTAAGGAAAAGCTTATTTATTCATCAACAACCTACAAGCGCTTATTTAATACTTAACCCTCTTTTCCCGCACAGAGGATAAGCTTGATAACTTTTTACAACATAAACTCCTTGCCTTATCCATAAATCTCGGGCAAAACACCCCATTCTAAAACAAGTGGGTGTCTTATACTGACAAAATCCTCGATATACAGCCTCATGTAAGTCCCAGAAGAAATGGCCCAATAACACCCCCTCTTCACCCCGTTTTGCCCCATTTTAAGGGCGTTTTCCGCATAATTCGCTAATCAACGTTAAGCTTAAGATTCTGGGTTATCCCTCCTGTACAATCTCTTTTTTTTTCTTCTAGTGACGTGACATAGAAATATCATTTAGAATTATTTGTGGTTGTTTTGAAAGCTCTGTGATACAGTTTCATGTGATTGTTAGTGTAATTTCGAGTTTAGTTTCAATTTTAGATTTAGATCTCTATGAATACATCCCTGATCTGTGTTTACTTACCGTCCGTTTCCACTTGGTTTAGTCACTGCTGGGTTAGAGACTGTATAGGGCTTTAAAAAACCTGATCTTAGATATCTTGCATAGCTAGAAGATTTGGATATTTAGTAAGCACAAAATACGTTCTTTTCACATTACCCTACCAGTTTAGATTACCAATTTATAAAATAATGGCGCGTAATACAGTTCAGAAATAATTGTTTTTAAATTGGACTCTAATATGATTGAAATTGGTTTGAATATTTAAAATACTCTACAAAGTTAAACCATTGAGTTCTGAAATAAAAATCAACGTTTCTGCAAACATTTACCCTCTTTAACATTCCGGATCGCAATTGACTTAGTTCATTTAATCGTTCGGAAACGAGCTTCTCATTCATTTCTTGGTTGGAATGGCTACCAGTTTTTAAAATGACTTAGTTTGTGGACTTATAAAAGTTTGAATGTTTAACCGACTCGACTCGGCGACCCTCATTGTTCAAAGGTCAAAGTGTTTCTCATTTATATGACGACTTTAAATTATTGTTTAAACATAACTAACATTTCGGAAGCTGGTCAAACTGTTACATTTTGGACTTTTACATAGTTAATGTCGCTGAATTGTACTAGACTGATTATTTAGTTTGTGCATGGAAGCTTTCGATATACATATATAGACGTCCAATTCTAATCTAATTTTAATAATTTATGTTTATCATATATTGTAATAATTTAATTCAACAATACGTTGTGAAAATTATATGGGTTAATTAATACCTGAAATAAACAATTACTTATAATAGATAAATAATAATATCTCCACCGCACTTTGGAGGCCAGATTCTTGGTACGTTGAGGAAATAAGCACGTTCCTTATAACATGCGATAAGCATAACTTGCGAAAAGAATGTGTTCGATCCTGTTTTCTAAATCTGCTTACTCTTTCAGGAAATAAAGGTTTGATATATATATACATATTTAAAGAAGGAGCTGTTTTAAACGAAAAAAAAACAACTGTTTCACGGAAAAGTACCAAACCTTCGAATTTTAAAATATATAGGACTGTAGAAAACAATGTTCTTTAGTCTAGGGTCAGCAGTGCTATTCTCTAAGAATACAGCCTTCTTTCTAGCATTGACCCCAGATGTACTAGACGTTGCGGCAGCGCTAAGTTGGACGCTGTATTCTTTTAGGACAGCACAACTGACTCCTTGGTAAAAAGTTGTGTCACGATGTATTACATCGTATATACATTATAGAAAGCGCTTCGTAAACGTGAAGCAAGGAGGAAAAATCTCCACGCTCAGTAGATGTGAGGTGATCGGAACATTTATCACAATGAGTAATTGTCTCAGGGTATGGGGTCCACGTACTGTGACGCAATATCGTTTAGCCCTAACTTTAGTAACTGATTGTAATCTGGTATACTTGGCTTGTGTAGGTGACGTGTTATGTGGAAAATCAATAGTAATCAATCACTAACTAATTTTGTTGTCTCTACATCTGGGGTTGAATTAGACCCCAGATAGATGGATGGTTTCTGAAGAGAAATCAGTGTTACTAAAAGTTTTAGAATTTTTGTAATAGACGTAGATAAATCATACCATATCACCCATCAGCCATAACGTGTAAAAGTTAATGTTGTTTTGAATTGACGTTTGTATCACAAAGCTTATGTTGATACTGTTGAATATAATACAATATTATGCTTTTTGATTTTAACTTAATCGACTTCGCCCGCTCTAGGCAGAGCGGGAGGAGTGTCAGAGTTTTACTGACTAAAACCCACCCATCCCATACTTCTTTTGGCTTTTTTGTTCTGGGACCGCGGTATCTCTTTCGAACAACTATCAGGGTGCCCTAGCAGGCCCCTCTGCTTTGCTGACATATCTTGAAGGCGCGCGTTGTACACTAAAGCGCCGTCGACACAGCCTGTCGTCACTATACGGATGGACAATGAGCTAACCAGTGCTCGGCGTCCACAGATTCGCATAATATTATGCTTTGAAAGCTAAATAATTTACTCATTTCACTTTCACTTTGAGGATATCTTCGAGCTTATAAAAATGGAAAATTGGATGATCATTACTCATTATTTTTCCCATGGAAAAATAATGAGTAATGATCATCCAATTTTTTTTTATTTACGGACATCATTGTTAGTATAAGTACAGCCTTAGAAACTATTGTTAGTAACACAAATAAACTTACACGAATACAAAAAGGCACTGGTCCTAATATTTCGCCTCAGGGCAGGAAAACCCGGGGTTGCGGGTTGTTCGAAAGAGATACCGTGGCCCCGGAACGTAAAGGGCAATAGAAGGAACATGGGTGGGTTTTAGTCAGTAAAAGTCTGACACGCCCCCCGCTCCGCCCAGAACGGGATAAGTTATTTGATGATTTACCACCCCAAAAAAAAAGGGCAGGAGAACAGAACATCCATTTACACTCATAAAGTGAGTGTAAATGGAAGTGAGAGTGATAAGTGACAGTGTAATTTTTAAAGCTATTTTTTCAAGAACTCAAGACCATCCATGGCTTTTAATAGAAAATTTATCATGAATAATATACTAAGCAACTGCATCTTTACAGGATACAAACACGAAGCTCATCAATATCTCTCACGAAAACGCTTGAAAGTTGATGAAAATACTCTTCAACACTTCAAAGTCTCGTTCCAGTAAAAACAAATTCCAGTTCAAAGAACCGGATAAAAATGCATTAATTCCAAGAAAACATTCTCAAAGAAACACGGAGAAGGCAACGATACAATTATTTAACAAAACCCTCAGCTCTTAACGACATGTATGGAAATATTAATCAGAGGAGACGATGTGAATGAAATGACGATGACAGGGAAAATTGCCGTCTTTTCCCGTTTCCCTTTCTGAAGGGAAGGAGCTCATAGAAATATGTTTCTTTTTATCATTATTATGTTAATAGCAACGACATTTTTCAAGCGGTTTTTATGGTAGGGGTGGCTTTTCATGTAAAGTCATGATTGAGCAATTGGGGTACAATATTTCGAAGAATGGAGACGACATTTGCTATGGAGTCCGCTAATCTCCTTGTATATCTAAAAAAAACAACTTTGAATATTTGTCCTTAATGTGTTCCTAAACAATTTATCCGACTGCGATTAAAACTTTCGAAGGTACTTTCGTGTACGTGAAGGTACACCAAAAAGTGACATTGCACCGCAACGGCACAGCCAGTGGAAAATTGTATTAATATCATTTGCAGAGTTCTAAACTAAAATGGCAGTATCCTGGCCATGTCTATTGAAAGAGCCAATAGCCAGTATAGTGAACAAATCTTGCAGAGGAGATCACGTGTCGATTTAGGAGTAGAGTGTGACACCCCGAGGTAGATGGATCGTCAGCCTCAAGCAGGCTGTGAACAAGACTAGACAAGATACAGAAAACAGATTGTTATGGTGCATTTTAGAACATGGGTGGGTTTTAGTCAGTAAAAGTCTAACACTCCACGCTACGCCCAGAGCGGGGGAAGTTATTTGATGATTTCCCACCCGCAAAAAAACGGCGAAAATGATGATTAAATGGAAGGATGGAACCAAAGACCAGTGCCATAGTATTGGCCTATTTTGTCTCAACATGATTGGTTGTAACAAAATGGGTCAATACTTGGTAAAATCTTTCTGAATTCTAGTTTCACCATTTCGACAGCACATTTTCCCAGTATAGAGGTTTACAGTGTACCTATATTAAATGAATTCAGCTTTAATGCATTATAGCTGAGAGCTTTCGGCAATGCAATCAATGCGGAGTGCAAAATGATGTTCTCTTGTTTGGTACGTGTACTGTTGTTTTTGCACCGCAAGACGAAATTATATTACTTTTCGTATTCAAAAAACTTGCCTGACAAAATTTACTATCGAAATTTAAAAATAAATGCGATGTTTTAATAAATATGTATACAATTGTAAAAAAAAATGTTTTGGTTAATCCTAAGTACGTAACACAATTTTTTTTCTTTTTATTATAAATTTTCGATATTCCGACACATTATAATACACAATGTTAGATTGCCTTATCTCTAAATCAAACCTAGGATTATTTACAAGCCACTAAATTTTAGATTCTCATACATCCTTACTAATATTATAAAAGCGAAAGTGAGTTTGTTTGTTTGTTTGTTTGTTACCTCTTCACGCTTTAATGGCTAAACAGATTTTGATGAATTTTGGTACAGAGATAGTTGGGAACCAGGAGACGGACATAGGCTAATTTTTATTAAAAAAAAGTGGGATATGAGGGAGAACGAGGGAAGAAAAGGGAAAACTTAGCGTTGCTATTACAAATCAGTCAGGCGCAAGAGCAAAAACTGCAGGTCTGCTTGGTGTGTTATACCGAATTTAACGCGAGCGAAGCCGCGGGCGAAAGCTAGTTTTAAATATAAATTCCTGTACATTCAAACTATACTTAGTAGCTTTAAAGCGATTTTACTTTCCATATAACTATAATTTATTTTTCACCACTAAATGTAATGTGGTTTATAGTTAGGTACACGTCTGCCTAATTTCGGGGAACACAACACAACTTAGAATAAGTTCATAAACCTATTTCTAAAACAGTGCAGCCTAAAATCTCTTTCGGTTACGAATGAATACTGAGCACAATATCCATCACAATCCGTTTAGTGGTTCCCCTCAGACGAACGGAACAAACAACATGCATTAGTGGTGGCACTAAGCTTACAGTGCTCATATACACACTAAATAGTAAATCCACTTGCTTTTTGAATTAAATGCAGATTTGTAGTTGTATTATTCGTTGAGAAAACAAAACTCTACAATTTTAAAGTCAGAAGTTCGATTGCGCTACTAAATTTAAGATACCGTAAGAAATAATAATAATATTATATCTAAAAAACCTTTCTCGTATTATTCTCAGCAATATTTTACAATCCATATCATGGGAATGCATAAAAATAACTAGTCCGCCATCTTTGATAGTCCTCCATTTTCAAAATCCAAACTGCTAAAAGCGTGTTTAAATGTCATATCACAGTAACACCTTGAAGCGAAATGACATATTTTAAATCTGGGGATCCTGCCAACTATGCAGTTATAATAAAACAGCGAGTGGTTAAAATGTACGGGGTTTTAAATTTTTATAACACTACTAATAACACAGCATATTTTAATCAACTTGACTATTTCATTACAAAGTCAAAACAATCTCCATTTCTTCTGGGACAACCATAAGGCTAAATGTCCCACAGGCCACAGCATAAATATTTCAGTTAGCCAAACGTACCCACAGCTAAATTATTACCCACCGCCGTTTTTTGGCCGACTTTAATTAGTCTATCTGCTTTGAATTCAAAACGTTTTGGGAATAACTTTGTACATTCACTAGAAAATTAAATATTGAATTATTTATGTGTTTAAATTGTGTAGAGAGAAAATATTATATCAAATTTTATTAGGTTTGTTAATTGGATCGCTATTGTAGCAGTGGGATTCGCTGTTTATCTTATAATAAACATCCATTGTAATGTGTTAATTAGAAAAAAAGGGTTTTGTAATCGGTTTTTGGTTCAGTTGTAATATTATTCAATTAGGGGCAGGAATAGAGCAGTTTTTATACGACAAACAATCAACCACAATTCTCAGTAAATCGAATTTACACTAAGGTTGCAACTAGTTAACAATGACATCGATTACATAGATTGAAGACGATATTTTAACCACTTTTTTGCGTATGGGAAATCTTCAAATAACTTCCTTCTTTTTCCTTTTATGTTCCAGGCCCGCGGTATCTTTTTCGAGCAACCCACAACCCCGGAGGTCTGACACCCTTACACTCGGTGTAGCGACGATCTTCACAGGTTGGCTGGTAGCAACTGTATAAAAATTGACGAAAATCGAGTTAAATGACGTGCGGTTGGGGGAGGCCTATGACCAGCAGTGGACAGCTGTAGGCTGATGATGATATTACGTCTTCTTGTTCCAGCTAACAATGCCACACCGTTCAAGGTGTCAAAAAAACGTGCATAACAGTTGTTTTGTTTCATAATTTCATCCTTTACAACACCAAAACACATTCATAAAATTGTTTCTCAAAACTGCAAATCACAGAAAATGACACATTTTTAATCAACTAAAATTCAAGACGCATAATCAGCCGACATATTCACAGTCTCGCATCTTTCATCACAGGCGCACACAATGGTGGCGAAGTACTGGCGTTTCCTGCAATTTGTCACTTCCGTCTCGGCTCCGCTAGACTCTTTATAATTGGATGAATTTAAATTAAGTTTCGAATGTCATTGTGTTGGGATTGGAGAGGGACTTATTGAATATGGAATTGTTATGTGTAAGGTTTTATTTTCATTCGGCCTATTAGTTTTGACGAATACCGTATTTATGTTATTACTTAAAACATTAATATTTCAGAAAATATTGTGATAGGTACGATAAAGGTTTACTATAAATTTTGATATAAATCCATCTTGAATTTTTTTATTGATTGATAAATTATTTACTGATAGTCTCAAATAGGGTGTTTGTTAGTGTTTGTCCAAAAGTCGCAGCCATATCCTAAACAATTGTATAGTGTGGGCCAAATGATCATTTTAACAATCTATATGCACCCTGTATAGAGAAATACTTTAAGTGCTAGTTTTGCTCATAGATATATTTTGTCATGTACGTGAACACAAATGTACTGGATAGTTATATTTAACGTCATCTAAGAGTTTCACACTAAAAGTTTTCTGTAATTTATGAGTACAATCACTGGTTTGAGTATCTATCCCTAATTAACAGTTATTCTATATAAAAAAACCCTATTTTCTCTTTCACAAGAGTCAAATTTACATATATATATTCGTACCTACAGTTAATAATAGCTGCCAAAAGCAATATTCATTCGTCCCAGTTATGAAGCAGAGTCGACGCGCCTCGTCTCACGACACGGAACGTTTAATTTCACGCAGACTCACTGGAGCCGGAGAAGCAGATGTAAGTTACTGTGGAACATTATATTGTTCTCGGATTTGTCCTCACTTCAGGATTGAGGAGCAATTTTAAATTGTAAGATGACAACATCATCATGACGCGGAGGAAAGTCAAAAATGTCTTGAGAAAAGTATTGAGTATTGATGTGGATGGGTGTATTTTATTTTTATTTATTTGGGAAAATAAACAGTTATACATGAAATCTTATATTAAGTTATAAATGTATATATAACTTTTAATATATCCACAACATATTAAAAGTTATATATATGCGCTATTCTAAGCTGTTAAAACAAAAGTAGTACAGGTAAACTTAAACATAGACAGGCATGCAAGATACAGAGACTATTAGGGTATAGGGATAGAGAAAGGCCAAAGAAACGATGGATGGATTGTGTGAAGATGATATGGCAAGAAAAGAGATGTCTGGTGAAATACAAAAATAGGAGTATGGAAGAAGATGACATGCTGCGCCGACCCCATATAATTTAAGGAAAGGGCAGATGATGATGATCTGCCTAAAATACTTAGAAGGGGTTCCAGGAATAATGTTAATTTGTTTTTTTACTGTCCGTCATTGTTGGGCAAAGAGAAAAAACATGTTAAATATTGTGTCACTGTTCCCCAGTGGTACCACCTAACAGAATAAATTATGTATGTATATGTGTAGATCTTTGACAGTCGTTACCGATGGTCGGTGGCCCGGAAGTCTCACAACCAGTCTTACTAAGGAGTATCGTATTACCTAGTACTAACTGGCTGTAGAGGTCAGATAGGAAGTCATGTAAAACTCAGATATATTCTACCGTATTCAGTTAGACAGGAATTAGGAAAAGGCTAGGCAGAATACGATGTCCTTGCAAAGGCCTACGCGATCTAGCTTAACCATCAATAGAACTTTTATTGACGGCACGGTTGGCGGAGTAGCTGACTGATTGACTGCTGCGCTGCGTGTCGCAGGTTCGACAACCGCACTGAACAAATATTTGTATGACCTACAGGTAGTTGTTTCGGGTCTGACTGTTTGTGTATATGAGTTTAAATGTTTGTAAACGCACCCACGATACAGGAGAATTTTCTAGAGTGGGGCAACATTTTATAAAATACTGTGCTTTGAATTATATGACCTTTTCCAGTCTTTCTCAAGTTCACTTACGTAGTTATTGAATATCTTGCAAACTTCTCGAAGTATCTACCGTGGGTCAGGTATGCGGATATTCACAAAGTTTACTGAAAGAACATTCCACTTTCTAAGTAAAATGTATGCTGAAAGCATTTTGTGTAAAATTTTATTAATTTTTAAAGGATTTATCTTGTGATTCCGCAAGTTAAATATGTAGGTGAGTACGTATAGTTAATTGACAACTTTTGAACTATTTCTGTAATTAATGTGTTTCCAGTTTACCATTATCTTAATGCTAGTTTTACTGGCACCCTAAACACAAGTTTAATCTTATATTGGATGCCAGAGGTCAACGAAAACGGTAGACACGTTTTTGTAAAGCATAGATGTACACTCAACTGCAAATTGCATGGGTGCCTTAGTGTCTGTTGTCTTGTAAAAGTTTGAGTTAAAGTTTAAGGGAAATGAACTAGATGGCTTTTACCGTTTCATATTTGTACTAACCATGGATTTTTGCAGCCCATTGTACCAACTGATTATAAAAATCTTTCTTTTAATTTTTTAGTGACTACTTTTTCTGCAAAAGTTAGTAATAAAAATAATGTGACATTGTTATCAGTGCTATCAGATAAATAAAGCTACCGGAATATTGGTACTGTGAAAATTCTATGGTCTTCTCCTCTAAAAACTAGTACTATGCCACTTTATAACAAACTTGTTGTATTTTTTTTTGCATTTCTGAATGCTTTTCTAACCCCTCGTAGTACACACAATTGTCTAAAAAAATATTCATAATTCAAACATTCATAAATTTGCTATAAAAATAAATAAGATAAACCATAAGCCATCAGCCAGCAATAGTTTCCAGCACGTTAAACGTAGCAGCAACTAACTGCGAGCGGTTGCCAATACACGTTTCCGCCGACGCCTCTCATCCGGAGCCACAGAGTATTTGTAACAGTAGTACAACTTTGTTCGGCCCGTGAGAATGAAATTGGAAAAGTTGATCTGAACGATGAAAAAAGTTGGTGATTGTGGCAATTTTTGTTGCAAAACAAGTTACCTAACCCATCCTCAACTAGAGGCCTGCATTACAATTAATTTCGTTTTGTACTATTTAGATCCCGCTTTTTAAACGCCGTTTAGGAGATGAATAGGAAAATTAGCTGACATCAGAATTTCATGTTTTTGACCTTAGTAATTCACAAAAATAAACTCTAAATTAAGTACAATAAGGTAAAGTTAAGTATTTAATTGTAAGTACTTATTTACTAACACAAAACAATAACATTTTAATCCTAACGGTAGAAATATAATCTTAATTTCAACTCAACCCAAAAACCTTAATCTTACAACAGCCTACTTCAATTTCGTCTCTTGAGTGCTGTCATTATAAATTCAAATGAACCTACTCAACAAGCATACACTATGACGTATACAGATAGATCGCGCTGGTGCCTACGAACGGAAACATCTCGCTGGCCACTAAATTGGGAGATGGACTAATGAACTCTATTTTAGAAGCTGGCTCGAGAATATTAAGGTTAAACAATTTAGTAAATAGATTTGTTACGGGAAACTGCTGAGTTTATGGTGTGATAAAGGCAGTTTACGGCAAGCCGGTTTTATGAAATAATTAACAAGCTTGAACCGCTTGGTAGATCCATTTTACCAAAATGAAGTTTCAAAAACTGTTTGTGTACTAGGAGGAATTTTTTGTTTAATTCTAAAGCTGAGTAATTCGAATACTCAACCTCAAGACGCGGAATTAAACAGAGCTCTTTTATTTAAACGAAAATTCAGGTGACTTTAAAAAAAATATTGTAATTTAATCAACTTTAAAAACGTAGAAAAAACCTTCGCAGACCAAAAACCCAATCCATTAATCACTTCTGTTTATTTTGGCAGTCGCAAACTATTTAATCTACTGTATATTTTTTTATACTGTGCCATTCACATATGTACAGGCGTCTGTTCAGCGGAAGGATTCGGCCAGCCACTAGATTATGGCACAAGATACCGAGTTAGGAATTAGCTCCGTCCGCACCACCAGATAACAACAAACTGCTCACTCGAACGATTTTATTCAATATCATAGTTGTGCTATTTTAGAACACCAGGAGTGGAAATAGATAATATTTTGTTCTAGTTCAACGAGTGATAACGTTATAACTTTTTTTTCTCAGTTTACTTAGCGAGTCAATGGCGATTTTAATTGACTATAACAATTCCTGTCAATACATACTCAGTCCCAGGAGGAGCTCGTGGCTAAATAATAGCAGCCGCTCAGGTTGATCTTTAGGTTAAGCCGCGCTTGCCTAGGTTGGTCTGTGGACGGGTGACCACCCGTTACATACCGAGTTTCTTCCGTGCCTCGGAAAGCACGTTAAGTTGTTGGTCTCGGCTGTCATTTATAGATCTTTGACAGTCGTTAGAGATAGTCAGTGTCCCGAAAGTCTGAAAACCAGTCTTACCAAGAGGTATCGTATTACCCAGTACTAACTGGGTTATGGAGGTCAGATAGCAGTCGCTCCATGTAGAATACTGGTATTTAGCTGCATCCGGTAAGACTGGAAGCCGACCCCAACAAAGTTGGGAAAAGGCTAGGCAGATGATGATGACATACACAGTCCCAAGCCGCTAGAAATAAATCTAATTAACTACATTTTCGACATTGAGAGAGATGAGATTTTGTTTTAGGGGAATTACTTGGCTTGCTTTTTTCTGTATTTTGTTTATTGGCAACCTGCGTACTACGTCATAAGTTACAGGTACAAAATTGTTTTGGAAGTGGCACTTATCACGATAATTATCTAAGAAAACAATTATCTGTAATGATTGCGAACCCTACAAAAATCTATTCTGTAATTAATACCAATACGGAAACCAAAGTTACAAAATAAACAATCCACTCAAAAACCCTCTCTTAAAACATTTTCCATTACAAACTTATTCATCAAAAACCCTCAAGATTTCGTTCCGACGTCTGTAAACCGAACAATTTAGGAACAGTGATTACAATGCTCAAATACCGTATTATTAACCCTTTGAACGGTCTCCCTAATACCAGCCAACAAAATAAATGGACTGCCTTCCGAATCTTCCGATGTTAGGGTCGGTACAGACGGTAATGATTTTCTATCGCCGATTATCGGTTATTGATTTTATTGGCGATCTCCGTTATTGAGGTATAAAATTAGTAATTTATACATTATTTCCTAATTTTATTGGTCAATTTTATGAAGGTTGCACTGACCTCGCGTGGAAGATTAGAGGCTGGTTCACTGAGCAATAGCCTGCTCTGCAGAGCTTATAATGGGTTAGAGTTGGACAAAACGTGGATTTTCAATTAACATTATCTACACATGCCTGTTTCGCAAACAGTTTTAGTTTAAGATTTTTCAGTTTTAGTTTAACAGCTGTTACGATTTATAATCATTTTTACAAACATCTCTGACAGTTATTGATTAGTCTTTGATTGTTCTCGAAAACTAATAATGTAACTAATTATTTACAATGAGAAATAAAATAATCATTGTCTTATCTAACTTAATAAAGTCTTCAATGGTTATTTTTATTAACATTAAACACAAGCTTTTCAGGCAAAATGTTGTCTGTTAATTAATCTATGATGATTGTCTGCAATCCACCTTTGAAACAAAAAATAATGTTTTAATTCATACAGTACATCCGAGCTCATACAGCCGAGTGGACCGTAATTTTACAATTACTTGATTCATTAACCCTTTGTTTGCCGACGAGTTTATTTTGAAATTCGGGAGTTTAAGCTGCCTTTTAAAGCTGCTGATGTAAAGTAATATTGTTAAAAAGTTTTTGTAGTGCGACGCCAGTATTAATTTTGTTGTCGCGAGCTTTAACTGTAAACTTAATTAGTGATCAACTCTGTTTTATTGTTAAAAAATCGTTTTGGAATTTTACATTTTGAAATTGTATTTTTAACAAGTGGTGTTCACAGATTCGATTAAATAATCATATGGCATGACTATCACAGTCATGTGACACTCACAGTCATGTTACACTCACAGTTCTGTTAAAGTTCCTGCACGGAAACTCAAAAAAAAACTCCCGAATTCTTTCAAATCAATTGCCTAAAGAATAATCTACCCCCAGTTTTTTGACAAGTAGTTCTAATTCATAGGCCCTCATTAATTCCTCAAATGCCAGTTACAATAGTAAGTGTCTAAACGATTCTGAATTTTCGCAAAACACCATGCTTCGACCAACTACGCAGTGCTAACCAATATTAATACGAAGGGGGAACTCTACGCGTTCCAAATATAAATGCGATTCCAATAACATCGATGTTTATTTGTATCGAATACGTTTCCATCTTATTCGATTCTTAGGATTCGATTATTGAGTTGTAGCCAAGAATTCTTTTGGTAATTGCTTAGGGATCGTGTTGAGGATATAATAATTGCTAGTATTGTAATTGATTGGTGAGAAATATGTGGTAAATATGAATGTTTGGATATTGGTGCACCATCATCATTTTCCTTTCCTTGTCCAATAGAACATACGTGTTACGCCGTTCAAATAGAATGCTATTTGGAGTCGGCGTAACACGTTTTCTTCTTCCGTTCTCCCTTATCAGACGTCACGGCATCATTTACTCCTTTCTCTTTCATATCATTCCTTACACAATCCATCCATTATCATATTTTCTTTGGCCTTCCTCTCGCTCTCCGTCCATCAACATTCAGATCCATTACTCTTTTAGTCACATGTGCTTCGTCCCTCCTCATTACAAGTCCATACCAAGACAAACGACCCCCTTTCAATTTTTCTGTAACAGGCGCAACTTTCAAACTTCCTCTAATATATATTCATTCCTTACTTTATCCATTCTTGTCACTCCACACATCCATCTCAACATTCTCATCTCCGTTACATGCAATCGTTTTTCATGCACCTTTTTTTTAGCCGAGCATTCTGACCCATACAGTACAACAGGTCTAATCACGGACTTGTATATTTTCCCCCTTAACTTGAGGGGTATCCGTGGGTCACAAATTGTTCCAGTGACCTGTCGCCATTTCATCCATCCTGCGTTGATCCGGTGCGTTACGCCCCGGTCTATTTCGCCCTCCCTTTGGACAAGCGACCCAAAGTACCGGAAGCTGGAGCAGATCGGTTGGTGCACCAATAATACAATTTCGCTAGTTATGTTTGGGTCGCAAGTAATAATGAGCAAACTATTTGTACAAACCGGTAACCTCTGCTTAACCCTTCGGATATTACAAGCATGGTGAATGTTTAAGCCTCTATAAAAGCTAAGTCAGGCTCCAAAATTAACTGTTTTTCTAAAATAAACAGAGAAGATCATATTGAGGATTTGATTAAAAGAAGGAAGAAATAAAAATGTTTATTGTTTGTTAAAACCTGTAAAAGGATATATTTAAGAATCTTCCTAACTATGTGTTACTTGAGTCAAAAATGTAAAAACATTATATTTAAGGTTTAAGTTAAGTATTTAATATATTTAATTTATCACAAAGACTAGTTTACAAATTTTCATTAATCAAGATTATATTTACTTGACAATCATTTTTGTATTCTTAGCTAAGGCAACCTATACGAGGATCTCCAATACGTGTAAACATCACATTTGTATGTACCTACAGTTTAAGCAGATAAAAAAAACTATTCTAGAGGTCTCAGGTAATTTAATATTAAATTGTATTAGATTCATTTTAAAATCATAATCACTATATTCATAATTCAGTATAATTCCGTTTCACTCATTTCATGTTATAACAATACATTCATCGTGACGTACATGAGTTGATAACATTTTAATAATTATGCAAAATTAATGATCTGTGTGTTAGTAATAATTATTAAAATCCAACAAGTTTGCGGTTAATTTTAAAGTACTCAGCGTTAACATACATTGAATTTCTTCTATTTTACAATATGTTTAAAAAGGAAGATTTATGCCCCGTTCCAATAAACCAAAACGACTCGTTTTGCTTACGGATAGTTGTATTTTGACATAAGTTCTATGAGACTTATGTCAAAATACAACTATCCGTAAGCAAAACGAGTCGTTTTTGTTTATTGGAACGGGGTATATTATGAAATGAGTTTAAGTCTCAAAGGATAATGCAGCTTTAGAGAAACCTCATTGTGCATATTTAAATATTATAAGCTTCTTTGTTACAGCCAGGCTCCGTTACATAAGCCGGAATTTGATAAGCAGACACCAAAAAATGAACATAAGTTCATTTATTCCTTCCTTCCTTTCAAAACTGTTTCCTAATTAATTTTATTTCTACTTGAACAAATGACAACTTTATGCCAGTATCCAAAAAGTTGACTTTATAAATTAATTTTTGAGTACTAAACTAGTCATGCAGTTTTTCTAATCAAACAACCAGTACCAAACATGTACTCAAAGGGGACATGTAAGAGGGTTTATTATAATATAAAAAACAGCATTTACAGACCGATCAAAAATTACATATTAACCTCACACATGCTTACAACAATAAGCCATGCAATGCTACAAAAATAATATAATTTTAAGGTATTATGTATATTTTATGTGCAATTATATTGCCAAGTTTTTAGGGTTCCGTAGTCAACTAGGAACCCTTATAGTTTCGCCATGTCTGTCTGTCCGTCCGTCCGTCCGTCCTCGCTTAATCTCTGTGACCGTTAGCACTAGAAAGCTGAAATTTGGTACCAATATGTATATCAATCACGCTGACAAAGTGGTAAAATAAAAATTGGAAAAAAATGTTTTATTAGGGTAGCCACCCTATATGTAAAGTGGGAAGTGATTTTTTTTTTAATTTCTACCCTAACGTGTGATATATTGTTGGAAAGGTATTTAAAAATGAATAGGGGTTTACTAAAATCATTTTTTGATAATGTCAATAATTTCGGAAATAATCGCTCCAAAAGTAAAAAACAATGTGTCCCCCCCCCTCTAACTTTTGAACCATAAGTTTAGAAAATATGAAAAAAATCTGAAAAGTAGAACTTTATAAGGACTTTCTATGAAAATTATTTTGAACTTGATTGACACAACAGTTTTTGTACAAAAAAGACAAAAAGTTGTACAAAATAATTTCTGGACTAAGTTTGTAGTATAATCGTATATGCAAGCATTTTTTTAACTTCGTTTACATATTTTATTATCCTGAACGTATTTTTTTTCAAACAAAAAAAGAATTATTGATATCGGTTCTCGCAATCCAAAATTACCTCCTTGCACGTCTTTGTAACCCAATTCCCCGAGAGATGGCGCTGTAGGTACTTATTACATTGGTCCGGGTATTACCGAATTGTTCGGTTGATCTCTCCTTGGCATTGGCGGTATCTTATAACTACATAAAACTGCTATCAAGAACATGCTAAGGCAATTTAGAACAAAACTAAAATTCATTTTTTTAACACCATCTAAATGTTAAGGTAAAAACCAGTTCATAAATGGTTCGATAGATGGCGTTGCGTAATGACGTCATTTTTTTAAAAGTCGATGTTAAGATTTTCTGTGCTTACATGACCTACCGTGGTAAAGAACACTTATTGTGACGGACGGGAAACTACGGAACCCTACACTGAGCGTGGACCGTCACGCTCTTGGCCGGTTTTTTTTTACATTAAATAGCTTGAGGATTTTTTTTAATATATATAGCATTATGGCTAACTAGAAAGGCAAAAAATAAGTTGTGCCTAAACCAGTTATTTCAACATCTGGCAACACTTAATTTTGAAACAAATAAGTGATTCTTATTTTTAATAGTAATAATAATCCCGTTAAACTAAGCAAAAGAAGGGCTTACTTCAATCAAAGGCAACAATTTAACTTAACAAAATGTCTACGAGCCATCAGATAAAATTCATTCAAAGCTGTGTTTATCCCTCGGCCATACCAGTGAGGTACAAAGCTCAATAACTTTGGGAGCCAAATAAGACCCCCAAGGATTAAGCTAACTGGACCGACAGCGATAGGGGTGTTAAGTCTCCATACATTCAATACAGCGAGTGTTTAACCCTTTCAGAGTCAGGTTTTATTTTCATGGTATTTGATGCGCATAGATTTTTTTGTGTGCTTAAAAGAGATATGATAATCTTATTATTTACGGAAGCTAAAAATAATAGGGATTGATTTATACCTTGGTATTTTGTGAAAGAAAACTTCGTTTGCATTTATGAGAGCTGTGGCGGAGAGCTATACTCCAAATACTGGGCATTTTGTTCGGAGGTTGATCAAGTAGGACGTTGTTCCTGCTTTGTCATCCTTTGTATTAATATTTTATTTTTACTGCTACTAACACTAGAGCTGCTTGTAATAATAACAAATATGGATCTCCTTTGTCCGAAATAACTTTAATTTAATTTATGGTTATTAGGGATGAAGACTAGATCCTATCCTTCTCTCTTCCGATAATAGTGCCTATTACTCGTAACCGACACGTCCTGCGTGTATGAAGAGATTTACATGAACGAGGTGAATGTTGTATGTTAGGATTGTACCAGGTTGTGTTCTATAGTTTCTGCTTCTCATAGGGTTAGCTTATGAGAAGGGGACGTGAATTTATGTATTGTGCATCTATTGCCTCTCTGGTTTGATACGTCGTCTGCTCAACCAAGTAAATAAGACAATGAATTGTTGCAATGAAACGTATTGTCATTGTGTGTGCAACACCTCTTTGGTCGGATCAATTCCATTTGTACTTTTTATCAAGTTCTTTCCTATGGTCCCGCGTAACACTCATCATCTGCCTAGCCTTTTCCCAACTATGTTGGGGTCGGCTTCCAGTCTAACCGGATGCAGCTGAATATCAGTATTTTACATGGAACGACTGCCTATCTGACCTCCACAACCAGTTAATACTGGGTAATACGATACCCCTTGGTAAGACTGGTTGTCAGACTTTTGGAACACTGACTACCTGTTACGACTGTCAAAGATCTACAAATGACAGCCGGGACCAACGGCTTAACGTGCTTTCCGAGGCACGGAGGAAACTCGGTATGTAACGGGTGGTCACCCATCCACAGACCAACCTAGGCAAGCGCGGCTTAACCTAAAGATCGACCCGAGCGGCTGCTATTATTTAGCCACGAGCTCCTCCACACGAGGTCCCGCGTAACACTAAGGAATAATATTGGTGATCGAAAGTTGAGCACAATAATTGTATTTGAAAGCCTGTCTAAAGTCATTTATTTTGTCTTGATTTTGTTAAGCACCTATAGTGCTTACTAACTTTTAGTACAATATTGTAACAAAACAAGATTTGTCGAATTAGATTGTTCTAAAACTTGAAGCTGATTGGTGTTAAACCGAAAGTTGAAGTTATTGGCTTAGAAGGGATCTTTTAGTTTGGATTCAGATCATACAAAACACAGAGATACGGTGTCAAATTTCCAGTACAAATTTTGGTACCAGTGTTCTCTACCAAAACCCATTGATATCAAATTATACACAAAGAGGAAAAAAAGTACCTACATTATGACTACTTTTCTGTACTTTCAAGTAATCGCAAGCAGGATGCCAACATTAGGTCGCATGATGACTTTAAGTTTTTTTGTCACTGTTTGAATTTTTCATAAAGAGAAAAATTCAAACTTTTGATAGCATAATGGCTATTTTAATATTAAAAAAATAAAAATACGTGTGGCACTCGGGGACTGCCGCGGTGGAGCTATTGAAGAGCAATAAATAAAAAAAAACTTATCCAAATATAATATTTAAAAAGTACTTCCAATAAAAAGAAGTCGCAAAACGAAAAACAAGACCTTGGGATTGATCCAGCATAATGTCGATTGACTCTCCGATTCTCTACCAAATACGCTAATAGAACATTGGTATCTTGATTGAAATAACTGACCGTATTCGTAATGAAAGTGTTAGGTTTTTTTGTTACAAAATTTCTGGATTCGGTCCCCACGCTCAAGGCACGCGATAGAAGCTATGCAATAGCTTAATAATTTCGGGTGGTTTCCGTAACATACAATTTGAAATCCTAATAAGATGTGCGAGTGGCCAAAATCGGAACTAGCACGGCCATCTTGTTTTTAAAAACATCATTTTGATAAATGTTAAACAACAGCGCTTTCTGTCAACGTCATTCAACTGCCAAAAGATCGTTGTAGCATTGTACACATAAAGTGGAGAGCTCTTTAAATATTTCGTAACTCACTCTTCTTACATAAGGTGGTACTCAACGCTATTATATACGAATAAGTTTACGTAACAAAGCCAAGCCGGCGTTCTTCTCGCACTGAAAAACTGAAATTATGAGACACAAAATATCACGTAGTACATTTAATGTGAATTATTTTCTCTTAAGGGATTATGAGGCGCATACGTAATTAGCGTTATTTTTTGTGTTCTCTATTTTTATTTTCATATTATTCAATTGTTATAAATTTTGTTAGTCTTTGAGAGGGATTGTTTTAGCAAATACAGGTCTGAGCTTCTTCCATCTTGGTAAATAGGTTAATATTAGCATGAGCTAAATAAAATACAACCTTACTACGGTAAGATTATTAGTTTCTATCAGATATTTTTTTATCTCCACTGGGGAGAGATGACAGCAATTACCACCGTGCCTTGATACAAAAACAAGCAAATATACTAAGTGATTTCACACATTATGTTGTAGTTCAGTTCTGTTTCATAATATATTATTAAAGCCTAACTTGATAGACAAGGAAGCTTTAGAGCTTTCAAACAAGTTTACAAGTTAAACCTCAGAGTGTTTCCAGACTATGGACCTCTATTTTCAACCGTCTAAAAATGTAGAAGATCAAGCTGATGGGTTTAATTCTAAATCTGATATTATTTGATAACAATGTTAAGCTGTGCGAATGGCTGACACTTGTAGAAAATTCTCAGTACGGCCAGGAAATATTAGTGGTCAATTAATGACATAAAAACAGTTTTAGAAAGTGTTTTTTCGCTAGTTATGTTTAGGTAATAAATTCTTCAAACCGAAAAATAACTGCCGAAATGTGCTGCAAAGCAAAACTTCTACCTACCAGTTTGAGGGAATGCAGGCGTGAATTCATCTGACTTTACGTCTAGCTAATCGCGAAGTTCGGATGAGCCTCGACAAACCAAAATCGTAGCTATTACTTGAAACTTTTAATAAAGTAATACCAAAATAAATTCAATCTCGCAGAATAGTTCATAAAGTCGGGAGCAGACGAGCGGTGCGTGAAGCTCTGTAGTCTGAGTTTTAATTGCGGACACAATGAGGCATTTCGCTGACATTAATGTTATGTAAGGGCTGGATTACACCGGTTCATTTATACGGCAGTTTAAAATTGTTGATGCTTTTGTCTGTGAGTTTCATGTTGATATATTTTTATAACGTTAATTGGAGCTACATTTTCTGTAATTATTCTGCTGAAAAAATATGCCTTTTCCTACAGATATTTTACAACATACGAGAATTACTGTGTTAGCTATTCCTTGTGACGAGTAGTTTAGTGTAAAAGTAAAAATAAAACCTTATTGAGGAAGAAAATAACTTACAGTTGCTTATACTTTTTTTTTTTCGAAAATTAGAAATGTATAGTGTGGGGAAATATATAAGTAGGAATTTCTCCTGTATCATGGGTGCGTTTACAAACATTTATACTCACAAACACAAACAGTCAGACCCGGAACAACTTCCTGAAGGTCATACAAATTATATTGCTCTATGCGGGAATCGAACACGTGACACGCAGCGCAGCAGTCGATCGTTCAACCACTGCGCCAATCGTGCTGTCCGAATAGCTTGATGTGTGTTCGTGTGTGCATGTACCTGTGATCAGCCGTTTTGACGTGAAATAGTAACAAACATCCGTTCATTGATCCATCCTCACAAACATTTCCATTTATAATATTAATAGTAGGAAGTAATGGACTATTTTAAATCTCGCATGATTCAGATTTTCTTGGACAGTTTCAATATATACCACACAAACATGTGCGTCAGTGTTCAGTGTAGCCCCGTCGTCACCGTCCGTACTCAATAGTAGAGTGTAAAGAAAAGTACGTAATATCCGTAAACCGAACCTCTTCCGTTCCAGTCATTTATATTGCCACACACTCACACACACGCAAACTTAAGACGTTCTATTTAGTATTTTCGAATGACCTACCTAGTATAGTAAATCTGATAGTAGTAGTAAATCTGATTTGCAGACTAGTTAAAAGAAATAAAATCAAGGAAAACGGAAAAGATAGAAAATGCGGAAAACAAAGTGAATAGGAAAGAGGCGTGACTTTATATGTTAAAAGAAAAAAAGAAGTTTGAAGAAAAGAGGGCTGCTTTCAAGTTTTTTTTCTCCTTCTTGAAATAATTAATTAGGTGTTACCGTTTTTTTAATTTACCAGTCTCCTTTGGTATTATTTTGAAAGGAGAGAATGTCGATTGAGGACAGGCCGTGTCGACGGCGTGTTCGTGTTTCACGCGCGCCTCAAAGAGATGTCAGCAAAGCAGAGGGGCTTGCTAGAGCCTCCGCCTGCCGGGGTTGCGGGTTGTTCGAACGAGATACCGCGGCCCCGGAACGTAAAGGGCAATAGAAGGAACATGGGTGGGTTTTAGTCAGTACAAGTCTGACATGCCCCCCCGCTCCGACCAGAGCGGGGGAAGTCATTAGATGATTTCCCATCCGAAAAAAAAAGCCTTGAGTTCTTAGTACGACTCATATTATTAGTACAGATTTAGAAGCAGACAAAATAAAAATGCATGAGCCCTGCACCTTGAACCTGATCGCTCTTTGAACGACAGTTGACAAGGGAACATTTGGTAGAAGAGAATCTAAAACAAAAGTGTCTTTTGTGCGTATGAGTAAAGGAAAGTTACAATGGCTAGTTAATATTGTTGTACTGAGTGGAATAATTTAACCGATGGAAGTTACACAGCGAGAGGCGTTGAACTTACGAGGTCAAGGTCATGAGTTTAAACCCTTGCTTGTTTTACTACAGAGAAAAGCTAAAACAATGTAGCAATTGTTGTACAAATAATGTAAATACGTCCTTAACAATGTAACCATTTGAATGCAATTAAAATTTGTTTGAAGTTGAAATTAAAAAAGTCGCCCTTCTTTGGTTTTCGACTAGAATTTGGCCTTTTCCTTGAACATTACTTCTTTAATATTTGTAATAATATTATAATTTAAAAGAGTGTCCATGGAGTTTCTTGCCCATTCTTCTCCATAGAGATCAACGCTTTAGAATGGGCATCTACACTACTTGCACAAGTTATTGTGCCTTGTGACCGGGACTGTAGCTTCATTTTGTTACTTGACATTCAAAAGTGCCTGTAATGGTTCAATTCAATATCTTTATTGTGGATCATAGGTTTGTAATACAGGTCTTAAATAATTAAACAGATCAGCTATGTCCCGCCCTTTGGGCATACAATAGTCGTGTATATGTACGTAAATTATTAAAAAAAAAAAAAAAAAAAAAATGGTCTAATTGAAATAAATGCTTTGAGTTTGAGTTTAATGTTGTCACTGCTGGTGTGGGCCATTATCAATTACACGTCCCTAGTGCGGCCCCAGTGCGAGTTGGTGGAAATCAAATGTCTTCGAATTTGGATCTCGCATATCCTGGTGACCTCACGAAAAGTTTTGAGACTTATGGTGATGAAATTATTTTCAAAAATTACACAGAAGCGTTACCACTGGCCTACAACGGGTCTACTAATTTGTCTAACTAATACACAACTATACGGAAACCGCTGAAGCGAATGACTTCGTTAACATTAAAATACTCCAAAAGTAATAAATAAAGTGTAAACAATAAAAAGTTATTTTTTCTCCACCTATGTTTGTTTATCTTTTATTACTTGGTAATTTATTTTTTGTAAGCATGTATCGTTGTGTGTTTTTTGGGTCTTATATTTTTTCATTTTATTCTGGAAATTTGCTGTTATATTGCACCTATTATGTTTTGCCTCTGCATCACCTTAAGGTCGACTGGTAGAAAAGGTCCACGGCATTAAGTCCGCCTTAGTATAGTATTCTTACAAGTGCATAAAGTTTAAAAAAAATAAACTTTTGTAAATAAAAAACAAAAATATTTTATCTTCCAAAAGCCTTCCTAAACCCTTTTTTATTGAAGCATAGATACTTCTCTAGTTGAAGAACCCCGTTTGAGTGGATCTGTAGTGCCAATATATCACCCGCTTATGTTTCTGCCGCAGCTAAGAGGCTTTGTCCCAACGTGTTTGACTATCTCTAGTAATTCCTCTTTGGGACACACTTGTATGTACTGCTAAGTGGCTT
Source organism: Ochropleura plecta (assembly GCA_905475445.1). Lineage (NCBI taxonomy): Eukaryota > Metazoa > Arthropoda > Insecta > Lepidoptera > Noctuidae > Ochropleura > Ochropleura plecta. Next base: position 4,278,654 of record FR997744.1, on the reverse strand, counting down.
GTACGTCTGTGTTGAATTTAGTGGAGATATTTAGCGATTTAGCTAGACTTAACTTGTGGCGTAGTCGAGATTTGAGCTTTTAATGAAGTTGACAGGTACGTTGGTTATGTCTTTTTAAGTTATAATTAAAATACGGTAAAGTTTGAAAACGATTGCCTACTCTCGTCTAGGCATCAAGACAGTGAGACACGGACACGGACACCGTCGGGAGAAACGGTCCGGGCGCCAGGCGCTGCGAGACGACTTACAGCCACCATTAACGCTGGTTTGTCATCGGTGAGCAATAGGCAGCTGACGGCAAGCCTTGTCGGTGGCGCTTTCGTGTTCCATGCGCGCGCAAAGTCATGACAGCAAAGTAGAGGTGCCTGCCAGGGCCATTGCCTGCCGAGATTGTGGCTTGTGGATCACACAGTCATGTGAGTGGAACACAAAGGGCAAAAGAAGGAACATTGATGAGTTTTAGTCAGTAAAAGTCCCCCCTCCACGCTCCGCACAAAGCGGGCGAAAAATAAATAAATAAGGCAATCAGGACCAGGATCTATTCTGTCCAATTTTGAAACACAGGCGTCCTCTCCAGCACAAGCGTAAGTTAATTTAAATCCATTATAATGAAATGCAAACGTACACCCCATTAATAACCCCGGTCACCAAAAAAGTACCAATACACATCAGTTCCAGCTGCCAAGTTAAGTTAGTAATTAAACATTTCACTAATTACTAAGTTAGTGAACTAAGTTCATTATGCGTTGTCACGGACAGCCTATCCGATGGCTAAGCTTCAGACATCAAATAGCATTGACACCAGGGGGCGTTACTGTGATGTGATCTAATTACATTCAATTAAACCTCTGTAACACTGGACCCGGCTGATGGATTATCCTCTCGCTTTTATAGTGGAAGTCTGTGTCTCGCAGTGGAAAACATTATAGGATGATTAAATGATTCCTGTGCTTTTGAACTGTAGTAGTTTTCGTTTTTTAGTCAATCTAATAGCGTGAGATGTGCGACCTAGGTCGTTTACAGGAATAATTGTATCAGCAATTTATAAAAACGTAATGTGTCTTTTGATAGTTCTACATAAATAGAACTATTAATATGTTTTATTTTAAATTAAAAAGAAACGGTACGGAGGTAGGAGGAGGAAGGTATAGAAGAAATTCCTAGCTAAAAAAAAATAGGACTGACCTGGTAGCAGATATTCTGGTCTGATGTAAAATGTCAGTACTAGTGGTCACCAAAGGTTTTCCCGGAATCCGGGCACAAAAATTGAAGGATAATTGAATTAAAAACAAAACGGCCCTGACAAGGGCCTGACATTGTAAGTGCTTCCTATACATTGCATTTGTGTGTGAAACTTAATGACCACACTGTATTGCTTTAATATGTACTAGCTGGTGATAGTGATGATCGAAAAAAAGGATTCTATGTGTTATTCCAGACTATAATCTACCTCTGTGCCATATTTCATCAAGATCCATTCAGCCGTTTTGACGTGAAAGAGTAACAAACATCCATCTTCACAAACTTTCGCTATTATAATATGGTAGGATTTGTTTTATTGTGTGCCTTGATTACGAGATTGTTTCAATATAAAGTAGTTTCTACATGTACAGAATATGTATAAAAGTAGTGATAGTATAGTGGTATTACCGTCGCACTACCAAGTCATAGGTAAAAGCGAAGCCTAACCCAAGACACGTACCCCTGATTTTTCAGAACTACGGGCTTATTGTATAGTTCTTCTACTACTCACTCATTGTGAAGAAACCAGCATTCCTGAGAGATATTTCTCGATGGCATGTTAAGCCAAGTCACAAGCTCATGGGCCGCATAAAACTCTGACACTATAAAAAAGTATATATACGCACTAACCACACGAATTTGGGATTAGTTTTGTCTATATATAGAGTACTAGCTTGTGCCCGCGGCTTCGCTCGCGTTAAATTCAGTATCGCCTTATTGATTTGTAATAGCAACGCTAAGTTTTCCCGTTTCTTCCCTCTTTCTCCCTCATATCCCACTCTTTTTTAATAAAAAATAGCCTATGTCCGTCTCTTGGTTCCCAACTATCTCTGTACCAAAATTCATCAAAATCAGTTTAGCCATTAAAGCGTGAATAGGTAACAAACAAACTAAACTTTCGCTTTTATAATATTAGTAAGGATAGTATTACCTGGTACTAAATGGGTTGTCAGATAAGCAGTCGTTCCATGTACTAGTATTCAGGTAGACTGGAAACCGACCGCAACATAGTTGGGCTTTCCCAATTTAGGTAAGTCAGATGATGTCAATATTTTTCAATTGTTTTCAGTTTCCACTAAGTGCAGTTTTTCATTATAGTAGTCAAAGCTGTCGTCTGAATACCAACTGTCATGAAAAATATTTGTAAGGATCGTAGTAGATAATCTGTGCAATATCTGCCTAATTCTTTGAGAAAAATGCTGGTATCTTTATATTTAAAAATATTCCAAATAACCTTGACTAAGCTTTCATTTTGCCTTAATTCAAAAACATCAATATGCCGACTCCGAAACGCTTAATAATCGGCTACTCGCTACCTTGACCTATTTAAAAACGTGCTCAGCATTCAAGCTTCACCCAATGAGCCCGCTGCCAATCCAATCGCTATGCTAATGGCCTCGCTGTCACGCGGACCTAGCAAACATAGACGGTAGACGAGTGACTTGTTACCGCACTCATGCATTTTGTAAGTACTCTGTATGCTAGTGCTTGAGGAGTGTCGATAGTTTTAATATCGTTCCATACGACTACAATACGCAGACCCCAATGTCAGACTTTTACTAACTAAAACCTATCCAAAGTTCCTTCTTTTGCCTTTTCTGTTCCAGGTTTTTTGTATCTCTTCAAACAACCCACAACCATGGCAGGCAGTGGCCTGGCAGGCCCCTCTGCTTTGTTGACATTTCTGTGAGGCGTGCGTGGAACACGAAGGCGCTGTCGTCTGTGCGACGGCCGCCTGTCGTAACTTGACGAACGGACGGTGATCTACCGATTGCTAACTGTTGACAGACCCGCGTCTACGGTGGCCAGGAGTCGTCTCACGGTACCCGACGAGCGGCGTCTCGCGCGGCAGTTGTGTTGGTTTGAGGTTCATATTAACACCTTGATACCGATATTGTCATATATGAGCTACTTCCCGATTTATTCAAGTTCTAGTTACAAAACCAATATACTTAATTGCTGTTAGGGTTTTCAAACGATTCAATGGAAATAGGTAGTTTTAAAAAAAACTTTACAAACATCAGCCAGATCGACACACGGCGCAGCAGGTCAGCCAATTGCACCAACTGTGCCGCCTCCAATATAATTATGTAAATGCTATCTACATAGTAATGTTTTGCACTTAACTGAAAGTGCTTTGAATGAGAAAACTAAATAGCTGCACTATTGTGAAAATAAAACTATTGATAACTGAGCAGTAAACACAACACTATCTTGCAGGTACTCTTTGTACGCACTCTTTTGGACCATGAAGATAATATTAAAGTTTTTATTTCAGCATTTTTATTTCTGGTATGATGATATCCTTACTAATACTATAAAAGCAAAAGTGAGTTTGTTTGTTTGTTACGTCCTCTAAATGGCTAAACCGATTTCGATGAATTTTGGTACCGAGATAGTTGGGACCCTGGAGACGAACATAGATTTTTTTTTAAAAAAAAACAGTTAGAAATGAGAGAGAATGAGGGTAGAAAAAGGAAAACTTAGCTTTGCTATTACAATAAATAGAAGCAAGGGCAAAAACTACAGGTAGCAGGTACCTACAAATCAGGAAAGGAGAACTGTGTTACCCCGAATTTAACGTGAGCGAAGCCGCGGGCAAAAGCTAGTCTCATGTCTCATATATTTTTTCATTGTGTAGACATAGAAGAAAATGTAATGTGTATTATAAACCACACAAGCAGTAAAAATAAAATTGATATGGGGCCACCTCAGATGTATACCTTTTTGAAAAAAAAGGATTATGAAAATCGGTATACATTTGGCGCAGCAATCAGTGAACATACACAAAAAAAAACCGTCGTACATAAAACCTCCTCCTTTTTTTAAGTCGGTTAGTAATGCATACATTCTGTTTTGTTTTTTTGAAGTTTACACAAACTAAATGACAGAAAAAAAGAAAAACCTGATGCAGCAGGATACTACTGGTATCCTGCTGCATCAGGTTATACCGAAAGCCGAACTCAACAAGCTTCGGAAAAAGCTCGATAGTTAACATAAATTAAATACGTGAAAAACATGCCAATTTCTAGAACGCCGTCTTAAGACATTTTTAAGAGCTAAAAAATTAGTTTCAAAGCTTCGTTGAACATCTATTGTATTCCCTGAATTGAACGTTTATCCTAAAACTCAGACAAAGCTATCAGTCACTGACAAAGTGTCTCCTCGGGGAACAGTAATTTAAAAACCTGTTTAATTTTTTCGAAGCTGTTTGACGTCTTTTACGATTGGTATAGAAAGCCTTAAATTATTTTTTTTAAGAAATTTGGAATATCATTACATAATTATCATATAAACGGAGCTCAATTTTGTTAATGTAGGTCATATTTACACATAATTTCTTTCTCGGTGATTGAAACTGCCTATGACTTTAACATAATCAGCCTATACAATACTTCTATAACAGTTACGGTACAGATGTGGTCTGTGCGAGAACGCCGGCTGATAATTTACAAAACCAACATTGTAAATACATATGAATAATTCCTAACAACAGTAAAGTTAGGAATTAAATAGTACAAACACAACTTATCTTCATCTTAAGCGACCTTATTGTCCTGCCGGGGTTGCGGGTTGTTTGAAAGAGATACCGCGGCCCCGGAACGTAAAGGGCAATAGAAGGAACATGGGTGGGTTTTAGTCAGTACAAGTCTGACATGCCCCCCCGCTCCGCCCAGAGCGGGGGAAGTCATTGGATGATTTCCCACCCGAAAAAAAAAGCGACCTTATTGTACGAATATATAAAGAATTTCAAACATGTCGTTAAAAATCACTGTTGTAGCAAGTTGCTTTAAAGTCTTTTAACCATCACGTAGTGCATTTTATCAACCTTTTAACAACTAAATAAAGTTATAAAGTTGTGCTTTGTCACTAAAAGCAGCCTTACAAAGGGAATAGAATAAAGTTCGATGAATAGAATAACTTTGCATTTTCTTTTTAGGGTCCCGTACGCTTGGTGTCTTCCATTATGTATGTCAGTCTGCCACAATACTTTATCTTTTGAACCGTAATAGGTAGGCATTTGAATGCCTGACGCAAAACCTCACTGGACACAGAAGTTTCGGGAGGTTCCTCCACATAATCGGGCGCGAAGAAACGCCCGGATGTCATCACTGTGACGATCACCTAGAGGACACAGTGATCGCCCGGAGAACACACTCCACACTGTGGCGGTCTGCTTCGCTAGGGTGGAGCACCGCTGAGTCCTCGCAGAGGCGATCGGTGGCGACCTCTCGCGTCCGTCCCTGGATCAGTCCATGGTCTGGGACAAGAGGGAGGGAGGGTCTGCGGACGGTGAGCAATGGGTTCGTCCGTCCATCTATTGACGACAGGCCGTGTCGACGGCACGGTCGTGTTCCACGCACTGTCAGGGCCACTGTTGCGGGTTGGTCGAAACAGATAGCGCGGCCCCGAACACAAAAGTCAAAATTATGAACATGGATGTGTTTTAGTCAGTAAAAGTCTGACACTCACGGTAGCGGGGCGAGGGAAGTTATTTAATGATTTCCCATCCGAAAAAAGGTGTATTAAATATTTTAATATTCTGGCCGCTATAAAAACATATATATGTAATACTTAACATTTTTTTCAGTGTTTAGTCCGGAACCCTTCGTGTGCGAGTCCGGCTTGAACTTGGCTGGTTTTGTATTCATCTTTTTATTTGACACCCTACAATAACATTCTTAAGTTAACTTTAATTATATTGCGTCTTATCTACGCAATGTAAAATGTTTTCAGTAATTGTGTTATTTACATGGTGTACACGATAAAAAAAAAGTTAAGAATATTCTATTCTATATTGAACGTTATATATATATGTATTTTTTCTTAATTCAATGTTTTTGTATATCAAACTGATAGCACGACCTAATTCGTACGTACTCGGTTTTACCCTTATTTATAATTTATGGTCAATATATTGATCACAGCTAAAAGGATATTATTTTGTCGATAAATCAGGTTTTTTGATTTACTGAATTTTTGCCTACCTATTGAAAGCTTGACAACTTAGCCAGACTTTTTTTGTTTTTCGATAATATAATTGCTGTAGTTTAGTTTAAAATACTTACTGGGAATTATTTGTGTGGAAAATAGACTATTTCGTGAATTTAACGATTTCCAGCTTTTGTATATTTTCATAGTTTAGAGGTTTTTAAAATCATTTCAATATTTAACTATTACACTATTATGTTTTAATTATTATTTTTGCTAATTGACTGACTGTATTTAATTTTCTTCATTTCATGTTTTATGTCAACCGATAACTTGTATGTGTGATGTTTACTTTTAGTATAAATAAATAAAATATCTGACGTGAACCGTTGAGGCTTACTCTTCATTACGTTCAGTAGTAAACCATTAAAAAAAACTGTTAATTAATATAATAATTAAGAAAGAAATAGTTAAGTTTAATGTAAAAATTAATTCTTAAAAGTAAACTTTATCACGTGACAATATTTTCTCTCGCTATATATGTTTTACCTATTTGAACTAGAAAGATTTTAATGGACCAACAGTAAACTCCGATAATATTCATAACAAAATCAAAATCCATGCTCCTGATATTTTGTGAAAACATCAGTTTTCAAATCAAACGAACCGATGTGCAGGAAAAAGACTAAAAACCACAGTCAGCGGCTGAAGCTGACTCTTCGCTTTGGCCCCGCACAAAATTGGAGCAATTTAGCGTCATTTCATCAAATGCACTCGTTTTTCCTTCGAAAAACCTTCAGGTTGCTTTGTCTCGACCGATCATTTCGTTCCTAGACTAGCATATACCCAGTTCTTCTGTTATTTATTACTATTTTTTCAGATAAACTGTGAATGAGGAGCTCAGGGTAAAATAATACCGGTGCAAATCAATTGAAAATTCAGCTTCTTACTGAGGTTGGGTTATAAATGGGTGACCTTCCATTCTACACCCAGTGTTTTGGAAACCATGCGAGGATGTTAATCTTGACTAGCTGAACCTGTCATTTGTCGATCGTTGAAGGTCGTTACAGAAAATAACATTAAAATCCTTACTGTCAGTCTTACTGGATTACGGAGGTAGGATGAACAGTCGAACCATGTATACTGCTGTATGGAGTTCATCCATGATTGAGAAAGGGCTTATGATATATTATTAATTTAATAGACAACTAATGATCCAATGACATTACAACAAAAACTTACGATTCCATATTTTAGTGAACAATTTAACTTATAAACTAGATATACACGTTGGTGACATTATATACATAACATATTCTACTAGTTAAATGATTTTAGTTTGTCTAATAAAATTGTCTTTTGTCACCAGTCATTTATTACGTTGTAGGTTACAGGTACATATCAGCACACTACAACGTATGCATATAAAATAAGGAAGAAAAGTAACTTCGCAGAGTTGACGCGTAATATGAAATAATTCGATTTTGCTACGATCGCGTAGCAGGCGTAGCATGGTGCTACGGCGTAGCTGTTACGTAGCGCCACGCTCATTTACGTTTCTTCATAAGATTATTATTTGCAGCACGTTAATCCTGTCAAATACCCTTATTGAATAATAGAAACATAATATTAAATTTCTTCTTTTTATGAATAGCATTTGGTCATGAAAAAAAATTGTATTTAACGGAGTATAAAATCATTTCAATCATTAATTACTATTTGAAACAACCCTTACTGTTTGCGAATTCTAAGCTATTGGCGACACTGTTACTGGAAAATATATATTATTTTATCAGCCTATGGTAATTTAGGAAAAGTCACATGTGTCGTTTTTAAAAATATTTGTTACGATCAAATGTCATATTTTCTTTTACTGACAACCTTACACTGACTTGAAAATTATAAAAACAAATCCTAAGAACACTGCATACTATTTTCATATCCGTAACGTAAAAATAACCCTTTTTTCACGTATCATACTAACTTTGTTTTCAACGTCACCTGGGATATAATCTGAAAGTGGTTTTGTTTACAAAGTGATGTATGGAACAATTTATCTTTCCACTTACGTAAGATTTATCACCGCTGATATCATGATCGTAATAAAAAACGGTACGAAACGATACATTGGTGTGGTATTCGTTTTTTTCTTGGAAACAGATTACCTACTGAATTACTGTTTTCTTCTTTCTTTTAAATGTGAGTTCTATGAATTTTAATGCCCATTTTCACGAACTTGGCAACTGTAAACTGAATGCCTATATTTATTGCACTTTTGTTTTTGACACAGTTTTGTGACACAGCTATTCGTATTTTAATAAAAATATATTTAGTAATTACAGTTTTAGGTATTTATATTAACAAGAACTTCTTAATAACACTAATTTAACACTTAAAGTTTTCCTGAAAATACGGAAAAGTGCACTTTAGAACCAGTATTACTGGAAAAACCAACTGTATCTTAATGAATAGACACACAATCATATTGCAGCACACAATATCTGAAACACTATTTTTATAGTTGAATAAAAAGACACCATACACCCACAAAGAAACAAACATTCATCAACACCTTACCAACTTCAGATGAAACACAAACACAAGGAACACACAAAGAAAATAATATAATTACAAACATTATTAAGTTACTCTCATAAAGGGCAAGCTAAGTGTTTCACAGGAAATTTGAGTCACCGATCTATCAAACTCTTGCGCCTAAGTGCTCCGCTGAAGGATCGCTGAAAAAGGCTTGGAAGCTGAAAGCCTACTATTCAATAGGGAGATATTTTTCGCTTTTTCATTCAAATATTCTCTTCTGAGTTTAAGCATGAGCACGGGTTTCGAGGGTAACTGGATTTAATCCCGTCGATTTACTATTGGTTTGTCGTTAACTTATTGTAATTATTAGCTATCTAAATTCATGTTAAGATTGTAGAAGCTAGACATTATAAGGTTGGTAGGTTAAAAAGCACATGAAAATTCTATCAATGCGTTCATTTTATTCAGCGAACCCAAACGGACCAATGTGTTTCGTGAGTTTGTAAGCGATCCTTGTAAACGGTATACCTGGGTAAAGGGACATAAATATTATGATAAGACTATATTGCAACTCTTTTGTCTATTGTGAATAAGTTTCACGTATCTAATTCACTTAAACATCACCTATATAACTGTCGAGTACAAATAGTAGATCAATATGTAAGGAAATCTAATATTGCATGGATGTAGTTCAGTAGAGGACAAGAGAGGCAAAACTGAAGCCGATGTCACAAGTTACTAGTCGGAACACTTAGAAACTTTACTGCGAAACTGATAAGTTTTTGTCAATCGATATTGACAAAGTAGAATATGAAATAGTGGAGCAGTTGATAGTTTTGAAGTGTTGTAGCTTTTGTGAATATCAGTGTTGAAGGGTGAAGTTAGCAATTGAGTGCTATCGGTGACTTTTAAAGCCAGCGCAATACTTAGTCGATTTTGCGATAGTTATTAGACTTATGTTTATGTAATATATTTGTAATATTTTTTGTTCCTCTATCTTTCCCAAGCTAAACAGCTTCGGCCAGAAAGGGGTCAAGGTCTTGTTTAAGTGCATATTGCAGGTACTCAAACTGTTTTTCAACATAGGACCGACATCGTAATAGCGGTATAATGCAAAACTTCAATACCTGCTTGACTTAAATGTATGGATCAATTTATTTATTTTAATAATTATATTATAAATTTATAATTAACTAGCTTTTGCCCGCGGCTTCGCTCGCGTTAAAGGCGGGGTAACACAGTTCCCCTTTCCTGATTTGCAGGTACCCGCTACCTGTAGTTTTTGCCCTTGCGCCTTATTGATTGTAATAGCAATGCTAAGGTTTTCCTTTTCTTCCCTCTTTCTCCCTCATATCTCAATCTTTTTTTTAACAAAAATATGTCCGTCTCCATGGTCCCAGCTATCTCTGTACCAAAATTCATCAAAATTGGTTTAGCCATTAAGGCGTGAAGACGTAACAAACAAACTCACTTTCGCTTTTATAATATTAGTAAGGATTTATCAAAATTAGCTTCTTAAAAGAAAACGATTTTTTTCTCAGAAAGGCTCTCGTTACTCATTGTGGATTCAGATTTCTCTATATTGTTTTATTTCAAGTTAAGTCACTGTCTGACTGTGTTTACACTGCGGCGAAGTCTTAAAAAACCGGTCAAGGGCGAGTCTAACTCGCGTACCGAGGGTTCCCTACAAACTTGCGACAAACAGCTATATATTATATTTTTTCACAGTACAAAGAGGCTGCAAAGCCCCAAATGAAATATACTCAATATTTCATTTCAATTCGATACCTCTACGCGTTCCCGAGATAAAGGGTTTTGACAGACAGACTGACAGACGGACAACAAAATGATCCAATAAGGGTTTCGTTTTTTTTCTATTTGAGGTACGGGACCTTAAAAATAAAAAAATGTTTTGTAAATATCGTGCCAGCGACACGAAAACTAATTAAAATTAGAACTATAACCTGATTCGAAAAGATTCAAGTGTTTCGGTCACTTCATTACTTTCGACTCAAGTTGTAGTGTCATTCACACGCTGCAGGCGGAATGGGAAATTAGAGTAAAAAATGTCGCATTTCCGCGGAAATTCTAGTGACGGTTTAAATTAAATATTTAAATGGAAGCCTTTCACTGTGCTAAATAGTAGACGATTTCTGATTTATAAAATGTCACTGTTTTTTTAGTAGTGTTAGAAAAATGTTGCTTGTTAATAAATGTTGCTGAATAATTAGTAAAAAAACTGCTTGTATTTAGTAAAAAAGAGTCATTAAGAAAAGAAGTAGTTTTGTTTTATATTATAAACAATTAATAAATTATGATTTTTTAAGTTTACCTACTGTTAGTAAAAGGTGTTTTTCGTCTGTGTGAAATGTAGATACCATATTTTTAAAGCTTTCTTAAATAAAATTATAAACATTCATTTAAAAATCTGTAAGATGTACTACCCACTAACCTGTGGTGTAAAATTGGATGGTTGCAGGGGGTTGCAGATAGGTGGCACCGCGGTGCTTCCATAGTGTTGCTGGTAAGTCAGGATCTTCTTGTGCGCCGATGCCTGGGCACGGTATGCGCTTACACTCAACTTCATTATTCACGTTTCAAACAAACAATTTTAAACTTAACCACTTTCTGATTAATGTCGATATTAAATTGTAGTTTCCTAATAACATAATTATATATTTTTCTTTTAAATATTTATAGCACTTGTTTTGTTACTAATATTATTATAACATATTCATTTGCACGTTCTATTGTAAATTGAATATATTAGTTTGTTATGAATCTCTACACACAACCGATGTTTTGAATTGGCCCATGTTCCCATCTGTAACAAAAGAAACAATGTTTTAGACAAAAATACACTTTAAAAAATCACATACGACAGCGTCCTAACCGAAGCAAACTTTGTTTAAACACGTGATCTTCGTGTTCATTTTGCATCTCAAACCTGAACGCATTGTCACACAGACTGATTTTCCTAATAATGTATGATAAATTAAAGATTAGCGATCGCTTTAGTTAGGCCGCGAGGTAACTGTTTTTTTTTTTAATATACGCAAATAATTACATATTATTTAAAAAAAAATAAACCTAAACCTTGATTTAGCCGTATGTGAGGCAGATCTTAACACTTTAACTTTTTTTAATTTACATTCCCTTAACCGACATTTTCAATTTCATTTTATTGTCAATCATGCTGACATAATCCCTTGTCAGCTATAAACCGAAGTAGCGGGGTCAACGATTGGCCATCATGAAACGGGGCCTTTTATTATATTTTGAACTGAAATCACAAGTAATAAAAAGTTTTATTCCCATCGTCCTCCCCCCCGGAGTCATTGGCATAATGACTGGTGTTAGGGTCTCACTTAACCCTAATACCGGGGAGCTCAATTACAGCTAATCGCCGAATTTAATGCCAGAGTTCTGTTGAATTGAAGAATGAGAGCGTGGTAAATGAATTTCGGTGACAATTTAAAAATCCCCTGAAAAATACGTTTTCGATTTTGTTTATCGTCTAGGTAGTGCAAGCTGGTACTTTTTGGCAAATGAAATGTATAAATTTTTAGAGATCCGTAGGAAACTAACGGAACCTTTTTAGGATCACTTTATTGTCCGTTTGTTGGTCAGTCTGTTAGTTTGTCTGTCAAGACTTTATCTTGAGAACACATAGAGGTATCGAGTTGAAATTAAAACCATATACTCAAGTCTGTGTTCTCCTGAAGCTGTGATTAAGTATAACGCAGTCAAAAGATAAAGCCGTTTATGTGGCAAGTTTGTACGAACCGTCGATACGCGAGTTCGAATCGTATTTGGCCGGTTTTTACATTGATTTATTTGAACGTAAACTTTTTAAATACCTTGGAAACACACAGAACTAAAATCTTAGCACGATTAACAGAAACTCGTCAGGCAATCTTAGTTTGTAAGCAAACATTTGCAGCATGTTACCCAATGCTTTACAATCAGCCGTATACTCGAGCTGGCTCAATCTACTTTATTTTGTTCACTCATTTCTCTCAGCATTTCTCGGTAGACTCATAAAATAGATAGGCTACAGAAGGCCGTCTCGTACGAAGAACGAAAATTTAGTTCTTTGTACGGAGACACAGGCACCATTGACGAACAGTGAAAGCAAGCGTTCCGCGTCTTGAATTTTTTACGTCATAGTGCTTAAATATTTTTGTAGAAAGAAACGGCTTCAAAGGTGTGTCAGAAGTTGTCTGTTGATCCGTGCGGTCAACGTACTTTTGTGGAAGCATCGCTGCCTGGCGCCGCAACATGCAACACGCGCCTGCATTTTCGGTTTGTTCCGCGTGGCTTGATAATGCCTGTAGTCGCATCGCAATTCATGTTGCGGTGAATCGTGGCATGGTTTGTGTTCGTCACCCAGGGTCATGTAGGTATACGTGTTTGTATGTGCCTATTTTTCCTCATTGACTGGAGAAGAACTTCTGTATTTATCGATTGTGTGATAAAGTGATTGCCCGAAACATACATTTCGTCTGCGCTCGGAGATCCTATTTTATTTCTACTTGGTTACTAGTCTTCTACGTTTTCTCTCATCACGTTTGTTGATAGAAGATTGTTAGGTTTGTTTGAAAAATGGTACAGTGGCCTTTTTAGTTTTATCTGACCTTGTGTATACTTTGACGGCACAGTTGGCGCAGTGGCTGAGCGATTGACTGCTGCGCTGCGTGTCGCGGGTTCGATTCCCGCACGGAACAAATATTTGTATGACCTACATATACTTGTTTTGGGTCTGGCTGTTTGTGTATGTGAGTTTAAATGTTTGTAAACGCACCCACGATACAGGAGAAATTCGTAGTGTGGGGCAATGTTTAAAATCAAAAAGAAAAAAATACTATGTTTTTTAGAGTAATTACGTCGGTGTAAATATTGAAAATTTGCAAAAGCATCATAATCACGGTTCATAATAAGGTGATTCTTCGGCTAGTTGACTATCCATTTTCTTAGATATAAACAAGATGGTTACGTAACTATCAAGCTATGCGAGAAATGACCCATCTCCCGGGGCTACTTACTTAACCTTGACGCTTCAGTGTCATTGCCTTTGACAACTTTGCGAAATTTAATGACCAAAATTATAAGACCGTTAAATGTTTATCGCGGAAATAAATTAATACAGAATTTAATTAAGAGCTAAAGTCTTGTGTCTGATGGTAATTGTGTACTAAGTCTTGCGCTGGCGATAATTAATGTGTATTAGGGATTAACAGTGCGTAATCTTATAATGAGATCGTTGGGAAAATCTCTTGTAAATGTGGCAAAAAATTGTTGTAATGTAGCAAAAGTATTGTTTTAAAATTTTTGGTGATTGCTTAAAACTATGTTTGAAATTGGGTGATATCTTATTTTACTAACCGACTTCAAAAAAGCAGGAGGTTCTATGTTTGACATTGACATGTTTTTTTATGTATGTTCACCGATTACTCCGCTAACTGTGGACCAATTTTCATAATAGGCTAGTTTCCAAAAAAAAAAATTGTCCGTCTTTTAGTCTAGTCAACAAGTGCTTTTTTAGTCAAAACTTTTTAAAAGGCTCGGAAAAATATGGTTGAGGGCTCATTCGATTCGGGATCGAATCTAGAAAGTTTTTGAAAAAATTCAAGACCCGCTCGAAAAAATTTCAAAAGTTATTAACAAATTAGTAAACAAAAAAAAAAGGGGTTTAGTTTTTTTGGTATATCTCGAAAACTATTTGATATATTTTGATTTTGAAAAAAGATTCAAAAAGAGGAGAAAATTTCCTAAAAAAAACTCCCAACTCGCGAAATTGTAGGACCAATATAAAAAAAATTACAGGGAGCTGAAAATACGCCTGAAAACGGGTACTCGGGTTTCCGCAAGCCACGCCCCCTTCGAGCGCTTTAATGAAAACTATTATTTAAACACATTAAATGTTGATATTAAAATTTGAAAAAAATCAGACATGTACAGGACAAATTAAAGAATGAAATGCCGTAGAAAAAATATTTTTATCGCGATTTTATAAAATGTTATCCATAAATTAATTAACAATTTCTTCCGACTGGGCTATAAACATTGCAAGTTGCATAATTGTTAAACCAGAAATCTCAATTTTTTTTCCTCTCGTGGAGCTATTCTTCAAAGATTAAAGAAAGGATTTCCGTTGAGTAAATTAAAAAATTGTTAATTTTCGATTTGTTATTAACAAATTACCTAGGCGGCAAATTAAATATTTAAATAAATGTTACAAGAATTATTTTTTTTTCCAATGTCGATGATCATTCGTTTTTCTATCAATAAAAGCTACCTAAAAATATTTTTTTATAAATTTTAATTCTTTTTGTTTATAAAATTGTTATAAACAAATAGATTATTTATAAGATAATTGAATTGTTTTTTTTGAAAATAGATTCCTCGTTTAAAATTATGAATTTTAAGATAAAAAACGATCCTTAAAAAAAAAAAAAATATTGCTAAAAACCCGTTTTGTTAATAAACAATTTTTTTTTACCCCTTGTTAATAATATCAAGGTACGCTTTTTTTTAAAATATCATTATTTATTATCCTTCCTAATAATCAAAAAAAAATTTAGTTTTTTTATAAATTTTCATTGTTTATTAAATAAACAATTTGTTATAAACAATTAATTTTTTTTTGTATAATTTTTTTAGAATTCTTGACACTTAAATAAAACCGACCAATTACCTTTATGCGGAAAAAAAAAATTATTCGATAATAAATATAAATATAATTTTTTTTTTTGCAAAAAGGTAATTAGTCGCCGTTTTCAGGCGTATTTTCAGCTCCCTGTAATTTTTTTTATATTGGTCCTACAATTTCGCGAGTTGGGAGTTTTTTTTAGGAAATTTTCTCCTCTTTTTGAATCTTTTTTCAAAATCAAAATATATCAAATAGTTTTCGAGATATACCAAAAAAACTAAACCCCTTTTTTTTTGTTTACTAATTTGTTAATAACTTTTGCAATTTTTTCGAGCGGGTCTTGAATTTTTTCAAAAACTTTCTAGATTCGATCCCGAATCGAATGAGCCCTCAACCATATTTTTCCGAGCCTTTTAAAAAGTTTTGACTAAAAAAGCACTTGTTGACTAGACTATTTTAGATTATTCAAAAATAAGGGACACGTATTTTTTTATTTGTAAACTAGAATAAAATTGACAAAGATATACATATCGTTGATAAGATATCAACGAGTGACGTCACACGTAACTTTAATGGCATTTATCCTCGTAATTTTTGGTCTAATTTACAAATAAAAAATACGTGTCCCTTATTTTTGAATAATATAAAAGACGGATTAAATAGTATGTAATTACTTTGACCCTAGAAACTATCCTATTCTTTGTTAGGTATTACAATTAAACGAAAACCAAAGCCGCCATTATTTGCGTTTCTTATAATGTGACAGCAATTATCTAAAGCATCGGCACGGATTATGGTGTGACGTGTGGGAGTTATTAACGAAATTTAATACAGTTTTCAGCAATAGATAGAGTTATTCATGAGAAAGATTTTGTATGTATAATATTAGTATCTAAATTACAAACGTGCAAAGCCGGGGCGCGTCACTAGTTATTTATAAAAGAATCACGATGATAGGTCAATCTTAAAATCCGGTCGCGAAATTGCTTATAAATCTTATTCGTATCTACGCAAAAAGTGGTCGACCTAAATCTTGAAAAGTAAATTAGCAGAAACACCTGGACCACCACTTAAGGGCCCATATGTTGATAATTTATTATTAAGGTTGTCTTCCTTTACTACAAAGGTTAAGGAAAACACCTCGAAAAATCCGAGGTCTTCATAATGAATTCTATAACATTTAATGTGCTGAAAACGCTGTGGGTTAAATACGTATAAAACTGTTTTACAAAATTAAACCTTATGCCCTTGAAATAAAAGCCATATGACGTACTATCTTTTTTATAAATGTGGGAATAACCAACTGTTTCTTTGAGCATACATTAGAAAAACACATTTTCCCTTTACTTTCTATTAGGTAAGTGTTAAGTCTATATAACCTGCCTATATACCGCCTGAGGAGCTCGTGGCTAAAAAATAGCAGCCGCTCGGGTCGATCTTTAGGTTAAGCCGCGCTTGCCTAGGTTGGTCTGTGGATGGGTGACCAGTGACCACCCGTTACATACCGAGTTTCCTCCGTGCCTCGGAAAGCACGTTAAGCCGTTGGTCCCGGCTGTCATTTGTAGATCTTTGACAGTCGTTACAGGTAGTCAGTGTTCCGAAAATCAGACAACCAGTCTTACCAAGGGCTATCGCATTACCCAGTACTAATTGGGTTGTGGAGGTCAGATAGGCAGTCGCTCCATGTAAAATACTGATATTCAGCTGCATCCGGTTAGACTGGAAGCCGACCCCAACATAGTTGGGAAAAGGCTAGGCAGATGATGAAGTCTATATAACCTGCCGTATCAACGGCGCGATCGTGTTCTACGCGTGCCTCAAAGAGATGTCAGCAAAGCAGAGGGGCCTGCCAAGGCCACCGCCTGCCGGGGTTGCGGGTTCTTCGAAAGAATGGATATGGATTAGTTTAGTTCGTGCTAGTCTTATTTCTCTTTCTGGTTGGAGTCATTTGGCAATTAACCAACCAAAAAGAAAAAGCGTTAGTACTGATTAAGGCCAAGCGTCAAAAGAATCATGGCCACTTTAAGTGTGAAACTGTGTTTTGGTGTCAAAAACACCTAGATTTAGATCCTACTTATAGAATATTCTCTCTGGTATATGACCTATTCTTAGCTTGCTATCTTAACGGCCATAAATAACGACTTAGTAATAACTTAGGACAATCTTTATAGGCAATATGTCAGGTTCTCACAGACAAGTACACTACAAGCCATAACAATTTTGGTCCTTATTTTGTTGAACAAGTGAAATTCATTGTTTTGATAAAACCTAGAAGTGGGTACTTAGGAATAATTTTGAAACTGCTCAAAATATTTGATCATTGTAGTTAAATATACATACATAACATCACACAAACACTGAAAACCCTTTTTTTGCGTATGGAAAATCATCAAAATACTTCCCCCGCTTGCTCTGGGCGGAGCGGAGGGAGGAGTGTCAGACTTTTACTTACTAAAATCCACCCATATTCTTTCTTTTGCCCTTAATGCTCCAGGGACGCGGTTTCTCTTTCGAAAAATCCGCAATCCTGGAAAAACCTGTAATCACGGAACATAGACTCCCTCCCATTTTTAAGTCGCTCAGAAATCATGTTCTTTAAATATTTATTGAGTTAAAAAGTGATTGTAAACAAATCTACGTAATAGACATTATATCTGTATTAATCCCGATGACCAAAAATAGGAAAAAACTACTTATAAATAGCTAAAAGAGACATTTATTTGAGTATCAACAAAAACTCAGTTCAGGTTTCGCTAGAATTTGTGTTGGTAAATACTTCACATTCCAGTTACCCATTTCACTTGCCTTCAATCTTAAGCGGTGTTTGTCCACTTATGATTTAATTAATTGAATGAACCTGTCATCACTGGGGAATCAATTGTAAGTTAATTGCGAATGTAGTTAATGTTTTTAATTGCAAATTGCTTTTTTCTGACTTCGAAAATTATTTGTTTTCGTCACCATTCTCCTGCTGTTCTCTTTATCCTAATTTATTTGTGGTTGGCGCAAAAATTCTTCTTCCACACATTTCTATTGATCGTATTATTATGGGTGACTTTCTTTCTAGCCATATCATGTTTCACAAAGTCAATCCATCGCTGCTTTGTTCTCTCCTTAACTTCAATGGCCATCTACATTCACACTCAATGGTTATAACCAAAGACATTCAAAAATGTATGAGATGAAGAAAATCGTAATCCAATACTTGTTTGTCTACTATCACATGCCCACTCGTCGGGGAACATTCGTGAGTAAAAATTTAAAATGTTTGAGATCATAATTTTTGTATGAAAAGATTCCCAATGTCTGCTCCATAAGTCTTTTAAATCTCTTTGTTAATCGGATGCAATAACATCACTTCTTCTGCTTCTTCTTTTCGTGTCGATGAAACTCATATTGTATCAGACCAGTATGGTCCTGCACACCTCTAGCAGTAGCTTCGTTTTAATCCAGATAGGTGCAAATGGTTCAGTAGAGTGGGCAGGAAAGAAGGTGGGGCATATCCTGCAAAGGGTCACCACACTGGCACTGTGTTTGGGATTAGGTCGATTGGCCTTTGGATTTTGGCCCCATTTGGCCAGATTATATCTTCAGTTTCTCAGACTGTTAATACCAGCATTTAACAGTCTCACTACTGGGCAAACGGTCAAAATCTTTGGTCAGTCAACCATAATACTGGAGGAATTTAAAAATTAAATAAATGTCATAGTGCATTGTTCAAAACAATAGTTAGTTATTTTTTCCTTGATCGTAAGCATAATAATTTATTATTGATTTTTAAATAAGTATTCCTTAAATGTATTCTAGAGTTAGAACAGCTAGGTAGATGATGATGATGATGATGAAGTAAACTACACAAAAACTAAAATTAAAAAATAAATTAAATACATACTTAGATTTGTTTTTTTTCTGCTTCTTAAAAAAAATGCAAACCACAAATTTAGAATTTATTTTCTCTAACTATGCTCAAAATGCTCAATAAGGTATCTCAATACTTCATTGGAAGTTAAACTAACTGTTTACATTATTACAATAAAGTAATATAATTAAACTAACAAACAACAGACAATAAAAGGGCATCAAAAATCTCTTCCTCAACCGCACCCGTCCCTTGCTAGAGCCAGCCTGTGTTAGCTAAGCCAGTAAGTTCGAACAAGTCCCCAAATAATATCACTCAGATCAAAGCCTGTCCCTTTGCTGCCCTCCCCCAGCGACGCCCTAAGCCGAGGCTCGTACCCCACAAGGGGTGCCCTTAGCGTATAGTTGCTTAGTTTGTAAGTTTTTGCCCTAGCTGGAGGCCTTAATTTTAATGCATCCACAGGAATCACCCGGTTAAGCAGTCGACAACCTCTTAGGTTGAACTGCGAGATGCCATTCAGAAAAAAAACCTCCTCAAGGCTATCAGCTGGAAATGTACCCAAAACATAGGCCGCGTTGCCATGTTGTATAGCGACACTAAGAATTTGGCCAAGGTAAAAGGCAGCCCTTGGGTCATGGGAAGCGTCTACTGAGCGATTTGATAAGTCCTTAAAAAGGCTATGAGCCCTCGGGCCCCACGGCTTTCAAGTTTCAACCCAACAACATATAATTTCCGCAAAGGATTTTTTGCCGTTTGAGAATTGCCGATGAGCTTGGAAGATGTGATAATTGGACATAACATTAACGGTCAATTTTTATTTATTTCAAACAATTCAACAGATTCGATTCACCACATAAAACAGATTAAGTTTCTGTTTCGTTGAAAATACATTCGATTTGAGTATTATTTACTATCGCTTTAACACACATTCTGAAAAACTTGATATTTGAGAAGCACAACATTTCTATGTTGTTTTGCCAATTATGATGCAATAACAATTTTCAGAGTACTTAAAAGGAACGCAACAATAGTATTATATTTTATTACACAAAAACTCTAAGATACCATTAGTGTGTACTGTTTATTTATCCACTAGCTTTTGCCCGCGGCTTCGCTCGCGTTAAATTCGGGGTAACACAGTTCCCCTTTCCCCTTGCGCCTTATTTATCATAATAGCAATGCTAAATTTTCCCCTTTCTTCCCTCTTTCTCCCTCATAACTCAATCTTTTTTTTTTAAATAGCCTATGTCCGTCTCCAGGGTCCCAACTATCTTTGTACCAAAATTCATCAAAATCGGTTTAGCCATTTAGGCGTGAAGATGTAACAAACAAACAAACTCACTTTCGCTTTTATAATATTAGTAAGGATTTCTAGACTAGATACGTTGAAATAACATAGTTCATAGACAGTTATTGTTAGTAATTTTGTTTTATTTTCTTTCTTATTTGTTGTAGAGGTACTTTGGTGATTCTTTACTATCTGTATTTAAACCACCTACAACAACAATAACTTAATATCATTTTCTATTAAATAAGGCCTCACAAGTGAACTATTTGTTAAAGAAATATCTATCTAATCTATAATAATTTAGAGTAAATAACTAACTAAAATATGCGCAAGACCCAAAAAGGAAAAACAATTATTGGGCATCAAAAAATTCATCACATCGCTGTCAATAGGAAAAGTGCCCAAAAGGCTCACAGATGTGAGTATATTAAAATGAAGATATTAAAATATTAATTTCTAACAACTAAACCATTTGATGTTTTTAATCTAAATTCTTGCCATAATTCTCGATTACTCTTCACTATGATGAAATATACAGCCAAAGCTAAAGCATTCAGTATTTCGACTACCATTTCTATTATTTCGAAATACTTTATTTGTATTTTAAATACTTCCATTAAATTAATCAGAAATAAAACTTTTCCTAATATAAAAATCAATGTAGCTATGTAAAAGCGACTCCTTTTATTAATCGATGTACTCGCACCAGCTATCTTACTACGGAATAGAGAATATAAAACAGAAATGTACAGTATGAAGCCCATTACTACAGGTGTTAATAAAGAGCAAACCACAAAAGGATATGTTATTGTTTCTACCCAATCATAAATATACAAACACAGTTTAGCAACTAAGTACACAGTTGATGGTATAAGAGGTAAGCCCCAAGAAACTAGGCTACTCTTCAGATACCTTTTTCGAATATCAAAGTATAAAACTTTCACAAAATCAACATAAAAAATGTAGCACATCACTAATAACCAACAATGACACGATAAGTAAAAATACAACGTTGTTGACATAAGTAAAAACCACATGTCTGCATTCTCTGATAATTCTTCCTCGTAATTAAATGACACTATTATTATAACAATATGCAACAACAAACGTCCAGCGTTAGCTATGTTCGCATTAAGAAGAACATAGTTTGTGAAATGGCGGAACTTCTTGATGAGGCACCATGATGTGACTCCGTAGATGATTGCAGCTAGAACCAACACGAACACACTCACCCACACAAACATTACGTATTTAAATGTTGTTGGATCAAAAGTTTGTGTAGATTCTTCACTTGCATTGTATTTACTGGTATCGTTTCCACTGATGTCGTATTCACTGGTGTTATATACACTGTCGTTATCGGCCATCATGAGCGCCGCGTGCGCACCTCGACCAAGACCTCGACGCGCGTTTTTTGGTAGTGCTGCCAAGCGTCTAAAAAATACACCTTATAAAATCATCGTAAGTAGAACTATCGGTGACTCTAATGCCGTATGGGCTGCTTGATAAACGTCGCGTGCGCAATTGAGCCCGGGAGTTCAGTGTCGTTGCTGAACAACATAGACAATGGGCGGAAAATCCGTTGAAAAAATATGTCTGTGGTTGTTACTGTCATAGCTCTTTGTTACTGTTAAAGTATGTTCAAAGTTTATTTAATATTCAAATAGGTATAGACAGATATTTGTGAATAATATTAAATGTTCCATCACTGACTCCTTCGTCAGATCACAGAGCCACTGCATTGCAGAGTTGTGGGTCGTTTGAAAGAGATACCGCGGCTCCGGAACACAAAGGGCAAAAGAAGAAACATGGATGGGTTTTAATCAGTACAAGTCTGGCTCTCCCTTCCAAAGAAAAGAGGTGAGGTCCTGAGTTTGACGCCAGGGTCAGAATTTCTCAGTAGCAGACAACAGAAACCCGAGATCCATGAACGGCTGCTGGCAATAGGCTGGCTCCCTATAACATGGGACATTATCATAACTCGGACTAATATCGGACGGCACGGTTGGCGCAGCGGCTGAGCGATCGACTGCTGCGCTGCGTGTCGCGGGTTCGATTCCCGCACGGAACAAATATTTGTATGACCTGCAGATAGTTGTTTCGGGTCTGGGTGTTTGTGTATGTGAGTTTAAATGTTTGTAAACGCACCCACGATACAGGAGAAATCCCTAGTGTGGGGCAACGTTTAAAAAAAAAAACGGCATAATGTGGGAGGGCTATTAGGTACAACTGCCTAACCTAACTCTTCGGGAATAACAGGCGTGATGTTATGAATAATACTTATTTTTTTTTACAAAAATTAAGATGCAGCGGAAAATCCTGCTTTTGTCTTTTTTTTCCACTTAAAGGTAAAATACAAACACAACATAGCGAAGGGCCCAAGTAGGCAACATTAGCAAGATCAATAATTTCACGTCACTGTTGATTTGGGACCGCACCCGTCAAGACATATCGACTTCTCGGCGCCTGGTAAGGTGTTGCCAAGAACATCACATGATTAGCAGTTTTTTTCTATAGAATTGGCAATAAAACAAGCAAAGTTAATCATTATATAAAATATGCTAGTGATTCAGGTGACTTCGTTGGTCAAATGGTCACTAGTGCGACTGTTAAGCTTGCGGTTCTGCGTTCGATCCTTTCGATTCCTTAGCTAGGCAAGGTGCTATTGGGTTTATCTTTTATTTTGGATGTATCCCCGGTTGATATTAAGTACACCTCTGCCTAACCTGCCTGTTACAGTCGTGATTTCATGTTTTGTTTTTTTGATTCACTAAAACTACTCCCTTATTTATTTACTAGCTTTCGCCCGCGGCTTCGCTCGCGTTAAATTTGGTATAACACACCAAGCATACTTGCAGTTTTTGCTCTTGCGCCTGATTGATTTGTAATAGCAACGCTAAGTTTTCCCTTTTCTTCCCTCGTTCTCCCTCATATCCCACTTTTTTTTAATAAAAATTTACCTATGTCCGTGTCCTGGTTCCCAACTATCTCTGTACCAAAATTCATCAAAATCGGTTTAGCCATTATAGCGTGAAGAGGTAACAAACAAACAAACAAATAAACAAACAAACAAACTCACTTTCGCTTTTATAATATTAAAGTAAGGATTTGAGACTTCAGGCAGAGGCAGATTTACTGCCATAGGCATTTTCTACCAGTCAACCTTTGGGTGACGCAGAGACAAACAACGGTATCTAGCTGTAAAACAGAAAATTTATTATTAATTTATACTACATAGGATTTTTTTTTAAAGTGGGATGTGAGGAATCAATAAGGCGCAAGGGGAACTGTATTACCCCGAATTTAACGCGAGCGAAGCCGCGGGCAAAAGCTAGTACTAAAATAAAAAGACAAACAATTGAGAAAACATTAACGATGTGATGATCCTGCCAACTTTTTACTAATGTACTTCCCTTACAGTGTTCAATAGGTAATAGTTAGCTTAAAATTATTCTTCCGCTCACTGTTATCCTCAATCCTAATGTATCGCTACCAAAACAAAACACATTTAAGTAATGACGGGACATGTTAGGATCGATACCGTCTTCCCTGTTGAGTCGGGATCGTGGAGCGTCTGAGGCTCCTGTCGACTAGTTGGCGCCTGCTAGAGATGTTACTTATGGCGATGATAAAAGTATATCGATGTTTTGAAATTTTGCATGGGAAATATGTCAAGTATGGGATGTAAATTAAATTATCCATTTACATAACGGCATTATAAAAACCGATTACTGAATCAGCTTTCCTTATCATAAACGGAAGGTTTGCACAATTTTTTATTATAAATAAACACTCCTGAGGTTGTTGCAGCCCATTTTGCTAATAGTTTTACGGTAGCTCTATGATGACTGCTTAAAATAAATCGACATATGTAAAGTATTTTTTTCTTTTTAATTTTAATGGCATTGAAAGCAAAATAAGGTAAAAAAAATAAAATCTTAAAATGGTTTTGGAATCAACATAATTTAGATACTAAATTAACTTACTATACATCAAAGTAATCAAAAAACTCCTAAACGCTGTCAGCCGGTATTGTGCGCAAGAGACTGGCAGAGTGAGAGGTGTTGCCACGTTGTGTGGCAACACCTCTGGCCAAGGTATTTTTTTTAATTATCGTATTTTAATAAAAAAAAATCCACTCATAAATCACGTACACACGACGACACATCAACCTATACAAAACCAGTTTATGCGGATTTCTCATCGTACGAAAATTCCACGGTGAACGATCCGTTGTTAAGAGATCAGTATAAACTGGTTTTGTATAGGTTGATATTATGTCTTCGTGTGTACCTATAAATTTCAAATTTAGATTATGAGTTTCAAATACTTATATTTGTCGTGTCAATAATACAATTAAGTCGTATGTCCATCGATAATAAGGTAACAACACTAATTTACATCACTAAAGCAAGGTACGATGAAGTGAAATCCTTCAGGTTTTTCAATATTCATTTATGTATTTAAGAAGCTTACACCGAGAGCTCAGGAGGGATCGCTTTCACCCCAGAAGTAGGTCGAGGTTCGAATCAAGGGTCATTAAAACAAAAACAATAGCTTGGCTGTTCCTCTTTATTATTTTTTGTTGTTTTATCTGTTTTTGTTTAGAAAGTAGTTCGTTAATGGGCTCAACAAAAGATCTAAATATTTTTGCTAAACAATTTTATGTCGACAAAAAATGAGATGGATTTACGGCATAAAAATATAAAAGAAAAGAATTTGTAGAGTAGTTTAACACATGCTGATCTTACTTACTTATAATAAATCCTATCCTAATAATATTAAAATGCAAACGTTTGTAAGGATTTAGGTATAGATGTATGTTACTCTTTCACGTAAAAAAGATTTGGAAGAAATTCGTAAGAATGATAGTTGTATTATACCACATAAAATATGTTTTATTCTGGTGCTACATTCCCTTGTGATAATTTTTGACTTCAGTGCGGATGAAACTACGCAAAAGTATGACAATTTGTACATAGGTAGGTACGCCCAAGAAAAAATATATTATGTCAGGTTCTCCCGTAAAAGCAGTGACTGAATAAAAACATAAAGTTCTACTAGTACAGCTTGAAGCACGTTTCTAATATCTAGGTTAGGTCCTAGTAAAATCTCATACCAACGTGCTTCATACATAGTGTACGTGTATATTCAAGAGAGGTACAGTCAGTAAAAGACATAAGTAACCAGAATCACAGATACAGCAGACACTTTCTTAAAAATCCATTAATATGTAATAGAAAACAAACAGTTCATACAAAATGAATTTAATACGTCCATCGGTTTCTAAGAAAAAATCAACGATATCTGTCGAACCTGGTTACTTATCTCTTTTGCGGACTATACATGCAGACGGCTTGAGAACTACTCACAGCGCAGCTCCATTTACTTGACGAAAGTAAAATTGTTCCACAGAGTAGGTACACAGTCACCCAGGTACAAGAATTTTCAGATTTTAAATAATTCAAGAAGTAACCGGACTCTTCACGATACTATCAACCAAGCATTCTGAGCATCAAAGTAAGTAACTTTCAGCTAAAAACATTCTAGTTATTCTTTTCATCAGCTTTTACTCAACATTTTATGTAACCAAAGAATAAATTTAAAGCTATTCGCAATGTTGATGGAACTCATTTCACCCGCGCCTAGAGCTCCATCTAATTCGTATGGACCTATTCGAAATAGGAACGTGTGCTCGTGTGCCTACTCAAATCTGGTATTTCTGAACGAAAATATCTTAAAATGTACTGAATATTTAAGGATGGCAGTACATACCTCGTCTTTACTTGAAAACTTCGAAATTGAGTCGTAGGCAAATTGACGTGCTATCTACGATTACCGGTTTTAAAAAAAAGGCACCATTGTATTGGTCACTAATCTAGACCTTGCAGCTGCTACTGAAAAAATCCACAAATAATGCCACCAGAATGCTAATGTCAACAATGTTTTAAGCCGCTCGCTATGGAAATACATTGGAAACTATTACGCTTTCAAGGAAATAAAAAACATCGTAAAGAAATAATCAGTTTAGAAATAAACACTGTGTAGTATCTGGCATATTACTATTATGTAGCATAAGGCCTACAAAACATAAGTAATATATTGTAAAAAGAAAAACGGGTATGTAGACGGTTATCAAAGGTAGTTCACTGTTCGTCCGTTCAGTGATGACAGGCCGTGTCGATGGCGCGTTCGTGTTCGGGGGAAGTTTTCATATCCGTAAAAAAACACACACAAAGGCCTATCTCACCTATTCCCTACAGGGATTTTTATATAACAGATTTCCTCGAACATCCTTCCGATATAAATGGCTTCCGATATGAACGCACTGCCATTCATTTGTATAGAAAATCTTGTTGCGGCGTGCCTCTCATGCGCCCGCGCCTCGACTGCACCTCGACTGTTAGGCGCGTCGCTCACTGGTAAGTCGAGGCGACGTCGCGTCAGCTGCGGTGTGGCGTCGCAGCACGGGCGAGGATAGGTCTCTGCGTAGGAGTCGAGGTGCAGGCGGCTATGCTTCCTTCACATTATTAATTCATTCACTATGTCGTCGTCAGAAAACGAAGACGTACTCGCACTGATACAAGTTCTTAATTTAAATAGAAGAAGATTTTGGGTTGGGATTTAGGTTTTTTGGGAACCAAATGACAAAATGGCGGTGGAGTCGTGGCTTGGGCACACTTGAGCGCCCCTCCTGCGCCTGCACCTCGCCTCCACCTCGCCTTCACCTCGCCTCCGCCCCGCCTTCACCTCGCCTCCGCCCCGACTTCACCTCGCCCGCGCCGCAACTCTTGTAGATGAGCGCACTGCCATTCATTTGTACAGAAAATCTTGTTGCAGCGTGCCTCTCATGCGCCCGCGCCTCGACTGCACCTCGACTCTTAATCGTGTGGGTGACGCGCCTTAATCGTGTGGGCGACGTGCCTTAAGTTCTACCGAGAAAACTTAAGGTATGTGGGTATCCACAGAATAAAAATTAACCGGCCAGGAGCGAGTCAGACTTGCGCAGAGTTCCGTACAAAGTTCTGACATGTTTATGTCAGCAACACGACAACAAATTGATCCATTAAGGGTTCCGCTTTTTTTTCATTTTGATAGTACGAAACCTTAAAGACCGACAATCAATTATGTATAAAGTCATCATAAACATAAACATCCTTAGCGGTCAACCTCTCATCCAACTTTGCCGTCCAGCCAATATTTTTACCACAGCATCAAAGTCCGTGCCAACATCACAAAATATACCGCCAAAATGTAGTCATCCCAAACCGCAGACCAATGGCAAAATGGCTGCGTGAAATTCAAAATTTCTGCCGAAAATTATAAAACAATGACGTTGAAAAATATGAATAAGTACAGTATATTTTCTTTCATGTTGTCTGATCAAAATCTTACTTTAATTATCTTGAATTTGATTATTTATTGGTATGGGTGAAAGATAAAACAGTAGTTCAAATGAAAAGCAATTCTTCCAAATTACGGTCTTGTTGAGTTAGTTGTCGCAGATGCTTATTGCTTTTGCCGGGGTTGTGGGTTATTTGAATTAATGGGTTTTAATCAGTAAAAGTCTGTCACTCCATTCCACTCCGCCCAGAGCGGGAGAAGTTATTTCATGATTTCCCGTCGAAATAAAGGTGTTTAAGCTATTGTTGTAAGTTCTGGATTTGGTTAATAGGTCAGGGTAAGTATTGTTAGGTATTTCCGTCAGTTCAGAATGTGTAGTAGCCTGGAGTCTGGATTTGTAGTCATTTGATAGCAGTAGGCCGCAAGTCTGCCCACTACACCGATATCAATCTAGTACGGCCATCAAATGGCACGGTATAGTGTGAGCTTTATAGCAGGTAGTTTCCATTTAGTTCTTAGTAACATTTCACGGAAAAACAGGAGTAATTTTCTGGCGTATTAAAGTCTAATAAGTTTCTTTGACAAAGCAGCTTTGAGCGCTAATCAGAGCGGCTACACGCACTTGAATGATGACAAGATAAAACACGATCAGTGATTGCAATCTGTATCCTAACTAAGTAGTTGCTAGCTGATCTTTA
This sequence comes from Ochropleura plecta, assembly GCA_905475445.1. Classification (NCBI taxonomy): domain Eukaryota; kingdom Metazoa; phylum Arthropoda; class Insecta; order Lepidoptera; family Noctuidae; genus Ochropleura; species Ochropleura plecta. Next base: position 4,250,101 of record FR997744.1, on the reverse strand, counting down.
AAAAACACATTATCCGCAATTTATCCAGCGACCATAATGAATTTACGAGACTAAGAACTTTTGTACTATGGATTATTTTGCTGTAGTAAAGTCATGCTAAATAATAGTTATGCTAGCAAAGGAGGTGGCCGAACGTTTGAGGGGGAGCAACTTAAATCAATCCAGTCGACGACTCCCGGCCACCGTAGATGCGGGCCTGTGGATGATGAGCAAATGAGCAATGGGTGGCTCACCGTCCGTTTGTCTAGTGACGACAGGCTGTGTCGACAGCACGTTCGTGTTTCAGGCGCGCCTCAAAGAGATGTCAGCAAAGCAGAGGGGCCAGCCAGTGCCACCGCTTGCCGGGGTTGCAGGTTGTTTGAAAGTGATACCGCGGCCACGGAACATAAAGGGCAAAAGAAGGAATATGGGTAAATTTTAGAAAAGAGAAAAGACCGACTCGAAAAAAATTTGTCCTACAATTTATTGAAAATATAGCAAACATGGCACAAACTGAAAAAAAAACTACTACTAAAAATACTACGTTTTTTTAAACAACACTTATTATGGTATATTTTCTTACTCACTATAAAATCACCCAACCTTTCTCAATTTATTCTTATGTTGGTATATAAGAAAATTAATTCAACCATAAACCACTACGCAATCTTCCATTCTTTCTCTGCAACCTTTTCATCATCATTCATCCCTTTTGCCAAGCGGTTTGTTTGGCCCAAGATAAAACCGTACTTGGATAAAGTAGTTTTAAAAGTAAATACATTGGCCAGTCTTTGTGGTGTACTTTATTACTTTGGCTTGAAAGAAAGTACCAGAGAGGAGGTTTTAATCTATGCATGGTGGAACGAACTGAGAAGCACTTGGATGTTAAATTTAAATCAGTAAGTACAGCTATTCTACGAAGATAACTTCGTGGTCCAAATAACGTTTAATCTTTCAATTCTAAATCTATCCCGAATGCATTTTTTTAACACATTAGGATGTTCTCTTGTCGAAACGACTGTCAAAGATTTACAAATGACAGTCCTAGCCGTTGGTCCCGACCAACCGCTTAACGTGCTTTCCGAGACCTGGCGGAAACTAGATATGTTTTGAATGGTCACCCATCTACGAATCAACCAAGCTGGTGATCAGGCAAGCGTAGCTTAACCTCAAGATCCACTCGTGCGGCATTCTATCGCTCATATGACTGAAACATAAGTGGCGAAGTGAAGGTGTAGGTAATGTACGTTCAATTATTCCTAAGTCTTTCGAGATTAAGGGCGTGATATTTGTGTATGATTGTATAAAATCAACCAAAGCCCGGTTGGGAAAAACTAATTCCAATCCCCACACGGGTGAAGCCGCGGGCAGAAGCTAGTTATTTATTATTTGTACAGAATTTCGCTCTCAATCTTTCTTGTGACTGATAGATTTTTCCACTTCAAAATAACGAAACAATTTATCTTATTTTTTTCTTGAAAAGTTGATTAAAATAAGTTATCTAAAAGAAACTATTATTATTATACGTCTAGACTGGAACTAAATTGTTAGCAATTTTCTTTAACACAAACTTTGCAGCAAGTTATTGTTATAACTAGTAGTTACTGATAAGTTACAAATTCAGTTTATGGTCTGTTGCCTAGATAAATAAAACCAGTTTTCTAATCGTTTGTTAATTCATTATTTTAGCCCAGACTCACCTACTGTTGCGTATAGTCTTTCCGTTTTTTCTACCAATCTTCAGTTCCTCGCGATTTAGCCGACATCGTCAACCGTACGAGTTATTGAATTCTGACTTCGTAGGTAAATTGTTACAGCAACAAATGTTTGAATTTGGTAAAACCACGGATAAGTTAATTATGACTGGTCATCTCTTAGCTGCCACGGTTTATTTTAATTATATGAATGTTATTTTTTAGTTTTTTTTTTCTGGACTCTCTTAATGTGCACGCCTTTCTACATCGTACTCAAATAATTATGTATAATCTCAACATGAATGGTTTTACCATGATTTTGTAAATCTGTATGTCTGTCTATGGTATCTACGCTTTGAAATGGGCAACTACAGCTCTTTCACAAGATATTAGATCTTGGGACTGGGACTGTTGTAGCATCTTTTTTTAAATACAAAATCAAAAGTGCCTGTTATGGTCTCTTTGAAATAAATGCTTTGTGTTTGATTCGCCTTCACCCAGAGGTTGGATATACAGGGTGTTGGGCTCATGGACCGACAAAAAATTTTGAGAGACTGAAGGGGTCATGTGCTAATTTTCAGACCTAGTTTATAGATTATTAAATAGATATTTAGTCATTAGTCAACTTGCACCACTAATGTATCAAAATTCAATAATTTCTTTCTCGCCTCACGTAAAAGACTTGGGGTTATACATTGACGACTGTTGCAGCTGGAATAAGCACGTGGCTCAAGTGAGCCAGAAAGTCACTCTCTCGCTGCGGTCTCTCTATAGATTCAAGCACTTTCTCCCATCTAGCACTAAACTCATTTTGGTACAGTCTCTTGTGCTTCCCATTATCGACTATGCTGATGTTTGTTATTCTGATCTATCCCAGGAACTTCTCAATAAATTGGATCGTCTTCTTAATAATTGCATTCGCTTTGTGTTTGGCCTTCGTAAATATGATCACATCTCTTCCTTCCGTACTCAGCTTAAATGGCTGCCTATACGACTCAGGAGGTCCCTCAGATCTCTCTGTATGCTGTACTCTATCATGAATGATCCGTATGCTCCTGACTATTTAAAAACTTATTTTAATGTGTTGGGCAGTTCTCACAGTCGTAACCTTCGTGCTTCCGAAAATCTACTCCTCCAAATCCCTTTACACCGCACCGGTTTTATGTCCAAATCATACGTTATTTCAACAATAAAGCTTTGGAACGCGCTACCCTTTGGCATTAAAAAAGCTGAAAGTAAATTTATTTTTAAAAGAAAAGTTCGTAAACACTATTTAGGTCCGTCTACCAATTAAAAGTCATTGTAATTACTGTTAAAGTTCTCGTTTTTATTTATTTTTTAAATGTATTTATTAGTTTATTTGATATGTATATGTGTATTAGTATCCGTATAAAAATATACTTTTTTCGTTAACAAATAGTTTTAGATATATATTTATTATATATTTTTTGTACCCTATCACAATGTTGTCGTATTTTACCCAAAGGTTGACTGGTAGAGAATGCCTTATGGCATTAAGTCCGCCTATGTACCACTATTGTACATGAAGTTTAAATAAATAAATAAATATTTATCATAGTTTATAGTTTCAGATATTTTTCATAGTTTATTTCATTTTTATGAGTTTGGATGCTCTACAAGTATTTTTATAACATCGTATGCTGTACATTTATGATTCATTTAGAATAACAACACATTAGAGAATGTAATAAAAGTTATTTGGTCCAAATACGACAACAAACTAAAAAGTTATAACGTTCTTAAGACGATAATTCAAATAATTTTAAACAACAATAAGAAAAATCGTATCTGGATTATAGTGAAACTTAGGACATGGGGTCTAGGTCTGAAAACTAGCACATGACCCCCTGAATCCCCCAAAAATTTTTGTCGGTCCATGCGCCAAACACCCTGTATATCCGATAAAAATAAACTGCAGGGATATAAATTAGCTATAACCCGGATCCTGGTCCACATTCGTATCAACATCCAAATCAGTTCCTTTTTAACTTAACTATAAGAAAATCCATGATTCCTCAGAAAAAGTAACGAGTAAGCAATAGCAGCAATGTCCTAGGCAATCTATCGGATATCGGTTGGCGTGCCATAAATAATATTAAATTCAAATTCAAATTCAAAACCATTTATTTCAATTAGACCATTACAGGCACTTTTGAATGTCAAGAAACAAAACTAATCTACAGTCCCGGTCACAAGGCATAATAACTTGTGAAAGTACTGTAGTTGCCCATTCCAAAGCGTTGATCTCTATGGAGAAGAATGGGCAAGAAACTCCATGGACACTCTTTTAAATTATAATATTTTTACAAAAATGTATTTACATCATTCATGTTGAGATTATACAAATATGTGAGAACGATGTAGAAAGACGTGCACAGTAAGAGCGTCCAGAGTAAATAAAAAGCAAAATTTAATTTTAAATCTAAATAAGTTAAAAATGAACCGTGGTAGCTAAAAAAATTACCAGTCCCAACTGACAGCGCCCGTTCACGAACATGACGTATGGATCAGCCCCATTCAGCTCGACCATTTTGAAGGGAGCTAAATGACCCGACACACCCGCCACCATCAGCGAGACATTTAAGTGAGCATGACACTATCAACCACCAGGGCTTCGTCAAGTCAATAATAATACATAGCACTCACATATGGGCTTAATAATTATACTATATTATTTGCTACAAACACCCGAGGCGGACGCGTCCGGAATACAATACATTTCGAACTAGGGCTAAACGTTAATAAAAGTTTGTTTGAGAATTAGGTGTTAGTGTTGCTGAACTGGACCTATTTGGCGCAGGCGTGAGACACAAAATTAGCTTTGTTTTTTTAATACTACTTTTTCTTTGTTGTTTTGAGATTAAAGTTTTCTTTTTTGTAATGTCAACATTACAGTTTTTTTTTAAAGTTGTATGTATTAGTGGCTAGTGCCAAATAAACATGTTTTCTATAATCTTTCTTCCTTTGATAGGTTTAAACAGTTGACGGTACGGTTGTCGTGTGTGACGTGTGTGAGTGGCTTAGAGATCGACTGCTGCGCCACATGTCGCGGGCGCGAACCCCGCACGGAACTAATATTTGAAAGACCTACAGGTAAGCACAGGGGCCTACCAGGGCCACCACAGTGTATTAATTGGTTATTCGACTTCGCTATTCGATCACGCACAAACAGTTGAATCGATTTAGAAACAGCTTTGCATAGAAATAGCCCGTGTTCTGAAAACCTTTTTTATCGACGTAAATAAGTACGTAAAGTAGTTATTGGCGTTCCTTTTATTTGAGAATGCATGCAAATTAACTCATTGTTAATGGATCCGTGGTTATGAGTTATTGACAACAATCATTTATGTAAAACGTGACTACTACTACCCAACTACTCTGCTTACAAAACGACCGTCAAAATTGCTTATTCAATTTTGAAAACTCTGTGCTAGCCAGTTAAACTTTTTTTTGTTAAACTGGTACCAAACTGAAACTTTAAGTACCCCGACGTGCAGAAAATCACGATTTTCATCGCTGCACCACTTCAACCCACATTTGGTATAAACTTGGGAAGTTGCAAGTTGACAACTTTAAAGCTATTGATTTTAGAGGCAAACATTGTACCTGTCTTCTATGTATTGTATATTTAAGACTTTCTTAAGATGAGATACAAAGTAAATGATACAAGATGCGTAATGAAACAGTTTTATAAAAACACATTGAAAAGTCACCTTATCAAATCTTTAAATTTATAGATCAAGGTCTTGATGGCAGTGGCCCATAAATCAGACAACCAGTCTTTTCAAGGGAAATGTTTCATCGTACAACCCGAGTGCAGATAGCCAGTCAAATGCTGGTATTCAGCTGCCGGTAAGACTGGAAACTGACTTCATCATTTTTGGGAAAAGGGTAGGCAAATAGTAAAGAGCCTACTTCATATTAAAAGAAATAATAAATAAATATCTTGGGACAACTCACACACGGCTATCTGATCCCAAGCTAAGCAGAGCTTGTGTTATGGTAACCAGACAACTGATATACATACTTATATAATTTATAAATACATACATATTATAGATAAATCACACCCAGACACAGAACAAACAATCATGCTCATCACACAAAGTTTGTCCTGGATGGGAATCGAACCCACGACCTCCGGCTCAGCAGTCAGGGCCACTAACCACCAGACCAACAGGCCCGTCAAAATAGGGCATTACGCCAGCCAAGTTTGCCCAAGATCTAATTCGGTATCCTTACCACGGCTGTTTTACTTCCGAGAAAACTTGACAATATTATGAAAGTACTAAGTAACAACTGAGGCGTAAGTTCTAAAACTTTGTTGAAAGAAAAACTCTCGACTTTCGAGACCAGAGGTTGAAAGAATTGTTTCGTTGAAATAAATATAAAAAAGAAACTCGTAGGTACTTTTAATTATTAGGACGCGATGATTTGGAAATTAGATCGGTCTTGTGTTTTTTTTGCGATTTAGTCGAAATTGAATCATCTAATTTTATTATTTCATAGTTCCGTAACTGTTTACTCTCTCATGCTCATACATTAGAGCAATGCGTAGCGAACCGTCCGGCGTCCAACTGTCTAAAGACGACAGGCCATGTCGATGGCGCGTTCGTGTTCCACGCGCGCCTCTAGATGTCGGCAAGCAGAGGGGCATGCCAGGACCACAAGCTGCCGGGGTTGCGGATTGTTCGAAAGAGATACCGCGGCGACCGGAACATACAGGACAAAAGAAGGAACATAAAACAGTAAAAGTCTGACACTCCCCCTCCCCCCGCTCCGCCAAGAGCGGGGGAAGTTATTATATGATTTTTCATCCGCAAAAAACGCTATTATGACTTATTGAAATCAGGAGAATTAACTGCTAAGCAAATTGGCTATCAACTTAAATTTATCGTATATTTTAGTTACAACTCTATTTCTTTGCCTGTTGTATGAAATATCTATGACACCGCAGCAATTAGGTAATTATCTTGACTACATGCAACATGAAAACAATTTAGTCATAAAGCGTCCTTGACGACTAAATTGTTTCCACCTGCAGTGGTAAATATGGAGCTGTATGGTGTCTGACATTAACGAAACTTTAAACTACTAATAATATTATAAATGCGAATGTTTGTGAGGATGTATGGATGTTTGTTACTCTTTCACGTCAGTAACACAAAGGTAGATTATGGTCTGAAATAACACAAAGGATACTTATTTTTCGATATCACGCGGGCGAAGCCGCGGGCGCCAGTTAGTTAAACAATAATCGTTATAACAACTTAAGTAATTGCTTGTTTCACATGAATGTCGTTTGATTTCCCTTATGGGAAGACATGATTATCATACTGACATACTGAACACATTTGTCAGATTAATATATTGTAATAATTAATGGGTTTACTGATACTGCATGGCACAATGCGATGGCACGATTGGCGCAGTGGTTGAGAATTCGACTGCTGCGCTGCGTGTCGCGGATTCAAATATAACACATATTTGTATGATCTACAGGTAGTTGTTTCGAGTCTGGCTGTTATTGTATGTGAGTTTAAAAGTTTGTAAACGCACCCACGATACAGGAGAAATTTCTAGTATTGTTTTAATATTTTTTTTTAGTGACAGTAATTTTAGGCAAACATTATTGCACAAGACTCTTCACACCCGTTTTCAGTAATACTAGATGAGACCATTGCAAATGCGTTTAAAAACATACTGTTTTTGCTTGGCTCAGCGCTGAGGGTGCACTTAAGCGGAGCCTTGATATTATAGGTTAGTTTTTTTTTAAACAGACTGTATAAATGAAGTCGGAATGCATCGCTCATGGTTGTTACGTATTTTAGGTTGTTATCAGCATCCTCTTTCTTTAGATAAAAAAGTATCAATAAAATTTAATTATTACAAAATATCTGACCACTTATGCTGGTACACTACTATTGTTTTTAATGTTTTGTGTTATAAATAAATATTTGATAATATAAAAGATGTGTGAAATTTATAACTATTATTATTATTTTAAATAAATGAAACACTATTGTTAGTCCAGTATTTCCATTTAAAAAAATAAAACAATTTACTGAAAACAACAACCAACTCTTTCGCATAAAAGAAACCGCTATTAATTGAATTCCTGTTACTTAATAGAAATAAAAGCTTTATCAAAACAACCCCTAATGGTTCCAAGGTATTTGTGAAAGCTCAATTTAAACAACTCTGTCATTATTAAGTGTCCAAATTGTTTTCTTTGAAATAAATACTTCGAGGAAACTGTTTATCGGGCACTCATGATCCATTAAATTAAAGTTAAATAAGTATTTTCTGGAAAGTTTGACACTAGTGCGTAATGTTTTTACTGCTGCTATTGGGTCAGAACAAAATCCTAATCGATAGTCTAGCCTAAATTCATATATTAAAAATTACTAACCTTTTACACATATTTTAAGATTTTACAATATTTCTTAAAATAGACATTGAAAAAACATTTAAAAATATAAAAGTCGGCCCATTGCTGGTCGGACTCCCACACGAAAGTTCCGTACCATTATATTATCTATAAAACAGCAATAAGAACATATTTATTGTATGGGAGTCCCACTTAAAAAATATTTTATCCTGTTTTTAGTATTGTTGTTAAAGCGGCAACAGGAATACATAATCTGTGAAAATTGCAAGATACAGCCCGGTGACAGATGGGCGGACAGTGGGGTTTTTATAATAGGGTATAAACTTTTGGGTACTGAACCATAAAAATGGTTTTCCATTCGTACAATTTTGATAAGAGGACATGCTGGTATCCTCAAGATGTTTTCCTCCACTGTTTTAAGAGCAATCCTTGTGAAAATAAATTGCACTAAATAATGAGCATGTTTCGAACCTACAAACTAGCAATCATAAGTCAGAGTTATAACTTTTGGGCCACCACTGCTCAGCATGCTTTAATTGCAGGTAACATAGCACTATGCTAGTGAAGTGGTAGTAACATAGTTTAAGGATCTATTCAGTAACAAAAATAATATTTTTATCTGCATATTAGACCGTGAAATATAAATATGAGCCAAAGTTGCCTGAAAATAAAATGTAAATATTATATCTTTACTAATATTATAAAAGCGAAAGTGAGTTTGTTTGTTTGTTACGTCTTCTACTAACTACGTACTTTTTGTCTCTTTCTAACCCCCCCCTTCTCTAAAATTGGGGGTGGAAGTTTGTATGGAGCATTCCGCTAAAAGCTAAAAATTGGTATGTGGACTATTTGTCACTAACAAAAACATCAGGCATCATTTTTTGTTTGGAAATTTGCCTCCTTAAAAGAGGGGATGAAATTTTATATTGGACTTTTCACAGTTTTCAAGGTAGGAAGCTAAAAATTGGTACACACACTTTTTGTTACCGACGAAAAATACCTGCAAATGAGGAAAGGTGAACTCTGTTACCCCGAATTTAACGCGAGCGAAGCCGCGGGTAAAAACTAGTTATGTTATAAGGGCGAATGCTCTGTAGCGAATTCTGTAGTACTGGTTGCTCATGAAAATATTTGTTGAAATTGCAATTTAAACATTAATTTGTATCTCCAATAAAGAATACACAGCTACATTATAATTTGCAAAAAGTTTTTTCTCATTCATATCTTTCATATCAATCAGTCTTGAATATATTTTTATAGCAATGTAAGCGGAAACAATTACTTAAAATGATTAATTAACGTTCACACATGGTGTTTCACGCAACTTTCAGTTGTCAGAATCACGTTTCCCTTGTGAGTTATGGCACTCTATGGTAACACTCTGCAAATAAAAGAGGTTTTTATCCAGCGGACATTTTGCCTAACATTTTTAAAATATTTTAATTTAATATTCACCATAAAGGCTGGCAAAACGATCTCGTGTTGTATCGCCCTTTGTCCAGCATTAAAAAAAATTGTATAAGTAAAACTCTATGTCGCGGTTAATATTGATTAATTTAATGTATTATTTTATGATTATTTTGATTGATTATTTTGTTACGTAATATGAGTGTTAAGTACCTGTTTTTTTCACTTAAAGGTCACAAGCGCAACTACCTATTGAGCAGAATTTCCTCAGTTTGATTCACACGTCGTTCAAAGTGTTTTTGGGTTTATCCATCCAACATTTGTTAGTAGCACCCACGGTGTTTGGATATGTGCCCGGCTGATGGCAATAGGCTCTCCCTCTGTTCTATGGAACTTAAACATAACTGGCGAAATTTGGGTTTTAGGTAAAACTTCTGCCTAAACCTTTGGGGATTATAAGGCGTGAAGTTCATTTATTATTTATTTAAACTTAAACTTCATTCACAGTAGCTGTATAAAGGCGGACATAAGTCACAAAGCACTCTCTACCAACCTACGTCAAGTTATGTTATGCTACTTATCATCCATGAATTTATTAAGTAATTGAACGCACAAATCCTGCGATAATAACCAATCAACATCAAATGACACGTTTGCAACGAACATATTATTCCTGTAACCGCGACTTGAAACATTGCCGCCATTACCATTCAATTTCCAAATGAAAATGACATCGTACCATCGAATAAACATAACAAAATCATTTACTATCGCATTCACGCTTCTATCAAAGCTCTAAAACCTTTAAAGCTTTCATTGACTACTGGGCCAGTTATCTGCAAAGATAACTTCAGATATATAGTTGAATGATCACTAGGTTGCACTTACAGTGGGCTGCATCAATTGGATACCCCAATTGTATTAAAATAACATTATCAAGGGAATTCAGGCCATGTCGACGGCGCGCGCAGCAGCGGGGTAAGCCACGACCACCGCCTGCCGGAGTTGCAGGTTGTTAGAAGGAACATGGGTGGGTTTTAGTCAGCAAAAGTTCGCAAAAACGGGGGTACCAATTGAAGTAACCCACCGTACATCTACCATAAGACATTGCAACAAATTAAGAGCCTGTACTTAATAATATTATATCAACTATGCGTATTTTAGAGGAGTCAAAAATGTATTCGATTGGATACTTTTAAGTATAAATAATACAATAAGTATATATAATAATAATAGTTGGATACTTATAAGTATAAGTAGAAATATTTTAAGTATAATAAGTAAATTTTAATTTAAAATGATGTTGAAAATCATTGCAGAAATATAAAATGCTTAGGAAACGTTAGCCAATTTTCCAGGATGTCAGGACATTATCCAAATCAGCGTTATTATCTTAACTCAAGACAAGAGACATGTTTTTAATTTCAAAACAGAACTATGAATGTAACCACCTTACAAAAAAAAATCCAATCACGGCAAAAAATAGTCACATATAATACCACAAGAGCTTCAAAATTATCGGGTATTTTCCGATAGGTTCGTTGCAAACAAATGAAGGAGTCAAGTTTTTCTTTTCAGGTTAAAAAATCACGAGCGCGAAGCGCGAGTGATTTTTCCTGAAAAACTTGACGATTTTATTTGTTTGCAGGGAACCTATCGGGAAATGCCAGATAATTTTGAAGCTCGTGTGGTATTCGGGGGATTATTTTTCCGTCCCAAATGTCGGCCAATAGAATTGCACAAACTCCAAATCGACTCATTTTCATGCAAAATCTCCAATTTTCACAATTGAATTCAACCTGTCAGTTTGACGTGTGGTTAATTTGACTGGATGTTTTGTTTTTTATGCATAACAACGACCAGAGAAAATTTTCAAAAAATTTTCAGTATAATACCATGTAGGTTGTACCACGTGACGTCGAATGGTGCAATTCTATTGGTCGATATTTGGGTCGGAAAAATAATCCATAAAATTACTGAAAAGTTTAACTATATCAAAAATAGTCCTCTAATAATGTACATCTATAAAAAAGGCTGAATAGTCCAACATTTTGATTATACCTGGAAGAAATGCTAACTAATCCAACGTTATTTTAAAATGCATCGATATGCAACGAGTTTCATCGATACAAATAAACGATTCGAGACGAGCAACGATTCGCGCAGTCGCACCTTCCACTCGACACCGGCTGTATTTTAACGAGATTAAAATACAATGAAGTGGCTTTTTAACCTGTATTTGAAGCGAAAATGGTAAACTTATCCATATAATGAGGTTCGTTTCATCTTTTTTTAAGGGGTGGTGTGTATCTGTTTTGATTTTCATAAAATAGTCAATGAAAATATTGAGAAAACTTCTTTGATTCTAACTTAAAACGATAATAACATAGTTATCGTTTACACCTAGTGTTAAATATTGTATCAATGTCCGTTAAGGACCTTAACGGGCATTGATACAATATTTAACACTAGGTGTATGCTGCTTACCCAGGCAATCAGGTGGGCAGTCGTTACTAGCAGTCCACCGGATCAGTCACATCGTTCCCAACGTAATTGTAAAAAGCTACGCTGAACATCGAGGACCAGATCATGTAGACTGATGAGTGATTTTTCGTATTAATATCTCGTTCTTTCAAATAAATCTTTCAACATGATCCATTCAGACGTATGTACATCCTTATCCTTACTATAATATTAAAAAAGCGAAAGTGAGTTTGTTTGTTTGTTACCTCTTCACGCTTTAATGGCTAAACAGATTTTGATGAATTTTGGTACAGAGATAGTTGGGAACCAGGAGACGGACAAAATAAAGTGGGATGTGAGGGAGAAAGAGGGAAGGAAAGGGAAAACTTAGCGTTGCTATTACAAATCAATAAGGCGCAAGGGGAACTGTGTTACCCCGAATTTAATGCGAGCGAAGCCGCGGTCAAAAGCTAGTATATAATAGTTTTCAAATTCATGCAATAGGGTTAATGCGTTCAGTAAAACCAGCCAAGAATGAGTTAGACTCTCGCACCGAGAGTTGCGTACAGACTTGCGACATACGCATATTTGCGATATCTTTTGACTGCGCAGACATAAAGGGTTGATTTTTCACAGCTACCAGGAGCACAGATTTAAGTATAGGTTTTGAATTACAACTCGATACCTACCTCCACGCGTTCCCGAGATCGGGTCTTGACAGAGAGACGGACAACAAAATGATACAATAAGAGTTCCATTTTTTTTTTCTTTTAAAATACGGCACTCAAAAATTGCCTAAACCAATCAGTTTTTATATACCTGTATGTATAACTACATGTATACCTGGATTATTACAATGTTAATTGTTTATTATATATATATGAAAAAAAAATTGATGAGTTACCAGGATTTCATATGTGTAAGAGCAATGGTCATAATAGGTTTCGATCCCAGAGATAAGTAGCGAGGTCAATTGGCAAAAACTCAGCTTCCGTCTACCCATTTCATTTCTGGGTGGATTCACTAGAATTAGGTCAGGGACGCACCTGTCATCAATCGCGGGATATCTATACATGCATAGTTTATCGAGTGGTTAGTAGGTTGGGCCATAGAGCAAGAGATAAATAGATAAATAACGACGAAAGTAATCAATATGACGAGTCTTATTTTTATATATAAAAACTATTCCCTACACTAGGAATTTCTCCTGTAACGTGGGTGCGTTTACACATACACAAACAGCCAGACCCGTAACAGCTACCTGTAGGTCATACTTATATTTGTTTCTTGCGGGGATTGAAGTCGCGACACGCAGCGCAGCAGTCGATCGCTCAGTCACTGCGCTAACTGTGCTATCCAAAACACAACAGCAGTATCATTATAACCATTTGCCTTTTACTTAACTTTAATAGGGTTAGGTCTCGTTCTGACCATATGCAGGGGATAATGGGGTATAATGGGTTTAAAAAACTCTTAACGAGGCCAGAAGACTCTAGTTCTCTCCAATGTTGTGATTTTTTTGTGGTAAATCACACTTGGTAACCATCTACCGGAGATATTGGAGGTTCCGACTTTTTCACAAATTATATATATTTTTAACACAAGCTTTTAATATTTTAACTCAACTATAAAACCTCCACGACCCTAGTATTATTTAAAGCATTCATCAACAGTGTATTGAGTACGTTACGTTGAGTACTAACATATAGTATACCCTGACTATTTACATGTCTTCAGCTTTCCACATGCAGCTTCATTAAGTTATAGAAAAGCTAGAAATATAACTGACAAAATGTAGGTGTACTACTATTGTTATTTAAAAAAAAAATGTTGCCCCACACTAGAAATTCCTCCTGTATCGTAGGTGCGTTTACAAACATTTAAATTCACATACACAAACAGCCAGACCCGGAACAACTATCTGTAAGTCAAACAAATATTTGTTCCATGCAGGGATCGAACCCGCGACACGTAGCGCAGCAGTCAAGCGCTTAGCCACTGCACCAACCGTGTCGTCAAACTATTAGGTTCACTTCCGCCTAACCCTACGAATATTTTCTAGTCTTTTGTTTGCTTATTGTTAATGTTAGGGCCATGTGGATCATAACTTTTATTTACTTTGTTTGTTTTTGACGATTGTCTGGCAGTTTGAGTACTATAAGTTACCTACACAAATGTCCATTTTTTGGTATTGTTCGTCGTGTCGTTGAGCTCCTTGGGTTATGAGTCGAGCTACACGATAATTGACAAATGCTTGCACTGACTGGACAGGTGCACTCAATCTGTGTGGTGCTTTCTTAAAAAGACCATTTCAGACACTAATCTGCATAGTCCTCATGTAAGTTGACCAAGATTATTTGTCTGAACCTTAAAAGAGACTATGACCTATGAGTTTGTTTTGGCTGTTTCTTCTCAGAGTAGTCGGGTACGAAACACCGGCCTCATCTAGTTTTAAAAAAAAAGACGTGTGAAAACCTACTTGCAAAATAAACATAATTTATCATTTTTTACAGGTGTGATTTATAAAAAGCCAGAAATTGTGTACTGTCTCTTTAAGGAAGCCGTTTTACCCAAATCTAACCTTATTTCATTCTTATTAAGTCATTACAAAAGATTAAAGTATAAGAGAAAGCTTCAGCCCTAGAGTCAAATAGCTATTCCGTTTGAAAAAGCGAACTTCGCGGCCGAACTACTAATCCGCTTACTATCTCCGAGACCCAACCTTAAGCTCAATATTATGCTTGGACTGAAGCTTGAAGCCATTGGACTGTTATATTTTTCAATTACAAGATAATCTTTATAACGTTGATTTGACGTTTATTTTATTAAATAGAGACGTACAGAGCCGGGAAATGCGGCTGAAGTAAGGGGAGCCCTAAAGTCAGCATTGGATGATACCGGACTGATTTGATAATGAAGTTTAATTGGCTTTAAGTTTAATGTACATAAAATTCAGTTTTATGAATGGTTAAGTGCTCCAAGAGTGGCATTTATTGTTAATACTTTGCAATATATGTACTCCCGTTATTGCAAAACGACACAAACTTTAAAATAATAATTAAAACTCGGAAAATCAGAAGTCAGTGACTATAGTTTGATTTATCGATTTAGTTTGATTCATCGATTTTTTGCCACCGACTTCTGGAAGTAAATTTATTTTTCGTCTTCTTAGTGTTTTTATGGAATTTGGCTTTTTTGCAAAAAAAATGCTTTTATTTTAGCCTTTGTACTTGTGGTATGATGGTATCCAACACAAATCCTTATCTAGTATTCATTTTCCATTGCTACTAAGAGATTAGCAATCTCTAAAAAAAAACAAAAAGGAAAATCGTCCAAACACATAAGAAGAAAAATTAAGACTTAGATGGTTTTCTTATGGGTGCTATTGGATATCAGAACTGGATCGAATTGAGATGACCACACGGAAAGCGAAATAAAAAAAAGAATCGGTTCACCCAGTCAAAACTTCTGAAGTAACAAACAAAACAAATACTTCAAAAAATAATCAAATTGACAACTTCCTCTGTTTTTTTGAAGTCTGTTAATAATTAAAACCCAGTCAATCGTACTTAATAAATCTATTTGAAAACAAAATTAATTACTAACCCCTCAACGGAATATAATTTTAAGCATTAATTACAATCATTTTCATAAGTAAAACGTTCGAGGTAGTTCGAAAATATTCGTACATGTTCGGAATCAATGATGCTGAAGTCATAGTTCTCATTAATCATTGCTGATAAAGATGTACCTATTGAATGTCGTATGGTGTAAGGGAGAGCGAGATATTTAGCAGGATGTAAGAAGAAACGAGATAGCAATAGTGTGTTAGTACAGAAGTTATGGTAGTGACATGGCATTTTTGTGGTAAGATATTTTTTTGAATGGCAAAGCTTTTTATTGATGGATGATGATGTAGGACGTAAAAAACTTAGGCAAAAGATGTTTTGGTGGTTTCTCATGTAGAAACATCAATTTGTACATACATATATGAACAATGTTATTTTGTAATTATCATTTCTTTCTGCTTTTGGAAACTACTACACAGGCAAATAAAGGCTCATTAATTCCAAAATGTTATATAACTATTTATATAACTGCTTTCCCTCTAAAATTATGCCAACATCCATTCAATTAAATTGGATGACTGTAGGTAATTGTTTTAATTAAGTTGCGGGATGAATGCTTACTTAAACGTTACTAATTTAATGCATACAATTTGTAATATAAATACATATATAGTAATTAAAATATAATATGATTGGTATTTTTTATTGTGATGTTCCTAACCCGAAGAATTGCAAAGCCTAAGATGATGATTCAGAATTGATTCGCAAGGTGCACCTTCGGAATATCTTTCTCTAGGAGGACTGATGAATACAGCAGAAATCTATTTGATGGGAGAAGCACAGGATCAGTCGATGTGTCAACGCTTGGGGAATCACATGTCCGTCAGGGAACTTTTTCATTTGATAAGATATTCGGTTTCCCTTTAATAAATATGTTGGTCCACACTTACTATTTGACGGGCCTGTTGGTCTAGTGGTTAGTGGCCCTGACTGCTGAGCCGGAGGTCGTGGGTTCGATTCCCACCCAGGACAAACTTTGTGTGATGAGCATGATTGTTTGTTCTGTGTCTGGGTGTGATTTATCTATAATATGTATGTATTTATAAATTATATAAGTATGTATATCAGTTGTCTGGTTACCATAACACAAGCTCTGCTTAGCTTGGGATCAGATAGCCGTGTGTGAGTTGTCCCAAGATATTTATTTATTTATTATTTACTATAGGTTTTCTCCATACACTTTTGTGCTTCCATGCACGAACAGCCAGACCTATAATATTTGTTACGTGCGGGGATCAAACAGTGTAAATAGTCTACAGAATAACAAATATAATCTCAGTGATTTTTTTTTAATTTGTACAAAAAACCTGTCAGCAGCACATTCTATCAAATTCGAGACTGAACCATCGAACCGAAAAAATAACTAACACAATTTATCGAAATGAAAAATCTTTGTTTATTTTTGCCGTTGCTTTTAATGCCTGCGGCATAAGACTGCTAATGGCACAATTCTGTTTCAGGTACTGTGGCTTGTCGTTTAATTAATTTCAAAGTGACGTACACTATTTTCCAATAATTACATTTTTTTACTGTAAAATTACATAAAAAAAAAAAGAATTATTTAGGTTCCGGGAATTTATATAAAAAGAATTTCTTTGCGCAATTCATTGCAATTGCAACATCAGAAAATGGCGTTGTTAAATCAAACTAAAAACCAAAGTTCTGATTGTCAAACACAAATTCGAACTTATTATCGGTATCACACATTATTATGATTTATTTTTTAACGGAAACCAATTAAAATATTTTTTATTACCCATTGATTTCAACCCAAAAAATAACCTATTGCAACAAGTAGTTAAAAGTGTGTTCGATTCAAAATTATGTCTACCTGCGTAAGTTTTTAAGACGCTGAGTGCGTATCTCGGGTTTGCTAAATATCATAAGAGACGAGTGAAAAAGAGAAACACATTGCTGACATCAGCTGTTTTTAAGGCACATCATAGACCTGTCGTCGTTGCGTTCTCTGAACGCTTTTGTTTACTTTCATAACCAAAGATGCACCTTTATTTTCTTCAGAAATGCATTTGATTATAACCGTTATCTCAATCTTAGTTTAAAACCCTGGGCGATAATGGTCAATGACAATGCGAATCAATGAAAAAAATTTGCTGTTGCACTCATAACAAAAGCACTAAAAAGGTTGACCTTAAAATATATCGACACTTATCATCAATACCGTCTCTATTCATCATCACTTACTATTGTTTGACTAACGAAGGCGATGCGACTACACGATCGAACTATTTTTTTGACGTTCGTTTGGAATGTAGGTAGATTTACAACGAATCACTCGCTTAGTTTACGTAGCTCATTGGCACTTGGGATACTTATTATTATTGTGTGAAAATCAAATTGAATTCATTAATGCATCTACTTATAACAATCTTATATAAAATATGCAGTTATTTAGCGTAATAAAGTGCGTATGTGTCTAATTATCGCGCTGTACAGTAAAATTTATTTAACACTAGCTGTGCCCGCGACTTCGTCCGCGTGGAATAGTATTTTGGGCATCATATTTATTTTTGCAAACAACCTCCTCAGCTTTATAAATTATAACTGTTACCCACGACTTTGTCCGCGTCTTAGCCCAAGTTCCGGAACTCTGTGAGGCTAAACGTTGAGAACGTTCAGCGCTTGATTCCCGTAGTCGGTTCACCAAAGTTCGAGAACTCTGTGAGGCTAAACGTTGAGAACGTTCAGCGCTTGATTCCCGTTCTCGGTTTATCAAAGTTCGGGAATTTTGTAAGGATAAACGTTCAGCGCTTGATTCCCGTTGACGGTTTGCCAACGTTTGGAAATTTTGTAAGGATAAACGTTCAGCGCTTGCTTCCCGTAGTTCCCGTTGACGGTTTGCCGAAGTTCGGAAATTTAGTGAGGCTAGACACTGCGAACGTTCAACGATCGATTCATTAGCACGATTTGTTCACTGATTCCTCGTTGAGTAGCCAACCTATGCATATTTTCATCGTCTGTTTCATTGCTGCGCAAAGCTCGCAGCCGCTTTGCGGTAGCAATCTGCCGAGAAAGCTGAGTTCTTTTTCTAGGCATTATAGTGACGAAGAAAGAAAACAGGAAATGAAAACTTAACCAAACCGTAACTCATAATCAAGAAAAACAAACGTAAGTTTAATAATTAGGATCCTAATTATTTTTACCTGTATTTGGTACTTACGTAAAACATAAGGTAAACTAACTGTGTGCTTAAACTAAAACCTAACCTAATAAGGGCTGATTTTTCAATAGTCAGATAACTTTTATCTGATGAATAAAAATAGCAGTTTGACATATTTTCTATATATGAGCTGTCAAACCGCCATTTTTATTCCTCAGATAAAAGTTATCTGACTATTGAATAAACAGCCCTAAGAATAATTATGTAGATGACACCTATTTACAGGTATTATCTACAACATTTTTTTTTTTACCAAACTATTATCAACCAAAATAAAATCCATAAAACAATCGTAGAGCTACACCCCGCCTCCGCGTCGCCCGCAAGCAACGCCTCTCCTCGCCCGCCGCCGCGCCGCGCCGGCCAGGCGCAGCGTCATGTTTTGCACATCATGCGGCGCGTGTGAATTTTATATCGGAGTTATTTTAAAATTGTAATATCTTCTAAGATGTTCATTGAAATTAAGTGATGTCAAAGACAATTTTGTTCACAATTAAATACTGTTAATCAACAACACATTTATTTGGATAAAGATTAATATTATTATGTTGAAACAACTCTAACAAATAATCATGCATTAATTTCGACCAAATTTGATTCCCATAAAAATGGTTCTAGTGAGTTAATCTTAAAAGATAGACATATACCGTCACGGACATTTTTTTAGATCATTTCAAGAGGAATAATTCTTTCGTACATATTTTTTTGGTATCTTGAACCGTTTTCGCAGCGCACGCAACGGAAGCCCTCAAAGATGAATAATATTCCCCGTTTTTTCCACATTTTCCATTGTTTCTTCGCTCCTATTAGTCGCAGCTTGATGTTATATAGCCTAAAGCCTTCCTCGATAAATGGTCTATTCAACACAAAAAGAATTTTTCAATTCGAACCAGTAGTTCCTGAGATTAGCGCGTTCAAACAAACAAACAAACTCTTCAGCTTTATAATATTAGTATAGATTATATAGCCTAAAGCCTTCCTCGATAAATGGTCTATTCAACACAAAAAGAATTTTTCAATTCGAACCAGTAGTTCCTGAGATTAGCGCGTTCAAACAAACAAACAAACTCTTCAGCTTTATAATATTAGTATAGATTATATAGCCTAAAGCCTTCCTCGATAAATGGTCTATTCAACACAAAAATAATTTTTCAACTCGAACCAGTAGTTCCTGAGATTAGCGCGTTCAAACAAACAAACAAACTCTTCAGCTTTATAATATTAAGTATAGATAAGTATCAAGATACCTCTGATTACAACAAGAAAGTTTTATACATTACATATTGTTTGTATTTTTAAATGTTTTATAAAGGCGCCATAGTCTATACAAAAACTGAATAATATCCGTTTTTATATGCTTTTAGAATAAGATCTGAATGTCATTTATCTGCTTTGTTTATGTTAAAAATAAAGAAACTTCAAAGAAAAAAAT
Organism: Ochropleura plecta; assembly: GCA_905475445.1. Lineage (NCBI taxonomy): Eukaryota > Metazoa > Arthropoda > Insecta > Lepidoptera > Noctuidae > Ochropleura > Ochropleura plecta. The sequence continues at coordinate 4,229,907 of FR997744.1, read as the reverse complement.
ACAAAAAGGTTAAAAGACTACAACACAGATAAACTGTTAAAATTGAGAAATCATTAATTTTATCCATATTCGCAGCAGTGCAACTGCCCAAATAAACATCCAAAAGACACAATTTGGGGTCATGGGACTTGAATCTTTTGTCCGTTTTCACCAACACTAAGCTATTCTGAGTTTAATGCATATTTTACACAGCTAGAGTTCTAACTTTAAGCTGAGTCAAGCGTACGAACTTCAGCGGAGAAGTTTTATTTAAGGATTTTTATTGTTACTGAAAACGGGCAAATATCCAGTCATTCACCTAAAATGTGGGGACATGAGGAAATATTTACTGCTTTTTATTGGTGTTTTTTATCACTTTTCCAGCTGCTGCGAATTAGTCTGCAGAAACGGTGATTTTTAAGATGGTTTTAAAACCAGTGGGGTTTTAGTTTAGAGTTTTTAGAGTTTGTTTAACTTCCTTACTTTAGTTTTTTTTACAGATGGGAAATCATAAAATAAAGCGTCAGACTTTTACTGGACTAAAACGCGTCTCCCGCGGCGGCTGGATTGGTTTGAGGTTCTCCTCCTCAAACGTCCGGCCACCTTCTTTGCTGGCATAACTGCTTCGCAAAAAGAGGTGACCGCTTCCCATTGCCACGCCAGAGATCGCCGCCGCCGATCGCCTACCAGGAGACAATGGTGCTCCACGCAAGCTGGGCAGACCGCCACAGTGTGCTTCAAGGTATCCTCCGGCATTTAGTAGCTTAGCCGTTGACATTGTAAAGGATTTGACGACACGGTTGGCGCAGTGGCTGACCGATTGACTGCTACGCTGCGTGTCGCTGAACAAATATTTGTATGACCTACATATAGTTGTTCCGGGTCTGGCTGTTTGTGTATGTGAGTTTAAATGTTTGTAAACGTACCCACGATACAGAAGTAATTCATAGTGCGGGGCAATGTTTTCTTAAAAAAAAAAGGATCAGCCAAACTGACAAAGGACACTGACAGACACTTCCGGGCAACGCACAATAGTTTAAAGAGATCATTTTCTTTCACATAGATCTTAAAAAACAAATTGCATTGTTCATTTGTATCTTTATAAAACCATGTTCAGGATAGAAACTTTATTTACCTATCAATAATGGAAAACATGAAAATAAAATTGCTCAATATAATATAAATAGAGAAAGGTCACCTTTGCTTGATTATGTAATCTATTTCATAAAGGAGTGTAAGATCCCTTAAGACCTTAAAGGACCCTAAAAACGTTAAAGCGAAAAATTATTTTTACATAAAAGAAAAGTAAGTACCTAGTTCTTATTTTGGTAAAACATTTAGGCACAGCATAACGCTTTGAGAAAACAGTTTATCGTTTGTTTATGGCCTTATTTTTTATGTTTATTACAGTGTTTATTCTGAAACAGGATGAATGCCCGTACTTAAGTCAAGGACAAAGATTTTTGATACGAGGATTTTATTTTTTAGGGAAGTTTTCTTGGAAATATTTTTAATTTGAAAAAGAAAGCTCTTTTTCCAAATCTCTGATAGGATTATCTGGAAGTAGGTGTTAAAATTGTCAATAAAAAAATCAAAGCTTTCAACGTGTATTTGTTTACGCAATCTTTTAAACTCCGACAACACGCTCTCATAATCTCATTTTAATTTATGAAAGCCACAGTCTAAGTAACTACAAACGAAACTCAAAAACGTGTTCAGAAAATATAACCGCGTTCTTGAGTTTATAAAACAAGGTGTAAACGGACCAAGCATTTTGAACATGAAACTCAGTAAATCTAAACAAAAATATTGATCGCTGATTGACTCAATGTAACGTTAACATTGTGCTCATGGATGCATTGAAAGGTAAAAGACCCAAGGAAGGATTTAGAGTAAAGTTTTAGCATTAAAAAATGTGAATTCGTTGTGGTTTTGACTTCCGTAACGCGGGTAGATCAAGTGCCTTTCATCATTATGTTAGGAAAATATTTACACCGAAAACTCTAACTGAATTAGTGACTTCATTATAATTCGTTGGGCATACAAGGGGACGCTGTGTCAAATCATATTTTAAAAATAAAGAAACGCTTTATAACTTTTCCACCAGCACCACCTTTTTTACCTCCTATTATCATTCTTCGCCTCCATTCCGCTTACGTGTGCAACTTCGCTTGCCCCCATAAGAAGGTCGGTTACTTCGTTAGGCACCCGACTCACAACTAGCGGTTAGCGAGAAGCGAATACCAACTTCTTCTACTTTTCATATCTACGATACTTCTACATTATACCGTTGGAATCCAGCTAGTGGCTAAGTTTCTTGGAGCTTCTGAGGGTTGAAATGGTGATCTGAACACACGCCGAAAAACAAAAGTCTTTGCAACACTCCAGTAGGATGTTTGTTTAAAGTCAGTTTTCTTTTCAGCGGGAAATCAAACTGTAATTAATCAGACAGTAATTTCCTCCGCTGGGCGGAGCAGGTGGCTGTATCAGACTTTTATTGACTTCCCATCCATGTTCTTTCTTTTACTCTTTGTGTTTTGAGGCCGCGGTCTCTATTCCGAACAACCCCCAGCAGGCAGTAGACCTTTTTTCACGGATGGGAAATCATCAAATAACTTCCACCGCTCTGGGCGGAGCGGGAGCAGTTTCAGACTGTGAGAGATGAGATGTGTACTGACTAAAACCCCCCCATGTTCCTTATATTGACCTTTACGTTCCGGGGCCGCGGTATCTCTTTCGAACAATCCGCAACCCCAGCAGCCGGCCCTGGCAGGCCCCTCTTTAATGACATCTCCTTAAGGCGCGCGTGGAACACTAACGCGCCGTCGACACAGCCTGACGTCACTAGACGGGCGGACGGTGAGCTGCCGGTTATAGTGGGATCAGGGGTGCCAATAAGCTGACTGTAATAACTCGTTGTATGTATGTGCCAAGTGAGAATCTCGCAGCGCGTGTTCCGTCCAACTAACGAGCACTACCTTTGATAGCTTTTGCTACTGCGACAAAAGCCTCATCGGCAGTGTAAACAGGCGGCTATCGACAGCGATTTTATACCTATCTTTTATATTTACATGGGAACATCCAATGTTTTGGACATTGCATGAACCAGGAAAGCAGTGACGGACTGCCAAGTCATAAGTGTCGAGCTCAAACTCATGTCGTATTATAATAGTAGTTTAGCTGTTTAAAAAAAAAACGTTGCCCCTCACTAAGAGTTTCTCCTGTAGTGGGTACCAACATTTAAAGTCATACACACAAACAGCCAGACCCGGAACAACTACCTGTAGGTCATACAAATATTTGTTCCGTGCTTGGATTGAACACGCAGCGCGGCAGTCAATCGCTCAGCCACTACGTTAACAGTTCCGTCAAAATTAAAAATGTCCCACAATTATTACTTGCTACGGTAAAGAAAAACACTGTCAGGAAACCAGTATGCCTGTGAGATTTTTATCGACGGCACGTAAAACTAAGTTAAGCAATAACCACAGAATAAAGAAAGATGAGCAGAAAGAAAAGTAGTCGCTTTCTCGTCCGCGACAGTGGGACCTAGGATGGTCGGTCACATCGTTAGGGGCTCTCGCTGCGATAACGTTAATTTACGCCGTGGGACCCACTTAATGAAGTGCTGTTTAGAAGTTGATGAGTGCTGCATTTTTTATAAAGGATGTTTGAGGCCTGGTAAGTGATGTTGCTCCTGTGGGTTAGATATTTTGACGTTTAAGGATATTTGCAGAGGTTGGAAAGAAAAGGTTTTTGTTTGTGGTGTCTTTTCACAAGTAAAGGTGATTGTTTTCTAATAAAAATGAAAACTTATTTATACTTATTTTTAAACTGAGTTAACATTAAAGAGTTTTGTAGCCACGCAAAGCACGTAACCAATCTACAATGTACAGTAAAACGTTCAAAAAGAGTCAATTATGGATAAAGTCGTTCCTGAGTATTTAAAAGAAAACCGCCTTAAAAAAAAGATTGAATTCAGGGCGGATTCACGCACTGAGCGATCCGTACAAACTTGTAGGTACTTAGTTACTAATTAAAGTGCGGAACTAACAAAATATTACCATATCGAAAGATTTTTCCTTTTACGTACCTACTGTATGATATTGTTTCTTGGTCAATTTAACGGAAAGTATTCTATAGATGTTGATCCCCTTTGCAAATGTTTTAGACGGGCCTGTTGGTCTAGTGGTTAGTGGCCCTGACTGCTGAGCCGGAGGTCGTGGGTTCGATTCTCACCCAGGACAAACTTTGTGTGATGAGCATGGTTGTTTGTTCTGTGTCTGGGTGTGATTTATCTATAATATGTATGTATTTATAAATTATATAAGTATGTATATCAGTTGTCTGGTTACCATAACACAAGCTCTGCTTAGCTTGGGATCAGATAGCCGTGTGTGAGTTGTCCCAAGATATTTAAATGTATGGGAAATGCGACTCTTGTTTGCGTAGACTTAAAGAGTTTATTCTTTCACAGCTTCAAATGACCGCAGACTTCAATATTTGGCATTAATTTTGACTCTTCACCTCCAGGGACAACAAAGTGGTCGTAGATATAAGGGTTTTGTTTTTCCTTTTGACGTACGGAACCCTGAAAATACATACAGTCTCAAAAAGGTGAAGGTTATAGGTTCATAGAAACTTATAACTTCATTAAACAGAGAAATTTAAAAATAAGGTAAAAAATTGCATGTCTAAAGATAGCCACAAATTTGCGAAACAGTTGTAATACAATGTTAGTGTAGTCCTGGGGCCTGTTGCAACATCTAGTTGTAATGTAAGGACTTAGGTAACATTGCCACTTGACTAGCTCGCATTTAAACAGGTAGTATTAAACCCTTGTTGAATGGTAACTTTCAACAGTTTGTCCCAAATGTGAGAAGATTTGACAATATTTTAAAGTGGGTAAGATCTCAGATTAAATGTGGTACTACATCGTACCTAGGAAAGAAAGAAAGAAAACATGTTTATAAGACACAAGTGCACACAACAGAAAATAAAATAAAAAGACAATGTTGAGTGTAAGGCTGCGGCAAACAGGCCCAGTTCAACTGAGTTTTATAAGTTTATGAGCATATGAATCGGTACGTACATGGAATAAATTTATGTAAAACCTACTGTTAACTATATATTAATAAAATTCAAGAAAATACAGCAGTAAAAAGATAAAAAAATAACTAACTAAATATATGGAATCGGATGGATGGACGCAAGGAAACATAATCGTGTTTCGCACGTTCCCAGACTTCCAACGGCACATTATTTAAGTAATCCGTGCACTTCGTCGCTCAATGCTCTGCAAGCAGCTGCGAGCGACGGATGCATAATAAATCTGTATACATACAATTTATGGAAAGTTTTGAAGGTGAGATGGCAATTGTGTGGGTACATAAGTATGTCAGAGTATTATTACATTTACGGCGATAGTGGAGCCAAATACTGGCGTACATCAGAACATAAAAATTTTGAAGATAAGCTGTTCAAAAGGTCTGGATAAAAAGCAATGTACCTAAAACGCATTTTTTTCATTTGTTTTTTTTTCAGATGTTACGCAATGGCACAGAACACCAACTACAGATATGAGTGAAAGAATGGGTGAAAGGAGCCATCCCCAGAAATAACGATAAGTCGTTGGTCCCGGCTGTCATTCGTAGATCCTTGACAATCGTCACAGTAGACAGTGGCCCGAAAGTGTAACAACCAGTCTTACCCAGGATTATCGTATTGCTAACAGGATTGTAGAGGTCAGATTAGCAGTTGCTCCATAATTATAGAATGCTGACATTTAGCTGTATCCGGTTAGAATTAGAAGACGACCCAACATAGTTAGAGAAAGGTCAATCAGATTAGTCATTGTCTTTCATAGAAAACATAAATATAAAAATTTAAGTACCTTATTTTCATGATTAAAATTTGCGCTACTAAGATGCTTGCACAAACATAAAAAGGATCTGCGATTGTATAGCCGCCCCCAGAAGCAAAAGTATCGATGTCAGTTGTCAACAAAACTGTTAAAGTCTGTCAGGGAATTTATTTAAGAAAAGTATTCCTTGTTCAGAAAACTTATTCGGTAGCTTATTAAAAATCAAAACTAAAATACGCATTACTCCATTATTCCAAAATGTCCATCTTACTAGTACAGTCAGTATATTACCTGTAATGGCTTCATTCAGGGCTCTGACTGTACCTTCATTAGTTCAGTGAACGTAAAAGAACAAACAACACAAGCCATTGAACAGAAGACCTATGAAGGCTAACGACCGCACTATGTTCATTCATCATTCATTCATTCACCTCTCACTATCAGTTCGTTTCGGTCCACTGCTCTTGGCAAAGATGTCACGTCTTCTTAAACCAATAGCGAAGTATGGATCTTGTGTGGGAAGGGTTATTGCAAAAGATGTGAGATTAGGGCTTAATGAGATCCCTAAGCTTAGTATGTTATCTCTTATAAATAAGTAAGCGTGACTAGCAATTTGAAACACAGTCAACATAAGCGTTCGTCAAGATAGTTGGAATCAACATAGTATACATACAATCGATAAAAAGAAATCCCAGTGGGGATTAAAAATTTAAAAAAATAAATCGGCCAGAGAGTGAGTCAGACTTGCGCACCGAAGGTTCCGTACAAGCTTTCCACATAAACAGCCATATCTGTTGAATGCGTAGACTTAGAGGGTTGATTTTTTTCACAGCACAAAGGGACCACAGAGTTTGCGGTTTATGGTTTAATTTCAACTCGATACCTCCACGCGTTCACGAGATAAATGGTCTTGACAGACAGACAAACGGACAATCTTCTTTTTTTTAAAAAAAAAAAACACTGTGGACCCTGAGAATATAATAATCCCACCCATCTTAAATGATAAAAGCTTTGAGAAATTCCAACCATACAGCACAACATTCAAATAAATAATCTTTTCGCTCCAGGCATCCGAAAAATATCCTAGACAGAAATATTACGTTTCAAATCCGGACATATGTAATCTTACATCGAAATAAAACTGATAAACAAAAACTACGACACATTCCTTCGATCTCATACTCGTATACACCACTAAAGACGAGTAGCAAATCGTTTTCTATCTATCTCAAAACAAGAAAACAAAACACAATCGAAGAAAAAAAGGAAGAAAACACGCTTGAACTGTATCGCCCCATTTGGTCTCCTTCAATCCTTTCTGATGTTCGATACCAACTAGTGTTGTCAAGTGTCTGCGGGACGTCCCAATTTCCCGGGATTTATGTCCCGTCGTCCGGCCACCTGGGACGTTAAAATGTGGCTTCTACGTGTGAGCCATTATCGTAGCGTGCATGGTAGCCGATTTGTAAGTGTCAGGTCACTAAATCGAGAATGGGTACTTCAATGGTTATGATCAAAAATACGGGTACAGCTGAATATTTTTACGGATATTCTCTCATCTTAGCTTTTATAAAATTCTTGTCAGACAGCAGATTTACTGTAGTTGTAAAACACGATTCTGCTTATAAAGATCATTTGCATATTTTCATGTATTGTTGTTTATAGAACTGGAAACAATATATAACGCGGAAATTAATGATTTTAATGAAATTAGAAGAAAAGTATCGATTTTAGCTAGCAGAATCTCGGTACCTTTTACCCAAGGCAGCACATCCCTACACCGCAATCTTCTTGGCATACATGACTCGTTTTTATTTGTGTTACTTGGCACAATGCCTTCGCACCACTCAACGAACAAATTAGTAATTCTAAACATTTCTACCGATGCGTTTCGGAAGTAATTTAACGAGGCAATGACATGGAAACTTTGGCAAACGCATGTTTGGCAAAAAGTAAATAATGTTAAAAGTGATGTCTAATAGTATTTCCTTTTTAAGCCCTTTCTTCCCGGTTTGGTATGGATGTTTTCTTTTATTTAAGTCTAAGTAGAAATGAATATAAAAAAGGATTTTCCAATGGACGCTCTTCATGTGCACGTCTAACTACATCGTTCTAACATATTTGTATAATCTCAACATGAATGATGAGACCATGATCTTGATAAATTATTATGATTTAAAAGAGTGTCCATGGAGTTTCTTGCCCATTCTTCTCCATAGAGATCAACGATCTGGAATGGGCAACTACAGTACTCTCACAAGTTATTTTACATTATGTCTGGGACTGTAGCTTATTTCTTTTTTGTTTCTTGACATTCAAAAGTGCCTGTAATGTTCTAAATGAAATAAAAGCTTATGAGTTTTTTTTTTGAGGTTAGGCAGAACACCACGTGTGACCAGATTTAGGTAACTGAACGAAGCAAAAGTAGTATGTAATTAGTATTAGCAGACTTGTTTAACTAAACAGACAGGCGGACAAACAAGTGACAAAAAAACGGAACACTTATAGTTAACTGTATCGTTTTTATTTTCTTTTTGAGGTCCAGAACCCTAAAAATTAAGAAATACTGCGATAAAAAAAATAATATTATATCACAGTGTCTATGAATATTTAATCCGTTTTTATACAATTAAAATATCGATAACATACTTAAATATTCTAGCAAACAGGAATAGGTGCCATTTTGTGAGCGTATTTAAGGAAAATAGTGTCATATTCGTGGCTCGTATCGTAAAAACATTTTACGGTGATGTGGCCATGGGTTAGGTGCTGTAAATAATCCATTTTCCTTCATAAATATTAACACGGAACGCGTAAAGATAAACTTGGACTTGCTTTTCCTTTTTATTTTACTCGTAAGGTTTTTATAAAATCCGTGTCAATAGTAAAGGTATTTAATATGTTGTGGTAGGTGTGATTTATTTGATAAAATGAATTCTATTTAGATTGGTTGATTTAAACATTCTGATGTTGCTCCTGTCCTTAGAAGTTTATGGCCAATCAATAACAGCCCCTCAATTCGATTGTTTAAAGAAACCGAGATTGCCTCCAGGGTTGCGGGTTATTTGAAAGAGATACCGGAACATAAAGGGCAAAAAAAGGAACATGGGTGGATTTTAGTCGGTTAAAGTCTGACACTCCCCCCGGCTCCGCTCAGAGCGGAGGAAGTTATTTGATAATAAACCATCCGCAAAAAAAACACGACCTTGCCTGGGTCGGTTCATTGATGGGTGACTGACATAACGAGTTTCTTTTATCGGGTCTCGGCTCTGATCTGTAGATCTTTGACAGTCGTTACAGGCTCGAAATCTGACAATTAGTCTTGCCAATAAGTATCGTATCACCCAATACTAACTTGAACGGATCAACCTGACTGACGTCATTCGCTTCATTTAAAAAAACTGGTATTCATTTGCATCCGGTTAAAATGGAAGTCAAACCCAACATATTTAAAAAGTATTACAAAAACGAATAGAAACTAACTACATCAATGATAAAGAAAGAAAATAAAGCTTATACTGACAACATGAATTTTCTATGGATGGGTTTTGATGAATTCACATCAGTACATCTTATTCCTTTGAGGTACATAATACGCTTAAGTTTTCTTGACAAAGTCACGTAATGGTAAAATCCATCCCTTTGTGTAACGTTAAGTTTAAAGGAGATAACGTTCTTTTATAAATTTTCTAGTAGTTTAGATAAAACACAGACGTGTTGGATAAATTACGTTTATGGACACTTTGTGTGGGATTAAATTGTATAAAATAATCTTCCCATATTTAGTGTATGTAAAATGTTTCCAGTTCAAGAAAGATGCCTTTCCACGAAGTTTTTTGCCGCCTTCTGAAACTGGTTGAGTTGCACAATGTTCAAAGTTAGCATATGAACCAAGTTTTAGGCCACTAGTGGTATCATAAAGCTTTACTTTTTCAAATTGAAAAAGTCTCTCATGTGGTGCCAGGATTAAGGCTTAGTTTACATGCTCCTCCTGATTAAGAAACCAGTTACTAGGTATGCAATAAGCCCCTATTTTATTCGTCGTTTAGTCGGTCTGCGTGTAGTGCACCGCACATTGTGCAGCCTTAAGAAAGTTTTTGCAAATACGGCCTTGAGCTGAAAACTTATTTCCTCCAGACAAAACATATTTCTTGGAAATAATTTGCAAAATATCCCCTTCTGAATTCGTTTGTCAACAACATTTTCGTACAAAATGTCACATTTCACCTAAGATTAATGGCTTCTACTCATTTTCAGGCAGCGGCCTACATCAGGTCCGGTAAAAAGATGTCTAGTCGAGACCTCTGCAAGGACCTGCTCCTTATAACGGATTACAAGAAGTTTTGGTGACGTAATATATCAACTTTTTGTAAGTGGACAGGGAAAACGAAAGGTGAGAGGAAAAGTTGGTATGAAAATGAACCTCTTTGAGAGGGTTCTAATCACTTATGTTACGCCACTGACGTTTGATGAAACGGAGAAGCTGTTTAGAGTATTGGTACAAAAAAAATCGACACGGTTGGCGCAGTGCCTAAGCGTTTACTGCTGCCCTACGTGGCGCGGGTTCGATCCCCGCACGGAACGAATATTTGTATGACCTACAGATAATTGTTCCGGGTCTGGCTGTTTGTATATGTGAGTTTAAATGTTTGTAAATGCACCCAAATTGTCATCAAAAAATCTCTCATTATAAAGATGGTATCTTAAGTTTTCCTCAGGCACACACACTCATACAACACACACACTCACTAGTAAACGTTTACCTGTTTATTGTTTTTATTTTTCTTTTTTGCTAATTATAGTTTAATTTAAACCTAAATCCTTACTAATATTATAAAAGCGAAAGTAAGTTTGTTTGTTTGTAACCTCTTCACACCTGAATGGCTAAACCGATTTAGATGTATTTTGGTACAGAGATAGTTGGAACCCTGGAGACGGACATAATCCATTTTTATTTAAATAAAAAGAATTAATGAGGGAGAAAGAGGAAAGAAAAGGGAAAACTAAGCTTTGCTATTACAATAAATCAGGCGCAAGGGCAAAACTACAGGTAGCAGTATCTACAAATCAGGAAAGGGGAACCGCGTTACCACGAATTTAACGCGAGCGAAGCCGCGGGCAAAAGCTAGTTTATTATATTTTTCTGCTAGCTAGGCACAATAAAATTCGGCTATAATGGCAACGAGGGAGGGCGCTGACTTAGGTATTGGCTGCATCTCTAATATGCGACATTATTTACCTTAAAGCCTATTTGTCCTGTAAACCATAATTTTTATTTAAAGGAGCAAATAAACTACCTATTTAATTTTACCTAATCATTACTAGCGAAATATTGGACGACAAAAAAGTACACCTTTACTTAAGAGCTGCAACCCTTTGTTAGTCATGTATTTTTGGCCCAGCGCAGCGGTAGAAATCACAAACTAACTAACAAATCATCAAACAAAGCTTCAAGCTTGCTTACAAAACAAGTTAAAACTCATGAATCAAATTATTTTATCATGACCGTCCCATTGCGGCTGGACTAAAGATTTGGCCTCAAGCCAGGCAACGTACGCGAATTAATATACCGCCCGCCATTGTGACCAGGATAACATAATGTAATAAGAGTGAAAAATTAATGCTGCCACGTAAGCTTAGTTTTTTTTTTTTGTTAGAAATGTGGGTAGATTTGTTTTGTCTTGCTTAGTGTTGTGTATGTTATTTGTGGAGAGGATTTTGGCGATGTTATGTCAAGAGTTTGTTGAGAACTTATAATTTAATATCTTCCCGACCGAGTTTCGAGTACACAAAAGTTGTTTTAGCGCAAAAGGGTGAACTTCAGACAAAGATGCACTCTTGTGAAAGCTAGGGTGAATTCGTTGTTTTTTCTTCATTCAGGGGAGAATGGAAAATAAAGACCCCGAATAACATGGATCAGGGCAGGAATATGATGACGATGGTGATTATTAAATCTGGCTAAAATTAAAAACTTTGTTACCTTTTCATTATTTATCATTTCTATTGGGGGTTATCGAGAATTATCGAAAGGAAAGGGAAAACGCAGTAACCCTTTGCCCGATTTGGGAATTGATTAAAAATCCAAAGAAACTAGGTCAGCAGTAGCACTTGCGATCACTGGACCAACTAAGCAATCTATAAAACTTACATAGGCTAACAAACACCTAACCAAGGTAAACAAAACATAAGTATGCACCCAGACTACGAGTGATTGACGTCATTATTTTTAAGACAATTGATAAAACTCAACCGCGGTCTAGTTGCACGTGTCAAAGATAGACAACCTACTTAAAACATAACACTTGGTTTGATTTTATGAGTCCTGCAGAAAATACGATTATAAAAGACTTCTTCAATAGTTTGAAAAGCTCCCTAACCCTAAGCTTGAAGAGAAAATAATTTGTAGTAGGTACCAACGGTCGCTATGTACCGAGTAAACCTTTTCGGGTGGAAGCTAAGAAAACTCATCAGTTAAAGTGAACGAACAGTTTATGTTTAAAAAGTTGATGCAACGAGCACTAACTTATTTCCTATCGAACTTGTTTGGCACCGCTATACCTCAAATTCTGGCATTCAGAAATGAAAAACTGTCAAAGTACATTGGTTACTAGGAATGTTTACTGCGAAATTGGCTCGATGTTCTGAAATAAAAGATACGATGTCGACTATCTTATCTACAAAATTACAAATAAAACTATTGACAGCTTTTCCTCAGATTACGCATTCTGAGTCCTTGTACCTTCTTCTAGGTCTCTATATTATAATACATACATTTTTATATACACACATACAATTTTGTAACTTTTATACAAGGTCTTTGAATTACGAAAATAATTAAAATTGCCATGCGACTTTTCCGTCAACTTGCGGATTTTTGTTTATGCTAATATTTAGCCCTCGTACAATAACACTTTACTTAAATTAATAAACAAATATCGAATCAAAATAAAAAGACCAAAACAACAAAACATTACGTTTCGAGTTGCCATTTAACGACTAGAATAATAGCGTCCATCCACGTCATTTACCGGTCAACAAGGTACCTAGCTGTTCTATCAGCCTAGTAATCTTATAAACGAGTGGCCGTTTCCAACACAATTTTAGGGCACACCTACTAATTTCTCAAGGGAATGACTCTCACTGACCATTATCTTGTTTTTATATTTCTTCTGTCTGTGTATATTGGACTAAGATATAAAAATCATAGTCTTTAGAAATGACAAGACCAAGCTTTAGGTATAATCACGAATATTTTGTAAAAACAAATCATTTGAAATTTTCGTTTCGTTTGCAAATTGAAATCAATTTGTTTTTTAAAAATGTTTTTTTTTAAATGACACTAATTTTGCTGCTAATATGAATGTAATATTAAAAGAATGACTTTAATTTCAGTTCTCACGTGAGCAAACCGGCAGGTACAAGTACTCTAGTTGAAGATAATTTGGAAAAATAAGCTACCGCCCTAATACGACAGGATGGATGGATGTAACCCGATTATAAGGGTATCAGGAAGAGGAGGCGTTTTTATAGCCGTTCCCAGGACCGTAAAAGTTACAAACGTAGATAGATGTTGTAAAAACGTTACAAAATTATCTAGATGGATTACCTTCAACAATTCGATGAAGTTAAGCGCGAGTTGTTGTAAGAATAAAGAAGACATAGCTTGAAATTATCTTCAGTGGATTACTACGGGGCATAGTCTTCTTTCTACCTAGGTTTTGTACAATACAAGGTTGAAAATAGTGAGGTTTTATTCAGAAAAATAAATACTAGTTGCATATGTACGGAACGCATTATTCTATCTAAAAAACGGAGAACTGTTCCAAGCCTCATATTTTCACACTTTAATTATCGAATACTATCATCTCACCGAAACAAAATAAATATTACCGTTGTATTTAAGGATATATTGATAAAAAGAAAAAGGATTATATTGATAAAATATCTATTAATCCTTGAAAATCATAGTAAGAATCTGAATAAGATATATGTATATATTTATGTGATATCTACAGCTGAATTCAGATGCCTCATCTTGGTGAAAATGATTAATGCCGAGAAGCTCCCGGACGACCCATTGGTTCTCGATCGAGTTTCAACCGACCAGCTTACAATAAATATAAAGAATGATGCGTTAAATACGCTTCGTGCTATGAAATGTATTTTTTGATCGCTGCCGCGCTGGTGGAAACAAGCCGGGTAGTATTGCACAAAACAGATAGATGCTTCGTATAAAATAAAGTTTGATACAAACATTTTTAGAAATCTTTTTTCATTGGACTCTGCAAGATTTTTACTGACCTAACAATCAAACAGCTTGTGGTTCTATGATCCCAAGCTTAATAATCGCACATGCAACCACTTGACCAAAATATTTCAAATGTTTATGTTAAAAATCACCCTGCTTTTTGAAGTTGAAACTATACTTCCTACAATTTATTTTAAGTTAATTCAATAGAAAAATAAAGTACAAAGTCCATAGTAGGAGCTCCCAATCTGAATAAGGGCGTGAGAACGGTCCACGATAAAGTATCCCTAAAGGCAAGGAGTGCTTCAGATTTGCCTAAAAATGATGAGAAGTCGACGAGCTGTGTTTGGATCGCTCCTTTTTGTAACGTTTTTTCATAAGTACGTGTCGTTGGCTCGGGAGTGAAGTATGACGGAATGTAAATTGTATTTTTGTGGTAGAAATAAAAGTTAAGATACAAGTATGAATGGACTTGTGCGGTTGCGAGTCTTCATTAACCCCCTTATTCACAAACGCTTCGATTCTTTTTCGATTCAACAAGTCGTATAATCATGGTTTATTTGTAAAATTAAAGCAAGCGAGATTAACATACAACTTTCTGAGTAGAAATCAAATCGAAGTATTTGTGAATACTTTGTTTACACTTTGGGGCGTGGTCATTAATCATACACCTAACATGTTCATCACCACACACCATGTGCATCCACCTATAGTGGGGTAGGTTTCCTATCAAACCTGATTCAGCTGAACACAAATAGAGTGTCTGACTATATGACCTCCACAACCCAGTTAATGGATAACACACTACTCTTTGGCAAAACAGACTGTTGGTTGTTCAAAAGAAATCCCGCGGCCCCGGAACATAAAGGGCAAAAGAAGGAACATGGGTGGGTTTTGGGTCAGAACAAGTCTGACATTCCCCACCGCTCCACCCAGAGAGGAGGAACTTGTTTGATGAAAAAAAAAGTACATAACTATCTACGTATAACGGGCTTTTTTGCGGATGGGAAATCAACAAATAACTTCCCTCACTCTGGGCGGAGCGGGGGTAGTGTCAGACTTGTACTGACTAAAACCCACCCATATTCCTTCTATTGCCTTTCATGTTCCGGGGCCGCGGTATCTCTTTCGAACAACCCGCAATCCCGGCAGGCGCCTCTGCTTTGCTGACACCTCTTTAAGGCGCGCGTGGAACACTTACGGGTCGTCGACACGGCCTGTCGTCAATAGATGAACGGACGGTGAGCTACCCATTACTCACCGTCCACAGGCCCGCATCTACGGCGGCCGGGAGTCGATTCGCGGCGCCCGACACTCGGGCCTTCCCCCGCGGGCGGCTGGGTCGGTTTGAGGTTCACGTGTAACGAATTTAGTGTGCTTTTAGTACATTGTAATGTTTGAGTCAGTGTTTTCCCATTATATATAGCGGTAGCTGAGCGAACGACTGCTGTGCTGCGTGTCGCGGGTTCTATCCCCGCACGGAACAAATATTTGTATGACCTACAGATAGTTGTTCCAGGTCTGGCTGTTTTTGTATGTAAATTTAAATGTTTATAATCGCACCCACGATACAGGATAAAATCCTAGTGTGGGGTAACATTTTGTAATGTATTACATCCTAATTTATAGCGTTTGCAATTACAAATTAGAACCTTGGCAATCCAGTGAACCGTAACCTCCACCATACCCAGAATAAATCCTTAACATACCGTTCAATAAAAACCTAGCCTCGTTCTTAAAACGCGTGTTCACGCGTTTTAATCCAAAGGTTTTTGGATTTTTCGATCCAAAGGTTGTCTTGAAAAGATCACTTTTAGCGATAAGACCGCCCATTGTGTCACCCTATTTATAAGTTGTTTAATGTTATTCTTGTTATTTGTATGGTGTACATAATAAAGAATATTCTATCTATCTATCTTCACGAATTAAAAACTGGCGAAGGAAATTTTACACAGTATAAGAAAAGCGGTCAGCAGCAGCAAAGAAACGCCCGCAGGGATTTCTACATAATTTCCCTGCTACCGACGTTTAGCTCATAAAATTAGCTTCAGAACCAAACGCGACTTCTTAAGAAACCTGTAGGTAAAGGATATGCTATCCTAGCACCTCTGTTTTAAGATAGAAAAGGATGGATGAATAATTTGTTTGTTAGGGTTCGGTATCTGAAAAGGAAAACACGGAACCCTTATTGGATGACTTTGTTGTCCATCTGTCTGTCAAGACTCATTATCTCGTGAACACGTCGAAGTATCGAATTTAAATTAAAACCTTGTGAAACCTTGTGAAACCACAACTGTGTGGTCCCTTTGTGCTGTGAAAAAAACCCTCAGAGTCTACTCAGTCAAAAGATATTGCTGTGTATGTCGCAAATATGTACTTAACTGAGTCTAAAGCGCGAGTCTGGCTCGCTTTTGGCTGTTTTTTTGTTTTATTTCTGATCACGGATTACTTTCAACATATTAAAGATTTTGGCGAACTTATTCTTTAATAAAAAATGGATAAAATCTTTTTGGAAAGTTTGTGAATTAGGTTTGATACCATGAATTCAATTTTAAATTGAATTTATTATGGAATTTATTCAGTATCAACTTTATAGTTTAAAAATATGAATTTCCCACACTTTTTTTTTCGGGTGGGAAATCATCCAATGACTTCCCCCGCTCTGGGCGGAGCGGGGGGGCATGATAATGATGATGATGATGATGATAGGACTCCATTATCCGCACGTAGACCAGGCGGGGGGGCATGTCAGACTTGTACTGACTAAAACCCACCCATGTTCCTTCTATTGCCCTTTACGTTCCGGGACCGCGGTATCTCTTTCGAACAACCCGCAACCCCGGCAGGCGGAGGCTCTGGCAAGCCAGAGGGGCTTGCCAGAGCCTCATCATGTCCTGGTACTTATTGAGGTACAATATAACTTGTCTTTTCCAGAGCTAACGTTTTGTACTTACCAAAGAATCTTAAAATATTTGAAAGTTGCTACGAACTTCACTCATTTACCTGGAACAAAGAAAATTACATGTATTAAAATACTGGTAATAATATTGTTATCTTTACTTACTAGTTAATCATCTTTACACATAATAAATTAATTTAATACTCCCCGCACATATGACGTGGATTTAATTAAATACATAGTTATAAGCATTTTAGTTTTTCTCTCTACGTGGCAGCTGCCCGTTAAAAATCATAAACGTAAATGCTTTAACTCCTTCACAATCATCAACAGCTAGTATTATTTATGCCCCAATTGACGTTACCGTTTTGTGGAACAATAAACACGTTACCCCAAGATAACCTCGGCTATTATACTTAGAAGGAAGAAGACTAGCGAAGCGGAACGAGTCCAAACCAATTATGTCAATTCCGTTTCACATCCACGTATTATCTCATAAAAATGTAATTGTCAAACTGTAATTTATTGCCTTGACGTGAAGTATTAAACAACAACTAGGCTACTATCGATATTGCCTCAAATAACTTCCCCCACTCTGGGTGGAGCGGGGGGTAGTGTCAAACTTTTACTGACCAAAACCCACCCATGTTCCTTTTTTGCCCTTTATATTCCGAAGCCACGGTTTCTCTTTCGAACAAACCGCAACCCCGATACAACCCGCAACCCCGTGACAATAACACTACCGTGACAATTTAGAAACGATTGATAAAGATTTGCTGGAGAATGTCGCAACGGGAGAAGAATGAAAAGAAGAAGCCTCGACCCAACTACGAGACAATTTATGACAAAAGAAAAAAGGGCTAGAATCTCTGAGTGTTCCGATTAAAATAAAATACTTGCATAGTTAAATATTACCTGAAAAAACGAATACCTTTTTTTGCGGATGGGAAATCATCAAATTACTTCCCCCGCTGTGCGAGTGTCATACTTTTACTGACTAAAACCCAAAATTTTTTTTTGTCCTTTATATTCCGGGGCTGCGGTATATCTTCCAAACAACCCACAACCCTGGATATCGAAGATCTTAAATAAATAAATAATAAAATAAAAATACCGAGAAACTTATTTGCTTAATCCTCGCCCATCATAATATTCATACACGTGCGCCAGTTATAAAATAACTGAACGTTTTGAACGACATTCCCATAAAACACCGACCATTTGATCAAAGCGCTGAATATTCTATCCACGTGAATACTTATCTAACTCTTTTTTGTCGTACAACTGACTGGCCTAACAAAAGGTTTTGACGTAACGAACTCTAACGAGTTGGCATAGTCGCGACAGTTAATCTCTGTGAATTTTAACTTATGTTTGAGTTATATACTACGAGTGTGTTAGGTAGTCTGAACCCAGCTTAACGTAAAATTTATATAATGACTATATATATAAACCACTAGACCCCGACTTTGCTTGGCTAGAATCGTGTCAGGGGAGGGTAGTAACAGGAATAAAAAGTAGCCTGTGTCAATTTCATAGTGAAGTAGTTGCGTAAAACAATAACAAACATCCGTATATCCTCAAAAACTTTCACATTTATAATAGTCAGAGATCGGAGTCAGGATTTGTGCCCAGTTGATGGCAATAGACTATATCTTAATTTTTTCTTAACCTTTAGGTTCCATTTAATTCAGTGGTAAGAATTGTCCTACCAGTCATTTGTCATCCAGGTATTTTGCGGTCTACGTCTCCCTCTCGGTAGCCATGAAAAAGCACTAATCCTTACTAATATTATAAAAAGCAAAAGTGAGTTTGTTTGTTACGTCTTCACGCCGAAAAGGGGGGAAGACAAAGGGAAGAAAAGGGGAGAGAAAGAATTTTTTTTTTCGATCATCACGCAGGTTAGTGTTAGCCCAAAGTAACTATGCCACGCGGACAAACTCACGGGCGGGAGCTAGTTAGAATATATGTTCTTGACTATGAGCGGGGTCACTCTACTTCATGTTAACCATTTATTCACAAGACTTTAGGGCACATCTTGCGATTTAACTTATTGGTTTTAATTAACATATCAGTTGACTTAAAAAATTAAGGGAAGGCTTATATACGTGTTGTTGTAAACCAATCTATAAGTGCAGTGAAACGACAGGCTCTTCACTTTAAATATGAAACTCAAATAGAATTTAAGATATTTTTGAATTGTACATAACTCTGCTGACCCATTCGGGATACACGCGCAGCTTGAATTTACATAACCAGATTCGGGGCACTGCGTACTGCTCTCCATGATTCGAACATTTTTGTTATTTTTTTTGTCCATTGGTAAGCCGTGGTAAACGTTTGCAGAACAATCAATCAGTATCGTTTTCATGACGAAGCACGAGCAACATGATCCTCTACTATTACAACATAAATTGATCAATTTAAACTGCATCGTCAATGAAAAGCGGGAGCAACAAACTGTTTTATTGGGCAATTCTTAGATTCGACCCGCCACCCGTACAAATATCATGTAATAACTATGTAATAGTCTGTACATAAATAACTGCAAAATAGAAGTGAACAAAGCTGGCCAAATGCACATCGAACTAGAAAATGTCCCGAGCCGTACAACACTGGCATAAAATCCCTTAAATTCGTATGAGCGCGAATTTGTACGCTTATGAATAATTCCATCGGCACCATTTACGCAAGGACTTTAAAAATTTAAAGACCACCTTTATTTTTCTATGGCAGTTCATCGCAAAAGCATTTCTAAACTTTTGGTCGACTTCCAGACCGTACATTAAGACCAAACTCTCATATTTACCCACATACATCATTTCAGTAACAGAGTAAACATTACAACTCCTAAGATATTCGCTTCAGCGGTTTTCGTTCGCAAAATTTCGTTCTCTCTTCAATAAACACATTCAGCCTAATTCAGGTGTTTCAGCACGCTTGACTGCTGAAATATAAAGTTTATTTGTAATGTATTAGTATTTTTTCAATTCGAACTTTTTTTTCATACGAATTCAATGGAAGTTTTAGCGGAGTTTGTCAAAGTAGAGTATTAAGGCTACACGTGGCAGAAGAGATGTATTCGTGCGTTCTTTTGGGGACAAAAGAGAATTCTCCCCATTTTTACTTACAATACAACAAATATCTGGGAACTAGGCTTGAACCAAACGCTGAATAAAAACCGGCCAAGTGCGAGTCTGACTGGCACACTATTGGTTCCGTATAAACTTGCGACATAATTTAAGTGGCAAGGTCGTTTATGTCATATAAACGACCATATCATTTGCCTGCGTAGACTTAGAGGGTTTACTTTTTTCATAGCTCTAAGGGACCACGGACTTTTGAGTATACGATAATTTCAACTTGATACATCTACGCGTTCCCGAAATAGAGGGTCTTGACACACAGGCAGGCAGTCAGACTTGTACGCTCTAAGTCTACGCAGTCAAAAGATATGGCCGTTGATATGGCAATTTCATACAGAGCGAAATCCGACTCGCACTTGCCTGGTTTTTAAGTCACAAAAGTAAGTTCACAACAAATAAAGTGCCAATAATTTGAAGAAGAGGTGCTCATTTTGGCTCACAGGTCGGCCACGTTAACTATTGATCTATTCGCACTTAATTCCTAATTGAATAGCAATCAATCAACACCGATCGTTCATTTTCAACCTTTTTCACTTTATATTTTACCAAAATCCAAAAAAATACTTCGTGACTAAATTACTTCGAGTAACTGATACCCCACAAAAATGTACTGCTTGCAAATTGTTTGGGACCCCAAAATAAAGGAAAAATAAAGGTGAACAGCATTTTTATTTTACACCGTTATTTCGGGAATTTTCACAGACATTCTCACGTTGCTTATACCCTGGTACTGTAGTGAAAGCGATATTGCAATTTGATATTTAGATTCTTGATTTTTTGCGAGTTTATTTTTGGTGTTGTTATTATTAGTTAAGGCCCTTTCCTTTGAATTTTATTTAACTAGCTGTGTCCAGCGGCTTCACCTGCTGATCAGCTCCTATTTAAAATTTCTAGTGTGGGGTAACTGTTTTAAAAAAAACTAAAGGGTCTTCTTTCACTTTGTCCATGATAAAATAAATAACTTAAAAAAATAATGGTATTTGTTATATTAAAATTTAAGTTATTTTTAACCAATAAGCTATTTATTGAAAAACATTTAAATTGCTGTTTATAAACAGGTATTGGCTTGAAATTATTTAACAACTGGATGATAAATAATTTTCTCTCTTTCTACTGTTCAAATCAAATTATCTCTCGGCGCTACAGACTACACAGGCAGACTTTTTTCACGGTATCTTTGAAAGCATTCCGGAAAATCGAATCATTCTCCATTTCCATACTAGGAAAATAGTTCAGGTCAAGACAATTTAACGACACGGTTGGCACAGTGGCTGAGCTGATCGAGAACTGCGCTGCGTGTTGCGGGTTCGATCCCCGCACGGAATAAAAATTTATATAGCCTACAGATAGTTGTTCTGGGTCTGGCTGTTTGTGTATTTGACTTATATTATGCTCGTAACCCAAAGTCATAGTAAATGTCAATTTGTTCGACATAAATGTGTTGATACTATTATAATTTGAATTTGTTTTGTGCCAGCAGTTTTAGTGGTCTCAAAGATATTTAATGTTAGTTTTTTTTTAATCACTGGTACATATATAAAAACGCCAACTAAAAAAACTGCAATTTTCAGCTCACCGCGAAATGGGTCCCATTTAACATCTAAGATTTTTTAAATATAGTTACAGGTGAAGCTAAAAAGAGCGCGTTAAAAAAGCAATACTTCCCAAAATGAATAGTAACATGTCTATCTGCTACGTCGTAGCAGCGTAGCCGTTACGACATTATTCTTCAGCTACGTGACTACGCCGTAGCAACTACAGTGCAATTCTCTTAAATTCAAACCTGTTTAGTTTCAAATAATATTTTTCGTCTAGAATCTTACAAACAGTGGGAAACAACGGGTTACCTTATTCCGTGTAAATGTATAGGTCCCGGGAAAGCAATAAATTCAACTTTTTACGTGAGTGTATTCGCTTGAAAAATCTAGTTTATAGTACTTTTTCAGGTGGATGCTGTATTATTTATTGCTGTGATTACAAAAGAATTTGGCGGTTGTGGTGATACCGTAAAAGTAGAAAAAATAGAAACATTTAGATTGTAAAAAAAATATATTTTTAGGAAAACGACTTATTCTTTATCATCTCGCGCGCTGCCTATCCTCCATATGGAAACTGTTTTGTTTAATCCTTATGAAAGCGAAAGAGAGTGTGTTTGGTTGTTACGTCTTCGAATTTTAGTACAGAGATAGAGGTTTACAGGGATACAGGGTTGAGACCCTGGAGACGGACATAGGCTATTTTTTAAGTGAGAAATGACGGAGAAAGAGGGAAGAATAGGGAAAACTTAGCTTGACTATTACAATAAATAAGGCGCAAGGGCAAAAACTACAGGTAGCAGGTACCTGCAAATCAGGAAAGGAGAACTGTGTTACCCTGAATTTAACGCGAGCGAAGCCGCGGGCAAAAGCTATATATAAAAGAAAAATCACTGAGTCCTTGAGACTTGCATGAATTCACGGTGGTATTTCTTCTGACAGTTTGGTCTATACATGAGAGTTCTTGATATGATGAAACTACTAGGATTACATGAAGTTCACAGTAGTATTCATGTCAACAGTTTGGTAAGTACATACAAGTTCACTCTAGAACCTACTTAGTTTTTATCCTGGTCTACGTGCGTGAAACCGCGGGGCAGAGCTTTAGGGTAACGTGAAGCTACGATACTTAGGGACTGAGCACAGCTGGTATTATATAAATATGAAAATGTTTTATTCTCCTTATAACACCCATGTTATGACCTACTTGTTCAGACACGTTTTACAGCAAACAACAGAAAAATACGTAGTACGCTAACAATAATTTAATTAGCAACTGTGAATTTCATTGTTTGCTTTCAGAAATAGAAATATAATTTATGTATTACTACAAAACATATTGTTTGTTATACAATTATTGTTAAGGAGATATTCCAGGAATATGTCGAGACTCAAGAAAAATATGGAGTTCAAACAAATATCAAGAATATCATGAATTTATTTTGTTAACTTCACAGAATAGCGACGAGTGCCAATTATTTATCTTTCTTCTTTTTAACAAAACTCTAGTTTCACATTTTCAGTTGACATACTCTTCCGAAACGGCTTGACCGATTTTTATGAAATTTTACATGTAGCTCTGAGAATCGGTTGTACTCTATTTTTCATACCCCTAAGTGATGTGGGTGGCCCTTTTTAAAAGGGGAACTGAACAGCGGGTGAAACCGCTGGGCCCAGCTAGTTGTATTATGAAATCTACCGATCAATACATTATATACTGTGTGAGGATTTTTCAGTAGCTACCATGGAATATGGATTTGTAACCTATTGATGGCAATAAGCTTCTCTACATGGGACCTAAACATAACTCATATTCAACACCTATTTTCTTTATCTACCACATATTATTATAAAACACATATTCAATAAATATATTAAATGAATGTATTAATTTTAAATAAATAACTATTTGTAAATTAGTTCAACTGTTTGTATAGTATTAGCAGTAGGTACACCATTGACCACATCCCGTTATATTATTAATATTTGTACTGTCCATCCAAAGTTTGTCTGGAAGAGCTAATTCTACCATAAACATCATAGAAATCAGCAAATTCTGTAAAACAGTTGTTTTAAATTTTGGTATACAATAAAGTATATTCTATTCTTTATAAAACTCAAACTCAAAACATTTATTTCAATTAGACCATTACAGGCACTTTTGAATGTCAAAAAACAAAATGATGAAGCGACAGTCCCGGTCACAAGGCATAATAAATTGAGAAAATACTCTAGTATGTACCTCATATGTATATCCTTACTATCCTTACTTCCTTACTAATATTATAAAAGCGAAAGTAAGTTTGTTTGTTTGTTTGTTTGTTACCTCTTCACGCTTTAATGGCTAAACCGATTGTGATGAATTTTGGTACATAGATAGTTGGGAACCAGGAGACGGACATAGGCTAATTTTTATTTTAAAAAAGTGGGATGTGAGGGAGAAAGAGGGAAGAAAAGGGAAAAGTTAGCGTTGCTATTACAAATTAATAAGGCGCAAGGGGAAATGTGTCACCCCAAATTTAACGCGGGCGAAGCCGCGGGCGAAAGCTAGTACCTCATAAAAGCGTGATGTTATGTTGAAGATCTACTAATTACCGTGACGTATCACTAACAAATTATCGTTGCCTCTACTGGTACACAGATAGGCTGATGGAATGGAATGGGAACTTCACCACACAAGCCCAGATCCGTGCGAGTTAGTAATCGTTAAGTGTGTCCGTTTTTTGGTCATTACACAAAACGCCGTTTTTACCAGAGAGGATGTTTTTTTTTGTATTCCAAAATATTACCCACCCAATAGTAAAATAAGTACTTAAATATGCTATTTTACCACCTTCTCTAACATCACAAGTATCTGTATGTACACTATATTGCTTAAGAAAATTCCTCGGAATTTCTTTAGTCGACTTACAAAGATAGATCGTGCACAAAAGTCGTCTTTTCACACTGCAATGTCCCAGCTTTCCGACTAAGGAAGTTTCTTAGAAAACCATTAATAAAACGAAGTAGTTTGCAGTATGATTTGCAGTTTGCAGACAAGTTTTAAGTAAATTGAAATGCTGGTTTCTCCGAAATGGACGTTCGGGTTATTGGCATTTAGAACTACATGTTCGTGTGGTTTCCCACAACTTTGGTCAAAGTATTTATTGGAACGTTTATCTCTAACACATATTTTGTTAGTTATTTTTTTTAACTACCTATACATTTTTCCTGTAACGATACTGCTCCGTGCGGGGATTGACACGCAGCGCAGTAGTCAAACGCTCAGCCACTTCGCCAAACGTGCCGTCAATTGTATACTAACTGTGTTGTAATTGTATACTAGATACACATATTTTAGTCAGCATGATTTTGCACAGTCTAATGAAATTGAACCTCATAGTAGTCATAGCAGAGGGGCCTGCCAGGGCCACCGCCTGCCGGGGTAGCGGGTTGTTAGAAACAGATACCGCGGTCCCGGAATACAATAGGAATAGAAGAAACATGGGTGGGTTTAGTCAGTACAAATCTCACATTCCCCCCGCTCCGCCCAGAGCGGGGGAAGTTATTTGATGATTTCCTATCCGCAAAAAGAAAAGTCGATATAACTTCGGATAAAGTCCTTCGACTTAGCTCGGACATAATAATTATATAGCCGAATTATTCAGCTCAATGGTTTGTGGAGAACTGAGTTTGCCGATCAGTACGAGCCAAGTAATCACCGTATTAACAAAAAGTGCGAGTCGGAATCGCACTCCAAAGGGTCCGTACAAACTTGCGACATAAACGGCCATATGTTTGGACTGCGTAAACTTAGAGATATGATTTTTGCTGCCACAACTGCAAGGAACTTTACAAACTTAATTATATAGTTTGAATCTCAACGGTACCTTCACGCATTCCCGAGATAAACAGTCTTGACAGACAGACGTACAACAAAGTGATCCAGTAAGGATTCTGTTTTTTCATTTGAGGTACGGAACCCTAATAATCCGCATATCAACGATTAGATCCCTATTTGAGCATAAATTAACTATTATAAAAAACTATCTTTGAATATAAATACACATATTTTTAGAAGACATTTCTTGCGAGTTATTGTAAAAACTCTTGGTACTTATACATCAAAGCCCTCATTATCACGACCTACTTTAAATCTGTAAAGAAATCAAGATGGCGCCTGATGTGAGAAGGTTTCTTCCGCGGGCAGGACTCACAGTCCTTGAGAAATATTTATTTTTCTTGTTATTTCTTTAAGGTCGAAAATACCAATACTTCTTTAGTTTTTCATAGTAGCTTATTTTGTTATTGATAGCTTACGAGGCAATCTTGTAGCTTATTGTTGTATATAACACTAGTTGTGTCCCGTGTTTTCACCCATCGCCGCCGCTCAGCTTCTGTGGGTTGTACGTCATTGTAAATAGCCTACATTTTTCCTCAGAAACTGTGTAAAAATATTTCAAATGCAACTGGTTCTAGAGATTAGTGCGATACAACGAACAAATAAACTCTTCGACTTTATTATATTAGTATGTTTGTTGCAATGACGTGTGTGTGCAGCAGCTTTTTTTTGCATATCATGCACTTGAAAACTTATAGCTTCCACCACTGTCATATTTGAACCACGAATATGAAGGCTTACCGGAATATGATGTTGGTCTATGTAATGCTCATTACGGCTCACTGGGATAACTTTTTATCGTGACCCAAAAATAATACTAAACAGGCAAACGCAAAAGCTCGAACATTTTTCACTTCAAATAACACTTAGTTCTAAAGATGTACTAAATGCAATTACGCTTCTGAAGTGACAGTCGTGCAACTCGACACCGTTTTACTTCAAAAAGGAAACTTCGGACTTACTGAGAAGATAGGCAAACAAATTTCCTACACTGCTTTTGCTGGAAGTTTGCTAGTCATGACAAACAATTTGTGTTTGATCAATTTATCAAATTCAAACTCAAAGCATTTATTTCAATTAGACCATGTAATGGTCTAATTGGCACTTTTGAATGTCATAAAAACAAGAACAAAAAACCGGCCAAGAGCGTGTCAGGCCACGCTCAGTGTAGGGTTCCGTAGTTTCCCGTCCGTCACAATAAGTGTTCTTTACCACGGTAGGTCATGAAAGCACGGAAAATCTTAACATCGACTTTTAAAAAAATTACGTCATTACGCAACGCCATCTATCGAACCATTTATGAACTGGTTTTTACCTTAACATTTTGATGGTGTTAAAAAAATGAATTTTAGTTTTGTTCTAAATTGCCTTAGCATGTTCTTGATAGAAGTTTTATGTAGTTATAAGATACCGCCAATGCCAAGGAGAGACCAACCGAACAATTCGGTAATACCCGATCCAATGTAATAAGTACCTACAGCGCCATCTCTCGGGGAATTGGGTTACTAATTTTATTAATACAAAGACGTGCATGAAGTTTTCGGTGGTAATTTTGGATTGCGAGAACCGATTTCAATAATTCTTTTTTTTTTTTTAAAAAGATACGTTAAGGATAATAAAATATGTAAACGAAGTTAAAAAAAAAGGTTGCATATACGATTATACTACAAACTTAGTCCAGGAATTATTTTGTACAACTTTTTGTCTTTTTTGTACAAAAACTGTTGTGTCAATCAAGTTCAAAATAATTTTCCTAGAAAGTCCTTATAAAGTTCTACTTTTCAGATTTTTTTCATATTTTCTAAACTTATGGTTCAAAAGTTAGAGGGGGGGGGACACATTGTTTTTTACTTTTGGAGCGATTATTTCCGAAATTATTGACATTATCAAAAAATGATTTTACTAAACCCCTATTCATTTTTAAATACCTTTCCAACAATATATCACACGTTAGGGTTGAAATTAAAAAAAAAACACTTCCCACTTTACATATAGGGTGGCTACCCTAATAAAACATTTTTTTCCAATTTTTATTTTACCACTTTGTCGGCGTGATTGATATACATATTGGTACCAAATTTCAGCTTTCTAGTGCTAACGGTCACAGAGATTAAGCGAGGACGGACGGACGGACGGACGGACAGACAGACATGGCGAAACTATAAGGGTTCCTAGTTCACTACGGAACCCTAAAAATGATGCTGCTACAGTCCCGGTCACAAGGCATACAAACTTGTGAAAGTACTGTAGTTGCCCATTCCAAAGCGTTGATCTCTATGGAGAAGAATGGGCAAGAAACTCCATGGACACTCTTTTAAATTATAATATTTTTACAAAATCGTATTTACATCATTCGTGTTGAGATTATACAAATATGTGAGAACGATGTAGAAAGACGTGCACAGTAAGAGCGTCCAGAGTAAATAAAAAGCAAAATTCAATTTAAAATCTAAATAAGTTAAAAAATGACCGTGGTAGTTAAAAAATGACCAGTCCCAACTGACAGCGCCCGTTCACGAACATGACGTATGGATCAGCCCCATTCAGCTCGACCATTTTGAAGGGAGCTAAATGACCCGACACACCCGCCACTATCAGAGAGACATTTAAGTGAGCATGACACTATTAACCACCAGGGCTTCGTCAAGTCAATGATAATACATAGCACTCACATATGGGCTTAATAATTATACAATACTAAAGAATTGATTCTATACATTGCAAAGATAGTCACATAACACAAAATTACTAGCAGTAGACAAAGTATTGAAAAAAAATTGCTGATACTAGAAATTTTACCTGTATCATGACTCCGTTTACAAATATTTAAACTACCATATAAATATTTGTTCCGTGCGAGAATTGATCCCACTAGCAGCCATCACCCACTGCGCCATTGTCAATGTTATGTATTGACCATTGGTTTCATTTAATTTCCTAATACTCCTAAGCAATCGTTTGTCTTTGCCTTCTTTTAAATTTAAGTAGCTAAACTGGACTGGGATATTATACATATAAACCTTACTCCTTCATCACTTTTTCTTTTGCTGAAACTGCATTAAAATCCGTTACGTTTTTCAAAAGATTTAAGCGAACAGACAGCGTAAGGGATTTCTTTTTATAAGTACTTTGTAATGTAAAGAAGACCATTTATAGAAAGCGACATGTCAGGTGTAAAGCCTTAGATAAAGTGTCGTGGCATGTTGCCAACCCTTCTCTAAGATAACGATAATACAAGTCAGAACAACACTTTCGCTGACGCGGATACGGGGATGTTTTCTATCATTTTTTATAGGTTTGTGATTATTTGTACTACTGATAGTAAACCTGGGCAGAAGCTCTTATATTTCTTTTTATTGTGGTTATTCTATGGTCTTGCCTAGTGGCACAGTTTTTATGAGCCTCTGACAAGGCTTAACAGGCCGGCAAGATAAATCTCTAAGGCATTTTTGATTTTCTCACGATGCTTTTCTTTACCAAAGCAAGTGATAGTAATGCAATGAGTACTCACAAGAATCAAAAAAACCGGCAAGTGTGAATCAGACTCGTGCATTCAGGATTTCGTAGCTCCAAACAATATTATAACAATATTTAATTTTCAATAAATGTAAATTTACACTCATTAAATTTGTTTTTCATATAATCTTAATCGAAAACAAAGTAACAACTGCATTTTCACGAAAAAAACCTATATCCTAAAAATTTAATCTTGTCCCAACCAATTTTCGTTGGAGGTTTTTTATACGTACTAGTATCCTGTATTTTTTCAGAATTTTCCTCCTCCTACTTTAGAAATAAGAGGCAAAAATCTCGTCAACCACTTACTTGAAAAAATTAAAAACAAAATTCGATATTTATTTTTTCAGACCTATCGATAGACACTGCACAAGTTTTTTTTTTTATAAGGGTTCTGTTCTAAAAATTAGAGGAGCGGAATCTGAAGATGTTATATTTATGGAGAAACACACAGCCAAGCCGTTTTTAAATCCAAGATACTTTATATTACATAATTATTTAGTATTGACTATCAACTACGAACTGGACACAAAGAGCGCAGTATAGAGAGGAATGGAGGAAGTTGAAGGAGGCTTACACCAAAATGGTCGAAAAAGGCTAAAAAGAGAAAGAGATCATTTCTATAATAGGAATAAGTAATTCTAATAATTAGATTAAGCTAAACAAAATCTGTATTTCAACGAGTGTCACAGAATCAACACTTATTACAACTAATAAAATAACATTATTAAACAAAAACCATGCCACAATCATAACACGGATAAATATGCCCACTAGAACGTATGAACAGCGTCTCATAGCCGTTTATAACGGACTAAGAACGGGTATCATACCCATTTATTGAGGGTTTAAAACGACCATCATACGCATACACGGTTATAACCCTATATTATTTTTATGTAAAAGTAAAATACCTTTCTAAGACTTCAAAGCACGGCCATGGTATGATACGGCGTAGTGGGGAAACTCATTTAGAAGAAAAAATATTCATCAGTTTTAAATGTATTGTCTTAAATACATTTTAAGAAAACTCACTTTAGTTTGGTTAGTAGTCAGTTGCAAATAGAGAGCGCTCCATCTCGAAACACAACGGAAGAGTAACTGCTGAATAAAACATACACTTACTGAACGAAGCGAAACAAACAAAATAACGAGCATGTACTGTTACTAGATGGGACATAACCGATATAAAAAAAAACCACTGACTCACTCATCATGAAATGTAATCTCAGAAACTACGAGTGTTAGGAGCCTGTAATATTGCATAGGGATCCTTGTAGGACGTGTGTGTTTCCATTCCTTTCAGTTTTCACGATGTTGCGCCTCTTCCCACCAATTAACGAGAAAGCCATCCAAGGTGTCCCGGGATCTCTTCCTTAGTTCATACTTTTTCTCCATAGAGATCAACGCTTTGGAATGGGCAACTACAGTACTTTCACAAGTTATTATGCCTTGTGACCGGGACTGTAGATTCATTTTGTTTCTTGACATTCAAAAGTGCCTGTAATGGTCTAATTGAAATAAATGATTTGATTTGATTGATTTGATTTGATTTAGTCTGCCAAGACCCCGTCTAGCTGTCTCAGGCCTCTAGTTTTGCAATATGTGAGCCCACAGCGTTGCTGGCATCCGGCAGACTTGAAAATATGTTAAAATAAATAAAAGGCGCTGTATACGCTAACCAATTCTTTATATTATGGTTAGTGACTGGCGTTAGAGTTTTTATACCGCCCATGGGCCTTGCACTTGATTTTACAAGCCTTTGAGTAATTATCTACCCGTTATGCCGGTTTAGTTTCCTTACGATGTTGCAACTGCAGCAAGTGCTAATTATACAATACGCACATGAATACGATCAATCAATAGGTCTTTGGTTCCAAAGTCCATAGTCACTCACGACTCCATAGTCGACCTGCGTACGTCTCGCTTATGGAGTTATGTAGCTATACACATGGGTGTATAGCTACATAACTCTACAGCACGTGTAATCCTAGAAGTTAATCAACTAAAGCTCTATTTCCTCGGTAGTTTAATCAATTATGATCATACTACTAACTCCAACGTCTTACAGCCAACATACCGACGCACCTTACAACATAATTTAACCTCCTCTCCCTACCTACATTCCTGGTACCGCTACCGTTTCCATTACTCCTAAATCTTGACAAAATAAAGTGCAAACGGCCCGCCGACAGAACAAATTGTAGGCGCGAAAAATTCCATCCCTACTTGAGTCTCGCCGTGTTTAAATAAAAACACCATTATTTTTTATTACATCGTCGGTTTCGAGGGCAATTTTCACATTTTACAGAATACAGCCCGATTTATTTATGGTTATTAAACGCAATGGAAAGTGAGAAGATGATGCTTTTTCGTTAAGTTTGAAGGAAAATTGGTTAAACGATGCCTCATAAAATATTCGGTGAAATAAAAGTTTCATGCAAAATCTAGCCACTTAAAATTTTGCAAACCGTTCAGATACATTCATACGAATGGATTTGAACGGCCCAAAGACCACACGACTGTTTATGCTTCGTTTATTTTACATGAGAAGAAAATGTTTCATTAAGCACTTAAGAGAATTAATTTAATGGTATTATTTACTACACTGCGATGTCAAGCGCCACATTTTTTAAGAAATCCCGTCTGTGTGAACACAAGCGACAAGCTTCTTGATGACTTTGCTAAGACGAACCAGGTGGTGCTGCATTTTTCTGTCTGTCCTCGTAATACCTACTTTGAATAAAAATAGACCGATAAAATACTTACATTTAGGCCTCATATTCTAGGTAAGTAAACCACTTGTTAAAATGAGTAAATAAATCACTTTAGAAATCTACATTTTATTGGATCATGAATAAATAGTAATTAATCCAGACGTCACGTATTATTAACCAACACAAAGTTTTCTTAGTATATTTACATAAAACCTACTCATTTAAATAAGAATAAATCTCACAAAGCAATCTAACGCTGAAATGTACCAAGACAACAGTACCGCAGAAGAGATGTAACATTAATGAACTAAAACAATTATATGGAACAGCCCGGTCGGTGAATTAAGTAAACAATGCTAATTAAGGAACGAGTTGTGGAGTTTTGAATGCACAAATTAATGTAAAGAGAACTCGAGTTATTAAAATAAACGGTTGCAATTTTTTGTCGAATTGAGACAAAAGATTTTAATAATAATTGTCTTCTTTAATTTCAGCTTTGAAGACTGGTCATTCAATTCCTTTGCGTCTGTATTTTCCTTCAAAGAAAAGGCCTTACTTAATAAACCTTTGCGCGACAAAGTGTGCAGACAGGTGCAAAGTTTACATACATTGTTACCCTACATTTTTGTAAACAATTGTGCAACGCGTTAATAGGTTTTAAGAATTAGCATATTTTTCACGGCAGTTTTTTATGGTTTAATCTTATAATAGTCCACACTATAAATACTCTTTTTTTGCCACATGTAATTCTTTCGTCGATGATATTAAATTGCACGTAATTGGATTAAATTAAAACAAAAATATTATATTATAATACACACATCAAAAGTATCTAGGGATCAACATATATTTTTGCAATAACTTTTCTCCTGATTGATATTAATTAAAATTTTCTTTAAGGATTCATCAAATAAAGTGTTTTCGTTTGTCAGAGTAACGATAAACCAAGTCACCTTTGCATTAATAAAGAAATTTGCCATTTTCCTAATAAAGGGATTTTTGACATTTGAACCACTAACATTAAAGTTCGAAAAAAAGACTGAAATAACAGTTTTCTTTAAATTTTATTGGGTAACTTAAACAATTAATAATCCGTGTTTCTACCGCGAACACTAACAACACAAGAACATCGGTTTGGCATACTCAAAATGACTTCATCCAAATCACGCTGTGGAATGGCCGCCCATGTTCGTTGCAACAACAAAAAAAGGTCTTCTTGCGACTGGATACCCTCCATATTCGGCAGAGCTCTTCTCTGAAGCATATCCCATGCATGCTCAATCGGGTTCAAGTCTGGCGACTGAGCAGGCCAGGGCAGGACATTGATGTTAGCTGCGGCGAGAGTCTGTCTTACAACTCTTGCGGTGTGCGGTCGTGCATTATCATGCATTAACTGAAATAAGGGACCGATTTGCACTTGTAGAGGAACGATGACGTCTGATACAATCGTCTCAGCATAAATTTGAGCGTTGAGGTTGCCTCTGATCCAAATCAACTCAGTTCTTCCGCCGATCCAAATACCCGCCCATACCATGATGGTTCCACCACTATAAGGATGGACTTCCTGGCAGGATTTTAATCGCTGTTGGCGTCCAGGGGTTCTCCAGTGTCGTATACGTCTTGTATCCGGTCTCATACCAAAACGAGACTCATCAGAAAAGCACACGAAACGCCATTGTTCTTCTGCCCAATTTCTGTGTTCAAGAGCCCATTGATATCGAATCCTACGATTGTGCATTGCTATAGGTGGTACCCGTAGCGGTCTTCGGGAATGAAGGTTCACTTCATGCAAGCGGTTTCTGACTGTTTGGTCGCTAATTAAGTTCCCTGAAGAGTGATGAAGCCTCACGGCTAACATCATGGCGGTTATTGTTGGAGCTCTTCGAGTTAAGATTTGAATGTATCGGTCTTGTCTCCGTGTGGTGCAGCGATACCGTCCTCCATGGCGCTCAGCCACGGTACCAGTGCTTCGGTAACGTGTCCAAAGTCGACTGATAACACTCTGACTTGTATTCAGAGCTAAAGCAAAATGCTTGATCCCTAGACACTTTTGATGTGTGTATTATACTTTACTTGATAAAACCAATAATAAAAACTAACCAGGTGTATACACAATTCTGCTTTTTTGCGAATGGGTAATCATCAAATAACTTCCCCCGCTATGGGCGGAGCGGGGGGGGGGTCAGACTTGTACTGACTAAAACCCACCCATGTTCCTTCTTCTTCTTGCCCTTCACGTTCCGGGGCCGCGGTATCTTTTCCGAATAAACCGCAACCCCGGCAGGCGGTTGCCCTGGCAGGCCCCTCTGCTTTGCTGACATCTCTTTGAGGCGCGCGTGGAACACTAACGCGCCGTCGTCAGGCCTGTGGTCACTAGTCCGACGAACGGTGAGCTACCCATTGCTCATCACCCACAGGCCCGCATCTACGGTGGCCAGGAGTCGTCTCATAGCGCCCGATGCCCGGAGCGACCCCCGCGGCGTCTGGGCTGGTACACAATTCTATTGAGGTGGCTCCCAGACTTACAGGATGCAGCTTAATACAATAATTCCACTTAAGTATTCGCCAAAATAAAGACGTGATTATAATAATGCCATGTTTAACCCTCAATTACTTAAACTATAGTCATAAAACAGCCCAATTATGTACCGAAAGACCTTTTCTAAAACCTCTTAACTATTTAGGGGCTCCTAGTAACGACACAGATGTAGTATGAACTATCCACAAATGGCTTAGAACGGCTGTTAAAACTTGAGGGTTTGTGCTCAATGTTCAGATTTCAAGCTTAAGGGGGAGCTCTTCTCTGTAATAAATTAATATTTGACGCGATGAATTCGAAATGCGAGATGTTTTTAGATAGAAGTGACCCTTGAACTTTGATAGCAGTGATTGCCTGGAGTGGTGTGAATGTAATAGGTCAAGAAATAGGCCTCGAGTCCGAATCTAATTATACAACTCACTTGTTTCGGTGAAGGAAAACATCGTGAGGACACCAGGATGCCTGAAAGATATTTCTCGGTGGCATATTAAACCAAGTCATACAACTCTGACACCAGGTGCGGCACTAACCACACGATAAAAACAGAATTTGATTTTCATTGTGTGTTATAAGTATACTAGCTGTGCCCAGCGGTTTCACCCGCTGCTCCGCTCCTTTTCTGGAGTTGATTATGGGCCGATTTTCAAAGGGTAATATAAGTTATCTTCCAAAGTACTTTTTTTCTGTGTACGTGGACGATATGCTAATATCGCGTATTTAAAAAATAAATGTTGGCCGATTCTCAGATACAAACGATTCTCGAAACATATACGATATGCACACAAAATTTCATACAAATCGGTCCAGCCATTTCGGAGGAGTATGGCAACGAATATTGTGACACGAGAATTTTATGTTAGATTAATTGATAGCACACTAGGTGCAAAAGGCAAGGAACCACGTCACAACCACACATAAGATTAGGATATTTGCAAATAAAAATTGAAATCACAAATTAAAATAAAATATAATCGAAAATTTTGAACACTTTTAAATGTTTTAATATCATGTCTTTCAACTAAAAATTAAGATTAGTATCCATAAAAAAATTGTTGAAAGAACTAATTGATACAACGCGAATATTAAAACGTACAAATTAAGCTTTAAGTATGAGAAATATTACTATGAACCTAGAAGCATCACTGTGAATAAATCACAAAGGGATGGAAAAGCTCCTTACAAATTGTAACAGTCACAATCTGGAGATACACTTAGCCTAGCAAGGGGTTAGCTCATATTATGGTAATCATAAAGTTAAAGTACACATTACTAAGTAGATTCTTAGACACAAATGCGAGATATATACTTAGTATGCTTACTTGTTAAAACAGTACCTACATTATGTAAATTGTCAAAGATGTACCAAGATTTGTGTAACTTTATCCCTATTTATTTAGAGTCTGCTTCCAAAATCCAAATCATCATTTATAATCCAAATTCTAGACGCTCTTACTGTGCACGTCTTTCTACATTTCTCACATATTTGTATAATCTCAACATAAATGATGTAAATAAGATTTTGTAATCTATAGCTATACTAATATATAAAGCTGAAGAGTTTGTTTGCTTGAACGCGCTAAGCTTAGGAGTTACTGGTCCGATTTGAAAAATTCTGTGTTAGATAGCCCATTTATCGAGGTAAGCGTGCTCCACCCTAGTCCGCACCATCGCTTCACATCAGGCGAGTTGCGGCCAAACGCTATTAAGTATAAAGACAAACACCCCTAGTTGACGTCATCTCAGATGACACAGTGTAATCTATGTCATGTTTCGTTAAAAGGTCTTTCTTCTCTACTCTGATTATCATTCTCATCAATACTTAGAACTTCGTAAGAAACTTTTGACAATGTGTTTAGTAACTAGTAATATTTCAAGGAGAAATAATAAAACAGAATACGGATTGAATAAAACTACCCTCAACGTGTTTTTGCTAAAAAATCTAAACTTCTAAAGTATCAAGTAAAGGTACTAAAAACATAAGCGATATAATTAATTTAGAAAATTATCTCATCGCATGGCTTATCCTAATCCTTAGAGCCATTATCTTTAGGCGAAATTGGCCACAAACGCAAGTTTCTTTTTAAAACCGAATTCAAAAAGGAAGAGATTCTTTATTTGACTACATTTTTTTTGTTTGTTTCTTGGGAAATTTTTCAGTTGATTATGGGCCGATTTTCAAAGGGTAATATATAAGTTATCTTCCAAAGTACTTCTTTTCTTGTGACGATATGCTAATATCGCGTAATGACAATGATAAATGAATATTCGATAAAAAATTGTGTGCTTATACCACAACTAAAAAGGCTGAAATAAACAACTTAAAAAAAAAACTTATTCCAAAAAATACTAAAAAGACGGAAAATTAATTTACTTCCGGAGGACGTTGACTTTTGTTTGATTCATAGATATTTTTTCCACCGACTGAAGTTAGTATTGTTATATTTTTAGACAATAGATAAAACTGACTTAGGAATTAAATAAATTGACTAGTATTAAAGAAAATGAATTTGTTGACATCGTAAAATCGCGGGAAAGACCTGAACGGGGGACACACAGAACTCAGGTATGGCAGGAGAAAGGGGAGGCCTATAGCTGTGGTTAAAAATAAATGAAAATCAAACCAGCTGAATTGACCACCCCTTTTTAGCATTTATTATTTTTCTATTTGTTATTTAATATAAACCTATGTCTCGGTTAGGACTTACGTACATACTAGAAGAAACTTTAAACTTGTAGCAATCAGCTGGCACTTTTCAATGCAATCCGCGTTGTCCCGTCTATCGTAGGTGTACGCAATAAGATGCAAGGAGCAGTACAGATCGTCTAACGCGTGACCAATATCGGAATAATCAATATCATGTTGTTAAATAAATGTCACAAAACTTTTAACAGAATGTTCACCAACAGCGCCCACCGTCACAGGTGTGGTACACCAAGAAATCGTTGCATTGTGAATAAAGGCTAGCGCACAGCAGCGAGGGCACAGCAGAGCATTTTATCTTTACCCAACGTAAACTTATACTTAGCAAGTGGTAACAAGATACAAATTTCAATTTTGAAAGATCGCCCAAGATATCAAATTGTATGTCCCTTCGAGGCATTTAACATTGGAATCTAGAACGGTGTGAATTTACGGTGGGTAAGAATACAATGCTCTGGCCTTCTGTCCCCGGTGTGCGCTCGCCTTAACTGCTCTTACTAAAAAGAGCCAGCACTAGCTGAACCAATTTTTAGGGATCGAATAAACACAACAAATATATCTCACTCTAAGCACCACATAAAACTCCGACGTTTCTACAAGTTACTTATGCTCCTCAGATATCGGTCCTAGTTTTATGGAACCTTTCACACTTTCAGCACTGAAATCGCCTCTAAACTTGAAATTCGAAACAATAGCTGCGTCATAAAGAGGTGCACAATGTATGAAACATGGATGTACGGACATTTTAGGGGTTGTTTTTACGGATGGAAAATCACTAAATAACTTTTACTGACTAAAACCTTCAAATGCTTCTTCTTTTGTCCTTTGTATTCCGGTGCCGCGGTATCTCTTTCAAACAACCCGCAATCCAGAATATTATCGATTGGGAATGCTTGCTCTAGAATACATTAGATGTACTTGAAATTTGGCCGTATTTGCTGAACAACTTAAGAGGACCCGGGTATATGGAACAAATATGTAAAGTATTTCGTCCACGGGTAAAAAGAGAGGTTCCTTTGACTAGACGCTTGTTACTATCCCACGTTATACGAGGTGTTCAGTCTTCTCGTATCAGTCGGTGTCTACTGTCGCTGAATCATGTTAGAGTTGGCTCTGTATAATTGATACTAAGCCAAGTGACCTCTGCTGGAATATATTACAAGTACCATGTATATTCAATTTTAACCCAAACATATATTGAGCATCACCCCTAACTATGTAAGTAGAAATATAAATAAAATAGATGACGTTACTTTAAGAGTTTCTGCAAAACTAGGCGAGGTGTAAAATGGGGTTGTAAAACACGATTGGTGGTTTTAAATCTTTGATCAGATGTACGAACACAGATATTCCTACGATATTCTTAGCAGTGTGACAGTCTTCGAACGTCATAGGTCTCGAGTTTGAACCCAAGGTACTCCCACCACGTACCTCTGAGTTTTCGAATTCATGTGTGTATTGTATTATTACCACTTTTTTCCGTAAATTTATTTAATTTTATCGATCGGCATGTTAAGCCCAGACAGACTCGTGGTTAGGCACGAACCAAACGATAAAAAGAGAATGTGTTTTTTTGTATATATTATTAGGAATAATTCCTAATGCATGTTTGCCTTTCCCGGGAATCTAACTTTTACCCTCTTTTTCGCCCACTAGATCACCGAGGTAGCTTGGAAAAATATTAAGTGGAGCACTACAGTATGTGACAAAAACGCTGATTTGAACAGTACATTATGTAAGCCGAACGGACAAGCAAGGCTTTACAACGGCACATGAGCCAGCAAAAACTAAAAGGGATAACACCGCAAAAAGTCCAAGGATTTCCGCAAGCTAAATCCGAGTGATTTCGGTCAAGGAAACTATTTTGTAGGCAAACAAAAGTTCCACTAGTTTTGAACACTAATATTTTACTTCTCTTATGGAAATATAGAATTTAACTACAAAGAGATTTGGTGAGTATCGTTAGGAATGGTTCAGTTTCCAGGTTGGAGACATTCTGTTTCCCATAAGAAACGGGCTAAATTTCCAGTTTGGTAACATTTTGTTTTCCCAATATTAACGGGCCAAGTTTCCAGGTTGGTAAAATTGTGTTTTCCCTTTATTAACGAACTAGGTTTCCATTTTGATAACATTGTTTTTCTGTTGCCACCTAGAGTCAGAATTTGTGCCCGGTTGTTAGGAATCGGCTCAAAGATAACTATACAAACAACTCTACGTAACCCATCGAGGATAACAAGAAAAAGGTTTTGGTGTTTCTGTGAATAAAATAGAACTAGCTGACGCCCGCGGCTTCGCCCACGTGATATCGAAAAAAAGTATTCGATAATATCGCAGACTATAACCTACTTCTGTGCCAAATTTCATCAAGGTCCGTTCAGCCGTTTCGA
Organism: Ochropleura plecta; assembly: GCA_905475445.1. Lineage (NCBI taxonomy): Eukaryota > Metazoa > Arthropoda > Insecta > Lepidoptera > Noctuidae > Ochropleura > Ochropleura plecta. Next base: position 4,190,497 of record FR997744.1, on the reverse strand, counting down.
CGTGAAAGAATAACAAACATCCATACAGCCATCCTCACAAACATTCGCATTTATAATATTACTAGCTGCGCCCCGCGGCTTTACCCGCATTATGATAAAAAAGTAATCTATGTGTTATTCCAGACTATAATCTACCTTTGCGCAGAATTTCATCAAGATCTGTTAAGTAGTTTTTTTGTGAAAGAGGATCAACATACATCCATACTCACAAACTTTCGCATTTATAATATTAGTAGGATTAAAAACCATAATTCACACTAATATTACTATACAATTTCAGATTACTTATTTAAACATTACATATTTTGAAGACTGCATCTTCCTTCAAACGCTTCTGGATATTATAATGAAAGACTGCAACATTTTATAAAACTACTTGTATGTCAAGCAATTCCTTTGTATGTCGAGAGGTTTATCTTGTAAGATACATGGTTCATACACAGTGCTTACGAAATGCTTCACAATAAATTGTATTGTCTTCACAATCTCTGCTACTTTAATTTTACAACGTTGCCTGTATATTTTGAAGTAACTCATGCTTTTACGTAAATGTAAAATAAAATTTAGGTATTACTTTGTAAAAAATATAAGCTAGAAACCATTCGTACTAAAGACGTGTCTAGTGGCCGAAAGAGTTACTATTGAGCACGAAGTCATGAGTTCGCTTCCTGGGTAAAGGAATAGTGTGGATTTTCCACCAAGAATTTATCGGTAGCAGCACGGTGATTGGAATTGTACCGGTTGATGCAATAGACTAGACTATAACATGAGACTTACACATAACTGACAAAATGTGGTTGTAGAGGCAGAAGTGCCTCTACTTCTGCCTAGCCCTCCGACAATTACAGGCGTGATGTCATTTTTTTTTTATTGAAACAGTTTAGAGAATCATTTTATGTTAGTAAATGCCTTAGATACAAAAACTTACACACTAGGATTAAATATTGTTCAAAAAAATATGATAGTTAAGATTTGGGTTAATTATTTCGTATCAAATTAATTTTCTTAGCTAACTAGACTCAATAACCGTCATTACAAATTCCATATTAATGTTGCACAAACATTTTCTTTTCATTCCAAATGTAAAGAACAAATCCTACGTTGTTCAAATGTTCCTGAAAATGTATTTAGCTGACTATTGTTGTTAATGAAAACCGGGCGCGGTAATATTAGGTACAAAGGTTGATTATTGAATAAATAATTTTCAATTTCCCTGTAAATTGTGAGCTGAACAGACAAGCACTGGCAACAGTATTGTTTTAATATTGCTTGAAGATTTGTTATACAATCATGAAATATCTAACTGGAAAATTGTAATAGAATACCTTCTTAAGACGAGCGCACAGCGTACACTAACAGTGCCGTTCACAGACATCTAAGAATAATTCAGTTCATCCTAGTTTTACGCAATACGTACGGCAACAGTTTCGCGGCGCGCGTCTATTGTGATGCGTCCCCAGATGCTCCCTGTGCTTTCAGACACCAAATTCTCACGAAGCAATGGAACTGTTGGCTGGTATTGATATGATATTAACTAGCAAACAGGAGAGAGGTAGATGATGACTTTGATTTCGTGGTGGATTTGTATGACGATACTCTTATAAGAGGAAGAACTGCCTGACCCGCAAGCTTTTAAAAATAAGACATTTCAGAACAGGTGCAGCTGCTAGCTGTGATAAAAACGTGCTAACCAAAAAAGAGTTGAAGATGACGCAAATGACAGAATGAAATTCGAAAAATGAAAATTCATTCAGAAGATAAATATCCAGAAGGAAAGAGGTTGAGGCAACAGAGGAAGTGGAATACCCACTCTGTTACGAAACTAAGTAACAATCATGTTTTACGCAAGGACTCAATGAAACGCACCCAAAACATTGTATTAAAAATAGCTTATGAAAATGTTGTAAGATTTTATATTTTGGAGTATTATACAAATTAGTTTATTTATCAGGTTTTCACCAATCTTTCATAGTTAGCCAACATCTTGTGCTTTAAGCACACCAGAACAATTAGTTCGGGTTAAGAAGAAGCACCTGAATGAATGTCTCATTTGCTTAATACACGGGCGTACAACTAAATAATCCAGACTAAGAGTCTCTCGTATGTCAGCATAACACTGTAGTAATCCTGGAACGAACACCTCCATTGGCAAGACATCGTCTTGTCCATAATAGTTGTGGTATTATGTTTCAGTGTCATTATTACGAGAAGTAAATTAATCGATTCTAATAATGTAAATGTGAGAGTAACCTGTATGTCTGTCTGTCTAACTTTTAATTGCGTCTAACATTAAAAGGATTTTATCATAATTGCACAAGATAGATACTAAATATAAATAAAATTCATGGAATATGCGACGATTTTTCATGTCCATATAAGGTAAGTTTTAATGAACGCAAAACTATGTTAGTTATACAATACAAAATTTTTAAAAAAAAATCGGATGAAGTGAAGCCTAGACGATGCCTAGTTAACTTGCGGGTTGTCCGAAAGAGATACCGCGGCCCCGGAACGTAAAGGGCAATAGAAGGAACATGGGTGGGTTTTAGTCAGTACAAGTCTGACATGCCCCCCCGCTCCGCCCAGAGCGGAGGAAGTCATTAGATGATATCCCACCTGAAAAAAAAATGCCTAGTTAACAAAAGGATAATTTTATTTCTAAAAGTAAGTCGCCGTAATAATTTCTGACTTGGGCGAAACTGCGGGCATAAGTAGTAGTAGTAAGTATAGTGTACTTTGTTGTTTCTAAGTATTTATTCATTTATTTTTGCATCATGTTTTTTTTGCATTGCACCTACTGTTTTTTGTTTCTGCGTCACCTTAAGGTAGACTGGTAGTAAATGCCCAATGCATTAAGTCCCCCTTAGTACAGTTTTTACTTGTGCGTAAAGTTTTAATAAATAAAAATATAGAGTAGGTACAGCTTATTAGTAGGTAGAGTTAACTAAAAGTAACGCACATTCATTATTAAATAGGTCAATATCTATAATGTGGTTAAACGCATGAGCGTTATAATTAAATTAATAATTGTAATGAATTAAAATATCCTGTAGCGTGCATAAAACAACGTAATTGATATTTTCATATGATTTGAACATTTTTCCAGCATAATATAAAACATTGAATTTTAACCGTTTGCATTTATTAATCCTGTTAAAGTAGCCTTCAATTTATTAACAATATAAGGGGGAGGGCATTGCTTTTAACATTCATTTAAAACTATCGTGTATTCAGGCGTTATTATATATTTTTAAAATGTTGTGCCGTGAAGTCGGTACCCGGTTCATGTCAATAAACTCGCCTCCTACAACATAAGACTTAAACATAACTGGTATTTAGGTATACTGTTAGTTGACCTTTACCTAACTCTTCGGAGTTTACGAAGCGTGATGTTATATTACTATCAAGAGGTTCTGCACAAGTTGAAAGTATTTTCAAAGTAATTCTACAACAGCTTCCAACAAGATTCCTTACAACAATCCAATACATTTTTTAATTTTCATTCATCATAGTCGCTGTTACAATGTCTCTTTTTTCTAGTCGCACGGGTCTTCCTCGTGAACTCTGTAAGTCGTGCATATCGTATCTATCATCATTTAAATTTAGAATGTCACTAGTTCTACACCCTAAAGAGTCTATACCTATGCAATCGGTGTCTCTATGGTACCTCATTCTACATCCTAATTAATACCGTTATTCATTGCTAATCTCAGCAGATTATATAGACAATTGCATCTTAAGCTCCGAAGCCAAACAGACAGCAATCTGATCAGTTTAATTGATGGATAGTTTAGTAAAGTTAAATGGTGAAACTAATTGCTTTACATTACGGAGGCTTAAATTGCGTAAATTATCTCATGGAAAGAAAGACAGAAAGTTTATTTGTCAGAATGTAGTACTTACAAAAGATGTTACAGTTATTACAGACTCATATATTCTACCATTTCTGGTGTACAAATATTTGTATCTATCTAAATTCAATTATAATTAAAACATCAGAGACAACTAAAACAAAAAAAAAACACTACACTATTTTTTCACTACTAAAGATTATTTTATTTTATAAACTATATTTATTTTTCATTGAGGTACTCTATTGTTGAATAATAATGGATATAATTGACATTCCAAAAACATCGTTGCCTTATCAATTTTTTGAGCGATATAGAAATAGAATATGATTTTTTAATTCTGGTTTTCCATTCCCACAGATGAGAAATAAACCAAAAATAAATATATGCTCTATTGGAATTTCTTCTGGCAGTGGCTAAACTAAGTGACGAAAACTGTACGTACGAATTAATTTAGGTAGCTAAGTGTTAAGTAAAACTAGGAATTTCACGCATATGAAATACGGTATTCGCATGTGTGTAGAATTATTGCACGATCATGAACGACATAACCCGTCACGCACTAGAGTATGTCGAAAAAAAGTCTCAAGGAGATTATCCATTAAAAAGCGACTAAGCTTAATTCAGACTGAAATTAAGGGGATGTAAGTCGCCTAAATCCCAAGAAAAAGTAGTCGATTACTGTGACAGATTGCTGTAACGATCGCTATCGACATTTTAACGTGTGTTTAAAGATCATGGTCGAGATTTTAAACGCTTACCTTGTAAAAGTTGATACTATTAGCTGGGCTAAAGCTGCTCCCCATGACTCCAGTTGTTTCGGTCCAGTTTTTTTTAGCTCGTCCCCCTATCTTCTACGAGTAAGGGCTCCAAGAAGCGGCTATTTAAGCAAAGAGCTCATTAGGCATGCGTTAGATGTGGTCACTCCAGTTCCACTCATTTCACGGCTCGGATGGCGCAGTGGTTAAGCGATTGATTGCTACGCCTCGTGCCGCGGGTTCGAGTCCCGCACGGAAAAAAATATTTGTGTGACTGTTTAAAAAGAACTGCTTAGCGGCTTTTTGAACAACGTCAATAATTTGTGTTTTGGAGAACACTGTGGTGTTGCTTACACGGCCAGTTGGATTGCAACACTGCGCTCCAATGAACGAGACCTTGACGCTAGACATTTTAATGTTTGTCAAAATCCTGTTTGTCTGTGAATTACAGAATGAAAAAACTATTTGTTGGACCACCCTACAGATATTTTGAAATAATATTGCCAAAATTAATACTGCGGATATTAATGATCATACTGTAAGCAGAAGCCCACAACATTTCCTTTGCAATGATAGACAGAGTCACCTCACGGATTCAGTAGCAGGTCTGGCACTCCATGTAACACATTTAAAACATTAAGCTGATAGATGATGATTGAACAGTACAGGCAGGAGATATAATTAAAGTAAAGTTACAACATTTAAAACTTACATTTAAACGAAAGACCTGCATTGACAGGGGAGAATGGAAGAAGAAAACGTGTTACGCCGACCCCAAATAGAATGGGACAACGGCAGGAAGATGATGATTAAAAAAAGGACGGTAATACAGTTGGAACAGTTGGAAAGGTTGCCCAGTATGGTCAATGGCCAAAAGTATAGCAATGACGGGAAGTATAAGCGCCTTTCGACTTTGTCAAGTCCATTTTTACACCCGGTATATAACACAAAGTGAAGTGTGCTCCCCATATTTATATTTCAGTTACGTATTACATAAAACAAAATAACAGGTACATGAAAATAATGCCGAGAATCAAATGTACTAAGTTTTAAATCCAATAAATGTTCATCCTAGTTTCATTTTGTACACTGAGGGTAATGAAATAGTATACAATGTATCGACACGCCTATGATTAATATTATATTTTTTAAATTCCGCCATTTATGTGATTGTTTCGTTAAGCCCCGAATCATAGCGATCGTCCGCCAGAATACGTAATCACATTACTATTTGCGATCAAGTGTTCGTGCCATGATCGCTCTGGTTAGAGCGCGGAACTGGATTCGATTATTAAACAATGTAGCTATAAGGTTAAGGCCAGGCTAGGCCGCGGCCCCGGAAAGTAAAGGGCAATAGAAGGAACATGGGTGGGTTTTAGTCAGTACAAGTCTGACACTGCCCCCCGCTTCGCCCAGAGCGGGAGAAGTTATTTGATGATTTCCCATTCGCAAAAAAGGTTAAATATAGTGATTACATAAAGACACAAAAATGTTAAAGTTTTCACCAGATACTTAAAACTTCAGACTCTTGGTTTTCGTCCAGCAGAACCTACGACACTAATTAGTATATTACACTAAGCATTTGCCAAACAGTCCCCGGTCTAGAAACTAATTTAGGTCAAGCACTAAAAAGTCTATATAATCGTTGCCTGTAGTTCCGTACACAGACCGTACTAAAATTTCACTGAAATTCCCTCAACACAAGGCAGATTCTCTTCTATTTTCTTTCGAAACAAACTGTACATATTTGTGGCAATCCCAATTCTTTGTCAGTTCACGTTTCTAAAGAAAATCGTGCCCCGACAATACTAAAGCCCTATTTGACAGTCCATTGCTTGTTCTCTATAGCGACAAGAAAGAACGTTAAAATAACAATGCTACAAACCGAGTAATGGAACGCTAAAGTTTGGAGTTTCCGAGGAATTCGAATTGAGATAGCGACCGCAGTCTTGTTTTATTCAGATGTTTATATAATACTTGTGTACAATGAAGTTGGGGAAACGTTTTGGTAATATATGGCCTTTAGATTTTTCAAGTCTTTCTTTTGTAACAGTTATTTTATTTTGAAGTAAAAGATAAAAGAAAGGCTGAGCCTATTAATACGGGTACTGTACGAACAATTTATTATTATTCGTACAGAGTTCGGACGAATAATTTTATTTTATCAATAAGAGTGCAAATTTAAAAAAAAAATTGCGTTTCTATTTGTTTTTAATTTAAACCAAAAAATGGTAAATGTTTTAATCAGTAAGTAATTATCCTAATCTAAATAGTTCAGTTCCGGGTAACCTACTAAAACAATCCCTTTTTCTAATAATGAAAGTCGTTTCTGGCCCTCGCCGGCCGCTGCCGCGGCACCGCTCGCTACGCTCGCTCGGCTCGTGCGTAGGAGGTCGCAGTTTTAACCTAACCTAACCTAGCCATTTCTGCCATCTGCAAAGTATGCCAAGTGAAATTATACCACATAATCATCGCTCTAAATAAACATTATGCTAAACGATATTATGCGAAATTTGAACTCTACCAATCGTAATTATACTAAATGTTATTCTGCTATCTTAAAAGTATGCCATTGTAAATTTGAAGTTTTAAACATTATGCCAAACGATAATTTTATCAAATAACAGAACAAGCTAATCATCCATTCATTCTTAATTTAAAAAAAAAATTAATGTATGTACGAATAAGTATAATTTATTCGTCCAGTACCCGTACGAATAGTCACTACCTAAAAGAAACGTCATGAGCTGTTCGGCGATTCCAAACCAAGTAAATGTTTTTATTGTTGGAGAGTGTGATGATGGAATGAATGAAAAGGGTGACAGGACTGAATTGTTATACCACTTTTTGAACAAATATAAGCTGTAAAATGAATACAGATACCTCGTTTAAATTCCAAAATTTCGAATTCATAAAAATCGAATCATTAGTAATTAAGGATGTTGAAGTTCGAACGTTTAATAATGTGAATTTAAGGAAATCAACAACACTCTCACTTCGAATAATTTTACTGGCAGTAGGAATTCGAAATCGTCACAAACACAGCTTTATTTTGATACAAAGTGACAACAATTCAGTCATGTCACTTTTAGAGTACAATAAAACTATGAAATTTATACTGACGTTTAGAAAACTTCATTGTTTTGATGCCAGAGAATTTCTACGATTTCGAATTCCTGCTATCACTAAAATTATTCGAAGTAAAAGTGTTATAAAATTTCCTTACATTAACATTATATTCAGTTCGAATTTCAACACCTATATTAATGTTTATAGATTTGTAACAATCGATATAGTTTAATTCCATTTCCATCATTATGATTATCAATCAAAAGACGTAAGGTTACAACCGTTCATCTTTTTGGTCCTTCGAGCCGAATCAGTTTTTTTTTTCACGAAATCAAAATACTAAAATGACCTTTTCTGAAATATGTATGTTATGAAATTTATCTAACTTTAACAAGCTAATGAAAGCAGACTCTTTATGAATAGATGATTGATTTCTATCAAATAAATAAAAAAAGATCAGAATCAAATAGAATCTGTCTACGCATCCGAGAGGATATTCTTAGAAGGATTCTGAGAGATCCGGCGAATGAAACGTACGTTTCAATTCATTTCTCCTATTGTGTCCAAGATATTATATTTTGTTGGAGGACTATCGCTTAGTTTGTATGTTTTCCTGGTAGGTCCACGAAGGTATTGTGTGTGATTACCAATCAAATTATTTGATTTATTAGGTACTAGCTTCCGCCCGCGACTTTGTCCGCGTGGCATAGTTACTTTGGGCTAACGCTAACTTTAAACCGCGTGATGATCGAAAAAAAATATCTTTCTATCCCCTTTTTTTTCCTCTTTCTCCCCCTCATCTCACTTTTGTATTTCTCTGTACCAAAATTCATCAAAATCGGTTTGGCTATTTAGGCATGAAGACGTAACAAACAAACAAACTCACTTTCACTTTTATAATGTTAGTAAGGATGTATGCTGCTTTGGTTTGTACCCGGTTGATGGCAATGGGCTCGTGCCTACTACATAGGACTCAACATAACTGGCGAAATGTGGGCGTACTACTAGATTCACTTTTGTCTAAATCTTACCGGATTACCGGTGTAATATTATGAGACTAATAATTTTATTAAATATAAACCAGGAATTCTTTGTCTCTTATTCTAAATTTGTCGTGGGCAGCCCAGCACCTATTTTTTTTCCTCAGGATGACAATCATACCACAGCAATTACTTAAGGCTCAGTCAAAACAGTTTGGACTATATGCGTATCGGTTACGTACACCGGCCTCTGATAGTTCAGTGTTTTACCGATCTGGTCTGGTGTCTACAGTCACATTTACAATTTGTCCGTAATACCAATACTGTGCAACACAAAACTCAGTACCTTCAAATAAAACTAACTTCTTACCGCGGATTTACTTTTGTTTTGATAGGAAGTCATCTCACGAGATGTATTACAAATAGCCTATATATCACTCGAGAATAATGTAGATTTACATATACTACTCTGTCAAGAAAGTACCGGGAAAAGATCAATAATACACAAAATGTCTGTTATTCATCCAAATTTATTTTATCACCTTCAAAGTATGCTCCTTTAGAAACGATACACTTGCGCCAACGAATAATCCATTCATCAAAACATTTTTTAAACGCTGCTTCCGGAATTGAGTTCAGTTCTCGCCGCGAATTCTCCTTTATGTCTTCTATCGATTGAAAACGGGTGCCACGAAGTGGTAATTTGAGTTTAGGAAAAAGAAAAAAGTCAGCAGGAGCCATATCTGGTGAATATGGTGGTTGCTGGATGGTATTTGTTGAGTGTTTGGTCAAAAATTCGTTCACAATGATAGCCTTGTGCGAAGGCGCATTGTCGTGGTGCAAAATCCAAGAATTTTCTTTCCACAAATCTGGCCTTTTTCGTCGAATTTGCTCTCTTAAACGCCGCATAACGCTCAAATAATATTCTTTATTTACCGTTAGACCTTCCGGTAAGAATTCAGAGTGCACAACACCGCAATAGTCAAAGAAAACAGTCAACATGACTGACTTTTGATCGACTTTGGCGTGGTTTTTTCGGTTTCGGTTCAGTTGGAAGGCGCCACTCCGAAGCTTGTTGACTAGTTTGCATGTCAAACTCGTAAACGCACGTCTCGTCACCAGTAACAATGCGTTTCATCAATGTTGGGTCCGAACTGACTCGTTCTAGCATGTCCTCAGCGACTATCATGCGATTGAGTTTTTGGAGAAAATTCAGATCTTTTGGGACTAGCCGAGCAGCAACATGTTTCATACCCAAATGATTAGTTACAATGGTACGGATCGACTCGTGAGATACAGAAAGTTCGGCGGCTATCTCTCTCAGAGTTGAATGGGGATTTTCAGTCACTATTTTCTTCACTTTTGCGATGTTAACTTCAGTTGCAGACGTTGACGGCCTACCAGAGCGAGGCAAATCTTCCATCACATCTCGACCGCTTTTGAACGCTTTGAACCACTCATAAGCACGAGTTTTTGATAAAGTCGATTCACCGTAAGCCTTCTTTAACATTTTCAGTGACTCCGAACACGAAATTCCATTGGCGATGCAAAATTTAAGACAAACTCTTTGTTCGATATTTTTGTCCATTATGAAATTCGCAATACACACTATATATGATATTACTAAAACCAGCACTGTATTTAATATAAATAACAGATGCAACTCAAACTCCGCGCCAAAATGGAAAACAGTTGTGCCAATCTAACAACTACAAAAAAAAAACAAAAATTTTAATTTGGAACCATAAACAAATCATCCATTCCCGATACTTTTTTGACTGAATGTATGTATGAATTCTTAAAATAGTTCCGATGATCTGGGGTTGCGGGTTGTTCCAAAGAAATACCGCGGCCCCGAAACAAAGATGGCAAAAGAGGGAACATGGGTGGATTTTAGTAAGTAAAAGTCTGACACTCCCCCCCTGTACCAGAGCGGGGGAAGTTATTTGAGCACATCCCATCTGCAAAAAATACCGGTGACAATTTTGAAAACTCAAACGCACAAATCCTCTTTATAATATTTGTATAAATAGATAAAACTTTCACTTACCACAAACTACACCAACACCATTCCCAATTAATGCCATTCATTCACTTATTCAACAAACCTCTCCAAAACTAGACGTTTAGTTTCCATTCGTTCACCTCACATGAATACCACTTGAATAAGCTAATACCGTGAGTAATTCAGTAGCGTATGTGACTGATGTGACATGCAAATAAGTTTGTTAGACTCTGTGACAAATAACACGTTTTCATTTTGAGTTCGTTTACAGAACAGGATGTGTTTTTATTTGTGAGGTGAGTTTTTGATAAGTTCGTTTTATTCGGGTTGGTCGACGGTTTGCTGAATTACCTTTTAACTCGACTAATCCAGAAGAAAGTTAATGTTTTTCGCGATTTTGAATGTTTATTAGTTCCATTGCAACCTCGGGCCTGCGTAACGGGTAAACTGATTCAAATAAATTAAACGTCGTTACATTCATCTTGCTGGCGCCATTTTTGCTACCAGCACAAAAAAGAAAATTTATATCAAAGTGGAGGAATTTGTTTAGGCGTTTGTATCGATACACACGCGCGTTTGCATCGTGTCTGTCTTAATACACGCGCGACTGTATCGATTCAAACGCGTTTGAATTTATATAGGTGTGCAAAGGTCTACAGGAGCGTATAAAGAAGTCGCGTCTGTATCGCTACAAAGGGGCGTCGATGGCGCGTTTAAAAAACGTAGTGTGCACAGGCCCTAAGTCAGTCTTGTGGGCGAATTAAACAAATGACTCCCTAGTACACTCACGTGGTGTAACTCACACCACAACTCTCAACGTATGAGGGAGTGGATGGGGTGTTAGACTCCATGAAACCTATAGAGCAAGGCTTCGTTACCAGTTCCTTGAAGAATGACGACTGCCTCATTGGTCGGGTGTTCACAAACGGCTACTAAGCTTGTCATGGGTTCAATTCCACAGTCAAATAGAGCGTTATTAGTTTTTTTTTCATGGGGAAGTTCTCAGTAGCCGCCACTGAGGATTTGTGCCCCGGATCACGGTAATATGCTGACCCCCTATTAAACTTAGACATAACAGACGAATCTCTGCTTTGGGGATTAAAGACGTGACTTCATGATTTATTTAATAATTTATATAGACAGAAAAACATCATAAAAAACATAGTGTACAAAGGCACAGCTTATTTCAAAACAACGTTTCTATCAGCATGATGTTATTTGACTTATATTCTAAGATCAAACTTTAGAATATGGGTACAGCCATAGTATTTAGGTTACGTAGGTCAATTAACTGCTCCATGTACGAAATATTGATATTTAGCCGCATCCGGTTAAACCGGAACTGACCGCGACACAGTTAGGTTGGGACGATAACTAATATTGTTTAGTGTCGTAGTTAGCCGCCTAGCTACATACCGGGTGCAGTAAATGGTTTGTAATCCAAGCTAAGTCCTTTTACATAACATAACATCACGCCTGCAATCAACGACGGGTTAAGCAGAGTTGTACCTCATAGTACTATTTTTGGGATATGCTTTTGCTTCTCAGCGAACTCGTATTTTCAACTACATTTACGGGTCGAAATCAAAGTAAATGCAGTATGTGGTGTATTTATATCCTTTTATTCATTTTTCACACGTATTAATACATTTTTAATTAATATTTCTTAAAAGATATTTATCATTTAAAAATATAAAAATAGGTCTTCACCGGTATCGGAAGCAGGATCCAAGCTACTGGTGGTTAGGGCTCCAGAGACAGGAACCTCCTCACAATGCGGGCCGTATCGAGGAGTATTGCCTTCTGAATCAGGCCCTTAATCTAACCGCCTAAGAAGAGCTTCGTGAGATGGTCGTCGATGCTCTTGGCCATCAGGCCATTGGCCGTGACTACTATTGGCACAAAATTATTAATATAGTACACCCACATTTTACGTCCATTATAAAAAAGGGCGAGCTTATTGCTATCAACCGGGAACGAATCCAAACTCCGTGGCTGCTACTGAGAAAAACTAAAAAAAAATACTGGCACTTGTCAATGTAAAAAAAAAATATACTGTAGTCCCATTCCAAAGCGTAAATCTGAATGGAGTAATTCCATGGACACTCTTTCACTTTAGATCATCAAAACACTGCTATATTTCATACATCATATAACGTAAAATCTCAACGTGAAGTCAACATCATATTGAGATTTAACATAATATGAGAGAAAGATGTAGAAAGACGTGCAAGTTCAAAGCGAGCAAAACAACTTGTAACTAAATGTTGTCGTAAATTGAAGGTGATCTCCTAAAAGTTGCTTAACGGATAAGAGGGTAGGGATTCGTGGGTGACAGATGCGTGACAGTTAGAGATGTGACACGCCGTAGTGTAACCTCAAATGTAACCGGCTAAGATTTGTGTCGTCATACGTTCTCGTGAAAACTCCTGATGTGTCAACCGTCCTGGTACCTATATAATTTTGGAGGACGCTCTTTATTCATAAGCAAATTATTCTTCTCTGTTTTATAATGTTTGATTTTTTCGGATGGAAAATCATCAAATAACTTCCCCCGCTCTGGGCGGAGCGGGGTGGAGTGTCAGACTCTTACTGACTAAACCTATCCATGTTTTCTTTTTTCTTTGTATTTCGCAGCCGCGCTATCTCTTTCAAACAACGCACAACCCCAGCAGGCAGTGGCCCTGCCAAGCCCCTCTGCTTTACTGACATCTTTAAGGCGCGTGTCGAACGTGCTGTCGACATGGCATAGTGTTGGATATTGTATTGTATGGTTTGTTTTCTTATTTATTCTTCTATGACCGTTTTCAAAAACACAAAACTACATCTACATAAACGGCAAAAGATTATATCACTTAAGGAATTTCAACGCTCTGCGCAAAGCAAAGTATTCAAAACTCACCAGAGCAATTTCAAATTAAGATCACATGTTATTGTATCTGTTTTCAACCTTATTAAAATAACAATGTGCCAATCGATCTTAAAGTATTGTACTATAAGTCTTATTACTTACAACCAACCTTAAATTAGGCAGGCATTCAAATTATCAGAACACAAAAGCTTTTGAAATCTAAGTCTTTTGAAAGCGACGTATATTTGCGTTACTGAAAGCTCTTTTATGCAAAGTAATATACAGCTCCCACTTATATGGTACGGTACATTTCTCACCTTGCATGGGTGTGATATTTTGAGCTATACAACATTAAAACCCGTAAGCTCTACTGAAGTGCATACGTCCGAGTTCCATTATTAAGGCCATGGCTCTACCATTGCTTCTTCAGACCCTCGGAATCATTTGACTCCAAACTCGAAAGGTTTACTAGTAACCAAGAATTGCACTATTCACCTCCTGGCTCTACCACCAGATCAGCTCCAAGATACCAAATTAGAGTACTAGCATGCAAATTACAAATACAAAGTTTGATTTCGACACGACAATTTAAAGTATATTAAAATTAACTTCCAAGATTTAATTTTATTACACTTTCAGCAAACTTTTATAGGATTCAGCTGTAATTATTTTAAAACCCCTGTAGTTCAATTTGCCTTTTTTATCATAATATAAATAAACAGGTAAAAGGAAGCATATTCAAAAAAACACCACAAATCGTTGGCTCACAACACAGATATAAAACAACATCAAATAAAACCGTATCAGAAAACTTACGGAGTGTTGCCTTATAGCAACGCGATACTTCCCTTAACCTTTAACATAACATCTTTCTGGCGTCCACGTCCGCATTGATTATGTGTTTATATGTAGGAAAACCAATATGATATTATAGTCCTTATGCTACTAATATTAAGGTAATGTTTAGCGTTAACTGAGTACCTTTTATTGATGAAAAAGTAGAAGTAGTAATATTAATATTAGGTTCTACATCTGCTAATAAACTGCAATACAGTTTTGCTGGAGTGAAACTTTATGTAAAATGACGCCATACTAAAACTTTTTTTTTCTTTTTGTCGAAACAGTGTTGTGTGTTGTTATAGATCATTATCGAATAGTTCTCTATTTGCACAGAAACTAGTGACAAGTTACATATGTTAACCTTACTAATGTATGCAAACAGTTTTAGGTATATTAATAAAGACTCATTTAATATATTATCAACACAGTCATTCAAATTAATAAGTTTGAATGTAAAAGAACTAGACTATGCCCCAATACAGAACAAGGACATAACAGACAAAGACCAAATAACATTTTACCCGACCTGCGAAATCAGAAGGTCAGTTGAGCCTATCCACTGGCCACAGCGATGCAAATGTTCGTTCATACTTGAAATATAAATTCGTTTAGCATTATTCTGCACAAGAGCAACATCAAAACGTCCGCTTACCAAACGCAGCACGAAGTGCTAGTTAAACGCACAATTTTAATTTTTTCTGTGGGGTCCACCCTTTATAGCAGAACTTTTTATGTCATAATTTTATTTTGCATAACAACGGATAGCATAAACTTCATTTCGCAGAAAATTGTTTGGCGGACACTCATTTATCATACATTCAAAACTCATAATTTTGTAAGCCAGAATCATCTCTTGTCATAAATTTCATATCCATAATATTTAAAAAGTAAAAACATCATATCGCAGAAAGTTCACAGTCAGAATCGTCTTTTGGCATATATTTCTTAGAGATAATCATTAAACGGCAGAATTGTCATATCGCAGAAAGTTTATAGTTAGAATCATCTTTGTCGTTATTTGTTGTCATTTATTTTAATTATTTAAATCTTCAAAATAATGTCATTTATTTTAGTTATTATTTAATTGAATTTGAAATAATGTCATTTAATAGAATAAGTAATTATACTAATCTAAATAGTTCAGTTCCGGGTAACCTACTAAAAACAATCTCTTTTTTCTATTAATGCAAGTCGTTTCTAGCGAGGAGGACACAGTTTTAACCTAACCTAACCTAGCCATTTCTGCCATCTGCATAGTATGCCAAGTGAAATTATACCAAATAATCATCGCTCTAAATGAACATTATGATAAACGATATTATGCGAAAGGGGAATGCCCACTCTCCATGGTGTCCTAGGCCCAAGGTGGACATCAAATATTACAATAAAAGTTGATTGTTTTAAAATCTTAACTGTATTAGATATCTAAAAAATATATTCAAATTGACGCCACTATTTTAGAAATATTAAAAACAAATAACATTTTGGGGTTTATTTTCCATATAATAATGTCTTTGAGTGTGAGATAATAAGAAAACTTCTCTTTGTCAATACTTGGTAATTAAATTATAATAGGAGGGATGATCCTAATATATTTTCATCAAATTATAGTTAAGAGAAAAGATAGCAGTTCGCATTAAGTAATTTACTTGGTAGGTTCCTATTTTGTTCACAAATCAAAACATCCATATTTGGCAGAAGCAACAAGCAAACTGTCAGTGTCAGAATCAAATTCAGTTCAGTGTTGTCACTACCACGAAAAAAAAACATTAAATCGATTATTTTTTTCTAAACCGATTATTGATTTATTATCCTCATTCTTTTTTTTTTTTGAGGGTACAAACTGGTTTTTTATATTTCCTTAAGTTGGTTTTATTAAAGCAAGTAATTACAATACCTGTAAAGTCTCGTGGGTATGATATTGGGGTTATAGTATTTTTTTATAAATCAATTCGAATCGATTCATTAGTCGTAATACTCAAAATATTTTTTGCTGCTGGCAATATTTGCTAGCGTTAAATAGGAAAATACAGTTTATTTTATCAGTAAACTTACTTTTTTAAAAGAATTGTTGTGGATTGTAGTGGCGCATAAATGGAAGAAAGTAAAAACATATTTTAATATGCTAAAATTTATGCATAAGTTATTTTTTCTCTAGTCTGTTGTCCACTGTGGGCCTCGAATGGGCATTCCCCTTTGAACTCTGCCAATCGTAATTATACTAAATGTAATTCTGCCATCTTAAAAGTATGCCATTGTAAATTCGAAGTTTTGAACATTATGCCAAACGATAATTATATCAAATAACTTTTATGCATTTAAAATGTTCGTTTAAAAAAAATTATGCTAAGTGTGTTATGCCAAATAAATTTCGGAGCATCAAGATTCTGCCAGATAGAGGGAACCCTTTTCTGTGCCCACTCTAATGTTTTATACGATGACAGTGCTATGAATGTTTCAGGCAAAAAAAAACTGTTAGTCTTTAAAAATAAAAGCATCCTAATAGGTGGTCAACTAGATCGTTCCGTTGACGAGAAATATCGTCGCGTGCCATGCACGGAGCATCAACATTATTGTCGGCGAGAATATTTTTGCGGTGCTGATACGTCACGTGCATGGCCTACGTCATCAAACCGGTGAGCATCAAGGATATTACCGCGACTGATATCTTGGAAATTCTGTCTCCAAAACCTTTCCATGGATTTGATCCTGAATTTTCCCCAAACGATAACTGATATACTCACCCATCGACCATGACGGTTTAAGTTCACTTTTGAATGTCACATTTTCTTACTAAAAATTTATTTATTGTTTTTCTTTCTTCTGATGCAAAAAGTTAGACGGACTATATTAGCATAATATTGTACAAAACGATCTGACTACCAAAACTTCCAGTGGAGAAAAATTACTAATATAAAATTTAAAAAAAAAACGATATCAAATCATGAGTTATTACGAATTAACTCTGATGAACCTTTGAATTTAATAACAAACAGTGTTAAAAACAACCAGCAATATCATAATGTGTTCACAGAATCGAATATTAAAAAGCAAAATGCAAATCAACCCCATTCATCCATTCAAGCACTTCATTCACCAGACCTTAAACAACAGTCTTCCTGTTTCACGATAATGACCCAAAACGACTCAAAAATAAAGGCTTTACTTTGGGAATTCGCATATAATAAAACAAGAATCGATATGGAATCGTTACGAGTACTCGATTGCCGCATCGCAGAGCTTAGCTTCGCGGTCCATTAGCTTCGGAGCAAGATCGAGACGAGTCAAGCGTGACTCGCACAACACTGCCTGTAAACAATTAATAATCGAGTTGTTGGTTGTTCGATTGTTTGTCGTTGGAACAGGAAGGGTTTCTGTCGTTTGAAATAAAACAAATGTTATTCGGTGGCTACTACACGTCAGATGAAAGGTCCAACAATCATTGCCACAACATTTCAGCGAAACACTCATAGCAACCAATTTTCAGGTTATAAATAAGAGATGCTTTTAAATTAACTGCTCCGTAGATAGTAATAATAATCTATATCGTGTGTCTGTGTCAGAATGGCATAACTAAAAAAAAAGATTTTTTGGTGTTGTTTGTTATTGAATATAAAATTAACGAAAGCAAATTTCAAATTCAGTCTTTTGTTAAAAAGTTTATTTGCAAAAAAAGGGTGACATAATGAAAATAATCTACCTAACTTAAATAAAACGCTGCTCTGTATTTATATTATGTCATTGCATCATTAAATAATTGCAATATCCCATAAGCCGTGTAAAGATACGTTTAAAACCAAAAATACAGAATCACAAGAATATTTTAATCTGCCGATCGCAATAAATGCCAATTTGCGACTCAATTTTTATGAATATTCCATTTAATTCAAACCCTAAGAAATCTATAATAACTCAGTCAATCTATTATATGTATAAAACACTTTTTTTTTCTAAGTATGAACGTAGACTTTGAAACCATCCAACCTGAACCTATGTCACCCAAACTGGTTTCATTAGTAATAATGCGAAGAGGGTTTGAGACTACTAACATCACGCCACGACACATACACTTGCACAGCGAGTGAAACCGCTGGGCACAGCTAGTTAAATGTAAAAGTGGTAAAATCTTAAGATTGCCCGGTTTACTTTTTCTGGCGAGCATACTGATGAACTGCATGACAGTAGGAAGCTCTAACTGTCCTAAGTTTAATCCTAAGGTGCAAAAATGTATAAAACTCAAATCCGCAGTAAAGCTTTTTTCTAAAACCCATGGAAAACAAATTCAACATAGATCCTTTTTTCTTAAATCTGATCGTCCATAACGATTAACCATCCCCCATCTCGCTCTGACGTATGCGGTTTGAAGGGGAGGGAAATAATGTCGACGTTGAATGTTCGACACTTACATACGGCTTTCAAATCGATCTCCCGCACAATTGCTTGCTTCCGGAACGAAAATATATGTGCATTCAATGGGCTTTGAACATTTTATGACTAACTAGGATTTGTCCACGGCTTTGTTTGCGTTATACATAGAAATTATACCACTGGAACGTCTTGTTTTTAGCCAGTGAAACTCGAGGATAATGTAACTCCTAATTTGATTTTCGGAATTGGATTAGTAGTTCTGAGGATTTATTCCCCATAATTGTCATGTTTTTCTGTTAGTTAAGAACATCCCACAGCCGGGGAAAGGTTCTCTCTCCATGACCTGTTCTCCATGACATGTTCTTTCAATCCGGGGCTAATACAAGCCACTGATCCTGGGGTAGGCAAAGTTAGCCCGCTATGTTATTATCACGGATGAATTCATGTTAGTGGCCATTATCTATTCATCATAGGTCGCTGCAGAAACTTCAGAACACCAACACAATGTACAGGCAGTGTCCTGTAAGAAGAGGAGAAGAATACTCAGGTAAAACAGTGCTTTAAATGCACCACGATTCATAAAAAAGTTAACAGCCAAATGGAGGTAGGAATCACGCACCGAGGGTACCATATCCTGCCGGGGTTGCGGGTTGTTCGAAAGGGATACCGCGGCCCCGGAACATAAAGGGCAGTAGAAGGATGGGTGGGCTTTAGCCAGTACAAGTCTGACACCACCCCCCCCCGCTCCCAGAGCGAAGGGAGTCATTTGATGATATCCCATCTACAAAAAAAAACAAGGGTTCTATACAGGGTTATTTGTAACTTTTGTTCTATGATTTTTTACAAAATTTTATACATTTACCAAAAACAAATCTTCAAGATTTCGTTGTCCTATATAACACATTTCTACTCCGTATTTTGCTGTACCTACATACCTACACCGCCGCTTGTAGGTACGTTTGCTTCGCATAGATTTCGTAGCATTTAGAGCGTTCAATTTCAATATTTTTATTTTTGATGAACTAAAATATGATAAATGTTTAAATGTCCTAGAACAAAAGTTGTTGATTATGATGTTAGTAACATGGTCTTGAGACGTTGCCAGTGTTTTACAAATAACCCTGTATAAACTTACATAAACGGCCATATCTTTTGACTGCTAGACTTAGAGGGTTGATTTTTCACACCTCCAAGGAACCATAGACTTGAGTTTATGGTTTTATGTATTTAAAGGGTTTGACAGAAAGACAGACAGACGGATAACAAAGTGATCTTATACCTAAGGGTTCCTTTTTTTCCTTTTGACGTACGGAACCCTGAAAAATCCGTTCTCTTTAGCCAATGCACACATACACACCCGCTTAGGTCAACTAAGTGTAGGTATTCACTTCCCATGAAGCTTGAACACGGAGAAATATTTCCACTAAGTTCAAGTACATTAAACATTAGAATGTTAAGACATTTATTTTTCATTTATTAAAGCCTACTAAACCGAAATATCTAAGATGTCTGCCGAAATACTTATGGCTAACGAGCCAAAGATATATAACCCAAAGTTATGCAAGCTTTCGTACATAACCATTTATCATATTCAAATAGGTAGGCATTTTTATTAATTTTCTTCTCTAGAGGCAGAACTTAGGCAAATTGGGATTTTAAAATAGATCCAACTTTTACTCAGGCAACATTTTCTTGTGACTTAATTTCTGTTTGAAAAAAATCACACATTTTTTTATTTCGAACAATAAGCTGTCTTTGAGTTAGTCACTGTGTGTGAGGCAAGAAATTAGATTAAGTTATTGAATAAGAATGCGTTAGTAAATGACATTAAAAAAAAATGTGTGCGTGTACTAGCGTACACTCGTAAGAAGTGAAACTTGTTCTAATGTGCTTAACTCTGACAATTGCACGACACCACCTAGTGGTCAAAGTCATCACTACTCAAAGATGGCGCGTAACGGAAAAATGTGACGCGTAACGTTACACTAAATTTTTTTCCAACCCCGATAAAGAAGTTTCACTTCAATTAGATTTGTTATTCAAAATGATATTACGTTTTTTTTAATATTTAAATAAATTACATTAATGTACGACAATTATTGATGAGGTATTTAGTTTAACTCGTAATAAGCAATCTAATTGAATGTGATAAATAAAAATACGGTACACAGTTTTGTCAGCAATAACCGCCAAAATGCTAGTGCCGCTGACACAAACTCAGCTCAAACTGGAGAATGTAGCTTACGGTACAATTGCAAACGCAAACTGCTAAAGTCAAATCGTAATGAGATGCCGCAGCGCATGCAGCGGCACAACTGGTTTCAATGTAAGTCAATGAGGTACTACGATCATAGAGATTTTGCCTATATTTTTTTTCTTAAATTCAATCTGTCATCTTAATCTTAGTACTGGCACTTTGCAACCACACAACATAAAAAATTAAATTAAAAAATTTAAAAACACCCCCGACCCAAAAAAGTACGCAATTATTATGACAAAAGGTTAAAAATGCTAAACCCTATAAAAACAAAAAAAATAACTTTTGGCACTACGTAAGTAGGTACCAACTAAAGCATGTCAGACTATCTACTCGGGACTTTGTGCCACCTTTATGTCGGAGGCGTAACCGTTAATTTTAAACAGCAAATGGTTATCTTGGCCTGCTGTTGACCGTACGTATGAAATTTTTGATTAAATTTTGTCGTGTCGGGGGACCGCTTTTTACCTTCAAAAATACTTACCTAAATCAAATGATTCCTACCTAATCACAAAATTCGTATTTTAGTCCAGTTACTTGTAAAGAAAGAAGAAGATAAGTGAACAAAATAATATTTAAATTATAACGAAAATGTTAACGTAAGTAACGAAATCAAAAAAAACTTTATAAGTACTCTATCTAAATAAATGATAAACAATAATTTTGACCCCCAATCTTACGAACGACTCAAAAAATTTGTATGAAAAATGACAATGGGATTGAGGACTTCTTAATGTGTGCTTCTAACGTTAGGCTAATAAATTAGAGCGGTCCCCCGACACGACAAAATTTAATCAAAAATTTCATACGTACGGTCAACAGCAGGCCAAGATAACCATTTGCTGTTTAAAATTAACGGTTACGCCTCCGACATAAAGGTGGCACAAAGTCCCGAGTAGATAGTCTGACATGCTTTAGTTGGTACCTACTTACGTAGTGTCAAAGGTTATTTTTTTTGTTTTTAAAGGGTTTAGCATTTTTAACCTTTTGTCATAATAATTGCGTACTTTTTTGGGTCGGGGGTGTTTTTAAATTTTTTTATTTAATTTTTTATTTCATGCTTTTTGAAGGAGCTCTTTAGTTTTTCATTCTTTCATTTAATTTCTTTTATTTTTCTTGCCATTTAAGGGTAATTTTGTGTTTTATTTTTAAATTTTGGTCTTTCTAGATTTTCAGCAAAGATATAAATCGGTTTATCCGTTTCATTCGCCACATCCCATTTCCAGCTTCAGGTCCTCGTCAATTAGAAATATAAAGAGAACTAGTTAAGACAAATCCAACGAGCCCAAACTCGATGGGTTTACAAAAAGGCAGTCCAGGGTTACGTTTCCTACCTTCGAGCCCTATCACCAAACCAGCTCAGAGGTTCCAGATTTCCAGCACCAGGTCCTCGTCAATTAGAAACTTAAAGAGAACTAGTTAAGACAAATTCAACGAGCCCAAACTCGATGGGTTTACTAAAAGGCAGTCCAGGGTTACGTCTCCTATCTTCGAGCCCTAACAGCAGACCAGCTCAGTGGTTCCAGAAGATATTATTGTTTCAAATGTCAGATCCTACATATGCTCGCGAGTAAACTGCGCGTGGAACATTCCTATCACACCTAACAAACGACCTGATGACCTTGAAGACCTGAACCGATTTCCACCAAACATAGCTAAGAACACTCTCGACTGATATACCTTTCAAACAAAAAAAACCGCATTAAAATCGGATCATCCGTTTGGGAGCTACGATGCCACAGACAGACACATACACATTTACACACATACACAGACACGTCAAACTTATAACACCCCGTCGTTTTAGCGTCGGGGGTTAAAAAGAACAATGACATTTAAAAAACAAAACAAAAGCGGTTTTAAATAATAGAATCTCTATTGGAATCCGATAAGTCCATTGCTGAAGGCGGAGCATTTTCTCCAACAGATCTATTTAACGAAAGCTGAAACTCTTACCAGATTGCTTTATTATTTATAAACATCCGCTTTTAGTACCATTCCGGGATAATTGTTGTTTATTTAATAGTTAAGTAATTGATAGTTGAAGTAATCTGATTTAAATAGAACAAACTTTAGCCGTAGATCAGAACAACTGAAAGTAATGGGGGGCTTTTCCAACAGTGGGATAACGCAGGCTAACAGTATAACATAGCATTGCTTTTTTTTTAATTTTTATTTTTGAATAAAGTCGTACATTGTTTTTTATCCCGAACATTTTCGATTTCGACCAGGCAAGCAGACGTGTTTACAGGTTTTTGTATAAGTAGTAAAAGTATTACATGACAGTTTTGTTCGTCTTGTCCCGTCTAACTCTCGTAAATATTTGAATATTTTTGTATATGGAAGAAAAGAAATTATGTTTTTTTATACAAGTTAACTAAGAAGATAGATGATATATGTTTGCCTAATAGGCCTAACGTGCAAAAATTTATAGTGAATTAATTATTTTTTTCTTGCAAAATTTAGTTTTTAAATAAATTAAGATATTTACTAGAAATTGCAAATATATTCCTATATTTACTTTATCATGAATATGTGTCCATGAACAAATAATACAAATTCAGGTTAGATCTGATTTTCGGGAACAATTTTTAAACAACATCGACATTTTGATGCCACAATGTTAGTTTGTGTGCGAAGTGACGTGTCTGAATTCACTCAGGAGGTTTTTTAAACAACATCTAGTCATAAAGTGTTGAGAGAAAAAAGAAACTGGCTTTTGCCCAAAGGTTGAATGACAAGTAACTCAAAACTTGCATACTTAAGAGTAACAAAAATGTTGTACCTTATACACAAGAGTCAACATCTCATAAGAAACTACATAATCTGTTCGAAAGTATAGCACTTTTACTCATACATTCATTGTTCCCATTTCTTTTCCCATCTTTCCCTACAACTATATTCGTTTCGCAGTTACACAACCCCAGAATTTGGCTCCAAACCAGTTTCTATAATCAGAATAAAGCTCCACAAGGCTGAATAACGATGTAAAGGATGAGATTAAAATACGCAAGCTATTGAGCAAGAAGATTGTATGCAGGACGGTATATGATCTACCTACTCGCGTCTCTATCTACAGGAGATTACAAAGTTTTGCTGTGGGTATGTACTTGTATGAAGAGTATGCATAAATATAGGTAAGGTATGTTTGATCGTAGTAAGTTGGCAAATGTCATGGCATAGTTTTTGAATGATGTAAAATAATGTACGAGGTGAAATAGAAGTAATACACACACATAGTGCCAAGTGTACAGAACCTGGCAACGAAAAGTAACATAACAGTTGATATATTATGATTAGTTTTGACTATGTAACTAGCCAATAACATGACATATGACTTACCTTTTAATAAACTATCGCCCGTAACCGTAAATCGTCCATTGTCAGCCGATTCTACGAAACGAGTTCGATTTTTTTTATTTTAATGAGTATTTTTTCGATAAAAAGGTGTGGAGTATTGGATTTCATTTAATGTCATATTCCCGATTGGCTATCATTATAAAACTGCGTGTCTAAAAAATAGCATGTCTCTTAATTTCCAACATTTCAATATTAAAAAAAAACTTTGACGTACTGTTTTCAAATCAGTGCATAGTTATGTTATAAAACCTTTTGATAGCATATGAAAAACTATAAGTCCACAATAAACAACTCATTACGGCCACACAATTCCTCCCTACCAAAAAATGCAGATGTCCACAGCGATCGCGCGGAATCCGCGCGGTGACATCACTGCTACCTGCCTGCTACGTCTCTATCAATATGGCGGCAGTATAAATTGACAGCGTTCGATGAAACACCTCACTTACGAGTATGGCGACTGTGTACAAACAAAGGATTATTTTTGGTTTCATTTTATACGTATATGCTTATGGGCTGTTTGTTTTTGATGATATGTGACGTCATACCATCACTGGATATTTCGCGTGGTTCGAAAAAGTTACCATTTTTGTTTGTTACATCAAATGAACGAGCAGAAACTAAGTTGTCTATAGTTTATACTTAACTTACTACCTAACTTGTGGTTTCTGCCATTCCCCATTGGGAAAGGCGGGAATTAACCTATGAATCTAAATAACTCGTCAATCCATCAACTCAATACCTTATTAATGACTTCTCAAACTATTTTCATGAACGTGAATTTACGTTGGGTAAATATACGTGACGTCCCCGTTTTGCCCTGACTTTTACGATACTATTTCAACGCACCTTAGATAATCCTAAAATTAAACCATTATTTTAATCAAAAACCACCTATGTGCCAACCAAGTGCGTTCGCATTTTACTTTTAAACTCTTGAAGAGCTCACCCGTAGGGTAGGAGCACCCATTATCTGCCGTCCACGTCAATATATTGACGCAATAAATTGACGTCACACTGACAGTAACCTCTTTGTGTGCACTGACTTTATAAGATTTATAGCAGTGCACGATTCGCGGGTACTTCGAAATATTCTTTCTTTTCTTTGAAGAATGAAAAATGGGTCTTGAAGATAGTTTGTTTTCATTAATTATTTATTAGATATTATGTTGATGTATTGATGAGATATTGAGTTTCATGCTTTTTCCCTACGGGCATGGGCAGGTACTCCATGATACATGCTGTGATACTTAGAGATATATCTCATTCTTTCGCCTCGCCTTTGAGTTTTTTTTTTAAACAAAATACAACCCGCAGCTCCGTTCTGCCACCTGATATTATTTTAGCAACAGTTTTTTTCATAAACTGCCTGTTATATATTTTTTTATAGAATAAAGACCCGTCGATTAAGAATTCAATTGAAATACAAGTTGCGTTTGCTTGGGGACCAATAGGTTTTTTTTGACCAATGTGTCAATTGCAATGAGCAATTGACACATTGCCTACCAACAAAAAAAAACCATTTCTCATCTAATTCTTCATCCCATCTTAAATCATTTCTACTACATTGGAGATTACTCAGATAAGGAAACTCGGTCATACGTGGTATCACTATCTTATGCCATATGTTTGTCAGTTGTACATAAAATATAGACACAGAAGGCAAGGTCTATACAACTATTACTAGATACTACAAACAACACTACTTTATACTAATATTTTCTACTTAGGTCGAGTTAATAGGTTTTTTGGATTCTACGTTCTATTGTCAACCTCATTTCTGTCCTCAGGACGTGATTGAGGTCAAGAGTAGGTTAAATAAAATATAAGAAAAAGCCTGGTAAAAACAAGCACACACACCCTACGTCGAAAACGCTCGGACTCACCGTCTCGGTCTATAACACACGCCAGACTCAAGTTCGGGCAAGCTTGCGTAAAGTGTGTCAAAACACGTGGTCATAAGCTAACCGCTGAAAAGACACGTGTCAAACGATGATGACTGCGAAGAAAACAAAGTTGTTTAGAATATAAAACGTGTCACTGCGACGCGATTTGAAGAATCGTAATTCACTCAAAGGATGCTAAGAAAAAATTATATTTTCTTTTGTAATCAACTCAATTAAATTTGGAATGTAGCCTTATTTGGGAAGAGACTGGACCCCACGACACAGGTATCCTAGTGTAGAGTCCAGGGGACATACAACAATCTAAATTAAGGCTTATTTGTACCTAGTTATAAATTTTTCAACATTGTACTGTAGATGCAAAGTGCGTTTCATTCAGCATTATTAAAAAAAATACAAAATGCCAAAAGAGCCTCAGCTCAACATAATGCCAGATGGCAACACAAGGCCTGACCAGACCACAGACCTGATGCTGAATTTCAGGTGCTGTGGGCTGCACCTGAAATTCGGCATCCGCAGCCGTTAACAGGGATTAAGTTTTCTTATGTTTTTGCTTGTTGTGTAAAGTCAACCTTCTGACTGTTCCTATTTATTTTCTCTGTCTGTTCGTTGGTCATAAATAAATCTCATACACCCAGCATTGCGGTTGCAGTGTGAGATTTATTGCAGAAGTGCGTGATTTTGTGTACAATATGAATTTATTTGTAGGTAGCTAGTTCTGTTGCCAAGTTGCCTGGTTGGATAAAGCGAGAATTCACACAGAATTTAAAATAAAAAGAAGCTCTGCTCAATCTACTGCAGTTCTGTTTTTAGGTTCCATACCTCAAAAGGAAAAAACGGAGCTCTTTAGGATCACTTTGTTGTTCGCCTGTCTGTCTGTCAAGACCAAGAAATTAAAATCAACTCTCTTTCAAATCAACTCAAACCTCGAAGTCTACCCAGTCAAAAGATATGACAAAATTTTGAACGAAACCTTCGGGATCCAAGTCCGACTAGCACATGTTTAGAAGTAATGGCACATTGAAAATGCTCCTGTAGATCGAAGCATCAGGCTTATAATAATTTAAAAACTTTAAATTGTTAATATGAGCCTTCTTCGTCCCACTGCAGGGCAAAAGGGCAAGTTTGACTGGTAGAGAATGCCTTATGGCATTAAGTCCGCCTATGTACCACTATTGTACATGAAGTTTAAATAAATAAATAAAAGCTTCCCTTCTCTCTTTATTTTTCTGTCTTCGGCTATTTGGGACCAATCCTCTTTGGAAGAGCCCATCTCGTCACTAAATAATAATCGAGGCTGTCTTTGTAACATCCCCTTCAGAGTACCCCCCCCCACCCCCACCATGCATTTCGTTGTTAATATAGACAGCAGAACGCCATCCTCATCCTATTGATAAATAAGTCACCTGTAACGACGCTGAAAAAGTACCTCCTACCGTTTTTTCCGGGTACATGGAAAATAAATTATAGGTTAATTGACAACCCAACTGACTTTTATAGAAACTGGTGCCATAATGTATCGTGTACTTAAATATTTAATAGACAATAATATTTCATTAAGGACAAAAAAGTTTTTCTAAGAAAAGTGACTGAAACGTTAATTTCGTTCGGTCTAAACAATTTTTTTAGACCATCATTGCAAAATTACAATTGTAAATATGTTTCTTAAAAACCTACACCTTTTATTTTTTTTAAATAGTTTTTTTATATCCTTTTATTTGCTTCACCGCTGAAAAAAACCTAACTATGAAAAAATCTTAGAAGTTAAATTTGACCCACTTGCTGGTTTTCGATGGGGCTGAAATTCTGCAAGCATGTTAAATTTGGAAGGCAATGCATGGTAAGCTAGATCTCTTCATTCTAAGCTTCCAATTATTAAAAAATTGGGTACAAGAACTCTTTGCGACACAAATCGTTCTGATACTACAAAAACACATTTAAATTAAAAAAAAATAAACATTTGTGACAAACAAATTGACATTGATATTGAAATAAGATTGCCAACATAATAATAATCTTGACGAGGTTCCTTTCCTTGGAGCCCTGACCGCCAGTAGCTTGGACCCTGTTCCCGATACCGGTGAGCTACTATTTTTATATTTTTTAATGTTTTTAAGAAATATTTAAAAATGCAATTATATGTTAATAAAACAATAAATGAACAAAAAATAAAATCTTGACCCTTACCTATGCGTATTTTTTTTAAATAAAATATCCTAAATGTTAAAATACACTTTTACAAAAACAAAACTCAATAGATCCTTGCAGTATTTTATCAAACAATAGTGAAAAAGCCTTAAATCAACTAATTAAGTACCTGCCTCATAAATCACTGCACTTAAAAAAAACAGACATAAGAAGCTAACCTTAAAGGTTTGTTTACGTCGTCGTAAGGCCGCGGGTACAAGAGATGCTCTAGACACGACTCAAGCCTTGTCAGGTACCTTAACACTAATGAACCCTGCTACGGAACCACGGAGAACGCTTCATAAGAGTGGCTGCCTTGCTTATGTGACGATTTTGTGGGCTAAGAATGTTGTTTTTTACATCAGTGTGTACTCTGCTCTTTATTAGGACAAGCTAGGAGAGTGTGTGTTCTGTGTTTTATGACTGAAATAGTACCTACTATGAAAAAGTTTTGAACTGCCTTGAAATAAATTAGGAAATTAAGTCTAATGTTGATACCTACCAAAATACATGATTTATATTTATATTTCAGAAACCTTTAAATTTAACCTAAGATAGAAGATGTGGGCGCAATGATTTACGGAGTCAACTGCTAGGATGTGAAAAATGGGAGTGTTAATAGAAAGAATATTTACCATAGAAAACAAATAAAATATCAATACTAAAACACTCACAATCACTCCAACCATGAAATCATAATTATAGAAAACTCGAGTACCTAAAAAAAACGATCATTTAAATATAACATTTATGAAAAATTTCACAACAAGGGACTTTTCGACTGAAGTTGTATCATCAATCTTATTTGTGCGTAGACAGGCAGAGACCCTGATTAATTGCCAACTGAATTAATCGGTAAAGATGTACCGATACTGGCTTTTGTCACTGTGTCGTCGCCAGATATGATTCTGATAAACTGTTGTGTTGGGCCGTTTGAAGTACTAGGGGAGCATATTAGTGAAGAGTCACAATTAAAGGAATGTTATTAAAATTCTCCGAATAAGCCTGGGTCGTCGTGTCTTTAAAGGACTTCCTGTTATTATGAGGATAACAATGAAAGCATGTGAGAGATACCAGGAATTCATTTCCACATACCAGAACAGAAGATTTTCTATGAAAAACATAAAACTCACCTTTAAGAGATAAATAATTTCAACAATACAAAAAATAATGATTCAACTTATTTTGACATGCTTTTTACCTTTGCTCGTTTGCCGTTCAGTATCATCTTACCAATATTATAAAAGCGAATGTTTGTGAGAATGGATGGATGTATGGATGTTTGTTACTCTTTCACATCAAAACGGATGAACGAATCTTGATGAAATTTGGCACAGAGGTAGATTATGATGTGGAATAACACATAGGATACTTTTTTTTCGATATCACGCGGGCAAAGCCGCGGGTGCCAGCAAGAGATGTTATAAATCTAACAATGCAGCATGTCAGTTTTCAGAACTGCAAAAAGATCCTATTAATTTCCTAACTGGAATACAAAACATTGTCATCAGCCGAGTTTTTAACTGACTTCAAACAAAAGGAGGAGATTCTCAATTCGACTGTATTTTTTTAAACTGTGACCGCCTGATTCACGTATTTATAGGGAAGGTAAAGTAAATACTTTACCTTCCCTTCGCGCACTCAAATGAGTGCGCGAACGAAATCGCGTTCTACAATTAGAAAAAAATCCTAGGCAGAAAAAATATGGCACAAAACTCATTAACCTGCTCGCTGACTATCTCTAGGGACTATTCTCATACTTGACGTCGGTATATACATACATATTATATAAGGAATACTCGTACATAATGTATCTCGACACGTGCTGAATTTGATATGGGTCGCTACTTCTGATTATTTCGTATCCTGTTTCCCTAATTATTTGTGAAAGAACAAGCTTATTCGGATATCCGGTTCCGGTCATAGGTAAGAATAAGTAAGAGGCTTATTTGCTACGTAAATTGGAAACAGTAATGTGATATGTTCATAGTGATCACACAACCTTAATTAATTTATAAAAAATAAAACAAAAGTGGGGTGGTGTGTCTATTTAAGTCAAGAGTTAACAGGTTTCTTTTGGGTTATCCCATCCCATCGTCGATCTCATCTGAGTGATCACAGTTTTTTTTATATAAATTATTTTTTTTATATAAAAAATAATAGTTAAATCAGTAACTAGGTTAGATATAAGTCAAATTGTCAAAATATGAAGACGGTGAACTGAATAATTATAATACTTCTTAAGGACGTAGCAATTAATAGGTGGTGGTCATCACTGATAAGTCTTCCAAAATTATAGTGATCTTTCTCGTGGCAACAACAAAGTTGTTATTGGACTGCAACTAATGTGCCAGTAGAAGAAAAACACCGTAGGGACGGCAGTAGTCAGCTATAAAAGAACTGCAATCAACTCGGAAACAAATGAAAACGAATAATTTCGAATTCCACTGTTCCATTATTAAACGGTTAAAACCATAAAGGAAAAAACAGCTTTTTTTTCTTCAAACTATAAACTTTTCCTCAACATGACACTTTAAAGCAAAGAGTAATAAGTCCATATCAGACCCTCTGTTTAAAATCAGTTTTATGCTGGGAGGCGAACAGGCGAATATTTTCGGTTGGATTGAGGTGGTTTCGATTTTCTTTGTTCAAGTACCGTCTAGAACATATTCTTGGTGATCGAAACCTGTTTAACTTGAGGGCTGGTTGTAGATAAGAAAATTATTTGATGAGTTTTGTATACTAGGTTGAATTAATTCTGTGTTTAAAAAATACTTTATTAAAAATCGTTGAACCACGACAAAACTAAGTGCTTTAGAAACTGACAATGTATTTATTTGGCACATTACAAAATTCACAGAAATTCTTAAAAATAAATTATAATGATTAATTAAAAGTCGTGATGGCCGCATGCACACGGATTTGAACCCTTTGTGGGTTCCAATCCGGGTTTCAGTTCATAAGTACTTTGTAAAGTTTATCACAGAAATCGGTGAATAAATACATCGAGAGGAAACCTGGACTTATAATGAATGAATATAAGTCTGAAATCACCAACCCGTCTTGAGGAAGCGTGGTGATTAATGTGCCCAGCGTTGGGATAGTTATAGGCGTGGTATTTTTAAATATAAAATATAATTATAATAATTATGGTTAGAAGACAGGTCTAGATGGATACAAAACCAATGACCATTATATCCATCTAGACCTGTTTTCTAACCATAATTATTACCAACATCATCTTAACGCCTCATTAAGAATAGCTGTCTAAGTTTCCCGCGCATCGTACTAACCAGCTTCTTTTTCTAATATGAGAGTTCACTCAATGAAAGGGGATTAATTCATCATTCACATGAAAATTCTAGCAGTTTATGAAATATATATATATTATATTCATATCTTTGTGTGATGTTATTAAATTAGATATATCAACACGTAGACTACTACTAAACACTGTAGTTTATTATCGAGGTTTATGTATCTTAATATCTATTGTCTATTGGAATGCCAGGTTATTGTAGTAGTTGCAAACGCGACCGTTGAGCGTGAGTTCTTAGGTTTGATTCCCAAGTTGGGCAAAGAGTTAGTGTATTTTACCATCATGAATTTCTCAGTAACAACCACGGAGTCTGCATCTTTTATTTTGATTATGTATTGTGTCAAATATCCATCCAAACAAAATATTACTGTCTAAAAGTGATTTATTAACAGCACTAATAACAAACGGATGATTGAAAATAAACAAGTAATATTGATACCCGTTACTTTTGAGAACAATTCATATTGAAAAATAGACCCACCAATAATATGAAATTAAAACAATTTTATACACATGCATAATGGAAATAACATCTTCAATAAGAACAAAACAGGGCGCATTAATTGTTATGTAAAATATATACTGTTAAATAAATGTAACTATAAATACAGGTTTAAAACCACAGGTTATTAAGCAAATTGCGTAATAATAGCTAACAAACCCTTTAATAACATTGTAATTACAGGACAACGTGCATCCGATCCTGATTGAAATTGTGCTCTAAGTAGGTAGGTGTACATAATCCCAATTATATCATAGTTATGCGTTATTAATGATTAATTAATTATACAGGGTGTTTTTTTTAATCGTCGCAGAAAGACTAACCCTGTTTACCGATGGAAAAAGGTTCCACGAGATTGGTTTATTATATATATTTTATTAGATCTAAACTATATTTTCAGGTGATTAAAAAAATAACTAACGGCAAGAAAATGAGCAATTTAACCGTTCTTTCTAACCATTAGATCTTGTTCCTAAAAAAATACATACTAGATTTATTAAGGTTAGAATAATATTAAAGTCAAATAATTTGTAGTTTATATTTTTTTCGGTCTTTTATATTATTTTCCCAATATTCAATTATTTTTTTACTTCCCCCCTTTTTTACGTTCTATTTTCTCTCTAATCTATATCTGGGACATTATTCAGGTATCCAATTAGATAACTGACGAGAATCGCAGATATTAAACGGTATTCCGTGACAAAATTATCTAGTACAAAATTATCGATGAAGTGGGTTATCAGTACAATTTTTCTTCTCCGTCTATGACTTGTCCTAGGTTTGCAGAAATAAGTTTGCCGGAAAATCTAAAACTTTTTTCGTTTGAGTAATTAACCTGAATGTGGTTTTTTTTCTGTATTTTCTATATACGTAGATATTGGATTTAAAATTCATAATCTTTCAAACGTTTTTCTTTAAATCAAGTTTTTTAATACTATAACTTAACAAATCTCTCCAACCCTCGTATTGTTATTAAAATAAATGCATCTATCAATTCATCTATCACAATGTTTTGAATACGTAATATTGAGTTTTACAGAAAAACGTGATTTTTACCCCATTAACAAGTTTCCCAGCAATACGATACGTAAAGTTTCTAAGTTTGTTATACAAAATGCATGGTTGACATCTAGAAAGACAGGATATGTAATGGTACACCATAATTATTAAACAATTCTCCATTTTTGATGTCTCGCCTTTTGTTTGGAAAATAAAATTGGGCACTGGCAACTCATAGTCTTATTAACGTGCCTTGAAGACAAGTTATCCTTTGCGGGTTGTTCGAAAGAGATACCGCGGCCCCGGAACATAAATCATCCTACTGCCTTAATCCTTCTACTGCCCATCCATGATCCTCCAGATTTACAAGTCTGACACTCCCACACGCTCCGCCCACAGAGAGGGGGAAGTTATTTGATGATTTCCCACCCCAAAAAAAAAAGGCAAGTTATCCAGCAAAAATAATATTCTTCTATAAAATTCTGAAACTTTTAAAATAATGTTATAATTATAATGGCGCACCTAATTTGTGGAGCTATTGTTCTCCTTGCCATTGTCACTCTGTTAATTATGCCATAAGCAGCCCTTGTCTAAGCAAAATGTTTGAGAACACAATTGCAATATTGTGATTAAAATGACGACCTCGTTTAAATCCAGGCAAATCTAAGAACCTTAACTTAATACTGAAGTATTTCGAAGAGAACTTTTGTTTAGCTGTTGGATAAAGTTAAAAACTTTGTGTCCTTTTTATATGTCGAAACTAAGGTATTATACAAAGGGGACAATTTTGAACCTCCAGTTTTTAACTACTAGCAATATGTTACTACCTCTTTGATATTTTTCATGATGTGCTTGCCTAAATATGGTACACTAGTCTGTAAGTTTATTGAATGTATCTCATATCTGTACAACAGTGTATGCAATTGTTGGTCAGGCAAAAAGACGAGAGAAATGACACAGACGTAGACAATGCTCAACAACAATCAATCAACAATGGCACCTATCTATAGAAGATAGTTGCCATTGTTGATTGATTGATTGACCTTTGAAAAAAATACAGTTGAAATGATGGCATTATTAAGTTTTCAATTCAAATGAAATTGTCAAAATTTAAAATCGCGTCATGCGCGAACTCGTTTTTATCATAGCAAGCACTCTTTGGAAGACGTAACTTCGGTGAGGGTTCTAATAATTTATGATCCTCCATTTTTATAACACTTGTGTTAAGTATTCTCACAGTTCTAACAGATTTATGTTATTGTGTTGTACTTGAACGTTGTAGCCAAGGGCTAAGGGCCCGGGTGACCCCCGGGCGGTAATTAGACCGTTACTCTGTGTGGCTTATCTTAATTAAGAAGTCACTGGCTGCAATCACGGCCCGGACGAACTTTTGTTCGGCCATCCTGAGAATGATGAGAGGATATAACATTGACAGTCGGTTTTATTAGGGTTATGATAAAAGCTTACAGGATTAACAATTTGATGAGTTAAATTTTAATTTGGCTGGTGTTGTAAAATTATTCAACCACAAAATATCTGAGTTCACCCAAAGTAGTACCCCTATATCCGGCCAAGAATAACTTCTCGTTGAATTTTTGTTTATTTATTAAATTGTTTTTATTGGGCAAAAAATAGCCAAATTTGGGTGACTTCTGACGTCCACAACCCAGTCATTGAGTAACACGATTACCTTTTGGTAAGACTAGTGGCAAAAGACAGTTGCACTTATTATCCTTGTTGTGTGGACTCAGCCTTCCATAGCAAAGAAAAAGGACTTATTTCTGAGCTAAGGGCCTAAGGGATATTCCCGTAAGCGATTTGTGAGCCCCCAATCATAAAAAATAAACATTCCTCCGATGTCGTAAATCTAGATTTTCATTTGTTTTTTACGGGCTCTAACAAAAAATAACCACACGGATATCCTAACGTAGATCTAACTATCTTCAGGTTTATTTTCTCGAAAGGCTATAAAATATTGAAGATATCTATATTTACGTACTTCTAATACAATAATTAAAAACCATTTACTTAATAACATTTAGGAAAATCTATAAATAAAAGTATCAAAAAACTCCTCAACGCTGTCAGCTGGTAGAGAGCTCAAGGCACTAGCGGCACTGCTAGAATCTTGGCTGGTGGCAATAAGTGGCTTCTGCGTCCCACTTTAGAAAAAACCTGGTAGTTTATGAAAATACACATGAAAACGCTATGCCGTAGACCTAAATCCAATACAACCAAATCACGTCTTCAATATTAAGGCGTCAATTTCCGGCACCTACAGTAACATCCCAGTTATGAAGGAGATATAATATTCAATTTTTATTCCTCTTGCTCAAGGTTCGAGAGTAGGGTCCTGGTGTTTATTTCCTGAGGCTGTCAACTCCAATGATCCGGATGTCCTAATAATAGACACAATGATGTTAGTACTTTCAAATCTAGATTGTATTGTCATATGGACTTGTCATCGTGACAGGAATTACTTGATATGGTTGGCATTATATTAAAAAAACTGGCCTGGCCGCTAACTCAGAAGATCGAACACAAACTGGGCGTATGTCAAAGAGGAATGGAAAGGAGTATGATGGGTCTAAGGCTGAAAGACAAAAGGAAAGCAACAACAATAAGAAAAATGACCAAAGTAGCAGATGTAAAAGTAAAAACGCGTATCCTGAAATGGAAATGGACAGGTCACATGATGAGAACAACAACAGGAAAGTGGTCCAAAAAAGTTACTGAATGGTACCCAAGGGATGGGAAAAGACGTAGAGGAAGGCAGACGAAAAGGTGGGAAGATGACTTGCCCAAGGGTTGGAGGCGAACAACGCAGGATCGGCATAAGTGGAGGGAACTTGAGGAGGCCTATGTCGCAAGATAGCCTGACCTGGTAGCTGATAAGAAAAACATTTTTTATTTATATTTTTCTAATTTTTAAGTGTAGATACATATTTTATAGTTTTTTTTTTTTATAGTTAAATACTAGTTATAGTTTAGAATTTAAATATATGTTACACAAAAACAAAAATTGTAGCTAATAGTGTATTTATTTTAAGGTCAGAGAAAATAAAGGCTATTTTTATTTTTATTTTTATTTTATTTATATTAAAAAAACCAGCTAAGTGCGAGTCGGACTCACGCTACGAAAGTTCCGTACAATCTTGAGACATAAACGGCCATTTCTTTTAATTGTGTAGACTTGATAGGGTTGATTTTTTTACACCTTCTAGTGCCTCAAAATTGAGCAAATGATTTTATTTTCAACTCCACGCGTTCTCGAGGTAAAGGGTCTTGACAAATAGACAGACAGTATCAACGTGATACTACAAGGGTTCCGTATTTTCATTTTGAGGCACCGAACTCCCGGGCGTTTGAGGGAGGCCATCAGGCCAACCCAGCCGCCGCGGGAGACGCCCAGGGCGCCGGGCGCCGCGAGACGACTCCCGGCCACCGTAGATGCGGGCCTGTGGACGGCTGAGCAATGGGTAGCTCACCGTCCGTCCGTCTATTGACGACAGGCCGTGTCGACGGCGCGTTCGTGTTTCACGCGCGCCTCAAAGAGAGTCAGCAAAGCAGAGGGGCTTGCCAGAGCCTCCGCCTGCCGGGGTTGCGGGTTGTTCTAAAGAGATACCGCGGCCTCGGAACGTAAAGGGCAATAGAAGGAACATGGGTGGGTTTTAGTCAGTACAAGTCTGACATGCCCCCCCGCTCCGCCCAGAGCAGGGGAAGTCATTGGATGATTTCCCACCCGAAAAAAAAAAAAGGCACCGAACTCTAAAAGCATTCACAAGACATCCTAGATTTTAATAGGTAGGAATTATATATTATTTTGTTCCTCTTAAAATCCTTACTAATATTATGAAAGTGAAAGTAAGTTTGTATGTCTGTTACGTCTTCACGCTTAAATGGCCAAACCGATTTTGATGAATTTCGGTCGGTTTGAGAGATAGTTGGGAGCCTGAAGATGGCCATAAGCTAAAAAAAAGTGAGAAAGGGGGAGAAAAAGGGAGAGAAAGATTTTTTTTTCGATCATCACGGGGTTCAAAGTTAGCGTTAGCCCAAAGTAACTATCTCACGCGGACGTTGTCGCAGGCGGAAGCTAGAGTTCTATAACCCAGACCTACAGGTTGGCACAAATGCGTGGCCCACTCAACCAATAGTGGCGCTCTAATTGTATCGATTGTTAATCTGATACGTGAGTTGCGTATGAAACGATCGCAATGGCGATGCGCTAGCTGATATTACTAATAGCCTACATTCCGCTTTCCGCATATTCATACACAAGTATATTACCTAGATTACTCTTGTAAAAGAAAGAGCTAATAATTAGTATTAGGTTCGATATTTTGTTATCTGTCTTTCTCTCTTTTTCAAAACAGTTACACTAAGGATTCCTCCTGTACCGTGGTGGATGCGTTTACAAACATTTAAATTCACATGCATGAACAACTGACGATCAACTCAATTATATCTAGAACACGTGGCCGTAATACCGTTATTTGAAGTAGGAGAAATTATAGTTAGGCTACACCACAACCCTTTCGTCCAGTCAAACTAGAACTGCAATTTCAACAGTTTTATGAAACTTCTTTAACAAATAATATATTAACTTGCATGAAAAATCCGGTTTAGCAATCTTTTTAACACGATTCTCATAAAAAATACGTCTGTGATCGATTTATTTTAATCCGCAGTAATACCTGATAATACGACATCCGGGAAACTTAGTACATTATCAAAGACGTATCCGGATATCCGGTAATACAGTCTGGCATAACACTTAGATGATGTTCATGTAATAGATGATATTAATATGTAATAGACGGTACTAAAACTACCAATTAGTTTTAGTACCATCTGACGGTACAAACAGCTTTGTTATTAGAGTCCAAATCATCATTTAAAAAAAAATATGTTAAATTCGGACGCTGTGTCCGAATCTTGAGCAAGTCCGTATAATTGATTGAGAACATAACGATGTAATGAGAAACTAGTCAATTAAGGACGAGGTATATGGTCCTCGGTTCATGAAAGCGATATCAAATAATTCATCTGCGACCGGCAGTCAAATAATATGTAATTGTCAAGACGAGAAGAAGAAGAGTTTAAATCCAAATTTTTAATACGCCGGATTTAAATTTTGGATTTAAACTGGATTTAAACACAAACATAATTATCCTTAATCATCCTTAGAATTGCGGCTACCAACCCAAATGAAATCAAGTCACTTTTATTTGTTAACATAGGTAAATGATACAGATCTTATATAAGAAGAACAGAGCGCTATGTTAGGCCAAGAGGCCTACAAATATGGTGAGCTAGATGCTCAAGAATTGCATAATACACATATCAAAAAAGTCTAAGCAACACACAAATTTCAATTTTATAATGTGTTTTCGTATCCTTAGTATTTATAATTTTTAAAAGCTTTTTTGAAATTAAACAACAATTGTATTTTTTAATACTTTTAATTAACAATAATTACGAGTACGTACTGTAAGTACGTAGTACAAAATAAGGTGCCTACTTATCTAAAATTAAATGGTTGTACAAAAATTGCATAAATTAATACAAACTTGCTGGCACCGATTATTCATAGTATACGGTTAAATATATTTATTTCTCAAAAGAATTACAAATTCACTTACAGAGAAAAACTTAATTAAATGCAACTTAATTAATAGCAGTAAGCGTAGCTTAAAACAAGAATACTGTACTAATTACGTTATGGTTTGTACATATGTTTAACTAAAACTTAATATTATGTTAATGTTTTGGCATAACAGAACAAAACAAAACAAATGACCAGGTAGGTCTAAAAAAGTTTGCTAGTGGAGTTTTTATTTTTTAGGGACGCGGGTAGGCCGCGTTACACCAGCGGTAGCGTGTTTACTAAGGCCCACACCACAGTGCAAGATAAAAGCAAGAAAATAAACATGATTTGTTATAATTTTTTTTTTTTTTTTTTATTAGATGCCAAAATAGGTTTAAATATTTTAATAGGATAGGTTTTTTTATTATTTATTCGGAAAGTAGCGAAAAATTACTTAACACATGATTTTTTAAAAGTTTTTTATAAATGTTTAAGGACTCGGTTTCTTTTATGACTTTTGGTAGTTTATTAAAGAAGTCCGCACCTTCATACATTAAATTCTTTTTCCCGTATTTAGTCCTTGGCTGGGTTAAGCAGATATCATTAGCCTGTCTTGTCAAAATTTTGTAGGTTTGTACCCTTTTTGTAAAAATTATCTGTGAGTGTATCTCTCTAGTTAAAATTTTCCTGACAAGTATACATGTATTGTACCGATATATTTGAGCGAGGTTCATAAGCTTTGTTTCCTTGTAAATCCTTTCAGTTGATGTCAAGTAATTGTATCCAAATAGTGTTTTAATAATTTTATTTTGTGCGATTTGTAATACTTTCAAGTTTGTTTTGGCAGCAGTTCCCCAGACCTCAATCAGATAGTCCAAACGAGAATTAACCAACGAGTTATATATACTAAAACGCACCTTTTTTGGAAGACATCGCACTATACCACGTAGAGCACCTGTTAGTGATGTGAGCTTGTTCCTAATATTTTCTATATGTGGTTTCCACGTCAATTGATCGTCAAGTATAAGCCCAAGATATTTTTCTTGGTTTACTCTTTTTAGTTCTTGACCATCAATATGCAAGTTATTATACTGCCCAATTTTTTTATTTTTTGCTGCGAATATAATATAATTTGTTTTGGTAATGTTTATAGTAAGTAAGTTTGATGAAAGCCAAGTATGTAAGAGGTCTAGATCATGTTGGGCTTGTTCAATAATTGTACATATTGAGGTACCAGAGTAAAACAGACTCGTATCATCAGCATACAGTGCGATATCTCCTTTTAGGCCGATTTCATGAATGTTATTAATATAGATTAAAAACAATAGTGGCCCAAGGATTGACCCCTGAGGAACGCCGTAAGTAATTAATTGAGGTCCACTCTGGATTTCACCGATTTTTACAATTTGATATCTGTTACTGAGGTACGATTTGAACAATATGTTCAAATCGTACCTCAGTAACAGATATCAATTGTAAAAAATAAGCAGAACCTGAAATACCTAGACGATTTAGCTTAAATAAAAGTATTTTGTGGCTAACGGTATCAAAAGCTTTTTTTAAATCTATAAATACTCCCAGTGTAATTTTTTTACCATCAATATTGGTTTTGATATTGGTCACAAGATCGGTTGCAGCAGTGAGAGTATTTGATTTCGGTCGAAACCCGTATTGTTTTGTATATAGGAAGTTTTTTGATGTCAGATATTCACTAAGTCGGCTGTGTAGGATTTTTTCAAACACCTTTGAAAGTATTGGTAGCATAGATATTGGTCGGTAATTACCTGGATCCGATTTGTTTCCTGATTTGAAAATAGGACTGACTTTTGCAACTTTCAAGGAATTTGGAAAAAATCCCTCCGTTAGACACTTGTTGATACACTGAGTTAAACTTCCGACGATTTGGTTTTTAACACATTTGAAAATTTTAGTATTTATTCCGTCAATCCCAGCGCTAGTGTTTGCATCTAGATTTTCCAATATCTTAAGTACCTCGGGAATAGTGGCAGGCTTGAATTGGGTTAAATTGGTACCACTGTCGGGTTTGATGACTGGTGCTTGTAATGTTTTATTATTGTGATACAAATTTGGAATTTTATTTGCTAGCTCAGCACCTATATTTGAAAAGTATATGTTGAAGCACTCACAGATTTCTTTGGTGTCTGTAATTTGACCTGATGAAGTGTTAAGTTTGACGGCGGTAGAAAATTGTTTTGTTTTGTTATTTGCCAGACTATTTATAAGTTGCCACATTTTTAGAGGGTTTTTTTTCACAATTCTTGAAAGCTTTGTAGTAGTATTGATTCTTCGTTGATTGAATCTCTTGGTGCACCTTATTTTTCTGCTGTAGGAACACTTCTTCAAGCTTTTTGTCTTCAGATGTTGAAAGTTTCAATTCATGATACAGAATATTCCTTCTGTTTATAGCTGTCATTAGCTGTTTGGTAATCCAATCTTGTTTTGGTGGATTTAAAAATTTGATTTTTTTCATTTTATTCTTAGCAATAGCATCCAGTAGATAACTTTCGAGAGTTGCAAAATCATTGTGTATGTCTGGTAATGTATTATCTTCAATAGTTTTATATAGGTTAGCATAATTAATAGCTTCGTATGTAATTCTTTTTGGTCGTTCTGCCGGGACTCTGTTAACCTCTAGGTAGATTTGTTTGTGATCTGACATTGAGCTTTCTACTAGAGCCATGTGAAAAGTATTTTCTTTTAGAGTTGTACATACGTGATCCAGTATTGTATTGGAAGTTTTAGTGATGCGCGTGCTGTACATTTTATCAATTTTATTTAATATTCTAAGCCCATTTTCTTTTAGCACAGTCTTGTATTCCTTGATATTTTTTTCTTTACTTAGCAAGTTTAGGTTAAGGTCTCCAAATATGATCGTCCTTTTCCTCTTTGTTAGGTTGCTTATGTATGTTTCTAGAAATTTTTGTGTATTTGAAGCAGGCTGTTTGTAAATTACTCCAATATCTAGGGAGAGTGTATCCAGGTGTATCCATAAATAATGATTGTTATTTTCGCATTGTTCATCTATTAATTCATGTTTTATTTCATTGTGTACATATATTGATACTCCGCCACCCCTGGAAGATGTTCTATAGTTGTAATAGTGTGTGTAATTTGGTATTTTTTGTCTCAGGGCTTCATTTTCATCTTTTATCCATGTTTCAACTAGTAGTATAACATGACTTTTTTGTTGGATGTTTTGTGTACCTAACGGTGTAGAATGTGTTGGACTTTCGGGAAAACTCTTCAATTAAAGATATTACTTGGTACAAAACTATAATCTAATATTTTAACAAACACTTTTACATCTGTATGATCTGTTAAACTGTAGCGTGTGCGCTTCCCTGTGGTCCCTGTAGCTCTGGCTGGCGTAATGGCGGCGCCGGCGTCCCGTCGTTCGTGCCTCGTTCGCGCGCCGTCCGTCGTACTCGGTGGATTGGCCCCGCCCACCAGTGTGGCCAGCGCAGCGGCGCCAACAACCTCCCGGCCCTTGAAGGCCTATGGGGCTTCAAGCCCTGTAGTGCCCTCGTCCAGCAGAGGGCATAGTCTTGTGATGGCACGGCGGATAGTTCCCTTGACTGTTTCCACGTCTGCAACCCTGCTGCAGCCGTCTGTTCCAGGATAGAGTTGCTTGATCCTACCAAGCGGCCATTTGAGTGGAGGATTGTGCTCTTCCTTGATCAGAACAAGTTGTCCTGGTTTCATGTTAGGCTTCTTCACAAGCCACCTTGTGCGCTGCTGAAGCTCGCAAATGTATTCTTGGCTCCACCGTGACCAGAAGTGCTGACGCATTTGTTCAATTTTGGCG
The DNA here is from genome assembly GCA_905475445.1 of Ochropleura plecta. Lineage (NCBI taxonomy): Eukaryota > Metazoa > Arthropoda > Insecta > Lepidoptera > Noctuidae > Ochropleura > Ochropleura plecta. Next base: position 4,147,834 of record FR997744.1, on the reverse strand, counting down.
TAGCGATGCAGGAGATGAGTCTTGGCTTCTACAATAGTACGTTTAAAATTTTGTATGATACATTGTATTTCATCGAGTTTACCCGGCGCAATGATACTGCGAACATTTGCGTATAGAAAGCCAATTGATTTAGTTGTAGTTGTAATATTTGCATAGTTATTTATTAGTTCGTATGTTATGGAGTTTCGCTTTTTTGAAAGTTTTTCTCTGTTGTCTAGTTTTTTGCCTGTTCTTTTACTATCTTTGGCGTTCCCTTTACGAACTTTATTATTAAATCATTCTCACCGTTATCTTTTCTCTGTTGTAATTCCGTTTTAAGGCTTTTCATAAACTTCTGTTGCTGTGGTGTCTGATCAGAATAAATTCGGACTCCATCCGCCTTCAGATTGACTTTATTTCGCAGTATAGTTTTCGCAATTTTCGGAGAGGAAAAACATAGTTTTAGTGGACGAATTTTATTGCCATCATATTTACCGACTCTTAATATTCTTTCGGCTCTTGGGCAGTCTGGATATATAGCGTTAATATTTTTTTCTGAATCATTCCTTTCTGTTTCTTGCCTTTCTTGAGTATTATCAATGTGTTTCTCTGGGACCCCAACCAGGATTATGTTCTTTGCTCGTTCTGATCGGTCTTGAAATTCTTCAAACAGGTCTTCATAAATAGTTGGTGTTGCCTTTGCAAGGGTCGGTGTTTCAGAGTCTGTTTGTAAATGGTGGAAGTCATTATGGAGAGATGCAATTTTTTCTTCGTTTTGTTTGACAGTGTTTGTTAAAGTATTCAATTGCAATTTAAGACATTTATTTTCAGCTATCAGTTGTTCGGTTGTAAGTTGTTTTTAAATTTTGTAACTTTTCATTAATAGAGAAGATATTCTCACTTATGTTCTGTATGTTTTCATTCTGATTGTTACTAGATTCTCGTAGTATTCCAATAATTTCTTTCTTCATTTCATTTTTAAATCCATTGAACTGACATGCAAAGTCACTGTCAGGTGTTTTTCGTTTTCGCAAAGATACATTTTCTGAGTACACCTCATGAATTTTGGACAAATCCGGTTGAGAACTACTTGTTTCTCCAGCGGATATTGTTTTAGCCATGATTGGTTTCTTAGGTGAACGCAACGGATTCATGCTATTGTTACTCACAATATGATAAAGTTGTAGAATGTGGTATAACAACACTCGCTCCGCTTATCGCTTCTCTTATGCGCTGGTCGCACCTTTATAATAACACCTCCGATGTGAGTGTGACTCCAAGCCTTCTCTTTCACACTAGTGCGTTGGTGATTTGATATTAAATACACTTTCTTGAAACTATTAAGAATGAACTCTTAATCAATTAGGCTCAAACTTGTTCGGTCGTACTTAGTATTTTTATTTGTAAGTCACTAGGCACGTCTGCTCGCTACGCGCACTGCTAGCATTGTCCAAAGTATCGATGAGACTGTTAATGTTATCCTGCGGCAATTGCTCTTAATAAAATTTTAGTAAGTCCATCAGATGTTGGGTGGTTGTCACTCCATCCAAGTCCTTCAAAACACGTCTCTGCATGCATCGATGCATGTCCCATGCATGCTCGATGGGGTTGATGTCTGGCGATTGTGCAGGCCAAGGCAATACCAGGATGTTTTCCCTTGCCAAGTACTCCCGTATATACAAAGCCGTATGCGAACGCACATTGTCATGCATCAATGTGATATCGAAACCAAGCGTTTGTGCGAATAGACGGACATAAGTCCTTACATTCCCTACAAGATTCTTAGTAGTAAGAATGGTAGTCAGACTTTTGAGCTTCTGATCATGCATGGTAAATTAAGGTCTAAGAATAACAACCACGACCAACGACTGAAGGTGCTTTCTCAACTCCGGAGGAATCGCGGTATGTCAAGATCGTCACCCAACAATCACGGCCAGAATACCCTAAGCAAATCAATCGACCTGAGACCTTAGCAAGAAGCGATCCGGTAAACGCAATACAAATACGTCGATATTTATATTAATATTCGTTTCATATTCAACATTTTTACAATTTCAAAGTGGAGGAGTAAATCGACATTAAAGCACAGTACGCAATTATAAGTGTCTGTATTAAATTAAACACGTTAGTTATCAAAAATATCTGCTGCCGGTTAGTAAGAAAATAAAAAAAATTAAAACAGGCGGGAAACAATGACGTTTGCTGCGTTCCATTTCTAACTTATGTATATACAAAAATTGACGTATTAATGTTACGTTAATTCCATGACCTCATTGTAGGGCCTCTGTCATTACTTAGCTATGAGCGTCTCACTGAGCTCTCAGATCTGTCAACTCACAAACGGCACAGTAAAGCGAACAACAAAAAACAATAAAACTTTCATCAAAACCCTTTTTGTTTTAACATACGACCTATAAAAATCAAGCAAGACATTTGAGTGACATTGAGAAGACCGGTACATTATTAAAGCCAAAACTCCGGCTTCCAGTGACACAGACAGTCAGTGTCGTGTGTCGCGAGTGTCACGAATGTCACCATATCTTGTGTCTAGGGCTGCTGGCTTGACATTTTAGTAATGTCAAGATAGGAGGTTAAGGTATTGTTTGATTTGGTAGTGAGGAATCTTGAAATGAAATAGAAGAGTGACGCTCGATCAGCTATCAAGGAATGACACGTACCAAGTGTTCTGTACCGTACCTCTGCAGCTTACACACTCGTAAAACAATATAGATTCCAGTAAATATAAATCACCTAGTGATCTTTGTAAATAAGCGGTAGATATTGAAGTACTTAGGTACCCAAATGATAAAGTGCCTAGTGTTCTTCCCGTACTGGGAATTTCTACACGGCTAAAGATCCGCGCAGCTGGCTTACTGAAATGCAAGCCATATGTCCTCGTACTCGTACATCAGTACTCTGCTGACTGACACCGAAGCCATCACCGACGTCACCGACTATCACCAAGCAGGAGAGTGCGGTATTTGACGGCCTCCTACGTGGTCCGACCTTTGTACCGGCGCGCGGCGTAAATCGAACCTTACTTTTCTCGCTAATGGATTTATTAATATACCCACTGTATTTTGCGATCGTTTCATTTTTATAACTGTCTTTATGTACTTAAAACGGGATATTTACCACTGACAGTATTAGTATCATTTTCTTCCTAGTGTATTCCCAACCATGTTGGAGTAGGTTTTCGTCGGAAGAGCTTGTGGCTAAACAATAACAGGTCAATCTTCAGGTTAGGTCGCTCACAAAAATAAAACACCATTTTTAAAAACTATCCCTTTTCAAACAAACTTACAACTTTGCTATTTTTATACATTATTATAATAATCTAAAAGTTTTAAAATCAATTTTAATATTTGAATTTACGTAGTAGCCTGACTATCTTATGTCTTCTGGGACCACCCTTAACCGAAAACCAAAGTTATCTCAGAAACGATTTATAACTGTTTGACAACCCTACCGAGCCTTCGTTTTATTTCGGTAAATTGAGCCGATGTTATCACACTAGCGTATATCACCGATATTTGTGGCCTTTATTTGTCTAATGTTTAATCATATATACTTAACTACTTTTTTGGGACAAACAGGCTACACTATTCTCAAACCACTGCAACTACTAAAATTCAGAATCACAAAGAGTGGCTACCACCAGAAAAGTGCCGAGACAATGAACGACACGACGCTCGACGAAATCCTAAAGAAATTATTTAACTGCCTTAGATACCGTATCGAAATTTATGAGAAAAAAATCAAGTACAGGTACAAAAAAATGTACGCGTGTACTGTATGTACGTTTTCTGTACTGTACGTACGTTTTCTGTATTGTAAATACGTTTTAATTTTAAACAAAACCCATTGTACTCTGTATCATTTGCAAGTGGTCGGGTAACAGCGTACAAAATGGTTTTGGTTTCTAGTGATGGTGGCGGTGATAGTGGTAAAAACAGGTAATGACCTATTTTACAAATTATCACCAGATTATGGCCATTTCCATGAATAAATAAAAAAACATTTTATATAGGTTTGAACCCGACCATGCAAATGATACAGAGTAGGTACAACGGATTTTGTTTTTAATCCTGATCCATTTTTTATTTAAAAACCATAATTTATTGTGCCATCCTGTGAAGCTGAAATAACGCATATAAGGCATATGCGTTATTTCAGCTTCAAAACTATCATCAAACTATGCACCCACGACAAACTACCCAACGAACTTTAAAGCTGGGTTTTAGTGCTTTTAATTTTTAATAAACAAACGGTATTTAAACTTTCTAAATATATTTTGGTTGCGTCCATTTTTAGTTGTGTTAATAAAGTTTTGGGTACAGATAATCTGTTTATGAATGACCAAGTGTTTCGTGATTAAAAGTTAGAAATGTTATAAGCATTGTAAGCAAACCTCACAAAAAATTAAAAAATGCAGTATCTAAAACGAGAAAAACACATGTGACAGCTACGGGAATTTCAAGAGAGGTTTGCGTCATAGCATTAAAAACATAAATAAATCGTAATGTGAATGAAGGCAGATAAAAGAAAATAAGATGTTGAAATCATCTTATTTTCAACATCTTATTTTCTTCATGGTAAATATTCATCACAGAGATGGCAATTTTTCCTGTTCCTTTATTGTGCAAACACCAACACACATAGGACGCGACGGTACCTGAGTGCTCCATCGTTTGTGTCCAGTGAGGACCAGCAGGTATCCCTTACTTTGGCCAACCTAATCCCGGTGTCTGCTTAGTGATAAACAAGTTGGAGTCGGACTAGTACACCGAGGGTTTCGTACAAACTTGCGACATAAACGGCTTTATCTTTTGACTGCGTAGACTTAGATATGATTTTTCCACTACTCTAAGGGACCACAGACTTGAGTATATGGTTTCATTTCAACTTCTCGCGTTTTCGAGATAAATGATCTTGCCAGAAAGACAGACAGGTGGACAAGGAACTGATCCAATAAGGTTTCCGTTTTTTCTTTAGAGGTACGGAACCCTAAAAAGGTAAGGTATTAATAGTACGGAAGTTTCAGACCCATAACATAAACTATCTCTCTATCCGTTCAACTTTCATCTTTATATCCTATAACTTTAAAACTATTATTAAAAACTATTATACTCACTTTATCGATTAAAAAAACAATCAGGCAAGCACTGGGCGTATTAAAAGTTGGAGAAAGCCGGCACAAGTTTGTAATGGAGTTAGCAGAACTACACGACGACGGGGAGCATCACAAATTGCATTATGAGCCTCCGGGGTATCAGTGAGTGAATGTTTGACAAATACTTGCTGTGTAATGACGGTCTTTCGTCTGGACTAAAACGTTTAGTGGCTCTATTACATTAAAAGACATCTTGTAAATAAACAAAACCTTGAAATTAAAAAAAAAAAAATATACCCTTAGCGAATCCGAAAGGAATTTGTTTTGTCCTTTATTGTGATAATTATTTTGTTCTGCAGCATACCTTGGATCCTTCTAGTTTCAGAGTTACTGGGGGTGAAAATTGCCACTTTTTTTAATATAAATTATCATTTGCCGTTTGGGGTTGAAACACTATTGCTTTGGGGTCCTAGTGCTCACCTAGTTTTTCGAGATTACGCAGAGTGGTTAGCCGACACGTCACGTGACCAAAGGGCTGGCCTTTATTTTCCCCAAAAAGTCAGCAGTGCCATCCAACGTGGCAACAACATGCAAGCTTTCTTTTGCGGTTTATTATTATTTTCCCTTTTTAGTCAGTATATATATAGTACAGATTGTATATTTGATTTATAAAAAAAAAATTAAAAGTAATTATTTTTTATGAGCCTGATGTGTCCCCAAGCAGGGCAAAGGCCTCCCTTCGACAGTATGACACGCGGGGTTGCGATAGTCGCGGAGAGGATCCGGCTACTGGGTCTCGAGGTGGCCTTGCACAAATCCGAGGCCATGGTATTTCATGGCCGCGGAAACACGCCACCGTCGGGATCCCAGTTGACGGTAGGAGGGGTTCGCATCGGCGTCGGGTCGACGATGAAGTACCTGGGAATCGTCCTCGACAGCCGGTGGAACTTCGTGGAACACTTCCGACGTTTGGCTCTCAAACTCGAGCGGACGGGGGCTGCTTTCAAGCGGCTCCTGCCCAATCTGAGGGGGCCAAATGCCTCCTGCCGTAGGCTCTATGCCGGAGTCGTGCGGTCCATGGCCCTTTACGGGGCCCCGGTATGGGCGCGTTCTTTAGGGCGGCGCGCCGCCCACTACCTGAACGCGCCCCAAAAGGTGGTGGCCATACGGCTTGTCCGGGGCTACCGCACGATCTCCGGCGAGGCAGCGAGCCTCCTTGCCGGACTGCCACCGTGGGATCTGGAGGCGATAGTCCTCGCGCGCCTGTTTGAGTGGTGCGCGGAGGCACTACACCGGGGGGAAAACCCGCTGCCGCGGCAAATTGCCGGTCAGCGGACAGACCTCCGGTGCGATCTCATGGTGGCATGGAGAGAGCGACTGTCGCAACCCCGTGCAGGGCACGCCACAATAGTGGCGGTAAGTCCCCTCTTTGAGGAGTGGCTGGAGAGGCGTCATGGCGTCCTCACCTACCGCCTGATGCAGGTCCTCACCGGACACGGAAGTTTCGGGAGGTTCCTGCACATCATCGGGCGGGAGGAAGCGCCCGGGTGTCACCATTGTGACGATCGCCCGGAGGACACGGTGGAGCACACAGTGGCGGTTTGCCCAGCTTGGGCGGAGCACCGCCGTGCCCTCTTAGAGGCGATCGGCGGCGGCGATCTCTCGCGTCCGGCCCTGGTCCAGGCCATGGTCCGGAGCGAGAGGGAATGGGAAGCGGTCACCTCCTTCTGCGAAGCAGTAATGCTAGCAAAGGAGGTGGCCGGGCGTTTGAGGGAGAGAACCTCAAACCAACCCAACCGCCGCGGGAGACGCCCCGGGCGCCGGGCGCCGCGAGACGACTCCCGGCCACCGTAGATGCGGGCCTGTGGACGGTGAGCAATGGGTAGCTCGCCGTCCGTCCTTCGATTGACGACAGGCCGTGTCGACGGCGCGTTCGTGTTTCACGCGCGCCTCAAAGAGATGTCAGCAAAGCAGAGGGGCTTACCAGAGCCTCCGCCTGCCGGGGTTGCGGGTTGTTCGAAAGAGATACCGCGGCCCCGGAACGTAAAGGGCAACAGAAGGAACATGGGTGGGTTTTAGTCAGTACAAGTCTGACATGCCCCCCCGCTCCGCCCAGAGCGGGGGAAGTCATTAGATGATTTCCCATCCGAAAAAAAAAAGGCTTCCCTTCCCTCTTTCCATTTTACTCTGTCCTTGGAAGAAGAAAGAAAGAAAGAAAAAATATTGATTTGTCGCAAACTACGACGAGCAAACAAAATAACAAAAAAATAAACATTAAACAAGCAAAGCATCCCAAACATTTACAAATACATATATGGGAGAAAATATAAATAGCTAACTGAGCCCAATCCTTTTGTTAAGAGCTCGTCACGACATCTCCTTCTGGATCTACCACGTACTTATTTTTAAGTAAAAGGTTGTACTTTAAATACCTCTATGACCCCATGCTATCTAATGAATCATCATAATATTTTGAGTGAGTTAGATTAAGGATTTTTCACCAAAAAAAGTAGTATCCGAATATTTGCGCAGTTACTTAGTTTAATGCACAGGTTGCTTGTTTTACGGATTCTTATAGGTTCAGTTTAACTGTTCGGAATGCAGTTTCTGTTTGACCAAACTATTCACACGACTGCGACGTAATTGGGGTAATTTGTGTTCACCTGTTTAGCGCGTAAAACGGTTTCCCGCACCAGTTAAGCTGGTATTGTAATCAGAGGAGGTGAAAAAGGAAGATTAGTATATTGTGGAATGGATTTTTTTGCTGTATACCCCGCATGACCGTTTGGCATGTTTTTTTGGATTGATATTGCCAAGCAAAACAATGCCAATATAACACAGTGTTAATAAAATGTTAGTGGTTATTTTCTCAGGAATTGTTTTGTGGGAGCCCGGTTGTCCATGTTTGGTTCTTTGAGTTCTGTTGTCTTGACATTCAAAAGTGCCTGTAATGGTCTAATTGAAATAAATGATTTGATTTTGGATTTGATAACAATAGTGGTACACAGACGGACTTAATGCCATAAGGCATTTTCTAGCAGTCAACCTTTAGGTAAAATACGACAACATTGTGATAGGGTACAAAAATTACATTAAATATATATATATATATCTAAAACTCTCTCACTCTAAAAATCTATTTATGATACATTTTCCCCAAGTTCAACACAACAAATAAGAGCGAACAGGCGCAAACCGGTGAGCTGTGAAATTATAACGACTACTGACGTGTGAAGGCCAGGTCCTTCACTTCCAGAGACATGTGAGGCGAGGAAGAAAAAGGATACCAATTATTAGAATTATAAGGAAACCAGGTTTTTCTTTCATATTCATTGCTTTATTAATATTGAAAGCTAATTCGAATTGCTACTAATAAAATAAAGCTAAGTAAACTTTTCTTGGACGTGATAATCAAAAAATACAAAACATTTTTATTTCACGTAGGCACTTAAGAAAGAAGAAATACCAGACAAATTACAAAAAAAAAACCTTTGCATTTGAAAGCCCAGTCCTGTGTCCTTATCTATTTAACATCACGTTTTGACGATAATGAGCGTAGAAAAAAGAGAACCAGCGTGGGCGTGTGAAACTATACGTTGCGGTTGTTACTAACCGATTTTATCTAATTCATCTATAATAGTATGCGGTTTGAGGAAAATGATAACCTAAAGATATCTTGAGAATCATATCTAACCTACTTTGATATAACTTTCGTATTTAAATCCATTTAGCAACTCACGCGTTTTTCAGAAAATGAAATCTTTATTACGCTGTCTATTACTTTCTCATTTCCCCTTCCATTTTCAAATAACCCAACCGGTTTTAAAAAATCTCTGACAAGTTTTAAAAAATCTATAACATCAACACCATTTTGCACTACACAAACATTTTGAAATTAAAACATTGCAGGAAGTTCTGATTCACACAAGAGTACTCTCGAGCCCGGATATCAGGCTCCTAAATCCGAGCAAAAAGAAAAAAAAGACGGTTAAAAGCTTAGCAAGTATGCCAAGCGTGAGCCCGAAGAGAGAGCGGACTATCGGGTGTCCGACCGTCCGAGAGTTGTCCGCGTGTCCGGGCGTGTTGGGATATTCGGACGACCCGCTGCCCGGCCGCGAACCGCAGTTAGGAAAACTTCTGCTGAATTTTCGGTGTTAAGGTGAAAGTCCCTGTTCGCGCTGCAGGTGACGTTTGAAATTCACTTTGAGTTCTGTTGAGCTTTTTATTTTAAGTGCCTAGGTGTCATAAAATTGCACTTATGTTTAATACTTGCTAAACTTATTCTAGCTTTTTTAGTAGTCGTGGTTTAAAGTAAAAACTTCTGAACTATATTAAATATTATTATACTTTTGAAATAATCGAATGATTAAGTTAGGTAATTGTCCCACAGGATCATTCTACCGGAGTTAAAAGTATCCTATATATTAATTCAGATAATAAACTATCTGTCTGCCAAATTGTATCTAAATGCGTTCAGGAGTTTTAGCCTGAAAGCAAAATACATACTTTTTCACCAACATTCGCAGTTGTAATATTAGTAAGATAACATCAAGCAGTATTAGTAGTATAAACCTAACCTGCTTTTAACGATTTTAACTAATTACGATTTTTTTATGTCGTGTAGAGAAGCAGTCGAGCTTATAACCATCAAATTAGTTAGTTTTTACATTAAATTTTCTAAACAATAAAACGCCAACTTAAATGATACCTTTCTAAAGTTACCGAACTAACTTGGTTAACCCTTTTAACGGTATTAGTACTGAAAATCGCGTTTATTACAAACGTTTACGTTTCCTTTGGCGTTTGGAAACTTCGGTTTCCATTTTGCCAAAGTTAACCTTTATTTGACTTTGAACTTTTATTTTTGTTTAGTTATATGTAATATCACCCGCGTGGTAAATTACGGCGCCTCACTTAATCTTGGAGAGAGAAACCTGTGTTATGTGTTAGGTAGGCCGCGGGAGACGTCCCGGGCGCCGGGCGCCGCGAGACGACTCCCGGCCACCGTAGATGCGGGCCTGTGGACGGTGAGCAATGGGTAGCTCACCCTGTGAGATTTAAACTGGCATGGTCACTAAAATTACTTAAAACATTTAAATTATACTGGATATTTACCATTATATGTAAAATATCAGAAACTCAAAATAATTAGGTAGTAAGCATGGTGAATATCCCGTTTCAAACGTTAAATAAAAAAATTAAATAAAATAGTGCTGTGTTATGTTTGCATTGTTTTAAAATATTTATAATATTACGAGTATAATTTGATAATGTCGCAACAATCATAGTAAAAACTAGCTAAACGTGGTTATCGCAAACAACATGTCTGTCAGACTCCGTGGAGGAACACCCACAAAAGTGTGTATTTTATCTAAAGTTTTTCTTAAAACCAGTGTGTTCAAAAATGACAATCTTTCTACAAAACATAAAATCATGCCTCCGATCCTACAATATATTCGGTCGACTCCCATTTCATTATTAACTATTTTGTGATAGGGGCGATGCTGTTGCCAGTATTGCAACCAACCGGAAACTAATCCAGAGGAATCATAATTATATCCGCATGTTAATCACGTGAACAGTTGGCCCAACCCGGGGAGTTAGCTCCCGGACTACACTATATAATATTGTGTAATCTCGTTAAAAGGTCCGCATGTTCCAAAAATGAAATCTTAACGAATTAAAACACCTTGAAATCAAGTTCTAAAAACAGCTTCCAACATATTTGAGAACTGGGCTCGTAAGTCATCAATGTGGTGGATCGCGACAACAGCGCCATCTGTGCCAACCGCCAGATGTGGCGGATGGCAAGTTGGCAAGTTCTGATTTATTGCCACATCTAGGCAGATGCGCTGCTATTGATTAGAGTAGGCTCGAGATGAGGAATTGGGGGTAAATTTGAAGTTATGGAGAAACTGTTAAATGAAATATTGATAAAGTAAATCACGCAAGGTGCGATGGGTGAGCGTTTTGGAGGACTGTCTCTTGTCAATTACAATACAATAAAAAATGTGATACAAATAATTATCATTTATCTTTTGGTGTATGATATTTTAAAAATCGGCATAACAAACCTGTGTGGTGCTTACTTCAAAAAAACGTGGTCCTCGTATAATCTAACTTTTAAAATAAAATTGTATGTAAGTACTTAAAAATACTTGAATCTCCGAGATTGTTTGATTTCCTTCTCAGAATCAAGGTATATAGAGTGGAGAAAAATCTTAAAACATGGTAAAAAATAACATTTTTTTTTAAATTTTCAAATATACAAAATGTTTGTCATAAAGTGTGCCAAAATGAGATGGATACAGAAATGGAGCGACATAAACAATTTAACCAGTTTGTCAAACGTGGAGTTTTGATACGTGTTGTAATAAATACCTACATAATTTATGGCATCTAATAACACGCTAAAGTTTGTGCTGAATTAACTAGTTTGACGTGTCTAAAATTATTTATCTATAGTAAAGGATAGCTATAGTATGACTTTTAGTTGCAATGGATAGGTATACATAGTTTAGTGTATCGATACTCAGAGAACAAGAATATGCCACGAAAACGATGTTTTGAATGGTATCTGAAAAAAAGTTTTTCGGATGGGAAATCATCAAATAACTTCCCCCGCTCTGGAGTGACAGACTTTTACTGACTAAAATCCATATCCACGTCCCCTTTTGGTATCTCTTTCGAAGAACCCGCAACCCCGGCAGGTGAATGGCATACCTTGTGATATTATTTTCAACAGATGACATTCGAGTCTGTTCGATGTTGTTCTAGTTATTTCTTAATCTATTGAAAGGGTTTGCTGAAACGAATACGAGAAGTAAAATATCGTAAAAACTAAAAACAGAGGTTTTTTAGATTATAAATAAAACTTAATTCGCTAGTCCTTCACCTATATCGCGGATGGCAGTCACTTTGTCTAGTATGCACATATTTCACAAGTACATATCCACAAACACCCTGCTTCCTTTCATTCATCTCGTACTTAATGTATATAAATGATTCGGACGCCACTTCGCACGCGAATTCAGGGTCCTGATCGACCCCGTCAGTATGCGGAACCCAATGTGATTTGCATGTCAATGTGGTGTCTCCCAGGTGCGAAGACTGATACATAAGACTTGTGCATACCTAATCTGTAATGCATAGCTAGGACCTTGAGCAAAAAATCAATTCAATAAGTTTCGTTCTTAACTATGTTGTTTATTTAATTTGAGAAAATGTTTTCTTTTCACTTTTGCAACGCAAGGTAAATAAGTAAGTTTTCTTATATAAAAGTATATATGATTAACATTCAATTAACAATTGATAATTGAAAGCATTAATTAAATTATGTTTAATCTAACCTACATTTTCTTTACATTTTGGTACGAGAAAGAATATATTTCGAGCTTTCTTGTTGAAAAGTAATATATTAGTAGGACAAAAAAAAACATGTATTTTCAACTTGTCATGTCCCACAGCAAAGTATCAGGTACCAGGATTACATAAAAACAAGCAGCTTGTATGTAATTGTTCGCTGGTTGCGATACAGTATCGACCGACAAACAATAGCGGGTTGCAAATTGGAAACACAAAACGTTACACTAGAGAGATTTTATTATTTCCATACATCCCTATTGGTGTAAGTTTTATGAATAATGTCTCGGAATTTCCAAATAAATGTTTATTATATTTTTCTACTGACTGCAAAAAAGTCTGTTATTTCAATTGTTTCATTTAAAAATTTCATTTTTAAATCAAACACGGTTTAAATCAAAAATTCCTTTAAATATTTCAATTGAATAAAAAAAGATAGTGGTCGTCACTAAGGCAGGCCCAACTGACTAAAACCCACCCATATTCCTTCTATTGCCCTTTGCGTTCCGAGGCCGTGGTATCTCTTTCTAAGAACGCAACCCCGCGCAGGCGGAGGCCCTGGTAAGCCCTAGAAACACTGGCGTAATGATTTGGACTCGTTTCTTACTGATTAGCTGGATAAATGTGCGTTCGCGTTTGCGTGTGAATTTTGACATAAGTCTCATAGAAAAAACTACTATATGCTATACTATATACTATATACTAAACTTATTATATGTCAAAATACAACTATCCGTTAGCAAAACGAGTCGTTTCTGTTTATTGGAACCGGGCGTAAGACACACCACCGAGAGAGTTAGAAAAAAGGCCCAACCTGGGACCAAACAATAAAGTCTATCAAAGGAAAACGACACACGCGTATTCACAACTGAAAACGAGGAACCTAGCTAGGGCGCAGTCTTCCAAAGGACCAAAGGACCGCTGGCCCCAAGACTCATAGACCAAAAAAAAAACTAAAAAACATGCTTAAATTTTTAGACAAGGAATGTCCATTACAAGACTTTTCGGCTTAGTTCTTAAGTTTTCCGAATATCGAAATGAAGATTTACTGCCCTAAAAAATTTCTTTATTGGATAATGTCTCTCGACAACCTAGCCTACAAAATTGTCAGTGAAAATCTCATTACAGAGAAGATTCTTTCAAAAATCTGTACAGTTACTGGAAATAGGTATAGGAAAAACAAAAAAGAAGTATGTGTTACTACCATTGCTGTGAAATAAAGCGATTGAAAAAACTAACATAACTAAGCTTCAGACACCAGTCTGTAGTACAATACAATAACCTAGTCTTTCTTTTAACTAGAGTTCACATAGAACATATCACAATGATCTCTACTAATATTTTAAATCTACGATCACCTCCATGTCTTATAATGGTCACGTAAACTCATTTCTTATTTTATCGAAGCCAATTTTCCTTTGCTCTCAGACATTACCACTAACATTATAAACACACTAGCCACATCGATCCGGCTCGAAGGACCAACATAGCGAGAAACAGTTATTACTTCAAGTCTTCAATATATTGAAATAACAGAAAAGCTTAACTCTAAACCAACCTAGAAACAACACCATCCACCATCTTACAAGACGATCAGATAGAAACGTGACTGTCTTTGAATCTAACATCGGAAACAATTCCAATAAACACAAACAAGTATTGCAGCTTCACTGTAATAAACAAATAAACAGAAATAGATGCGTTTCTAAGATGTTTCAACGAATAATGTTGGTATTTGATTTAGATTGAATGGATAGACAAATGTCAGGTCCGCATGTAGTGAGTACTTGCATAATGAAATGATATTTGTACCTATGCATGTATATGCAAAATCGAAGCATGTCGCTTTGTGAAGTCATGAAGCGAGTGGAACGTTGAGGTATGCTTGCAGCTAGTAAAAGCTTTTAGGTTCCGTTCTGGCGTCAAATAACGAATCGGTATGGAAATTTGATCTTAAATTGAGAGTAAGTTAGAACCATTTTACAACTTAACTAAAAGGAAAGACCTGTTAGTTAAGTTTAGTTTTAACTTATTTTAAAAAGATGAAATAATGTTTGATTTTGACTTTTGCTACGCAAAGTTTATAAATATATATAATAAACATTAAATTATTAAAAATAAACATTATAAAAGATAAATTGATTGATATTTTGTTGGAATACTTTTTATAAGAGATAATTGATAGCATTAATTAAATTCTGTTTTATCAGACCTAGTACTGCCAAAAGTTAGCTTTATAAGAGCAAGCTAACACCAATACATAGATTCTTTTTATATTTTAAATAATAATATAATAATTTATTTCTCTACTGATGAAAACTATATGTTAAAATTAACTTAAAAGTAAATAGTTACCCTTCCATTCCAACTTAATGTGCCAGTCCTATTATTAGGTTTTAAAAGAACTCCAGCTTTTTCATCCGTATAAATAATATATCAGTAATCCGAAGTATCCCGGAGTTAGCTAAAACTCTCAAAGAGTCGCCTGCACTAATTAATTGGGTCTATTTATACTTCTGATACCGTGCGAACTTCCTATCGACGTTATAGACTTTTGTCGATTGGTATCGTGTTTGTGAAGTGTTTGAGATTAAAAGTAAAGTTGTATAAAACAAGTGCACCGTTGATCAGTATTGACATTTTTTATATATTTATTCTTTTTCACCACTGGGCAAACTGAGTATCTTTCCAGATACTCAATTCGTGCAACACCGCGAACCAACCACCACAGCCACTTCTTTCTAGTTCATTAAATGTGGCTAGATGATAAGCTGATTGTTAAATCACAAGATTTGATACATGTGTACAAAATCTAATAAAGAAGCTTTCATCTTGAAAAAAAAAGATTATTTAAACGTCTTTCTACAAATTAAAATAATTCAAATATATGGTGACCAATTCAGTGTTAAAACCTTATTTGTGTAAGTAATGTAAATATTTCGATTCCAGCATTACAATCCGGTTGCCAGGAGTGCTAGAGTTTAAAGACACTTGTAAAGGGAGATAGATATACAGCCTTTATGCAGCTTTAAATGAAATGTAGGAAATTGCCGTAATATTTTGTTCGTATATATACTTACACAAGTACTTGTACATATAACTTACCTACTTAGCCAAATAGAGTGATGGAGCTGCTTAGTGCCCAGTTGATGGCAATAGAGTCGCCCCCTATTATATGGGCCTTAAATATAACTGAACGAAATATGGGAATACAATGAAGTACACCTCTACCTAACTCTACGGGGATTACAGCCGTGGTGTTATGTTTTTCAAGTATGTATTTTCTCATTTGTTTTCAAACACTACTTTGCTCCATTCCATTCATCCAGTTTTCAGCAGAATAAAACTAAACTTTTTACATCACAAACAAGTACGGTATCTTCTTTCTTGAAATACGTTCAACAATTATATTTATTCATTCCAAGTATTGTACAAAGTGTCATTAGGTTTTTTATCGCAGAAATTTCTCAATAGAGGCCATTAGACTAATTTTGCGTCGTTTGATGGCATTATACTTGTGCACGACAGACGCCCGAACGAATGGCATGTAATTATACGTTATCTTAATACATAAGTTATAGAGTATATAAGTCTTAAAGTATATAAGTTTTAGTGTATATAAGTTCTAATAAATGTGTTATTGTGTTGTTTTTTATTGCCACCAGAGGCGCCACTTATAGTATAAGCTTAGCTATAAAGAAACTTTACCGTAAAGAGAACCGTTTTGTATTTTTGTAATTTTAAGGTGTAATTAATGATAGAAATACGCAGATTTTTGTAAATAGATTAAGATAAATATTAGGGAAATAAATAATGTAAATAGAGGTCTTGCCGTGGAAAATGGCCACAGTAGGTTTTTGTGGACAAAAGGGTCCCTTGCGCCTGATTGGTCAGAGGTTTGGGCATTAGTGCCGTGTGCAAAATTGTAACACTCTGATTGGTCAGGCGCAAACCAAATTAGGGTATAAAAAGAGGGCCATTTTTTATGGTAGGGCATTCCGAATTGAGTATCCAGAGGAAATAATACACGACGAAACTAAGAAGATCTTTTATTTCCCAAGAAGAACCTGCGTCCCCACTCTGCTCCAGTCGTCATCCTGCCGCCGTTTTACCCCCGGCTAGCTTCATGTTAAATAAGCTCCTGAGCGATCCCGTCACGTTCAATACTCGCCCCCCTATTATACAATAACTGGCAAAATAAATATTTATTTTGGCCTTTACACCCACAATAGAAAATATTGCCAATTATTTATCGTTCTAAAAGCAACCAAGCATCAAACACCATTGTGTAGTCAAAATAGATCAATATCAAATGTATAACAACGTGATAGGCAACAAACGTAATAGGCCCCTCATTTGGTACCAAAATAGAATATCTTAGAATTTTTCTTATTTTGTCCTCTTACACACCCACAAACATTCTGTGCTAGCCATAGGTAAAAGACTTTCAGTGGGAGCTTTTTTTATTATAGTCATGGAAATATAAGCACAATATGAACGTGAGCGGAAACGACTAATTTTGGAGCACCTTAACGGGGTTGCGGGTTGTTCGAAAGAGATACCGCGGCCCCGAAACATAAAGGGCAATAGAAGGAACATGGGTGGGTTTTAGTCAGTACAAGTCTGACACTCCCCTCCGCTCCGCCCAAAGCAGGGGAAGTTTACCAAGTTTTTATGGTAAGGGGATGATTTACCATCCGTTAAAAAAAGCATGGGAAAAAGATGTGTTTTTAAGAAATGTATGAGCGTGGGAAAGTGTGTGAATGAGAAATAGTGAAAAATAATGGCCCGAAAATCTTATACTACTAAATGAGCAATACTTCTATAGTTGCAATCAAAAATGGCTATACCGATTCAACTAGGTCTCATGTCTGGGATATTATTCTCTTTTTTTACCTGAGCTCAGTGTCTCAGGCACTCGTATACTATGTAGAGAGCTAAAACACACAACAAAACCTGAAAAAAAACCAAAGGAATTTCATCCCTCAAATTCATGTTATCAGCTTAATTAACTTACCTTTAAATAGATTCGCAGAGTCTTATCAGTTGTCACTCAAGTAATGTATTTGATACCGTCATATTAAGTACATTACCTGAAATCAAAGAAATAAATAGTTATAAATCATTCACAAAGCAAAGCAAAGCAAAAACGACGTAAAAACCTTTTTGTCAAATTTCTATAAACACAAATATGGCTATTTTGTCACCTTCTTTTTGCTCGCCTGTCAGCAAGATTTTTCTTATAAATACAGACATGCAAAGCAAGTGTGTACCTTTCAATAATGTAGAATTAAATAAGGATGGTATTTAAAAGTACTTCAATTTATTCCCATTTCATTTACCTAATTTTGCCTGTGTTCCACCAAATATACTGAATGTGCACCAAAATATGTTAATTAAAATATGTCATAACGAGCATCTATTTAACAACTGTTGCAAATTTGTAAAAATAGTAATACACCTAATTTTAAAAACAAGCATTTATTTTTTTAGTTTTACTTCAGATAATGCACTGCAATAGTTATTGTTACAATGGAATATTTGCAGCGCACTACAATAAAAAAGTGTTATATCTTGGTGTTAATTTGGAATTTCATCAATTTTCTATTGATGCAAGTCGTTGCTGGTTAGGAGAGATAGAATATTTACAGTGCACTACATTAAAAAAGAGTTATGTCTTGGTGTTAATTTGGAATTTGTTTGATATAACATATTTTGTTGGCCGAGTAGTTTAATTATAGTAAAACAATTAAACGGGTTTAAGATCAATATTTTAGAAATGCATACATAGATGTACCTTAAGATTTTTGGTGAACACAAAAATATTATCCATTAAATAATATATTATTTGCTGCGGAGAAACTCAAGCACAAATATAGTAACCACATTTTCGAGCCGTTTAGGGTTGAAACCATTAGACGGCGGTAGTGCAAGTGCTCACAACGTCTTCAAGGAAATTTCAAAACGTTTAGTTGACACTTCCCGTGACCCAAAGACTAGCTTTTACCTCAGCTAGAGGCTCTGCCATACAACGTGGCAACGCCGCCAATCTCTTGGGGACATTATGAGGAAACCAATTTTGTGTTGTGTTATATGTATGTTGCTGTCTTCTGTGACTGTTTGTTATTTTATTGGTAAGTTCCCTTCGTTTTTTTAGTACGTTTATAATTTTATTACTATTGGTCATGAAGTTATTTTTTTCTTTTTTCAGAGAAATGTTGCCCCACACTAGGAAGTTCTCCCGTATTGTGGGGGTGCGTTAACAAACATTTAAATTCACATCATGTACGACCAGCTAGACCCGGAACAACTACCTACAGGTAGTTATACAAATATTCATTCCGTGCGGAGATTGAACCCGCGACACGCAGCTACTGCGACAACCGTGCCATCAATGCCTTTTGTTTTATAGTTTAATGTTAAGTTTAAAGTTAGTAGGGCTCTGTAAATCGTATCTAGTCCATGGTTAAAAGGCAAAAATCAAGTTCCTGATAAACCACTGGCTGGGAATACCCGTTAAACTATACTTTTATTGAATTGTTCGTTGAATGTGCCTAAACAGAGTCAGGACTATCAGAATCGTTTATCTTTTTTTCTAAACTTTGGTTCGTTTATGTTTTATTTTAAAAATTTCACTTTAAAAAAAACATGAATTTAAGTAAACATTAATTAAGTAAACAGATTTTAGTCTTGATATTTAATTGCATAATGTATTCTTATTCTATAAAAAATATCGACAATTCAAGGTGGATAGTCGATATTTTATTTATAAATAAATCTCTAAAAATGTCTAACTTCATGTAACGCCCAAACTCCTATCACAAACAACTTTCTTTCTTGTCCTAAACGGCAAATGGGTCCACCCTTTATAGCAGAACTTTTTATGTCATAATTTTATTTTGCATAACAACGGATAGCATAAACTTCATTTCGCAGAAAATTGTTTGGCAGACACTCATTTATCATACATTCAAAACTCATAGTTTTGTAAGTCAGAATCATCTCTAGACATAAATTTCATATGCATAATATTTAAAAAGTAGAAACATCATATCGCAGAAAGTTCACAGCCAGAATCGTCTTTTAGCATATTTTTCATATCGATAATCATTAAACGGCAGAATTGTCATATCGCAGAAAGTTTATAGTTAGAATCATCTTTGTCATTATTTGTTGTCATTTATTTAATTATATTTTTTTAAATAATGTCATTAATTTGAATATATTATTTAATTTAATTTGAAATAATGTCATTTAATTCAATAAGTAATTATAATAATAAAGCTTCTTTATTTCAGTATAAAAGTATGTTTTACATTTCAAAGTGTTGGTAGATTATTTAAACTAGGTTAGTTTATAATTATGTTTGTTATATACTATATTTCTAGCTGTTCCTTTTACACGAACCCCTTTCGGGTAAAAGCCTCCTCTAATTCCTTCCATTTGTCTCTATTTTGGGAAAATAAGTAATTATCATAATCTAAATAGTTCAGTTCCGGGTAACCTACTAAAAACAATCCCTTTTTTTCTATTAATGCAAGTCGTTTCTTTGATAGAAAATTTGTTGTTTCTAATGCAAGTCGTTTCTGGCACTCGCCGGCCGCTGCCGCGGCACCGCTCGCTTCGCTCGCTCGGCTCGTGCGTACAAGGTCACAGTTTTAACCTAACCTAACCTACCCATTTTTTGTTTAGGAATTAACCTAGTCTAAATAGTTGAAATTCGGGTAACCTACTAAAAACAATATCTTTTTTTCTATATAAGTAATTCCCAAGATTCTTATTTTTATCTTAAGAGTTTTTGGAAATAATTGTAACTCACTGTATCGGTTCCCGCCAAAATATTGGAAACTCACAATAAATAACAACCATGGTAAATATCCCGTTTTTTAACCCTTAAAAAGAAATGTTAATGACCATGTCAGTGTAAAGACTTACATGCCTATTAAAGTATTCTTAATGAAATTCGGCCATCTGCATAGTATGCCAAGTGAAATTATACCAAATAATCATCGCTCTAAATGAACATTATGCCATACGATATTATGCCAAATTTGAACTCTGCCAATCGTAATTATACTAAATGTAATTCTGCCATCCCAAAAGTATGCCATTATAAATTCGAAGTTTTAAACATTATGCCAAACGATAATTATATCAAATATTTTTTCTGCCTTTAAAATGTTCGTTTAAAGAAAATTATGCGAAGTGTGTTATGCCAAAAAAAATTCGGAGCATCAAGATTCTGCCAGATAGAGGGAACCCACGGCAAATAATGATCATTAAATATCATTCAAGACTTACAAGAAATCTTTCGCTGACTAATACGTAGTAGCCATGTGATATAATATTTGTTCTTTGCAAACACCGCTTCATTTAGCAATGATCTTATTATGCGACCGTAAAGGTTAGTTTACACCAACGACCGAAAAGGTTATTGGGTAAATCAGCCCATAAAAACCGTTTATACGCACTGAGTTCATTTTTGTTTATAAAAATATGAAAGGTAGTGACGGAGCAACACTCTCGGTGTCAAGAACAGAATAAAAGAGATTATTACATTTAAATGGTTTATTAAAATATTTTCATTATCCTTTCACAAACATTATATTAAACATACTAAATAACTTACAAATAAATTAAAAAATAGCGTCAAAAAATTCGTCCTCAACGCTATCAGTTGGCAACGTCCCCAAGAGACTGGCCGCGTTGCCACGTTGTATGGCAACGCTAAGCCTCTGGCCAAAGTAAAAGCCAGCCCTTGGGTCACGGGAAGTGTCAACCAAACGTTTTGATATTTCCTTAAACAGGCTGTGAGCACAAGGACCCCACGGTCCCAGAGTTTCAACCCCAAACGGCTCGAAAATATAGTTACCAATAAGGTTACTATATTTACGCCGCTTGAGGTTCTCTGCAGCCGCAGCAGCAGCGCCAGCGCAGCACGAAGAGCTAGGAAGATGGGATGGCGCAAGAGTATCGACGCACGTTGCGTCCCACACTAAAGGCCTACCCAACTTCCACGGAAACAAAGACATACCGTCCGGTCTTTTGCCATCGTCGCGTGCCAAGCCATTGGGTTCTAAAACAGCTGGAACGCCGACGGTGACAAGAGCTCGACGGATGATGTCATTAATATTCGCGTGCCGCGCAAAACGGCCCGCACTTCGGCTGCATGATAGACCGTGGTGTCCAAGGCTGTTGACTACTTCACCACAATGACAGCGATGAGGAGAACAACAAGGAGCACCTAAACGTAAGGTAGCAGCGAGGCGGAAAGTAGTGTCATCGAATAAAGTGCCTATGCTCGACGACGGTAGTGCGTTAAGCCAAAGACCCGACTCCCACTTGCTCACAGCCAAAAGGCGCGCACGCTCAGCAGTAGTAGCAGACGTGTTCAGTAGATTATTCTGAACTACTCTGCAGAGCGGCTCGTCCCACTGTCTCTGAGAAAATGGTTTGTCGGGTTGTTCAGTGCTCGGACAAGCGATTTTCCAAGCATCCTTAGCCTCGGAGAAGCACGGCACATCAAAATCAATCAGTGTGGAAGCCAGGATATTCCTGATTAATTTTTCAGTACCGTGGACCGAGGATAAGAAAGCTGGTAGACTAATACTAGAAATTTTACGGACGCCGAGTCCTCCCAAACGAATGGGAAGAGTGGCTTGAGCCCAAGCTCGGTCGTCCAGAGCCACATTTAAAATCAAAGATAAAGTATGTCTGATAATTTGATCCATTTTGTCCAAAAGATGAGTGTGCTTCCATAAAGGGGAAGCACGTAGGAAATATGTTAATTTAGGGCCAAAACAGCAGTAACGAATTATAGTAATAGCCGAATGCATGTTAATTTGGAGCAATCTTTCTGAGGCATCATTAAATTTTTGGATTTTTTCATCAATAAAATCTAGAAAGGAATTCTCGAAGATAGGAGACCCAAGGAGACGAAGAGAACTTTTATCAATAATTTTGATATCTGGGGCTATTGTGTTGAATTTTGATAAAGTCAGTTCTTTGTCGGTGCTGTCCGCTAAATATAACTCACATTTGGAAAGATTGAGATCAAGGCCAATAGAATGAAGTTCTTTTTTTAAAAAAATTAGGTCTCTTAAAACTGTATCCACATCGCCGCCCAAGGTTCCATCATCGAGGTACCAAACGTTAAATTTGGAATTTAGCTGTCTAATGATTGGGTGGATAGCTAAACTAAAAATCACTGGCCCAAGTGGGTCACCTTGTTGACAGCCAACAGCAGATTTCAAGAGGTTGTCCCGATATAATAATTTAGATGGGTGTCTGTAACATTGCCAAAGAAAACTGTAAATTTGGGGTAATTCTTGTTTAATTGCTGTTAACAAGGTATCCCTATTAACTGAATTGAAGGCATTCTTTATATCAACCTTCAGGATGACCTCACCTTTACCAGAATTTAGGTAGGTCGATAAAGCATGTACGGCAGCCTCACAGCCCCCTTTGGATCCGTAACCTAGCTGCAGGGGCTGAAATTTTTCCGAAACAACCTCACCATAAAATTTACAGCAAATCTTGGCTGCCATACGGCGATAAGTAGTGCCCACAGCAATGGGGCGTATGCCGCCATCTCTTTTATGTAGGGCGCATAAATTTGCACCATACAGAACGTCGATGACGGCCTCGTTCACCTTTCCGGAGAGCATGAGGTTAATCAGAGCCGTAAGCTCCCTCAGGAGCAACTCACCAGCTTCTCCAGCGCCTGAGCAGATAAGGTCCTTTAGGTGCTGAGGGCTAAGCCCATCCAGGCCGCCGGCGGATCCACTCCGGAAGGAGCAAACGGCTGTGACCACCTCTCGACCTGTAATGGTGAGGGTGTGAAGATCCGAATCAGGAGGGTCGGGAAAAGAAAGGGCATCCGCTGGGGCAGGGTGTTTTGTCTCCAGAGCTGTCAGAGTTTCTGGAGAGCACGGTGCCACCACATCACTACTGAAGAGAATCCTGGCTGCGCCGCTAATGTCACCTTCCCCCAACTTAGATTCCACTAGATGGGTTATACCTCTTGAAGAGGTATATCCTTGAGTCGGTATTTTTGTATCAAAATTTTGAGCCGAAATGTTACAATTATCTTTAACTTGAGCCGTTAAAGTTTTTTTGTTTGCCAATTTTTTTTGAACGTGTAGAATACGGTAAGGGAAGGTTAGCAACTGTTCCCAAGCACTTTGCGAGTTTTCCCGGACTACAAGGCTTACGCAACCAGCTAGGTTTTGTGCGACTATAGGCCTAGCGCCGCGGGGTATTCGCTTTAAAACAGGAACAGAGTTTTTGAATTTGCAAAGGGTTTTCCAGAACGGGTCGAAAGTGGATGTAGCTGATGAAGGGGGTGGAGGATTTGAGACAGGGTCTGAGGTGAGTGTATTTACTCTATGTACTTTACCAATATGCACACTCAGACCCCGCTTACCTTTGAAAAATCGTGCTTGGGTACAGAGCGGGCATCTCTCCAGGGTAATCAGCGATGTCGAAGGTTGACTAGCACTATTACCTACCACATCGCTGCTATTGCTACTCATTATGCCTTAAAAAATAAACTTAAAAACTAAAACTTTAATATTAAGTATAAAAAATAAAAACAGTTTTAAAAATACACAGCACACACAGCACAGGCGGCGTTGTTGCAGCAGACGCCAAGTCACTGGCACGTCCTGGACGGGAACTGAGCACGCGTCTTCTGTTGTGTTGCTCTTCTTCAACTAGGAGTTTGGGACGGGAGGGCACAGTTTGGCGGCTATAGGGAGTCCAGGCGCGTCCGCTGCACCGCCAGCAGAGCTGATTGCTGCTGCAGGCTCTTGCGGAGACCTTCCAATGTCTGAAGGACCTGTATGTGCCACCATCGTTGTAGCAATACTGAGAGATATGGCACTAATTCATAATAAATATTATTGTTAATATTGCTTATTCATATGAACATTTGCAAAACATCGACCCCTATTTTGAAATTCACTACAAAAGTTACAAAATCTACTATCGGGGCGAAGATGAAATATTATTCCGAAAAGACTATTCAAAATGCAGGTTCAGTAAAATTGGCACAGGCTAGGCTCTGGTAATCACTTTTTGATTATATTATTTGTGTATAATATTATATATTTGTGTTGACGTTCCAGTCTCCGTCACTGTCACTCGTATATCGTATATATTTAAAATGATTTAAATGGTTAATCCATTATATTATTTGGGTTAACCTTTATAATGGCTAATCAAACATTTGGGATAGTCCCAACTAGTTGACGTTTTAACCCGATTAATTGGTCCCTGCTATCAGCAAATAGGCTACATGAAGACTATATACCAAATTTCAAATCACGACTTGCAACTAAACTTGCCGGTTCATACACGTAAAGTAAAACTAAAACCCAACCCAATACTAGAACAAAGGCTATGCAGATAAATGATTGTAAGAAAAATCGAAAACATCATTTAAACACATGTGACGTCATTTCAAACCATTCTGAACGTTCCTTATTTCGGTCACGTAGCAGTCATTGACCTGTTCCTTTATTGTGTTCTCCGCCAATTTCACTCCCTCTTTAAGGGCCCATACATAAAACGTTTCGCAAATAGTACCGTGCAGTTATGTAGTCGTATCTGTAATTTAGAAAAGAAGTTTCAAATAATGTCCTTGTTTCCTTTCAAATTAAGTTCAAACATATCTTATCTTATATTTATGTTGAAATTTCAAAATATTTATGTTAAATTTTAACAAAAGGTACATAAGGTGCTAGGCCGGGTCATGGTCTACATTTACGACAAACTTCGTCGAAATCAATCCCTTAAAGCGTGACAAGTTGACAGACAAACAGGCATAGTTACTTTTTCAAATATGTATCATATTTGTAAGGAAATATAACTAATCCTTATTCCAAAAAGAGAATTCTCCTATATCATTTAAATCGCAACCAATAATGTACCATTCTATTAACAAAAATATCCTTAAAAACTTTCCACATCACTTGGACTACATCCAAACTAAAGATTGCTTTCAAAATTACCCGATAATTTACATCATAAAACACAAAAGAACGTCCGATCGAAAAGCGATCGCGACATTAACTCGATATGTAACTACCGCACAATGGCAATGGAAAAATTATTGAACTACCCCCAAACGGAATCGAAAATTGTTTTCGTAATGTTCTTTCTGTCTTTTGTCTGTTTGCAAAATTCATTACTATCGGGAATTGCATATTGAATTGCAGAAACAATATTATATCAAGGTTTCAATTACAGAAATCTAATCATCTAGGATTACGAAAGTGAAGCGCAAGGAGCACTTTGTTTAATAAATAACTATTAATGTCATTGTAATACGATTTCTGAATCTATTGAACAAAATATTTAACATGTTGTAAAAACAAGGATTACTGATATGTCTTATTCAGTATGACGTATGTCCCCACGTCTATACATCATAGAAAGCGATGGAACACACTAAACTTGGGGCTGAATTCTGGACCCGCTAAGAAGAAGCAGTCTATGTCTAGGTAGGTTCTATCGTAGCTACCATAACATAACTTACTATTTTTGTTATTTTTTAATGTTTTGTTTTCTATCATTTTAGCAACTTTTTTTTAAGAATTTGTGATAAAATGAATATAAACGGTACAAAACACTGACCCTGACTGCCGGTAGCTTGGATCCTGTTCCCAATACCGATGGGTTACTATTTTTGTTATTTTTTAATGTTTTGTTTTCTATCATTTTAGCAACTTTTTTTTAATAATTTGTGATAAAATGAATAAACGGTACAAAACACTGACCCTGACTGCCGGTAGCTTGGATCCTGTTCCCAATACCGATGGGTTACTATTTTTGTTATTTTTTAATGTTATGATTTCTATCATTTTAGAACTTTTTTTTAATAATTTGTGATAAAATGAATAAACGGTACAAAACACTGACCCTGACTGCCGGTAGCTTGGATCCTGTTCCCAATACCGATGGGTTACTATTTTTGTTATTTTTTAATGTTTTGTTTTCTATAATTTTAGCAATTTTTTTTTAATAATTTGTGATAAAATGAATAAACGGTACAAAACACTGACCCTGACTGCCGGTAGCTTGGATCCTGTTCCCGATACCGATGGGTTACTATTTTTGTTATTTTTTAATGTTTTGTTTTCTATCATTTTAGCAACTTTTTTTTTAATAATTTGTTATAAAATGAATAAACGGTACAAAACACTGACCCTGACTGCCAGTAGCTTGGATCCTGTTCCCAATACCGATGGGTTACTATTTTTGTTATTTTTTAATGTTTTGTTTTCTATCATTTTAGCAACTTTTTTTTTTAATAATTTGTGATAAAATGAATAAACGGTACAAAACACTGACCCTGACTGCCAGTAGCTTGGATCCTGTTCCCGATACCGATGGGTTACTATTATTGTTATTTTTTAATGTTTTGTTTTCTATCATTTTAGCAACTCTTTTTTTAATAATTTGTGATAAAATGAATAAACACAAAAAAATATGTGTAAAATTGAATAAAACTTTATTTTTGTATGTAATTGTTAACTATTAATACATTTATTAATAGCTAACAATTACTTACTCTATAAAATCATCAATACCTACCAAGAGCCCTCATGTAATCTGAAGAAACTGATTTATTACATCAAAAAACCAGCTTAATCGGCAAGAAGAAAATATATTCGACAACTTAATGATGGCAGTGAATCAACATTAACTTTTTGTCGCCGCAGCAAATGATGGTAACTTAGAGCGTTATCACACTGACGAATTGCTAGCGATTTTCTAACGTGACGTTCTGTGAACGGACTTTCCGCGGTTGGGAAGCGACCAAGTCGTGAATACGCGATGAGTTGTGCCCGATTTTACAATATTGTACACTCGCTTGACTCGTTGTTGTGAGTGACGAAAACGTGTCACCGCAATTTCGTGATGTCGCACATACGGGCTCTGTCTGTGGTCCTCGCATTGTGACAGATATTTCAGCACATTATCTTTCAAAGTCCGCGGTCCGCAGTTTGGTTTGCTCTCCAGTATGTTCGGAATACCGCATCTTTTAAAAGTCGACTCGCTGAAAATACGTTTTAAATCACCTGTGTGGTAATGCTTTTACAGAAACCGCCATATTTGGATTCCCTCGGACAAATTGTACCATTTGTCTACCGCATTCGAACTAACATGGATGGCGAAATGTCTGGAAAAACTCAACTAATGCAATTGCTGAAGTTTAAAATGTGATTCAGTCATTTGGAGAAATTGTCGTAACTTTTATGTTGATAAAGTTTCAAATGCTTTGATTTGTCTTAAAATATGTTTTTTACGCTTAATGTTAAAGTAGGATTATTTTGAAAATAACAACATCTCATATATGCATGAGATGTTGTGTATGTTTACAATAAAACTCTTTTGACAGCTTGGCCATTGAAAATAATAATATCATTCAAACTTGAAACAAAAAATAATAGATGTAGATACTTGAAAATCGAGACGGATAACCACTTTCTGAATCAAGTAACTGAAGTTAAGAACTTACTTTGTCTTCTTCTTGTTTGCTCTCTTAATGCTAAGAATCATGAGTATGTTTCAACTAGTCAACAGTTTTTCTCTGCATATTACAATCACTGGCCTGATGGAGTGTGATGTTAATAGGTATGTAGAATTGTTTGGACATTTTATTAAACTACGGTTTTGGGCATCGGCCCCTAAAGCTTTTCTCTTCTATGTTTCCAGTCAGCATACGTTACAATTTGTTCGTACCTCTGTGGGCAATGTGACCAAAGTATCTCTCGGCACGCTGCAGGTGGGTTGAAGATAGTGTAGATAGTTTTTGAAAACTGAAACATTTGTGAGGGATCATTCAATCCTTAACAGCCAGTGCCAGCATCCCACTTCAGAGGAGTAGATAACTTATTTTTTTTTTGATTTGATTACATTATTGAAACTTAGTTTTGAATTTCGATGGAAACACTTTAAAATGTAATTAATGAAATCAGAAACTGGTTAAACGTATACCAGCTTACACGAGCAATAAACCTAAAGCCGCTATAAATTCAAACTGTGATAGCTCAGTGCCAATAACCCTTATAAAACAAAGTACCGTTACATAGTTGAAAGACACCGATGCATTGAATTGTAAATACGAATAGTTGAATAATTTACATAGTTTACAATACGATGAACAACTTTACCTTTACATGAATTGTATCGGTATGAGAGCAGTCTTCCACAATTCACTTTTTTTCCTTATTTCATTCCTGAAAAAAACTATGCTGGGGAAGAAAAATGCAAGAAAACGTTGAAACTGCTAACATTCTATATTGAGAACAGCTTCTCACTCTCTAATTTCGAGTTTAGCAGTGTCATAAATTGTAGCTTGTGAGTAACTCAGTTACCATTGTTATTAAGTAAGGCAATTAAAACACAATATAAAAATTAGTGAAGGTAAGCACTTTGCCAATGTCATCGTAGCACGGTAAGAGTTAAGTCGTACCTACTACAAAGAGCGCTAAGCCGTAGCGCATTGCTACGCCGTAGCGCGTTGCTACGCCGTAGCACGATGCTACACTTGAGTTGTGTAGCGATGCGCTTTTAGTTTAGCAAGAGCATAAGTAAGTTTTTTTTAGTAAAAATATTAGTTTTGCTAAACATATTTTAAGAATTTATTCAAGTTTTTGGATGATATTGAGCGTCTTGCAAGTGAATAAAGAAAAATTCTATAAGAAAATAGTATTTTCGATTTTAAAAATACTCATGCTAGGGTCTCAAAATCTTGTTTTTATAGCCACATAAAAACAATAGCTATATTTGCTTTTGTAATATAAACCTTCTAATTGTTAATTGAATTTAAAGTAATTGTCAACTCTCAGAGAATTGATACTAGATTCTACCTTAAGCCTAACTAATAACAAAGTAATTTAGAAACTCGTTCAGGACATTAAAGGCAATTGAATGGCACAGCTGAGCCAAGTAGATGTCCTTGAAAACAACTTGAATAGTATCGCAATGTATTCGTTAATATGCATTGTTACTTTATGTTACAAACCTTAAAATCTATTTTGATTTTAAGTTCAACATAAATAATAATAATAACAATGATTGACGTATATGTATCACACATATTATTTCTGGCTGTTCTCAACTAGCTAACGGCAGGTACTTTCACAGGTACAAACAATTATGTGCCCTGTCAAGACCACGTCTATCATTACTGACAGGACTATCGTCGCCAATAATTCCGACTTAATGGTGATCAGCGCGCTGCGCCATAATAATCGATGTTACCATCCCGCATAACGAAAACCTCGTGAAAGCTGAGAAAGAGAATCGCATTTTATTTTTATCGCAAAAATCATTACTCGTTTTGAGTTTTGATACACTCAGGTTCAAGAAAATATAATTAACTAGCTTCCGAACGCGACTTCGTGCGCATGGCATAGTTACTAACGCTAACTTTAAGCCGCGTGATGATCGAAAAAAAAATATATTTTTGCTCTCCTATGTCCGTCTCCAGGTTCCCAACTATCTCTGTACCAAAATTCATCAAAATTGGTTTGACCATTTAGGCGTGACAAATAAACAAACTCACTTTTGCTTTTATAATATTAGTAAGGATTAATTTAAGACTGGGCCCAATTAGAGCCAGCTTCGCCACTAGCGTCTGTATAAGCTTGTCAATTTTATAAAAACCACAGCATCACATCACTGTCACTACTACTAAAAATAGCCTTCCAAAACATTTACACGATATTCAAGTACCTCATTACTGACATTTAAAATCGTCAATATAACACGAGTATTCTTTACTCAAAATCGAATAAGTAGGGTGGAGGAAATAAGGAAGCGCGAGCATCAGAAGGCGAGACATATATCCAATACATATTATGATAACACGCGTTTGTACCACTTATGTACTTTCCGACCAGATCGTTTATAGAACTAATTACATAATGATTTGTTTATCAGCCTCTTCTACAATTATTTATTGATCCACTTTTTTACTTAGTATAAAATGAAATCATTTCTGCTGACTGTTATACTACTCAACGGATTGCAATGCAGTTTCAGCAGCAATAGATAGCGTGATTCAAGAGGAAGGTTTACATGTATAATGTTAGTATCTACATTACATCCATCTGAAGCCGGGCGTGTCACCAGTGAATAATAAATCATTTTTGTCAGATTCATGATCCACGAGATGTTTCCAATCCATTCAAAGGTTGTATGGAAGGTATGGCTATCAGCAATAAAACTACCACCATAGAATGGAAACCGTAAAACAGTTGTGTTTAAATTCTTGTGTACAATAAAGATATTCTATTCTATGTATTCAATCGAAAGAAAAGAAGATGCGAAACAAAATCTATTCGATAACATTTTACATATTAGACTAATTTCACATACAGTATGAATTTCAATAGACTACCTCATAAGAACCGCTCCATGCGAGTATTTAAATAATGCAATTAAATCCAAAACAGGCGAGTAACTGAACAAAGCTGTAAGTTATCACGTGTCGCATAAAAGCAAAACTCAAGCAAAGTCAAGTAAACCAGTTACCCAGAATACCTAGGAATTTCAATCACAATACTTAGCGTCACCTAAATACGACGTTGACGCTGAAATTCTGTTTATATTCCTCACGCCGACGATCTCATATCGACGGCAGGCGCCAGATATGAGAAATTGTTACCGACTTCCAATATTGAAACGATTTCAAATTATGATTTATAGTGAGAATTGTCGCTCAAGAATTTCTTGGTAACTCGGATAAACCAGGTAGAAATTCATGCTCCAAATTCAAACTCTTTTCTACTGAAGATTGTCGACCTTTTGATTCTAGTATTCAATTCGACACAAGGATTGTAAAACAAAGCCTTTTATTAAGACATTATTATTTCAAAATATCATATATTTACTATCAACATCCTGAAATAAATCTTTCGTTTTAACTCAAATAACAAACGAATACTATTTCGTACCATCGACAAACAAACACAAATAAAATAGAAATTCAATGAAACTTTTTTTATCAAAATAATTTCACTTTCGGTATTTTTTTAGTCCGCCTAAAGCGAACCATTACAAAGCAACTAGCTTTGTAATGGTTCGCTTTAGGCGTAACATCAACAAATCGACGACACGGTTGGCGCAGTGGCAGTTGGAGTGCTCCGCTACGTGTCGCGGATTCGTTCCCCGCACGGAACAAATATTTGTATGACCTACAGATATTTCTTCCGGGTCTTGCTGTTTGTGTATGTGAGTTTAAATGTTTGTAAACGTACCCACGATACAAGAGAAATTCTTAGTGTGTGGCAACATTAAAAAAAAATATATCACGCCTGTGATCCGCGAAGGGTTAGGCAGAGCTGTGTTTAATAGCACAGCCCTATTTCTCCAGTTATTTTTAGTCCCGTGTGATAGGGGAGGAATGTATTGTCAACAACCGGCCATGAATTTAGACTCAGTGGGTGCTTCTGAGTTTTTGTTTTTATTCGAATTTTATTTATGTACTAGCTGTGACTAGCAGTTATGTTGGCCGAGTCTCAGAACTGCATTATATGCATAATATTTTATCCATTCTATCAAGCCGTTTCGGAGGAGTATGGGAACGAACATTGTGACACGAGAATTTTATATATTAGATTTGTCAGATCAGTACAATCCAATATTGTTAGTAAAGGCATAAACCACTTAAAGGAGGCCGGCGAAATTGGACCCACATTATTTATAAATTAACGAAGTATCGTTCACTTGCGAGTTAATGTTTATTATAACTAAGAGTTTATAGGAAGATTATCTAAAAAATATTGAATGACTAGATCTTGGATATTAAAAGTTAGAAAAGACTTTTATTTTCTTAAAAATTAGTCATCATGCAGTTATTGAACGCACCGTGTTTCGAATTACATTCCAACCTACTCTTAATGTGATTTATATTCTCACACTAGTGGATGTTTACGGTTGTAATTTTTTTTAATAAATGAAACTTGTAAAATATAAAAAAAATATATACAAACGTTAATATTAAACATGCGTTCACATTTTTTTTTTACAAAAATGTTAAAATAATAACGATTATTTATGATAACGTAGAATGAAACGTTATGCTGTCAATATGAACTGACTGTTAGTGTCAAAACTATTTCGTATTAGGGATGCAACATCGCTCATAAAAAAACATCGATATTAAAACATCGATATTTTTTAAATTGAAACACCGATGCTAAAACATCGGTTGATAAGTCGTTTTTTTGTCAATACATGTATGTTTTGTTTGTTGTGCAAGCAATCTAAAAGCTATATAAAAGATAGGTGTCTTTGTAAACGATTAATTGGTGTGAAAAAGGTAATAAAGTTGAACAAATTCTGTAGAAATATGTATGAATGTAGAAGGAATGATGGGGTTAAAATTCATATTTACAAGTGTACCTCGCATTTAAATAATGAACATTTTAACAAATAAATTCTAAATCACTCCACAATCACTACTTACGCAGATACGCAAAATAGGATGAAGTGTTTTTCTTCGAATTGAATCTTAATTTTTGATTAGGTATAACTGCTATGCTGCTAACCGTGTTTATGTTAGCGCTGTCATAGACAACACAAACGCAAGGACAAATGAGATTTTTTGTGGCAAAGAATTGTAGACCATACAGCCTAGTTATCTATAATAATTAATAGCCGTAGCCAATGTTTTTTTATCCATAGATAGATGGCGTTGAAAAATATCGTTCATTCGTTGATGTTAACATTATCAATATCGATGTTAAAACATCGATGTTTATGAACGATACATCGATGTTTTAAAATATCGATGTATCGTTTGCATCCCTATTTCGTATTATTCCATTGTTTGTTTTCAACGGCTAACGTGGAATTTCTGTTATTTTCTGTGTGATTTTATGGATTATTGACGACTTGGCTTTACGTTTGGACTGATTATTCTACATACCGGCTTAGATAAACGCTTTTACTTTTGGATTTCGATTTGCAAGTGGTTTGGATTTAACTAAATACCCGTTAAAATGCGTTGTGTGAATTGCTGATGCTTTATTGAACCATTTTGCAGTTGAATTCAGGGAACGAACAAATGTCCTTGAGGTCATTCAAACAATAGATAATATTGTATTGTTAAATACGCAATCTTGGATTCGTTTTAGGTTATAACCTTTTACCTTGAATTTCTTTTTTCTCCCATCACCTACAACTCACTGCCCATTTGCTTTTTTTCTAGTTTTATATAGTTCTATAACTAGGTATCAGTTTCTATACTATACCATGCTCCTCAGAGTGGGTCCCATTGTACATGCATCCCCGCCAGCCTCCTTTCCAACTAAAATTTTTCCCGCTAAAAAAACCCAATCACACTAGCCAATATTGTAGTATGAAAAAACGTAAATATTCGTATTTTTTGAGTTGTTGTGTTCAACTCAATTTTTAGCAGCCCCCTGGTAAAATAAAACGAAAGCTCGCCACAACAACTCCTCCAACCACCACATTCAGTCCATCACAGCCACCTTTTGATCATCTAGCATGGGGCTTCTCGCTACACGCTTACCAACATGAGGTTTCCAACTCAAAATCATTTTCCCCATATACATTATTTAAGCTTTAAGTGTTTTCAAGACTCTATCAGTAGCAACTTCGGAGACTGGATATGTGCAAGGTAATAGATTCGTCTCCTATTGCATGGGACTTCATAATAACTACTCTAAGAACCCGATAAGAGAGCCCTTCCTTAAAGAGTCACAGGCTTGTAGTGTTCATATACTACAAAAATAAAAAAATTAAGCTTTTTGACCGCAGATCATAAAATGTTAGTTTTCTGCACATGACTTATTCCTTAACAAACATACAAGTCTAACCTAAAACATTAAACGGAATAAAACTTGCGTGACTTGTAAACTGCAGTAATAATAAACCAGTTTATTAAACTTTGAGCCCCGACATATTTACAGAATTTCCTTTCACTCCCTATAAAAGCCCCAACAAGGAAGAGCTCACAGAACCTGAACAATAAAAATACCGATATATCATACCGTTATGATAAATAACGGTAACGGAACACACAAACGCGCTTGTATAGTACAGGGAGTAAAAATCGGCGGATCTCACATCTCATCGTTTATCATTCGAACGATCCTGTCACTCAGGGCGATAACACCAAGTCAAAGAGGAAAGATTTTCAGTGCGAAATTGATTGTCTAGTTGTTTTTGTGTGCTCTTTTTGCGATGTAGGGGTAACACTGGTGGTTTTTTTTAACGAAATTGAGGTATGGTTTCGACTGTATTTTTATTGTTATGTTTTTTTTCGGATTGCGATTTTTTGTTATGTAGGTAATTGGGGTGCTGGATGAGTATTTACCGGATACCTTTATGTGGCACCAGCGCATCCTGTCTACCAGTCTACATCAGCAGTCATTAGTTTTCTTTCTAGCGTGGTTTAAGGTTTTTAGTGGTTTTTTTTGATTTCCAAAGAACATGAAATCACCGCTCCTGCAGCGTCAAGAGATAACAATACCAATAGTCTAAAGGAACTTCCATGTCAAAGTCTTTGAAATGGAAGTTCCTTGAGCACTTACTTCTGTTACAGAACATCAATCATTTTCTATTTTGTTTTGTCGCTGAATGAGTAAACAATGATGAGCTTGGTTTGTACGGAAAATACCGAGTTGATAATACCGTGTTGATAATAATATATTGATAATACCGTGTTGGTAATAACATGTTAATAATTACATATTGGTAATATCGTGTTCATAATAATAATGTGTCCATCAGCGCCAGCCGAGGCATTTGAATACTCTCTGGTTTTCCCTATAAATGTGATTCCCAAAGTAATGTTAAAGAAACGTCACCCCCGTTTAATTTACAAGCGTCGGTAAATATTTATTATTGGTACTCTGCTGTGTGTGTTCTTTAGAACTTTCAATGTGTTCGAGTATGTTGAGTTTACAAACTAATTTATTTGCTTACGAAGTACATTTAAACAATTTATTTGTTCTTATACATTTATTCAATGTTTTGATACAAATCATTCTCAAGTTGGTAGAACAATGGACGAAATTATATATTTTAGTAGTGCTTAAAATCATTACTTAAACAGGACATAAAAATCTTCTACTATTTATGTTTTTCTGGTGATCTTCTATAATTTATTTGAAATGTTTTCAGAACACAGGCTTCAGGGATTTTCAAAAGTTTCTTTGGTATGGCATCAAAAATGTACAATAAGATACCTATTGACATTATGAGCACTAAGGAACTTACACTAATTAAATCAGAATTCCTTACTACACAATCCAGAATTTTTTAAGTTATTAAATAGATGTGTTCTAAATTGTGACATTGTTAATAAATGTACGAAATACATGATACCATAGTATTATACAGATTAGATTACTGTATGCCGATTTGGTAGGACATAATGTAACTACAATTTACTGTTAAGTCATAATATCTATCAACAACAAAATATTTCAATTTTTGATTTTCCGTCAATTTGTCACTAACAGCCACGCAGTCTTACTAAAGTACAGCCAACGAGAAGCGATACCAAATGTAAACAAAACCCATGCTAAAACCCCATCTAAAATGGCCGCCCGAATGTTGGCGAACCCGTCTTAACGTTGTCATGTTTTTGCCGGGAGAACGAGACATTACGATAAAGGCACAAGATGGAAAGAGATAAATATTAGATTGTCAACGCCACAGTTGTTCTTTAGGTTAATGACCTTTCGTATCGCTTCTCGTTGGCCGTACTTTATCTTTGCATTGCGTTTACATAATTTATTAAGATTTTTCATTGAAATTTGCTATTTATTTACTCTCAACGCTCTTACTGTGCACGTCTTTCTACATCGTTCTCACATATTGGTATAATCTCAACATGTTTGATGTAAAAACGATTTTATAAAAATGTTATATTTTAAAAGCGATTTACGTACTACATTTTTATAATTATTTGCAGTGCTTCTTATTTATTTTTCCTAACTTAAAGTTCATTCGCGTTCATGTCTGGCTTTTTCTCAGCAGTGGGATAGCATATGCTAAATTTAAAAAAAAAAAACTTAACTCAACTTATGAGATGGCCTGAATATTTACATACGCTTTTTGACACTAATAGAGAAACTTATAAATTATAATTGTTATCACTGTCAAATGTCACTTTGTACAGTCAACCGTCAAAAATGCACCATGGTCACCATAACGTAAAAAAATATGGTTTGAAATAATCACGCAAGATCTCCAAGTGATAGTTTTAATATAAACAAACATATTTGTACACAGTACTATCATCAACCGTTCCTAAATTAGCATTTTAACTGCCAACTTAACGTCGGAAAAGATCGTAAATACGAGAAAATTCACAGATAAAAAATGACAATAGAGCATTTTAAAAGAGCGAGCCCGAAATCATTTATGGTAGCCATTACAGAAAGAGAGTGAATATTAAAAGTCAAGTGGTAGAAGCGGATAATTATGATAAGCCGATGTTTTGTTTTCGTATAATGAGGGAGGGGAGGTCTTCGAAACGGCCTTTTTTTGTTTATATAATCAGCATCATTCAGGTTACGGGTCAGTGGTTCAGTGAGATGGGCATTTTGAAGAGTAATTATTTGTCAGAATCATGAATCAGCTGAATTTAAAAATTGGGTATGCGCTGGCACTAAGCGAGAATAAGGGTGCTTTCAATATGTACAGTTTCCATCTGAACTTTAACAATTCTTTTAAACACGTAAACTTTAATATTTACTTTGAAACAACGACTAGGAAGTGCTTATTATCAATCATGTGCAATTAAATTAGTTATTGTATTGAATAAATAATACAGTTATGAATTGTGTGTGTTTCCCTAATATCTGAACATCAACATGGCTATAAAATTACCTTTGGCATCCAACGTGGCAGTGCTGATTCATGGCATTTTTCCTACCGACAGCGATGTGGACGAAATGTTTGATGCCCTGCAATTCTTTTCCTCTTAGTATTTTCCCATTTTGAGACTTGTACATATTTTTATTAAATAAACATATACGCGATGTTATAAATAAAGGTTTATATATTCCAGAACATCTGTGAACAACTACCAAAGCTTTTCAGACAATTCATCAAGAAGTCACTTAAATCCAAAACTATATTTCTCAAATTAGAAGCGCTTTAGCATGCAAAGAGACACCGTGTAGGGTACTACGATATCTGTAAGGAAGGAAATAACGCATTTTATCTGCCTATCATCTCGCATAAGCTATGGAGGCAATTTAACGAAACAGCCATTTTGGGGGCAGCCTACTGGTGCTAATAGGAAATACGAAGTGATTTATTGCTATTTATGTGATATTGCTGTTTTTATGCTCAAATACTGACCTAAATAGCTCAGGCTCAAAATATTAGGGAAATCGTGGCTGACCAATACCATTCAACTTATAGGTTCGAGTTCATGTCGAGTTGCTGGTCCTGACTGTCATTTGTAGATATTTGAGGTACTTTTCAAGTATTTATCTGACCTTCACAACCTATATACTGCTTTAAAGCAAAGAAAGTTGTTAGTTTCAGGTTTTTGACTGCTCGTAGGAATTGTCAAAGAATTTCTTTATTTCAGAACATCATCTGCCAAGATTTTTTCCAAATACATTGGAGTCGGCTTCGAGACTAACTAGATGCAACAGAATACCAGTATTTTACATGGAGCTGCCTATCTGACCTCCACATCTTCTGACTGGTTGTAAGACTTTTGGCGCATTGACCCGTAAGGACTACCAAACAACTACAAATGACAGCCGGGACGAACGGCTTAACGTGCTTTCCGAGGCACGGAGGAAATTCGCTTTGCCCCGGTCACCAATCCACGGACTAACTTAGGCAAGCGCGGTTTGACCTGATATCGCCCGAATGGTTGATATTATTTGTCCACGAGCTACTTCTTCTTTAAGAACATGGAGTCAAATTAAACCATTACAATGTTACGATCTAAAAGGCAGAGAAACATGTGAGGTTTTATTACTGACACTCGTGCGAAATAAATCTCATTAAACTTTGTGAGCCATCAAACAATGTTGTGTGAGTTAAACAAACAACGTTATGTTCTGATTTCAAGCTCTGATATGGAGTCATATTATACATGAAAGTTACACAATATAGGAAGGGAAGGTCTCTTTATTTGTCGGTCCTGGAGAGCATAACGTGGCGCTGTACAAGCAATGTTTAAAGTAATATAATAGTAAAATGTATTGTTCTTCCCCTTCTTATTTCGATGAGTCAGATTTTGTCTGCCAAAGTAATACCTGGACAGTTCTGTCGTTGGCCTAATTCAAGTGACTGCCAACAAAAAAAAATACAGCGATGAATGAATGAAGTGCACATAGCACTTCATTCATCAGTTAGAAAATATTACAATTTAAATACGTTTTTAAAATCCATTTGAAGTATAAGTTAAAAATACTTTGAATTTTTTAACAGTCTTTTCTTTGAAATATTTCAAGATTCACACTAGTAATTAAAAATGGTTTGAAGAGAAATATATCATATTGGTATGTTTCTGACTTGATTTTGTTTATGAGCTTGTGAGATGTTTTTCTAAAACTCATGAAACAACACATCATTCACCTACAAGTCCAGAGGATTTTACCACAATTTTAAGTATACATAAAACGAAATCTGAATTGACACAGGTGACTAAAAAAATTGTGTTTGTAATCGAATGTCGTGGTATGCGTCAACATCGTCATCTGTCTAGTCTTTTACGAAGTCTAGTCCAGTCGAACTATATGCAGCTGAATTCACTATTTTACACTAAGCAACTGCTTACCGGCGTTCACAGCCCAGTTTGTATTAGGTAATACTATAATCCAGGGCACCTAAGCTATACTGGCTGTCAGACTTTGATGCCACTACTTACTGTAACGACTGTCAAAAGTGTGATGTGATTTACAAAATATGGACAGTTGGGACCAACGGCTATACTTGCTTTCAGAGGCCCCCAGTGACTGTTATTATTAAACCACGAACTTTTTAGATAGAGAAAATTTACTTAAAAAATAAGAAAAGTTTGCAATGAATGAACTGCGTAATATAAATGGGGTTATCTATTGAATTGATGACTTTTGTAGAAGTATAGATGCAATGATGCACCACATACTCCCAATAAATGTTGATAAGGGTAAGAGAATGGTGATAGCACGCGCGAAAAATAGTTCTAACTAATCAGTTTCATTTTTTTATGCAAAATTTATTGAAAAATTGTAAAGAGAAAAAACTCATTCAGAAGTAGATATAAATTATAACCAAACAATATATTTACAAATTACTGGATTCAAACTAGGGTATGAATCGTTTAAGGTAAAAGTTGTGAATAATAAAATTTTCAAAGAACATAATAGACACTCTTGTACATATTTGCCTGCCTTCCTTGCCTTCCTATTTGTACAACCATAATATTCCTCTTTAGGATTAACAACCCAAAATACAGGCACAAGTACTTATTAAAATCTGTTATCACCACTCATTAACAGATGGTTCCCGAACGTTTGGAAAACATTAAAGTGAAAATTGCCAACTCGTGCTCAAAACTTCCGAAATCGTTATTAAACTTGGTTTAATTACGATTCAAATTAATTTTGTGTTTGATATTAATGTCTCCACCTTTGAATTTTGCTGTAAGTTCATCATCTGCCTAGCCTTTTCCCAACTATGTTGGGGTCGGCTTCCAGTCTAACCGGATGCAGCTGAATATCAATATTTTACATGGAGCGACTGCCTATCTGACTCCACAACCCAGTTAGTACTGGGTAATACGATACCCCTCGGTAAGACTGGTTGTCAGACTTTCGGAACACTGACTACCTTTAACGACTGTCAAAGATCTACAAATGACAGCAGGAACCAACGGCTTAACGTGCTTTCCAAGGCACGAAAAAAACTCGGTATGTAACGGGTGGTCACCCATCCACAGACCAACCTAGGCAAACGCGGCTTAACCTAAAGATCGACCCGAGCGGCTGCTATTATTTAGCCACGACTCCTCTAATTCTAATTCAAATATGAATTAATTTTAATTCTTTCTTATTTTGGTGTAAGTTGATGGCTTATAATAAGCCATGAAGTTCCCACAGCTGGAGCAGGGGGTTGGAAGTGGGCCAACCAAGAAAATGGCTCAGGATTGGTGAATATCACCCGCTACACAAGCTAAATACAGAACAGCATACCATTGAGCTGTGCCTTGCCTGGGTGTACCAGCGAAATACCTTGGTAACTCAAGTGGGGTTCGAGCTCTCACTTCCCGCTGTAATTAAATGTAGGGTCAGAAACAAGAGCTCATGGTAATCAGTTGCTGTCTACGCTGAAGCAGCCAAGGTGGCAGCAGATAAGGATAGGGTCTTTAAATCTGCCCCGCTGCACCCGAAGATCTGATCTTAAAATTGAAAACCATCTAAATATACAACAACAGAATCAAAGTTTACATAGCAGAATACAAAAATAAAAACAAAAATACTTTGTGATAGCAAAGAATTGTTTCTATAGAAAAACAAAACAAGATATTTTTCCATCTCGTATACTGAATTGATAAAGATCTTGGTACTATAAAATTTAACAAAGATAAAACTTAAGAAAAGAATCCAACTTCTGTTATAAAAGTTGCGAAACTCGATATATCAAAACATTGGTGTCAACGCTACGAGGAATACCGAGAAGAATGAAGAATATGGATAAACTGTGGAATCATGTTTTTTAAAAGCTCAGATCTTTGGCCTGTTCCAAAGATTTAAGCTAAGATATAAATTAATTGATTGTGCTAAAAAGTACGTTTCAAATTCGTGACGTAAGTAAACGTGACAGTAAGTTCGCGGATGGTGACATTTATCAATAAAGCATCCCAATTTTTGAGGCAAACTGAATATATTAAACTTCTAAGATTTCCTTACATACTTAAATGATAAATGAGATATGTGACGATTTTCCAAGTAGTAAAAACGTACTTGGACCCGCAAACACTTTTACACGTGTTTTTTTTTAAACTAGATGAGGTTGGTGTTTTGTACCTGACTACTCTGAGAAGAAACAGCCGAAACAAAGTCAGAGGTCTCTTTTAGGGACCAGACAAAAATATTGGTCAACTTACATGAGAACTATGCAGATTAAGTAGACCTGTCCAGTCAATGCAAGCATTTGTCAGTTATCGTGTAGCTCAACTCATAACTCAAGGTGCTCGACTCATAAATTAAGGAGCTCAACGACACGACGAACAATACCAAAAAAAGAACATTTGTAAAGGTCGCTTATATGTACTTACCCACGAATACTGAAACGTCACTCAAAATTTAAGGGCTGCTTAACATTTGAGCAGCTCCTAAACTTTAGATTTCGTATTGTCAAACGTCACTTTTGAGTATCTGTTAAATAATAATATAATAATATTCTTTATTTATATAAAAAACAGATTGTAGTACATGTTTCACAAAGTGGGTTGTTATAGATTTCTGACAATCAGGTGGGTGACGTGCTGTTCTAATATAAGTGCTACTTAAATTTTGAGTGACGTTTCGTTTCAGTTACTTACTTAAGAAAAGCTTGATAAAAACCGTAGGTACTATTTTTACAACGTGACACATAAAAGCAACTCCTTTAAACTTGGTAAACAGCATACTAAACTTATAATTTAATCAAACGCAAGTAAAGATAGGACGCGTTTCATAGGCGTAAGTCACACGTCCCCTGGTTATTACAAACATAAAAATTTTTAGCCTAATCAGTATTCAGATACACACTTCCTTAGATTAGGCATATCTAAAATTTTTATAATATGTTGCATAGCATATCATCACGCTTATATTCTCTAAACTGGTGGAGATGTGCTCCTTCTCAAAAATTTTTCGTTGCAAAATCAAGCACTAGCCAGATATTATAGCGCTATCCGGATATTGCGCAATTACTTACTAACTAGTAACCAACACGTTGGTGAATCGCTACATAAAAAAATGGTTTCAACATTATAGGAGATTAAATCAATAATTATGAAAAAAAAACTTAACATTTAATTTTTTTTAACCTCGACCTATTGGACGATGAGCCCTTGATCCAGAAAGCAGTACTCCTGGACACGGCTCGTATTGTTAGGAGGTTCCTTTCTCTGGAGC
The DNA here is from genome assembly GCA_905475445.1 of Ochropleura plecta. Lineage (NCBI taxonomy): Eukaryota > Metazoa > Arthropoda > Insecta > Lepidoptera > Noctuidae > Ochropleura > Ochropleura plecta. The sequence goes on along the minus strand of FR997744.1, from coordinate 4,105,252 downwards.
CCTGACCGCCGGTAGCTTGGACCGTGTTCCCGACACCGGTGGGCTACTATTTTTATATTTTTAAATGTTTTTATAAATTTTTAGAAATATTTAAAAATGCAATTATATGTTATTAAGAAAATAAATTGATGAAAAATAAACTTACAAAGTAGACAGTCTCCTGAGAATAAATAAAAAAATCGAAATTATCGATCGATCGAAAAACTGTTATGAAAAAACCCGAATACCGACTATTTTAACAAACTGTTGCAGGAAAACATCCCTTTAGACTTATATATAGCCAGCATTCTAAACTTATAGTTTAATCTAGCGCAAGTAACAGCTAGCTCCTGCTTGATGGGCGCTCGTCCCATCGCCGCGTTATTTTGAACACGACGTTTTCTAGCCTGCTCAGTATTCAAATTGACACTCTATGTGTGTTTAAGCAAAGTTTTTTTTATAAAAATCAAATTAAATTTAAGAAAAATCAAAGTTAATAAAATCTTTATCTTCATAATTATTTATTAATCCTACGAATAAAACGAGAGCCTCCTCAGGAATACCTGAGGAGGCTCTCGTTAGGCAGCTGGATCAAGGGCTTGATACAGAAAGCAGTACTCCTGGACACGGCTCGTATTGTTAGGAGGTTCCTTTCTCTGGAGCCCTGACCGCCGGTAGCTTGGACCGTGTTCCCGACACCGGTGGGCTACTATTTTTATATTTTTAAATGTTTTTATAAATTTTTAGAAATATTTAAAAATGCAATTATATGTTATTAAGAAAATAAATTGATGAAAAATAAACTTACAAAGTAGACAGTCTCCTGAGAATAAATAAAAAAATCGAAATTATCGATCGATCGAAAAACTGTTATGAAAAAACCCGAATACCGACTATTTTAACAAACTGTTGCAGGAAAACATCCCTTTAGACTTATATATAGCCAGCATTCTAAACTTATAGTTTAATCTAGCGCAAGTAACAGCTAGCTCCTGCTTGATGGGCGCTCGTCCCATCGCCGCGTTATTTTGAACACGACGTTTTCTAGCCTGCTCAGTATTCAAATTGACACTCTATGTGTGTTTAAGCAAAGTTTTTTTTATAAAAATCAAATTAAATTTAAGAAAAATCAAAGTTAATAAAATCTTTATCTTCATAATTATTTATTAATCTAACACAAAGTTCATAAAACACCTGTTTGTTTTACCGTCTATAAACAGAACAGTTACTTAATTAAAATTGTATAATTTATTGTTTTTGGTTGTATCTTTGTAAAATGGCGATTTATCATCACACTTCGTTTTCTTCGCGTTACCGGCACGGCAGTATTTATGTATCGTAAGCTCACAGAACTTTGTTACTTTTACTGCGTTGTCGATGGAATTCCAACGAAAAGGTAGCCTGAGATATACAGCACATCCAACATATTGCGTTTATTTGACACCATGAATTTAGTTGTCACGTGATTTCAAAACGAGCTTCTAAACTATACTTTACGCTCCACAAGGCGATGGAAATATTTTAAAGATACATACGTGCTTTATATGGACCTAGTTAGTACCTTTAGTAATTACTTGTCCCTGACATGTCCTTAAAAAAATATACATAAAGAGGTAGCACATTTTTTCATCTAAGAAATGTCCTTGAAACGGGCAGCCCGTATCGTAAATCGATTGATCATCCTTCTACCCTTTTACCTATATTTGGGGAATGGGCAGTTCCTTCATATTTTTATCCGTACATATCTATCAACCGAACGTCTGAAAATGTTTTACGAAGAGGTATCGTGTTGCTGAGTTACCGGGTTGTAGAAGTCAGACAAGTAGCCTCCAAGTAGAAAACTGGCATGGAAACCGACCCCAATATACTTGAAAAAAAGCTAAGCTGAGCACATACAACCTCCAGTTTTTTTTTTACGTACGTGAAATCATCAATTAACTTCCACCGCTCTGGGCTAGCGGGTGGGAGTGTCACACTTGTATTAACTAAAACCCACCCATGATCCTTCTATTGCCCTTTGTGTTCCACGGCCGCGGTATCTCTTTCGAACAACCCGCAACCCCAGCAGGCGGTGGTCCTGGCAGGCCTCTCTGACAACCTCCACTTTAAATCACACTTCCTTCTTCAGAAGACACAATGTAACATGGTAAATTTCCCGTTTTAAATGTTATTCAAATACAAGACTACCCACAAATTACTCAAACATTCGCCTTCTGTGTGATTACTGTTATAGAACTTTCTAGCCCGTTTATTATTCAGTGAGAATATAACCACAAGTTTCAGTATGCCAGGACTCGCTCCCAGAAATGTTCTCAGCAAAGCCGAACTATGACCTCAACCAACAGTGACAAGTTACATTTTGTGTCGTGATTTGTCGAATTTTGTGTGGTTTTTTTTTTGCATTTATGTTGTGACAAGCCTTTGTTCTGGGAGGTTTGATATCAGCAAAAATGGCGAACAGTTATAACCTTTTAATTTGAGGATGTATTCTTAACCCTTATTTTAACCAATATTTTCAATAAATAAAGAACTCATAAACAATTATTTAGGTATTTCTTCGTTATCGTGGTTGTGTTTACAAACTATAAAACTCACAAACACAAACAGCCAGACCCGAAACAACTATTTTTCAATCACACAAATATTTGTTTCACGCGGGGATCGAACCTGTGACACGCAGCGTAGCGGTCTGTGTTTTGTTAGTATTTTTTTTTGGTTATGTCTTGTTCGTGTATCAGTCCATTAACAGCCAGTGTAAGAACAAGATATATTATGTCTTAAAAGGTAACTGATACTTACCTAAGCCGTAATAGAGGATGTCACAACTTTGATCATTAAGAGTTTTTTAAACTTGACACAGAAACTTTTTACTTTTGCACTTTTTTTGAATTTTAAAAATGTTTTCGTTCAACTTTATCTTAACGGTATTCCAAAAAAGAATAATAAATTTACAACTTTTTAACGTTCCTAATCAACGGAGTTTTTGAATGTTAACGTTTTTAGTTGTTGTTAGTTTGGGTTATTAAATATTGTTTATTTTTAAATGTATTAACATAAATTCAAATATAAGATCGAAAAAAATGATCATGTTTGAAAGAAATAAATAAATATATGCATGTCACCAGTTACATTTAAAAAAGTCATTTTGTAATATGGGGTAAGCTTATTGCCATCAAACAGGCTAAAACCAGACGACTACAACGGAAAAAATCCCTTTAGAAAAAAGACTTCGACCGACGCTAGATGATCAGTAAGACTTTCAAATTATTATTTTCAATGTCAAAACAGCTTAACCCATGATTATTTTATTCACATTTAAATCAGCCAAGTCTTTGAAACTCTTACCCTACAACTCAACACTGACACGCACACATACTCACAGAGTAAGCACTCATACGTGTTCCCTACTCAATATTCTGTGATGGTACACTCGCTGTCACAAGCGTATAGCCACTAATGACGTTATTCAAATAATTACTCTGTATTCTCTTCATTTTTATTGCTGAATTTGGGGTTGATAATGAAAATAAATGTTTATTTCTGTAGGCACATTATTTTGATAACACTTTTAGATGTTGACGAATGAGAAATATTATTAAAGTTTTTCAGCACTAGAAATTTACGTAGGTAAAATACGCCTGTAATTCCTGAATTAATATATAGAGGTGGAGGCCATATTTTGCCAGTTATGTGTAAAGTATAACATAAATAGTATTTTGAGTCTGTTTCGTGTAAAAATACTTGTGTTCTGCTGCATCTGGTGATACTGGAACTCGACTCCCATAAAGTTGGGTAAAGGCTATGCAGATGATGATGATGTTTCAAATCCTAAGAAAATGGAAGTCAACATATTGCCGTCACCAAATAAGAAAAAAAACACATTAAGTCTAAGCCTAACCTTGGTCGCCGCTTAAGAACAGTAGACCAACGAAGTTATTCATCAGGGGAATAATATGCATTTTTTAGTTTTACTTCAAGCTGAATACTTTAATACCGATTGTACTTCATCAAAAAAAAAACAAGACTAAGAATTTCATAGTATCCCAAAGTAAATGGTTTTACCAAATACTTAGATAAAAGATAAAGCCGCGTGTGATGTCAAATTCTAATTAATAATTTAATCTGTTCATGTGAGGGCACACATCAAGAGTCCTAAACCATAAAGGGTCCGTCGTCATACTCCCAAAGGGTTATGGTATAAATTATAGAAGCTAGCGAGTGGCATAAAAAAACATAAGATAAGATGGACTCAATCCATCAATGAAAACGTCATGCGCTCATACTATGGGGCTACAGAGGGAGGAAACAACCTGACCGCGTACCGTGTTCGGATGCTCTCTCTGTTTCAGGTGCTTGAGCCAGCTGTCAACGTGTCGGCGCAACGACTGTCGGATCAGGTGCGGGTTATCCAGCGTAATCGTATGTTGGATGACACCGTACTTGATCGCTTACGAACTGAAATGCAGAGTAGCCAAGTCATTACCTCTTCGTCGCAGGCTGTGGCACCACCACAGCCCCACCAACTAGTTAATCGCGCTAACGAGGTAAGTAATGACATGGCTACTAATGTAAGTACCCAGTGCAGTGAGGAAATGAGGAGTACTTTGGAGGGTGCGATTCGAGAATATCGGTACATGTCACCCGAACTTAGACCACGCTTACCTCGTTTGCCCATGCATAATAAAAATAGGGCGCTGGTGGCTGCTCTGGATTCGCAGTTGTCAAGCTATTTTGACAACTGCGAGAACCTCACTGATGCTCACTCAATCCTGTATTGTGCGGCTGTAGCGGTGTGTCGTGTAGCTCATGTCAAATTTCCTGATGACAGAGCTACACGACCCAAACCAGCTGTACCATTTTGGCAGTGCAGGATTGAGCGGCGTATTGGTGCGGCCAGAGCACTCATTGGCAAACTAATCTGTTTCAGGGAGGGTAACACACGCCCTCGAGTGATGCGCTTTGTGAGGCGGGCATTTTCAGGGACTGATATAACTCCTCCAGACTATATGTCCCGCATCGCAGAGCGCATCGACTTCCTGAAACAGAAAGTGTATGCATGGGCAAATCGTATTCGTAGGTATAAGCGGCGGGTAGAACGGTACACTCAGAATCGCACATTCCAAAGCGATGAAAGGTGGGTGTATAGAGCATGGGAGCGACCGGACCAAGGTGTGTCTGACACGCATCTACCGGATGATAACGCCATGTGTTTGTTTTGGCGCAGCATCTGGTCGGTGCCTGTCAGTCATACCGAAGGTGAATGGACTCGGGAAGTCGAGCGAGCGTGCGATCCAATACCAGAAATGGGGGCCTTGACAATCAGTCCCCAAGATGTCGCTTGTGCGGTTCGTCCGTTGCCTAATTGGAAATCTCCAGGGCCGGACGGACTGCACAACTTCTGGATAAAGTGGATCCAGAGATCGCACGTTCGTTTGGCGGCCCTATTTCAGACGGCTTTAGAGTCAGGGTCGTTGCCTAAGTTTCTGACAACTGGTATAACCCATCTGCTCCATAAATCGGGTAGTACAGTCAGTGTCGGGTAGTACCGCAGTCTCGTTCGGTCAACGACCCGTGACACACGCGCGCTAATTACCGGTGTCGTTCCTTACGTCGTTCCTTACGTTGTTACCTGCTTGCATACTGAGTGACCGTAGATTAGTTCTCGCGTCCTAAATATGTAAAAAAAAAAAAAGAGAAATAAGAAACGAAAATGTCGTGTGAGTGCAATATAACGATCAACGAACTACTGTGTTTCATTCAAAACAAGTGTCATGTAATGGATGAACTAAGTCTAGTGCAGATCTGTAGCTCGTGGTACAACGAAGAAGAAATAGAAAATGCTAAAACGTATATATGTGAAATAACCGGTAATAGAAAAGTTATTAGAAAAGGAGACAAGAAATCTTCTAGTAATATATCGGATATTTTAAAAATTATAAAAGAAACGGAAAATTTGCCGAAGTTTGTATCAAGAGATTTAAACCGTCTACCGCCGGTCACGTTTGATCATCTCGATATAAGTAGCTTACTTAAGACGCTTGCAACTATGAGAAACGAAATGCAGATGTTTAAAAATGAAACGAAACATGTTATCAACAAACTTGAAAATGAAATAACCGTATTGAAGAAACAAAATTCATCAACGAGCGTCGACGTTCAGCGTAGCAACGGCAATCTACCCTCAGTATCGAGTTTGTTGGATCGTCCGGTACAAGTTCAAAATGCTGATATAATGGAAAGTGAGCGAACAACTACGCCATTAAAGCAAACCACGGTTTTAAACTTCAAGCAAGCAGTGTTAAACAAGCAGGTGCAAAACACGCCTGCCCACAGCAGCGAGAATGTCAATAACGACGGTTTCACAATAGTGTCAAGGGGTAGGAAGCGACAGCGCATTGAAAACTATTCCGAACCTAGGCAAAAACCAAATTACCAGTCCAAAAACAAGCGTGGTACCAATACTTCATCAACGCTAAGAGTGGCGGAACAAAAGATTCCTATATATGTATCTAGGTTTTCTAACGATTGCACAGAAACGGACATAGAAAAATACCTTACCGAAAACGGGCACAGGACTTATGGAATTGAAACTTTAAACCAAAGGAAGAATACGGACTTCAAGTCTTTCAAAGTGGTTGTAGCTAAAAAAGACCTGGACAGTATACTAAAGGAAGAATTCTGGCCAGAATCAATAGTATTCAGAATATATAAGCAAAGTAAAAATGAACAGTCAACAGGCACAATCGACGTATAGTACACACAAACCACAAACTTATTAAATTTATTGCTAGTAATCTATAAACTACATACTTACATACATAACTAATTAACTAGAATACCTATATAACGGAGCTACGTAGTAAAGCAAGTACGCATCATGAACAAATCAATAAAAATGGTCAGTTTTAACTGCAAGTCTATAAAAAGGTCCATGCCGTATGTTACTTTGTTATGTAAAGATTACGATATAATCGCCTTGCAAGAATTATTGTTTTTTTTGAGGGTAGGTGCATAAATAGTCAACACATATCCCATATTCATTATTTCAATTTTATTAGTATTTTTTTATTATTTATTTAAAATTCTTACCTAATTATTCTTATAAACATAATATTAGGCACATATTGTGTGGGCAGTAACATACACATGCCCTAAACAGTGTCAATTGCATTTTCTTGCTGGCTTGACTGTCACTTGAACTTTGGACACACTGACTACTGCACTTGATCATTAAGTCACTACCATGAGCTCTATAGCTGATATTGCGGAGACTCAGCGCATGGTGATGACATCCCTTAACCAGCGGATGGCTGAATTTGAAGACAGCCTGAAAAAGTCTTCTGTCGGAGCGGATTTGGGCGGTCTTCACAAGGATTTCATTGCCTTCAAAGAACACGTCTGGAGTGTCCTCAGTGCATTGCAGCTGCAGATTGCTGAGGTGAGCAGGAGTGTTGACGTCATTGAGATGCGTCACAGAAATAAGTTTTTGCTGCTTGGCGGTGTGCCTGAGAAGCCTGGCGAGAAACTGGCCGAAACTGTAGCATCCATTCTGCAGGGTAAGCTTGGCATTACTGATATTACGCACTCTTCATTGACAGTATGTCACAGGTTAGGCATAGCTTCAGAAAGTCATTCTAGACCTATATTGCTACGGTTCATGGACTCTGCTATTAGAGGACAGATCTGGAAAACCAAGACCAAACTGAAGGGATCCTCCTATGTGGTGTCTGAGTTCCTCACTCGTCAACGGCAGACTGCTTTTACAACAGCTCGTAAATTGTTTGGTGTGTCTGATGTGTGGACCATGGATGGAAACATTAACATCAAGCTTCCTAATGGCAAACGTCGTCGAGTTTTCACTGCTGAGGAAGTAATCGCGCTGGGAGCGGAGCATGGCAAGTCGCTGGATATTGCTGTTCCTCGGGATTCCAATCCTGGTTCGAATAGCGCAAGCCCGGCGCCGGCACAAGCTAACACTCGATCAAGGCGGTTAGCAAGGAAGAAGTAACTTGTTTCGTATTTGCTATTAATTTGTTTTTTGTTCATTTGTTAGATCACGTCACAGTAACTTTATTCATTTACCGGCTTTTGTTTTGTTTTCTTTGCTCTAGACAGTTAGTTTGTTTTTGAAATGTCACTGTCACATCAAAATTGTCATAGCGCTGTCTATGGTTTTTTTTTTCTCATTTACGTTCGGAAACGCACTTTAGTTTTAATTAGTTTTTTTTTTGTGAACAGTCTGCCGGCAGGTTTATGCAATTGATTCTTAAGTGTATTTATTTCACATTTAAAATCTTTTATATATCTTTATCATATTTATTTAATTAACTTTACAGTAATTATGTCTGACGATGACTCATTTTATTCTTGTTCTTCCACCTCTTTTTCATCTCTTGACGATTCTCTCCCCGTGAATGATTTTCTAAGAAGCGAATGCCAGCGATTTAACAAGTGCTTTAATGTTTGTCATATAAATGCTCAGAGCATTCCTCAGCATCATTCCGAGGTATTAGATTTATTTTCGGACGTCTCTGTGCATGCTGTTTTAGTGTCTGAAAGTTGGCTTAAACCTGAACTTCCGTCTTCTTCGTACTGTTTGCCTGGCTTTATTTTAATCCGCAACGATCGTACAGGTAAAAGAGCCGGGGGTGTTGCCATGTATCTGCGTAGTGATATTCCTTATAAAATTATTTCTTCTTCATCCCCAATTTATAATGGCAACCCTGAGTACTTATTTATTGAAATCATTGTCAAAGGGGTTAAGTCCGTTCTAGGAGTTGTTTACTGCCCTCCTGCTATTGATTACTTTTCTTCTCTAGAATCTCTCTTTGAATCTCTTTCCTCAGAATACAAACATCTCATAGTCATGGGTGATTTCAACACTGACCTTTTGAAAGATAATGCAAGAACACGTAGGCTGAATGCGATCTTGGAGTCGTCGAGTCTATCTGTCCTTAATCTTGGTCCGACTCATCATAACCTGGACTCGAGCGATTCCTGGCTCGATCTCATGCTTGTGTCTTCTGTGGATCTCGTGGCAAACCATGGGCAGGTCGCTGCGCCTGGTTTATCCAGACATGATCTCATCTATCTAGCTTACAAAATGAAACCCCCTAAGCAGAGGCCTGCTATTGTCATGATACGGAATTTTGTAAGACTGGATAAGGACAAACTTGATACCGATGCGCAGGCTCTTGATTGGGACGATATTTCCCAGTCATCATCAGTTGATCAGATGGTGGACACCTTTAACAGGAATGTTCTCCAGCTTATTGACACGCATGCGCCACTGAGGGCTGTTCGCGTTAAGCGCCCCCCAGCTCCTTGGATAACCCCTGGAGTTCGGATGGCAATGAGACGACGCGACCGGGCGTTTAGAAGATATAGGCGGGACCGCAGTGGGGAGTACTGGGACCTGTACAAGTTGGCTAGAAATCGTTGCAACCAGATGGTAAGAACATCTAAACGCCGATACATTTGTGAAAATGTCCTTAATTCTTCGCCGGCTGATATTTGGAAGTTTCTTAAGTCGCTTGGTTTCACTAAGTCCCCTTCTAGTGCTGTTCCTCTTAATTTGCCCTTAAATGCTCTTAACAAACATTTTTCAACGTCTGCTGCGCTTGCGGTTGGTATTAAGGATAATACTATTCAGGAAATTGCTTCCAAGCCAATGCTTCCTCCTGACTCCTTTTCTTTCTCCCCCGTGACTAACCATGAGGTCTTTAAATTTTTTACTTCAATTAAATCTAAGGCTGTGGGCTGTGATGGGGTCAGTCGTACTATGTTATCTTTTATGATTGAAAACTTAATCCCAGTTATTACTTACATCGTCAATTCATCTCTGCAATATGGTGTGTTTCCTGCGGTTTGGCGTAAGGCTTACATTATCCCTCTTCCTAAAATTTCTAATCCCAGTTTAGCTAATCACTTTAGACCCATCTCCATTCTCCCTTTCCTGTCTAAGATCCTTGAAGCAGTTGCTCTTAAACAATTATCCTCTTTCGTTTTTAAGAATAATCTTTTATCCAGTTCCCAATCCGGTTTTCGGCCTGGCCACAGCACAGCCACAGCTTTGCTTAAAGTTACAGAAGATATTCGAGATGGCTTGGAGAATTCTAGGTTAACGGTGTTAGTTTTAATAGATTTTTCCAATGCTTTTAACACCGTTGATCACGACATTCTCCTGGCCATACTGTCTCAAATTGGGGTGTCTTCTTTGTCACGTAATTGGTTTTCTTCTTATCTTCGTGGTCGCCAGCAGGCGGTGCGTGTTGATCAGGATTACTCTGACTGGTGCGACCTGATGACTGGTGTTCCACAAGGCGGTATACTCTCTCCTCTCTTATTTTCTTTATTTATTAACTCCATTACTGCTATCCTCAAATGTTCTTACCATCTGTACGCTGATGACTTGCAACTATACGCTCAATCAGATATTGCGAACCTTGATGAATGCATTTCATCCCTTAATGCTGATCTCCGAACTATTGAGGAATGGTCTGGCAAATTTGGGGTTTCTGTTAACGTTGGGAAATGTCAGGCCATCCTCATTGGTAGCTCGCACTATTTGAGAAATGTGAACATTAGTCAACTTGCACCACTGATGTATCAGAATTCTATTATTTCTTTCTCACCTCACGTTAAAGACTTAGGTTTGTACATTGACGACTGTTTCAGCTGGAATAAGCACGTGGCTCAAGTAAGCCAGAAAGTCACTCTCTCGCTGCGGTCTCTCTATAGATTTAAGCACTTTCTCCCATCTAGCACTAAACTTATTTTGGTACAGTCTCTTGTGCTTCCCATTATCGACTATGGTGACGTTTGTTATTCTGATCTATCCCAGGAACTTCTCAATAAATTGGATCGTCTTCTTAATAATTGCATTCGCTTTGTGTTTGGCCTTCGTAAATATGATCACATCTCTTCCTTCCGTACTCAGCTTAAATGGCTGCCTATAAGACTCAGGAGGTCCCTCAGATCTCTCTGTATGTTGTACTCTATCTTGAATGATCCGTATGCTCCTGATTATTTAAAAACTTATTTTAAAGTGTTGGGCAGTTCTCACAGCCGTAAACTTCGGGCTTCTGAAAATCTACTCCTCCAAATTCCATTACACCGCACCGGTTTTATGTCCAAATCTTATGCAATTTCAACAATAAAGCTCTGGAACGCGCTACCCTTTGGCATTAAAAAAGCTGAAAGTAAACTTACCTTTAAAAGAAAAGTTCGTAGCCACTATTTAGGTCCGTCTACCAATTAAAAGTCATAGTAATTACTGTTAAAGTTCTCGTTTTTATTTATTTTTAATTGTATTTATTAGTTTATTTGATATGTATATGTGTATTAGTATCCGTATAAATATTTATAATGTTTTCGAAAACAAATAGTTTTAGATATAAATATTTTTGTACCCTATCACAATGTTGTCGTATTTTACCCAAAGGTTGACTGGTAGAGAATGCCTTATGGCATTAAGTCCGCCTATGTACCACTATTGTACATGAAGTTTAAATAAATAAATAAATAAATAAATTATGGCTGCTACCCGATGATCTGGGATTCTTGGGTAAAATACATCAAGATTTTGAATATCAAGCTGTGTCACCGATTGATACTTCGTCTGGTACGTTGAAAGGAAGACCATATGGGGGTGTAGCATTGCTGTGGAGAAGGTCGCTGTTCACTGGCGTCGAGCCAATAGTGTCGTACTCGAAACGCGTCGTCGCGATTAAAGTGAGCCTTCTGGACCGTTGTTTACTTGTGATGTCAGTGTATATGCCTACTGAGTGCGCGGACAACCTACCCGAATTTACGGAGTGTCTTGGTGTATTGAACTCAATAATAGAGGACAGTGGGACAGAGTACGCGATGGTATTGGGTGATTTTAATGCCGATGTGGGCAGTATGTTCGGTAGGGAGCTGTCTTGCTATTGTAAGGATCAGGACTGGCTTTGTGTTGATCTCAAAATTCTTGGTGAGTCTTCCAATACATTTACTTTTCTGAGTGAGGCTCATGGCACATGTAGCTGGCTTGACCACTGCTTAGTGACGGCAGCAGCTAATAGTATTGTAAATAACGCGTATGTTATCACTGATGTTTCATGGTCGGACCATTATCCGTTGGTGATAGAATGTGACATTTCGGTGATTGTACCAAAAACTGTACTGAACGACAATAGCTATATTAATAATAAAATTTTATGGGGTCAAAGAAATAATGAACAAATCGCATCATACACAGCTTTCTGCAATGAATTCTTATCAAAGATAAACTCTGACTACTACAACATTAATTGTAACAGCTTGTCGTGTAATAACCAAGAACACCTTAGTTTAATTGATCAGCTATACTCAGAAATTACGGACTGTCTGTGTAAAGCAGCCAGTTGTTCACACTCGAAAGCTAACAATGCTATAAACAAAAAACGCGTTATAGGTTGGAACTATCATATCAAGGACATACATATGCAGGCACGAACTGCGTTTCAACTATGGTTGCTACACGATAGGCCAAAACAAGGGGCAATATATGATAACATGTATGAAACTAGAAAAAAGTTTAAAAATAAAATTAAATGGTGTCAAAATAATGAAACTCAGATTCAAATGGACATAATTGCAAATTACAGATCAAAAAAAGATTTTGGAAATTTTTGGAAGTCTACCAATAAGCTGTCGTTCAAACCTACCATACCTGTTACTGTAAACAATAGTCAGGACACTAGTGAAATTGCCGAGATGTTCGCACAACAATTCCAAGTCAGTAGTGCGGGAGGCGGCCCGCTGCCGCCGTGTGACTCATCGCGCGCGGATCGCCGTGCCCGTGACTCCTTATCGAAAACAAGTTTTAATATAACTTCTAATGTTGTATTCGAGTGTGTAAAAGATATGAAAAGAGGAAAGTCACCGGGGCACGACGGTCTAAGCGTGGAGCACGTGCTTTACGGTGGGAAACTGTTGTATGAAATACTAGCTATGTTCTATAACATGTGTTTATCACACTGTTATTTACCGAAATACTTTATGAGAACAGTAGTTATCCCTCTGTTTAAAAACGGTTCTGACAATGCATCCGACTTAAAAAATTATCGTCCTATATCTCTTGCTACAGTTTTCTCCAAAATTTTCGAGCGGTTATTACACCCTGAGCTACTTAAATACATACACTTGAACAATGCACAGTTTGGGTTCCGCGCCGGTCTGTCAACGGATATGGCTATTTTTGCCTTAAAAAATACAGTTAAATACTATAACGCGAGAAAGACTACCGTATATGCCTGCTTTCTCGATCTCAGTCGGGCGTTTGACACAATAAGTTATGATTTGTTGTGGGCAAAGATGGAGGAGGCAGGCATACCGTGTGATATACTCGGTACGTTGAAATACTGGTACGGATCTCAGACTAATGTGGTAAAATGGGGTAATGGTGGCTTTTCTAAGGAGTACACGCTTAAATGTGGCGTGAGACAAGGCGGACTAACATCCCCGACCATGTTTAACCTGTATGTAAACGGACTGATAGATGAGCTCAGCAGGGCGGGCGTCGGCTGTCACATGTGCAATGAACCAGTTAATAACTTGAGCTACGCCGACGACATGGTCCTGCTGAGCCCGTCTGTCGAAGGCCTCCGAACACTGTTATCCATTTGTGAAAAATATGCTTTGACACATGGACTAAACTACAATGTTAAAAAGTCAGAAGTCATGATATTCAGACATGATAGAACATGTAGCTTTAAGCCAGTTATAACGCTTGGCGGCACTCGGCTAAACATCGTTTCGAAATTTAAATATCTAGGTCATGTAATAAAAGACAATCTTAAAGATGATGACGATATGGAAAGACAAAAGAGGTCCATAGCCGCAAAAAGTAATATGTTGGCACGTCGTTTCGCTCGGTGCAGTAACGCCGTGAAGATCACCCTGTTCGTGGCTTACTGTCAGGCGTTCTACACCTGCTACCTATGGAAGAACTACACACAGCGGACGTACCACGCGCTACGCGTGCAGTACAACAATGCCTTCAGAGCTATGCTCAACCTGCCGTGGAGGTGTAGTGCGTCCGGCATGTTCGCTGAGAACAGGGTGGACGATTTTTATGCAATAATGAGGAAGCGGGCCGCCTCCTTCATGTCCCGAATAAGAACTACTAAAAACGTAATTGTCAGGGCTGTGTATGACTGCTGCAAATTTGATATTTGTGATTTGTAATTGTATAATTAATGTATCTAAAATTGAATAATAATAATAATGTCTGAATCTTATCTATTTTCTCTTGTTTTTTGTATTATGTAATTTGTATTTTTTTTTATTTTTTTTTTTTTTATGTGTAATGTATAATTGTAATTATGGGTGTACTACCTGAAATAAATGAATTTTATTTTATTTTATTTATTTTATTTAGTACGGCGGAACCCAAAAATTATAGACCAATTACGTGTCTTCCGACACTTTATAAAGTTCTTACATCCATTTTGAGAGCTAAAATCACTAAACACATTGATGACAATTCAATCATGTCTGCTTCTCAAAATGGATGTAGGAACGGGTCCCGCGGTACTAAGGAGCTGCTCCTCATTGATATGGCTATTAGTCAACAGGTTCGCCGTTCCCGAAGGCATCTGTCGACATGTTGGATAGACTATAAGAAGGCCTATGACTCCGTACCACATACATGGCTCATGAGGGTGCTAGAGTTGTATAAAATTGATGCAACTCTGCGCACCTTCCTGATCTCGTGTATGAGGCAATGGAGTACAGTCCTTCGCTATCCAGGATGTCGGCAGATTCAGAGAAATAGTGAACCGATCAGGATAGAGCGAGGTATTTTCCAGGGCGATAGTTTGAGTCCACTTTGGTTTTGCTTAGCCTTGAATCCTCTAAGCACGCTGCTGGAGAATTCAGGTCTGGGCTATCGATTGAGGAGAGGTGGTCAGGTTATATCTCACCTTCTTTACATGGATGACCTGAAACTCTTTGCCCCCAACGATTTACAACTGATGGAGCTACTGAAGGTAACTGAAACTTTCAGTAGCTCTATCAGGATGGAATTTGGTGTGGACAAATGTGCGGTCATGCATGTAAAGCGAGGGGAAATTGTGGAATCTGTGGGAACCCAGCTCTCAGATTCCATAAACCTTAGATCCCTCTCAGCAACCGAAACCTACAAGTATTTGGGGATGTCGGAAGCGCTGGGCATCAATGTTGCTGACATGAAGCAATCGTTGAAGGAACGCTTCTTTGGCCGCCTGAGAAAAGTATTTAATAGTCTTTTATCAGGCGGAAACAAGGTGCGTGCTTTCAACGGTTGGGTCATGCCGGTTTTGATGTACTCTTTCGGCATACTCAAATGGACTCAAACAGAACTGGACGCCCTGGATAGGAAGGTCCGTACATTGTTAACGGCATTTCGTATGCATCACCCACGTTCTTCGGTTATGAGACTGTATATCCCGCGGAGTTGCGGAGGTCGAGGCTTTTTAAACGCCAAGACTCTCCACAACCGCGAGATATGCAGTCTCAGGGAATATTTCCTAGAAACCGACGTGGGAATGCATCGGGATGTGGTTGCAGTGGACAAAGGCTTCACCCCGCTCTCCTTGGCTAAAGAGAACTGGCGCAAACCTGTAGTGCTTGACACTAACGACCGCAGGGAGGTATGGCAGAGTAAGGAGCTTCACGGACGCTTTTTCCGGGCCCTACATGGACCCGATGTAGATCAACCAGCGTCCGTAGCCTGGCTACGTTCCGGGGATCTCTTTGGAGAAACTGAAGGTTTTGTCTGTGCAATTATGGATGAAGTTATGATGACGAATAACTACCGGAGATTTATTGTGAAGGACGGCACGGTTGACATATGTCGGGCATGCCACCGTCCGGGTGAATCAATTCGACACATTATCTCCGGTTGTTCTCGTCTAGCTAACGGAGAGTACTTGCATAGACACAACCTTGTAGCCAGGATTATTCATCAGCAACTTGCTCTAAAATATAGCCTTGTGGAATCGGAAGTGCCGTACTACAGGTATGAGCCCGACCCAGTTCTCGAACATGGCAATATCACATTGTACTGGGATCGATCCATCATCACTGACAGGACTATTGTTGCCAACAAGCCTGATATAGTGGTGGTGGATCGATCAGAGCGGCGCGCAATGATTGTTGACATAACAGTCCCGCATGATGAGAACCTCGTGAAAGCCGAGAAAGATAAGCAAATCAAGTATATTGACTTGGCTCGCGAGGTTGTCGACATGTGGGATGTGGACTCAGCGATCATTGTGCCGATAGTCGTATCTGCCAATGGCTTAATTGCCAAGAGCCTCGACCAACACCTGAGGTGGCTCTCGTTAGGCAGCTGGATCAAGGGCTTGATACAGAAAGCGGTACTCCTGGACACGGCTCGTATTGTTAGGAGGTTCCTTTCTCTGGAGCCCTGACCGCCGGTAGCTTGGACCCTGTTCCCGATACCGGTGGGCTATTATTTTTACATTTTTAAATGTTTTTTATTTTTTTGTTTTTAAGAAATATTTAAAAATTTAATTATATGTATAGAAAACAATAAATGGAGGTAAATCTATACTTAATAACTAATCAAATAAATAAAAAAATATCAATGTATAAATCAATCCCTATTAATTTTAGCTTCCATAAATAACAAGATTGTCATCCTTACTAATATTATAAAAGCGAAAGTGAGTTTGTGTGTTACGTCTTCACGCCTTAATGGCTAAACCGATTTTGATGAATTTTGGTACAGAGATAGTTAGGACCCTAGAGACGGACATAGGCTATTTTTTATTAAAAGAGTGAGAAAAGAGGGAGAAAGAGGGAAGAAAAGGGAAAACTTAGCTTTGCTATTATAAATAAGGCGCACGGGCAAAAGCTACAGGTATCAAAACAGGAAAGGGGAACTGTGTTACCTCAAATTCAAGGCGAGCCAAGCCGCGGATTTTTGCCCGCGGCTAGTAGCTAGTAATATTATAAAGCTGTAGATTTAATTTACACTATCTACTCACCAGAAAATTGGTTCTAAACGTATATAAAAGTCATGTTGTCTCTGTTTAATAAATTAAGTTTTTTTTTTTAAATTACACGATTTCACCCCTCTATTATTTTATTAAAAAGTGTCATAAACGATTCAATTCCCACTCAAAAAACAAACATGACAGGTCAATTTTGTCACGCGCCGCTTTCACCTTTGCGCCATTTGTCATCTCATATCGTCCCCCAACGGATGTAAAGGCCTACCAGGGTCACATAACATCGCAGAGATTTTAATTTTCAAAAAAATATTTACATAATAAACTGAGTTTCCTGGGTTGTTTGCCAAATATAAATGATGATGAATGTGGGACTGAGGGTTTTTTTATGGAAACCGCTACGTTATTATACTAACTTTATAGTACATCTGTTGAATGATCATGTGTGTCTTTTTATATACAGGTCCGTTTTCATACGCTTGGGAAATCATCAAATAACTTCCCCGCTCTGGGCGAATCGAGGGGAAGTGACAGATTTTTAGAGACCCATGTTCCTTCCTTTGCCCTTAATGTTCGGGGCCCCGGTGTGTCTTTCGAAAAACCACCAACCAAGGTAGCGGTGCTTGCAGGCCCCTCTGCATTGCTGAAATCTCTTTGAGGCGCGCGTGAAACATGAACGCGCCGTTGTCATGGCCTGTTCTCTCTAGACGGCCGGACGGTGAGCTACCCATTGCTTATCGTCCACAACCACGCATCTACGGTGGCCGGGAGTCATCTCGCGCCTGGGACTAGCGAACGCGGCTGGGATAGTTAGAGGTTCTCTCCCACAAAGGTTCGGCCACCTCCTTCGCTAATATAACTGTTTCGCAGAAGGAGACGACCGCTTCCCATTTCTCTCGCTCCGGACCATGGACTGAACCAGGCCCAGACACGAGTGATCACCGCCGCCGATTGCCTCTACGTGACCACAGCGTTGCTCAGTCGAAGTTGGGCAGACCGCCAGTGTGCTCCACCGTGTTGGATAAGATACTACGAGTATGCTACAGCGTAGCGGTTCGTTCATTGAATAAATTTTATAAATCCTTTTCTGAAAGCTAGATGTGATGCATTTTTTTAATTTATTTTATACATTTTCGATGCACCCCATAGGATAGGATAGATAGAATATAATAAAATCACTCGTATGTATGCCCATCAGTTAAAGACAATTTAGTTGAACTTTTGTAAGCGTGTGATTTTTAAATATTTGTAAATTTTGTAAAATATGTATCCACTATAGTATCCTATTTATGTACCTTCCATGCTACATAAAATTTAAGATCTGGATCTGCCTCTATGTATCTCTATATATCAATATTCCAAAACCTACAATCACGAGAATAACCACTGAATTGAATAAATAAATCGAATCAAATTTTAATTACTCCTCCATTGAAATAGTTGAAGTAGAATAGAAATTACCCAGCCTACATTTCCAAATGGTTTGTTTTGTTAGTAAAATGTCTAAAAGTCGTTACCAAAACTGTTAGGAACAAGTTTCATTGATATTGTAACTTGTTCGGAAGTTTTCAACAAATTGATGTTATTTGTAATAATCTAGTTAAAATGGTATTTAGTTTTAATGTATTCAATATAAAGTTTAAGTTTTTATTGAAACCAACGCTTCGTTATCGTGTGATTAACTTTAATGTGGCTTGCAGTTATTTGTCCCAGTTGTATCATGTAAAGTTAATATTTCGACTCTCATTCAAGTTAACCTATGTAGAATGTTAAAACTGAGCGATCGACTGCTACGCTGCGTGTCGCGGGTTCGATCCCCGCACGGGACAAATATATATATGGCCTACAGATAGTCGTTCCAGGTCTGGCTGTTTGTGCATGTGAGTTTAAATGTTTATAAACGCACTCACGATACAGGAGAAATTCCTAGTGTGGGGCAACGTTTTTTTTTTTTTTTTTAAGAAAAGAAAAGCGAATTATAGATGGCTCAACCATAGTTAGGTCTCAATCTGACTTGTTTTACAGTGTCCATCACCACTTGACAGTTTGAGTACTATAAGCGACCTACACACATGTCCTTTTTTGATATTGTTCGTCGTGTCGTTAAGTTCCTTGAGTTGAACTACACGATAACTGACAAATGCTTGTACTGACTGGACAGGTCCACTCAATCTGTGTGGTGCTTCTTAAAAAGACCATTTCTGACAATAATGTAAGTAGACCAAGATTTTTGAATGGATCCAAAAAGAGGCCTCTGAGGTTGTTTCGGTCTTCTCAGAGTAGTCGGGTACGAAACACCGGCCTCATCAAATTTAAGTAATGGTAAGTAAGTAATTCTTCCTATAAGAAAAATTGTTGCATTAATTTTCGAAAAGTAAAAGTTGTTATTTCTTTACTTTCATATCCGGTATTGCGTGCGACTGAACGCGGCGATTTCTGTAATGATTATGGAGTCACGTAGATATTCGTGCAAGTTTTGAACAACTCTATTCAAGTCATTAAACACAATCCCACTAAGATTCGCTTCAGTTTAGACACAGCACAGTTACAAAACATAATGCTTCTCGAAGGCCTATTAATTTTACTTTATTTATTTTTATTAATCGTGTCATACAACGGTTTGTTTGTTTTATATACGTACTATGTTGGCACCCCCAAGATTTATACCTCACTCTAAAAATAGAGTGTATATGATAATGTTCGTACGGGAAAACACGAAAAGTTTCCTTTTGGGAAAAGTTGTGAGTGACTGCAATGTAAACTTTTTTTGGATGCAGCTGAACACCAGATTTTTATAGAAAATTACTGCTTATCTTACCTCCACAACCACTACCATCAATCATGAGAATCTGCTTTTATTAACAACTTTTTGAGCCATATTTAGGTCAAAATTAGACAAATTTATGAGAGAGAAACAACCCTAGTTTCAAAAAACTCTTGAAACAAAATTTTTGAAAAAATAAACAGCACATAAATACAATATTACTGTTATTCCTGATCCCGTGCTCTTTCGAAACTAAATCCTTAAACCAACAGTTCGCGTCCCAGTACACAGCCACCTCTTTAAACTCCACCTCGCTCATAATGCCCTGGTAAATAAGAAAGAACGGCGCTTTGAAAGTAGTTTTCTTTTAATTGTAGCGCGGATAATTCATTAGTCATTAATTCTGCAGTTTTATCTAGAAACAGGCAAGCGTACGTTGGGACGCGCTAGTGACGTGCAATTAGAGGGGCTGCCCAGCAGTGGAGTGCTGTGATATCGTGTTTTCGTGTTCGTAAAACTTCTGTTAACTGTTTTGAAAGATGGTAGCGTTAGTTTTAACTACACAGCAAAAGGAACATGCAGGACTATGTTGCTAAAATAATAAGCCAGCATACAAATTCAGTGAAAAGTTATTGTCAAAAAGGCCAAAAAAATATTAGAGATACATGTATGTTGTCGCCAACAGCTTCGTTTCGTTTCAGGGCAAAAGTACCGATTCAATCATAGACCTACTTATATATTTTTTTTTAAATTGACAAGCTATCAACATTAATAAAAAAAAATAGATCATAGAATTTGACCGATGTTTGGCAAAATTACATGGATAATTTTAGACTGCAAACCTAAGAATTAATCATTCATATAATTAAACGCTACTTCACCTCATTTTCTCCACTTAAGAAACGCTTTAAATTACACTTTCACGCCTGGATAGCATGTAATTTACAGAATTTTCAACACCTCCAAGTATTTAAGTATTAGCTCTCATAAATTCTGCTTGCCTGGTCTTATTTTCTGGTCGGTTTGGCGGTGTTCAAGACTAGTGGTACACACGTCGTGGCATCTTTTTGTTTTCTGCGGGCTCTATAATTGCATCCTTCAGTTGTTCCTCGAGCATCGTTTTGAGAGCTTTCTTCGCGTATGGGCTCCTAGTACTTTTGCACAAAGATGGAAATTAAGGTGATTTTTTACTTATCTTTAAAAAAATAGACACTGCCCTTCTCTTCAAAAACAAATACTCTTTTACATATTACCTACTCGTCTCACAAGAAATTATTTGCTTGTTTATCGTAGTTCTATCTCATTCAAATTTTTCCCACTGTGGTGAATTCTGTAATACATTCTTCATGCATTTTATTAAGATCCGACTGTCAAGAGCTTGTATAAATCTACAAAACAGCCTTATAACTAAGCTCTTTATCAAAATGTTCTCCTAGTAACAAGGGTACCCGTTCAGACATTTCATTACTTAGGCGTTACGCTCTCCAAGACACAAATCAGGTCAAGAGTTATGAGAGTTAATACATTGTCTTCCATACAATGAACGCATATTCTGTTACAGGAACCCCATTTTCATCCCTGGATGATGGATCCTTTCATGAAACGAAGGTGGGGTAAGGCTGTTGGCCAATAGAATTTCACATTTAATTGTGTTAGTTAGCAAGTTATTAATTGGTACAGTCAACCAATTAAGCCAATGAATATTTTAGTAAATTGAAGGAGGAAAACGTTAACTGTTAGCCTATATCATCCCCGGGGCTGCGGGTTGTTCGAAAGAGATACCGCGGTATCTCTTTCGAACAACCCGCAGCCCCGCGCCCCGGGCCGCGGTCCCAGAACACAAAGGGCAATAGAAGAAACATGGGTGGGTTTTAGTCAGTGCAAGTCTGACACTCCCCCCCGCTCCGCCCAGAGAAGGGTAAGTTATTTGATGATTACCCATTCGCAAAAAAAGCCTATATCATCCCACTGCTGGGCAATGATTTCTTCGTTTAATTTTTTTATAATTACAGGCAAAACTCATATAATATGTTGCGAGCGGACGTTAAACTGTAGGATGTTTAAGGTTAAACTGTATAATTAATTGACTCAAAACAATTTCTGTGGTATTAAGCAAATTTTGGAACAGACTATAGTTTTCCTTTTTTGTTCGTATAATTTGTAACATTTATTTAGGTTCTTATAAGTTCGCTGATTTTTGTAAAAGCGTGTAGAGCTTATGGCCACTTATTTAGTTTCCCTTATTTTTTTTTTATCGTGCTTGTTAGTGAACCTAAGTAAGAATTCTAAAACTTTCTCTGTTTTTACTTGTGAGAACCTGTAATTGGATTTGTGTTATAGCTGTTGATTCTCCTTAAATAAATAAATAACATCCATTACATTAACACATTTTCCTTTCCAATATCTACTAACAATTTAAAATTATTTTTTGTGCTCAAGAACCTTCTAATGTCGGAAAGAAAATAATCCTTTCTACTTTTTTTACGTTAAAAAATAATCGTAACGATTTTTTTTTTAACTCAAGTCTCTATAAAATTATGAAGCTCGTAAAGTTAATTGGTAGTAATTAGCATCGTTACGGTCAGTTTAGCCTTTAACGCCAGAAAATTACAGCTTTAACATCAGTGAGGGAAATCATTCGTACCTGGGTTGCGGGTTGTTCGAAAGAGATACGCGGCCCCGGAATAAAAAAGGGCAAAAGAAGGAACATGGGTGGGTTTCAGTCAGTACAAGTCTGACACTTCTCCCCGCTCTGCCCAGAACGGGTGAAGTTTTTTGATGATTTCCCATCCGCAAAAAAAAGGATTATCCTTCTAGTAAACTCATACCACTGATTATAACACCAGTAAACTATCTAGTACCAGTAATCTATCTCAAAGAGATATCAGCAAAGCAGAGTAGCTTGCCAGGGCCATCGCCTGCCAGGGTTGCAGGGTTTTTCGATAGAGATACCGCGGCCCCGGCACATAAAGGGCAAAAGATGGCACATGGGTGGGTTCTAGTCAGTACAAGTTTGACACTGCCCCGCTCCACCCAGAGCAGGGGAAGTTATTTGACCTATCCGCAAAAAAAAATAATTATGAGTACGGTCATGTCGTTTGTCATATAAGTCCTATGTCTTTCTAAGAGTAGAGTCAGACCAGTAAAAAAATACTAGTTTATTTAGGGATCAATAACCTGAGCCATTTGACCGTCGGCGTCACATCGTTATTAGTTTATCAAGGGTTCCGTAGTTACGTGACACGCCGTGGGAGGAACCCGAGTGTTCCACGAGTATTAGGATGTAGTTACGTGTCATTTACAAAATCATCTACGTCATTAAGAGTAGTTGCTGTCGATAAAATGGATTATGTTTTTTCATAAGTCTAACTCATTTATATTATTTTAGTCTTAGTCTTTCTCACACACATTCCACACATAAAAACAAAACTGAATACATCATGTTCATTACACTTTCACAACCATATTTTAGTTATAAACAAGTTTATGGTTAATTCCAACAATGTATGGAAGAGCGGAGTCTCCTAATACAGGCTTTTTCAGCTTAAAAGGAATCTCTGGAGGAGGCTCCAATCACTACTGACGACGACACGGTTGGCGCAGTGGCTGAGCGATTGACTGCTGCGCTGCGTGTCGCGGGTTCGATTCCCACACGGAACAAATATTTGTATGACCTGCAGATAGTTGTTTCGGGTCTGGCTGTTTGTGTATGTGAGTTTAAATGTTTGTAAACGCACCCACGACACAGGAGAAATTCCTACTGTGGGGCAATGTTATTTTATAAAAAAAAAAATTAGGATATTAAGAAAACTTAATTGTTGAATCTAATAAACATTTTGTTTTTCGTCCCACTCCAAGGCTGGCAAGGCAATGTTTCCATTGCCCTGTTTTATTTTTAGCAATGCAGAAGAAATTACTAACGCTTCTGATATTACACCTTAAACTTCACATTACTAAGGTCGAATTTCACAAATTAAAAGGACCGCGATCAGAACAACTTACCCGCGTTGTAAAGTTGCGGAATATTAATATTGATGGCTCATGAACGTGATAAATATGTGCCGATCGTTAGGTACCTCCTGGCAACATCAAACATTTCATATGTATATTTTTTTCATATAATCATCTAATGAATTTTCTAGTTCAATGAATATCAAATTGGAAAATTCGCTTGAACGCGGCGGTAATTGAATGTGCTTAATTTTTACCATGATTGTCCTAATACTGCAAAGTTCTTAACAAAAAAAAAACTAAAATAAACCACAATTCAAATAAGCGATATAAGAAAG
This sequence comes from Ochropleura plecta, assembly GCA_905475445.1. Lineage (NCBI taxonomy): Eukaryota > Metazoa > Arthropoda > Insecta > Lepidoptera > Noctuidae > Ochropleura > Ochropleura plecta. Next base: position 4,081,238 of record FR997744.1, on the reverse strand, counting down.
TCAATGCAAAAAATCTAAACTTCTACATAGAAAAATCCTAATCCTTCTAACAATTTCTGCTTTTTCAAATAAAAAACCGGCCATTGCAACGTCTTTTTTGCTTATGCTAAGTCTACACAGTCTAAAGATATGACTTACTGCTCTAAAAAATGCTAATTTCTACAACAGCTACAGTGTTATATTTAAACTTTCAGTAACGGAATATCTTCACTGATTCGTCATTATTGTGAGCCCCCAATATCACAACGGTGTTGACACCGTTGTGATATTGGGGGCTCACAATCTGACAGTTTAAAATACTTTTTTTAAATTTTACCCCGCACTAGGTATTTCTCCTGTATCGTCAAACACAAACAGCCACACCCGAAACAACTACCTGTAGGTCATACAAATATTTGCTCCGTACGGGTATCGAACCCGCGAAACGCAGCAGTTATTAACCGGGAATGCTTAAAACAATGTTTGAAACTATTGTATTATTTTTTTTATATTCAGTTAAATGAATACTATTTGCATGGAGCTTACCAGAAGCATAGCGAGTCAAGATGATTGATAGTCGATAAATAACAAGAGAATTGATGAGTGTCACACTGAAAAGTTTTCAAGTTATATCAATCTGTTTTTTTCTGAGATGTCATTTTATCTTACACTTATGAAACTGCTGATTTAATCGCTTGTCAAATATAGATTACGCAAATGTACCGATATCTCGCTTTAAAGGGTTATAAACAACGGCTTTTGGTAATACATTTGTCTAAACGTTAGAATTGGTTATTGAAAAATAAATGGTTTATTAAAAGTTATTGACTGGATTCTACATAATATAAAATCGAGCTTCATCATCATCGCGAGACTTGCAGCCACCGCAGATGCGGGTTTTTGTCTGTGGTCGGTGAGCAATGGGTAGCTCACCGTCCATCCTTCCAGAGATGACACAGATGTTATTAAAACATTACAGGTTAATAAATGTACGAGGTTTAAATACGAGAATTTTAGCAACATATCTGCGAGGGATTTCTTTTTAAGTTTCGCAACCCTGATGGGGTTTGCGCAGCATGTTATATTCTTCCACCTAGCACAGGAGACAGGGCCTTCACAAAAAATGTAACCACTTTTAATATCTGAAATAATATTGAAAGCAATATTGGAAAAATCATACCGCAAACTTTACTTTCTGTAAGAAACAGTTCTTTAAGCTTTACCGACCTAAAGATCCACCATTTTTCAACAGGATAGACGCTGGAATACAAAAGCGTTGCTTTGTAAATCTTTTATCTCGAACTGAAAGCAGACTTCAAACATAGGCTCACACTATTCTTGGTCTTGCTTTTACTTTAGCTCACAAGGTTGAATTATCTTGTAGCTTGGTTCTCCAAAATATAAATATTTAACTTGATATTGAGATCGTAAACCTCTTAAAAGGTTAAAACTAAAGTTTTTTTTACTTACGTTACCTCTTTTTAAGAAAAAAACAACTTTACCACCGAAACCTTAATAAGAGCCACAAATATTTTACGTTCAGAAACTTTTCCTGTACTTGGAAATAAATCGAAAAAATTCGCGCAGTAACATAAAGTTTTATGAAACATTCCCTAAAATGTAAGACGATTTATCAATATACATTGCGTTATTTTACTACAATGTCATACTCGTATAACCAACGTTAGTAGTAATGTTACTTTGATAAAGTTTCTGAGTATTATTTTGCTTGCGTAACCATAAATTAAACTTGTGATGCCCAGCGATTTCCGATTTCTAAATGAAATAAGTAGTACCTTTGTGCTCTTTTGTCTGTATGTATTTTTCTATAATACTAGCTGTGCCCAGCGGTTTCACCCGCTGCTCACTTAGGGGTATAAAAAATAGATGTTGGCCGATTCTCAGACCTACCCGATGTGTACACAAAATTTCGTTTAAATCGGTCCAGCCATTTTGGAGGAGTATGGGAACGAAAATTGTGACACGAGAATTTTATATATTAGAAGATGTATTTTGTGGGTACATAAATAAATACATGTTAATGGAGATTATTATACAGGTAAGCCAAGGGCATCGAGAGTCATATTCTTAAAGTCTTAAACATATAGAAGTCGTTTACCAGCAGCAATGTCTATGTTTCTTAGTTTTATGGTGATGTGTACTGAATGCGTAGAAAACGGGAATGTAATGGATTTCTTTATATCTCCGATAAAAATACGGCGTGCTTCTAAAAACTTTGTGGATACAGACCCGGTAAGGGACTGTTGACGTTGTTACAGGATTATATAAAGCCCCAAGCATTTTCATACTATTTAGTTACTAGGTGGTATAGTAGTATTTTTATGGGTATTTAATGCTTAGGGCAATGCAATCTCTATTTAAGAATCATCATGGACCATCTTTCTGACTTTCTTCTTGACCCCTTTCTTTTTTGGGGCGGGAAATCATCAAATAACTTCCCCTCGCTCTGGGCAGAGCGGGGGGGAGTGTCAGACTTACTGACGAAAACCCACCGATGTTCCTTCTATTGCCCTTTAAGTTCCGGGGCCACGGTACCTCTTTTGAACAACCCGCAACCCCGGTCTTGGCCTTCTCCTAAATATCTCTCCTTCCTCTCTGCCTCTCTCTATCCTAAATGTTTATGACTTTAAAAGACTGCGTCGTTAACTTATGTAGTGATCGCAAGCGAGACTGTTGAGCACAAAGTCTCGGGTACGATTGCCGGTTTTTGCTAAGTGCTACTGGGATTTTCATCAGGAATTTCTCAGTAGCATTCATGAAGTTTGGAATTATGCCCGGTTGATGGCATTAGGCTCGCCTTTATTACATGGAACTTAAAGCATAACTGCTTAAAACAAACTGCAACTGTTAGTTATACTTCTGACTAACCTTTCGGGGATTACATGAAATACCACATCTTTCTTATGCAAAACATCTTTGAACAAAACACAACAGTTACAGTAAATTAACACGTCCACAAAGCTCTATCTTGGGCATTGTTTATCTTAGGATCAAACTCATTTGCCTCTCGCGTTGCCTGCTACCCTGGTAGCAGACTACCCGGTTACCCGTTCAATCTTTGTATAATACCCGCCAGACGTATGTGAATTGGCTAGGCAAAAAAGTTTTACAAGGTCATTGTGAATTACCATGAAATTCGAATTTACGTATATAGCCGTGTAGATCTGGATAAAAAGTAATAATGTGTTATTCCAGGTTATAAACTATGTGTGCTAATTTCATCTAGAGCCGTTCAGTACTTTTTGCGTGAAAGTTTGTAAGGATGTATGGATTGATCGATGTTTGTGTTCGATCCGTTCATTCTCACAAACTTTCGCAATAATCTTTATTCATTTTTAAATCTTATGACATGGTAACATCGATTATCATTACGCGGCGCGCTGATCGGTCTACGAAAATAAAAAGCCGTTCCTATTTTTTTTAAACATTGCCCATCACTAGGAATTTCTCCTGTATCGTGGGTGCTTTTACAAACATTTAAATTCACATACACAAACAGCCAGACCCGAAACAACTACCTGTAGGTCAATACAAATATTTTTTCCGTGCGGTGATCGAACCCGCGACACGCAGCGCTGTCGATCGCTCAACCACTGCGGCAACCATGCCGTCGAATTTAATTAATCGGCGTGTGTTAAATAACATATGAAAATTATGATCGTCGAAACATTTTAAAATATAATTAAAGTACTCATATAAACTGCCATTATATCATTACACTGGCTTGAAAACTGTTTAACCATCAAGAAAACACTAAAACTTAGCCAGATGGATCTAATACTATTATCTTAGTAAATGTTAGTGTAATGATAGTCGGCAATGTACTAGAAAGTTGAGCACTTTCTTGGAGTAGAAATAACTATAGTAAGTGCTTTTAACAGTGACCGGAAGTATCAGACCCAAACTTAAATCCAATCCAAATCTACGTCTTTACAAACTTTTGTCCCCCAATCATATTAATCTATCAGTGGTAGTTTAAAAAAACCTTCACAAATCGCTTTCGTGTAAAGATCTCTTGTTCAAAGTTCAATGCTATTAAACCCAGAGGTATAGGCTGTTGTCTTTAAAATACTATCTGGCGCCCGCGGCTTTGCTCACGTTTTTTCAGACTATAATCTACCTCTGTGCCAAATTACGTCAAGATCCGTTCAGCCATCTATCCTCACAAACATTCGCATTTATAATATTAGTAGGATGTGTTTTATTAAGACGTATTTAGATTCGCGCACAGGATTCGCCATACGAAACATACGTGACGGTCACATTTTCGCATGACGACTCATGCGTTGGCTAAAAACAATCTTAATTAATCAACAAATCTAATAAATTAAAATCAACAAGCCTAACAAAAAATATACAAACGTCCGTCACCAACACAATAAAATTATCTGACCGTTTTACCATACAAATCAAATCCATTCAAATAAAATAAAAAGTTGAATACTAAGCAGGTCTTTATACTTCAATACGAGGACCCAAATTAAACTTCAGGCAAAAACTGCACTTCTAAGATACATGTGCAGTTGAAACTACTTGCCAATGGTCAGGCAAATATTTATAGAAACGAAAGATATTTGCTCTGAAAGCACACATAGTGCCTCCGGTAGATAGTTTCGAAGCCTTTATTTAATCATAAAAAAAATATTTTCACTTGCACACGACTATGTTTTCCATGCAATTCTACTCAAATGAAATAAAAATCATTTATTTAAAAATATATATTATATGTGTATGTATATTTATGGGAATATATGTATGTGTTCGCAAAGATACTGGATGACAATGAAGCTAATTTGGAACGGCCATAGCCCACCACTGCTCAAGAGAAATCACTCTCGTTGCTGACACCGCAATCTTCAACGGGACAAGTTTTTCCAAACACCACTAAATTACATTTCCAATCCTATTACGGCGTTATGTATAAGTTTCACAGTATAAAACAAGACAGAATCTCCACTCCGTAAGTATTTCAAATTATGTATATAAAAATATTCACCCATATATTGTCATCATCAATATCTGCCTAGCCTATTCCCAACTATGTTGGGGTCGGTTTTAAGACTAACCGAAAGCAGCTAAATACCAATATTTTACTGTTAATCACTTACTTTATGTACGAAACCCTTTGGTAAGACTGTTGTCAGACTTTCGAGCCATTAACTACCTGTAACAACTGTCAAAAACAAATGACTGCCGGGACCAACGGCTTAACGTGCTTATCGAGGTACAGAGGAAATATATTATGTAATGGGTGGTCACCTATACAAAGACCAACCTAGGCAAGCATTTCTTCAAGATCGACCTAGGCAACTGCTATTATTTAGCCTCGAGCTCCACCCAACAACAGCTTCACATGAGCCTTCTATATCTTTCTGTATGATAAGATCTCAGTGCCAACTTGATTGTCCGTGTTTCCTAATGAGAGACTTAATCTCTGTCCTCTTGGCAATGCTCCGACTGTTTCTACCGGAATTCCAGTGTTTTTGCAACTATTGTATCATTCACTCGTGTCGTATATAACGGCTCTTGTGTAATTTACCGCAAATTAGTCGTGAGTTTTTTGCTCATAAAATGCTGTGTGTATGTGTATGACTGCCTCGTTTGTCTAACGCGACTGCTGAACATGGGGTATTGGGTTCGGTGCTCCGCCACGGGCAAATAGTTTTTATTTTCTTCAGGATATTTTCAGGAGCTGCAACCGAGACTGGTGTTGTGCCGTTGATTGGACATGAGACTTAAACATAACTAGCGAGAATTTGTTTTTGAAAGAGTTAATTTTTTTTCTGTTAAACAAAGCGGTTTATTTTTTGAGAAGGACATTTTTTTGAGAACAATCAACGATTGTTCACTGCGTGTCGATTTTAAACCACTATATTCAATAGAGTAGGGTTAGGCAAAACCACAAACCACCAAATCAAACATTCTTTTAGAATCCTTGTTTTTCGTCTTCGTTTTCAGGTTATAGATATACACCGTTAGCTAGCATTCGGTGGTATAATTTATCCTACGTTATTCATGAGAATGGGAACAAAATCCCAGAACCCAATAAATCTACAGAATCCTTTTGAAAGAAGCCAGGCCTACTTCTGGACAATAAATAATATTCCCGACACCAAACGCTACCCAATAACACGAACTTCCTAAGAGCTCAAACGGAAGAGTGAAACATTTTTTCAGACTGACACGAATGAGAAATCTTTCGCCATTATTCTTCACAAATCATATTTATGAATGACGTAACAATAAAAGTTACGGAGACTGCTATAAAAGGAGAAAATACCAAATGATTGAAGTTAGCTGGAATGTAGTTAATTTCTTTTACTTTATTCTCCAAGGGATAATCATGTCCTGTTGACGGTAAATAATGTTCTGGACATTAAGAATCGGAGACATGTAGGGACTCCCTGAGAATCCCTGAGAATTTGACCCCATACATGTGGCCACAAGCCACATGTATGGGGTCAAATTAAAATTAGCTGGAAAATTCTGGACGTGATGAATATCGAAAAGCATGCCATTAAAACTGTAATTATGATCTGTGAAGGGTCAACGACGTTATATAGTGTCTACGTGGTTTAGTTAGCTACTTGGAAATTACTTAAGAAAGCAATAATAACAAATGTAAGTTGACCTTCTAAAAACGCGACGAACTAGTGAAAATCCGTGCGGTTTCCCGCGACTCGAATTACTATTTTCTAACTACAGGCAAAACTAGTGTATGTTTATGTGATACATTAAATGCACACGCTCGTCTATTCTCTCGGGTAATACCACACGTGTATCATTCATTGCCGCACTAGAGACTAAAATAAACGCGCGGTGCAGTCACACGAAGCGCTAGCTTCCACGTTCACTACATGTATTTCAATCAAAGTTGCTCTTTACGGAAGCCTGTGTTCCTGGTAATTACAATCTAGGATCAATGCGCTTGGTAATTAACATAAAGCGTGTTAACTTAATTAACTTAGTTGTCATTTATGGCGAACTGCATCCATGAAACTAAACGGCGATCAACACAATATATTAACTACGTTCAAAAGCCATCAGTGGCTATATTCTACCACATTACAATGATGACATTGGCCGTTATCGAATGCGGTTTAAGTGTGCTGATTATTCAGTTGTATTGGTGAAATGTTAAAATCAACACAAGCTACTTTCAGTGCTTAGTATAGCAAACATTTGTCCCCTAAATATAAAATGTAAGAACCTTCGGCACACATACATGTGTACGCAACCTAAGGGGACATTACGCAAGGCCGTCCCTACAACACATCCATCATGATGAGGACAGCACTCGGCGGGTATCCCGCCGAAAAAATATTGATAATGTCTCCCGAGACCCGATCGCAGTGTCAAGGACATATGACGCCCTGGTACTCGACAACAAAATTGGATAAACTGTCCTTAGGATGTTTGACGGAGATTTTAACATAATTCGAAATTTTTGTTACCATGCCAACATTTGGACACAAAAAAACATACTTTGTGACAATGCTTTAGGGACATAAATAAAGTTAAAATTAAGACAAATCTACAGAAATGTAATCCAAAGTAAAACAGATTTAAAGCTGAGCCAAATTGCATTGTGTTCCTAAAGCGGAACACACTTGAGAACTGTTACCGCTGCCGAAAAGTTTGGATTAAATAAATATCTCCTGAACTTTCTTAACTCCTAGTCATTGTTTAGACCACCTCTAGCTGTTACTGCTATTTATTATCGTAGTGGTTATTAAACTCACTTAAATGGGTGGTTATGTAAATAACTAAATTCAATTCATAGTCCATTTAGTTAAAGGCCTGGACTATCAGGTTTGCGAATATAATTAACTGGATGAAAACTTGAAACCAAAGTTATTACAGAAATATTATTAACCAATGTCATTAGTAAAACTCTCTCCAAGTTAATTTACCGGCTGCTCAGCTCCTTAGTGTCGTAGCATGATGTTAGTCGTCTAAAACTATCTTCGCATTGCTTTTCTAGTTTGAGCACATCGGTGTGATGGTTTCAAAGTCTACAATTGACATAGGTATAAATATATTATGTAAGTTTTTTTTTAATATAGATATATGAATGGCAAAGACCATCTCACACTGGATGCCTGGCGAGGGACAGCGCCATTGTCACCACGGCGAAGGTGGCGTGACGATATGTTCATGTTTGCGGAGCTTACATGGCCGGAGAGTGGAAGGAGAAAGGGGAGACTTTAGCAGTGAGACACAACGCTAGTAAAAAGATGAATGCAAATAAACAGATAAAACTTTTAAAAAACAAACACACACACGAAGAACCTAAGCTGAGATCAAGCGTGAAGCATCCAGCGATTCTCGTTTATTTCGCCGAAACGGGGCATCGTCCTAAATGGACTTGACCTACATTGATATTCCCTCCGTCCATCTTAGCAATAACTCAAAATGAAGGACGAAAAATATCACAGAATATTCCAAATAGTCTCATAGGCTGAAATTGTAAGCGCCGAGGACGAATCATATTTAGGCTATCTTATTAACGTAATTTCTACAGGACATACTAATAAAAAACTTTATTAGACAGCCGCTATATACCCGTATTATTTTATTATTTTGGGAATGTTTATATAATTAATTTGCCTTTTAATATTGGCGGATAATTTCAATACACGGAAGCAACTGAAATTAATTTACCGAATAAAGATTGTTTGAAAAGTTATTAAGGTCATGTTATTTTTAGTAGGTAAATACGGTTATTGAGTAAAAATTGTTATTAAAAGTTCGTGTTGTGCCAGGATTAAAGTAACTTCTCCCCGCGTTTAGCCTTCTTTTTAATAAATTTAATAGATGCCTGCTACACAATCACTTATGGAAGTTGCTATATATATGATCGTGATTGCACACTCAGTCCGAACTTTGCCATACTTATGTTAAGTACCCTCAGTCTGCCCGTCTGTAATTTTGGCGCGTAATATAAGACACCACTGTTAAACCATAACGTTCCTTTTTTGCGGTTGGGAAATCATCAAATAACTTCCCCCGCTCCGGGAGGGGAGTGTCAGACTTTTACTGACTAAAACCCACCCATGTTCCTTCTTTTGCCCTTCATGTTCGGAGACCATTATATGATGTATAACATCATTGACATTGTTTCCGACATGTTTGATAATTGTTTTTCAATAGGTACACTTCCTTGAAAACTAGCTCTTATTGCACTACGATTAGGTTCAACATGCAATGTATTTCACACGCGTGATTTTTGCAAATTTATCGCAACAAGGGCTTTCATTTTTACTGTTTCCTCACGGATAAATAACGGTCTCGCCTGGTGGCTCGTGCGTTAAATCTGCTTCGGCTGCAATGACAACGTTTCCTCACTTGAATCAAATTGTACTATTGTTCTTTATTTTGAACATCTTGACTGTCTCGTAAGTATAGTGGTCCCAAGGACAACTGAGCATGAAGTTCTGGGTTCGATTCCCGGATCCGGTAAAATGTTATTGATTTTTTCCATAAGGAATTTAGGAATGTCTCGGTGGCAGCTTAGTCTGCACTTGTGCCTGGTTGATGGCAATAGACTGACCCCCTATTACATAGCACTTAAACATAACTGACGTAATATGGGTAAATTAGTAGGTACACCTCTGCCTAACTCTTCGACAATTACAAGCGTGATGTAATTATATGTTTGAGAAGCTTTAACATTTTTAACAATTAGTTCTTCAAACCGTATTTAAGTTTTCCGAAACAATAAACGAAATTAGTAGTCACAAAAAGTGGAAAACATATTTTATACCTTGACGTAAACGCTGAAAAAAATATCACAGAACTCTTAAAAAAGCTTTATTACTCCCAAACGTATAGTTATTTAACGCTGAACATCCAAGATTACCATTAGGGTAGTACGAAACGAGCATACTAAAGCAAACAGCAGTACTGTGAGAACGGCGATTTAAGAGAATTCGACTGCATTCGTTTTTAGTTCGTTAATGAACTAGCTCGGATGGAAATGAAGTAAATTTGTAATAAATAGTGCTTGTGTTACGAACCGGGACTAGTGAATAAAGAGGTGTTTGGTTTTGTATTTTAGAAGAAATACACTGTATAGTTGCTTTTGTTAATTGTGTTGCTCTGATAGAAATATGCTTGCCCTGTACCGTACTAATTGTACACCAGCTTTCAGCTAGTTATGTTTGACTCCCATGCAATAGGAGAACCCTGTTGCCATCAGGTACAAATACCAGACTAAGTTCCTTCTCAAAAAACCTTGATGAAAAAATCCAATAACAATGTGACCGAGCTGGGAATTTAACCCAAGATTTTATGGTTTTGGGTTCGATAATAACCAAGTCGGTGGTGGACCAGACGCATTTGCGACTACTAGACCAACGAGGCACACCATGGCACCATGTTTATATTTTAGTCTGTCATCAGTTTATTTAAGCTGTATCACCAATTTAGACGACACGGTTGGCGCAGTGGCTGCCCGATCGACTGTTGCGCTGCGTGTCGCGAGGTCGATCCCCGCACGAAACAAATATTTGTATGACCTACAAGTAGTTGTATCGGGTCTGACTGTTTGTGTATGTGAGTTTAAATGTTTGTAAAGGGACCCAAGATACAGGAAAAATTCCTTATTATTATCCTCGCAAAGTTTAAAAAAAAAACATACCTTTGAACCTAAGACAACATTAAAAAAATAAGTTGTCAAACTGCAATTCTGCAGTTGTCATAGTGCACAGGTGTCATGTTACCCATGTAATTATATGTTAGAGTGTGAAACAGTTGTCAAGAAATAGTACTATTATTACAATTTTGTGCCTGTAAGTTTAAGTTTTTACAAGCCGTTAGACAGAATGTATCGGGACACTCCTCAAAATATACGTTATATCTGCAAACGTATTGTTTTTGGCAAATAATCTATTTCTACTTCATACCTAAATACTTTATCTAAACGGCATGGATGACTCTTCAGATTGAAAAATCCTTTGTCCGATGCAATAAAACAGATAAAAGCAAAAGCTTGCTGCAGTCAAACGACCTTAGTGACACGTTCGGTGGAATTAAAAAGACTTGGGTCCACATCGACATCGTTTGATTCGTAGTCCTTTTCGATAAAAGTCGCAGACAATCATTCAAAAAGGATTCACTTGTTTGTATTTATATTGAAGAAACAAACATACATGCATAGTACATTTTGATGCACGAGAATCAAACGACGTTTTTGACACTTTTGCAGAGAATTAAAATCTTTGAGGACGCAGAGTGGGCTTATAAGATAAAACACAGCTGTCCAGTAAAAAAGGATATTATTGTTTAAGATTATTTATATATCGGCCTCCTGAAAATAAAATCAAACTTATAAAACGTCGAGAAATGGTGCACGGTTTGGTTTGGTCGTTTCCTATGGAGAACAAACGGCCAGAAGCACCATGGATACTTTTTTAAAATCATTCGGTTTCACAATGCTGTTGTTGTAGCGTTAGTACTTAAGTATGAAAGTACAGCAGAGGCCTGACATTAAGTCATTACTTAATTTACAAAACGTAAAATAAGAAACAAAGTTACCAATAACGAAAGTAAATACTTAGTAAAATAAACCTTACAGTGAAAAAAAAACAAAGAAACACGCTCTCTCAGATTCCTCTCAACAAACCTTTTTATTTGAGACCCATATCATTGGAATGCATGAAAAATAACTAGTCCGCCATATTAGATTAAACTTAGCATATTGTCATCCACTTGTTGGTGGGCTGAGCGCTTTGTCATGAACATGAACTTTTAAGACATTTTAACATAGTAACAAGGGTCGCGGGTTGTTCGAAAGAAATACCGCGGCCCAGGAACACAAAAGGCAAAAGAAGGAACATGTATGGGTGGGATTGGTTTTAGTCAGTAAAAGTCTGACACCTTTCCGCTCCGCTCAGAGTGGGGAGTAAAAAGGTAAAGCCAATAAAAGTGGCACACTTTTTAGTACTAGACCGAAACGTGAAGCATCAATCGTAACTTTCAGATTGTCGACTCCAGCTTAACTATAATACACGAACTCAATTCAACTTTTTTATTGAATTTTTAATAACGAACTTTGAAGGAGGCTTCGCGTCGCGAATCGCGATGGCGAAATATGAAACTGAATATTTTAATTCTTTGATCGTGTTAAACGAATTTCTACGTGTTTGAGATACGTTACTTTAATCTCTTTATTTGGCAACACTGTGTGGTTTTCATTGGTTCAATTGCTAACGTTTTTGATCGAATTTAGTAATTGATTGTGCAAATCTTTTACGTATTTTATTTTTTTCAGAAAATAAGCAATACATTTGCGTACCATCTCACGTGATGATGAATGATGATTCCAGAATGTTTCGAGCAAATATTCAGCTTCAATGACAACTTTACGTAGGCTTCACAAAGGTCTGATTGACTGTAAAAGCTACGTAGAATACACTGAAAGCCTACACTAACTTAGTTACAATCTAGTTACCTTTGACAAAAGAGAAATGACTAAAGCTCTCGAAGTGGTGTAGTGGTCGCAAGCGCAACTGGCGAGCATGAGGGGGTTATATTCCCGGTTAGGGCAAAGTGTTTTTGGGTTTTTTTTAAGACCTTTTTGGTAGCAGCCACGGAGTCTGTATTTTTATTTGTGCCCGGTTGGCAATAAGCTCGCCCCCTATTACATAGGAATTAAACATAACTGGTGAAAAATGTGTGTGTACTATTAGGTACCTCTGTCTAACCTTCCGGGAATATAGACGTGATGTTATGATATTAAGTTAAAATTTATAATGAATTACACATAGGTAGGTAACCTCGGCAACGGAGTTTCATTTAAAACAATTTGAAAGTTTAAACGAATTTATTTCGTTTATTCATTTTAACACGTATATACAAATTCAAATTCAAATTCAAAACCATTTATTTCAATTAGACCATTACAGGCACTTTTGAATGTCAAGAAACAAAACTAATCTACAGTCCCGGTCACAAGGCATAATAACTTGTGAAAGTACTGTAGTTGCCCATTCCAAAGCGTTGATCTCTATGGAGAAGAATGGGCAAGAAACTCCATGGACACTCTTTTAAATTATAATATTTTTACAAAATTGTATTTACATCATTCATGTTGAGATTATACAAATATGTGAGAACGATGTAGAAAGACGTGCACAGTAAGAGCGTCCAGAGTAAATAAAAAGCAAAATTTAATTTAAAATCTAAATAAGTTAAAAATGAACCGTGGTAGCTAAAAAAATGACCAGTCCCAACTGACAGCGCCCGTTCACGAACATGACGTATGGATCAGCCCCATTCAGCTCGACCATTTTGAAGGGAGCTAAATGACCCGACACACCTGCCACCATCAGCGAGACATTTAAGTGAGCATGACACTATCAACCACCAGGGCTTCGTCAAGTCAATAATAATACATAGCACTCACATATGGGCTTAATAATTATACAATACTAGAGAATTGATTCTATACATTGCAAAGATAGTCTTACAATCTTCTGCAGCTTCCACTATAGCTTCGGATACCAATCAATGAGTTTACCCCTATTCTTGTGGAGCAGGACCAGCATTGAGCCAAGCATTTTTATCATCAATATAATCCCCCAACTTATAATATGCTTGCCTACATAGTGTGCGTTTAATACAAGATTTAAATTTCGTTTCATTCAGTTGAAGAATGTGGGGAGGTATTTTATTGTAGCATTTCAAACAGTACCCCATGAAAGATGAGTCTACTTTAGCTAACCTGAAACCTGGTTGAACTAATTGGTCCCTATTTCTAGTATTATAATTGTGTCTGTCACCTCTTTTACTAAAAATATGCAAGTTTTTCCTGACATACATGATGTTTTCATAAATATATTGACAAGGTACTGTCATGATGTTAATATCCTTAAACTGTTCCCTTAAAGAATCTCGCCTACGTAGGTTATATATGGCTCTGATGGCTCTTTTCTGCAGAATAAATATAGACTCGATGTCTGCACCCCGTCCCCAAAGTAAAATACCGTATGACATGATACTATGAAAATAACTAAAGTAGACTAGCCTCGCGGTATCTACATCAGTAAACTGACGGATTTTTCTAACAGCATATGCTGCTGAACTAAGGCGTCCTGCAAGAGATGTTATATGCGGACCCCATTGTAGCTTTGAATCGAGTGTTATTCCCAAGAAAACAGTTTTTTCGACGAATTCTAGTTTCTCTTGATTCAATACTATGTCACACTCACTGTTTTTGACATTTGGTAGAGCAAATCTTATACACTTCGTTTTTTTCCCATTTAATACTAAATTATTAGCGGTAAACCAATTATGTACCTGCATTAGGGCATTATTTACGTCGTCAAGATTTGTAGCACGTCTGTTTATCTTAAATATTAAAGAGGTATCGTCAGCAAACAACACCATTTGTGGTTGGTTTTTATAATTTTACATATTTAAATATTTCTTAATCAAATTATAGAGACAAAAAAAACATTAAAAAAAATAAAAAATAGTAACCCACCGGTATCAGGAACAGGTTTATTCGATTTTGTACATATTTTTTCAACAAAAAACATTTAATAAAATTAAAAAAAAACTAATTATTCTTAAACCCGTTATCCTTAGTTGTGCTGCAGTCAATCACCGTACGTACCGTCACAACGCTCAATTAAATCCAGGAAGTTATTGCGACAACATTGTTTATTTTACTTTAATAGCTCCCATTGTAGACTCCGTAAAGAAACCCCTATGCCTTTGGGGGATGCACGGGGATGATAGGCAATATGTTGTGAAAGCCGATATCAGTGCCGTCAATAGCCATTGATAGACGATCGAGTACAGTGGGGGCATATTATGATAGATCGTCTATTTAACTTATACTGTGGAGCTCGTGGCTAAATAATAGCAGCCGCTCGGATCAATCTTTAGGTTAAGCCGCGCTTGCCTAGGTTGGTCTGTGGATGGGTAACCACCCGTTACATACCAAGTTCCTCCGTGCCTCGGAAAGCCGTTGGTCCCGGCTGTCATTTGTAGATCTTTGACAGTCGTTACTGGTAGTCAGTGTTTCGAAAGTCTGACAACCAGTCTTACCAAGAGGTATCGTATTACCTAGTACTAACTGGGTTGTGGAGGTCAGATAGGCAGTCGCTCCATGTAAAATACTGATATTCAGCTGCATCCGGTAAGACTGGAAGCCTACCCCAACATAGTTGCGAAAAGGCTAGGCAGACGATGATGTCTATTTAACTAGGGGAGTAGCACATAACCCGGGAGTGCTGCGTCACCTAAAACTCAACGTGCCGGACCGGTACGTCTGTGACGGTGACGCCCACTTCTACTGAACGTTCCGGTAGCCAAAACCAATCTGTTGGCGAAAACACCCCTCAGCAGAACGATTCCCGTTGTAAACGAAGTTCACGAGCGACTGGATGTTTTCTCGTGCACTTTGAGTGACTTCGCAAGAGTTTTATTAAATATAATTAGTTATGTAAGACCTTAAGGAAGCAGAAATATGTTATTTTTTTTTATTAGGTACTTAGAAATTAAGAGATTTGATGTAAAGTGTTTTATTTTTTAGCTTTATTTTGTATTAGTTGATAGCTTCACTGTCGCATTAGGTCTGGCCTGTAATGATAGTTGTAAGGAGGATAAAAAGCTAAAAAAAACTTATACTATAAAAATGTATGGAATATAATAAATAAGATATTAACAACTTTTTTCGCAAGGACAGATACAAAATATCAGCTTTGATGGGTTTAGAATCCCAGATCCTAGATTGTTGTAGTTAACTAACTTACTTGGCTTCGCCGGGATCGAGCTCGATAATTGTCTCACGGCATCGTACTAATGGCATAAAAAGTATGCTGTGTTAATATAGGTTATAAACTATCTGTGTGCCAATTTCCATCCAAATCTGTTCAGCAGTTTTTGAGTGAAAGAGTAACGAACATTCAGATATCCAAACATCCACACCAACTTTCGTATTTATAACATAAGTAGACATGATGTTCTAGTAAGAATTAGATTGGGCGTTTGAAGAAGTCGTATAGGACTTGAGAGTCCATTTGTCACACTTCATCGCGCAACAACATCAACTTCATGTCGTTCGTGGTACTACGAGTTCCAACCTACCATCTACAGACCTTGAAAGAGGACTTTTGACTGAAAGGTGTCATGTATCGACGTTTCCGAGGACGGCTACGCCACAAAACACGACGCCGTCAACGACTCGCTGATAGTTATATTTTATGCTTTTACTTTATTGATTAGTTTATTAGTATAAAAGACTATATTGTTTATTTATCTATGGGCTATAGTTACCCGATAAATAAATTGATTGACTGATTCAACACAATCATTAAACAATTAACTAATTTGCTACTTATGAACTAACTGTTACGTAACGCCAGATACAAATACCCGGTTATCATAGTCGCTGACGAGTCTCAATTTGCAGTTCCACATTGTTTAATAGTGACAATAAACGCTTGTAGCCTCATCATACATAATTACATCATGACATTCTGTGCCTATTATAATGGACATATTAACATTTAGTTACTGTTATACTGTGTACCGAATGCACCAAGCGGGTCCAGAAGGCTTAAGCCCCGTTCCAATAAACAAAAACCGGCCAAGAGAGTGTCGGGCCACGCTCAGTGTAGGGTTCCGTAGTTTCCCGTCCGTCACAATAAGTGTTCCCACTTATGAGTTTAAAGGTGGAGGAGGAAATTATTTTGTACAACTTTTTGTCTTTTTTGTACAAAAACTGTTGTGTCAATCAAGTTCAAAATAATTTTCATAGAAAGTCCTTATAAAGTTCTACTTTTCAGATTTTTTTCATATTTTCTAAACTTATGGTTCAAAAGTTAGAGGGGGGGGGACACATTGTTTTTTACTTTTGGAGCGATTATTTCCGAAATTATAGACATTATCAAAAAATGGTTTTCGTAAACCCCTATTTATTTTTAAATACCTTTCCAACAATATATCACACGCTAGGGTTGAAATTTAAAAAAAAAACACTTCCCACTTTACATATAGGGTGGCTACCCTAATAAATCATTTTTTTCCAATTTTTATTTTACCACTTTGTCGGCGTGATTGATATACATATTGGTACCAAATTTCAGCTTTCTAGTGCTAACGGTCACAGAGATTAAGCGAGGACGGACGGACGGACGGACAGACAGACATGGCGAAACTATAAGGGTTCCTAGTTGACTACGGAACCCTAAAAACGACTCGTTTTGCTTACGGATGGTAGTATTTTGACATAAGTTCTATGAGACTTATGTCAAAATCCTACTATCCATAAGCAAAACGACTCGTTTTTAACCGACTTCAAAAAAGGAGGAGGTTCTCAATTCGACTGTATTTTTTTTTTGTGTTTTTATACCTAATAACTCTGGTCTGGGTAAACCGATTTTGATGACTCTTTTTTTATTCGAAAGCTGGTGGTTGTCGTTTGGTCCCATAAAAAAAATATCAAGATCTGGCCAGTAGTTTTTGAGTTATCTTTAATAATGCGTATTAGATTGACTTCGTCTACGTTGATATAATATTAGAGGTTGTCGAAGACAAATGAACAAAAAAAAAACGCTATGCACTATGATTTGGAAGGTCATCGCAGTTTTTTGCGGTGATTGTATTTTAATTTGGTGATAGATCTTCAGTGATATACAACGGAACTCTTCAATAAATGACAGCAAATCTGCCGTGATTGCTGCAATCACATGTATAAGTATGGGTTTCGCCAGGGTAGGCAGGCGAGTGGGAGCAGGGTGCCCGTACCCCCTCCCCTCCCCTCACCTAGTCATTAAGAAACATAATCATCAGATCAAGTATCCTCTGTATCCCCTAGGCGATGATGCATATGATTTCTGACTTGGTTTTAAACTAAAGCATAATTTAGATAGTATTTAATACTATAGCGTGATGTGGAACTAAAGCTTGTATTTAAGACGGGACCTACGCACTAAAAAGCTAAAAATAACCGTGTTTGCGAATTATATCATAATACTATAACTAAACCCAAAAGGTGGTAGCCATTAGGCTGATCCGGGGCTACCGCACGATCTCCGGCGAGGCAGCGAGCCTCCTTGCCGGATTGCCACCGTGGGATCTGGAGGCGATTGTGCTCGCGCGCCTGTTTGAGTGGCGCGCGGAGGCACTACACCGGGGGGAAACTCCGCTGCCGCGGCAATTGCCGCTCAGCGGACAGACCGGTGCGATCTCATGGTGGCATGGAGAGAGCGACTGTCGCAACCCCGTGCAGGGCACGCCACAATAGTGGCGGTAAGTCCCCTCTTTGAGGAGTGGCTGGAGAGGCGTCATGGCGTCCTCACCTACCGCCTGACGCAGGTCCTCACCGGACACGGAAGTTTCGGGAGGTTCCTGCACATAATCGGGTGGGAGGAAACGCCCGGGTGTCACCGTGGCGGTCTGCCCAGCTTGGGCGGAGCACCGCCGTGCCCTCGTGGAGGCGATCGGCGGCGGCGATCTCTCGCGTCCGGCCCTGGTTCAGGCCATGGTCCGGAGCGAGAGGGAATGGGAAGCGGTCATGTCCTTCTGCGAAGCAGTAATGCTAGCAAAAGAGGTGGCCGAGCGTTTGAGGGAGAGAACATCTAGCCAACCCAGCCGCCGCGGGAGACGCCCCGGGCGCCGGGCGCCACGAGACGACTCCCGGCCACCGTAGATGCGGGCCTGTGGACGGTGAGCAATGGGTAGCTCACCGTCCGTCCGTCGATTGACGACAGGCCGTGTCGACGGCGCGTTCGTGTTTCACGCGCGCCTCAAAGAGATGTCAGCAAAGCAGAGGGGCTTGCCAGGGCCTCCGCCTGCCGGGATTGCGGGTTGTTCAAAAGAGATACCGCGGCCCCGGAACGTAAAGGGCAATAGAAGAAACATGGGTGGGTTTTAGTCAGTAAAAGTCTGACATGCCCCCCCGCTCCGCCTAGAGCGGGGGAAGTCATTAGATGATTTCCCACCCGAAAAAAAAATACTATAACTAAAAATGCAGAAATAAAAAACAAAAAAGTTTTTTTTGTTTATTGGAACGGGGCTTTAGTCAATAAAGTGGTGATCGCTTTCGAAACTTTTCGTTAACGAGTTTCAACAAGATTGCTATTAACTTTTCGGTAGCTTATGTCAACCCAATGCATTTTTGATATTTCTTATAGCTGATAGAATGTCACTTTGACTAGGACTTCAGTGCAGATTCGGACTATCAAGACAACTTCAGTAAGTTGTGACTCGAAACCAATACTTTTGAAAATCAGATTAGGGTCCGTTTTTGTGAAACTAATTGGGACATTTATGAAAAAAAGATTGATTGGATATACAGCAATCTGTTAAAATGAACCCAAAGAGAAGACAGCTAAACTAGGACAAAGTTAATATGTGAATGAAATATCATTAAGGCAAAAAAGTCAAATAAGTGCATGGTGGTGGAACAGAATCAGCAAAAGTCAACAATACTGGGGAATACTGCGTTTAATGGTGCAATTTTCTGCTCTAGAAAACTTGTATCATCATCTGCCTATTCTTTTTTCGAACTATGTTGGGGCTGGCCTGGGCTATCTTACATGGAACAACTGCCTATTTGATATCCCCAACCCCAGTTACTTTAGATGAGTTGTCAGAATTTTAAAGAACAATACTAATACCTTCCTATTTTAAACAGTAACAAGAACAATTTAACGTCACAACTGACCCGTTAGTAATTATCACCAATCCAATAGTCCCGATAAACATTGGGACCGAACTTGTAGAAAGTTGTGCCAACCTTGCCAACAATATGATTCGAGTGATCAACCAATCGTATACGAGACCTTTACTAACAAATCTAATATGGCTGAAAGGTTCAAGGGCCGTTTCGCAATTGATCTATTTGATGTTATGTAAATTATTGTTTGATATGATATTGATATTAGGTATATTTAAGTGAATTCCGATTTTGATGGGTGGTCACATCATCATGAGCCTATGGCTGACCAGTGTTTCTTCTTTCTTTTTTTAAAAATGTGTCCCCACGAGGATTTCTCCTGTATCGTGCGTGCGTTTACAAACATTTAAACTCACATACACAAACAGCCAGACCCGAAACAACTATCTGCAGGTCATACAAATATTTGTTCCGAGCGGGAATCGAACCCGCGACACGCAGCGCAGCAGTCGATCGCTCAGCCACTGCGCCAACCGTGTCGTCAAATGTTGGATATCGGTCTCTTCAATCGCACGCCACTTAGTACGATTTTCGGCAACTAAAAGCTGGATAACTGCGGAGATTGTCACTCTACTCCACTCTACTTTATGCTTGCCGATTCGCGGTCTTCACTCAAGAAGAAGAAGATAGATATAAGAAGATAGATAGAATGTTCTACAGCGAAAATGGACCGCCCACTGCCTCTTAAGCTTATATACATACTTATTCTGTGAGCTTAATTGATAACTTTGGTTGTTGATCACTTCGTTCTCCACACATAAGCCGTTCTATAATTCACTGAACGACTTTGAGTTTATGGACTAACAGTACCGTGAGTCCACGTTTACCTCAGTAACCACATTTCCACAGAGGTTAAAGTCTTCAATCAGTGCCTCCTGCTCATCCTAACTTGCGGGGATGGCTTAAAGTGTGACCAGAATTTAGCTATGAATATAATTATATCCTAATGGAGTCGTCCATCAATATGGGCACACTACATGCAGGACATGGCAATCAGAATGTCATTATTTCTGGAACAGCAATAGCTCTGCACGCTAGGGGCCGAGTCATGTGTGAATCTTCACGTGAGCTGGAATTCCTTGCTTCAGTGAAGCTGGGTCCGAAGTTTATAACAAAACTAGCTTCCGCCCGTGACTTCGTCCGCGTGGCATAGTTATTTTGGACTAATGCCAACTTTAACCCACGTGATGATCGAAAAAAAAATATCTTTCTCTCCCCTTTTCTTCCCTCTTTCTCCCCCTTTTCTCACTTTTTTTTAAATTAGCCTATGTGCGTCTCCAGGGTCCCAACTATCTTTGTACCAAAATTCATCAAAATCGGTTTAGCCATTTGGGTGTGAAGACGTAACAAACAAACACTTTCGCTTTTATAATATTAGTAAGGATATACTTGACTTCAAGGACAGATTGTGTATTTAAACGTTTTAGGTCGTTTTAACATTAATTAAAAGCAGTTTTTTTTTTGCATTCTGAAGAATTTAAAAAAACAGTAAGATCAAATTTTTATTTTTGTTCGCTGCTCTGTCTCACGTCTGGGCAGAGTCCGCGTTTCAATCTCTACAGTTCAAACGAATCCGTGCGTCCTACTTAAAGTTCTGACAGAATTTGTCATCATCACATCTATCTACTTCGTGGCCCGCCGAGAAGCGTGGATGAATCTCAGAGTACCAGTTTTATGCTATTTAATCTTACGTGTTAATGGCGAGAAAATACGCACCAAATTTTATGTAAATCCGCCAGACTGTGTTTAGAGTAACAAATAAACACACACATACAAACATTCGCCTTCATTATATTATGTGAGATATAAAATCCACACATCTAGATTATCCAAAAATTTACAAACTCCCTCTTTGATCTTACACGCCAAGATTTTAACTCTCAAAAATTCTTTATTCAAACTCAATTTTGTGAAAAATATTGCAATCTTTGAGAACCTCTTATAATATGCTAAGGATCCCCTTAAGTATCAAGCCAAGGGTCCAAGTACCAGAGACACGTCTTAAAAGCGTTGAAAACCAAGTTGCCACAATTTGATGGTGAATTGGTGAATGTTTATATTTTGATTTTTTTATAGTATGACCACGATTTATTATTTTTAAGATTAATTTTAAAAATAAAGCTTGAGGCTGAATTGAACTAAGGACCTCATCAGTGCGATTCCCGGCTCGGACAAAATGTTAATTTATTGAGATTTTTTAAGTAGGTTATTTTTTGGCACAAATGTTTTTCTACCGTAAGATCGATATCTTACAGGAATTTAAGTAAAATAAGTAACCTCAAAACGAAAGTTACAATCAACGTGAACGAATGTAATCCAAACATTTCCATATTAAACGAAACCTCATCGCTATCCTACCTCCCCAATACTCAGATTCGAAGAAATCGTTAACAGTGCAATCAATATAAGTCGTGCCCTCAAGATGTACTAGGAATGTAGGTCAGGCTGATAACGCTCCTTATCTAGCCCATTCCACCACGGACTGATAGAATTAGACCGAAGTGATATTGACTGAATTGAATTGTCTTCTGGATTATTTGGGCTTTCTTATGTGGTTTGTTTCCGTGTTGCAAACAAAGGTTTTACTGGATTTTTTCACAATAAAACGTAAACTGCGCACGTTTTACACACTCCTCATCACACACTAAAACACCCTCGTTTACACCTATTACGCTACACACACACACACACACATAGGTACACATCTAGCCTCACACACTACGCGTACGTACTAGTTTAAAATCTTTATAAATATTTCCTTTTACTTAATTTTATTAAAATTTTCTTTATTAACTATATGTTGCTGATTAAAATAGGAAAAACAATGGATTGTGTTTCAAAGTCAGTTCTGTTAATATAGTTGTCAACGTAATCTCTTTAAAAATGTATTCATTACCATATTTTAAAACTTTAAGAGAAATATGTTACATTCTAAGTGAAAACAAACTATTCTATTATATTCTACTGTAGCAAGTATACTCGTATACTCTACCACATCACTACTTATCGCAATAAAAAAAAACTCGGGGAGGAATGGTTGCAACTTGAAGACTTCAAAATAATAATACCTGAAGGTTCCAAAATAATATATTTGTAAGAAAATTTAATAAATGCCTGCTACACAATCAGTTATAGATGTTACTAAATGAAATCGTTACAGCACACTAAACCAAACTCTGCCATACTTATATTATGAAGGTTAAAGTAACTCAGTCTGCCAATCTGTTATATTTTCAAAATAATAAGACACCACAGGTAAACCATTAACGTCAGGAACGTTATGGTTTACCTGTGGTGTCGTATGAAGGAGAGAGACCTCAAAAGCATTACTCTCAAAAAGATTATTGTGATTCGTTAATCTGCTACTTTGCCTTGGATTCCACAAGATTATATTAAAAGGCAAGTTGCTGATGAATAATCTTGGCTACCTGGTAGTGCCTGTGCAAGTACTTGCCGTTAGCTAGACGAGAACAACCAGAAATAAACGGCACGGTTGGCGCAGTGGCTGAGAGGTTGACTGCTGCGCTGCGTGCGGGTTCGATTCCCGCACGGAACAAATATTTGTATGACCTGCAGATAGTTGTTTCGGGTCTGGTTGTTTGTGTATGTGAGTTTAAATGTTTGTAAACGCACCCACGATACAGAAGAAATTCCTAGTGTGGGGCAACGTTTTTTTTTTTTTTTTTTAATATGTCTGATGGACTCACTCGAACAGTGGCATGCCCGACGCACGATAACAATCCCGTCCTTCATTATATATTTCCGATAGTTGTTCGTCTTTCTTATTGTGATGATCGTTACGGCAAAGAGAAAACCAAAAACTGTGTTTAAATACATATTTATAGGTTCACTAGCTTCCGCCCGCGACTTCGTCCGCGTGGCATACTTACTTTGTCCCGTGTAATGATCGAAAATAAAATATCTTTCTCTCCCCTTTTCTTCCCTTTTTCTCCCCCTTATCTCATGTTTTTTAAATAGTCCGTCTCCAGGGTCCCAACTATCTCGGTACCAAAATTCATCAAAATCGGTTGGGCCATTTAGGCGTGAAGACGTAACAAACAAACAAACTCACTTTCGCTTTTATAATATTAGCAAGGATGTCTAAAACTATTGAATTATATTGTTACCTTGCACAACTGTCAGTGTTTAACGGGCTGTCACGTTGCAAGCAGACGTCATTACCTGAAACGTAATTAAGGTAACTGTAGCATGGTTCAGTTAGAAATCATGTTACAACATGTCATTCGGCCAGAGCGTATGATATCTGCGTTGAAAAGAACAAGTTGTTTGTAACAAACTATTAAGTTAAAGAATACAGTAAGTTAAAATTAGTTTTTAATGGACCTGTAGCTGTTTATTTGGAGACTTTTTTTTTATAAAAACAATGCCCCGCACTTGTAATTTCTCCTGTATCGTGGGTATAAACATTTAAACTCACATACACAAACAGCCAGACCCGAAACAACTACCTGTAGGTCATACAAATATTTGTTCCGTGCGGGGATCGTACCCGCGTCACGCGGCACAGCAGCTGATTCTTCAGCACCGTCTTACCGTCCTTGTAACGAGATTGACGCCACATTTTAACTTCAAAAAAAGAGTTCTTAAATGTTCTATATGGGTTCATTCAGGATTTTAAAAAATGCTTTTAACCTTTTTGCTATAATTTTCATTTGCTTTTTTTTTTTTTTTATTTGCTTTTAACATTCAAATGCGTACTATAGACCCGATATTTGGAGTCACTTTGAAATACCAAAAGCCAAGAATTAAAAGTAAGAAAAATAATTGAATACATGCACATCAAATATACTAGTCAAGATAGGTATCCCATGTCACACGCAATAACAATTCCAAATGTAATTCCAAAACATTCTGGTACTAACAAATGCCTAATGGCATGTTAGGGCAAGCGAAAAACGAGACTAAACTATAAAAAACTGGGAACAACGCGCAACGGTTTGTGACATTTAGTGAGTAGAATACTAAGTAGTGTACCATTATGCTTCTCAAAACTATGGAAGTATGGGACCCGCTATTTGTTTTTTTACTGCAATTTCATATATTTATACAAAATACGAAACTTGCCTTGAATGCAGAGAAAATGGTATAGGAAATTGCGTTGAGTTTCTCAACAAAAGCATATTGTTTCTTATCTTGTACGCATGAAATATTTAAAATCTTTGTCGTAGGTAGGCGAACTACGAACTCCTGCATTCTTCATATTTACCCTTAACAATGACACAAAACGTTTGCTAGCGAGTGCATCCCTCAAGATTATATTTAACGAACCGTATACTTTCTACAAACGACTTCTGAGTCCCATCCCTATCCGTTTGAGTGATGTACTATGTCATCTCGTAATCCGGGACTGATCCCGACGTAGAGCGTAACCACATTACTGCTCTTTTCTGTTATCCTGGTACCCGTATTGGATTACGCTGACCGATTTCTGTTTGAATAATGTTTTTTATACAAAAGGAATCCAAAATCATTTTTCGCCATTTAAAGGCAAATTTGATTTACAAAATTGCTAATATTTTCAGAAATACGATATAGTAATTACTACATTCTATTTTACGAAATGTTATTAAGCTATGTGGGTTCTACAATGGAGCAAAAATGATTGAGAAACCGACGCGCTAACAAATTTAAGGTATTATTCAAATATAAACTGATTTTATATGGTGCTAATAAATAGGTCTTGAGTCTTAAATAAACTTAAAGCTTACCAGTAGGCCTGACAAATCAATGCAGCTCAAAATAGATTTTTCGTAGGTTGTTCAAATGGTTCATTGTGGTGGCGTCAATCCGTCTGGCAAGTGGGATGACAAGAAAAAAATTCTTTGAAGTCGTTATTTTGATACCTATTTGATGAATAAATATTTTGATATTGCGCGAGCGTCCTTTGATAATTGTCAGCATTTTATGTAATGTAGCCGACTCCATTAGTTACTACTGTGAAACATTTTAAGTGGTTGCGAAGGTACCTTAGTAACAGTAAGTTTTGTCACCACTGGAAAATGTTCACATGTTTCAAAAGGGAAATTCTAACGGTGTTGGTCATTGAGACAACAGAAACCATGCTGTCTCAGCGGGTTCTGACCACCCAACGAAGATAATCTCTATACGGTACCAGGGCTCCATGAGCTAAGAAGCATATCATAGTAAACTTTCAATAACAAGATACGAGGCTGCAAGTTCTCTTCTTGTTCGCCGCAATATTCTTACAAGGAAAGCTGGAAGTTTACTACGCAAAGCTAATATGCGAATGAAAGTCAAACAAAACCGGGGTAAGTTTCCCACATATCTTACTTGATGGGTAAAAGATAAAACAGTGTGTTTAAAGTTGGTACTTACGTTATTTCTTAACGGTGTATAGGTAAGTGGTGCTATAGATAATGTCATAAATCATAGATTGCAATGAAAAAATCACATTATCGCTACACGTTTAAGAAAGAGGAGGTCATGTATCGGTTCGATATCTTTTTAGTATACGTAGGTAAGTACGAGTATGTACCCTGATTTTTAAACCGATGTACGTAGTACTATATTTTACATTCGGTAGAAGAATTCCAAGCAGGTGTAGGCAGTAATTTCTCGAAAATAAGCAAATTAAGTATATTGACTTGGCTCGCGAGGCTGTCGACATGTGGGATGTGGACTCAGCGATCATTGTACCGATAGTCGTTTCTGCCAATGGCTTAATTGCCAAGAGCCTCGACCAATACCTGAGGAGGCTCTCGTTAGGCAGCCTGATCAAGGGCTTGATACAGAAAGCGGTACTCCTGCGCACTCCTCGTATTGTTAGAAGGTTCTCTTCTCTGGAGCCCTGACGCGGTGGGCTACTATGTTTCGTATTTTTAAATGTTTCTTCTTTTGTATGTTTTTAAAATAACTATTTAAAAATGTAATTTATATGTGTTTTAATGGATAAACGAAATAATAATTTCTCGTAACGTTAGGAGGTTACTCTCTCTGGAGCTCTGACCGCCCGGTAGCTTGGACCCTGTTCCCGATACCAGTAGGGTACAATTTATTTGTAAAAAATATTAATAAAGACACAGAATAATTTATAGTTAAAATGTAAAAAATATATTAAAACGAAAAACTTTTAAGCAATAATAAAATAGTACATTACGATATTAGTGCGTTAAGATGGTTATAACATGCGAGCCGGAATTTCAGCCCGAGCCGAAGGCGAGGGCGTAATTGAGACGAGCATGTTATAACCAATACGCACGTATATCGTACGACGTTTTTTAACACATTTGCGAGGAAACAGAAAAAAAAACATTTCACAATACAAGTACAAAGAAAACAAAATTTGAGAAAAATGGCGCGAGGATTATTTTCTGCCGTGGCTGCGTGAACATGTTGGCAAAGACACTAGACTTCACTAGAGCATGCAGCCAAGTTTTTAAATTACCGAATAAACTGTTTCTTTTTAATTTTAAATAAACTCAATCTGTAAATGCACACTGTTGCTTTAAAATGGCGATTAATTCGAAATTTGAATAGCAACAGCGCGCTGCTCACTATCTGGTCAGTCGTGCGGCGGCGATCAGTTCCAAATTTGAAATGGCAAATAATACTGTTATGGAATTTGAATGGACTATAACTTAACTATTTGCTTTGGTAACACACGCGTTTTTTTATGACCCTCTTTACATATTTAAAACCGGTGGAATTACATCAGCTTTACGAGCAAGGGTGTTAAAAATACTTTTAAGTTTGTTTCTGGGAGTTAATGTGTTAGTATTTCATATAACAGCCTACTGCCTGCCACTGCTGAACGTAAGCCTACCCCAAAGATCGCCAAGCAAACCGGTCTTGGGCAGCAAGCATCCATCCACTGCCCGCCACCTTCTTTAAATCCTCGCTCCATCGTGCAGCAGGGCGTCCCAAACAACGTTTAAACGTAGTCTCCTTTATAACGTCTGCTCCACCAACCTTCTTTCGGTCATGACAGACATGACAGGCTGACTTCCACTTTTGCGTTCTGATTCTGACAGCAATGTCGGTGACTCAAGTTCTCTGATGGATGACTTCGTTGCAAATTCTGTCTATCAGAGAAACTCCGAGCACTGCATCCATAGCACGCTGAGCGACCTTGAACTTGTGGACCAGCCCCGCAGTAAGTGTCCACGTTTTAGCTCCATAGGTAATTACAGGAACTATTCAAAGACGCTGGCCTTAAGGGCCTCAGCACTTCGACATATTGGCAGTCAGTACACCCCAGGTCTCAATGGTGTCGAAGGTTTTCTCATGGTACACATACGCTAGGCTTAGATGCTGGTTATATTCCTCTGTCTTTCGACTTATTTGCCTAATGGTAAGAATGTTGTCTATTGTATTGTGGCCTTTTCGAAACCCGGGTTGCTTCAGTGGCTGAAAATCTACGAATTATTGGGCGAGATGATTCTAGATCTCCCGAAACAATGGGCCGTAGTTTTTTAAAAAGCTTGCTTATGATAAACTAGCTTTTGCCCGCGGCTTCGCTCGCGTTAAATTCGAGGTAACACAGTTCCCCTTGCGCCTTATTGATTTGTAATAGCAACGCTAAGTTTTCTCTTTTCTTCCCTCTTTCTCCCTCACATCCCAGTTTTTTAAAATAAAAGTTAGCCTATGTCCGTCTCCTGGTTCCCAACTATCTCTGTACAAAAAAAAAAAATTCATCAAAATTGGTGTAGCCATTAAAGCGTGAAGAGGTAACAAACAAACAAACAAACAAACAAACAAACTCACTTTCGCTTTTATAATATTAGTAAGGATAAACAAGAAAGTAGCGCTGTGTCTGTTTCCATTTTGCGTCTTAAGGGCTCAATAAATGGGGTGCAAAGTCAGAAAACCTCCACGTGTGCCTAGTGGCTGCTGCTCTCCTCGATCCGTTGAGTGGAAGCAGCAGTTGCTGGGCCGGTGCACCCTGGGCGCGGACAGTGGCATTCCCCGAGTAATGGGAAGAAATTCCTATCCCTTGGGGAAGATCACTGTCCGTGGCGAATATTCTGACGTGGGAGGGGTCCAACCCGGACCACCGGTGCGTTGTTCCGCGTGACCCTCTGATAAGCAGAGGGCACAGCGGAGGAGCAAGGGCGGGCTCGATGTGCACTCACCCTGCCTCGAGCAGACAGAGGAGGCACTCCTTCTCTGTCCCCGTCGATCTCGTAACCCCAAACCGGAGTGTCGTGGATCACGTCTCGCGGCTTCGATTGGGACCGAGGGTCTTGGCTTAATCGCCCGGACTGCGAGGTAGAAAACCTCTATAAAAAGTCACCCCGAATCTCAAGCGGCGGCGCACCGCGAGGAGATGAATGGCTGACGGGTGTTCCTATGGAACCTTCAGTCGTTAGTGCGTCCCCCGCCAGAGTACCAGCCGACCCTCTGGCGGGTTATAACTTCAGGCTTGTCTGGGGACAGGGGGTACCCCCAGAAAGGACATGATTATATCCCCCATACTCGTGGGAACAATATGGAAAAGACTAACCAAAAAACCACCGATGTAGATAGGGAGAGAGACGAGGATAGGGAGAAAGAGGATGCGGGGTGCGAGTCCGACACCGCATCGAGTGTGGAGAGCGCGGGAAGCTCAGGGAGCTCCCGCCGCGAGAGGGCTGGGGTTGCTAGGAGGGGGAACGGAAAGTTCTTCCTCAAGCGGCCCAGGCAGGTAGTCGACCAGGGGTCCACTACAGATCCCCACCAGCAAGCGCGGTGGAGTGCGTGAGCGCGGTGGAGTGCGTGGCCGTGGCCGAGGCAAGGGCGAGGACCCTCTGACCCAGAAGGCTGGTGAGGCTGGGGGGCCCCCGGTCGATACCGACCCTGAGGAGGTCTCCGCGAGCGTGGAGGCAAGTGCAGATGGCGGCTCCAACCAGGAGCGTAAGGCCAGATTTGCGGAGGCAGTGGAGGCCGCGGTCAAGGACGTGGCCTATAAAATAAAGAAGGCCTCCAAATTTAAGGCCGTGGGTACGGCCGCGGCCACCATTATTGCGGCAGCAGAGGCCAGTTTTGCGTCCCCTCCTGCGTCAGACGAGGTGGCCCAACTGCGGGCGGAGGTGGCCCGCCTGACAGCCGCCACGGAGCTCCTCTTAGAGGAGAACCGGAAGCTCCAGGCGGATCTGGCCCGTCTACGAGGAAGGAAGTCCCCCGAAACACCCGAGGGTGGGCAGCAGACGGCAAGCCATGCCGCACCGGTTGAGGATCGGGTAATAAACCTGGTCCGGCAAGAGATGGCTGCCTTCCAGGCGCGGTTTTCCGTCCTGGAGGGCATCGTTCTGCGCCCGCCCTTGGCAAGTAGGGGTCCGGGCACGGCAAGTGGAGCCACGGGGACGGCAAGCGGGGGCCCAGGGACAGCAAAAAGGGGCCCGGGGTCGGCATCGTACTCGGCCGTTGCCGCTGGACCGAAACAGTCAGCCCGGCCCAGTAGCAGCACTCCGACGGCCCCTGCACAGCAGACCCCGGCAAAAACCGCGTCGGCCCCTGCAAAGCCGGCTCCGGTGAAGCCTGCGTCGGTCCCGGCGAGACTGGTTCCGGCAAATTCGGCGCCGGCCTCGGCCAATCCGGGTCCGGCACAACCGGCGCCGGCAAAGAAGAAAAGAGCGGGGCGAAAGGGCAAGGCGAAGCCGCCAGCGCCGGTCGCCGACGCCCCCCCCCTCGCCTAACCCACCGGCGGCCGAGGCCGGGTGGGAAGTCGTCGGAGAAAAGAAGAGGGGGCGTAAAGCGGCCAAGGCGGCTAAGAAGAAGGCGCAACGGCAGAAGCGAAACGTCGCGGCCAGACTTCGCGCCCCAAAGACCGCGGCTGTAGTGCTCACACTACAGCCAGCGGCGGAACAGAAGGGCGTGACGTACCGCGACGTTCTCGCCAAGGCAAAGGCGGCGGTGAATCTGGAGGAGTTGGGGATCACCGGGGGACTCCGGCTACGTGTCACCGCGACGGGGGCCCGAATGCTAGAGATCCCCGGTGCCGCCAGTGGCCCGTCTGCAGACGCTTTGGCTGAAAAGCTCAGGGCGTCCCTTGATGCGGACGAGGCCCGAGTGTCCAGGCCTGTCACGTGCGCAAGCCTGCGCATTTCAGGCCTGGACGACTCTGTGGTGGAAGAAGAGGTGGTGGCTGCCGTCGTCAGGACTGGTGGGTGCCCTGCCGACCAGGTGAAGGCAGTGGGCTCCGTACGTCCTGACTACGAGGGCATGCGAACCGTGACGGTTAGCTGCCCCGTGACGGCGGCCAAAAAGATTGTGGAGGGCCGAAGGCTCCTGGTGGCCTGGGTCTCCGCGCAGGTAAAACTGCTGGAGCCCAGACCTCTGAGGTGCTTCCGCTGTCACGTGGGTCACCACGTGGCAGTCAAGTGCTCGGAGGTGGACCGCAGCCGACTGTGCTTCCGCTGCGGTCAGCCCGGTCACAAGGCCGCGACTTGCGACGCCGCGCCGCACTGCGACGCATGTGCGACGGCGGCCAAGCCGGCCGATCACCGGGCGGGTGGCAAAGCCTGCGAACCACCCGCCAAAACCAGGGGCAGGGGTAGGTCTTCCGCAACGACCACCACCACCAACGCCGCCGCCACAGCCGTCGCCGCTGGCGCCGCTGCTGCTGCCGCTAGCACTGCCGCCGCTGACGCCACAGCGGCGGCAGCCGGGCCATCAGAGGGGGCCCAGGAGGGGGCTGTAATGGAGTGCCAATAACGGCCCCATTACGCCTCCTCCAGGCGAATATCAACCACTGCGCCTGCGCTCAGGATCTCTTGCTCCAGAGCATGGCGCAGTGGTCGATTCATATCGCCGTGGTCGCTGAGCCGTACTTTGTCCTCCCCAGGGACGACTGGGTTGAGGACCTGAGCGGCTCAGTGACCATAATTTCGTCGGCCGCCGCCGGTACCCCGTCCTTCGAGGGTGTCAGGAAGGGTCAGGGGTGCGTCGCAGCACGGTTCGGGGATATAGTCGTAGCGGGTGTCTACTTCTCCCCGAGCCGAACTCTCGCCGAGTTTCACAACTCTCTAAGGGAGTTGACCGTCGTCGTCGGTAACTGCTCCCTCCCCGTGCTAGTGCTCGGGGACTTCAACGCCAAGAACTTGGCTTGGGGTTCTCGCTGCACGGATGTGCGGGGAAGGATGGTGGAGGACTGGGCACTGGAGACAGGCCTGGTCGTCCTAAATCGGGGTTCTGTTCCCACGTGTGTGCGGATGCGGGGCGAGTCGGTGGTGGACATTTCGTTCGCTAGCCCCGCTCTGTCGCCGCGTGTCGTCGACTGGCGCGTCATGGAGGAGGTGGAGACCTACTCCGATCACCGGTACATCCGGCTCGACGTCTCCACCCAGATCTCCAGCGCGCCGGTCCTACAGGCCCCGAGTGGTCCGCGATGGGCGCTGAAACAGCTGGACCGGGAGCTCCTCCTGGAAGCCTCGATCGTGCAGGCCTGGGTGTCATCACCGGACAGGCCTGCCGACACCAACCACGAGGCGGACTGGTTCCAGGAGGCCATGTCTGAGATCTGTGACGTGGCAATGCCCCGAGTCCGGTCTGGAAGCGCCCGGCGTCAGGTGTACTGGTGGTCGCGCGAGCTGACGTCACTGCGAGAGGCATGCGTCGCTGCGCGACACCTGTACGCCAGGCACCGCAGGCGCCGCATTCGAGCACCGGATGCGGCAACCATCGAGGCGGAGCTGTATGAGGGGTACAGAGCGGCGAAGACCGCCCTCCTAGAAGGTGTCTTGCGGGCCAAGGATCTGGCCCGCGAGGAGATGCTGGAGTCTCTGGACGGGGATCCGTGGGGGCGCCCATACAAGATGGTGCGGGATAAACTCCGCACCAGGGCCCCCCCGCTGACGCAGAGTCTCCGGCCCCAACTAGTTGAGGATGTGGTGAGCGCTCTGTTCCCTTCGCGAGGGGAGCATGCTCCTCCGCCTATGGCTCCGCCGCTTGCGGTGCCACAAGCGGACCACGAGGACAACGACGACGACGACGTTCCGGAGGTGACTGGGGTAGATCTGAGAGCGGCGGTGGGCAGGCTGAAAGCCAAAAACACCGCCCCGGGACCCGATGGCTTGCATGGCAAAGCCTGGGTCCTGGCCCTGGAGGCTCTCGGGCCCCGACTACTAGGGCTCCTAAGCGCGTGCTTGGAGAGAGGCCAGTTCCCACTTAGGTGGAAGACGGGGAAACTGGTCCTCATACAGAAGCCGGGGCGCCCTGCGGACTCTCCGTCCGCATTCCGGCCCATTGTGCTGCTCGACGAGGTGGGCAAGCTCTTTGAAAGAGTAATTGCAAACCGCCTCGTCGGGCACCTTGTGGGGACGGGGCCGGATCTTGCGGAACACCAGTATGGTTTCCGCAAGGGGCGCTCTACGGTGGATGCCATCATGCGCGTGAGAGCCCTCACGACGGGGGCTGCAGTGTCCAGGGGTGGGGTTGTCGTGGCGGTGTCTCTCGACATCGCCAACGCGTTTAACACCATGCCTTGGGGCTGCATCAGGGAGGCACTCCAATACCACCGGATGCCGACCTATCTTCGTCGTGTGGTCGGGGCATATCTGACGGACAGGGCCGTCATATACCCCGGTCGCTCTGGAGAGTGGAACCGGCGAGAGATGTCGTGCGGTGTCCCACAGGGATCGGTCTTGGGGCCGCTCCTGTGGGACATCGGTTACGACTGGGTGCTGCGCGCCGACCTCCCCAGCGGCGTCAGTGTAGTTTGCTACGCTGACGACACGCTCGTCCTGGCTCAGGGGGGGTCGCACCAGGCGGCGGCCGACAACATGACACGCGGGGTTGCGATAGTCGCGGAGAGGATCCGGCTACTGGGTCTCGAGGTGGCCTTGCACAAATCCGAGGCCATGGTCTTTCATGGCCGCGGAAACACGCCACCGTCGGGATCCCAGTTGACGGTAGGAGGGGTTCGCATCGGCGTCGGGTCGACGATGAAGTACCTGGGAATCGTCCTCGACAGCCGGTGGAACTTCGTCGAACACTTCCGACGTTTGGCTCCCAAGCTCGAGCGGACGGGGGCTGCTTTCAAGCGGCTCCTGCCCAATCTGAAGGGGCCAAACGCCTCCTGCCGTAGGCTCTATGCCGGAGTCGTGCGGTCCATGGCCCTTTACGGGGCCCCGGTATGGGCGCGTTCTTTAGGGCGGCGCGCCGCCCACTACCTGAACGCGCCCCAAAAGGTGGTGGCCATACGGCTTGTCCGGGGCTACCGCACGATCTCCGGCGAGGCAGCGAGCCTCCTTGCCGGACTGCCACCGTGGGATCTGGAGGCGATAGTCCTCGCGCGCCTGTTTGAGTGGCGCGCGGAGGCACTACACCGGGGGGAAAACCCGCTGCCACGGCAAGTTGCCGCTCGGCGGGCAGACCTCCGGTGCGATCTCATGGTGGCATGGAGAGAGCGACTGTCGCAACCCCGTGCAGGGCACGCCACAATAGCGGCGGTAAGTCCCCTCTTTGAGGAGTGGCTGGAGAGGCGTCATGGCGTCCTCACCTACCGCCTGACGCAGGTCCTCACCGGACACGGAAGTTTCGGGAGGTTCCTGCACATCATCGGGCGGGAGGAAGCGCCCGGGTGTCACCATTGTGACGATCGCCCGGAGGACACGGTGGAGCACACAGTGGCGGTCTGCCCAGCTTGGGCGGAGCACCGCCGTGCCCTCGTGGAGGCGATCGGCGGCGGCGATCTCTCGCGTCCGGCCCTGGTTCAGGCCATGGTCCGGAGCGAGAGGGAATGGGAAGCGGTCACCACCTTCTGCGAAGCAGTAATGCTAGCGAAGGAGGTGGCCGGGCGATTGAGGGAGAGAACATCTGCCCAACCCAGCCGCCGCGGGAGACGCCCATGGCGCCGGGCGCCGCGAGACGACTTCCGGCCACCGTAGATGCGGGCCTGTGGGCGGTGAGCAATGGGTAGTTCACCGTCCGTCCGTCGATTGACGACAGGCCGTGTCGACGGCGCGTTCGTGTTTCACGCGCGCCTCAAAGAGAGTCAGCAAAGCAGAGGGGCTTGCCAGAGCCTCCGCCTGCCGGGGTTGCGGGTTGTTCGAAAGAGATACCGCGGCCTCGGAACGTAAAGGGCAACAGAAGGAACATGGGTGGGTTTTAGTCAGTACAAGTCTGACATGCCCCCCCGCTCCACCCAGAGCGGGGGAAGTCATTGGATGATTTCCCACCCGAAAAAAAAAAAAAAAAAAAAAAAAAAAAAGGGCTCAATAAATTTCGATGTACAGACGCATAATTATGTAAGTGTTAAAATACTTTAGAAAGTTTATTTGATTATTTTATTTCAAATCAATCAAATCATTTATTTCAATTAGACCATTACAGGCATTTTTGAATGTCAAGAAACAAAATGATTCTACAGTCCCGGTCACAAGGCATAATAACTTGTGATGAAAGTACTGTAGTTGCCCATTCCAAAGCGTTGATCCCTATGGAGAAGAATGGCAAGAAACTCCATGGACACTCTTTATTGAAACCATCATAAACCTCGATGGTTCTAGATTGGAAGTCGTGTAACAAGTCATTTTCATGAGTTAAAACAATACCCAAGAGGGCCCCAAGCACCTGACTTTGATAGTATCTCATATTAATTCCGTTTATCTTTGTTTTAGCACATGGGGGTTTTGCAAACACAATTAACCGATGCCTAAGGGGTATAATAAATAGACAATGGATCTTGGCATACAAAATACTGTACCGAGGGTTAAATGACAGATCAAGCTTTAAATAGAGATCTGATTTAATATTATAAAGTTTGTATGTGTGTATGTTTGTCACTCCTACACGCTCAAACGTCTGGACTGATTTGGATGAAATTTGGTATATTGCTAAAAACCCTCGATTAATACATGTGCTACTTTTTTCCTGGTTTACGCGGGTGAAGCAGCAAGGCGGATCTAGGGAGAATTAAATACGAAACTCTATGTAACAGAACTTTTTACTCGCTTTGTGTCATTAATTCGAAATTCAAAGCGAAAAACGATTGAATAAGCCATTGTTACTGAGAGTAAAAAGAAATAATTGGTTCAATTTTTAAATTGACTCGAATAATCGAATTGGAACGTTTTCTAGAACAGTTTTGAATGCATTTTTTAAAAATAGTAACAACATTTTCAAATGGTGAATGCGGTTTTATTTTTTAACTCAAAGCATCTTAACTCTTATAATGCAATTGGAGATCAAAAGATTGGGTTAAGACCCTACGATTAAAGAGTCCCGCACCAGTGAAAAGGAAAGTCAGATCATTTTCTGTGTATATGAGAGGGATGCAAACATTTCCTGAGGCGGTAAAGTTAGGGTTGCCACGAATATACTTAGAAACAATCTGTAGAAAGGAAATTGACAAATAGGAGTAATTGAATCTCGTTACAGGGAGACACATTTTAGCGTAAAGGCGGTGTGACGTGCGTCCTTCGCTGGCAAGTAAGTGGCATAATAATATGTATTTCTTGGAACTCACAATGAGATACAGTGTACTTACATTGAATAAAAGCTGTGTTTCTATTGGTTATTATTTACACTCGTTGATTTGTTTTTCTCACACCTTTACCTGTAACTTTTATTTATTGGAGTTTACAATGCTGTAGATTATGCTATTCTGTTGTGGTGTCCTTTTATGCATATCGTTGTTGAGATTTTACTCATATTTGTTAAGATTAAAAATAAACGGTTTTCCTAACAATCCCCACATACCCCAGCTTAAAACATTTTTTTTTGCTTTTGCTGCATCGCCGTCCTTTGAATATTTGACAACCCTAGTAAATTGGGCTAGTAATATGGCTCAAGAACATAAAAAGCTGTACTCAAAAATAAACAGCCACTTTCGTGGAAAAGTGGAGACAATGAAAAAACTTAAAAGAAGTTTTCACTGAAATTCTTAAGTTCATTTGATAACTTGCTCCGGAAAACTGCTTAAAGTACTAGTGCCACATAAATTCGAAGAGGTCATAAAATCCAGACAGCATGCAAATTCATTGAACTGCGTCCAGCAAAAATTGAGTCAGTAAATTGTAGAAAACATTAGTAAATTGTCTTCGCTCCATTTATTTGCAACTGTTCCTAGTCGCAGAGTCTTACCACCAGTGATGCATAGGTATGAGGAGGTCATAGTTTGTGTTCATATTGGCAATCGAGATCGCTGGCAACTACCCAGCGTTATTTGTGGCGCTGCAGCGCTGCTGCGGTTTAGTTTAGCGCTGTCAAGCGAATTAAAATGATTTATTTAGTTTAAGTATTCAACTGGAAATAATAAGCGATTGTTGAAGCGAAGTTATTTTCTATAACGACAGCTGCAAGTGACAAAGGTTTCGTACAAATCACTTTCAGACAAACACGTCAAATTCATAAGGTATTCAAGAGTCGTAATCTGTGCGTATGTAGACATTTTTCGTGAGCAATATTCCAAGTCATTAGCAGCGACGGTAGCTGTCAAGTGCCGACATTCGAACGATTGATCCGAACGGCGATTACTGGCACACGTCAATTGCTAAAACGAGTGCGTATGCTATACATTATAGTTACGGGTAGGTGATTTTGATATTGGGGGTTGTTGTTTTAGGATGTTATGGAAACATAATGGTCTCGCGACTATGTTTGCGATCGACTACGGTAAGTATAAGTACCATTTGTCTTTTTCCAGGTCTACATACACGAACGGCAAAAACCATTCGGAGTAACTAGCATTTAATTGTAATGGTGAGGCAAACAGCTTTGAAAAGAAGTAGGCAATTGTTATTTACTGATTATTCCTTCTCTCACAAATGACTCGATTCTTGGTAATAACTTATTGACATTACATAACGGGGAAATAATATATACTATTTTTATAAATGACTGAGAGCCATATTTCCGTAACATATCGCAAAAAAATAATTTTGAAACAACATTAAACTTCAACGTTTTCTCCTCACACCTGGTACTTAATCCCAAGGAAATAGTAGTACCGTAACAATCTAGCAAGCCAAGCGGGACGCTTTATCTTCGATCACGAACTGAACGAGTATTTTACAGCGCTCGAGCAATTACTGCAACTATTAGTGCGACGTCTAAGCTCTATACGGCGTCAATCGCCACGTCCTCGTATCTTGGCGGAATTTGCCGAAGATATACGATGTAGTTTATGTAGTAATTTGATTGTTTTAGTAGGAATACAAGAGAAAAATAAAATATCTATTACTAAAAAACTTGAGGAAAGAAGACGACTAATGTCTAGTGACTAGTCTGATGAGATTCCAACAAATCTGAAATTGTTTAAGATACTCAGTAACAAAGACTTTTTATTTTCAGGTAATAAATTGAAAATGTAAGATGAATTGGAAAGAAGTAGCCCAGAATCGTAACCGTCAGAAGGAATGGAAGGGGCTTTTGCAAAGCTGCGAAATAATATGGGCTGGCTATAAAATATATCGAAAATAATGGATAAGTGCACACCCATGCCTCACCCTTAAATGATTTCAAGCTTTATGTTTTATAGATTGTAGTCTACACCCAACATAAGGTTTACGTCTAACCTATTTCAAACAGATTAGCCTCTCTTTTCCGTTATGCCCTTTGCTATTGTTGAATGAATGTGATGGATGACATGACAAAATAATTTGTCACCAGCTGAAACTGGCCGGTAGGTCATTAATTTTTTAAATTTGAACATCAGTTTGTCGTTGGGACATATGAAAACAATAACCTACTTTGTTTTTTTTTTGTTAAAATGAGCGTGCGTATATTTTAAAACATTCAGAGCTTTTTGAAGCTTACATTTTTTTCTGAGTTGGAAATTTATTTGGAAATCACACCTACAAAATATGTAGAACTACGTTTACATACAAAGATTTCCTAGAAAATCCATATGAAATTAATCATTCAAAATTATAAACATATTCAGTAGAAAATTATGATAATGTTGAACAAAAATATACCAGAAAAGTTTTGTTACCCTGTCTATTTATAAACTGTATTTTTAGTAACCAACAATTTGGGGTAGCGTTAGAACAACCATTATCACAAATTATGCTAATTAATATATAGGATTTAAAAAATATTTGATAACAGATGCTTAAACCTTTCGACCACATATGATGCTTAATCAGAAATCTGTGTTTGGAAGACAAAAAACATATTTTCCTGGCTTGAACAAAAGGAGGAGATTCTAATTCGACTGTATTTTTTCAAATGATTGTCATGCAATTTCTTCGTCAACGGTAGGCCGATTTTCGGGTAAAGGTATCCCGAAGGGGTCCCATATCAATTTTATCTAAAGTGATTCGGTAATTTATGAGTGATTTTCTGTAATACATTTTTTTTGGATGAGATACTTATATCTTTTAGTTGCAATGGAAAAATACTTGATAAAAAATTGTGTGAGATACCATGATATATTATCTTCATTACACTTTTGGTTCCCCAAGTTTGTACTTCAAAGTAAGCTGCTGGTGGATAATTCTAGCAACGAGGTTGTGTCTATGCAAGTAGTACCTATATATTAGCCACTACAGAACACCAAGTAATAAATTGTCGGATCGATTCTCAAGGATGGTATTAGGCTGTTTAGCGGCTATGAAGCCGCTACATAATGAAGTACAAGCAAATGTTCAAACATTTGCTTGTACTTCATTATGTAGCGGCAAATGTTCAAACATTTGCTTGTCCTTCAGCCCGATAAGGCAAAGCGCAATAAAAAAAGCAAATTAAATCACAGTAATCAATGACAAAAATAATTTCTCCATAAGACGTCGTTCACGTGAGATTTTGTCACTGCTGTTTTGAGCTCCATTAAACCATTGCCTAACGACTTGGGTGTAAATCCAATCTCGAAACCAATGACAAAGTTTCCTCCCTTAAATCAAAATGTGCTATGTTTTTTTAGTAAAATAATAATTATAGTAAAAGGTAACTGAATGATGAATGAATCTTTCGAAATAAATCTAAATGCTGATTGCCATCAAATATCTATAGAATCAAAATCGGACTATCAGAAAAGCAATCGGCTTTCCAAGTGCACAATAACCAGCGATTACACTGCAAATACATCAAAGTGAAACCCTCACGTTCAATTTACTGGGCGCCTAGTATCTCTCGATTTTTCAGAGATACCCTCGGGAGATTTTTACGCATCACTAAATTATGTACTTGTTTGGGAACCTTCCCTACGGCTATTAATTATGTTACAGCTATGTGTCGAACTTAGGTGTTGCTTAAATAACTTAACATTTATACCTGTCCGACAGTAATTCGTATTTTTTAAAATTAATCAAGAGTAAGAGAACTTATTTTGACACTATTTTCTCAATTTTCCGCACTTCTCATACTACATTATACTTTTATACTCATTCCTTAGTTTCATGAGAAATCCTACACCCCGTATTTTTTCGGTCTCCGAATCAAATAGAGCTCTAATTAGGGAGATACCTAATTTATACGAACGACAGCTAATGAATGTATAGGCTCGCAAATTAAATTAAAAGAGATAAATATACTACCACTACCAAACGTATAAATTATGTAAAATACAGAGATATAAATAAAAATATAATAGGATGGAGAAAATAGTACTTAAAACTAACTGGCATGGTTGATGGATTGCTTAAAATATTTTTTTATTGTACCTATGAAAAAAATCCTTCAAAAGAATGCCGGACTCAAATAAAGTAAGTAGGCTTTATGTTCAACCGTGTAATATCTTCATAATCATTATTTTCCCCTTTTCACATTTTGTACCAGGCGCACAGCAAACGATGGTGGTAAACGTAATACTCTTTTTTATATTGAGCCACAAATAACGGGCCCTCAAAGTGGAGCGGTATTAGGGCACATACACAATTTAGGAGCGACACGACGACGAAATGAATGCGGGGGCCAAATTAAACCTCTCTTTCCGGGACGAAAAAGTCTATATTATTATCAGCTTTATACTTACGGGAATATGTTATTAGATCTGTGGTTCTCTATTGTTTAGTAAATTGCCCATTGACGAGCATCTTTTATGGAATAGTCAAGCAAAATTTGAAGGCCCTTGCTTTCAATGAAACATTGCATTGAATGGGGCATTCGCTTGCTACCAACATTGTAATCTATAAAAAATTACTTTACTTATCAAATAAATGTCGTTTTTGCAAGTAAGTGTAATATTTTTACCTGTATATTATATTGTGTATTTATTTATAGTTAATTAAAACGGTATAATACCATTTTTATTATTTATAAAAAATAAATTATTTAGAATGAACTCACTCTTGATCTCGATCTCGCCTGATGGTAAGCGACAGATGAGGTCTACGATGGAGCGAGAGAGCCCAGAAGATGCCTATTAACTCTTGTTTTGAAGGCAGACGGGTCGTATGTGGTAGGGAACACAGAAGCTGGCAGAGAGTTCCACACCTTGGCCGTGCGCACAATAAATGTTGTGGAAAAGCGCTTAGTACGACAAGACGGTATATCGACCAAGTGCGGGTGGTACCCTGCCGTGCGTC
The DNA here is from genome assembly GCA_905475445.1 of Ochropleura plecta. NCBI lineage: Eukaryota > Metazoa > Arthropoda > Insecta > Lepidoptera > Noctuidae > Ochropleura > Ochropleura plecta. The sequence continues at coordinate 4,040,117 of FR997744.1, read as the reverse complement.
TGGTAGCCCGGTAGTAAAACGGAGATGGTGGGATCAGGTCATGGAGCTCCAGCGCACACTCTCCGAAGTACAATCTGTAGAAAACCGACAAGCTGGCAACGTTACGCCTGTGCGCCAGGCTGTGAAGCTTGGACACAAGCATCTCATCGCCTATGAGCCTTTTAGCTCTGCGTTCCACCGAGTCGAGGGCAGCGAGCTGGTATTTTGCCGAGCCATCCCATAGGTGGCTGCAATACTCCATACAGGAACGGACTTGTGCTTTATACAAGTTACAAAGCTGTCCATTATTATGGCGTGGGTACTTTTTTGCTATTTTGTCTATGTTTAATGTACATAATTGCATGTATTGATAGGTAATAATACCTATCAATACATGCAATTATTATAAAAAAAAAAAAAAAAAAAAAATTTTTATGTTATGGCAAATTGTTTTCAATTTGTATACTATAATTATGAATACGGTATTACACCCATTTTTAAAAAGTATCTCATTTTGATCCTAGGGTCCTAGTAAACCACCAAAAAAAACAAAAAAAAATATTCAATCGAAAAGTGCCATAAAACTGCATTTCAATTTTACAATTTCTATTTTCGCGCGTAAAATCACAAAAACGCTTGACGCCATGTTACTCTGTGGTCATGACGTCAGTTGGTCATGTAAACAAATGCGCTGTTATTAGTCTTTCTGTTTAGTTGTATATTTTATTCTTGGTAAATTTGTACTATCTCCTTTCACGAAACCGTCTTCCATGGTATTATTACTATTATTTCAATAAAAATTAAAATGTAAAGTTTTTTAATACAAAAATAACAGACGTTGCTCAGTTGGCAGTTGTCGCTTTTTGTTTACATGACCGTATGACGTAATAATCATGGCGGACACTGTTTCGCTTAGTAAAACAACAGACTAAAAAAAGTGAAAACATTGAAATCAATTTTAAAATTTATTTAGTTATTTTATTAACTAAATCTAACATTTTCCGACTGCTTATTGCCTAAGCTATCTGAATTGTATATTTTTAGAATTTCTTTCATATAGAGTAAAATACCCTATTATGGCGGAATGTGTCCTGTACGAAAACACTTTTGTAAGATCCTTAAATACCACATTTTATGCAAACAAATATACTTACCAATTACAATAATTAAAATAGAAACAGAAAAGAAAACAGAAGTAAAACAACCAAACCGTGGGTATTAATAATTAATTAATATCCCTTAATTTCAACTTTAAATATTATTTGTAAACCAACATTATTGAAATGGTTAACAGACAAAACATTTTATTCTGTAAATCAGTACTTCAATTTTAAATATTCACGTTGATATTTTCCTATTATTAATTTGACAAATCATTAAAATTATGAATATTATAACATACCGATTCTAATAGCCATTGTACATTGTACATGACATAACTATTTGTCACAAGGCATAATAACTTGCAAAAGTACTGTAGTTGTCAATTCCAAAGCGTTGATCTTTATGGAGAAAAATGGGCAAGAAATTCCATGGACATTCTTTGAAATCATAATAATTTTACAAGGTCATGGTTACATCATTCATGTTGAGTTTATATACTTATGTGAGAAAGATGTAGAAAGTAACGAGTAACAATCTGTAACTCGTGTCCTAATGAAGCTGACAGCAAGTTTACTGGAAATAATTCATTGCTATTACTTTTGACGTTTAAAATTAATTAGGTAAGTAGAGTGTAGAGTTTAAATTGTTTGGAAATAAAATTAATTGTAATATAATAACGTTAATTTACACGTGATAGCTCGAGTGTCGGCTAATTATTATGCAAAAAATAACTCAAATAACTCTGATATTTTACGGGCCTGTTGGTCTAGTGGCCCTGACTGCTGAGCCGGAGGTCGTGGGTTCGATTCCCACCCAGGACAAACTTTGTGTGATGAGCATGATTGTTAGTTCTGTGTCTGGGTGTGATTTATCTATAATATGTATGTATTTATAAATTATATAAGTATGTATATCAGTTGTCTGGTTACCATAACACAAGCTCTGCTTAGCTTGGGATCAGATAGCCGTGTGTGAGTTGTCCCAAGATATTTATATTTATTTATTTATTTTATTCACGAAGGTTGTCTGAATGTCTGTATGTTAGAGATACTTTTATTGTGCCTACTTATAATTTCCATTTTCTACATAACTTAATTATCAATTATATTGGCGATAAGACCGCCATTGTAACCATAGATTTAGCACTTTTTTATAAAACAGTTTGTTTTTTAAATTTTTGGTGTGCAATAAAGTATAATTCTATTCTATTCTATCACGCCTGCAATGCCTGAAGGGTTAGGCAGAGTTAAACCTTAAGGTACGCTCGCTATTTATGTTTATACCATGTATAAGGGGTGACCCTATAGCTATAAAACGTGCACAAATCCAGACTCGGTGGGTGTTACTGATAAGTACCTAAATACCCTTCCCGCACGGAACAAATATTTGTATGACTTGCAGATAGTTGTTACGGGTCTGGATGTTTGTGTATGTGAGTTTAAATGTTTGTAAACGCACCACGATACAGGAGAAATTCCTAGTGTGGGGCAAAGTTTAAAAAAAAAAAAAATTGCTCGTACCGGGAATCATATCCAGGATGGACCAATGACTCTTTACACCAGGGTGTCAAAAATGGCAGCTTTCGCAGAATCATAATATAACATCGCCCTAAGGTTAACTGATAGAAAATGCCCGAGGCATTCCGTCCGCCTTTTACAATGTTTTTTTACATGTGCATAAAGTTTTATTAAATAAATAAATAATTTTATGAATAACGTTAAAATTTTGTGACAATTTTTTTTTTTGAATGGTTACGTTGTTCATTTTATTAACCTATAATGATTCTGGTTTTTTTTGCTGATAAAAAATGATTACTTGTTTAGTGGATTGCCAGTTGAGTTTTAATATTGTGAAGTAGTGTTACATACATAAACTCACGCATTTCTCCCATGGGGGAAGGCAAAAACCACAGAACGTCACCTGAAACCATCCTTATTTACTCCTTTTTCCTCGTCCACATTCATACGCATGCCGGTTGCGAGGACTACACTCCTGACCTTACTGAAGAACCTCACCGATAAGGTCAGTATATGTCGGTCTAGGGTGTCCCCTTATGACGTTGCCACTTACTTCTGCCATGCAATACCTTTTGTTGGTCGCTTTTCATTCATCCTCTCCACATTACCAAACCATCTCAGCATACTCTTATCAATTTTAAGTTTTCCGTGCCTCAGAAGGAAAAAACAAAACCTTTTTGTGAATGTGACATCTTCAAATAACTTCCCTCGCTCTGGGCGGAGCGACAGACTCGTACTGACTACTGAATAAAACCCACCCATGTTCTTTCTTTTGCCTTTTATGCACCAACTTTATGAACAACCCGCAACCCGTATGTAATGGCCCTGGCGGGCCCCTCTGCTTTTATTAACACCTGTAGTAATTAAACGGCCATTTTAAACCCCGTAATTTGTATGCTGTACTTAATAAAGGGTTTAGTAAAGTAAATCCAAATTATTTTCTACTCTACTTACATGTTATTACTTTCTCAACGTTAGACAATAAAATAAAATTGATCTTTACTGTAACGTTATACCATACTTTACTGCAAAAGCATTTAGACATATAATTAAACATTGATATGAATCAAAACATGTGGATTGCTACAGATAAAAATGTAAACAACCAACCAATTATATTTCAAAGGAAATAATCTAAAGTACATTAAACTGAACAAACTGGATCAGATTATGTAAACATCACGGTTGTGTTATTAAAACATAACAAGTATCTAATACGCGGGTAACAAGAGAGTACAAATAAGCCAAGGTACAGGTAAAACACACGGTAGGTCAAAGCCATGTATTTTACTCCCCACGTTGTCAGTTATGACGCAAATCCAATTTCAGGCCAGAGTAGATTGACCAACCCGAAATAACAATTAGGTTCATATTTTTTTCTTATTTTGCGGATGTGAAAAAAATAAAATCCCCCCCGCTCCGTTAAGAGCAAGGGATGTTTTATTTAGTCAGACTTTTATTGACCAAAACATAAAATGCAAAAGAAGGAATAGGGTGGCTATTCCTTCTTTTGCCTTTTATGTTCAAACTTCATGAACAACCCGCAGTCCCGCAACCCCGGCAGGCGGTGGCCCTGGAAGCCCCTCTGCAATTAGGTAGATTGTGACCAACTTTAATATAGCGCTCGCTGGTCGCTGCGGTCGCCCACGTAGTTCGCTCAGCTCGCACGTTATTACAATTGGGGCCTATCACTACGAAAACGAGACCTCTTGCCATCTCCTTCTGGGCTTACGACGTTCGCGATTCCTAAGTTACTGGTGAATTTGCAACTCTGCTCACGTATTTCATCTCTCCAGTTTACAATTAACAATATCATACTCAAGTATGTAAAAGGCAAATACAAACACTTTAATGGAAGAATAAACAACACTCATTGTTACCAGGAGAACATAAGAGATTAGAAAATGGAATTCAAATGGTTTAACACGAAAGAGGCAAAATTAATTCGACTACTTAGCAATTCAAGAGGCCATATTTATTATATTCAATTACCAAGACATTCTGATCCCGACACTGAAATATTTAAGGTGTATATGTAAACCATTTTATGCTTTTAGCTGTAACGCAAATTTGTATTCTAGAAACATTTGGTAACATGTTCATTTTAATAGGCAAATAAACGCACGCGCTTAAACAAACACAAACATTTCGATTCGATATCGTTTCGAAACTCTTAAGTATTTCGCTCGCTTTCGTTTTGCCAAAAAAATCTGGCCAAGTGCGAGTCAGACTCCGTAGTTTTTTTCTGTTTGTGCCGTAACACCAAACAATACAATAACAATATTTTTAACGCAATATATTTTTTTGATGAAAAAGTCCAATATCCGAAAAACTAAATATTAAAATACTTGCTTCCGCCCGCGACTTCGTCCGCGTGGTATAGTTACTTTGGGCTTACGCTAACTTTAAACCGCGTGAAGATCGAAAAAAAAAATATCTTTCTCTCCCCTTTTCCGTCTTCTTCGTTTCGTCATCAAAATTTGGTTGGACCATTTAGGCGTGAAGACGTAACAAACAAACAATTAGGCCATTTACTTAGGCACTTTTGAATGTGAACAACAAAAAGATGAATCTACATTCCCAGTCACAAGGCACAACAGTTGTTGAAAGTACCGTAGTTGCCCATACTAAAGCGTAGATCTCTATGTAGAAGAATGGGCAAGAAATTCCATGGACACTATTTTCATTCATAATATTTTTACGTCGAGTTTATAATATATGTTAGAACGATGTAGTAAAACGTGCATAATAAGAGCATCCAGAGAAAAAAAAGCAAAACAATGTATGTCAGTAGGTTATTGCCTTTAGCGATAACATAAACTTCAAATACCCGCTAGCGATCAAAGGGCAAAACATGTACTCCTATGGAAACAAACCAATATAAACACGTCACCATAAAGGCCGCAAAACGGTTTAGCAGGAAAACGCCAGTTTCCCGCAAAATTCATATTTTCTCTCGTTTTTGAAGGTCAGTGTCCTTTATAGAAGTAAAACTACCTAAAAGTAAATTTTTAGGGAAAATTCCCTAAAAATTAAGGAATGACTTTTAACCATAGGCGTCCTTGTGTCTGCTACAAGGCCACGCGGCCGCGTGCATGTTCAGAGCAATCAAAACTGTGTCGGCGAATGTTTATGGTACATTTTTGTACTCAGCGGTCGCCTACGCGGAGACTATTAGAGCAATACGTATTGAAGAGTTTAGGGATGGATACAGCTGTATTAATCTGTTCCCTAGCCCCAAAACAACCCAATGTGCTACGGAGATATTCCTCATAAGTAAACACAAAAGTAATTCCAATTACGGAATTTTCTGATTACGGAATTCCAATTTCTTAATTGAATCCTGAATCAAATGCTCAGTCACAATATCGACCATTAGACTGACGAGAATTTCTTACATGTTTTATTTTAAGAAGCACTTCTTTTTGTGGTTGGGAAATCATCAAATAACTTGTATTGATGAAAACCCACCCATGTTGTTGTCCAAAGGGCAATAGAAATATTGCCCTTTATGTTCCGGGGCCGCGGTATCTCTTTCGAACAACCCGCAACCCCTTGCTCACCGTCCACAGGCCCGAATTTTAATCCGCGAAGGATAAAACAAAGCTGTACCTATACTATTCATTTCGTGAGCTACGCTTACCGTGTAATAGGGGATGAGCCTACGTATATATATAAAAATATATATACGTAAAAACGTCGTATTTTTTTTATCGAAAACGTATATATTCATTTATTTAACGATTTATGTACACATTGAATACAGTAAAGAAGACAGGGACAGTAAATAGCTACAAAGCTATATAAGGCTATCTTTATTTTTGCAGATAGGAATTCATCAAATTTTATAATGTTCCTGTCTCTGGGCGGAGCGTCGGGGAGTGTCAAACATTTAGTGACTAAAAAATAAACCCGGAACATAAAGGACCGAAGAAGGAACATAGGTGGGCTATGTTCCTTCTTTTGCCTTTTGTGTTCCGGGGGCGCGATATCTCTTTCCAACAACCCGCAACCACCCCGATTATAAAGCTATCTTAAATAGCATTTCAGTAAAATTGTTTGCTTTAAGCACTATCAGTATCATCACAGTGATTGTGCTTGTCGCAAACACATTACCGTGATTTCAATTTTTTTTTAATTTATCTATGGATTGGAATGATGCGAGGTGTGCAATTAATAACAAACGTTAACTTTAGAAAATACGAAAGATTTACGGTACACTAAATATATGAATAAATTCTTAAAATCATGAAAATGACAACATGAAAATGCGGTTTTGCATCCTCGCAAAAATTTAAGAGGTGGTCATAAAAGACCAGAGAGAATGAAAATCATTTAAAAAAATAACGGGACCTGGTCAATCATGATATTCGCTGGTTTTTTCATGGCATTTTTAACATGACACTGTTTCAGAGGTGCGCGGGTTTATGGAATAAAATAATACAATAAACGTTAACATTTGTTTATGTGTATCAAAGTGTTTCACGTTAATCTGTTACAAGGCAAAGATCAGACAGACCGCGTGTGGTTTGACACTTACCGATCTTCATAAAATAAAAAAGAAAATAAAACAGGCCAAAAACTTGCGACATAAATACCCGTATTCTTAAACTCCATAGACTTTGAGGGTTGATTTTACAGCTACAAGGAACCACAGACTCTGACAATTAATAATAAAATAAAAAAAAGTTGCTCAACCCTCAAAGTCCAATCAATCGAGATTTTTGTTGAAGCGAATGTTAAATGTCGAACAAGCTAAAAGTTTAAAACCACATTGGGTGACAAGCTTAATTATTTAAACCGAACTAAAGTCTCAGGGCTGAACTGTAATTAACAATTCATTCGAAGTATTGACTTTTTAAACGTTGTGTCACACATTGTGTTTTAAACGTGTGCTTATGTTTGCTTACTGTAGTTTGAATTTGTAATGACAACTTTTACTGAAACACAATCCTCCTAATATAATAATGTAATTGTGAAAGTGTGTGAGGATTTACAGATGTTTATTTCTCTTTCAGGCAAAAACTATTGAATGGTATTTGATGAAACTTCACACACATATACCTTTAATAAAAAAAAACCTTGCCCCATACTAGGAATTTTTCCTGTTTCGTGGGGGCGTTTACAAACATTCAATCTTACATACACAAACAGCCAGACCCGGAACAACTATCTATAGGCCATACAAATATTTTGTTCCGTGCGGGAATCGAACCCGCGACACGCAGCGCAGCAGTCGATCGCTCAGCCACTGCGCCAACCGTGTCGTCAAACTTATCAATATGGGATAAATTTCGATGCTCACGCGGGCAAAGCCGCGGGCAACAGCTAGCACAAAATAATCATACTAAACAACCTTAGGTTTATTTAACGGTTAATCAACACAAATAAAAGGGACGACAGATTTCTCCCGATATGAGGGTTTGTTTTGCAATAAAAGTTGTTTAAAATGGGTTTCCTTAATATAGTTTGTAAACATAAACTAAGCTTTTTCGGTTTTTTGTAATGTTATTATAAATAAGTGCGTAAACGGCAAATTCTCCTATCCCACGCATATCTCACTCCCAAAATTGTATTTATACAAATTACCATCCAAATTGTAAGTTTTACGTATCGCGGATTCCAATCTCCTATGTCATCGCTTAAATATGTCACTACGTCACAAAACATCTATTTTGTGACAAAACACGTCATAAGTTTTGTTCTAAATTTAAACTTGTAACTTACTGGCTGGTTTTATTTTCATATAACCTCACACCCACATTATCACGGTTATGAATATACAGACAACATCCATGCAATCACTATCTTACTCAAACTGACTTTACCATTCACCGCTCTATGTATATACAAACGATCCATTACAGAAGCTAGTAATCTATCAATGGACACTGAAGTGTGGTCAACATCGTCGCTGTGGACATACAGACTAGCAGAAGTCTTTGTACAAAGGCTCAACATACTATAACGTAGATGTGGTAGTACCAAGACTGTAGAAAACAATGGGGTTTAAACGTTTTAGTCGAAATAGACTTATTACATATATTACAATAACTTGTTCTAGGTTTGTAGTGGAGACCGAATGAAAAAGGCATTCTTTTGACGAATTTGGTGATGTGGTAATTTTCTACCTAATGGGTATTTTATTTTTTGTTTTTAGATTACCAACGAGCTCACACTACATATGATGTTCAAACATATTAAAACTCCTACAGAATACTTAGCGTATCTTAGCTTACATTAATTTAAAGGATTCTAAAAAAAATATAAGATACAACAACTCTATTTTTTTAACTTTACAGTTATTTTGTCATAACTGTTGCATTTGTTTCCAACAGATTAATTAAAAAAAAAACTTAAAGTCATACAACGATAAATGAAGCTCATTTAACACACAATTTAAAGACAATTTCAAGTAATAATGAATCCGATTCAGTTGCCAAAGTCTATCGGATAGATTTTGAAAACTTTTTGCTTGAAAAGTACTGCCAAGTCATATAATGAAACTTTACTTGAAAACGGTTTACCCGCCTCCAAGATATTGCTTGCTACTTTATAAATAACCAAAAACTATATAGTCCAACTTAGATTACCCAAAATGTTCTACTTCTGTAGTAAACTTATTCAATAGGCCAATAAAATTTAATTTGACGCCACGGATTGTGCAGTGGCTGAGGTAAGGTTCGATTCCTGCATGGAACAAATATTTGTAGGGCCCACAGGTAATTATTTCTGGGTCTGGCTGTTTGTGTGTTTATGTTTATAAACGTAGCCACCATACAGGAAAAAGCCAGTGCAAATGTTACTACGTCATCACTCTGCAGCCCGTATTTTTGGGGGTTAGTGCAGCACATCATTTCTTTTATATTTATGTAGTTACTTGTTCATAGATGTACACAAATGTATACAGCTGCGTGCTCTTTATGTTGTTATCTCAGTGGTCATATAAGCTCATAATCTTCTTTGTTTCTTCCTACTGAAATTTGAATCCTTTGTTACAATTTTAAAGCACCAACTTTTGACTGTTCCATAAAGTACATAATATGATGTCACAGGTAATTGCTCACTAAAGTATTTCATTAAACGAGCGCTTTGTATGCCTCACAATGGCGTCTCGTCAACCCGCCACAATACTGATTGGAGGTACCCGATGCCCGCGCTTTTTATTGCTCCATGCAGTCTCACGTCACATTTTAAAAGACGTTCCTTTTTTACCTTTTACTCTTTGAAGTTCATGCGATCCTGGTACCCAATTGAAATTTCTTCACTTTTGTTGGGCTTTATTTTTAATGTATAATCTTTGCCTTTATTCGATCCTAGTACTTCGTTTTCGAGGTTCGATTTTTAACAGGAAATTGAAATGAAGCCGGGTTTGATAATTCCTCGTACCAGCTCTGACTTTAATTCTATTTTAATTTTCGCCTTCATTTTTAGGCTTCCTATCGACTGAAAAGAAAATTACGTTCTCAATTTTATCCTATTATTGGCGATTAGAATTTCAATAACCTACTTACTGAAGGTATATTTTTGGTTCAAAAATATAATTTATGTGAACTCCCGGACCAATTTTAGTGAAGTTTTTCATAGTTCTCGTAGAAAAAGTTACAATACACAACTTTTGAGCATTATAAATTTGCAATCGTCATAAAGTCCATCCACAAACACTTTTGCAACGGCTCAATCTTTGTATTAAATTATATTATACCTTGGAGATCTGTGTTAGATCCGCGGTTTGTTGAAAGTATTATATATCACGCTGATTGCAGTGGTCTCTTTGTGATCAAACAGTTTATACAGGTGCGGAGTCTCTTGATTGGACAACCACTGAAATGAGGAAATAGATGTAGCAATATTTTAGTTGTGGATTAATTAAAGGGTACTTAGTTAATAAGTAAGAGTTAAGTTACTTTTTACGGATTTGATAGGAAACTTAATCCTACATAAGTGGTGCCAGTATGTCAACAAACCTAGCTGTTAAATTACTCTCTGAATAATTTAATAGGCTATATTGTTCATACGTGTTTCCATCTTTCATGATGATCACGACAACGTCTGATTTTCAACGAAATCTAAAAAGATTATGTTAACAAAAGTATAGTTACAATTGTGTTGTATTCGCGCACTATTTTCATTTAATTTCGAAAAAAAAAAAATTTAAAAGTATTAACGTCGCATATGCATAGGTATTGGCTTGTGTTAATAATTGTATTGGCACATGACTGTCAAATCTAGCTCAGTTATGGTTTGTTTAAGTGATTTGCCACTGTGTGTAAAAAATACTATGACTACGAATAAATTACACATATCTAACGACAGCAGACGGTGTGTTCTCGCAACATTATCCTTAGGGCTCCTTCGCACTTTTCCGATATGCCGCCGGTATAATAAAGTCACCGGCACATTGCTGCTGGAATAGTCGTGCTTAGTGCTCCTAGTTCTTAACCATAGACAACGAAGCCGTTTGTGCTTTATTTGTTTGTGTTTAGCAAGCCCGGATCAAATACCCGCCGGAAATGTCGCCTGGATTATTTGTGGCATGCCCGCCGGCCGAGCCGCAGACATAACGTGTAATGTGACCCATAACACAGTTCATCTATCTTTTCATTGGTCTTCCTTCTAAATTATAATTATTTAAAGTGATATGAGTGATCATACAATAAATACGAAAGGAATAATTTAATTTATTAAAATAATGATTCACGCAGTCAATCGCTGTAGTATACTTTGTACTAGGAGCGCAAAGGCCGCAGCAGTCTAGCTGTTACAGACAAAACTCAGATAGTGCCAATATTGCTGCCCCCGCGACAACCCCCGTGTGTCTCTGCGGTAATGTAGACATTGTTCACTTTTACGGATTCAGGTCAGGTGTCATCGTTCGTGGTTGATTGTCATGCAAAACACGACGCAACCTTGTTTTAACGGATTAGCGAGTTTAACGAATGTACTGTATACTGTATCTGTGTAATTATTGAGTTCCTTGTTACCTGGGCCTTTTTTTGATTAGTTAGGCGCTGTAGATGTTTTAAAACTTGCATCAAACCTTAAAGTATGCAGACTGTTAGTGATGACAATTTCGGTTCCTAAAAGTATTTCAAACTAGCTGGCGCCCGCGGCTTCGCGCGCGTGATCCTTACTAATATTATAAAAGCGAAAGTGAGTTTGTTTGTTTGTTTGTTACCTCTTCACGCTTTAATGGCTAAACCGATTTCGATGAATTTTGGTACAGAGATAGTTGGGAACCAGGAGACGGACATAGGCTATTATTTTTTTAAAAAGAGTGGGATATGAGGAAGAAAGAGGGAAGAAACGGGAAAACTTAGCATTGCTATTACAAATCAATAAGGCGCTACCGAATTTAACGCGAGCGAAGCCGCGGGCAAAAGCTAGTATCGAAAATAAACGTGAAAGAGTAACAAACATCCATCCTCACAAACATTCGCATATATAATATTAGTAGGATAAGAAAAACAAAAGAAGAACTGCTCCTGCTTCAGAAAAAATGTCGTTGTAAAAAAAATTATATTCTAAAATAAATGTAATAAGCTTCAAAAGACTCTTTTATTAAAAAATAAAGGCAGAATATTTTCGTTAAGCCTTTACAGTATCTTAAAAAGAGGGCTATCTGAACTCATTGTGGAAGATGGTTATTCTGGAACAAAGATATTTAAAAGATTTATAGAGCGGTCAATGGGAAATCAATTTTTTCATCCCGAATATTTTCGATTTTGATACACGAGTGCTCTAACAAGCGGGTGTGTGACTCTAGACAGAACGATTTGCTACCAAGTTAGTAACAAGACGAATTTCTTCGTCTTATCTCGACTATCGTTCGTAAATATTTAAATTTCTTTTAACTCGGGAAAGGCTATCTCCAGCAGTTGATAATGTAACAAAAAACCAAATATAAATAAGTAAAAACCGGACAAGTGCACACCCAGGGATCCGTACAAACTTGCGACATAAACGGCCATATCTTTTGACTGCGTAAATTCAGAGAGTTGATTTTTTAACAACACAATGAGACCACAGACTTGAGTATTTGGTTTTAATTTTAACTCGATACCTCCACGCGTTCCCGAGATAAAGGGTTTTGATAGACAGACAGACGGACAAAGTGATCCAATAAGGGTTCAGTTTTTTTCCTTTTGAAGTGTGGAACCCTAAAAAACACAGAAACTTGCTTATGGTCGTTTCTGGTGATTTATAAACTACGACATAAGTCTGCTGGGTTAAATACTACAGATTCCTCAATCAACTTGGTCCTTCCACTAGTTTTAATCAAAGTTATCCGCAGACTCTTGCTGGATCTGAACGCCTGATTACATTAATGAGAAACTGAAAGGTCAAAGGATTCAAATAGTTCGTCAGATTTTAGAACTACTTATTAACTACAGGGTAACGTGTCAATGAAGGGACTCATGCCAGATTTCACGACAAATCACTTCAAACAAGGGTCAGATAGTTCAATGTGTTAAATTCTTGGTATTTTGAAACTAAACCCTACACACTGATAGATTAAACTTTACATAGCAATCCTGGAAGGGTAAGGCAGATGCGTACATAATAGTATACCTACATTTCGTTTAAAGCTTTTTTTTCGAATGCGAAATCATCAAATAACTGGCCAACTGGGGGAATGTCAGACTTGTACTGACTAAAACCCACCCATGTTCCTTCTATTGCCCTTTACGTTCCGAGGCCGCGGTATCTCTTTCGAACAACCCGCAAACAAGCAGAACAAGACTATTGCCATCAACCGAGCATAAAGCCACTATTACAGGGAATTTCCTGAAGTAAAAACCCTATAGCTCTTTACCCCACCCGGCAATCGAACACAAAACCTCATGCTCAGCAGTCGCTCTTGCCAAGACTCGACCAAAAAGGCAGTCATTTGAATATATTGCACCTATAAAACAATATACTACCAAACTTTTCTATGATAGCAGTACTTACAAAAGGTAATCTTATCATAGAGCAGAAACAAAAAGTTACTAGCAATTGATGCTGTATGTCCCATTGAACAGAATGATCGGAGTTTTTACCATTTCAAGATGGCTTTTTTTTAGATTCAGATCAGATTAAACTCACATCACACTGGATTGGTATTCCCACAGGTTTATAGACACATTCCCAATGAGGAGGAGGAGCAAATTACACAAAACATAACTTCACGCCAGTAATACCCGAAGATAAAGGCAGGTGCGTACGTAAAAATCAAAACGATCATTTATTATACTAATTGTTAATATTTTTAAATATTTCTTTAAAAAAATAGATTTCTGCCGGTTTCGGGAACCCGGCCGGGAGAGATAGGAACCTCCTCACAATACGGCACTTGATCCAACCGCATAAGAAGAGCTTCGACAGATGGCGGCGAGCCATTGCCACCGTGGGATCTGGAGGCGGAGGCACTACACCGGGGGGAAACTCTACTGCCTGCCGCAATTTGCCGCCCAGCGGACAGACCTCCGATGCGATCTTATGGTGGCATGCATGCCCCAGGCCCTCATGCTCGATAGTCGGGTTTGCGACCACGCAGGCTCGCCTCCGCTGGTGGCAGTGAAAAAGGGGTGCGGGGTCAGTGGGGGAGTCAGCTGGCCGAATTGTTTTGTTCATAATTTTAAACGGCTATTGAAATTTATTTTCTATACTTCCATTCCCCACCACGGCATATCGCCGCAATTACTTAAATACATAAATAATAATAATAATCATGTTCCTTCTATTGCCCTTTATGTTCCGGGGCCGTGAAATCTCTTTTGAACAACCCGCAGCCCTGGCAGGCCCTTCTGATCACAGATACCTAAGACTGTAATTGTCAGCACATAACGTATCGTCGGTTTTCCAATACATTTTGACGTTTCCGCATTATCTATCGCAGGTAGACGGATGGAGGATGTCACTTTTTTTAGGTTCAGAGGTAAACGACATATTCGAAATCTGCTGCACTGCGTGTTGCAGGTTCGATACCTGAAAGGAACAAATTTTTTTACACACACAGGTTATTGTTCTGGATCTGGCTGTTTGTGTATGTAAGTATCGAACCCATTCTGGCACAATGAGTTGCAAACGTTGGAAATCATCACTAAATGGAAAACAACAAAAAAAACCTCGCAGTGACCTCCATCGTTATTCCAAACATATATAATATAATAAACTGGGTTAAAAATGAATAAAGTTTAATCATTGCCCAACCCTTCGCATTTCGACAGACTCCTCAACTTTGTCCCTTCTGTGAAAAATGAAAGCAAACCTAATTATTTGTCAATTTGTTGTTCGCCTTACCGCTTGCTAAGGGACAATATTGTAACAACAGGAAAAATTCTGACGGAAATTAATAATCACCAAAAATTTGAATTTTTCCACTCTCCAATTTCCGAGACTAAATAAAACACCATTGTAACCACTGCCGCCTAAAAGAGGACATTTTATTCATCAATAGCAGTGATCAAAATTCTCTCATTCACTTTATGTGAAGGGGATCAAAAGCACCTTAAATCTCCCATGAAACTGATGGTAAATATAAAATTTTAAAAAAGCTCGAATTATGATTAAAAAAACGATCTGAAAATACCTTCTCATCTTGAAAAATACATTTTCAGTTACATTTTCAGTTCGTTTCATCCATTAAGGTACAATTTTTTTTATGTATTTGGCAAACTTTCGGTAAAGTTCTTTTTATCTGTTGTCGTGATTATATCGTGTAATTAGAATATCTAATAACATAATTACGATACTAACTCAGTCAAACCAGCAATTATAGTAAACTAGCTTTTGCCCGCGGCTTCGATCGCGTTATATTCGGGGTAACACAGTTCCCCTTGCGCCTTATTGATTTGTAATAGCAACGCTAAGTTTTCCCTTTCCTTCCCTCTTTCTCCCTCGCATCCCACTTTTTTTTTAAAAAAAAAGCCTATTAGCCCATGTCCGTCTCCTGGTTCCCAACTATCTCTGTACCAAAATTCATCAAAATCGGTTTAGCCATTAAAGCGTGAAGAGGTAACAAAGAAACAAACAAACAAACTCACTTTCGCTTTTATAATATTAGTAAGGATAGTTATTTATTCATTTTTCCCTTGAAATCCAGGACTGCATAAACTTATATTACAAATTCACTTCACATACATCGCCCAGACACCGCTACTCTATTTATAGGCGCAGCGCAGCGTGGCAGCCCATTTCCCTCCTAATCAGCTTATGAAGGAACGGAATTACGTGATTCAACTTACCGTTTTCTTTCATGCCTTTTTGAAGAGTCACTTAATTTAATTTTCACCAATTTCTGTTTGTACACAATTAGATTTAAGCTCTATAAAGCAATAGTAAGGTTTCTATTCGATTAAACTTTTGCTCTTCCTATATGAATTCTTGCAATTATGAATTTAATTAGATATGAAAGAATGTAGCGAAATATTTAACTGCCTCGTTGCTCTAGAGGTCTTCAACGCGATTGCTAAGCTTCGATCGAAAGCAATAGGCTCGCTCCTTTTAACATGAGATATAGCTAACAAAATGTGGATTGTACTATTAGATTCACCCTTTTTATCGGATGGGAAATTATCGTAAGATTCATCCCGCACTGAAAAGGGCGGAAGACTTGTACTGACGAAAACCCATCCATGTTCCTTCTTTTACCCTTGTGTTTCGGGGCCACGGTATCTCTTTCGAACCAACCTGCAGCCCCCTATTAGGAACGGTGTCTTCCTTTTCTGGATTAAATACGTATGCGTTATTTTTATCAGTGAGATTAACATTAACTGAACATTTATCGCTGTTTATCGATGTATTTCATAAATTCATAACCCTATTAAAGCCGAAATTCTTAATAAAATTTATCCGAGTCCCGGTGGTACGAGTTAATCAGTTTAGTAATTAAACGCCGATACGAAGTATGTGCCGGATGGGGCGATGAGTAATGGGCCAAGTCGAGAACTTCTGTAATTTATCGTGCGAACGTGACGGCTCGCGAATTCTTACATCACACTTATAAGGGATGGACCTTCGTACAGATAGCTCTTGATAGTCATGTCGTCTTGGTAAACATGGGATCTAGAGTAGAATATATTGGATATCTGTCATATATTTGTTCAGGGTTTTTAGAAATACAGAACAGTTTTATTCCCAAAGAAACTGCGCCCTCTCTATGTTTTATCAAACTTAATATGTACACATAATAATCGAAGATTAAAACACAAAAGCCAGTATAAGTCAACCACAAATTCTTTTTCAGAAAAATAAGTTAATTTTGGGTAGATTTATATTCTACATAAAAAATGCAGAAAAAGCCAATTGTTCCAAAGATTTTTCTTTCCTAACAATATTCAAATAAGTTTCTCGAGACGCGCTAGAACTCGACAAAAAGCAATACATCGAGTCTTTTCCGTGCCAACACGAGGAAATATGTATACTTTCGTGTCATGTATGAAACACCATTATTGTTGTTCCTTTTTAGTGAGAGTTTAGTCAGAAGTTTGTTGCATTGCTGACTATTTTAGCGCTGAACGTTATGCCAAGAATCTGTCGATATTCAAATTTGTATACTGCAGAGAATTTCTGCATCTTTTAGGGATTTTTCGGCAAATAACCCATGAATTTATACGATTTTTAGATTAATGTAAAGTTCTCTCTCAATTTTTTTTACGTAATTCATTAAAGATGATGGCTATGGCTGGTACCAAAACTGCTTTTTACTTAGTTTAGCATGATGCCAAAAAAAGTAAGAACATATTCATCTTCCATTTTTACAAAGTAAGAATAACACATACCTATATCATGTGTATCATTCTCTACATCATCATGTACCGTCGCTTCGAGGCACTCACACGCTCGTTTACTTTATTACGTTGTATAAAACATACTAAAACAAGTTACAAATCCTATTACGGAACCCTACAGGGCAGGTCGTTTAACCTCACGTTATATACGATTTACTATTCCACATAATATATCGCAAATAAGGATGTTTTCCAGCGAAATTAAACCATTCACATGCGTCGATAGTGGCCATAAAATTTCTGTAACGGGCCACTTTGCTCCACACGATTATGATACCCTGGTGGAAGTTTGGTATTTCTGCTGTTGTTTCAAGGATGTTTCTAGATAATCAAAATTATGATTTAAGCTTTTTTATATATATTTTACAGGCTTGCATTTGTGATTTTTTTTCGCCTGATGTGAAAGGATAATGATGATGATGATATTGACCTAGGAGCACGCTTGCCTAGAAGAAACCAATTCACTCGAACTTACGATAAAATGGATGTTTATCGTTACCTACTTGGAATAATATTACAAGATGAAACCTTATAATACGACATAAGCTGCTTTTATGTGACAACTTACTTACAATAATGGCCTTAGATAAAAAGGTAGGTTATAAAGTAACTGGTTTTTGTATATTTACTCAACATCTTGTAAAAACAATATCAGAAACCGATCCCACCTCTCCAACTTCTTAAAGTAAAGTACTAGGGCAGTAAAAACCTCTAAGAGCTATCGGGTCCGTTGTTTACGTCAAGAGAGAAGTAAGTCGTCAATTCAATCAATAGCAAATAATCTATTTCCGTGGTGCAGTCGTCGAGGCAATCTCAGGGGGACGTTGGAAAATGAGAAATCTACCGAGCTATCTCCGAACCACTGCAGGCTATGCGCCCTTGGTGCTGTAAAGCAAATGATTGATTGTGGAATTGAGTTTTTTAAACATTTCGGCATAACAATCAGTAAAAAAACTATGCAATAGCTTAAAAATATGTTTTCGCTGTACGTACGAAATGAAACGATGAGGGTTCTCATCAGTAAAAATACAAACTTCCAAAACTCATGATTGTGTACCCTGTTTAACTTAGGATGCAGTTTTAAAAGCCCTACCATAGTGCCAACTTTAGTTATGCATACATAAAACTTGTGCAAAACATATTTTTACGTCCAGCGAGTTCAAATTGTGCAATATCTGAAAGAGAATTAAAGATGTGAGTTTTATTTAGAGTGATTACAATATAAGCATAACTTAAAGACCGAGAACCTAAGAACTTCTCTTCAACAACTACGATTTATTTACTTAACGGATAACTTAAACTAAAACCATCACATTTAAAACGGTCCATTTTCATGTCATATCTGCAAAATGCGAATCAACGTTGAGCATATTTGCACCACGTTCCGGCTCCAACTAAAACTTTGACATATCGGATGGGGATACCAACAGAAAATAAACAAAGTTTTATATGCGTAAACAACAGAGCAATCCGTTTTATGAATATGATTTCGAAGTATGTACTAGGTTTGTGCCGGATTTTGTGCATGTCCAGTTTCCAGTTTGTTGGGATTAAAAGTATACCGTTACGATATTTATACAGGCATTTTCAGTATACGTACAAAACAAGCCTTTACAAAAATTCTTAATGTCTTTTTTATTTAGTTGAAGGTACTACTTATCAACACAAAGAAATGAAAGTTTTGCAGTTTTGATGTTAAGGTCATTTGATATAATTAAGTATATTTATTTGTGAAAGTAAGTTTACGTAAATAAACAGTTTTACATGCTTCGTAATTTTCCTGCCCTCGTCCCATTTTATTTGGTAGTTCACATTCTCCCCTGTCAGACGTCACGACATTATTTACTCCTTTCTCTTTCATATCATGGCCTACATAATCCATCTATTTTTTCTTTGGCCTTCCTCTCTCTTTCCATTCATCAACATTCATATCTTTCACTTTTTTAGTCACATGCGCTAAACACTCTTTTAGTCACATGCGCTAAACACTCTTTTAGTCACATGATCTAAACACTCTTTTAGTCAAATGCGCTAAGCACTCTTTTAGTCACATGCGCTAAGCACTCTTTTATTAGCATGCGCTGAACACTCTTTTAGTCACATGCGCTAAGCACTCTTTTAGTCACATGCGCTAAACACTCTTTTAGTCAAATGCGCTAAGCACTCTTTTAGTCACATGCGCTAAGCACTCTTTTAGTCAAATGCGCTAAACACTCTTTAAGTCACATGCGCTAAGCACTCTTTTAGTCACATGCGCTAAGCAGTCTTTTAGTCACATGTGCTAAACTCTCTTTTAGTCACAAGCGCTAAGCACTCTTTTAGTCACATGCGTTAAGCACTATTTTAGTCACAGGCGTGTAAAACGCCTAAACAATTTTAAAAAATAGATAACGCACAGATTTTGTGAGGTCCATGCAGATTTTACCTTTCAAACACAATACGTGGATTAAATAATTTATACTCAACTCAACTATTTAATGCTTAACTAATTACTATTTTTTTTCTTAAGGCATTGTTGTACTACAAATAAATGATCTCCTCGAGCTACTAATTTATTTTAATAGAGTGATATTTCAAGTGCTAAGGAAAACAGACCCCTCATCTATATTAATTTCTTCCTACTCAGTTACATTGATTATAGGAAGTGGGTGTCAGTAAACTTGTAGGTAAGTTCGACGCCTACTCACTGAATCCTAATTATGTTAAATACTAAGCGGGTAGCAACTGATAAGTATAATGAGGTACTCTTTTTAATTTAGCCGGAGACTTACGCTAAGCACTAACTAAGCGTAGGTCTGCGTGTACTTATTTTGTTGTTCCGTATGTATTTATAAATATTTGTGATGCATTGCATGTACAATGTTTTGAATTTTGTGTGCTCGTCGCGACTCATTGCGACTATTTTTTTTAGGGTTTGTGACTACAGGTTGTCATTATAAGAACTTCATACGAGGGCTTGTTCGAAGAGACACGAAAGAAGAGCTCGTTGAAGGAATTAAGGAAGGTTTTTGACCACCATTGGGACAGTACAGACTAAACAAAATAAAATTGGTACGTTAACAAATATTTTAAGTTCATAGTACACACTTACTCCCTCTTCCTAATCCCCATATTTTGACTAGTTTGATCTAATCCCAATCTAAGGCCTGTTATACTTTTTGCTCGAACTAAATCTTGTTTTCAAATTCTAAGAAAAACCTAATCTTATTATTTAAAGCAGCCCAGAATTTTCCGGTAAATTAGTAATGGCTACCGTATTACTTACGCTTTTAATCACTTTTGAGAGTATCGGCACCTTTTCAGCGGCCTCAGAAAGCGGGTCATGTTTTTATCTTCACCTTTAACGGTCCAAGGCCGTCGTTTTAATAATTTTTCGTACCAACAAAACGTAGACGAACTTTTGTCCAAAAGATCTTCATAATTTTATTTTGACGGATAACTTGCCGCCAGTCGGGAAGACTTATAACGATTGTTTTATAGCCAAACTTGGTAACAGAAATATAATGTGCTTAAATATAAACACTGAGCTACTCACTTTATTCATGTTTCTGTCCTGACTTAGTTAATTATTTATAACTAACTTATACTAACGTTAAACACTACACAAACAAGTTATCGGTTGTACATAAAACATGAAAATCAAGAAAATTAAATACAGCCGCAATTAGAATTACCATAATATACTAGCTTCCGCCCGCGACTTCGTCCGCGTAGCATAGTTACTTTGGGCTAACGCTAACTTTAACCTGCGTGATGATCGAAAAACAAATATCTTTCTCTGCCCTCATTCTCCCCATTTTCTCATTTTAAAAAAAAATTGCCCGTGAAAAAAAAATATCCTTCTTTCCCCTTTTCTTCCCTCTTTCTCACTTTTTATAGCCTATGTTCGACTCCAGGGTCCCAACTATCTCTGTACCTAAATTCACCAACATCGGTTTAGCCATTTTAATAGGCGTGAAGACGTAACAAACAAACAAACACACTTTCGCTTTTATAATATTAGTAAAGATTATACTTAAAAAAAAGAAATAATAAAATAACCAAAATAATTAGGTACAAAATTATTTAATTCACGGAGATAGTACTGGGAGTAGCAATGGACTCTGGGTAACGGGAAGCAGTGTTCAGGAATCTCAGCTCAGTACTTGTGAAAATATATCTATGGATTTGTCATACATTCAAATGTTATTAATATGAGTAAGGCCTGGAAACAGCGAGCTGGTGTTAAGGGTTATAATACCGGATTGTGCGATCGAATTTGTTCCTAAATGTACGTTGCCTTAACATGTCATTAATTGGAAGACAGGACGAACAAAAACTTTATTTAAAACTAACTGCGCCCTGTGGTTTCATCCACGTAAACCGGGATAAAAAGCCTATGTATTAATCCAAAGTATAAGCTTACATACCAAATTTCATTCAAATCGGTCTTGAGGTTTGTACGTAACGGAGTAACAAACATACACACTTTCGGTTTTTTAATATATAATCAATTCAAAACAGGTGATTTTTTTGTTCTAGTAAGACCAGGACAACAGAAACCAGACTAAGAATCAAACATTTGAAGACTTCGCAAGTTGAATGGACGTTGAGCAGTCAGTCCAACTCATTATTTTGCTGTCGGGCTCACTATTTCACCTTGCATTTCTATAAAGGTCAAGCCGACATGAGGAATCGAGGATAACGTAACATTTACGATTTCAAGTGCAGTTGCCTAGTTGTAGTAAATTATTCAATAGATCAACAATCGGTCGATGAATCACGCGATGTTCTAGACTGGCCTTACCATAATCATTCAGGGCAGTTCAAAGTAATATAAAGTACTTATATTATGAACGCGAAAGTTTAGATGGATGTTTTACACTCAATCATGCCAAAAAGGCTGAACGGATCTGGATGAAATTTACCACACAGATAGATTTTAGTCCGGCATAGAGCTAAGGATTTTTTAATTTCTCTCACACGTGCGTGCATATCAAATTCCCCCGTGAAAGAAGTCGCATTATTTGGTGCGCATTTAATTCTAGTCACACAGAATGACACTTGACGTTTTTCGCTTAAGATTGACTTACACTACAATATCAAACAAACAGTCGCTCCCAGTATAAAATACTGGTATTCAATTATATCCGGTAAGACTAGAACCGATCCTAACGCGGCTGACAAAAATCCAGGCCGATGATGACAAGAGCAATATAATTAAAATAAATGAAATAAAAATTAAAGAGTTTTAATGTTTTAAAGCCTTAATTTTCTTTTAATATTATCTTTCAACTTTCCGGTTTTGTTACCTCCGCTCCAAGTGCTCCTGATCAAAAATATTATTAAAGGAGCTACTTTTCCAAGAAGATGGTCCTTAGGCACGGACTGTAGGATCGGAGCTATTTAATTATCAGTTTCAAAATGACGAGGTCACCCGTAAAATACCAAATTTTACTGCTCCTATTAAACTTTTCAATTTTATCATAAAATAGAACAAAGTTTGGTTTATTTTAAGTTTGTCGTAAACTAAATTGTTGTTTCATGTTAGCTTTACTTTAATATATTACTACAACAACCTTGCATTTGATAACTGACACTACTAGGACCGTATATTAGAAAGGAGGTTACTGTTACGTGAGAACAGTTTAGAAGCCAATTAATTAAATTCTTCCAGTGTTTATAAAGAACTGTCCTCTTCGTTGTTTCATCTTTCAAATTAAATTCCTTGAAAATCCTACTAAAATTAGATAGATAGATAAATCATTTATTTGATGCAACATAAGACACAATACAAGAATTAAAATAAAAATAAATCACACAAAAAAATTGGAACACATTAAAAAAAAGTAAGGTAGACTGAGTTAAATCGACCCATAGGCATTTAGACAAATCACATATATTTATTAAGGTCGCCCACTAGTTGGCGGTGTGTGTCTCAAAATTGCACCAAAAAGGAGTCCAGCTCAGCATAATGCCAGGTAGATTACCTGACGCTGGTATTCTGCTGAATGTGCGGCGAATATTATGCAGGTGGGTTGTCAGTAAGAAAGATTTTGAATTTAAATACTAAAAATAATAAACTTGATTACCACAGTATAGGTAATATGTGTAATGAATAACTGTTATTTAAGCTGTTATTTTATATTATAAATGCCAAAGTTTGTTACTCTTTCAGGCAATACAGACAGGCAATATAGACAGATATTTTATAACCTGGATTAATACATAACATGGGTAGGTTTTAGTCGGTACACATAATTTACTACCCCGGTCAAGCGGGTAAAACCGCGGGGCGCAGCTAGTAATTACTAAAAAAAATTACCGTCACAAAGACCAGCAATCACATTCAATCACCAGGAGCTCATATGACGTAAGAGATTGTAACTATAACACCGTGTAACAGCTTATCAGGCCTATAGCTGCAACGTGGTGGGTGAATGGTCGTAATTAGAGGCTTGTAGACGCAGTCTGGTCATAACACGATTAGGTTGAAGCCGTATACAGCGACAATTATCGGCAGGTGCGAGTTCCTTAGACATGAGTTTGTACTATCGATCATGGGTCTATGTTTGTTTCTTGTTAGGCGGATCGTGTAGGTGGAAGGGGGGGGGGGCATTCCGCAATAATGTATATTACATTAATTTAGTAGTTTTATTTTGCCTGCATTGCTTCGACTATTAATTTAGATAATTATGTAAACTAGAGATTGTCTATGACTAAGAGCACCACAATATCAAATAACCATCATCATCTGCCTAGCCTTTTCCCAACTATGTTGGGGTCGGCTTCCAGTCTAATCGGATGCAGCTGAATATCAGTATTTTACATGGAGCGACTGCCTATCTGACCTCCACAACCCAGTTAATACTGGGTAATACGAGACCCCTTGGTAAGACTGGTTGTCAGACTTTAGGAACACTGACTATCTGTAACGACTGTCAAAGATCTACAAATGACAGCCGGGACCAACGGTTTAACGTGCTTTCCGAGGCACGGAGGAAACTCGGTATGTAACGGGTGGTCACCCATGCACAGATCAACCTAGGCAAGCGCGGCTTAACCTAAAGATGGACCCGAGTGGCTACTATTTATTTAGCCATGAGCTCCTCAACATTATCACAACCTAATAATACCTAATATCCTCAACAATCAATATCAAATAACCATAAAAGTAAATTTATAAGTATTAAAATAAAAAACGAAAATTTAAGAAAACCTTTAAAGCAAGATAAACTTACGACATCAAGTTTCATCTTTATAACTTTGCAGATAGAGAACCTATTTTCGTAAAATAGGTTTCTTTAAGAAAATACTTGAAAACAACGTAGGGCTTTAAAACTAGCGGAGGCATCAACTGTTTTTATTTTTTCTAAGGATAGTTGCAACTACTCCGGATTTACAAATTAAAGGTAAGTCATTCCTAAATTGAATACAAAACAATATGATTGATATTATTGAAACCAATTTTGAAAAATTCCCAGATACATATAGACATTGATGGACATAACGCGAAAGTTAATCAGCAGCCACATAATTTTTCAGCGAGTTGTAGAGATTATTTACTTTTTGAGGAAACTCGATTTTCTGGGAAGGGAAATTAAATGATAGTAATTAAACCTTTAATAACTTATTTTTTTGGTTAAGAAACAAATAACTTCTCCCGCTCTGGGCGGAGCGGTGGGAGTGTCAGATTTTTACTTAATAAAACCCATACATGTCTCTTCTTTTGCTCTATGTGTTCTGGGGCCGGGGTATATCTTTCAAACAGCCCGCAACTACGGCAGAGAGAGGCCAAGGTGGGCCTGGCTGGGCTGGCCTCTGCTTAGCTGAGATCTCTTTGAGGCGCACGTTGGACACGAACGCGCCATCGCCACGGCCTGTCCTCACTAGACGGACGGATGGTGAGTTACTTCATTGCTCGCCGTCCACATATCCGTGTCTACAGCAGCCAGGTGTCATCTCGCGGGATCCGTATACGTTTGCTGCCACATTTTCACCGTTATTATAAAATTTTACAATTACAGAACATCAAACAAACGCACCGAAAGACTATTTCGAATACTTATCCGTAAATAATTGATTGGTATGTCTATAAAAACAGTTAATCTATGGATGCTTGTGGTCACAATTAGCTAAATTATAATTAAATCGAGAAGGCGACGAATCAAAACCTATAAACAGTAAGTGGTATGTTTGATTAGATATAATTTTCCGCCTACCCAGTATAAAAACTCTTTGTACATTATTACAAGTTCGACACTTGGAAGCCTCTCTTGTTGAGAAAAACGATCAGCTATTTAAGAGCATCGTAAAGTTGCCCCGGAATGGCCTGGAGGTCGATTTGTATTACATTTTCAATAAAAACGAATCATCTCATTCGACAAGAGTTGGAGACACAGAGTAAAATATACAGTTGACAATAATGGTCAGACCTGGAACCTATAATTGAGTACCGATTACCCAAAAAATATCTCTCTGGTCTAGTGGTTGCAATCGCGACTGCTGGGCATGTGGTACTGGGTTCGGTTCCCGGGTCAGGCAAATGGTTTTTCATCAGGTTTTCATTTTTCAAAGTCAAAGTCAAAGTCAAAGTTATTTATTTGTGAAACATAGGTACATGGTTTATGGTATAAAGAATTTTATTGTCTCACTATGTTTTGCCTTGCAAGGCGTACAAATTAATTACAAGAAAAAGTTTCAAAAACAAAATAGAAAAAAAAAACACATAGATCGGACAGTTTTATTTTATGTTTTATCCTCTAAAAACTCATTAATAGAGTAGTATGCCCCGGGTGTCACCATTGTGACGATCGCCCGGAGGACACGGTGGAGCACACAGTGGCGGTCTGCCCAGCTTGGGCGGAGCACCGCCGTGCCCTCGTGGAGGCGATCGGCGGCGGCGATCTCTCGCGTCCGGCCCTGGTTCAGGCCATGGTCCGGAGCGAGAGGGAATGGGAAGCGGTCACCACCTTC
This sequence comes from Ochropleura plecta, assembly GCA_905475445.1. Taxonomy (NCBI): domain Eukaryota; kingdom Metazoa; phylum Arthropoda; class Insecta; order Lepidoptera; family Noctuidae; genus Ochropleura; species Ochropleura plecta. Next base: position 4,013,788 of record FR997744.1, on the reverse strand, counting down.
TGCGAAGCAGTAATGCTAGCAAAGGAGGTGGCCGGGCGTTTGAGGGAGAGAACATCTGCCCAACCCAGCCGCCGCGGGAGACGCCCAGGGCGCCGGGCGCCGCGAGACGACTTCCGGCCACCGTAGATGCGGGCCTGTGGACGGTGAGCAATGGGTAGCTCACCGTCCGTCCGTCGATTGACGACAGGCCGTGTCGACGGCGCGTTCGTGTTTCACGCGCGCCTCAAAGAGAGTCAGCAAAGCAGAGGGGCTTGCCAGAGCCTCCGCCTGCCGGGGTTGCGGGTTGTTCGAAAGAGATACCGCGGCCCCGGAACGTAAAGGGCAATAGAAGGAACATGGGTGGGTTTTAGTCAGTACAAGTCTGACATGCCCCCCCGCTCCACCCAGAGCGGGGGAAGTCATAGGATGATTTCCCACCCGAAAAAAAAAAAAAAAAAAGAGTAGTATGCCTTTTCCACTAAGAATATTTTCAGGTTAGATTTAAAATGCTTTGTTGTGGATATACTTTTTAACTTATTTGGTAGCTTATTAAAAATCTTAGGACACATGCCTAGACAACTCTTAGAGAAAAGCGCAGTATTATGTCTTTTCGACTTAAGTGTGCTTTGATTTCATGTGACCGGTTGGTGAAAGTATGGCTGCCTCTTATTGCATGTGACTTAAACATAACTGATGAAATTTGGGTGTACTATTAGGTACACTTCTGCCTAAACCATTTAGAATTACAGCGTATTGTTATGGTATAATACTTTTGCTACCTGCTGGCATTTTTAGCTCTGTGAACCCCATCTGTGGTTTGATCCTGTTCGTCGCGCCATCTTCTAAGTTCAAGGTTGACGCCTCTAATATACAAAGAGTACTTAAATCCTTACTATCCTTACTAATATTATAAAAGCGAATATGTTTGTTACGTCTTCACGCCTAAATGGCAAAACCGATTTTTATGAATTTTGGTACAGAGATAGTTGGGACCCTGGAGACGGACATATTTTTTTTTAAAGTGAGACTTGAGGTAGAAAGAGGGAAGAAAAGGGAAAACTTAGCTTTGCTATTACAATAAATAAGGCGCAAAGGCAAATCAGGAAAGAAGAACTGTGTTACCCCGAATTTAACGCGAGCGAAGCCGCGGGTAAAAGCTAGTATTAATATAAATTTATTGGTTTTTTTATTCCGAAAATCAGTTTGATGAATTTGGAAAGTCAATGTGCGTGAGAATCCGTGGCGGGTCGGTAGTTTAATATTAAATTACGCACATCGTTTCACAATATTAATCATCATATTATTAATATAAGAATATATTAATTTACTTGTATGATCCTGGCTGTGCTTATTGCAGATAATTTAATTTAAATGCTGTAGTATTGTTATATTTTCTATTAAAAAAATCGACGCACTCACGATCTAGGAAAATTCGTCTTATTTATTTTGACACGACCAGAGCTCGGTCGCCTTGGTAATTTTTGTACAAATATCAGGCAGCAACAAATATTACTCTGATCTCTTTAATCTGTGGTTCATGAAAACAAACAAAGAATTGTTTATGGTTATAAAACAAATGTAAACAGCAGTCGTAATGTGATTCACGACTATTACCTTTTCGCATTTATTCTGCTCTGATTCAAACCTTATGTCAACGAGAATAAAAACAACTGTACTGTCAAATCTGAGTTTTAAAACCTATGAAAGTAAAGTACACCGTTATGCGTTCGCAATCACCGTCCATGTAACCTACTTATTGTTTTTAATCAGCATATTATTAATTTCATGTATGTAGTTATCGGAAATTGCAAACAGCTGAATTCCGCACTTTCCTGTTTTGGTAGATGAAAATATTGGGAAAATATGTCGTTTATATACCGACATTATATTTTTCGACCGGTTCGACAGAAACTGTTTAAATTAAAATGTTTGTGGCCACAGCTATTCCATGCCAGTTAGACTGATCGGTTTATTTTTTAACCTTTCGAAAAGAATTTATAATTCCAGTTTATACCGTTTTAACGATAACCTTACTGGCGGCATAGTGCCTAAGTTAACCAACCAAACAAAAGCATTACGCCACAATTCCATTTTTAAATCAAAAAGGTGACCCAAAATAAACTGTCACGAAACAAATTGTAATCGCGAGAGAACAAGATATGGACTGTGGAAATAAAAGGCGAAACGGCGCGAATACTGCTGATATTGCTTTTGTAGTTCATGAGTATAGATTGTTATTGCTCCTTATGGATTTTTTGGAGTATTAGAAAGCACAATCTCTTTAATCTCTGGGAAAGGCTAAGCAGATTGTATGAATCTCTTTTCTCATTTATATTGTGAAAAAAAAACTCAGAAAAGACCATTTTATGTTACAATCTGAGCGATTTTTTCACATACCATAGATTAGATACAAAAAATATAGAAACTCCACATGTGGACAAAAATAACAGCACTGACAAACCTACACTTGTCATTATTAGTAACAACAACACAATAAATGGTTAGGACAAGGTTTTCTGTAGTATGCGATAAAAACAAGCAATTATGTTCCAAAGACCACGCCTCCTGCTTCTTTTAAACAAGTGAAGGACAACACCGGATAAAGCTGAATAGCAGTATTTTACCAGGAGCGATGCCTTATGTGACTTCCACAACCCAGTCAGTACTGAGTAATACGATACCCCTTGGTAGGACTGGTTGTCAGACTCTCGGGCCACTGACGAACCGTAACGACTGTCAAAGATCTACAAAGGACAGCCGGGACCAACGGCTTAACGTGATTTTCGAAACACGGAGGAAACTAGACAATAGGTGGTCATCTCCAGACCAACTCAAGAAAGCTCAACTCAACCTAAAGATCGACCCAAGCGGCTGTTGTTATTTAGCCACTCGGTCCTCCTCCGTATAGAGAAAAGAACATTCCCAATTTTTATATAAGTGTCTGATATAGTGAGCGACATTTTCCCCAAAGGTCATTTGGCGGTTTAATTAAACCTCCTTTATGACCCAAGAGTGGTGGATTCAATCTTCCGAACAAGCGAACAGTGTTTTTTGGCTTAAGATTGTAATCAACTTTGACCTTGTATAGATAGGAACGACAATAGGTAAGCAATTAGTTTTTTTTTTATTTGTTTAAACTTAAAGGGCTTGGCAAATAGTATAGTGCGTATTTATGGTCAACTGCAAGTAGTTAAATTGTAGAAGAATAAATCTTACATCGAATAGCTAAATTATATATCTCAGTAACAAAAAAAATCGCACACAATTCAAGCATCTTTCCAGAAATTATGGGCCAACTACGAAATTCGACCGGCTTGCAAATCTATGAACATCGCATCGACTCAATATACAAGATAAGTAAGTTCCTAGCTACTTGCTTGCTTGCTTGCTTTTGGTATGCAGTCAGCACAAAAGATAAGTAACCAAACTCATCAGATATGGTGATTTTATAAAAGAAACCATAACAAATACAAATTTAATTTATTAAATGAACTGTCAACGGTTGTTGTTGTTTTTGATGCTGCCAGCCTTCTGGGCACTTTTTCTATTGACAGCGATGTAGATAAATTTTTGAGGCCCATACATTTTAGTGAGTTAGTTACTCTAAATTATTATACAGCACATTTGATACCAAGGACGTATCTTTTTTTAGATTCACACTGATTATTTATTTAGTTATTATCAGTTTAATGCTAGATAATTAAATTAATTACTAAATATATACAACCTATAAATGTACACAAACTAATTATAAAAATATATACAAGTAAAAAATGGAAAATTAATTGTAGACTAGGACGTATCTTAGAAAAAAAAATGATTATTAAAAAAAAAGCTATTTGTTTTCTATTATTTATTCAAAAACATTCATGAGGTTTTAATAAAATTTCAACTGTTTCTGGCGAGCCTGGTTACTTGTCACTTTTGCTGACTGTACATATAGTAAATTCTATTCTACTGCAACCACTTTGAGGTACTAGGAACTTAGTCGGTGCATCAGCGGTTAGCAGGTTCGGCCATACTGCAGAGTCGTCGGCGTCGGATTCTCTGACACAACCGCAATACGACCGTCGGATTGAATCACACGCTTGAATGCTTTGCTTCACGTCTCAACTTGCTCTTAATGTTGTAATTTGGGGCTTCCGGAACCTTAAGATTTAAAAAAACCGGCCAAGAGCGTGTCGGGCCACGCTCAGTGTAGGGTTCCGTAGTTTCCCGTCCGTCACAATAAGTGTTCCCACTTATGAGTTTAAAGGTGGAGGAGCGTGCAATGTTGCACGTTCCGCGGTAGGCGCTCCAACAGTTTTTGTACAAAAAAGACAAAAAGTTGTACAAAATACAACTTTTTGTCTTTTTTGTACAAAAACTGTTGTGTCAATCAAGTTCAAAATGATTTTCCTAGAAAGTCCTTATAAAGTTCTACTTTTCAGATTTTTTTCATATTTTCTAAACTTATGGTTCAAAAGTTAGAGGGGGGGGACACATTGTTTTTTACTTTTGGAGCGATTATTTCCGAAATTATAGACATTATCAAAAAATGATTTTAGTAAACCCCTATTCATTTATAAATACCTGTGAAACAATATATCACACGTTAGGGTTTAAATTAAAAAAAAAACACTTCCCACTTTACATATAGGGTGGCTACCATAATAAAACATTTTTTTCCAATTTTTATTTTACCACTTTGTCGGCGTGATTGATATACATATTGGTACCAAATTTCAGCTTTCTAGTGCTATCGGTCACAGAGATTAAGCGCGGACGGACGGACGGACAGACAGACATGGCGAAACTATAAGGGTTCCTAGTTGACTACGGAACCCTAAAAAAGGAATTCTAATGCTTTTCAGATTAACAAAAATATACAGATTGGAACAAAGCGGCAAAAGTTAAGGATATTTTTGTAATATCCTTAACTTTTGCCTTACTAATTTATAAAAGCGAAAGTGAGTTTGTTTGTTTGTTACCTCTTCACGCTTTGATTTTAATGAATTTTGGTACAAAGATAGTTGGGAACCAGGAGACGGACATAGGTTATTTTTTTTAAAGTGGGATGTGAGGGAGAAAGAGGGAAAAAAAGGGAAAAAGCGTTGCTATTACAAATCAAAAAGGCGCAAGGGGAACTGTGTTACCCCGAATTTAAAGCGAGCGAAGCTGCGGGCAAAACCTAGTCTGTCTATAAATACTACAAAACAACTACGTAAATTGACCTTTTTATCAGATATCTTGATAAAATCTATCTAAACTCTTGATCTTTTCCGTGCGTACGATGGGTAAATATATGTACCTACTAGGATAACATAAGGGGCGTACGACGGACTAAGTATAAGTACATACGTAGGTACTATGATAACATAAGGGGCTTAGAAGTAACCGAACATTACCTGCAGATTGAAGTCGTTTTGCAATTAAGAGTTTCTCTTCTGCCATTTAATGTAATCTGTGGTTACATTTAATGACAGAAGAAAAACTACAACTACTTAAAATATTTAGCAGTTTCCTTCACATGAATACCTTTCACTTAATTTTATTCACAGCTCTGTGAGACTAAGCAAAATTCTTCCAATCAACGATAACTTCGGAGTTGGAACTTGGTAATTCATTGGCTCGCCGCCGCCGCCTCGTAACAGAAAATAATTCTGGACAAAAACCTGAAGGTCAAAGTACTAGGGAAACATTAGTAGGTAGGTATTCTTATCTCTAACCAAACATTGCTTCGACGCAGTTTTGTTTCCCTAGCTTTGGTTCCACGAGCTTCAAACTTACAGCTCATGTAAGGTTTCGGAGATAAAATCGTTTATCTGGTATTTGTGTTTATTTTGTTGGAAAGTTAGTAAAAATTTAGGTTTTCTTTTATGGGTTAAGTTCGATAGTATGTTTAAGGCACCGCTGGAATTGAAGACTCCAGTCCCTTATTCAATACAATACTGTGAAGTAGTAAACTATAACTCACTAGCTTTTGCCTGCAGCTTCGCTCGCGTTAAATCCGGGGTAACACAGTTCCCCTTTCCTGATTTACAGGTAGCTGCTACCTGTAGTTTTTGCCCTTGCGCCTTATTTATTGTAATAGCAATGCTAAGTTTTCCCTTTTCTTCCCTCTTTCTCCCTCATATCTCAATCTTTTTTTAAAAAATAGCCTATGTCTGTCTCCAGGGTCCCAACTATCTCTGTACCAAAATTCATCAAAATCGGTTTAGCCATTTAGGCGTGAAGACGTAACAAACAAATAAACAAACAAACGTAATGTTTATAATAAAAAAAAACTATTTCAATTAGAAAATAGCTGAGTAACTAGCTGACTTGATGGAGAGTTTTAATTCAAGCTAAAAATAACCGTTTTTCTTTGTATCAATTTGTCTGTTTCAGAAAAAGTTTAATTATTCTTCAAGTTTCATTAACTTTCAATAAATCTCTACGCCTGAGTTACATCGAGCAATTTATTGTTATTTTAAATTCCTTTTTCGAATTAAACAAGGCAATAAATTCACTTGTCACGTCAATATCCCAAATTGTTTTCGGCCAGATATTCAATAACTTGAAAACTGTTTTCGAGAACTTAAATATTGTACAGTGTTTTTTTTTAAGAAACTTTACCCTACCTTTATTTTATTTTTATGAAGTTTTAGAGAAATTTCTACTATAAACACACAGAAACAGCAAGATCCGGAAAAACTACCTAAACACATTCATTAACGTGCTGTTGAGCACGTTAATGTATGGTATGATAATATAATATATAATATGAGTATGATAGAAATGAATAAAAAGAAACATCTTTTTTGCGGACATTGATAATAAATTATTTTGTAATCTGTGTTCAAAGGTAATGTTATAAGCAGATCTTTATTGTAATACTTAGATGATATCAGTTAACCCCTTGAATAATTAAGATTTCATCCCGAGATATTATCATGAAAACGTTTTATTTCACAAAATGAGGTTCAGAATACACTTAGTACAAAAAAAATACATTTTGTTTTAAAATATATAACTTTACTAGCTGCGCCCACCGGTTTCACCCACTGCTCAGCTCCTAAGTATTGTAGCGTGATGTTATACAGTCTATAGCTGCTGCCTAGAACCGGGTAAAAAGTAAGTAGGTTCTATCCAGAACTTATTGAACAGGCCAAACTATTGGAATGAATACCACCGTGAATTTCATGCAATCCTAATAGTTTAATCACAAAAGTCAATCCAGCCACGGAATCGCGTTCTCATCCTGTTTATTAACCCCTAGAGCGCGCCATCTGCCGGGCTGATTTGTGAATCTAAACTACCCAGGGCGCCACACAAAAATAATCATTCAAATCGGTCCTGCCGTTTAGGAGGAGTTCAATGACATAAACACGTACAGCAGAATTATATATATAAAGAAGATAATAATATAACTGGATGTAAAAGACAGTTATTTTTTTAAATATTATGAAGAAGAAACCAAATTGTTATCCGGAGATTTTTTTTATGAAATTGACACCAATAGTTTTCACCGATCAACTACTGCGTAGTTTACGATACCAGGGTATCATAAACCACGTAGATGTGAGCTCAGCCAATAACGCACGTCGGCGATCGCGATATACGATAAAACACGATACAATTTGTGTTCGCTATTGGAATCCGATATGTTTCTGATGTAAACCATTTCATTCTGGATTTGAAAGCTTGACACTTGTATCTTATGGATAAACTCTTACGAAAAATACTCACACACTGTCATGATGTTACTGAGAATTTTCTGTAATTTTTTTTGGCCACTGTTTATTTCGATATGTGAAGTTCTTCCATTTGATTGCTGTTTGTGTATGTGAGTTAAAATGTTTGTAAACGCACCCACGATAAAGGAGTAATTCCTATTGTGGGGCAAAGATTTAAAAAAAAATTGGAGAGAGCGTTAAAAATATTGCTAATGTTTGGCTTTACGGTAAACTGTGTGTGCGAGTCCTACTCGTACTTTGCCGTTTTTTCTCTAAGAACAGAGGTATTTTAAGGGTAGGATATGATTTTAGTCAAATCACATTAGGACTATGCAAATTGGTGTCTGAGATGGTATTTCGGAGAAAGAACAACACTGATTTGAGTGGACCTGTCTAGTCAGTGCAAGCATTCGTCAGTTATCGTGTAGCTCGACTCATAAATCAAGGAGATCAACTCGAATTTATATATTTACGATCATTTTTATTTAACCTATTTTTACTTTGTGAATCTGATATTTCAGTTACGAATTTTTCAAAAACACTCGTTTCACTGAATGGTCCTTCGAGTCTAATCAACTAAACTTCTATTGGTATCAAAATCTCTTTTTACGAAAATATGTAGTCGTAGTTTGTGGTCATTTTTTTTCGTTTAAATTTTGTTAGCGGGCCTTTTTTTGCGGATGGAAAATCATCAAATAACTTATCCCGCTCTGGGCTTAGCGGGGGGTAGTGCCAGACTTGGACTTACTGACTAAAACCCACCCATGTTCTTCTATTGCCCTTAATGTTCCGGGGCCGCGGTATCTCTTTCGAACAACCCGCAATGTCAGCGGGTCTTAGATCATCACTCACTTCAATGCAACTTCGCCCGCTTGGAGTTCTGTATTGTCACATGGGATCGTGTTGTCGGAACAAAAAGTATTATATATGTTAATCCAGATAATAAACTATCTGTAAGTTTGCTTGAAAAAGTAACAAACATCCATACATCTATCTTCACAAACTTCCGCATTTATAATAGTAGTAGTAAGATTACCATCATGTGAGTAAACTAGATTAGTATTCAACCTCATTGGTTGAATGTTCATCGGACGCACCAACATGGGCCATTGTGTGCAAACGCTAGAGCCAACTAGAAAAGGGTAGATTATAGAGCACAGCCCAGCAAACACTTCTGCCATTCTGTTTGCATACTTGGCAAAAGATTTAACTTTTTGTAATCTTTTTGCAAACGCTATATTTTAAAATCCATTTTGTGTAGACTCTTTTTATTTACACGATTGCCATGTTAATGATATGATTAGTGAAAAAAAAAACAAAAATCTTTTTTTAATCTTTGTAATTCGTTGAAAACGTTTAAATTGAATTATTCACATTGAAAGTACACCTCTGTCTAACCCGCCATGGAATTTAAGTGGTGTTTATTAAGTTAAATGATTAACGTTCATAATTTTCCATGAAACAGGGATCAAAATTGACCATGTTCACAAGGTATTTGTAACAAAGGCTGCGTGAAATTTATGATCTATCTTTGTAACTGACTGTAAAACAAAATGTCTATTTCATAAATGTCTCCACATTTTGTAGTGTCTTATTTACAACGCTTTACATAACCGTGATGCATTTCAAATGCAGCACGTTGTTTTAGATTTATGGTGCCCTAGTAGCACGCGAACGAACTGTTTTGAGTCATCATTCATTATTTTTTTTAATATGTACTAAATAGGCTTGCATTTGGCCGCAACTTGCCTTATGTAGCAATGATATTAAATTAATATATTTAGAACATAATTCTTCCACTTTATCACATTGGTTGGATAAAAATTGTCCTGGTATGGGGTATGTGATGCAGAGAAATGAGGAAAACGCCGTGAGGAAAGTACTGAGTATAAACGTTGATGGCCATAATAGTAGAGATAGACGAAAGAAGTCCGAAAGCTCCGTATGGCTAGGAAAGAGGTACCTATCTAACGATTAATAGAAAAAAAGACTTGCTCTGATGACGCCCCAGATTAATTGAGATCCTTACCTAATCACGGTAATCGGTTAAAAATTGTATTTCCAATATTGCTGATGAATTTTTTTAAAAGTAACGTCGGTCCCTTTATTATTTAAAATGCCACACAAAAGAAAATTGCCTAAAGAAGTTTCCAAGGACCACAGCATTAGCTTAACAACTAACGGCGACTGCAAACGTCACAAATGAAATTTGTTAGTAATAATGTACTAGGTAAACACGAACTAAAAGGAGATGACTACTTCACGTTATTACAAAAGTTTAAGACTACGCTAACAGTGTCCACGTATGCAGCATGCCCTTAACCGTATAGTTCGGTACGGACCCCTTCGGGGGCTCGACATTCAAACCTCCGCTGGCTCGGTACTAGCCCCGAAAGGGGTCGAACATTTAAGTCATACGACCTCCTCATTATTTTTGTTAATATTTTATTTTCTGGGTAAAAAATAATATGGGTGTGCATTCATTAGGATAGTAAAATAAAAATCTCATATGTAAACGTCATTAAAAGTTCTTTAATTATTTAGCAAGTTTCTTAATTAAGTCTTATAAAATCCAAATGCGTAAATTACGATCATAGCCATTTTGATGGCAGTGTAGGTCGACGCTAAAAATCATAAAAAAAATGGTTTTCGGACATATAAGCTCCACATTGTTGGGCCTGATTAACGTGTCCTTTTATTACGTGCAGAAATCATTCGTAATTGAACTTAAATTAGCAGTGGTAATGATACATTTTGAAATCTAAAGTCGAAGTTTCGCGCCAATCGTGCTTGTTTACATTTTTCATTCCACATTATATCACACGGACGCGAATAGATTCTATAACAAATGAGACAAATATCATTGCAAATATTATAAATAACATGAACATGACCAGATCTTATCGTAATTTGCAATAATAGGACCATTAACACGTAATATTCATAACCACTACTAAATTTCACTTTCGAAAATGACGTTCTTTTCTTTTTTTTTATTTGTGATGTGTAAATACGATTATTTCAATCGATTATTTTCTTGTAAATCAATCAACTCGAATAATTAAATTAAGGAATATGAGAAATTGATAGATGAAAATAAGAATAATTTTGTAATACGTGTAAAATACTATAAATATTGATAATAATATTTTTTACGCCACTAAAACCGACTCAACAAACAGTAGAATCTGATCTATGGCTAAATTCGCGCCAATTTTATTTTCAGATAAAAATTCAAATAAGGAATGCGCTCGCTGTTTGAATTTATATTAAAATGTTTATTTGCTATTTTATTAATAACTAGCTTTTGCCCGCGGCTTCGCTCGCGTTAAATTCGGTAGCGCCTTATTGATTTGTAATAGCAACGCTAAGTTTTCCCGTTTCTTTCCCCTTTCTCCCTCATATCACACTCTTTTAAAAAAAAGTAATAGCCTATGTCCGGAAAGTCCCATTAAAATCGGTTTAGTAGATTCTGAGATTCAATTTCCTGCCTGCCCCCTAAGTTCATCGGCGTGATTATTTATATCCCAGTTTACTCTCCAGGTGATACTGAGTCAAATAAAAAAAGTCCCGTCAAAATCGGTCCAGTAGATTCTGAGATTAGCCCGGACAAACAGACAGACAGACAAAAATTTTAAAAATTGTTGTTTTGGCTTCTATTACGGTAATTAAGACCCCCTGTAACAATTTTTCATAAAAATCTTCAATGTACAGAAATCGATCTTTTACAGTCTTATTATATGTATAGATTTGGTTTTGTACCTACTATTTGAATGTGAATTGCAAATAGAAATAAATAAGGTTGAATATAGAACGCCCTTATTAAGGCACAGAAAAAAAAAAGCCAAGATAAATTATATTTGTTCGACAAAATTGTTTGTAGTATGGTTGGATTAGTTATTTGGAAAGCATTTTCATTCTTTCCTAAAACATGGCTTGTAGGCCAAAGTGTTCTTGGAGTGGAAGCCTTGGGGTAAAAATGGCCTAGAGGGAGACCACAATTGAAATGGAAAAAAAACCCCGGTACACGACATCAAGAAAACTCCAGGGTACAAAATGGACCCATTTTGAACCTGGAGTTTTCTTGATGTCGTGTACCGGGGTTTTTTTTTGGGGTGGGAAATCATCAAATAACTTCCCCCGCTCTAGGCGAAGCGGGGGGGAGTGTCAGACTTTTACTGACTAATGTCCACCGATCGATGTTCCTTCTTTTACTCGGGGCCGCGGTATCTCTTTCGAACAACCCGCAATCCCGGCAGGACCCTACCGGGGTTGCGGGTCTGACACTCCCCCCGCTCCGCCCAGAGCGGGGTAAGTGAGGCGCCACGGCATCCTCACCTACCACCTGACGAAGATCCTCACCGGGCACGAAAGTTTCGGGACGTTCCTGCACATCATCGGGCGGGAGGAAACACCCAGGTTTCACCAATGTGACTATCGCCCGGAGGACACGTTGGATCACACAGGCAGTCTGCTCTTTTGAGCGGAGCACCGCTCTGTCCCGGAGGAGATGGTGATGTTTGAAGGAGAGAACCTCAAACCAAGCCAGCCACCGCGGAGACGCTACAGGGGTCGGGCGCCGCGAGACGACAACGACTTTTTGTTAAAAGTTTAACAGGAGCGGATATTTAATGATTTCCCATCCAGTGGCGCAAGACCGATATAAATGGCGGAATTTGAATTTCGGAACTAAAGAAGTTCCTGAGAAGTTTATGAGAAAGCCTCCTTCAAATTCCTAAAGAAGTCCTTAAATTCCAAAAGATAGATACACTATTTAAAAATACTTTTTAGGGTTCCGTACCTCATAATAAATAACAGAACCCAAATATCAAAACTGTGGTCCCTTGAAGCTGTAAAAAAAAACCCTCCAAGTCTACGTACAGAAAAGATATGACCGTTTATGTCATCAGTTTGTACGGAACCCTTGGTGCGTGAGTCCGACTCGCATTTAGCCGGTCTATTTTTAATAGGCTGAAGTTTTCCTTATACCTTTCTAATTTTTTTATCCAACCAATACTTTTAAGTGTCAATATTTTAGAGCCCCGATGTGTACGGAGTCCCTGTATGTCTAAAACAAGGCTCTACTGCGGAGGCATGGCTTTCTAGGTGCGGTACGGTATGGTTGTGCCGGCTGGGCTGCCTGACTGGCTACCTACAGAATTAGCATGACCTACAAAATTGGCCGCCATTTTCATTTATCGTAATTCAAGAAAACAGCCAACATCTTTTACCGCGAAACCGTTTGACAGCAAATGTACCTCAAATCTGGGCGCATAACAAAATAATTATAGCATAATAAAAAACCGGCCAAGAGCTTGACGGGCCACGCTCAGTGTAGGGTTCCGTAGTTTCCCGTCCGTCACAATAAGTGTTCTTTACCACGGTAGGTCATGAAAGCACGGAAAATCTTAACATCGACTTTTAAAAAAATGACGTCATTACGCAACGTATGGATGGATTGCGAGAACCGATTTCAATAATTCTTTTTTTGTTTGAAAAAAAATACGTTCAGGATAATAAAATATGTAAACGAAGTTAAAAAAATGCTTGCATATACGATTATACTACAAACTTAGTCCAGAAATTATTTTGTACAACTTTTTGTCTTTTTTGTACAAAAACTGTTGTGTCAATCAAGTTCAAAATAATTTTCCTAGAAAGTCCTTATAAAGTTCTACTTTTTAGATTTTTTTCATATTTTCTAAACTTATGGTTCAAAAGTTAGAGGGGGGGGACACATTGTTTTTTACTTTTGGAGCGATTATTTCCAAAATTATTGACATTATCAAAAAATGATTTTAGTAAACCCCTATTCATTTTTAAATACCTTTCCAACAATATATCACACGTTTGGGTTGAAATTAAAAAAAAAATCACTTCCCACTTTACATATAGGGTGGCTACCCTAATAAAACATTTTTTTCCAATTTTTATTTTACCACTTTGTCGGCGTGATTGATATACATATTGGTACCAAATTTCAGCTTTCTAGTGCTAACGGTCACAGAGATTAAGCGAGGACGGACGGACGGACGGACGGACAGACAGACATGGCGAAACTATAAGGGTTCCTAGTTGACTACGGAACCCTAAAAAGCACGTGACAAAATGTCTTTCTGTTATAATCGATATCATAGATATTTGTACAACTATAATATCTATAGTAGAATATTATGCCACCTCCATAGCTAAATTCCTCAATGGTCCCAAAACTTTTTTGAAAGTTTACTCTATTACGATTATCGATTAGGTTGAATGCAACTTTTTAATCGTAATGATGAAACTTAGTTTTACGGTCAGCACTAAGAAATGTCATATTGCAACACATTTTGAAGTATTTTTTGTCGAGATTTGTATCGTATTTTTTTTATTAATTTATATGTTAGATGGCAAAAATAAGAATGCAGATGGAATGTCACTGTTTTTATTTTAGTTTTCCGATTTTATTTTCAAAGGGTTATCTTGTCTACATACATTATTTCCAGTGTTTTTAAAGTACCTAATTTTTGGCAGGGTGTAGTAATATGTATTTTACACACATTTTGCAATAGATTGACGCCGTTTTATCGACCTTATGAGGTTTTTGGAAATATAAACCTCAAACTTATCGTATGACACAGCCGCTGTGATTTATTTTTAATAACAAAATTGAATGCTGTAAATTGATGAATAATCTTGAATTTCATGACAATTCGCGTCACCCCCCACTGATTCAGCTGATGTGCCATATGTCAAAATCCTGTCGTGCAGAGTGGTTAAATAAATAGCTTTGATATCAAGTTGAAATAGCCTCGTCTATATAGGCTCATATATTACTCAAAGGTGCAGTAATGGTGTAATTATTTGAGATTTATGTAGAGTGATATCAATTGGCAATTTGTAACTTATTTGACACTGGCGAATAAAGCCTCATCGTAGTCTGCAAAGAAAAAAAACGAGTAATTTCATTGTTATTGTTACCAATTTATAGTCTTTAACTTGAAGGGCCTTTTCATTTAACAATACAAACGGTTTAACAATATAAAACGCTGTAACACAGCAATCTATGCAAACATAATTATACCATGTAAGTGGTAAGCTGTGAATTGCATATATCTAATCAGGAAAGAAGAAGATATTATGTAAGTGACCGTTTAATTAAAGTTAGAAGCCGTAAAAGCTGAAAACTATGATCGCTGAAAAGTATGTTATTTTTTATAACAAGCTCCTATATGTTGTGATAAATAAAAAGGGGTAAAATTTGTTTGCACGTTTGTATGTAGCGGGCAACCTTTGAAACAACTGATACGATTACAAAAAATATTTTACTAATGCGAAGCTACTTTAATATACGTATGTCAAAGGCTTTTTAAAAAAAATATTGGAAGTCAAGCAAGGTAAGAATAGGATGGAGCGAAGGTTTATTTCATTTCACTTAAAGTGTTATATTTTCAGGGTGATGATGAAAAATTGTGAGTGTGAAGTTTTATAGTTCAATCTGTGGTAGTAGTAGGTACCTAGTAAGTAGGACTTACAAACTACAAATCATGTAATGCGACTTCAGTGCAGGTTAGTAGATGTTACATTACTTTTTTTTGTGGGATGACGTAGCCTTACTATAATAGTTGGACAGTATTTTGTTTGCTCATTATAATTTCTATTATTGTTTTGAGAGCAGTGCGTTATTATTTATTTACTAGCTGTGCCCAGCGGATTCACCCGCTACTTAGCTAAAATAAAAAAAACATGCATAACGTCGATTTTCAGACCTACCGCATTTACGTATAAAGTTTTATAAAAAACGATCAAGCCGTTTCGGAGGAGAATGGTAACTTAAACAGTGATACGAGAATTTCAATATTTAAACTTCATATACAATAGTGGTACATAGGCAGACTTAATGCCATAAGGCAACCTCTGGGTTTAATACGACAACATTGTGATAGGGTACAAAAAATATATCTAAAAAAATAACTCTGTTTAACTTGGTCTTGTTTACTGGTTTATATTATATATATACCTGGAGTTGAACCCAGGACAAAGAGTAACTATCATATCATTTAATACCTACCTCAGAAGTCTGTCTGCCCGCAGTTTATTTATCTTGACGGACGTTTAAATTTGGGTCAAGTGAAATGAAACCTCATGGGGTCGAGAATATCTCGTGGAAATAGAAAAATCAAACAACGGGCCTTTTTTGTGCAATTATTTTCTGAGAACTGTTTGTCTTGGTTGGTTTTATAGAGAGATTAATAGTCATTAACGTAATCGCTTTTGAGTGAGTTTTAAATTAAATTAAGGTTGAATGAACTGTTTTCAAATCAGTGTTGAAATAGAAGAGTAATTCTAAGACAACACTCACTTACAAACTTATTTCAATTATATTGAATTGAAAAAAAAGTGGCCTGCCAAGGCCACTGCCTGCCAAGGATGCGGGTTGTTCGAAAAAAATACTGCGGCCCCGGAACATAAAGGGCAAAAGAAGGAAGATGGACGCCCAAAGTGGGAGAACTTATTTGATGATATCCCATCCCAAAACTGGGTGTCTAACTAAGCACACAAATGTCTGTTAGTGGAGGAAGTAAATCATCACAATCAAATGATAAATCACGATTATTGTGCTGTACTAAAGTTAGTGGTACTGAAATATCAAGCAACTTTGTATCCATACAAACACAGGCAAAAGTTAGGACCAAAGTAATCCGTATCGTATTTAATGTAGTGTCATATCATATCGCACAATCGTACGTGCTTAGACTCCGATACTTTTGGATTCTAATCCAACTTACTCTCCGATTTTGCCGATGAATGGATCAAGGTTTTCTTGTAATGTTGGAAGTGTTATGATTTGGGTTTTGGTGAAAATAGTTGGTTTCTGGATTTACTATTATTGATCCGTGTGGCAAACCGTTATAATAAATAAGTTGACTCATATAAAGTGGGCAAAAAAGGATTTACAAAAATATTCTTTACAAAGTATAAACAAAGTGTCACAAATTTTGTAATTTAGTTAACCTAATAATTGAACAATATAATATACAAGTATAAAAATAATTACAGGGCGTCAAAAAATTCGTCGCATTGCTGTCAACAGAAAAGTGCCCAGAAGGCTGGCAGCATTACTGCGTTGGATGGCAATGCTAATTTTTTGGCCAAAAAATGACCAGCCTACTGGTCACGTGAAGAGATATGCCCGGAGTATATATAGCATTCCAGGCACGTGCCGCTATATGACGAAAGCATATGCGGAAGAGGGCAGTACAGCACCGGCACATTACTTTGTGTACCTATTTAGTTTAATTACCTCCGCACTTCAAACAGTGAACGAAAATATGGTGAGGAAACTGGCATGTCCTACCACCGAATTGGCAACCTGAGCACGTAAGAGGCTTGGTCCACATCCCAATCGTGGGCGCATCATAGGTTGGCAATCTGAAATGCAGCGGTCAAGGAGTTCGAACAACGCTTGATTTAATGTCGATTGACTAATAATGCGAAAATGGTTTTAGCCCACTAAAATTACGCTACAACACTAAGGACGTTAGTAGTGACACCGCTGTGCATAGCTAGTGTAATAGAAGCACCGACACACATGTGAATCCCACAATCAGCAAGTTTAAAAAAGTCGAAAATTTCCATTATAATTTTAAGTTGTATGAAATTAGCGCCGACACAACCATAATAATAATGTTTGCCGTAATCAAACGCTCGCTACGTGTTGGTATACAAATTAATTATGTGCGCGTACCTTAGATTACCGTAAAGTGTACTGGCGAATACTGGAGTACTTATTTAACTAATTGGTATTTTAATTTACTTTGAGTGTGTGAATCAGAGTAACAAACTGAACTTTGTCTGTGGGACAACGGTCCAGTACAAAACTTCAATACCTAATCTACCCACATGTATGGGGTGGCTGTTTTTTGCTATTTCTTAGTTTTTCCTTTGGCGAATGGTTACGATAATAATAACTTAATCTACTTTTATCTCAACCTGGGAACCGAAGCCAGGACCTCCCGCCTAGCACCACGAACGATGTAGTCTTATAATAGGTGCATATACTACATCTAAGCTTATGATAGCATAGAATTCTGTTAACTTGCAGTTACATGGATAATGGTTTGTGAAAGTCTGTGTACCAGGCTACCATAATAACACGCAATGTTAACAAGTTAATGTTCTGCCTGCAAATTACTGCACGCCATTATTGCAACTAACCACCTAATTTAGTTAATCATCAGGGTTTATTATCGCGTGTAATGACAATATACCGTAACCTTTTGTTTTGTACTGAAAGGTATATTAAAGGCATGCTTCAATGCAGTATATAAATTGGTTTATTGGAACCGTTTTGCAATACAGTCTTATTTTGTTATCTTTTTTGGACGTAAATTGCTCCTGAAAGACAAAAATAAACAGTAACGTCAAATGATTCATTAAGGTGCTATCAGTACCTGTTTTTTTTTTAAATTATGTTAAACATTAAAAAGGATTGCTTATGATAATAAACATACCTAAATCGAATGATCTATATGAGAATAATCTCCAGACAATCTTACTTAGATTTTTGTGATGTTTCTTCACGCATTCTGCTTTGATCCTTCATTAAGTAAAACCTTTAACAGCATGTGCTGGGAGATCGTGCTTATTCGAGAACAGAAAGTCTAAAACAGTCAACATAATATAATGTATATTAACTAACGTATTTGACATAGCAACACACATTTCGAATCAAAGCTACAAAATTCATCGCGGGCTACCCGAATCACATGAAACTCAAAACTTTACTCAAAAATAATATGTTCCTTCAAACAAAAACATTAACTTCAAACAAACAGGACCAAACACACGTACAAGGAGTTATAATAACGAGTTTCTCTCAACATAAAGTGACAAACTAGGACATCATGACAGTGATTATTGTGTGTGTGAGTAGAATATTGCATTTCCCCCTTGAATATGTCATACGTTTAAAACAAAAAATTGTTATTTGCTTTTCTTTGACATAGCCATAGGTTTTGACATCGGGGTGTGATTTTTTGTGAACTAATTTAGATTTAAAATGCATTGGACGGAACGCAGATAGGCAGCTGTTGCGAGTTAAAAATATACAAATTTTAATTATCGTAAAATTTTCGGTTTAATTCACAACAGTACAACAGTACAATCCTTGTTTCTAAAAGGTTTTGAACATCAACTTCTCAATACTAACGCTAAATCATTTAATATTTAGCAAAATAACAAGCACAGCGCATGCTACGCCGTAGTACAGCCCGTGACACGGCCCGTAGCGTGCGGCGTAGCACCACCGTAGCTTGGTGCGTAGCAAAAGGTAGGCACGTACGCAGAATGAAATATTATTTATTGCTATGCTATAATATATGGTGTTATTAATTTTACATAATAAAAATATTTACTGATGTAATAGCAATGTATGTACAACAATGTTATAAATACATCATGTGTTTTTTTCGTTATTTCTACACGGGACTGAAAACTAAAACGCCACATTCTCATTCCCAACACGTTCACTACAGCTTTGTTTCGTCTGCCGTGTTTAGCGACGTACGATGGACGGTTACAAACTGTTGACAGTATTCCCGTGAGATAGCTATCCACAATGTACTGGACATTTAACTAATCTACTGCTGAAACTGGCACTAGTGTTCAAACTTTGTTAGAAAGGTTAAATAGCAAAATCAAAAAGATAGTATCTTTTTTTGCCGTTGGGAAATCATCAAATCACTTCCCCAGCTCTGGGCGGAGTGGGGGGAGTATCAGACTTTGACTGACTAAAACCCTTGTGCATTCCTTTTTTTGCCCTTTATGTTCCGGAGCCACGTTATCTCTTTCGCAAAAACCCGCAACCCCGGCAGGAAATTCAACCTACTATAAGGTTATATTAATGTTAATAAATCAGTAAAACCGTAAATTGTAACGCGAATTTTTTTTATTAGCTGCTGCTCGTGGCTAAATAAATAGTAGCCGCTCGGGTCGATCTTTAGGTTAAGCCGCGCTTGCCTAGGTTGGTCTGTGGATGGGTGACCACCCGTTACATACCGAGTTTCCTCCGTGCCTCGGAAAGCACGTTAAGCCGTTGGTCCCGGCTGTCATTTGTAGATCTTTGACAGTCGTTACAGGTAGTCAGTGTTCCGAAAGTCTGACAACCAGTCTTACCAAGGGGTATCGTATTAATTACCCAGTATTAACTGGGTTGTGGACGTCAGATAGGCAGTCGCTCCATGTAAAATACTGATATTCAGCTGCATCCGGTTAGACTGGAAGCCGACCCCAACATAATTGAGAAAAGGCTAGGCAGATGATGAGCTGCTAAGCATCAAAAACGTAAGAGATTTGAATGTCACGGGCTATACTGACGCTTTCACCTTACGTTAGCAGAACCTAGTCTAGCATGTAACAGTGAAATGAATAAAATATTAACATGTTTCTATATTCTGTCTGATATCGATCGATGATAGACAGTTATTTCTTATGCTGGTCAATTACGACCGTTTCTAAGTATAGGGGACGGATAGTTAGTTTGTTTTAAGTGTTACAGTGTATTTATTTAAGTTTTTCTTAGGGTGGAAGGTGTCGTAGACTTAGATGAACGGGAATATTATATATAGCCTGATTGTACTTTAGTGTTGAATTTTCGCTGTATAAAAATTTCAGCAGGTTTTATTTGACTTAGTTTTTAAATAACATCTTCAGCTTGAGTTTATGTTTTAATGCATTTCTGAATTCCTCGAAAAAAGTAAATAAACTTCAGCACTAAGCTGCTTGTCTTGTTAACATGTGTTTTTTTCTTGAATTTCGCTTTCTTAGAATATTTTGTCTAAGGACAAATCCTTAGTCAAAATTTTCAAAAAAAACAAAACCCTCTATTCTCTTTATAAAATTTTTAACTTTTTAAAAAAGCTATGTAGATAAAATTATGATTTTTGAATAGAGGGTTTTGTTTTTGAAATAAAAAAAGAATAAGAAATAAGAAAAATATTTTTCTCACAATGACGAAAAAAACCATAAAGAGCAGGAAATTTCTATATTTTTTAATATCCCAATTATTATTTAAACAATTAGATGCTCTATACAACAGCAACAGCTATGTATATAAGTGTATCGAAAACTGTTTTTATTTTAATAACCGAGTAATACTTACATAACTGGTTGCTGAAGATTTTGTTATGCACGGTGTATGATGAAAATAAATACGAAATGATGATCCAATAACCATTCTATATGTCAAACACTGGTCAAATCCATATATCACAGCGGGTAACTAGCAGACAAGGCTCAAGTTCATTTCCAACTTACTTATTAGTTTCTGGTGGCATCTCCTTGGAGAGCTGACTTGCAAGGAAACGGTTGGTTTAGGGAATAAGGTTCACTGCTCACTTATGTATTAAGTGACATAATATTGTACGTATGCCTTGCGTGAAGGCATTTACTGTTCTAGTCTAAATTATGGACGTATTTGAAACAAACAATTTGCAAGTTTTGAGTACAAATAAATCGTAAGTGACAGAATCGTGATGGCATGACTTTACAAAAGTCTTTAACAGTCACGCTAGCCTGTATAACCTTTC
This sequence comes from Ochropleura plecta, assembly GCA_905475445.1. Classification (NCBI taxonomy): domain Eukaryota; kingdom Metazoa; phylum Arthropoda; class Insecta; order Lepidoptera; family Noctuidae; genus Ochropleura; species Ochropleura plecta. The sequence goes on along the minus strand of FR997744.1, from coordinate 3,992,544 downwards.
GAGGACGTATCGAATGCACCGAACTTCATATCCTTCTCTGCCGACTATTCGTGCCCGACAAATACATCGGACATCTTTTCGGTCAACCGTTTTCCAAAACTGTCGCCATTCTCAACGCTCTCCTGACTGACCCTGATTGTGATGTGTTTGCGGATGAATGGAATAAAGTCATGCTAGTATGTCTGGTGTTTTGTGAAACAAAGTATGCAAGACTGTCCACTGTTCCATGTTAGTTTTAATTGAACCTATTGTAAGTTGTTTACTTTATGTTTTACTTCTATCTCATTTTAAGTTTCTGTGTTAATTATTGTAATTGGTGTTATACCGTTTTAATTAATCCTTACTAATATTATAAAAGCGAAAGTGAGTTTGTTTGTTTGTTTGTTTGTTACCTCTTCACGCTTTAATGGCTAAACCGATTTTGATGAATTTTGGTACAGAGATAGTTGGGAACCAGGAGACGGACATAGGCTAACTTTTTTGAAAAAAAGTGGGATGTGAGGGAGAAAGAGGGAAGAAAAGGGAAAACTTAGCGTTGCTATTACAAATTAATAAGGCGCAAGGGGAACTGTGTAACCCCGAATTTAACGCGAGCGAAGCCGCGGGCGAAAGCTAGTTATAAATAAAAATATAGTGATACACATAAATAAAAATATAGTCAAGTGGGCGGGCACATTGTCAGACCCATATAGGTTGGAATGTGGGGTGAGGCAAGGGGGGTTGAGCTCACCTTCCATTTTTAATTTATATATTAATGGGCTGATCGAGGCACTGAGCGAGCAACATATTGGTTGTTATATTGATGGCGTATGTTTCAATAACATCAGCTACGCGGACGATATGGTGCTGCTGAGTGCCTCGGTCTGCGGACTCAGAAAGCTGATGAGTATCTGTGAGGGTTATGCAACTGATCATGGACTTTTATATAATGTAAAAAAGAGTCAATGTATGGTCTTTCAGGGCGGACAGAGAAAAGTTCATGAAATACCAGCTTTACGACTGAATGGCATACCTTTGGAAAGGGTTGATTCTTTTAAGTACTTAGGTCATTAAGTCACTACGGACCTGAAAGATGATACAGACATTGAACGGGAGCGAAGGGCGCTGTCGGTCAGAGCGAATATGGTGATCCGTAGGTTCGCACGTTGCTCAGTACAGGTTAAAATCACTCTCTTTAGAGCCTACTGCACAACTTTATATACATGTAGCCTATGGACCAACTACACGCAGAGATCTTACGGCGCCCTTCGAGTCCAGTACAACAATGCGTTCAGGATGTTGTTGGGTCTCCCCCGTTACTGCAGCGCCTCGACAATGTTTGCGGAGGCGCGCGTAGATTGTTTTTACACAATGATGCGCAAGAGAGGTACTTCGCTGGTGCGGCGAGTGCGGGGGAGCTCCAACACCATGCTGGCCGCGCTCTCGGAAAGGCTCGACTGCGCCTACATAAATCATTGTTGCAGGTTGCACATTGGATATGGGTAATTCATGTTTGTGTTGTCCAATAATTTAAAATTTTATTTTGCTCAATTGATTTCTTGATTTATATATGTAATGTGACTGATTGAAATAATTAATAATGTGTATAATTTGTGAGTCCTGGTAACTTGAAATAAATGATTATTATTATTATAACTATTTTTAATTAAATAATACTAATTCCAGCATAATAATATCTGTATTAGCAAATTTCTTAACCTAAGTAAGGTTTGCTGTAAGAAAAACGAACTCTAGTTTAAGGTCGCCGTTGTACATTACCTATATTATTTCAATTTGTGTGTATATTTTTTTAGTTTTGTCTAGCTAAAGTATACGATTTAATACTGTAGTAAGTAACACTTTAAATGTGTTCCGTTTACTTGATCTTACAAGCCAGTATTGGTTTTAAGCCCACGCAGTTATCAGTTTCTTTGCCAAATCTGGAATTAGTTTTGACTTAAGTACGAAAATGCTTTCATTGTCCTCAAATATTTACTCGTATTGATTTTATACAGTTTTATTTGATATTGGAATTGCTATTCTTTAGTTAATAGTAGCCCCTATTACATGTGACTTAAACGTACCAAGCGAAACGTGGGTGTACCTACTATTAGACACTAATCTGCCCTAACCCTGCCTTAGCCCAGGGATTTCAAGCGTGATTTTAAATTATATACTTTAAAACAATAAGCTTAGAATTTATTTTAAATTCCGCAATTTTCACGTTTTTAATTATTGTTTATATATTTATATTATTTATGTATTAATTAAATTTGGATGACCTTTTACACAAAGAAACAGAACAGCTGTATGGCCTCTTAAAAATAAAATGAAACTTAAAACGTTATTCCAATGCAAGCTTTCTAAAAAATAAACTACATGATATCTGAAACAAAGCCCGCCGTTATTAAAATTTCTGTGAAAACGGTTAATGGTATACGTTAAATGGGTGTGCTTATATTCCTATTACACCCACGCGGTATCAACACCCACTTCTGTCAGATTCGAGCGGGGAGCAAATTATATTAATGAAGTATCATGAATTTTGTGGCAATACTACTACTTCTGTTTAGTTATATTTGTGGTTAGGATCTATTAGTGATCGGATATTTGGAATAAGGTCGGGTATCCTAAATAAGAAACGCTTGACGAAGTCTGATCGTAGATGGATGATCCATTACACGCTATACAAAGCCCTTTAATAAATTGGTCCCAGCTATCATTAGAACATTTTGAAAGCCGTTATAGGTAAGTCTGAATGGCTTACAACTTTTCTTGCCAAGAGTTATCGTGTCACTCTGTACGCTCAGGATTGTAGAGGTCTTAACCTTTGTGGTCATACAGGTATTAAGTCTGGCACGTTACACAGAAAAAGAAAATAAACTAGAAGGTTCAAATAAGAATAAAAAAGACAATAAAACATACCATAGGCATACATTTCCGTCTATGTGGGTCAATGTATTTTTTTTATCTAAATTGTATGGGATACCAGCTCGAAAACTGGTATCTTAAAGTACTGAGTTATGGAGCTGGATCGTCAGTCACCTCAAGTAACATGGGTCTTCAGCTGAAGTCAATTAGACCCCATTCAAAGACATTTAAATATTTACGAGCGATAGACGGGACAAGACGAAGCAAATTGTAATTTGATACTTGTTACTTACTACTTGGTAACAAATTGTTCTGTCTGGTGTCATACGCTCGCATGTCAGGGAACATTCGTGTGTCAAAATCTCAATGACCAGGATCAAATCTTTTGTATGAAAATATTATCTATAAGTATTTTAAATCTCTTTGACCCCAATATAATTGGGAAAAAACAAAATAAAAGGGGACGATGTCGACAAAGTTAGGCATTGCTAGAGCAAGTTTATAATATCAAGCAGGAATCGTGAATTATATTTAAGTACTACTGATCTCCCAGCGAAGTCACTTGTATCATTCTGTGATATATCTTAACTGAAGACCAACGTTTCTGTCAGATTATAATAATTAATAAAAACAAATAATTCGACGGTCCCTACGTACATAAAGACATGTCGAAAACAGCATTTTTTTTGTATCATTGGCTTTACATTATCAATGCGCACATACTGACATACGATTTTTATTTTAATTTAATTTATTTACCTTGTTATAGAAATCGTATAAAAGAACAAGTATTATAAATACAACGTATAAGTGTCGTAGAAACGGTCATCTACCAGGTTTTCCAAGAGAGATACGTAAAAAAATAAAATACTTATGTGTAAATAGCATTATAAAGCTCTTAAAACTGTTAAAATATTGTAGAAGGAAAATATTTATTATTGCTCATACAATTATTTCTATGGCGTGTTGAACACAAATTACGCTCTCCTGTAAATCTCGGTTTTTGACTTAACCTTATGTATGTAGGAACTGTCGAATTAATAGAAACATTTATAATTAACATTTTCTTGTGAGACAAAATCTTGATTATTCATTCAAAAGCCTTGTCTAGCTTAAACTTTCGTAACTTGCTTTTAGTTGAAAATCTTATAGGAACCGTGATCTGACTTTTGAAATCATGTAGGTAATGGTAGTATTTCCCCCTTGGGTAACGTTAACTTGTACGTTTCGTAGTCGAGCACTTGAAGTACTTGTGCTAAGTTCTTGTTAGTGATCCGAATGGAATGTTTTGAGATTATAAAATATGCAGTTATTAAAGATCTATAAAGTGAACCAAGTGAATTTATTTTAACGACACTCATTTATTTTTGACGGCACGGTTGGCGCAGTGGCTGAGCGATCGACTGCTGCACTGCGTGTTGCGGGTTCGATTCCCGCACGGAACAAATATTTGTATGACCTGCAGATAGTTGTTTCGGGTCTGGCTGTTTGTGTATGTGAGTTGAAATGTTTGTCAACGCACCCACAATACAGGAGAAATTCCTAGTGAAGTTCAACATTTTTTAAAACAAACAAAAAAGCTCCCCATGGTCTGTGGATGGGTGACTTTCCTCCGTGCCTCGGAAAGCCTGTTAAGCCGTTCTTCCCAGCTGTCATTTGCAGAACTTTGGTAGTCGTTGTTTACAGGTAATCAGTGACCTAAACGTCTGACAAACAGTCTTGAAAAAGGTTATTGTAATACCCAGTACTAACTGGGTTGTGGCGGTCAGATAGGCAGTCGCACTCCATGTAAAATGCTACTGATATTTAGGTGCATCTGGTTAGACTGGAAGCCTACCTCAACATCATTGGGAAAAGGCAGGTGATGCTAAGCTCTAGTCTGTGGTTTTAGTGTTTCGTCAACTTTATCAATTCATAGACATGTTACATCAAGCAAGCCGACTTGCGGGGTGAGTCATATCAAACCACCGGCCTGAACTAGTTTAAAAAAAAACTCATGTTGCAAATAAATATAATTTACTTTCTGCAACGGAGAGGAGGCCTGTGTCCCAGCTGTTTAGATATTATAAGGTGATTACGCTAACGCTTAATGTATGTAAAAACGTTGGGCAACATACTAAAAATAGACTAGAATAGTTGACAGATATTTTTTCTTTCTTTAGTAAAATGTCCTTTGTAACATGTTAACCTTCTCAGCTAATACTTCTTTCTTATTGGTAATCGGATGAAAATCCATTCAGTAGTTACTGAGCTTAATTAAAGGCACGAAAAGACCCTCGCCCGGTGGAGGACTTTGATTTATAATAACTCGTGAATTCTATTTATTAGATGGAATTGCATGAAAGTGCATTACATTAATTGTTGTAAGGTAGCAGTTGAAAAAGACTAGATCACCATGATATAAAACCGCTAAAACTGTAGCGATTGGAAGAAACCTACACTTATTATTAGGTAGCCCAAGGTTAAAAAAGTAGAGAAAAGTAGAGAATTCGCTTAGTTTGTATAATATTTGTTCAATACGTTTATTTTGGTTGCTATTTAACCCAACAACTATTTATCAAAGTCCAATGAACGACAAAAGGATCCTCCCAAAATAAATTGGAATTTAGTTTACTTTCATGCATAATTAAAAATCTATACATAGAGCATAATAAGTCCACATTTTACAATAATATTCAACATCCATTTCCAGTATATACTAAAACATTACGACTGTAATCCAAAAGGTTAAACAGAAGTCTACGTATTAGTACACCTTTCGTCAATTATTTTATGTTCATTACTCAAATATTACCATTAGTATTTTAATTGTCCACCGAAGCATTCACATATAACAAGTTCATTCAATCGTTCCATTCATGAATGAGACATATGACGTAACCCTAACATCTTAGACCCGTTCTCCAACATAGTATTTCTCTATCAAAACGAATGTTCGTAAGAAGCTTTCTAAATTAAATAAGAGTACTTAATAAAGATGTTAATGAAGCCTCATGGCGAACGGTTAGATGAGAGCGTAATCCTGGCTTAAGCGCGTGCTTAAACTTCGTGAGACACCGCCAGGTTCTTTACGAAACAGCTTAGGGCGAAAAACACCAGTGAAACTGAACAAAATCAACACGTCTAAATCGTCTTTGAGGGCTGTCAGAGGAATCATTTTTATGGCATGTTGACACTGGCCGCCCTTTGGACTAGATTTACTTTATGTGAAATATTGGTTTAATCGAAACTCGTCACTATCATCTGCCTAACATTTTCCCAATTACGGTGAGGTTCGTTTCTAGTCAAAACTTATGTAGATGAATATTTTACATGGAGCCACTGCCTATCTGACCTCCACAAGAAAGTTACTGGCTAAGACAGTAAGTAACCTTTGGTAAGACTGGTTGCCTTAGTCAAAATTGTTCATGCATTAAATATTCTTCCTCAATTTAAGAGTGAATATCGTCAAAATTAGACCCGTCATCAATCGCAATCAACACGGGTATTATTGCCCGGAATAGCCTCAAATAGCGTCAATTTAAATGAAGTGACTGTTAAATGGTTTCATCAATTATTTTCGCTTACAACTTAAACTTAATTATGGGTCGTTTATAGAGAACTGTTTGATTAAATATAAGTGTAGGACGAGGGATTGAATTACGAGGTTTGTTTTAATTTTAAAGTTATTTATCTTAATTAGAAAAGTAAGCTGAAATATTCTCTTATTAAAAATAAAATAACGATATGTTTTTATAATTAAAAAATTGTTCATTTTTTTTAATCCGACAAAGCTATGTAGCGAAGACCAGCTGTATTTAAAAAAAAAATATATTAAAAAACTTGCCTATAAAACTCCCTATAAAAGATATTATTGTATAACGATAGCTAAAATTCATTATTATTATAAAGGAAACCCTAAGTATCAAAACCATATAAATTTAATTTCAGTAGCAGGAAATCAGAAAGTTTCATAACTTTTCCATAGCAGGTAGCCTGAAAATCAATTTTCCTTACCTTATGAGAAACTTCCATAACGGCCAAGAAAACACTATTCAGTTCTTTAACAGTAACTTTCACATACTTATTTTGTTTTCTTAACAGAAAAAAAATCAACCAATCACGGAACAGTTTTTTAAATTGTTCGTAAAACTTACACAGCCCTAATCTCACAAAAAATAAAATACTTTTGTTTATATTTCGAATTTAAACTACAATTTATTTGTTACTGCCACAAAATATATTTTTTTTAAAGAATGAAATTTGAATTTTCCTTTGGCGGGCTTGGGTCGCGGAGCGCGCGTTTCACTCCGCCCGTCTCGAACATTTTATCACACTGAACATTGGTGAAATCTGCCATTAGGGACGTACCGAGATCTCGACTTTTATTGTTAGCAATAATGTTCGCTATCGAAAACAATATCTTACATTCGCGCGGAACAAATAAACACTGCAATAAACGCCTTGCAGTGTTTTTTACGGATGTAATGTTTTTTATTGCGAAAAAAAGTATGTAGTAAAATTGAGGGGCTATCTTATTGGGGAGGTTTATGTTTTAGTCATGAATTGGCGAGCGTATTGGCTCGACAACAACAGATTTACGATATTCAGAAATCTAGATTGTCAGTGATATTATTCAAACGTACCTGCGTTATTAAGCTGCGAGTCACAGAACGACTAAGTCTTTCGTTGGCCTTGAGAGACAAAATAACATATTAGACCATAATAATTTTTTCAAAGCGACCAGCTACCAGTCTATTCAATTATTAGCAATACCACTAGACAATAAATAATTACTACCATTACAAATGCATAATTACACATATTGAACAAAAAAATTACCTTATCAATCATCGACTCGATAGTTTCGACAGCGGTCCCCTCCCTACGGCGTCTCGAGCGCCCGCCACGCACTGTCCATGCTCAGGAACAACATTGGTCGAGTTGGCGCATGCGCTCTGCGTGTTTTTCTCAACTCAACTTGGATATCAGTTCGTCTGTATTCGGCCTATAAATCTTGGGGATGAGACGAAGCGGCCCATTTGCGAGTGTCACAGGTTTGAGTTGGTAAACATCTACATAAGTTGAGTTGAACGGCCCTGACATTGCTCTGGGTTTTTATCAATGAAAATAATTTAATATTTTTTGGAAAAGTTTTCGGACCCATAATTTGTAGATTCTAATGTTTTGTTTTGTAATAGCATAAGTCACCTAATAGAACACCCTATTAGATAATTTGATGTTTAAACGTTATTAACGATTTTATAAAAAACAGAACTTATGAAGGAAATCCTCAACTTAAATATTTTCGATATGTTCTGGGCAGTCAATCTCGTATTTTTTTTTTAACCACAACATGTGCTTTTCCTCATAATCCTAATCCGTGCCGAAAAATACGCGATATAATACAAACTGCCAGCTCCATTTTTCGTGTGTATAATTATGTTATGAAGATAATGTCAAAAGACTCATAGGTAAACCATATCAGACGCACGATTCGAGGTTATGCAACGATTACAATTACGATTGCCGGTCCGTGGATGGCTGAATGTTCTTAGTATACTGAGACTCCTCCCTGCCTTGGAAAATGTCTATCATTCATACGTCACGGATATATAGATCACATATAGGACCTGCACACCTAAGCTTTCCACAGCCCAAAAGTTTAAAACTCGTAGCCGCATAGCAGCGTAGGCCGGCGTAGCAACGTAGGCCGGCGTAGCACGTAGGTCTACGAGCATTCGCGTTTATCAGCCAGAAGGACATTATTATTCACTTAGTTTATCAGTTTCTACCTCTTCTATCCAGGTCGTCGTCTATCCAGGACTAAGAAAAAACCTAAATGTTCCAAAGAAAGTGAATTTATGTCCTGAATTTGCATACTGTAATGAGATTAGAAGTATCTCGTTTTGTGTAATCGTGGTTCTTTGATTAATTGTGAAGTTCTTTTTTTTTAAATACGTTGCCACACCAGGAATTTCTCCTGCATCGTGGGTGCGTTTACAAACATTAAAACTCACGTACACTAATAGTTAAGACACGGAACAACTATCAGCAGGTTATACAAATATTTGTTCCGTGCGGGAATCGAACCCGCGACTGGCAGCGCAGCAGTCGATCGCTCAGTCGCTGCGCCAACTGTGCCGTATATATTGTCGAACTCGTGTTAATTTAAAATAGGGATCAGGGAACCGACAGGCCTTATCTCAAAGTTGCAGTCGTTATTTTAGAAATAATTATAAAAATAAATAAATATGATATTTATTTTTAAAAAAAAAAACATTTAAATAAATGTAATATTTGTGCTGGTAACTGTACGTATTCCACTAAATCACATGAGCCACTCACAACCGCGACTAGTGGCGTCCCCGCCGCCGCCGCCGCTAAATGTAGGTAGGGATATTAGCTGTCGTGAACCACTAGAGCCGGTTGCGAGTTCTACATGTGCGGTTACACATAGCTTTGCTAGTAAGTTTGAAATAATAATTTATGTTTTTATTTAATAATTTACACTCAATCTCTCTACTATTTTTAAATGCGGGTTAACTTTTAGGGTTGCGTACCTCAAAAGGAAAAAACGGAAACCCTTATTGGATTACTTTATTGTCCGTCTGTCTGTATGTCAGTCTGTGAAGACCCGTTATCTCGGGAACAGAAACCATATACTCAACTCAGTGGTCCCTTTGTGCTGTGAAAAACTCAAGCCTACGCAGTCTACGCAGTCAAAAGATATGGTTGTTTATATTGCAAGTTTGTACGGACCCCTTGGTGCGTGAGTCTGAGTCGCTCTTGGCCGGTTTTTTATAATATTTACTCGGTTCTACTAGATACTCCTCTGCCTAACCGTTCGAAGATCAGGCGTGACGTTACGTATGTATGTAATTTACAACTTCTTGGAATTTAAACGTGCCTCGTCGTTCTAGAACGACGCGCGACGTTACAGACTGATTAGTCTAATGAAGACATATCTTTTGACAAAGAATCTTTTGAAATCCCGAAGCAAAATCCAGTTTACGCCTCACTAAACGCCCCAAAAATGTCCCTCACACACAATAATTGTGATCTCGCAAGATCCTATAACCCAAATATGTCGTCGCTCATAATAATTTCTTCTCCATTATCCGCCGCTTACAGTAAGTGATTGATGACGGCCTACTGGAGCGCATGAAGGTGGCTGTTACATGGATTCTGGGCGAACCTGCTTTAGCTCTGTATGGAGATAAGACTTGGATTTGTGATGTCTTTATGGGTGTTATGGGTGTGCAATTAACATGGAATGTATGTTTATATTTGCCCGTACTTTGGTGGTTTTAAAACTAGTATAACTAATAACAGCTGGTGTTGTATTGTATAACGGGCTGGTGTCCGCAGCTTCACGTCTAAGGCGCGTACCTACTTTGCGTACGGGTGGGAATATCATTCGATCCACCCCAGCTCAACGAGAAATGCCAGCAACGCCTTGGTGTTGCTGACGATCTCGCAGAGTACCTGGGTTAGCTGTTGTTATTCAAGTATTACCAAAAGATTAGACAGTATTAACTGGGTTGTGGAGGTCAGAAAGGCAGTCTTCCTATGTAAAATACTGGTAATTAACTTCTTCCAGTTAAACTGCAGCCGACCACAACAAAGTTGGGAAAAGGCTAGGCAGATTATGATAAGCTGGTCTTTTATACCATTGAAACTTTTGCTTTATATATTTGTGAGAGTGATGTTATCCACCTGCAGAAGCGCATGACGTCCCAGTTTCTGCCTAAGCATTGCAAAAAGAGCGATATGTGAATGTACTATTAGGTACCTACATAGGTACATTCCTGCCTTATCCATTGTGGATTACAGGCGTAACCTAACGTTTATTGATCTACTCAAGGTTTATTTTTACGGCTTGTTTGTTCTCTATCCAGGATGTCTAGAGTTATCTACTAGACGAATAACGAGCCGATAAAGATAGAACGAGGTATATTTCAGGGTGATAGTTTGAGTCCACTTTGGTTCTTTAATGTTCGGGTCAAGCCGGTTATGCTTTTTCGGCATAGTCAAATGAACTTAATCGGAACCCAGAGAGGGTCAGTGCATTTTATATGGTTAATTTCATAGATATTGTAATATCGTTGTTAAGACTGTTACTTGTGAATGCATAGATGTGTGCGCAATGGACAAGAACAACGGGGTTGCAATGTTTGACGCTAGCGACCGTATTGTGACATTGTAGAGTAGTTATGCAGCTTCAGAAAAGGTTGTTTTACAGGCCTTGCATGAACCCTATTTAGAATCATAAGGCCCGGCGCCCACTATCGGTAAGCATCGGTGCGGCTCGGTAGAGCTCGGACGCCCTACATACATAATAAAATTGATGCTGAAAACATAATTACTTACGAGTTTTATTCATCTCCCTGCTTATTTGGTTCCATGCATTCTGTTTCATTTGATGATCACTATAGCATCGCGATGTTATGTCATACAGACATTCGTGAGCTTGCACAAGAATAATCAACTTTTCTTTTGCCATCGTCAAATAAAACAAACTGATACGATACGATACGATAATGGAGGCGCGTGCGGTGATCGAAATGACTGTTCTGCGACGTGTCTGCCTCGAAAATGCCACCCGAGCGCCCCTAGGCCCTACCCTAACCATGCTTACAGCTGCCGAGGCAGCCCGAAGCCGCCGTACAGCGCCCGGAACCGCCCGACGCCGCCGTACGGCGCCCGAAGCCGTCCGAAGCTGTTGTAAGGCGCCCGAGCCGCACCGATGCCGACCGATAGTGGGCGCCGGGCCTAAGCGTCCGTAGACTGGCTACGTTTCTACGGCGGAACCTAAGATATTATCTTTTATTGTAGATAAAGATACAATAAGAAATAACTAACCGACATACGAAAAATAAGAAAGTATCTTGACTTGACTCGCAAGATTTTGAACATGTAGGGTGGACTCAGCCATCGATATGCCGTATAATTATATATTAAAAGCCTCGATCAAACAGCTGAACAGTCTCCCGCGGGTACAAGGGCCGGCTTCAGAAAGCGGTACTACTTGAGGAGACTGATCGTATTTTTAGGAGATTCCTCTCCCTGGAACCGTGACCGCGTATATACATATAGCTTGGACCCTGTCCTTGAAATGAGTAACTTAATTAATTTCTTTATTAACAATACCTATAAAGAAAATTTAATTAATCCAAGGTGCTTACTGCGTTTTTGAGATTATTTGTTTTTGATTCTTTGTAGAACTACTGTTTCATCCGTCAATGGTAAATAATTTGTAGCATATATTTATTTTTCAAAACACTTCCTGTTAAACTGGCTGTTATTGCACTACGATTAGGTTCAACATGCATATTTATATATTTCACAAACATTATGTTCAACCGGCCGATGTGATTTTTTAAAAAAGAAAAGAAAGAAAGAAAAGTTTGATTCACATGAGAAATTTTCAGTGCTGTTCTCGGCTCCATAACGCCCTCAACTAACGGCTCCTGTATATATCGCAACAACTTACGTTTCCTCAATTAAATCAAAATGCACTTTTTCAACCTCTAGGGAATTATAATTTTTGGCTCTTTCTACTAGAAAAGACTTTTAAACTGTTTCCGTTTAGAAGTGTTCCGTTTCCATGAAGGCGTGCTTCTCTATCTAGCTTCTTCGTCCGTTTCAGTCCATATCACGTTAGGCCTAGCACGAACATGCGGAAGGAATGCTTTATGCAAATTAGAATAATTTTGGAATCGAAAATACTCTATTTACACATTAATAAACTTCATTTTAAGACTGGATATTTTTGGTTGGAGTTTAGGTCTCATAAATTTAAACCGAAATATTATAGGATAGTCGTATTTACGATAGGAATATTCATCAACCGTGCTGCGTGCTACTCTGTGATCGTGCTAGGGCTTGATTCGATTACTCCTCAGCTTTTCAGTCACAGTTGAAATCAATGGTCAGGACAAAAGAAAAATAGGGTTTCAAAGGCATGTCTTTATTATTTAATAAACATACAAACTAGACTATTATTAGAGGGCTGTCACAGCGCTAAAATGCTACCACTTAACAATACATTATTGCTAGTACATTGAACATTGATGCTGAAAAACATTTCTTTTTTTTATTCAATTATTCAGCATAAAAATGTTTGTGACTTCTCTGAAATAGAGAGCAGCTAAAACTGAGTACATTTATAAAAAATAAATCAGATCTTGTTTTAACCTCTATTAGGTACAGTCATATTGAAAAATGTTATTGCTGTTTTCTTATTTTTTCTGTACGCAGTTCCATAGTACTACTGACATGCTGATGCGGTTGTACGAAGATCCACTATATTAATTGTATAAAAAAGTAATAGCAAAACCTACACTAATTTATTACAAGCAAGGCATTATTGGAAAGCGAGACGATTCCTGACATCCGGAGGTGCGGGTCTGTGGACGGTGAGCAATGGGTAGCTCACCGTCCGTCCGTCCAGTGACGACAGACCGTTTCGACGGCGCGTAAGTGTTTCACGCGCGCCTCAAAGAGATGTCAGCAAAGCAGAGGGGCCTGCCAGTGACTCCGCCAGCTGGGGTTGCGGGTTGTTCGAAAGAGTTACCGGGCCCCCAGAAAATAAAGGATAAAAGATGAAACATGGCTGGGTTTAAGTCAGTACAAGTCTGACACTCCCCCCTCCCCGCCCCGCCCAGCGCGAGTGAAATTATATGAATACACATCCGCAAAAAAAAGGTTATCATTCATCACAGAAAGTATTACAACCACCGTCTAATTAAAACCAAGTACATATAAAGCGTAGATACTAAGTAAATGCATATTGCTATCTTATTTTACCTATTAATATCCGTTTTCACTAACCAACGCCGAAATGAATTCCTAATTAAAAACACTGACTTGGATTCAAGTCGGCTGGCCGCCGAGTTTTGAAATTCCAAGTGTTACAATATTTAGGCAAACATTAAGATGCCGCGTTGTTCGCGCAAACGGTTTTAAAAATGCCATGTGGAATGGAATAATTATTTATTAATCTCAACTTTATTATTATTGTTTTTTGTATTTCGGCATTATACGTCACTAAATAAATGCCTACCAAACTATACCTTTTCAAGAATCTTTGTTATTACAATCCATTAATTCAAAAACAATGTCAAGTTTTTTAAACATCATTCCAGCGGTCAGAAGAACTATATTCCGTTGACAGACTTCAACACATTACTTGAATACAGAATATCTTCCCAGCTAATATCTACAGAGTCTGTGGTGTAATCTTGTTACAGCTTAGTTGGTTTAACACGACTGAACGCATGGACAATAATTTTACTTAGGTTTACATGCTCGTTTACACGCGTGCATATGTAACACAAATAATTCTACATTCACAATCAAACAGTTACAAATAGTTAATATAATACAACATCACGCCTGCATTTGATGAAGGATTAGGCAGATGTGAACCCACATCTCGCCATTTAAGTCGCAGTCGCACGTCCAACCGAGCAGAAACAAACCCAGGCTGGCCCGGACGCTACTGGTCAATTCCTGAACACGGGATGTGCTGCTTATAACGAACGAACGTATTTTATGCTAGCTGCACCTTTATAATCTGTGGTTCTTAAGCAATTTTACATTTGAAGCAATCTGTCAAATTAGTCAACAGAATAGAAGGTAACTCACATACTCCTTGATACTTAGGCCGAATGTCATCAATGAAACTGAACGAGATCAGCTGATATAAATAGTGTTCTAGAACTGTCAAAATTCACATATTCTTAAACGCGGTCTCTTAGGCCTGCGGGAACTTACAACTTACTTATAAATATATGCATTAGGCCTGATATGTCGCACCTTGACCATAATACGAGGAATTGAACTTAAGAAATCTAGGGTTAATTCAGAATCTCCGATAGTACATGACAACGTTCAAACGACATTAAGAAGAACACAAGACAAGAAGAAATATAATCTTATGTGGAGAAGGTACTTCGTAGTTCGTACTCATGCTGTAATGGAACTACTAAGTAAAGTAATCTAACAATTACATGAAGGTTTTAAAATTAAAATGTAAAATAGCTGTGTCCACTAGCAAATGTCATGTTGGCAAGATGTTATCTCACTAAAAAAACGGCAAAATATATAATATTAGTATATAGATATACATTGCTTTTCTTTACTTTATGATAATCTTCTACTTTCGCTCATTAACTTACTTAATTTTAAGCAATTATTGACCTAGTCACTCAGAAATTGAAAACTAAAACTTGTGTATAGGTCAATAATTGCTTAAAATTAAGTACCAGGCATTTTTACAACATTTTTTTATTTTGACATAAACATTATGATGACAGCAGAATTTATCCAGTTCCAAACGTCAAAAACTATTCAGAAGCATAAATTACCAAAGTCTAGTAAATGCAGAAAATTTTCATCTCACCTAAAAATTGTAATAGTCTACTAACACGCACTGGGATCGCGTCGCTTCAAACATTATGACGGCTCCGAAGTTAGCTGGGAGTAACAGTCTGCGCAGGTTTTACTGTACTAAAGTTATGGCGGTTCGGTTCATCTAATGTAAAGCTGCGCCGAACAATTTTCCATCAGCGAGGCGCAGAATTTCACTTGCAATAGAACCGCAATAGTTTCACGTTCACTCTACTGGATATGTTATGATTATATTACGTATAGTCTAGCAGGGATATATAAAAAAACTTTTAAACTATTGTCTATAGCTAGAGGACACAGTAGTTTCTGTCTTGGATGCAGGGCGATTAAATCTTTTTCCTTCGCTTTTCCGGTGTGGTTTGGAAGAGGGCTTCGTCGGCGCGAATCAGCCGGTTGACGGCGCGACTCAACGACACATCTGTCACCAGAAACAAACATCAACCCATTTAGTCAATTTTCCATTTAGTATGTTTTTGTTTTTAACTATGGCAATACTATGTTTGTGGTATTTCTTTTTTTTAAGAAAGCGACTTTGTACGTAGAATGTGAATGGATTTTAAAATGAGAAATATTTCATAATTGAAGCACAAAATATAAATAATGATTTAAGAATGAAATAAGTAAACATATAAAAAGCAGAGCGCACTAATCCACCCACAAAAAAACGAATCTATGAAAAAAAAAATATAACTTAATACAGTAAACGGTTTCGATAGTTTCTTTTTTCTTCTATAATGTACAGATTTTAAGTTTTTACAAGAAAAGACAAAGCAATTATTACATTCATTACATAGTATTGCCATATTTCAATATTCTAGTAATGGTAAGCAGATTGTGTCAATTGAATCACCCATTGCGAACAAAATATTAGGTTAGTGATGTTAAAAATGAAACAAAAGTGATTTGGAAAATTCCTCTTTAATGTGATAGAATTTTAACAGTCCACTTACTTTCTTAATACATTACATGAACATGTAAACAATAACACGAAAAAATCGTCGCAAAAATAAATAATTTAAATTAAATATTCACTTTGTTTTTTGGCAGTGACTGTACTTGGTTGCACTCAATTTTTTCGTGTAAAATTTTACTAAAAACCTTAATTATATTGCATCTATTATGAAGTTGTACTCATGAAAGGCATCAATACGTTTCCAGTAATTCTTTGTTACACAATGTAAATTGTAAAATTAACTAGAAAATACTTGAGATAAACTGTCACCATGACTAAACTTGGTTTTATATTGACACTGTGACCGCTTTGAAGGTGTTCAGTCTTTAAAATATGGAGCTAACTCCGTTAGACATTAGGATGACAGTCTGATTTGGGAACACCCAAATTGAGTTATATGAAAACTATCAGTCTTTCCATTAAAATACGGATAGTAAAAGTGCAGTCTGACTACAGACTGCACTTTTACTATCCGTTATTATTTACTAAAATAATTATAACACTTTAAGAAAGACATAGGAAAGCTAATGTAATGTCAATGTACTTTTTTATTAATTTAATTGCCTAATTCAAAGTAGTCAAAGTGTCATTACACGTAATAACTTCAGTCTATAATTGTAATATTTATGCTTATAACTAATTAAATTTTTTAAAACTGATTTGACTGTAACTTGTAAACAAAGTTAGCCTCAGAAACGCGTTATTATGTCTAATATATTATTTTTAATATTCAATTATTTGCATGATTAGATTTTAAGTTGTATTTATTTTATATATTTTGCTTGCACGCTGTCAATAAAATGGCGAATTGTCACTTCAAGTATAATTGATTTTAACAAGATTCCGTGATATATTAGTCTTTTCTATTATAAACTTTAACAATTAAATATTAATAACGTAATTAACTTACGAAGCCATTTATTTGAAAAACAGCTGACAATACACCTCAATCGAATCACATACAACTCAACTATTTACTTTTTAATGACAACATCAAACACCTTTTATTGGTATCGCACTGGCAACACTAAATATATATTTTTAGGAAGACCAGAGAAATATTTTTTTTATTAATTTGACTATGGAGGCAGCTCTGTTTATCAAGATCCTTACAGACTTGATTAACTTTCTCGACCGAAAATCTCCCACTTCTATACGCACCTTAACATTGCAAATTGCAGATTTTTTGACGGCGACGATAGAATTACCGAAAGCTATTTGAATATAAAGTAAGCACATCCACCGAGTATAATTCGGCTAAATAATAAATAATTAAGCCTCAATGCCATCTTTAATAGCTCTTTAATAGCTGTACGACAAAAAATCCGCATTTTGCGACAATTCTAAATAATACATATAACCATTGTAGCTTTTATTAAGTACCATACGCAAAAACATTTGTTTAAAATAATAACAACACCTAACTAATAGAAATTCCGTCAAAATGTGTATAAATGTTTAATTATAGTGATTTCATGCAAATTCTACATTCTTTTAGTATGTAATTTATTCCCGTAATGTGATGAATGTATAAAATGTACTGATTGTCTATTCTTTGAGTTTGTGGTAGCAGTAGTTTGTGAAGTGTGGATATGTTAGAAATAAGTAAATATTTATGACTTAAATCATTAAAAGTGGAAGCCCCAGGGTACCCCGCGAAATTCTCAACAATTCTCTTTAGTTTTTCGCAATTTGCAGGTTTGTGTTAGATTGTTCGTTGATTAATATGTGAGTCGCAACCGTTACAAATATGGCTTGACAGAGTTGTAGTGATTAAAATCATCAATTCATTTATTCAAATTCAATAACTTTTTCATGACACTGTCATTCAATGGGATACCGGACAGAGGGGCCTGCTAGGGCAATTGCCTGCTAGAGTTGCGGATTGTTCGAAAGGGATACCGCGACCCCGAAACATAAAGGACAAAAGCCTTCGCCCAGATCGGGGAAGTTATTTGATAATGATGGTCAATTTCAATTTCTTTTTTTTGTCATCATAATATGGACGGCTATTAGAGGATGGGAAGATCAAAGACTCGATAGGTAGAGTATTAGAAAGGACTGATAACTGAGAAAAATACGCAATAGAGAACTGTAGAAAAAGACATCTGGCTCTGACCACAGATACATTATGCTAAGAACAGGAGAACGGTGATATTAAAGTCCTAATATTCTTTGGGTTTGTTTAAATTTCTGACGTTTACACATTTCTCTCATGTAAACTTTGTGTACTTTTAAGTTTGTGTGACTACCTACCCCAGTGTAGTATCATTGAAGTTGCATGCTGTATGTATATTGTGATAAATTCCTATCACCTATGACTGACTTAAACTATGGAGCTTTCACATAATTCAGGGTTAGAGTTTACCAGTCTTCAGATTGCCTAGATTTAGAGATCGTGTGTGGCTCGCACAGCCCTTATATTCGTGATTATAGTCATTAAAATTTATGAAACCAAAAATATTACCATTCCTGCAGGGACCAGTCGACCAGACGACTATGTGGAACACTAACCCTGATATATGTGCCAAGACCCTTATCCAACATATTTACCCATTCCATACAACTATGCAGAAGACCTCTGCTTACCCACAGATATAATTGTTGCATTTCACGACTTATGACACTTACATAACGTTCAAATTCGTGAAATGCAACAATGACTGGCGTCCAGTATATTTTGGTCCTCACAGCGCTGCTTGCAAACACAATTAATATCAAACGCCAAATTCAGTACTTTTAGTATTCTACTTCGCCATATGTCAAGATATACTGGACATAGTATATTTCTGACTTAAACGGGCAGTATACTTGTGTATGTATTGCCACATGGTTCTTTTGGCGTGTGTCTATAATCGAAACTAACGCCGCCATCATGACACCACACCACATGTTTACCAGTCCTGACAACGCCATAGAAACGCCAAAAGACCCATGTACCACTGTCTTGTATTTCAGGATGACGCGTTTTAAAACGAGTTCTCGTGAAATACAACAACAGTTATATATTATACTAAAAAGGTGCATATGAATTGGACAAGTAACTTGAACAAGCTGCAGTTCTACCAAACTAGTTTTTGACAATTAAGTAGTCTCTCTTATATTGCAACCTGACCGATAATACCTGCACGTCCAAGTTACTTGCACAACAAAGTTATTTAAGTAGATATCCAACAAAGACTCTGCTCCAATACTGCTGTGACGTTTATAGACATCATAAATATTTATCAAAAGCAGAAAAAAAATTGCTAAGGGTTTTTGTATTTATTTGGACAGATGTCCACTTTTCAAAGTCTCTCTAGGAAGCAGGTAGCTACTCCATTTTATCACAACATGATCTTTACATGATCTGACCAAGACAATGTCATCCCCATATTCACAAACACTTCCATTCGAATTCCATTCGGAAAGTCCGAAAGCAAGCGAGATATGCATTCTACTTTCCGAATTGAAGCTTTTGTGAATAGTGGGGTTGGACTATAAGGGGCTGCAAAAATCTAGACACTTTTTGTGAACGTCCATCACGGGAATTATTCATTGGTAGCTTGTATCTGACAACTAGAAACAAAAGTCAAGTTGAGCAGTTTTACCTTATCAAGTTGGACTGCAAGTGGCCATTTAAAAAAAAAATTATCGGTAATTTCGTTTTGTTCAGTGTAGTCAGATAGACCACACCAGCTATTAATTTCTAAAGTATCTTGGATATCTACTCAATCACGCAACCTTGCAATAAGTCAGTATACATTCATAAGACTACGTAAAAGCAAGTCTACCAACCGGGCGTGGTGTTGGCGAGACGTCGCATGCGGCGCGTGTTGCGGTCCTGGTCGCGAATCTTCTTCTCCATCTCCGCATTGGTGAGGGTCTCCAAGTGCGGCGCCCATTGTTCGGCTTCTGATGGTTGGCGGTATGGCGTCTGGGGGTAAAAAAGGGAGGTTATAGTAATCATATCATAAACAACTAGCTGTGCCAAGCTGTTCACCCGCATTAACCGAAAGATTGTCATATGACATATGAACATAGAATACTTATTATTCTGGTAGTAAAGTAATAAGCTCCTACTTCACCCTAAAATAATAGGACATTTCCTATTATTTTATGGATTTATTTTATTGGATGACGATTGTGCACAACCTACCTCTACAACAGGCAGTGGTGCTTCACTAAAGGCATAAGTCCTCTGATGCCAGCTGAGTTGCCCTCTCACACTATACGCGATACCGGTCACGAACTCGCCACCTAATCCCAACTCAGCACACAGTTTCATCGCAAACTGCTCCGGATTGTTCTCCTTTTCTGACATGTCCCATTCCACCTTGAAATATATGAATGATGTATTGAAAAGTATAATGATAAAGTAAAATGTTTTATCAGGTTTATCCTGCAAGTGAAGAGTTTAGTGATAACTTTTTGGTTCAGCCATTCCTTTAGTATCTTATCCGATCAAAGCGATGCCTACCTACATTATTAAGTTAGATGACAGGTCTCTGTTTCCCTAGAGAAAAGTTATGTCTTGAAAACTGACAATGTAATTTCGCGCCCATAAGTAAATAAATAAACAAACGGAGCGAGATGGGCTCAGTATTTTCTAAAATTTAATGTGCAATTTCATAAGCTCTAAAATACAGAATCACACAATGTCGCCTCGTGTGTCAGGATGCTTTGTATCCTGATACTCTCACTAACCTGATCAACAAGCGAAGTGTTCCCCACGTGTATGTTTAGTTTGATGACAACTCTCTGGTCTGGTTGCTCCTCTAGTATCGCGGGCGGTTCGCTGGGGTACGCGTCTATTTGCTGCCTGATAGACGAAGCGATGGCCGGTATGAATGTACTGGTGTTCAGTTCTAAGTCATCACATAACACTTCCGCAAACTGTTCTGGTGTTATTATTGATTCTGAAATATTATAAAAGATTTATAAAAAATATGTTGCCCCACCCCAGGAATATATTCTGTATCGTGGGTGCAATTAAAAACATTTAAACTTACATACACCAACAGCCAGGCCTCTAACAACAACCAACCGTGCAGTCAAAGGCCATTATCAAAGAGATTCAACATATTAAAGCCCTGAGCTGGTCAAGAAACACTTTTAAATACTTGCAATTAAAGCTTGCCAGACCCAAAACAAGGTCAATGATGTCATTTAAGACATCACATCAACTTTTCGTTTCCAACTGGACTTCAAGGTTAATAAATAATTTAAAACTGTTCTGGTCAGTCAGACATACTTTACCACAAAATATTATGCTACAGAATTTAAAATGTTTAATTCTATAATCACAAGAAAATGAATTTCATTCCAATTGATGAAATAAACTCCACAAAAACTATATTAGTTACCATTCTTATTCCAAGTGAATGTATCCCTCAGCTTCTGCCCTTCAATCTCCATGTCAAGTCTGATGGGCACCAGGATCTGCTTCTGTGAGGAGTTCTCAAGCATTGCTGTCATATCCGTGTCGTCGAAGCATAGAGGGAAAGTGCGGACCTAAAGCATAACAAAATGTTAACACTTTAAGCATAGTACTTGCATGACGTGTGTGTCCGGGGTTGCGGGTTGTTCCGGGTAGTTCGAAAGAGATACCGCGGCCCTAGTACATAAAGGAACATGGGTGGGATTTAGTCAATAAAAGTATTTTAAATAGTGTGATGTAGCAAAAATAGTATGTGCAGAGTAGTCCCTACCCCCATGGAGAAAGGCGTGAATATTTAATTATTTCTGTTGAGAGAAGAACTTCAGAGAAAATTTAAGTATGGTTCATCAATTTATTTAATTATGGCACTCCAACAACTTATTCACTAAAACATTTTTACTAGTAACAATCATTCTTAAAACTATGAGTGAATCTGTCACTTACAGATGTGAACAGCACTAGTATAATTATATCAAGGTTTGGGTTAAACAAAATTACTAGAAAAATAAAAATTGAAATCAAATCAATTTTGATATTGTAATATTAGGACGAAAGTAAGAATGGGTGTAATCAACAATGAATATGGACCAACTGAAGGAATCCTTACTAATATTATAAAAGCGAAAGTGAATTTGTTTGTTTGTTTGTTTGTTACCTCTTCACGCTTTAATGGCTAAACCGATTTTGATGAATTTTGGTACAGAGATAGTTGGGAACCAGGAGACGGACATAGGCTAATTTTTATTTAAAAAAAGTGGGATATGAGAGAGAACGAGGGAAGAAAAGGGAAAACTTAGCGTTGCTATTACAAATCCATCAGGCGCAAGAGCAAAACTGCAGGTCTGCTTGGTGTGTTATACCGAATTTAACGCGAGCGAAGCCGCGGGCGACAGCTAGTAGGCAATAAAATAAGAGCATAAGCAGTTGAAGGAAGTGGACTGGAGATTGCATCACCAATATTTGGAATGGAGGGAATATTGTAAATAGCAAAGGTCTAGACAAAAAGAAATACAATTTATTCTTAATACCTTCTTATTATGCACCCTAGTCCTGCTAATCTGCGTAGCTTGTGGTACTGCATCCAAGTGTGAAGAGTTAGGCATGACTGGCAGCCATGATGGGTTGTGAGGCTTTTTACTTTTGCTCTCTCTTGGTGTTGCCAGCTCCTGGCTGACTGACACTGCTTTGTACCTAACCGTGAAGAAATCATGTCAGCTGGACAGTACTAGAAATTGTTGCCATGTTAGTGGTGATTAGAATGGAACTTGCTGAAGATATTGATGGTGGAAATTTGAAAATTCAGCTATTGGATATACTGTTGAATTTGCAATATTAGGCTCAGCACCAAAGGTTGAAAATCCTACAGCACACCTGATGTTTCTTATTACATTTCAAATATCCAACATTGTTATGCTTATAACACCTTAAGATACACCAATATGATTTTTAAAAGTTTAAAGTTGATATGATAGGTACTTTATTGATAAAAAACCAACAAAACCAGAAAATAACACAATAATGATAATGAAGATCCACAACCTTGATGCAAAACAAAAAGATGTTTTCATATTCAGGAAGAAAAAAGCAGGTCATAGAAATATGCCCAAATGTTACCCAAATAATGTTAAAATAAGAACCTTGACGAATCTTGAGAAATAAATGCATAGCTCTATATTAATCATAGCCCTCCTTTTCCTTTGCCATTTGCCATAGAGTGAAGGTTTGAATCATGATGATAATGATAGGTGACCATCTCCAATAATCACTTCACTTACCTATGTCTTCACAAACATATCATCAAGATACCTCACTCAAACATTTTCCTAAAATAAAAACAATTATTGCAAAACGTACACATACTTATCATCGTTGCCCTCAATAATATCTTCCACCTCGGAAGCCTTGAGGAGTGATACCGAACTGGAGAGTACATGGGCTCCTAATCCATTGTCGATGAGACGTTTCCTTTCATCATTTGTAAGAGTACGCCTGGCCATGCCAGGGTACTTCTTGTAGAGAGACCCACGGAATAACCGCAGGTAGTTGCCGACCTGGATATGAAACTATGTTGTAGTACAGTGACTCTTCAGCACAAAAAAATTGTTACTCTTAGACACATTGTATGAGAAGTTAAAGAATTACTATAGTTCGTGTCATAAAAGCAAGGAACTCCTACGCCATGATAGCTGGATTTTGTGATATGATCATGCGTGTATTACTTCAATAAAAGTATTAAACATGGCTTCAGTTCATGGTAAGACGAACTCTCTAGTAATTATATTTGTAGAGTTCTTGTATTTTCTTGCAAGCATTAAATATAAACAAAATGAATGCCACCAACCTCTGAGCCGACACAATAAAATTCTCCTCCCTCTTCTATTTGGAAACTTATCGGCTTATCGCCGTAAGTTCTCAACGCCATTTTCACTGTTTTTCTTAGCTTCCCACTTAAACGTAACTAAATAATTCTGTTCTTTTTTACTAAATTGATAAAAGAATAAAAAGCATTTGCTAGCTACGTTATCGATAAGTCGAATGGTTGAATGACATTGATAGGATTGTTGAGTGAATGACTGAACTGAATAAGATAAATGCCAAACAATAAAGCTGTCATGGAAAAAAGCGCGGGAAACTTTCAACTTGTCGGAAACGTCCTATGTGAACCTTTTTTTTCCAAAAACATAAATATAGCATCAGCATTCCTAGTTTTAGTGCCATAGTTTCTTTACATTTATTTATTTCTATGTACGTATAGCGAACAAACTTCGACTTAACATAACAAAAAACGTACCTATTCAAACTTCGGTTTGAATATAATGTTTTCTGTTATGTTGCATATTTAAAAACTATAATTAAGTAAAGAGAACGGTTAATGTATTATTTTCTATTAAAAATCGACTATCCATCATAACAGTTCATCACAAAAAAAAATGTGTCATTTAATGTCACCAGCGAAAACAGTTATAGTAGACGGCCTAAATTTATTGAGCTCATCACAGGATAGACCGGTTAACACGTTCGTTGTACTATGAGATCTATCAGATATCTTACAGGAATTTTGTATTGTGCATTGAATAATTATAATCGTGTTGTTTCATTCCTTGCGGGAGGATTTAACGTGTAAAGTCAGATCTTCCCGTTCTAAGTAGGTTTATTTAAATATGATAGTTCTTATGTATGAGAAAACTGTATCTTTAGCAAACTCTTAAAACTGTATCTTTAGCAGGTCTCAAACGCACCAAAGGGTGGGTAGTTTCGAGATCTTTTAGGCCTCCAAAGCACCCCGATATATTACTTTCCTCTATGGCACCAGCTGAAGTTCTTTGAAAATGATGGCGCAGGGAACTTGATAAGCAGTAAAACAACAAACAACTCTAGCACAGAACACATATACCATAGAGGAAAGTAATATAGCATACCCTGACGGTTATATGTGTTCTGTGCTCGTTGACTACTGTAGCGAGTGAAACAACGAGTGACCATACCAAAAAAATAGGACGGGCACTGCCAGTATATTAGAATGTACTCTGTGGGCACTGCCATAAAACAAAAATCGACCCGCCTGAAGGGTCGATTCAGCCAGCAGGAGCAGATTGAGAAAGCACTTTTTAGATGCAAATCATTCGGTGAGGATTTTTAGGCACTGGCGTGGTCCTATTCAGCCTAAAATGTTTTTCTTGCCTTGAATTGATAAGTTAAGTTTAATTTTATGAATATACCGGAATGATTGTATATTGCAATTTTTAAAATTATGTATTTGACAATCCCATTTGCTCGTGCGGTACAAATGTGAGCAACTTGATCCACATTATTTTCTCCTGTCCTCTTCGTTCTTCCTTTCTTGGTAACCGATTATCTGTTACCCTTTCCCTACTTCAATTCTTTATTTACCTGTCACAGGTTTTCTTTTACCTGTAAATAATTGTATAACTTCATTAATTAATAACTCTTCTATATATATTCTATAAATATAACTTCATAAATTAATTAATTAATAAATCATTTGTATTATAATATGTCGCCTTTTATTCTTAGCTTATTTAGTTATATACCTTCTGATTGTTTATCTATGTAATATGTTATTTTAATAAATTCCCGTTTCCCTACCCTTGTGTCCCATACTAAATACATGACATTGACTACATGCAAACCCAGCGAAGCCTTCAAAATGTTATCAAAACAAAAAATGGACACTATTTTCATTTTAGTCGATTCGTTATTTCATATAATGTTCATTCATGGGAATCCTCAAAAATATTGCTGGTAACACTGGCATAGTTACTTTTTTCCCTCACCGTTTCCCACGGTATTTCAAAACATTTTAATTTTCCCATTAGTTTCGAAATCATTTTCAAAGGTGGAAGTCGACGCAGCCGTTGCCGTAAGGGACCAGTGCCTAAAACAATAATAATGTCTAATAGACCATTTAAAAGCCCGTTCTATAGGCCATGGATGACAAATACGGGTGCGGCGGCTGCGGCTGACGAGAAAACTAAGGGTTTGAAAGGTATTGTGGCCGGCGAGAAAACGAAGGGTTTGAAAGGTATTGTGGCCGGCGGAATAACTGGTGGCATTGAAATTTGTATAACATTCCCGACGGAATACGTGAAAACACAGCTACAATTGGACGAAAAAGGTCAGTTTACTATTTTCTTCTTTCAACTTTAAACATAGTTCATTCAGATAACCCGTATCACTTCATAAAATCCCGTGATATATTTTGTAAACATCGCACTTACAAAACTACTCGCTAAAAATACTGCTGCTCGGACGTCATTCGTTACTTTATTATCGGACCGATATTAATTTGTTTCTGTGTGTGTAAAGTTTAGTTTTGGACGAGACTCGAGTTAGATTCTAGTTGGACTGAAGACTTAAAATAATTCTAGGTTAGTTGTGTTCTCTTTTTTACCTTTGGTTTTCGGAACCGCTCTTTCGCTCGGTATCTCTATACGAAACGTAGGAATTTCTTACAACTACAAGAATTGGACTTTGGTCCGGTACCACTGTTATGTCAGAATACATAAAAATAACAAATATTGTTCAAGGCCTTTTCCTTCGCGGCACTTGGTATCTTATGTGAATGACCACCTAATGAATATTTATTGTTATTGTATGAAGCGTCTTCTGCTCATTATTCTGGACCTGTAGATCGAATAAGTAGCCTTTGCTCCTGTTTTACTCAAACAAAATATAATCAAAAGTATAAAATTTACTGCTACTATTATTATTAAGTAAGCAAAGTATATATTTTCGTACTTAAAAAAACGAGTTACACGAGAATTACGTAAGTTCAAAATTCTAATTGGAAAATAATGACTTTGCTTTCTATAGTGCAAGCACTTAATCATTGTTAATTTAAATTCCTTGGTTTATTAAAGTCTTACTGGTGTATATTATAAGGAATTAAATCAAGTACTTAATCTAGAAACTTAGTTTTTAAATACTCAAATTGAAGTGCTACAAATACTATTTATGATTTTATATGGTATGTTTTTATAATGGGGAATAATCATTTAACTGAACAATTAGATTGCTTACTTAGTGTTTGTTTTATCATGGCAAAAACACAGTTGCTAAGGCAGAAACTTTTTTAATGACATGTGATCATTTAAAATTTACATTCACATCTCAAATTCTTATGTACCATTTAACCACATGAGTGTTTGAGATGGTGCCATAATTATGTCAAGAAATAATGCATGAATTTGTCACACTTGTGACATTATAATAGTTCTATGTTTTCACTTTTGCTAAGATAAGTTGGCTGAAGTGTACCATAATTTATGTTTCTAGCATCCTGTTAGTCTCTATCTCCACCGGGCAGCTTCTACCTGGTAACAATAAGGAAATAACATGCACTTAATACTATTAAACTTGTATTGGTACTAAATTCATGTCATTTTGTCATTCGCCCCATTTCAAATACCTATTCAATTACTCTCTTTATTGCGTGGTTAGTACCTAACCTGGTGTCCGTTTTTTTTGGTGCCGCTGATTCCTATGGACCTTCTAGAAATATCTCTCAAGCATACTGGTTTCCTTACAACCTTCCAACTTCCTTACTTTTTTTCCCTTACACAAGTATAATTGTACAATACACAAATGATCCAAAAAAGTATAGGTTTTTTCAGATAGGAAATCATTAAATAACTTTCCCCCCTCTGGACAGGGAAATGTCAGACTTCTACTGGCTAAACCCCATCCATGTTCCTTATTTTGCCGTTTGTGTATTGGGGCATCTGTAAGTCTTTTTAGAACAACCCGCAACCCAAAGACAAGCACAGTTGCTTATTAGTCTGAACTAGGTTGGAAATGTGTTTCAAGCTATGAAGAGAATTAATACTCATTTAAAATAAATAAATTAGCAGTAAGTAAAAATAAGTACCAAAATGAAAACCTACACAAAAGTAAAATTAG
Source organism: Ochropleura plecta (assembly GCA_905475445.1). Taxonomy (NCBI): domain Eukaryota; kingdom Metazoa; phylum Arthropoda; class Insecta; order Lepidoptera; family Noctuidae; genus Ochropleura; species Ochropleura plecta. The sequence goes on along the minus strand of FR997744.1, from coordinate 3,964,507 downwards.
CGGTTTATTTGCAGACAACAAGTAGATCTTCAGTCTGTGCATAAGTTATGGTTTGTAACAATTCAGCTATTGTTATTTTACAATTACTGTTATATTTTTTGAACCAATCACAAAAGCAATCAAGTTTATTAACTACTGATTAACTGATCAGAGGCTTGATAAAGTAGGTTTACTAGAACCACACTTAAACTGAGGCTAACTGTAGATTCTATACTAAGATTCTTTGGTGGTAAAAGCTAGCTAACAGGTTGATGTGTGATATTTTTTTAAATTAAATTATCAACTGATTAGGTTACACCAGTACGTGTAGTGATAAGAGATTCTTAGTTGTAATGACACAACTTGCACTATTTATGTGGTGTTGCATGACAAATCAGTTAACATATTTAGGACTAGCTGGCGCCCGCGGCTTCGCCCGCGTGATATCGAAAAACAAGTATCCTATGTGTTATTCCAGACTATAATCTATCTCTGTGCCAAATTTCATCAAGATCCGTTCAGCCGTTTTGATGTGAAAGAGTCAATCACATTTATAATATTACTAGAATTAGGCATTTCAGTCTGCTTAATATTATGTTAGATAGTCAACTCAAAAGTATCTGATTCATTAAAAAGATTTTTTTTGAATGTAACTCCTTAGACAAGATGGGTGATGTATGTGTAAATAAAAAATGTAAGTATAAGGTTTTGCAGATCAGGGTGTGTATAGTTCTTCATCTCCTATACATAGAAAAGGGAGGACCCTCTAACCAGACGGGGTTGTGTCAGATGGCCTACAACTCGGTAGTTGTTGTCAGTAGTAGTTGTCGCAGATAACTTTAATAGCGCGATTCAGAACGTTGATGTTAGTTCTTCATTTGTGTCATAGATGGCACTGTAGCACTTTTTTGTAAAAACGCTAAAGTTTGATGATTTCTTCAGGTAGGAGGAGGAGGTTTGACCTCAGGTAGTACGAGATCACGGTCGACCCTGACTAAAATTATCCAAAACAGAAGAATAATAAAATAAAAAGAGAATACTCAAAAGTGGTAAATAATTCGGCGGTGTTTTCAACACAAACACCTAAATATACATTCTGTTATCCTTATCAGTCGTTGTCATATAACGCGGTATCAATTTGTGATAACAAGATCCATGGTATAAATTACTTTATCTGTTTACGTTGACTCAAGAGGGCAAAGGACGAAGAATGTGCCTATAAGATTAATTAAACATCACTAGCAACTAAGTTATGAATTTTTGATGAAATTTACTATTCATATTCCATTAGCAGGTCGCCGCTCGGGTCGATCTTGAGGTTAAGCCGCGCTTGCCTAGGTTGGTCTGTGGATGGGTGACCACCCGTTAAATACCGAGTTCCCTCCGTGCCTCGGAAAGCACGTTAAGCCGTTGGTCCCGGCTGTCATTTGTAGATCTTTGACAGTCGTTACAGATAGTCAGTGTCCCGAAAGTCTGACAACCAGTCTTACCAAGGGGTATCGTATTACCCAGAATTAACTGGGTTGTGGAGGTCAGATAGGCAGTCGCTCCATGTAAAATACTGATATTCAGCTGCATCCGGTTAGACTGGAAGCCGATCCCAACATAGTTGGGAAAAGGCTAGGCAGATGATGATTCCATTAGCAGGTAATTGATAACTTTCGGGGTTGTGGGTTGTTCGAAATAGATACCGCAGCCTCGGAACACAAAGGGTTAAAGAAGGAACATGGTTGGGTTTTAGTCAGAAGTCTGACGCTCCCGCTGTGCTCAGAGTTTTTACATTGCATTTAACTTTTTGCCATCCCGTAGTTAGGTAATGTGAGGAGAAAAAGAATAATAAAGCCCCGTTCCAATAAACAAAAACGAGTCGTTTTGCTTACGGATAGTAGGATTTTGACATAATTAAGTCTCATAGAACTTACGTCAAAATACTACCATCCGTAAGCAAAACGAGTCGTTTTTGTTTATTGGAACGGGGCTTTTTTTTTAATCGTTTATTCCAAGAAAATTACATAATTTTTTTCACAGAAATCTTCTGCCAAACTGCAGAACAGTTTGTCGGCAGTGCTCTCGTGGATAAGCTTTCTTGACTAACAGCAGTACCATGTAACATGCAGTATAAAATATATAATATGTATATATATACATATATATATAGGCAAATAAATTTTTTATTTACCTAAACATACATACACTTACATACATTGCTTGCCAAACCAGCATGAACAGCACTGCGGCCGGACCACGACGTCCAAAGCATTACTGCCCCACCCCCATCCCAGATTGGACAAGAGCTTAAAGAAACAATAGATGGACTGTGTCAAGGCGGATATGGCAAGAAAGGATGCGTTCTGCCATACTTCTCTATTCCTCATCATCTGACTGATTAGATGACGAGTATAAAACATGCTGCGCTGATCCTAAATAAATTAGGATAAGGGTAGGAGAATGATGATGAGTTAGAGAATATGAACTAACCGTCTTACGTCCTTAATTTGACGGAATATCAAAGTTAATACCCAGTGACATTGAGGATACCCCGTTAGTTTGAAGGCATTTGCTGCCAGCCAAGCTTCCGAAATTCGTAAAACCTCCACAAACACCCATTTCTATAGATCACGCTTCTTCAAAAAAAGTGACTAAAATTCATCACTACCTATAAACTTCAAAATACCAGTAAAAATAATTCACAAATGATAGAAACTGTTTGTTTCAACAGACAGCAAGGTCTGCCGTATTCGGTGTGGTACAACTTGACCTATAAAATTCATGGTCAATGTTACCACGTTTATTTTATCACGTGAATGTCAATCGTGTGCAAGTTACCTGTTTAAACTGTCTGATTTAGTCAAAAATTTGCAATTTTAGCGATTATATTTTTGTTTCCACAAATAGTATTGATACTTCCTGCGTTATTTTGTATCTATAGAACCCTGAAATACGAGTAGACTTATCAAATCAGTTCGGCGCAATTGGATGTCATGAAACCACGCACGCCGCACGACGCATCTCTTTGCTTCCTACGCGAACTTATTTTTAAAAGTTCTCACGAAACTTTCGGTAATAAAACCGAAAACATGACATACATGCAACAACTGCAGTATTACTTCTTATTTGTGTTGAACGAAAAAGATGACTTACGGAAACCCTAGTTAGACATCGTTGCCGTTGTCTATAATCCTCAACATTCTGTGAGCTAGCGTAATGAATGCTCGTTCATACTAAATGATTTCATCATCATTGCCTAGCCTTGTCCCAACTATGTTGTGGCTTCCAGTCTAACCGGATGCAGCTAAATACCAGTATTTTAAATGGATCATGTTCCCCTCTCACTTACACCATCCAGTTAACACTGGGTAATATGATGCGTATTTACATTGTATACATGGCCAGAACGCAGCCATAGGAAACTGCTCGCGTATACTTTGTAATACACTTTTTAAATTTGTGATTACAAAGTATACACGAATTATGTGTACTACTCGCGTATAGTTTGTAACTCAGACGTGCACGTACCTCTTTCCAATTTATACACGGCCAAAACGCCACCATAGGAATTTATTAAGGTTTTGGTAAAGTTTTTCATTTTTTGTTGTCATTTATTTATTTCTTTAAAATAATGTCATTTAATTCAATAAGTAATTATCCTAATTGAAATAGTTCAGTGCCGGGTAACCTACTAAAAGCAATCTCTTTTTTCTATTAATGCAAGTCGTTTCTGGCGTAGGAGGTCACAGTTTTAACCTAACCTAACCTACCCATTTTTTTAAAAGAATGTATCCTAATCTAAATAGTTGAATTTCGGGTAACCTACTAAAACAATATCTTTTTAAAAAAAAAAAAAAAAAAACCTATTTTTGCAATCTTATCTTAAGGTGAAAGCTCCAACCTACCCGCGAAATTCAAATTTTCTTACGTTTTTTGCAATTTTCAGGCCAGTGCTAGGTTGTATGTTGATTAAAATATTATTCGCGGCTGTAAGACGTATGTAATTATAGAATTATAATCATCAAAATCACCAATACAACCCTCCAAGTTCATAAAGGCGTAGGAACAAAAAAAAACAGAAAAAGTCTTTCCTACAGCTTTATGAACTTGGAGGGTTGTATTGGTGATTTTGATGATTATAATTCTATAATTACATACGTCTTACAGCCGCGAATAATATTTTAATCAACATACAACCTAGCACTGGCCTGAAAATTGCAAAAAACGTAAGAAAATTTGAATTTCGCGGGTAGGTTGGAGCTTTCACCTTAACAGCACGTGCCGAAAGACGATGCAATGTTTAGAATAGATACGCAGATGCGACAATCAGTATAATAGAAAGAGAGGTCAACAAACCAAAGTGGCGAGCATGCAACTGCTCGCGTATAGTTTGGAATCGTAAAGTTTTTCGCGCCTTTTCCGATCTATACATTATTAGTTGTATGCGGACTAGCCCTGTATATTTTGGAGCAAAGCTAATTACTTTGGCCACTACAAAGTATACGCGAGTATTTGCGTACTGCTGTTGTATACTTTGGAAGACTTTGATTAAAAAGTGATTTCCAATCTATACGCGACTAGTTTCACACCCTTGCGTTTTAGCCATGTACATATTGGAAATACGCTAATATGATATCCCTTAGTAAGACTGGTTGTCAGACTTTGGGACAATTAAATAATATTGATTTTGTAAATAGGTTGCTCAAAGTAATATACGTAAAAAAAAACTATGTTGTAAAATAAAATTTGATGTGGGTCGGTGTTTCGTTTCCGCCTACAAGCTTGAACCTTGGCCAAGTCATGCAGATTAGTGTTGTAGATGGTCTTTTGGAGAAAGAACTATGTATCCAAATTTCAGTAGACCTGCCCCGTTAGTACACGCATTTCTCATCTAACAGCACTGAAAAGCATTTGCATGCTCCTGTCTCGTTTTTCGTCGCTCAGTACCGTCATTTGCAAGAGCAACAAACAGCATTGCAACAGATTGCTAGAGCCAGAAACAGCGGGACCGCTTTCGCAGTACGCAATGACGATTTTGAGCGACATAAGGATAGGAACATAGAAAATGCAATTCCGAGCTGCTATGTAAAGCGCAACCTTAATCGTACAGCTCAACTTAGTACTTAAGAGAAGCTCTGCGAACTATCTCGATAACCAAAATTCCAATTTTCCAGGAGGTGCCAAGAAGTACACAGGTGTCCTCGACTGCGTGAAGAAGACTGTAAAGTCACATGGAGTGCTTGGTCTATACAGAGGACTCAGCGTGCTCGTCTATGGATCCATTCCCAAATCTGCCGTCAGGTAAGAGCCTTAGCCTACGCTGTGTTCTACAAGCTCATATCGCCACACCACCTAAGTTGCAGTCGACCACATCTAATAACTTAATTTAGTAAATTTGGGAATATAGATAGAATAGCCCCCATCATAGACCTGCCATAAATAATATTAGGTACCTCGAAGTTTCAAGTACCCATGTAGGCCTATGTGAAATAAAAATATTTTGATTTTGACCTAAATAAAAGTGTAACTATCTTTGTCCTAGTCACGTGTCGGTCCATATCGGTAAGAAACCATATTGTTACAGAAGCATTATTCTGTATTAAATTGATACGTTTGCAGCCAAATTTCAATAAGATAGTTTTCGAGATTTTTAGGATCGTATCAGACTTAATAAATTGTATGTGAAGCTTCCCGGTTACTGTGTTGTAGAAGTCAGATAGGCATTCGCTTCATGTAAAATACTGGTATTCAGCTGCACCCGGTTAAACGGGGAAAAGGCTAAGAAGATGATGATGTGAAGCATCCCTTGAAAATACAAAATATTTAATTTAGGAAGTGTTCTCCACAATCGCAGTAAATACTATTGTAGGATACGACTTGTGAAACAACAGGATTCGGAACCCTGGAAAAGTATAAAAAAATGTACATCGGTACGCACAATACAACAAAAAAAAAAAACATAATTCCTTCCTTTTTATGAAAGTCGGTTAAAAGGCGTTAGCAGCGTGTCCCAAACTCTATGACGAGCCTTCTGCCTTACGACCTACTTTCGTAACGCCAACAGAATTTAAATACATTACAATTTAGTTACAGATAAGAAAAGTTATAAAAATACTCTACAGAATCCGCTAAGATTATAAACTGTAATATAAGCGCTTGTTTGACAAACAACCGCGACAGATAAGATTGGTTTCGATTGCAGTATTCTATTTTCATTACTCGTGAAGTTTCATTTCTAAAAACATTTCGAGAGCGAACTGGATTGATTGCGTTGTTTTCAAATTGTTGTTTCGTGTGTATTTGTATATCAACACACGTATCTGCCAAAATTATTTACCTTAGCAACAAAAAATTAAGAATTGACCTCCATACAAAACGTCCCACATAATATGGACAGGCCGTATATCCTTACTAATGTTTGTTTGTTTGTTACGTCTTCACGCCTAAATGGCTAAACCGATTTTGATGAATTTTGGTACAGAGATAGTTGGGACCCTGGAAAAAATAGCCTATGTCCGTCGACAAAGGCTATTTAAAAAATAAAAATTGATATATGAGGGAAAAAGAGGGAAGAAAAGGGAAAACTTAGCATTGTTATTACAATAAATAAGGCGCTAGGGCAAAAACTACAGGTAGCAGGTACCTGTAAATCAGGAAAGGGGAACTGTGTTACCCCGAATTTAATGCGAGCGAAGCCGTGGGCAAAAGCTATATAATATATAAAAGAGATAAGTATATGTGTATATTATATAAAAGAGATAATCACTGACTCACTCATCACGCTATCTCAGAAACTACAAGTGTTAGGAGCCTCAAATTTTGCATGGGGATCCACAGGGGGATGGGGGATTAAAGGAATTAAGGTATTTTGCAAAACTCAACCACAAAGGAGGTGAAACATGGTGGCAAAGTTTGTATCGGAGTACGCGATTCCATGGCCTTCTTTTACGAAATGAATAACCTATATAATACAGAATATATACGTTACAAGTTTAGACTAAGGACCTGAGCAGCGGGTGAAAGCGCCGGGCACAGGTAGTTACCCCATATATACGTACATCTTAATATATAAAACAAAGTCGGGTTTGTTCGACTACTTATAAGTCGAAAACGCCTGGACCGATTTTCATGATTCTTTTTTTTTTTTAATTTGTCTTCGTGCCGAATAGCAGAATAAGTATTAAAATATACGGAAAAAAAAGACAACAAGAGTGTGATTTTGATACAACCTTTGACGACGCCTGTTCTATTTGGGAGAAAGGTAGAAAATTGCATTGCAACGCTAACGGGGCACAGCTAGTATATATATATATATACGTACCGCTTCTTCTAACGATTAGACCTTTGTGTGCTTCCTTCAATTTCGGCCAGTTTTAGGTCAAATCAATAAAGCGCGAGATATCCACGTGGCGATGGAGGGAAACATTTTTGTAAACTCATTTTGTTTAAACAAACAGGCCAAGCTGCCGCATTTTCATTTCGACATTATCATGTTATGCTTATCTTATCTAGAAATTTTGATATATAATGCCGTTGTATCTTGTCAAAAAGTAATGACCAACGACATTTTGGTGTCAATATCACGTTAGAAGCTAATACTTGGTAAAACATCGTTAGCTACTAATTAATGTCATTACGAAACTATTGTATGATAAAATGCCGTTACCGTAAAATACTTTATTACGTAGTTTAGGAGCATTTTACGACAGCCACACTAGCACAGAGAAAGTTGGTCGTTTGGTATCCAAAAAGAGTTCTCTGCATATAAATTCTTCATGATGTCTTCTACATGAAAGAGCAGTGGTGAGCAAGTGGTAACGGAATATGACCTAGGACATTCAAATATTTACGGGTGAAAGACGGGACAAGAATAGATATCAAAATTCAATTTCAATATCAAAACGACGTTCAGTGTGTCGTTACAGTCCGCCTCTACCACGCGCCAACTACTACACAAGCAGTTTAATAAAAGCAATAGATTCGTATTACATAAATCAGTCAATTCTATGGGACAAGGCGAAGAAAATCATCGTAATCCAATACATGTTAATACTTGGTAACAAATGTTTACTGTCTAGTGTCACTCGCCCGCTTGTCAGAGAGCATTCGTGTGATATTGTTATACTAACTTCGATTATAGTTAGTATAACAATATTCCCAATGTCCGCACTATAATTCTTTTAAATCTCATTCGATCTGACTTAATAAACTGTAAATCGTGGGTACAAATCCAGACAGGCCAGGCACGTTTGTTGGTGTCTTGGTGTAATGTATTTCATTACCAGTTCACCAATGCTCGGTGAAGGAAAACATCGTGGTTTAAACCCGCATTTCCTATTACCAAAAATATGCTTCCTTTACCAACCTAAATTGGGTCCGTTTGCTCCACTCCAATTTACTCTCCACTATCCACCTGTTAAGAGAGAGAAAGTCTGTCTTCTGTGTCAGCAGTTTTAACATTATAGATTGATTATGATTTTCATAACAAAAAAAAAATACCTTTAGTTTGTTTGCCGGTCTCACTTATCTGGCAACTGGCAGCATGCAGCGGCTTCTATCTGTTTGTTTATAAACTGATAAAGTAACATTATCTGACATCGGTCAATTTGGTCTGATTAAGAAAAAGTATGCTATTACAAACACAAACTGACAAACTCGTGACCTCCTCAAAAGCTGGTTACTAACAGCTTAAATGTAGCATTACACCCCCAGTTGGTCCCCATAACTGGAACAGAGGCCTTCTCTCCATAACTAGCATGTTATGCTCTTCATAATATTACACAATTACCTAGGCGACAACTAGATATCAAATTGCTGCTGATATTGATATATATGTATTACCTTGACCTTTTGTTGACTTTGTTAGGCACTTCATGTTCTATTTATGATACAATGTTAATTGTATATTTCCTTAGGAATGGTACTAGGCTGCTGCAACATAATATTTCTATTGATATTCCGTTCAAATTGCCCTTACTCTTAGTGAGTCTTTAAGGAACTACTCCCAGGCCGGAGTCCGGACAATGTATTTGGTTTTCCGTCTAAGTATTTCGCAGTAATTCCTGCCTTAAATTGCTTTATAAACAAACCATAAGTGACTAACAACTTTTAATGGTTGAATTCCAAGCATGTTTAAAATAAGAACCGCGTGTGTGGCGTCCTCGATCATTTTGCAATACCATTGAGAAATTGATGAGGCTACGACAATACATTCATGCAAAAATATATTGTCTGAAATCCATCAGAGTACCAGGCTTACATAACAGCCCAGTAGTTCTCGCATTTCTCTAGTCTAATCTATCCGAGTAAAGTCGACACATATTAGCGGGCCATCCACTTACGTTCATTCCTGCCGGAATCTACAATCCTTAAGGAATGAACGCCAGTGGATTTGCAAGAGCGAGAAAGAATGACGGTATTAAAACCCCGGCACTCCTCCCGTCGCGAAAGACGCGACGCGCTTTGTGATCAAGTTAGTGCCTGTTTATTTGTCCGGCGTGATTGAGCGTTCGTTTGTAATCATTTTGTGTTCGTCTTCGTTCCGGAAGGACAAAATGGATTCCCAAGAAATAGACGATAAAGACCGCCTGACGCAGGTCCTCACCGGACACGGAAGTTTCGGGAGGTTCCTGCACATAATCGAGCGGGAGGAAACGCCCGGGTATCACCATTGTGACGATCGCCCGGAAGACACGGTGGAGCACACAGTGGCGGTCTGCCCAGCTTGGGCGGAGCACCGCCGTGCCCTCGTGGAGGCGATCGGCGGCGGCGATCTCTCGCGTCCGGCCCTGGTTCAGTCCATGGTCCGGGGCGAGAGGGAATGGGAAGCGGTCACCACCTTCTGCGAAGCAGTAATGCTAGCAAAGGAGGTGGCCGGGCGTTTGAGGGAGAGAACCTCGAACCAACCCAGCCGCCGCGGGAGACGCCCCGGGCGCCGGGCGCCGCGAGACGACTCCCGGCCATCGTAGATGCGGGCCTGTGGACGGTGAGCAATGGCTAGCTCACCGTCCGTCCGTCTATTGACGACAGGCCGTGTCGACGGCGCGTTCGTGTTTCACGCGCGCCTCAAAGAGAATCAGCAAAGCAGAGGGGCTTGCCAGGGCCTCCGCCTGCCGGGGTTGCGGGTTGTTCGAAAGAGAGATACCGCGGCCCCGGAACGTAAAGGGCAATAGAAGGAACATGGGTGGGTTTTAGTCAGTAAAAGTCTGACACGTCCCCCCGCTCCCACCCCCATTTTCACACCAATTCCCCCCCCCCCCCCCCCAAAAAGGCGCTCCTCGGCTGTAATGCAATTTCTCATTCTGGTGTTTTGTTTCTGAAAATACCTACGGTGTTAAGTACCATCTTGAGCAATTCGTTAAAAGACATTCATTCTTAAATAGTTCTTAAAATCATCAAGTTCATCGCATGCCAGATCTTTTAAAAATCTTATATCACTATATTCCCCCTTTTCTAATAATCACTTTTTTACCCACATTCTATGTCTTCTTTTAATCACTCGCAATAAAAATGAAGCAATAGCAATTTCTTGCTTACGCGTACACATGTTGTTGCAAAATGAAAATAATCCATAAAGATAATTCAAAATGACGAGCATTCCTTTTAAATGACAACAATCTTCATAAAATGATAGGATTATAACCATCCACAGACACGCAATCCCTCGGTATGACTGACAAGATGCACACTGACAGGAATGTACCTAAACGTGTGTATGGTCACTGAAGGATTGTTTTTCCTGTCGAACTGGCGTGTTGTGATAAAGTCAGGGGATAGAACGTAGGATTGTGGTTTAATTAGTGGCTTCAACGGTTTTATTTTATCCCATCGCTTTTCTGTACAGTTTGCACAACGGGACAAGTCGGAAGAAATGAACGTTAGTGGATGGCCCGCTATTATCTCACGTTACGGCAAAGTGGAGCATTCATGGCTGATAACAACAGTTCATTGTGTCACTTAGCCGAAGGTTGATGCAGATAAACAGACTCAATGACATTCAGGGCATTGCGTTGCGAAGAGAATTTGCACGGATTTAATTTGTCTTGAATTTAAATCTATTGCGATTACTGCTTGGTTTTTTTAAAATTCAATAGCACGTCTTTCTGCCATTCAAAGCAGTGCCAGAAAATGATTCGGGTAAAATCATTTAAAGCCAGAGAGAGATTCATCCAGTCTCCAATGTCTTGGCAACATGAAATGAGCTCAAATAATAGCCCCCAGCAGCATAATGATCTAATCGTCTATGTATTCACCGTGAAATACATAAATTAGTGATTTTCCGGTAATTGCCAGTGTTCGTATTTGTAGCAATCGATCAGATTGTTTAAAATCGCAGAAATTCGTCAATTTCTGAAATTTTTCTTTCACATAAAAGTGTTACATACAATGCTAACTAGCATTTAAATGCCTTTTTCATTACTTAATTTACTCTTTCAACATGGCAGCATTAAAGCTTTAAATCTTTCCACAAAAGTATTAGGCTAGCATAAAAAGTAGTACCTATATGCTGTAAAATTTGCACAATTAAATTATCATGAAGATGGTGAACAATATTTACGCCAGATCACGTGAATCGTGACCGATAAACCGGATAGGAAACTTTCTGATTATTTTTGTAGCAGTGAAGTTATAATTAGAACCGTAGCAGTCGTCGCCCGAATCTTTTGAAAATTAATGTTGTTTCTGTGTTAACTGGTGGCCGGTGGTTTAACAGAACAAAATGATATAATTTAATGAGAATATATCAAGATAATTGCAGTCCAAACCATGTATAAGCAAGTCATCGATCTATACGAACCTGTATAAGGGAGCTATACTGTCGCGGTCTGCCCAGCTTGGGCGGAGCACCACCGTGCCCTCGTAGAGGCGATCGGGGCGGCGGCAATCTCTCGCGTCCGCCCCTGGTTTAGTCCATGGTCCGGAGTGAGAGGGAATGAGAAGCGGTCACCTTCTCCGAAGCAGTAATGCTAGCGAAGGAGATGGCCGGGCGTTTGAGGGAGAGAACCTCAAACCAACCCAGCCGCCGCGGGAGTCGCCCCGGCCGTCGGGCGCCGCGAGATGACTCTCGGCCACCGTAGATGCGGGCCTGTGGGAGCTATATTGACTTCAATCTCTGTACTATGAGAGTGTAATTAATAGTAGGGCTTCCTCAGTTAATGGCAATAGGCTCGCCCCCTTTTACATGGGGAATTAAACATAACTGGCGAAATGTAGGTGTACTATTAGGTACACATTGCCTAACACTTCAGGGATTATAAAGCGTGATGTTGTTATATGGTATTATTTAGAATTACCTTATTGGAAGATTCGTTATATTATATTCCAATACTTTGAAACTCTTCTCAGTTTGTCCTTATGTAACTTACAGGTGTGAAACCCGTCACCTATACAGTAATTAATCTTACAACACAATATTATTGTTACACAAAAACTTATTATCACTATAACTCAAATTCTATAGCAGTCAATGTACTTGCTCAAGGGAAATATTATTCAGTCCAGATTTTAGCAGACACAGTTTTCGTCACTGTGAAGGCTACAATTCATAAAGATAATGTATATATTCTATCACTACGCGAGTGAAACCGTGGGACGCAGCTAGTCATAACATAACATGACGCCTACAATCCCCGAAGGGTTTAAGCAGAGGTGTAACTAACAATACAATCACATTCGTCAGTTAGATATGTTTAAGTCTCATGTAATAGGCGTCAAGCCTACCAGGTTTCAGGGTGTGAATCAGACCTTCAAACAGAACATCTCTATCCGTGGAACAAAAGTCAGACTCGCGCATCGAGGGTTCCCTAAAAAGTTGCGGCATAAAGAGCCATAATTATCTTTTGACAGCGTAGACTTAGAGAGTTGATTTTTTCACAGCCCAAAGAGACCACTAAGTTAATTTCAACTCGATATGCGTTCCCGAGATAAAGGGTCTTGACGAACAGACAGGCGGACAACAAAGTGATCCAATAATGGTTCCGTTTTTTTCTTTTTGAGGTATTGAAGTTATATATTCCTTCCCCAGATTCGGCGTGTTCGAACAAGCTCGTATGCACATGGTGAAGGAAGATGGCACACTCTCCACGGGAAGCAAGTTGTTTTGCGGTCTGTCCGCCGGTGTCTGCGAGGCCATCTTTGCGGTCACCCCTATGGAGACCGTCAAGGTCAAGTTTATCAATGACTTGCGGCGGGCGCAGCCGAGGTTCAAAGGATTCTTCCATGGAGTCGGTACTATTGTTAAGGAAGAAGGTGAGTACTACATTTTGGAACCTTACCTTGATGGGATACTACTGTGACCTTCATATGTTTTCATGACACATACATAAAACAAAATGTGTTTGGTGTATTTTATCAGGCACTTTTCCTTGGGATAATTTAAATAATTACTACATCCTTTATTTAACATATGTTTGAAGTTACAACTAAATTAGATAAATGAAGTAAATATGAAGCAATTATTGACGCAATACATTTCGGAAAACTCTGCATGCTTGACTTTAAACTAAGAGGTGACCAGCCAACCAAACGTCAGTCAGGATTGCTAGGCAAAAAAAAATTGTTTCTGAATCCTATACTTATATCAAATATTTTTTATATGTAGCAAATATATAAACAATTATGCAGCAATTTTCGAATCAACTCTCGCAGACCAACGCCAGAGACAGCTAGTTCCAGTTCCATTTTGACGCACACTTAAAAATTAGTGATATGAGCTGGAAAAGACACCTAGAAATAGCCAGCTGTACGAGCTCTTGCTAATAGTTAAATAACTGGCTGGCATAAAGGCACTAACAAACTTTTATATCTGAACTAGCTTTTGCCCGCGGCTTCGCTCGCGTTAAATTCGGGGTAACACAGTTCCCTTTGCGCCTTATTGATTTGTAATAGCGACGCTAAGTTTTCCCTTTTCTTCCATCTTTCTCCCTCACATCCCACTTTTTTTTTTAAATTAGCCTCTATCCGTCTCCTGGTTCCCAACTATCTCTATACCAAAATTTATCAAAATCGGTTTAGTCATTAAAGCGTGAAGAGGTAACAAACAAACTCACTTTCGCTTTTATAATATTAGTAAGGATGTTATCAAAGGCAGACACCGAATTTTAGAATCAGATGGTCCTACTATTTATTTATATTAAATGGGCTTGCGTTTGGCCGCAACTAGCCTGATGTGAATCGATGATGTGGCCTAGATTAAGCACGCTTGCCTAAAAGAAAACGATTCACTCAAACTTTTATGAGATCCAGATTATAAGGTCAGGGAAAAGAGAAGCCAGCAGTGAATTCGTTGGACTTGCTTTAATATTTGTTTTTATTAGGATAGGAATGCCAGGTGTATTCTACGATAAAACAAATGTAATCACCTGTAATACACTGAAACCAATTCACTACGTCAATTATTGTCTTTTTTTATGAAATTTTTGGCTCATTGCACCTATGTTTTTGTCTCTGCATCACCCTAAGGTTAACTGGTAGAAAATGCCAAAGGTATTAATTAGTCCGCCCGTGTACAATGTTTTTTTTACATGTGCATGAAGTTTTAATTAATAAAATTTTGTATGTCAATTAGAATCTTTTCTCTTTTTCAGGTTTTGGTGGCCTATACAAGGGCGTAACAGCGACAGTGATGAAGCAGGGCAGCAACCAAGCCATTCGGTTCTTCGTGATGGAGTCTCTTCGGGACTGGTACAAAGGTGGCGACCGGAACAAGACGGTGCCCAAGTACATTGTGGCGATGTTCGGTGGCCTGGCTGGTAAGCTTTGCATACTTTTTCAACAACTTCCCCAGTATTTAAACTTGCGAAAAGAAACCTTTTTTATATGATAAATACAGGTTTTGCTTTTCAAGAATTCGGATACTACTTTCCACCCATTTTTTTTTTGAAGAAAAATTAGTTTCTATACTAATCTAACGCAAACAAAAAGACTCCAAAGCCAAGGGACTTATGAATATTAAGAGGCACTCGCCCATTTGGAAACTCCATAGAACGTTTTATTCCGTAATTTGAAACCATCCCTATGACATGCTTATTACAGGTGCTGCATCAGTATTCGGCAACACTCCAATAGATGTCGTCAAAACTCGAATGCAAGGTCTTGACGCCTCCAAATACAAGAACACCTGGGACTGTTTCATCAAGACCTGGAAGACAGAAGGTCCCTTCGCGTTCTACAAAGGAACAGTCCCCAGGCTGTCCCGAGTAGTATTTGACGTAGCCATCACCTTCACTATTTACGACTATATCATGGATGCTTTTAACTATGTATGGAAGTAATTAGTTAAGTCAGTCAACCATTTCTTTTTAGTAAGTAGGTTTTCATTTTCGAATGATACTGTTTTTGTTAGGCCGTGGTGAAAACTTGGAGCTTTTAAAATATGACTTACAATGCGATATAAGAAGTTGAGAAATTGCACGATAAATATAAGTTTGTGACAGATATTCCAACTTCTCTCAATTGTTTTATCAATGTACCTGGTGTAAGGATAAACAATAAAAGTTATCTCGCCACGGCTTAATAATAACTGACTGCTATATTGTAATAGGTAATGTGGCGGTATGCTATAAAACAGAACTAATTTTGCATCACTCGACATACCGAAGCATCTTGAATGTTTGAGCAACGTATGTGCATACTCGCGTAGACCTCGCATTTAGTGATGTCAAATCAATTACCCTAAATAATGCTAAACTTTGTGACGTCAAACTTATTTTGGAACTAACATATGAGCACCTCAGATATTTTACCTACGCCAGTACCTAAGCCGCTAGCAACCTTATGGGTAAGAACATTGAAATCAATATAGACTAATGCAAGATCGATTAATTTTACTATCATAGAATAGGCCTATTGTACTTTGATGTAGTGGTAAATAGGGTCTAATGGCAATATATTTTAGAAGTGGCATTTTTAGTGCGATCTATCGTGCTAGTTCACAATTTTGTCTCGAAAAATGCCTCAATATTTTCAAATCACTTGACCTGGCCATGCTTTCGCCAATCAGGGATGTATTCAAAAATAGTGTCCGACCGAAGGAACGGTTTTCGTGGTAGTTTCGGCCGAAACCGTAACCAATGGGCCGTTCTTTTAAGACGGCATGGACTGAAACACCATAACATTAGCATAGGTGGTATAAAAAAAAACAAGTTTAGTAGTAAAATACGAAACAAAAGTTATAATTTTAACGGAAGAATTGTTCGAAAGTTCAACATTTTTTCAATTATTAATGTCCATAAACTTTCTTAACTAGTTTATTGGTAAGCCTCCACGTCTTTGTTTCCCAAACAGAAAAACCCAATTGAGACTTAACATTCGGTTTTATTTTTAACAAAAACAAAGCTGTAAAGTCTTCTTACTAATTAATATGCAAAAAAAATTATTGAATTTTATAATGGCTTAAAAGTCACAGCATTTGAGAATTTGTCCTAATTAAATAAGAAAAATGCCTTTAAAAATATGCTTTGAAAAGGTTTATTTATGATATATTACAAAACAATATCAAATGCTAAATTGCTAAAGCCAAGCCTAACAGTTTTTTTTGCTTTCCTGTAACGGTGGAATTTTCTACTCAGGCCTTTGTCGCTCTGGCGGTGCAAATGGCATAGGTACCTAACATTTTGGTAAAACAGTTTTTTTTTTAAGTGTTGAAATCGAACATACGTTATAAATGCTTTTTTTATTATTTTACTCATCGCCATTACTGCCTGTGCCGAGCGCTTCCGAAGTTCGCCGACCGTGCAAGAACGTCCAAAAGTACAAGGTAGTAAGTTTCGGTGCGGCCGAAAGGATCGGCAGTTTTTTCACCGAACGGAACCTTCGGCCGAAATATGTTTTTTTGATGCCGAAACCGAAACTTCGGTCGGACACTAATTAAAAATAGTGTAGTTTGTCGACAACAACCAGGGTTATTTATATATAATTATTATACTTTAATAATAACTTTACTTTTATTTTTAATAATAATATTACTTTAATAATAATTTATAATGATAATTTGTACTATTTTTTCAGCGAAGCGGGATCATTTATGAATGTGATTTTTATTAACCGGGTTTAATATGGCTGTATTATTATTTGTTCATAAATATATATACATATTTTTGTTTTAAAATTATTATTTATTTATATATTTTAATGCGTTGTTTGCAATGTTTTCTAGTTGTTACAGGTATACTTATCCGAAACGTTATTATATTGTTATTGCTGTACAAAGTAGATTTTCTACTATATTTTTATATACTTGATTAAGCCAATGTTTATATGAATTTTCTACATAAAATAACTTGCATTTGTCTCATTGCTTTGTTGCTATCAATTAATCCGATTGTAAATTCCTAAATAACTAGATATTTTATATATAATAGTGTAAAACCGAAAACGAATTACCACATTCAAAATAAATCTTTCCAAAATTCGCCACTACAACAAAACAAACAAGTGAATCACTACATTGGCTCTGATGGGATTCATTCATTCAACGCGCTGAACATGACCGATCACAACGCGAAAACTCCCGAATGCACATTCGGTTTCGGTCGTAGTTTCGGCCGTTTTTGCCCAGAAGTAGATTTTTTAGCCGAAACTGACTGAAACCGAAACCGAACCTTCGGTTGGACACTAATATATAATAAAAGAATATAATTATGATTTAACAGTGACTAATGATGCATCAGTACTATATCCATTCTGAACAAAGAGTGTATACATAAATATATGAACTGATAGTTATTGTAACAGATTTAAGAGCTAAGGAGAATTATATTAACATAACTGCCTCAAACCCGATTATATATTTTACCAATAGTTTTTGGTAATAGAAATAACACTGTATTCGTAGTAATCGGGTTGTCCAACATTTATGTTCCAAATATGCATTTCACTTAAACTCTTTTTAAGTACTAAGGTCTCTTTTGGAGTAGGCTGTATGGTCTTAGGCCTTCAACTTGAAACCTTACGATATCTTAAAAAGACATTCCAGAACTTACACATTGACGCTAAATATGAGTTTGTTAATTATTTTGTTTAGATTCAGTTTTATTGATGTTGACATGTTTATTATTTATATTTTGATTCAATAAAATATACAAACAATTAGAAGATTTATTTTATTTATAGCTCATTGTTATCCCTTTTACAGATCGTCTTAACCACTAGTAATAAAAAAAAACATCAGAAAAAAACGAAACTAATTATATGGGCCACAAGAGAGCAAAATTATTTTTTGCTGCAAGTTTTGATTTTAAGTCCCGAGCAAGCGATATTCAAAGACACAAGATGAAAATAATTTTGCTGTTTGTAACTCAAATATCTATTCAAGTAGCGAGAATAACTTTATATAACATTACTCTGATCTCATCCGACTGTTTCACGTTCTACAACCAACAGGGTCATTTACCATAATTATTATAATATTTAATTATGATGAACTTATGCTAAAGTTTGTGGTTAACCATGATAAAACAATGAACAGGAATTGACAGTAATAGATTGCATTGAAATAACGTTGATAAGCGCATTTTGTAACAGGACCCGTAATGTTTAAATGTAATATTGTTGAAACTAGCAATAATTATTTTCAGGTTGAATATCAGATTTATCTGCTGCTATAAGTAAGTACATATTTTTGATTAAAAACAACAAGAAATTATTTAATTTTCCTAAAAAAAAAATATATTTTTACAGAATGTCTTTACATTTTACGTTATTCCGCATTTCCAAACGTAAAAATGAAATAGCGGGTATCTTGATTGAAATAAAAAAGTTACTGTGTCTCTCACACTCTCACAGTGAGTAAAATTGCATTTTGCTCACAGTTTTTTTAATGTATTCATAATATTTTTGCATTATAGGTATGAAAAGTTTCATAGTATTCCTTACGTATTAATATCACATCTATAGTTACCTAAACCTTGATAATTCACCAGTATATAAACCATGATATTTGACATCCAATGACAAGAAAACACTGGGCAGACTATAACAAACCATAACAAAAGTTATTCATCTTTGAATGGGTAATTTTTCATTCCTTTGAAGGCAGAGGCAGGTACACACCTATGGTTAATATTGAAACTATCTAGTAATGATATCTCAGTGTCTGATAGTTCAAAGTCAAAGATGTTCAGGTTCTCGGCAATACGCGATTTGGTGAATGATTTTGGAATCACTGGAATTCCGCGTTGGACCTGGAATTAAATATATTGTATTTATTATTTCCTAGATGGCAAGTATTTCATACTGAAGTCAGCCTTGGATAGACAAACCAAAGACGCGAAAACTGTATGAAGAGAGAGGGGTAACACCTTTCCACAGTAACTACTGTGGTAAGGTAACACTGACCGTCCTAGGCTCCTAGCCACTTTATACAATATCCAAATCTAGTAAAACATAGCCGTTAGGGCTGTTTTAGCAATCATTGCACTGAGAAAACAACTCTTATTGCTATGATATGAAGGCTCATGGTCAGTGTGAAATTACCACTACAGTACTAACTTACCAGATATCTCAGCGCAATCTGTGCATGTGTCTTCCCATACTTCTCAGCTACAGCATTAAGTTTGGGGTCAGTCTTGATGACATCCTTCCCAATAAACTCTGGCCGGGCTTCAGATATCAGACCCAGAGGAGTGTATGCTACTGGCACCACTGAGTGCTGCTTGCAGAAGTCAACCAGTTTGTGCTGGGTTAGAGTTGGGTTTACCTGAAAAAATCACACATCATAAAATAGGTTAATAACATTTAATCAGACTGTTTTTAATTTATCTAGAGGTCCCCCTAATTTTTTTTTTACAGAATACTACTACACCGTCCTTAGCACAGTGAGTAACATTACCAAGACCAGGGGCCTCCTCTCTATAAGAGTGACAACTCCCCTTAGATGTTTAAGACAGCAAGTCCGTAATATATTAGCTCATTCATATTAGTCATTTGTTCATGAACCTCGCTAGCCTGTACTGCCATTAAACTCATTACTGGGCAAACAAAGATGCCTCTCTTTCCAATGGTACCTTAATTTTTCATATTCTGGTTAATTCTTACCTCAAACTGATTAATAACTGGTTTAATGGAGGAATTCTTCAGCAACCTCCCCAGTTGCTCTTCGTTGAAGTTTGACACTCCAATAGACTTGGCAAGTCCAAGTTTCACAGTCTGTTCCAAGCCTCTCCAAGTTTCCAGGTAATCTATACCAGCTTCTTCTCCTTTATTCTAAAAATTAAGCATTCGTAACTTGAGACAACATATGAGTGTGTATTTTTCTCATATTTATTTTAGCTCCTGTCGATTCTAATACCAAAATAGCATACTGACCTCAATTTAAATTCCATTTTTAAAAGCTTTTATTTTTTTTTTATTTATTGGGCAAACAGGACTAAAGCTGCAAAATTAATAGAAACTTACATTAACTGAGAATGGCCAATGCATAAGGTACAGGTCCACATAGTCCAGCTCGAACCTTGCTAATGACTCATTCAAAGATGACACTACTTCCTCTTCAGCATGGCGGTCATTCCAAACCTGGAAAATAATAATTTGGTTATTTAATATATATTGAATACAAAAGAAGAGAGAAATATAAAATATGCTGCATCAACCCTAAAAATAATATTTAGCTGCAGACAAAATAAAAGTTAAGATGGTTAGTCTACTACTTATCCCTTTTAAGAAAGCACACCATGATGATTTGATGATGTTGTGTAGTTTTCTAAAGTTAAAGAATCACCTTTGTAGTAACAAACAGTTGATCTCTAGTAACTGAACCATCTCTGATCTTGTTGTTGATTCCTTCTCCAACTTCCACTTCATTACCGTAGAATGATGCTGTATCTATGTGCCTGTAACCTGCCTCGATGCCCCATTCCACCGCCTGTCTAAACTGACCAGGGTCGGCTTTTCTCTGAAAAACATTTTTTTTCATACATTTTAGGCCTTAGGCAGTTTTAATCACACCACGCATTTCAGATAATATGAAGGTTGATATTAATTATATAATTTGTTAGGTCAGTGGGTTGTCTTAGGGGTTATATTCGTTATTTAGTTAATGGTTAAATGTAAAAAAAAAATACATTTAGAATACTCACAGCATATGTGCCAAGGCCAACCATGGGCATCTCTCTGCCATCCGATAGTTTAACGCTTAGAACTTTTAACACCATATTTTTTTAAAGAATGAAGGATTTTTCGTACCGCGAAATAAACAGTTTATTATGTAACTTCTGTAAGTTACGTAGATTGTAATTTTCTTGCACAGTCTTATCATAAAATAATAAAAAGTTCAAGTTCAACGAATACAAACCTCAGAACGAGACAACTTGTAAACTGATAACCCTGATAACACAAAACCACAACGTCAAGAACTCAAGAATGTCATCTGTTCATTGGATCCCAAATCGACTAAAACCAAACTACAACACTACCCACTCCCCCGTTCAAAATTAATGTCAAAGTGACTGACGTTTAGAAAAACAACAAGACACAAGTACAAGTACATCAGACCAGACATCAATGCCTGAAATCACTTGAGATTAACTATCATTTAATTTTTTAAATTGATTAATGAAATAAAAATAAACCCAAAATGTCTGCAGAAGAGGCTTTTAACAAAGGCGCCGCTGACGCAATAGTTGGATTTTTAAAATCTAATATATCAAGATCTGCACAACAAAATATGGACGCCGAATTGAAAACAGATTTTGTTCTTGCCAAGAAAAGGGGTAAAGGTCAGATAAGAAAATCTAAGAAGAAGAAAGTACGTTGTCTTACAAGGGTAGAGAAGAAATCTTTAGGTTTTTATGAAATACCGAGGAATGGCGTGAAATACAATGATATCTTGCCTCTTAACAAAATGTGGCTAAAATATATAAGTGATGTGTTAGAATTAGATAAACCTGTACCAGATTGTACGAGTAAAGCCTGGGAAACCTTTACTCAAACTCTATTCAAGGCTGATTTTCATGGGAGCATCTTAAATGTAATCAGATCAAAATGCCCAAGCTATGTTGGTAAATGTGGAATCTGTATAATGGATACAAGAAACACTTTCAAAATTGTATCTAAAGACAATGTAACCACCACAATACCTAAAAGAGACTGTGTGTTTGAAATGTATTTAGGAAAAAGTAAAGTAACTTTGTTTGGTAAACATTTATGTGTACGGCCTGCAGAGCGATCCACTAAGAAAATAAAAGGACACCTACATCCAGATTTATAAAAATATTTCGTTTTATTTTATAATTTTACTAAATCTTACTTCAGCTAACTGTACACTGGTCTGCAGACACAGAATTGCCATCCATCCTTTAATTCATAATTATGTCTGCTTCTATCAGATGAGATCTGAGACATGTTTGGTTTTGAACAAAATAATACTTTATCAAAAAATTCTAATGATTTTATTACCATGATATTGAAGTAAGTGGAGTGCTGTTGCACGCGACAGCATCAACGATGCTCTCGGCAGTAACAAATGTAACAGTGTACCTATCAATTGTATGATTCAAAAGAAGCCAGACGAAGATGAAATTTTCACTACAAATATTACATTTTAACTGGGCAATCCTTATCCTTACTAATATTATAAAAGCGAAAGTGAGTTTGTTTGTTTGTTACCTCTTCACGCCTTAATGGCTAAACCGATTTTAATGAATTTTGGTACAGAGATAGTTGGGACCCAAGAGACGGACATAGGCTATTTTTTATTTAAAAAGATTGAGATATGAGGGAGAAAGAGGGAAGAAAAGGGAAAACTTAGCTTTGCTAAAAATACTACAAGTAGCAAGTACCTGCAAATCAGGTAAGGGGAACTGTGTTACACCGAAATTAAACGCGAGGGAAGCCGTGGGCAAAAGCTAGTTTGTAATATAAACCTTTTTTTATGGTTCTTGGTACTAAATAAATTAACTAGAAACCCGTAAAGGAGATACTAATATTATACGTATAATCCAATCCTCTTGAAATTTGAATCACGTTATCTATTAAAAAAACCGCATTATAATCCGTTGTGTAGCTTTCAAGATACATAAGAAGCCAGCATTGTGAACATTCCTTGAAGTAGGTGACACTGGAGTACAGACGCACTGAAGTGATTTGTTTGCACTGGATTTATTAGTTCATGACCTATCTGAAAAGTATGTAAGTTAACAGGTCAACCCCAACCTAACATCACACCAATAGTTATTTGTTAACCCTCATTTCGTCAATTATGTCTATGTCCCAAAAATCTAAATCCAGTCTCCATGGCTGCTACTGACAAAATCTTGATGGAAAAACCTATTGTACATTGCTCAGCCCGGGAATTGAACCCTGGCCTTCATCAGCAGTCCGGTTTGTGAGTCTAGAAAAACCAGGTTCCAGACTCGCACAAAAAATGATAATGTCAATTTGACAAAGGTTCCGTGGATGTCAATTGTGAAATGTCAAATAATCAAATTGTCATTCGGAGACTAATCAGCTTACGAATAGTGGAAAAATCGACCTATTCGCGTAAACAAAAATAAAAATCATTTTCCCTACATAATCGTATTTTAAATTATTTAAATTAAAAAAAACAATGGCCAACACAAAAGACGAGCCAGTAATTCTCGCGCATGAATGTTATGTAAAAAAGGATTACACTGGAGCTTTACAACACCTCAATGAATTGGAAACTTTGGTTGGCGCAAGTAATAAACGAGTACAGCACAACAAAGCAGTGGTTGAGTTCATGATAAGTGACATGAAAAACGTGGATAAGTTGAAGAAAGCCATCGCACAGTTAACAGGCCTCGTATTTCCGGACATCGACACAAAAGACCTCAGTTCACCTTTCTTGTTATACAATTATGCAGTGTTGTTGTACCATTCGAGATATTACTATCAATGTACTGTACTCCTAGAGAGGTTACTTGGTTGTAAGAACGTCAAAGACAACAAATTATTTCAGCAAATTGTCCTACTGTTGCTAGAGGCCTCACTGTGCAGAAGAACTTATGAGAAAACATTGGAAATAGCTAAGGCACATGGTGACCCTCTAAAAACCAACAATGAAGTGAGTGACCTGTTTGAAAGACTTGTCAGTAGAGCTCAGTTGCTATTAGGGCAGAAAGTAAAATTAAATCTCAAACCAGACTCAATAGAGAATGTATTTATTATAGCTCAACAACAATATCTGAATGGTGATGTCAAAGACTCAGCAACTACATTAGCTCAATACAAAACACTCAAATATAATTATGATTTAAAAACTCAGGGAGAAGACATATGGGCAGCAATCAATAATAACCTGGGAGTCATATATTTATCAATAAAAAAACCATTTTTAGCATCAAAATATTTTCAACATGCAGTCAAGGAACACTTTAAGGCAATGGAATGTGAGGATAGTGAAAAGTTAATAGCATGTAGAGACAGACCTCTGTATGTGTTTAACTTAGGGCTAGCATTACTTGCGGCTAACAACTCCGAAGGTGCCTTTGAGTGTTTAGTGGAGGCAGCCCGGCACTACCCCAACAACCCTCGCATATGGCTGCACTTAGCAGAATGTTGTGTGAAAAAGTGTTGCAGTGAAGAAGCACAACAGTATACTGTAAAGAAACTTGGCAGTGGTCCACACACACGTATCTTACTGTCTAAGGAAGGGAAAGACAAATATTCAACATCAGGAGAATCATTTGCCATCCCATCATTATCATTAGAATTTGCTGCATTATGTTTAAGAAACGCAATAACGTTGCTGCCAAACCAGGAAACCCCAGCTGATGTATCTGCACCCATTATTCAAGCACCTCCAGCCCCACCAATCAACTGGCAACAGAGGTGTGAACTGAAGAACTCCACATTTGTGCTGCAGAGTTATGTGTTACTACATCTACAGGACCCACTGTCAGCTTTGATGAGTGCAAATGAGTTGTTAAGTCAGACAGAGGCCTCTAGTAGCCACAAGGCATGGGCGCATATTTATGCAGCTGAAGCTCTTATAAATCTGGACCGGATAGCAGATGCAGTGGAGCATTTACACCCACCTATGATACACGACCTAGTGTCAGTGTTGCCATATCAAATGAGAGATATGATAGCAGTCAGTGTGTGGGCGAAGGCAGCTGTTTGTCACATTTTGCGAGGTGATTTAGTCACTGCCAGAAAGATACTTTTGCAAATAAATTCGCCAAGAGTATTGCCATTGCAAATGTATTTAGAAATATGTACAGGGAATATAGAGAACTGTCACACATTACTAAAAAAACTTAGGTTTACTAACCTATCACAGTGAATTTTATTGTTAACTTTATAATAAAATGTTTATATACTAAATCTATAACTAGTTTTGTACCTATTCAAAAGTCCCAAAATTGAAAAACTATTTTGTATTAAATCGGTAGGTGGTGTAGGTAGGATAGGTCTAAACAAAGATAATGAGAAGGTCTTTGTTCATCTTTGGGGGACACTATAAATAAAGGGTTGGAGAATGATATTTTGCATGAAGCAAGGCCAACAAGTCGGTTTAATATGGTTTCTACTACTTTTACCATTTATTTGTAGGTTTCCACAATTTTGTTTTGGCAACATTTTTTGTTTCATATTAAAAACCCATGTCAAAATTTTAACTGTCAATAGCAGTTTCAGATTGATATTTATTTTAACAAAATACAAAAAGCGGTGTTTAGAATACAAAAAAAAAAACCTGAAATCAAACTAAATATGTACAATATGGCAAGAAATTAAAAAGTTCCGTCAAAGTTTGTACCTATCCTTCTTAGAACAACATGTTAACGAAATCAAAACACAAAGTGGTCAGGTGCACAATAATCACGAAATCATGAATCAAAAAGATGTTTATTCTAAGAAAAATTGAATTTACATTAGCAGTCATGTCGCGAAGATCGATATTTTTCCTTGCGGCTGCGGTGGTGATGTTATATTTCTCGATAATTCTGTTTATGTTGAGTCCTTTGCATGGTTCGCGGGGTGGTTACTACGCGGGCGGGTATATGAATAACTTCGCTTTTCGTCATGATCCGCCACTAAACTGGTGCAGCGAGCTGCGTTGGCGGTCACCACCTTCCCCGGACGTGGTCGCGCTGGTGTCGTACCCAGGCAGTGGCAACACATGGCTCAGATACCTGCTGCAACAAGTTACAGGTAAATATTACATGAAGTTGTGTCACGTAAGTTATATGTTTGTACAATATTTGGTCAGTGGGTCATCTTAGTTTAATGTGGTCTTCGGTAAAATTTGATCTAAAATAAATGCTTCTTTTTTATTTTGTTGTGCTATTATAGGAACTGTCTAAATTTTGTTTCTAAGGAGTTAAAAAACAGTATTGACTGATCTGTTTATGGGATCCAAATATTATTCTTAGCAAGCAAGTATTTATTGTATACAAAAACTCTTTGCACTTTGCTATTTATTGCAATTGATGATTCCAATGGACTACTTACAGCAATAGAATAGTTTAAGATTTTTAAGAATTGCAGAGTTGTCTGTTTGTTTAGTCTACACTTTATCTAACCATCATTTAAAGTTTTATCTCTACCTAAATTTACTTGGCTAATATTGTTCTGGCTTCTGTGTCATTAATTCTTACAGTGTGTATAGTTTAATGAGAAACCCTTTTAAACATTTCCAGGAGTAGTAACCGGTTCTATATACATGGACTATGGCCTAAGAGTACATGGCTTCCCTGCAGAGAATGTAACAGATGGCTCAGTGCTTGTAGTTAAGACACACGCAGTCCCAATGGACTCTGACAAGTTCCAATCTGCTATACTACTTATACGGAACCCAAGGGATGCAATATTGGTAAGCATAGAGGTTTTATGTCACAATTGTAGCATATTTTAGGAGATGTAATTTTTTTGCTACCAAATGAATTAGAGCAATGAATAATATTAAATTGTATATAATGTGACCTTGTAGTTGATTATTATGTTGAATAAAAATTTGTTTTATGTAAATTATTATGACCTTAGCTCAAGGTCATAATATTAGAAGATCAATAAATTGAGAATTACAAATATGTACTTTGTGTTTTAGAGGAATGTGTTAAGACTAAAAGGCCCAAAACACAAGTACCAATCTTGGGAATGGCTTCCTTAAGGTTGCTTACTAATAGGCCCATTTCAGCAGAAACAGCTAGACAAGTAGTCTGCAGTACTAAGATAAAAAGGTATCTTAAAAAAAAAATGGGAAGTTAATTTCAATGGCATCAGACAGCTTAAACAAATTTGCATCAAATGTACTAAACAGCCATTACATATCTATTTTGAAATATCAATAACATGCAGTCATCATGTTTTTGAAATAATGTTGTTATTCAAATTCAACTTGTTGATGAAATTGGCTTTGTGCCTGATTGCAAGTGTTAAATAATTGTGTAAAGAAGTAGAGGCCGTATCCTAAACAAAACGTTAGCTGCGCGAATACGCGTCTGTTCCATTCATTTTGCTTCACTTATTCCGTGTTTTCTAACAAATGAGTGGCGATCGCGTTTTCGTTTGACCAATTGCTTTGGTTAGATCGTGGGGTATATGAAATAATGAAAGCGGCAATCCTAGGAGCTGTAGTAATGAATTAGGATGAATGTGAGGGTTGGGTCAATGACATCATTGACCCAACCTGTACCGGTACTGTAAGTACATACTCACAGTACCTCCTATTGGTTAGGTATTAAACATTCTTGGTCCTTTTAAAAACTGTCACACGTAATAATTTACATAGTTTCTGTTATTCATAACTGCCCCATTAATAATTTATAAGCTTTTTATGTTTTGTGTACATTTTCAGTTTGTGTTTGCCACTGTTTGATAGAAATGCCTTGTTTTTAACAATTTTAGTTGCACTCTCACTCACTCACCCTCACATAGCTGCATGTGCTCTTACCAGGCTTACCAGGGCGACAGGGCCGCAGAAGAGGTTCTTTGTAATGGTAATTATTTTTGTTTTGCTTTTTGTTTGTTTTTGATATTTTACAATATTAGTTAAGTAATGTGATTTATTGTTTGTTCATTCATTTTAAATACCATTTCAATTTCTTTTTAATAATAATTCTAATATACCTACATGTATTAAAATATTGAATTCATACATAAAAAATATTGTTCAAATATTTTCAGGCTGATTTCCATAGACTGCACAGAGGGCATATAGGAACCGCGCCAAAATCTGCATTCAAAAAGAAATCTCATGAACATAAAAAATCAGGTAATCTCAAAGTATTATGTGTTTTCAGAATGTTTGAGAATGGTTTAGTATTACGCATTTTATCCGTACGTACAAGTATATTTAGAGGAGTCCCAATGGAGGTATAATAAACACAAAACGGCCAAAAACATTCACCTAAAAATAAAAGTCGCATCATATCCAAGCGAAAAATACAAATTAATGTAATGTAAACCATATTGGACGCATCTCACATCTGCCTAGACTCGTTAATTGACTGATGGCCGAAAACTATTTTAACGTGAGTGTTAAAAAAATCCTTACTAATATTATAAAAGCGAAAGTGAGTTTGTTTGTTACGTTTTCACGCCTAAATGGCTAAACCGATTTTGATGAATTTTGGTACAGAGATAGTTGGGACCTGGAGACGGATACGGCAATTTTTTTTAAGTGAGATATGAGGGAGGAAGGAAAAAAAAGGGAAACCTGAGCTTTGCTATTACAATAAATAAGGCGCAAGGGCAAAAGCTATAGGTAGCAGGTACCTGCAATTCAGGAAAGGGGAACTGTGTTACCTCGAATTTAACGCGAGCGAAGCCGTGGGCAAAAGCTAGTAGTAGTAGGCACTATATTTGTGGCCGGTTCTTTGTAATAGCGTCGCTCCCTATCAATACTTGTAACAATTTTATAAAGAATAATACTTACCTTACTAATATTATAAAAGCGAAAGTGAGTTTGTTTGTTTGTTACCTCTTCACGCTTTAATGGCTAAACCGATTTTGATGAATTTTGGTACAGAGATAGTTGGGAAGGGTACCAAGAGACGGACATAGGCTAAAAAAAAGTGGGATGTGAGGGAGAAAGAGGGAAGAAAAGGGAAAACTTAGCGTTGCTATTACAAATCAATAAGGCGCAAGGGGAACTGTGTTAGCCCGAATTTAACGCGAGTGAAGCTGCGGGCAAAAGCTAGGATTTTATAAAGCGCCTAGTTCAGGTGAAAATAATCTCATGTAGAGCGATTTTTTAGTCATACGCAATAACCAACATTAATAGTGAAACCTTCAACTATGCATCATCTTATACTTGTACCTACATTGTTGCAAATAAATATATCTGTAGTGTAGTTAAATAACTATTTGACGGCGCGATTGGCTTTTGCGCACGGAACAAATATATGTATGGCCTACAGGGAGTTGTCCCGGGTCTGGCTGTTTGTGTATGTGAGTTTAAATGTTTGTAAACACACCCCGACACAGAAGAGATTCCTATGTGCGATAGAAAAAAAAACATCATTTAGCATTCAATACCCTGTCTTTTTCAGATTGGGCAACCTACGTGTCGACTCAGCTGACAGCGTGGGAGACGCTCCACGAGTTGTGGCTGACCAGGTTCCCCGGACCGCTACACATCGTGTTCTATGAGGTCCTGGTACGCGACACCAGACACGCCCTGCAAGGAGTACTGGATTTCTTGAATTATAATGTTACTGAGGTAAGTATTTCTTTACTTGTCCAGGGATGCGCATTGTTTATAGCTTCACCAGTACATCTGTCACGTATTGGCCAAAGGAGACCTTAATACCGAGAAAGTTGTAAAGGAATGGAGAAGGCCTTTGCCTGGCTATGGCACAAAATAGGCTAATAAAAACTTTTATAACTATTTTACTTGTGACAGAAGTAACCATTAAAACTACCTATTTGTAATGAGAACGAGAATTACTGTGATTTCGACAAACTAACAGCTTAATAAAACGCGAATTAAGTTCACTGTATTTTTACACAAAAGTTGAACTGTGAAAAGAGTGTGTGTATGTGTAAATTCATAAGTCGTTTCGTCGTAAATCCTACTAATGTTTTAAATGCGAAAGCTTGTGCTAGTTGCTAGTAGAGTGTTAGTTACTCTTTCACGCAAAAAACTACCGAACGGATTTGTATAAAATTCTTTGTTTGTAGCATATAAATAGTTTATAACCTGGATAAAAGTAAGTATCCTGTGTTAACACAACTACTTTTATACCGATACAACAATCCAATCGGACAATTACCGAACTCCACGCGGACGAAGCCACAGGCATGATCTAGTCTTCGATAAGGGGAAGGGAATATCTTGACAGGCTTATTTTATTGTTTTGAATGATGGGTTTATTTAATCTGTTCACCAGGCTGACATGAACTGCGCGATAGCTAACAAAGAAGGCATCTATAGGCGAAAGAAAAAGCACCAAGACTTTGAGCCGTTTACAGCCGACATGTACAAAGCGTTGGATCAGGTGAGGAACAAGGTGCTCAATATGGTCATGGACTACAAGAAGAAACACAATGAACCACTGACGATAGGATAGGAAAGTTGTTATGTAACTTAATGACACAGAGACAATAGGACCAGAAGATTTTGTTTATTAGTGACAGGCTCATGATAAAATAATATTAAAAAAAAAACCATGAACGTTTTAAAATAGTTAAAGTTATTTGATAGAAAACAAACGGTTTATTGTATAAAGTTAGTTTGTGTTGAAGATGTCTACCACTTTCTAAGAAAAATCAAGTAGATCTGACGAGCCTGAAAAAAAAAGGCAAATTCAAAACCGCGGCTAGTTTGTGAAAGATACGGCCTAAATAAAACGTAAAATAAATGGTTTTTAATTCCTGAAAATCGAGGAACTGAACAATTTTGTAAATTTTTATTTCCACACGCAAAATACGCGCCTCAGACGTGGAGTTGCGAAAAATCAAATTTTTAGTACTGGCTACCCTTGATTGCAGTTTGTGGCAACATTTTTGTTCATGTCACAAGCATGTCCGTAGTAAAATCTTCTGTCCTATAACTTTTGCGTAGAGTTAGAAGATAAAAACTTGATAATATCAGTATTTTTATAATATAGATCCGATTTATGTAGATGAATGGCAAATGCGTATAAAATAATTAAAAATAATATAATTAAATTGTGTTGTCCCTTTCTGTATTTGGATCTTATAAATCCCTTGATGAAACGGCTCAAACTTTAATTGTGAAGCTTTTTAATTGATTATAAAGTAGTTATAATTAAGAAAAGCCAACATAGTTCTAACAAAATGTACAAATGTATTGATTATAATTATTTACGTGTTGTGATGTGATTGGATGTATTTATATCAAGTTGATGTGGAAAAATGATCTATTTAATGATTCCGAATGCATTCATACCGCAATTTTTAAGGATGCCCGATTACCGAAATGTATCGATATCGACGCTACGCTGAATGCTGGATGATCGTTTGTCGTTCGTTAACATTAAGAATCTGGATTTAATTTCTACTGTTATTAAATAAAAATCATAATAAATTTGCAACAATACATAACGTCGCAATATTTTAGAGTGGCAATATAGGTAACAGAGGGAGTATATTTTAGGGGGGCAACACTGCAAGTATTACATGACATTCATTTTACATACGTGTTACGTTTTCGCCTATACATATAACTTTATTTATGATCTTATTGTTAAGTCCAAAATACTTAAGTCTTGTCTTATTGTGTTAGTTGAATGATGGTCTAAAAGCTTTATATTCTGTTAGCTTTACAAATCTTGTATTCTTATACAACATTATTTTTAGTATATGCGAAACCTGAATATAGTTTGTTCAGAATAAGTAACAGAATCGATTCCAATAGTTTTTACACCATGTTATATTTTGTCCCAAAAATATTAATAATAGGTTACGAGTTGGACACTTAGTAGGTATACGAAATCATACGGCGCGCAACAAGGTCACGGCAGGTCAAAGCGACAGTGCACACGTGCGGTGCCGTTTGTGCCGCGCGGTGACCGTGGTTTTGTACGGACAACCAGGTAAAATAACAAGCTTATAACTTTCTGATTTTTCATGATAAAGTTCTGAAATTTTGTACATAGATTCTTCAGATAAAAATAGACACGTGTTTCGGGTTTCGCATAAAGTAAAACTAATGTTGTATGTTCTATGTAAATAACAAACAACATACGGGTTTTACATAAAATGCTTTTACAAAACTGAACCATATTCGGGATGTACACACGCATACCAAATAAATTATTTATTTTAATTATATTTGTAAGGTTACAACTTTATTTGCTCTACTATCTAGATACTTAATTGTTCCTAATTTAAGGCCTAACTTTTTACTTTTTTAGTGAATAATAAATTAATACCTAGTCAAAACTTTAGTCAAGTAAACATTGTACTTATGTTGTTATTGTAAAAATACTAGGATTGCATAATACACAATGCCTCACAGGCACATAGATATTTTTAAAAGCAACGGAAATCAACGAAATTCACATTCAAAGTTCAAAAGCAGCCTAATCAAATGCACTTGGTTAAAATATGCACTGCATAAGTTTATTAGGTCCTAGTATGTACGTCTTGAAGCAAAAACTTTTAACTAATGTTGTTTTAGATGATTATTGTTGTTAGTTATCAACGTTAGAATTGGATAAATTATTGCATATTAGTAGATTTGTAAACAAAGGATATTTTATTAGCTGAATTAATAATCATAATTATTTTAATTTTATGACACTTTTTTTAGACAGAAATATCAGGCATTTTCATTGGTGCATTTTATTTTGTACGATTGTTTTCTAGTCTGAGTATATACGTATATTTTTTGTATCCATATAAAATGCATGGTGTATTAATATGAAAGATATGTTTACAGTTAATTCTAAGTTGTCTAGCAATATCTATGTTATTCTATGTGAGCAATGTTATATTATTATTGTTAAACAGCATTTTGTTTTTCTAACATTTGTCTACAAAACGTCATTCGTAATGAAAATCATTCCTTTTTTATCAAATATGACTAAACTTACGTATTTACTTACATAGTAAGTATGTAAGACACTACTGCATTTATTTATTGTCAATGTTGATTAGTTGTAAGCACTACCGAGATCAATGTTAATGGATGCTGAGAATAAATGACTTTCAGATATATATTTTTTTTTTTCGAAAATTAACCCAAGCTAAAAATTGATAAGCTCGCCTCAGCTGCTGTGATTGGTTGACTCAATATCAGATTATTATAACAATAGGGTATTATGGGTTAATACAATATATACAAAACGGACACATTCTCCTGCAGGCTCGATTCACACCAAGAGTAAAAACTCACTTCAAGACAGTGCGACCCTGCCGAGGTTGCGGGTTGTTCGAAAGAGATACCGCGACCCCGGAACATAAAAGGCAAAAGTAGGAACATGGGTGGGTTTTAGACAGTAAAAGTCTGACACTTCCCCCACTCCCCCCAAAGCGGGGGTAGTTATTTGATGATTTCACATCCGCAAAAAAAGACAGTGCGACATTGATAGAAGGTCGAGACCGCGCTAGATCGCGCGCTTCAACGCTCAAAACTCGGTAACAACAATGAAAGCGGTTACTTATGCGGTCCACGATAGGTATATATGTGACCGATGAGCGAGGCTACGCTTCATGTCTACGTAGATATTCATACATGTTCTACGGTATGGTAATACGGTCCTATTTACTATGCAGCCAGTGAATTGCGCGAAGATTTTTCTCTTCTCCCTGAACTGCCTATAAGTAGATGATGAATTAGTGATCGTTGTGGCCCGATCCGATCACCATGTTCGGCAAGCCGATCCCTTGGGAGAAGCGAGCCAAATATCTTGGTGTAATCCTGGACAATCGCCTCAACTTCGGAGAGCACATAAAGACGGTGCGCTCGCGCGCCGCTTTCGTTCTAGGCAGACTCCACTACCTGTTGAATTCACGCAGCAAATTGTCACTGAAGTGCAAGCTGCGTATATACACAGCGTGCATTCGACCCATCATGACGTAGGTACGCGTGCCCCGTGTTCGCGCACATCCATCCGTCTAGAATCCACAGGATGCAAACCCTTCAAAACAGATTTCTCCGAAAGGCCGTGGGAGCTCCCTGGTACTTAAGGAATACTCGACTACATCGTCGTCGATCGTCGATCTCAAAATACCGACCATAGCCCAAACGTTGAAACGCCTCACGAAGCGTTTCTTCGATACCGCTGAAAAGCACCCCAACAGTCTTATAGCAGGGGCAACCCGCTATACTCCCACTAGGATAGGGAAAATTCCCTCATCACCCCCGATGATCCCATCACAATCCTGCAAGAAAGCAGTAGGGAATCAAGCACTATTAGAAAATACAAGCACAGACCGCGATCCGTCTTCCGACCTCGCTGCCGAGGCCCGTCGCGAAACCCCCAGTAACGAAATCGTCCCTTGGTCTACAAGCCAGCCCGCGATGCTGAGCAGTAAATCTAAAAGTCCCTAAATAATCGACCCAGCCACCTTTGCTGCCCTCCCTCAGTGACGCCCTAAGCCGAGGTCCGTACCCCACAGGGGGTGCCCTAAGCGAGCGAGCACTTAGCATAACAGTAGTTTTTGTAGCCCTGGCTGGGGGCCTTTTATTGAGGTCACCACAGGAAAGTCCGGTTAAGCAGTATAACAACTCAAGAGAGTTGAACTGCGAGTGGCTCAACATAAAAAAAAAATGATCGTTGTGGCTTTTCGGACTACTTAACATGCGTATAATATAACTTGCAATAAGTAGTCGATTTCAGTTCCGGTCACCAGGTGTTATTGGAATACCATTATACCATACCATATAGATAACTATGAGGAACACATAAGGGAAACCAGATTTGTGCATTAATCTAATTTTAGTTTGGGTTTTATCTGTTTTAGAATGTCAGCCAGACTCATAATTTTAAATGTATGTGTATTACGAAAGCTATGGACTTAAATATGTCTGAAATAAAAATATTGAGCGTCATTGCGCTTTTTAGGGTTCCTTTGGCCAATGGCGAAAACGAAACCATTAAATAAATTAATGGAAAGCCACCCCACCTTCCATACTTGCAACTGAAGAGTAGACATTATAGAGGTGACGTAAAGTGGGTCTTAAAAAATATAGAGGTTCTTATATTGTAAAGTACCTAAGTACCTTTTTTTCTCAAGTTATTGGTTGATATTTGCTTCTAATTTCGTAAAAAATGTGTCCTCCCCTCTAATATTTGGGAGGACGAAGATTTGAACGAAAATTAGTTTGAACAAGATTCGATATTAAGTTTTTGAGATGTAGGTCTTTTTAATCAAACTTTTTAACATTAAGATGTACTTAATGAATAAAAAATATAATTTGCGGTTGAGTGTAAATTTCCATTTAATTTGAATGAGCGTTAATAATATGCGGGAGACGCCCCGGACGTCGGGCGCCGCGAGACGGTGTACGTTACTCCAGCAAGAAAGTATCTCCTAGAGTTATATGAGTAGAACGTATAGTTTGTGCCTTATCTGCTGTAAATGTGCCCCTACATAAAAAATGTGTGCCCCCTGTCGTTTTGAAAAAAAAACGGAAAAACGATTCTTGCTGGGGTAACGTTTTTCTAGCAGGAAAATTCTAAACGAGTGATCGGAGGGAAAAAAATTGTGCATGGCCAGAGAGCTTATATGTGTGCCAAAATGTGCCCCAAAAAATAAAATCTGTGCCCCTTCAGGTTTTCGAGTTATTGCGTTTCCTGCTGGAGTAACGTTTTGATGAATCGCATATCTCTAAAACCATTGCATGTGCCCCTGTAGAATAAACATACACGAGTAGCTCTTAATGTGTGCCCATTTGTGCCCCAATTAGATTTAAGGAATAATTTATAGTTTTTAAGTTATCGCGGTTTTATCAAAACCCGAAAAAACATCGCAGCGCCTAAATGAGGCAAGGCATAAGTTCACTGAAAACTGTATTCGGTCCTTCTTGGCGCTAATAATAACCATAGAAAGTTTCAAAACTGTTCATGCATGCGTTTTTGAGTAATCTTGCTAAAAGTCAAAACGATGGTGTCATAACTTTGACGGCAAAATACAAGGAACTGGCTCAATCTCAGATGTGTAGGTGTAAACCAAAATCATGTGCCTTTAGTCAAAAATATATGGTGAAAATATTAAGCTTGGCGTGTTTCGCATTAAGTAAATATAAACAAAAAACCAAATTAAGTAAACAACGGCTGGTTATCCGAACAAATTAAAATGACTACTAAAAAGCGACGGATTCATACATATCGATGA
Source organism: Ochropleura plecta (assembly GCA_905475445.1). NCBI lineage: Eukaryota > Metazoa > Arthropoda > Insecta > Lepidoptera > Noctuidae > Ochropleura > Ochropleura plecta. The sequence goes on along the minus strand of FR997744.1, from coordinate 3,928,333 downwards.
CCTTCTTTACTTAACTCACTAACCGGTTCACACGTGTTGTGCCTGAGTACACTGAAGTAGAAAAGTAATAAATAATAAAATAAAGTTGTTATTGGATTATGTTCTACTAGCTGTTTCTATGACCTTACACATGATTTAAGTACATTATAAATAGTAGCCTAAGTGCTATTCCAAGGTAAGCTATCTTCTCCATTTTAAATTTCATTAAAATACATCCAGTAATTTATGTGTGAACGAAAGAAATACATCCAGATATTTGCCATTTGTCAGGTCTTTGACCCATTTGATTGGTCCCAATGTTTAAAAAATATATAGTTCATGAAATGTATGATCTACTACTAAAAAGAGGTAGCTCTTTTTGGCAAATAAATAAAAAGCCCGTATTTGTCTTTAGAATATATATATTTATTGATAAGCCGTAGGTTAGGTAAATTAACAGAAAATTTTTCATCATTAAGGTGAAAGCTCCAACCTACCCGCGAAATTCAAATTTTCTTACGTTTTTTGCAATTTTCAGGCCAGTGCTAGGTTGTATGTTGATTAAAATATTATTCGCGGCTGTAAGACGTATAGAATTATAATCATCAAAATCACCAATACAACCCTCCAAGTTCATAAAGCTGTAGGAAAGACATTTTCTGTTTTTTTTTTGTTCCTACGCCTTTATGAACTTGGGGGGTTGTATTGGTGATTTTGATGATTATAATTCTATAATTACATACGTCTTACAGCCGCGAATAATATTTTAATCAACATACAACCTAGCACTGGCCTGAAAATTGCAAAAAACGTAAGAAAATTTGAATTTCGCGGGTAGGTTGGAGCTTTCACCTTAAGGGGAATGCCCCAACCAGCCCTAGAAATTCAAAATCTAAACGCTCTAAGTTCATAAAGCTGTAGGAAAGACGTTTTCTGTTTTTTTTTTGTTCCTACGCCTTTATGAACTTGGAGGGTTGTATTGATGATTTTGTTGATTATAATTCTTTAACTACATGTCTTACAGCCGCGAATAATATTTTAATGAACATACAACCTAGCTAGCACTGACCTGCAAATTGAAAAAACGTAAGAAAATTTGAATTTCGCCCAAATAAATTTTGGTACCTACAGTTTTGAGAGTTGTAATTCGTGTATACCTATAGTCAACCGCACAATGATCTGTGTCGCAACGTGTTCCCATTTTGTATGTCGTATTACGTGCCTATGTTGGATTTATAATTATTAACCAACGATTATATTAAAGCTGATGTAGTGTCACATAATTTTGATTTGATGGCGTTTTAGATAATTGTATAAGTGTCATTCCACAGTCAGGTGATAATGTTGTTACGTAGGTACCTATATGGGATAAATACGTTTAGTTATAGCCAAATACCATCAGATAATTTGTACACATTCGATGTTTACAGTTATATCTTTATGCGGTTTACTATAATAACACACTTTATCTGAATCTATGGATAAGCAAATTACTCGTGAGAGAATTATTTATCTGTGATTTCAAATTTAATATTTTTTTTACACAATCCTAAACTTATACCTACTTAATACTGATCTGTAATTTTTTGTGATGCGAATTTACTAATTATAAGTTAGACTTAGATGAAGAACTGATCTGTGATTTAAATAATAATGATGACCACACAACGTGCAAATTATTTCTAATATTTATACGTAGGAAATTTGATCTGTGATTTGATGCAGTAATTACTTTAAGAATTAAAACTTAGGTAAGTAAATAATAATTTCCACATAAAGAAGCTGTTTCATTAATATGATAACAATATAACAAGGTGCATTTAATATATTTTTTAATTAGCCCCCAAAACTTTTGAACGCAACTGTACGGACAACAGCTTAGGTATAATACGTCCAATAAAGAAGGTCATCGATATGTATGAATCCGTCGCTTTTTAGTAGTTATTTTAATTTGGTCGGATAACCAGCCGTTGTTTACTTAATTTGGTTTTTTGTTTATATTTACTTAATGCGAAACATTCCAAGCTTAATATTTTCACCATATATTTTTGACTAAAGGCACATGATTTTGGTTTACACCTACACATCTGAGATTGAGCCAGTTCCTTGTATTTTGCCGTCAAAGTTGTGACACCATCGTTTTGACTTTTAGCAAAATTACTCAAAAACGCATGCATGAACAGTTTTGAAACTTTCTATGGTTATTATTAGCGCCAAGAAGGACCGAATACAGTTTTCAGTGAACTTATGCCTTGCCTCATTTAGGCGCTGCGATGTTTTTTCGGGTTTTGATAAAACCGCGATAACTTAAAAACTATAAATTATTCCTTAAATCTAATTGGGGCACAAATGGGCACACATTAAGAGCTACTCGTGTATGTTTATTCTACAGGGGCACATGCAATGGTTTTAGAGATATACGATTCATCAAAACGTTACTCCAGCAGGAAACGCAATAACTCGAAAACCTGAAGGGGCACAGATTTTATTTTTTGGGGCACATTTTGGCACACATATAAGCTCTCTGGCCATGCACAATTTTTTTCCCTCCTGTACAGGTTACACTATTAGGGTGTTAGGTATGTTAAATTAAACAACAGTCTGTCTCCAATGAGCACGTCTTACTAGCACGGCGGACCAGAAGCGAGTGAGCGCTAAGTACATTAATATGACTGAGCGCGCTCCCACCACCGCTCGCCCTACCACTAAGCGTGTCGGTATTTATTATACGCTACATCTACCTTTTACAAAATTTTAAAAATAGCATAATTTCGTATAAATATAATAACATACAAATCAGTTTATTTCAAGAATAATCATCAAATAATTTTAATAATATTCCGTTAAACAATCACTTATTCATTTTCGTCACACACGTTGTTACTGGCGGTATCGCTATTTCCTGAAAGCTTATTATCCTTATTTGGTCAAACTTCCCACTTATTTCTGCGCAACCGCTGTCCACTATTTATTCACCAATGTGTGTGTCGTATCCTTGAATGTGGTGGATAACTTGTTTTCTTTATTGTATTCTCAACATATACTTTTTTCCCAATATCTTTCCTAGATTCTGTTGCTTTCCTCTTTCTATCTGCATTTTCTTTTCTTTGCAGAATCTATGTTTTTAGTCAAAATCAAAATATTTTTATGTCACATTGGCCTACATGGGCACTTATAAATAACATTCGAGAAAAGGTGCACGGTTCGGGTTGGTCGTTTCCTATGGAGAAGAACCGGCAAGAAACTCCATAGTCACTCTTTTAAAATCATTTTGTTTTACAATGTGGTTGTTACAGCGTTATTACTTAGATATGAGAGGACAGCGTAGGCCAGGCAATAAGTCATTGCTTGCTTTAAAAAACGCAAAATAAAATAATAAGTTAACAAGCGTCTAAGAATCTACAAGGCCAACAATGTCCACTCATTCACAATAAACTGCTTATAAAGAATCAAACAGTTCTGCCTCTTAACTTCGACATTTGGAAATTTTTGTTTGGAACAACTGGATACCAAATTCTTTACAAAAACTTTCAAATTGAACTAACAAACTGCCGACCATGATCAGCGGTAACGCTTACGAGTGTGCAGAATCTATGTTAAAGGTTTTCATTTGTTTATATCTACTACTAGCCTAATATATTATTATGTACTTTATTTTACTAACAATATTTGTACTTGAATAATAAATGTGAGTAACAGCATTATTTTAGGACGCTACTGTAAACTATATTTAATGTCTTTCCATTTGGTGCTGATAAATATAGATTTCGGGCACTGGACACTCGCGACCATGCTACATACAGCTGCTACACACATACTAGTGTTTACCCTTGCGCCTTATTTATTGTAATAGCAAAGCTAAACATTCCCTTTTCTTTCCCCCTCTTTTTTTACTGAGCTTTTCACATATCTTGTCAATATGACTAATCCAGGAACATTTATGATCTAGATCTGTCCCAAGAAAAGTCATACTATCTGATTGTTGTATACTTTTATCTTTATAATTGATGTTCAAATTTATTTTATTCCAATAATTGTTGTTACAAAATTGGACATATTAGGTTTTTCTATGTTGGGTTTAACCTCTCAAGGACCCCCATTATTTACGTCAACCATCCGTCAAGCACCGCCGGGCGGATTCTTATCGTATGTGTAATCTGATTTTAAGACTTGTCTTTACTATAAATACAGTTTTCAATCGATCGAGGTTTGGTGGCACGAATTTGTGCCAGCGGGGCTCAACGGTAATACTTGTTTACTGGCACGTTTTTGTACCGCTGGGGCTCTAGAGGTTAAAGTTTCTTTTTTTCATCTTAGTTATTAATTTGCTCACATTACTATTGATTTCCTCATATACAGTTTACTTCATTTTTAGGAATGGTTACGGACATATCGTCTGCAAAGACTACGCACGGATCATCAGTTACTTTTGTCAGGTCATTGATATATATAAAAAAGGGTGGGCCTAAAATATTGCCCTGTGGAACGCCTTTGCAATTGTGACCTAATTTGAATTTGGATGTCAGTTCACCTTTTTGGTTTGGCTTATCCAAAGTAATCTCTACAATGTTCACCATCACTGTCCACTTTGGAACGTAGTCTCATTTTCATGGCTACAATGCCCGGGTGGCTTTGGCCACAAGAATGCGCCAATGGATAGCCATGCGTCCAATTTAATGGATAGCCAATGCGTCCAATTTAATAGATAGCCAACAAGTCCAATTTAATGGATAGCCAACGCGTCCAATTTAATGGATAGCCAATTCGTCCAATTTAATGGATAGCCAATTCGTCCAATTTAATGGATATACAATTCGCCCAACTATTGTTCTATATTTCATTCCTGACTAACTTTAGCTCTGAATCTCCCTCACAGGCTTGCCTTTATTCACGCAAAGTAATTGCTACAGGATGATATTGATCAACTACCAAATATAAATAATTATCATCATCAAAAGCTTGTGTTTGTGTATCGTGCCAATAAGAGATGATATCCGTATCTTTGCCTAGTTTTAGTCTTAAAAGTTCGCGCAAGGATTCGGTCTATGTAGCTGAATAAGGGATCCATTTTCCTACATAATTTACTAGCCCTAAGAAGCTTTGTACCTCCCAATTACTATTGGCACTCGCAACGATTCTATCAGTATCGGGTCATTTAGTTCCCTTCAAAATGGTTGAACGGGGCTGCCGTCATGTTCATGAACGGGCGCTGCAGTCGACTATTAGCCGCCACGGTTTTGTTTAAATTAATTCGTTCATTCATCTATTAAACTCTTGTTTTTGCTTTTACTCTGGACGCTCTTAATGTGCTCGTTTTTTGTACATCGTTCTCACATGTATGCCTAATCTCAACATGAATGATATATCCATGATTTTGTAAAAATATTATGATTTAAAAGAGCGTTCACGGAGCCCTCTGCCCATTCTTCTCCACAGAGATCTGCGCTTTGGAATGGCAACTACAGTATTTAATTTTTTCACAAGCTACTATGTCTCGTGATTGGGACTGTAGCACAATCCTTTTTATTTTTATGACATTCAATATGCCTGTAAAGGTCTAATCGTAATAAATGCTTTGAGTTTGACCTCTGCCTAACCCTCCAGAGACTACACGCGTGATTTTATGTCAACTAAAACAGTTTATTGACTAGACAATCAGCCATCTTACTTTACTTTGATAAAATTGGTTGTTTGTAAAGTAGGTTTACGATCGAGATGTTTACGTGATAACGTCTTATTGGTGATATAAGTTATCACCAGTAGTGACATCTAAAATGAAATTAAGTACTAATTTAAAGTTTTTTTTTTCGAGCCAAGTAACAGATGGCGCTACCATCTTTATGAAATGTCGCTCGTGAGGTTTTGGTGTGACACAAGTTTCTGAACATGTCACCCGACTAAAACGATTTTAAAGACGTTATCACGTCAAAAACATAGCCTTCGCTTAGCAATTACCGACGCCATGTTTTCAAAGGAAAATACAATAAACAAAGTACATTTTTAAATTCCCACGACGTTCACATGCCTAGCGCGTTATTTAAAACGTTAATTCAGTCATTAATTTTCCTTTTTTCTAATGCATGAAAGTTTTAAAATGAATAACGTTAAATTTGTGTATAATTCAGTTTGAATAATCCGGAGCTTTTATTTTAAAGAGTTTTTTATTAAGCGCGTTTTGATTCGTTTAGCAGAACATTGTTATCTTTTAAAACCCGTAAGACATTTTTCCCTAATGATAGCTCGATTGGCTCTCATATCATAATATGTACACAGATGCGAACATCGCAATCCGGCTTTTTTTTTTTTTTTTTTTTTTTTGAGTAAAACTTTCTGCAGGGTTGAACCACCCATATGTAAGAGCACTGCGCTTTTTTTTTTTTTTTTTTTTTTTTTGACTTTGCTACATTAGTAGCGATCAAGTACAACTCAGGCGCACGCTCGAGTCTAGTGGCGGTAGGTGTATTTCGACGGTTCCTACGTACATAGGTATTTTTTTTTTTTTTTGGAAAAACTTATAGATGACCATTTATACGACACTTATTCGTTGTATTTATAATACTTGTTATACGTCTTATACAATTTCTAAAACAAGGTAAATAAGTTAAATAAAAATCGTATGTATTAATTATTTCAACTAATAAGTAATTATTTTGTCATAAGTCTGCTACCATAAATAAAATAACATAGCGAGGAAAACTGTTCCACCGTAATACAGTTTATACTAGTACGGGGAACAGAGTGAATCAGTTCTGTGTTAACAACCATCTATAATGAGTACCGACAAAAAGTGTCTACTACCTCTACTGCTTATTTGTAAGTAAGTTGAATTGTGCAAGGTTGTTATTTTGCTTTATTGAATAAAAACAAGTTTTTTTCAGCATGTAGGCATAGATAATTTATAATCTAAAGCCGATGATACAATAAAAAAAATGCCATTTTCGACATGTCCTAATGCACGCAGGGACCGTCGACTTTGTTTTTTTTTTTTTTTTTTTTTTTTTTAACGAGATTTTATTTTCTCGACGGAATTACTTCCATTATAGGTACCGTTCCGATTTTCATCGAACTTCCCTTGATCTTATTTCACAAGATCATTTAGGTACTGTTTGGTTACCCAAACTACCTCTTGAAGGAATTATTTCCTTTATAGGTACCGTTCCGATTTTCATCGAACTTCCCTTGATCTTATTTTACAAGACCATTTAGGTACTGTTTGGTTACCCAAACTACCTCTCTAAGGAATTACTTCCTTTATAGGTACCGTTCCGATTTTCATCGAACTTACCTTGATCCTATTTTACAAGACCATTTAGGTACTGTTTGGTTATCCAAACTACCTCTCTAAGGAATTACTTCCTTTATAGGTACCGTTCCGATTTTCATCGAACTTCCCTTGATCTTATTTTACAAGACCATTTAGGTACTGTTTGGTTACCCAAACTACCTCTAATAACCACGTTTTTGTTGACAGAACAGAAGTAAAATAACATAATAAACTACAGTGAGTTATTTAATATCAATTACACTCACACTTATCAAGTTATTGTAACTATATTATTATATTGTTGTGTATGTAAAAATTATATAAAAGAAAAACATATTTAGGGTTATACTGTATACAGGTAAGTAAGCCATAAGTTCTCATAAAGTTTGTCTAATGAATAAGATTTTATAATATAATACCCGGTGACCTGTAATACAGGTGTTTCACTACCCACCACAGGCACCAGTGATTCACAAATATGTATTAACTTGTTTATGCCAATAAATAATTTATTATTATTCATAATATTTATGAAATCGTGTATTGTAACAATAGCTACTTCGAAAACACTGACATTCAAATTAATAATTAACACCTTTGATAGTTTTGTTCTGTCAACGACTTCCATTTGTGGTATATTTTGATGTACAGGTACTTCGATTAGTCAATAACGACTATTTAGGTACCAACCAAGTAACCAAATCAGATTTATCTTGAAATATTCCTTTTGTGATCTCAAAGCACACAAATTACGTAAATTAATTAGAATGCTGGTTTCTAAAATAATAGCATACGTAAGCTAAATAAGCCAATCGTTTTAATTATTGTGTCATAACCAAAATTATATTTAAATTCGTTATTTTATTTCAATAATTACGTAACAATTTAATAATTACGTAACAATTTAATAATTACGTACCCAGATTTAATAAAAGTAAGTAATTAATTCATTTTAAAACCCAGTTATGGGCTACATGGAACATCTCAATGAATAAAACTGATTAGTCACTGATTTACCTCTTTATTCACAATATGTTTTGAATTTTGGTACATACCTTACACTTATGTAATCCTGGCACGGTCGCCACTTGTACAGGTTACACTATTAGGGTGTTAGGTATGTTAAATTAAACAACAGTCTGTCTCCAATGAGCACGTCTTACTAGCACGGCGGACCAGAAGCGAGTGAGCGCTAAGTACATTAATATGACTGAGCGCGCTCCCACCACCGCTCGCCCTACCACTAAGCGTGTCGGTATTTATTATACGCTACACCTCCGATCACTCGTTTAGAATTTTCCTGCTAGAAAAACGTTACCCCAGCAAGAATCGTTTTTCCGTTTTTTTTTCAAAACGACAGGGGGCACACATTTTTTATGTAGGGGCACATTTACAGCAGATAAGGCACAAACTATACGTTCTACTCATATAACTCTAGGAGATACTTTCTTGCTGGAGTAACGTACACCGCGAGACGACTCCCGGCCACCGTAGATGCGGGCCTGTGGACGGTGAGCAATGTGTAGCTCACCGTCCGTCCGTCCAGTGACGACAGGCCGTTTCGACGGCGCGTTAGTGTTTCACGCGCGCCTCAAAGAGATGTCAGCAAAGCAGAGGGGCTTGCCAGGGCCTCTGCCTGCCGGGGTTGCGGGTTGTTCGAAAGAGATACCGCGGCCCCGGAACATAAAGGGCAATAGAAGGAACATGGGTGGGTTTTAGTCAGTACAAGTCTGACACTCCCCTCCGCTCCGCCCAGAGCGGGGGAAGTTATTTGATGATTTCCCACCCCAAAACAAAAAAGCGTTAATAATATTGTTTGGTGCTACGGAGCTCTGTGTGTGTACTACTCGTACTTGGCCGGTTTTTTTAGAGGGATTTCTTTTGATCTGGTAACACATCCCTTCAAAAAAGTATCTCTTGCCCCAGTCTCCTCGTATGATGAAAATAAGATTCAATATCCTTTGCCATGTTATGCCGCCAGTGTATTAAATATTTGTTATAAATGGGATGATTTTGGAATTTGGAAATGAAAGATTTCAAATTCATAAAACTAAATATGCTTTATTTCACATCGTGTCAATATTCATTGGTCACAAACAAGTTTTGCACTTCGACAATACTTACACGTTACTCCGAGCTTTTCCTTTACAATATAAAATATATGCAGTTAACAACAATCCCCTCAGTTTACGAATAAATTACAAAATCATTTTTATTTATATACGAAGCAGTTACGCTGTCGCGCGGCCCTCTGCGACGAGCGGGTATAACATTATTATATCCATGTATAAAAAAATGTATTAAGAAAATAACACCTATGGTAGTAGAATCATTTTTCTATTTATATATTATCTAGTGTTTGTGTGTCGTTATTACTAGGGCCGTTGGCCGCTCGTCGCGCGTGGAGTCCGCAGTCCGGGCCGCGCGAGGCACTTGTCGCACTTAAGCAGGTCTAATCTAACGTTGACACCACATGGACATTCGCTTCTAGTGCTTTCGACAACAGCTAAATCAACGCACCGCGAGGGTTAAAATAATCACCTGTAAAATTTAACTTCTAACAACATGTTATTAAACTCTTAATCATTATTCAAAATTATCATCACAATATCACAAATAAAATACAGAACTCTGACGCTCTACTCTACGAAATTATTACGGTGTGAAAATTTAGTACACAATATAAATGTATCAACGTAATTATAAAGCTTAGTATGGATTTTATAAATCAATATGTCCAATATAGACATCTATTCTTATCCATAAGCAAATTCAGTCGAATATTTAATAGTACAAAGAAATGTATTTGATACATTTGAAATTAATGGAAAATGTCGAATATACAAATTAAGTCTTATTTAAGGTTAAATTGGTCTCTCAGTAACAGACCGACGCATGCGCCGGTCAGCGACGAGAGACTGCCCAGTGTCTGACCAAGTGTGAAACAAAACCTTACTGTACAAAAATAATAATAAAACAAATGAAACACTATAATACAAAATAAAAAGAAAAAAACAAGTTTATACAAAGTGATACCTACGTGCCTGTATTCACACCAGTTGGGGCAGTTGGGGCCAGTGACAACCATCGCTCTCTCGACTAACAAAAGAAAAGGAAAAAGAAATCGAAAAGAAATACATTTAGTGAATTTATTTATAGAGACCGAAAAAAACAGTCGTATAAAAAAGTTTAAATATTAATCGTAGAAAGTCAGCCTTCGCGTAACAATTCACTATACCATTTCCTAACTACATTACCGCGACCAGCCAGCCAACATCCAGCATCCAACGCCAACCACAAACCACGAAAGACTAGATCCTCTCCAATGTTCACGTTACTGTTACACGTTACGTTACAGTTCTATCTGTTCGGTACGGTCGGTCAATGTCGTTAGCACATTTAACATTTGGACAAAAATAATGAAACAATAATGTCATGGTGATATTAATGAAAATAAAGATGACAATCAATTTGAATTCTCATACATAATTCGTATATAAATAGCGTTTTGAAAACGTTTCACAAGCTAGTTATCGAAGCGGCATGACTAGTTTTAAACGTAAAACTGTTTAGACGTAACTATATACTTTACTATTGTTTTTATAATGTTATAGGAACGCTAATCTAGAAAGATCGGCCGGTAGGGAAGCGGGGGTCGGTCTAAACAGTTTTCGCACTCGCGCAGAGGTCGGGCGGGGGGCGGGGCGAGTGGCGCGGGGGGCGGGGCCAGCGGCGCGTGCGGGGCGGGGCGTGTGACGTCACCGCAGCGCGCGGCACCGCCGGCACACGCGCATGGTGCCGCAGTCGCCCCACGAGCTCATCTCTGAGCACGACCCGCAGAATATTCCGCCACACCGTCTGTGACAAAAGAACTACTGGTTAATTATGATAGTCTACTGTCGCTGTACGTGGGCACGGGAGGCCTGTCGAACGAAGCCTCGGTGAGTCATGTGATCCTGGTAGGTTACCTGCAGTGGTGCCTGCGGCGGGCCAGCCAGAAGTGGTTCCTGCAGTACTGGCAGCGCGGCGCGGCGCTGTCGGGCAGCCACACGACGCCGCGCGCCTCCTCGCCCACCTCTACTTCGGACGCGCTGCCGCTGCTGCTGCCGCTGCCTCGCACCGACCCACTACCGCTGCTTGTTTTCTGTACCACGAGAATATCATTGTCAGATGAGTGATGTCCAATACTTTGGGAAACAAACTAAGCAAATGTGTTGCGAGGGAGAAATTGGTAGGTTCGAGAGAGATATCATCAATTTCAGAATTTATCTTTAACACATTTTATTTAAAGAAAGTCTTCGAAGTTAAATTTAACCCGCTACCCGATTCGATTAAGCTGAAATGCCTGGTTAGCTAAGTAACGTTATCCTGAATTAAATATGGCGGACTCCCAAGACTGGTGGATTAGGTAGGTAGTACCAAGTACGTAAAATAGTAGGTATCAAATGGAAGGTATGAATACGAGAAATAAAATGACGTAAATCTAAAGCGTGTTTATAAACTATAATATTTTGAGGTCTTCTATAGCAAGAAAAAGTTAAGACGGAGTCTACTTGCGAAACAAAAGATCAAATTTATTAATGGGTATTCAACCAGGATAACATGAGCCGTGACAAGAGTATATTGTAGCGGTGTATTACGCGTGTATATGTCGTCGTACTTGCGTGGGTGTAGTCGCGTGCGGGGCGGAGGGCGGGGCGACCGCAGGCGGGGACGACAGGCGCAAGGCCTCGCGTGCCTCGCGCAACTGACCACTCAGCTCCTCCACTACTTTCTGTAATGAAAAAGGCATTTTAAGCGCAAGCTGTGATAATGATAATAGTATTACGATAGCGATGCACTCGAACTGCATTTATTCTACAGTTTAGTCGAGCAGCTAGTTCCAGGCTAGCATGCGGGTGCCTACCTTCTGATACAGTATGATCTGGTGCAGGCGCGCCTGCAGCGGGTCGAGCGCGGGCGGCAGGCCGTCCAGCGGGTCTGCGCGGGGGGGCGCGGCGGCGCCGCACACACAGCGCACGCGCGCGCCGCCCAGCGCTACATAGTGCGAGGTGCCTACCTTCTGGTACAGTATGATCTGGTGCAGGCGCGCCTGCAGCGGGTCGAGCGCGGGCGGCAGGCCGTCCAGCGGGTCTGCGCGGGGGGGCGCGGCGGCGCCGCACACACAGCGCACGCGCGCGCCGCCCAGCGCTACATAGTGCGAGGTGCCTACCTTCTGGTACAGTATGATCTGGTGCAGGCGCGCCTGCAGCGGGTCGAGCGCGGGCGGCAGGCCGTCCAGCGGGTCTGCGCGGGGGGGCGCGGCGGCGCCGCACACACAGCGCACGCGCGCGCCGCCCAGCGCTACATAGTGCGAGGTGCCTACCTTCTGGTACAGTATGATCTGGTGCAGGCGCGCCTGCAGCGGGTCGAGCGCGGGCGGCAGGCCGTCCAGCGGGTCTGCGCGGGGGGGCGCGGCGGCGCCGCACACACAGCGCACGCGCGCGCCGCCCAGCGCTACATAGTGCGAGGTGCCTACCTTCTGGTACAGTATGATCTGGTGCAGGCGCGCCTGCAGCGGGTCGAGCGCGGGCGGCAGGCCGTCCAGCGGGTCTGCGCGGGGGGGCGCGGCGGCGCCGCACACACAGCGCACGCGCGCGCCGCCCAGCGCTACATAGTGCGAGGTGCCTACCTTCTGGTACAGTATGATCTGGTGCAGGCGCGCCTGCAGCGGGTCGAGCGCGGGCGGCAGGCCGTCCAGCGGGTCTGCGCGGGGGGGCGCGGCGGCGCCGCACACACAGCGCACGCGCGCGCCGCCCAGCGCTACATAGTGCGAGGTGCCTACCTTCTGGTACAGTATGATCTGGTGCAGGCGCGCCTGCAGCGGGTCGAGCGCGGGCGGCAGGCCGTCCAGCGGGTCTGCGCGGGGGGGCGCGGCGGCGCCGCACACACAGCGCACGCGCGCGCCGCCCAGCGCTACATAGTGCGAGGTGCCTACCTTCTGGTACAGTATGATCTGGTGCAGGCGCGCCTGCAGCGGGTCGAGCGCGGGCGGCAGGCCGTCCAGCGGGTCTGCGCGGGGGGGCGCGGCGGCGCCGCACACACAGCGCACGCGCGCGCCGCCCAGCGCTACATAGTGCGAGGTGCCTACCTTCTGGTACAGTATGATCTGGTGCAGGCGCGCCTGCAGCGGGTCGAGCGCGGGCGGCAGGCCGTCCAGCGGGTCTGCGCGGGGGGGCGCGGCGGCGCCGCACACACAGCGCACGCGCGCGCCGCCCAGCGCTACATAGTGCGAGGTGCCTACCTTCTGGTACAGTATGATCTGGTGCAGGCGCGCCTGCAGCGGGTCGAGCGCGGGCGGCAGGCCGTCCAGCGGGTCTGCGCGGGGGGGCGCGGCGGCGCCGCACACACAGCGCACGCGCGCGCCGCCCAGCGCTACATAGTGCGAGGTGCCTACCTTCTGGTACAGTATGATCTGGTGCAGGCGCGCCTGCAGCGGGTCGAGCGCGGGCGGCAGGCCGTCCAGCGGGTCTGCGCGGGGGGGCGCGGCGGCGCCGCACACACAGCGCACGCGCGCGCCGCCCAGCGCTACATAGTGCGAGGTGCCTACCTTCTGGTACAGTATGATCTGGTGCAGGCGCGCCTGCAGCGGGTCGAGCGCGGGCGGCAGGCCGTCCAGCGGGTCTGCGCGGGGGGGCGCGGGGGGGCGCGGCGGCGCCGCACACACAGCGCACGCGCGCGCCGCCCAGCGCTACATAGTGCGAGGTGCCTACCTTCTGGTACAGTATGATCTGGTGCAGGCGCGCCTGCAGCGGGTCGAGCGCGGGCGGCAGGCCGTCCAGCGGGTCTGCGCGGGGGGGCGCGGCGGCGCCGCACACACAGCGCACGCGCGCGCCGCCCAGCGCTACATAGTGCGAGGTGCCTACCTTCTGGTACAGTATGATCTGGTGCAGGCGCGCCTGCAGCGGGTCGAGCGCGGGCGGCAGGCCGTCCAGCGGGTCTGCGCGGGGGGGCGCGGCGGCGCCGCACACACAGCGCACGCGCGCGCCGCCCAGCGCTCCGCCGCACACTCCGCACCAGCACAGCTCCGAGCTGCCGCCGGACTCGCCCGACGTTTCGATGCCACCTGCGAATAACGCTCACTTCAAATAATATTCAAGCAGGGGCATAGCTTCCGCCATATCAATAAAGCACCCCATCAGCAGGGGGCCCCATCGATATTCCGACACCCCCGTGTGGAGGCAAAAACCTTTCCGGCATACCGCCTACCGTCCTACCGCCTGATGCAGGTCCACACCAGACACAAAAGTTTCGGAAGGTTCCTGAACATAATCGGGTGGGAGGAAACGCCCGGGTTTCCCGCCACTGTGACGACCACCGCACGTGGCCCGCTTGGGTGGAGCACCGCTGTGTCCTCGTAGAGACAATCGACGGCTGCGACCTTTCCGGCATAGCCCTGGTTTAGCCAATGATCCGGGGCTAGAGGGCATGGGAAGAAGCGGTCACCTTCTTATGCGAAGCAGTCATGCTAGCGAAGGAGGTGGCCGGACGTTTGAGGGACAGAACCTCAAACCTACAGGAGACGCTCCAGGGGTCGGTAGCCGTGAGACGACACCAGGCCACTGATGTGGACGCGGGTCTGTGTGAGCTACCCATTACTCAACTTCCGTCCGTCCGACTAGTGACGACAGGCCGGGTCAACGACGCGTTCGTGTTGCACGCACAATTCAATGAGATTTAAGCAAATCAGAGAGGCCTGCCAGGGTTGCGGGTTGTTCGTAAGTAATAGCTCGGCCCCGGCACACAAAGGGCAGAAGGAACATGGATGAGATTTAGTCCGTAAAAGCCTGACGATCCTCTCCGCTCCGCCCAGAGTGGGGGAAGTGATGATGATGTTAGAGCGAAATAAATGGCGGAAGGTAAAGGAAGCCTACACCAAATCTGTTGAGAATGGCTTAGAAAAAAAGAGATACACTATTTACTTTTTAGGGTTCCGTACCTCAAAAGAAAGAATGGAACCCTTATATTCTAAATCTGTGGTCCCTTGTGAAAAAAGCAACCAATTAAGTCTACGCAGTCAAAAGATATGGCCTCGGTGCGCGAGTCCAACCCGCAGTTGAGCGGTTTTTTTAATAGGCTGTACTGCTGGGCAAAGGTTTCCCTATAGGTTTCTATTTTTTTTTTCCGACCAATACTTGAAACTAAAAATAGTTTTAGAGCCCCGGTGTGGACGGAGTACCTGTCTGTTCAAAACAAGGTTCTAATTCGGAGTCATGGCTGTCAGGGTGCCGTACGGTGCCGACAACCGGTTGTGCCGCCTGAAATGCCTGACTGGTTATCTACAAAATTAGCGTGACCTTCTACAAAAATGTGGCGCATAAAATGGCCGTCATTTTCATTCATCATAATTCAAGAAAACGGCCAAATTTTTTTTACCGTGACACCGTTTGCCAGCAAAATGTACTTCAAATCTTGGCGCATAACGACAGCGTTTCCAAAATAAGCACTTGACAAAAATGTTGTTGTCTTTCTGTTCTTATACAGCTACGTTTTGTTAAAAACGAAATAAAATTGTTTCTCACATATGTATGTCGATATCATAGATATTTGGATAACTATTATTTCTACTATACAATATTATGCCATCTCTATAGGTATTCCTAAGTGGTCACAAAACTTTTTTTGCTATGGTCATTTCATTACGATTATCGATTAGGCTGAATGCAACTTTTTAATCGTAATTTGATCTTACTGTCAGCACTAAGAAATGATATTATGTTGAAATTCAGTTTTTAATATTTTTTGTACAGATTAGAACGTGTTTTTTTTAAAAATTATGTATGAATAATGGCAAAAAAATGAAAGCAGATATAATGTTACTGTTTTTATTTTGCCTTTTCGATTTTTTTTTATCAAACGGTTAGCTTGTGTACAGTAAATTATTTCCAGCGCATTTAAAGTACTTATTTTTTAGAAAGGTGTAGTAGTAATATGTATTTTACACACATTTTGCAACAGACTGATGCCATTTTACCGCCCTTATGAGCTTATTGGATATATTAACCTCAAAGTTATTGTATGAAACGGCTGCTGTGACTTATTTTTCATTACAAAATCGAATGCTGTAAATTCTTGAGCTTCATGACAATTCGCGCCACCTCACTGATTCAGCTGATGTGTCAAAAAATAAATCGTCGCGAAACCATACTGTTCATGCGAAATAGCAAGACGAAACGAAAATATGTAACTGGCTTGCTTTTTATGAGAAAAAGCGAGAGAGACAGACAGAGAAAAAGGACTAGTAATAAGTTGGTACGACAAGTTAACGTCAGCTACGTAATTTTAAATCTGTTTTAATGTAAATAATCAGTATTTCGTGAAGAAAATAAGTGTATTAGTGACAGGACACACCAATAATTATGTGACAATGTTATCTCAGAAAAATATTAACCACAAGTGAAGTTTTTGGACAATAATATTACGGTGTAAAAAAGTATGAACTTGTAATAAATAATACTCTCCTTATCCCATAAACTGTGAACTGTGAACATATAACAGTGTGGTGATAAACATTGCGGTAACTCCATGACTTACTGAACAAATTCAGGTAAAAACAGTGACCAAAAATACGACGGAAAAAACCCAAAATTTCAAATCACAACCGCTCATGTTCCTACGCTCCTCAAACAAAGAACTGGACTTTGGACCTCTACGACATCGAACAGCTAATTACATCTGAATAGATATATGACGTAAACGGTCACCAATTTCAACCTTGTAGAGCAAGGTACGTTTGGTGCATTGGATATCATATGAGCACCCCGTGTACAATCGAAAGGACTCGAGTTCGAATCCCACATCTTGCTTCAAACTTTTTAATTATTTACTTAACTATTTTTTCTAATAAAACTAAACAGAATGAGTTCCTTTGAGAATGTTACTCTGCGCACTCGACGAACTTCCGAACCCGCGATAGAAACATTCGAAGATTGTAGTCATTACAACAATTCGTCAATAGAGGGCGACACAAATAATAGCGTACCTAACATTATTATGGATGCCGAGAATGAAGAAATGGAAGAACTCAAACGACAAATTTGTGAACTTAATGCTCAGTTGCAGGCGGCGCATGAGGAGATTAATAATCTTTCTATTGAAAACACAGATTTAAGGAAGACGATGGAGATAATGAATAATAAATATAAAATTGTGGAAAAAGTGACAAAGAAGTTAGTTAGCGAGACAGTAACACCAAATAGAAAAATGAAATTGCACACACCTCTCAAACAAACCATACAAAAACCAGACAAACCCGGCAACTCAAGATACGGGACTCCAGAGATATTCACCTCCACTCAAGTCACAACTCAAGTTACTCCTCAGAATAAACCGGGACAATCAATGAAACAAACGAGAACAAGGTTGACCATTGATGAAAAAAGTAAGCTCTGCATTATAAGTAGCAACCGATCGAATAAAATATTACCAATTGCGGAAAATACTTTTCCATGCCACCAAACATGTCATTTTCTTCTACCAAATTGTGGCATAAAAAACTTATTAAGGGACATTAACACTAAACTATCTGGCTATACCATGAAGGACAATTGCATAATATTTATTGGTGAGGATGACTTCCAAAAAACGAATAATTACTTCGAATTAATACGTGAAAGTTTATCAGCTATAAAGCATACAAACTTAATATTATGTTTACCTACTTATAAATACGGTTATTATTGCGGAATGTATAATTTTAGAATAGAAATGTTTAACAATTTATTATATCAGGACATACAAATTTACAATTATGCTACATTATTTGACACTAATTTAGACTTACTATGCGAATATTCGATGTTTCAAAGAAAGAGTGGTCAAATTAACAATTATGCTGTTTCAAATATCTTTTCTAAGCTTAAAGATTGTATTTTAAGTAATTGTAATTTAAATATTCAGAAACCTGCGGAAAAAGATTTATTGTATTGTGACTCACCTTTTTTCTTTACATCATGTACAACTGACGTCTTCGACCAAAATTTTTTTCGTGTATAATGCATTATATATATTGCATCAGAACATTAATGGACTGATACCCAAGGCTGATGTAATGATAGAACACTTAGATTCGCTCTCAAGGAATGGGAAATGTGTTAATGTGTTATGCTTTACAGAACACAATATGAAGCAAAGTGACCTTGAACTTCTGAGTATACCAAATTTTGTATTGGCTGCAAGCTTCACTAGACTAAGGCGAAATGGTGGCTCTTGTATATTAATTAATAATCAGATTCATTTCAAAGAAATAGAAATTGTAAAAGAGTTAAACATTCCCAATGTGTTTGAATGCTGTGCAGTGGAATTAACTGACGATAAAGTTATCATTTTGTGTATTTATAGAGTTCCCAATCCAACTAAGGTACATCTTTTCTTTGATAATTTAGTGCACATATTGCAACAGTTTTGCTATAAAAGTAACCAAAAAATTATAATCTGCGGCGACTTCAATATTGATGTTCTTCAAAATACCAAAAACTCTACTCTGTTTAAGCAACTTTTGAAGGAATTTAATCTGAAACTAGAAATAAATGAACCAACACGTCCTAGTAGTGGTACATGTCTAGATAATTTTCTGCACAACATAAGAGGATGCAATAGCGAGATTTTGGAGCTAGGTGTGTCTGACCACACTGCCCAGCTTATGAAGTTTCCGGTACAACAAAAGTGTATTTTACCATATTATTACATATATAAACGAGATTATAGCACGGAAAACATAAATCTTTTTAAGAAACATATCGCCAGTCTCAGTTTCTCCGAAGTTTATGAATCTGATGACGTAAACAAAGGTTTTAATTCATTTTTTGAACTATTTAAATTAATATATGATCTATGTTTCCCAATTGTCAAACGAAAAATTTACACAGTTATTAAACCAAAGTGGATTACACGCGGAGTTAAGCGTTGTAGTAGAACTAGACGATCATTATTGTGGAAATATAGACTAACTAAAGACAGTGATTCGAAAATGGCATTCAAAACTTTTTCGAAAAGATATCAAAGCGTTATCAAACTAACACAGAAAGCACAGAATACTTATTTTATTGGAACAAGCACCAACAAGTCGAAGGCAACTTGGAAAGTTATCAAATCTTTAAAACCTCATATTCCTAAAAATAGTATAAATGCTATTAATGTAAATGGCAATTATATAACAAAACCTAAAGAAATAGCACAACAATTTAACGACTATTTCGTATCCTCAGCTCAACCGAATACTAACTATCCAAAGTCAAATATTTTTAGCACACCAGGATCGCACAAATCCATGTTTATGTCACCAACCGTACCAAAAGACATAATTACAATAATAAATACCCTTAAAAACACCAACAGTACAGGCTATGATGATATTAACACCGGCGTAGTCAAATCGGTTGCTCATATTATAGCGCCCATATTAAGTGAAATTATAAACAATAGTATTCAGAAAGGCACTTTTCCCGATAAGTTAAAGATTTCAATAGTAAAGCCATTACACAAGAAAGACGACAAAACAAAAGTTACCAATTATAGGCCAGTTGCACTGACACCAATTTTTTCTAAAATTTTTGAGAAGGTTCTTTATAACAGCATTAACAGTTACTTAGAAAAAAATCATATTTTTTGCAAAGAACAAATGGGCTTTAGAAAACATAGGACCATTAATATGGCTATTTATAACTTTCTGGAAAAAATACATCATAATATGGATAAAGGAAAACCAGTGATGGCGATGTTTATGGATCTGACCAGGGCATTTGACTATGTAGACCATACAATTCTGTTAACTAAGCTGGAAAGATATGGGATCAGAGGAAGCGTGCTTAATCTGATAAAATCTTATTTGGAGAATAGAAGTCAAATTACACAAATTAAAAGAGTAAATATAAAGACCAAAACTGAAGAGGTTTACTCCTCTAGCTCTAGAATACTGACATGTGGTGTGCCGCAGGGTTCTGTGTTGGGACCATTACTTTTTATTTGCTATATTAATGACTTTCCCCAAGTAATCGAACATCAAATGTCACTATTTGCCGACGACAGCACCGTTATTTATGATTCTGGCACTACAAAAGAAATAGAAGAGCATGTAAACAATAGCCTTATCCATATTATCGACTGGTTAAATGCTAATAACTTAAAAATAAATCTAACTAAAACTAAGGTAATGAATTTTAAAATTAGACACAAAGAACAATCACAGTTTCAAATACAACACAAAGGGAATAATATACTTGAAGCTAGTGTAACGAAATTTCTTGGACTACATATTGACAATGACATGACATGGAGGACTCAAATTGAAAGTGTTTGCGGAAAGCTTAGTAGATTCTCATATGCTCTTTATATGCTGGGTAAAATTGCGAATAAGACCGCCCTACTAGCAGCATATCATGGTTATGTCGCCTCGACTCTGAGGTATGGCCTCATATTCTGGGGTAATGCCCCTAAGATTCAAGAGGTACTTATAGCTCAGAAAAAATGTATCCGTGCTATCTGTAAAATAAAACAAAAAGAATCATGCAAGCCACATTTTCATGAACTTAAAATATTAACTTTACCGTCACTCTATGTTTATGAAGCCTGTATTTTTATAAAACACAACTTAAATTTATATAGATTTGTAGAAAGTAAACGGCGCTCAAAAAAGTTGCAGGTGTTAGCAACAAAAACAAAATTTTATAGCAAAAGCTTTTATGCAATGGCTCAAAAACTATATAATAAGTTACCAGAACAAGTCATTTCAAGTACGAACATTAATGAATTTAAAAGAAATCTGTTCAAATTGTTAAATAACAAGGTGTATTATTCTGTGGACGAATATTTAAATGACAAATTTTAATTTTAATTCCTATTTAATTAAATCGAATCTGTTTTTATTATTTTTTTATGACATACTAATGATTTTTGTTAATTTTGATTATTGTATTATTGAATTAGTGACATTATTATTTTATTCGTATTTTTTGGTTACTTTTACTTTAATTAACGTGACATTTTATCAATTTTATCATAATTGGACAATATTTATGCTTGTGGTTATTGTACCTAATTTTGATTACCTATAATGTTTATAAGAAAAACTGGAAATTTTGTATGCTTTTTTGCGGGACACAGTTCGGATCCTATTTATTATAACATCTACTGTATGTACCTACCCTGTGTTCACAAAATAAATGAATTTGAATTTGAATTTGAATTTGTCATATGTCAAAATCCTGTCGTGCATAGTGGTTAATCAGATGGTGTGAAAAAAGTAATAGGTGATCATAAGGCAGAAAGAGGTTCGATTCGTTCTTACTGGTACTTCTAGAGCAGTGGCAGCACGCCATACGTCGCTTAGATGAGTGAACAGTGTCAGCCGGCTTACGTAGCGCGGGCTACGTTCGGTTTGGTGCAATACCAGGCTATCATAAGATTTAAAAATATGGTACTCACTGGTAGTGCTAGCTCTCCTGGAACAATGACAGCACGCAATTCGTCGCGGTGACGTGGGACACAGTGTGAGTTGGCTGGCGACCCGCGTGCGAGTGTGTGTGTGAGCTGTCCGCCGGGGCTGCGTGTGTGCCTCGCCTTCGCTCTCTGAACTTATACTGCTAGATGTTGCTCCCCCTGACACAAAACGAGAATGATTTAATTATGTTTTCGATTGTATTGTTCGTGTAATGCAATGCGATTTTTAGTTGTTTTGATTTCACTTTGTCAGGCACAGTAAGGGGTAGATGTTTACTTTTAAACACTATAATTATCTTACCATTTAGATCGACTTCAAGAAACTTAGTAGCTACTTCATCAATCCCATTCATAGTCCCATTAGTCGTTACACCATTCTCTCTTGTATGGTTGTTATCAATGACCACATTATGGTTGGTCCTATCTTCAGAAGTATGAATGTCGAGTGGCGAGGAGTCGTGGGAAGTGTTTCTGGAAGCCGGTGGTTCTGCTCGACCCTCGTTGATGTCGAAGCCAGTGGACGACTGGTTGCTTGATTCTGATATAGAGCGCCAAGTTATGCTGATGTTGCGGGTTCGGGCTGATTCCCTAGCAGCCTGTTCGAGAAGAAAAAGACATGATTTTAGTAATTTCTAACCTGTGAAAATGCATTTAACTGGTTTTTGAAAATGTATTCGAACTGAAAGTGCAACTTTTTTTCATGCATTTGAATGTCACGTACCAGGCTAACATAAAAATAAAATAAGTATGACCACTCACCTCAGCCATCCCTATAACATCAGTATAAGTATCACAGACGAATACGGGCGGTTCGTCAGGCGTGTCCACGTCCGGCGTGGCCACGCTGGTGACGACGCCGGCCACACAGTGGCCCACGGCTCCATTGACCTGGCTGGTGTCGGTCGCGGTGTGGTCGTCCGTGTGGTCGATGACCTGGTCGGGGATGAGTTTGTCGGTGAGGTCGCCGCCCAGCTCGCGCTCTAGCGACGACGAGCCGCTGGTGAGGTCGCGGGGAAGGCGAGTGCTGTTCTCGAAGTGGTCTGGATGGAGGCCGTCGACCTGGGAGATAAAAGGTAACATTAGTTTTCCATTGTCTTGTGGTCGGGCAGCTGTATCTGCTAGATCTTTATGTTACCCTAGTATACTGACCGTGTCGTTACAGTTGTCGGTAGCGAGCGGCAGTACGGGCAGCTCGTCAACACAACTGTCGGTGAGCGCTGCACGACACTCGCGACGGTTCTCACACTCGCTGTTCACTACCATTGACAGTTTCCTGCAATGAAAATAGTAATAATTAAGTAAACAGACATCCTGGAAACTAATTACATAAAATTGTATAATGCTTTTAAAGACAGCAGGACAATAATTGCAATTCAAAACTTATGTCAATCGTTATAAAAGTAGCATTGCCCTTGTCCCATTCTATTGCCATTAGATTTGCTGTCGGCGCACCACGTTTTTTTCTTCTTCCCCCTGGCAATGCCACGGCATCATTTACTCCTTCATATAATTTTTCACACGATCCATCCATCTCTTCCTTCGCCTTCCTCTTTTAGTCACATACGTTTCGTCCCTCCTCATTACATGTCCATACCGAGACAAACGTCTCCCTTTCAATGAACAGGCGCAACTTTCAAACTTCCTCTGTGGCATCACCCCAATCAACAATACAATACATGACGCATGTGACGTATTCGAGATTTGAAACGAAATATAAAGTCCAGAATTTGGTCCTAAATTACAACCAGTGCTTGCATAACCTGCCAAAGAATTCAGTATGGGCTAGTCCAGTGGATTATGAGCCAAGCACTCATGAGAAGCAGTCCCAGTTGGAAACGTCATAAGGCTGATTGGACCTATTTATGCAAACAGGAACCAATCTAAATGCTTGCCAGAGTTGAGATAGTAATACAGAAAGCTTCAAAAATGCACTTTCTAGCAACCTTATAGAGATCAAAATGATCTGACAATTTAAAGTTTCAGTCTGTCAAAATAGGCATGACAACAGTATCAAAAAATCGCCGATTCAGTGATTTTAGGGGAGAAGTCAGATTTAAAAAAAATAAAAAACTTTTACTTTACTTTTTTTTTTACTTTTTGTAAATAGTAAAAGTGTACCCACATTATGGAAGAGGATTTTAAAATCTTTCGTCACGCCTATTGTCTCTGGCACACATGTGGATTGGTTCCTGTTTACATAAATAGGTCCGATTATCCTAAGCACAGTTAACTTACATAACATCTGGCGCCAGACTAGGGTCGCTACACCTCCTCTGCGCCGTTCGCTTCTCGCCTTCACTCAGCAGGTTATCACAAGATCTCGTTTTCGTCATCAAACCTGGAACAAATTGAAAAATGTTTTTATTGACAGAAACCATGATGATGACTATTTTAACTTTTCTGCCAAAGTTGCCAGTTAGTCTTTTCACAGTTACAGTTAGGCTTAGGTGCTTTAATCTTTGGGGTTTCGCATGTACACCAGTGATTTGGTACCAATATGTTTTAAATTTATAGGTTTTCAGCTGTATTTAATCAGCTGGCTTGATAGTTTGCATGGCCAGTTAAATAGATATAAAGTACGGCAAACGAGAAGCGATACGAAACGTCATTAACCTAAAGAACAACTGTGGCGTTGACAATCTAATATTTATCTCTTTCCATCTTGTGCCTTTATCGTAATGTCTCGTTCTCCCGGCAAAAACATGACAACGTTAAGACGGGTTCGCCAACATTTAGGCGGCCATTTTAGATGGGGTTTTAGCATGGGTTTTGTTTACATTTGGTATCGCTTCTCGTTGGCCGTACTTTACTTATCTTTTGAACCACCAGCAACCAGGCAATTGTTTTTTTTTACAAGCATGTGCATCGATTTGTAAGAAACAATCAACTTTATTAGACAAGCCAGGGTTATTAATCTCTTTTGCTTACAGTACGTTTAAAAAAATGTCCTACACTACGAAATGGTGTCGGTGAAGCTTTGATGGGTTGACCAGATACGAAGGTAGTTGCGTTTAGTAGCTTTTGTATCATTTTTTAGTGTATCGATTTACTGATATTTGATATGAATACCAAGGTATAGAAAAACAGTAATTATAATATTCTTACCGTTATGGTTTTGTGCGCTATGTAAGTGTTGCGCGGGCAGGTCGGGCTTGTGCTCGGAGCGCGGCTCGTCGCGCGGGCTCTGTGCACAGAACATACCGCTCCACACGCACATCGTGCGCACTGAGTACTCCGGCCAGATTGCCTGCTGAAATATTAATATGCGAGGTTAGTTTTAAGTAGAGTGAGCAAGCTACGTATTTGGAGAAACCTAATTTGATAACAATCCCACCTTTAATGGTAAGAGAGATACTATATTTTCATCATGACATATCTATGCCCAATTTTCAAGAAGGAAAACTGGGTCATATTTCATGTAACAGCGTGTGATTGCGTGCCGGTTTCTATATGGGTGCCAACTTTCTCTGTAAGTTACCAATCTCAACGTGCGTGATAGCACGCACAATAGCATGCGGCGAGAATATACTGGACTTACTCGATCTTCACTTTCAAAAACATACCGAATAATCACGAGTGTGCCCGAACATGGCCGAGTGTATGTCAACAAACCTGTTCGAGCTGATGCGGCGAGTACAGATGGTTCCTGTAGGCCGGCGCGCGCAGCAGATGCCACACGTGCGGCGTGAGGTCGCCGGCGCGGCAGTCGGCGCGCTCGCGGCCCGTGTTGCACAGGAACGTGCCGAACATGCACGAGTGTGCCCGAACATGGCCGAGTGTATGTCAACAAACCTGTTCGAGCTGATGCGGCGAGTACAGATGGTTCCTGTAGGCCGGCGCGCGCAGCAGATGCCACACGTGCGGCGTGAGGTCGCCGGCGCGGCAGTCGGCGCGCTCGCGGCCCGTGTTGCACAGGAACGTGCCGAACATGCACGAGTGTGCCCGAACATGGCCGAGTGTATGTCAACAAACCTGTTCGAGCTGATGCGGCGAGTACAGATGGTTCCTGTAGGCCGGCGCGCGCAGCAGATGCCACACGTGCGGCGTGAGGTCGCCGGCGCGGCAGTCGGCGCGCTCGCGGCCCGTGTTGCACAGGAACGTGCCGAACATGCACGAGTGTGCCCGAACATGGCCGAGTGTATGTCAACAAACCTGTTCGAGCTGATGCGGCGAGTACAGATGGTTCCTGTAGGCCGGCGCGCGCAGCAGATGCCACACGTGCGGCGTGAGGTCGCCGGCGCGGCAGTCGGCGCGCTCGCGGCCCGTGTTGCACAGGAACGTGCCGAACATGCACGAGTGTGCCCGAACATGGCCGAGTGTATGTCAACAAACCTGTTCGAGCTGATGCGGCGAGTACAGATGGTTCCTGTAGGCCGGCGCGCGCAGCAGATGCCACACGTGCGGCGTGAGGTCGCCGGCGCGGCAGTCGGCGCGCTCGCGGCCCGTGTTGCACAGGAACGTGCCGAACATGCACGAGTGTGCCCGAACATGGCCGAGTGTATGTCAACAAACCTGTTCGAGCTGATGCGGCGAGTACAGATGGTTCCTGTAGGCCGGCGCGCGCAGCAGATGCCACACGTGCGGCGTGAGGTCGCCGGCGCGGCAGTCGGCGCGCTCGCGGCCCGTGTTGCACAGGAACGTGCCGAACATGCACGAGTGTGCCCGAACATGGCCGAGTGTATGTCAACAAACCTGTTCGAGCTGATGCGGCGAGTACAGATGGTTCCTGTAGGCCGGCGCGCGCAGCAGATGCCACACGTGCGGCGTGAGGTCGCCGGCGCGGCAGTCGGCGCGCTCGCGGCCCGTGTTGCACAGGAACGTGCCGAACATGCACGAGTGTGCCCGAACATGGCCGAGTGTATGTCAACAAACCTGTTCGAGCTGATGCGGCGAGTACAGATGGTTCCTGTAGGCCGGCGCGCGCAGCAGATGCCACACGTGCGGCGTGAGGTCGCCGGCGCGGCAGTCGGCGCGCTCGCGGCCCGTGTTGCACAGGAACGTGCCGAACATGCACGAGTGTGCCCGAACATGGCCGAGTGTATGTCAACAAACCTGTTCGAGCTGATGCGGCGAGTACAGATGGTTCCTGTAGGCCGGCGCGCGCAGCAGATGCCACACGTGCGGCGTGAGGTCGCCGGCGCGGCAGTCGGCGCGCTCGCGGCCCGTGTTGCACAGGAACGTGCCGAACATGCACGAGTGTGCCCGAACATGGCCGAGTGTATGTCAACAAACCTGTTCGAGCTGATGCGGCGAGTACAGATGGTTCCTGTAGGCCGGCGCGCGCAGCAGATGCCACACGTGCGGCGTGAGGTCGCCGGCGCGGCAGTCGGCGCGCTCGCGGCCCGTGTTGCACAGGAACGTGCCGAACATGCACGAGTGTGCCCGAACATGGCCGAGTGTATGTCAACAAACCTGTTCGAGCTGATGCGGCGAGTACAGATGGTTCCTGTAGGCCGGCGCGCGCAGCAGATGCCACACGTGCGGCGTGAGGTCGCCGGCGCGGCAGTCGGCGCGCTCGCGGCCCGTGTTGCACAGGAACGTGCCGAACATGCACGAGTGTGCCCGAACATTGCCGAGTGTATGTCAACAAACCTGTTCGAGCTGATGCGGCGAGTACAGATGGTTCCTGTAGGCCGGCGCGCGCAGCAGATGCCACACGTGCGGCGTGAGGTCGCCGGCGCGGCAGTCGGCGCGCTCGCGGCCCGTGTTGCACAGGAACGTGCCGAACATGCACGAGTGTGCCCGAACATGGCCGAGTGTATGTCAACAAACCTGTTCGAGCTGATGCGGCGAGTACAGATGGTTCCTGTAGGCCGGCGCGCGCAGCAGATGCCACACGTGCGGCGTGAGGTCGCCGGCGCGGCAGTCGGCGCGCTCGCGGCCCGTGTTGCACAGGAACGTGCCGAACATGCACGAGTGTGCCCGAACATTGCCGAGTGTATGTCAACAAACCTGTTCGAGCTGATGCGGCGAGTACAGATGGTTCCTGTAGGCCGGCGCGCGCAGCAGATGCCACACGTGCGGCGTGAGGTCGCCGGCGCGGCAGTCGGCGCGCTCGCGGCCCGTGTTGCACAGGAACGTGCCGAACATACACGAGTGCACGTGTGTGCCCAGCTTTATCTGCGTACATGGTACACGATCTTATAACATCTCCGTCATCTATGGAGATAGGGATAGAGGTTTAGTGTTGGGTTGGGTTTGGATGTGCCCTCTTGGTTAGTTAGGATCTTTTGCAGTTAGTTCTTCATATAGTCATGATATTCATATCATATTTGACAAGGCCGTCAATAGCTTTGACTGAGCTACAATTACGACCCTGAGCAAAAAGTAACAGAAAGAAGTATATATTCTATGAACATATTATTAGGGTTGTTGAGAGAGGGGATCTTATGAGATTAATGGTAGAAGCGGCTCGGGAGAAATAATGGCCCAAAGCCAAACAAAAGTGTTTGTTATTAGTAACCGTTCGCTCGGCTAAGGTAAGTCTGGGACACGTGAGAGAAGTAAAGAGACCAAAAAGATCCATTTCAGTTGAATAGACAGGAAAGTTTACAGACAGCAAATTACGATATTAATTTAGTATTTTTTTCTACTAGTAATGCTTATTGAGATAGAAGGAAGAGAAAATCCTGGCTGGTAGAAAAAAGGTCTGACAATGATTTCTTTTCCTACTTACCAAATAAGCTTCATTGAACTCGAAGCTGCATGGAAACTGCAACATCATTTGGTGTACGACGTCAAGCCATTGAAGGAAGATGGGCGACCGTTCATTAGGGTCTTCTGGTCCGAACTGGTGCCCGCATCGGTCTGCGAACTTGTGCCCAAAGTCCAGCCATTCACGTTCGATAAGTATACGGAAGCCCTGAGAAAAGAGATGAATTTATTAATTCACGTTGCTTCATTGCACTATACTGGAAGCTCCAGAATAAGTCTGTTTCCTTAGTAGCCTGTTATTTAACTGTTTTTTTTTTGTGATTGTTCATCCCAAGTTTGATTAATATTAGGGTCACCACTTTCAATTCGTTCTCAGTGACCTTCTTTAAGTGTCGGAGCGGTATACTACAACTTCGATAGTTATCTTAGCAATTTGTTTCCGATAGAAACTTGGTTTCAGGGATAAGACGATCATGTCTGTGGGGCAAGCCTTGCCAGATATCCACACCTATTTCCAAGGTCAACAAACCTCTTGGAGTTCTGTACTAAAAATCCAGTTGAGCTGCGGCGTTCTGTCCAGAATGAATCGGAACAGTGCACGAGCACCAGCCGGCCCGAGGCCACTAACGTATAATTATGCTAGCCTAGTACTTCCAAAGACAACTCACCTCTAATGTTCTGTAATATGGATCCAGTATGAGTTGAGCAGCAGCGACAATCTGTGGCGTCCTGTCCCAGCCGTCGGAACAGTGGACAAGCACCGGCCGACCGGCGGCCACGGCGCGTGCCACCACGCTCGACGCGCGTACTACGCCTGAGACGTACTGCAGCCATAGTGTTCGCTCCAAGTTGCTGTGCCAACTACGACAATAGAAATAATCATGAAAATCTTTTAATTGTGATAATATCGAGAAGGGGGGGCTTTTTACGAGCTTTGGACGTGGTTGTGGATACGAGGTGCGTGTATTCCAGGTAGGCACTGCATACTTGCGCTCCTCATAAGATCTAATTAAAATACCTTTAAATATATATCGGTCATAAACCGTCACAGTTATGAAAGTGAGTAATACAGTTTAAATGGAACTATGAGGTAAGAAGGTGGGCACTGTAGTCCGTAATGCACGCGCCTTGAATATCAGCTGCCTGTATGTCTAAATGAGCTTTCTTATTGACTTAGGTCAACATTGACGTAGGATTATAAATAAATAAACATTATGATGTCTGTATTTTCCGATGACGCGGAGCGCAATCGTACACACGACGACATTTCAACATAATTATACAAGACTATTTTATGTGGATCTTCCATACTTCGCAAAATCTACTGTATTACGATCCGTAGTTGATTAGCGTATACTGGTTTTCTATAGGTTCATGTGTTGTCATGTGTTCACACACATTTGGCTACTTATGTAAGTCTAGCGTTATAGGAGTGCCCCAGAAAACATGAATGGCAAAACGTAGTAACATTTTACTCAACAGTAACACCAGTCCATGCGACACGATCAAAGTTTTATTAAGGTAACTAGCTTTTGCCCGCGGCTTCGCTCGCGTTAAATTCGGTAGCGCTTTATTGATTTGTAATAGCAACGCTAAGTTTTCCCGTTTTTTTCCCTCTTTCTTCCTCATATCCCACTCTTTTAAAAAAAATAATAGCCTATGTCCGTCTCCTGGTTCCCAACTATCTCTGTGCCAAAATTCATCAAAATCGGTTTAGCCATTAAAGCTTGAAGAGGTAACAAATAAACAAACAAACTCACTTTCGCTTTTATAATATTAGTAAGGATTGTCATCCACAGCTATATAATGAAGAATATTTTCAGAAGATATAAGTCACGTTTCAGCTGAAATATTATCATTTACTTGAAAAATCACGTGCATTCTTAAATAAATTTCTTTTAAAAATACACTTCGTAAAACACTTTTGACGGCGCAATGTTTCCGGAAGAAATACTGCGAGTATTTGCGAGCCGGGATTCAAAGCAATGAGTTCATTCGGGCACAATGCCAAGTGACACAAAAAATCCGCTGTAATACAACCTAGGTTCGCGTAACGGCGCCGGCATAGCGTACACATTGCCATTTTAGCGCAAGAAGACTACCTCGTCGGTCAAGTATTCCAAACTGTAGCTGTCGACCTTGGGACCCTTGTTTCGATTCCCAGTTCAGGCCGTGCGCTGCGTTAGGCGTGCGCAAGGCGCGGGCGCCCGCGTGGCGTGCTGTTTCATGTAATCTCCGCAGCGCACGGCCTGAGATTACATGAAACAGCACGCCACGCGGGCGCCCGCGCCGCCGTGCGCACGCCTAACGCAGCGCACGGCCTAAACATTTATGATAGGGGTTCCTTATCCATCAGTAATTTCTTGGGGAAAGAAATAAGTCTTTAAACTGACATGGTCATTAACATTATTATTAACACTTGAAACGTGAAATTTTCCATGTTTGTTTTTTATTTCGGGTTTCGATTGCAAACGCAAATAATAAAGAATTTTTAAAAACAGTTTTTTTTACAGCTGGCAAGAATAATGATTCCTGCTTCTAACTGCCTCTCTTCTAAAAGCATAAGCGTGATTTTATAGTGGTGACCATTAAATGCAGGAAGTAATTTAACTGCCAGAGGAAGTGAATTGTGAAGCTAAACTAAACTATTAACTCGATAACTATCCTAGTTGTATTCCTAAGTGCATTGCCGCTCGCCTTAAATGCGCCGCCCACTTCCATTGACATCCTGCTATCTGAGTATCGATTATATTATACTACGCAGTCAACTAGCTACGTACATACATACTACGCTATCAAGATCACGACCTTGACCTCAAACGTACTAACTTCATTCAAAATATTACCTGACTTCAGTTAGTTTGACAGCTAGACCAACATGGCGGGAGATTAATAATATCGATATTGACTTGTCCATTATATATAACGAAACATCAAAATCCGCCTGTTGGTACGCTTTGAATTCACGAACCACATCAGATTTGATCAGATTGTGATCACGATCAGATTGTGATTTCCTTTTTAATAATTGTTTAAAACCATTTTTTTTATATTATTTTTTCTTATCTTAGGAGTATCTTGCTGGTTATTCTCCATAAGAAACAACCAATCCGAACCGCGCCAATATGATATGTTTTGACGTTTCCGCGCCCAATTGTTTTTAGCACAGGTTTACGTCTATTATTTTTCTAAGGCAGGTCCCGTATAGTCATTACTCCATTGACCTTTTGTAAATAGACGTAAACCGATTGATGACGTATCTGCTTTGCGGTAAATCATTGCTTAGGTATTATGATAAACCGAATTAGTGGGCGTTGTCACCCATAGTTTTATATAAATATTGTTATCACTGACCAGACCGTGACATTAACATATTGATTTATTTTGTTATCAAGCAGACCGTAATACAACAACGCTACGTTGTTGTATTACGGTCAATAGATAACTAACCAAAAATGAAAGTGTTATATCGCCTTTAAACGTGGGTGTTCCCAACGCCAATGACTTTGGGAACCCCCGAAGATGATCTTAAAAGGCACTTAAACATTGTATCAACATGTTTTCCGCAAAGAGTTGGGCGTAGCATATATATTAAAAAAAAAGTGTTGCCCCACACTTGGAATTTCTCCTGTATCGTGGGTGCGTTTACAAACATTTAAATTCACATACACAAACCCGAAAGACCCGAAACAACTACCTGTAGGTCATACAAATTTTTGTTCAGTGCGGGGATCGAACCCGCTCAACCACCGCCCGTCCCGTACCTTCGCCCGTCGTGCCGTATATACCTTCAGTATACCTACATTTCTCCAGTAATGTTTACACTAACGGATTTTTGATTCTACGCGAAAGAAGAAGAGAACCCTTAACCTATAGGTGACTTACGAGGTGAGGTAAGCCGGTCGATGATGCGACGGTCCATCATCATCATCTGCCTAGCCTTTTCCCTACTTTTTTGGAGCTAGCTTCCAGTCTAACCGGTTGCAGCTGAATATCAGTATTTTATTTGGAGTGACAGTTTATCTGACCTCCACAAGCCAGTTAGTACTGAGTAATACGATACTCCTTGGTAAAGAAAAAGATTACAGTTTTGTACTCACTTGGTCTGGTCGCTGGGCTCGGCCGCCAGCGCCCTCATTTGCTGAAAGCTCCTCCGCACGTGGTGTATGTTGGGGAGGCACATGAACTGTATGTCGGCGGCAGGGTAGTACTGTTGGCACTCGCACCCACCACCTCGCGCGCGGTTGGTTACCGCAGACGCGTATGATCGCGCGTCTACAATGAGCAGCTTTAGTTGCTGTAACAATAGATACGTATTTGTCAGGGAAGAAAGAATATCACTTCACATATAAAAAATTCAAGGGAATTTCTTTTTTGAATAAGGAATTTTAATCGGACAACCAACCATTCGAGAAATGAATCACTTAGCTCACTGCACCACAAAATAGCCTCGTTGGTCTAGTGGTCGCCAGCGCGACTGCTGAGAATGCTGGGACAGATTCCCTTGTCGGGCAATTTAAATCTCTCTATAACGGCCACGGAATCTAGATTTGTGCCCGGTTGGATGGCATAAGACATGAGACTAGGTAAAAGGTCACTGGTGAAATCTGGGTGTACTATTCGGTCCACCTTTTTTATTTTATCTTATTTACTTTGCCTCACAATCTTTCGGAGATTGGGTACAGGCGTCAGTTTATGTGATGAGTATTCAAATTCAATACCTTTAATTCGATCAAAATATGTAAACAGAACGATTTTTTCAAATGTTTCAACTAAAAACGAATTGCAAGATATGTTGGG
The DNA here is from genome assembly GCA_905475445.1 of Ochropleura plecta. Lineage (NCBI taxonomy): Eukaryota > Metazoa > Arthropoda > Insecta > Lepidoptera > Noctuidae > Ochropleura > Ochropleura plecta. The sequence goes on along the minus strand of FR997744.1, from coordinate 3,895,161 downwards.
GTTGCCATGACGTCAGCAGGAATGTTTTAATCTTATTCCAGAGTGGGAAAGAGATGGTGCTAGACAACCTGTATAGGTGTCTTTTTCTCACACGAGACCGACATAATATTATAAATCCTGCTATAAAACGTCATGGCAGTACGACACGGGGCCAGCCAGGAAAGAGATATGGCGGTCCCGGAAATTAAAGGGCAAAAGAAGGAACATGGATGGTTTTCAGTGAAAAAGCCTGACACTCCCCCCTCCCGCTCTGCCCAGAGCGGGGGAAGTTATTTGATATGAAAAGTATGGTAGTTAGACATGTTATTATTAAAGGAATATTCAAAAGTTATATTATTTCTGAAAAAACCACAAAGCCTACCAAAATGAGCGAATAATATAGTTTTCCTTCTACAGTTCATTCACAATGTTTACCGAGCACTAAGGGATCATTGTGAATTAATAAGCAATGGGCATTATGATGACGATAGACTTATATTTGAGGCAATAAGCGACTGCCTGTCTCATTTCAAATTTTACCTTATTCCACTGATATAAGGTGCAAAACTGTAAGCTAGGTTGTATGTTAATTGAAACTTAGTATTACAGCACCATTATAAACTTGTTTAATAAAGTTTCCTGTATCGTAACTTGTGTATTATAGACAGATACTGAGTGGGTAATACGAGTTACTAATAAGCTGTTGGCTATAAATATCACAAGTAGGAGGTACTTTCTGACATCACGGCTGTGTGTAATATTGTCGGAACTGTTTATTGTATTATAGGCGATTAATATTGATGGTACCAGGGGAGCATGGTCGCGAGGAAGTAAGTGAGATAGATTACTTTATAATGCTAATGTAGCTTGCTTTTATTTTATTATTAAACTAACAACTAGTTTTACAATGGTGTACCGGACCGAACATTATTATTAAATCTTAGCTGGATTTATCAAAAGGGGGATACATTTTGACAAAACATACAGCAAAACTCCTAAGTTTTCAAACTTTCTAGTCCCTACATATTGTTTTGCTTTTAAAACTTCCAAGGCAATAATTACTGACCACTAGTCTAGACTGAACCCAACTACGCAACCAATTCGCAGGTTCCTTAGACAACTTCGAATAGAATGAGGCACCAACTGACAATTATCTCTTTATGAACTACTAGCTTCCACCCGCGACTTCGTCCGCGTGGCATAGTTACTTTGGGCTAACGCTAACTTTAACCTGCGTGATGATTGAAATAAAATTATCTTTCTCTCGCCTTTTATTCCCTCTTTCAACACTTTAAAAAAAATAGCCTATGTCCGTCTCCAGGGTCCCAACTATCCCTGTACCAAAATTATCAAAATCGGTTTAGTCATTTAGGGGTGAAGACGTAACAAACAAACAAACTCACTTTCGCTTTTATAATATTAGTAAGGATTTTATGCAAGTGTAGTCACGAACAATAACAATATATTCTAACAAATATTCAAAACGTCGAAATAATTTTTTCATGAGAATCAGCTCATGAAAAAGCTATTTCGATGTTGAGATACTTGATGCGTTGCCTTATATCGTAATAGTATGGCTTCCAAAATACTATATTCGTGAAAACATAAAATGTTAATCAATACAGCGCGCAGCGGGTGGAAATCGTTTTTGAACTTCGGTAAGTGAACATGTTACTGCTCCTCACCTAAGGAGATTACCTCGGTTGGGAGCGGAAATATTGTAGACCATGCAATCAAAAGATTAGGAAGACTGTTGAAGTCCCATCCTGTTCGGATAGTTAGTAGACAGAAATCCGACCTTATTGTTATTAGGCGGCTGCATGCCCCGGTCCTGGTTGCAGGCGCTGACGAAGGCCGCCAGCAGACGCTCGTCCTCGCTGGAGCGCCAGCCCAGCCAGCCCACCTCCGGCTGCGACGAGCGCGCGATCACTGCGCCGTTGGCGCGGTGCCGCCATACCACGGCCGGGACCCGGCGCATGGCACGGAACCTACAGACAAAATGGATATTACGAGAATGCTCAAGCGAGAAGAGGTATTGCACAAAGAACAGACGCTACAGTGACACTGCCTTAAAGAAGTTACCAACCACACTTATAGATGCGGATTAGTCCCAAGCCAAAATGAGCATTAGGTCCATCTAATTAAGTCGAAAACCATATCGTCGTTCCCCTCGTTTTTATTTGACGACGCGATTCGACACTTCGATAAACTAAATCTGGTGATACAGGATTGGCTCAAGCTTTTTTCTGTGTGGATATGTGTGTCCATTTTTTATTTCATTAAGCCCAGTAAGTTAAAAGCCTCTTAACTTAGAGGGATAGATAGGTCCCCAAATCAACTTCTGTAATCTTCTGTGTCAAGAAATTACTTCTAGTGACTGCATTCTGCACAAAATAATTAAGCCTGGGGGTCCTTACCTCGCAACCGAGTCGAGGTCTTCATCACAGATAGACGCGGGCACTACGATGAGAGGTGGGTACGAGGGGCACAACTTGTACTCCGCGTTAGCTGCCGTGACCCGCCACGCGCCCTTCGAAGTGAAGCCTAATCGCTCCACCTGTAGACAAAGCAACAGGTTAATATGGATCGAAGGGGAGGAAAAAATGCTGCAAAAGAGGAAATGTACATACTTGAAGATTAATAAAAGAATGGAACGTCGGTGTTTTTAGGTTGCCAACCATGTGGGAGAATCAGATGCAAAGAGCGTGTAAATTACCACAGTGGTTTCAGGGGTTATTACAAACTTTTATTTAATATTTTTTTCTAACTGCATAATCAAAACTGATGACGGTTATCCATTTTGGTGGACTAGCAGTGTAATTGAAGAGAGAGAAAGTTTTACTCTAAAAAGTACTAGGTAATCAGAACGTACACGGAGTACATGAGATAACATGCACTGAATGGAGTAAGTGAAAAGATAACACGCAAATGAGAGAGAAAGTTGTTATCATAAAGGTACCAGGCAATCAAAAGAGACGAAGAGTTTACTTACTTCTGGACCAAACCAGTGTCTCTGAGGAGACTGAGACGCCCTCATCAGTGCTCTGTGCACTGACGTGGGCGGCTGTTCCTTGGCCCACGCCGCGTATGCCGCAGCGAAGGTCTCCTGAACGGATCCTATAGGGGCGAGCGCAGTATTCAACCGCCTCCACCACTCTATACATTGATCCCCAGTCGTGAATGAGCATCTAGAACAAAACGAATATTTTATGAGCAAAAATAATCTTATGCAAATTTTTTGATTAATGAATGCAATTTTGTTTAATGAATTTAATTTTATTTGGCAATTATCTTTGTGTACCGATTTAACGCACTTCTGCGAAAAAGGTGTTGTATCATAGTGACAGAAGAGCACTGACTTCTAGGTCACAGGATGTACTAATTTGGGTGTGGATTTATTATATCTGTAAGACTTTCTTCTTCTTTTTTCTTTACTTCACTGCAATTCATTTATCCTAGTATCAACATTGTGAAAAGATTTGAATAAATAAATTATTTTTATTTATTTTCTTTTTGACTAGCTTTTGCCCGCGGCTTCGCTCGCGTTAAATTCGGTAGCGCCTTATTGATTTGTAATAGCAACGCTAAGTTTTCACGTTTCTTTCCTCTTTCTCCCTCATATCCCACTCTTTTTAAAAAAATAATAGCCTATGTCCGTCTCCTGGTTCCCAACTATCTCTGTACCAAAATTCTTCAAAATCGGTTTAGCCATTAAAGCGTGAAGAGGTAACAAACAAACAAACTCACTTTCGCTTTTATAATATTAGTAAGGAAGTAAGGATAGTAAGGATGACAAAATCCCAACTCGTAAACTCGTAACTATTTCAGATACCTATTCATTAAATACTGCGATTAACAGCGATAAGTTCATCATTGGGGCATCTCCAAAAGCACGTTTAAGTATGTAACCGTATCAGCTATTTATAAAATAAATGTTCTAGATTGCGAGTAGGTAGAAACTCAGATAATGAACATTAGTTTAAACAATCTTTATCTTATTATTGAAGGAAAATTTACATGTCCGCTTTCTTTGGTCGTTATGTGATTATCAGACAGTACCCTCAATTTGTTAGCGGTAATCGAACATTAAATCAACATTGCTTTCGGCTTTCAATAATATCCGTTAATAAAGCAAATTATTATGGACTAAGTATTGTAATTGTTTAAACATAGACAATTAAATGACTTCATAGCAAAGACAAAATAAAGTGTGAATGATAAAATTTAAATATTGAATACTTAGCACGTTTTTGTTCAAACAAGATATTTATACACGTTTTTTAGCATGGCATATTTACCTATTTGAATATCTCATAACTTTGTATGTAAACAGTAGATAAGTCAGTAAAATAGTAATAAAATACTTTAAGAACTATCTAATCAGCACACCAGAGTGTTGTATATATATTTACGACTAAACTAAATGTGTAGGTTACTACCTGTTTAAGTTCATGTGCTACATACACTCCACAAAAGTGTTAATAAGTGAAACAAAAGTTAGACGATAATTCTTGATAGTATTCCTCCTACCACCACAACAAGTACTTTTACCGGAATTGGGAATCGAATCCAGGCATTAAAGGAAACCAGCTTATACCTTATGCTTGAAGAAGCCAATGATAACACACAAGGATACTAACTTGAGTTGTCTTCCATTTTTGCAGAGCACGATCAAGTGCAGCAGGTCTCGGATCTCCAGTGCGTCGATGAGACGGAGCGGGATGGACGCGCCCGGACCGTTTCGTCGCCGAGGCTGGACGTGCAGACGGTAGTTGGACATTGCGATAGTTCCACCGTCTGCTGTGCGACCCACCCACTGCCAACAAATGATAAGGTTAGACAAATGGCACATATATTAGAAGACGAAAATATAGCTGTTGTTGTACAAACGTTTATACGCTTAGGTCTGAGATTGAGTGGACAAATGTAAAACGTTGAAGTATGTGTCCAAAGAAGATGTTTAACTGATAATAATTCATGACACATTTATCACGTGCTCAAACACGACAGATTTTGATAACATTTACTAATGTCATGCCCCACTTGACCTAAGCACATGTATAGAGTACTATTTTAGCAAATCTGCAGTTTCTACAGTCATAAGCGCACGCTTTGGGCTGATAAGGCGCAGTCAACGAACTACCAGGAATGCAGAACTAGGACGGAGCTAAACACTATCGGAACGTCATTGGGGTTCGTTCAACCCGGTGCATGCGACCTGATGACCTTTTAGGCTACCAGCCGTATTAGTTACTTAATATGTGCGTGTTTTATCTATTTGTTACTATTGACATGGACTTTGGACTAGGAAATACGGTTGTTTACAAACGTACTAGCACATATGTCATGGAATCATTAAGACGTCATGTCTATTGAAGAGGTTGCGGCAACCGTGTAATTAAGTTGGGAAACAATACCGTACACGAGGTATACTGCCGCTTACTAATGTAACAAAACGTACTATTAAACTGCGATTACTACAATTTTCATTTTAAATTGCCTAATTTGTAGTTTCCCGTAAACAAGGTGTTATTACCAAAAAAGTGCCTACAAATAGTTACAAATTGTGGTATGATTGAGTGGTTCTGCCGTCATATTGCACAATTGAAGTGTAGTTGCATTCATGGCGATTAAAAATAAAAATATTCCCTTTTGTAAATACTTTAAGTGACTATTTGTAATTTTCCCTATAGTTATAATTTTATAGTTGATTGTTTGTACATTGTACAACATTCTACAAATATCCTCCAATGATGTGCCAACAACAAAGTACATCTTAGAAGAGAATCAGCATTTTTTGGCTAATCGAAGTGAATTCTTTGAGATTCGAAAATTGAGGTTTACCTTCCCTAGGAGGGGAGACTACTATTTTCCACTGTACAAAAAGTTAGACAAATATAGTTCGTAACCAGACTTTAGTATCAACAATCGAATGTGCTCGGTTAAAATGCATGTCTCTTGATCTATACAATCCTAGTAGCTCACCTGCACAAACTCTCCACATATAGGCGTGAACCCTGCATCCAGGCCGGGCTCATCGTAGTGCGTCCGCAAGCGAGGATACAGGTCGGCAGCACGAACGCGGTGCGGTGGCGGCTCGGGTTGCGGGGGCGCGCGGTACCGCTCGCGGTCACCCATCTCGCTTGTCGAGGGCACTACCACCTGGGGACAACGGAGACGGACTCTTAGTTTTAGTTTATCCAGAAAACAAATGAAAATCACACCAACATTTTCTTCTAAATTCAGGTCCAATTTAGTTACAATGTCTAAAGAAAGCATTCGTACTGTGTAATTCTTCCACATATCTGTATCAGCTGACCTTTCAATAAGCCAAAACGAATGAGTACTTTCAAACGTATACACGTGCAAGATGCCAACTACATTATTTCTGGATAAATTGTCCATAAACACTTCATTACGATTCCAAGAGCTTCATTGAACAAAGTCATTTCCTGCGATCGTTAACGCGTAGAAAACCCAACAAAAGATTAAAGGCGCCATTATTTTACGATGTCGAGGCTTTTGGACAGAGTGAAATCCAATGAAACCCACCTTGAAAAAGATATGTATTTGTTAAGAAAAATATATTTTGAAGTAATGAAACAATTATTTACTCTCCATCCGCATAATACCTCGAGAAGGCCAGAGATATTGAGACACGTAACATCCGACATGGTCACGTACATATTCATATCCAGACAGATATCGACAAACTCCCCAATAACAACGAATCTATTGAACAAATTAATGTACAATCGTTTATAAATTGTGCACACAATGAACCACAAGGCCGAATTAAAATTCAACAAAGAGAGCGAAAATGTAAACTGAACAAATTATTTACTAAGTATGAAGTATTGATCGGTACGCGTTCACTTTTGAATTCGGTTATTGTTAAACTGTCACTTTAATTTGATAATTACTCCTTCTAGACAACAAGATGGTCCAAAGGACCAAGTACGAGCGGGATGGCAAGATACTTTCTCTATCTTTATTTGTGTATTGATACGGTATCTGCAAACAGGGACTCTTGTATTTCCAAGTAATGTATGTACCTTATCAAGAAATGTGTCCGTTGTTGGAACCGGTTCAAAGTTCTGTTTCCTATGGATGACCAGAGTTGTATCACTGATCTAGAAATGCATCATACTGAGTTATGGTCGCTATGATTTTGAAACATTATATTTTATTTTTGGTATTTGAGCTGGAATAGCAGGAACTTCTTTAAATTTCCTAATTCAGGTAATTGTTCCATTCAAAACCAAGACCGTCTTTTAGACACAACATGAGAGAAAATACTAGAGTTTATTTATAAACTTAAATAAACGCGCTAAGACAAGAGTTTAAGATTCTGCATAAGTAATGGTGACAGATTTCCACTTCATTGCTTATTTATGCAGCATCTCAGTAACTTATCCTTCAGTTGGCAACTTATACTTACAAGATAAAAAAACAAACTTGGAACATACATAAAGGCTTTTCTCAATATTTTGCTTTCATTCAGGATCTTGAAACCCTTTTCTTACCTTGAATATTATTTTTGAAAATACTGAAGGAAAATGCAAAGGCAACAAACCACACTTTGAACAATGTTTTCTTAAAATCAGGCATGTCTTACAAAATTAAATTCTTCATAACTTTAATTACATAATGCCTGCACTCTTTCGATGCAATTGAGTTGAATGCCTAAATGCATAACGAATACATAGGTATTATGTAAAAAGCGCTGTACGTGAAGTTATGCTGCCTTGGTATCGTTTATTGCCGGTATATAATAACTAAAACGCTTAGGTATCGACGATCATAGCTAATGGTCTTGCGCGCTTATGATTCACTGGTGGCGCTTCGAAACCTCTTGGTGGAATGTGGTCACTTCGTAGGTGTTTAACTTAAGTAACAAGCGTAAGAAAACCTGTCTCGTTACTTAGTTGCCTAATTGGTAAATGTTTTAGTAATTTCGTAGTATCGAATTAAATTGTTCATTGTATTGATTTAGCAGAGAATTTGAGTAGTTCAAGCTGCTTTTCGTTATAGCAGACTGTTCATTCATCAATTCAGTTCAGATATTATGACTAGATTGTTACTTCGTCAAAACACAGCGTTTATAAACCGTATTGTTCAATATTCAGAAAAAAGCGATGTTGTCCTTCGAGCAGGATATTGAGGAATAATCCTGTAACGTGGTTTGGTATTCATCAACCTATTTACTTCAGAAAAGCTATCAAACAGTCTAAGAATTTCTTGGTTAAAAGTTAAGTCGGCCCTTAGAGTACCAAAGAACACAACATACGTGGTGGAACTATTAAAAGCAAAGAAAACCTACCTTTTCCACCCATTGCACATTCTATAAGGCAATTCACACTCGACTCACGCCCATACTGCATGCCTGTGCCTCGTTGGATACTACAGAACACGTTAGAAAGCGACCTTGCGTTACCTAACTTGCCACTCATGCGAGTTGCTCACTTATACGTACTTTTAAATTCTTGTTGGTTCTACAGGATACCTATCAAGGACGGAATTTAAAGGTTTTCCTTAAGTTGTGTTGTTGTTTATTTACGACTGGAATGCTATGCTGCTCATGCCCTTGAGAACATTCCAGCATATTTTTTTTTACCTGTTTATTATTAATTCAAATATTTACGAGGTTAGAAATGAGGTCTTCACAATGTTATAAAGTTTCATGAATTTAACTTTGGCATTGTCTTATCGCTATTAATGGTGCCTTGGGTTGTACGTTTATTGTTGCTGGACTTATGTATGTTTTTATTATTGTTTGCATGCTGTGTTTTCAATAAAAAAATGAGGAGCTCGTGGCTAAATAATAGCAGCCGCTCGGGTCGATCTTTAGGTTAAGCCGCGCTTGCCTAGGTTGGTCTGTGGATGGGTGACCACCCGTTACATACAGAGTTTCCTCCGTGCCTCGGAAAGCACGTTAAGCCATTGGTCCCAGCTGTCATTGGTAGATCTTTGACAGTCGTTACAGGAGTCAGTGTTCCGAGAGTCTGACAACCAGTCTTACCAAGGGGTATCGCATTACCCAGTACTAACTGGGTGGTGGAGGTCAGATAGGCAATCGCTCCATGTAAAATGCTGATATTCAGATGCATCCGGTTAGACTGGAAGCGGACCCCAACATAGTTGGGAAAAGGCTAGGCAGATGATGATGCTGTGTTTTCAATTATTTAGTTGAAGCCTACGTATTTTAAGCAGAGGGGCTTGCCAGGGCCTTCGCCTGCCGGGGTTGCGGCTTGTTCGAAAGAGATACCGCGGCCCCGGAACGCAAAGGGCAATAGAAGGAACATGGGTGGGTTTTAGTCAGTAAAAGTCTGACACTCCCCCCCGCTCTGGGTGGAGCGAAGTTATTTGATGAAAAAAAGCCTACGTATTTTTCCGAAAAATCAACATACTATTTAAGTCTTTTTTTTTTTTTTTTTTTTTTTTTTTCCGTTGGGAAATCATCCAATGACTTCCCCCGCTCTGGGCGGAGCGGGGGGGCATGTCAGACTTGTACTGACTAAAAGCCACCCATGTTCCTTCTATTGCCCTTTACGTTCCGAGGCCGCGGTATCTCTTTCGAACAACCCGCAACCCCGGCAGGCGGAGGCTCTGGCAAGCCCCTCTGCTTTGCTGACTCTCTTTGAGGCGCGCGTGAAACACGAACGCGCCGTCGACACGGCCTGTCGTCAAACGACGGACGGACGGTGAACTACCCATTGCTCACCGCCCACAGGCCCGCATCTACGGTGGCCGGAAGTCGTCTCGCGGCGCCCGGCGCCCTGGGCGTCTCCCGCGGCGGCTGGGTTGGCCTGATGTTCTCTCCCTCAAACGCCCGGCCACCTCCTTTGCTAGCATTACTGCTTCGCAGAAGGTGGTGACCGCTTCCCATTCCCTCTCGCTCCGGACCATGGCCTGAACCAGGGCCGGACGCGAGAGATCGCCGCCGCCGATCGCCTCCACGAGGGCATACTATTTAAGTCTTACTTAAACATTTCCAAGTTATAAACGATTCACACAAACAACATTATGCACTTTATAATGTGAAATGTTTGAATTTTTTTTTTTTTTTTTTTTTTATCTTGGAACAACTCACACACGGCTATCTGATCCCAAGCTAAGCAGAGCTTGTGTTATGGTAACCAGACAACTGATATACATACTTATATAATTTATAAATACATACATATTATAGATAAAACGATAAGTATGTATGAAATACCAAGCGACCTGTGTCTTCCAAGTGTACCGAGTACTTACTGCTATTTTAAAAGGAACTTATACACAATATTTGCTTTGCTTCGTACACAAGCAAAGTTAGGTACATTGCCATTGGCTCATAAGTCATTGCTACAAGTGCCTACCAGGAAAGCATAATAAACAGCAGTAACTTAACAATTTTGCAAGAAGTGTCAAGTTTCTCCTATGAATTCAGACGCACAAGTTGTTTGGTAATGTGTTAGGTCCAAAACGCAACATAATTTCTCATCAATGTTTAAGATGGGAAACAGTGCATTTTCCTACATACATAGTAAGTTTCTGTTGTAACATCACTATTTAGTTGTACTATTATGGTCTTCACTGGTCTATGTATTATCTGTGATCTCCCGGCGCTCTGCCTCACTTCTTACTGTCATGTCGTACGATGTGTACATTCCTGTGTCTCCTGTCAATAAACCAGTATCATACTTAATGGACATCTTTTATTAAGAATCCAACATAACATGGTGTCAGAAGTCATTTAAGAAGAAGTCATTCAAGAAAAAGTCGAGGTCGTCGAAGAAAATGCCGGACCAAGCGGACGTCAGCCATGATGGTGAGACAAATTTTCAAACACGTGTGAAGCAGTTGAATATTTCGTCAGATACCACGAATAATAACGCTGAATCGTGGAAAAGATGGTGGCAACAACTCGAGCTATATTTGTTAGCCACAGGTCTAGATAAGTCAAGCGAGAAACGGAAAATCGCAATTCTGTTACATTGCATTGGAGAACGAGGTCTCAATATATTCAACACATTTAACCTCAAAATAGACAAGAGCACGCTTGACGAAGTCAAATCGAAATTTGACAAATTCTTCGAGCCAAGAAGAAACGTGACCATGTGCAGGTATTTGTTCTTCACACGTAGGCAAAATAAATCCGAAAGCATCGACGAATTCCTCACGGATTTGGAAAATAAAAGCAAAGAATGCGAGTTTGGCACGCTCAGGGAATCGCTCATCAAAGATATTTTCATTGCAAACCTCAATTTGGACTTGTCACATGTGCGTCAAAGGTTACTGCAAGAACATGACTTAACCTATCAGAGAATGCAAGAGCTAGCGAGGACGCTCATAGTCGCACAGCAGGATGCTGAGAAAATAGTCAAAGGGAGCAGCATCGCCAGTGAAAACGTCATGCATCTCAGTCGGAGGAGCCGTAGTCGAGGAGATGGTCGACAGCGAGCTTCCAGTCGCAAGTCAGCTTCAAGCAGTCGCAAGCCAGCTTCAGGCAGTCGCGAGTCACCTTCAGCTTTAAGCAGCTCGAAGACATGTAGCCGCTGTGGGCAGTCTCATCGCTACAAGTGTCCAGCTCAAGGAGTTCAATGCAGGTCATGTAAATCTTATAATCATTTTGCTAAATTTTGTCTCAAAAATAAAAAAGTCAGTCAGTTGCAATCGTTTAACTCAGATAATGGTAGTCAAGATTATTTCGTAGGTATGCTGAATAGTCAAAGTCATAATTGTCAAAGTCATAATAGTCATTCTCACAGTCAGTCCAGTCAGGTCCTATGTCCAGTCAAAAAGTCACGGTCAGTCACTCAGTCAGACCAGTCAGTCAGTCAGTCAGTCCAGTCAGGTCCTATGTCCAGTCAAAAAGTCACGGTCAGTCACTCAGTCAGACCAGTCAGTCAGTCAGTCAGTCCAGTCAGGTCCTATGTCCAGTCAAAAAGTCAAAAGAAAAAGTGTCAGAGTCTCAATGATGAAATCAGTCACATGTCTGAGGGATTTCACAATAAGGCACAGTCGTCCAGTCAGTCACACAATGGATCATCAGTGGTCAATACTTTGAATCACTCAAAGCAGTCGTGGGAAATTAGCTTATTGGTAGGAGATACCAAAGTCAAATGCATTATAGACTCAGGTGCAGATGTCAATATAATGTCAAAACAAACATTTCAAAATGTTAAAGGTCAAAATAAGCTGTCAAAATTGTCACTTGTCAAATGTCAAATAAATGTCACAGGATTTGGTGGAAAATCCATTCCGATTTTAGGCAAAGTCAACTTAATTTGTAATTTTTGCTTAAACAATAAGAACATTGTTGAAAACATAATGTTTATAATACCAGATATAGAGTGTCCAAATGTCCTTGGTCTCCCAATTTGTGAAAAGTTAGGTATAATAAAACGTGTCTTTTCAGTATCAAAACAAGACTTTTGTGAACAAATTCATACACAATATAATGATGTATTCCAGGGTCTTGGCTGTCTGCCTCCAGTCTGTCATCTAAAACTCAAGCCTGATGCAGTACCATGTGTGGATCCGCCCAGGAAAGTCCCATTCGCATTACAAGGGAAACTGCGTGAGGAGTTGGATCGCATGGAGAAAATGCAAGTCATAGTAAAGGTTACAAAACCTACAGAGTGGGTTAATTCAGTCGTTGTAACAGTGAAAAGTTCAGGTCAGTTACGAATTTGTCTTGATCCCAGAAATTTAAATAAAAATATCATGAGGGAACATTATCCACTCAAGTCAATTGATGAGATTAGGTCTCAGCTCGAAGGGGCTGTATGTTTTTCTCATTTAGATGCATTTTCAGGGTTTTGGATGCTACGTTTAGATGAATATAGTTCAGAATTATGTACCTTTCAAACACCATTTGGTAGATATAAATATTTAAGATTACCATACGGCATAAATGCCTCATCAGAAATATTTCAAAGAGTCATGATGAATTTGTTTGGTGATATAGAAGGAGTTCTAATTTTTATTGACGATATTTTAGTGTATGGTCCAAACGAGTCAATTCACAATGAAAGATTACATAAAGTCATGCAAAGAGCTCGTCAAGTCAATTTAAAATTTAACAAGTCAAAGTGTAAATTTTCACTGTCAGAAGTATGTTTTTTAGGTTATGTCTTCAGTAAAGATGGTGCAAGGGCAGATCTTGAGAAGGTCAAAGCAATTGTCAACATGCCCACACCACAAAATGTCAAAGAGTTACAGAGAATACTAGGTATGATAAACTACCTAGGACCTTTTATAAGTAACCTGTCAGAAAAAACACAAATGTTAAGAAATCTTTTAAAAAAAGATGCAGTCTGGACTTGGGATGAAAATCATAGTCAATGTCTGAGGAAACTGAAGGATGAAATTACAAATTCACCAGTTTTAGCTCATTATAATCCCAAGATTCCATTAGTCTTGTCAGTCGATTCGTCAAAGTCAGCGTTAGGTGCAGTCATTTTACAAAAAAATAAGCCTATAGCATACAGTTCCAAAACTTTAACTCAAACCCAAGAAAGGTATGCTCAAATAGAGAAGGAGCTGCTAGCAATTCAATTTGGTTGTGAAAAATTTCACCAATATGTATATGGTAACAGAGTCACAGTTCATACTGATCATAAACCATTAGTCTATCTGTTTAAAAAACCATTACATGACGTTCCAGCTAGATTACAGCGTATGATGTTAACTTGTCAAAAATATGATTTAGAAGTTATACATGTCCCAGGTAAAGAAATGTTTATATCAGACACTTTGTCAAGAGCCGCCTTGAAAGATCACTATATACCTGAAAATGAATCAGAAATGTCTTGTCATGTCAATCTAATGTATGCTAACTTAGCAATTACAAAAGAATATAGTACACAATTGGCACAGGAAACCAGAAAGGATGAATCCTTGCAATTATTAAAAAAATATTATAATGAAGGATGGCCAAACAGTAAAAACAATGTCAGTCCATTGGTAAAACCATTTTGGAATATTCAAGGGGAAATTCATGTAATTAAAGATTTACTTTTCAAAGGCTCAAAATTAATAGTACCACAGTCTATGTACAAAGGAATGTTAGAACAGATTCACAAAGGTCACCAGGGTATAAACAAATGTTTAAAACTAGCTAAAGAATCTCTGTATTGGCCAAATATGTCAAGTGATATTAAGAATTTAGTAGACCAATGTCTTATATGTGCTAAGTTTAAACAAAGCAATCAAAAGGAACCACTACAAAATTTTGAAATCTGTAAATACCCATGGCAACAAGTAGGTATTGATTTAATGCATTTTGATAGTTTAGTATATTTAATTGTCACAGACTATTACTCAAAATACATAGAAATAGCATTATTAAATAAAAACAGTACATCTCAAAATGTCATTACTCATTTAAAGTCAATTTTTGCACGCCATGGAATACCATTGTCACTAGTCTCAGATGGTGGACCTCCTTTTCAGTCAATCCAATTCAAATTTTTTTTGCAAGAATGGGACATAGAACATGTTGTTACTAGCCCATATCATTCACAGTCTAATGGACAAGCAGAGAGTTCAGTCAAAATTATAAAAAACTTGCTAAGAAAATGCAAAGAAAATGGATCAGATCCATACATAGCATTGTTACAATATAGAAATACAGGTAAAAATAATTTTTCATCACCAGCACAGTTACTCATGTCTAGGAACTTAAGAGATAACATTCCAACATCATATAAGAAGTTAAAGCCAAAAGTGGTAACATTTAAAGATTACAAAGAGTCTGTCAAGAAAAATGATCAAAATAAGTCAAAATACTACAATAAGAATGCCAAGTCAATGTCTATGTTACATCATAATGATCATGTCTATTTTAAGAGAAACCCTAGTAGCAACTGGGAACAAGCTATTGTTAAGCAAAGATTGTCAAATAATAGATCATATGTTGTTGAGGATGTCAATGGAGTTAGGTATAGGAGGAATAGAATTCACTTAAGACATAAATATTCTCATAATTGTGCTAACCCTCCAATGCAATCCAACTCGTCACAAAGGGGAGAGGAAGGTGACAGACAGGAGTCTAGGCATCAAGGATCCTCATCTCAACAATCCTCAAATGTAACAACTAGGTCAGGTCGTATTGTAAAACCTACCAGAAGGTTAATTGAAGAAATTGATTAAGTTAAGTTATAAATAAAGTCATAAGTAAAGTTTAAGTATAATTAAGCATGTTGTCTTGTATAAAGTCAAATAGCATAGCACTTATATTAATTGTCAGTCAGGGGTCTAATTTGAACTCAACAAGGGGGATGTTGTAACATCACTATTTAGTTGTACTATTATGGTCTTCACTAGTCTATGTATTATCTGTGATCTCCCGGCGCTCTGCCTCACTTCTTACTGTCATGTCGTACGATGTGTACATTCCTGTGTCTCCTGTCAATAAACCAGTATCATACTTAATGGACATCTTTTATTAAGAATCCAACATAACAGTTTCAAATACATCATTTAAACCCGGCTTACTCAACTTAGCCTTTTTTTAAATACAAATCAATCCATAATAATTAATGAGAAGCGGGTAATACAGGTCAGTAACATTCCGTGTTTTAGTAAAAACCAAATACAAATTGATAAAGAACACACAGAAGGAAATAATAACGAAAGGTGATTAGTGGTTAATAATGTATGCTGTTACACCGATAGCAACAGCGGTAATTGACCTAATTTGACCACAACTATGTGTTTGTGTTTATAGGCAATACATTTTCTCGAAACTAAGATTACCGTAACTAAGGATTTGTTATTAATTGATCTATTAAAAACTCTTAAAAATCAGAGCCGTTAAATATTCTCTATAATAAAACTGTTTCTGTAATACGAAATTCAAATACGGGAAAGAAATATTTGCATCATCATCTATTGACAACTCACACATCACACGTAATAATACTTCGTTAGATATAAGCTCCACTTTCCATCAGATATAATTGGTGCAACATTCCATAGTAATGACGTAATCTCCTGCGGCGGTTCTCATGAGCTCAACATAGAGCATATATATACTTACATGGTCTATTACTGATTCATCTCGAGGGATTGGCTATTAAATCATTTAAGCTCGAATTTCCAGTTGCGTACATTGACGACTTGCTTGTTTTTTGTATTTTGTAAATACACAGTTCCATCATCTGCCTGCCGCAGTCCTATTCCACTTTTTCTTCTAATTTTGCCTTTCAGATGTCACGGCATCCTTCTCTTTCATATCAATTCTCACACAATGTATTAATCACGCTCTTAGTAATATGTACTTTATCCCAGCCCTCCTCATGACGACGTATCCATACCAAGACAAACGATTCCCTATAAATACATTGAATGACTTTATGAAGCATTGTAGTATAAATAAAATTTAATACAATGACTACATGAAACATTGCCTAATGAGGAATGGATGCATTAAAATATTAGGTGATCGTGGGTGTGCGCCCACGGTCCTTGTAGCGCATTCACCCTCCGCAGTTCAATGAACACAAGCTTTTGCGCAACAACGGAGACAGACATCCAAAAAACTAAAGGTTTTTTTAGCACTAACCAAACGTGATCAACAACGCCATTTCAGACTTGCCTGTCGTTACATAAGAAAGAAAATAGCGCAGATTCTTGCGAGATGAGATAATCAAATGTGTTGTTGACCGTATGACAACAAAAAACTAGATCGAAATAGGAGCTGTATTTTTTGTTGAACAATGCGTAACATTCGACGGTTTATTGTTGCCTTTTACGAAGCTGAATCAGAATTTAAAACAAAACAGCGATATATCAAAAGAAGAGTAAGGATACTTTTTATAAACCGTAGTGTAAATAAACAAAGCTTACTGTCCAAAACAGAAACAAACTCTGCACTAAAGCATGGTTGTAATCATTAAAACAGTCATCAAAGCCGCGCGGGTGGGCGCCTAGAGCTGGCTGCTACCGAATGACTAACCAACCAACTAGGAAAGCCCCACTGGTTATTATAAACTTCCATTGAACGAGGATCCCCACACATATGGTTGGGTTAATAGTTGAATTTAAAGCGTGGGTCGTTCACCTCGTAAGCCAATGGATGGTAAACATTAAAAAAATCTCGCCGACTCTGAGGAGCACCAAAATATATTCTAGAACGTTTCACACAGGTACGTACACACCTTTGATTGAAACAAAACAGGATCTTGCTTAAATGTTTTTCGTTGAGTCCTTGAAGTAATTGCTTTTGTATTAAAATCATACAACGCAGTGCTGAGGTCGATGCCTTCTACGATTTTCTTTTATGTTAAGAAGCTTTTTAGGTGTATATAAGAGTAACATCAAGAAAATGTTTGGTTTTCGCACATCTATTTCTATTTTAGCATACTCTATAACCGTATTTTGGCCAACCTAAACTGCAAGAAACCAGGATAAGTCTTGTCAATCTGTACAACTGATTTTTTTGCTTGGTAACGTTGAGTAGGTATGTGCTTCTGTAACTATAATGAAAAACTTCGTTTACCAGACAATATTCTCAACATTGTAGGTATTCGTAAGTCAGCTGGATCTTTTGTTTGTTCCAAAGCGAGGAAGCCGAGTGAACTGTGTTCAAGTGGGAGCTTTAAAATACCAGGACAGCATAACAATTAGGCTCTAGTGTTGAAGTTATGAATGAACTGTTGTAGTACTGATGTGTAAACGGGGTTAGCAAGGCAGACATAATCTTGGAAACGATATTCCTTTATTGATAATATTCTAGTTTAATTTAAATTGCCCAAGACGAATTGATTAGAAACGTTGTTTATATTATTTAGTTATGTAACGTCTGAGCTGACTAGGTACTTATTTTTTGCGTAAAACCCGTTTGTTTTTTTTAACATAACGTTTATTCAAATTAGGTAGGTAATTTACAGAATTTTAAACAAAGCATTGAAATACGTCATTTGAGAAATACATATTCTTGAATACAAAATATTCTCAAAAGAAACAAGAATAGCATAAACACATTATTTTAATTTTGACTTGTTTCCTGAGTCCTGAGCCTGAAAGGTAGGTAGATTTAGCATGACTAAGTAAGATACAAGAGACGTTTGAAATTAACAAGAAACGTAGCGGTATACCATACAAAAACATGAATGAAGGAAATACTTATTCCGTCGCTCCGTAAGTTTGAAAAACTGATCTGCTGGATGATGTAAACAACGCCATGAATGTTGATAAAGGGTCAAAATTGGTCAAAATGTTATGTTACAATATGTACATAATTTGCATTACCATTGTATGTATTTAACGAAATATCGAAATTTGGAGTTTCTGTTAACGTTGGGAAATGTCAGGCCATCCTCATTGGTAGCTCGCACTATTTGAGAAATGTGAACACGAGTCAACTTACACCACTGATGTATGAGAATTCAGTCATTTCTTTCTCACCTCACGTAAAAGACTTAGGTTTATATATTGACGACTGTTTTAGCTGGAATAAGCACGTGGCTCAAGTGAGCCAGAAAGTTTCTCACTGCGGTCTCTCTATAGATTCAAGCATTTTCTCCCATCTAGCACTAAACTCATTTTTGTACAGTCTCTTGTGCTTCCCATTATCGACTATGCTGATGTTTGTTATTCTGATCTAACCCAGGAACTTCTCAATAAATTGGATCGTCTTCTTAATAATTGCATTCGCTTTGTGTTTGGCCTTCGTAAATATGATCACATCTCTTCCTTCCGTACTCAGCTTAAATGGCTGCCTATACGACTCAGGAGGTCCCTCAGATCTCTCAGTATGCTGTACTCTGTCATGAATGATCCGTATGCTCCTGATTATTTAAAAACTTATTTTAAAGTGTTGGGCAGTTCTCACAGTCGTAACCTTCGGGCTTCCGAAAATCTTCTCCTCCAAATTCCTTTACACCGCACCGATTTTATGTCCAAATCATACGTAATTTCAACAATCAAGCTCTGGAACGCGCTACCCTTTGGCATTAAAAAAGCTGAAAGTAAAACTTTTAAAAGAAAAGTTCGTAACCACTATTTAGGTCCGTCTGTCAATTAAAAGTCATTGTAATTACTGTTAAAGTTCTCGTTTTTATCTATTTAAAAAAGTATATATTAGTTTATTTGATATGTATATGTGTATTAGTATCCGTATAAAAATATATGTTTTCGTAAAAATAGTTTTAAATATTTTATGTATTTTTTTGTACCTTATCACAATGTCGTCATATTTTACCCAAAGGTTGACTGGTAGAGAATGCCATGGCATTAAGTCCGCCTATGTACCACTATTGTACATGAAGTTTAAATAAATAAATATCCCCGCAGAATTTGACAGATTGCCGACACCTTTTCTTTACAAATAGCACTGTTAGATACATTTACGAAGATGATTGCATACGTCAGTACTGCAACAGACAGATCTCCGACGCTATCAAAGCGTGGCATTAGGCAACGGCATCTGCGGAAGGGGCAAACCTTCGCTTGCATAACGTAAAGCGTGACTAATGCAACCGTAGCGTGCGTAGGAGATAGAATAAGGTCGTTCGAGGTTATCATGTGGATATCATCAGCTAACGTCCGCGTGTTGCAGAACTATACAATTATCACACTACTTGGAGCTTTATCTGTAAGAGTATATGCTGTATATACGTATGAAATGCCTTACGAAGAGACAATTATTTGATTATGTGTAGCTGGAGTAGTATGTGAAACAAAGACGGAACACGAATACTCATAAGGAGTTAGAATAAAAAGATGAATTACTTAATTCAACTGACTATTACGACTAGCTCTTTGTTTTAAACGTGTTCGCAACTTCACAACTACGCTAAAATAATAGTGATACAGATACTGAATGAATGAAAGGAGCGTTCATTATCCATTCACTCAATCATTCATGTCATTCAACTCTGCTCGAGGCCGTGTGTTGCATTGAAAGGCCCATTCAAGGTTTTATACTGATATTTGTAGGTACCTTTGTTATGAATTCCTGGTACAATTTACAAACTATTGAAACATGTGATGGAGATAGAAGATGCGTAATAGCTGTATGAGCCGCAGAAGAGCGATTTGCAGACTCTTGTGTGTCACTCCTCATTACAAACAACAATGGATTAAAAAGCTTCCGGTGTTTACAACTATGGGCAGTATTATCTGTTAGCACTCATGTGATCCTGGTAGAATGCATTTGTGACGTCAATGAAGTAATGACAAATTGCTTGGCAAGATGTTCAATAACACCGAAAGTTATATAGATCTAAAATTAACTACGAGGCGCACGTTTCGTAACACGTAATTATTATAATTTACATCTTATCACTCACTGTATCAAATATTTTTGGGACGCACGCGTTCTTCTTTACATCATTAGTTTTACGATAGTTTTAGGTCAGGCAGTAATTAACAGAGTCCAAATTAGGATATCACACACAACACAACATGTGTTCAACAATGGAAGTAGCGATGGAACATGTTTTTGTAATGAGTCACTACTGTGTCTCATTACGGTGCATCTGACATTGTACCGACCATTACTGCTCATATAACCCCACCATTAGTTTCAATTGATGAATTACGATTTTGTCTGCATCTTATAAAGGGAAACCTTTAATTTAGACTGATGGGTTGCCAGTATAAATAAATAAACAAACAAACATTGAAAGACAGTGGGCTTTATTGGATCAGAATCCTTACTAATATTATAAAAGCGAAAGTGAGTTTGTTTGTTTGTTACCTCTTCACGCTTTAATGGCTCAACCGATTTTGATGAATTTTGGTACAGAGGTAGTTGGGAACCAGGAGACGGATAGGCTATTTTTAAAAAAAGAGTGGGATATGAGGGAGAAAGAGGGAAGAAACGGGAAAACTTAGCGTTGCTATTACATATCAATAAGGCGCTAGCGAATTTAACGCGAGCGAAGCCGCGGGCAAAAGCTAGTGTAAACATAATTTGGGACATTTTTACTTTTAGTTGATGACTCGAGTTATTCGCAATAATCGTAAACATACGATTGTTTTCGGTCTAAATGCAATCATAGTTATTGTCATCACCTTGTTGATATCCTTAGTCATACAACAGACAGGTTCACCTGATACTGATACTGTCAGCTTGTATAGCGCACCGTTGGGCAAAGACCATTTTCCCCATGACTTTTTCGATCAGGGTCGTTACTGGTCGTTAGTTTAATCCCGCTCGTCCCACCATCGTCAAAAGGATGAACTAGTAATTTAAAACCTAAACCAAGTCAAGTCCAGCTTAGCCAAAACAAAAAACAAGATCAAAAACAAACAAAGAGCATTCATAAAGAAAGACCCAAATATAAATCCCTTCCCACTCACTACAGTCTTAATAAAGTACAGGAAAATCATAAATAGAATTCAAAAGCTCTTATTTATACTACGGAAGGTAATTACTTTGAAAAGAAAAGTTCCAATTAGTAAGCACAGAGCCGTACAAGTAATCATAGGTTGATAGTACTTTCGTCCTTCCTACCCCCGCTGAATGAACAGACGAGAGAGGGGGTTGTTAGGGGGAGAGGGCTTCAACGTACACACAATTATTAGTCTCAAGGTGAAGGACTCGTAGTATACCGTTACATTTCCCCGCTTCGTCAATATTTAAACTACCTGCTTTACATCACAAATAACATAGCGTCCAGTTATTTTTTTCTGAAGTTTTTTGCCGTGACGCCCACTGGGAAGTATCGTATCGAATTATTGCAAGACGATATTCCAATGTTACTTTATTTTGTGTATTAATTTCCATATTCTTGTGTAACTGTCGGGTCAATGATATGTTTTCACAACGAACAAATATCTATTACATAGCTGAGAATAATTATAATAAATAGTAAAGTAATATAAACTAATATTATAAAGAGGTAAAGTTTGTGAGTTAGTAAGGGGTAATCTCTGGGTCTAATGAACTGATTTTGAAAATTCTCTTACTAATAAGCCACGTTATTACAGGAACGCGAATGCCGCGCGGAGAATTATAGTTTATGATAAAATAGCTACTTAGGTTGCGGGTTGTTCGAAAAAGACACCGCGGTCCGGGAACAAAGTGCAAAAGAATGAACATGGGTGTGATTTAGTAAAAAGTCTGACACTCCCCCCGCTCCGCCCAGAGCAGAAGTTATTTGATGATTTCCTATCCGTAAAAAAAATTACACAGGTATTCACTACTACTATTTCAAAATAATGAAAACCTGTTGTATTGCATTATTATTCCTTTTGCTCTGGATGGTAACTTTTCTGCTCAATAGTCTATTTCCTTTATCATTAGGAACTTCTACCCAAAAGTGAGTCAGTCATTATTGGCACCAAACCAATAATTTACCAGGCTTCCATAAAAACGAAGAGGTGTATTTTAGCACAAACCTGTGAGTATTCTGGCGAGGGTGGTCTGGGCGGGTACTTGGACGCCATGCGCGCGCCGGCTCCACAGCCCTGCACGGCCGCAGGCTCATCCTCCGGATAATACAAGTGCACGAAATCCTCCGTGTCCAAAAACGTATTGATCAGCATAATCCACACGATATAAACACTAACTAATAAATAATTTAACGCAGTCTAACAGATCAGACTTTACGACCACTATGCACTAGTTTAAATTTAAATCACTGTAATAGGAAGCACGCCATCGTAACGCATCGGATTTGTAACGTTCCATGTTTTGAGTCCTCATTGAATATCTGGATATGTTAAATAATAAATAAGTTAATACATTCACTACACTTGTATAAATATAAATTCACATTTGCACCGTTCAACCGCACACTTATCTGGTAAAAATGGTGTTATTTGGTTATTTTTATGTTGACAGTCATCGTTTTTGACGCTACTATTATGGTTGTTATCGCAACTGAAAACGAGGCCTTTCGGTCGCTTATCTGTGACGACACAGCTGTTTAAAGGCCACCAGCGAATGTATGGGCATGAATATTGCTTATCTTTAAAAAGTGACAAAAATATCTACAAAGATAATTTTATGATACACCATCGAGCTACTAATACTTGAGATAGCAAGAGTTTGATATGTTACTACAACTCCACGTTGTTTTATTACCCGAGCCGAACCTTAAACAACTAAAAAGTACGTAATACGGGAATATTTCCAAAAAACATTGGATATTTATTTGCACTGGCAACTTAATACGTGTTATTACTGAAGTAATGCGATGTAATATGGCGCTCAATGCTCATTACGTTACGTTTTAACGGATAATAATTACAGCAGATAAAACAACATAGTAACGAAATGCACTTTTGATAATATGATGTGCAATAATTTAAATACGTATGAAGCACACTTTATGTAATGTGGTGATTGTGTTATTGGAAAGGTCAATGATGACCAGAGAACTGTAGAATTGTATTGGGTCACAAAAAATGGACAGATACGTCCTTAAAAAATAGGACAATATGTACTGATTAAATTATTCATCATTTCATCACCAAAAGAAAGTCGTCAAGTTGATAAGAAATCTAATATTGTAATGGAAAATACGGAATGACTTGACAATTCGTTTGTGTTTACTTGTTTAGGTATTCCCTAAGATAAGTAAGTATTCTTGGAACACAAAGAGCATGTTTTGATTAATCACGAGCTAATAATATGTTCTTGGCTTCTTTAATACATTCTCAACTACATAATGTTTAGATTAAATACAGGGGCACTTACAAATCATTGGATGTTATTCAGGGGGTGAATGTACACTTTGTACTCTTGTCTTTAGTATGGGTGCTATTTTAAATATATTTGTTTTGGTCAGAGTTAGTAGTATCGTTAAATTTGAGCTGAAAGATTGCCAATTGATTGAAATACTGTATAATCTTTCTCTTCAAAAGGAGTAGCGGGAACAAAAAAGAACGCCTAAGAAGTAAGACTAAGAGGCAGCTGATGTTCAAAACAATTTTATTATGTACCAGGGCGACATAGTAGCTCAAGAGGTCGCTAAATGAAATTCGAATCTAGCCGTATTTACCGCTAATAGTAGTGTCATAAACATAGTAATTAATGACTGAGTGATAGACACACATATTTTAGGTCATGCGACCGATCGTGCGGGTATGAAGGTTCAATTGACGTCATTCATTATAATATGGCGCTTGTTTATAGAAAACTGTCTGTGTTGTAATGCGAGATTGTTTCTTGGTAAATTAACGTACCTAATTAAGTAAAATCCTCAGCTAAAGGCACATAATAAATAATAGTACTAGGTACGTACTCAAGGTAAGATTATGTCATTAGACGTCCAAGATCATCCATTCTTGAAAATTTTAATTTCTAAAATGGAAACATAAAAACTAAAGATAAAGAAAAAAAACTTAACGAAAGAAGTATCTTAGGATGGACATAACTAAATTACCCTCATGTGATCAATAAAGATCCATCTATAAACAATTTTAATATTCAAACGAAAAACATAAAGGCGCATAAGGCATATTAAAACGTCTAAGTAATAAACATTGCAACAAAGCAGAGAGTGACGCCACTAGATGCAGTCATGGTTTTTAAAAAAAGATACAACTATCACCTAATGGCCACTCGGTAAAGTCGTTAGTAATCGTATAGACGATTTAAAAAGCTGTCAGACAGAATTTGAGCCGCCTGATTATCTCAAGGTAAAACACTTGCTTTTCTTATTGTTCCAAGTATCTTTTGTTTCTTGTCAATAGTATCTGTTATCGCAAGCAAATAATGCATGCGTTATTGATACAATTCAAAGTCGAATAGGTCCATTGACCTCAATGGATATGGGATCATCCATTCAAACAACTACTTGCGTCAATGCTAGAATGGGCATTTTCCACAAACTAGCAATTCCAAATTTAGTTGGTTAAAAATTGGTTTAGGAGTTTGTCACTAGTGTGACAATGCGTTTAGTGATAAAATTCCCAACTAGCCAAGAAATGAGGAGTATATTCAACAATTTTTGACTACAGAATGATGGTAATGTCTGTGCCTGTCTATCCACAGCGACAATACGAAGAAGAATTTAAGTACCATCTAAGAAAGACTATCTTAGTAATCCGTCAGATTGTAATGCTGATTATATTAAAGCAATATAACACAAAAGACTAGTACCGTGGAAATAATGTAGAAGTCTAGCTTGTAGACATTATTAAATTACTTGATGCTTTTGGGTCTCTCCGCGACTGTGTTCAATAAGCATATCTAAGTCATTTGAAAAACAGGCTCATGGATACCAGTTTGTTGACAATACAATTCAAATTCAATTCTATTATTATCATACAATTAAATCTGTTTCATTGTGATGTAACTAGATTACGATACATTTCTAGATACATCAATATACATGAAAGTTTTAACACTGGACATTTGATTTCCATTCAATAAAGTTAGTGGTCACCTTTTCCTTTTCTTCCATTGTTGTAAAGTAAATCTGGTGAATGACAACGAGGAAGATTTTTAGAATTTAAATGATAATTTAAATTGAAAACTGCACAATAACGCTTTCCTTTTGAATACATAAAGCTCTTTTTAAATATATGTACTAGGATCCGTGACGATAACGAGAACTATAGTATTGCAAATCTTATAAACGTTGAACGGATGCTTGCTCCACTTTCAATACGCTGCGACGAGGGAAAGAATGCGGTCACCGGCGCCTACCGAGTGATCGACACATCTTGAAAATTATACTGTCCTGGTACGTGCATTAATAGTACAAGATAACAATAGCAATTGTTAAAAAAGCAAAAATGGGTTCTGTTGAAAAAAGTGTCAATGAAAATGTAAATGACGCTGCACGACACGAATTTAAGATAATAGATCTCCGTGAATCCAATTAAAAGAATCGAAGTACTTACTTCAACAAGGCCTTTTGAAAGACTAATAGCAATTATTCCAAGATAAGTTTTTTTTACTGTACAATACGAAGTTCTTGCGCGAGTTGCAACATCAAATGGCGTGAATAATTCCACTGAAGAAGTAAGCGCGCTGTCAGTTGTTGGTTACAAAACACTTAAGTGAGGTCAGTAAAAACATTTATCGACAAAAAACATTTAACTTTACGTATGTAGTAATTAGACAATAATACCATATTTGTAAACGTAGCCGAACATTTTTGCGCAATTGAGAGGGGGAGATTTGGAAACGGCATCATATAATTTCGGAAAACAGCGATTCAAGAAGGAAATATAGAGATTTACAAAGAGCATTTTAATTAAATCAATAGAAAGACTCGAGTAAAGCGGTCGCGTATCACATTCCTGAACCGCAAACTAGCGTAGTTGTCGCCGCTCGCCAGCATTCTCAAGTTACTTACGACAAACATGTTTTTACATCCAACAAATTAAATTTTCACACAAAATGCACTCTTAGGTCTTAGAAAACACGGTATTTTAAGTGCAGGAAAATTTACTTGGATGTGTGTTAAGACATTTTTGTTGCGGTTTGTTTTACGGTTGGACGTAACATGATCCACTACGTTCGAATTGACATGCAGTTTTGTACTTGCGTAATTGCGTAACATTAATATTCTTGCAACCAGGAAAACATGGAAATTATAAACGATAAACTACATCTGAGGAGCGAAGGGGGAAATCTAGAAACAGTAGAACAAGGAACAAAATGTGAATCAATCCTTAAAGTAAAAAAAAAACCAAAGACAAGTAAATAAGTCAGAAAGAAAACAAGGAAGTAACACAAGCAAACGATATAGAATGATAATGTAAATATTTATCATGAGAAAGATACAAGTCATAATTATTCGCCATTAGTGGGCCAAGGTCTGCTTCCGCAAAACCACGTCAAAGATATGGAAATAGCGGTAAGACTGAAGATAAAACTGTTTGCTCAGACTCCAACTGCTGATGATGTCGAGTTTTCTAGGTACGACATAGAGAAACGAATGATAAATACACACAAATGCAAGCGGATATCGGACGCTGTTTGGTTCGTTGGCGACCTTCTCGCACATTCACACAATCCGCTGATGGATGATCAAATTGATTGGACCTCTCATTAGACACGGTCCGCGGCAATCGTCCGTCACAACTCACGAACTGTGATGACAAGACTTTCCGTACTCTTTGTATCTTTTCATTTACACAAGCTCCTTCAAGGTGACTTGCAAAATCTATATTTAGATCTACTTGAAATTATGTGTGGACTTGCTTTGTGCAATGTTTCTGGCTACTTGCGGCGAAGATTTTGCGAAACGTTTCAATTCCAGCGGCTCAAATAGCCAAGCATCGCGTGCTTAAATGTTAAATTTCAATCAAGTGTCAACTGTGACCAATCCGGCGCGATTCACAAGACAAACAAACGGTTATTATTGGCTAACTCGACTCGAGCCGGTCGTACAAAAAATTATAAACATCCTTGACAGTTGTTTACCACTGTAAATGGGCTTGTTAGTATGAAGGAGGATAAGAACCTCCATTCCGTTATTAATGCACATTATATTACATTCATTACATTTATCTAAATAGAAAGAAGGACTATTACCAAGTCATTACGTGGCACTTTGAAAAGAAATTATGACTTCAATAACTGTTAGAGAACCAGTAATACTACAATGACCTATTCCTTGAATTACTATCGTTTAATTGAATTTAAGTCAGCTTCAAAGCGCTTTTCGATTGATAAATGGCCAATGTATCAAAAGCTATTAAAGATAATGCTATTATATTGCTTTTCCAAGAAGTAATAGAAGTCTCAAGTATTAACACAAGACATAAATGGAATGAAACATGAGATCGGTCCGGTACAATGTATTTAAATATATTATCTAGGCAATTAATTTTCCTCGGTGAATATACTAGACGTATGGCCTATTTGATGGTGAATTATCGCCATAGCATCCATAATCATCGTGTCATTTTCCTCGCAGTGGGGTTCTTTCAAGTAAGAGCTTCGCATTATTTGCAGTCAAGAGATGTAGTTTCCATTTTCTCCTGTGGGTGTCATGGAAGATTTATTTGTTTCTTCTATGTTTAATGGACGATGGTCGTGTCTTGATGATGATGATGATGATGATAGGACTCCATTATCCGCACGTAGACTCCCATTCGGTCCGTTGTGCGTGGGGGTCCTGGCTAACATAGCCAGCCCAACTCCGCCCAGAAGCACAGAAGTTTCCTGGGGACTTCACAGGCTTCGCGGAGCGACCTCACTGTTCCGAGGATTTGTTCACGTTGAGAAGCCACAGCGTCGCATTCCAGGATGACGTGGGCTGCTGTTTCCTCGGCGCTAAAGCAGCCTCTGCATAGAGGACTGTCTGTGGCGCCTGTGTTAAAAAGGTGTTTGTTTAAGGGGCAGTGGCCCGTAATTGTCCCTATCATTATTCTGAGGTTGTTCCTACTAAGGCTGAGAAGTCGTTTGGTTAGTCGCGGATAGACCTTAGGCATGGCCATTTTAGACTGCCTGCAGTCTGTTGCCCGTGACCATTTGTTGTTGTGTAATTCTGTGGATCTTTGGCGAATCCACGATCGGAACAGAGAGAAAGGTAGGGGGAGGAGTGGATACGGGCCTAGCACTACCATCTCAGAACCTCTCTTTGCGAGTTCGTCAGCAGCGTCGTTGCCAAGGGATCCACTGTGCCCTTTAATCCACTGGATTGTGATTCGATTTGATGTCGATATACTCTCCAGGGCGAGGTGACACTCGAAAATTAGTTTGTTGTTTGTTTGCTTGTTTTCTAAAGCTTTAAGCACGGCTAAGCTATCGGATATGAATCTAATACCATAGTCGTGTATTCCTAACCGCCTTACGGCAGTCGCAGCTTCTGTCAAGGCGACGCATTCGCATTGAAAAATGGAGCTGTGTGTGCCTAGCGGTATGTGGAAGTTAATGTTGAGGTCTAGGGAGTGTACGCCAGCCCCTGAGCCGGATTGTGTTTTAGAACCGTCTGTGTAAATGCGTACTTCGTGGACACCTGACTGGTCTCTTTCCTCCTCTATTGTTTGAATGTTGTATTTTTTGTTAAACATGGGTTGATTTGGTGTCCTATCACACGGGGCTGCGATGAGAGGTTGATACTCGATCGCCCGGTCCAGGATGTTAGTGTGGGGACTGCTGTGGTTTTTGCCCCATATGCCTAAGTGCATTAGCCTGATGGCAGCGAGAGCTGCCTCCTGCTGTATGTAGAGGTCGAGGGGAGTTATTTGGAGGGCAATCTCCATTGCCGCAGTTGGCGTGGTTCTCATGCAGCCTGTGATAGCTGAGCAGGCGAGTCTTTGGAACCGTGCGAGCTTGTTGGCGGTGGTCGAGAGTTCAGTTCTCGGCCACCAAACTAGGGCACCATAAGCCAGCATTGGCCTAATCACGGCTGTGTAAAGCCACAGCGTAATTTTTGGAGAGAGCCCCCATTTGTTTCCTAACATTTTTTTGCATTGGTATAGGGCGATTGTGCATTTGTTGAGTTTATGGTCAAGATGCTTGTTCCAGAGGAGTTTGCTATCAAGGACCACTCCCAAGTATTTGACCTCTTCTTTGAGCGTTGATTCTGAGTTAAAAAGCTTTGGTAGTCTGTGGGGTCCGAGGACCCTCTTGTTAGTGAACATTATTAATTCTGTTTTTGAGGGGTTAACCGAGAGTTCATGTTTTGCACACCAGCCCTCGATTATTCTAAAAGCTTTTCTCATGAGGTCGCATAAGACGCCTTCAAATTTCCCAGATATTAGGATTGCTATGTCATCTGCATAACCAACCGAGTAAAGACCGCACGCGTTGAGTTCCTTAATGAGCTCATTAACGACTAAATTCCACAGTAGTGGTGACAGCACTCCGCCCTGTGGGCAGCCTCTACATACGATACATCGTGTGGTGGTGTTAACAGTAAATTGAATAGCGCGATATTTTAACATGTTATTTATCCATTCTATAAGCGTTTGTGCGACTCCATGCTCGGCCATTGCCTGGCTGATGCTGGAGAAGTTTGTTTTGTCGAAAGCCCCTTCTATGTCGATAAAGGCGCCCAGGGTTGGATTTTTGATTTTTAGAGCATTACCTATACGCGAAACTACGCTGTGTAGTGCTGATTCGGTTGATTTGCCTGCACAATAGGCGTGTTGGTTGGGGTGTAAAGGTTTTGATATTGATATTTGGTTTCTTATCTTCCTGTCCCCCAGCCTCTCCAGTGTTTTTAGGAAAAACGACGTAAGGCTAATGGGTCTAAAGGACTTGGGTTGGGTGTAGTCACCCCTACCAGGTTTTGGAATGAAAATTATTTTTACTTCGCGCCATTTCAGGGGGATGTAGCGGTGAGCTAGGCAAGCTTGGAAAACCATGACTAGGTAGTTAGCTAGTAAGTCTCCGCTCCATCTAAGCAGAGCAGGGAAGATACCATCCATGCCTGCTGCCTTGAAAGGTAGAAAGGTGTTGATTGCCCACATTATTTTATCTTTGTCAATTACTTCTGAGGCTACTTCCCAGTCTATGCTGTTAGTGGCCCTCTCCCTATGCGGTTCCCAGGTTCGCTCGGTGGCGATCTGGCAATCCGGGAAGTGAGTTGCAAGAAGTAGCTCGCTTGTTTCTGTGTCGTTTTTGGTGTAGGTGTTGTCCGCTTTTTTTAGGCAGCCTATTGAGTGGTTTGTCGCTTGAGCGAGACAGTTCTTAACCCTCAGTGCCTGGTTGTTATTTTCAATGTTAGTACAGAAACGTCTCCAGCCGTTTTTACCCCTGAGACGTATTAGTTTTTTGTAGGTTCTACGAGTTTTGGTGTAACGGTCCCAGTCGTCGGGCGAACGTGTGTTCATGGCCCTGTTGAACAGTCTTCTTAGCCTGCGGCGGTGTCTTTCTAAATCGGGACCCCACCAAGACCGCCTGACTCCCTGCCTAGGTACAGTGAGTGGACAAGACTGTTCGTAACTAGAGAAGAGAATTGATGTGATGTTATCTACATGTTGGTCTATATTTGTCACAGTTATTTCCGCCGGTAGAGGGTCTAACTTTCCTAGCTCGGCATTGACTAGTCTAATGAACTTAGATTTGTCTGTATTTCGAGGAACCCTTATTGGCTGTGGTTTAGGTAAGTTATAGTTTATAGTAAAACGGATCCACCTGTGGTCTGAGCATGATACTTCATTTGATACATGCCAGTCAAGTACGGAGTTGGAAATACCTGGTGTTACTATAGTTAGGTCTATTATTGTTTGCGATCGTACGTTAATGAAGGTTGGTTCTGAACCTTTGTTAAGTAAGATAAGGTTGTTGCTAAGAATAAATTCAAGCATTCCCTCACCTCGGTTGTTGGTTTTAGCATTACCCCAGATGGTCGTGTCTTAATATTCCATCTTTAGAATTAAGCTGACCGCTTATTGAAAATCAGAAATAACTGACCGCATCAAATATTATAGTCTCTCTCTAAGGTGGGCGGGAGCTGATTTTCCCGATAATTTAGATACACGTCATAGCATCTGACACAGTGAACAACAACCATACGATTGTTTGTCTCAACCAAACAAAGAAGTATTCGTTCGGAAAAATGTATTTGTTCAGCTGTAAGACCTACAGTGATTTGAAGTAAGTAAACAATATCGTACAACCAATAATCACCAGTCCTCTTATAAATCACTTACAAGACAGCTAGCGGTCAAGCTAGTACTTTATCGGTACCTTTTCAGTTTAATCCAAACCAGTACATTACCGGTGACCGGTGTGAAGGTCTGAATTATATCCATTTTGCAGCAGAAAGTTGTCGGCTAGAACCACACTTAAATAAACTACCGTTATCGGATAAAGTACAAGGGAAATAAATCAAGTCAATTTTCACCTTAATCTGTCTAAGGACAAAGCTCGGACCTTATTCAATGAGGCTATATTATTCACCTTTCCCCAAGTGCTTACGGCTAGAAATCTAGTCTCGGTACAATAACAAGCAAACTGTAAAATAGTTATTTATACTTTATTGCAGCATAAACAGTAACAGCTATATAAATTAAATCAGGAACTGTCAGTTAAGATATTCTCAGTAATTTTATGACAAAAACAGAGTTTATTATGCATTGTACCTCATATATTTTTAAAGGCTAAACGGACGGAACTACTCAAATGACATTAAAATAAATGTCAAGGCTTTCGAACAGATTAGATCTCCTGAAAAAGAGACAAGATTTAAAAAATAGGTTAGAAAGTTGGAACCGTTAACGCTTTGCAATTAATGAAGTAGTTTCAAAACAGCACGAGCTGTGAAATCTGAAGGTAAAGTAAACTTAGAAGAAAGCTGTTGTTGACAGATAACTTATTGAGGACGCTAAGAAAGTTTTATAACGTGAACTTGGTCCGAATGTTTAGGATACAAGAAAAGACGTGACTGGAATAATGATTTTTCAATCTTATTGCTACAATTAAAGTTAACCACCTTAAACATTCAAGAGATCCAGAGAACAGCATGACTTCAATAAGTTCATTCATTCTATTTATATTCTAATTAGATATAAATAAAAAAATGATCAAGCTCTTTAAGAAGACTGAATACTGAATGAATGAACCAGAGCATAATTAAAAGATAACCGTTAAATATAATGACTATGAGCAAGTTATCTATAATCATATTCAATCACACAATACATCCCAAACATCGAGATACCAAACAATGATTCGTCATCGTTGAAAAAGCCAGCGCGGTACAAATATACGTCCATTGTGATTAACCCAAATGTAGATCCGACCATATGACTCAAGTTATAAGAGCAAGGTCTTTCCCAGGCGGCCTATATAGACGACCTTGCCGTACACTTGTCAGATTCCAATATAAAGTCAGTTGAAAAAACATCTGAATAAGGAACTTTGAAAGTTTTATCAGGGGATTAGGTCTCATGAAATTGTCTTCAATGTTGTTAACATAAGTATATTCTTACTTGAGTCAATCTATTTTTAGTACCATCGTGTTCTACTTTCCGGAAGACTTATCAATGAACAAGCACTGCATGGTTTCTAAGAATAGAACAGATATTGAATAAAATTTAATCGACGGTGTTGGACAGTATAAAGGATAACGTTTTGAATAAATTAGTTTGCGCGTAAAATAATATACGATTTCATACAATGGGCGGTAACAAAAGCATTATCAAATTAAGATACTACGACCAAGTGCATACAGCTTGTCACTCACACTAGGAGCGGAGATACTAGCATTTATGTAACGAAGCTCGTGAAAGCCGACCAATCGCGTTCGAACACGCCGCCGCCGTCGCCGACGAGCGCGTCGTAACGCGGCACATACAAACAACCAGTCATGTGAGCCGCGTCCAGGCGCCTCGACCATGACCTTCACCTGTGCACGCCGATGAATCGCTGTAAACACAATTACTATGTACACAAACCAAACACTAGTAAGCGCAACAAAGGGCTATAAATAAAACGAGAGAAAAAATAAAAGATCCCATTAGCAAACTGAAATTTGCACAATGTATTGAACGGTTGTTTGAATTTTCAGACAATGAGACCAGTGACGTTATGGTGGGATTTCAATTTGCAAACAGAGTCATAATCTGAAGTACATTATGAGGAAAGCACGAATTTAAACGTTTGTGAATGGCAAATGATATTACAAGGTCTTGGTATAAAGAGATTTAATAAGATGATAACTTTGAGATGATAATAATGCAGAGGGTAAAAATAAAAGAAGTTAATTATGTAAATCTAGGAAGCGGTTGAATATTTAATGATTGCTCCTATACAAAGGTAAAGACTTAAAGAGACGAGGGGCTTCCGCGTTAGATGCAAACGCTTCCGTGATGCAACAAGATTATAGTTAAGTTCTTACTGATTAACCGACTGTGAAAGTTGACTCGCTGTAAATGTCATTTAACGTGTTAATACATGTGGCATTAATTGAAGCGGACGTAGAACTGACATTCTCCACTACCGGCAAGGTCGTCTAGACATGACCGAACAAGGTCGCAATCTCAAAACAAGACAAACTCAAAATCTAAATAGAATGAGAACAAACAGTGCCTCAAAGTCAAAGTGTTATGTATGATTGCATTATCTTGTGTGCATTGTCTCCGCATTGCAATGCTTATTTTAAAGTCCTTTGTGATGCCAATTTTTTTTGGATTCCCGGCTAAATTTAGTTTGAGTATGAGTGGTTCTTTATAGATGATTCTAAGCAATGAACTTAAATCAATACACTCAATGTTACAATATGATGGTACCTCTTCAATTGTTATTCTACTCTGGAAGTATCACGTAACTGACGGGGATTCCCCACAATAAAAAAAAATCCAGAACCATAACGATTGACTGGGTTTTTTTGTTGCTTCAATTTCATTTTGTAGAACTAACATACTCTCAGTTTACTATGTTGATTATATCTATGGAAAATTTATGGATAGGATGCATCGGGAGAGAAAGTCGACTTGGCAGACACAACGATCACAAGCGAAAAGCAAATGCACGAGGTACATACTGGAATGGAAATAAGTCACGTGAAACTCGATAAAGGTCGGGTTGTACACGTCTTGGCACTGATACTTAGGTATGCAGTTTAATAACAAAGTCTCATGAATATACAAGGATCATGCTGATGCACTATTCGATGGCATTAATCGAAGAATAACATAAAAACTTCATGGATCATTTAACAATTTAATAGACGTCTAAGTAAAAGAGAAAGATGGTAATAAAAATCCCAGAAATAAAGCACGCGATGTGTTCGTGGCGACCTCACAACATGACGATAAAACGATGAACTTTACGATTGAAGTTGGAGACCAAGCTCCAGACGATACTCGAAATAGTTAATAATATTAATTTATGCTTCAGGTTACCTTCGAAGAAGTTTACTTATATGAAAATTGTACCAAATGACCCGAATAATAAGCTTCAAAGTGTACTACTGAAGTTTACGTTTATCCTTTACGATATTTTTGTACAATTATTTAAACAACGACCACCATATCTGTTGTCCAGTACATTTTTAAACCTTTTATCAATATCAGCGATTAGAAAATTAATAATCTCAAGCTTAATTGGAACACACATGGGCTTGGGATTGATAAAACTGATTCCCAAATGTTTTGTATACATAATTCGTTTTGTAATCTAATCTATGAAACTACTGATAAAATTTTAACATATGTTTGAAAGAAAAGAGATAAATAAAAGAAAACAATAACAGTAAGTACAAGCTTGACACCATAACATAGATACGGCATAAATTGAAGCATTATATGTAGGTGCAATGAAAATGAAAAGCGAATTCTTTTAAAAAAAAGCCATGAGATTTCTCGACATACCCACGTGACGAAAAGTGGGTGCGATGGACGATGGTAACGATTTTCTCAGAACACAGCTGAGACGAGGTTGTGGACTTGCGCACTGGAGTCGATATCCACGTGGCTACTCCACCAATGTTTAATTGGATTCCTAACCAACAAATTCTAAAAAGCAGAAATAAATCTTTGAAAATCGTTGAAGCTTAAATAGTATTTATAACTTGACCGGGACTGTATACAACTTAAATGTCGGTAACTAAATACTGAAGAGAACAGATCTGATCTCTGAATGAAAAATGCCTTAATGGGAAAGTAATCAAAAATTAAAACGTACGTCGTTTCGGACTTCCAGAATGACACTCCAATTTACGCTGTCTAGAATATAGTAGCAATGTCATGGATCTATCCCCCAGGCATGCGCAGAACGGAGGGTAGTGCCACGTGGCAAGTTCCCGTTGCATAACCTTTCCCACATTGCGGCTATGTCTCGTATAACCCCAAAATTTACGGTAAATTTTTGAACATCCCAAATTTAGTTTATGACCTCCGACATTGTTGTCTAGTTTAGAAAACTTCGGTTATACTTTCAGAACTCAATTCGTGAATATCTCAGTGATTACAATTCTTGCTAACTACCCCAACGATATCTGAAATTTTTATTTTTTTTTATTTAAAGAAGCTTCTGAATGAGCTTATTTTAACATGTTTCAGTTGTCAGTCTTTGAAGTGTCTAACCTGACACTTCACTTCAAAGAATGTCGTAGTCGTATCTATTCTAATTAAGTTAATTAGAATGTTTGGCGTGTCATGCATAATTAGCATATCATCGTTATTGCGGGTAAATGAACCTAAGTTTGTTTAGCTTCCATGTATTAAGTGAGTCCGACTTCAGAATCTATTCACACCTTTTGAAAAATATTTGCACCTTATTTGAAGTTTGCTGGGATTTTTAAAGTTTAAGATGAAGCTATTGATAAATATAAGAAAGTTATTTAACGCAGCACCTTCAATCTATAACAAATTCAGATACCAGGCAGACAGCAATCGGAGAATGTCTCCGACTACGCCTACAGTACCTTATTAGATAGTAGTAGTACTATGGCATGTTGCAGCCACGTTGCACTGCTGTGACTGTGCGCATACATGCACAGTTTTAAGACGCACACAGGTGCAAATTCTGCAGAATGACTGCGGAATTCGCCCGCCATTTTAGACAGAACGAAAACACAAAAATTGGTTTCGATGGCAAATGTCTAACAAGTGTTTTATGTGGAGATACTTGAGAGATACTGTAGAAAGCGAGTTATGATTTAAGTAATTAAGCCAGTCAAATAGAAATATAAGAAGCTTGATATTGGTTGCATTACATAGATTCGTGCGATTCATTCAGTGTGCGAAATGATTAGCCAACGTTTTCTTGAGCCAGTGACCTCGGACGAAATCGTACTTTGAAGTCTGAACAAAGCAGTAAATACTGTTCACTTTGCTTCATGAATTCTACACACTCATAACAACAAATCAACTTCCACTTTTGAAAAGATGTCTCAACCATAGCCACTAACTGTATCAAAATCATTTTGTTTACAATTATCTCCTTAGAACTTGGCTGTTTTTTTTGGTGGAACTAGTGTAAGTCAAAAATTTTAATACAATTTATACGTACACCATTGCCAGAAAGCGAAAACCCGCCATAATGTAACGTGGACGCCACGAGTAACTACGCCATGCTGCGACGTAACTAACCCTTGAATGTAATTAAAAGAAGTATTTCTGAATACTTCATCACAATATTTACACTCTCGCTTTACCGCCACACAGACAGTTGTAAATCCTGACGTAATTTCCGCAAGCACCATATTATTATGAAGCCATGTGCCGAACACGTCGGCGCGCTACGGTTTGCCATATTAGAAATTCCAATGCGGACCTTATAAAACTAATAGTTTCTTGTGGCACTTTACAATATAATCCATTTATATTTGTCGAAGACTTCGCAGAACCACAAATACGCGAACTGGATGTTGATAAGAACGCGGATTTGCTGTATATCCATATTACGGAAGAGGGATAGCGGGGTCGCATGGAGTATGCGACGGACGCGCGCGGCAGCTGCGGGGCAACTAAGGCGCGCTGGCGGGTGTGGTGCTGCGGGGGGAGGCACGGCGTGCCGGCGCGCGAGGTGTAGGGCAGGGGGAGGGGGTGCGGCAGGCGGCGTCTGAACCGCGTCTCTAGTTCGCTTGTAGAGGCCCGCCGTGAATTGTGCAACGTCAGCAGGCGCGTGCGTACAGCCGTACCCGACTTCGCAACAAAAACCTCGATACAACACATGCGTCGGCGATTATGCGAGCATCAAGTTTTCACACAAACTCGTTATACTATACCCCGATGTTACTTTATAATTATCGTGAGATGCAAGTCGCTTCCATTAACAGTTTTTTCGTTACTCCAGTCAAGGCTGGCGTTGTTTTTATCACATTACCTAATGATTGGCTAATAAATTGTCTTGTTGTGTTGCACGTTTATGTAAACACAAAGTTATTTGAAAGTCTGCGGTTTATACTTAAAGAGGAAATTCTTAGCAAATATGAAACTGAAGACTTGAACAATGTAGGTAATCAAACAAATTCTTAGAATTGTTACCAAGACGATTCACCGATGGCAATTCAAATTGAAGATTCAGTGGAAAAACAATGTGATGGTTTCCCTTTTCAATGAATGTTAATTGAAGTTATCGCAATAGATGACGATGAAACAACCAGACATTGCAATAATTGTAGGATTTTCATTCGTGACAAGGATATGAAATTCAAATTGGATGTTGATGTATTCAGTTCAAAGAACACAAATATTTGAATACGTAATTTGAATGGATGATCTAATCAAATGGAGGAAAAGATAAACAAAAATGCATTACATACAAACATGAGATGTTTGCATGTCGACGGATGACATTACGGCTATGATGGTGGATGACGTGATGCAACCAGAGAGGTTGACGATGAAGTCAAAACAAACATTTAAAATGATTGTAAGGCACGACTGGAGAAAAATAAGCATGATAGATAAAATGTTTCTATAACGCAGTATTTTCTATTTTGGATTGATGCTGAAAAAAAAAAATAGAAATAAAATCTTTACAAGTAAGCATTACAGGTATCTTACTACTTAAGACTTGGTAGCAAACAATGATAATATTATAGGCGATAGCGATAATGTGGACATACTTTGCTTATTTACTTACATAAACATTAGATTTTAATGTTTAAGAAAGTCTTATAGCAACGGCGGTAAAAGCGTAAATTTTGATCAATAATCCTTTACAAATTTTTCAGTTTTTTCATTTTTCCTTCACACTTTCTCGAAAATATTAAAATATTACATTTCCTATGCATGCAGCCCAACCGCCGTGTTTAGACACAAGTTTCCGGTCATAAAACATACTCGTAAGACTACAAAAGCAGTTTCTTGCTGACCAAATCAACATAAACCTTGTAACTAGTGGAAAATTTAAGATTTAGTCGAGCAATTAATATTACGGAGTTTTATGGAAAACACACGACTGTAAAGGGTCGTTAACGGTTACTACCATGATATTTGTTGTTATGACGAAACAAAAAGATATAATCGAGAAATTTTCAGGACAATTTTACACCTTCGTAACAGTTCTATAGCAGCCATGTTCGTTGTTCATGTTAAGACAAGTAAAGTAAGTAAGTAGCTTACGGCGACTGTAGCTATTATAATTAAAAGTAAAGTGAAGAATTTAATAAAAGATCTCACGATTCTGTTTTTTATTGACTTTCTTATTGAGTATTTACTTTCGCATCTTGGCTAAGCTTTTCTTAACAATGCATCCAATAACCATCTTGCAATATCAATCATAGGTGGCACTTGAATGATGAAATAGTAAACAAAACTGAAGAATTAATCAATTCGAGAAAAAAAAGCATTACCAAACAGGTGCAGTGCCAAGGTGAAGTTATACAACATCTAAAGAATGTTAATGCAATTAGAAACGACGATAAGAATTGGCGTGAAGAAAAATCAATGGCGGACATTTCCTGCGATTGTGGATTATACCGTATCATGGCTTTCAATACTTGCGTTACTTGGTGGTTACTGGGTAGATGGAAAATATCTGTTGATCATCATACTGTTTTGCCCTTATCGTAGTTTGTTTTGTTGACGATGCAACATTTATTTTATTAAAAATTTAATATGGGCAGAAATGGTAACTATATCATAGACTAGACTGAATAAAATAAGCAGGTGTTTTTAAAGGCTTTTGCTCCAATTTTATTTATAATTATATACTCTAGGATGTGAATCCAAACACATGCTTTTGTATCTCGTTCTATCTTTGCATATGATAGGAAAGCAGTTTAATTTTATTTTTCACACTTTTATGGTTGCATCAAGTGTTAAATGCACACTTGATGCAACCATAAATTAAAAATAAATTATTATATATTAAATAATTAAAAATAATTTAATAAATTTCTTTTCACCTATCACTAGTTAGCAAATTAGTTCCAATTTACTCACGAACGTCGTGTTAAATTATGGCTATGTTAGTCGTTATCAGGGCTGTTGAAGGTCAAGGAGGTATACACGTGGAACTCTCAGTCGCTATGGGGACTAGTTGCAGCAGTTGCATTGCATAGTACAATGAGAGCGATAACGAAAATATTTTTATTGCTTTCTGCACACACGTTTTACAACTGCTAATAAAACGATTTCAACGTTACTAGTTACTAAGCTCAATTCGTTAGACTTAGTTTACAAACAGTAATTTTAATAACATTTACCTAACAAAAAATAAACAATAATGAAGATAAACAATACAAAAAAGATGATAATTTTGCTCTTATAATTTAAATAAATCAATGACACAGCTGCTTGATAACAGTACAAAACAGATTCTCTTAAACAAAATGGCCACCCAAAAATATATATAAAAGCGTCATGAAATAATTAACTAAAGAAGCTTTGCAGAAATACTTGCGAAGTTGTTGAACAAGTTTTTAGACACAATGGTCCAATCCTGGCTTAGGTTCGTTAGTGGCGATAAAAACACTGGACAAACCAGTACCTTGACACAAAGCTACAAAACAGACAGATGCCAAAAATAATGGAACAACTGTGTTTTCAGTTTCGTACAAGATAGTTTTTCTAACAAATACTTGGGACATGATTCGACAATTGTTAACTTCAGCATCAAATGCTAGTTTTGAGATAGTAAGACAGGCATAAGGCGAAACAGGAGGAGCAGTGGATGTTGTATGCTGCGAAGAACCAGTTCCTTGTCCTAGTTGTAGTGCTCTAGCCGGAGGTGTGGTGGGCGATGGTGCAATACCCCGCCCACATATTTCGCCCACAGCCACTAAAATTATTGTGACGTTTTGCATTTGATAATGCCGACATAGTTACTCGTGCTATTTTAAATGACCTCATTTTCAATGAAACTTGTTTGCAAAGAAAATTTTCCGAAGCAGCGGCAGACTAAAATGGCAAAACGATTCTTATTTATACGTTAGTTGACCTCTACCTTAAAAAAACATCTAGCAACAGATTCAAGATTTTGGAAGAATAGATAATTTGATTATTCGACTCTAAAATCGCGGAAGTGCGTCAATACTGAATGATGAACTCTCCAATTGAATAAATCAATAATGGGAATTCTGTTTTGTATTTTTATTCTAATCTGTCCTTGGGTCTCAATAAAATTTCACGTACTGGCCAGGAGCTTTTAACAAGCAACTGTTGAAGTTATTTTGATTCAGCTGTGAATGCATGTTTGTAACATGCTTGTATCAAGAGGTTTATTTCCAACCACCACTCAGAGGATGATGTTGTTTTTGCATTTAATATGATAAGAGGTTATCTATTGATATAATTGAGTTTATTCAAATAAATAATCTTAGGGCAATATGTGTGACATATTTATAATTATCATGATTCAAATTATGCACTTTGTAAATGTGATAGTGTATAGAAATTAATATCGACATGATAAAAATTTCCAAAGAAAGCAAGTTTGAAATTTTTAAATACGTATTATGTCTTGCAGTTTGGTCTGGATAAAAAATCGAATATTTTTAAAATAAAATATAGCATTGAACCATGATGCAGATTTGACAAATCATCACGTTTACAAAGTAAATGACTTAACTCCGCCTAACGAAAGTAATCTAACTAGGCCAGATACAACTGTTTAATCAGGAAAATTGCTAGTGCGACAACTTTCCGTGATCCATGTAATTTACCTAACTCAATTCCATTAAAAGTACGGCAATAGCAAATCCAACACGCCCGAATTAGTCTAGACGTACTCGGGAGAGAATTAGGCCACGGAAATCGATAGAACCAGAATCCATTAAGTATTCTACGTTAAATTTGTAGAAGAGTTTACTATTAACGCTGGAAACAATACTATTGACTTATTGAGAACCAAGTTCACAGGTATTTTCATAATAGGTTTGTGTATGACCTAATCGTTTACTAAGGTTCGTATTTGTTTCGGAAATTTAAAAACAGTATGCTTTTTGACGCCGCTGCTATATATTGGGATTGCCTTGACTTTTTGATGCTTTAGCTGCAGTAACATTAGTTCAAAGTAGTTTTCTTAAATCCTTGTAGTGCATAATGGCTTACAAGGCTCTGGCTTTCATTTTCAGTACGGATAATGTGACTACAAGTAAAAAGGAGTTACCTAGTACGTCTTTTTATTTCAGTGTTCAAGGTATTATAAATTTTTGAACCAGCTGCTGTTAAGAGATTCTTGCTGGTGTGAATAAAACTGCTTAAAACATCCAATAGTTTTAAAGAAGGAATATTACGAATCAATCAATAAAATCATATCACAGGTCAGTAAAGAATTTGACAAAAAAAAGTGCATTCACAAACAAAAAAAAAACCGGCCAAGAGCGTGTCGGGCCACGCTCAGTGTAGGGTTCCGTAGTTTCCCGTCCGTCACAATAAGTGTTCCCACTTATGAGTTTAAAGGTGGAGGAGCGTGCAATGTTGCACGTTCCGCGATAGGCGCTCCAACAGTTCTTGTACAAAAAAGACAAAAAGTTGTACAAAATACAACTTTTTGTCTTTTTTGTACAAAAACTGTTGTGTCAATCAAGTTCAAAATGATTTTCCTAGAAAGTCCTTATAAAGTTCTACTTTTCAGATTTTTTTCATATTTTCTAAACTTATGGTTCAAAAGTTAGAGGGGGGGGGACACATTGTTTTTTAATTTTGGAGCGATTATTTCCGAAATTATTGACATTATCAAAAAATGATTTTAGTAAACCCCTATTCATTTTTAAATACCTTTCCGACAATATATCACACGTTAGGGTTGAAATTAAAAAAAAAATCACTTCCCACTTTACATATAGGGTGGCTACCCTAATAAAACATTTTTTTCCAATTTTTATTTTACCACTTTGTCGGCGTGATTGATATACATATTGGTACCAAATTTCAGCTTTCTAGTGCTAACGGTCACAGAGATTAAGCGAGGACGGACG
The DNA here is from genome assembly GCA_905475445.1 of Ochropleura plecta. Taxonomy (NCBI): domain Eukaryota; kingdom Metazoa; phylum Arthropoda; class Insecta; order Lepidoptera; family Noctuidae; genus Ochropleura; species Ochropleura plecta. Next base: position 3,852,505 of record FR997744.1, on the reverse strand, counting down.
GACGGACGGACGGACAGACAGACATGGCGAAACTATAAGGGTTCCTAGTTGACTACGGAACCCTAAAAACAAACGATTACTTATCGCTTCTGTTAACTTCAAGTAACACCTTTGACTTTTGCACGTTTACGAGTCGATAAACAACCAAAATAAAAACACACAATCTCATATATTTTGAAAACAGTACGGATTAAGTAATTTCATTTGCAGGTCAAAGCTATTTTAAATATGCTTTATTTTCAAAACAATGTTCTTACTGTCGCCTCGGTTATTTGAAAGAGTGGGGCAACTGGCCTTCCAGATCTGTATCTACAGGCTACTCACTACTGTTCCTCTGGCTTATGGTCTAACTAAAGTACAACGTAGCAAGAACAGCTATAAAACTAGCTACTAATCTCAGTACTAACATTGTCTGCTAGGATAGTGAACTCATAAATTTACACACGGCTGATCTTCAATCAGACAATAAAACGTTTGCGATTATGATGCCGATCGCTTGCATGTGTTGCATATTAATGAGCTTCGAGCAAAGCTTGTACTTATAGTATACTGAGTAACACTAACGCAAAGCAGGTGCACTTCTCAAAGGCCAGTCGATGCCAACTGTATTTGGTGTCTCGCTCGTCATTTCCGCAGGACTTCCGTAAACAACACAACTTCGCGGCAAATGGGAAAAACGTGATTCACATCCTCATCTTCGTCATCGTGATCAAACACTTGTGGAGTGAGCCCCTTAAGATCGGTCTAGAGTTCTAGACGATTCCGTCAAGGTGGCCATCGATGACTTGTATTTGTTAGTATAATTAACTTTTTTGACATTTGTCAGTTATAGCTCGCGTGTTTAGTCTAATGTCCACGGAGCGTGGAGATGACCTCCTGAGGCAACGCTATTATTCTATTTGTTTTTGTTATGAGGTGCTGAGCTTTTTGGATTGACTTCCAGGCACTGTTTACCTTAAGTGTTTATAGAGAATATACATCAGAAACATAAGTACAGTTCCGAAGTAGGTCACCGTCGGCAGTCTTAGCATGCTCAACTAGCACAGGCTCGGAATTGATTGCGCTGTGTACATTCATAAGATAATAGATCAGTAAGTCTCCAGTGATTAATTTATATGTTAAGTTTCTTCGACAAGTGCGTACTTGAGCGACCACCAACTTTCCAATTTCCCACACACATAAATACGTGTTACAACTCTTAACGAACTGAACGGATGTCAAGTTAACTTAGCCGCTTATTTCGTAGGAAGCACGATACAATGTTCCAACAGTAGTATCCGATTTAATATTTATAGTACATTTTGGATCTTATGTTGCGGTAGTAAGAATGGCTAGCATACATTTGATAGTAATTCTCGCATATGAGGCAAATTCCCAGTCACACGCAATGTTTTGCATAAAGGCATTGTTTAAGAAAATTTACACAATATAAAGTTAAAATAACTGAAGTACTTAACTTGTTTTTGTGTTTCACAGGAGTAAGCCGTGACAAGTCATTTATCAAAAGTTGCTTACGTGAAAACATTCTCGCTCATTAGTAATGATTTTGCATAGATTAGCAATTTAGACAACAGTTAATGCATTATTCGAGTCTAAACTTGTAACGGGTACATTCATTATTGCACACTGACAATTCTATCCACAAATGTGAATAAACTTCTGAACAGACAGCTTGACATCAAAAGTTAGATTGACTTGGCAGTGTAACAATATCCAATAACTGAGATGAAATATGAATAGTATTTAAATGGTAATTAGAATCATAACCATAAATAAAATAAACATCTCTAACTGACGCCTTTCGCTTCTTTTTATTAGTCGCCATAACATTAGTTCGAATGACGTAACCAGGAGAACATAGGCAAGCAGAAGTTCAAGGAACTCATAGTATCAATCAACAGCGGAACGACTCGAGTGTCTCCCACAGCAGCTGATTGACCTAAAAACAAAAACCGAGAGACTTCTAGAAAGGGACAGCTAGAGGAATAGAAAAGCGCGTGAAGGGCGTCACGTAGGCAAGCGACAACGAAACAGTAGGGCAAGGTCGTCAATGGAATTTTGTTGATGATTTTGATAATAGTAGGTTGCGGTTGCGTGTGCACATGTCCTTACTTCATAAGGAAGTAATCATAAGTAGTAATGAGTATTGAATCAACTCAGTTGATTCGTCACTGTTCAGATTTACTGAGGTTTCAGGTCGTGTAGGTCATGGTTGAGATACTCGTAAATAAGTATAAATAGAGGACGTTGTGAATATTATGACTATTTCCTACAAAAAATATATTTTGCATAACATAAACTGAAATAATATTAATTTTATTTAACTAAAAGTTGAAAAAAACATTTACTTACTTAAACGTGTTACATTACAAGGACTTCGCCCTTTGAACGACCTCTTCCACAAACCAACATAATTATAATTATTTCGATTCTCCGAAACTAATTTATTATTCTACAAGAAACTTCTAAACTCTGACAGCCACAGAGCAGTCACTTTTAAAACATTGAAAATGTCAAAGGCTAAAGTTTATCTTCGCACAAGTTTTCCTTTTGTACTTGGAGTTTTCGAAACTTTCTCGTTTTGAGCAACGAAAGACAAGGAAAAATAATTAAAATAAAAAAAGCAATTACTATCTTTATGAACTTGTTTATTTGTTTACTTGTTTCTTATCTGGTTGACAAATCGTATGTGGCAAGTGGGTCACTTTGGTGTGTGAAGGCAACGGCGCGGCGCGGCGTCTCGTCACTATTTTAAAACTGTTTTGTTGGTGTACGTGGTTTCTGACAAGTCTACCAGGGCACCATAAAAGTCAAGTGTCATGTTTCACATTCCACACTATTGTAATCTTTTCCCATGTTTTTTAGAATATTCCGTTCCATTCCAATTCCGACCAGCCCAAATATAAACCTGAGCACTGTTCGGTTAATACAGAGTTATTGCAGGTTGACCTCAAGCCGTGCAATGGACCAATTTTAAGATTAGATTCGTAGTCAAGACTTCCGGGTTCTAACTGCCCGTGGTGTCTGTCGCAAATATTCGCACGACCGTCCAAAAATATCTCGTCTTGCATCTCTATAGTATCTATTATTTGAACAGTATTAGCACGGAGGTCAGTCTAAAACCGATGTTCCACGACTGCATCATTGTTAGCCAATAGTCTACAAGGTGTATTAGATGTAACAGTTCCATGGAATTACGACTGTATGGCTTCGTTACCATCGCGTGCCTATTCATGCGTTGATTTACTCGCCGCTTTACGGTATTTAGTGCTTATTGTGTGTTTTATGTCGACGATTGGTACGGGCGACCAATGGCTGGTAACATTGTAATAAATATATTTTCCTTTTTAGCTTTGTGTTTTTAATGAAAAACCAAATGGTCACGTTTTACGTATTTTTGGAATGAAGTATGGATGTTTATTTTCCAATAGCGATGTATAGCTTTGTAGTTTATAAAGGCTCCAAACTCAATTTGCACATCAAACTTAAAACTTCTTCTAGCAGGGATAAATTGTTTTTTTTTTCAAGAAGGATTTTATTTCCGAAATAAAAAGTATGTGTTAGCTAATTCAAAGACCGTCACCAGATAGTTATCGATTGTTGCGTTCGTTCTTCGCTTATGAATTCATGATAAACTATGAGTAATGATGATAGTAATATTCAATAAGAAAAGTCTTGTAAGCTCACCGCGGCTTTCCCTTTTCAATCATCTACAATGATTAATTACGTAGGCGAAACCCGCTAGTGCATTAGAAAATAATCATGCGCAGGGGATCAAATGGTTGTTGTCTTACGTAGGCACTCCTCATCTTAGTAAAGAAAAGTGAATATTAGGAAGTACTAATCAGTAAAAGAAGAAAAATCCTCCATAAAATGTGTAAGCAGGACTGTGTTTTCCAAGTAATGACTTGGAAAAAAAACTGAAATTAAATCCGACCGTAAAATAAAGGTATCGAGTATATAAAATACTAGTTTTCGCTCAGAGTGCTCATCGGCACTTTACTATTGCTCTTAAGGGTGTCGTTGAGTACTTTTACTAGTAGCCACATCCTTTTGTTGCTTAAGCACCTTACTGAGAATTTATGGATTTGTTTGAACTATAGAAAGAAAACGTGGCGGCCGGCGCCGGCGCTGGCCAGTTTTTGATCCTGATGCAGGGGTAACATGTTACATGTATTATGTCATCATCGAGAATGAATACGAGAATAATATGAATTTATAGCTGGGGGATCAACAAATAAATTTGCTGAATGAGGCTCGCCGTTATGCCAATTACCTTCCATTGTGATGATGTAACTTACTAGAAAATATTATGCCATATTTATTCAACTGTGAGCTCAAGAACTAACCGAACAAATTGGAAGTATAGTGAAATAAACTGATTACTTAATTAAAATCCGCTTGAATGTAGTTACTGTAACTTCCACAGGCAGCTGAAACTGTGGATGATTTGTGTTCCAAAATATAAAAAAAAACACTTATAGCTCAAAGTCCACGCCAGACGGTAGACGCTAGTGTCGATAAACAAAAAAGTTAAAGTTTTTGTTGTTGACGTAAAGTGTCTACCATATTTAATATATTAATGCAGCCCAAAAAACCTTTTAAAGTTTTAAACCCGGTAGACAGCCGCCCTTTTAAAGAGGGTTCACGTCGACGTCATAAAACCATCGAGTCACCCAAAATGGCGGCGAACGTGACCTTGAATAGTAGGGGATGGGGAATGTCTGGATCAGATTAAAATTGTATCGATTTTACGCATGTTGCTCGTTTGTGCTTTCACCCCTGTATTGCACCTCATACGGGCCGTGTGTGTGACAGCAGGTAGTACTGATTCTTGGAAATTGGTCTGATATTCTCATTGATAAAATAACATTGAATTATCGGTGTTTGCTGTGTATCGCTTCGAACTAAAGACTTTTATGAGTTGTGGAGTGTATCATAGAAAACATATTTTACCAGACTTAGTATAATTACATTGTAGTTTATCATTTAAGTCGAATAGCGCTCAACGCATTCGGACGTGCACATCAATGCATTATTAAAAATAAATAAATTAACGTGAGCAAAAATATTGGCCTAGTTTTATAGTGACTCAGAGTGTTTTTACGTAAAATAATGTACTGACTTGATAAAATTAATTCAAAGTGATAATCTAAAATATGGAAGGCTTTTTAGCCTTTAACCGCGAGCACAGCTCTCCGTCTACAACAACAAGACCACCTCATCAACCCAAGCAGACTCAAGATGAAGGCGTTGAAGCAGTCAGCACTCCGGAGATTCAGAACTGGTTGGGATCTATTGAGCAGTATTTGAATGAGGTCTGCGCTATTGCTTCGGATGGTAAACTGAATTCTGAACAGAAGCTAAGAATAAGCAATCTTTGCCGGAAAGTTGGCCACGGAGTTTCACAACTGGCTGTTCAATACCAGTCGCTAAAATCAAGAGCCATACAAACCCATACTGCTTTAAAAACCATGAACGAATCTCGAGACCTAGCGGACTGTCTTACAGAGTTGAACCGAACCATTCAAGAGTCATCTGCAAAAAAGGAAACCAGTACTACATCTTTTGCCGATATGGTGAAAAAGGGGTCCAACAATTTTGTCCGTCCTAACAAACTAAGCTCCGTTGCGATTTTCCCGTGTGACAACTCTAAGACCAGTGAGGAAACTAAGAACATGGTTCAAAACATGATCTGCCCCGGTGAATTGAAACTGAAAGTGCGAGGCGTACGCAAAATTGGAAAAGGAGGCCTTATAATCAGCACTGAGACTAAGGATGATCTAGAAAAACTGAAGCGTACAGTTCAAACCGCTCCATCAGTGCTGACCGTCGACGAACCCCGGAAGCGCAAACCTCGCATCGTAGTTATTGGCGTGCCCACATCAATGTCCGAAAATGAGGTTTTTAAGTGTCTCTTTGAACAAAATGTAGTTGACAAACTGCCTACAATGTCCCTCGAAGCATTCATGACCTCATTAAAATTAAGCCATAAATCGGGGAGGAAAGATGCAGAAAACTGCAATTACATAATAGAAGTTTCAGCCGCTATACGTAAAGCCCTCATCACCCAGGAACGGGTATTTATTAATTGGACATCCTGCCCGGTAAGAGACTTCACGCTAGTAACGAGATGTTACAACTGTCAGCAGTATGGTCACGCAGCCAAGACATGTAAGATCGCTACCTCTACGTGTGGACATTGTGGTGACGAAGGACACTCTATTAAGGACTGCTCAAAGAAAGCTGCTGAACCAAAATGTGCAACTTGTTTACACTTCAAGAAGCAAGCCAATCACAAAACGGGAGACGCGGCATGTCCGGCTAAAATAGCTGCCGAGTATCGCTATATTAACTCGATAGACTATGAAGGCTACTAAGAACGCCGATTTTAGTTTTTAGCTTATCGTAATTTGTAATTATTAATTGTATTTAGAATGTAATAGGTATTAATTAGGTTACGTAGAAAATCATGTATCTTTAAGTTGATGTATTACAATTATGTACAAAGACAGCAATTACTTTTTTGCGCAGCGTTGCATACCTAGAGCCATGTACGCCCAGACAATTTTTACTTTATGTCAGCAAATATTTAATAACACTCTGTTCCACTTTAGTTTTCCGCTATGTTAGTTTTAATTTTAGTATTTTACACTGTTTATTTATTTATAATTCGAATAAGATTTTTTTATGTACTGTCTAGCCTGAGACACAGGTTCAACCTAGTTCAGGCAACTGTGCAAACTGTGATCTATTTTAGATGTCAAGATAATTTTATTGTAAATTATGTCCTTTTATAAAAAAAATAAACAATTATTATTATTATTATTATATATAGAGTTTTTTATTTTTCTTCTCTTTAGAGAGAGAACGTTACCTTACACACGGGCCGGAGCCAAGTATGTAAGGGATAATTTAAATTGAAAATGTGGATGATAACGTGGAAGAAGTCAGAAATTTACGAGTGATGCGGCAGGTGTTTAGAATTGTGGCTTTTTGTAACATGTAGAGTGTCTGGGATGGCATGTTTAAAGTGCTAAGACTTTGTGTAAGGGATTTTGGTATTACACCGGTCGATGAGAGTACTATTGGGACAATGTGTACAGTTTGTGCATTCCATTGAGTTTTTATTTCTATGGCGAGGTCTTGGTACTTACTAAGTTTTTCGGATATTGTTGTTTGAATGTTGTGTGAGTTGGGTATAGCTATATCAATTAAATAAACTGTTTTATTTATTTTATCATGAACGGTGATATCAGGTCTGTTGTAATGTATGGTTTTGTCTGTAATTATTGTCCGATCCCAATAGATTTTTTGATTCCTGTTTTCTAAAATGACTTCCGGCTTGTATTTATAATATGGAATCATCTCTCCTACAAGATTATATTTGTGTGCTAAGTGTTGGTGTATAATTGCAGCAACCTGGTCATGTCGATGTTTATAATCTGTCTGAGCGAGTGATTTACAGGCCCCTGTTATGTGTTGGATGGTCTCAGAGGCACTGTTGCAGTGTCTACACATGTCTGTCGGCTGATTAGAATCTTTCATTATATACTTCCTGTAATTGCGAGTAGCTATTATTTGATCTTGGATCGCAAGCATGAAACCTTCAGTTTCGGGAAACAACTCGCCTCGTTTGAGCCATTCGTTCGACTTAGCTTTGTCGACTTGTGGCTGGCTCAGGCAGGCTCGATGTCTCCCGTGTAAAGATTTTCCGGACCAAACTGCGATTTTTTGTTGTGTGCTTGTAATGCTTTCATTAATTTGAGTGTTTCTACTTTGTAGGTTGAGTGGTGTAAGCTTTTTATCTGCTTCTGTTACATGTTTATGTAGTGATGAATGTACTGATTTGTTATGGAAGTAAGATCTGAGAGAAAGTATCTGTTTGTTGTGCAGATTGTGTATGTCTACCAATCCCCTTCCCCCTTCTTGGCGTGGTAGTGTAAGTCGCTGTATACAAGATTTAGGGTGGTGTTTTCTGTGTTTTGTCAAGAGTGTATTAATAGTGCGCTGTAGTTTTCTGATGTCGGTTTTTGACCATCGTATGATTCCGAAAGAGTATGTTAGAACGGGTATTGCGAATGTATTAATGGCTTTAATTGTGTTTCTAGAGTTAAGGTTACTTTTCAGGATTAGGTTAAGTCTATGTGTAAATTTTTTCATCAGTTCAACTTTTGTCATCTTTTGTTCTATCTGTCTGGATTGTTTGAAGCCTAGGTATTTATATGTACTGTGTTCATCCATTGGTTCAATAGATTCACCTGATCCGAGTGAGTAACTATTACTTTGTATTTTTCCTGCAGAAACGGATAAAATTTTGCATTTGTCAACTCCAAACTGCATGCTTATATCGTTGGAAAATTCTTGTGTGGTGTCTGCTAAATAAAAGAGTGAATTCTTATCTGCTGCATATAATTTTATATCATCCATATACATGAGGTGTGTTAAGGTGAATTGTGCGTTATCGTTTGTCAATGTGAATCCTACATTTGTTTTGTCTAATAGATGTGAAAGTGGATTAAGTGCCATGCAGAACCACAAAGGGCTTAGGGCATCGCCTTGAAAAATTCCGCGTTTTTTTTATTATTATTATTATTATTGTGTTTAGAGTTTGTATGACTACTACTTTACGCAATTTCACCAAAGGTCCTAAGTCAGTGCCCTGCGAGATGCCGAGCGTCTTGCTCTGTTTATCAACGTTGACCATTGTATATCCTGACAGACAACTTCGCAGTTCGCACACAGTGTGCGCCTGTACCGACATACTAAATGCTAATGTAGACGAATAGATAATTACATTAGCACGTGGCTCTCAAAGGAAACCTAGATATGATTGGCAAGATCTAATGTTTTGATTAAATCGATTATTAAATTCTTCTGAGTCTACCTGTGTTTTTCTATAACACCTGGTTATCATTGTGATCTTTATGATTTCTATAAACGTTTATCAATTGTTTTATCTGTCTTGCTTGATGGTCATTGCTAAAAGATAACACCAATCATTGGAGATTAGTGTCTACTAATCAATAATAATAATTCATGATAATATTGTCTAATATTATCATGAATGGTGACACAAAGACAAAGCAGATGGAATGATGTAATAAAGAGAGTTTAAGACTTCTTTAATGACAGACATTGTAAGCCCAATTATTGGTAATTTTGTACTTTGCCAAAATTCAATTAGCAGTATTAAGTAAAGGTCGAACGTCTGTCGAATTAATTAAATATATTATTAGATTAGTAAAACAGGTTTCCCTACAGTAATTAACATACTTACGGTATTTCGTAACTTGTAAGATGTTTGTTTATTTGGCAAGCCCTTGTACCATACAAATATGCCAAGCTTTGTTTCCACGGATTATTTATTCAATCTAAATATAATGATGATAATTACTATTAAACAGATAAAATAATAATATCAGCAAGGTCATTACTTCAAAAGTAGCGAACAGATTGTAGAGAAAAACATCGTTGTCATAAAGTTATATAAATAATAGTTGACATTCGACTCGCATGTCTGTTGAAAACAAGCTCTCAGAAGATAACTAGGAAAATGGACATCAGTCTCTAAACTGGATCTAAGAACTCATTAAAATAAAATGTGTTACTCTGATGTTACTGAAATTTGAGCGTTTTTACAACTTCGATTCAAAAGAGAAGCTGTAAAAACGGTTAATGTATAAATGAATATTAAACGTAGTTATTATTAAGTCTTTAAACATCCATTCATTAGATTAAGTGCTAACAAAAGAACAAGGACGGAATAAATTTCCACATCATAAAAATGTTAAAATCGGAGAACACAACGGAACATTAGGGAACAAAGTCCAAAGACTGCTGAAAAAAAAAACATACAAGGGCAGGGGATACCTTTTTTATTCTATGACTCACCACAACGATAGTCTCGGAAGCGTGGGCTTACCTGCAAAAAAAAAACGATACAATATATGATAAGGGATTGGCCTTGGGTTCATATTACGACTCAATGTGGATTTCATTGAGTTAGAATAATCGAATGTCGAGCGCAGTGTAATGGGGAAGGCGTACCGTTTTCGGTAGCAGGTAAGATTTTGTTGCTCTTTATGAGGTACCATTACCAATTGATAAATGTTTATTAATTGCATGTGTATCTATTGAGTAAAATTGTGTGTTACACATTTTAATTCCTACAGCAGTGGTTTAGTGGTTGTGATTTCCAGGCACCAAATTCACAGCCAACCAGCCTACCATGTGATCTAACTTTGAAAGATATAATTTATTCGTGGCTAAGAAACAAATCATATCTTTCATTATGTAAGATTGGTGATTAGGTTCACTTAGGCACCAAACATGATTTAATTAAAGGTCCAATAAGGTCTTATTTTAAATACAATTATTTATTTAAACTTTATGCACATATTGATACATAGGCGGACTTAATGCCAATTACTTAAGGCATACCAATTACCCGTATAAAATCCATCCATAATAAATATCACAATGCTTAGTAGCATTGTACTAACTAGTAAAATTATAATCAGTCCTGAAATACATATTGTACATAATAATAAACTTAGTGATTCAAGGATTGTGGAATAAGAATTCGAAAATAACATCTCCTGTGTCGTATTGATGTTTTTCATTATTTGACATTATATACAACAGCATACAATGATACATCAGTATTTAATTGATACAAGTGAATATCGTGTGCCAAATACGAGTCATTGTCATTTGACCTACATACTTTAATTTCACAGTTAAATAGGTACCAATAAGATGTAAAACTGTTGATACTATGGACAGTAATTAAACTGAAAGGATCCAATCCACATAGAACGATACTTTGAAGCAAAACTGGGTCTGAAAATCAACCTCAGGGTTAGAACTATACAATAAACACCTTCCGTTGATCACCATCTGCAGAGAGCGTTTTATCTCTTCAGTTGTGGCTTATCGCAATTAACTGGCATATGAATTGCTGGCAGGATGGCCATTCAAATGCAGTAGTAGCATAATCGCTTGTACCGACGAGTACTCTAGGTGATAAAGTGGACCTATCTGTATTTTAGATGAGACCACACTAAGGGTTGCTGAGAACTGGTTCTTAATTAGAGTTGAACATGAAATATTATTAAAAGAAGCCGTTAAGTTTACTTGAGTATAAGACGAAGTGTTAAAATACACTACATGACAAAGATCTTAAAATATCCGGTGTTCCTTGTAAAATTAACAAAACGTCAAGATAAAGAAGAAGAACACTGCCGAATTCACTCATCATGTTGTTTACAGCCAAAAAACGGGTTAATTGTTTAAATATAAAGAGAACTCCTATACGTGGGCGTTTAAGTTAATAAATATATTCAAAAAGGTCGTCGCACTTTCTGCCAGCGATAAACAAGTCTGAATTTAAAATTCAAGGCTGTACATCGTCAATGTATTCAAAATAATATTAAAACCTAACTGATTGTCCTTGTCCCTTGTTTACTCGACTAAGAAATAATGAGTGTGTATTTGACTACTGAGAACTATTTTAAAACAGCTGTTTAACAAAAAAATATTTATTACATATTCCGTGGCGTAGGTCACGTACACAGATTTTTCTAAGACCGGCCAAGGATTGGTATTCCAAAGAGATTCTTTGATAGAAAAGATCAAGACCATGGATTTAGCTCTGAGGTATTTTGGAAAATGTAGTAACATTCGCATTTCAGCATAAAGAATGAACAAATATTACTGGATGACATGGCAGTATTGCTCCATACATAACCGTTTGTAGTAGCGGTAAGAGAGGCCTCACTATAATCGGTAACGGTGAGTAGATGACAATATGATGTCCCATTTTAACTAACTGCCCATCATGGTACATTATTAGTCATGGTTTCCTTCATACTCCCAGATAGTTTCTCTCAAGTGTGCAATCGGGAAAACAAAGCTATTGACTAGCATCTCATTTCTTAAACAGCATTGAAAATTCAATCAGCTACGAGATTGCCTTTTTAAGTCTCCTTGAATCTATTCAGCAAATAAAAACCAGATTGAAAAACTAACGAATGAGATTCACTCGAAAATTTCATCTTTCAATTTCACTTATTCAACTTTTCAAGAGTGATACAGACAAGACTTCAGAGAAAACTGGTAAAATACAACTGAATATAACATGTTTTTTTTGTTGTATGTCCTGTCAAACTGAAACATCAAAGCCCGTATACTCGAAAACTTGAAACTATACACAAGGCTTTAGAAGTCAAGTGTCAGTTATGAAACATCAATCGTAATTAAAGTAAGTGCACAAAAATTGATGTTTTAAAAGCAGCAAACAGTATTGGTCAGAAGTATGATTGAGTCATCATCATTGAGTAAAGCATTTGTTGTTGGTTACTAGTATCAGTTATTTAATTGATGAATGAGGTAGTTGATGTGGAAGTGTGGTGTGACAAGAATGGATTTATTAAGAAATGAGTATATTAGAGGAACCCTCTCCCAGAACGGCCGGTCACCGCGGGAGCAGTAGACCAAAACCCTCCAAAGCAATGTGAGGAATTAACTTATCAACCTACAGAAAAATCTAAATACTACATAGCTACCTACAACGTTCGATCATTAGCAAGTGAAACAAGATTAATAGAACTGGAGTATGCCATCTCGTTTATAAAGTGGGATATTATTGGAATCTCAGAAGTGCGTAGAGACGGTTTCGCAATAGAAGACAGGGGTAGTTATGTACTTTACTACTATGGACAAACGAAAGGAGCCAGAGGTGTGGGTTTTTTGGTAAAAAAACAAAAAAACGTAGAAGTACAAGATTTTATTCCAACATCGGAAAGAGTTGTGACTCTACAAGTAAAAATCCAAGAAAAAATTTACTCACTACTACAAACCTACGCACCAACGGAAATAGCTGAGAAATCGGAAATACAAAAATTCTATTCAGACCTGGACTCCGCTATGATGAAATGCACAAAATCTATTATTTTTATGGGAGATATGAACGCCAAAATAGGTAAACAGGAACCTGGCGAGCATCTGACGATGGGTAGCTATGGTTTCGGAAAGAGGAACCAAAGAGGTCAAATGTTCATAAACTTCTGCCACCAATACCGACTCAAAATTGCAAACACTATATTTAACAAGTCAGAAAAACTGAGATGGACATGGCGGTCACCTGACGGAAAAACTAGAAACGAAATTGATTTCATTGCAACAAACCGAACCAAAAATATAGAAAACGTCGAAGTGTTAAACAGATTTTTGCACTCTAGCGATCACAGATTGGTTAGGATGACGCTCACCTTAAAAAATATAAAGAAATCACGATCAACATACAAAACTGTCACACAAACTTCTATAGACTACAACCGATTTGAAAAAGAATTCTTGACCTACACAGAAACTAACAATGAAACAGTACAAACATTTTACGATAGATTAGAAACAATACTAAAAAGATGTTCGAAAACCCCAAATAGTTCAAAAAGAAACGATAAATTAGAATCAGTAATAACACAAGAAGTGAAAGAGCTACAAAACCTAAGATATGAACTGAAAAACAAGGAAAACAAAACAAAACAAGACAAATTAAAACTGAGTAAAATGTATAGAGAAATAAACAAAACAATTAAAAGTAATTTAAAGAACTACAGAAGCAAAGTACTCTACTCCTTCCTGAAAAAGTCAGGAGGCATAAAGAAGGCCTACAAAAAGTTAAATACCACCAAAAAAGTAATGACTCACTTATGTAATGCTGAAGGGACAACGGTAACAAACAGAAAAGACGTTGTGAGAGTGGCCACAGAATTTTATACGGAACTCTACAGCGAAACTTGTCAAGATAAAGAGACGCACACTAACATCTGGAACAACGACCCGGTTCCACCCTTTCTGGAGAGCGAGGTGAAACTATCAATCAGAAACCTAAAAACGGAAAAGAGCCCAGGTCCGGACAACGTGACTAATGAAATGATAATGGCAGGAACAGACAAATTATCGACCCCATTAAACAAACTATTTAATTTGATATTACAGCAGAAAAAAATACCTGTTCAATGGTCGGGCTCTGAAATTGTACTTCTGTACAAGAAAGGAGACCCCAAGTTAATATCAAATTATAGACCTATTAGTCTAATGTCCTGTTTCTACAAGGTTTTCACATCAACTCTGCTCCGAAGAATAACAAAAGTGCTAGACGAAAACCAACCAGTGGAACAAGCAGGATTTCGTAAGAACTTCTCGACAGTCGACCACATCCACACTCTGAAGCAAATAATAGAAAAGTCCATCGAATATGACAACCGTCTGTACCTTGCTTTTATAGACTACTCCAAGGCATTCGACTCTATATCGCACCACTCTATATGGCAATCACTAAGAGAGCAAGGGGTCAACTCTGATTATATAGACCTTATTAAAGAAATATATAAGCAAAGTACAGCACGAGTGAAAATAGAAACGGCAGGCACATCGTTTAAGATTGGACGAGGGGTCAAACAAGGCGATCCGCTCTCCCCCAAGCTTTTCATAGCAGTCTTGGAAAATGTCTTCAGAAGATTGGATTGGAGATATAAGGGAATTAAAATAGATGGCAAATATTTATCACACCTTAGATTCGCGGACGACATTGTCGTACTGTCGGAAGAACCAGTTGAACTACAAAGTATGTTAGAGAATCTCTTCAAATATAGTAAAATGATTGGGCTTGAGGTCAACCAAGATAAGACCAAACTAATGACCAATAAAGAACAAGTTCCTATCACGGTCAACTCTCTGCCATTACAATATGTGGAAGACTACACATACCTCGGACATATCTTATCGTTTAAAGACTGTAGTGAAAAGGAAGTGAATACAAGGATAAGAAACACGTGGAACAAGTACTGGGCCATGAAAGAAATTTTTAAAAGTTCATTCCCACCTAGCCTGAAAGCTAAAGCTTCGAATAGCTGCTTGATGCCGTGCCTTACTTATGCGTGCCAAACATGGTCACTAACGAAAAAACAGCAGAATAAAATTAGGACATGTCAACGGGCAATAGAACGTAGTTTCATGAACATTAAGCTTAGAGACCGAGTGGAAACCAAGTTGATCAGGAGAGCAACAAGGTCAAAGGATGTGATCAAGCAGATACTCGGACTCAAGTGGCGATGGGCGGGCCACATTCAGAGGCTAGAACCAGAAAGATGGGCCCACATTGTAACAAACTGGACGCCTAGAAATTTAAAAAGGAAAAGAGGCAGACCATTTAAAAGATGGAGTGACGACGTAGTCAAGGTAGCTGGTAAACTTTGGGCCAGAACAGCCAGACTACGTGATGGATGGAAGCATTTGGAGGAGGCTTTTACCGCCGCAGGCGGTCCTTACATAGAACATAAGAAAAATACAAGAGAAGATGCCAACACACAATACTAACAAACTAATATAGTAATAAGTCTTTTAATTTAATTCCATATTTTACATTAACAATATATTAACCTTTTTACTGTTTATAAGTTATGTTTTTCGCACCTACGAATAGTTTGTAAGGAATAATAAAAGCTTTTTTATTTTTTTTTTTATTTTTTTTATTATATTAGAGGAAGTTTGAAAGTTGCGTCAGTTACAGAAAAGTTAAAAGGGAAGGAATGATTATTTTGGTATGGGCATGTAATGATGAGGAACAAATGGCATGCGACTAAACGAGTGACGAAAATGATTTTTTATGGATGGAGAGGAGGAGAAAGACCAAGAAAATGATGGATGGATTGTGTTAGAAATTATATAAAAGAAAGAGGAGTGAATGATAGCGTGACGGTTGATAGAGAACATTAAAAGAAAGGAACGTGTTGCGCCGACCCCAAGCAACATGGGAAAAGGGCAAGAGGATGCTGAATAAGGTTAAACGTGGTCAAGACATGATTGCTTTAGAGTTTAGCACAGAGACGATCCATCTCAACGGCTTTTTGTAGACTAAACTGAATGATGGGCAACAAAACAAATTAAAACATTTACTATACTTTCTATCAAATGAATACGTCACTTAAAACCTTTGACAACTAGATCTGAAACAGTTTGACTTATCGCAATACAATGAAAATAACTTAAGGCTCATTCAGGTTATGTAATCACAGTAAGTATTAGCAAAACAATATACCATGTGCCCTTCACGGCGTGAAGGTCATACGTGTTTGTATAAACAGTTGATAAAGTTTGATACGCCTTATCTACTAATTTTCAGAACAATTTCGCCGCGGAGTTCGTGATATGGCATGGTGATGCTGTTAAAAATTTAAATATACTTGATTAAGTTACTCGATTTAATGTTTGCCACCTTAAAATTGCAGAGTTAATTAGACCCCGAACCGCGGTGAGCGACAGTAGAGCTATCGCAAACTTTAATGACTTGTTTAAAGCGCAGTTACAGCAGAGGTTACGGTAACAGACCGGTTAAACTAAAAATAACTTGAGACTTAAATCGCCAACATCTCGGTGCTTACGTGCAAGGTTTTAATCGAAATGTTAACAACGGCGAAGCAATTATTAATGTTGAGTGATGTTCATGCAATGCCAGTCGTGAAAGAAAGATGGATAGATGTAATGGTTCTCAAGAACAGTTTTGGTTCTTTGATAAATGCATTATTGAGATGACTAGCATACAAAACAATTTGGAACAAAAAAATGAAAACAATAACAGTTTTGTTTTCAAAATGTTGATTGGAATGAAATCATCTGCACAATGATGAGACGCGATTGAATATCAGATATGAATTGAACGATTGCAATAGTTCATTGGAGTACATTCGATGATGGAGGGAGATGAATCATGATTAAGTAGTTTGATGCTGAACTGTGACTTTGATGATGTAATCATTCCAAAAGCAGACTCGTTTACGTACACAACTGGGTCAAACGTAAAATAAAGTGCGAGGGCCATGCTTGAACACAGGTCGACAAATCTGGCGATAGCTTCAATTTACCGAAGAACTTGGCGCATGACCAAATATTTCAACAAAAGAAATACATATGTACAAAAGTAAAGATTGGGTAATAACACGTTGACATATTTTTACCTTTAAAGTGCTTGGTGCTAGTGCATGGAAAAACACGATTGGCGACGCGACGAGACTCGACAAAAATAGCTCGCATCACTACGATACGGCATTTTGATATGGCCGCACGGCACATTCTTCTGGGCAGGGTGCAAGAACAGAAGATTTATTGAAAGCATACCAAAGTCACCAATAGTATTGAAGGATAATATGTTAGACTCAAATCTAGCACCAACTTTGAAGACGAGGTGACTTCAGAAAATGTGATGTGTGTATGAAAATCATTCTTGGAAATAGGCACTACAAAGTTAAAAAATAATTTAACTGAACTAGATAAACTTATTTAAAGACAGAAGTTTCAGAAAAGAGCTGAAAGCTGTGCCCGTGACCTAATTAATATTAGACTTACAACACGTTGATGACCATTTTGGTCATCATTTATGCAATTGATCTAAGACCGCTACCCGCCAGTCCCTTACACCTCGACTCACGCGCATGCACGCTGAGTCAAGGCCAGCCGTGCATTTGCGGGCCTGCGTGCACGCACCGAGGCCATCCCAATATATTATTTGTGTATAAAAAAAGTTTTATTACACTCTGGGAGACGAGGTGAAGCTCGTTTTAAAACCCAGAACTTTACCTCAACCTATATGATTGTTATGATCCCGACAACATCAATTTATGGAGAGCAGTTTGCTGTAATGCTCCTCGTTTGCATGTTTTGTAAATAATATGCCGTATCTTTTATCTGAACTGAATAAAGAGTTGTTTTTGAACCTTGATATGATAGCACTGTTACGCTACAAATAGAGTCAATGAAGAACAATACAAACTTAGCAGCAGGGCGGAAGCTCGTACAGAACTCTCTTTATTAATGACGTGTCTGGAACACAATAGTATTTTTTTTCATGATGCACGATGTGCTAAGGATTGTCTGTACAACGGATACGCTAGTCTTGTTGATGCACAATGCACGTGATACATTTGCATACTGCGTGTAAATACTCGTAAATAGCGATCGTGACTAGGAGGCGTGATGTCGATGTGAAGACGAGATAAACATACGGACAACTAACTTGTTAATCGTTTAATTGTATTAAGGAGTTTTAAACGTAAACAAGATAGTTGCCATGTGAATGCTGTTATCCTCGATCATAGGCAAGATATGGATATTGTAAGAGGTTATGAACAAATCGAAGTTATTCGCAGTGAGGTCAGCTAGATGCCATGCTTTAAACATGACCCCGGAATTAAAATCCATGTTTTATATGTAAATAAACTTTTCACTATTAGGTATTATCATTATAATATGGATGGTAGATATTATTGTAATAATAGAAAAACTGTTACGATTAAGATATATTGACGACGTTTTGATAAAATTATGGTGCCAAAAACAACATTTCCCGCAATCCGGAGAAAAATTCTAGTAGAAGAATTTTGATGTTTTTGCAAGTAATTGTTACAATGTATTTTACGGACTATTTTTTTATTCATATATTAACTTTTGTTGTGAGAGTCAGACATCACGAAAGTTTTCAATAACTATCTCTTAGACACAGAAAACGTTCACAATATTCAGCTTAATATAATATGAAATTACAATTGAAGCATGAAATAGGCAATTCTGTAAGCGATCCGATGGAAGTCTATGGACATTACGCTCAATCAAATGGCGCGATCAGGCGTGCAGTGGACTTTGACCTGGCGAGGCGCAGGGAAAAATATACCTCAGACAGTAAATTCGCTCTGCAAAAAAACAGGTGTTGTTTTTCGTAAACATGCCTCCTTCCTCAGAATGTATTACTGATGTTTGAAGAGCGTAGGTAACTTTGCTTTGTTAGCCTTTATTTTATATATAAAAAACTAGTGACACGCCCCGGCTTCGCACGGGTGCAATGTAGATATTAATATACTAATATTAAACCTGCTTCTTGAATCACACTATCTATGAAAAAAAAACGCATCAAAATCCGCGGCGTAGGTACTTTTAAAGATCTAAGCATACATAGACATACAGACTATATACAACGTGACTTTTGGTGTAACCAAAAACCCCCTGCCTAGATTGTGGAACATTGAATTTGATATTCAACTTTGAGCTTAGTTTTTACTTTTGTTCAAAACGATTTTGGACAAAGCATGTTTTTTTTTAAACAAAAGTCGGCAACGCTTTTTAAACATCATAATGAAATCTACACCAGTTTACATTTACTTAGCTACAGGGATTCAAATATTGTGAGCTTTAAAGTGGCAATTAAAAACGTGCTTCCAAGACAAAGTTTATTTTCCTATTCGATGCGTTTATCTGTCATTATATTAATAGTCTCTTGCAGCTAATGCACGCATACAATTAAGCAGTCGATTACACTAGGACTTTTTATCTCGTTGGATCTTTTTATAGCTAAATATAAACAGTACTGAAGGTTAACCCTTATGTAGTGGCTTTTTGTTGAATCATGCTAGCTTAAGTTTAAAATGAATTCAACAAATCAACTGGGGAATCGAGTCCATTTGTAGGCAATTGACTCAGGCGACGAAAGTGCAAAACTGAGTCAGTCGTTAGGCCTTTAATCTGCATAACTAACTGCTCACGGGATTACTCATAAATTATAACAAATTCATAACATTGACAATCGCAATTGACGGTGTCATGTCCTCGTAAGAACTCGTTGGTTGGGTTAGAAAATAGATCGGAGGGTGGGGGCGGTTCAACGCACTCTCAGGAACTGCGGTAACATATTTTAAACAGTAACCACAGCAACATGGTGTTTATAAACGTTGTGTTGTTAGCTGATTACTTCATTCTCTTTGAGATTTACGGAAAAGATAAAACAATGCAACTTTCATGCTAATTAGCTTTAAGTTATGTGCAGCAGATTGCAGTTGCAGTGAATTCAACGACCAATTAGGTCTGTTTCACTTTTAAAATAGTTGGTTTACCTATATGGCATGCTTTTAAGTAAATTCCAGCTAGAAGGACCACTGCCTGGCGGGGTTGCGGGTTGTTCGAAAAAGATACCGCGGCCCTGGAATCTACAGGGCAAAAGTCGGAACATGGAAGGGTTTTAGTCAGTACAAGTCTGACACTCCCTTCTGCTCTGCCCAGAGAGGAAGAAGTCATTTAATGATTTCGAATCCGAAAAAAAAGGCTGAATGGTGAAATTATATACTGCGGATAGATTAAGATAGGTATTTAATTAAATTTAACTGAACTTGTTTGTGTGAAATTGAAGTCAGACCTAGAGACCACCCAAAGATTGCTGCTATAATATTTCGCAATTATCTAACACAATGTTACAAATAATTCCAGCCTGAAATCAGCAAATAACTTACAATAGGTACCAGTATTAATTAAACATAGTTTCCAAACAGTTGGTTTCCACCAGTTCGCAGTAGGTACTAAATGAGATTTTATTAGCTTTCGATTTCAACAAGAACATTGTTGCACCATTAAGTTCGATTTTTGAATTGTTGATACACTTTATCAGCTAATTAACATACCTGCAATAAAACCGGCAAATTAATTAAACATAAATGTTGATACGTCTTATGTTTTCAAATGACTTAAAGAGAACGATAAAATGTTATCCTTGCATGAAACGATGATTGCATGACTGCCATCATACGAGTACTACTAACAAGGCTTGATAACATCTTCTCATTCAGTATTCGTGGCAGTTTAAGGCTAAAACAATAACCTAAAATGAAATGTGAATTCTACGAGAGTAGCCGAAGAGGTTGCATTACAATATAATTGGAAATGTTAACTTACGTCCTACAACAAAATATTTGAAATTTTCAGCGTCCTGCAAATTCAATACCACAAATTTTGCATTCAAATGAATGATTTAGCTTATTAGCCATACGGCTTTGTGCATATAGTCAGCAAAGGGAGATATTCCCTGTACATGTATGTACAATTTAATTACAGGCTGAGTGACCGTATTATTAATGTACATTCAAACTGGACAAGTACCTGGCTACGTACTACTATTTACGACGATCTACGAACAAACATTACTGTATCATCCTTCTAAAACAACGATTACCGTTTGCCTGTTCATTCCGGAATAAAAATATTGATGTTGCTACCATATCGTGAACTCTGAATAAATTGTGTAGTGCCAAACTGTAAACATCTACATAAATACTTCCACCGTTTAAAAAACGGCCTAGGTGTAAATTGTTCACAGATTGTTCAAATTGATGCGATTACAGACATAAATACTGTAAATGTGGGTGCTTCATTTTACGCTACACAGTTATCGATAACGATGGAATTTATGACTAGATCATTTCACGGTTCTGACTTCGGACTACAGCCTGATCTAGATGGTCTATAATCATAACCCATAATAGCTGCAGGGGCTTAGATCTCTTGCAGACTACATAGAATGGCGGTGAAGACAATAAATCTGGTGGCTTCATAGAGATTTGTTATATCAGATTGCTATTCACTGATAATTTCTCAATACAGTAGGCAAAAGCAGCTGCACTGTAAAGTAAGCAAGTGAATATTTACGAGGCGTTAAAGTTGTAATCAACGCCTGATAAAATTGAATAGCAACTGTTAACACAAGTGCGACTAAATTCTAAATTGTGATAATTGTTGCTCAGAAAGTTTTCGTACGAATCGTAAAAATGCGCCAAAAAGCCAATATTTAACGATATCTTCCCTGAAATTTGTCATAAAATATCTTGAGGTCTTATTATTCCTTTTGAACCTACAATTTACATTTCTCTCCCTATTGGTAATTTTAAAAAAGAGATCATTGTTTTGAAATTCAGAAGAGATACGGGTGAGAGAGACCCAATTTTGGCCACCTTTAATCTTATCCTAAGGCTTCATTTAGTTTGTACGGCCAACGTTGGCTTTATTTTTAACATAAACGTTGCTTTCATTTTTCTTCGAGTTTATAAAAGCAAGCGATACATTATAATCTATAAAATCCTTCTTGCTTTTTCTTTCACCCTGGTACTTTTTAAATGAAATTAATTGTGATGGAACTAAATTTGTCAATTATTCCCTGTACAAAGATCCTTTGAAAATGGAAACGATCAAAAGAAATGGAGGGTAATTAAAACATATAATATATGTCCCTCTTTGAAATTAACGTCAGTCAAATAAATGTCTTGCAACACGTAATTGCCCCACAGAGGATCAAGAGAACACTTCTGTAAGTGTAACTGGAGTATATAATTTGATAGTAACATGATCTATCTTTACACCGTGTGAGCTCACTAATTAGTTAATGCAAGCCGTGGAATTACGAAGCGAACAGAAAGAACATGCTCATAATAATTATTGTAGGTCTCACAGCGACAACTAGATCGCAGATTGGTTGGATTCCTGATAAATTAAGTAGAAAATTTTGTTTCATTAAAGTAAGAGGGAACCAGGGATTACTTTTTGAAAACCAAGGCCCATTTCGAATCGTTGAAGCCACCCAAAACAATACTTTTGTCATATCTGTACCACTAATACGCTTCGAATAGTCAGCTAGCTACTCTATGTAAATTACTGCTATTCAGCTGCATCCGGTCAGATCAGAAGCCGACCCGAACACAGTTAAGAAAACACACAACTTAGCAAATGATGATGAAAAAAATGCGGGAAGATGAACGGAACGTTCCCAACTACCAGAGCTTAATAAAGAAGAGGAGATAATAATATGAGTAAGCGATTAGGTATCTACTTGTATGGGACGTACTTACGCCAAGTGGTCAGTGCATGAATGTACATGTGCCTAATTTGCACGAAATTTTGGATTCTGTATTTCGTATGAACATTGGTTTAACATTGATTACAAACGAGAACGATTACGCAGTGGCTTAGTATAGGTATTTATGATACCATGCCACCCAGTTTGCAACAAAATATGTTGTAGTCTGAACGTCAAATCGAATCAGCTTTATCTAAAAACAGATCGACTTTTAAGACAAGCTTACGATATCAGTTTCATATGACCTTTAAGAAAACAGTATGTAGAAACTACTACTATATTTGATTTTCAACAAGCCATTTTGTTTTTGATAGAGGTGATTCATTTGTCCTTCTGTTTTCGTCGTTACCTAGTGCAGTGAGTTAATTCTCATTGAAGTTTTTTATATCTGTTTGCTCTTTTATTTGCAAGTGGCGGGTATTCCTTGATAATTGTGAATTTCAGTTCTCCTACAGTGAAGAGAAATCGGTCATCACACTTTTACTTGGCAGGTAGAAGCCACATAATGTCACCTGCTACGATCCTAACATACTCCTTTTGCCTCGTCCACGTTCATACATCTGGGGGTCCAATATGGCCGCTTTAACAGAATCTTAATAGGATAATAATATAATTTTCGTTAAAATTCTTAGAATGGTCACAGACACAGTTAATATTAATTGTCACTTTGCGACCGTTTTACGAATTCTAACGTACAGACGCCAGCAGGTCGAAACTGTCAATTTTTCCCAATGAACCTTGAACCTAATACTTTAGAAATAAAGTCGAAAATCTATCAAAGAAATCTAACAGATTGTAGTAGTAGTAGTGCAGGCGTCTGTACCTAATTCATATTTTCCATCTACTATGATTCTGCTTAAGCGCCATTTTAGATCATACATGCTAGTCGGTTGCGTGTACTACACACCTGATCTATCTGATGAATCTCACCAATAACGACAAGTGTGGACATTTTACTCTTTTTTTTTCGAACAGACTGCCTCAGCCATAAGACTATTTTGAATTTTCTGATATACGATATTTTCTGACTTATTTGATTACAACTTAAAAAAGACGGAACATAAAATTGCTTCCGGAAGTCGGTTAACAGACTTCAAAGGGTTCTCAATCCGACTGTATTTTTATTTCGTTTGTTACGCTACTTCTCCATCGATTGTGGGCCGATTTTCAGCTATCTTCTATAATATATATTTTTCTTTTAATGTAGATGGACGATACGCTAATGTTTCTTCGTAGTAATGGCAAAAGTATACTCGATAAGAATTTCTGATACCATTTTACCACAACAGAAAATACCTATTGAAATAAGAAGTTATTTTAAAGTCGGTTAAAAACCAGTTTGAATGAAACAATTGTAGAGTAGGCCCTCTTCATGGCTCGTGTCAATATCGACTTTCCCAAAGTCTTCAATATTGACAAATTCAATTGATTTCTATAAATACGTAGACTCAACTGTCCAGTGTTGTCCTAATATTAAAACTTCCGTGTACTGCTATCGTTACAATCTCTGTTTCACTAATATAACAAGATATGACAGTATAAACGCAAATAGACAATCCAAATGTGTGGAGTTACTACCTATTGACCGTAGATATGCCCGCGTGGAATTTGGAAATCACCCCACGACAATGGAGGTACTACCATCCTGTATTGCAGAACGCCGAAATTTGGATGATAATAAGTACACTATTACCTGAGTTTGGAGGACTTTAAGTCCCATACTGACCCAGAAAATCATTTAATACTTAAGCAATACTCAAAACTAGATTCTTATCCATTTATGTGCATTCCATAATGTGTGAAGATCTTACAACACAGGTATTCAAGCCATTTGATTTTTATTAATACTCAATAAGAATATGTGTGAGATACCAATATACCACAACTGAAAAGGCTGAAATAAAAAGTGTTTTTGAAGTCGGTTAAACCAGTTTAAATGATATAGTTTCAAGGCCCTCTTCTTCGTGGCTCGTGCCAATATCGACTTCTTCGACTTCATTCATTTTCATTTATTTGGTCAATTACGGACCCTGTAGGACCAGGTTACAGGCACGCCTTTATTTAAGAACGCTTGCGTCTTAAATGTGCTTAAGTATGGGCCATAAAGTCCCACGTAAAAGTGTACTAAATATCCTCCAAATTCGTCTCGTAGTTAATAAAAACACAGAGTTACTTTCGCATTTATTATTTTAGTATGGCGTGGATTGTTCCTATTAATAATTGTTCTACTAGGACTGTAAGGACTTAAAGTAAGTGCTTTATCCAATTAGTTAACAACTAGATAAAAATCTAAAAAGGAAAAGTTCTCTTTCTTGTAACGATTAAAGTCAAAGAAACTACTTCAAGAACTAGGTTGATCAGATAATATATAAGTAAACTGTCTGAATTAGATTTGATTTGGCTTACTGACTACATTATAAAACTCCATTTTATTATGAACGAATTCAGCCTTTCAGTTTACAAAACCTCTGTTGAATACGCACAATGCTATCTCAATCTTTACGCCATTCTTTCTGCTTTCTACGGGCATTGTAAAGCTTTAAAAAATAATTATATTTGAGAAAACAAAAGGCAATTCATCCAGCTCACAAACAACGAGGTAAGGGTGGGTTTTACTCTCGTTGCGTTTCATAGAAAAACGTAGTAAGTTAACATTCATACAATTCGCTTGAATAACGTATAATTATCCAAGAACTGTAGGCGGCAGGGGGTTAGAGTAGTCAGTGGAGCATTGAGGGGGTTGAGCGTGCTATGAGGGGAGGGACGGGGGATCTAGACGTCCTTAATTTGCGCCCTTGTCCCCGTCTACGTACCGCCAACGCAGATGCTGCTTATTTATCTAGGTATAACGTGGGTTTGGGATGGCCCCTTTGAGATCATAGTTGGATGTAATATCTTGTGTCATCTAATGAGATTCTATTCAGTGACCATATGGAATGCGAAATCAAACAAAATGATTTCGAATGTTAAAGCTCTCCCGAACTCAGATTCACTCATCCGCTTAATCAAGATAGGGGCAGGAAGTTGATGACTTGCCAATGGGCATTACATGCCCTGGTACTGGAGTTGGACGGATAGTTTAATACCCGGAAGAGACAAATCGATGACAATCCGAATAAATAACATGAAAAAGCCGTGGACTACTACTATTAGTTTCGTGACATAAAATCGATATTAATTCATTAGGATTATTATATGGTGTCACATCACAACAGGCAGCGCCATCTATGCAATAACCCGAGAACTAACCGAGTCTGATATTTGAACAGCTTTATCAACAAAAGGTTATACATGGTCGGTTAGGTCATCAGGTGCAATGTACAAGACGCCACATGGCATTTAAATAAAATTATAATATTTATTACAATGTAATACATGAATCGATTAATTGGATGTGACCAAAGGAGTAAATAAAATATAAATGACGACGACTTGGAGAGGGATAGGGGGACTAGGGAAGAAATGGGTTCATTCTATAAGGAATAAAATAAGTAAATTATAATGTGACTAGTTATGCCCCCGGCTGCGCCCGTGGTAATTAGTTTTGTTGATATCTGGATGTTTACAAACATCCAGATATCGACACATTCTTACAAACTTTTGCATTTATAACATTAGTAGGATGGCTGGGCAAAGAAAATGTGTTGGGCTGACCCCAGGTAAAATAGGACAGGAAGACCATCATTGAAATGTAAAGTTTATCTGCTAGTATTTAGTGAGCTGTCTTTTTTTTTGTAAGACAGACTGTAGAATTATTATATTTTGGGAAAAATCATAGTTATTCATGATGGCGAGGAGAGGGGATGGTTTATTAAGAAAAAAAAATGTGTGACATAAAATACAGCCAGTGATTTTGGTCTTAGAACCCCAAGCAAAACAAATTTTTATCTTAAAAATCCGTATTTTTTACTCTAACTAAATGACACTATTTCATATTTTCAATAAGTGCTAACAAAATACATGAGATGCTCGGAATGGCGTAGGAGGGGTGCTATATAAACCTTACATGATTAAAAGGCCGACTCTTACGAGTTTCTTTGAGACTTCGTTGTGAACTGAAACCCAAACAGGGTGTATAATTTATGTATTTTATGAACCACTGCTCTCGATGTTGTGCAGGAAAACATTGCGTGGAAACTGAGCATGCAAATCTACTTATTTCCTTCAGCTGATTATGGTTGGTTCCGGTATGAGGCATAGGATAATTTTGAACTCAAAGATAAGGTGCGCTGCTAGTGAAAATATATGTTCCAGGAAAGCTATAATGTTTACTATTATGCCTTAATAGTCTTGATACAGACCCTTGCATATGCATACTTGGTAAGATGCATTATGTATTTTAAACTCAAGAATATTATTGCCAGGAGACTGAAATTTTAATTATTTAATATAGTCAATTTATTTTTTCACGTGGGCACCCCATTAGGTATACAAGTTTTGGCAAACCGGAGCCAACGATTTTATATAATATAAACAATGTTTAGTTTTTTCAAATCTGGGCTAAAATAATAAATATTTATGTTCTCCTCATTTGAATCCATAGCAATATTCCAAAAATAGGTATTTAAATTGTGGGTAGGAACAGTTTGACAGCTAATTACATCCGGTTACATAATCTCCTATTGATGTAGTATTTTTGTGTTTCTAGTATCTACATTGATTCCTTTTGTTCTAAAGATTTTATAAAATCATTGGTTTTGTCATATTAATACACTGTATGACTTTCAAAATGTTATTTAGAGTATTGTTAAGATATCACTGGCCTATCAACAGCCAACCTTGTAATATGACCCAAGTTGAAACAGAACAACCAAAATATGTTTTAAAGATAAAATACCATACAAAACACATATGTTTACAACACACTTGAGTCCTTGAAAATTTTGTACAAGGTATCATCTTTATGACTTGTCTTATGGTTCCAAGTAATGTAAAAAATTGGTAAGTATTGTTGAATTTTATAGCCTTTTTATTTAAAGTCCTAAATTGAGTAGAATAAAAATGCGTAATGACTAACTAGGGAAAATTATTGTGGTCATTAGCACTGAAAGTCATTACAATTCACTGGGTAAGGTATTTGAGGCTAGAGCTTAGGGAGGATCATTCCAATAAGAAATCAATTAATTCCACATACCCTACTAGAACAAAGAAAATATCACTAAACTGGTATTTTATTGCTTCAAGGTTGTCAAAAAGATATTAAAGTACCAACAGTACAAAACATGATTGTCACTTAGCAAGAAAAAATTGTGCGTAGTTTACTTACCTGGTCAGAAAATCTCGCGGCTAGGAACTAAACACCGAAATCCAAGCTTTGTGTATACAGTCCACGTAAACTAAGCACGGGATATAACTACTGATAAGGATAATCTGCAAAACACTGCAAAATGCAAGACCATCGGGACGGAACAACAAGCGAAAACATACCGAACAACCAAGAAAGAAGCGTGAAACAAGGATGGACAGATTGACTTGTCAATACGAGGAAGGCTACAGTTTGAGCCTGATATATATTTTTAGCTCTATCGTTTTGCACACGAGTAAAAGAGAAAAAGCATAATTGGAGTAGAATTATTTTACACCTAACGTTGCTGTAAGCTTGAAAGGGACAAAAACTAGGCGACCGAGTTAAATCAGCTGGCGACAGCTGTTGACAAGAGATGGATGAATGGATGCTTGGATTTGTCTTAAACCTATACACATTAAACTGTGCACTAAACACAAACTAGATAGCTTGTAGTATTATAGACAGTATTTGTTATTAAAACTATATTTGTATTTTGACTATATTTGGAATTTTGGATTAATGATGGTAACTTCTTTCCCCATACAAAAACTAATTTACCAATATGAGAAATATTGTTTCAGTTTTTGAATATTTTTTCACGTAAAATTGCTGAATTTTATCTACGACAAGAATTCTCTCAAAGCTGGTAAGTTTATAATGATATATTTTTCTAAGCTTTAGCTAGCGAAGTGGCTGAATCTTGGTTGGTTTCGAGTTTTATTTATTAATATTGTTGAGTTTCTCAAATAGTAGCACAAGCGAATGTGAGATGGCTCTGTATTCAATTACCAGTTGGACTTAGTGACATTTTTCCACCAAAGACAAGCCCTCTCGGTCGAACGAGTGTATATTCTATGGAGTTGTTGGAGACATTTCAGACTATACTTATCTATGTTTCAGACATTCTCTGTCATTGTCATTTTGTGAGTGACAGGTAGAGCCGTTTACAATTTTGTGATTTTACGCATATTGATACGCTAATTGATAATTTTTCTGAGTATATTGGCTTCAATCCAAACCTACAAACAGACTAAAGTATATGCACTTTACATAAAGTTATTAACCCAGTGTTTAAATAACTTTTATTTGAGTATTAAAATCAAGCAACTGGAAGCTGAAGAAGTGTTCTGTCAGTTGTTCTACACAACAATAACCTTTCGTCATTGTGAATAGGCTAATTACGTATAATTAGTACACGAAAATATAATAACAGCGACAGTGAACGCGATGGCAAAGGAGGAAGACGACGACAACTTGCCCGATAAAGATGCGGCTAAAGAATTCTATGCGCGATATGAGCCGAAAGAAATAATAGGCAGGTGAGAAAATAATTGTGGTGTTCACAAAGTGTGTCGCGATTTGTGATAAGTTGCGTTGGTGCCAATTTTTAAGGAACTGGGGAATTATTTAAAACGTCTGGGCATCATTTTATGTGTTGTTGTTAGTCATAAGTCTTCTGAGTGACCTTGAGGATGAAACTATTAACTTCCTTTGATAAAACAATTTTAATGCAGTGAATTTAAAGTGATCGGATTCTTAGAATTTGACCTCTTTATATGGCCTTCAATATTTGATTTTTTGGGTAAACATGTACTTATGTTTACTTTATTTACCTTTATTAAATATTTATAACCAGTCTTACCAAGGAGTGTTGTATTACCTAGTTGCTAATGGGTTGTGGAGGTCAAATAGGCAGGTCATTTCATGTATAATACTAGTAGTCTGATAAATCTGGTAAGACTGGAAAAACCAAAACATAGTTGGGAAACGATAGGCTTTTGCAAAACATACAATAGTAGTAGTACATAAAATAGTAGTTGTATCTGGAATAGAATCTAAGATAACAGCAGTGACAGCAGTGAAATTTTCTTATTATATTCTATCAGTAAATGGCAATATTAGTACCACAGAAGCTACACCACATTGGGCCTCTTTTTGTTGGCTTTATGGCTTTTGTTGGCAATTTAACAGAGTTTTTTTGTGAGGTTTAATGTAATTAACTTAAGTTTATTGTCCTAGGAATAAAACATGATGTTTAGTTATTAAATTTTATATGCTTAAATATTTGTTGTCAAAGTTTCATTTTTAATTCTCTACACATATAATAATTTACATATTTTAACTCAATTTCTTTGCTCACAGAGGCATAAGCTCAACAGTGCGAAGATGTATAGAGAAGGAAACAGGAAAAGAATATGCAGCCAAGATCATAGATCTAAGTCAGGAGTCCCAGGATGGAGTGGATACACACACCATGAGGGATGCCACGCGGCAAGAGATTCATATCCTGCGGATGGTAGCTGGACACCCTTATATTAGTGAGTGAGTTGCTGGCTCTATATTGCACAAATGGCTTGTTGATTACCTCTATTAACCATTTAAATTCAGTGCAGGATTTTGGCCTGAATGTAAATCTATTGGAGGACACCACTATTTTTTTTTAATACCTAACTCCACACTACGAATTTCTTCTGAATTGTGGGTGCACACATTTACACTAACAGCCAGACCCGAAACAACTACCTCTAGGTCATATAAATATTTGTTCAGTGAGGGGACTGAACCCGCACAATCAATGCACCAAGCGTGCCATAGAAATTATTATATTAATATGAATTTCAGAGTTGATAACAAATTAATGGGAGTGCAAGGGTGGTGATTCTTAGGCAATCCTATCTTTAAGTAAAATTATTTATAATCATCCAGTTTAAATATTGAATATCAATAAACCACACCACTACATACTTGGGGCTGAGATAAAAAAACCGACTTCCAAAAAACACTAAAAAGACTGAAAATAAATTATATTCTGGAAGTTGGCGGCAAAAAACAACGACTAATGACTACTATATAGCCAAGATAGTTAAAAATAATACACAAAGCCACATTGCAACCTAAGGTTGATTTTAATGACTAACCAGAACAAATCACCTGAAGTAATATAATTTGTTTCAGTTGAACTGCAAGATGTGTTTGAGTCCGAAACATTCATATTCTTAGTGTTTGAGCTGTGCAAGAATGGAGAGCTCTTTGACTACCTCACATCTGTGGTCACACTGTCCGAGAAGAAGACTAGGTATATTATGAGGTATGTTGACAACAGTTTTATAATTTTTATGTAACTACTCCAGTAATTATCATTCTCTTGAACAAATTTCAATCATGATAGCTAATCACAGTGGCAATTAGCCATTGATGCAAGAGATATTTTAAAGTGCATAAATTGTCTTTCCCTTAAACTCATTTTCTGATAGGATGGCAATATAACACAAGCTATTAAAAAGGTTACAAAGTCATGATGCTGGGCATTATTTTATTAAATGTGTAGAATCTGTCTGTTAAATTTTTGGCTTTCATGTTATTGATGCCTTATTTTGAAGAGGGAAATATACTCAAACCATATTGTTGGGTTACCAGCTACCTGCAGGAATTAAGCTTAGTATACTTGTGTATAACTTTTGGCATGTAAAATGCTATGTCCAGTAGTTAACTTTTTAGTTAACCTATGTTCTTCAATGCTGGGCAAAGGACTTTATCATATTCTGCCAATCTTCTCAATGTTTCGCCTTCTGGCCAGCCAGTCCAGCAACCACGAGTCCAGATCGTCAGCGTTCTCTAATCCTGCCTCGTTTATGCCGCGTAGCTTGTATTAGAAAAATAAACTAACCATAAACCAAATAATAGTTCTGTGTCCCAAACGCAGTAACCTTTCCTATTCATAACTTTCCATGCTTCAGAAGTTCAAATAAAACATTAATGTGATCTAACATTCACGTGTAAATCATAATAGAGTAATATTAGAAAAGCCTTAACGAGCAAATACGAACGTTTATTAGCCTATTGTGTACGCAACAAAGATCTATTTGTTATCAATCTGCGTACGACGCGCGTATCTTAGAGAGTGTTCGCAGTAAACACTTGTTATTTTATCTCAATTAATTTGATGCATCTGTGGCTGTAAAGATTTCCTCACACGGTCGCACCGCCAGATGCGCATGGGTGTAGGTTTGCACGCAGTCTCAGAAAATAGGTACAATGATATTTTTTTGTGAATTTTCTTAAAAATAAACTCTAGACCATACTCCTTTTGACTGACTACTTTGAAACGAAGTACCGGCACAAACTTATGATATCAAAATCTTTTTTTAATTCAAACAATTACATTGCATGTCAGACCATGATAACAAGATCAAGTGGATGTATAAGTCTCTTAACCACCACATGGGGTTGAGTGGACCTGCCCAGTCTCCAGACGCGCAAGAACAGATGTCAGTTATCGTATAGCTATCACAGTAAGTCGTGTCATGCCAGTATGAAGGAGACTTAAATGGCCTTTCACCATTCTCAACTATCCTTCGCCCCTAATGACGTGAAATCAATCTGCATAACTCGCTCATTGTTCTACAATGTGGGTGATAGATAATAGTTAAGTAGGCCGTTTAGTATAATATTTTGTACCGAAATAGCGCGTGATATTTACGTAGCCCGCTTGGCTGATTTATTTCAAGGGT
This sequence comes from Ochropleura plecta, assembly GCA_905475445.1. Taxonomy (NCBI): domain Eukaryota; kingdom Metazoa; phylum Arthropoda; class Insecta; order Lepidoptera; family Noctuidae; genus Ochropleura; species Ochropleura plecta. The sequence goes on along the minus strand of FR997744.1, from coordinate 3,819,978 downwards.
AATCTATTTAATTGTGCATTGTAGCTTGAGGTACGGGTCAACGGGCATGAGCCTTTCTTATATCTAAATGTCTTAAGGTCATAATATTAATTCATTATATTCCGAGTGTCAATAGCTTAGAGAAAATTTGAAAAAAAAAAACTGTTCGAATAGGGATACATTCTGTCTGAAAAATGTTCCATTATACAGGCAGTTAGTAAGCAATAGCTTAGAGAAAATTTCAAAAAAAAACTGTTCGAATAGGGATACATTCTGTCTGAAAAATGTTCCATTATACAGGCAGTTAGTAAGCAATAGCTTAGAGAAAATTTGAAAAAAAAAACTGTTCGAATAGGGATACATTCTGTCTGAAAAATGTTCCATTAAACAGGCAGTCAGTAAGCTCTTTCTCTAATAGTGAACTATTGAAGACTAGATATAAATAAACTCTAATCCTAATCTATTAAACTTTAATATCTTCTCTTTTATTTTGCCATAATCTAGTAAAAATTTCTCCTAATAAAATTATTTCTTGAGTTCTAACAGTGGATTTTGAAAATATTGTTTCCCAAGTAGTTCGATTTCTTTGTTATAGAAGTCGAAGTAAGTAATAGTAGTAGGAATTATGTCCTTTTGTATTTGCATTTTACGTGTAAGACAATTTCCGGTATAGATTATAGTTAGGGTCGGTCTTTATTTTTATTTTATTTGATGATTTCCCATCTGAAATGGGAAATCATCAAATTACTTTTTCCTTTTTGGGTAGAGCGGATGGGAGTGCCAGCCTTAAACCCATCCATGTTCCTTTTTTTTGGCCTTTGTGATCCGGGGCCGCAGCATCTCTTTCAAACATTCCTCAACCGCGGCAGGCAGTGGTCCTGGCAGACTCCACTGCGAACGGCCTGTAGTGACTAGTCTGTGAGTTACCTATTGCTCACCGTCTTCAGAGCCGCGTCTACGGTGGCCGAGAGTGACAGAGTGACTAGCGACACCCGACGCCGCTGGGTTGGTTCGAGGTTCTCTCCCGCACGAACAAACTTCCAGCCATTTCCTTCACTAGCATAACTGCTTCGTAAAAGGAGGAGACCGCTTCCTATTCACTCTCGCTCCGGCCCATGGTCTTCCATGACAATAGGCTTGTGTAGGCAGACAGTTGAACAGTCAAATACTTTCCTTTTAGGAAAAGGCTCTAAAATGTCTGCCTGCACAAGCCTATTTTTATGAAAGACCAAGACCGACCTTAGTCGATGGTGCTGCCGCATGCAGGACGTAATGGCACTTTTCCATGCTGCTATCGTTTTTTGTCGATCGGCACTGCCATTTGATAGAGCAAGAAACAGCGGGAGTGCTTTGCACGCGGCAACATCCACTGCTAGCTCTGTTTCTGGCTCTAGCAAAAAACGATTGGAACCAGAAAAGAACGATCCCGTCCTGCTACTTGCCAGGTGGGGTTCAACTCATATGCGACGTTGACAATTTTCTGAATGAAACCTCAGGACACTATAAATATCCTATCGACCAAAAACAGGGTTCAGAGACGCCGAGAGCTACTCGGTCTGGAGAAAAGGTTGCACTAAAAATAACATGCTCCAGAAATACCCAGTGCCCTTTATGGATCTGTTCTCTGACCTTTTTCATAGGTACGGTATAAATAAAGAACATCAGGAGAAAAACTTGATAAACATGGTTTATGTAGATTATTTTTGTATCATATTTTTAGGTAAAACCTTCAGTTTAGCTGTCTGTAATTTGTTATTTAACGCCGTTGACCCAATTGATTCCAGTTTTTTTCTCGCAATCTCCGCAATCTGAATCCGTTCAAAATTTAATTAATTAAGTGGATTCGGATAATGCTTGAAGTCTTAGCTTTTTTTGGGTGACGCCGTAGGTAAAACTAAAGGTTGGACTTTGAGACGTGGTGATAAAAGAATTAATAAGCAAGACCTTGCGTTAGCGACGGCTAGATCTTCAGGGTGAACTGGGCTTTTGAAATCACCATACGATCTTGATAACACCGCTCAAGGAGGCTGTTTTCATGCAACCTAAAACTGATGGTTACCAAGAATTTAGAGCTTTCATTAAAAGAATAAATAGTGTCACTTTTAAGTGACGAAATCTAGAAATGCGTGGAAATTGACTCCCGCAATCGTATGGTGCAAAAAGATTTTGCCCAAATTTTCGATTTTTTTATTAGGCGTCGCACTTAACTCTGCTTTCTCTTTAAAAAAAACCTCGAAACATTTATAAATATACTTAGTACTCGTAAAAAGGAGGTTACCCAATGATAAACAGCATTTTGTAACAAAACATCTATCGCAATTTCGCATTGAAGAACGTTTTAAGAGACTATTGAGACGCCTACGCAACTTTTTATCGCTTTGTCAGTGCGCATACGACATTAGGCTAGGGACTCAACTGAGCGAATACGCGGCGACGATGCTCACGCAATTCCATTCCGTCGCAGGCACTTTCACTGTTTCAAAATGTAAATATTTACCAAGGGGCCTAAAATTAAATAGATGAATCACGTTAACATTGTTAAAATGACACACGCAGTTAATATTATGTATTGTTAATATATACATAGAACCCATAATTCTGCTTAAGCGGTCATTTGAGGCCCCCAGTATTGTACGCATAACGACATACTATATATACACAGACCATACAAATATTGCAACTAAAGTACTTTCACAAGTTATTATGCCTTGTGACTGGGACTGTAGCTTCATTTTGTTAATGGTCTAATTGAAATAAATGCTTTGAGTTTGAGAATTGTTTATCCGCATCTCGCATCATCATAATCATCATCTGCTTAGCCTTTTCCCAACTATGTTGGGGTCCATGTAGCTGAATACCAGTATTTATTTTTATTCGGATCTCTCATTGTACGCCAAATCTATAAAAATCGAGGTCATGTTGTACTGAAAAGCTTGATATGTCGCCCTGTGTATTGGAACAACTCCTCTATTGAACAAGTTTCCCTCCTATAGCGTACACTGATATTCCTCATTATGTTGCTTTTTATGACCAAAATTCCATTAAACTTTAGTATACCTAGTAATTTTGCCTATCGTTACGGAAAACAGAAACCCAAAAGTCTACGCTTAGTAGTTAAACTACTGGGGGTCTTAAATGTCCGCTTTAGTATAAATATAATAGGATAATAATATCAGTTATGTCAAAATTCTTAAAATGGTCACAGACGCAGTTAATATTGTGAATTTACACTTTGTGACCATTTTACGAATGGTAACGTAATTGATATTTTTAATCTATTATGATTCTTCTTAGGCCCGGCGCCCATTATCGGCATCGGCACGACTGAGGATTTTAGGTGGCAAATAGCAATATACATTAACATAATAGCAATAAAGTAGAAATTTCCATTATATTATTATATAGTATGGTCGTAATAACAAAAATACCGCCTCGGTATGCTTGAGGCTGCTGTATCGGCAGCCTTGAGAAAGCTTCGGGATGCTTCAGCATCCTTCGGTACGCCGCCGGCATCATTTGACTCACACACAACACAATCGAGGTAATATGATATGAGACGCTTCGGCAAGCTACAGGACGGTGCGGCATGCTTAAGGACGCCTCGTCATCTCTAAGTATAATTTCCGACAGTGTGCGCTTGCATGTAGGATGCCGAAGGATCCTTTTCCTTGCCGATGCCGATAATGGGCGCCGGGCCTTAAACGGCCATTTTAGACCCCCTGGTGCTTACCTGTATGCGGTTGGACTGGATGCCAACATCAACATGGTTGGGAATAGGCTTGACAGATGATGATAGTAATTTGAAAGAGACAAAGCCCGGCCATATATTATAATCACTGGTATTACCGGGAATACCTCGACTGTTTCTGGTCAGATTTGTCACTAGCCTTACAACTATCATTCGTGAAGCGGATAATTATAGCAATCGTTGTTTGTAGCTGGTATGCGGGTGTGGTGGTAATGAGAATCGTGACCTACTTTACTAAATAGCTCTAGTACTGTCTACGGCTGCTTTTTTCCTGTTGTTTGTTTGCAATATTTGTCTATTCTCTATAAACATAGTATAGTGAAAGTATTTAAAGTTGGCATGGAATTGTTGTGTTCGAAATACAAAACATATTAATGTTGTCAACACTTTGGAATTTTACCAAGCACTTGGTTAAGCCAAGTCTAAACAGCTGGTACACATTTGTATCGTAACTTGGTCCAAAGACTTGATTGATTGAACGGGTCTTGAATCTCGTCGCCTCGCCGTCGAATCGCTCGTCAGATATAGTTCAATGTGTCTTAGAAACCGATGAACGTGTTAAAGTCAAATTTTCTCCATGTAAGTGTTTGTTTGCTATCAAATTAACTTAACTTTAATAGAAAACATTCATGGATTTTTATGAAAATATTAACTGTATCTGAAGAGGCTGGTTACTATTCTCATTTGCTGACCGTACATATATCCTTTATTCGCCATATTTTCTACCACGAGCCCCTTAACAACTGCTATCGTTTAAAAAATAATAAGTTATAGGTCGACGTTCAGTGTTTGTCAAATATTAGGTCCTTACATATGAAATTGGCGTTTTTCGTACTGGCCACTTTAATCACGAATTTCTCCTCTTTGGTAAGGAATTCCAAATTCAAATTTGTACAGCTATTTACTCATGTATTTGTGCTTCGATGACCGTCATTCATTTGTTTTTTTTCTTCTGTTTTTTCTGTTTGCGTCACTCATTTTACAAAATGGAAAATTTAAAATATCGCATTATTTACGAGTACGAGTTCCGCCGTGGCACTAGTGCTGCGGAAACGACTCGAAGGGTGAATGATGTGTATGGCGGTCATGTTGCAAAAGAAAACACAGTTCGTTTTTGGTTCCAACGTTTTCGTTCTGGAAATTTCGACCTGCAGAACAAGCCCCGTGGACGGCCTGAGACCCAAGTTGATAATGGAGAATTGAAGGCTATTGTGGAAGCGGACCCATCGCAAACCACGTCCGAGTTAGCTGCAGGCTTCGATGTTAGTGATAAAACTGTTTTAATTCACTTGAAGCAAATTGGGAAGATTAAAAAGCTTGAAAGGTGGGTACCTCACGAATTGACTGAAGCAAACCGGCAAACGCGCGTCGACTGCTGCGTTACATTACTGAACCGGCACAACAATGAAGGTATTTTAAACCGAATCATTACCTGTGATGAAAAATGGATTCTTTACGATAATCGGAAGCGCTCAGCGCAATGGTTGGATCCTGGCCAGCCAGCCAAATCCTGCCCCAAGCGAAAATTAACCCCAAAAAAGTTACTTGTAAGCGTTTGGTGGACTAGTGCCGGTATTGTTCATTACAGTTTTCTCAAATCTGGCCAGACTATTACAGCTGATGTCTATTGTCAGCAATTACAAACCATGATGGAAAAGCTAGCGGCTAAACAACCAAGGCTGGTCAATCGCTCCACGCCACTGCTGCTTCACGACAACGCCAGACCACACACTGCGCAACAGACGGCTACCAAATTAGAAGAGCTTGAATTGGAATGTCTTAGACATCCTCCGTACTCCCCGGACCTTGCTCCAACAGATTACCATTTTTTTCGCAATTTGGATAACTTTTTGCAAGGGAAAAAATTCAACTCCGATGGGGCAGTCCAAATCGCCTTCAAAGATTTTATTGATTCCCGTCCGACTGGTTTTTTTAGTAAAGGGATCAATGAACTACCTATAAGATGGCAAAAGTGCATTGAAAACAATGGTTCATACTTTGATTAATTAAATATATTATATTAAAAAATATTCGACTTTTTGTTCCTTCCATACAAAACGCCAATTTCATATGTAAGGACCTAATATTATAATTTATCTGTTAATTACAGTTATCTATGTATAACCCAAATGAGAAAATTAACCTCATGAAGTAACTTTTTTTATCAATTTCTAATACATGTTTGTGGTACCACTGTACGAAATGGGGCGGGGCTTGTATATTATTATTGCCACACCTCCTTTGTTATATCAGCGCCTGGTAAAATTGCCCAGTTTGAGTAAAAGATACTCGTATCTCGAATACATTGACCCTCTAATAAAGTCCGGCTGTAGAAACTTGTAGATAACACGCACATACAACGTCATTCTAATTGTTTTATTTGTGTGTTCGTCGTGTGCACAGATAAACACTGGGATTCGCGCAAATTATACGTTGTACGGATAACCCAGTGTTGACTTAACTTCTGCGCTGTTATAGTCTCCTAGTACTTCGCCACAGAGACGTATTGTTTTTTTTTATTACTTAAAAACATTTTTAATTTATTAGTAAAATGGCTTTGGTTGTGTTCTTCAAGTTTGAGTTTGAGGGCAAATTCCTGAAACAGCAAGAATCTATTGCGTGTGTTAAGTTTGTTGTTAATTTTTACAATGTAGTTTTAGAAGTTTTAGTTAGTAAATATTTGAGGTAAAGTTATAGTTTATTTTTTCCAAATTCTTTATTTTCTGTGAGCTCACCAGCTGATTTCATTCAGTGTTATTTGTTGATATTGTCCTGGTTTTTTTTATAATCAAAGTGTTACCTTTCATATTTATTTTTACAGCTTTATAAACACAACAATAATTTCATTGTTTGACCACCTCTTAATTTAAAACCAAAATCGAGTGAACTGTTAATAAGAGATTATTGGCTGTGAATAATATGTAAAATACTCGTGTCGCGGTGGTTCTTACCAAACCCTCCTAAACGGCTGGACCGATTTGTGTGAAATTTTGTGTGAAATTTTGTGTGCATATCGGGTAGTTTTGAGAATCGGCCAACATCTATTTTTCATACCCATCTTTAGAAAAGGAGCTGAGCAGTGGGTAAAACCGGGCACTAGTATTTTTATAGATTTTTATGAAAAATTTGTCATCAAAATTTGTCAATTATGTCTCAAAAATTATCTAGAAAAATGAAGGTTCTAATTTTAAAATTAAGATTATAACACTCGGCCACTTATTTCGTTTTCATAAAACGTTCACCTGATCGACAACTACCAGGAGAGCATAGTTAGTAGTAAACATGTAGTCGTTAATTCTTCGCAGACAAGTCCTGGAAGGCGTGCGGCACGTGCATAGCAAGTGCATCGTGCACCGAGATCTGAAGCCCGAGAACATTCTGCTGGATGATCAGCTCAACGTCAAGATCACAGACTTCGGGTTTGCTAAGGTGCTCAAAGATGGGGAGAAATTGTTTGGTAAGTGTAATAAGTATTTTAACTAACTGAACTACACACATCAAAAGTATCTAGGGATCAACATATATTTTTGCAATATGCTCCTGATTGATATTAATTAAAATTTTCTTTAAGGATTCATCAAATAAAGTGTTTTCGTTTGTCACAGTAACGATAAACCAAGTCACCTTTGCATTAATAAAGAAATTTGCCATTTTCCTAATAAAGGGATTTTTGACATTTGAACCACTAACATTAAAGTTCGAAAAAAAGACTGAAATAACAGTTTTCTTTAAAATTTTATTGGGTAACTTAAACAATTAATAATCCGTGTTTCTACCGCGAACACTAACAACACAAGAACATCGGTTTGGCATACTCAAAATGAGTTCATCCAAATCACGCTGTGGAATGGCCGCCCATGTTCGTTGCAACAACAAAAAAAGGTCTTCTTGCGACTGGATACCCTCCATATTCGGCAGAGCTCTTCTCTGTAGCATATCCCATGCATGCTCAATCGGGTTCAAGTCTGGCGACTGAGCAGGCCAGGGCAGGACATTGATGTTAGCTGCGGCGAGAGTCTGTCTTACAACTCTTGCGGTGTGCGGTCGTGCATTATCATGCATTAACTGAAATAAGGGACCGATTTGCACTTGTAGAGGAACGATGACGTCTGATACAATCGTCTCAGCATAAATTTGAGCGTTGAGGTTGCCTCTGATCCAAATCAACTCAGTTCTTCCGCCGATCCAAATACCCGCCCATACCATGATGGTTCCACCACTATAAGGATGGACTTCCTGGCAGGATTTTAATCGCTGTTGGCGTCCAGGGGTTCTCCAGTGTCGTATACGTCTTGTATCCGGTCTCATACCAAAACGAGACTCATCAGAAAAGCACACGAAACGCCATTGTTCTTCTGCCCAATTTCTGTGTTCAAGAGCCCATTGATATCGAATCCTACGATTGTGCATTGCTATAGGTGGTACCCGTAGCGGTCTTCGGGAATGAAGGTTCACTTCATGCAAGCGGTTTCTGACTGTTTGGTCGCTAATTAAGTTCCCTGAAGAGTGATGAAGCCTCACGGCTAACATCATGGCGGTTATTGTTGGAGCTCTTCGAGTTAAGATTTGAATGTATCGGTCTTGTCTCCGTGTGGTGCAGCGATACCGTCCTCCATGGCGCTCAGCCACGGTACCAGTGCTTCGGTAACGTGTCCAAAGTCGACTGATAACACTCTGACTTGTATTCAGAGCTAAAGCTACAGTACGTTGCCGGGAACCAGCTTCTATCATTCCCACGGCTCTGAGCATTTCTTCCCTGCTTAAATGACGTCGCCGCTCCATAATAACGTTGGTTTTAATCAGTAGTAGGGAAACAGTAGCACTAATAATGTCTTCAATGCGTTGTATGTTTTTATAGGGAAAATATTGACAGCTTATTTTCATCTTTTACTCGAATTTGATTGAGAGTTCCTGATTCAAATTATGAAATGCACCAAAAAGGATCCATATAAATTTATAAAATCATAAATTTATTACAAAGCCACATCTCAATCTCAAGAAATCCGCATAAAAATGCTTGATCCCTAGACACTTTTGATGTGTGTATTTCAGAATTATCAGATATTTCAGATTATTGATCAGAGTGTAAAAAGTAATGGTGGCCCAGTAGCTAATAGCAGTGCGTTCTTATCTAGACAGGCTATGTTTTGTCTTATCTATTACTACTGCTCTCAATACATCATCTGCCTAGTCTTTTTAATTATGTTGAGGTCAGTCTAACAAGATTCAGCTGAATACCAGTATTTTACATAGAGCGTATGATACCCTTTGGTAAGTTGGCAGTCTTTCAGGACATAGGCTACCTGTAAGGTCTGTCAAAGATCTACCACTGCCCGCAAAACGTAGAAGAAAACCATAGGATCGCGGCATGTTTTAAAGACGAAATTCCAAGACTTGTGATACTGCTAATCCGGACTGGGCCCTCATGGTGAATTCATTCCTACATTACCTATTCATTCTAACATTAAAGGCTTATTTTTATTTATTGCTCTGGCCCAAATATTTCTGCTTTCTGATAATCCACTTTATCTCTAAGCCTTAAAGGTCAATCTGTTTTAAATAATCATTTCCACCTACTTAGAAGTCTTTGTTTTTATTTGGAACTGCCAAATGTGAGTGATACTTAGTGGATTTACTGAAATCAGACTTAAGTAGGTTTATGAAAGTCTATTTTACTTTATTTTTGGAAGCACATTACATGCCAAAATGCAAAAATGGCATCGTATCGTTACTGCATACAGATTTACAGATGCAGCACATAGTACTGGGTCGGTGATACTCAAGGGGTCACGCTCTTCGACCGCGTCGCATCTAGTCTTACATCTGGTTCTAAGACAATACCCTACGGAACAAAAGCTATTGTTTGCAATTATGCTATCCTTGTACTCTCATACACTACATTCGTCGCATATCTTTCGACGTATTAAATCCAGTCTATCTATTTTCGATGAGTCAATGTTTTGTATTGATCATTTGTTTACTGTTAATACCTCATGCTGTCGAATAAATGTATGTAAACTTGTCGTGGCTCTGGTGTTAATTTGCTCCTTATTTTAACGTATTAGTACATTGACCTCTTTGTTAACACAATTAGTGGTTGCTGTAAGGATTGCTAGTATATTATGTAGGCAAAAGTTTTGGGTATCTGTTCATATCTCTTATTTAAATACCGAAGACTTACTGGTATTTAGCTGCATTCGGTTAGACTGGAAGTTGAACCCAAAATAGTTAGGAATAAGCTAGACAGATGATGATTCAAATGAAGAAATATCAGTATTAGCTGTAACACTTCATCTAATGTCAACTGTGCCATCTTTGGCGTTTGCTTTCTTTTAAATAATAAGACACCCATCATCAGCCATCTTTAAGTACTTGTGTCGTCAAAGTTAATGACTAATCATGTCGCATGGTTATTGGCTATTGTTACTACGGCTACATGCTTTAATGGAGATATAAATAACGAGCTGCACCCCGCGGTTCCATAGACTCGCTTGTTTCGTAGACTGGGATATCCTTACTAATATTATAAAAGCGAGAGTGAGTTTGTTTGTTACAAATCGATTTTGATGAATTCTGGTACAGAGATTGTTGACCCTGGAGACGGACATAGGTTAAAAAATTGTGAGAAAAGGGGGGGAAGAGGGAAGCAAAGGGCAGAAAAAGATATTTTTTTTTCAGTCATCACGCGGGTTAAAGTTAGCCTTAGCCCAAAGTAACTATGCCACGCTGACGAAGTCGCGGACGGAAGCTAATTGTACATATAAACCTCCCTCTTGAGTCACTCTATATATTGCTGAAAACGGCATTAAAATCCTTTAAGTACTAAAAGATCTAGGTGAACAGACGCGGATGCGACTTCATTTTATTCTATGTAAAGATGGTGTTCTTATATTCCAGAACTGTGTGGTACTCCGGGCTACCTGGCTCCCGAGACGCTTAAAGCCAATATGTTTGACGACGCACCTGGCTACGGCAGGGAAGTAGACATGTAAGTTACAATATCTATGTATATAAAAGAGAAAGTCTGACTCACTCGTCACGAAATCTCAGAAACCACAACTGCTAGGAGTCTGAAATTGCATGAGGCATCCTTTTACGACTTAGGTGCTCAATACTACTCTTCTTCAATCTCTCCTTGGCATCTTGCTAAATTCAAACCCAAAGGGGTGAAACAGGGTGACAAAGTTTCCATGGGAGAACGTGTTTCTATGGCCTGGTGGACTAGCAATTTTGAATAGGCTTTTTGTTACGAAATGAATAGACTATATGACACTAAGGAGCTGAACAGCCGGTGAAACCGTCCGTCTGTCTCTCTGTTTATCTCGAACGCGTGGAGGTATCGAGTTGAAATTAAAACCATTTTACTCAAGTCTGTGGTTCCTTAGAGATGTGAAAAAATCAACTGTCTAAGTCTGCGCAGTCAAAAGATATGGGAGTTTACGTCGCAAGTTTGTACAGGATCCTCGCGATTCTGACTCACACTTAGTCGGTGTTTTCCGTCAGGAATCAGTGGTGGAGCCTGAAGTTGTGCCCGGTTTAAAGTGGGTGTACTATAAAGTACACCTATGCCAAACCTATTTAAAATATAGGCGAAATAACAGTTTTAGTAAAGTGATATCAAATTTGCTCAAGTGATTAATATGCTATAAAAATCCAACAGATTTCTACGTTTGGCAATTTGACCTCGACGTTTCGGTCCAATTTATGCACACGCATGTTAAATTACACACAATCTGTTAACTAAAATCTAAAACTCGAGAGGCAGAACGTTTTTTACGTATTAATTACTGATTCGATTTTGACGAGGTTTTGCGATAGCGTACCGCAAGCACGTTTTTGCAATTCAATTTAACACTACACACGCGCTATAAATGTTAGTAAATATATCATTTTAGTCTGTGTGTGTCGTCAATTTTATCTCAAAAATCTTTAAAGGAAATGTGTTTTCATCTGCTCGTCTGCTGAATTCACTGCCGGCTTTTCTGTTTCCCGAGCAGTATATTTCTGATCGTTTCAAAGTTAGCGTGAAAACGTTTAATCTGGGCGAGCGTGCTCTACCCTAGAATGAACTACTGCTACACGTCGGGCGAGTTGCGGCCAAACGCAAGCCCATATGAATAGTATTTACAAAAAATCGCCTTTTAGTTATGTAATATCTAGTTGTCATGAGATAAGAAGTAATTTTGTTTATAATCTTAAATGTTGCATGAAACTCATAAAAACGATCGTTATCAATGTTGTTAAAGTTCGGACACTATCATTAAAGTTGTTATTTCCGTATTGTTTACATACGCCACGGCAATATTTGCTTTGCTCATTTTATTTCTCTGAATTTAGTCAATAACTAAATTGTTTGGTTTTTGGATGATTCTATTATCTTTGGCTTGCCAAACATCACGCCTGTGATCCCCGAAGGGTAAAGCAGACGTGTGTCAGTTATAACAATTACAACTCGCTAATTGTCTAAGTCCACTGTAATATGACTTTAGGCTGCTACTACCAAATTACAATGTTATAGAAAAACTTAATAACACCCGACCGAGGAATGGAACCTAGAACCATGCTCAGCGTTTATGACAACATGACTACTGCGTCGTTGTTAACAAAGAACAAAATAAGTAATAAAAATATAAAATTACAAAACTAAATACTTCAAATAAATAACTTATCAATTGTTCTGACAGCTGAGACATAGGTACTCGTAGTGCAATTTAAATAATGCTCTTTTTTGCGGATGGGAAATCATCAAATAACTTCCCCCGCTCTGGGCGGAACGGGGGGAGTGACAGGCTTGTACTGACTTAAACCCACCCATGTTCCTTCGATTACCCTTTATGCTCCGGGGCCGCGGTATCTCTTTCGAACAACCCGCAACCCCAGCAGACAGTGCCCTTAAGTTAATAATGCCCTTAGGTTGTATACAAAATAATTGTAATTTTAATTGATTTTCGGTGTTCATTTTAATCGACTCTTTGTTTACTATTGTGGTATGTAAGATCTAAATCGGACGAAAATGTGGAGGTCCTATATTGTCATTAAATTTATTATAATTTTCGTATATAGTTGTTCATATGGGACGGTTTCATGGGCCTAGTGGTCTGAAGCACAAGTCTTGAGTCCGATTTCCAGGTCGAGCAAAATGTAATTGGAGTGTTCCATCAAGAATTTCTTAGTAACAGCCTGGAGTTTCAATAAGTGCTTAGACATATAGTATTTCATACAGTCAACAAACCTAATAATCTAAAACCTAGAAAATCAAACAGGTTTGAGGGTTTTAATTGGACTTTGCTTAGAAAGCGATGGATGTTGTCAAATGCATGAATGGATATAAACTTTTTTTTTAGTATACATTCTACTATTTTAATCCTCTTTTTCATTTTACGTAACATTGATAGTATATTTGACATTTTCAATTATTTTAATTTTGCTTTTGAAAACCGTTTTATAATTTTAATTCTCATTTTGATTTTGTTTAGTTTTTTTTTAATTTGTTTGTACTTGGTACTATGAACTTTATCCGATATTTTTTATTGATTAATTTAAATTTAATTTGAAAACATCTATTGCATCGTTTTCATTCATCCATCCAACATTTGTTGATTAAACAATCATCACCGCCGAACTTTTCGATGAAAAACGGGCGTGGTGTTTGTTATGTATTATATTATGTGGCTAATCGTATTAGCCAGAAAGCTATTATTTTTAAACTAGATTAGAGAATAAATAAACATGGAATATCGTGAGCTTAACTCATATTCATTTACTAATATGATTGATTAACGGGAATTTGTTTTATCTTTCCAGATGGGCGTGTGGAGTCATCATGTTTACATTGTAAGTTTATTTTTTTGTTTACTTTTTCTGTCTAATTATTGTAAACCTGACACAGTTCGCTAGATGTATGATTCTTATCAAAGAATGTTGTTCGCCGAAAACTGCGTTTCTACGCGGTAATAACTGTTTTGGTACAAATGCAATACCTGGAAAATTTATACACAACTGGTATAGATAGTGTATTTTGGTTGATTGTTAGTAATAAATATTAAAAGAAATTCCATTTAAATTTTTATTAACTTTATAAGATATTTTAAGTACTTAACATCTTTACGAAACAATAGCTACAAATATTTGCTTTGACAATTTAATTTATTGTGACGTATGTAAGCATGTTAAGAAGCCTGTAACATACCCATTTGCAGTTAGTTCTTTCAATTATTAAAGACATAAAAGTATGTGCGAATTTGCCGTAGATGTCTTAAATACTAAGGTGAGGGTATTCTGCTAATATTAAGATAGAGGTACTAATTGTACTTTAAAAGCCTAGTTGCAAAAATATGTTTGTTTTTTAGCATACACCATAAAAAGTCATTGTGATAATGTGCCCTAGCCAATTTCGGTCAGGATAGGCTTTAGGTGGACTGCTCTTCTTCGACTAGCATTTCTAATGTTAGTAATAGAAATCATAAATATAGCTTGGACCCTAGTCCCGAAACTGGCGGACCACTATTTTTTTTATCTTTTTAAATGATTTCAATATTTAATAAAATGTGTAGAAAGATAAATGAAAATATTTGTTAAAATATGTAAATATTTTTATGACAAATACCTATTTAAAAATATATAATGAGATGGAAAATGAATACAGGAGATCATACCTAATATTAAATCCTTACTTGCGAAAGCGAAAGTGAGTTTGTTTGTTACCTCTTCACGCTTTAATGGCTAAACCGATTTTGATGAATTTTGGTACAGAGATAGTTGGGAACCAGGAGATGGACATAGGCTAATTTTTATTTTAAAAAAGTGGGATATGAGAGAGAACGAGGGCAGAAAATGGAAAACTTAGCATTGCTATTACAAATCAATCAGGCGCAAGAGCAAAAACTGCAGGTCTGCTTGGTGTGTTATACCGAATTTAACGCGAGCGAAGCCGCGGGCGAAAGCTAGTAAATTATAAGATACGCTTTTACAGTTTCAAGATGTACTTAAAGAACGCATTCTATGATTTTATAAATTTTATTTGTATCCAAAGACGTTGTCATATAAAATTCGATAGTAATCAATCATATATTAGTCTCAGAATTTCAAACATTAACACTCCCGCTAACGTTTAGGCTTACCAAGTTTTATCTTATTCAGATAAATATCTAGGTCGAATTGAATGCATTCATCTTTTTGAAAATAATTTATTCATGTGAAATTTATGTTTACAGACTGGTCGGTTGTCCTCCATTCTGGCATCGTAAACAGATGGTGATGCTGAGGAATATAATGGAAGGAAAGTACTCCTTCACCAGTCCTGAGTGGGCGGATATCTCTGGTGAGTTCATCTTGATTTATCACCATTCATTTGTTTACTTATTTGGTTATTACTAAAGTGCTAGATGAGCTTATTGTCATTATCTTCAGTTTTACTTCTCCTACATCTGGGTATAAGCCTGTCTTTGTCCTTGTGTCAATCTCCACCAGCCCCATCTTGGAATTACCCGCGATGACAACCATGTCGTTTTCCTGTCTTGTCTTATAGACCGACCTACCTAGATGAACCACATATTTCGTACAAATGACTTCCCTTGGTCAAATATTTTAATGCTAGCAATTTCTCCAAAAAAAATCCAGAAATCTTTTCTTGATATAATGTAGCCAGGATATGGTTTAGGGGGCGTTCATAAATTACGTGAGGTGTTTAAGGGGGGGGAGGGGGTCGAGTCAAATCTCATCTAATCTTACGTTGGAGAATCCAACAAGTCCATTTAATCCAGATTGTTGATTTTTATTACACTTATAATTAAACTCTCAGCAATATTGATTACTAGTCTTAACTAGTCGTAAATAAAAGCACGAAGCATTTTTTTATTTCTTTTTACAATAACAATACAACGTGTTTACGTAAGAAACCCACATTTTGTAAAATCTCACGTGAAATTGGGGGATGGGGGAGGGGGTTGAATAAAATCTCACGACATCTCACCAGGGGGGGAGGGAGGGACAGAAAATTCAAAAAAACACCTCACGTAATTTATGGACGCCCCCTTATCCTTGCGGAAATAAAAATCCCAATAAGCCATTTACAATATTTTGTTATAAGCATCCAACCTTTCACTACTTTACCCTGCATAAAAGACAAAATATTTCCATTTTGTAAAAATAGCCATACGAATTCTAGATGACGTTGATAAAAACTTACGGGTGATGACGCCATATACAGCAAATTAGTAAACCAATTTCAAATTCGCGTATATATGACCTAGTATAATTTGATTGCATCATGTTCATTAGTAACTCATTCACATAATGATTACAGACGACCCAAAAGATCTTATTAGGCGGCTCCTAGTGGTGGAGCCGAGTGAAAGGCTTGACATCATCCAGGCGCTCAACCATGCCTTCTTCAACACTATGGTGAGTGCTGTTACAATTTATGTTATCCTGGTAGTTAGCAAATCAGTGCACTGATTTATAATTTACAAGGGGAATGAGCCAGGGTATCCGTCCGAGCAAATACTTAATTTTCTGCCGCTTTAGCATTTGGTCAAAAAGTATACTATTCTACAAATAGTAACGTGATTAATATTAAAAACCTAATGATTCTGCTAAAGCGACCATAAAAGGTCTTCTTACGGAATTATTGTCAATACAATTAATTACGTGCGTAATTTTTAACATAGAGGAATTTATTGATGATTACAATAAGTATAATTCTGTAAGTAAATATCTATTAAATTGCAAATCATATTTTGGTTATTAGTTGCTACCTGAAACAGCGCTACAAATAGAAAAATAATTTAAATTTCTCGGGCTACTCTGGCGCTTTCATCTTAAAAACTACGCGAGTATTTTTTTTATATACTAGTCGACTAAATATACTACGCCAAATCGACTATTTCGCCTCTGATTTATTTTGCTTTACCGCTCTTTTTAAAAAGCTTATTTGACTAATAGAACATCGGAATATGTTAATAATTTTCGTTGTAAGCATTGACTTCTATGAGCACTAATACAGTGCATGATGCACTGTAGAGCTTATTCTTTTATTTGCTTATTTTATGTGTTCCTAGTAATGTGTAAAGTAAAATCAATTATTTAGTAACAAATCGAGTTGACAGATAAAATATAAGCAATATAAAAGCCCGCTTGCACTTTATATAATATAATAATATGCTATATGCTTAAACGTTTTTTATACTGATTAAAATGATTATGTTTTCTGATATATGTTAGAAATTAACAGAGACAGAAAAAACTTTAAGCGTAAAATGCATGTAGTTAATTCATTGCGCAAGCAAAGCGAGGCTAAAACTCTTTACTAAGTTTTTCCCAACTTTTGGAGCACGTAACTAGGAGCACATAACTCAAAGCGATTATGTTGAAACACACTACAAGTCGTACATATTTCTGCGTCCCTGGTAGTTATGGGATCAAGAGATGACGCCGCTCAAGAAGTCCTTATCCAGTACCAGCCGACGGATGTCTAGGATCGACCAGTTAACTATGGTAATGTCATTGTGACTAATTTATAACATTGAGTAATTTATAACAATAGTTATGACGAGATTCTTTTTTTTTTTGGGAAATGGTATGCTCATAACATGGTATTTTCATTACTGGTATCCTTTTCGAAGGTAACAATCTATTTTTGTATGTGGTGTAAATATTTCTCTATTTATTATGTACATACAATGTACTATCTTATTTCTATTGAAATATGATATGGTTTTGAGAACTGATGTGACAACAAAAAGCTGGCATATAAAGCTTATCAGTTCCAAGTAACCGATATGACAGACAAACTTTCAAAGTAGTCCAATTATGATGTTCTACAAAATAACATTATTTGCAACTCCGTCATACCTATTAATTGTTGCAACATTTGGTGTCAACCATAATGATGTACTTAATTACTTTTTGGAACCAAATCACTAAATCAGTCTGTTAAATTAGTTTCCGGTTTTAACTTAAAAACTTACCATTAACCTGGGGAAAACATCATTTAAACTTTCTTTGTATATGTTCCAAAGGAAATTTGTTTGTGAACCTTTATTTTAAAATATTCCTTAAGCTGGGAAACTATAAACATACACACTTACAGACACTCACAGTACTTGTACATTTTTACATAATTACACGCACACAGACAAATTATTCAAATCAATGCTTATTTTTCATCCACTTTCTTGCGCATGTTAGCATGACTTTTCCTGCGTTGTTTCAATATTTCAATGTTTCCGTACCACTTAATATTACTATATTTCCTTTTACTTATTTATTGTCTTTCTTTCAAGCAATCTCTATTTGACTTTGTTTTTTTTCTTTACCTTGTAATGTCCCGTCTTGTTCAAATAATTTTGAGACAGTGGTTGTGGAAAACATTATTTTGCAGGTTTTCTAATGTTATGTTCTTTCTTACCAAGACAAATTACATTGCTACAGTGGTGAATGATGTAAGATCGAACTGGTTTGTTAGTATGTGACCTTGTGAACAAATATTATTTAAAGTTTTGTAAAATACATAAGTGCAATACATAAGTACTGATTGTACTGAACAATAAAAATGTCTTCTATCGAACCTTCTGTATTGCCGTGCTAAGCACAAAAGCGGTATCTCAGGGAAAGCCATTTTCGAAAAAAAAAAAAGTTTTGTAATATAGTTTGGTATTTTATTTGTATTATTTGATTCTTTATTTTTTTAAAATTTTTAATTGATGAAAATATTAGGCCATATTTTCCACAACCAATGGCCCATCAGCTCGTAATCAGTCAGTAACATAATCCACCCACTCCAGGCCATAAAGAGCGGCGGGTTCAACGCGCGCGCCAAGATGCGCGTGGCGCTGGTGTGCGTGCGCGCGGCCGTGCGCCTGCGCCGCCTGCCGCACGCGGCGCCGCGCGCGCTGCCGCTGGGCGACGCGCTGCGGGACCCCTACACCATGCGCGTGCTCAGGAAGGTACGGTACACGAGCCGCTGTGCGCCATACGAAATTCATATTTTCTCCAGATTCGCATCTGGTATTGGTCCGGTGCAAATAAATAAGCAACGATTTCTAACATATTGGCAGTGCAAAAGCTGAAAAATTTTTAGTTTACGCTGCCAATGGTACGTCACAAATGTTTTTAACAATTACACGACGGTGACGTAGTTTGCACTTCTATTCTATTTTCTTTATGGCAATATTGGCTAAGAAGACATCTTTGCCCAAAAACCAAAACGCATTGAATATTTTGACTTCGACTTAATGTGAAGTCGTTAATAATTGTCAGAAGGTACGCTGAAACAAAAGCAGTGACCACGTGACATCCCCGCTTCCTGTTGACGTCTAAAGGTGTGTTGCCCTCCCTCATCAAGTAATATACTTTTAGCCAGAACGCGGCAACACTTTTACGCCAAAGAAAGTTAGACTACTCTGCTATTACCAACTATTGCAACGGTTTTAAATAGTTTTCTCATACATATTATACGTCAATTCCAGGTGATAGACGGATGTGCTTTCCGCGTCTACGGACATTGGGTAAAGAAAGGCGAGGGTCAGAACCGTGCCGCTCTTTTCGAGAACACACCGAAGACCGAGCTGAAGAGCCTTTACGTCAGCAACCTCAGCCGATAGCCACCCGACTGCTATGTCGGGAGACATCCTTGCCGTTGCTGCGATCCTGGTATCTTAGTAAGTGTAGTCTTGAAGAGAATGAGAAGCATAGATAGCGCCATCCCATTTTCCAAACAGCTCTTTCTGCTCTTTCCTTTTCCGTGTTCTTCGTGAATTTATTTTTGTTTGAAGTACTGCCAGTTTTTTTAGGTCAGTTATATCGCATTTCGAAAATTGAACATGATTTTAGCAACCTTCTTGATAAATCGAAATTGCTGTACTGGCCAAATACATGCGATACTATGAAAACTCAAATCTCTCGTGTTATTTAAAAATGGAGCGATCTTTTACTCCGAAACATGGCAACGAAGGCCTCAAGGAGTTAACTTTCCAAAGGTTTTATTTAAATTTCAAACTGGCTTGCAAATTGAAATCTGTTTATTGAAAAAGAAAATGTGTGGCGTGTGAAAATGTATTGTAAATAAATAAATAAATATCTTGGGACAACTCACACACGGCTATCTGATCCCAAGCTAAGCAGAGCTTGTGTTATGGTAACCAGACAACTGATATACATACTTATATAATTTATAAATACATACATATTATAGATAAATCACACCCAGACACAGAACAAACAATCATGCTCATCACACAAAGTTTGTCCTGGGTGGGAATCGAACCCACGACCTCCGGCTTAGCAGTCAGGGCCACTAACCACTAGACCAACAGGCCCGCCGTGTTGTTCGTTGATAGTAAATTTCAAATAAAATGTACTACTTATTTTAATATCGGCGCATTATTTGGGAAAAGAACTATACAAGCCTTGGCCACAACTAGACATTGGCTTCGCATCGGCCCACAATAACACGTTCGTCCATCAATGCCTCTTTTCCTGGCCGCTCGCTGTAGTAATGTACTATTCTTTTAAGTAATTTCTGTCTTATCGGAGCGGAACCTTTCACTGCTACCAAAATAGAGTCATATAGTATAGTGACAGTATTAAATTGTTCCAATACTGCCTTCATTAGTTAGTAGACGATATCAATTAGCCTAGCCTTCAAAAGAGCACTCGTGTTTATTCATTATAACATTATTACTGCATCAGTAAGGTTACAGCTACCCACGGCCCACTAGGTTGTTGATCAAGTGCAACTTTCGAAAAATACCCCTTGATCTTGACATAGACAATTGATGTCAAGGTTTATCAGATCCGATAATACTACTTAATTGTGACTAGCTGCGCCCCGCGGTTTCACTCGCGTGGTGATATAATATACAATATATTATGTTTATGAATTATAGCCTATGTGTTATTCTGATGTATGTATAATCTATATTATTGTAAAGTTTCATTAAAATCCATAATATAGTTTTTGCGTGAAAGAGTAACAAACATCCATACAATATTTCGCGTTTATATTATTAGTAGGAAAGTAGGATTAGTGACTGCCTCGTTGGTCTAGTGCTCGTAAGTGCAATGCTAAGCATGAGGTCCCAGGTTTTATTCCCAGGTCCGACAAAATTTTAGTGGGTTTTTCATAAGGAGTTTCTAAGTAGCATCCCCGTCGGCGTCTGGACTTCTGCCCAGTTCCCCCCGCCCAGAGCGGGGAAAAAAGGCTTATATTAATTGCGTTAGTTCTCTATAACATTATTTTTGTGTTTTCTCCAGGAGCTCTTCACGTACCAGGATAGCAGATAATTCGAAGACATGTACTTCGGCCACCTAAACAAGCCCGAAGCCAAGAGTTCAACGAGTGATGTAGGTTAGTCGTAGTTCAGTGAGCAGTATAGACATACTACATCGGTACGCTAGTTCAATTGTCTACCTGTATTATTGAATGGTTGCAGTTGACTATACGCCATAGTCAAATAAATAGTGTAAATTACATTTCGAAATTAAATATAGTACAAGAATTAATTATATAGCAATAATCGTTGCTGTGATGACGAATTAGCAAGTTATTTTCTTGTGTTAGACATTAATTGTTTTCTCACTATTATAAGGTCTACATTAGAAATAATTTAGTATTACTAAAGTCCTGTATATATATTGTATTGATCAAATTAGTTAATCAAGTTGTTTTAAAACAATAGTGAAGGTGTGATAGACCTGTAACATTGAGTTAATATGGCGTACGAAATGTGTTAAACATAACAATATTGTTCTTTATGTTTTAGTGACACAGACAAATGTAATCTATTTATATCATAATAAGGTGCCTTCTGAGTTCTTGGTGCGTTTTAAATAATATTTAATTTGAAAATGTTTGGTGTTTTAGTAGGAAATAGTGCAAAATTAATACGCGCGTTCCGTTGTTTTATAACATTTCTTTCGATAGTGACGATAAGGATAATGAATAGTGACACAATAATGTGAGACAAAAATATAAATTTGACCAAATTAAGAGATGTTTTTATTAAAACAATTTATGAAGGTAAAATATTATTTATAATTTTACAAATATTACGCAGTTATCACATTATGATTCTTAGAACGGACTAATACCTAGGTACAAACTTTACATGCAATACTCAAATTTGAGGCTAAGCTCTATTACAATTACGTATTTAATTATAAATTAGTAACAAGACTTATATGAACACGTTTCTTGCCGTTTTTGCCTTACCGTGATAAGAAAGTTCACTGTAGTATCAATCAAAATTATCTATGAACGATACACATACAAGACATACTAATATTTAATTCTAAAAGTAATCCTTCTGTCTGCTAAATGCTGACTTTTCACGCTGGACTTGTATGAAATTTGGCACACAGGTTCTGGATTACGGCATGGGATATTTTTTATCCCATCAGTGTGTTCTTGTGGGATAATTTTCGACCTCCACTCAAGCGAAAGCGATCCGCTCTCAAATGCTAGTAATTTATTATTGTGTTTAAATATTAACCATGATAGTTGAAGTTCTATAATTTACTTCACCTTCAGACGTGTTATTATAAGTATATAATGAACGTTGGTATCTAGAAAACCAGAAAACAAAGACAATCTTGTTTGCTTTTTGTTGTAATCTATTGAACTTTTTTCTATCTCGGACCAAACAGGATACAACTTATTATCTCCTTACTGGAATGTTATATTTAAATTATTATACCTACTATGTCTGTATTTATTTATATTATGTGAGTCTTATATTATTGTATTTGCATCGCCTAAGTCGCCATATTTTTACGTATAAGATCCGACATAACCACCTAAAATATAGTTTTGATCTTTTTATATGTAACGTAACTGATTCTAGATATTAGAATGAATCTAATATATATTTTGTACTGAATATAAATATCATGTCATAAAAAAGAAAAATATTTATAGAATATATGTAAACACAGGCTTTTCAAATGATTTTTTCATTTAAACATTTGTACTTTTTCCAATCAAAGGAAAGTATTTTTATTTTTCACAACTATTTATTATTAAGACTAGATTTCTGTATACTTTATCGTGGAATATGAATGTTATTCCGTGATGAGACGTGCCACATCAAAGACAGCTTCTTAGTTACACAATACATGTTTATTATCCCTTTTAGAAGAATAAATTTATTTAAAACTATGTGTCATGAAGTTTTGTACTTCCCCTCATGTATTTATTAGCATTATCCTGCTTTAATATTTAATAAATTATCCTGAGTATCCTACATACATCATATAAATGTTATCACTGATATGAAGTCCAGAATGGTTACTGTTCTAATGGTACCACTATCTATGTATGGTGAAATGGTATTTATTATTTATCCAAATGAAATAAGTATATAGTTATTTGAACTCATGGACAACATAAACATGCTGCATAACACACCACATAATTGATATAATGCGTGTTATAAAAATATAACTTTCCTGGATATGTTCCAAAAAAATGACGAATATTTTCCTTCAGCGCGTTGCAATAATTTCTCCCTTCCCTAACGTAACTCGCGCAAGGCACGTAATTGTGCGCTTGTTTACAACTCACTAACTTTTATGGGTACCGTTTTGGATCCATAGCTAACTGTATAGAGTCCATTTCACCTTTCAACAAAAGTCCTTTGTTAGACGAAATGGTGAATGAATAGGTTCCGTGAGTTTCGTCCCTACCGAGCACACTTTTAATTTATTACACCTTGTTCAACTACTACAAAACGTTGTTAAAGTTCAAAACTACGTTCTTCTTGATAGTCTGGGAGCGTCTTAGCGTCAAAAGATTGTTCATAAAATTCAATGAACCTAGCAACTTGTCAAGTCCGCGATAACTGAGGAAGTGAAAGTCGGCCGGAGGGACGCACGTGCGCGACTCGGAGAGCGCTCTAAGTAGGCGACGGAGTAATGCACTCGCAACTTTACTTATAGCAAATAACGTTCAGATCAATTTTTATCAGGAACCAACGACGAATACACAGAAAAGTATTAGATAAACAAAGCTAGAGCGTGCCGCGTCACCGGCTGGCGGGCGGGGGCATGCATTCGATCGCTGCAATGGCATCGATCGCGCACGCCCCGCGCTCTGCCGCCAGCCGCGCGCCCATTGGTCCGCGCCGCCCGCCACGTGACGCGCACGCCGCCGCGCCATTGGTCCGCGCCGCCCGCGGCCACGTGAGCCCGGCGGCGCGCGTGGCCAGTCGCGGCGTGACAGCGGGCGCGCTTGTACCGCGCGCGGCGGCCGCGGGACGACATGAGCCTGCTCGACACGCTGCTCGAGGCGGCGCGCTTCATCGAGCTGCAGGAGCGGCGCCTCCAGGCCGGTGAGTAGCGAGCCAAGCCCGCCCGGCGTGAGCGCCCGCGCCCGCCGCGCCACCGCTGAGAGCCGACGCCCGACGCTCTTGACCTTGAACACCACGCAGCCCCCCCCTCCCCCCCGGCTCCACGCGCTCCCGGCCGGCCTCGCCCCACGTAAACAAAGGAAGCCTGAAATTTACTCGTCGGACGCCACGCACCGCACGTCCACCTCCGTTTACGATTACTGCATGTTTCGTATACAATACCCCGATGCTAGCCGTTATCTGTCGTGTTCGTAATATCGGTCGAGTGCACGCACTCCCAAATGTTTTTATTCGTGCTCACAAAAACAAGTCAAAAAAGCCACACGTACGAAACAATCTGTCACAGCGTATTTCCCTAGTGGGAGTGGGTGGTAGGTAAGCGGTTTGTGCAGTGTATACGTGGAGCGAGTTAGTCAACATAACGCATGACGCATTGCTTTGGACGAGGCAGGCAGGGGGCGCTCGAGAGTTCGGTCAGCTGATCGACGCGTGTGCCGGGCCAGCGGGGGGAGGGGGCGGTGCAGTGCGGCGCGGGGGGGGGGGGGGGGCGGCGACGTGTGCACACGCATCGCAAGGCACGGCCAATGCGCTTCACTATATGCATTTTAAAGTAATTTCAACTCAACATCCTCTCAAATTGTAGACACATAGGTTTTCGAATATTTACCTCAAGAAAAACTAGCACAAGGCACGGTTGCGTAACGGTGCGTGCTTGTATCTACCTCATAGACACCTATTGTTCTTACTACTCGATGAACGCATTGTCTTATTGTGCATTATCGAATCTCCTGGTAAACTCCTCCGACCGCGCTAAATGAATTGCTCCAAAATGCCACGTTCTCTCCGAAAATATTTAGCGTACACAATTTTTGCTGCGAAACAGCTTCTACCACGAACGGTTTTAAACCCTGTAAGGATGCGAAACGATCCTTTCACAGACCAGAAAAATAAACAAAAACATAAAACTTGCTTCCACTAGAAACCAACTTAATACCATTTTGTAAACAAACAATTTATCTTATCAGTTAATTAGCACGTTGCGAAACACGATTAAAAAACACCAAAACATTGTTATGTTGTATGGAAAAATAATCTTTTGTACCCTCACTTAGCAACGTGTTACGTGCGCCCGGCTTCCGCAATACTTCTTTGTGATGCAAAGCAAAAAAGTCTTGAATGCACAACTACGCCGCGTCGAAAATAGGGTCACAAATCTTATTTGATCGTAAAAAGTTTCTATTATAGTAAGAAGAGAGGTTTGTTACATTTCTGGGCATATATGGGATGTTAGATATGTATATTATTTACAGTTTCTACACTGGAAGAGACATTGAAACATTTTTTTTTCATTGATACGAATCAATGAAAAAAAAATACAACTTAATATCAGGTTCGCGCGAAGATTTGTTGGAAGCAATTTACTAATGAAATAAGCAGTACCTTTGTGCTTTTATAGTTATAAAATTTTGTGTGCACTTAAATAAATTCTAGATCCTGCGGCGATGAAATAAACGACCGTAATAAAAAAAAACATCAGCTGTTCCATTCATTTTGACCG
Source organism: Ochropleura plecta (assembly GCA_905475445.1). NCBI lineage: Eukaryota > Metazoa > Arthropoda > Insecta > Lepidoptera > Noctuidae > Ochropleura > Ochropleura plecta. The sequence goes on along the minus strand of FR997744.1, from coordinate 3,794,348 downwards.
TGCAGGCCGTGCAGCAGGCACTTTTGTGTTCTACAGCTGATTGTTTTTTTAAGTAACCGACGTTAAATTCCAACGGTAGGGGTCTACAATCATGTACTATCCATGGTAAAACTTTTTTATCGCGATATTCCCTCCCCCGTGTATACCAAAAATTGTTGGAGACATTTTAGTAGACACTATAAAGTCTTGAAATTGCCGTCTGGAAATATTATTAAATGAAAGTAGACGTTCTAAACTGGCCTGCCGTTTATTGCAAAACCAATAAAAATAAATAGAGAACGTAGACTTTTAAATAACAACGAAATGTAAATGATTCCATAACCAATTTTCAATTCTAAAAAACAGAAAAAAACTGAAGTCGCATAAATAGAAGAAATCAAAATGTTTTGCCTTCCTAAAAACTATGTGACATCAGATTTCTTCCAATAAAAATGTGAACTGAATAAGAATTAACGTCATTAATGAAAATAGATTAAAGTTTCTAGTACTTTATTTGCAGTTCTATTCAAATAGTAAAGCGTTCAATTAACAAATGATAAACTCACAAGCTAGAGTAAGAGAAGAAATTCAGTCGTGCCACAAGGCCGGTAACACGTTGGTCTGCAAACCGCGTTATCATGTTTACCCGACACTTATCAGTGGACGCCGCTAGCCGATACCTATGTATAGGCGTTAGTACCGTTCGGCGACGTGACTAGAGGCGGACCACGATATCCTATCTATAATCAAAGCTTCACCCGAAAATTATTCAACTGACGTCGGATTTCGACTTTCCTTTCACACCAATCGACCCTTTCGTTTTAATTTCGACACGTATTTGCATTATCTTTCATGCTATTAATATGTATTGTTTTATATCAGTGCTGTTTATTGCGACTTAACGTTTATGAGCGCGCACGCTCCTGCTATAGGTTCTAGCGATTGCTACGTTCGATTCATTGCATCATACGGGCTTCGAACTGCCACTAGTAACATTGGTAATCTATTCCGTCATGTAATAGACACTTATCGTGTACCTTTGTGTTACGTAACTTTCTGTTACATTAAAGAAAGGTCCCTTGATTTTGCAGTTGCTTGCACCAAGTGGAAGAGAGAGTAAAAATTCTGTTCAATTTACTTTGAGTTAACAATATTTTGTATTCATGGGTGGGATGCACAAAGCCGAGGTTTGAACACCCGTAATCGAGCGTAGTCCGAAGAAAAATGTATTGAATGCCTTCTAATACACCAATCTGAGATGAATATGTCAGTAACTTCCTTAATATCTTACAGAAGCTGCGCTTGTATCGAATCTAAAACGTCGTACTCAAATTTAGCGTGTCTGCAATGAAGTCACGGTTGGTCGACGATATTCTACTGTTCATAATAATACTTTTACGCCGCTTCTAATTAGTGGGCCCCTCGGTACTGGCGGTTAAGTAGGCGCGGCAAACAATCGTATCATCAAGGCTCGCGTAAGGTCGACGCCGCGACGGTACCGGGCGGGCAGAATGGTGAAAGGGATCGCGTGACCTCGCCATCTGCGACTGGTCTGTGACGACGCGTACGTTGGACGCGTAGTATATTGAACTTCGGAGGAAACGTCGCGCTGCCGCAGCGGCGATGCGACGCAGGCCGGTGCAGACATTAGTCACACAAACGACTGCCTGTGTTTCTACTTGCAGAAAGCCGATAAGATAATCTGAGTGCCTGTACCTACTCGTGGCAATGGCTTTGCGTTTGAATACTTAGTACCTATCGCATTATCCGCTCAAATAAATGAAAGACTTAACAAATTGAATGTAATTTTTCACAGTTTAAATGCTCGCTTTTCCCAATGATCCCAGCTAAATATCCATTAGACTTGTTAATATTTTGCCAGGAAACTGAATAGAGAGAGTGTATAACATTATTTAAATATTGCTTATGTATTAGAATTTGACAACGGTAACTTCAGCCAAATACCGTTAGTTTTTAAAATTTCCAATGATTTGGAATATCTACATCTAGAGTGACATTATTAGTAAGTAACAACATTCTCGCTGGTGGTATTTAGGAGTTGTGATTTAATCATTTGCTCGACACGATGAGACGAAGACATACCATCATTTTACTGTCCTCTTTGATAGAGTATCGCGCAAAAACAAATCTAGCACTGATTCATATGAAACATTAATCAAGCCGAGTCTTGTCTCCGTTTATTTGCTTTAATATTTATATTTTCTATTGAACTATCTTACGTTTTGGGGCTTTGAAAATTGATATTGTATGCTCTACTTATCGGCAAAATCAATTGCATAAATCGGGGAGCTTTCGCACGACGCAGACGGCTATCTCGACATCCGGCGGGTGGATCCCCCCTTTCCCAGTGTTTCCACTACGACTCACATGTCGTTAGTGTCATTAATGTTGTTATTGATTGTTCAAACACGAGCTCTTTCTTTTTTTCTGTTCAGAGCTACAAGTATGTTCACTGGTGCTAATTGCATGTTGCCAACTTCCATAGATAGGTCGTGTTTAATTTTGAAGACAGCTTGTGAATTGACATCAACATACATTAGGTCAGTTTTTGCAGTGTGGGGATTGTGGCGTGAGAGAATACTATTGTTACCTTTATCATTATTGAATTCATTGGTGGCTTTATACTTGAAGCACTTGATTTAATGGGGACTCTAGCTTCCAGAAATAGAATCTAGGCACGGTGCTAGGTCGCATCGCAACAACCTGCTAAACCGGCAGGTGTGGTTGCAAAAGGTATAAGAAGAGCGAGGGAGGTATTTGTGCGGCGGCGTGGTGTTCCCTGGGCGCGGGCGGGAGGCCCCCGGGGTCCGGGGGGAGGGGGAGGGGGGGGGGGCTGCACGCTGCACCGCACCAAGGTCAGCCGCCGCACGCATGCGCGTCCCTCCCCCTACCTGCCACCTTATCGGAACTCGGAACCTGCACCCGTGCCACTTATGCGTTCCTGTGAGTTGCACTCCACATAATGTCCACCGTCGCTTGGAGCTTCAACAATCTTTTATGACTTATATTACTATTATATACAGGGATGGATTTGTAGGGTAACCAGTGTGCAAAATATAATTTAAAAACCCTACAGTTATACTGGTATTGTAACTACTTACTATTCGTTCAGGATGTTCATTGCTCCTACAATGTTTTTTCGACAGGTCTAAATAACGCAGCTTTAATACTAAGTTTTTGTTTTGAGTCCAATTCTACTCCAATTAAAAACTTGTTCGTCTGCGCCTATCAATCGTTTCCGCTAAAGATTTTGCAGTTCCATGTCTGGTTTGTCTTGTTTTTTCCGCTTCCGTTAACCGATCAGGGTTCAGGGTTCCGCAACACTTTTACGTATTCGAGTATATTCTTGGCGTGATCAGCGATAGCTAGACTGTATCTCGAACGTAAGATAAATAAACATGATTATAGGTACGTGGAGATAACACGTGCCACTTGCGCCTACGTAACAGCGTAACACCAAATACTGAACGATCTGTCGTAAACTTGGAGAAATCTTATTATGAAGATTAGTACTAAGACGTAAATGCTTCGCTTAATTTACATGGTGATGCGTACACGGTACTCCATATCATGTTCTACCTTTAGGCTCTACTCTATACTCCCCAGTCCTCGTTCATTTAAACACGACATGTTCGAAATAGCGACTGGTCCTTCGAGCCGGATGCTCATAACTGTCCTGACTTTACAGTAATTCTAACTTCATCTGGGTCAAGCTTGTAAGGTTGTGGTTTTCTGCTAAAGTATGTTTGTGTGTAAGGGGAAGTCTGACAATGCTGGCTACGTCGGCCACGTATCATTAGAAAGCGATTCGCCATTGTGGTTCGTGCATAAGGAGCGGCGCGTCGCAGCTATACGACTGCTTAGTTCGCACAGTTGCGCCGCTCGATTCGGTTGCAATGTTCCATTCACCTTATTCGTCGGCGACGAGGTTCAGTGACTCCGACGCCGACCGACTAACTCCTCGGAACACGTCATCTGCGTGCTAATGCCGCCGCTGTTTCATCACCTACGGCCGATCGCCACAAAGTTGTTTAAATTCTGTAGGTGTCCCGCGGCGCTGCCGTCGGGGCGACCTCTTTTCGCGGGCGACAAGCGAATGCGTCGCGCGCCGGCCATGCAGCGTTATGTAAAGTTGAGAGCGGTGCAGCGGTGAGCGTTGCGCTCGACCGCGTGCGCGTCCCCCGTCCCCCGCTCCCCCCTCCCCCTCGCGATTTCGTTCGCCGTCGGTTTCACTCGCGGCTGGCGCGGGGCTCTGGAGGTCGCGCACCCCGCCTCCTCCGCCGCCCGAGACGGAGCCGGTCCGCGGTCCGCAGCGGCCACTCAGTCGTCGAGCGGATTGCGTCGGCGGCGGTCGGCTCCGTGCCTCGGCTGTCGCTGTCTAGTCTGATGACCTGCTATCGCGACATGCCGACTCTGACTCGTCTCGAGTGAATCGCACCGCCCGCGACGTCGCGCTTGCAGTATACCACCGGTCGTGCTTCCGTTTCGGGAGTCTTTAGTGATTTCGCGGCTGCGTTTGCGACGGTCACGAACACGCTCGAGCTGACGACGTCGTGTCGAAAATAGCGTGCGTTATCATCGCGACCTCGAACGGCGAGACGAGATAGCGCGAGGTCGGCGGCACCTGCCCGCGCCGCGCCCCACGTGCCACCTCGAGCTGCAGCCACTGGGGGCAATTAGCGAGTGTCCGACACCCTGCGACGCACCGCCAGCGCTCAGCGCTTGGCGCCTGGCGCTGACTTCTCGCGCTGTCTCCTCTCGCCCTGAGCGCTCATGCAGCGCACCCCTTGGATTTTTGCAATTGGCGTTCGGAGAATACTAAGCTAGATTCTCAACTGCAACGGCTTTCTAGAAATCATCCAACCGACTTCAGACGTGGGCGCTTACTAAAGAAGTTAGATTCAGGCAAATATCTTATCCACCAAGCAAAATAAATTCTTTTATGCAGAATCTTTGCTACGATGAAGTGATTAGTAATGTGTGTAGTTGACTGAAATGTTATTGTAATAATTCCTTACGTAACGTAGTAACAATATTACCGATATGGATATTACAATAGTATCTTTATCGCTACGTGGTATAGGTATGTTCAAGCATTTCGGCACGTATTCCGGATAATTTTCAAACTTCACAATCTCGTTATGGTCAGTACTTGCAAACATCAGGAGGCCTGTTCAGTGATTGTCTCGTAAAAACTTGTGTCATCCATGTCTAATGTTATCGAATTACATTCATAAATTCTTCGTCCGGTCTGAAAATCTTGATGTGGATATTTAACATTGTATTGTTACGTCCAAACGATTGCAAAGTCTTTCAGTTGTCATTCTTTCAGAATTGGGTCATCGTGCAATAAATTTGTTTTTGAGTATTCTATCAAGTTCTTCCGATCTTCCATTGTTGTTTCTTACACCTAATATATTTTATAACAATCGTAAAAGTCTTGCGAAAATTTCGAAGCAACATTTTCCCTCAAAGGGCGTTTTCTTACGACACGATGGTGGTGATATTTTTGTCAGCTCGCCTTTACGAGATGTTATTTATGAAACCAGAATTTCTGCTTTGTTAAAGTTTTGATTGCCGTGAATAAATGTCACGTTAAAAAACAATAAACTTGTTGTATCAGATGAGATAGTCCCGGATTTACGACAAACAGCGATAACCGTGATAGCTAATGAGTCGATCTATAAACGCCAAGAAGACGACATTGCGGATGTCCCTAATAATATAATCTTCGTAAACAAAAATATTATACATCTCTTTCCAGAAAACATTTAGCTGTACCGTTATATAAGTTTTTATGTCGATCAATAGTCATCATTCAATGAAAACAAAGCAGTTAATATCGTAGATAGCAAAAACGTAAGTCGGGAACTATTAATACTACAATTACAAGTTAATGTAATCAATAAGAACGTTTAGTAGCAATCTGATTACCCGATAAGAAGAAAATGTATTGAACTAATAATGGTAATGAAAGAGCACATATTTGCTGAGCATACAAACATTTAGCTGTAGGGGCTGATTTCTGTTGTTTATTCCGCTGTACAAATACTACGCTTTTATATTTGTAATGGAATTAATAAAAGATATGTAAAGAGTCATACGCTGTGATGGGAACGGCGATTAATTAGTTAAAATATTAATTTTATTGATATTGCACAAGTAATAATCGTTGTTACGCTATGGACTATTAGCCGTTGCGCAATTTGTGAAAAATGCTCGCTTGCCATCGTCTGTTCTATATCCCGCCGGTACACACGACTTTGCTGACCCGTTGCTTTTATAGTCATTCACTTGTTTCATTGTAATCGCTAGAACTGAGTTAGGACTACTTCATATTCAAATTTGAACCGTTTATTAATTTAAAATCAGACTATTGCATTATTTTACGGCGAGTAATTATCTCCAGACCAGGTTGTCGGTGAGACAATATTGTGACATCATAAATGCGTCGATTATTTACGAATTTTCCTCGTATCATACGCTTTTATGCCTTCGGGTCTATAGAAAATTAACAATAGCTATAACCTTTATAGAATTCAGAGAATAGTGTTCTTGTGTTCAGTAATAGAAGATTTGAATTCCACATGAAAATAAACTTTCTATGAAAACATTAATCATCTGAAAGATATGATGGTTCGACTAGATAGATACTGCTGTAGACAATGTTAAATAATATGAAACTCAAATGCCAGATATTAAATAGGTCAATAGATCTCAACAACAAGAGATGTAAATGAATTATTATAACAGTGCAATTTTCACTTATGCAAGATTTTCTTATCGTATTGAACGTTAAAAATCCTAGCGTGGAGGACTTCAATATTATGTTAAATAAATTGTCATCCAATTACACATAGCAGTAACACGACTAATAGAAATAGTAGTACACATAGATTAGGCATGTATAGCTAGCATTGCTCCACTAGGTAGCGTAGTTACATAATATAAACACTGACACGTGTCGTCGTTTGTATTGCTTATATAACCCGCGCGTGTGTACACTCGCTTACGTCCGCTTCTCTATGACTGAGCCCTTACTAGAAATTGGCGTGGAAATTTATACTGACCTACGTCTTGTTCATCATATCCTGATTCAGTTTGACGGTTTAAATCGTTTATAAAATTTAATCAAACTTTACTTTGTTATTGTATTCTTCTATCTCTAGAATAATTTCAAATGGAACATTACTCTTATCTCAAATGCGTTCAGTTTTGATAACAATTCTGAAAACACAAATTTATCTATCCCCACCAACTTTTCATGATGTAGTCTTTTCTGAAGCAGCGTTTGTTGTTGCATAACCTTTGGTTTGTTATTGCTTTTCCACGATAACAGTATGTTTTCTGGGCACGTGTACGTGTACACCGAGCGTTGTGGCTAATCCGATAACGTTTTCTCACTTCATTTTGCGAATAGCCAACACCTGTTCGCATTTCTTTTTATTTTGTCACGTTCTAATGGTTATTCGCCTCTTAACTTCCATTCAGTCTTGGCCTGCGTCATCTAGCCAAAAACACTATTCGATTCGCTTCTTAAAAGTTTCAGTGATGACAAAAATCTGTCAACATTTCTTATCTAATGTTTTTGATTAATCTTATTAGATATGGTTTTATTACAATATACATGGCGGAAAATCCATTGACACGCCTGAATAAGATTGGGTGTACCAAAACTAATAATCGGATTAAAAAAAATAAAGCATCCATTTCAATATACATTTTATATACTCTATTTTCATACTTATACCTGTAAAAAGAACTTTTAAACTTTTCATTTGCATTGTAGTCGTCGCACTGAAGCACATTTCCGCACGTTCTTTTGTTTGCCGATGGAAATCCACTATGTCTGCCAATTCGGTCGGCCGCAGTACCAGGGCCGCATGGTGTGGGAGGAGGTACAACTAGCTGTCAATGTCTGTCGGAGGCAGGCGCGCGGGGTGCGGGGAGGGCGCGGCGAGTGCACGTGCCGGCGGGTCGTACCATGCGTTCGACGTCCTCCCCGCACTTGTTGAGCGCCGCGTCGCAGCCGCGCGCTCCGCTGCCGTCGCCCGCCGGCAGCACCTAGGTCGCTCGCACTTACAACACCCATTCTAACTAGCACCTTGACTTGCTCATGCATGCGCCATCTCATTCTTGCGAACTTCATTCTGCGTAGGAATTGAGTCTAATGATTTCACTTGGTATTTCTTGATATGCAGGGTTGCCCAATTTTTAGGGCCTTATTTTTCTTGCCTTACTCTTGCCTTTGTACCTACGGTATTATCTTTCTTTGCCCAGGTGAAAAATTGTATCGTAACTTTAGGGCATAATATTTTTCTGAATCAGGTAAGGCAGTAGGAGGAAAGTATAAAAATTTCGGACTTAACATTACAACAAAGAATTTTTCTTTGGTTTTGTGGCGAAATTTGCATTTTTTTTTAAATAAACAAAAACTGGTTGCGCAAACGAAACTACAACGGAACTCTTCAAAGAAGCCCCACGTCTCAACTTCTCAAGTCACTTATTTTTAGTAAAAAGCCCCAAGCAGGATTTCTTAATCGTTTCGAAAACTTATAACAATACGCTCTGAACGTCAATTGACTTATTCAATCCTTTCAAACTTCAAAACGAACCGTATATAGTCAATGTATTTGTTCGGATTCTTCAGAAAACTTCAGCAGAATTTAAGCAATGAATAAGTGAAAAATATATAAACATAAGTAATCAAGAGACTGTACAATTATTAATTAATGAACTTAAGAATGATTAGGACGAAAGTGAGTCTATGACAATGAGGACTAGTAGTCGTAGTTAGTTAATATAGTGGCCCATTGTAGAATGGGTATACTTATGGAAACCACCGAAGCGAAACTGGGCACTGCCGGTTACCGGAGACGTCGCGTGCAGCCAGAACTGTTCGGCGCGATGGGAGCCCCCGGGGAGTACTACGCCGACACGCTCCACACCATCGCGATCAAAACCAGGGAAACAGAATTCGGCAGCATCGTCGAGCCGATACCAATAACGTTCAAAGCATACAAACAGCTGCAAGCACACGGGCACGCCCTCAACGGTTATGGGTTCCCGCAGCAACAGATGATCACATCGTTAGTGGCTGCATCTCGTGTCACCGAAGTTGAAAGGCCCTCCACGAGCCAGAACTTCGTACCTAGCCCCGTCAAAGCTGAAGTCAAAGACGCTCAAATCCGACCACCCCCTAAGAAGAAGTGGATTAAAGAGTATCTAGGTGAGTTACATAAATAGCGATCCTACTGCTACTTTCTCACAACACGTATTTTTTTATTGGTGATAACTTTTCCAATTTTGTTGAGCTCGTCATGGGTTTTATGTAAAAATAAATTCTCAGTATGGAAGGTATTCAACATGTTGATAAGGTGAATGAACTCCGTAGAGGGCAGTTTATGATTTCTACTCTTGAAAAAAAAAACAAGTTGCTAAAATTAAATGTTATTCCTGAAATTCTTTAGGCGATTTGTCGTGTCAACAATTCAATTGTAACGCGATAATTTGAAAGTGATTCAATAGGTCAAATTGTCGACACGAGTGCATTATTTGACCTTGCCGTGTAACCTCGTCTTGTTTTTGCTCAACAGAATCCAAGAGCACGACTAATACTCATATTTATAAAACTTTATTACATAAAGCGTTATCAATAATTTGTTTTTTTCGGTGCTCCTTCATTAAAATTATTATTAGAAAACACTTGATAGTATTAGTTTTGAAAAACTATTTTGATTTCTCTAAAAGTTTCTTATTGCGATCAATCAGTGGGTGTTATTCTATGAAATTCTGCGCAAAAGCCTTCGCATTGTTACAATTAACGGAATTTACATCTCCTTAGATATTCCTTTCATTTGAAAAAGGTCTTTCAGTTATATTATCAAATGGAGTTAAATACAATGTATGCTTTAGTAATGGTTTTTGTGCTTCAAGAGTCTTGGCACTAAAAAGAAAACATAGTACCTACCTACTATTGAAAACGGGTCACTCTAGTATGTTGCCCGTATTAAGCAATGACCTAGCAAGTCTTACTACAATACAACACTGTTTGGAGTTAAGCTGCTTAGAGCTTAGATTGTAGTTAATAGTGCGGGAAAACCACAAACAATGATTGCTTACGTTCAATCGTTGGTTACATAGCAAACGTATTCTTTGTATCTTATTTTGTTCACAAAGTTTGCATTCGTTTCAAGTAAAGCGTTTGTTTGAATACTAGACTGACCTTAATTTTTCAAATTGCATTAAGTATTTTGTTTTTGTGTTAATTACTTACAGTGACTGTTTGATAAAGATTTTTATTTGAAAGAAACAACGATCATGATTACTTAGATGCAGCTGTTCACAAAAATAATTGAATACAAAACCAATAAATCAGTTACATTGAATGTGTTAAAAAGGATCTAATTAACTGTAAAGGATATATTACCTACGGTATTGTATTAGGGCAGCATATAATACGAGGAAGAGAAGCCACAAACCAAAACACCGAGGTATTGCGTGCGTGCTAGTCAGCGTGTTGCCGTCAAGGCGTTCTTCTTCCCAAGGCCGTAAATATCGTAGTGTATGTGATGTTGCGTCCATATGTTGGTCTTGTATAGACATGCGTGTTCCAAACCCGCTTTCCCTCGTGACCTTAGGTACCTAGGACCCTATAAAATATTTTCCTCGAGTCTGCTATTACGCCTGTTTTATTATTGGGACGAGAGAACCTCTCATCCTCTTCTAAATGGTCATGCAGCTTTTTATGTGCTTACAGTGGCAAAAAGGTTGGTCCTTTGACTCGCAAGTCGTCGAATTTTAAGCTGAATTTGAAAAATGTAATGCTATCAAATAATATTCCAGAATCCAGACAATTTCTGTCAGTAGTTTTTGTAAAAGAAGTCGAATAATATGTCGTTGAAATAAATGCGAGATTAGTAATGTGGGACGTTATCAAGAACCCACTTGATACTTTATCTGTTGTTTTTGTAAGAGTTGCAGTTTTTTTACTACATTTAACAGACATGATTATATACTTAGGTAAATAGTGATTTAGTATTTTTGAATGACGCACTGCATACTGCGATATTTTTCACCAGTCGAATAGTTTGACTGTGTTAATAGATTCGAGGATTGAGTAGCTTCGGCATATATTAGTTCTCATTTTTTTACGAGTTTGTTATAAAACCATAATCTGTCAATATGTTGTTGATGTGAGAATGATTGAATTTTCTTAGAGAACTAGAGGCATATACAATAACAGTGTTAATCTCAGTAATAATCTAATAATTATGGAGGAACATAATAACAATATTTTACGTAATACCTACTAGCGGATGTCGCACACAATGAAAGTCGTAATCCAATAAAGATGGCCGGCGTGTGTCAGCGTGACGTGGGGCGAGCACGGTTGCGTAACAGACTTAATTACATAGTTTTATGAGATTAACTACATAAACAGGTATATGCAGAGGTTCGCGAGGAACCATTGCCACTGCGCTTTGTGTCAAGGCTTCACCACTTCACACCAAAATCCTAAATACAACTTCTGGCATCTTCCATATGTAAATAAATAAACGTTACATTTTGACGTTATCGTTATTGAGGCTTCTTGTTTCGCACTTATGATAATGAAGCCATATTCTAGTATTGTTATTCTGTCGCTAACCTCATCGTAATCATATTTGTTTTCATAAACATTTATCTTATCGGGGTTTCTTTTGTTTCACTCTTTCAATACGGCTAACTCTGCTCGGCACGTCACAAATGCGTAATGAGTATTATTTCATTAGATTGTGTGCTCTTTGTGTTTTGTAATAACGCCTATATTGTCGTCATCTGTATTCGCCAAACGCAAACTTTATCTTCGTCGAGATACAAGCTTGACGCTACCTATCTTTGTTCTAGAACCAACTTCATTACGGGGTGACCTTTACTATTAATGGCTTATCGATTTGAGCTCTGCATTTTTCTGTTCTTCTGGTGATTGCGTAAAACTAAAGAGATGATTGATAAGAGATATACTTTGTTTCTGTTAAACACGTCGGTGGTGTTTAAACGTGCTCATAGATCATCACGGAATCGTCATTATCTTCTAACTGGTAATGCCCAGTTGAGATTGCCAAGGTAAATCTAATTGTTATCGAGTGCGCTACACGTGTCGTGCGCTTGTCGCGTAATGAAGCGTTGTAAAAATGTGGAGCGAGCCGCCGCGTATTGGCGAGGTTATTGACATTGAGATAAAATATATCACACCCCGAAATTGTAACACTGTTCGTTTTGGACGCTAGCCGTAATATTCGCTTTTGTAGACGTCTAAAGTTTTAGTCCTGTCATTCTGGTCCTTTGAACATTACACGTTTATTTTGAGTATTGTAGTCTACCAAGTTTAATGAACTACAATATTATTGCTAATAAAGGGTACAGCCATGTCCCTCATAACCTTATTTCTCGGTAAATCTAAAGTTTTCAATTCAAATGACTCAGCGCCCTAGAAACACGCAGTGCATGTTAATAACTCGCTAGAGTGGCAGAGTTACAAAAGAGTTAATTTTATTGTCCCAGTCCGGTGTACTTGGAGGCAAGGTGTAAGTGTGTACGTGCATGTGGTAGGTAGATTGTACACCCCACCCCCCCTCTGCTCGAGAGCGTTGCAGCGGCGGCGCGGCGGCGATGCGTTCGGGTGAGTTCGTGCCGCGTGACGGCTTGTCACGTGCCGATGCCGAGCACACCTCTTCCCCCCCGCGAGCCCGCCCGCGCTGGCCCGCCGCCTCGCTTATCACTTCCAGACCCGGAGGTTCCCGCAGCCCCCACTGCACTCCCTCCTCACTGAACCAGTGGCCCTCTCACTACTGTGTAAACGATTTATTACACGTAACGCATTTGTTCGGTAGAAAACCTTATCTACATGTTCACATTATGTCAAAACGGATGCGTAACCGGGAACATCGTAATAACTACCTTCGGGAAGAGATAAAGGGTGTTAAAGTACCAATCTGTAAAGAACTTGTTCTCCCCATCATTGCGATATTTTTTTTGTTCTAGAGCGCACCTGGGACTGGGAGCCTTCTAGTTACAGAGATATTGGGGGTCAAAGTACCATCTTTTTGTCAATGGACATTATTTTACCGTACTGTAGGTACTTTCGTTGAATTTTCGTACAGAACTACAAAACATTTTGGACTCACAAATCGGGACCTTGATCAAAATCTCGGTCAAGTGCATAACCGAACATAGGTACAACAACATAATGGCAACATATTGAACGCAAAATGTTGAGATTTTTGCTCTTAGAAACTGAACTAACAAAACATCGTTTCATCATAAAACATGAAACAAAAAGAAAAATATTAAGACTGCGAAATTTACGAATCCGACACAAACTTTATTCATTATACATAGGGCATTATTTCAAAGTTACTCAAAACAGTTTAAAAGCTGTAAGAATGAAATCCAAGCTACAACTTTTACCATTGTTAAAGTTCGCACTTTTATGTTTTTGAAGCTTCTAGAGGGCAAAGGTGCTTTTATATAACGTCGTAACTCAAGAGGCAAATGCCGTTTTCAATGTCCTGTTTTCTTTTTTTGTAATTTTGTAATATTCTTACTATAAGAACCAAACTTTGAAGTACATATCATGAAACATTTCTTAGTTCACTGAAATTACAGGTTTCGAATGTATATTTCATCATATTTCGTGATGTAGTGCTGTTCCTACCCGATAAGCAGGATTTAAAACTGATAACCGGTTGGGTTAAAAGTTAGGTTAGAAATTTAGTTTATATAGTTAGGTCAGGTTCAGTTTTAAAATAATCAAAGAGTTCCTAAATCATTTGCCTGATGAAACAGTTCGTTTATTTCTAACTGACGAGAAAGACAAACATCAGAAGCTTCGTAGAAATTGATCACCGTTTTGCAAGCCACATTCACATACAACCAACGCCTATTTGGTGCTGGTATTTTAAATACCGGTCTCAGATCAGCAACAGATGCACATAACAACGATACCGGTTCACTAGTGTCTGGAATCACAGTTTCACTTGCACGTGTGGGTGTCCGCGACGTGGGAGATGGTCGGTGTTTGCGTGTACGTTGCTTGTAGGCGCGCGCCCGCCATGCGCAATTGTACCAGGCGAGCATAATCCAAGAAGAGGTGTTTTCGTTTCTTTTAGCGTAGTAGTACTACCCGTGGATTAATGATGCTCCCATATAAATGCTTTCTCAATGAATTTTATGGGAGTTTTGGCATTTAAGGATTGCTTTATTAATTAAAATTATTATTTGATCAGGCCGTTGAAACTTCTTAAAAACTTCGTAAAAAGTTTACGAACTTTTGTTTTGTTTATAAACAGCGAATTTATGTCAAATTTGAAGTTTGGCATAAATCTCATTTTGCAGAAAGTTACTCAGTTGTTAGTATAATTTCGTCATTTAGTGTACATAGGTACTTAGTACCTAAAGTTTTAGTACCTATAGGTACTAAAACTTTGATGAATGTCTTAGTATGTCTTAATAATCAACACTAACACGATGTAAGTTTTTACACATTAACTATTAAAAAAGGTTTTAACCATGTTTAAGTATTATTTCATTGAGTCCTGATATTGCTAGCGCCATGATCACGGTTAAACGATGTGAGTGTGTGTTTATCCGTAATCATGGCGCTTGTGACAGCACCCAAATATCAGGAACGCCATAAAAATTAACATGGTTAATATCACGTTACAAGTGTTCAAAGATGTTTTTGTATCTACTATACATTTAAATGTATACAAAAACATATTTTCTTAAGATAATATCGTTATTGCGCGGCTCATGCATAATAGTTTTGTTATTTACCTACATTACTTTACTTCAACTTCGCTTTCCTGTCCAGTTTTCAAAGGTTCACAAGGGCTAATCTCAGCGGCTACATAACAACCCCAAGTGAGGGTTTCCGAAGGCCAATGACGCACGGTACTGCTGCCTCTCCCCGGGCACTACCTACGCGCTCATTCTGCCCTGGTACTGCCTGCATTTGACAGCCAATGAGCCTACATCATTTTTTTTTATTTGATGACAGGACAGCTCTTCGATTTAAATGTTTGCTTGTCCATGAATAAAATATTATAAAATTCTCGTATCAGAGGAACGTCACAAACAAAACTCCAGTGCTAAGGCTGTTAAACGATTATAATTGTATTTCCTCTAATCTATTTGAGTATACTTACTTATTCATCCAAATAAATAATTTATACCATAAAAAATACTGTTTTCAACTTTTTGTTCCCTGATTCTAATGCAATGAAGTCAGTTTCCACTGGAATACTGAATTATTTACTGCTATTTTTCTCAAACGTATTGAAATAGTCAAGTTCAACACTCGTGTAAGTGATTCTACTTAATATTTATAGCGCAATTCGGTATTTTCTCCATATTATCTAAATCGTTGGTCATTGTCCTTTTCTATTCTATTCCAAGAATTCTTTTTCTCAGATACAAAATGTCGGGGCTTTGCTAGCAATGTCAAGCAAATCTTCTGTTGATAAGTCAAGATACTCTTAGATGCCATAAATATGTGACCTACATAATCACACTAAGTTATACACAAGGATGATGCTTGATAAGGTTGGATACAACTACACGTTCAAGAATATTTATTCAAATTGAGACCTTAAAACCTGGTTTTGTAGCCTAAAATTAAAGAGGTTAGATTGTGTCTAAGACAGTGGACATTTCTTATGGATTTATCGAAACCAGTGACATAAATACACTGTTTTTGTAAAACAGCCTCGATATCTAAAGGACTGATTAAATATTTAGAGACTTCATTGACTAATTTCTGTTGAAATTCTAGTTTTTGGCCCATTTGGTTTTTTACCCTTTTTTGTTTGGGTTTTCAGGTCCATATGAACACGATCTGTGATCAATATTATCCCTGGTCTCATTTTCTGCAATCAATTTGGACTGACTGAATTTAAATTCAGTGTTTGTTTTTAGTTATTTATAACAATAGATCATGTTACAGAGGTCACATTTACATGCTCACCGTTTTCTTCGGTTTCTGTCTATTTTTATTTTTCTACTCTTCATATTTTATTCTATTGGGATTTTATTTGTGGTTGATTCTGTAGATACAATAAGATTGTTTATTATTTGTTCTTTGTAGTAGTCCGTGGTTTGTAATGAACAAAAAAATTTACGAGATATTTACAAGTGATTGGCGGGACAAGACGAAGAAAATCCGATTTGTTAGCCCAAGCAGTGTGTGTACAAGTATTACTACACTACTTGGACTAACAAATCGTTTTGGCTAGTGCCACACACCCCCTTTTCAGGTAGCATTCGTGTGTTAAAATCGAAATGATCGGGATCAAAATTTTTGTATGCAAAAAATCCCAATGGCCGCTGTATAAGTATTTTAAACCTCTTTGGTAATGAGAATGTATTTAGATTTCTGAAAGTGAAAGTTAATTGAAATTGAAAAATATTAGCTTATTTCAACAACGTTAAAATTGGTCCTTCGTACGTATCGACTGTCTATTAGAAATTATAAAATTACTAAATGACTTCCAATATTAGCTAGAGATGTGTCTAACGCATTTGACTTCACGAACAATAACTGAAAACTCGCCATTTGAAGTTGAAGACTCGTAGGTAAATGTTAATAACCTTTAATTCACGTTATGGTGTAAGTTTAAGCCTCATTGATCTGTTTATTCTCCAAAGGAAGCTATATAAAGTTGGGATGTTTGTCAAAGTCACGAGTGCAAACTCCTAGGCTACGTCTGGGACACGCTTAAATAATGGTAATTCATATTGAATACGCTTGAATAAATCTGTCAATAACCACCCGCCTATTATGTTTTCCTATTATTTAGCTCGAGGCTTGTGTAGATTGTTTCATTGTTGAAGTGAAATTATTTTCTCATCTTTATCATGAGTTTTGTTTGTACTTGTAAGCTTAGTGGCTTTATTTTCATGTCGATATTCTTTAATTTCTTCGTATTTCGGACTCAGTTTAAGATTATAAACTGTTGTTTTGTTATTATTACAAATTCTTTCAAAATACAGCAAATTGCCGTCGCATGTCGCAAGAGATGTGTCTATTACACGTGTGCTGATTTCTATAAATATCTTCATTCACAGCAATAAGTTGACAAAGATCACACAATCTGCGGAGGTAGCTACGTTTCAGTCATTATGTTTATATTTTCTATTGTACTGGTACTTTGCTACTATAAATGGGTTTTATACTCACCGACTAACGTTAACGATATTCTATTATCCATTAATCGTATATTAATTTCATCAATAGATGATGATAAATTAAATAATATGAATGAAGTGAAGGATGGTGAATTGTTTCTACCATTCAAAGAAGCATCAATAATGTAATTATAATGACTAATATAAAGAATCTAAATGTGACGATGCTTGTTACTCAGGTCGCGGTAATTAGTCATTCAATCGACATTTTATGATGCATAAAACTCATGACAAGAAATAACAAACGAATCCGTAGGTACTGCGTAGTTCAAGTAATATAAGAAGTCAATCATTATTGTTCGGAATGCGTAAAGATAACTGAAGTATACTATGTAGCGTAAAGCCGGTACGGAATAAGCAAAAAGCTAAGTCTTACAAATATAAATAGCAGAGCTCTTCATACAGAATATGTATCAACGTTACGTAAAATATTTTTCCAGTAGGTACATTTAATAGGCATTCTAGATGGTATGTAGTCTTTAGCTACACGAAAACAACTTTGTTATGTATATATCTCGGACGTGATATAATAAACGTCTGTGATATGTAGGTACCTATCGGTTATTAATAGTGATTCGTCGTATGTTCTCGATAATATTTTTTTATCAGGAAAATATATGTTTTTTACCTACGCGGACAAGATCTATAAAACCGCGGAGCTGGCTCGAAGCTCAACAAAACAAACCCACCCAATCTAGTAGTAGCAGACGCCAGACATTTTACGGGCCGGTTACGACGCGACTTGTTTTTTCTGGCACCTCGCTGAGCAGCTGATTTTCGGCGTGGCAACTGTTAACGCCAAACAAACCGAAAGCACGCGCGCAACCACATGTGCTGACGTAATTGTATCGTCAAACCACGCCCCCGCTTCCATCTCTTTTACTACACTCGGACCGATGCTCTGTCTCACTCGGCATTGCAGCGTGACTGATTATCTTTAGTTTTACTCCACTATAAACTTTAACACATCTGCGTAAAGTTCACTATCGCGTACCGTTATTATCAGAAAGTAAAGTGGTATCATGCTGTCTCATTCACTCCGATGTGGTTGTTTCATTCACACGGCTCTATTGAACGCCCGCGGAATATGTTTGCCTGGTACTTTACCGCCACGGACTGCAGCCGTCGACGAGCGGTTGACACGGGTTTGACAAGTGTTGACCAACCTAGGATGGCCCGCTCATTTCTAATAGGACTTTAGTAGACTGATTATAATATTTACGTCACCTTATTGGATCCAATCAAGGTAGTAAGTTGCGTTGTGTGTAGCTCCTTCTGACGTGTCACCTTGTTTACAGAGGAGGAGCCGAAGTCGCCGGTGTCGGTGCGAGTGGTGACAGGGCTGCCGGTGACGCCGCGCATCAACGGCGTGGTGCGGCCGACGTCGCCGGTGCCGGTGGTGCCCCCCTGCGCCCCCACGCCTGCCATCGTCGCGCTCGAGCCGGTCCCTGCGGCTACTGCACCTCCTCCCGCGCCCCTCCTCGACTTCGCACAAGAACATTCCAGGCCGCGAACGACGAGTAACAGTCATGGGTATGTTCTCCTAGTAACAGCGGTGTCTGAAACAGCTGGAGATTCGCACGACGCGCGGCTGTCTTTGTTTTGTTATTGCTAAAACTTATCGGAATGTTTTTATTAGGTAGTTTCTGACACTGGATTTCAAAAACATTTTTTATTTGTATTAAAACAAGCTATCGTGTTTTAGCCGAAACTAGTAATGGCCCTGATTCTATCATCAGAGCTATAATTGTTTCGTTAAATTTATTTTTAGATTCAGTCACTAATAATTGGAAGAAAATAAATAAAACACATTCCAATAATGAACATTTATCGGAACCGTGTGATTGATTCGATGAAAATTTAATGACATACGACACTGACACAAAAAAAAACGATGGATTAAAACTGTTTTATTCAATTTATTCTAATAGATATCCACGACATCAAGCGGTCCAGTTAACAAATTTATTAAAAGAATGAGGACACCTGGTAATGCAGGTCTATGTCTTAGTATTTACAATGCACTGGTGAATTAATAAAGCAGATCTAGAACGAGCACGTCATAGAAATACAATAAAATGTAAACAACTAAATGGAAATTGTAATTTTCATCCTTCAAGATTAAATGTAGAAGCATATGGAAGGAATATTTTGATGAACGTTCTCTAGTTAAAGGCATCTGGTATAAAACAATTCAACATAATTTATCATGGTCTCCTTGGTTTATGAATTCCGATTTATCTAGACACACTATAGTAACTGCCATGAGGCTGCGCTCCGGACATATCCCACTGAATAGTTTTGCTTTCCTAATGGGTAAAGTTACTTCCAAGAATTGTACTGACTGTAATCAGATTGAAGATGCATTTCATATTTTGGTGGAATGTGTCCGGAACGAAGCTGAGAGGTTTTCTTTTGGGCTTGCTTACGGCATTAACTTACACGACACCGGTGTCTGTAATACCATTCTTGCTTCCCCCTTATCGCGGGAAGCGAGACTCATGTATAAAATTGTTGATTGTGCTTTAAAACGTAGATAAGGAAATAATTAAAATTAATTTTAAGTTTAATTTGTCTGTAACTATGGGGATGACATGATCATGCATGATCAAATCCTCCTTTTTCAATAAAGATTAAAAAAATAAAAAATCCTTGCAATGTAATGCCGTCCTAGGTATAAGCGCATATGGTGCTTCTATTTTTTTCAGTTGATTGCTGTCAAGGTTTGGATATTAACAACCATGAATTGAATATCTAATCAACAGCTATTATTTTGTATTCATCAAGGAAAAAGTCCTTGTCATTATCAATATCCTTATGCATCATTCATTTAAAGATACGAGTGTACGAGACTGTGTTTTGAAATTAAACTTATGGAGCATTTGACGTGTCATTTACATCTACTATTTAAGTGTCCTTAATTAAGGAAAATATTGCTTATCTATGAGTATTGCAAGGTGCATCCGGTAGGTAAATACACAATAGTGAACAATTATTTATTGTTAAGTCATTTTTATATTTTAAAACGTTCACTGTAAGCATTTTCATACCTTTGAAATACAAGTCTTGACCATAAATTCGAAGAGATCATTTTGAAATACAACGTTCTCAGCTTCCAACGTGTTTGTCGGTGGCCGTTGGGAGAATCTTGGACACGATTCCAATAAAAATGTCAAACATAAATTTACCTTTTCTGAATGTAATTATAACTTAATCATTGGTATCCTGTTTTTAAGTTGCATGTATCTTTTAAATTATTTGTTTATTGCTAATCCCACTTTATACTTTTAAGCTTCATCTTAGCCAAGAAGTCAGACCGATGTGGTCTTATATTAAATAAACAATTGACGTACAAAGTTAATGGAATTAATATAGTTACTGTCTGGTATGGCATAATGGAATAATCCAGACATAGTTATGTCTATGCTAATCATAATAATACGCAATTATCAACAAAGATATGACACGCGCTAGCGTAGTCTTGTTTACTTGTTCTCGGAGTAACATAAATTATTAACTGAAACGGGTAATAGGCAACATCGGCGTAAATGATAACAATATTAAGTTATCTCATAGAAAAAGTTAGAGGATCAAAAAACGAAGCGAATGTTAACAACCACAGTACTCACTTATGACGCGTGATAAAGTAGATTGCGCAAAAATGGTTACATGAATGTTTATGAAATACAAACAAACTTGTTATGATTGCATTACGTGCATTATACGCTACAACCGCAGGTGACAGAACCTTAGTATTCTGAATATACTAGTACATATATGAATGAAATACAACAAGTACCTATATTACAGCAAGAAATATTGATAGAAAGTTTCTCCTGAAAATGCAATGCTCGCGAAATCAAACAAAACTTTTTTAGGATGGAAACGCTTATTGAAATGTTTGTGAATTCATTGTCAACAGGCCACCCCCCATCCCTTCCCCACCATCGGTTAGCAGTAACGGCAGTGGCAGCGGTTGCAGCAATGGCAGCGGCAGCGGAGGCAGCAGTGGCAGTGCACCCCGCGCCGGCACCAGAGAAGTTCACAACAAACTGGAGAAGAACCGGCGGGCACACCTCAAGGAGTGTTTCGAACTGCTCAAGAGACAGCTCCCCGCTACACCTGATGATAAGAAAACTTCCAACCTTTCTATTCTCGGCTCCGCTATTAGGTATATTCAGGTTAGTATCAAAGAATAATTCTTTGCAGCTCTGTTATCCTAGTAGTCGACGCCTTTGAAACTAATGTCGATGGCCTTCACGCTTGCCCAATTCGTTTTTATTAACATCGTTAAACCGTTCAAAACATTTACTCAAACTAATATTTCAGTTAAGCTAATTACTGCTCTGCTGTAATTCTATTCAGAAAACTTGATTATTGATTACTAGGAAATTGTGTACGATAAATTGTGTACGATAAATTAGAGCGTTCTTTGCAGTCTCATCAACAAAAATAACAAAATGATAAACTAAAGATCCGAATATCTTTTCAAGTTCTTGACGTGTTTGACTATCAATTTTGTGAACAACAAACGACAAATTATCTTAATTGAAAGGTCACGAAATGTCTCTTTCAGTAATATTACGTCTGTAATTTTCAGATTGATTAGATTAAATTGACTTTTTAACTAATAATTGCTATTTACACAAATCATGTCGATTCTTGGAAAAGCTATATAAATAATTTTAATTTAATAATTCACACTTTAATCACCAACGCTATATCTGCGCAAAGTAACCTCAATTCGAGACGGTAGCAGTTAATTTTTATTGTATATAAAGAAATCTAGATGATACTGGTTTAATCTAGTTAAAGCCTGCTCTTGTATATACATGCACTAGCTTTTGCCCGCGGCTTCGCTCGCGTTAAATTCGGGGTAATACAGTTCCCCTTGCGCCTTATTGATTTGTAATAGCAACGCTAAGTTTTCCCTTTTCTTCCCTCTTTCTCCCTCACATCCCACTTTTTTAAAATAAAAATTAGCCTATGTCCGTCTCCTGGTTCCCAACTATCTCTGTACCAAAATTCATCAAAATCGGTGTAGCCATTAAAGCGTGAAGAGGTAACAAACAAACAAACAAACTCACTTTCGCTTTTATAATATTAGTAAGGATAGTAAGGATGCATTTACGCAAGGTATGCGGGGGTGCATACCTTGCGTGTTATTTACAATCATCATACTTACATAATTAGTAAGTTAAACTTGACGTGGACCAAGGACAATTTTTTTACCCCTCATTTATTTATAGGTAACTGTCCTTTTCCATGTTTAAAAAACAAATGTCGTGGTAATCTACTCGTGAATTTATTAACATGTATTATTTAAAGTCACGCTAAACTCAGAATCTATGAGAATTAATTAGTTGTGTTGGGAAAATTATGTGAAGCTCAAAATGGCATTATGCTACATTTTGAGCTCCGTGTTTGTAATTAATTAATTTTCCTTTGCTTTTTATTTGTACTAAACGTTTCTTAGAAATACCTCAATAGCTTTTTAAATGAGCAACTAGATTTCGCAACTCAATTAAAAACTACGGCTTCGCTCCGATTCGTAAATTGTTTCCATTTTCCTTAAGCAATTTATAAGTTCAAAACTTTTTACAAAGGGTGAAAATTGGGAGTTCCACTAGGTTTCCATATTTTCTTTTTGCTTTTTAATTAAAACCTTTTGACTGATAAGTTTCCTCAACTCTTTTAAAAGTTTGTTAATGGGCTGGTAATCAATAAAATCCTTACTAATATTATAAAAGCGAAAGTGAGTTTGTTTGTTTGTTTATTTGTTTGTTACCTCTTCACGCTTTAATGGCTAAACCGATTTTGATGAATTTTGGTACAGAGATAGTTGGGAACCAGGAGACGGACATAGGCTAATTTTTATTTTAAAAGAGTGGGATATGAGGGTGAAAGAGGGAAGAAATAGGAAAACTTAGCGTTGCTATTACAAATCAATAAGGCGCTACCGAATTTAACGCGAGCGAAGCCGCGGACAAAAGCTAGTAATTTATAATAGTAAAATAGAAACTACACTATTATTTGAACATTCGTAGACCCACATCAATATGTTTTCACTGAAACAGTGAGTAATGGTACTGTTAGATTCTAACTACAATTATAGTGAGCTTCTTTTGAATTATGTTATCCTGGTATTTTATCCGCAGGTTCTTCGACGTAAGGAACGCGACTGTGAGCACGAAATGGAACGGCTGGCCCGTGAGAAGATCGCGGCGCAACAGAGGCTCTCCGCCTTGAAAAGAGAGATCTCGGTCCGAACAACTGTTCGCCCTCTGAGTATTGGTGCGTTAACCTCCTATCTTGTTATGCGCGCCTGGTAGATTTGGTCGAGATTATTTAATATTTGGCTTCGGTGCATTTTTTTAAAAATATTGATTGATTGATACACGTTTTAAAATAAGGATATTTTTATCATAATAAAGTTCGTACTTTTTTTTTAAGTATAATATAATAAATAATATCATGGACTTATGTTAGTTACATTTTTTTTGATAGGTTATTAATTAATGGAATTATTACCTGTAATTTATAAATATTGCTAATTTAAATTGTTGTTTTGTTAGATGCCCTCACAGAAGACAAAGTTATAGAAGACCCTGTGAATGGGCAAGTTTTAGGAATCCCTTTAAGTGTAAGTATTTCTTGTTCTAACTAGAACTTATTTATTAATAATTATTTTGATCGTGCAAGTAATCTTGTTGTTTACTAAAATATTGACACAGAATTTTAAAACAACAAGGTCAAGCAAATAAACTGTCCCATTTTCAGATATCAGCGTCGCCGCCGCGTTCCGTATCACGAATGGAGACGTCTCCTCCCCGCACTCTAAACCTAAGCACAAAGTTGCGCACGCTGCCCATACAAATCACTCCCACCACCTCACAGGTATGCTCGCCTAGTACAATGTTAGAAATTAGAGCTGACCTAATCTTGGATTAGGATTTGTGTGCCTCGATCATTTAACAAAATGTTAATCCGAAAATTATTGTATTTTAATTTAGGTGATTTTGAAAGTTAATAATATATTAATAGTTATTTTTGTTGATGTTTCAGGTTGTGCGGACGCCGTACGGTGCGAGACCTTCAACGCTCACACTGACGACGCTTGCGCCAGCAGAACCATCCACTCAAGTGAGTATTTTTGTTTTAGTTTTTCCGATTTATCAATCAAATAAACAAATTGTTGTGTGCTTTACTTAAATATCATAAGCAAAGAGAAGCAGTTGTATTTTAATAAATTATCATGTCATAATATATTAACTTTCACTATACAATTTGGCATGTGTGTAATGTTAGGTAGGTAGACATTTAAATGGACACAATATTAATGGGCCTAAAGTTTTATCCCTAATTAACACTGGATGTTTTTTTTTGTTTCTTTATTTGTTTAAAGGCTTTTACCTTACAAAGGTATGTCAGCCGCATCATACCGTAATCCAACTAAATATTACACCTATTTAACTTAACCTTAATTAATTACTACATTATTGTCTAAGCGAGGGAGATAGTGATGCAGAAACCATTTCATAAATCAGTTTTGCCTCTTGCTCACTAGGTATAAATAGTATTTTAAGGAAAGCTCCAACATCATACAAACTGGATGGTATTTTGTTGAATCAGAACAGCGGTAGCTTGACTAAACTCGCGTGTCGCGGGTTCGATCCCCGCACGGAATAAATATGTGTATGACCTACAGATAGTGGTTACGGGTATGGCTGTTTGTGTATGTGAGTTTAAATGTATGTAAACGCAACAACGATACAGGAGAAATTACAAGAGTGGGAAAAGGTTAAAAAAATCGCAACCGTTTCTTTAAAGACGTGGTCGAATCATTACGCCAACCAATTTACATGTATTTCGCTTGGGCAATGGTATGTGTCGTGACGTATGATGTCAAATTCTTGAGAAAAAAATATTAACCTAACAAACTATATTTTGTAACAAAATAGCTTTTGCTTAATTCGGGGTTCCCCTTTCCTAAATACCTGCTACCTGATTACTGATTTTGTCCTTTCACCTTATTTATTGTAATAGCAAAGCTAAGTTTTCCCTTTTCTTTCCACGTTCGCCCTCATTTCTTCATTAAAAATTACTCCAGGGTCTCAACTATCTCTGTACAAAAATTCATCAAAATCGATGAATTTTGGTACAGAGATGAAGACGTAACAAACAAACTCTCTTTCGCTTTTATAATATTAGTAAGGATTGATTTAATTTAAATAATTAAATTATTAGCTAATATTTTCCGTTGATGGACTTTGAATGAGATTCAATATAAAGTGTCTTTAAAAAGTAACTTGAAATACGCATATAGCGCTAATACTGAATAGAAAATGCGTGCTAATTTTAAATACGAAATTTACGAGTTACAAATGTCAAAGGAATGAGTCACGCATCACTGCGTGTAGTGTATACATACATACAAAGGTACAAATTAAAAAGTCTTTATGAACGATATCTTTTATTAATAAAACAATTGTAAAGAGGAAAGATTTGTTTGTTTGTTTATATCGAATATTCTCCAAAAGTACTGGACCGATTTTAACCATTTTTTTCACTAATACAAAGCTACATTATCAGAAAGTAAAATAGGCTATACATCATCACGCTACTACCCACGGGAGTGGGGCAACAACGGTTAAAACCGCGCAAGACAGCATGTCTGTTATAAAATAACAATGCAGTCTAGTCCATATTTAAGTTACAGAAAAAGCACATGTATTATTTTCATAAAATATTATGTAACATAGGCCGTGTATTTTTCCTTCTCGTTTGAAAAAATTAAGGCCAATGCTTAACGTCACCTTAGTATAATCTGCTGGATCTTGTGAAAGTTCACGACGACGACGTTAGCATCACTTACAGAGTAGGTAGTAATCTTAATGTATGCGACTGACGCATCTGCTTAGTGAATGACGTCTATATACGTTCAGTTACAAATATTATTTCCGCAATTTTGTGGACCCGAAATGTAGCACGTTACATTTTAGGCTTTAATTGATTGTTATGTAGATTTTCCTTGCCACACACTCTTATTCCAATTGAACGAGAGTGTTGCTATTATCAAAGATGAGACAGAAATATAGTAACGTTTAAGGAAGTTGGAAGTTTTTAAATGGACTCTGGAAGCCAAGAAAGCGTTGTCCAAGTGGAGATTCATTGATGACTGCCCTTTTCATTGCCGATTGGAAATCATCACCGAATCTCTGCGTTTGCAAATGTGGAGCTGTTCTACAAATGATAGGGAAGTTAAGTTCTTCGTGTCCTGTTATCCTTATTCCTTACTAATATTATAAAAGCGAAAGTGAGTTTGTTTATTTGTTACCTCTTCACGCTCTTCAGGCTACAACGATTTTGATGAATTTTGGTACAGAGGTAGTTGGGAACCAGGAGACGGACATAGGCATTTTTTGACGTGATAACGTCTTTAAAATCGTTTTAGTCGGGTCACATGTTCAGAAACTTGTGTCACACCAAAACCTCACAAGCGACATTTCATAAAGATGGTAGCGCCATCTGTTACTTGGCTCGAAAAAAAAACTTTAAATTAGTACTTAATTTCATTTTAGATGTCACTACTGGTGATAACTTATATCACCAATAAGACGTTATCACGTAAACATCTCGATCGTAAACCTACTTTACAAACAACCAATTTTTTATTTAAAAATATAAGTTATCACCAGTAGTGACATCTAAAATGAAATTAAGTACTAATTTAAAGTTTTTTTTTCGAGCCAAGTAACAGATGGCGCTACCATCTTTATGAAATGTCGCTTGTGAGGTTTTGGTGTGACACAAGTTTCTGAACATGTCACCCGACTAAAACGATTTTAAAGACGTTATCACGTCAAAAAGTGGGATGTGAGGGAGAAAGAGGGAAGAAAAGGGAAAACTTATCGTTGCTATTACAAATCAATAAGGCGCAAGGGGAACTGTGTTACCCCGAATTTAACGCGAGCGAAGCCGCGGGCAAAAGCTAGTTTGTCCAATAAAGGAACTAATGGATGCTACTGTAGGCGCGAAACTCGTGGCATAGTTCTAGGCCGATACAATTTAGATAGAGGTCGATACGTTAAGAAGAAGAGTATTAATTCTAAATATAATGTATTTTGATTTGTTACAGAACGGGCAGACGGTAGAAAACGGCGTGACGAATGCGCTCAGCACCTTAGTACATCCAGCTCAACTACATCTACCCATATCGCAGGTGAGGCAGTTCTGTGTCATATGTCAACATATAATTTTAAACATTGATTACAAAAATAAAGCGGAATAATTGCGTATGAACTGAGCGATGCAGATCGTTTTTAAAAAAATGGGGGATTTTATGAATGTGTTGAATCAATAAAAGCTAAAACTGAAAATAGTTTTTAAATATTTTCAACCGTTATATAAACACATATAAAGC
Organism: Ochropleura plecta; assembly: GCA_905475445.1. NCBI lineage: Eukaryota > Metazoa > Arthropoda > Insecta > Lepidoptera > Noctuidae > Ochropleura > Ochropleura plecta. Next base: position 3,766,696 of record FR997744.1, on the reverse strand, counting down.
TTGTTTGTAACGGTGATATAATACGGTAAATTATTAAGTTAAGGATATGGGCCCAGTATGTACAAAAATATTATGTAAACTTATATATTATTATAATTATCCGGCCATTTGTAATTTTGATATATGCAGCGACTTATCTCAATTATTTGGAAAAATATAGACTTGCTGAACATCGCTAATTGGTATGAAGGTTGAATTAAGGTACATATCATACTGGACCTCAGACACGCTAGAAGCTCCCCCCGAGCTTGATAACTCGCTCCCCCCGGGACGAAGCCTGCCCGGTTAATCGGACCGGCACTAGTCCGGGGCAGTGGAAGTCGCATTTGTTCCCGCTGGCTCCCGATGCAAGTGTGCGAGGGAACACCGGTGTGGTTTTAGTCAGTACGTGTCTGACAGACCCCTACGCCCTCCTCAGGGCGGAGGACATCCATCGAGGATTTCCACTTCGACTGATCGATCGAAAAAGATTATCTATCACTAAATTAATCTATAATTTCTCTTTACTGAAAGAGACCGATGTTCAGAGTGGACTGCATTTGATATAATTGAGCTTTCTCCAAAGAAGGACTGGACCAGACACCAAATTCTTGGATAGGTCATGTTTTGTAATGGGAGAAGATATTGAACCTTAAACTTTTGAAGGCTAGAGCATAAACAACCGCGCTTGCCTTTCACGAAAAGCTACTTTTTGGCGTCCATGGTACGCGCCTGTTTGTGACAATGGCGTTCAAAAGGTTAAAACCAGTATTTTTAAGTTGTTTTATTTCTCAATACCATAACGAATCTATTTGCACGCTGAGAGTATTGTTTTTAACTATCGTTTGTTTTTCATTGTCTCAGGTGGTCGGTAGCAGCGGGCTCGTAGTGGGCTCAGCGGCGCTGCAGCTGGTGTCAACCAGCAGCGGCCTGCGAGTGTTGCAGGCGCCTGTACATACCAACGGTGAGTTATGTTGCCCTGGTACTTGATGCGCACTAACTGTATTACGTGGCGAATTTTAACTATGTTTGAATAAAATTTAATGTACTTTTTGAATTGGTCTTCTCACCTCATACCTCAAAAATAAAAAAAAACGGAACCGTTATAGGACCGCTTTGATGTCTGTCTGTCAAGACCCTTTAACTCAAGAACGCGAGGAGGTATCGAGTTAAAACTAAAACCAAATACTCGTGTGGTTCCTTGGAAAAAGTCAAAAGATATGGTTGAATACGTCGCAAGTTTGCACGGAACCCACGGTGCGAGAGATCAACTCGCACTTGTTCGGATTTTTTCCTTTTATGGCAAAAAAAAGAACCACAAAAAATAGTTAAATGAAAATAAGTTTTCTGAAAGTTCATAAATAATCACTGGATCAGTGTTAATCATTAATTCTTCTTTACTAAAATTGGCATTTCACAGGGTTCTATTTTCGGTCTTCAATTGACCATTGCTTTCTATCGCGTACCAAAACTACCTAGTTGCATTTAGAGTTTATAAAACCAGGTCAACTCTGATCTCGTTTGAACTAAAACAAACGAATGTTTTGTTCTCAGGTGTAACAACAACTACCGTTGAAAATAGGATTACTAAAGAAAACGGAATTGTATCTCCGACGCCTGTTTCCACGACTACAGGTATGCTTTCGCCTTACCTATTTATTCCTCCATCATAATATATATCTGTCACTGTCCCATGTTACTTGGAGTTGATGCACCACGGTTTATTTCTTCTATTCTTTCTCCTTCTTCTTTTATGTCATTCCTCACACAATCAACCGTCTTTTCTCTTTTCTTTGATCGTCCTCTGCCACTAAACTCAGAAAGTACACCCGAATTTTCATATTGCATAAGCTGTGACAACCGTCGGGCTGCCAAGTATTCGTAGCTCTCGAGTTCGGATCTCTGATTTAATAGATTCATCGATGATCTCCATCCTTTTATTATTAATATTATAATTGTGAAAGTAACCCTAGTCTATTTGTATGAGTATTTGTTTGTTTGTTTGCATGTATGTTAGTTACCTTTTCACGACTAAACGGCTGATTGGATCGAAATGAAATTTGGCTAGGAGATAGATTTCAAGTTGGGGAAGAAGATAGGCTATATAATATTACCAAGTAAATAACTTAGGGTTTTTTTACGTATGTGAAATCATCAAATGCAATTAACGCGCTCTGGGAGGAGCGTGGGGGGTCAGACTTTTACTGACTAAAACCCACCCATGTTCCTTCTTTTGCCCTTTATGTTCCGGGGCTGCGGTATCTCTTTCGAACAGCCCGCAACCCCGGCAGTCAGTGGCCCTGACAGGCCCTTCTGCATATAACTTAGGGTTTACATAATAACTTACACGCTAACAACTTAACTCACTTAGGGTGGGTGGGGTAACTTTGTGCCCATATTCCTCAACTGTCATACATTATAATAGAACGGCTATGAGGCAAATCGCGAAGCTAAGTCGCGGGTACCAGCTAGTATTTAATAATTCGTTAATTTGTTTGTTAATTTCTATTTTTTATAATTTGTTTCGGGTCTGGTTGTTTGTGTATGTGACTTTAAATGTTTGTAAACGCACCCACGATACAGGAGAAATTCCTAGTGTGGGGCAACGTATAACGTATCTAAAAAAAATAAAAAATACTAGGTACTTGCTTCGGTGAAGGGAAACATGAAGAAAAAGCACCTGTACGCCCGAGAGATATTTCTCGACGGTATGTTAAGCCTCATCATCTGCCAAGCCTTTTCCCAACTTTGTTGGGGTCGGCTGATTATCAGTATTTTACATGGAGCGACTGCATATCTGTTCTCCACGACCCAATTAGTACTGGGCAATACAAAACCCATTGATAAGACTGGTTATCAGATTTTTGGGCCACTGACTACCTGTAAGAACTGTCAGAGATGTACAAATGACAGCCAGGACCAACCAGTTTAACGCACTTTCCGAGGCACGAAGGAAACTCGGTATGCAAGTCCAAGTCAATGGTTAGGTTAGCCTCAAACCACACGATTAAAGAAGAAATATTGCATTAGCATAAAAATAGCGGTTCTGAAAACATTAGGTATTCAAATCAGCATAATGTTAAATGTTGTGATTGCTCGCCCGAAATAACGAACACCAATCAACTTCATTTGACATTTGATTTGAAAACAGAATAAATTGAATGGGGTTTTAGAAATCTTGTGTTTTGATGCCATTCACGTGTAGGTACATTGAGTTTGTGTGATCATGAAACAATTGATTCATTCATAATGACTACCTCGTAGAGTCGTAGCTCTAGTGGTGGCAAGCGCGATTGTTTTCATGAGGTCTTGGATTCGATTCTCGTGTCAGGCAATTTGTTTATTAACCGACTTCAAAAAAAAAAAGGAGGAGGTTCTCAATTCGTCGGAATCTTTTTTTTTATGTATGGTCATTGAATACTCAAAAACGCCTGGACCGATTTGAAAAGTTATGTATGTATAAATTTTATTTATAATGCTTAGGTAGTTAATGAGTTATCGTCTATAATACATTTTTTCTCTATCTCTATAAGGATGATTTGCTTATCTTTTATAGTAACATTAAAAAATGAATACTTGATAAAAATTATGTGATATAGATAGCCAAAATTGTATAGAACAGTCACCAAACAAGATATTTAACCCAAATCACCAGATACAGTTGAAAATTTGACAAATACAGTAACATTTATTTGATAGAAAATAATTAGACGGCACGGTTAGCGCAGTCTGCGCAGTGGCTGAACGATTGACTGCTGCGCTGCATGTCGCGGGTTCGATTCCACGGAACAAATATTTGTATGGCCTACAGGCCTATGAGGTTTGGCTGTTTCTGTATGTTAGTTTAATTGTTTTTAAACGCACCCATAACACAGGAGAAATTCTTAGTGTGGAGCAACGTTTAAAAAAATAATATGTGTGGAAGACGTGAATCGTCATTCATTTTTTAAACTGTTTGTTTTTATAATAATTAAGTTTTCTTGTTTTGATATTATCATTATACCATAACTAAAAATGATGAAAAAGAAACTTTTTTTGGTTTTTTCGTCAGTAATTTCTCAGTAACAGCCTCGGATTTTTGACCAGTTGATGTCAATAGGCTCGCGCCCTATTACATGGCACTTAAACATAACTGGCGAAATGTTAGTTTACCATTAGGTACACCTTTGCTTAACCCTTCGGAGAAGCGTGATGATGTTATGTCTGTATATGTTGTGATGTTAGTCAGCAAAAGAGATATAGGTAACCAGTTTAGTCAGATATAGTTGTTTTTTTCTTTGAAATTAAAACGAAGACTTAATTATTATAAAAAAAAAACAGTTTAAAAAAATGAATGACGATTCACGTCTTCAACACATATTAATTTTTTTAAACGTTGCTCCACACTAGGAATTTCTCCTGTGTTGTGGGTGCGTTTAAAAACAATTAAACTAACATACAGAAACAGCCAAACCTGATAGGCCTGTAGGCCATACAAATATTTGTTCCGTGGAATCGAACCCGCGACATGTAGCGCAGCTGTCAATCGTTCAGCCACTGCGCTAACCGTGCCGTCTAATTATTTTCTATCAAATAAATGTTACTGTATTTGTCAAAATTTCAACTGCATCTGGTGATTTTGGTTAAATATCTTGTTTGGTGACTGTTCTATACAATTTTGGCTATCAGTTACTTTGTTTAATAATGTAGATTATACAAGGCTCACCCAATTACTATTACACCTTATTCTATCTACGTAGAATCTTTACAAATACATTTTTACTTTACTTTTGATATGCAGTCGTACGTTAAGCTGTTGGTCCCGGCTTTCATTTGTAGATCTTTGACAGTCGTTTTAGATAGCCAGTGTCGAGAAAGTCTGAAAACCAGCCTTACTAAGGCGTACTGTATCGTATTATAAAATAAAAAAGCCCTTTATTTCTTACAGGAAATGCTAGTTCACAAAGTTAATTAGCTTTGTTAGCTTAAAAAAAGGTATTTAGTAGTATATTATTTTAATAGTTAAAAGTTACGTATTGCGTAGTACTAATTGGGTTGTGAAGGTCAGATAGGCAGTCGCTCCATGTAAAATACTTGTATTCAGTTGCATCCGGTTAGATTGGAAGCCGACCCCAAAATAGTTGGGAAAAGGCTTAGCAGGTGACTTTAGAAATTCAGTCGGAATATCAAATTATTATGTCACAGTTTTAGTTATCATACTCCTCCGAAACGACTTGACCGGTTTTCATGAAATTTTATAAGTATTAAGTAGGTCTGAGAATCGGTTGTAATCTATCCTATGGGGTTATTATATCCTTGTGGGGTTGGATGTAAGGATGTTTGCTACTCTTTCACGTCGAAACGGCTGAACAGATCTTGATAAAATTTGCATCACGCGGGCGAAGCCGCGAGCGCCAGCTAGTTTTTCATACTTCTAAGTGATAAAGGAAACCGCTGAGTACAGCTAATATTTATTAAACAACTAGCTTTAGCCCGGGGCTTCGCTCGCGTTATATTCGGGATAACACAGTTCCGCTTTCCTGATTTGCAGGTACCGGCTACCTGTAGTGTTTTGCCCTTGCGCCTTATTTATTGTATTATAAAAGCTAAGTTTTCCCTTTTCTTACCTCTTTCTCCCTCATTTCTCACTTAAAATTCATCGTAACAAACAAAAAAACTCACTTTCGCTTTTATAATATTAGTAAGGAAGTAATAATGTGGACTCAGCGATCATTGTGCCGATAGTCGTATCTGCCAATGGCTTAATTGCCAAGAGCCTCGACCAACACCTGAGGAGGCTCTCGTTAGGCAGCTGGATCAAGGGCTTGATACAGAAAGCGGTACTCCTGGACACGGCTCGTATTGTTAGGAGGTTCCTTTCTCTGGAGCCCTGACCGCCGGTAGCTTGGACCCTGTTCCCGATACCGGTGGGCTACTATTTTTACATTTTTAAATGTTTTTTATTTTTTGTTTTTAAGAAATATTTAAAAATTTAATTATATGTATATAAAACAATAAATGGACGAAAATATGCACTGAATAATAAAGAGGACAGGCACAGTAAAATGTATCAATCATGTATGTTTTGTCCTTGCAGATGGCAGCGTAGTCGTGAGCGGACTGACCCCTCTAGTAGTATCGCAACCCGCCACGCATTTGTTACAGACGCACACTCTCACGCATAAGGTAAATATCTATTGTTACTCAAGTTATTGCGTCAGCTTTCTTATCAAACTGTTTCACGTCAAAACATGGCCTACCAGTCACTGAGAGACAGGTTCAAAATGGTGGCAAATATTTATCTATTTATTATCTTGATTCTGTGCTCCAGTTGAGCATCAGCTCAGCAGCGGGTCTTGGGTTCGATTCCTAGGTTGTGCGAAATTATTCTATCGGATTTTTTCCCGTAGAAGCTCGTTGTCTGGTTTTTTTTGCGCCCGTGTTCGGTTGATGGCAATAGGTTCGCCCCCCCCCTCCGGTACACCCAAAAGGTAGAAAATATAGTTTGAGACCATAACGACCAATCAAGCTGTACAAAACCAGTTTATGCGGATATCTCATTATAAGACAAAATGTATTCAGAGCTAGGCTAGCTAGTTATAGTGGTCTAACTATATATTGTATAGATTGAGGTGTCGATGTGTGTACAAGGGATGTTGTGTTAATTTTAGTCAAGTAAAGCAGAATAAAACGGCACAATAGAGCAATCAAGTTATGTCTAAGCCTTTTGTTGTCCATTTCTTAACGAATAGCCCTCACAAATGTGGCCAACTGAGCTAAACTAACACTTATAATACCCCACGCATTAGATATTCTAGATTGAATGAACATTCTAGATAGATTCAGATTTTCTAGAATAAATGTCGATTTTGAATCGAGATTCATACTAGATAATTTATTTAATACTTTATGCACACATAATGTACAGAGGCGGACTTGATATCCAGTGGTATTCTCTACCAGTTAACCCCATCATCGTTATAGAGGGTGTTTGATAAATGACTGCAAACTTAACTCTTCAATAGTCGCAACTGGTTTAAAAAACCCAGTTGTCCCCACACTGTGTGTATCTGAAAGTTGGCGTGTTCTTGTAAGGAGAAGACGTGCACCCTCCGCGCGAGCCCCTACGCGCGCCCGCCCCGCCTGCACGCCGCCTCTCCGAGACACATTGATAACTCGTATATTAATTTCCTTGAGGTAAATAGTTAAATCATTTCGTTATATTAATTAAAGTGACTTGTCCTCATTTGTAGATCTTTGGCCGTTGTTATGAGGGTAGTCACAAGCCTGAGTCTGACTGCCAGTCTTATCAAAGGGTATCGTTTAACCATTGATGACACTGGAAGCCGACATGATTGATGATGTCAACACGTGTTTTATGGGTACGTCGAACTTGCGACAGTGCGCGTGGAATAAACGTGGTGTGGTAGGAATTGCGTAAGCGGCGTTGTCAAGGAATAACTTTGAACATGTTTGTTAGAGTGAACACTGCGCAAACAGATTGTTGTTGTCATACGTATACTTATTCGAGATTCCAAAGGGATAGTAGGCGGGGAATTCTATTCAAGAGAGTTACAAGATTATGTTATTCGAGTCCGTGACTTTCGTGACGTGTAATGTATTTATTGTTAGTTTAAATTTGTACCGCATCTTTAAAGGTTTGCAGTTGTTTAACAAAGACCCAAAATGTTTATTCCCAGAATCTATGTCTTTATGATTTGAATTCTTTTCTTTTGATTGAAATATTTAATTTATATACGTACTGATTTTACAGATGGTGGAGACACAAATGGTGAAGGGCACGGTGGCGCCACTGACGGTGTCGGCGCAGTACCTCAGCGCCACCACCATCGTGAAGCCCGTGGTCGTGGTGTCCGCGGCCGGAGCCCCGCCCCCCTCGTGAGGCCGCGCCCCGGCCCCGCCCCTCGCCGCCCGCTGCACTAGCCCGCCACCACCTGGCCGCTCTGTCCGCCTGGTACTTGACACGCCACTCGCGTGCTATAAGCTGAACAAGTTAAAAGACTGCTGAAGCGTGCTAGCGAACCCCCAGCTCCAAGATCGAAGAAAGATGTTCCACGGAAGACCGCAGGTTCGGTGAATTACAAGGATCGAACAATTACGAAGAAACCGTGTCGCTAGCCCACGCTATGGATGGCCAGGATTGCCATACACTGCCAAAGTAAATATTCGAGCAATAATAAAATACGTATATGTACTTTTATGCCCCAGACGGGATCACCGAGCTTAGGAACACGAAGTACTACAGTGTCAAGTCAGTACGTCTACCTCACCTGGATGTGACGACAACCATTCCTTGTGAAACATAAGACGGGTGGACGGTGGGATGTCGGTAGCGACGTCCTTGTCTCACTACGAGTTGTAATGATGTGTGCGAAAGAGATGAGTAGACGCCGATGAGTGTCAGGAACGCGGAACGCGCGTCTTATGTTAAGACCGCGCGAATGTTTCAAATGATGTATTTGTGCAATGCCTACTAGTGAGTGGTCGTTTATTTCAAAGACGGTTATAGCAAAGTGACAAATAGTGATGGATAATAGTGGACGTCGACAACAGAATGATCAGCGTCATATTTTTCTACTAGTTAAAGTGTTCGCATTGTGATCGAATTGAACAATAACTTGAATGGATGTAAAAATATTTATTAACTTTTATTTATTGTTTAAAGTCAATATAAGAAGCAAGTTTGTGTAGAATCGAGATGTGAAATGGAGCGGATGCCTTCGGAAGAGTGGCAGGAAGAGTGCGGCACGTTTTATATCAGTTAGCTTAGCGAAATGCGTCCATGTGTTGTTAATCATGTCTTATTATGGATACATATTAGAATATATTTACTGAACGTTCTGGGTCAGTGAGCGCTGAAGCCAAGCTTGTCTGCATCAACAGGAACCCCAGTATATACGATAGTGAGTAACTCTGGTTCAATATACGATGTAAAAGATTCCCTCTTTGTGAAATATAGAATTAGGCTAAAGTGTACTTGTTATGTATAGAACTAACAGGAATAAAGTTTATTTTTTCTATATCTGTGATGTGTGCAGTTAGGTACCGTAGTTATGGAAACTCTGTACAAAGACCTCTTTAGGTGTTGTCAATTTCTAACAGTTGTGTAAAATGTCAATAAGGGACATACTTATTGGAATTAATTAGCTAATAAATAAATATGTGGCTTATATTTGTCGCGTAACGCAATATGTACTTTAACACCTTTTGTGATAAAAGTGGGCATTGCACCCGGAGACCTGAAGTTCAGAGCAACTTGTAGAACACTTAGGTTATCGTGCTGTCCTGCTCAAACGTTTTATTTACAGTACCGAGTGATGAAATAGCACTATTTGTTACTTCATTTTTAGTTAGTTCGCTGGCGTGCGTGCGACCAGCTCTTGTTGTTGCTGTGACCCTGGTCGCCTGGTCGCCTGGTCGCTTGGTGTCGGAAGCAGGTCTCTTAGGGTTGCGCGGGCCTCGGGCCGTCCTCACTGTGTGCCTACTAACTGATGTAAGAGAGTTGTTATAGTAAATTGTCGAAACGCAAAGTGAACTTATAAGTCTGTTCTACTCAATGTTATGTACAAAATTCAACCCTTTGTTAATACAGATAATGTTGACAGCTAGATGCATTCGCGATCTTAATATTTACGGATCCATCAACTAAGCTTTGGCTTTTTCATGGCAATGTTGGAATATGGAAAAATAGTAATCGCAATATTTAGTTTATTTATCCAGTTATTTGGTGAATTGACATAAGTTTTATTATTAAGACGTATTGAGATCGCGAATATCATACAATAATATTGTTACTGCAGTTGTAATGTTTAATTTTACTTAATGGACAATAGAGTCGGAATGTGGCGGTAGATGGATCACCAATATCCAGTTGACCTGTGCCAACATTAGCTGTTATTGTTGAAGAACTGTAGCTGCAGTTAATTTATTTATTGTCACTAGGACAGCATAATATGTTAAAAGATTGACGAGGGCGTAATTAGGGACAGAGTGTTATATTCTGCTTTTAGTCTGTTCAGACTTTAATTTGTAATTCATTTATAATTTATGAATGCCTAGTAACATTATGTAGCATTCATGTTTATCAAGCATTTAATTATTCACACTTTTTTCAGACTTTGCAAAAACTACTTATTTACGCCCCTAAGCTAAATAGTTAATTGTAAGAAACTGTTTTGTAAAATAGGTACATACATGTTATCACGAATCGAGCTTTAAAAACCCAATTACTTATAGTGCAATATCAAAATTTTGCTAATTGAGATATTTTTGCATGAAATATTTTTAGTTTTTTGACTAGGTACCTACATGTCGAACGTTCTAATACTTAACAAAAACTGGGCCAATTCTTTTAATATGTAGTTATAAAATTTTAAAGATCTTCCTTTGAACTAAAATAATGGTACCTGTAAGAATTACAAACAAATCCTTTATTGATTAAAACTTGAAATACAAAAAGTATTTGTAATTCTACAGGCCCTAAGTCTTTTAAAGAGACGGCAGTAGAATTATAAAGATTTTTAGTTGAAAATAATTATAGCAGATAAAGGAGATTAAATATTCTATAAACATTTCGGAAATTGTTATGATTGGCTGTGATGTTTTTATCCTCAAACAAAATACGTTTTGGACAGTTTCCGCTAGTCTTGTCATAAATAATATAAAGATTATTCATACATTGTAAGCTCTAAATCTATTTCTCGTGATTTGTTAATTGTTCTATCTCGCGTATGCCTTTCAGAGCGCCATCTGTGTGGCTCAACTGTAAACCATGGCCCGCTCCTATGTAGATTCTATTTTTAAAATATTAAAAAAAACAGTATTTTTTTCTAATGCTTTTTGATATGCGAGAAGTTTTGTCACTTTGCCTAAGAGTAGGTGAAATAAAAAATGTATAAATAATATAAATAAAGAGAGAAAATTATTTTAATTGTAATAATATTGTGAAGCGATAATGCTCATGTAAATAATGAAGTAGTGTATAAAACTAATATGTTAGAAATACACAGGAAATTACATATAAAATGCTTTGTTTTATTGTTTCCTTCGTTTTACGATGTCTTAAACCCGAATCTGTCTGGCTTTGTATAATTTACCTGCTGATACTATTTTTGTTTGTTTAGTGATAAAATACGAATGCATGCTCTTGAACTGCTAAAACTACTTACCAGCTGCAGAAGCTACTTAGTCATTTTGAAGGATTGTAGGATAGATTCTCTCGTAGAACTTTCGTAGTAAGATGTAGAAGTGAAGATTGTGACGCGACAGATAAAAGACATTCGCACACAATACGTACACGATAACAAAATCCTGACTAATATTATAAAAGTGAAAGTGAGTTTGTTTGTCATGCCTAAATGGCTAAACCGATTTTAATGAATTTTGGTACATAGATAGCAGTGGCGTGCACAGGGTTGAATGACCGGGTAGGCAGTTTTTTCGCAAAAAAAGGAAAGATTTCGCAATTGCACGTCTTTTTTGCCGCGGAATAGAAATTATGTAAATCTGTATATCTCGAATGAGTCCACACTGTTGTATTATTCGAATTAAATAACAGGCACGGAAACAAAATAATTTATTTGTGTGTACGCAACCACACAGCCAGGAGTAGGTATGTTTCATTACTTTTCGTATTAAATTTACGAGTTACATTGCCTTTTTGCTGGGTTAATGCTCGTAATTCAGGCACACATCTACTTTTCGACACTATTTGAAGCTTTTCATTAAACGACAATTGAGAAAACCTACTATTTATTACTTCCTCTCAAACACAGAGCGACAGCCGGCTGTCGCGTCTACGAATCGCGCCATTCCGTCAAATCCCAAGCGGCAGCCGGCTGCCGCGTAGCTGCTCCTTGAATTTACACCTTATTTCTTGTGTTTACAGACTACTTTTGTAAGAAGAAGTTTAGTTATTTACGTCCTTTGTTAAATTTGCTAACTCGTGAACACAACATATTACATAATCTGTGTTTGTTTTTTTTTTTTTCGTCATTGACATTTCGCGCTTTTTCTGAGTGCATGACAGTGAGTCACCGTGTTGCTGTGTTTTGTTTTTTTGATGTAAACATCTGGAGCTCTCTCGTCAAATTGTTTACATAATTAGATAACCAAGGCCCTTGTTCTTTGGATTTTGTTTGAATATTCATCAAATTCTTGAAATCCGGACCTTCAGGTGAATTTTCATTTTTCGAAGTGAATCACAAATACACTGTTTCGATTTTCGGTTTATTTTGATACCTGATAGATAGGAAATATATCAGTTAGTACATTGTCGTTTACAGAACGATAAAATATGGTTTGATTGTAGAGTAATATGCATTTTAGTAAGTGACGGTATTTGCGACGCCATTTTCTCATAAGGGGTGCCTCTGTCATTTTTAGCGACATTTTTTTTCCAAGGTTGAGAGGTTAACAAACATACATTATCTCACACATAGTCTCACAATCGACCAACATTTTGAATCAAAAACTAGATAATAATTGATTTTAGCAACAAATCGAACTGAATTTGCGTTTCGTAAATTAATTATTCACAAAAAAACAAAATAACAACAGCGAACTTCACATGAAAAAAACAATATGGTAGCTAGTTATAGTGTATCATCTATGAATATGGTGACCTGACCTTTCTAAAAGTTCATATTTTGATAATAAAATGTTGACAAATAAAATTGCATCAGTTTCAACCGGAATTGTACTTAGCTAATGACTTCTTCAACTTGTCGTATAATCTCTGTTGAGCGCCAATCAGTAAAAAACTGAGCTGTACCGACCAATGTAACGAGCTATTCATGTCGCAATGAATTGCGACATGAATCGCGGCCCCCGATTGGCTTCTCATGCCACAGGAGATACGTCGCTGTGTGAGCCATACACGACGTGTCTGTACACGAGGTTTTACACACACACGCATACTTCATGCCTACATTTATCAATGAAATAAAGGCACTTTTGAAGTTTGCCTATAATTCTGTAGTAGGGTCGCTCGTGACGATCTGTTATACGCGAAACGCCTGCCATAGTATTAATTTAGGGCGGTGTGGGACGTTGCTATTATTTTTACGTTAGGAATTTATAGAAAAAGTTTAAATTAATTAGATATTTGTTTATTCTTATTTTATTTTTTTCTTTCTTTGTTTACTTATGAAGTCTAGGGTCGGCAGTGCCTTTTTGCCTATAAGGAGCGCACGTCACTGATAGATAGTTGGGACCTTGGAGACGGACATAGGCTATTTAAAAAAAAAGTGATAAATGAGGGAGAAAGAGGGAAGAAAAGGGAAATCTTAGCTTTGCTATTACAATAAATAAGGCACAAGGGCAAAAACTACAGGTATTACCCCGAATTTAACGCGAGCGAAAGCTAGTACCTGCATAAAGTATTTGTTTCCACCAGTTCAATTCCAAATCCCCACGACCCTTACTGAACGAGCTAGTACGTGCTCCTGAGCCAGTGGCTCTTATTTCCCTAAAGAATAATATTATGAGCCAGCCTGTCCCAAGCTGCCCTCTCCTCTGACGTTCCATTGCGAGGTCCGAATGGCCGTGTCGACGGCGCCTTCGCGTTCCGTGCGCTCGAAGAGAATGATGTAAGCATAGCATATTACGGTTTTGGCCTGAGACACCGCTGCCGGGGTTATTTGATGATTAGATTAGATCGGGAGAAGTTATTTGGTGATTTCCCATCCAAAACAACCTAGAGAGCGGTCATTTAGTTTTAAATTTTAGTCTGTAAATCCCTGGCTGGATTTTGAAATTCATTTAACATGTGATATGATCCGAATCCTGTTATGCAATAACCTTCTAGTATTGAACTGCGAGTGACCCTATACAAAAACTAGGTCCAGAAGACCAGAGAGTCACAGATCAAGACTTTTCTGCTACAAAGAGCTCCTTGAGGAAAAACCCTTTAACGTTTTACCCGACCTCGGAATTGAACTCAGGACCTCAGGCTCAATAAGACAGATTACTTAATATTTATTTTAGGATTACCAACGAATTACATTACAAACTATCTTTTACAAAATTAAAACTGCATAATACATTATCCTGCAATGCATACTCAATTACAGGTAACCACAGCTCACACAATATCGAGTAGGTAAAAATGCAAAAAAAAAGTGATACGTGATACAATTATACTATTATTTTATATTTTAGCCTTTTTATTTCCACATCTTATTAATACATTTCAAATGATTGTTGAGTTAGTACTTTTAACTTAATATTCTAGTGTTAGTAGGGTTATTTTTGCTCTTGGGATGTGGATCCCATATGGGTAAAGGCCTCCTCTTTCTCCTTCCACACATCTCTTTCTTTAGCAATGGTCATCCAGTTGTGCCCTGCTATTTGGACAATGTCATCAGTCCACCGTTTAGAAGGTCTGCCGACCTTTCTTTTTCCTGATGGCCCTCTCCAACGTGTCACATTAATGGTCCATCTCTTATCTTTGAGCCTTGAGACATGGCCGGCCCATTGCCATTTTAATTTTAAAGCCTGTTTTACAGCGTCGGTTATTTTAGTTTTTCGTCTGATGGTTTCTGACCTAATTTTATGTATTTTCCTGATTTTCAGTACACTTCTCTCCATTGCCCTCTGTGTCGTTCTTAATTTTTCTTTTACTTTGCGTGTGTAGGTGCCAATTATACTATTATTAAAGATTAAAAATCAAGAATACAGCAGATTAATTTGCAATTTCAATAATATTATGTCAGAATTAATAAATGTTATAAGAAGAGGTTTGGGGGGGGGAGGAGGGGAAGTGCGCGATATACTTTATTCCTGGTATCCTAACGGAACGCGACCGCGGGATGCTCTTATTGGTCGCGTTGTAATTTGGGGTTGCTATGTTTAAAAAATACCGTTAAGTAGTAGGTATTTATTTATATCTAAGTTGAAGATTCTCATTGGTAATACGGGACCCCTATTTATTTTCTTGCACGGGTATTGACTGTGTCTATAAACTTTATTTTATGGCATTATCATTAAGTAACAATTAAAAGTTACTTGACCCGCCTCTATTTAATGCCTGATAAAACTTGTATTTACAGTTACAGTCAGAAAAAATACTTTTGATAGCTAAGTATGCAGGATAACGGCTTCTATGATGTCATAGGTTGTATGGAAACCGTTGTATTGCAAAATAAATGAAAGACACATGAAAATAACATTTTAAAACATGTAAATTATATTTTTAAAAACGTATAAATAATATTTAAAAACCATGGACACCATCCACCGATTTAGCAGCTACGCGGGCGAAACCGCAAGATTTGCGAACAAATAAAACAAGCAGCAAAAAGTATCTAGGTACATACGACCACACACTACGCTGAACTAAGTTTTGTAGTTCTGTGTTCGATAACTTGGCAGAGCAATCGTAACACACAAAAAAAAGCCAGTTAATCAGACTCTCTGCCCAGCACACCACTGACGTTCATTTATTTGTTAGTCAGTGTCCTCATGCGACTCCATCTTCCGCACAACCCCTCACATTCGCTTCCTCATGTCCGCCCCCGCACTTCCACGAACATGCGAACACGCGGCGACCTCAGCCAAGGACCATCGTCACATGAATCAGCCGCCATATTAGGAATAACCAGTATAACTAATGTGTCTATTAAGTCCATGTTTCCGCGGTCGGTTCACGGCACCCTGTGGTTTTGGGTACCTATACGTCATCTGTTTATTGTTTGTTTTGTTTGTAAAGTCAAATATACGACTGGTAGCTAATATTCACGGCTGGACCATTCAATCATCGCCATACGAACAGTAATATCTATTCTAGGTCCATTCTCCTTAAATCTTCTCTCTTCTGGATAACTTCGAAGTCTTTGAATAAATCTCGGACACACATGGGCGAATCAAAGAAACTTGTTCAGGTGTATATTTATAGTGATTCTGCTTTGGAATGTCGTGTGTGGTGCTTTTCGACAAACGTCCCATCGTTTGTCGAAAAGAACAACCGTTTTTTTTTTAAACTTTGTCCCACATAGTAATTTCTCCTGTATCGTGGGTGCGTTTACAAACATTTAAACTCACATACACAAACAGACAGACCCAGAACAACTACCTGTAGGTCATACAAATATTAATTTCGTGCGGGGATCGAACCCGCCACATACAGCGCAGCAGTCGATCACTCAACCACTGCGCCAACCGTGCCATTGTATATCGTGCCCTATGTTTTATATTACTGCGCGTTACCAGAACTGATGGACGCTACTCTTATGCGACGTACCAAGCTCGTTTGCCAAAGACTAGGCCAACTCCTTTTGACATATAGACAAGCGTGCCTTTGGCCCCATCATCGCCTTATATCAGGCTAGTTGCGGCCAAGCCAATTTAAATAAAAATATATTGCCACCGTCAAACTAAGTAGCCACGCCAACATATTGTCACACAGAAAGATTGCTGCTTGGCATGCTTTTTTGTTATCCAAAACTGTACCTTATCGAAAGGCAGGGCCTGCCGGGGTTGCGGGTTGTTCGAAAGAGATACCGCGGCCCCGGAACATGAAGGGCGGAAAATAGAAGGAACATGGGTGGATTTTAGTCAGTACAAGTTTGATACTCGCCCCCGCTCCGCCCAGAGCGGGGGAAGTTATTTAGTGATTTCCCAAAAAGGAAAAGGAAAAAAAAGGGAAAGGTGCCTTGGACTTAAGACAACTTAGGTAACATGCTAGTTGGAATTAGTAGTAAGTTTGTTCGCTACTCATATACAAATACTTTGATGGGAAGAATTTCACCCGTCTTTCCAGCCAAAACGATAGTAATAGATTAAGGTGTTTTGAAGAACTGTGTTAATGCAATACGATTGTAATTTTAAAGTTCAGATGTTTTAGAGATTGAGGCAATAAAGTCATAATAAAACCTGGAAAATTTACAAAAGCAAGACTTAATGTTTTTTGAATAATCAATAAAATACTCCAAGGAACTTTACCGGTTCCATGTCGGTAAAGTATCTACTTCGATACAAGCGGAAATTCATCGAAATCTAAAAGAACACACAAGTTCAATCTAATGTTTATTTATGAAATCACAACAAAAAGCTAACAAGGAAAAAGATATTACTTATGTCACACCCATGCATTATTATTTAGATAAATATCCAAGAATTGTTAAACAACGATGATGCGACATGACTCAAGACTCAAAATATCATGATAAGTTAACTATAATGTTTCCTGAATACATTACATTACACGATGGAGGTTGTTCCTATCAACGAGAAATCCTTCCGTTTACTCGCAGATAGTGTGAGGCCTTGTGTGTCAACGAACTGAGTTTGGGCATCATAATGTGACACATTTGCTATTGTGACGCAATTTTGATCTCTCTCTAGGTCAGAACAAGAGTTATGTCATGGCAGCTGCTTTGTTTCGATCGGAATTATTCGTAATTGGTTAAATTCTGGTGAACCAAAAGGCCGGCGTGGGAAACTGACTCATTAACTGGAGATGTTTAAAACTTTCCATGCGACCTTACCAGATTCTAGTCATACTAACTTATAGACAATTTATAATAGCTGAATAAGCTTGAAAGGTGACTGGCGTAAAGTCAAAGATTAGAAGAAAATATACCCAGCGAAAACTCCTTGAGAATGTTTTGATCATAAACATAAACAAAAAGACGAAAACGTGTTGCCCCGACCCCAAGAAGAGTGGGAAAAGGGCAGGAGGATGATGATCATAAACTAAACACCGTCAAAAGGGTAGAGGTCGGAGTTGTCTCTGGTCTTTTGTCTCATTTCTTCTGCCCAACTTTTCTGTTAGGCATTTTTCTGTTTTTCGGATGAGAAATCATTACATAACTTTCCCCGCTCTGGGCGAAGTGGGGGAGAATGTCAGTCTTTAACTGACTAAAACCCATCCATGTTCCTTCTTTTGCCCTTTGTGTTACGGGGCCGCAGTATCTTTTCCTGGCAGGCCCCTCTGTTTTGCTGACATCTCTTTGATGCTCGTGTCGAATACGAACGCGCTGTTGACACTAGACGGACGGACGGTGACCGACCCATTGCTTTCTGTTCACAGACCCGTGTCTACGGAGGCCGGGAGTCGTCTCGTGGTGTTTGAAGCCCGGAGCGTCTTCCGGAGCGGCTTGGCTGGTCTGAGAATTTCTCTCTTATAAGTCCGGCCTCCTTCGTTCCTGTTAGTACTACGACATTGATTCTCGTCCGTGATCATCCCATAAAGAATCTTGGAGCCGTAACTTCTTCCGTCCTCTTACATAGTTACTGTTTACTTACAATACAAAAAATACAGGTTTATTTCTCTTGTTTCATTTGCCACTTTGGGAAGTTTTTCTTATCTCCTGAGAGTGAAATCGGCATCTGATGTAGCGATGGGTCCATCTGGGTGTATCACTACATGTGCTTAGAAAGACCATTACATTCATACATGATCTCACTAATTTTTCCTGTTCCATAGACTCCACAGATAGCCACCCACTACGAGCCTTATATACTTGTTTTACCTTCATACATGTGGTCATACACGTACAGCAGTTGCGAGTCCTACACACCTGACCTGAACCTCACCAATAAGGTAACTGTAGCTATGTTCTTCCAGGGCGTCTTTTCCCAGCGTTACTACTCATATCTTGTGAATAGGTGCCTTTTGTTACTCCTGACATTCATCACATCTACATGGCAAAACCGAGCATACTCTTTTAATTTTTAGGGTTCTGTACCTCAAAAGGATAAAGCGAAACCCTTATGTAATCACTTTGTTGTCCGTCTGTCTGTTTGTCTGTCAAGACTCATTATCTCGGGAACGCATGGAAGTGTCGAGTTGAAATAAAAACCACATACTCAAGTCACACATTATTTCTATTTTCATCCATCGTTTGCCGCACCCAACATTCACTTCCATACATAAGTGTAGGCAGGCACCAGCACAAAGAGTGGAGCCTATTTTGACATCGACTGCTTGGTCACAACAACATACATCTCCTTTCCATTTCTGCGGAGCCCAGTACTAAATGGGTATTACAATACGCCTTGGTAAGACTGGTTGGCAGGCCACTGACTACCTGTAAAGACAGTCAAACAATCAAACATCATCGTAAAAATCGCAGCTGTTCCGTTGAAGAATCAAGAAGACTTACATTTAAACAATGATTGGGTACTGTTTCTGTAGAAACTGTCTTAATAAAACACAGCCTAACCTGGGGTACCCTACCTATCAACCCTTCGCCTATCCTAGTTTGAGGATCCAAATAAAAATTTCCATAAAATTACTTGTTCTAACATTACAACGGTTTATTTGCGTATTACGGCTTATTTGTGGAAAGCGGAAAATGTACCATCATTGCCATAGTAGTAGGTATAGGAAAATGCAGCAAAAGGGTCTGGTTTGTTTTTCTCGTATTCAGTTTTTCATACGGTTCTTTGTATGAAACGGAAACGGATGTTTTAGATAAAATATGCAAGCAGCGACAGAATTACTCTTTATGGCCATCAATAAAGATAAAACAGGTTTTTTATAAATCATTATTTAATTGACAGAAGTCGTAAAATGTGCCTTTTATAATAGACGGATAGCTGCAATTTGTAACAGTTCCAAATATGAAATGTAAACATTATGAAATATTTATTTAAACATTTTGTTTTCACAGGAAACCGAGATAGATTACACAAAATTCATAACGAAAACATGCAAAATATAGGAAATGTAAATCAAAAAACATTCAAGGCTGTTCTTATCGATTAGTTCACATATTTTTGTTCGCATCCTTTATCAGGAAGTAAGGAGTAACGAACCTTGTCGACATTTTGTCCGTTTGTGTTTACCCTATGACAGGTCTTCGCGACACCTTTATAAAACCGCGCGCCACACCAATTTACTTCACATACCTATTGCTGTTTTCTGATCGCCTAGTCCTTTTCCTTAAAACAAGTTTATATTTAATAAAAATAAAATAAAATTAGCTTAAAATATTTAGCAAAATAAAAATAAGTTTATTTTAGTCAAAATGAATTCAATATTTTTTACGTTTTTCATAGTTTTAATTAGTAGAAATAACGCGTTGCCAGCAGGCGAGGGTTATTATAATTTAATAGACTTTTTATATGACGACATTGAAGAGAACAGCATAGATGGAAGTCAGACAATAGACGTGTCTAACTTGGGACCCGAAGCTTATGGACTACCGAAAAATGAGAGCGGTGAGTGATTGAACATTTTAGTTATATTTTGAGAATCTTACAATGTTATTTTATACTTACTCAAAACATTTTCATTGACAAACTCTCAAGCTAAGTGGGGATGAATTTTCAAAAGTTATTCCATGGTCCTCATGTTTATTTTGAAGGAAACAAGTGCATGTTTAAAGGCTGCTTTTTGTATACAAGTCCCATGAATTAAGTTTTATTGTCCTACAACTAATCTTTTGTCTCATCTAAAATCCTGGAAGAATTGAATTCAAAAGGTGTCTAAAACTAATTTCGTAAGCTTAGCATGAAATACAACTATGTTTATAAATAAAACAATAAAATAACTGACCATATATTTTTGATACATTAATTAATATTTCTGCATTAAGGGGTAGGTAACATTTTGTGTATTTTTTAATTCACAATAGCAAATACATACTTAACAGTTGTGATATTCCTAGAAATATATTTATAAAATTACTAAAATTTTAAGTAAGTTTGTTTAAGCAGCACTATAATTTTAAGTAGTTTTTACTATAGATATATAAAGATAAGTAAAGATACTACATAAATGGAAATAAAAAACGTCAAAAAAAGTTTTAATTAAAATAATGCTCGTGCATATAGCAACAATTATCTAATTTAATTGTGTAAGTGATTAAACTACAGTTTCCTTTATCAACAATTTGCATTTCAGTTTTGTCATTACGATGTTATCGGCTTAGTAAAAATCGCGTAAACACTAACTTTTAGTACTAACGTCCTGTCTGCTAGTATTTAAGTGGGTCCTTAATTTGACTGATACTTACTGAATTATTTTGATTTTTTTAAATTACAAAATTCTATTGTTGAAGCTCGTTCTAGTTTTATGAGCATCTTTTAAACAGTAAGTGGTAATCGAAGATTAAATACAAGTTTATTAATTAGATAGATAGATAGAATATTCTTTATTATGTACACCATACAAATGACAAGAATAACAATATACAACTTATAAATAGAGTGACACAATGGGCGGTCTTATCGCTAAAAGCGATCTTTTCAAGACAACCTTTGGATGGATTTAAAGGAGGAGATACAGTACTTTAAGTAGTCTGTGGTGTTTCATTTTACGAACGAATAGCTACATTTATAAAAAAAGAATACTTATATAATAAATACATATAAAATAATAATCATGAAGAGCAAAGAAATATTTCATATTGTTGTTTAAGGAGCGAGGTAGTGCTTTTTGACCATAGTTTTAAAAATAGACAAGGTTTGAGCGCTCCTTACAGACACGGGCAGGGCATTTCATAGCCGTACAGCTTGAACTGTAATAGTACATTACGATATTAGTGCGTTAAGATGGTTATAACATGCGAGTCGTAATTTCAGCCCGAGCCGTAGGCGAGGGCGTAATTGAGCCGAGCATGTTATAACCAATACGCACGTATATCGTACGACGTTTTTTAACACATTTGCGAGGAAACAGAAAAAAAACATTTTAAATAAACTCAATCTGTGAATGCACATTGTTGCTTCCCGGCATTTTAACAGCAAGCTAGCGCTGCCTACTTTCGAATTAGTTCGAAATTTGAATAGCAACAGCGCTAAGCGACAAAACCCTTTATATAAATTTAAAAAAAAAGAAAAAGAATAGCAACAGCGCGCTGCTCACTAGCTGGGGCCTTAGTCTGCTATTACAATGGTGTCAGAATGGTCGATCACTGATCGCATAATGGTTGATTTTGACAAGTTTAGTATGTAGTAGATGTCAAAATCAACCATTATGCGATCAGTGATCGACCATTCTGACACTATTGTAATAGCAGACTAAGGCCCCTGGAGTCGTGCGGCGCGGCGGGGCGATCAGTTCCAAATTTGAAATGGCAAATAATACTGTTATGGAATTTGTATGGACTATAACTTAACTATTTGCTTTGATAACACACGCGTTTTTTATGACCCTCTTTACATATTTAAAACCGGTGGAATTACATCAGCTTTACGAGCAAGGGTGTTAAAAAGGATTTATCATAGAAGCTCGTAGAGTGCACCGGCATCTCCAGTCTTAGGTTTTCCGATGACCTCAGATATCTATTGTGTGTCATGAAGGAAATTAAAACGTTCTTTAAGATAAGGGGGGGGGGGGGGTGTAGGATTAAACATTAATTTTGTAGACACGAGCATATTTCCGGTACAGACATGATCTTTTAGCTTGAGAAACAATTTTTAGAACGATCAGGCAATTTAATTTTATCGCTTTTGATTCCGTTTTGTAGTTATAGCTTCGCTGGCTATGGTGCCAAGCTATAAACTATGTAGGTAACAACCCAACACATTTACATCGAAAACAAAAAAGAAAAGTACTAGGAAATTATGAATAATGAATACATGCAGATCGACTCAGGTCGAGATGCATCGGTTGTCATGTTCACACGACAAACACGACAGCGGGCGTGTCAACCTCATCCGATGATAAAATAACGAAAACTCAATAAGCGCCAAGTTGACAGCCCGCTTCCTCAACTTCATGATATCCTAATCGTGTTATGTGACACATTACAACGTTGCTTAACTTTTTCGATAACCGTTTATCTTTATTCATACTTTCTCGGTGCCGTTGCGAAAGGAATTTAAGTGGCATTTCATTTGACCGAGCCTCATGCGAATTAACAAAGAAACAAAACTGGTACCTATTCCTTATCGATCTGTCAACAGTTTTATCCGACTTTTTGTTCAATAGTTACCATTTTTCAAATATTGGGCATAAAGCGGAATGTCAAAGCCAGTACATCATCTACATCATACTACCCTTTTACGTTTAGGTTTATTCTCTGAAAACCTTATGATAATATTAATAATTACTAGTGTACGGGTTGTAAGTAGTTAACTCCGTACACTGATTTGTCGTGAAGATTTTTAAGTTGAGTTAGTATAGAGAAACACTTTTCCACTAAAATACACAAGTTGAGTATATTTAAGTTAATGTAAGTTACAACGGTGGAAGGCGATTATTTCTCTTAGTTGTTGATAGCTACCGAGTTATAAGTTCACTACATTGGAATTCGTCCGTCATGTTATTTTATTATGCGACAGTATGAGGCGCATCGTTGGCCGAAAGTAGGTTGACGAGTAAGCAATAAAAATGTACGGCGATGAGACCGTACATATTGGCAACCCCTTAAAGAAGCAAAGATGAGTAGAGAGAGAGAGAGAAAGAAACGCCTTTACAAAGTCAAAGAATAAAGTAAAGTAGTAAAGATAAATGTACAATATAAGTCAAATGAATTAATTAAAAGTAAAAGCAATGTTGTCGTGATGTCCTTGACGTTGAACATCGCAGCCGTCTATGGGCGACCGTTGGTTGTCTTCTCTGGCAGTCTGTTGTCGAGATCCCATTGGTTGAAGCTCGATATCTTCATGCGTAGGCTTTTTATTTTTCTTCCTTGGAAGTTGGGTTCTGAGCACTCTGCAGTATTTCCTTATTATTATCCACAGGAAAGTGATGACAGCAATTGTTAGTAAAAGATAACAAATTACATATTGATGTACGTCATGGTCTGTGATAGTGGATGGTAGTTTAGGCTCGTACTCTTCTTGGAACCGCAGCTTTTTGTCAATTTCCGCGAAGTCGTTTTTCTTGAGGCGGAACAGTTCATGTGGCGTGTTATGTAGTGTCACGTTAACAATGTTGTTTATCGGCGAATTCAGGTTCGGTACGTGCATGTCATAGTTCACGTTGAGGTTGCTGTTGTACTGATTGTATGAAGTGATGGTGAGATCTTTTGATCGCAGTACGCATCCTTGACTCAAAGTAACTATAGCCGTCGATGTGATTGTTTGCGATATTACGTCGTTATTACAAACTGTACGTAATTCGCACCTTCCGCAACAAACAACAAGCCAGCTGTTTGATCCTTGTAACTTTATCCATTCCTCCTCGCATGACACGCTGTGTACGTCACACGGTGACGTACTCGTCGTAGTACGGTGACCCAGGAGTTTTGCTTCGCACGGCGCATTTTTGTTATGTAAGTTGAAGACTGGCATGTTTGCGTTACAAATGAAGTTATGTTTTTGTCTTTTGATACATAACTTGACATCTTCATCTTTTAGTGAGATATAAGAATTCTTCTCAAAGTTTACGGCAATGTATTGCGAAGCTAACTGCATCTGTTTGTAATTCGAGTCTCTCTTGAATGGTATAGCGATGGCCCGATAGTAGGTGAACTCCACATCCGAAATTAAAGGAATGTGAACTTCGAACATAAAGTAGTTCATTGTTATTCGCGCTTTCACGTACAACAACTTGTAAAGTTCCTTGATATCTTCTTTGATATTTTCTGTCGGCAATGACAGTGTTCTCGGTAATCTGCCAGCTATGTCTTCCAGTTGTTTTACAAGATTGACTGGTGATATCAAGTGCACGTCCATATGCCCACTGTATACATTAGTGAGAGTATTCAGGAGCATGGTTTGAATTTCTTTGAGATTGTGTAGCAGTAGAGATGCTGTGAGCGCAGCAGAGTTGAAGTAACTTGTTGCCATTGATATCTGTATTTCTGTTTCTATACTGGCTAGGTTCGTCTTAGTTTCTTCCATGAATTTTTCTATCATTTTACACTGAAGCTCGATGTTAGCGTCATTTTTCTTTAATACGTCATTTTGCAGTTGCATAATCGACGTTTGATTTTTTGCAAGTTCACGTAAATAGTTTTCGTTTTGTTGTATCGCTTCAATGTCTTTATGGTATTTTTCAGCAAATTTTTGGTCTAGAACGCCGAATAAGCTGTTTGCTATCATGCCCACTCCGTCAATCAAACCGCGCTTCTTGCGCGAAGATAACTGCTTGTGAGGAGCCAGCAGGATTGTATTGTAGAAGTTGAGTAATTCCATCTCGTGGGAAAGTTGATCGATTGTTGGTTTGCAGTAGCTTTGGTGAATATTCTCGCAAAGGCCATATACTCCGTTGATGTAATTTTCAATATGTTGAATGCCGTGCCAGTAGTTAGTTAAGTTGTAGTAGGTAAGCAAAGTCCATTCATCGTGAATCAGTTCAACCTTGCCAACGGTGTCGTAGTAAATCGGTCTCTCAGGTTCCAAGTTAGTAATTTGAGTGCCTGACCTTTGTTGTGAACCGTATGATCCGTTCACAAGTATTAACATTGTGAAAAGAGACATTAAAATGTTTGTAAGACATTTTTTCGTAGTTGGTTTTGTTGTGGAAGGTTTTACCGATGTCTCAGCATTTTGTAAATCTGTTTTGCATTCTTCATCACCTTTGTTGCTCGTAGTATCGATGGGTAGAATTGATAGTTTTACAATGGGTCGTTTGATGACACCAGTTTGAGTTTTTAGGGTTGTCACTCGGACATATCCGTCCGCTCCAGGGTGAAGTTTTAGCACCCGTCCCATAGCCCATTTTCCTGGGGGCAAATTGTTATCCCGGATTAATACGATGTCCCCCTCGTTTAGATTTTTCCTTGGGTTATTCCATTTACTGCGTGTTTGTAGTTGAGAAAGATATTCGCTTGACCAAGTCTTCCAAAACTGTTGGTGCATGTGTTCCGTTAATTGAACATATTTTATTATTTGTTCCTCAGAATTGTTTAATTCGCATAAACTCAGGCATCCGGTGTCACGTTTTTTGCTGTTACGTGCGTTTCCGATAAATCGTTGTATCCATGCTACAATTCTGATTGCTTTGGTCAACGAACTGCAATTAGTTAATAAGTTATGAATACAATTATAAGTTGAATTGTTTTTAGCGTTCATTTTCGCTTGGCATTCGCTGCCTAAGTTAGTCGTAAATGTGCTTGATAAGTTTTCTTCACGACTTTGTTCTTGTAGTGTAGTCAGGAATGTAGGGCCTTGCCACCACCAGTTGAATGTTTTTAGCTTTGTTGGTAGCAATCCTCTTGATGCACAGTCTGCGGGGTTATCTTGAGACTTCACATAGTGCCATTGCTCTGTTGGTATGCATTGTCGAATTTTTGCAACTCGATTGGCAACGTATTTTTCTCTCTTAGATGTGTCCCCCTGTATCCATGCCAAGACCACTTGAGAATCACACCAAACAGTCGTAGTGATTTCGAACTCATTCAGCGCTTCTTTGATTTTTACGATGAGTTGCGAAAGTAAAAGTGCGCCGCATAGTTCAAGTTTCGGTAATGTGATTGTTGATAACGGCGCTACTCTTGTTTTAGCAGCAAGTAATGTTATCTTTGCCTTGTCTTGTTCGTCTCTGACGCAGCTGTAAACCACGCAGGAGTAAGCTTTCTCACTGGCGTCGCAGAATCCATATAGTTCGATCTTCTGCTCCTTTGAACCGACCCAGCGCTTGATATTTATGTATTTTACGTTGGGTATGTCAGCTCTCAGTTTCAGCCATTTATCTGCTATATGCGATGGTAACTGATCATCCCAATCAAGTTTGTTGACCCACACTTCTTGAAATATAATTTTCGCTGCGATAGTTATTGGCGATAGCCAACCCAGTGGGTCGTAAAGTTGTGAAATTTCAGAAAGCAGCCGCCGTTTGGTTATTTCCGGTCGATACTTTTCTTCAAATTTCCAGTTAAACACAAATGTGTCGGCCTGCGGATTCCAACCAAGTCCGAGAGTTTTCATTGATTCTTCCTGCTTGAAATCAAAAGTAATTTTGCTTGAAATCTGGTCATCCCTTAAGTTTTTTAACAATGTTGGTTCGTTACTGGACCACTTGCGTAAGTTCATCCCGGCTCCTTTTAACATTTCGATAAGCGATGTTTGGAGTTCTTGGGCCGCATTCAGTGAGTTGTGGCCGCTGATGACGTCATCGACGTATGCTTCGTTTAGTAGTACTTTGGCAGCCATGGGGTATTTGTAACCATCATCATAGGCAAGTTGTTTGATCGTTCTCATGGCTAACCACGGTGCGGACTTAGTGCCGTAAGTAACAGTACAAAGTTGATACTCTTGCAATTTATCTAACGTAGTAGGTCGCCAAACAATTTTTTGCAATTGTCGTTGTTCCTCAGACAGCCAAATGCATCGGTACATTTTTTCGATGTCAGCTGTAAACACGTATTTGTAAGTTCTCCATTTTATGATAAGTTCTTGGATATCTTTTTGTAGGTTGGGGCCTTTTTCTTGTAGGCTGTTCAGGCTGTATCCCGTTTTAGTTTTCTGAGATGCATTGAAGACGACTCTGAGTTTTGTAGTAGTAGACTCTTCTCGAAGTACTCCGTGGTGTGGTAAGAAACATTCAGTAGTTGAAGAAGGAATGGGATTTGCTAGTTTCATATGGCCCAACTCTAGATATTCCTTAAGGAAGTTTTTGTATAACAGCTCAAGTCTACCATTTCTTTGAAACTTTCTTTCCAGCTGTAGCAATTGTGATACTGCGATAGTTTTCGATGTTCCGATCTTATTTTGATAATCCGGACGTAAGGGCATCTTCACAATGTATCTTCCATCTGAATCACGGCGAGTCGTTTCCTTATAGTAAGTTTCACACTGATCCTCTTGTGCTCGATCAGCGTTTTTTATAGTGACATCTTCACTCTCCCAAAATTTTGTTATTTCAGTCAAGTCTAAGAGGGTGACGTTACAATTAAAAGTTTCTAGTTTTCCACACAAAATCCATCCCAGTTGTGTCTGTTGCGCAACGGGTGACCTTGGGGCGCCTTTTAGTATTCCGTCCTGGATAATTTCGGCATAAACGTCAGCTCCAAATAGAATGTCAACAGACCTCGAAATATTAAATTCAGGGTCTGCTAGTTTTAAGTTTTTCAAATAGGACCAATCTGGTCGTTCAAATGTGTTGTTCGGCAGTTTGTTGATTAATTTCTTCATAATCAAAGCTTCAGCGTTGAAAGTATACTCCGAATGGATTGATTTGCATGTTACGCTTAGTCGTCCCTTACAGTCGCCTGAGACAGATCCAACCCCTGATATCTTCGCAGTTAGTTTGTTCCTTGGTAGTCTCAGAAGTTGTGCTGCATTTTCAGTAATCAGGTTGACTTGTGAGCCCTGATCTACAAGCGCACGAAGGTTTATGTAAGTCCCATCTATTGTCCTGACCTTAACTTGGACAGTTGTGAGTAAAACTTCCATCTCGTTGGCAGATAGATGATTGGAACTCGGTGTTTCAGCTTCTTTCGATGGTCGTTGACCTGAACGTTGGTTTTCAGTACTCGTTGAGTTTGTTGTTTTGTTATTAGATTTCCTATAATGCAATAGCGTATGATGCTTCATATTGCATTCTTTACAAGTTTTCGCAGAATTGCAAGTTTCGTTTTCGTGTCGAAACAGACAGTTTTTGCATAGACGCAATTTCGCAACTGTGCTGTTTCGTTGCTTTGTATCCGAGTCAATAAACTGCGGACATTGCATCAAAACATGATTGTTTTTGCAAAGAGGGCATTGCCCGTATGAAGTGTGGTAAGTTTTCGGATGCCATTTCTTATGCTCGTAATTTCGAGAAACATGTTTTTTAGTCCCAGCTGCCTCCTCTGAGCTCTGTGAGTCTTTCTTGGAACTTTTCATGGTTTCAAACGCCGTGAACTGATTTTCCAAGAACACCAGAAATTCTTGCAGTGTTGGCACTTCTCTATTATCATGCAAACTCTTTATGTACTCATTGTAGGTCCCACAGTCTAGTTTTTGTGCCATCAAGTGCACAATCATGGGGTCCCAACTAGTTATGTCAAAGCCAATGTTTGTTAGGCCGTTCAGACATTCCGTTGTTACGTCATGCAGCTTCTTCAAGTTATAAGCGTCTGGCTTATGTATTACAGGCAACTGCAGCATTGTGTTCATAAAGGATGAGAACTGTAGTCGACGGTTGTCGTAACGTTGAGTCAGTATCGCCCAACATGAAGAGTAGTTGTCGGCGCTGATGCTCAAGTGTTGCACCAGTCTTTCTGCTTCACCTTTCAGCTTGGTTTTTAGATGTTGCATTTTTTGAGCCTTATTTAATGTCGGGTTTTTATGAATCGTTTCAAGGAAAAGATCTTTAAAAGATATCCATTTGTTGTAGTGGCCCGAAAACTCTGGAATCTCGATTCTTGGTGCTGATTGTTGATGATGAGCGGTGGACCACATCTTGCTTTTCAGTCGTTTCCTCGCTTCATCATATTTGGCTTCCATGCTGTTGAACATTTCATGGTACGTGTTTTTCGAGCCTTTTAGTAAGGCTTCTAGTTCCCAATGAGTGCTGTCAATACGCTCCCACTTCGACTTCAAGATTGACAAGTAATCGTCAAGTTCCCATTTTTCACTTAAGTTGTCAAAATCAATTTTACCCATAGCTCGATCAAGGGCCTTAAAGTTACATTCCTGTTGAGTCAGT
Organism: Ochropleura plecta; assembly: GCA_905475445.1. Lineage (NCBI taxonomy): Eukaryota > Metazoa > Arthropoda > Insecta > Lepidoptera > Noctuidae > Ochropleura > Ochropleura plecta. The sequence continues at coordinate 3,737,244 of FR997744.1, read as the reverse complement.
AAAGTCTTTGTCTTCTCATCAGATTCTCCCGCCGACAAGTCTGATAGGTCAAATTTCACATTCTCCTCAGTAGCTTGCAAGAGTTTTACCATGTCGGCTTTAGTTGTTTCGTACATGATTTTTGTCTTACCGTAGACATCGTCCATAAAATAGTTAATGTTTTTATCTTCGATTTCTTGCGACAGTAGTGCATGTCGTGAGTTAAAATCCACCCATTGAGCTTCTAAAGACGACAGCCGCTTGCTCAAATATTCCTTTGTTTTTCTTGTTTTGCTATCCTTGTTATAGTTGTTGCATAATGTTTTGATGTTTTCAAAACAAGCTGATTGTAGTGACAGCTTATTCATCTTGATTACGGAAGGTTCTTCCAGTTGACGAATGCTGTGCTGGTGTAGTTGGTTCCAGTGGTTGAAGAGCTTCTAGTTGTTGAAGTTCTTCTAGTAGTTAGTTGAAAGTTCTTCCAGTAGTTGAAGATTCTTCTAGTTATTTAAGTTTCTTCCAGTATTCAATATGCCTGTACTCTGATCAGGTATATGCGCCTTCTCAATCCAACTGGGGCGACCCGCTTGTGGGAGACCAATTGAACCGATTCGCTACCGTATCAAAGACACAAACACACAAAATACACAAAGGCTCGAAGGACCATAAATGTACGGTATCCATTTGTTGTAGTGGCCCGAAAACTCTGGAATCTCGATTCTTGGTGCTGATTGTTGATGATGAGCGGTGGACCACATCTTGCTTTTCAGTCGTTTCCTCGCTTCATCATATTTGGCTTCCATGCTGTTGAACATTTCATGGTACGTGTTTTTCGAGCCTTTTAGTAAGGCTTCTAGTTCCCAATGAGTGCTGTCAATACGCTCCCACTTCGACTTCAAGATTGACAAGTAATCGTCAAGTTCCCATTTTTCACTTAAGTTGTCAAAATCAATTTTACCCATAGCTCGATCAAGGGCCTTAAAGTTACATTCCTGTTGAGTCAGTAAAGTCTTTGTCTTCTCATCAGATTCTCCCGCCGACAAGTCTGATAGGTCAAATTTCACATTCTCCTCAGTAGCTTGCAAGAGTTTTACCATGTCGGCTTTAGTTGTTTCGTACATGATTTTTGTCTTACCGTAGACATCGTCCATAAAATAGTTAATGTTTTTATCTTCGATTTCTTGCGACAGTAGTGCATGTCGTGAGTTAAAATCCACCCATTGAGCTTCTAAAGACGACAGCCGCTTGCTCAAATATTCCTTTGTTTTTCTTGTTTTGCTATCCTTGTTATAGTTGTTGCATAATGTTTTGATGTTTTCAAAACAAGCTGATTGTAGTGACAGCTTATTCATCTTGATTACGGAAGGTTCTTCCAGTTGACGAATGCTGTGCTGGTGTAGTTGGTTCCAGTGGTTGAAGAGCTTCTAGTTGTTGAAGTTCTTCTAGTAGTTAGTTGAAAGTTCTTCCAGTAGTTGAAGATTCTTCTAGTTATTTAAGTTTCTTCCAGTATTCAATATGCCTGTACTCTGATCAGGTATATGCGCCTTCTCAATCCAACTGGGGCGACCCGCTTGTGGGAGACCAATTGAACCGATTCGCTACCGTATCAAAGACACAAACACACAAAATACACAAAGGCTCGAAGGACCATAAATGTACGGGTTGTAAGTAGTTAACTCCGTACACTGATTTGTCGTGAAGATTTTTAAGTTGAGTTAGTATAGAGAAACACTTTTCCACTAAAATACACAAGTTGAGTATATTTAAGTTAATGTAAGTTACAACGGTGGAAGGCGATTATTTCTCTTAGTTGTTGATAGCTACCGAGTTATAAGTTCACTACATTGGAATTCGTCCGTCATGTTATTTTATTATGCGACAGTATGAGGCGCATCGTTGGCCGAAAGTAGGTTGACGAGTAAGCAATAAAAATGTACGGCGATGAGACCGTACATATTGGCAACCCCTTAAAGAAGCAAAGATGAGTAGAGAGAGAGAGAGAAAGAAACGCCTTTACAAAGTCAAAGAATAAAGTAAAGTAGTAAAGATAAATGTACAATATAAGCCAAATGAATTAATTAAAAGTAAAAGCAATGTTGTCGTGATGTCCTTGACGTTGAACATCGCAGCCGTCTATGGGCGACCGTTGGTTGTCTTCTCTGGCAGTCTGTTGTCGAGATCCCATTGGTTGAAGCTCGATATCTTCATGCGTAGGCTTTTTATTTTTCTTCCTTGGAAGTTGGGTTCTGAGCACTCTGCAGTATTTCCTTATTATTATCCACAGGAAAGTGATGACAGCAATTGTTAGTAAAAGATAACAAATTACATATTGATGTACGTCATGGTCTGTGATAGTGGATGGTAGTTTAGGCTCGTACTCTTCTTGGAACCGCAGCTTTTTGTCAATTTCCGCGAAGTCGTTTTTCTTGAGGCGGAACAGTTCATGTGGCGTGTTATGTAGTGTCACGTTAACAATGTTGTTTATCGGCGAATTCAGGTTCGGTACGTGCATGTCATAGTTCACGTTGAGGTTGCTGTTGTACTGATTGTATGAAGTGATGGTGAGATCTTTTGATCGCAGTACGCATCCTTGACTCAAAGTAACTATAGCCGTCGATGTGATTGTTTGCGATATTACGTCGTTATTACAAACTGTACGTAATTCGCACCTTCCGCAACAAACAACAAGCCAGCTGTTTGATCCTTGTAACTTTATCCATTCCTCCTCGCATGACACGCTGTGTACGTCACACGGTGACGTACTCGTCGTAGTACGGTGACCCAGGAGTTTTGCTTCGCACGGCGCATTTTTGTTATGTAAGTTGAAGACTGGCATGTTTGCGTTACAAATGAAGTTATGTTTTTGTCTTTTGATACATAACTTGACATCTTCATCTTTTAGTGAGATATAAGAATTCTTCTCAAAGTTTACGGCAATGTATTGCGAAGCTAACTGCATCTGTTTGTAATTCGAGTCTCTCTTGAATGGTATAGCGATGGCCCGATAGTAGGTGAACTCCACATCCGAAATTAAAGGAATGTGAACTTCGAACATAAAGTAGTTCATTGTTATTCGCGCTTTCACGTACAACAACTTGTAAAGTTCCTTGATATCTTCTTTGATATTTTCTGTCGGCAATGACAGTGTTCTCGGTAATCTGCCAGCTATGTCTTCCAGTTGTTTTACAAGATTGACTGGTGATATCAAGTGCACGTCCATATGCCCACTGTATACATTAGTGAGAGTATTCAGGAGCATGGTTTGAATTTCTTTGAGATTGTGTAGCAGTAGAGATGCTGTGAGCGCAGCAGAGTTGAAGTAACTTGTTGCCATTGATATCTGTATTTCTGTTTCTATACTGGCTAGGTTCGTCTTAGTTTCTTCCATGAATTTTTCTATCATTTTACACTGAAGCTCGATGTTAGCGTCATTTTTCTTTAATACGTCATTTTGCAGTTGCATAATCGACGTTTGATTTTTTGCAAGTTCACGTAAATAGTTTTCGTTTTGTTGTATCGCTTCAATGTCTTTATGGTATTTTTCAGCAAATTTTTGGTCTAGAACGCCGAATAAGCTGTTTGCTATCATGCCCACTCCGTCAATCAAACCGCGCTTCTTGCGCGAAGATAACTGCTTGTGAGGAGCCAGCAGGATTGTATTGTAGAAGTTGAGTAATTCCATCTCGTGGGAAAGTTGATCGATTGTTGGTTTGCAGTAGCTTTGGTGAATATTCTCGCAAAGGCCATATACTCCGTTGATGTAATTTTCAATATGTTGAATGCCGTGCCAGTAGTTAGTTAAGTTGTAGTAGGTAAGCAAAGTCCATTCATCGTGAATCAGTTCAACCTTGCCAACGGTGTCGTAGTAAATCGGTCTCTCAGGTTCCAAGTTAGTAATTTGAGTGCCTGACCTTTGTTGTGAACCGTATGATCCGTTCACAAGTATTAACATTGTGAAAAGAGACATTAAAATGTTTGTAAGACATTTTTTCGTAGTTGGTTTTGTTGTGGAAGGTTTTACCGATTTCTCAGCATTTTGTAAATCTGTTTTGCATTCTTCATCACCTTTGTTGCTCGTAGTATCGATGGGTAGAATTGATAGTTTTACAATGGGTCGTTTGATGACACCAGTTTGAGTTTTTAGGGTTGTCACTCGGACATATCCGTCCGCTCCAGGGTGAAGTTTTAGCACCCGTCCCATAGCCCATTTTCCTGGGGGCAAATTGTTATCCCGGATTAATACGATGTCCCCCTCGTTTAGATTTTTCCTTGGGTTATTCCATTTACTGCGTGTTTGTAGTTGAGAAAGATATTCGCTTGACCAAGTCTTCCAAAACTGTTGGTGCATGTGTTCCGTTAATTGCCATCGTTTTCTTAGATTTATTTTGTTTTCGTCAGTATAGTCAGCACGTGGTAAAGACATTGTTGGTCCCCCCGTTAGAAAGTGGCCTGGTGTCAGGTAATTATAAAATTCTTCGGGGTCTTCAGTGAGTTGGCAGAGCGGCCTGGAGTTCATGCACGCCTCTATCTTCGCAAGAAGAGTAGTGAATTCTTCATACGTCAGTTTTTGGTCTCCTAGTACTCGACGAAGGTGATACTTCATCGATTTGACCGCTGCTTCCCATAGTCCACCAGCAGTCGGCCAGGCTGGCGCATTAAAATGCCATTGCACTCCCATGTCTGCGATGTTGTTGAAGAAGTCAGGTGACAAGATTTGCTTGAAGTCTTCAAATTCTTTCTGCAGCAACCTTGATGCGCCGATGAAGTTCGTCCCACAGTCTGAGTAGACGTGACTTGGTGTACCACGCCTGGAGCACATTCTCTGGAAGGCTGCTATGAAAGTTTCAGTACTTAAGTCCGATGCAAGTTCGATGTGCACAGCCTTTGTTACCATGCAAACGAATATGCATATGTATCCCTTAGAAGTACGCACTCCTCTTCCTTTGTTGAGCTTGACTTCGACGTGTCCTGTGAAGTCAACTCCGGTGTGGGTGAACGGTCGCGAAGGTGTTACTCGTTGTGGTGGAAGTTCTCCCATTAGTTGATTGAAATCCGATGGCCTGTGGCGGTGACAGCGCACACAGCGCCGTAGTTCAGCTTTCACAGCTCTATTGCCGCCAACGATCCAGTATCGTTGACGAATATACGCTAAAGTTAGTCTGGCTCCTCCGTGTAAAGTCGTGAGGTGAGCTTTTTGTATCACAAGGTCAGTAAGTCGTCCACTCTTAGGTAGAATAATTGGATTCTTCATTTCAAAAGGCAAACTGGAGTAGTTCAGTCGACCCCCAACTCGGATTATGCCGTTGTTGTCTAAATATGGTCTAAGTTTATAAATATTGAATTTTGATGAAATATTTTCTTTCTTCATTAGTTGTTTATATTCTTGCGTAAGTTCCGTTTGTTGAACATATTTTATTATTTGTTCCTCAGAATTGTTTAATTCGCATAAACTCAGGCATCCGGTGTCACGTTTTTTGCTGTTACGTGCGTTTCCGATAAATCGTTGTATCCATGCTACAATTCTGATTGCTTTGGTCAACGAACTGCAATTAGTTAATAAGTTATGAATACAATTATAAGTTGAATTGTTTTTAGCGTTCATTTTCGCTTGGCATTCGCTGCCTAAGTTAGTCGTAAATGTGCTTGATAAGTTTTCTTCACGACTTTGTTCTTGTAGTGTAGTCAGGAATGTAGGGCCTTGCCACCACAAGTTGAATGTTTTTAGCTTTGTTGGTAGCAATCCTCTTGATGCACAGTCTGCGGGGTTATCTTGAGACTTCACATAGTGCCATTGCTCTGTTGGTATGCATTGTCGAATTTTTGCAACTCGATTGGCAACGTATTTTTCTCTCTTAGATGTGTCCCCCTGTATCCATGCCAAGACCACTTGAGAATCACACCAAACAGTCGTAGTGATTTCGAACTCATTCAGCGCTTCTTTGATTTTTACGATGAGTTGCGAAAGTAAAAGTGCGCCGCATAGTTCAAGTTTCGGTAATGTGATTGTTGATAACGGCGCTACTCTTGTTTTAGCAGCAAGTAATGTTATCTTTGCCTTGTCTTGTTCGTCTCTGACGCAGCTGTAAACCACGCAGGAGTAAGCTTTCTCACTGGCGTCGCAGAATCCATATAGTTCGATCTTCTGCTCCTTTGAACCGACCCAGCGCTTGATATTTATGTATTTTACGTTGGGTATGTCAGCTCTCAGTTTCAGCCATTTATCTGCTATATGCGATGGTAACTGATCATCCCAATCAAGTTTGTTGACCCACACTTCTTGAAATATAATTTTCGCTGCGATAGTTATTGGCGATAGCCAACCCAGTGGGTCGTAAAGTTGTGAAATTTCAGAAAGCAGCCGCCGTTTGGTTATTTCCGGTCGATACTTTTCTTCAAATTTCCAGTTAAACACAAATGTGTCGGCCTGCGGATTCCAACCAAGTCCGAGAGTTTTCATTGATTCTTCCTGCTTGAAATCAAAAGTAATTTTGCTTGAAATCTGGTCATCCCTTAAGTTTTTTAACAATGTTGGTTCGTTACTGGACCACTTGCGTAAGTTCATCCCGGCTCCTTTTAACATTTCGATAAGCGATGTTTGGAGTTCTTGGGCCGCATTCAGTGAGTTGTGGCCGCTGATGACGTCATCGACGTATGCTTCGTTTAGTAGTACTTTGGCAGCCATGGGGTATTTGTAACCATCATCATAGGCAAGTTGTTTGATCGTTCTCATGGCTAACCACGGTGCGGACTTAGTGCCGTAAGTAACAGTACAAAGTTGATACTCTTGCAATTTATCTAACGTAGTAGGTCGCCAAACAATTTTTTGCAATTGTCGTTGTTCCTCAGACAGCCAAATGCATCGGTACATTTTTTCGATGTCAGCTGTAAACACGTATTTGTAAGTTCTCCATTTTATGATAAGTTCTTGGATATCTTTTTGTAGGTTGGGGCCTTTTTCTTGTAGGCTGTTCAGGCTGTATCCCGTTTTAGTTTTCTGAGATGCATTGAAGACGACTCTGAGTTTTGTAGTAGTAGACTCTTCTCGAAGTACTCCGTGGTGTGGTAAGAAACATTCAGTAGTTGAAGAAGGAATGGGATTTGCTAGTTTCATATGGCCCAACTCTAGATATTCCTTAAGGAAGTTTTTGTATAACAGCTCAAGTCTACCATTTCTTTGAAACTTTCTTTCCAGCTGTAGCAATTGTGATACTGCGATAGTTTTCGATGTTCCGATCTTATTTTGATAATCCGGACGTAAGGGCATCTTCACAATGTATCTTCCATCTGAATCACGGCGAGTCGTTTCCTTATAGTAAGTTTCACACTGATCCTCTTGTGCTCGATCAGCGTTTTTTATAGTGACATCTTCACTCTCCCAAAATTTTGTTATTTCAGTCAAGTCTAAGAGGGTGACGTTACAATTAAAAGTTTCTAGTTTTCCACACAAAATCCATCCCAGTTGTGTCTGTTGCGCAACGGGTGACCTTGGGGCGCCTTTTAGTATTCCGTCCTGGATAATTTCGGCATAAACGTCAGCTCCAAATAGAATGTCAACAGACCTCGAAATATTAAATTCAGGGTCTGCTAGTTTTAAGTTTTTCAAATAGGACCAATCTGGTCGTTCAAATGTGTTGTTCGGCAGTTTGTTGATTAATTTCTTCATAATCAAAGCTTCAGCGTTGAAAGTATACTCCGAATGGATTGATTTGCATGTTACGCTTAGTCGTCCCTTACAGTCGCCTGAGACAGATCCAACCCCTGATATCTTCGCAGTTAGTTTGTTCCTTGGTAGTCTCAGAAGTTGTGCTGCATTTTCAGTAATCAGGTTGACTTGTGAGCCCTGATCTACAAGCGCACGAAGGTTTATGTAAGTCCCATCTATTGTCCTGACCTTAACTTGGACAGTTGTGAGTAAAACTTCCATCTCGTTGGCAGATAGATGATTGGAACTCGGTGTTTCAGCTTCTTTCGATGGTCGTTGACCTGAACGTTGGTTTTCAGTACTCGTTGAGTTTGTTGTTTTGTTATTAGATTTCCTATAATGCAATAGCGTATGATGCTTCATATTGCATTCTTTACAAGTTTTCGCAGAATTGCAAGTTTCGTTTTCGTGTCGAAACAGACAGTTTTTGCATAGACGCAATTTCGCAACTGTGCTGTTTCGTTGCTTTGTATCCGAGTCAATAAACTGCGGACATTGCATCAAAACATGATTGTTTTTGCAAAGAGGGCATTGCCCGTATGAAGTGTGGTAAGTTTTCGGATGCCATTTCTTATGCTCGTAATTTCGAGAAACATGTTTTTTAGTCCCAGCTGCCTCCTCTGAGCTCTGTGAGTCTTTCTTGGAACTTTTCATGGTTTCAAACGCCGTGAACTGATTTTCCAAGAACACCAGAAATTCTTGCAGTGTTGGCACTTCTCTATTATCATGCAAACTCTTTATGTACTCATTGTAGGTCCCACAGTCTAGTTTTTGTGCCATCAAGTGCACAATCATGGGGTCCCAACTAGTTATGTCAAAGCCAATGTTTGTTAGGCCGTTCAGACATTCCGTTGTTACGTCATGCAGCTTCTTCAAGTTATAAGCGTCTGGCTTATGTATTACAGGCAACTGCAGCATTGTGTTCATAAAGGATGAGAACTGTAGTCGACGGTTAAAAACCGTACCTTTATCATCCGGCTGAATTGTTCGTACCTGTTTTTAACATTGTTTTTTATTTATTAAACATTATACACTCATCCAGTGCATTCAGCTTCTGGGAACGACATTATTTGCTAATAAATATTTACTTAGGTAATTGGGTCTGAAATACATTGCTTTTTCCAACTTAATTTTTACCGGGTGCAGCTGAATACCAGTACTTTACATAAAGCGACTGCCATGACCTCCACAATGCAGTTAGAGCTGAGTAAGATACTTCTTGGTTAGACTGGTTGTTATACTTTCGTGCCACTGACTGACTTCTCTCAGTTCGTAAATATATATGACGAACCAATGAGCGTCAAATTCATGTTAACTTGACTTTGGCGTCCAAAAAGAAAACAAGAAATATAAAAAAAAAAACTGATTGATATCTGATGTGTCAAATAAAAAAGTTTTCATAACGAATGAAAACTTTTTTGTGTATTCATCGCAGAGTTTGGTCATATTACTTCACGTATGCTGTTCTTACATATCACTTTGTAATTTACAGGCCAAGCGTTGGCGAGTTGGTCCGAATCTTCCCTCATGAATCCTGAGGAGGTCGGGGAGTATGCCGAGGGAGACATCCTGATGCCACCGCAGCAGGGAAGGAACGGCGTCAGGGAGGAGGTCCTGCGCTGGCCACAGGGACATATTCCCTATGTTATTGAGGGATATTTCAGTACGTATTACAAAATAGCAGAGTATCATTTTACGTACGGAAAGATTTTGTGTGGCATTCTGAAGAAATTTGTCGTACAATGTACCTAATAAGCTATACGTCATCATCTTCCTGTCCAGATTTTTTTGCTACCATTCTCCCCTCAAACGACTCAGCAAAATCTGCTCCCCCAGTATCCTTTTCTCTTTCCTGACGTCCTTACTATCCTTACTAATATTATAAAAGCGAAAGTGAGTTCGTTTGTTTGTTAACTCTTCACGCTTTAATGGCTAAACCGATTTTGATGAATTTTGGTACAGAGATAGTTGGGAACCAGGACACGGACATAGGCTATTTTTTTTTTAAAGTGGGATGTGAGGGAGAAGGAGGGAAAAAAAGAGAAAACTTAGCGTTGCTATTACAAATCAATAAGGCGCAAGGGGAACTGTGTTGCCCTGAATTTAACGCAAACGAAGCCGCGGGCAAAAGCTAGTTCTTCATACAATCATCTCTTAATTGATCTTCTTCATTTATTTTTGAAACTAAAGACAGTATTCAGTTCTCCTTTTCTATCTGTTAACCTTCATATCCTCAACATTTTTTTAGTCACCTAATAAGAGATTAAACGATTATGATCCATATTGTGACATAAGCCCTATAATAATAACTTAATCCAGCTTATAAACTAACAACCTTCAAATATGGTAATTTCCTGTTATAACGGTCACTGCGAGTCTCGATTTCCGTAGTTTTACGAATAAAATTTCAAGTTTATGGGGTCACAATCGTCGGAATAAACCTTTTCGTTTTGGTCAAAACTGTTTGATATCGTAAGAATATACGCAAGCATAAATCAAGATTTGTGTTAAGTAGAAATAAACATAATTTAGACAATGGCGCACCATCCATCTTCCACCGCATATCCGATCACGTGCGCACCTGGTGATTTATTTACTTTGGGCGGAGCGGAAAGGAGTGTCAGACTTGTACAGCCTAAAACCCTTAAGTTCCAGGGCCGCGGTATCTCTTTTGAACCATTCCGCAACCCAGGCGTCGCCGTCTTCTTAGCGTATTAGAAGAAGAATATTATGAAACTAAGAACATGTCTATCTGTGTATCTTCTCTCAGGTTCCACGGAACGCGAAACTATAATGAAGGCGATAGCAGACTACCATAGACTGACGTGCTTACGATTCATCCCGTACAAAGGACATAAGGACTACATCACTATCCAGAGCAAGAGCACTGGCTGCTGGTCTAGCGTGGGCAGAATTGGTGAGCATTGGAACGAACGTTGAAAATTACGTGACTTAATTAATAACTTAATTATTTTGACACGGTTGGCGCAGTGGCTGAGCGATCGACTGCCGCACTGCGTGTCGCAGGTTCGATCCCCGCACGGAACAAATATATGTATGGCCTACAGATAGTTGTTCCGGGTCTGGGTGTTTGTGTATGTGAGTTTAAATGTTTGTAAACGCACCCACGATACAGGAGAAATTCCTAGTGTGGGGCAACGTTTTTTTTTTTAAATAAAATAAATAAATAAAAAATACCGGCCGGTTTCTTAAACCAACCATGTACTGAAATACTGCCTTGGTTATGATTCGCTAAGTTGAAGGTAAATCGTTTTGGAGGCAACTTTGCAGTTTGCACGCACAGTAAATTTACCAGAGAAAACTGGCTTAGACAGGGTGACATTACATCAGTATAATATTTGACTTTTATGTAATTTATGGGATTGAAATACGTTACCGAAAAGTTTAGGTCAATTCACTGAAAAGACACTGAATATACGTTAAAAGTAAATGCAAATTATCTCCAACTCTACTGTCATTGGCTACATTGAAATTAGTTTACGCGGGTCGTTAACATTCTAACTTATGAATATATCTAGGTGGGCGTCAAGAAGTAAACCTGCAGACTCCCGGCTGCGTGTCCAAGAAAGGCACAGTCCTGCACGAGCTACTCCATGCTGTCGGCTTCATGCACGAGCAGAGTCGTCCAGAGCGAGACGATTTCGTTTGGGTGCGCTACGGCAACATCAAACCAGGTGAGACATCTAACAGTTCTTACTTTTTCTTGTCTATTATATGGTTAAAGAAGGTTATTTTCTTAATAAGAAATTACAATGATTTCACTTACTTGAGAACATATATAGAAATTATGTTAATTCTTTTATCAATTCTTTTTGGTGCGGTAATTAGTTTGCTAAAAGCAGACGATTAATTTTCTGCGTAATCTCTAATTGAAGAGATTTGGTGAAACTCTAACATTCTGACTATCAGCTATTGTTTGGTCATTCGTAGGACGGAACCCTGCCAATTGCTTTTCATTGTCGATAGTAATTCTTCAATATATCAGAATCTGAATATATCAGAGAGGCAGTCGAAATAATCGTCAAGTAAAATATCAGTATTCAGTTGCACAACTTGAACTAGATTCTACAGTAATTGCATAAATCGCCTCTTGCCACTTGACCGTGTCAAACTTGTGCAGGCGCCGAGACCAACTTCAGGAAATCCAGCACCAAAGCGACAAACGACTTCAGCATTCCCTACGACTACAACAGCGTCATGCACTACTCCGAGTACGCCTTCTCGAAGAACCAGGGGAAGACCATTGAACCTAAGGTGTGTACCCTAAAAACGTTACGATACCCATCATTCCACTGCTGGACAAACGCCGTCTCTCCCCATGACTTCCAACTGTATCGTTCCAATACGCGGTACTTTTAAAGTACAGACGACGGTGTTATGTTGGATGTTTATAAATGATAGTCCGTTGGGTAAGATACAGGTTTATTGGTAGGAGACACAGGACAAGAGATACACACAGAGCTACATCATGACATGAAGTGTGGCAGAGTGCCGCAGACCACAGATAATACATTCACTAGTGAAGACCATATTAGTAACATACTAAATAGTGATGTTACAACATCCCCCTTGTTGAGTTCAAATTAGACCCCTGACTGACAATTAATATAAGTGCTATGCTATTTAATTTTATACAAGACAACATGCTTAATTATACTTATAGTTACTTAAACTTTACTTATGACTCTATTTATAATTTAACTTAATCCATTTCTTCAATTAACCTTCTGGTAGGTTTTACAATACGACCTGACCTAGTTGTTACATTTGAGGATTGCTGAGATGAGGATTCTTGATGCCTAGACTCCTGTCTGTCACCTTCCTCTCCCCTTTGTGACGAGTTGGATTGCATGGGAGGGTTAGCACAATTATGAGAATATTTATGTCTTAAGTGTATTCTATTCCTCCTATACCTAACTCCATTGACATCCTCAACAACATATGATCTATTATTTGACAATCCCTGCTTAACAACAGCTTGTTCCCAGTTGCTACTAGGGTTTCTCTTAAAATAGACATGATCATTATGATGTAACATAGACATTGACTTGGCATTTTTATTGTAGTATTTTGACTTATTTTTATCATTTTTCTTGACAGACTCTTTGTAATCTTTAAATGTTACCACTTTTGGCTTCAACTTCTTATATGATGTTGGAATGTTATCTCTTAAGTTCCTAGACATGAGTAACTGTGCTGGTGATGAAAAATTATTTTTACCTGTATTTCTGTATTGTAACAATGCTATGTATGGATCTGATCCATTTTCTTTGCATTTTCTTAGCATGTTTTTTATGATTTTGACTGAACTCTCTGCTTGTCCATTAGACTGTGAATGATATGGGCTAGTTACAATATGTTCTATGTCCCATTCTTCCATAAAATTTTTAAAATCAACTGACTGAAAAGGAGGTCCACCATCTGATACCAGTGACAATGGTATTCCATGACGAGCAAATATGGACTTTAAATGAGTTATTACATTTTTTGATGTACTGTTGTTATTTAATAATGCAATTTCTATAAATTTTGAATAATAATCAGTGACAATTAAATATACTAAACTATCAAAATGCATTAAATCAATACCGACTTGTTGCCATGGATATTTGCTTATTTCATAATTCTGTAGTGGTTCCTTTTGGTTACATGGTTTGAATTTTGCACACACTAGACATTGTTCTACTAAATTCTTAATATCACTAGACATATTTGGCCAATAAAGAGATTCTTTAGCTAAGTTTAGACATTTATTTATACCTTGGTGACCTTTGTGAATTTTTACTAACATTTCTTTATGCATTGACTGTGGTACTATTAATTTTGAGCCTTTGAATACTAAATCTCTAATTTTATGGATTTCTCCTTGTATATTCCAGAATGGTTTTATTAATGGACTGACACTATTTTTGGTTTTTGGCCAACCTTCATTGTAATACTTTATTAATAGCTGCAGGGTTTCATCTTTCTTAGTTTCCTGAGCCAATTTTGTGCTATATTCATCTGTAATTGCTAAGTTAGCATACATTAGATTGACATGACAAGACATTTCTGATTCATTTTCAGGCCTATAATGTTCTTTCAAAGCTGCTCTTGACAATGTGTCTGATATGAACATTTCTTTGCCTGGGACATGTATAACTTCTAAATCATATTTTTGACAAGTTAACATCATACGCTGTAATCTAGCTGGGACATCATGTAATGGTTTTTTAAATAGATAGACTAAAGGTTTGTGATCAGTATGAACTGTGACTCTATTACCATATACATATTGGTGAAATTTTTCACAACCAAATTGAATTGCTAGCAGCTCTTTTTCTATTTGAGCATATCTTTCCTGGGTTTCAGTTAAGGTTTTTGAACTGTATGCTATCGGTTTATTTTTTTGTAAAATGACTGCGCCTAACGCTGACTTTGACGAATCGACTGACAAGACTAATGGAATCTTGGGATTATAATGAGCTAAAACTGGTGAATTTGTGATTTCATCTTTCAGTTTCCTCAGACATTGACTATGATTCTCATCCCAAGTCCAGACTGAATCTTTTTTCAAAAGATTTCTTAATACTTGTGTTTTTTCTGACAGGTTACTTATAAAGGGTCCTAGGTAGTTTATCATACCTAGTATTCTCTGTAACTCTTTGACATTTTGCGGTGTAGGCATGTTGACAATTGCTTTGACCTTCTCAAGATCTGCCCTTGCACCGTCTTTACTGAAGACATAACCTAAAAAACATACTTCTGACAGTGAAAATTTACATTTTGACTTGTTAAATTTTAAATTGACTTGACGAGCTCTTTGCATGACTTTGTGTAATCTTTCATTATGAACTGACTCATTTGGTCCATAGACTAAGATGTCATCGATGAATATAAGTACGCCTTCTATGTCACCAAATAGATTCATCATGACTCTTTGAAATATTTCAGACGAGGCATTTATGCCATAGGGTAATCTTAAATACTTATATCTACCAAATGGTGTTTGAAAAGTACATAATTCTGAACTGTATTCATCTAAACGTAGCATCCAAAATCCTGAAAATGCATCTAAGTGAGAAAAACATACAGCCCCTTCGAGCTGAGACCTAATCTCATCAATTGACTTGAGTGGATAATGTTCCCTCATGATATTTTTATTTAAATTTCTGGGATCAAGACAAATTCGTAACTGACCTGAACTTTTTACTGTTACAACGACTGAATTAACCCACTCTGTAGGTTTTGTAACCTTTACTATGACTTGCATTTTCTCCATGCGATCCAACTCCTCACGCAGTTTCCCTTGTAATGCGAATGGGACTTTCCTGGGCGGATCCACACATGGTACTGCATCAGGCTTGAGTTTCAGATGACAGACTGGAGGCAGACAGCCAAGACCCTGGAATACATCATTATATTGTGTATGAATTTGCTCACAAAAGTCTTGTTTTGACACTGAAAAGACACGTTTTATTATACCTAACTTTTCACAAATTGGGAGACCAAGGACATTTGGACACTCTATATCTGGTATAATAAACATTATGTTTTCAACAATGTTCTTATTGTTTAAGCAAAAATTACAATTTAAGTTGACTTTGCCTAAAATCGGAATGGATTTTCCACCAAATCCTGTGACATTTACTTGACATTTGACAAGTGACAATTTTGACAGCTTATTTTGACTTTTAACATTTTTAAATGTTTGTTTTGACATTATGTTGACATCTGCTCCTGAGTCTATGATACATTTAACCTTTGTATCACCTACCAATAAGCTAATTTCCCACGACTGCTTTGAATGATTCAAAGTATTGACGACTGATGATCCATTTTGTGACTGACTGGACGACTGTGCCTTACTGTGAAATCCCTCAGACATGTGACTGATTTCATCATTGAGACTCTGACATTTTTTCTTTTGACTTTTTGACTGGACATTGGATCTCTCAGACATGACATTTTTTTCATACATGTGATATGAATTGGGACTCTGACTATTTGACTGGATAAAAAATCTATCCGACATGTAATTGTTTTCATACATGTGATATGAATTGGGACTCTGACTATTTGACTGGATAATAAATCTATCCGACATGTAATTGTTTTCATACATGTGATATGAATTGGGACTCTGACTATTTGACTGGATAATAAATCTCTCCGACATGTCACTTTTCTCATCATAGGGATGGATGGATGGATGTGATGTCTTACTGTGTGTCTGTGTGTTCCTGTGTCTCTGACTAAGTGACTGACTGTGAGAATGACTATTATGACTGTGACCATTATGACTTTGCTGACTAAGTGACTGACTGTGAGAATTACTATTATGACTGTGACCATTATGACTTTGACTATTCAGCATACCAACGAAATAATCTTGACTACCATTATCTGAATTAAACGATTGCAACTGACTGACTTTTTTATTTTTGTGACAAAATTTAGCAAAATGATTGTAAGATTTACATGACCTGCATTGAACTCCTTGGGCTGGACACTTGTAGCGATGAGACTGCCCACAGCGGCTACATGTCTTCAAGCTGCCTGAAGCTGAAGGTGACTCGCGACTGCCTGAAGCTGGCTTGCGACTGCTCGAAGCTGACTTGCGACTGGAAGCTCGCTGTCGACGATCTCCCCGACTACGGCTCCTCCGACTGAGATGCATGACGTTTTCTGACGTTCGTTGACTGGCGATGCTGCTTCCTTTGACTATTTTCTCAGCATCCTGCTGTGCGACGATGAGCGTCCTCGCTAGCTCTTGCATTCTCTGATATGTTAAGTCATGTTCTTGCAGTAACCTTTGACGCACATGTGACAAGTCTAAATTGAGGTTTGCAATGAAAATATCTTTGATGAGCGATTCCCTGAGCGTGCCAAACTCACATTCTCTGCTTCTATTCTCCAAATCCGTGAGGAACTCGTCGATGCTTTCGGATTTCTCCTGCCTGCGTGTGAAGAATAGATACCTGCACATGGTCACGTTTCTTCTTGGCTCGAAGAATCTGTCAAATTTCGATTTGACTTCGTCAAGCGTGCTCTTGTCTATTTTTAGGTTAAATGAGTTAAATATATTGAGACCTCGTTCTCCAATGCAATGTAAGAGAATTGCGATTTTCCGTTTCTCGCTTGACTTATCTAGACCTGTGGCTAACAAATATAACTCAAGTTGTTGCCACCATCTTTTCCACGTTTCAGCGTTATTGTTCGTGGTATCTGACGAAATATTTAATTGTTTCACACGTGTTTGAAAATTTGTCTCACCATCATGGCTGACGTCCGCTTGGTCCGGCATTTTCTTCGACGACCTCGACTTTTTCTTGAATGATTCTTCTTAAACCACTTCTGACACCATGTTATGTTGGATGTTTATAAATGATAGTCCGTTGGGTAAGATACAGGTTTATTGGTAGGAGACACAGGACAAGAGATACACACAGAGCTACATCATGACATGAAGTGTGGCAGAGTGCCGCAGACCACAGATAATACATTCACTAGTGAAGACCATATTAGTAACATACTAAATAGTGATGTTACAACAGACGGCAGGTCAACCTATACTAAACTATTATAACCTGATATCTCTACTACGAATCGCACACCTTAGTAGAAAGATCAGGTTAAAATGGTTTTGTGTAGCTTGATGTGCTGTCGTCTGTTCAATACCTACTGTATACATGTTTAAAGACACGTTTAATTTTTTCGTAAGAGTGTCTGATTTTAGACGTTAGAAGTACGTTTTGTTGATAATAGTGTACTACCAGTGGTTATCTCTTTCAGTAATATAGATTTTTTGTCTTACTACAAGAAGATCCAAGCTTTGGTATGGTGAAGGAGCCGGAAATGATGATAATGATAGTATAGGTTCTATATGCCTTGACTTTAACTCTTCCACTTGATGTTTAAGGTTGGAGGTGTAAAACTAGGACAGAGGGAAGGGCTGAGTCGTGGTGATGTCAAGAAAGTCAACAACATGTACAACTGCAAGAAAGAGTGAGTCGTTGCTTACGTGTTTGGAAGAACATTATGCACAGTGTTCACATTTGCGGCACAACTAAAGCTTATGAAAAAATGATACTTAATGATATTAATGGAAAAGTTTGTGAGCATGTACGGATGTTTGTTACACTTTCATGCAAAAACCATTGACCAGATATGGATGAAATTTATACACACAGGTAGTTTATAACCTAGACTAACACCTTAAGTTAAGATCCCTTAGATCTCTTATGAATCCCGCTAGTACGATCCTGTAAGACAATTACTGACATCAACGCGAAGCTGCAAGGATAAGCTAGCATTAAGAAAAACAAACAAAATCTTTAAGCTTGTGTCATTTTTATTTAGTGTAGTCACACTTAAAAATATCTTTTTTTCTAAGTTCGGATATTTTTCCTGAAACTACAAAAAATGTGGGTTTATTATTGTGTTCACCTCTGCCTAACATAATGGGGATGTTATTTATTATGCTAAGATCTTAATTTCCAGGGAGCCTCAATCAGGTTGGATGGGAGGAATTTTCCAGAACTTCTTCGGCGGCAAGTCTCGTTAATTTAAGTTAAGAGTTTGTTTTCACTTGTCGTTATTTAAAACACAAAGATCTGATAGATGTAAGTTTTCTAGTCTTTACCTACGTTTGTATGAAATAAAACATTATATTATTTATTTTTGTCTTTTATTTACTACGAGATTTTTGCCGTGACGTCTGATAGGGGAGAATGGAAGAAGAAAACGTGTTGCGCCGACCGCAAATAGAATGGGACAAGGGCAGGAAAATGATGATTTACTACGAGATTTTTAACCAATTTTTGAAAAGCAGGAGTTTGTCGTTGGTACCATGTGATTATTTCTCTGTAAATATTATTTCATATCTAGCTGTTCCCACGGCTTCGTCCGCGTGACTGTGTATTCTTTGATCCCTACCCTTAAGGTATAACAGTCGCAACTGACATAATATTTTGTAAATAATAAAACACACAAAGTAACAACCAGTAGGTTTGCGCAATAAATAGTGTTTATTCAAACTAAACTAATATCTATAATTATTACCTACAAGCATGGTTAGAATATGTGTCATTAGTACAAGGTCGCCATCAGTAATATAGAGGTAACAAATTTAAGTTTTAGGCCTTTTCATATCTCTCTATCTCCATCGACATCAGACATCTCAGGAACTGGTACGATCTGTCGCAAGGGCATGTTTCCGCTGAAAAAAATACATATTTTTACTAATTGTAATTACTTAGTGTAATTTTATCCTCGTCTGCTGTCACAAAATAAAAAAATTGGCATAGGAATACATAGTGGAAACGCGCTGAAAACAAAGCAGAAATGCAAATGAAGAACTAACATCAAAAGCCTGATACTTTGATGGTATTTGAGATCCTATTAATATTTTAAATGCGAATGTTTGTGAGGATGGATGGATGTATGCATGTTTGTTAATCTTTGGGCGAAGCCGCGGGCCAGCTGCCAGCTAGTAATACAATAAAAAAACCGACTACAGCCGTCGGGCAAATAGGCGACTAGACACTACATTTGCTTGGTTGGAAGGTCGCCCCTATTCAATAGAGTACTAAGACACACTACTTACTAGAAATACGAAACTTCATAAACTTACGTCTATCAGCAGCGCAAAGGGCAGTCATGTCTCCAATATCATCCATAGGCTTTCCATTTCGTTCACCGGCAAATATGAATGCTGCCCGCGCTGGATTGAATTGGCGACCATCTTCTGATACTATGCCTACGTTCTCGAACACACAGCGGATAAAACACTGGAACAAAAAAAGTAAAACAAACCAACTCATTTGTCATATTCCTGACTGCAGCCTTTTATTTGTAACACACAATCATGAGTATATATAAAAAATAACCAGTTTGATATCTTTAGGAGTGACTTCTTTCAAAATCCAATATGGCAGCATATTGGATTTTGAAAGACGTCACTTAACTTACCATGCATTGCCAATTTGCCATCAAAACTAAACATATATGTAAAATTTAAGCTCAATTGGAAATCGGAAGAGTGGGCAAAATTTAGATTCAACAAATATTTGCATGACCTACAGGTAGTTGTTTCGGGTTTGGCTGTTTGTGTATGTGTCATTAAATGTTTGTAAACGTACCCACGATACAGGAGAAATTCCTAGTGTGGAGAAACATTATTTAATAAAGAAATAAATATTGTTAGTATTGTTATCAAAACGGCGGAATGTAAGCAGTTAATCAAGCGGTTTTAATATTCGATCTTTTTCACTTACCTTAGGTGTCTTATCAGTTTCATCAACAAAGCTGCCGCTTTCATTCAGAGCTTGGATATAGGCTTTAATAGAAATCATACATTAGTATCAATTAATTTTAATCTTAGCTTTTTAAAATGCTTCATTTAAAATTAAGATGAAAGCTTAGAGAGAAACGGATACCAATAAGATGTTATATCCATTGTGGGATGGATATTTTAATAATATATTGGTTTTTGGTTGGTAAAAAAATGCTTTCTCTTTTTTGTTTGATGGGGTATACTTCCCAGGTGGTCCCATATCAATTTTATTTATATTGCTTAGGTAGTTTATGAGTTATCGTCTATAATACATATTTTTTCTGGATGTCTATATAGATGATCTGCTAATCTTTTAGTAATCATGGAAAATGAATGCTCGATCGAAAAATTATGTGATACATCATTACTAAAAATTCTGAAATAAAAACTGTTTGTAAAAATAAAAACAAACATCAATTAAAAAAACTAAGAAGTGGAAAATAACTTTGTTTCCGGAATTAAGTGGCAAAAAGTTAACGAATCCAACAAAAGTTACCGACTTCCGGAAGTAAAGTTATTTTCCACGTTTTAGTTTTTTTTGGAAGTTAATGTTTCAAACTTTGAAAACTACTACTCCTCTAAAAAACTTACACATTTCAATCCTGTAACTCTCATTGCACACGTTCATAACAGCTATAACATCTACATCAACGCTATTGATGTTGCTCTCCTGGTTGGCAGCGGTGGTCGTCATCATGGCGTCCTTCGTCGTTGCATCTTTCGTTTGCGTATTCGCTGACATTGTTAGCGCAAATGTGAGCGCTGTCAGACCTACGGTTAGTAGCAGTTTCGTCATTTTGTCTATGTGTCATGTATCCACTTATACTGAATATGGTCATTTGGTCATTTCGCTTTATATGTAGAGTGAGTAATTGATTCACGCAGAGGTTGAGAACATTTTGATCCAAATTCAAGACTTTGATTTGCCCTATAAAAGGTATAATTAGCTACCTACATGATGTTTAAGTTTAAGTGAAGGCTAGGCAGATGGCATTCTTAAGTCTATAATATATTTCACTAGCTTTTGCCCGCGGCTTCGCTCGCGTTAAATTCGGGGTAACACAGTTCCCCTTGCGCCTTAGTGATTTGTAATAGCAACGCTAAGTTTTCCCTTTCCTTCCCTCTTTCTCCCTTACATCGCACTTTTAAAAAAAAAAATTGCCTATGTCCGTCTCCTGGTTCCTAACTATCTCTGTACCAAAATTCATTAAAATAGGTTTAGCCATTAAAGCGTGAAGAGGTAACAAACAAACAAACAAACTCACTTTCGCTTTTATAATATTAGTAAGGATATTAGTACGGATTATATAAAAATACTTTTTATGAATCTTCCATTTTAACGTTTATATTGCAATCATCATCATCATCATCTGCCTAGCCTTTTCCCAACTGTGTTGGGGTCGGCTGCCAGTCTAACCGGATGCAACTGAATACCAGTAGTTTACTTGTAGCGACTTCCTATCTAACCTCCACAGACTTAAATGTAAATCTGTTCTAGAGATTATTCATGTTGGGGTTAGAAATGGAAATATGTATTCCTCCACGGGACTCCTGATTTCCTAGTCACACATTACACGCCTGGTTAGGTTTTAATTTTCATTCCTACATACTCAACTATTTTTTGTGTATATTTTTTGTGTATTGCTTATTGATGAAATTATGATTTTCATACCATTCTCAAAAAGAGTTTCAAGCCTGTAGAGGCGGCCCTGAAACATAAAGGGCAAACAAAAGTGGGAAAATGGGTGGGATTTCCCATTCGCAAAAAAAAACCTGCAGTTTTTTTTATAATCTTAAAATGTTTTAGACAGCTGCTTCAACAATTACATTGATTAACTACGAATGATTACAGGCAAAAAGTAGAGATGTCTATTTTTGGCAGGTGTCACTTTACATATATCGGTGAAAAATATTTTATTACTAAAATTAGACTACTTTTTTTTTGAGCATGACTATTATTTGACCATATGTATTTTTTCCTGAACGTATATTAACTTTTTTCGACAGCCTCGTTCGTTTGGTGGACTTGGGTTCTCCTACCCTATGTTAAAGATACATGGAGACCGGATTGGTGCGCGGTTGATGGGCCAAACCTAGACAGACCTACACACTTGAACTGTGTATAATATTTTTGAGATTCCAGGATTTCCAGGCAAGATTTTAGGTTATTATGTGTATTTATTCAATTAATTATCGGTATTATATTGTGCCCTTCTTCTGCAGGTCTTGCATTTACATTTCAAAAGATATTTCCAAGCAAGTTAAGAAAAATAATGTTTATACAATGAAACTTGGTTAAGTGGGACCTGGATAAGTGAGAAACCTCCATAACTGGAACTCATGCTGAGGTCCCAACACTTTGGCACTGAATTACCTCTGTTAGTGACGACGACGAGGCAAGCCTCTATATCTGGGATTTGTTCTTTCGATTTATCATCATTGTTACCTCTATAACTGAGACAGCGAGTAAATTTTATATGCATAAACCTCTGAAACTGAGATAACATTGTTTGTTTACTCATTCTTATTCTACCCACAAATTCCACACGTAATTCCAAGTACGTAAGTAATTTTGAGCTTCAATTACCTTCAGTTTTAGTTTCGCTTTACTATCAAACAGATGTTTATTTCTGTCAAGATGGTTATTTCAGATGTATTCAAAATCATGAACGGATCGGTCGACATTCCTGAGCTGTTAAGCAAAATAGGACTACGCGTACCGTGCACATTTCTGCGCCGATTTCATCTACTTCATACACCAGCGGCAAGAACCTCGTATAGAGGGAACTCATTTCTTTTAAGAGCCTGTCGAGTTTGTAACGAAACCTGCCAGGAAGTCGACATTGACCCCTTCATTTGCAGCATCCGTAAACTGAAAAAAACTTTGTGCAACCACTTTTTTTCCTAACATAAGTACATATTTTTATTTTGTAAAAATCTTTTTTGAAAAAGTTTATTTGTGACTACCTATATTTATAAGGAAAATGAAGAAGTAAAGTATTGCCTGTTTTAGAAGTGCAATTGTGACCCTACTATTGTTTAAACCATCGTTATATATATACATTTTATTAACTATAAGTGGAAATTTGTAATTGGCCTTCAGCTACATAAAACTGTAATTAATTATTCAATAATAATAGCTGTAAGTTTCCCAAACATAATAAAATAAAATAAAATAAAGTATATTCTCACCTCTATTAATGGAACCCTCTGTAAATGAGACAGATATTTATTTATACCTGTATATCTGAGACACTGGGTAAGTGGAATACTTCTATAAGTGATACGACATTGCAGGTCCCTTGATGTCTCACTTCACCTCTCACTTCGTCTCACCAGGTTTCACTGTATAAGTAAGTCAAGCATTAAGATTATATTAGCTTTCTTGCAATTGGATTTCTCATTTCTGTTTGTTAGAATAATAAATCGATTTTTGTTACCGTTGGCGCAGTGATAAAGCGATTGGCTGCTACGCCGCGTGTCGCGTTTGATCCCGCACGATACAAATATTTGTATGACCGACAGGTAGTTGTTCCGGGTCTGGCTGTTTGTTTATCTGAGTTACATGCTTGTAAACCCATCCACGATATATGAAAAAATCCTAGTTTAGGGCAACGTTTTTTTTAAAATAAAAGATTATATTGGGCCAAAATAGCAATTGTTTGGTTTCCGAACAACAGGACCCGGCGACGCAGTAGGCCCAGAAGGAGATGGCGCGACGATCTGGACTTTTACGAAAAGGATTTGGCCCAAACAGTAAACGACAGAAAAAATAGGAGGAAGAAAGGGAAGCCTTTACTCTGCATACACAGGGAGGGACACATCTGGCATATAATAAATAAAATATACTTTTATGTAACTCAATCAGCCATCTTAGGAAAGATGGTATATCATTCAGTTTCTTCTTCAAGCATTTTCCATCGACATTTCCAGAACGGTTAGGTACGCGTTAATATAATACGTATAATTTTCAGTAACCATAGTAATCTAAAGCAGTTATTGCCACAAATTGAGCGAGGTCGTCAAATAATGAGCCATCAATATAATCGGAGCAATTTGTAATCATTGCTTTTGAATACCTGTTTATTGAACGTGAGAACTTGCATCCTGTATTTTTCATTTCAATTGTTCAGTTTAGTATCTACGGTTGAGTTTTTAGTGTGCCATTTGGCGCTAACGTCACGATGTGTTTTTGTGTTGTTAGAGGAAGGAGATCCTTTCAATCTAACGTGTCCTGCATGTTCATTTGTACCTATGTAAGGAAAATTATCATTTCTCGAAGCTAGTTTTATTCTTCAAGGTCCATGTAAAAGTTTCTCATCATGGTATTATGTAGTTATAAATCATTTATTTTGATTAACTCTCTTTTAAACATAGTGCATGTTTTACAATATGCTAATTTTTTGGGGTCGGCGTAGAATGTCTTTTTCTACCGTATTTATCTGTCACTAGCTTTTGCCCGCGACTTCGCTTTCATTAAATTCGTTGCTACATGTAGCGTTTGCCCTTGCGCCCTATTTGATGTAAAAGCAAAGCTAAGTTTTCTCTTTTCTTCCCGCTAAAGGGGGGAACCCCTTTCCTCATTTAAAAAAAATATCATATCCGTCTCCAAGGTCCTAACTATCTCTGTACCAAAATTCATCAAAATCGGTTTGGCCATTTAGGCGTGAAGACGTAACAAACAAATAAACTCACTTTCGCTTTAAAATATTAGTAAGGATTATCTATTTTTCACATTATATTTTTCTCCATCATCTTCGCGCTAGCTTATTCCCAACTATGTTGGGGTTGGCTTCCAGACTTACCGGATGCAGTTGAATATACCTAATCAGCGCTGGGGACTACGATACCCCAACTTCATTTTTCTTTATATGTATTTGATAACAAACAAGTTCTGCTCTTTCATAAATCGCTTAAACAAACAATTCCTTACAAATTAAATTGCTCAAGAGACCACCAATCGTGTGTCAGAACAAGAAAAACAATACTTGTTTATTTGGCAGGCTGCAACATACACGTGTCAAGTCGAAAACCACTAAATCTCTGACATGTAAACAGTTTTAGCTGAACAAATAATGTAATATTAATTTATAGCAGTTTGACTGACGTGTGATGCCAATGCCCTTAGGATTGGCATTGGAGATACGGAGAAAGGAAATCATTGTAATAGTTGTATCATGAGCCGTTGCTGAACGCAGACATTCTCTACGAGAGGTAGTGGAGTATGATAAGCGCCACCATCTTCCTCAGGATGAAGGAAGTGGGTTCCGTACAAACTTGCGCCATAAACGGCCATATCTTTTGACTACGTAGACTTAGAGGGTTGATTTTTTCACAGTTCCAAGGGTCTTTAAACTTGAGTACATGATTTTCATTTCAACTGGATACATCCACAAGTTCCGGAGATGAAGGTTCTTGACAGACAGACAGACGGACAACCAAGTGATACTATAAAGGTTCTGTTTTTTCCTTCCCTTTAAAAACACATTTTATTAAATCATATCACAATCTGTCAGTTTCTCATGTGTTTGATTATTTCTTCCAGGATATGATAGTAACTCCAAAGTTTCAATATAACCAATCAAGTTGTCAAGGTATTATTGTTGTTACAATAGTTATAATACTTGTTGCGCCCCGCGGTGAATCTCCGCATTTTCCGGATTCAAATGTATGTGTCAATTCACAATATAAGATTTCCTAATACCAAATCTCATTCGAATCCGTTAAGCCGTTTGAGCGTTTAAAACATTTGTGTTATATTTTTAGAGGAAGGCACCTTTGAAAGTTGACATAAACCCAAACCATTTATTGTAATAAGGAGACCATTAAAGGCGCTTTTGAAAGTCAAAAACAAAAAGATGAAGCTACAGTCCCAGTCACAAAGCATAATAACATGTGAAAGTACTGTAGTTGCCCATCCCAAAACGTAGATCTCTATGGACAAGAATGGGCAAGACTCTCCATGGACACTCTTCTTAATCATAATATCTTTACAAGATCGTGGTTAAATCGTTCATGTCGAGATTATACAAATATGTGACTTCAACTTTGATTCTACCTTAATCAATACTTACTAACTATTATTTGATCGTTTTTTCTAGTACCTAGAGCATTTTTTGCTAAAGATTAAATAATTGTAAAGGCTACAAACACTATTGATTTAACACTTTTACTGCTACGGAGTAGGTAATGGCTTCCTGCCCAATTTTAGCGAATGAATAAATACATTATTCATCTCATCCATATTCGCTATATTCTGCATTAATCAAATAAACACAGCTCACTTAAATCTGTTTAAGGAAACAAGAATTCGTTATGATTCTGGGAACTATAACTATTTACTCAGATTTTTGTTGTGCTGTTTTTAAAGCCACGACATAAATGATTTCAAATGAATTATGGATTTTTAGGAACAATTTGTTCATATTTATTTTATCAGCATTTTTTGTTGTTACACCGGATTAATGTTTGTGTTTCAGTAGCTTTGTTATAAAGAAAATTAGCCTAATATATTTATAAACGATTTATTTTTGAAATCGTCATAATTAAAACTAATTTATTTAAAATCAACTAAATATTGTTGTCGATTCTGTTGTCACAAACAAACTTAGTCTGGTTTAATCCGGTGTTTCATCAAAATCGGACCCATTAACTGACTTAATAAACGAAGTACTCCTCTTTATCGCTGCGCTCCGCTTTATCCGGCAAAGTGCCCAAAAGACTAGTAAAATTGCCGCGTTGAAATATATTCTGATCAAAGGGATTAGACAAAGTGAGTGAACTTCAACCTGTGCAGGCGAGAAAAAAAAGAACTAAAATAAAATAAAACGTTACTTTGACATATTGAAGAAAATATTCATGTCAAACAACGCTACCAAGCACACTTAAAAAATGGAAAAGCTATTCTATATTGGATTGTCATAAATTACCAAAAAACTTATGTCAATCTTAGAAAATTTGAAATTAATCTAACTATATACATTATTAAAATTATAGAAAATAAAAATAAGTAAAGTAACAAAACACAAGCTATAAAAGGGCATCAAGAAACTCGTCCTCAAGACTGTCAGCTGGTAATGTACCCAAGACACTGGCCGTATACTTTAAAATATATATTTAAGACTGGTTCCTTGGAGCTGAGAAATCAATTCCC
This sequence comes from Ochropleura plecta, assembly GCA_905475445.1. Lineage (NCBI taxonomy): Eukaryota > Metazoa > Arthropoda > Insecta > Lepidoptera > Noctuidae > Ochropleura > Ochropleura plecta. Next base: position 3,710,073 of record FR997744.1, on the reverse strand, counting down.
AAAGTCTACGCAGTCAAAAGAAATAGCTGCTTATGTCGCAAGTTTGTACGGAACCCTCGGTGCTGACGGACTCGCGTCCATCACTTGACCGGCTATTTTTCACGAATTGAAAGTTAATCAGTTTTTGTACAATGCTGTGATCCAAAGTATTAAAGTATCCAACTTTACACGTAAGTACAGCTAATTAAGTAATTACTAATTGTGTACCTTATTATCAGCTATGAAAGTGGGTTAACCCGTAGTCTGCTGCAGTCAAATGTTTGTTTATTTTTCAAAGATTTATGACCAGCACTGGCTCTTAAAGATTGTGATGATAAATTGTTGGATTCCTTCAATGCAATGACCGTTGCAAAGTTTACAAAATAGCTAATAGGCCACATCCTGTTGCCAACTGTGGGTGACGTGAAAAGCGAGAATAATTTTGTTTCTATTTACTTTGAAATGTGGCAAAGGTGACAGAATTGAGAATATTGTATTGTATTCGTATATCTAGCTAGTTAACACGAACTCCATGATCAAAGCATTTATTTTGGTCACTATCCTACTGTACTAAACGCGACATTTTGTAAGAATGTACGGATGTTTGTTACTCTTTTACGCAAAATCTACTGAATGGATTCTGATAAATATTTACGATAATATAGTTTAATATAACTTTATAAAAGTTATAGTGTGAATTATCTAAACTAAAGTATAATAAAAGTGTTAAGTAAGTGGGAGAAAAACCTGCCATCTGAGAGCTATTCTGTCGTGAGTCGCAAAAACCGGTGGAGTTACATGTATATAATGTCTAATTGAAATGTTTACTTAAATAGTTCTACAAAAAAAGCCTGCGATAACATATGACACATTACAACTGGAGAACAGCTGGACCGATTTTCATGATTTTTAATTTGTCGAGCTTGAAAAATGACGAAAATATAAAAATAGTTTCTATCATCATTATCACAATTTTCCATCACCGTGAAACCACGGGACGTATCTAGTTGAGAATATTTTAGGGAACACTAGTGTATAACCTATTTGCATTATTAGCGAAAGATATTAAGACTTGAGAGCAGAGCAGTAAGTTTTGTTTTTTTTTAACATTACCGTACACTAGGATTTGTTCCTGTATTGTGGGTGCGTAAACAAACATTTGAACTTACATAGGCAAACAGCTTGACCCGAAACAACTACCGGTAGGTCATACAAATATTTGTTCCGTGAAAGTGTCAAATGCCCTAATTCAAACGTTTTCTTTTTGTGATTTTACGCAAGCATGTCAAATGAAGCCAGGGTACCTTGCTAAGTAAGTTTTCGATATTCGTCGACACCGGCAAGTAAAGAAGGGCCCTATCTCATTGAGCCTGTTGAATTTCTAAGCAGCCCTTTTATCTTATCTTGACAAATTACGACCTGCATGGGTTTTCACATTTTTTGTGCAGTAATTCAAACGAATGAGCCACAACTAGTCGTATTGTAATAAATAATGAAGGGAAACGGATATCAAATAATTTTAGTTGTGGTGCTGTTGAACTTTAATATTTACGGAGTAGTAAGCGAAGACGACGGTAAGTTTTAATTTTACTTTTTGAGTTTTTTTTTTCTCAGTCACCGTTGTATTTAGTACCTTTATGTAGAATACTAAATTCAGCTGCATCTAGCTCGACTAGTAGCCTACCCAGAAACCGGAAAAGGCTAGGCATAAATTCTAGTCAGGCATGGCAAGCAATCTAATCGCCTAGACGCAATTAATCTCTGTTTCGTTAAAACATTTATTTATTTATTTAAACTTCATGTTCAATAGTGGTACATAGGCGGACTTAATGTCATAAGGCATTCTCTACTAGTCAACCTTTAGGTAAAATACGATGTGACAACATCGTGATAGGGTACAAAAAATATTTGAAATATATACATATAAAACTATTTATTTTCGAAAACGTATATTCATATACAGATACTAAAACACATATAGGCTCTCGTTAGGCAGCTGGATCAAGGGCTTGATACAGAAAGCGGTACTCCTGGACACGGCTCGTATTGTTAGGAGGTTCCTTTCTCTGGAGCCCTGACCGCCGGTAGCTTGGACCCTGTTCCCGATACCGGTGGGCTACTATTTTTATATTTTTAAATGTTTTTTTGTTTTTGATAAAAAAAATATGTAAAAATATAAAAAATATGTATGTAAATAAATAAATGAAAATAATATAAATAAATATGTTTTGTCTCTTAAATAATTCACCACATTTTTCAGAATCAAACGATGAAGTGCGACCAAATTGTGAATATATACCAATATTTAACAGTATACCAGCTCTATTCGAATACCTACTAGATGTATTAGAAGAAAGACCTGAGATATTGGAGAAGAACGACGTTACTTTATTTAAAAGAACTATTGATAGTGGAGAAACAGAGGACAGTGAAAATTCTGACAGTGAGAAGAAAATTGACAAACGAGATGCTAGTGACAATCCTAATGAACATGATGACACTAACAAAGTAAGCAAAAGAGATACTAGTGCCACTGAAGACGTTCCAGAAACTACTGTAGCCTATGAATATGGGAACAGTAATGTAGTCATGAAAGGTTTAGATAGGGTAGAAAGTAACCAAGTAATTTCCAAAAGATTTGCTAATACTGATAATTTTAACAATTTTTATCGTATGGCAGGTGTCAGTATGCTGTCTAAATTAGATGGTAATTTAGATGACTTGTATCGTTATGGAGAAATGTTCTTTGGATTCGAACATTTATTTGGTTTAGATCTAAAGCCTGAAGAAATTGAAGAACGCATACTAACTGCTGAGAAACTACTGGAAGAACACAATAATAAGAAGGAAGAAAAATAAATAGTAGGATGTTTGTTTGAACAAAGAACAATGATTAAAAAGTATATTAAGTAACTTTCACGCAATAAAATTGAATGTGATAATTTTTATTTTTTATTTTAGGAGTCATTTATCACAACAGAACAGTGAATTGTATTTCAAGTGGTGCGTACACTACTTTAAACAATTTAAAAATATGTATTAAGTATTATATTACAAAATAATGTATAAAGTATCGATGATATTCACTCCGATCTTGAAAATTAATCCTACAGCTGTACGATGACCACCAAATACGTAGTGATGCTTCCGAGAATCTATAAAAGGAACACGTTTAAGATAAATGATGTTTATTTTGCAAGTAGGTTTTCACAAACACTTTTACACGTTTTTTTTTTAAACTAGATGAGGCCGGTGTTTCGTACCCGACTGCGACCCGTTTTCTTTCAATTACAAAAATTGGCGTGTAAATAGAAGGGTTGTGCTATAAACAAACAGTAACGACATTTAAATAATTAAATAAAAATGAACTCTGTTTTCGGACGCTGCTGAATTTTATGTTATGTTTACAAATCGTTTACATTGTTTGTCTATTACCGTTGTAATAAGTGTCCTATTCAGGGGAAACATCTTCAGCGGTTGGTAGGATACTTCATTCAGGATCAAATGCTGGTAGAACATCTGTAGCTCCAACAAAAGTTCGCTATCTTCTAAGGGCGTGTACCGCATCATTTGGCTGACTAGGTGACGTGTCAGCTCCATCTGGAAGTTCGTTATGGACAAAACTATAACTGTGCCATTTAACATTGATCAAAATATACGTGCTAAATTCGTCAGTACTGGCTGCAATTCTTAGATCATTGATGTAATATCAATGATCTAAGAATGGAGAAGAAGGGTAATCGGAAACCATTTAGTTTGACAGCCAGTTTAACTTAAGACGTTGGTATCGTGTTTCCAGTTACAATGTTGACGAGACGGTTGCCGCAGTGGTTGAGCGATTGACTGCTGCGCTGCGTGTCGCGGGTTCGATTCCCGCACTGAACAAATATTTGTATGGCCAACAAATTGTTGTTTCAGGTCTGGCTGTTTGTGTATGTGAGTTTAAATGTTTGTAAAGGAACTCACGATACTGGAGAAATTCCTAGTCTGGGGCAACATTTATTATAAAAAAAAATAGTGAAAGGCAGATTTGCCATGTAAAGTACTAATACTCATCTGTATTCAGTTAGAGTTATAGCGAATACCACCAAAATAAATTGTTCAGAAATATAAACATAAAATAATGAGTCATGAGAGGAAAGGCTGGCGGCACTTTGCCTATACAAACGTATAATTTACCTATTTTATCCCTGGAAATTTAAACTAGAGCAAATATTTTAATCTATCTCATCTAAGCCTCTGTTGAATTATTTGTTCATATATTAGTTTAAAAAGAAATGGTGTGTAGACCTTTTAGAAAGAGAATTGATTAAATCAAATAGTGCTTACCTCATCATGTGTTCGATGACAGGGTTCAATAATTAGTAACAGATTCCCAAAATGTAGCATAACCCAGTTTAATTGCAGCAATGGACTTGAACGATCCGACCTGGACTTATTGACTGTAATAAGGCATAGTAATTAAATACCTTTGACAAATACTATAGATAGAATTGAAACGTATACAAACTGCACCGATGATGTCGTCAATATTTGTTTTGCACTATCTATGAAACTGATCGAACGACATTTGTAACTCAAAGTACTAGCAGTTCATACACTCCAAGAGGATAAGCACTACACATTCAACGTACATATATTAGTGATGACATGATAAGGAGTGATGACCAAATGCAGGAGTAGGCACAGCAGTAGAACCACCATCACAGTTCCGTGACTGTCATTGACTTGGCGTAGCACGTCACAAATAGAACAGTATATCAAGCCCAGACGACGGACTGTGGTCGGCATCGACTTCGGAGGAGGTTTTTGTTGACCTGCAGAATATATAGAAAGATTAGTTGGCTCATTTCTTTACCCCCTGACAAAATCAGGTCTCAATTATTGAGGTGACCAAACATCAGTACTTTTGAGAATCTATAAACGCCATGATTGACGTATTCCCCTACTGAATTCAAAATTTATTTTCTTTTTTATTATTCTTTTTTACAATATCACCTATTAATTTTATTATCGATTTAAAAATAAATCCTTACGCCTGTATTAGCGAATGCTTTGTAATGTGCCACCTATTGGGCCCAAAATTGAATGTCCTATTTTTCACGGTTTCAACATTACAGATTTGCAAATTTCATTAAAATGGGTGGGTTTCGGAGATTAACGTGCGCAAACGCGATTTTAATATATTTAGATACAGTAATACATGCAAGTATCAGTTAAATTTGGGCCGAAAATCGACTAAAAGGAAATAATAATGTTCGCGTTTTGAGCTGGTGAATGAGCGATCGGGATTTGTTTTTTTATTAGCAAACATAAAAACAATTTTTATGTCTGTTGGGCACTATTCGTATGCTGTCTTTTGTTTTCATATTATAGCCATACCTCTATACAGGGACATGGTATCAACGACGCTGTTGATAGATTTGTTGTTAACACTAGTGTACATGTCGACTCGACACTCACTGTCAAGCTTTGAACATTTAGCTTCAGGTGCTGAAAAAAAACAATCACATGAAAAATCACAAAGTAATAAAATTATGATTACAAATAATTATTATTCTGTAAAAAAACGAATTCTAACGGTTATGCGTCATTGCGTGGGTTCTGACATTCACGTGGATGTTAGAAAGTAATTTGATGTTTATAAAGTAAATATACAGTCTGGATCGTAATTATTCTCCTGCTTTTTTCCTAACTTATTTGGAATCGGTGGAGTATGTCTTGTCCTTCCATTGTACTCTATTAGTAACTATTAAGTGAGATATATCATTTACTTCTTCCAACATTATATCTATTTGTTAGCGGAGGTTGACATACTGATATAATTCTTCTAGAAGAACTGTTTTTTTTCATCTTCTATTAAAAACCGGCCAAGAGCGAGTCAGTAGTCGCGCCCCGAGGGTTCCGTACAAACTTACGACATAAACAGCCATATCTTTTGACTGCGTAGACTTAGAGAGTTAATTTTCACCTCTAAGGGACCACAGATTTGAGTATTTGTTTTAATTTTAACTCGATACCTCCACACATTCCCGAGATTAACGGTCTTGGCTGACAGACAGACACGGACAACAAAGTGATGATCCTATAAGAGTTTTGTTTTTTTTCTTTTGAGGCACGAAACCTTAAAAATCTATCAAACTCACACTTATTCAGTATCTCTTGGAGGATATCCCTCAAGCAATTGTTTAAAGTTTGTAGAGAGGTGAGCACAGAGGTCGCAGTCTCAAAGAAGGTCAGAAGGATGACCTGTTGCACCGCGGATGAAATGTTGTAGAATATATACATGCATGATGTCACCACTGAAAGTAAATGGTTATGATCAAATTCAGGACTAAAAGGCTTTTGACTGAGTGGTTTTGAGTGAACGGCCAGTCTCTTGGGGACATTACCAATTGACAACGTCGAGGATGAATTTTTTTACGCAATTTTTTTAGTTTATTTTTATGTTACTTTCTGCAAGTTATTTTATTTTTGTATAGGATTTAGTGTTTGAAATTAGACATACTAAATAAAATGTAACTTGGGTATTAATACATACCTTTTCCATGATATGTCACGACTTGGTATATGAAGATACCGAAATCCAGCAATATAGTGGAACACGTAAATATCATAGAGCTTACAACTATCAGCATTCGAATGCCTTCAGTTGACGGTTCCTCGCGATACAGGCTCAATCGTAGGTTTATCTGAAAAAACAGCATTATTGCTGAAATTTTAAATATGCACAACATGAAATAGCGTTACGTCTATAATTCCTGAAGGTTGTTGTTGTGTCCCGACGTTTAAGCAGTGTAAACCTTGTTTGAAATGTAATTATCAGACACATTAGTCCATTGGTTGCAGTTGGCAAAATTGTAACTTGTGAACTTGTGATTGGAACTTGCGGGTTGTTCCGGGGCACACCTGACAGACAGATGTGTTGCTGGGGAGTTTGTTCCGCCACTTCTTCTTCCCAGCTAAAACACTAGGAAGTGGCGAAGGGCAGGGCGTTTTTGTGGGACTGTCTCTTGTAATCTGACGTTCAAAAAGTGCTGATTATCAGCCTAATTTGAATAAATGACTTTCGATTTTGATTTTTGATTTTGTTGCGGGTTGTTCAAAAGAGATATCGCGGCCCCGAAACATAAAGGACGGTAGAAGGAACATGGGTGGGTTTTAGTCAGTACAAGTCTGATATTCCCCCCGCTACGCCTAGAGCGGGGGAAGTTATTTGATGATTGCTCACCGCAAAAAAAAGACCCACGCGTAAGGCTCAAGGCTTTTCTGAGTCACTCAATGCCGGTCCGGTATGACCCTTCAGTTTCTATAGCATGGGTATAGTAGTGTTCTACCCACCTCCTGCAGGTTCAGCAAGTAGACGGTGAGCCACTTCATCCGCATCAGGCCAGTAAACGCCGCGGTACAGACCACCAGACCGACAGTCCCCACATCAGCCACCCACACGATGCGGGTCGAGTTAGTGCGGGTCCGGTACGACCTCTCAGGCTCGATCAGTATGTCTATTGCTATGGTTATTGTTGAGAAGAACCCTGGGGAAGATGGTGATGGTCATTTCATCATCATCATTGTAGCGGGAATTGTCAACGTTTGACCTAGGTCTTTCGTAAGTGACGCCACAGCACCACGATTTACGCCTTCTACATTCATAACATTAGTTTTGCACCGCTAATGAGGCAGCTGCCGAGTGATGCGGCAGCACTTGAAAGAAGCCTATCCTGTCCTGCAACGGTCTGATTTGATGAGCGTGCTAAGAATGTTGCTCAGTTATGGTCAAATAAATACTTATTATTACACATTTTTAACCTCTCAAACATAACTTAATTACCAATACACGAGGCCTAACCTCTAAAACTTACATAGAATAAAGGAAAGTGTCTTCCCGTAGAAGTTAGCGAGCTTTGACACGCGGATACACCAGCCGGCGTGCGTGCGTCTGAAGCTGAGAGGCGCCACGCCGACGATCTGTGACATCCGCAGCATCAAGCACAGCGTGCCTGTCACCACGCACTCCGTCTGTGGGGGTGGTGTGTGCATCTTACGAAGTCCTATGAAATAAAGTATTTAGGTATCTTGAAGCTCTATCCAAATTAGAGCCTAGCCTGTGCCAATTTTACTGAACCTGCATTTTGAATAGTCTTTTCGGAATAATATTTCATCTTCGCCCCGATAGTAGATTTTGTAACTTTTGTAGTGAATTTCAAAATAGGGGTCGATGTTTTGCAAATGTTCATATGAATAAGCAATATTAACAATAATATTTATTATGAATTAGTGCCATATCTCTCAGTATTGCTACAACGATGGTGGCACATACAGGTCCTTCAGACATTGGAAGGTCTCCGCAAGAGCCTGCAGCAGCAATCAGCTCTGCTGGCGGTGCAGCGGACGCGCCTGGACTCCCTATAGCCGCCAAACTGTGCCCTCCCGTCCCAAACTCCTAGTTGAAGAAGAGCAACACAACAGAAGACGCGTGCTCAGTTCCCGTCCAGGACGTGCCAGTGACTTGGCGTCTGCTGCAACAACGCCGCCTGTGCTGTGTGTGCTGTGTATTTTTAAAACTGTTTTTATTTTTTATACTTAATATTAAAGTTTTAGTATTTAAGTTTATTTTTTAAGGCATAATGAGTAGCAATAGCAGCGATGTGGTAGGTAATAGTGCTAGTCAACCTTCGACATCGCTGATTACCCTGGAGAGATGCCCGCTCTGTACCCAAGCACGATTTTTCAAAGGTAAGCGGGGTCTGAGTGTGCATATTGGTAAAGTACATAGAGTAAATACACTCACCTCAGACCCTGTCTCAAATCCTCCACCCCCTTCATCAGCTACATCCACTTTCGACCCGTTCTGGAAAACCCTTTGCAAATTCAAAAACTCTGTTCCTGTTTTAAAGCGAATACCCCGCGGCGCTAGGCCTATAGTCGCACAAAACCTAGCTGGTTGCGTAAGCCTTGTAGTCCGGGAAAACTCGCAAAGTGCTTGGGAACAGTTGCTAACCTTCCCTTACCGTATTCTACACGTTCAAAAAAAATTGGCAAACAAAAAAACTTTAACGGCTCAAGTTAAAGATAATTGTAACATTTCGGCTCAAAATTTTGATACAAAAATACCGACTCAAGGATATACCTCTTCAAGAGGTATAACCCATCTAGTGGAATCTAAGTTGGGGGAAGGTGACATTAGCGGCGCAGCCAGGATTCTCTTCAGTAGTGATGTGGTGGCACCGTGCTCTCCAGAAACTCTGACAGCTCTGGAGACAAAACACCCTGCCCCAGCGGATGCCCTTTCTTTTCCCGACCCTCCTGATTCGGATCTTCACACCCTCACCATTACAGGTCGAGAGGTGGTCACAGCCGTTTGCTCCTTCCGGAGTGGATCCGCCGGCGGCCTGGATGGGCTTAGCCCTCAGCACCTAAAGGACCTTATCTGCTCAGGCGCTGGAGAAGCTGGTGAGTTGCTCCTGAGGGAGCTTACGGCTCTGATTAACCTCATGCTCTCCGGAAAGTTGAACGAGGCCGTCATCGACGTTCTGTATGGTGCAAATTTATGCGCCCTACATAAAAGAGATGGCGGCATACGCCCCATTGCTGTGGGCACTACTTATCGCCGTATGGCAGCCAAGATTTGCTGTAAATTTTATGGTGAGGTTGTTTCGGAAAAATTTCAGCCCCTGCAGCTAGGTTACGGATCCAAAGGGGGCTGTGAGGCTGCCGTACATGCTTTATCGACCTACCTAAATTCTGGTAAAGGTGAGGTCATCCTGAAGGTTGATATAAAGAATGCCTTCAATTCAGTTAATAGGGATACCTTGTTAACAGCAATTAAACAAGAATTACCCCAAATTTACAGTTTTCTTTGGCAATGTTACAGACACCCATCTAAATTATTATATCGGGACAACCTCTTGAAATCTGCTGTTGGCTGTCAACAAGGTGACCCACTTGGGCCAGTGATTTTTAGTTTAGCTATCCACCCAATCATTAGACAGCTAAATTCCAAATTTAACGTTTGGTACCTCGATGATGGAACCTTGGGCGGCGATGTGGATACAGTTTTAAGAGACCTAATTTTTTTAAAAAAAGAACTTCATTCTATTGGCCTTGATCTCAATCTTTCCAAATGTGAGTTATATTTAGCGGACAGCACCGACAAAGAACTGACTTTATCAAAATTCAACACAATAGCCCCAGATATCAAAATTATTGATAAAAGTTCTCTTCGTCTCCTTGGGTCTCCTATCTTCGAGAATTCCTTTCTAGATTTTATTGATGAAAAAATCCAAAAATTTAATGATGCCTCAGAAAGATTGCTCCAAATTAACATGCATTCGGCTATTACTATAATTCGTTACTGCTGTTTTGGCCCTAAATTAACATATTTCCTACGTGCTTCCCCTTTATGGAAGCACACTCATCTTTTGGACAAAATGGATCAAATTATCAGACATACTTTATCTTTGATTTTAAATGTGGCTCTGGACGACCGAGCTTGGGCTCAAGCCACTCTTCCCATTCGTTTGGGAGGACTCGGCGTCCGTAAAATTTCTAGTATTAGTCTACCAGCTTTCTTATCCTCGGTCCACGGTACTGAAAAATTAATCAGGAATATCCTGGCTTCCACACTGATTGATTTTGATGTGCCGTGCTTCTCCGAGGCTAAGGATGCTTGGAAAATCGCTTGTCCGAGCACTGAACAACCCGACAAACCATTTTCTCAGAGACAGTGGGACGAGCCGCTCTGCAGAGTAGTTCAGAATAATCTACTGAACACGTCTGCTACTACTGCTGAGCGTGCGCGCCTTTTGGCTGTGAGCAAGTGGGAGTCGGGTCTTTGGCTTAACGCACTACCGTCGTCGAGCATAGGCACTTTATTCGATGACACTACTTTCCGCCTCGCTGCTACCTTACGTTTAGGTGCTCCTTGTTGTTCTCCTCATCGCTGTCATTGTGGTGAAGTAGTCAACAGCCTTGGACACCACGGTCTATCATGCAGCCGAAGTGCGGGCCGTTTTGCGCGGCACGCGAATATTAATGACATCATCCGTCGAGCTCTTGTCACCGTCGGCGTTCCAGCTGTTTTAGAACCCAATGGCTTGGCACGCGACGATGGCAAAAGACCGGACGGTATGTCTTTGTTTCCGTGGAAGTTGGGTAGGCCTTTAGTGTGGGACGCAACGTGCGTCGATACTCTTGCGCCATCCCATCTTCCTAGCTCTTCGTGCTGCGCTGGCGCTGCTGCTGCGGCTGCAGAGAACCTCAAGCGGCGTAAATATAGTAACCTTATTGGTAACTATATTTTCGAGCCGTTTGGGGTTGAAACTCTGGGACCGTGGGGTCCTTGTGCTCACAGCCTGTTTAAGGAAATATCAAAACGTTTGGTTGACACTTCCCGTGACCCAAGGGCTGGCTTTTACTTTGGCAACGTGGCAACGCGGCCAGTCTCTTGGGGACGTTGCCAACTGATAGCGTTGAGGACGAATATTTTGACGCTATTTTTTAATTTATTTGTAAGTTATTTAGTATGTTTAATATAATGTTTGTGAAAGGATAATGAAAATATTTTAATAAAGATAATTAGTTGAAACTAGAAAATAGTAAACCACGAGTTCTTCATGTTTCAAACTCTACTGCCGCTCCGGGTTTTAATACTACTTTTCCAAACATTGTTGAGTAACGTTTGAGGGTCGTTAGTATTTAACATTGCATTCTCTTACGACATCTTCCTTGTGCAACCCCTTCTCAAGTGTAATGACAAGCATGTTTAAAAACGTGCCATTATTAAAAATTCCAAACCATTGATGATCTTTTTATTTTAATTCTAATAGTTTTATGCTAATCTATCTAATCTACACTTTATGAATTGTCTTCTCTTTCTTTTAAAGACTCACCAATCCCTATTTTTTCTGGACAAGTCAGTGTTGTTTCAATTCTACAGTGGAAATAAACATTAGAATCTGTTGAGACGCCACTGCCTTCAAAATAAACAGTTAATATGTTTTATAGACGCATGAATTATGAATAACAACAAATCTTAAGTTTTATCAGAGTCAAAACTATTAATCTATCTTACCAAACATAACGGAATCGAACAAGATGGATAAGAAAATCGAAAATTAAATGTATTACGATGAAGGCACTGCATGGATATCTAAAATATAGCTTAGTTCTTACATTGAATATGTGTCGCACTTACCACTGTCGCATAATCCTTACTAATATTATAAAAGCGAAAGTGAGTTTGTTTGTTTGTTTGTTTGTTACCTCTTCACGCTTTAATGGCTGAACCGATTTTGATGAATTTTGGTACAGAGATAGTTGGGAACCAGGAGACGGACATAGGCTAATTATTATTTAAAAAAAGTGGGATATGAGGGAGAACGAGGGAAGAAAAGGGAAAACTTAGCGTTGCTATTACAAATCAATCAGGCGCAAGAGCAAAAATTGCAGGTCTGCTTGGTGTGTTATACCGAATTTAACGCAAGCGAAGCCGCGGGCGAAAGCTAGTTAAGAATAAAACAACTTGAGAGGTATCAAGGGACACTCGGATGGAACGAAGTTATTATTTATTACTAGCTTTTGCCCGCGGCTTCGCTCGCGTTAAATTCAGGGTAACACAGTTCCCCTTGCGCCTTATTGATTTGTAATAGCAACGCTAAGTTTTCCCTTTTCTTCCCTCTTTCTCCCTCACATCCCACTTTTTTTAAATAAAAATTAGCCTTTGTCCGTCTCCTGGTTCCCAATATATATATAATACTATCTCTGTACCAAAATTCATCAAAATCGGTGTAGCCATTAAAGCGTGAAGAGGTAACAAACAAACAAACAAACTCACTTTCGCTTTTATAATATTAGTAAGGATGTACAAAAAAACCTGTTTACACTTAACAAAAATAATCGTCGCGACACCACACTGTTCAATGCAAAATAGAAAAACGAAACGAAAATTCTTACTATGAGAGAGAGAGAGACAGACAGAGAAACAGCCACTCTGCTTACAACTATATAATGAGGACCAAATGTAACGAAAGTGTCGTTACAACTTTTGGTCTTAATTTTTTCCGTCTAGCCCCCTTTCGCAACGCGCGATAAGGAACTTCGTTGCAAAAACAAGTGCAAGAGTATTTAGTTAAAGCGCCTGCCAGGGTTGCGGGTTGTTACTGTTGTTTGTTGTTGTTGGTCGAAAGAGATACCACGGCCTCGAAACATAAAGAGCAAAAGATGGGTGGATTTTAGTCAGTAAAAGCCTAACACTCCTCCCCGCTTCCAGAGCGGGGGAAGTCATAATATCCCCAAAAAATGAAAACAACTGCCAAGTAACGTAAGGTTTCGGCAGTAGTGTCTTTCGACTATCCATGTAAAGTTGTTCTTAGTAGGCAAGAATATTAATATATTCTTTGTTTAACATATTGACAGTTTGTTTGTTTAATTCTAACGTTTGTTCTTGGAAACAACAATGTGACAATCCAAATAATGAAAAAGCTTCATGAAAAGAGTTTTGATCATATCTCTGAACTTAAATCATTAGTTATCACACATATCATCATGGCTGTAACCCTCGAAGAATTAGGCAGAGGTTTAACTAATAGTACAACAACATTTCGCTAGTTCCTTTTTAAGTCCAATATAGGAATAGGAGGCGACCCAATTGCCATCAACCGGGCCTAAACCCTCCGTGGCTGAAACTGAGGAATTCGTATTGGAAAAACCAAATAACACTTTACCCGACCCGATAATTGAACCCGGGAACTCTCACTAGATCAACGAAGCAGTGCTATGAATGATAACGAGAATAAATCCTGAGATATATGAAATTTCTTTTCTTGAAGAAAATATTTTACACCCTTTCGAAAATTTACCGCTTACACGACAGAGGAAAACATTAAATAATTCATTTGAAATTGTCTTATTTTTCATACTTTTTACATTTCACATTATATTACATACTTTTAAATGCATGTATAGGGGTATGAAGAACAGAGTGTAAAGCTGTAACAAAAGAAGGACATCCGACCAGAAGAGAGTCTGGTGGGCTACTGCCCGATAGTTAATGTCGGGTTCTCCTATATAATCTTAACTAGCGGATAACACTGCTTGCACGATGTAGAATTGCAAGGTAGTAGTTCAGTTGTATCATAGATGGCGCTGTAGTACTTTTTACCGTGGTACGAAAGTTCTAGTGTTGCTACACATGATTTGAAAGATCATTATATTCATGATTATCGTACAACTGTACATTCTTACAACACACAACCTTAACCTCATAATATTAGAAGATCTTAGACGTAGAGATGTAAAGGTGGGGTTTTTGAAAATTGTACCTCTCAGAGGTTATTATCGATGGAAAGTTCCATAGGGTGCACAACTTGCATTTGTTGTTCATAGTGAAACTTACAGTGATACAAATGAAACACTAATATTTGTGTGATTTATTATTAAATCCCGACCACCATACATGAATGTAAAATATCATTATTCAGTGTATTACTGTTCCCCAGTTTACTATTTCTCATCCTAAGCTCGGTAACTTCATAGGTCTCATCACCGCTTGAAAGGTTCCCATAAACATCTGAGTTTCACCATCGCCTGTTGGTATAGGCAGAGGACTCTCTCCTTCAGCCTGTCTTTTTGCTTTCCCAAATTCTTCTTCGGTATCTGAATTCTTATCAAGCTGTAAGGAATTACTATTACCGTTTTTAAGAAGGTTTTCTATGACTGAAGAATACTCGTTTGATTGGCTTTTGTTTAAAGCTTTGTTGTCAGCATAATTTTCTTCTTCAGCTTCTTCTTTCTTTGTTTCATCTTTTATTTCATTATCTGTTGATTTATCAGCTTCGTCTTGTGGCCTCTTTGTCAAGTATTTGGATTGTTCAAAGTTCTTTAGACTGACTGGAGTTCCTTTAGTTGTATGACTGCCTGGTATTTCTTCTTTAGATTTCATTCTATTTTGAACCTTTTCACCATTTACTTCACTTTGTAAATCATTTCTAAATGATGTTGCATATTGAAAAGGAGATGTTTTTTCAATAACATTATAATTCGTCAATTTAGTATTAGAATTTTCTTCGCCTCCTATCCGATACATAGTATTTTCATGTTCCCAATTTAGAATTAGTTTTAGATTGTCAGTTGTCACAAAAAGATTTTGAATCAAAATATCTTTAAAAACTTCATGTTCCTTTGTTTGTCGCTGATTTATTGTAAAAACTTTCAACGGAATAGATTCCGCTTTGAAAATGGTTAAAGCAAGAAAGAGTAAAAGTTCTACACCCATAATTTCTTTTGATGTTTTAGCAAAGAATAGTAGGTGTTAACGATGAAACGATCATGAATATTTATCAGCTATCATATGGATCTAAAACTAGTTGTAGTTTATTTAGGACGACAGTGTTAAACGTTGTTACGGAAAAATATCGGCATGCATAATTATAGCAGTGTCGATAGTAGAACTACATAGTGTGTCAAAAGAATAATATTAGAAATAGTTTCTAACATGCTCGGAAAAAACTCTATTATATAAAAAGGGCGACCCCAACTGATGTCTATAGTAGTAGTCTGAAGACTCCAATATACTGAACTACTATAAACTGAACCAAATGTTTAACACCCTTAGTCATCATAGTGAGACCGTTGCGATAAATAAACTAAGACAAAACGAAAATGGTGACAAAGGGTGAACAAACATCGGGGTTGCGGGTTGTTCGGGATTGCGGGTTGTTCGAAAGAGATACCGTGGCCTCGGAACGTAAAGGGCAATAGAAGGAAAATGGGTGGGTTTTAGTCAGTACAAGTCTGACACTCCCCCCGCTCCACCCAGAGCGGGGGAAGTTTTTTGATGATTTCCCACCCCAAAAAAAAGAAGAAAGGGTAGACCACTTGAAAGATGGAGTGAGGACATTGCTCACACGGCCGATTTATGGCCTGACGGCCTAGACTGACAAAATACAGAGTTAGCTAGCAATTTGGCGGAGGCCTTTACCGCAAAAGGTGGCCCTTAACCGTAAAATACGATACTTATTTTAAGTACAAAAACTAACAAATAAAAACACAACACATTTACAGTGTAAATGTATGTGATGGAATAAAGCTAAATAAATATCATCAGTGCTGACAGAAAACACTATAAATAGTCGTCAACAATGGCTCACGTGATTCTATTAATATTCATATCCTTGCAAATTAATTCATTAATAACCTTGATACCGGCATTGCATAAGGATATTTAGCAGCAATAATGATAATGCTAAATAGGGCTTTTAAACGCGTAGACCCTCCACAACCGCGAGATGTGCAGTCTCAGGGAGCATTTTTTTAAAGCAGAGATGTGGATACATCGAGATGTTGTTGTAGTCAACCAGGGACTCGCCCTGCTGTCCATGGATAAAGAGAAATGGAGCAAACCCTTAGTACTTACTACCAATGACCGCAAGGAAGTATAGAACGCCAAGGAGCTTCATTGGCGCTTCTACTTTGGCTCTTCATGGACCCAATGTAGAATTTCTAGCAGTTTTCTGGAAACTGAAAGTTTTGTCTGTGCGATTATGGACAAGTTATATTGACGAACTACTATAACTGGAAATATTATGTCTGGTAGCTAGTCGAGAACGTCTAGTTAATGGCGAGTACTTGCACAGACACAACCAATTAGCCAGAATTATTCATCAGAAACTTGCCTTGAAATGGAATCTGAGGTATCGCACTTCAAGTATATGCCTGACCCAGATCTCGGTAAAGATCACGCCACGCTGTACTAAGATAAGTCTATCATTACATACAGGACTATTGTCGCCAATAAACCTGACATAGTGGTGATAGACAGATCAGCGCGCCGCGTAATGATACGCGTAAATCGATGTTACCATCCCGCATGACGAGAAATAGTAAAGAGAATAATATTAAATAGATAGTGTAACATTAATTATATTCAAAGTTCTATGTAAAATTAATTATAAATTATAATTGCCGCTAAATGTCCTTAAGGAAAATATGTTTTACGTTTGAAATTATTTCCAACTATTTGCGGTTGATCGAACAGAAAAAAATAAGTAATCAGAAACCCGAGTGGTATTTGAATTAGCTGAAGTGGTATGATATAAAAGGATGAGAAATCCCATTCTTGTCATAACAGTCACGTAGTGTGATCATGAAGCTATTCATCACGTTGTTGGTTGTCGCTTTATTTGCCGCGCTGTGTTCGGCGCAACCAGTGGACAGCTCAGCACCGGAGAAACCAATGACGCCAAGAGTTCCAAGATTTAAGAGAAGCACTATAACTAACCCGTGTCTTCTGGGTTTCCAAAAACGTGGGCCTTATTGCGTTCCTGACGATTACTGAGATGCAATAGATGAGAAGAGCCCAGAATGAAGAGAAGACTGAAGATGTTAACAGTCCACAGCTGGGCATAAACCTCTCCATCACACATCATCCTTTTGCGGCCATTCCAATCAAACTGCCAGCCAACCTGCGAATATCGTCGCGCCATGCAGTGTAAGGGTGGATAGAAATTTCCACTGAAGAACAGGTGTAAACCAATGGTCATCACTCACCGGGCACCCCATAGCCACCATGGCTTGCGTAGGCCACTTTGGTGTTCTGTTGAATCACTTTGTTGTCATTTCGACCCCTCAGAGAGAGCTTGGAATCTTCGAACGCAGCGTGTTCTATAGCTCGCCGAGCGACCTTGAACTTATGGACCAGCTTAACCGGGATTAACCACGGTTTAGTCCCGTAAGTCAGAGTACAGAGTACTCGAGTAGTACGAAGCTTCCTTAACCCTGCCCAGCTCAGTTTAATTTGTATGACATGATAGTAAATAAAGATTTCAAAGAAACTTTTTTTTAAATTCAGTAGGTACTCCAATATTATAAATCTGTATGTAATTCTATTTGTTTTTTTGTTACCTTTTCATGACTAAACGGCTTATCGGATCATACTGAGATTTGGCAAGGAAATGGATTTAAACCTGGGGAAGGACATCACGCTGTTTGCCAATTGACAACTATCATGACGTGTAAATAAAATATCTAAAAGCTAGATGGCAAAAAGATAGCGGCAGATGATAATGTATTACTGCTGGAGACATCAGGTAACGAATGAAAATAACAAAAGAAATTAACAACCTCCACTAAAAAACTTATTAAAGCAAATAGCGCACCTTACGCGTGCGAAGTTGCTGGTAACAACTAGTATTATAATAACTGTACTTACATTCATTGCAGTTTTCCCATAGTGATTACAAAAAAAATTACGGCAATGTATAGACTTTTCGAAGAAATCACACCGTAACCCCACCGAACGGGCTGTCTCTCAAGCTATGATTTGGTTTAGTCCTCGCCCCGCCCGCCCAACATCTCCACGCGTTTCTGGGACCCTAGTACTTTTCTTACGATATTTTAACACGGTTTTTACAAGTTCTGGTTATTATGGTGTTGTTAAATCATGTAAATGGGTGAAAAAGTTTATTGAACTCTGTGGTTTGTCATCAATGGGTACGTAATATCTTTACTCGACGTAAAAAAAAATATCTTTTAAAAGATGGAAGTTTTATATAACAATAAAAAATTATGAACTTTCGGTTGTACAAGCGTTATTTTGAACTTTAACCTTTTTACCAAAAATAAAGTCGGTTTTGTGAGTTAACCACAAAACTGACTAAATGTTTTAAGAACAGCTATGAAAATAGACATCGAAACGTGAAGACAGACACAATGTTTATGTTTTCAAACGTCGAATGCAGTGGCCTAATGGATATTAAATGCTTTTCTGATACTAGCACTGATAATTTTAACTGCCAATATTCGATTACATTTCGTGTTGTTTACATTTAATCGTTCTTTGATCCATAAGCTGTTTATCACTTTTTTGTTAGACCGCGCCATTTGACTTTAAAATGTCAGTTACAGTAAATCATTATGAGCAAAATCCAAACAGTGTATTATCTATTTTTCACCGCGAAACGGCCAAGGATAAGCACCTTTTCCATACATTATCATTGAGTAAGTATTGTAATATTTTAATTATTAAAACGTTTTTTTTGACAATATTTCGTTGGTCCCATGGTGAGAATTACATTTAGGAGTTATTTTACCCGATCAAGTATGAGCAAAATGTATGTTAAAAGTCAGCCTATATTTGTAGACCATGGTTCGTATTTCTATTTAATTTAAGAAATGTCTTTCATGTTGTGCATTCAACAGCATTCACTGCGTTTTCTACGTTGTCAAACACACTGGTGTTGTCTAACAAATGCAACCATGGATTAGGAATTTCCTACAAACTCTTTCGATTTGTGGTGGAAAATTCGCGTCTAGGAGTTTCTTCTGTATTGTGGGTGCACACGGATCAACCATCAGTAGGCCAGACAAATATTGTTCCAAGCGAGAATCGAAGCCGCGACAGGCATCACAATAGTCAATCGGTCCGCTACTGCCAAGCGTTCCAACGCGGAATGTTTCCCAATGCAAAATGTAATATATATTTTACCAATATCAAAATATAACATTTATTTAAGCTTCCCTTTTGTATAACTGAACATAGTGAACATGACATACTCGTAGATATCAGTTTTTAAACTGATATGACATTATAATTAACAAAAAACAACTATGTAATAACAACGCAAAAACTTTGCATAACATGGATAAAATCCCGTTTAAAGTGTTATCAATAATGGCCTATAAATATTTAAGTCCCTAAATTCTTGTTCTATATCAAAACACTATGTAAACGAAACCGTAAATATATTTTGGATTTGTTTCTAAGCATCCAGAGGAGGTTTGATTGGTTCGAGATTCTATCCCTCAAACGTCTGGCCACCTCCTTCCACTGCCGCTTCCCATCCCCTCTCGCCCCGGACCATGGACAGATCCAGGGCCCGACCTCTCGCGTCAGGACGCTGATCGCCTCTGCGAGGACATTGCCACTAAGTTTTCCGGGTAGTTCTTTGCCTTATTCTAATAAATGGCAAGAATGTTTTTTTACGATATACTTTCAAATAAAGTTTTTTAAAACCATCATCAGCCTCCAGAACTCAGTTAGTACTGAGTAATACCTCTTGGTAAGACATGGTTGTCGTTTGTCGTTGCAGATTTGGGTCACAGACTACTTGTAACAACCAACGATCCACAAATGAATGGGACCAACGTCTTAGCGTGCTTTCCGAGGCACAGAGGAAACTCGGTATGTAATGAGAGGTTACCCTTCCACGGATTAACCCAAGCAAGCGCGACATAACCGGAAGATTGACCCGAGCGGCTATTAATATTTAGCGACGAACTCCTCCCACTTTTTTTAAACTTATTTCGCTTATATTTATTATCTTTTTTCAAACAAAACGATAACACGCAATCATGCACATGATTACGATATAATTTATTACACTCTTTAAATATTGTTTACACTGAAATTATGGCAGCAGCATAGATATTTTAATTGCTTGGGACACGTCAACAAATTAGCCCTAGTAGGTTACTGTGGAAATAACAGAAACATGCTAGACTTTTTCATTAGTTCATGATTCTGTATAGCTCGTGGCTCAAAAATAGCAGCCGCTCAGATCGATCTTTAGGTTAAGCCGTGTTTGCCTAGGTTGATCTGTGGATGGGTGACCACCCGTTACAAACCGAGTTTCCTTCGTGCCACGGATAGCACGTTAAGCTGTTGGTCCCGGCTGTCATTTGTAGATCTTTGACAGTCGTTATAGATAGTCAGTGTCCCGAAAGTCTGACTACCAGTCTTACCAAGGGGTATCGTATTACCCAGTACTAACTGTGTTGTGGAGGTCAGATAGGAAGTCGCTCCATGTAAAATACTGGTATTCAGCTGCATCCGGTAAGACTGGATGCTGGGAAAAGGCTAGGCAGATGATGATTCTGTATTGAATGACTGCATTCTCAGCAGATGTGCTTAGGATTGAATTAATTAGTACAAAAAAAAGATTTTTATAAATAAATACAGTGACGACACTACCTACATGTCTTAAATAAACTGTGATTTGAAAACGAAACATTTAACATGTTGTGGATAGAAGCACGTACTATAGGCACGTAAGCTTTAAGCTTCTGTTTACCTATGAAACTCTAGTACCATGTTTATTTATCTATGAGAATCGATGACGTACTTGTTTCCGATATAATTTTATGACTATTTCTCTAAATAAACAAGCCTTACATGTATGTTTTGACAGTTCCATTATGAGAAAAGTGTTCAATAATAGAAAACTTACTACGACCACATAGCTACTGCATACCTTCGTCTTTACATAGTATGAATTGCAATGTCTCATTGTCTGGCTGTTCGAAAAAAGTGTAACTAACTTGATAACCTCTGCTCACTCCATTTTTTTTATGTGAAATCATCAAATAACTTCCCCCGCTAAGGGCGGAGCGAGGGGGGGTGTCAGACTTGTACTGACTTAAACCCACCCACCCGTGTTCCTTCTATTGCGCTTTATTTTCCGGTATCTCTTTCGAACAATCCGGGGCTGCGGGTTGTTCGATCGTTGTTCGGTCTGCTCACTTCTTACTTTAGTCATTTTGAGTTTGAGTCCTTCTTTGTTTAGATTTTATTGGTAAAAGTTTATATTTGTTTAAAAAAAGTAAAGAAGAACATGATTCTAAAAACCCTGATTTTCTTAAATGTTTATCATAATACAGATTTCTATGATTATTAATCTTTAGACGTTATGTGTTACACTAAAAATAGCTTTCCATTATGAAAATATGACGATTGATTGATTGATTGCTATCTATCGAACTAAAAGATTTTTATTTTAAGATATTGGTTTCTTATGAGTTTAGAAGCATTAAACAAACACATTCATACCTATGAGTAGTAACATTGCTTTTCAACACATTTAAATGTGTTTTTTTTGTTACGAAGACAAGAATGCGTGAGTACAATTTTTGTTATTGTGAATGTGTGGACAAAAGGGGTGTGGCCTCCAGGCCTTTTATTTAGGAACACTCAATATTTTTATAAACAGTTAACTGACCTGAACAGTCCTGAATACGTTGTAGATCGTAATCACGACTCATTTTATTCTTACGATTGTCGTTTTTTTTTTCAGGATATTCGACAATTGTTGGTCAGTTGTTTTTTTTAATTACCACATCGCCTAAAACTCAATAGACGAGGAAGCTTAGGGAGATTGTGTTCCGGAAAAGCGATATTTTTGTATGACTTATAAATGCTAATATGAATATAAACACACTTCATCGCCTTTTTCTAACTACGTAAGCACACTACTCAAGGATCTTTTTCCAGTCCAACCGGCTGAAAACCAGTATTTTATTTGGAACCACTGCCTATCTGTCCTCCACAACCCAGTAAGTACTAGGTAATACCTTGGTATGACTCGTTGTCAGTGTTTTTGAACACTGATTGTCTGTTACGACTTTCAAAGATCTACAAATGACAGCCAGGACCAACAGCTTAACGTGCTTTCCGAGGCACGGAGAACACTCGGTATGTATCGGGCGGTCACCCATCCACAGACACTAGTCAGGCGCGGCAAAAAAACCCAAAGGATCGACTCGAGCGACTGTTATTATTTAGCCACAAGCTTCTCAATGAAAAAATCAAACTTTATTTAACCTCTGAACATGAAACTGATTTCATCAATTAGCCCTTGATCATGATGAATTTACAAAATCGTGGGCCGGACTGTTTTTTCGTGACCTTTTATATTTTTGACACGGTCAAGTTAGTACATACCTACTATGCTTAATAAACTGTGTAGTGATTGGTTGAAAATCACAATCTAGAAACCCTAAAACCGATGGCTGATATGAATGAGAATTTTCCTTCATAAAATTAACACGCCATACTCCCACATTTGTACAATATGAGTCAATATTTACCAAAAAGGTACTGTCAAAGACAACCACGTCATCAGACACACCTCAATTTACTGTAAATATGTAATGAAAGGCTTATAACGAAAAAGTAGGGTTTGAATTTGAATGACAATAGTTACGTTTAAATTCGATGAAACGTAGTATTAATCGGATAATAACTTTAATCGTTTTTCCATTGTTTAAGTGGTAGTAATAAATTACATTTTATATAGCAAACAGCTGCGCACTGAAAACCCATATTCATATATTGAGTTATTTGATAATCCCACGGGAATTCCGCATTTTTTGGGATTCATAAATATAAGCTAATCGTTTGGTGAAGGATTAACAAACATACTCACACTTACAAACGCTTTTATAATATTAGTGTGTTTGATTAATAGGTACTTTGCCAAAGAAGACATAGCATTGACACATCTTAAAGTAATCATGGAGTTTCTTGCCGGTTCTTCTCCATAGAGAACGACCAACCCGAACCGTGAACTTTTTCTCGACGTTTTGTAATTGCCCATGTAGGCGTATGTGAAACAAAGTTATTTGTTTTTTAGTTTTATAAATAATATTTTGATTATTACGGACTTACATATGATATGAACACAAAAACAATGCAATTACGCTTGATCGCGATAACTGTAGAAGATAATCCCCCTCCCCCTTATAACTAATAGGGGTTCAAGCACACTCTGTATCATCCATATGAAAATTAATAAATGTGAAGCGGGTGTTTTTAATTTTAAAATTGACGTACCGTATTTTGAGGCTGATCATATTAAAAGGCGCCTCCAATTTCTACGACTCTAGTACCAAATCTTTCATTAGTTTTCAATTCAACGTTTGATCATAGTCGCGGATCGCAACGCAAACAGCGCTCATAAATGATCAACATTAGGATTGCACTGTGCACAGAATTGACGTCAGTGACAACTTGTTAATGGAAATCTTTCATCTAGTTCTTTACCGCGACTTCGTCTTTGTGTTGATAATGTCCCACTCCTAAGCCGGGTCCTCCTAATCATGTACCGGTGCCTCATGGAAATCGGTTGAGCCGTTAACAGTTGATAGACATATGTACCTTTGTGATGACATTCGTATATATAATATAAAGTATAAATTATAAACGTGTACATGTAGTTGTCGGTTTCTTGCAAAATGAATCAAATACTGTTAACACACGAGTTACGTACACAACTAACAATTGCAAACTTTGCTTCTTTCCCTGAGGCAAATTTACCTACGTTTTATTTTACGTTTTGATAATGGAATATGAAACGTAGTGTGGTCATCAAGTGCGCTGGAGCCCTAAATATCGTAAGGCGAGCCCCTATTTGTCAGTACAATACGTCACCTAGTCCATTGTCATTATTTACGTAGGTGTGTCTGTACTACGACGATAAATAAAATAGACGGCATTGACAAATGGTAGTGTTTTGGTAATAAATTGCTTCGTTATTAATTCAAGGGGTTTACGCCCTTCAATAGAGCACTGCTTGACCCGCGATTTAAGTGAGCAAGTGTTTTAAAATTTAACACACATATAATTATGATCTACTTACGGTTACTTCTGCAGTAATGAGGAATAAAAACTGATCTCGTTGATCTACCCAAAATTTGAAAACAACCTTTTGGCAGCAAAAAGACTTAGTTCTAAAGCTTAGACACGATCGCCGAATTTAATACTAAGGACTAAAATACCGTCACTGACAAATAAAACCGAATCATAAGTAGAAAAAGTATAGTATAAATAGTAACCTCTTCATCATTTGACATGATGTATTATTTATTTATTTTTACACCCCTGTCCAAAAAATGGTATACAGCAATAATAAAATTCCGTGAAAGCTTGTTTCGTTAGGAAATAGACGTCAGTTACCGGTATGTTTACAGACTAGCATTTGTTTTGACTGTCTTTGAAGCAGACAGCCGACCACGTATTTTTCTTACCAATACCTGCCAGGTCACAGCATTTGCTATGCGGACGAAAGGTCAGTTGTGTTATTGTTCAGAAACATGACGAAATTTGAACGATGTTGAGGTAGAAATCTTCCTGTAAATGTCTGTTTGATGTTTTGTATGTATTTTCTTTAAACAATATGAATTAACGATCACAATGGCCAAACCGATTTTGATGAATTTTGGTACAGAGATAGTTGGGACCCTGGAGACAGACATAGGCTAAAAAATGTGAGAAAAGGGGGAGAAAGAGGGAAGAAAAAGGGAGAGAAAGATATTTTTTTTTAGATCATCACGCGTGTTGAATAAGAATGCTAATTCTTATTCTTTACATTTTTATTTATTAAAACTTTATGCACAGGTAAAAACTGTACAAAGACGGACTTAATGCTCATAAAACAGTGAAACAACCCGTACTGGGTCTGCAGGTGGGTAAAGGTGCATTCTCTTTTTAGTGAGGGTTTAGTTTTTGTAGTCTGTGAAGAAAAATAAATCTCAATAACTAAACTGTTATTGAGATTTATTTTTCTTCACAGACTACAAAAACTAAATATAATTATTATGCTTTTTTTTTAAAAAAAAGGAACTACTTAAAAAGTTTTTCGTAAAGGAATTATCAGGCATGGCTACCGCAGTAGCTGAGCAATTGACTGCAGCGTTGCGTGTCACTGGTTCGATCCCTGTATGGATGAAATATTTGTCTAGATTGTAGATAATTGTTGCGGGTCTGCTTATCAAGTACCAGTAGTTACTAAAGTATGTGAGTTCTCGTCAATTATGTTAAGTTCCATGTGTTAGTATACCATCAAACAATTGTTCATATATTTGTTATGAAACATATTATTATTAAACTATCCCGTCATTAACAGAGAAACCAAAACCAACGAGTAGGTCCTAAAACAAAAAAAAAACCTAATTCCACAAATAAATCACTTTAACGAGTTTACCATCAAAACAATATAATTTACTGGTTCCGTACTCGTTGTTTAATTCCATGATCCTATGACCTTAAACACCTATATATTACCACAGTACAAAGGTAACCAGTAAACCAACAAGGTCCTTTTTGTGAAATTAAATGGATGGGTTGAAAATTAACTGTTCCTTATGTTGCACACATATATTTCTTGTTTATCGTGTGGGGTGTGCTAAGTGCCTAACTTTGTTGCAGAGTTTTATACCACCCATTTTCTTACCGTTCTTGACGGAACGGGGATGGTAGACATTTTGGTGGACATTTTGCCATCTGATTTGGCTTTCCAAATCGTCGAGAAAAATCTTTCAGGTTAGCTGGGTTCTTCACGATGTTTTCACTGAAGCAAGCGATAACTATAACCAATACGTACATCTCAAAAATCAAAGGGTTGTGTCTCGGGGTCAAAATCAAGACGTTTCTATTATTATGCTCTTTGTCGAGATCTATGTCTTAGCAGTCTGACGTGGACACCACTAGGCGATTACTTATCATCTTCCTGTCCTTGTCCCATTCTATTTGGAACTGTCGCAATACGTTTATTTCTGGCATTCTCCCCTGTTCTTCTTCTGCCCTGATTCTGATCCTAGAGGTTGTGTAAAAATCAATCCTCTAAAAAGAAATGGCCGTTTATGTCGCAAGTTTGAATGGAACCCTCGGTGTGTGAGTTCTACTCACACTTAGCCGGTTTTCCTTATTAGGCTAGTTGATATGTGACAATAACTTAATAGATTCTTTATTTCACCTTGTACAAAAAGAAAAATGAATAAAATCCAATTCTCCTCTCTCTCTTGACCGACAGTTGTGTTGTTGGGGAGTTTGTTCCGCCACTTCTTCTTCCCAGCTTAAACACTAAAGTTTTCCTAATTTTGGGTATCTGTTTCGTGTTGATGTTCACAAAGTTCTGATTATCAGCCTAAATTAAATAAATGACTTTTGATTTTGAATGACTGTCGGAACCAACATGGTTTCTGAAGCAATTTGGTCTTCTGCATTAAGTCTACTGTGATATTACTATAGTAGGTACCTTATTGTTTTGATGTCAAATGGATTTGGTTCATTTTGAGTATGATAAAGAGATTATAAACAACTTATTGGGGACAACATTATTTAAACCATCATTTTTGTACATATATCAGAGCCACACACGACAGTTTTGTTTAGAAAACACTGGATTTAATAGAATGGCGGCGAAGGACCAAAATATACATATATTAATGTTATAGTTCTATTGTTCTACTTTCAATTGTTAGTATTCATGGGTTTCCTACAGGCAAGCGCGTTTGTGTTACTGTGCGTAGTATTTTGTAACAATAGCATAAATTACATTACAAAAAATTTATGCTGATTTTATGTTATTTTATGTCAGCATGAATATTTTTCATGAAAATGTTTTTGAAAAGAATTAAAGACTTCCAAAATAACGAGAAAATCGCAGAAAATAGTACAGAATTTAAAGATATTTACTTATATGTGTAAGTTTATAATAGGTTAAGGCACACACATCTTTTTCTTGTACCGTCTCATACACTATCGTCTACATTTCGTTCTCATATCTCCTTTTGCAGGTCTGCTGGTAGAAATTTCTTAAGAAATAAGCAGTATCTTTGTACTCAAATTGAATAAGTTTTTATTTCCTGTTCTGTCTACTGTGTGTACATAAATTGTTAAATAAATAGCAAAATACTTAACTTACATACACTGGAAAGACTGCTACTTACATGTGTTTTCAAAAAGCAGTCTCTTCTTAATAATTGCGTAGCAACTTCGTAGACGCCTACGCCGTAGCAAAGGGCCTGTTGCCCTTTGCTACGTAGTTACGTAGCAGTTACGCCAGAATTTTTAAAAGAAAATAAGACTTCGATTAAACATATTAACAGATTAAATCAGTACTGTATAGTTTTGTTCGACGTTCTTTTTGTTTCTGAGTTTTAAAACTTTATTCTAAGTGAATACCTTAATGTTGTTTTGATTTCGTCTTCACTTAAGTGAAACATTCTAACTTATAATGCGTCATTTAGAAATGTCGTATTTTATTAGTATTGAACCTAAGAGAAGAATGTTTGGTTGTCAGCTCGCAATTGTCTTGTTAAAAATATATTTTAAATAAAGTAGCCTTTTTAGACAACCATAGGATCGTTCGCTATTAAATCAAAGAGTTACATATTAAACAGCCCTTTCCTTATCATAATAAGTGATTGGTACATAGGGTTTCCCAAACATTTACGTGGTTCTATGTTAAGCTTTTTAGTATTTGAGAATATAATTAACAAAATGATGTAAATGTTTACTGTAAACGCTTTAAAAACACCAGTTAAAGGGGTCTTAAATTGCCATGTATTTAAAAAATGCTTTAATTTATTGTTTATTTATTTAAAGTTCGTGAACGATAGTGATACATAAGCGGATTTAATATCACAGGGCATTCTCTACGAATAAATTTTGAATTGTTTGCTCTTTAAATACACATCACCTACCGTTTAAATGTAAGATATAAAATTCTCGTGACGCGGTGTTAGTTATCAAACTCGTCCAAAACCTACTGGACCGAGTAGTATAAAGTTTGTGTGTATATCGGGTAGGCTTGAGAATCAGGGAAATTTTTTTTTTCATAAGTCATAAGGGTGGCTTAAGCAGCGGGTGAAACTGCTGATCATAGCTAGTAATCCATACATATTCAAGTTTGTACTACTCGTATGAACCGCCATGACCGCAATTCAATTGTTTTTACTACGTATCATAGGACACGAACACAAATAATTTGGCTTCCGTCAATAACAAGCAACACAGTGCAACTCGTGCATATACGTGCGAAGCTCGTTCAGTAGCGCTACGTGAACAAACAACGCTAAAGCGATTAATCAAACGTTTGCTACGTGAAAAAATCATGGCAGTGTCCACTCTATGGATTTTTAAATTGTTTTGTTTTTGGTTAATCGTTTGATGAGTATTAGGAAGGTCTTCATTTAAAAAAAAATTGTAGAAATTATAATGTTTTTGTGCAGAAACAGATTAATTTTGTTACAATCGCTGTCTTTCAAAAGTTTTTGATATTAAACACGGGAACATTGGAATTATAAGTGTGTGTGGCTGAGTTACATAAAATGATACGTTCTAACTGGACTTCTCACAATAATTACGCTTTAGGCGTGACTCCAGTCGGAAGGGTGATATTTGGTACGTATTGCTTCATATTTCACTGCCAAAAACGAACTGTATCTATGTTTTAAAGTATGACTGATATGTTTTAAAAGATTAATTATTATTTCACTAGTATATATTCCGTACAATGGATGAAATGACGACAGGTCACTGGTGGATATCTTGTGACCCAAGGATGCCCCTCAAGTTATAGGGGAAAATATGATAGACCTGTCGTAGTGTATGGGTTTAAATTCTTGGCTGTAAAAAAGATGGATGAAAAACGATTGCATTTTGAGGAGATGAGAATGTTGAGATGTATGTGTGGAGTGATAAGAATGGATAAAATAAGGAATAAGTATTTTAGAGGAAGTTTGAAAGATGCGCCTGTTACAGAAAAATTGAAAGGGAGTCGTTTGTCTTGTTATGGACACGTAATGAGGACCGATTTGAAAAACGGTCATAGTAAGTATCTGATACTGAGTTTGTATTATAAAACGCTTGCAGTCTTGAATATTAACTAAATATAAATAAGGGAAAATCACTGACTGACTGACTCACTCATCATGAAATCTTAGAAACTATAGGTGTTTTTAGGACGCAGGTGCTCACTAAGATAAGGTTTTACAAATTTCGTCTCCTAAGGAGGTTAAACAGGTTGGCAAAGTTTGTATGGAAGAACGTGATTGGCATAGGTATGCTTTCACGAAATAAATCCTTACTAATAATATTATAAAAGCGAAAGTGAGTTTGTTTGTTACGTCTTCATGCCTAAATGGCTTAACTGACTTTGATGAATTTTGGTACAGGGATAGTTTGGACCCTGGAGAAGGACATAGGCTATTATTTAAAAAAAAGATTGAGATATGAGGGAGAAAGAGGGAAGAAAAGGAAAACTTAGCATTGCTATTACATATCAATAAGGCGCAAGAGCAAAAACTGCAGGTAGCCGGTACCTGCAAATCAGGAAAGGGGAACTGTGTTACCCCGAATTTAACGCGAGTGAATCCGAAAGCAAAAGCTAGTAGACTATATTACATTATACAAAGACAGCTAGTAGCAGAGAAACCGCTGTGCATAGCTTGGAACACCATAAGCTTGCGATTCCAATTTATTTGAGCTAGTACATGATGACTGTTGAGTTTACAATATAAATTTCTATTCATATCCATTTTTCAAGGGAGATAAAATGATGGTGTACATTAAGTAAATGATCTATAATTCCGCCAAGATACAATAATATTTTTCTGTCTGCCCAGACAGTAAATATTGTTATGGAATCTTTTTGATGTTGTCCGAATGTTATCAATGGCGTCATGTGTTTATGTCGGCGTTTTTGACACATATTGTTATGCTACGTTATTAGATTTATTGATAAACGCCCTCCCACGAGCAATATGTTTTATCATTTTTTATGATATGTTGCACCTGTCACGATTTAATGAAAGCATGCGTTGTAGGTTCAGGTAGGTGCAAGTTTTCACATTTCGGTTGCTGACATATTTTTTTTTTAAGAAGACGTTGCCCGACACTAGGAATTTCTCCTGTATCGTGGGTGCGTGCGTTTACAAACATATGAACTCACATACACAAACAGCCAGACCCGGAACAAATATTTGTAGGCCATACAAATATTTGTTCCGTGCGGAGATCGAACTCGTGACACGCAGCGCAGCAGTCGATCTGTCAACTACTGCGCCAATTACCGTGTCGTCATTTAATCTACATTGCCGACCACGGCGGCAAATCTCAGCGGAAATCAGTCATCTGCGCGTGAGATATTATAGTGCAGGCGTGTGTACGTAGGCACAGGTGCACTCTCTGTTCCTTCAGTCTCATAGTCTGGTGGGACGACAATCCATGGCTAGAGAGAGATCAGGTACAAGACCAACGTGCTTTCCGAGGCGCGGGGGTATCTTACCGCCATCTATCAAACTCTGGGCTGCTAAGTACTGTGAAATCCCTAATGGATTGATACTTCACTTGCTAAAGATGGGCTCGACGAGAAGGTTACTTATCGGAAGAAGTTTTTAGAGCTGATCGACAGCTATCTTCACTTAGGATAAGAATCATTCTTGTTCAAAATTAATATGTTTTTTTTTGTGACACTGACTGTCTCATTGGTTTTGTAATCGCTACGGCGAGCAAGGGGTATTCAGTTCAATTCCCAGGTCAGGGTAAAGTATTCTTGCCTAATCGATCAGCAAATATTCAGTAGCAGCAACGGAATTTGGCTTTATGTCCGGTTGACGGTAATAGGCACACTCACTTACGTAGTACAGGCCCACCTTTGCTAAATCCTTCAAGGATTACAGTCGTAATGATACTATCACGTTTAAGTATGATACATAAACTAAACAATTCAAATAAACAAGAACTCTGCGAACAGAATAGAAGCTATATCTAATTGAAATAGGAATCATTTCACATTACAAGTACCTGAAGTGTTTTCAAGAGAGATAATTAAAAAAGTTGCAGTATCGACAGCTGTAAAGATAGATAGGGCAGTTTAATGATCTGCCGGCACTTGGGTAGAGCGAGGATTGCCTAGTCCGTTTTAAAACGAGGAAGGGTAACACGCCTGGCCATTTTCTAATCAAGTTCTAAGAGTAAATGCTTAGGTTTATTTTTTTAATTAAGTTTTCCAAGGACAAGTAAGAAGAAATGTGTTGATAAACTTTAATTTTTGTGAAGTATTTTTGCTCAGTGACTCTTTAGATTTTTTTTCTAATCGTAGGGTTTTCGATGAACATTTTGTGGGGCAATTTGTATTCGTAGCAATTTTAAGTGATAATTTTAACAATAAATTTTAATAACATGTCTCATCGCATTCCTCGTAGAAAAGGTAGTATTTTTATCTTTCAATTGCGCTTTCTTTCCTTTTGACTATTGCCGACTACAACAGTCTGCAATGGTCAGCAGATGACCTTAGAGCGCAGTTTAAACGTAATAAACGTAATGTCGATTTTTAAATCGACTATACAATTCACCTACAACATTTTAGTTAAACTGTTTTCAACAAGCGCAATCAATATCATTCATAGATATAAATAAATTCCTAAAATAATAAAACAAAAAATAAGAAACGAGTATTTTTTAATTTTAAAATCGTTGATTTATGTTACTTATACACCTTGCAGGCGGACTATCATCAAGGTCCATTTATCCCAAGGTAGTTTGCATTCGATTTATTTATTTTTTATTGTTCTCAGGCGTGGAGTCAGCGAAGGTGGAGGAAGTCACAGCTTCGCCAGTCCCGACCGAGTCGGGGGCGCGGTCCAACCGGCCCACACACTGTGTGGTCGGTGGGGCACATGCCTTCATACTTAGGGTAAGATCTCTCACATTTTCATTAGCCCTGGTAACTGTTACACCAGTCAAAATGAACGGGCGCGGTCGGTGGAAATCTTGCTTTCATACTCGGGGTGAGAACTTCTACAGTTTCAGAAGCCCTGGTAACAGTTACTTCACTATCTGTCGGAGGCTCACTCATACTAAGCTGCTTTATTTAATCCGCGGGAGAAGCTGCGAGTGTCGGGTGCCGCGAAGCGTCTTCCGGCTACCAGAGACGCAGAGTCTGGGGACAGTGAGCAATGGGTAGCTCACCGAGTCACCGTCCGTCCCTTTAGTAATGACATGCCGTTTCGAGGGCACGTTCGTGTACCACGATCGTCTGTGTGTCAGCGACTTGTTTGCGAAAAAGATACCGCGACCCCGAAACAAGAAGGGCAAAAGAAGGAACATGGATGGGTTTTAGTCAGTAAAACACTGACACTCCCTACAGCCCCCCCCAAAGCAGGAGAAGTCATTTGATGATTAAACATCCGAAAAAAAGGTTTATTGTACCAATGGCGATCAAGGCGGAATTCGGAAGGTCACGACGCACGTTGAGCCTATTTCATTTAGAAATACCACATGCCGCCATTTGGGCGTAACTGCACTCGTAAAGTCTTTGTATTTCCAGATCTCAAGTTTCTTCGGACTAGCCCCCCTGCGCTTCGAGTCCCGCAGCAATGGGTTCACGGTCAGCATATCGGGCGCCATGTGTGTCTACAGCTACATTCTAGTCACAGTGCTTGGTGAGTCATACATCGATAACTTTTTTAGTCATAAAAAAACCCTTGCATTTCGTCGTTTATGTTTAAACTATCTTAATTTAAAATCTAGACTATTAAACCTTTGCGCGACAAAGTGTGCAGACGGGTGCAAAGTTAACATACATTGTTACCCTACATTTTTGTAAACAATCGTGCAACGGGTTAAATGTCTGTTCCTGAGTTTGGCAACAGAAAGAAAGAAAGAAAAAACATTTATTTGGCCCATGCCACAAGTGCACACAAAATGAGATAAAGACTTAAAACTAAACGATACAAAATACAAATACGTAATTGTGTGTCTCACGGCTGCGCCAAATAGGCCCAGTTCAGCAAACTGCCGAGCAGCTAGTGCCCGACGCTAGTTTTCAACTGGACCTTAACAGTAGAACTTAACAGTCTCGTGGTCACAATGAAAAATAGTTTACATGATTTTGACGGCACGGTTGGCGCAGTTGCTGAACGATGGACTGCTGCGCTGCGTGTCGCGGTGTCGATCCCCGCATGGAACAAATATTTGTATGACCTACAGGTAGTTGTTTCGGGTCTGGCTGTTTGTGTATGTGAGTTTAAATGTTTGTAAACGCACCCACGATACAAGAGAAATTCCTAATGTGAGGCTACTATTTTGTAAATTGCCCTTGGTCTATGTTAGATACGTTGTCCTGCAAATCAAAATTGTGTTTAACCAACATCAGCACCGCCAACCGGGTTTAATGGTTTTTGTAAAACATCTAGGCGGGTACCTAGATGGTTTTTTTATTATATAAATAATTTATAATTAATATTATAGAAATATACACACAAATTTTGACGGGCCTGTTGGTCTAGTGGTTAGTGGCCCTGACTGCTGAACCGGAGGTCGTGGGTTCGATTCCCACCCAGGACAAACTTTGTGTGATGAGCATGATTGTTTGTTCTGTGTCTGGGTGTGATTTATCTATAATAATGTATGTATTTATAAATTATATAAGTATGATATCAGTTGTCTGGTTACCATAACACAAGCTCTGCTTAGCTTGGGATCAGATAGCCGTGTGTGAGTTGTCCCAAGATATTTATTTATTTATTTATTAATTTTCAACAACTTTCAGTCAAATCAGTCCATCTATTCAGAAGCGGTTAGGTGACAAACGCGCTATATTAATAACTATTGGGTTACAAGTTACAATCATGATTACCTCTATCTTGTTCTCCTGAAAATTTATTTGGGGTTTAGGAGGGCTAACCCCAAATAAATTTTCAGGAGAACAAGATAGAGGTATTATATAGAGGATAGAGGTATTCTATCCTCCACGCCGCTCGGTTCAGGGTCTATTTACAAAAAGGATTACCAATTTAGCAACATATTTGTATCATAAATAACCGTTTACAGATATCACTCTAACTAACCTCTCCTCATTCCAGTAATATGCACAATCTTCGGCTTGGTAGCGGAGATCAACGTGGGGGTGGAGATGTCCGTGCGCATGTTCTCGCGCATGTCACAGGTGGTGTCGACGTGCGACGTGCTGGTCGTGGTGGCCACAGCCGGCGCAGGCGTGTACGGCGCGCCACGACGCATGAGAAACATGCTCAAATTCATGGAGAATATCGCTTCGGTAAGGTTTCACTTTTTGTAAATGTTGATGATCTATCTTTCCCTTAGTGCGTCAGTTAACGTTGCCTCTGATGCTGTTAAAGTGGCGAATTTTCAGGCCAAGCCAAAAACAGTTGTATTGTGTCAAGAATTTAAAAGTTACACTGGATTTGTGGCTGGCTTTGCATCTATGTCGTAAGTCAGACTTGTTAATTCATATGATATCAATTATATCAAATACATTGCGAAATAAAATGTCTGGCTGTTAAGGACCATATCAGCATTATTTTGGACACTAGGTAGACTCGAATATCCTTACTAATATTATAAAAGCGAAAGTGAGTTTGTTTGTTCCGTCTTCACGCCTATAAGGCCAAACCCTTTGGTATAGAGATAGTTGGAACCCTGGAGAGGGACATAGGCTAATTGTTAAACAAAGTGAGATAAGGGGGAGAAAGGGGGAAGAAAAGGGGAGGAAAGATATTTTCTTTTCGATCATCACGCGGGTTAAAGTTAGCGTTAGCCCAAAGTAACTATGCCACGCGGGTGAAAGCTAGTTTTAAATAAATCTATTTAATACATTTTCTGTCTTGCTGATTCTAGGTGGACACCAGCATAGGGGGGCAGTACTCGCTGGTAACGGAGCGCAAGCTATGCGGCATCATTCTGGGGATTCTCATTTTCTTCTCCATACTCATCGCCGATGACTTCACCTTCTACGCGCTGCAGGCCAAGAAGTTGGACAGAGAATGTAAAGAAATATGAATTTATTATTCATTTATTATTGAGCAAATATTATTTACAATTTACATATAAGACATTAGTCACATTAATGTCAATATTATAACGTTCACATTCACACACCACTACACGGTTAAAAGCTATGTGGAAATGAAATAAAAACCATAAAGGCATATTCCTTTATGGTTTTTATTTCATTTCCACATAGCTGTAACCATAAAGGCATATTCCTTTATGGTTTTTATTTCATTTCCACATAGCTTTTAACCGTGTAGTGGTGTGTGAATGTGGACGTTATAATATTGACATTAATGTAATAAATTATTTATTGGCATTAACAAGTTTTTATATATTTATAAATCACTGGTGCCTGTGGTAGGTAGTGAAACACCTGTGTTACAGGTTATCAAAATCTGATCTGTTGAGGGATCCTTAACCATAGACAAATAACTTTAATTTATCAATAATTTTGTTTATATGTCAACAACTTTCCATAAAACTGTGACAAACATAAAGTTTTTTCTTACGTGTTACGTGTCCTTTATCCACTATACCCACGTTTGCAAAGAAATAAACGATTTGATTCGATATCACCTCTGTCGTATTCCAGGGGACGTGGTGACGAATTACCTGGGGTTCTACATGCTGTGGTTTGTAGTACTGATCCTGGAGCTTCAGTTCGCGTTCACGGCGCTGTCGGTGCGCGCGCGCTTCTCAGCCGTCAACGACGCGTTAGCGCTTACTGCTCGACAAGTTTCCATCCCTGGTACATACCCGTATTGTTAAACATATTCATAAATGAGTGGAACAACCTGACTTGATTGTGCTTCGCAGCTTATTTTCTGGTTGCCAGGTTGCTTCGTTAGTCAAATGGTCGCAAGCGCGAATACTGAATAGCGGTGCTGAGTTCGATTCAAGGGGATAGAGAACTGTTATAGGGTTTAATCGTCAGAATTTTCTTACTAGCAGCCACGGAGACTGGATTTGTACCCGGTTGGTAGCAATATGGCCAGCCTCTATTACTGGCCGCCTATCGGGGATTAGCGGCGTGATGTTCTGTAAAAAACAACAACGTGTAAACGACCTAGCTAACAAATATGCGTTTGCGATTTATACGAAAGTTTGTCAAAGAGGAAAAGATTGAGTTTCAAAGAAACCTTATTTTTTATACATTCAATTATTTAATTAGCTAGATTTCTTATTCTTAGGTAAGGGATTCCCTCCATTCCTTCCACTTTTCGCGCTGTTGTGCCTCCGGCCAATTAACGAGTAAGCCATCCAAGGTGTCTCGCCATATGCTCCTCTGCCTTCCACGAAACGGTCTGACTGTCTCCAGACATTCTGACTCCTGTGTATCGTGCGATATGTAGTCCCACAGTTTTGCTGGGATTCACCTCATATGGCCTGCCCAGTCCAATTTAAGTCTCGCAGCTACACGAGCTGCGTCAGCAATTTGAGTTCTGGGCATTAAACAACACATTTTCTTTATTTTGCCAGTGGAGAAACCCAAGAGCGCGTCGCCTCTGAACATCTATGCCATCCGGGTAGCGCCGGCTGGCAACCAGCGGTCTGCCAATGTTAGCCTGCTAGTGGACTCAATGACTGGCCGGGAACATGTCGTCATCATTAAGAGAACTGGTAACATTATATGCTATGCTGTATGCTATCCTGGTAATCTGAGGCTGACTTACGATACGTTTTCGTGACTGTAAAACCATATTCTCGTAGTTATTAATAAGGGAGTGCGAGAGTTCACCCTACCATGGATCAACATTTACAAAAGTCCGAAAACACGGCGCTGACTAACAGAATGTTCATTCTTTATCGCTTTGGATCGTATTAGTTGAGTTAAAATACGCTGGACTTCCTTTAGTGGCACGGATTTGGAGGAAGAACTTTGATGAGCCGATGGTAACAACATGTAGAAACAACGAACACGACTAAAATTTCCTTCTAAGCATTATGCCATCCTGGTATCGCATCCTGTTAGCTTCTCCAAGCCATGTGTTTTGCCCCGATTTATGTTATTTTAATAATAAAGAGATGGAACTGTGCAGGACGCCATATCTCTTTCCCACACAGTAGTAAGTTTATATAGTTTTAAAAAGCCAGCCTATACCCGCAACAGTGTCTCTAATTTCAGCAAGCGGCGAGCCTCGTCTCATAGTGTCCCCGTGCGACGCGGTGCGGCGGCTGGCGGCGCTGCACGGCATGCTCTGTGACGTCGTCAACAGCATCGACGATAGCTATGGACTGCCTCTCATAGTGATACTCATATCCACGCTGCTGCATCTTATAGTAACGCCGTACTTCCTGATTATGGAGATTAGTGAGTTGATTTGTTTAATAGGGCGGGTGGCTGCACTCACACGGTTGGAGCTAAGCTTAACCTATGCATGCCAAGGTCAATCATCAGATGCAGGGCTTACAAAGCACGTTAGGCCGTAAATCTCGGTTAGTCTGACTGCCAGTCTTACCACTGGATATCATGTTACCCAGCTGGATCGTGAAAGCTCACATTCATTTCCAGATACTAAATTTATTTTGTATTCAGCTGCAACCGTCTGACCAAAGAGAAGATGACTCATGAAAGACAATGACGCACTTTTGGAGAAGTGAAAATAAAACTTTGGTAGTGTGTGCAGTTTCTATGACATAACTCATTATTTAGTTGAAAATCACATGAAATTGCTCTAAATGTAAATTCACTAACTTTATTAAGGAACGTTTTTTTTGCAGTTGTATCAACAAACCGCGTGCACTTCCTAGTGCTTCAGTTCCTGTGGTGTGTGACGCACATGCTGCGCATGATCGTAGTGGTGGAACCTGGACATTATACTATCGCTGAGGTGAGTGTCTACTGGAGCAGGCCTAGTGGTGACAAACCTGTGGTGTCTTTAAACTCAGTCAGTGTTTCTATATGTATATATATATTTTTGAATCTTTGCCCCACACTAGGAATTTCTCATGTATCGTGGGTTCGTTTACAAACATTTTAACTCACATACACAAACAGCCAGACCGAAACAACTATCCTATAGGTCAAATATTTGTTCTGTGCGGGGATCGAACCCGCGACGAATTTAAATTAAAAACATGGCAAATAATCCGTTTCAATTTTAATGTTAGTGATCAGATCATTATAATCTAAATCTCTTCAAAGCTTGAGTTAACCAGTTTCTTCTATGCAAGCGCACCAACATCGCTTAACGTTGTGCGAGTTGCGGCCTAACGCAATCCTTCAATTAAGTTTTTTTTTTAAATACATTTTTTTTTATTCATAGTTCTACTGGATGCTAAGTAAACTCTTTAATTGAAACCTAATTGGGCTGTAGTTGAAAGCTTGGATACAAAAGACGAAAGATTACCTTAATACCTATATGTATCTACGTATCGGATGAAATCCACTAAGAAGAACCATGTTATTAGATTCTACTGACAAGATTAAGTATCTTTCTTAAAACCGTTATACAAATTGAATAATTATTTCTTAAAACTTAAATGATTGTAGTTGTCTCCTCTTTTCGCTAAGCTTCAATTAATCATGTACCAGGGTAAAAGAACAGAAGGACTAGTATGCCGGTTGATGACATCAGCGCCATCTACCGGCGTGCTGCCCTCACGGCTGGAGATCTTTTCGCGACAACTGATGCTGCAGTCTGTCACCTACGCACCCATGGGCATGTGCACGCTGCATAGGCCGCTGATTGCTTCTGTAAGTTTCTTTAATTATGATACATTCTTATTTTTATAAGATTGGCATGTGTAGTAATGACTTAAGGACTTAGTGTAAGGAAGAGAGAAAAAATGTCTCACAGCAAAAAGATTTCTATGGAGCGATTTTAAAAAGTAAGAGAGTAAATGACACATTTTATACAGTGCCGGAAAGAAAGAAGAAGACAGAAACCATGTTTATTTGGCACTTGCATGTAAGCACAACAAGATAACAAACTGAAATCTTTATATGTTGACAATAAAATAAAAAATATAAATGCTACACCTGCTCGTAGAGTGAACTTACTTCCTTAACATCAGTGGTTATCGTGGTCCACCGGTTCTTGAACCGTCTCCAGACTCGTTAAGTGAACTAAAGCACAGCAAAGGGGTGTTGTTGTGGAGCCTCCTATACTGCTCTCTTAGTCCGAAAACATCTGCGTGAACGTGCTGAAGTAACGTCTGCATTGCCACCAACGACGCAGTGGAAGATGCAAAGTTCTGGGACAACAAAAAATTCAAAATATTTATCCCACCGACACGAAGAAGAAGAATAGTGGTTAGAAAATATGATTAACTTTTGTCGGTACACAAAAATATTCCTATAACACATTCATTCCGTAATTTAGTATTTACTAAAGTATTACTTTATGAAGTTACAAACATCGAAGGAGTCGCATGTTCACGGAGACACCATGGTTTGTCTGCATGGAGTTTCGCTACTCTCTGCTAATAGCAAATCTTCGTACAACAGGTGTATATCGTGATGCCAAGGGCAGCAGCATCCACCCCAGAAATTAATAAGATGATGGTCGTATTCCTGCCATAATCATTTTGAGTGGGGTTCTAATTTTCAAAACTGGAAATCTAGACAAAGTTCTGTTAAATCAGCACCAATGTCGAAGCCAACCTCAAAAAATATTGGGTTGACATAAACCACCGAAAACTTATGTTAATCGTCACGAAAAGTCGACAGCGATAATCACTTGTCTCACCTCCTTGTTGTGCAAGCTTGGTTATTGCCCGTTATATTGTTACTAACATTGGCATTCTTTCTACAGGTGATAGGAGCAGTCACAACGTACCTGGTGATCCTCATACAATTCCAAAGATATGACAATTGACCGTGATGACGTTAAGATTATGGCTCTAGTCACAAATAGGTTCCTAGTACTTATACTTTTACAAGGTGTATTTTATAATCGAAATGAAGAAAGAAATTTGTAAATAAACAAGTAGGAAATATTATGTATGTTTTAAGTACAAATAATATAGTTCTTTCAAAAATATGGTGTTTAATTTAACTTTCGTTTAAAGGAAATATTACATACAAATGAGTGCATTTTGTATGTTTTAATTTTGTATGTTAATCATCAATAAATAAATATATTATTAATGTTTATGGATGGTGAGAGAGAGAGAGGGGGAGAGAAAGGCCAAATAATACATAAACGGATTGTGTGAATATATTATTAAATGAAAAAGAGTAAAATGATGTTCATCCATACGTCTGATAGGGGCCCGCCACAGTCATCCAAACAGTAAGTCAAAGCCTCGACTCTTTACTGTTTTTTACCGATCATTAAAAAATTTAATCATAAATTTAAATCAATTGTTAGGAAATAAATAAAAACAGAAGAATATTTCATAAATGTACAGTTTAAGAACTGTAATTTTTCTCTACTATGCACAAGCTAAATTGCAATTTTCCGCTCAAAATCTAAAGTACGTGTTGAATTTCCTTGAAAATAGCGTTTTAGTGAAATAACAAGAGCAACGACACACCACTTTGTGGCTGTTTTGAAGATATGAAAGCATGTTGCACATTACAGCGAACTGCCGAATATTAAACTTTGGGGCAACACTTAAATGCGCACGTACTGGTAGCTTTTAGAAATTACAATTTCTTAGAAGTTATTTGCAAAAGTGATAAAATGATACCTTCTATGTATTTCGGTGAAATTATCATGTTACCGAAATAATGCTCAAAAATATATTGTGATGACTCAAACTCAAAAGCTTTTGTTTCAATTTGACCATTACAGGCACTTTTGTCTTAAAATGTCAAAAAACAAAATGTTGAAGCTACAGTCCCGGTCACAAGGCATAATAACTTGTGAAAGTACTTTAGTTGCCCATTCCAAAGTGTTGATTTATAGTTATTGGAACAATCATTTCTGATTACGGAAGATAAGTTTGTGGATATGTCTTTTATCGTTCAATGCATTCGTGCTGCACCCTAGCCTGCATCATCTCTTCTTAGCAGGCGAGTCAAACACAATAATAAGTAGTATAAAAAAAAACAAATTCAAGTTTTACTTAGGTGTAATAATATATCATTATAATAATAAATCAATCGATCACTTTATATTAAAGGTAGTAAGAAAGAAAAAACATTTATTAGTCGCAAAATTACGAAAAAACATTAAACATGCAAAGCATCACAAGCATTTACAAATACATAGGGACACAATAAAAATAGCTTGCACGTCGTGACTGCGACAGTTAGGTCACCACTCAGCATGATGCTGTGCCATGGGAGCCCACAGCACAGCGCTGGTTATCAATACTAAATATTACTTTTAACCTTATTTTCACATTGTTCTCAAACTGAGAGAACAAAACTTTGCCAAGGTCTGTTCTCAATTAAATTCCCACCTCGCAATTCCTATTCTAACATAACAAAGTCCAAATTAACCGACTTAGTTACCTCTAAACTTCCGAAATACGTGGTTAACTAACCACCAAACAATTTCTCGATTTGTAACGTTAATTCAATCTCTTCTCGCTCACCTTCCCACAACATTCGTTCGTGAACGAATAAACGAGCGACATAGCTTTCTATTTAACGTTGAACATACATTAAAACTTACTCTGTGGTGCATCTCTACTTTATCGTAAGGGGTAGGCTACTTAGAAAGCTGAAGCGGGGTGGGAACTAAGTTTGCGTAGACTATGGACGCTTGCGAAGCACTAATTCATTATCATTGACAGCTTTGTTCTACCTACTGTGGAGTGGATGCAGAATTGTAAAGGCTCTGAAGTAAAGTGAAGAATTGCGAAGACAGAAACACTGAAATTATTTTTTTCTTAGTAAGACTGACAACCAGTCTCACCAAATACTAAAGGAGGGAATAGATTACTCTTACTTAAAATATTGGTGCATCCGGTTAGACTGGAAACCGACCCTAGCAGACAGAGAGAATTTAATCTGAAAATAAATTCTGGGATTCAATAGTTACATATAGGATCATTTTGCGCGTGGGAAGTCATCAAATAAGATCCCAAGCTCTGGTTGGAGCGGGGGGGAGTGCCAGACTTTTACCCATGTTCTTTCTTTTGTCCTTTATGTTCCGGGGCAGCGGTATTTCTATTGAAGCGCGCGTGGAACACATACGCGCTTTCGACACTGCCTATCGCCCCTAGACGGACGGACGGTGAACTAGCTAACCATTGCTCTACGTCCACAGACCCGCATCTACGGTGGCCAGGGGTCTTCTCGTGGCGCCGGACGCCCGGAGTGCTCCCGCGGCGGCTGGGTTGTATTGAGGTTCTCTCCCTTAAACATCCAGCCATCTCCTTCGCTAGCATAACTGCTTCGCAGAAGGAGGTGACCACTTCCCATTCCCTCTCACTCCGGACCATGGACTGAACCAGGGCCGGACGCGACGGATCGCCCCGCGGATCGCCTCTATATTCAGTAATCTGAAAATAAAATCTGGGGTTCAGTAGTAACAGATTCATGAGAAAAAAAGATTGTAGTGCCCTAGTCTTTCAATAAAACCCTCTACCCGCTTGCGGTGGGACAAAGTAATAACATTTTGCATAGTTTTAGCAGCAGCTCCTAAATAGTACAGTTATGCTTTTATTCTCACGTGGGCTAAGTAGAGTTTAGTTGGAAGATATAATTTTGAAGTGAAGCGTACTCTGCTGTATTTTATTTTTGGATGCATTGAAGTTGTGAGTAGTTTTAGATTAGCGTAGTATGTGAGTGGTAAAAAGGTGGCATATAACGTACAGTTACGAGCACACTGTGTATTACATTTTATTTATTTAGTTTATTTTTCATTCATTGTTTTGTTTTAATTGAGTGCACTTATGGTATGTTCCCAATAAATGTATTTTCTTTTTTTCATATTAATCACGCCTCAACGGGGCACAAAGCTAAGTCATAGACAAACCCAATCATAGATAAGCCGGGCCATCCAAGTACCATAATAATATTATCTCCTGCCAGATGTTTGAGCAGCTGACAAAGTTGCAACATGTTATCTGTGCCAATCTCGATAAGTTTCACTCGATATCGCTTAACAATACTGAAACAGATACTAATTTAGTAGCTTATTGTACTAGTTTCAAAAGCTCTATGATATTATTCATTCTATGAATATCTTTACTAATAAAATAACCTCTGACGATCGCTTTTTTTTGGGTTGGGTAATCATCAAATAGCCGGAATAGATTTTGGAGCTTCAAAGAAATTCTAAAGTCGGATACTTCAATAAAGCTAAAGAAAATTGTATTGGATTCTTGTGTCTTGCCTTCTCTCACATTATGCATCACAGACATGGATTTTCAATAAAAAAATCAGAAACAAAATATTAACAACCCAAAGAGCTATGGAACGGAGTATTCTGAACCTAAAACTGAGACACAAAATGAGGAACACAGATATAAGTAAAACCACAAAGCTGATTGATGCCTTGGAACACGGTAGGAAACTA
The DNA here is from genome assembly GCA_905475445.1 of Ochropleura plecta. Classification (NCBI taxonomy): domain Eukaryota; kingdom Metazoa; phylum Arthropoda; class Insecta; order Lepidoptera; family Noctuidae; genus Ochropleura; species Ochropleura plecta. Next base: position 3,666,321 of record FR997744.1, on the reverse strand, counting down.
AAATGGAAGTGGGCTGGCCATGTTGCTCGTATGAAAGAGAACACTGCACAGGAACACTCCACATACTACCAGCCTTTTTAGCATTTTAGCCGGATTCAGCTGAACACCAGTATTTTACATGGAGCTTGCTTGGCCTTTATACCATACTCATTGCTAAGGCTAGTTGTAAGACTTTAGAACCATCAACTACCGGCACATTGTAACGACTGTCAAGATCTACAAATGACAGCCGAGACCAACAGCTTAACGTGCTTTAAGAGGCACGGAGGAATTTCGGTATGTAGTGGGCTAAAAAACGATAGGCCCAGTTTAGCGAAATGTAACTAGTGAAAATGTAATAACTTCTACAGATGGGGTCGGATTGGTTTAAGATCGCAAAACCCAAGCCCCAAGTTTAAAAGCTTAAGTATAGCATGTTACGATATAAAACCTCTTTCCCCCGTCCATCCATTACTCTCATATTTCCACAGAATGTACCGAAAATAGCTCTCACATATTTCAACAACTTTTTTAATAAAGCATTCACATACGATTGGCATAAAGCCTGGGATGCTGCATCTCTTGAATGTGAAGCAAACATGCTGACGTGAAAACTTTTCTACAACTGCTCTTTTATGTATTTTCGCCCGTTGAGCACTTGTTGGTATTTCAATGAAAACTAAATGATTTTGTTTCAACTTCGGATGTTAGTACGCAGATGAGAGCATGTTTAAAATACTGTGATGTAGAATGTAAAGAGATAAAATGCCTGTAATCCCAGATGGGGTAGGTAGAGCTATACCGAGTAGTACACCAATATTTCGCAAGTTATGTTTTTAGTCCCATGTGATGGAGGCGCCTTTGCTATCATCTGGGCACAATTACAAACTCTGGGGGCGCCATTGCTATCATCCGGGCACAATTACAAACTCTGGGGGCGCCATTGCTATCATCCGGGCACAATTACAAACTCTGGGGGCGCCATTGCTAACATCCGGGCACAATTACAAACTCTGGGGGTGCCATTGCTATCATCCGGGCACAATTCCAGACTCTGGAGTCGCCACTGAGAAATTCCTGTTGGAAAAATCCAATAACACCGCCGAACCTCAATAGACGCGCTTACGACCAATCGGCCAACTAGTCAGGCAGAACCGTCCGTTTCGGTTACATCCAAGCTTTACACTGATTAAAAGTAGATTTCCTATGTAGTAATATAACGTCATACCGCGCGATTAAAGAATCGCTGAAGATATCGTACACTTAGATCTAATCTGAGACAACTCAAAAAAGGTAATAGCTGTTACCGTTTAGATTGTACAATGCCACTATGTTAATTGTGTAATGTGGGATAGTTGCATAATTATGATCACCGAGCAATCGAATGTAAGGGTAACTAAAAATTCACGAAATTTGATTGGTGTAGATACTATATTCTAGATATAGTTTTGTTAAAATGTCATAGGGTACGCAGGCACCTATTATTCTCCGGGTTGTTACTGAGAAATTCCAGATGAATAAATCCAATAACGCTTTGACCTACCTGGGTATTATTATTTAGTATATTATCTTTTTGGGGATGTGAAATCAAGATATAACTTCCCCCAATTTGGCCGGAGGTTGGGGGAGTGTCAGCGTTTTATTGACTAAAACCCATTCAGGATCTTTCCCCTTTGTGTTCGGGGGCCACGGTATCTCATTCGAACAACCCGCAACCTCGGACCTTATGCCTTGCAGTACCATTTGTGGCCACTACACCACCGAGGCAGCTTACTATAGTTAAGTGCCTGAACTGCAGAGCAGCCATTTTGATCAGGAAAACGAAAATAACAAAGCAGACGAGAAATATACCGTGAAAAACTGACCCGTACTTCAATACAGTCTCAAAATAGTTTCATGTGTAAGTATTTTTAGGTTCGTTCCGAATCGGAAAACCATTGGAAGTATCGTTAACTTCACTCGAACAAATTGAACAGTGAATTCGGAAAACGCTTTGCTGAGCGCAGCGTTTAACTAACTAGGAACATTTTTGTTTGTATTGTAGTAGTTACTATTGAGTAGTTGTATTTTTTTTGTAACTGGCCAACTAGGCATGTACTGGGTACCCTTTCAGGGATTACATGTGTGGTATTAATATTTTTTTTTCGTTAACCTTAATAATCAGTATTAATAATTTAATTTAAGTATTTCTATTTGTGTTAATGCGTGTTGCAATTGTAATCTCTGCAATTCCAAACTTTAGTATTAATTCTGACAGAATATTATTGAAATTGAAAATTAATTTAAATGTATTCTTGCTAATTTAAGCTTTATTAAATAATGTATTTATATGTCGCATGACTGTGTACCTTCTCGATAATGTCTAAGCTGAGGATTTTTTTCATTTTATTACCTGTAGTTGAGTCTAGATTGCAGGATAATGTATTATGCAATTTTAATTTTGTCAAAGTTAATTTGTAATGTAACTCGTTGGTAATCCTAAAATAAATAAATTAAAAAGACCTATAGATTTAAATAAACCAAATAGAAAACCTTGTAAATTCTCATAGAGATTTGCAGCTTAGCAAGGTTTGAAATAAATGGATTTTTTTACATTTTCTAATTTCTACTTTAAAATAATAGAAATCTATTAAATTCCAAATCTTTTAATCCTAATTACACGCTGAGAGTGGTGGTAATTTAATAATATCCAGCCTTATGAGCTGACTGGAAGGAAAACCTGAATGACACTCGCACCAGGAAAACATTGCTCAGAGAGAAGTGATTATGGCTTGCAAGGATCATTATAGATAATTTCCTTCAGAGAACGTAGTTAAACATAACATTATACCCGCCATGCCATGGGGGCTACAAAAAAATCTTGATGGTTAATACTAGCGAAACTTATATATTTTTTTAAATACAATATTTCATAAAACTATTTGCTCAAACACAATTTCTTTCAAAAAGTTCAATACTCTTTGGTGCATGGGAAGTGTGTGAACCTATTAATTATCAGCCAATTTCATAAATATATCACGAACATAATACGTAGTTTAGGAACAATCGGTAATGGGTATAAATTAGTAGGCTGCAAACAAAGGAAGCCGGCGGCTTTCAAACTTGCACTACAGCCTCTCGATGCAAGTTTAATACCCGTGACACACACACCGCAACAACAAACAACTTCAAAGTATGTAGTTCAGTGAGTGGAGGGGTGGGAGCTGGCTTTAAGTTAACTGGAATTAGTATGAGGTATCAGAAGTGGCTTTCTTCTACTAACTATAACAATTATGAGTAGAAGTAGCTCAGTGGTAGCGGCCCCGATATACAAGCTGGCCTTTTTTTTGAAGTGGGAAATCATCAAATAGCTTCCCCCGCTCTGCGCGGAGCGGGAGGGAGTGTCAGACTCCTACTGACTAAAACCCACCCATGTTCCTAGGGCAATAGAAGGCTATTGCCCTTTACGTTCCGGGGCCGCGGTATCTCTTTCGAACAACCCGCAACTCCGGCAGGCGGAGGCCCTGCCACGTGATGGCTCCTGGCCACCGTGGACGCGTGTCTGTGGACGTGACGATAGGCCGGAGAGAAGCCGCGTGCCTCAAAGAAATGTCAGCAAATCTCATTTGATTTCATTAATAATGATTCCTCAAGTCCTTCTCAAGAATTGACAGACTTGTACTGAATAAAACCCATCCGTGTTTCACTTTTTTTGCTTTTTGTGTTCCGCGGACGCGGTATCTCTTTCGAACCAACCCGTGGCTCCTGCAGGCAGAGGCCCTGACGTACCCTTCAAATTTGCTGACATCTAACTTCACCAATAAAGCTTCGAAAGAAAAGAAATTATTGATGAGAGATTCCATTCGGCAAACATTTGTTTCATTAATAATTAACTAACAAAGATTCCCGCACCCTCCGTCCGTATGTTTTCATATGCAATGAATCTTCTATTCGGCGCAGTATAGTAGCGGATGTAATGCACTCGTGAGTTCTGGTTCAAGTCTCTCACGTTTAAGATCCGGATCAGTTAAACTGCGCGTTAAACTCGCCGGGTAAGTGTTTTACAATAGAACTCGTGATACGCTGCTAAGTACCTGTACTGAAGTTTGAAGATAGTTGCGGATAAAGCAGGCTTTTAGAGATATAAATTATTTGAACTTCTACAAATGGCTATGATTAAAACGTTGGAGATAGATAGGTAGATTTATTTTCGTTGGATCCCAGTTTTTGATCCCATTTTTTAGGTATTAACGATGGGTCCCATTTGATATTACCATTGAATCCCATTTTATGACAACATGTGTACATTTCAGAAGAAAAGTGATTTACTTTTATTAAATACTAGCTTTCGCCCGCGGCTTCGCTCGCGTTAAATTCGGTATAACACACCAAGCAGACCTGCAATTTTTGCTCTTGCGCCTGATTGATTTGTAATAGCAACGCTAAGTTTTCCCTTTTCTTCCCTCGTTCTCCCTCATATCCCACTTTTTTTAAATAATAATTAGCCTATGTCCGTCTCCTGGTTCCCAACTATCTCTGTACCAAAATTCATCAAAATCGGTTCAGCCATTAAAGCGTGAAGAGGTAACAAACAAACAAACAAACAAACAAACTCACTTTCGCTTTTATAATATTAGTAAGGATTTCAAAAACACCGTGTGTGTATTTTGGATTTTTTAGGATTGTTGCCACTGGGGAATAAATGAGACAAATGATGTACTCCAAATAGTACTAGACTGGCATGAGTTAAAAATGATCAGGTTTATTTGTGATGTTTATAAATAAATAAATATGAACGCCTTCAAAACAAGCGCCTCTAAGCTCAAAAAAAAATACTGCCGTCATAATTTTTCCATATTTTTTTTTATATAATGTGGCCGTTTCTGGCACACAGGTCACAGTTTTAACCTAACCTTTTTTTTGTAAATAAGTAATTATCCTAATCTAAATAGTTCAGTTCCGGGTAAACAACTAAAAACAATCTCTTTTTTCTATAAATGCAAGTCGTTTGTGGCACTCGCCGGCCGCTGCCGCGGCACCGCTCGCTCCGCTCGCTCGGCTCGTGCGTAGGAGGTCACAGTTTTAACCTAACCAAACCTAGTTCCCGGTTCCTATAATTTGTTTGGGTAATGAATTTTTTCGGAAAAACGGCAGGCACCCGTTATTCTAACATAACCTATCCTACCATACCCAAATTTCATCCAAATCAGTCTAGAAGTTTGAGCGTGTTGGAATAACAAACATACATACAAAATTTCGCCTTAAAATATTATTGTGATTTTGTTGTTGGATGTACCCGCATTCAGATGTTTTTAAACATCTGGGATCCAACGGAAATAGTTTTTGGGATTCAGTGGCAATAAAACGTATTTTTTTAGTATTTTTCAAATTTGGGATTCAACGGAAATATTTAATAATGTTTTGTGGGATCCAACGCCAAAAATATTAAAGTGGGATCAAAAACTGGGATCCAACGAAAATAAGCGGATAGGTATAGTATTTTTTGCAAAGTTAAAGAAAAGACAAGGTCAACTCAAAATCAAAGCATTTATTTCAATTAGACCGTTACAGACACTTTTGAATAACATAAAAACAAAAAAGTTGCTGCTACAGTCTCAGTCACAAGACATAATAACTTGTGAAAGTACTGTAGTTGCCCATTCCAAAGCGTAGATCTCAATAGAGAAGAATGGGCAAGAACTTCCATGGACAGTCATTAAAATCATAACATTTTTACAAAATCATGGATACGTCATTTATATTGAGATTATACATATATGTGAGAACGATGTAGAAAAACAAGTAGGTACACTAACAGCGTCCAAAATAAAACCAAAAACAAGAGTTAATTAAAATAAAACGTGGCAGCTAAAAGATGACCAGGCACGGCTGAAAGCACCCGTTCACGAACATTGGGCATGGTTCAGCCCCATTCACTCCACTCCATTCTTAAAGCTGAGCTCAGAACACTTTTTAGTTACATATCATCAATTGAGTTTGTACGTAAGTTTCTTGTATTCATCATCTACACTACATTAAAAGAAAAACTCAAAAGTGGAAAATTGCTTTACGGAGGTCGGGGACTTTTTTGGAAGACAGTTTTTTCTTTGGGTGGGAAGTCATCAAATAACTTCATCCTTATATTTTTGCCTTTTGTGTTTCGGGCCAGCGGTCTCTTTTTCGATAAACCCGCAACCCCGGCAGGCAGTGGCCCTGACAGGCCTTAACCAAACATGCTTTTAATTTATAAAGGAGTGGATTGCAGCATGCCATTACTATGTGGAGTTCAGTAATGCTTGATGAGAACTTCAACCATCTTATCGTGTAAAGAAATACCACCTGTTCACACGAACGGCACGATGTCGGCGCGTAACAATAAAAATCAAGTCGTAAAGCCTAGTACATACGAGCTGCGGTCACCTTTATTAGCAGTAGAGGTACTAAGGGTGACTTGCCAACATAAGCTATGCTGTGAAGAGCGAGTCAATATTGCTAAGAGAGTGAGAACTCAAACTTAAAGCATTTATTTGAAATTAAACAATTACAGGTAGGTACTTTCGAATGTCATAAAAACAAAAAACGATGCTGCTACAGCCCCAGTCACATAACAGACATAGTAACTTGTGTGAGTACTGTAGTTGCCCATTCCAAAGCATAGTTCTCTTTGGAAAAGTATGGCCAAGAAACTCCATAAGAAACTAAAAATAAATAAAGCATTGCCACGGTAACGTCACACCACACTGTTCAACGCGAAATAGAAAGGCGAAACGAAAATAACTGGTTCGCTTTCTACAACATTATTTTTAGTATTATAATATGCGAAACCTGAATATAGTTTGTTCAAAATAAGTAACTGAATCGATTCCAATATTTTTTACACCATGTTATATTTTGTCCCAAAAATATTAATAAAAGGTTACGAGTTGGCACATCGTAGCATATCTTGATGTTTATGCCACCCTAGTACATAGGTTTGACCTGAAGTTGTTTATAATAATAGGATAGCACTGCACATCGTAGCATATCTTGATGTTTATGCCACCCTAGTACACAGGTTTGACCTGTAGTTGCTTATAATAATAGGATAGCACTGCACATCGTAGCATATCTTGATGTTTATGCCACCCTAGTACATAGGTTTGACCTGAAGTTGTTTATAATAATAGGATAGCACTGCACATCGTAGCATATCTTGATGTTTATGCCACCCTAGTACACAGGTTTGACCTGTAGTTGCTTATAATAATAGGATAGCACTGCACATCGTAGCATATCTTGATGTTTATGCCACCCTAGTACATAGGTTTGACCTGAAGTTGCTTATATTAGCCTGCCTACCTACAGTTGTAAATAGGGTCGTTGCATGCAAACTCACCGTCTCACTCGTGTTACATCGTAAAATCCTTATGCAAACGATACAATGTTGTAGTGTTGGGGAAAAGTTTTGTTGTAGAATAGTAAATTGTGGTTGTTGTGGGAAAACTTATATTATGGAAACTTGTTAGTAGTTTGGGGTGGTTATAATAATTATTGGCAAAATGTGGGTAAATTATTGGGTACACCTCCGTCTTCCCTAAGGAGATACAGGTGTGATAATTTGTTATTTTTAAACTCAGTCAATGAAAAATCTAAATATACAGCCAATAATCGTATTAATGTTCACCTCACCACTTCTCTTTGATCCCTCGCATCTCCGTTCTATTTAACACCGCAACTTAAACCTAGGTCTCGTTTACTTACAAATCCACGCTGTAATCAGTAGTGTTAATTGCCTAGCAATAATTAAACGCGTGTACTAAGCCGCACATCGCTAGGATTAGATAGGGTTTACTGCGTTTGATGTATAGCCTGTAAATTGTAGTAGTAATTATGGTTTATATTAATTAGACTATATTTTGTTGAAATAAGTGGGAAATGTTGTACAAACAAACTTTTCTAGAAAATTGAATTATTTGACGACACGGTTAGCGCAGTGGCTGAGAGATCGATCCCCGCACGGAACAAATATTTGTGTGGCCTACAGATAGCTGTTTTGGGACTGGCTGTTTGTGTATGGCAGTTTAAATGTTTGTAAACGCACCCACGATACAGGAGAAATTCCTAGTGTGGGGCAAAGTTTTTATAAGAAAAAAAAAGTAATAGTAGTAGATAAAAAAATTGTATTGAGAATTATTTCATGGAAGTATGTGTATTTGTATAGTAGGTAAACCATATATTTTTTTATCCTGAAAAATCAAGGCTGCTGTTGTGTTATTTGTTTAACTGTCTGAAAAATTTTAACACATTATGCCATACACCTAAACAAATTACTTGCGGAAACGCACTTCGTCCAGACAGCTGTCTCATAGTTTGGCTACAAGAACCTACGAACGCGTAGCAAAGGGCCAGCGCTACGAGAAAGAGTAGCACGCTGCTACGAACGTAGCCCTCGCTACGAAAATGTCAAAATTTGTACCTGCTCGTCTAAAAAATACTGTATTTTACAAAAAATAAAGATTCACAAATATTCTTATCTCACAGAAGCTAGTCAGAATAAACTCTGGAACACAATGGTTGCGTACAGGGTGGCGGTAACGACGTATTATTCTGTCAAATTACTGTCAAACGACCACGGGGCTTTTAAGAAACCTTTCATGTTGATAATATCTGATGTCTAGACGCTGTCTGATGGTAGAACAATAGACTGTAAATACATTAACATTGTTTGTTAGTTGTTTCTAAGGCCAACATTTATAAAGAATTACCTATTTAACCCAGACATGTTCTCTTAACTAACTCTTGTATTGACAGGAGGGTGACAGTGGCGGGAATAATGTTTATAGTGACCTCCTAGTTTTAAACGTTGCCCCACACTAGGAATTTCTCCTGTATCGTGGGTGCGTTTACAAACATTTAAACTAACATACACAAACAGCAAGACCCGGAACAACTATCTGTAGGGCATACAAATATTTGTTCCGTGAGGGGATCGAACCCGCGACACGCGGCGCAACAGTCGATCGCTTAGCCTCTGCGTCAACCGTGCCGTTACGTCGTCGTTTTGGTCTATCATAAGGTATCGTATAACTAGTACATATTTGTGACGAATAAGTAATCTTTCTTTCTCTATCTTGTGGTTAGTGCCTAAGCTGGTTTCAAAGTATTTTTACCAGCCATGGATTGTAAAGAGGATTGACTAGTTTTATTTTGTTCTGAGATCAACTGTAGTAAATTTTTAGAGTCAAAAACATTTCCAAACAAAGATAAATGTTTGAAAAATTCTTTGGGTGATCAATCTTACCAAGATTGTCTTTATTAAATTTCTATTACATATTTTAAATCTAACCGTAAATAAACAACCACTTTGCCAATCCACCAATCCTCACTAAAACCCAATCTATTTTATTACACTCTCTTAAGTAATAACCAGACAAAACTACTAAAATATAACTTATCTTCATACCCCAGCACTTTTTTGCATCACTTTTATCGATAAACCCCGAGTAATACCAACACGTGTCCCATCACTAGCGCTGTAAAGTGTTTACGTTCGTATTTGCAAAATGGCGGCGTTACGACTCGCTACACTCGCAGGAGGGGTAAGCACATAAGTATATGCCACCTGTATCCCTATGGGTAATTTATTTAAATATTTTTAGTAAGCACTAAATCTGTGGATATTTTTGCATTTAGGTTTGAACATCTGCGTCAAACTTATGTTACTTGTAAAAACCTCAAACCGTTTCCTACCTGTTAGAAATTTGTTGGGTTTATTACAACATTGACTTAATAATTATTTACTTAATAATTATTTCAAATATTCGAACATACTGACGGACAACACAGCCTCAAGTCATGATGTTTGAAACTTGAAATGCACAAGATTTTCTTTTTTTGTCGAAGGCTGGAGATTAACTCTTGGGAAGCGCATTCAGGTTTTTAATCCCTCTGTGCTCCTTAGGAACAAAAAGCACTTCATCATCTGCCTAGCCTTTTCCCAACTATGTTGGGGTCGGCTTCCAGTCTAACCGGATGCAGCTGAATATCAGTATTTTACATGGAGCGACTGCCTATCTGACCTCCACAACCCAGTTAGTACTGGGTAATGCGATACCCCTTGGTAAGACTGGTTGTCAGACTTTCGGAACACTGACTACCTGTAACGACTGTCAAAGATCTACAAATGACAGCTGGGACCAACGGCTTAACGTGCTTTCCGAGGCACGGAGGAAACTCGGTATGTAACGGGTGGTCACCCATCCACAGACCAACCTAGGCAAGCGTGGCTTAACCTAAAGATCGACCCGAGCGGCTACTATTATTTAGCCACGAGAACAAAAAGCACTTAAAGATGGAAAATAAATTTACCTCCGGAAGTCGGTGACTGTTGTTTGATTAATACATTGTTTGGCCACCGAATTCCGTTTTCCAGTTTTTTATTTCAGCCTTTTTTAGTTGTGAAATAACGGTATGTCACTCAAATTCTTATCGAGTATTCATTTTCCATTGCTACTATGAGATATTAGCATATAATGCATATACATTAATTGAAAAAATATGTATAAAAGATGACTAGCTGACGCCCGCGGCTTTGCCCGTGTGATATCGAAAAAAAATAATCCTATGTGTTATTCCAGGCTATAATCTACCTTTGTGCCAAATTTCATCAAGATCTGTTCAGCCGTTTTGACGTGAAAGAGTAACAAACATCCATACATCCATCCTCACAAACATTCGCATTTATAATATTAGGTAGGAAGGATAAGTCAGAAACTACCGTAAAAAATGTAGTTAAATTAATATGGGACACTTTCAGGAGTTTACCCTTTTGATTATAAAAAGAATTTTGAAAATTGGTCCACAATCGACGGAGAAAACGTGTAAAAATATTAAAAAAAAACAATTTGAAAACTTCCTCCTTTTTTAAGCCGTTTAAAAAGAAGCTAATTTGGATAAAATTAGCGGTAGACATCTGATATTAAACACCATAAAAAGATAATGAATATTCATTTCACCATCATACTTCAATTAGCAATTCTTGAACAGTAATAAATTAAAACCACTTATACAGTAAAATGGGGTTGTAAAAAATATTCATTTTATACAATAAAATTCCAATTGCAAATGAATTATTCTGAACAAGACATTAAATAAACTCTAAGAGAAGATTTGATCGTCGAAAGTCAAATAAGTTTCTAATGAATTAATCATTATTTAGGAATTGTTTGTCCCAAGTTCGCAATAAGAACTTCATCATCTGCCTAGCCTTTTCTCAACGTTGTTGGGGTCGGCTTCCAGTCTAACCGGATGCAGCTGAGTACCAGTATTTTACATGAAGTGACTGGCGTCCACAACCCAGTCAGTACTGAGTAATACTATACCGTTTGGTAAGACTGGTTGTCAGACTTTCGGGATAGTGACTACCTGTAATGTCTGTCAAAAATCTAGTTATGACAGCCCGGACCAACAGATTAACGTGCCTTCCGAGGCCCGGAGGAAACTCGGTATGTAACGGGTGATCACCCATACACTGACCAACTTAGGCATACGTAACCTGAATATTTTCCCGTATGGCTGTTGTTTAGTCTCGAGAACCTCGCGCAATTGCGTTGTAGAAATTTATATCATTTTCATTTATCTTCGTATTAGCGGCTGCGATATCTTAGTGTCTTTGTAACCCCTAATATACTTCTTCCTGTCTTTCATTCACATTTTCTTTAATATTAAAAAAGTGAAGCTTTTTTCCCAAGTCGATGTTCACAAAACACTACCAGACTGTACCTCCCACATTCCAGACACATGAATCTTTACTTAGACGTCCGAAGTTTCATAAAAAGATCCTGAAGATCCGCGCCTTGGGAGTTCAGGGAATAAGTGAGAGAGTAAAGTCGTTAGCTGGCTCCCGCGGGACATTGCCTGACTTGCGGCGATGTGACCACTGTGTGTGTATCTTCCAAGAGTGTGGTCCAAGGTTGTGCTTAAGTTCCAGCGGGTTATGTTTTCCTGGTACCTTGGAATGAGCAGATGAACAAGATCGAGGTTTTTCGTTTTGTTTTATTTATTACATTAGGTGATAAATGAGTCTGTTCGTTACCATTTTATTTTTATCTATTGTTGTTGTTCTTGTAATATTTACATAATACGGGATTTTATATTTCAGGACATATTAATCTAGGCCATTGCAGTGTGCGTGTCTCCGTGTAAATATAGCAACTGCTTTTATATTAAGAAACTTTGTGGAAAAATAATCTATAAATATTACCGTATATGTGTACACCTTTGCAATCAAGAACGTAACATGTTTATTGAAAAAATATAGACGTAATGCAAATTCATGCTATTATTTATAGTACTACTACTACTATTTGACGACACTGTTGTGCAGTAGCTGAGCAATCGACTGCTACGCCGCGTGTCGCAAATTCGATCCTCGCACGGAACATAATTATATTGGTAGGATCTACAGGTAGTTGTTTTGGGTCTGGCTGTTTGTGTATATGAGTTTAAATGTTTGTAAACGCACCCACGATACAGGAGAATTCCTGATGTAGGCTGAACAAACTACGAAAGAACTAACGAAGTCTGAATAAACTACGGATTCTTTTCCAATTGTTATTGCTAGATTGATATCATTTTTATAGAATTCATCGGAAAATTCGCTTGCTTCCTTAACATGCACCCCCATCAAAACTTTATCATGTCACGGATGCACGTATGTGTGTATATCGTGGGTAGTCTTTCGATTCCGAGAACCCATATTTACCAGGCAAACATAATTACGTAAGATATTCAGATTAAGTTGGACTTGTATACAACTTGAACGGGGGAACTTTGGGGAACAAAATGTACTGTTTATAGGGGGACAAGTTTGAGTAGGAGGGAGTTGATGCTTCTTCTAATTAACAAAAGTATTTGTTGAACAAGAAAATAGTACAATTTTTCAAGGTAGTTTTAACTCCGACGAAGGAAGCAAAGTGAATGTTTTTACTTCGCTAAATAAAAAAAAGATTTTGCACTATAAACGGGCTATTTTACCATGGCTCTGTGCAAAACCTACACATAATATTGTGCTATATACTAAATATAAATCCACATCAGCTCAGTGCAGTCCACCCGCTTTAAAAACCAATCAATAAATAAGTGAAACGCGTGACCAGACTATGAACCAACATTTTGTGTTGGCGATTTTCGGATAGTACCAGGGTTGTAGAAGTAAGGAAACATTAGAGCTAGAGGACAAAAGCGTAGTTTTGAACCTTAGAAGTTACATTGCGTTTGTAGTAACAAGTGTATTATTATGCAAACCGTACTTCAATGCCCACGACCCCATTAACCTTTCCTACTTGTTTCTCTTATTTATTCTAGCAACAACCTTTCACACAGAACAAACACCAAAATCCTTAACAATCCTGCTTTTAACGCGAAACAAAAGACGTAACTCGAAATTACAAACAAAGAATTACTGAAACGTAAAAACAAACTTTTATTTCATTACATTTATACAAAAAGGTGTCTGGGTCCCTCTCCCCTTTCACCCTCTCACACACCGTATGGTCCTAACGTTCCTCCCGAAACTTGAAGCAAACGTTAAACGCTAAAGAAACGAACTTTATTAATCAAACTTAACTAATACAGATTTAATGTTACTGCCGCCCTGGTAGGGTCAGCCAGGCCTCTGGGGTTTAATCACTAGATTAAACTCAGTTTAATTGTGTGAGCGACGTCGGGGACCCTAGAACAGCTGTTATGGTGGTGTACTCGGGTATTATGGAAAGTACAGGACAATCAACCACAATCTTAGGAACTGGTATTAGGAGTTGGTTATTAATTCCTGTAAGTACCAATGATATAGTCTACCATGCGACCACATTTTCTTTAAAGAAACGCTAGTTAAAATAGTGAGGAAATAGATCGTTAACTCCAGTAATCTCGACGCGCAGGAAAAATTAACACTCTTTTCAAGTTTGGCATGTACTACCAGGGCTACATAAATGTATCGTACGTTAAACGTCTACAATGACTGAAGTCGATCTTTGATTTTCCCTAAAAGCAAAATTAAATGTGATAAACTAACATTTTTGTATCCTTATTAAGTAAATACGACCCTATGTCTACATGGAAAACCGAGGTAGAGGAAATTGCAAATAAATCGAAGAAAAACAAATGAGAATGGAAAGCAAATATAAAATTACCTACTGAGTTTTGTTGAGTAATTTTGATCATTTTAAGTCAGCAATAGAAACTCAACTTAGATACCAGGGAAGCATGGCGCGCATAAGGTAAAAGAACTTATTAGTAGGTGGACCAAGGTTGCCAATTATAATAAAAAAAAATAATTTGCAATTTTTTTGATTGCAACATATTGGTACCGTCCAGTCGAGAACCGCGTCACTAAATCATTCAACAGTCACTCGGGTTTATCTTTAGGTTAAGCCGCGCTTGCCTAAGTTGGTCTGTGGATGGGTGACCCATAATTACAAAACGAGTTTCCTTTGTGCCCCTCGGAAAGCAACGTAAGTCGTTAGGACCGATGTCATTTGTAGATCATTGATAGTCGTTACAAGTAGTCAGTGATCCGAAAGTCTAATAACCAGTTCTACCAAGGGGTATTGCCCAGTACTAAGTTGTGGAAGTTAGATAGGCATTCGCTCCATATAAAATACTGGTATTCAGCTGCATCTAGTTAGACTTAAGGCCGACCTCAACATAGTTGGGAAAAGTCTAGGCTGATGATGACAGTTAAAACAATGATAAAGTCTCGTTTCTCTATATAAATTATTAGTAGCACTACTAATATTATAAAAGCGAAAGTTTGTGAGGATGAAAGTAAGTATGTTTGTTGCTCTCTCACGAAAAAACTGCTTCATGGAATTTGATGAAACTTCACAATAATATAGCTTACATATCACAATAACACATAGGCTACTTACTATTCATAAAAAAAATTGTACATTATCTAAATTAGGTATAACGATAAGTGTCAAGAAAGTCGGGAAAAATCTGTCATCTGCGAGCTATTCCAGCATGCGCCTCATAAACTGTTGGAGATACACCTGTATCATGTATAATGAGGTAGTTGTTTTAACACGTAACTGGACAACTCATGATTATAGTTTGTTGGATTTGTCTTACCCCTGAGTAGAAGAATAATATAAAACATTGAACAATTTATGAAAATTTAACATAGGTACGTTCTAATAATCATTTTTACAATTTTCTATCAACACGAGTGAACCCGTGGAGCGCAACTAGGCACAAATAAAGTTATATAAAAACGTGCTATTGGCCTCTTCAGTTTTGTATACTGCTAAATAAAAACACCAACAAAAAATGTTTAATTAGTCCTTAATGTTAAGAAAATCTATTTTCAAAGTGCGATGCTCGTTGACCTGGAAAACAGAGACTTGTAGTACCTATTAGGGGCAATTTACATGGCGACTTTTTTGTTGTTGATTGTCGGCCATTTGAGCTTGCAACTTTGTAGTCGCAAACTCAAATGGCCGACAATCGCCGACAATCGAAAATCGCAGTAGAGTAAATTGATGTGCTTATCTACTTGTAAATAACTGATAGTACAAACAGCGTAATATTAAATAATGTACTGTTCCCGACAGCTGTGGACTATTTTGATATTTTCAAATGTTTTAGGGTGTGGACCTCAAAAGGATAAAACGGGATACTTATTGGATCACTTTGTTGTCCGTCTGTCTGTCGAGACGCTTTATCTCAGTAACGTGTCGAGTTATCAAGTTGCAATTTAAAGCATATAGTCAAGTCTGTGGTCGCTCTGTGCTGTGTAAAAATCAACCTTCTAAGTCTACGCAGTCAAAAGATATGGCTGTTTGTGTCGCAAGTTTGTGCGGAACACTCGGTGCGCGACTCTGACTCGTTCTTGGCCGGGTTTATTGGTCTTCCTTTGCTCTCTTGTATTATATATCCACATTCAAACTCAAAATTTTCCTGTGTACATTTGAAATTACTTTTATTAATTTTAACACTAGCTTTTGCCCGCGGCTTCGCTCGCGTTAAATTTGGGAACAAGCAAACAAACAAACTCACTTTCGCTTTTATAATATTAGTAAGGAAGTAAGGATTATCACGATTATTATCTTAAAACCGTATTGCGACTGTGTCTCATTAGAGTCGTGATGTAAATAGCCCCTTAGTGGAGCGGCCAGACGAGCGGAAGTAATGGCTTTATCCTATAAAAACATTTCAGCCTCAGGACCCAACGTTTTTCACTCATTAAATATTTGACGCTCGTTTTTTATTTTTCAATATTTTTAAACCAAACAGAACATATTTTGTTTTGTATACCATACAAGTTTCAATTTACATAAGGTTTTTTTTAGCTTATTTAAAAATGTATAGAAGCAATGAGGAAACTGCTGTGTCAGTGCAAAAAGCAATTACTGGGTAACACGATACCTACCTCTGGTTATCAGACTAAAATAAACCATAACATCATACCTGTAATTTCTAAAGCAGAGGTGTACCTAATAGTATACCCACAGTCCGCTAGTTATGGTATAGCCCCACAGGGCACAAATCCAGACCCCGTGACTTCTACTGAAAAAAATATTCAAATTTAACAACACTCGAATCGAACTTGGGAGCTCATGGTCAGCTGTCGAGCTTGCGACCACAAGATCAATGAGGCAAGCAGATAATTACGTCTTTAATTTTTTTTTATAAAAACGTTTTCCCGCACTAGTGTATATGTATTTCTCCTGTATCGTAGGTGCGTTAACAAACATTTAAACTCACATACATAAACAGCCAGACCCGAATTACTGATCAGAATTACTATGACAAGTACTTTAAGTGCAATCCTGTCCGTGGTTGCGTGGTGTCCGAAAGACATACCGCGGTCCTGGAACAGAACGTTCAAAAAAGGAACATAGATAGGTTTAAGTCAGTAAATATCTGACACTCCCTTTCGCTCCGCCCAGAGTGGAGAAATTATTAAATGATTTCCCATCCCTAAAAAAGTGCAATCAGTCAAAATATATTTTGGTGTATACAATGTTTTTATGTCTTTTTCAAGGAATTACACATTGCCTTCTTACATAATTATATAGGTACACTTAGGTCCGGAGAGGTAACACAAATGTTCAAGTGCTATAAATTTTAAAAGTGCCCTGAAAACGGTCTAATTGAAATAAATTATGCTCTGACGTTTTTCTACTTTATCTGGATTACCAGTTTTAGTACCTACTTGGTACTTAATATTTTAAATTAGTCTCAGAAAATTGGCTCAAGTCAGCTGTCACAAACGAGCATGGACATGGGGTACTGACCTTAATTTCAAAACTGCTTTGAATTTATTACATCCTAGTATTCATATTCGATTTCTGTGCTTTTTGTTGACAAACAGCTTAAACACTACAACAGCTTTATAAGTTCCTAAGAACCGCCGATGCCACCATAAGTAAGCGGTAACCTAAAGATCTGTTTCTTAGTGTCAATTAACATTTTTAAGTTTAATATTTTTTTAGTTAAAAATGAGACATTAATGTTTGCAAGTATTTCTTGTTGATTTTTTTTTTACATTCCGGTACAAGGATTTCAATTTATGAGATGCAAGAATAATCCAACTGGCCAAGTGCGAGTTGGAAACGTGCACCGAGGGTTTCGTACAAACGAGAGACTCGATTTTTTCACAATTCTAAGGGACCACAGACTTGAGTATATGGTTACAATTTCAAGTCGATACCTACATGCATTCCCGAGATAAAGTGTCTTGCCAGACAGACAGACAGATGGACAACAGATCCTATAAGGGCTCCGTTTTTTCCATTTGATGTACGGAACGCGGAACTCTAATAAATAGGTGAGACGGCAGATGATTGAATAAGTTTCAAAGTTTTTACTTTTTCCATAATCTCGGTTATTTAAGAACTATATAAAAAAAACTAGTTACCTTATATGACCAAAAACCATAGCTCCACATTTAAACCGACCTGAAACGTTACCCAATATAGGTGGCTGTACCAATGTGGGTATAATGGACGATTGCTTTTGACAGGTGATTGGCAATCTCGGTATAACCACATTACGTCTAG
This sequence comes from Ochropleura plecta, assembly GCA_905475445.1. Taxonomy (NCBI): domain Eukaryota; kingdom Metazoa; phylum Arthropoda; class Insecta; order Lepidoptera; family Noctuidae; genus Ochropleura; species Ochropleura plecta. The sequence goes on along the minus strand of FR997744.1, from coordinate 3,648,319 downwards.
GGCATGCAATACCGGTTTCCCGGTTTTCATTTTTACCGGTAAACCGCCCATTTTCGCGATTATTAAATTACCGGTAAAAAATATATGTAACCGGTAATTTACCGGTTTTTAATAAATTTAATTTTAAGTTCATTTTGATTTTATACGATTTGTTTAAAATATTATCGAGAATGTACGTTGAAAGTTTCCGTGGAAGTTGGGTAGGCCTTTAGTGTGGGACGCAACGTGCGTCGATACTCTTGCGCCATCCCATCTTCCTAGCTCTTCGTGCTGCGCTGGCGCTGCTGCTGCGGCTGCAGAGAACCTCAAGCGGCGTAAATATAGTAACCTTATTGGTAACTATATTTTCGAGCCGTTTGGGGTTGAAACTCTGGGACCGTGGGGTCCTTGTGCTCACAGCCTGTTTAAGGAAATATCAAAACGTTTGGTTGACACTTCCCGTGACCCAAGGGCTGGCTTTTACTTTGGCCAGAGGCTTAGCGTTGCCATACAACGTGGCAACGCGGCCAGTCTCTTGGGGACGTTGCCAACTGATAGCGTTGAGGACGAATATTTTGACGCTATTTTTTAATTTATTTGTAAGTTATTTAGTATGTTTAATATAATGTACGTTGAAAGTTAACTTGAGTTTATGTGATCAATGACATTGTGATTGTTGTTTATATTATAAAGGAAACGTTGTAGCTGATTGAAAGTTAATTTGAGTTTATCTAATAAATTGTTCAGTACAAATACTGCGGAAAATATTAAGTTGAAAATTAAGACTACTAAAATTGGCAGCTTACATACTGATTGTTTTTTATTTGAAAAACCTTTAAAATTTGATTGTTTGTTAACATGTGATAATGAAAATTGATTAAATTATAAATGTGCTACATTTACCCTTGACTGCGCCAAAAGCGATTATTCCCGATGTCCACCACTTGTCTGGCCACCACTGGGGGACAGCGAGACAACTTAAAACATTATTCTCGTTGTCCACCACTGGGGGACAGCGTCACAACTTTGTAAATTATTTCCATTCGCCACCACTGGTGGACAGCGACACGGATTTTTTAACATTCCCTATGGCCGCCGTTGGGGGACAATGGCAAAACTCTTTTGATACGATTCCCACTGGCCATCAGTTTAAATTGTTTTATCTAGAGACCGGTAAACGATAGCTTAATATACTTACGGATTTGATTTTTAGCAGGGCTAAGGGTAAGACTAATTTAAATATTTATAAATTATATGGTAGGTAAATACACAATAACATTTAATAAAAGTTGATTCAAGAATATGACTTTATTCTTAAATCAACTTTTATTAAATGGTTCACTCAAATATTAAAAAATGATCCTACTACTTAGTATTATATAATATAGCTTTGATTGCTTATGCAATCTGGACTTTAGGGCACCCCGACTCGGATAGGTTAGGTTAGAAGGGGATGGCGGGGTCGTGTGAGCGAGCGAAGCGAGCGAATAGACCCCGCTATCCCCTTCGTGGTTATTTTTTTATAAACCACCCAGAAGTAGTAGCCCCGCGAAGCTAGCCTAACTCAAATGGCACTTAACCAAACCTTAAAATATTCTATGTATGGTCGAGGGTGGGCTTATGGCTGGTTACGGGAGCGACGAGTGCACTAATGACGTAGTTATAATGACGCATGCTGCGTTTGCGCAAGTAGAAGTAAGAGTTTTGCCATTGTCCCCCAACGGCGGCCATGGAATGTTAAAAAATCCGTGTCGCTGTCCACCAGTGGTGGCGAATGGAAATAATTTACAAAGTTGTGACGCTGTCCCCCAGTGGTGGACAACGAGAATAATGTTTTAAGTTGTCTCGCTGTCCCCCAGTGGTGGCCAGACAAGTGGTGGACATCGGGAATAATCGCGCCAAAAGACATGTCACGTTTTTAAAATTTGTGTTCCTATGCTCATTTTAAGCAATAATATAAACATGTTTACCACCGTATACCTTGTATATATATTTATTTTTTGCTTTAAGACTACCCAATCATATTGTTATTAAATCACATTGAAAAATACAAAAATTACCGTTTTACCGGTTTACCGGTAAAAATATTTCAATTACCGTTTTTTTTACCGGTAATTTATTTTTACGGTAATTGCATGCCCTAATTACGTCACTGGCAAGTCACGGGTGAATTCTGTGTGTAACCATTCTGTGGAACTTGTACATGGTATCCAGATGATTAGGTGAACTAATTTTTAATAGTGTAAATTTTTGATACTAGGCAAGCAGGAAAGCCATTGACCTTTTATTGCACAGAGAAATAACAAAATCGGTCAATTTAACAATCAATCGGACAACACACCCAAGATTTCGGAGCACCAATAATGTTTTAAAAATATTTACAACTAGCTTTTGCCCGCGCCTTCGCTCGCGTTAAATTCAGGGTAAAACAGTTCCCCTTGCCTGATTTGCAGATACCTATTAAATGTAGTTTTTGCAATATCAATGCTAAGTTTTCCCTTTTGTTCCCTCTTTCTCCCTCATATCTCACTTTTTTAGCCTATGTCCGTCTCCAGGGTCCTAATCGGTTTAGCCATTAAGACGTAAAGACGTAACAAACAAACAAACTCACTTTCGCTTTTATAATATTAGTAAGGATTATTGATACATTTTAACACTCGATTACGAAATTTTGAAGGATTGAGAGTAAGGATGGCCAAAAAAAGAAAGATGGTTTATGTAAAAAAATATCTTAAGGCGAAAGGAGTAAATGATGTTGTGGCGTCGGACAGGGGACAATGGAAAACGAAAACGTGTTGCGCCGACCCCAAATAGAATGGGACAAGAGCAGGAAGATAATGACTAGAGCAAAAAAATATGTTTTTATGTATTTCGTTAATGAAAGAAAGAATAAACTTTATTTCGGGTGGCATGGACTCATAGAAACCTTAAACTAGTACAATAAACACAGACATACACTACATCATCAAAATAAAATTACTGTTGCAGTTTCCCATAATCTCAAAAACAAAACATCTTTTACTCAAACCATTTGTCTTTAAAAGTTCTTCTTACGTTCTAAAAACCATTTTTTTTCTCAGTTTGTTCCTTATAATTTTTAATAGTCCTTTTTAGCCTCTGGCCACGAAACCCTTAAAATGTTTTGACACAATCGTTAGCTGCGTTTTGGCCAATTCCAAAACATTTAGTTTTCACACATTTTGTAGAAATTTGATCCAATCCTGGAATTAAATACCTACGCAAACAAACAACATATACCTAAGTTTCAAGTTTATTTATTATAAACCGTTTCTATATGTAAGCACTAATGCAAAACAGTAACTGAAATACGTATTATTATTCCCTTCCTGTTAACATACTGTTTAGATATGTGTCTACGTACATAATAACTGACTTTATTAACGTAATAGTCTTATTCCCACATGATAGGTGTTACTCTCGCAGTTCGTAGATAGACACAATATAACATTAACAATACCTCAGTGCAAAATGCTGGACCCCTGTGAATCACCACCGTATATGACACATAAGTCACAAAAGATATACATCCCACGAACAAAACTACACCTTATAGTAAAAGAAAATAAGTAGCATTTTGAAGTATTCGGTCGCATCCAACTAAATAACTAAAACGATCCGAATCAAGACGAAGAAGGTCAAAACTGCGACGGAAATTAGACGAATAGGTCTTTATTGCTACAGTGTGAAGAGTACGTACATGCAGACGCGCTGCACCGGGGGGTTGAAACAACCCTCCGACTTCCAAAAACGTTCAGTCTACGCCAGTCCGGAGGGCCGAACGGACGCTTCGCGCGCGCTCATCAATTTTCCGAACTTTCAATTCCATAATTTAAAAAAGTGTTCTTTTTTTACTTTTTTATTTCGAGGACGATCGCCGGCGGTACTCAGGTAAGTGCAGTTTAATATTCATAATTCTCCAAGGAGGATGTGTCCGAACAATCAAACGATTCCTTTTTTCTTGTTTTACGACTGAACTTCGGTAGTTAATCCAACGTTTTTCCGTCGGGAGGGCTTATTAAAAAAGTTAAAGTTTAGGCGGTATATTTAAAAAGTCATTGGAGAGTATTTAAAACGGTTTGGCCAGGAGAATTCTTAATTTTATGGTTGGCATTTTAATTTTGAAGGGACATAATTTGCCTGCATTCTTTTACTTTACAGTTGATTTGGGTAACTGATTAGTTACCGTGTTTTTTACATTTTCTTCTTAGCCAATTAGCAGATACTTGTGGTACAACCACATTTGACTTTTGTTATCAAGTATCGATTTTCTTTTTGAAGATCAGCTACAGAAAAGTGTTAGTTTATTTCGGTTCAGCGAAAGAGGAATTTTTTATCACCGCTGTTGCTCACTGTGAATTTGAGACTTAAAATAATTAAATTTAGGTTTCATTGATGTTTTCTTTCATCATGAGTCCCGCTTTCAACTTGGAATGTACTTCTAGCATTTCTACTTGCCTGGTAGCTGGCAAAAGTTTGGAAAATCATCTCATCAGAAAGGTTTTCATCAAAACGTAATTACTCAAAGTAATTTATCTTCTTAATACCAGCAATTTATACGGCTGACACATTTCGCACCTAATTTGTATTAAGATAACTAATGTGGTATCACCGCAAATAAATTAAATAACGGTTCGCAATCCACGCACGCGGATAATTGGGTACTTCACCCTAATAACCAAAAAAACTGACGGTCTCCCTGTAGCCTGAAATATTGCTGTAATATTGCTTACAGATAAACATTACACACTTAATTGCTGTTAAAAATAATATTTATAACTTTCTTTAAATATTAAACAGCGTAAATGTGTTCGTATTTTTCCTCCTCATAAACGGCTTCATTTTGATGAATGTGTTTTGGATTGGGTTCACCTGAATGTTGAACGTTCAGTTGTTGGTGGCGCTGTTACATAGACAAGGAACAGGACAATGTTTATCGGGCTAGCTAGTCATAATAGAGTTAAGCGTTACTCTACAAGGCAGGTGTTCGTAATATTTTGAATATAAAGTATTTACGATGTTTGGTACATTTGCTAACCACTAGTGATCAAAATTAACATTGCTATTTGTATTCTACATTTAATAAGACCCTTATGCCACACCGCCTGATATCGGGTGAGCCGTCGAGGACTTTGTCGACGGAGCGCCGCGCGGAGAGTCGGTGAACGCCGCTCATCCGCGCGGATGGTCGGTGTTCGTGTGTTAGGTGCAATGGATTTCACACAAGCCAATGTGATGCAAGATCCGCTTCGTTTCACGTGAGAATCACACATAATATACTTAGTCAAGTATATATGTCTAAGTATGTATATCAGCTCTAGGCAGGAGATGGAGCAAACGCCTATCTGACCTCCACAACCCAGTTAGTACTGGGTAATACGATACGTCTTGACGACTACCTGTAATGACTGTCAAAGATCTACAAATGACAGCCGGGACCGACAACTTAACGTGCTTTCCGAGGCACGGAGAGAACTGGGTATGTAATGGATGGTCACCCATCCACAGACCAACCTAGGCAAGCGCGGCTTAATCTAAAGATTGACCTGAGCGGCTACTATTATTTAACCACGAGACCAACCAACCAAGAGACCTCAAGAGGCGACATAGCAATGATACAATACATTTTTACATTACGATACCTATATCTGAAAGACTACCTATATCGATACATTCATGAACCTGATCGTAGTTTATTTATAGATAGTATCAATCGAAAGACTTTATATCAATATAGAACGGAGGGCAATAAACTAAACAAACAGTTATAAGAGTTTTCTTGTAAATATTGCTACGATTAGGATTACGTAAAGACGTGTTTACACTTAACGTTTTTACATAAGGAAAATCTCTACATTCGATTTCAAGAGGTTAATGGAAGGATGATGTTTAGAAGTTACCTTAAAACATTTCTATTTTCTAATTAACTTATTTCAATTTCGTTTATTACTTTTTTCACATTTAGTTGCATATTTCCTATAAAAACAAAAAATAATAATACAAAAAATAGTTGCCCACCGGTTTCGAGTGTAGGGTTCAAGTTTCGGTGGCGATCAGGGCTCAGAGAAAGGAACCTCTTAACAATACGAGCCGTGTCCAAAAGAACCGTTTTCTGTATCTTTCTGAATTGACTTATTATTTTAAGCAGAATAAAATTACTTACCATTTTACTGACACGAGAATTCTGAACCATTATTTCTTGTATCAACTGCCTTGTTGGTGCTAGTGGTCGCTTGAGGTCTTTTTTTTCCTCCCGGTCCGCCCAGACTGTCAGACTTTTACTGACCAAAACCCACTTATGTTCCTTCTATCGCCCTTTACGTTCCGGGGCTGCAGTATCTCTTTCGAACAACCCGCAACCCCGGCAGGCGGTGGCCCTGGCAGGCCCCTGTGCTTTGCTGACATCTCTTTGAGGCGAGCGTGGAACACTAACGCGCCGTCAACACGGCCGGTCGTCAATAGACGGACGGGCAGTGAGCTACCTATTACTCACCGTCCACAGGCCCTCGCTTGAGTTTGATTTCCAGGTAGGGCTAAGTGTCATTAAGTTTTTCCGTCAGAAGTTTTTCAATATCCATGGTTTCTGGATTTGTGGTCGGTTGATAGCAATAATCTGGCCCCTATAAAATGGGACTTAAATATTATATAACTGGCGAGCAAAGCAGAGGGGCCTGCCAGGGCCTCTGCCTGCCGGGGTTGCGGGTGGTTCGAATGAGATACCGCGGCCCCGGAACGTAAAGGGCAATAGAAGGAACATGGGTGGGTATCAGTCAGCACAAGTCTGACACACCCCGCCGCTCCGCCCAGAGCGGGGCAAATTATTTGATGATTTCCCACCCGAAAAAATAAATAAATATATAACTGGCGAAATCTACGTTTACTATTAGATACAGTTAGAGTATGTTTTATAGATATCTTCAACGCAAAGTAACAAAGGAATATAATATTCTATTCCGCCTCCCTCGAGGAACGCTTAATCTTAAGAAAGAGCCTTCTTTGATACAGTTGCGTTGTGATTGAGTCGTAAAAAACTTAAGTTTATTATGCCAGACTAGTTTCTGTCAGCGGATTTGCTCAGGTGGGATTTGAGACAGATTATGTCGAAAAAAGACGGGTACGTAATCGTAGAACATTCCTAGGGGACACTTTAGTCTTTGAAATAGGTGTAGCTCCAAGATTACAACAGTTTTCTTTTATGTAACTGACGAAAATTTCGACGTCGGTTTAGAATCGTGTAGTTCTTAACAGTATCCTTGCAAAGTATATACTTATGTAGTATTTTTAACAGTATCCTTGCAAAGTATAAGCTTATGTATAATTTTAACAGTATCCTTGCAAAGTATATACTTATGTAATATTTTTTTACTAGCCCCCGTTTATATCCCAACGCTGGGCGAAGGCTTCGTATTTCTCCTTCCGCACCTCTCTAGCCTGTGCGATTTCTGGGCATGTAAGCCTCAAAGAGCAAAATAAGGAACATGGATGGGGTGATTTAGACAGCGAAAGTCTGACATTCCCTCTCGCTTCGCCGGGGGAAGTAATATGACGATTTCCAATCCGAAAATAAAACTGGTGACTTACATAGTCTAAGTACACTTTTTAAATAGAGAGTATCGCAAAGATTGGCGTGCAGCGAAACGAGTGAGCGAGCTTGAATACAAACCACGAGTTCGGCAAGTATTTTATAAATTACTAGCTGTGCCCAGCGGTTTCACCCGCTGCTTACTTAGGGGTATGAAAAATAGATGTTGGCCGATTCTCAGACCTACTGAATATGCATATAAAATTTCATAAGAATCGGTCGAGCCGTTTCGGAGGAGTATGGGAACGAAAACTGTGACACGAGAATTTTATATATTAGATTTATCAGAAAAAATCCCTTTGAAATCTAAGTAGGTAGGCGGATATTATTTCCGTCCACTTCTAAAATAGAACCTACTATTATATTTTAAAATAGAAAGAAATAATTCCTAAAAATATGTAATAGTGAATAAATAAACTTGAATGGAAGAACTTTTTCATAAGTTTATGCCATGTTTATTCATAGTTTAGTTTTATTGTAGAGTGTGGTGTATACACGTGTACCAACCTAAAAATAGGTCAACCCGTCTTTACCTATGTGGTCCACTTTTAGCCGACCAAAAGGTGTGGTCAGGTGGAAGGGTTTAAGGCACCTAGATGGACACGTATTTCAAAGATAGACAACACAAAAGCTTATCTGATGGAATATAAAATTAGGTATTCTTGGTGTAATAGGGACTTTAACTATACTCGTATTAAGCTTAATTCAGCTTATGTCTATCTCCCTTCCGTTTCGCCCAGAGCGTACTAAAACATGTTCGGGATCAAATGTCCAATGATCATGTGCGCTATATAAGTCATTTAAATCTCTTTGGTTACTAAAGATGGGTAGTTTTAGAGTGGGACGCAACATATGTCGATACTCTTGCGCCATCATATCTTACAAGCTCATCGTGCTGTGCTGGCACCGCCGCTGCGGCTACGGCGATCATCAAGCGGTGAAAATGTAGTACCCTGGCGAAAACTATTGTTCGAGCCGGTTGGGGGTGGTCTCTGGGGTATATTACCAGCTGACAGCGTTGAGGACGACTTTTTGATGCCCTTTTATAGTCTGTTGTTTGTTAGTTTAATAATTTAAATTTATTTAACTGTTATAATATAGATTTAGTTTAATTTCAAATAGTAGATAGATATCATTGCGACTGGACTACAGATTATTTTCAGCTGGTCCTGGCCCGGCAAATTGTGAGTCTAGTCACCTCGTTGGTAGTTGGAGCAATTTGTTAATATTCTAGCGCTAAGTATAGCCCCGCTGTGTTGTTATTGCGAATAGGGACACGCTTAGATAGGACTCATTTTAAACATCTTAAGCCCGTTTTAAACCGACTTCTCAAAAAGAAAGAGGTTATGTATTACGCTACATAAACCCTTTTATTAATACGCACTGTCTGTCCGAGTGCTTATCATCAGCAACCATAAACGTATTAAATATTCGAGGAGGTTGCTTTACAAGGCCATCCAAGCAGAATCTCTACAGTGACTAAAACTCTGTTATAGACTAAATCCAGCCTCCAATCTCTTGTCAGAATTTCCCGTCACGCTTGCTTGATATTCCAAAGGGTGGCACTGTTCTTGTAACACGTTGCATGTAGTTTGTAGATGACAGGCAAAGACTATATTATGCAGCCTATGAAACGACGGGTGAGGTAGCCAGTCAGAAGTACTGTTTAGATCGAAGTTTAAAGCCGACAAAATGTTGGCATTTTTTTAGTTTTGAATTATTCCGTTGAGGTTTTGAAGCTAATTGTGGGGTACAAATTGCACAGATTAGGTAGACGGTGATTTTTTTTTACAGCAAGACGATCGTATAATTTCATGTATAAGTATTGTGTTTGTTTTTAATAGCTTTTTTGAAAATAAATTCCAGCATTGTATGTACATTTTTAAATATAAACTTTCAACTGACTTAAAAAAGAAGGAGTTCTCAATTCGACTGTTTTTAACCGACTTCAAAAAAATGTCAACGAAACCAACAAAATTCACTGACTTCTGGTGGTAAAGTTATTTTGCACTTTTTAGTTATTTTTTTTCAAGGCTGTTTTAGTTTTATTTGTTACCCGATTTCTCCGTCGATTGTGGGCCGATTTAAAAAATATTTTTTATAATTTAAAAAGATAATTCGTTTTCGAAAAACCATACTTCCGGAAGTTGCTGGCAAAAAATCCATGAATCAAACTAAATTCACCGACTCCCAGAAATAAATTTAATTTCTATCGTTGTCGGTTTTTTGGCAACAAATCTTTATTTTAATTTTAATTAAGCTTTCAATAAGCTTTTATTTTTTGCTTCATCATGTTTGTTTTTATATTTGTAGTAAAGTCATAGAAAGCGTTTTACAATAATATAACGTAACTGTAGTATCAAGCAAGGCGTAAAAATATCTAAAACATCTTTACTGAATTTCGGAAATACCTGCCTCCCGATCTCTTTCGTAATTTCCCTAACAAAAAACCGATATTCTGAATCATAGAGCAAAAATCTCGAATCTAAGTTAGTTAAGGATGGAATCCAGACAGATAAACCAGTTATCCCATAAGTCTAGATTGCAGGATCCTTCCTGTCTACCCGCTTTTACCTGATATTAATAATGAATATCGAATCTATGAATTTGTGCCTAGTTGTTCATTTTCAAGGGTCAGTAGTATAAAGGCTAAAACGGAACCCGTATAGATTCGACCTGTCCGTTCGTCTGGCTGACTGTATGTATGGCACAGCCATTGTACTCCTAGACTGCTGGTACTACTCGGTTTCGAGAGGAAGTTTTCTCTGAAACGGTGCAAACTATGAAAAAAAAATAGGGAGTTTTTTTTGGGGTGGGAAATCATCAAATAACTTCCCCCGCTCTAGGCGGAGCGGGGGGAGTGTCAGACTTTTACTGACTAAAACCCACCCATGTTCCTTCTATTGCCCTTTACGTTCCGGGGCCGCGGTATCTCTTTCGAACAACCGGAACAACCCGCAACCCCGGCAGGAGGAGGCTCTGGCAAGCCCCTCTGCTTTGCTGACATCTCTTTGAGGCGCGCGTGAAAATAGGGGTACTATATACATGTAACTAAGGGCTGTCTTAGTGGTATTTGTGTGAACACACGACTGTCACGTTTATATGTATTGGCAAACCATGATGCGTCGTCAGACTGACGGACGTTCTGGTAACCACAAACAGACAAAGTTTGTTTTGTCAAAGAAAGAATAAGAATAATTTATTTATGTAAAAACATGGTACATAGGGTCGTATAACTACAGTATTGTGAACTTACATGTTTCACCATATAATGGCATACAAATATCAGAGCATTCTATTATTAAACATACTAAATCTTAACAATAATATAAGTAAATAAGTAATATAACAAAAAAAAGAAAAGAGTGACATATAAAACTAATGATATGCTTATTCGCGTGATTGTCTTGTCATGTTGACAGTAAAAGTATTTTTAGGGTTCAGTACCACAAAACAAAAAAAAACGAAGCCCTTAGAGGATCATTTTGTTGTCCGTCCGTCATATACTGAAGTTTGTGGCCCCTTGAAGCTGTGGAAGGTCATCCTGTTACGGTCGCTTATGTAGCAAATTTGTGCGGAACCCTCGGTGCGAGAGTCCGACTCGCAGTTGGCCAGTTTTTTTTACATTAAATGGGCACTTGACCTCAATCTTGTTTGAGAACAGAAATGAGATCGACGATGGCACAAGCACTTTGTAAGACGTACTTTCAAGTACAATTATCTTTCGATTAACCAGAATCAACCACATTTTAACATATTCGTTTATCAACCAACTCCCCTTTATAAGGTATTTAATCTACATATTCTACAACACATTTCGCATTCAGATCGCCTAAATAATACGTGTTCATAATTAAACAATTATAAATTCAACTTTTATCTATCCTCTATATTATCCCTCGGGGTTAGATAAGGTGGATCAAGCGTCCTGAATATTAAACGTGGGTTACGTTCGGTATATTAAATATCATCGATTTAAATTTCGCCATTTTGTATTTCGTTTAAGTACTTCGCCGAACACAAATTGGTAAACACAGCAGTAGGATGGTAATGAAGATTCCTTGACTACCATCTCAACATCTGACAAGCCTTTAATACGAATCGGTTCACTTTTAAAGTAAGAACTCGGGAACATTTACTTAAGAAGCTGGCAGATTCGTCTCCAGATAAACCGTATAGTTCGGTACGGACCCCTTCAGGGGCTCGACATTCAAACCTCCGCTGGCTCGGTACTGGCCCCGAAAGAGGTCGAACATTTAAATGTTGACTAAATATGCAAAAAAAGCTTTTTTGTCTCTATAATAACATCATCATACTAATCATGTTTTTGTGATAATGATTTGCCAATTTGAAGCTCGTGGCTAAATAATAACATGATCGGGTTGATCTTTAGGATAAGCCACGCTTGAATAGGTTGGTCTCTGGATGGGTGACTACCCGTTACATACTGAGTTTCCACCATGCCTCGCAAAGCACTTTTAGCTGTTGCTCTTGACTGTCATTTGTAGATGTTTGACAGTCGTTAAAGGTACTCAGTGTCAATATAGTTGGGAAAAGGCTAAGCAGATGATCATGATTTAAATTAGTAAGCGTTAGTGGAGGAACTGAGCTTATTAAATGTTAGTAAACGCACCCACGATACAGGAGAAATTCCTAGTGTGGGGCAAAGTTAAAAAAAAACACTAAGTAAAAACTACAAGAAGTTTTTTTATTTTATTTTATTTATTTATTTTATATTTGACCCGATTCCCGGTTTCCCATTCAGCAGATTTTTTACTAAACAAGTTTAGTTTGGAGGACATGCACGGCTAGCTAAGTGACGTCATCCTAAATCCCATTTGGCGGATTCTTAAATGGTGGACTTATATTTTTTTTAACACCCTTGCTCGTAAAGCTGATGTAATTCCACCGGTTTTAGATATGTAAAGAGGGTCATAAAAAACGCGTGTGTTATCAAAGCAAATAGTTAAGTTATAGTCTATACAAATTCCATAACAGTATTATTTGCCATTTCAAATTTGGAACTGATCGCCGCCGCCGCCGCACGACTGACCAGCTAGTGAGCAGCGCGCTGTTGCTATTCAAATTTCGAACTAATCGCCATTTTAAAGCAACAGTGTGCATTCACAGATTGAGTTTATTTAAAATTTAAAAAAAAACAGTTTATTCGGTAATTTCAAAACTTGGCTGCATGCTCTAGTGAAGTTTAGTGTCTTTGCCAACATGTTCACGCAGCCACGGCAGAAAGTAATCCTCGCGCCATTTTTCTCAAATTTTCTTTTCTTTGTACTTGTATTGTGAAATGATTTTTTTTCTGCTTCCTCGCAAATGTGTTAAAAAACGTCGTACGATATACGTGCGTATTGGTTATAACATGCTCGGCTCGATTACGCCCTCGCCTACGGCTCGGGCTGAAATTCCGCCTCGCATGTTATAACCATCATAACGCACTAATATCGTAATGTACTATTATGCATTTCTATGCTATGGGTATCATATGAAAGGGATTGATTAGAGGAATATAAGAAAAAAATTACTTATGAATAGCGCTTAACGCCTTTTAAAATTTGTGGTGTAAATCACGAATAACATACATTTGGAAATCAGAAATACGGCTCTAATGTACCAGGAGCCTAGGCTTCAGCAGAGATTCATAATATCCTGCAGTTTACCAATACACCTCTCCAACGTTCGATTTTCAATTCTGTGGTTGTAATCGCTACATTTCTATGGTTGACATGAAGTACTAGACTCTCGGATTCAATTCAAAATGTTTATTCTACAAATTGACGATGGCATACACTTTAGTGAGTACTCTACGCCAAACCAAATATTAATCGATCATAAATTAATCGAAAGCCGAGCAGTCAAATGTTCATTTCAAATTAATTCGATATTCAAAACATTAGCACATTGATTGAAAAGCGAACACGTAGTATTTACATGTCGAAATAGCGGCTTGACATTTCAGCAAAGTTTTTCGAGGCGTCTTTTGCCAGTAGAAAATACTATTGATTGATTGAACATGGGCTTAGCATCAGATTTTTAGGTTTCTAAGGAGTCTTAAAATGATATGGGAATGAACATTCAAGCTGTTATTTAACTACAAACCAAAAATGAATTGGTTTTTTCATCTGGTAATTTTTAATGGGTAATATTTTTGTGTTCACCAAAAATCTTAAGGTACATCTATGTATGCATTTCTAAAATATTGATCTTAAACCCGTTTAATTGTTTTACTAAAATTAAACTACTCGGCCAACAAAATATGTTACATCAAACAAATTCCAAATTAACACCAAGATATAACACTTTTTTATTGTAGTGCGCTGCAAATATTCTATTGTAACAATAACTATTTTATTCTTCCCCGAAAAATACTGATCGTGCACCAAATATTCCTGAATGTTAAAAAAATGCGTAGGTTAGGTTAAAACTGTGACCCCCAGTAACGACTTGCATTAATAGAAAATGTATAAAGATATAACATTTTTTTATTGTAGTGCGCTGCAAATATTCTATTGTAACAATAACTATTGCAGTGCATTATCTGAAGTAAAACTAAAAAAATTAATGCTTGTTTTTAAAATTAGGTGTATTACTATTTTTACAAATTTGCAACAGTTGTTAAATAGATGCTCGTTATGACATATTTTAATTAACATATTTTGGTGCACATTCAGTATATTTGGTGGAACACAGGCAAAATTAGGTAAATGAAATGGGAATAAATTGAAGTACTTTTAAATACCATCCATTTTTAATTGCTGCTCAGAGTATGATTATTTACCCGCCGAGACATATATGGGATTACCACATTTGGGATTTAAACATAACTGGCCAAATTCTTACTAATATTATAAAAGCAAAAGTGAGTTAGTTTGTTACGTCTTCACGCCTAAATGGCTAAACCGATTTTAATGAATTTGGTAAGAGATAGTTGGGACCCTGGAGATGGACATAGGCTATCTAAAAAAAAAAGTGTGAATTGAGGGAGAAAGAGGGAAGAAAATGGAAAACTTAGCTTTGCTATTACAATCAATAAGGCGCAAGGGCAAAACCTTCAAGTAGCAAGTACCTGCAAATCAGGAAAGGGTAAGTGTGTTACCCCGAATTTTACGCGAGCAAAGCCACGGGCAATAGCTAGTAATATATATTATAAGACTAATAACCCTACAAGACAAATTGATTGAATGGCAACGTGTCTGCATTCAAAGTGTTTGTCGCCACACTGACCAATTAGAGTTGCTACAGCGTTTATTAGGAGTCCAGGACCAATTAGCAGAGTTATACGAAGTTTAGTCACAACTATAGGAACGCTGTGCACTTTCCGAACTAGTAACCTACTTTAGAATGAGAGATTAAAATGATTAATAGCGGTTTGTTGTTTCGAGTATCCAAGGTTTCAAGATAGAGGTATTAAATGAATCACAAAGAAACGAAAGTACCTATGTTTGACTTCAGATAAACAGAAAACACTAAATCCTTACTAATATTATAAAAGCGAAAGTGAGTTTGTTTGTTGGTTTGTTACATCTTCACGCCTAAATGGCCAAACCGATTTTGATGAATTTTGGTACAGAGATAGTTGGGACCCTGGTGAAAAAAAGTGAGACAAAGGGGAGAAAGAAGGAAGAAGGGGGAGAAAGAGGGAAGAAAAGGGGAGAAAAAGATCATTTGTTTTTCGATCATCACGCGGGTTAAAGTTAGCGCTAGCCCGAAGCAACTATGTCATGCGGACGAAGTCGCGGGCGACAGCTAGTTATTAATATTTTTTTCAATAGATTTTCTCAAAAACCAGGGTCTTATTGCACTACAATTAAGTTCAACATACTTTTTACTTTACTTTCGTACTTTTTTCTCATTTATCGCAACGAGTGTTTCTTATTTTTCTAATTTCAATAACCAAATAACCCTCGCCTGATGGCTCGTGTGTTAATCCCGCCTCGAACGCAATGACATAGTTTCCTTACTTGAATCAAAATGAACTATTTCAAAGGATGTTGATTAAGACCTGGTTTATATTTTGACGACAAGGAGGCCCTAACAAGAGCGCGCAGTGTAAACGTTTTGTAAATACCTCGATTTTAATATTAAAATACTCGTGCCACGTATTATTAAATATTTTCGTAATTTCGAGAATATATTCTTATGGATGATTGTGCTTTTTGAAACAATTTTACTAAAAAGCTACAAGCTAATTGTATTTTCGATTAAAAAATCGACAAAGCTCGTCTAAATATAGTTCAATTTCTCTTTGAAACCGATGGACGTCTTAAACTCAAATTTAATTAATTTATCAAACTGTTTGTTTTCTAAAAAAAAAATACGTGTGTCACTCGGGGACTGCCGCGGTAAAGCTATTATTGCATAGCATTTTTTATCAATTATGCAATAAATAAAAAGGCCCGCGATAGAAACTATGCAATAGCTTAAAAATTTACCAAGACCTGTATTGAAGTACTAGGCTTGCATGAATTCATAGTGGTAATCGTGAATTCATGCAAGCCTAGTAGTTTATCTTAACGCAGTTGGTTCTATGCTAAATTCGTAATGAAAGTGTCAGATTTTTTCGTTACGAAATTTCTGGATTCGGTCTCCACGCTCAAGGCCCGCGATAGAAGCTATGCAATAGCTTAATAAAAGTAACTGTTTGTTTTCTAGAAATAACTTTATTCGTAAACATGGAGACAGACGTGGAGTTGCAGACACCAGCTCGTCAGACAACACAATACAGTACAAACCTTAGTCTCCTTCGCTGTCTTTACATATTAACGTTAAGATTACACCGTGCGTTCGTATAAGAGCTTCTGGTCTAAAACTTGAAATAAATGCATTATCTAATAATACAATTCTCGTGTCGCTGTCGCGGTGTTTGTGTTTGGTAACAAACACCGTAACAAGAGAACTTCTCCGGAACGGCTTTACCGATTTGTATGAAATTTTGTGTGCATATCGGATAGGTCTAAAGGTCGGCCAACATCTATTTTTTATGGCCCTAAATGATAAGGGTGGCCAAGGTAAGCAGCGGGTGAAACCACTGGGCACAGTTAGTTAGCTTATAAAGTTCCCATCGATTGGATAGGGGTATGAGAAAAAAAAGTATTCTATGTGATATTCCAGACTATAATTTACCCTTGTGCCAAATTTCATCAAGATCCTTTTAGCCGTTTTGACGTGAAAGAGTAACAAACATCCATACATCCATCCTCACAAACATTCGCATTATAAAGGAAAGAAGGAATAGTAGGATTTGTAGGATTTAATGCGTAGATGAAAATAATACAAACTTTATCTCTTACTTAAATTGTTTAAGATAGCATGTTTTTCGGAGTCAAATGTTGTTGACAGACATCTTTGTGCTAATAAACTACTGGGTTTCATTGCTTGCTGAGTTTTTGGCTGAATATTTTCCTTATTATAGTGGCTAGGTACCTACTGCAGTTTCAAGATCGAGTTACTATAGACATGTCTTGCGTTTTTTTTTAAAAGACGTCAATCTTAAGCTTGTTTTTTAGTTACGTTTTAGTATGTAAGGCACAATGAAACCACTAGCTAAGATTAAGTTATTTAGATACTGCGGCCACTAAACACAACACATCAAAAGAGGAAACATGGATGGGTTTTAGTCAGTAAAAGCCTGACATTCCATTCCGCTCTGCCCAGAACGGAAGTTATTTGATGATTCCCCCACCCGAAAATAAAGTTATATTTTTTTGCCTGCCTCAGTAGTGTAGCGATCGCGAACCCAACTGCTCAGCATGCCAGGGTTCGCATTCAGGAAAACTATTGTGTGCGTGTGCGTGTTGGGTTCTTTCATCAGGAATGTCACAACAGCTTCACAACAGCACAAGTCTCGTCCTACTACAAGCGACTTAAAACATAACTGGCAAAATGTGAGCGCATCTCTGCTTACACCTTCCAGGTTTACAAGCGTCATGTTATGTTACTAACTAAAAACAAATACAGCTTTTGGGACCTTTCTTAGTTTCACTATCAACGGGTAACGATAACAAATGGTAGGATCCATTCGCAATCTATGGAACCCATAAGGCTTTCATATACCAGGAAATCAGAAAACAATAGAAGGTATCAGCTGTTTATCTTCCGCAGATCGTAACAATAAGTGATAAGGGTCGGGGCAGACGGGTTGGCCAAACGTCGGTACTTAATGTCTTCGAGCGAACGATGTATGGATTCGGCATGTGAGGGTGAGAATGCTTCACATCCACACGTTACATTAGGGTAGGTATACATGTATGTACCAGCTCATCAATTAAGCGGATTTGGGAGGTTTTGGTCATTAGTGATTTGCTTTATGATTTTTATTTTTTTTTATATCGTATGCGGAAGTTGAACAAAGATTTTCTAGTCTGTTGAGTGCATCTAGATTGTTTTGTTTTTTGTATTTACATAGAGCAACTGCGTATCTTATCTTATCTGAGCTCCACAACCCAGTTAGTAATGTTTAATAAGATACCCCTTGGTAGTTTTAATAGAATCAATAATCTAAAATTCAGCTGTATTTTCAATTCTAGTCTTCAATTATTTACAAATACAGTATTGCGACCCATTTCAAAACAGCCACGCGTACCTCTATAAATATTCTAGTCCGGATCTAGGATAAGGTTGATATTTGGGTTACAGCCTAATCCCCAACGTTACTTAGGCCGAGACTATCAAAAACATCGAGTGAGGTGACAATGACATTAATCGGGGTCTGGCTATGATACCCTGGTATTATTTTGAAGCCCTTAAGGCATTCCACTCAGAATATTTAATAGAGATATTGAACAAAAAGCCGTATTGGAAATCACGTTTTACGTTTTGGATTAATGTTGGTAAAAGCAACAGAGTTGACTATGTTACAATTTAAAATAAATAAAATGTATTTCAGGCATAGCCAATGTATTTACATTTAATTAAAATCGCACATTGAATAAATACAATAGAATTAGACCTAGCAATAGAGTTATACCTTTTTCAGTCTTCCCTGTCTGCCTTTTCGGTGAATAGAGGCGTTAGTATGTCATAACACGATTCCATACATCACATATATTTTTTTCCATGCTCTCTTGTATATTGTTCATTTTCTTTCCTTCATATCATTCCTCACTCAATCTATCCATCTTTTTTGGTCCTTCCTCTCCCTTTCCATCCATGCACGTATGTATTATTTGCTACTTCCCTCCTCAACATAATGTCCATGCCAGCACAGACAACTCTCTTTCATCTTTTCTGTAACAGGCGCCACATAATGTAAGTTCCTTCTTACATCCTCAGCCACTATCTCAATTCTGCTACCGGTCTTACTCGGACGCAGCTGAAAACCATTATTTTACATGGCAGCTGTTCCATTTCAAATCCTAGTAAGGGACACGTTTTTTTTTACAAAAATCTTTTCATTACATAAGCTTGTAACCAAGATAACGAACTACCAAATACTACAACACAAGCGGTGTAAACTTTTATAAAATTCAGATACTTATATTTAAACATTGAAACCTGCAACAACCACTCCCTTCTTTCGGATGGGAAATCATCAACTAAGTTCCCCCGCTCGGAGCGAGGAGGAGTGTCAGACTTTTACTGACTAAACCCATCCATGTTCCTGCTTTTGCCCTTTTTGTTCCGGGGCCGCGGTATCTTTTTCGAACAACCCGCAATTCCGGCAGGAGCTATTGCTCCCTCCCTAAATATTTTAAAATCTAGGAAATCACTTTTAACGAAATTAAACTCTCCTGTTAAAATTCGTGTTTTTAGTCCTTACTAGATTTTGAAACGGGGCTACCGATGGAGCTGCTGCGTATCTGACCACCACAACTCAGCTGCTGGGTTATTAATAAAGAGGTCAATCTTCTTAAGTCCTTCCATTGTTCTAGTCCAAAAGATTTGACTATATTCACGAATTTCAATACTAACTCGCATAAAGTAAAACCGTTCCTTTGTTCATCACACGATGTGAATCGAAAGGGCATTCAAAAGTTCCACAATTGCCTCTCTGCATACGTTTGCGAGATTTTTAGAGCATAAAGTCACTTTGACAAAAGGCTTTGCTCTCATGCACTCCTAGTACTTAAATTTAATGTTCGTACTTATTTAGAGATCGATGAGAACAGGTGCATAAAAGGAAAGCGAACGTTAAAGTTGAGGAAAAAGGTTTTTCTGTGACATAACGAATGTCGGATTTGGTCACTCGGCATCAGCCACTTAACTGCTGAATGATTGAAATATGAAATGAAAGGAGGGAATATTTCTTATTCCTTTAGTAAGTTTGTACACGTAAGTATGTCGATTTCGTGCCTATTCGTAGAGAAATATACGATTGACGCAGTGTCTCTAAGCATTTGACTACTGCGCTCCGTGTCGCGGGTTCGATTCCAGCTCGTAACAAACATTTGTATGACTTACAGATAGTTGTTCCGGGTCTGGCTGTTCGTGTATATGATTTTAAATGTTTGTAAACGCGCCCATGGTACAGGACTAATTCCTAGTATGGGGCACGGTTTTAAATTAACCCGCTCAATCGAGTGAAGCGTCTGAAAACGGTTTGAACTGCAACATTATTCTTTTACCAGCTATTAGTATTGTCAAGGATATCATTAGCTTCTACTCTAGTAATAGGCACTAAGTAACATGTTGGACACTTTTCTGTCGACCAGTATAATCTGACCTCGCATTGTGTAATTTAGACGTTATAAGTTAAAGTTACAGAAACACATGTGGCTAAAAGAGTGATGGATCTGAATGTTGATGGACGGAGAACGAGAGGAAGGCCATGCTGTGACTGTGACATCTGATAGGAGAGAATGGAAGAAGAAAACGTGTTGCGCCGATCCCAAATAGAATCCACGGCAGGAAAATGATGATAAGTTAAAGTTACGTTAGTCCACAGTGGCACTTAACATGTGGGTATCCAATGAAAAATAACCATCCAAGTGCGTGTCAGACTTGCGCACCGAGGTTTCCGATCCAACTGCGATATAACGGCTATTCCTTTTGACTGCATAGATTTAAAGGGTTGAATTTCAAAGCTCTAAGGAACAGATGCAGAGGGGACTGCCAGGGCAACTGTCTGCCGGGATCGCTGGTTGTTCGAAAGAGAAACCCCGGAACAAAAAGGGCAAAATAGGAACATGGGTGGGATTTAGTCAAGTTAGTCAGTTAAGAATTATGAAAATCCGTCCACAGTTGGCAGAGTTTTCGGTGAACATAAATAAAAATAAAAACAGTTGAACATAGCACCTCCTCTTTGTTTTGAAGTCGGTTAAAAATCAGACGAAGCAGGGACAGTTCGCTCGAAATGTCCTGTAGGTACAGATTACCGTCTGTCGGTTGTTATCTCATTGCCCGCGGTCATTTGTTCATTACACAGACGAGTCATCTCTTGTCTAAAGTCTGATTTTTACGTTATTTATCAGAACAACTTGTTTGAAACAATGTGCTTTAATTAATTAGGCCTTTAGGGCATTATTTGGCGTTGTTTAGAAGTTATATTTCTGTAGAGTTTTGATATTTTGAAATTGAATGTACCTTCTACGAACATCTTTTCAGGTTCGTCTTCTATTACATAGGACTTAACATAACTGACGTGACGACACGGTTGGCGCAGTGGCTGAGCGATCGGCTGCTGCGCTGCGTGTCGCGGGTTCGATCCCCGCACGGAACAAATATTCGTATGAGCTACAGGTAGTTGTTTCGGGTCTGGATGTTTGTGTATGTGAACTTAAATGTTTGTAAACGCACCCACGACACAGGAGAAATTCCTAGTGTTTGGGTTTCTTTAAAAAAAAACATAACAAACATAACTGGCTTAATGAGGGTGTACTCTATAGTACGCCCTCATTAAGCCAGATATGTTTGTATGTTGAGGTTTACTCTATAGTAAACCTCTGCTGAACCCTTCAGAACTACAAGCATAATGTATGTGTATTCAACACGTTTTTTAAGGTTTCACGTGTTAAAAGAAAAAAACGAAACATCAAAAGTCATTGTCTATCTGTTAATCTGTCTGTCTGTCAAAGCCGTTTATCTTGGGAATGTGTGAAGGTATCGAGTAGAAATAAAAACCAAATAGTCCAGCCTGTAGTCTCTTGGAGTTTAAAAAAAACTCTCTAAGTCTGCGAATCAAATGATATGGCCGTTGTCCTAAGGATGTTGTCATGTCGCAAGATTTTACGGAACGCCTGGTGTTTTTTTTTTTTATTCTTCTTATGTGCCTAACAGGCATTAATCCCATAAGAATGTGATGTCGTCACTGTAAAAGTAAAATATAGTATACTAAAAATACTTTGGCCTGAGACATTTCAGTACGTTGTGTTTTTAACAGATGAAAACAAAATAAGTAGTAGGTTCTTAAGCCGACATATACCTATATTTTTCTACACATGAAAAATGAGAGCGGCCAAAAATAAATAATGTCAGTAGAAATTTTAAACTCTTTTCCTTTCAAGCGACACAAACGTTCGTCTGGTTACAATCTTATACATAAATAAATCTTTATAGACTCTTCCATCTCCCTCGGGACCAGCATGCGAAGGATGTCTGGCATCGTCTGTCTCTTTCTAGCAATCTTCGCCAAGCTATAACTCTCATGTAATAATTTCTTCACTCGAGGTCTCTATAACATACTCGCATAAAGTTTCCAAAGAAGTTAACTTTGTTGCCTCCGTCCGGGGGAACAGAATAAGTTTTCTACTGTATAATTCATACTGATTACTTTAAAAGCAATTATTACACAGCTTTTCTCATAATATATTTTTTCTTTTTATAATAAAAATCGTTGCCCCACACTAGGAATTTCTCCTGAGTCATGGGTGCGTTTACAAACATTAAAACTTACATACACAAACAGCCAGACCCGAAACAACTATCTGCAGGTCATACAAATATTCGTTCCGTGCGGGAATCGAAACCGCGACACGCAGCGCAGCAGTCAATCGCTCAGCCGCTATGCCAACCGACCCGTCGTAATAATTCCTATTCATATGTTTTTAATATTTGAAAATCGTGTCAGAATTACCTACCACATAATAGTTTCCACGAAACACATAAATCGCATTTTCCGCACAGTTGACTTGTAAGCTTAATTAAATGCTTTTCGATACCAACTTGAATTTATGGATGAATAAACGTATTTGCGAACAAGTTTTACATTATGAATTAATATCAGTAATATAAAGGGCCCAAACAATACACCAATATGTTATCCGTACTTATATAATATTATAAATGCGAAAGTAACTCTGTCTGTCTGTCTCTTCTTCACGCCTAACCCACTGAACCGATTTCAATGAAATTTGGTACAGATGATGATGAATGATTTCATCCCGGAAATCCCCCGGAAACGGGAACTATTAATCCACGCGGACGAAGTCGCGGGCAAAAGCTAGTATTAAATAAAAACACGCGCACGGAACGCTCACACTCAAAGCAAATTGCACCCAAGCGTTAAATGGTTCCGTAACTTCGCGTTTCACAAGAAAATATTTTTTTACAAAACGCTCTACGCTTTTTTTTACAAAAGAATAATCTTCATGAGACGGATACAAATTCTTTTGAATGTTTATTCTTTTATAGAAGCACAAAGTTTAGACTCGTTTGTATAAAGCTGCTGTAGTTTAGCTTTCGACTTTGCTTGCGCCACTTCCTAACTAGAATAAGGAGCACATGATCCTGAAATATCTTGAAAAGTCTTTGTTGTCGCATTTTCCGGGAAAGTAGATGGATTTCGTGGACCCGAAATAAATTATACGATACCGTCGCTGGTCACATTACCTATAAGCATAAGTAAAAACAGACCGGTAGCAGGGTCAGGAAAAATACGGTATAATGTCACATTGAGACCCGAAAACCTTATTTTCCTTCCCCTACGTGTTAACTACAATCTATGTAAGGGATCCCCGAAAATAATATTTTCAAAGCAAACACAATGAGGCTTTTGTAAGAGGAGGATGTGGTCTTTGAAAGGAGCATGTATGTTGAGCTGTTGTGCGAATATACTTGTGAAGCCGTGCATGCCCCAATTCCATTAATAGAACGCTGTTATTTCTTTATACAACCCTGGTACCTCGTGATGGATAGGAAGTCTTGCATTTAATTGCGAGACACTCCAACGCAGACAAACTCAAAGCTATGGTAGGAAAGCCGCGTCGCATTTCTTTAATTGACAGCGCCCCAGGCCCCAGGTGTTTGTATAAAATTGAAATGTAATAAATGGATCTGCGTCTACGTCTGTGTACTAAGTTGTCTCGGGCTCGGCGAACAATGGATGAATATGTATTCAGAGCGGTATGAAACTCTCATTGTTAGTCAATCCGTACTTTGCTGAATCAATAATGTAGCAAGTTCTGTGGAGTCTCGAGTAATTTCTCTCTGTTCTGAATGAATGAACCCTTTCTTCATTATAGATTACTTAGTTTTGGTAAAAACCCACAGCCAATGTTTTATGTATATTCAGTGGGATGAATCTTCGGTATAACTCGTGACCATCACGATAATTGAAAACCTAGCCTAGTAATGTGACCGTCAGACTGCCACGTCATAAATTTCGAGTTCAAATCCAAGACCTGCACCTCTGATTTTTCAGATTCATGTGCGTATTGTACTATTATCACTTACTTCGGTGATGGACAACCTTGTGAGGAAACCAAACCAGCCTGAGAGATATTTCTTGATGGCATGTAAAGCCAACTCAGTATGGCATGGCATGGCATGTAAAGTCAACTTATTTCAAACTAGCTGTTTACTATACATATGGCAAAGAAACATATAGTGTACACCCACATAGTGCCAAGGTGTGCAAGATTAACATTAAATCATACTCATCACCTGCCCAGCCTTTTCCCAACTAAGTTAAAGTCAGCTTCCAGTCTAAACTGATAAAGCTAAACCATTATTAAGTATGATTTATTAAAGGTATAAACTATATATAAAAATAATAACAAGACAAATAAACTGCTTCGTAGACGGCGAATGGAACAGGAAAGTCACGTACTAGTACGTAGACCCAATCAATCTTTTCTGACGCAGTTTCTATTCACTCCTCTAAACGAATGGTAAACTGGTGTTTGATTTCGTTTTCTAGACATTATAAATAGATAATGTATTATTTGTGTAATAACTTTTTCTTTTCAATGTAGGAAATGTAAACAGGCCGACGAAGTCGTCAACAAAGCATTTTGTTCATCGTGATTTTAATGCTTAGCTTATGGATCATACAATAGATTGTGGTTCATTGGAGGTATTTATATCTCAATATCTCAGTTAGATCTACAACAAAATAAAATACCGGCCAAGAGCGAGTCAGACTAGCGCCCCGAGGGTTCCGTACAAACCTGCAACATTAACAGCCATATCTTTTGACTGCGTAGACTTAGAGGGTTGATTTTGGACCACAGAGATGAGTATATGATCTTTATTTCAATTCGATACCTCCACGCATTCCCAAGATAAAGGGTTTTGAAATAGAAATTAATGATTCCTTTTTAGGTACGGAACACTTAAAATGTAATTATGGGAAGAACAAATGCCTTTTGGCGTAAAAGCTACTAATACTATAAGATTACAGTGTAATCGTGTAAAACACTTATGTTTCCAAAAGTCGGGTTTTCCATCGATTTCATTATATTCCTCAGTAGCAGCCTCCTCAGTAGGACATAACTGACTAATTTGAATTTATTTATTTAGGAATAGTCAGCAAAACATTTACGCCGAGAATGCATGCCGGGGATATTAAACGACAGACTAGCTTGGAGATACATTGTTTAAAACTAATTCGAAATTTTACCGTAGACTGGCAGTACAGCAATAGGTCTGAAGTTCGAGATATCAGTTGATGATTCACTTTTATAGACTGGCGTGTCCGTAGATTAACCTTCCAGAAAGTGGGGTATATACTGCCTTGCAAAACACAAACAAAACCACATACAAAATTTCACTACAGATTAAATACAAACAAGAGAGGCTCCTCCAACACCGACAGACATTCTCCTGGAAATAACATAAGGTACAACTCTGCCTAGCTTTATGAGACAAAAGCGACACGGTGTTATATTTACTAAAGTGATATTTTGTTCCATAAAACAAGGAAGCGAAAAATTTCCCTAAAGTAATAAAACGATACAATAACTATCACCCTTTATCGCTATAGTTATTTTGGCGGCAACATTTTGAATAACACCATAAACGGTTTTTCCATTTTATACATTTTACCGAAGCGGTACTCTAGAGAATATCTCTATGGGCGAATAGAGATGGGCCAAAAGCTATTCGGTATCGCGTGACACCGCTATATGACATAGCGACCATGTTGCCGAATGATTTATGTTAACCAAAACCAATATGTTGTAAAGATATCAAAGAAAAGTGGTCTCCCAAACAAAAAATATACTAAACTTGTTTGAAATATGTCCGACAGGATTAATAATGTTCCGCCAATGTGAGTATTTTTCCTTTATTTAGGCGTGGTTTTGTGAAAAAACTGGCAGTCCATTGTAAAATGTTATACTAGATCGAACAATTGCTGACTAGTTCCTGAGCCTTTAAACATTTTAAAACATTTCATTTGATATTTCAACATTTGATAGAATATTTTTAAATGTATGTAAAACTAATTAAGTACGTAATTATTGCAGTGTTCGTTATTTTCGACAATCGACACAAATACAAAAAACATCCATCTCTATCGCGATACCTACCAGGAAAATATAAGTGCGAAGAGAAAATCCGATAATATCGAGGCGCGTATTGTCTACCGCTTATTGTCTTTTGGCCCGCATTCGAATCTTTTGTTATTCTTCCCCACACCTCTCTAAGCTAACTGTAATCAACATTTTTCAGGTTTTTCGGCTAATAGTTTCATTAGGATCTTCTTTGTTATTGAATGGAAGAGTGGTTTAGAAATACAAGACAATTTTTTATTCAAATTAAATGGCTGGATTTCCTCCTGCCGGAGGTCTTAGCGTTTAAAATAAGTCTCTGGTGAAAGCGTATTGCCCATTCACTGAATAAAATTGCCTTTTAAAACTTATCTATTAATAAGAGGTTATTTGTGCCTTATATCTTTTTTATTCTAAATTGTTTTTTTACGTAAAACAATAGGTGAATAAAAAACAAAAGTAGAACAAATAAAACTTGAGTTTCAACTACAATTGTATTTTTGGTAGCTGCGTTGGAAAATTCGTCAAATAAAAACTGTCGTCCGTATAAATCTCACAACGTGCACGTTTAACACTCGATGTACTAGGTGCACATACTTTCAAAGTTATTTTTCATGTAAACGAGAGGCGGCGTATAAAGGTGCCTATATTTCATGCGGGCCGGGTGTTTTTCGCTCGGGACAATAGTGTAAAAAGATAAAAACCTGTGAACGACTGGCACATGTTTATATGTTAAAAGGATTTTTTTAATATACTCACGAAATAAACGCGTCCGCGAATATACGGGGCTATTTCGTGTTCATATTTCTTGTTGAATGAGGTTTATGAATGTTGTTCATATTTAATTCTTTGAAACCCAAGCTTGCATCTAAACGGGATAGAGCTTTAATTTATATTTAGGAAATCCAAATGAATAAAGAATTCAACATAAGCGTTCTTTACTTTTTAAAAGTCGGTTAGCTTAAAAAAGCCCATTTCGTAGGCAACTAACATGAAAACAATTTAGTTAGTAGGCCTAAAACGTTTGGAGTCAAAATTCAGCAAATTAAAACATTTTAAAGTAGGAACATGCGTAACCTTAGCGTGACTAGCCTAAAGCCAATATTTATGATCGTGATATTTTCGGCGTAAGTTTGAGCGGTATTTCTATTAATAGCAAAGTTTCTTAGTTACATAATTTTCATTTTACTAGTCCTTGCGTGATTTATATTCAAATTACTGCAATATTGTCTCAAAACAAGTTTTTATGATTTTCCCGACTGAACTATATATGTACGTGGATAAATTGCCATACTATGTTTAAGTCACGTGACTTTGCCGGACATATTGCTCGAGAAAAATGTGTTTAACAAATGGGTATGTAGCCCAACTTTAAAATTATTTCAATTTCGGGTCCTTCTGCCGTACATTTCAGCTGTTTTCTCTGGTCCCTTTAAGTTTTCTTTGTCCTGAATACTGATGCGAGCCGTCAGTCCTGTTTACCCTTTGAATTGTAATCTCCTCTCTCATTATGTTGTCCAGCGACATTCTATCCACATATCCGACCCACATTGCCCTTTCGTTTATACTGGCTGACCTTTTCTTTGAGCCACGCGTGACAACGCGCATTTTTCTTTGTGTTCTTATTTCGAACGCGTTAATTTCTATTTTATTATGATCTCTTGTGTACCTATGTCTTCCTGGTACTATTATGGGAACATTCTCAAGTTATTCTAAGATTTTCTCGGCCGATAAAGTATTGCGGTAGCAAAAACGAGCGAGTCTTCAACTAAATCGACGAATTGTTTTAATTTATTTTGATTTTGCAATGGCATTTTCGTTGAAAATGCTTAATGCTAATCGTGTGTCATGTTTCTTAAACTGCAATATGAATCAAAATTAGCACTAAAAAGTTCCACACAAGAACTACAGTACAATGCATAATAGTTTCTCTCAGCGTCGGTAAACCATTAGAGCGTTAAGTGGATGCTTTGCGGTAGGTGAACGATGCAAATTACGCCATTGTCACTATTTACCTGTAGAATAAGACAATAGTGGCGTGTAGACGGATATTCGGCTTCGGCACGATCACGGAGCGTCAGACAAACAGAGCTCTCACAGGCACTCGCTAAAGGTTTAAGTAGGCGACAAAGATAGATAGATGATACTTTATATCCAAAATTATGACAGTGCTCAGCTCCTTAGTGACGTAGCATCATGTTATATAGTCTGTTAATTTCATGAAACCTATGCAAAATTTGAAGTCAATCCGGTCAAGGAATTCCGTTCTCCCATACAAACTTTCGGGTCCCTGGAACGCTCCTAACCGTAGTGTTCGTTTTGTACTGTGCTCCCCGTTTTAAAATTCTAAAAGTCATAAAAAGTTACGTACTATAAGTGTTGTTCATCGTACTATAACGCCAAGTACATGTGCTATCAAACAAAGTGATCTGGACTACGTTGTGATTACGGAATTAAAAGTTATAGTGATAAATCCATCGAAACTTTTAATCAAACGGCCATTGTCATCCTACGTCAGCCGGTTGCACCCCGCAACCTGCCTACCACCCCGCTGACGTCCAACATATGCTCCATATCGAAACCACACGCTGCGCTGCAACGCAACTCGGCTGTCAAGTACGTAATTAGATTGACTCCCAACTGAAATGGCTACACAAAAAACACCACCTAAACCACACGATCTTTCACTATCCACCACTGAGCAAAACTTAAATAAAATGGATTCCGATGTCATTAATTCACCCACTAACGTAACACTACGTAATACGAAAAGGCCACGATTACTTGATGACTGCTCACTTGAGAATTTTTCATCCTTTAAAGACGAAATGATGTCTATGATGAACCAACTTCGGGTTTCTCAAAACAACCGTCTGGATAAACTTGAAAAATATATGATATCCATTCAAGAACAAAACAAAGGCATACAAAAGACAAATTTAGACATCGAACACTCAGTCTCGCATCTTTCGATTAATGTTAAAGCAGTCGAAGATAAAATCGATCAACTGGAACTTGAACGTAAACAAATACATTCACATATATCGGCATTAGAAGAAAAACTAGATTCCCTGGAAATTAGTAGTCTGAAAACATTTACGGAAGTTAGAAATGTGCCCAAAATACAAAATGAAAAGAAGCCTGATCTTTTTAGTTACGTTATGAACTTATCAAAAACTGTAGATTACTTGGGAATAACTGAAAACGACATAAGAGATGTAGCCCGGGTGCCGTCTAAAAAAGACTCAAGCAGTTCGTCCGTTACAATTGAGTTTACAAACACGCTGACCAAGTTATCTTTCCAAGAAGCCGTTAAAAAATACAACCAATCCAAACAACAACCTCATCAACTCAACTCAACCAATATGGGCATACAAACATCAAAACAACCAATCTACATCTCAGAATTACTGACTGCTAAAATGAAGCGCCTCTTATTCCTTACCCGAGACTTTGCAAAAACAGCTGAGTATAAGTTTGTATGGTCCTCAAATGGCCAAATTTATCTTCGTAAAGTTGAAGGAAAACCTTACATTCGTGTGAAAAATGAAGCCCACTTAAATGAACTCAAGAAGAACCAAAACAATGATAATTGACTAGTTCTGAAGTTTATATGTCAATTCTACATATTTTGTCCTATAATTGTAATTTTATTTTTTATATTTTATGAAAATAATGCATGCTTAATTTTAGTTAATGAATTTATTTATACAATATTGCAATTTATCGCTGTTACCAGACACCAAGTACAACCTAAACAAACTTTATACTTAATAACCACCTTTTCCTTTACCACAATCACTGCTTACACGCTATCAACACTACTTTACATACAATTCTACTCACCTCATAATACAAACATAACACCACATATCACTAAATCCGTCAATTTTAACTGTTTAATGCTCAAACCTGTTATAACCTTACTTTCTCAAACTGTTTTCTATGATAACACTATTGATATATACGTACACTATACACTATCACCTTTGATGACCGTCATTATAATTAACACTGATCTCGCACTTATAGTTGTCACACATAAATTAAAATCCATCTTAATACGAATACATAGCATATTACATAGCTTTAACTTGAACCGCACCATAAATAAACGTGTTATTAGCTCGACTGGAGGATACTATGCGCTAACTTCACACGCCTTACCACATCCCCGCACAGGTCCGTGTATTATAGACTATTTCACCTATCTATACATTTGCAGCTGGCTTTATCCTAATGACATAAACTTATACAAGCAGATTCTCGACATGACAGTATTACTTATGAACTTTGCCTGTTTTGTTGACACTTTTATGCGTTCATTATTTTTTAGTTCTATTTTAAACATATTAATTTCCAATGGCTAACCCTGACGTAGATCTTGATGATTTTTCTATATCCGAGTCCATGGTCTGTAATGTTGAGGATTGTTCTAGCCTTATTTTACACAGCAAACCGAACATTAAAATACTTTCTCAGAATATACGAAGTATTTCACGTAACTTTGATGAATTGATTGTTCTCTTACACCGACTTAAGCTGGAATGTGACGTTTTAATTCTTACAGAATGCTGGCTATCGTGCAATTTTACTACTCCAAATCTACCTGGTTACAAATCTCACACAACACAGAATTTTAAAAACCAAAACGATGGTATAACGATTTACTTTAAAGAATCGCTTAATGTTAATGTTATTGAACCACCATTTTTAGAAAGCAACTGTTTGATTCTTACTATAAATAACGATACAGCTGTAATTGCAATGTACCGATCACCATCGTATAATAATTTAACTGGTTTTATAACATCACTCAATTCAACATTATCCAACTTAAAAAATATAAAATCTGCCGCTATAATTGGAGACATTAATATAGATATTTCAGAGAAATCACAAGATAGTAAAGCTCCTGAATACCTAAATACGACTGCCTCTCATGGCTTCTTACCAGCCCATACTTTTCCTACCAGGCACGGTAAAACTTGTCTTGACCACGTTCTTCTTAACTCTAAACTTAAATCACATACCTTTGTTTTAAATTCCACTATTACAGACCACAACGCAGTATTACTCTGTCTTTACCAAGTTCATAGAAAATGTCGTCCTCAATCTTACGCAACCAAGCTTGAGGTCAAAGCTATTTGTGAAAAACTTAAAAGTATTGACTTTGGTTTTGTTATAGAAATGGATGATCCTAATCAGGCTATGGATAAATTTGTTAGGTTATTACAAGATGTGATAACTGAATACAGCACGATTGTCAAAATCCCCCGTAAAAAACGCATTATCAGGCCCTGGATTACACCGGGATTACTTAGATGTATTCAAAATAGGGATCGCCTGCATAAAGAATCACAAACCTCACCCGATAATGAAACCTTAAAACTAACATACACCCGGTACAGAAACCATTGTAATGATTTATTAAAAAGACTCAAAATACAACACGACAAAAGTGAACTAGACAAAAATAGTAAAAACAATAAAAAACTTTGGGAAGTTATCAAAACCATTACCAACACCATCAAAACCAAATCACTTGCTACCGACCTCCTTGGTGAGTCTCCTCAAATATCCGTAAACCAAGCAAATGAGTATTTTGTTAATGTTGGAAATTCCCTGGCCAATAAGCTTCTAAACTGCCCCACTATCGCTCAAAATTCTAGCGAACCTTCGGTCTCAAGCCACTCCTCGTTTGTATTACTAGACACTGATGAAAACGAAATACTGTCGCTTATAAATGGATTAAATAGTGCTAGCGCAGTCGGTCATGATAAAATATCTAACACCCTACTTAAAGATATAAAGGATATAATTGTTCAACCCCTTACTCATTTATTCAATGCTTGCCTTAGTCGGGGTGTTTTTCCCGACGTTCTTAAAAAGGCTATTATTGTTCCAATCTTTAAGGCGGGAGATAGACAGCGTGTCTGTAATTATAGGCCTATTGCTATACTACCTGCGATCTCCAAAATTCTGGAAAGAATAATTAATAGTAGACTTGTTAAGTATCTTGAAAGCAATGGTTTAATTTCTTCTTGTCAGTTTGGTTTCCGTTCTGGTAGGTCAACGGAGGATGCAGTGCACAAACTTACTGACTATGTTATTAGAAACCTGGATAATGGTAACAAAGCACTTGCTATTTTTCTTGACCTTGCCAAGGCGTTTGACACGGTGTCTGTCCCACGTCTTTTAGCCAAATTGGAACGCATAGGAATAAGGGGATTGCAACTAAAATTATTTCAGGACTATCTTAGTGGACGTAAACAGTGTTTAAAGGTTGATTCCTACATTAGCACTGATTTGCCAGTCTCTTTTGGTGTTCCGCAGGGCTCAGTACTAGGACCTACCCTCTTCTTAATTTACCTGAATGATCTCTGTGGGCTGAAACTAGAGAAAGGTATAATCATATCTTATGCTGACGATACAGCATTGGTATTCTCTGCTGATACGTGGGATAATACTTTTGCGCTAGCACAGAATGGCTTCAACAAGGTGTCCGACTGGCTGAAACAAAATATTTTGACCCTTAATTCAGACAAAACCATGTACATGCCATTTTATATAAGAAATCCTAATAAACCCCCGATAGAACTTACTCTAAAATCACATTCCGTTCATGTACATCCAATAAATGCTAGCACTTGTAATTGTCCCTGCCTGATCCGAAGATGTGAGGTGAAATATTTAGGTGTTATTCTAGACTCATCGCTAAACTACAATGCACATATATCTCTACTTCAATCCAGACTTAGAAAATTAATTTATGTTTTTAAAAACCTACGGCATGTAGCGGATGTGCTAATTCTTAAAAAAGTTTACAGAGCACTATGCCAATCGCTTCTAATGTACTGCATTTCTTGTTGGGGTGGAACTTCCAAAACAACCCTACTTCCTTTGGAAATAGCACAACGAGCAATTCTAAAAGTGAGTTCCTTCCGACCCATTGATTACCCTACACATCTATTGTATCAGTCCTGGAACCTACCGACCGTTCGTCAGATTTATATTATAGCTACTATCCTCAAACAACACTCCCTTACGCCCATAGACAGAAGTATTCTTTTAAAGCGTAGGCGTAATGCTGTTGTCCCACGGTCCCATCAATTCAAACACTCATTTACACGTAGATTTTTTTGTTTCAACGGTCCATTCCTTTACAATAAACTTAATACCACTCTTAACTTCTACACACTAAGCAAACAAGAATGCAAAACCAAATTGTTAGATTTTATGCTTACATGTGATTACAATAACACAGAAGAGCTTCTAAAAACATTAAGATAAATAATAAATAGATATACCCCTACACACATCACACACCTACACACCTACACACTTACACAACACACACACACACATACTATATTTTGTAAAATGATTAATTTATTATACCTAAGTGAATTTATTAAGCGTAACACTATTACTATTTTATTTTTTAATTTTTGTTGTCATAATATCTGGGAAGTTAACTGTGACCTGAAATACAGGCTCGGCCTAGCTCAGGCGCAGTTGCTCAATTATTTACTTTGTGCACGAATTTATAACCTATATAAAATTATTATTGTTCATTGTGCAAAGTGTATACAATGTTTATAGAGAATAAATGAATTATGAATTATGAATTATGAAACTTTGCCACCCTATTTTACCTCGTTATAGGTTGAATTTTACAAAATTCTGTCGAAGTGAGTGCAACTACATTAAAAAGATCCCCCATGCAAAATTTGAGACTCCTAATACTGTCTTGTAGTTTCCGAGATTTCGTAATCAGTCAGTAAATATTTTTTTTATTTATATAGATTAACGAGGGTCTTTAGTCAGTCTCAAACTATGTGCGCAGGATGGCAAGTGGATGAGAATTACGAAAAATTAAGTTAGCAGTGGACTGCTGTAAGAGATGACGATGATAAAGATGAAACAGAGCAAGATACGTATGCTTTTTGCAGATGTTTATTACTCAAATAACATTACGCTTTCATTCTCCAAAAGGTTACCCAGGCCTAATAATATATAATAGACCCACCCACGATTACCCAAATATGTTTCAGGGATTTCTGTCCTACGCAGACAAAAGTCCTTCGTTTGCACAGTCCTTGTATTTTTTTTTTCGGATGGCGATCATTTAACTTCCCCCGCTCTGTACAAATAAACGTAGCAAGCAACTCGACGGCTACGTCCGATTAGTCCTAAACTAGCCCTCCTGGCGACTTGACGGTCCCTTCGAGTTGCACGCTGCTTACTGTACAAATAGTGTTTCATTTAATATAAACCACCAATATCAAACAAGTGTTATAGTGAACACCACCTGGGCGGAGCGCGGGATAGTGTCAGACTTTTACTGACTACAACCCACCCATGTTCCTTCTTTTACTCTTCACGTTCCGGGGCCGAGTCATCTCTTTCGAACAACCCGCAACCCCGGGAGGTTTGCTCAGGTCTTGGCCTTACGCGTGATTACGAAGCAAGACTATTAGAGCCGCGACTGCCACATTCGCAATAAAACTGATGTCGCGCTAAAAAGTCGCGCCGTTTACAACCACCCTAATGTCAAGCCGTACGGAATATATGGCGTGGTTAATTCGTCGGAACGTATTTTATAAAAACATGGCCTACGCATGTCGGTTTTATTTTGCTACATTCGGTGTTGTTTGTAGCTTATTGTCGGCTGAAACTGTAATCTGAGCTGGTATGAAACGTAATGTGTAGAACCACTTAAAATTTAGAATAGAATAAAATATACTCTAATATACATCAAAATTCAATTCAAAAGTCTTTTACAATATTGCTAACTAGCTTTTACCCGCGGCTTCGCTCGCGTTTAATTGGAGGTAACACGGTTCTTCTTTCCTGATTTTCAGGTATTTTTCGTTGGTAACAAAGATTGTGTGTACCGATTTTTGGCTTCCTACCTTAAAAACTGCGAAAAGTCTTATATAAAAATTCACCCCCTCTTTTAAGGCTCGATGGTTTTTAACCGACTTCAAAAAAGGAGGAGGTTCTCAATTCGACTGTATGTTTTTTTTATTTTTTTTTTTTGTGTTAGTGACAAATGGTCCGCATACTATTTTTTTTTGCTTTCCACCTTGAAAATTGCGTAAATATCCATATAAACTTCAACCCCCCCCCCCCCCCATTTTAGGAAAGTGCGTATAAAATGACTAGATAATATCATGTCTAAAATACTAGTTATTGTCACATCGCCAGAGATTTATTGAAGTTCTATGAAACAGGAGCGACGCTATTAAAAAAAAAACACCTTATTCAGCCAGCTCTGCACTGAGTGTTGTACCCATGATAAATCGCTACAAACACGTCCTCTAACACGTACTAAATAAAACACAATGAAAATAATGCATATTCCACACAATCCCGCATTGCGCATCATCCACAGGCCCACAGAGAACAAACGCGACGATTTCAACAAAAAAAAAACCGTAAAAAAATATAAAATACATACGCAAGGCAAAGTTCTCCCTTTTCGCGGCATTAAAATTCACGAACCTATTCATTGTGTGGTGAAGCCAAATCGAGCATAAAATTGTTGTTCGGAATTTATTAGCTATTGCCACAATATACGGTTCATTTCTTTGATTATATAGCGTGTACTTTTGACAGGTTTTTCGCTTCAGGTCTGTTGTTTGGTTTATGTGAAAATTGGTCCTATGCTAGGTTTGCGGGTTGTTCGAAAGAGATACCGCGGCCCCGGTACATAAAGAGCAAAACAAGGAACGTGGGTTTTAGTCAGTAAAAGTCTGACAATATCCCGCGCTCCGCCCAGAGCGGGGAAGTTATTTCATGATTTCCCATTCGCAATAAATGTATAGTTCTATGGTGGACAAAAACCGGTCTTATGCATGTAAAACTCTACGAACATGATAAAAATCTATATTAGACGAAAAAACCAGCCAAGTGCGAATCGAACTTGCGCCGAGGGTTTTGTACAAATCTGCGACATCAATGGCCATATATTTTGACTGTGTAGACCTCTCTGTTTTTCCACAGCTTTAAGGGGCCACAGACTTGAGTTTATGGTTTAGTTTAAGCTCGATACTTTCACGCGTTACTGGGATAAATGGCCTTAACAGACAGACAAACAAAAAGTGAAGTTTCTTCAGTCTTTTTTTTTTTTTTTTTTCGGGTGGGAAATCATCCAATGACTTCCCCCGCTCTGGGCGGAGCGGGGGGGCATGTCAGACTTGTACTGACTAAAACCCACCCATGTTCCTTCTATTGCCCTTTACGTTCCGAGGCCGCGGTATCTCTTTCGAACAACCCGCAACCCCGGCAGGCGGAGGCTCTGGCAAGCCCCTCTGCTTTGCTGACTCTCTTTGAGGCGCGCGTGAAACACGAACGCGCCGTCGACACGGCCTGTCGTCAATCGACGGACGGACGGTGAACTACCCATTGCTCACCGCCCACAGGCCCGCATCTACGGTGGCCGGAAGTCGTCTCGCGACACCCGGGCGCTTCCTCCCGCCCGATGATGTGCAGGAACCTCCCGAAACTTCCGTGTCCGGTGAGGACCTGCGTCAGGCGGTAGGTGAGGACGCCATGACGCCTCTCTAGCCACTCCTCAAAGAGGAGTTTCTTCCGTCTAAGGTACAAAAAACAAAATCGGTGTGACTTAACGGATATAGGTCATTTTTAATTTTGCAATCATGTTGACTAGAATAATCCTTAAAAGTAGCGATCTATTACGATACAGAGTAACTTGGTCTAAATTCTTTTCATGAGTATAATGTAAACTATTAGAATCTTGAATTGCATAAAGACGGAACGCAGTGCTCCGTACATGAGACCTATATGAACCTATATGATGCACGACGAGATTACGTCACAAACAGGCGTTTCGTGAGAAAGCACACCACTCGTCCCATCTGTAAACCCGTTAGCTGTTAAATTTACCCTCCTACTATTTGAAGGTAATATAATATAGCATCTAGCCCAGATTACATTTACAAATTCAATTTGGTCTAGAAGAAAACGCAAACAGCTGTTTAAATATTTAAAGTGTTCGTTGCAAGATTAATTTTGACTTAGAAATATTTTTCCAGACAAAGCCTTGAAAAGTCAACCTTAAATGTAAAAAATAGGTATTTCAGGGCTTGTTTGTAAAGCTGTAACTATCTACTATTTATTTTATACCAATTTTCTCTCAGCAGACAAATAGAAAACCAATAAAATTCTGTTTCCAAACAGCGTTTCTTCGAAACCATTTCTTAATCCAAGACCCGAATAAGTTTAGCCGTCGGCAGATTTAAGGGTGCTCGAATACTGGGACTTTTTGTAGTGATACAGTTGCGATGCTGTCACTTCAGTCGCAATTATTCGACTTAAACGCGCTTCCCTACGTTCTTAACTCCCCCGATGTCGTTAGAAGAAGTCGCGTTTGCACCAATACAGTAGCGATTATGACTTACATTTGCACATCGCTTTTGTCGCGCGTTACAAACGCGACAATTTTGTTTATTAGGTTCCTCCAACAATTGTTCACACTGCATACAATGACATAATACATTTTTTAGATTAGATTATAGCGCAACCATTACTAATAGGTAAACTCATGCTTAATCCATAAATAAAATAAAATAATATAACTTATATATTACCTACTAGTGACCCCGACCCCGACTACACACCGGTGTGCACGCACAATGTAGGTAGATACTTATATTATACATATGAACCTTCATTATTAAATTAAAATTGAAAAAAAAAACAGAAAAAATACAATTTTGATAAAAGGTAAAATTGTGGCCATCTTACAAAATTAATAACGGTAACAAAATTAATACAATTATTGACAAAATTATATAGTTTCGACTAGGAGTTGCTTGCTAATCGACTATCGCGCGATATTGTTACTAAAGAATGCCGCCATGGGCGAGCACCCTAAAGATTCATAAAAAAGTAAATAAACTGTGCCTGTTTCAATTTTACTAAATGAAGTCTGAGCTGGAAGTTAACGAGATCCAGGCAATACTGGCAGCTGGCAGTACTTGTTTAATTATTCAAATCTCTTTTAATTAAATGTGGTCCGCAATCATTTCGATTGCATCTTTGGTTTAAATGAGTTGAATGTTTATTTAGTGGGTTGATGTTTATTTTTCTGTGGTTGGACTTTAAATGGCGTGTTGCGTCGACCCCATTTATCATGAGACCAGGACGCTGACAGAATAGTCCACATCAGGTCAGTTAAGAAAATAAATAAAGAAAAACTGGAGCAGGATGATGATTAAAGAGTAATTTTCGGTAAATAATAGAAGCCCTAGTTACTTTTTCTGACTGGTTAATGACAAGAGTCGGACCAGGGTGGTCTTTTTTTTATTTAGAAGAGTTTTTAACCAGTACTGAATTCCAAAGGGGATGTGTCGTGTTACGCGAATGTATAAAGCAAAAAACGAGTCCATAAGAGGAAGTCTGAAAGTATGGATGGACTGTGTGAAGGACGCTTTGGCAGCAAAGGAGGTGTCCAATAAAAGAATAATAATAGAGAAGTATGGATGAAGAGGACATGCTGCGCTGACCTCAAATCGAAAGAGGTGACCGGGCGTTTGAGGGAAAAAACCTCAAAACAACCCAGCCGCCAGAGACGCGGGCCTGTCGACGGTGAGCAATGGTTGGCTCACCGTCCTACGTCTATTGACGACAGACCGTGTCGACGGCCCGTAAATGTTCCACGCGCACCTCAAAGAGATGTCAGCAAAGCAAAAGGGCCTGTCAGGGCTACCGCCTACCGAGGTTGCGGGTTGTTTGAAAGAGATACCGTGGCCCCGGAACATAAAGCAATAGAAGGAACATGTGTGGGTTTAGTCAGTACAAGTCTGACAATCCCCCCCGCTCCGCCCAGAGCGGGGGAAGTAATGTGATGATTTCCCATCCGCAAAAAAGGGGCAGAAGAATGTTAGTGATGATGATATACTTTACTATTTACACATATGTCAATAGATGTTGAAACATGTTTAGTGACGGCATGTATTGCTATAGTAGGTAGTCCTTGAGGACTATTATACTCCTAGGTAAAACCTAGAACCAGTCATGATTGTAAATCACGGTAACGTTCCAGATTAAAGCGGTTCATCTAACTAATGTCACCACCATGCTACAGCGAATATGATGAATGCTGAGATAACGAGTAAGAGAGAGGAGGAAGAAGACATGTTGCGCCAACCCCAGACAATTGGGATAAGAGCAGTAGAATGTTGAACATGATGATACACTAGTCTTATCAAGGGGTCCTGACAAGTAAAAGGGTTGTGGAGAGCAGATAGGCAGTCGCTCCATGTAAAATACTGGTATTCTAATGCATCCGGTAAGACTGGAAGCCGACCCTAGAATAAATAGTTTTTTTTCTTTATTTAGAAGAAACAAGCAACCATTCGTAATTCTATCTCGCACTACTAATAAAATTGAAAGTTACATCGTTTATCAAAAGAAATAATTACCCACTTGCAGTAAATAATAACTTACATTGAATGAGGCAAAAGAAATTCCCTGAAACTTATAAAGTGCAATAACTGTGAGCAATTACAACTTCTCTGCTATTTGGACTTATTTATTTCCTCAGTATATTCTTTCACAATGATAATGCTTCATTTTATTTTAGTTGCTTTTCTCGGCATCTTTTGTTTCTTTTTGAATGAAAAAAGAAACAGCGCATCATCTGTTTATCGTCACGCGTAAAAGATTACTGCGGAAAACGTATCGTGTAAAAGATAACTCAGTAGCTTTGGCAACTGGTTTGTGTCATGTTTTATATATTATTTTTAAAAACAGAAAGTAGCTAAATATATTTCTGCTTAATAGGAACATCACCGTATAGCCATGAGGTACCAACATCTTTTCAATCAAAGGGTTTGAAAAAAAAAAGAAAAAAGAGTGAGCTGCTAGTATTTAAGGCTGGGAGTAAAATTTACTCTGTTCCTCCAATCGCACTGAATGGAACCATACTACAGCAAGTTACCAAATTTAGGTACTTGGGTCACTGGGTCAATGAGAGTCTAGCTGATGATATGGACATGGATAGGGAGCGCAGGGCATTGTCGGTAAGGGGTAACATGCTTTCTCGCAGGTTCGCGCGATGCTCACGTGACGTTAAGGTCACACTAATTAAAGGCTACTGTCAAACGTTATACACGTGCAACCTCTGGAGCAGTTAGACTAAAAAAGCCTACAATGCTTTGCGCGTCCAATATAACAACGCGTTCAGGGGTATGTTGGGGCTCCCCTGGCGGTGCAGTGCCTCCGGCGTGTTTGCCGAGTACAGCACGGATGGCTTCCAGGCGGTGCTTCGCAAAAGGACGGCGTCCCTGTGGTCTCGGCTAAAGGGTAACCAACAGGCTCTTGAGTGTGTTGTGGGACAGAGTGGACAGCCAATTCTTGAGGCAGTGGTCGCTCATGCATGTTCAGCATCTTGATTGTTTTAAATTTTACTAACATAGTTTTTAAGTTTCTTCTACTAACATAATTATTATTTTATTATAATATGGACTTGTAACTTTATGTGCCTGGTCTGAAATAAATATTTTCAATTTCATATAATTCAATTAAAAGACAGCTAGTCTTGCGCGGTTTCACCCGCGTCTTTAGTTGCTGCCCCGCTCCCGTGGGTGTAGCGTAATGTTGTATAGCCTATGTTCATGATAATGTAGCTTCTGAACAGAGAAAAAATGGTTACAATCGGTCCCGTAGTTTTGGAGCCTATTCGATACAAAGAAACAAATCTTTCCTCTTTATAATATTAGTATAGATTTTTGTATAGCTGGTCATTTAGAAAAAATACCATTTGAGACCGAATCCACGATCGAATTTTAATAATCCCGGAATGATAATTGAACTTTATGAGCAAGGTTTTGACTTAGTAACCTTAGAACTTCAAAATAGCCGTTTAAAAAACATGAAAATACGCTTTCAAGTCTTTTTTATTAACAAACCCTTTCATTTGACCTTTCCCATATCATGGCATAAAAAATAACTAGCCCATGTAACCAAGAATTGCCATCAAAACATAACATATATGCAAAACATCATCCAATCAGAAACCGGGAAGAGGGTCAAATTCAACGTCTAAGTTATTAAACACAGTAAAAAAATTGGTTCATTTCCCCTGAAATCACTTTCATCTCCCAAAACAAAAGAGTGCAAATAAGTGTAATAGACATCCACAGTTCCACACCGATCTCTGGTCTCAATATTCAACGAGTGGTCGCAGCAATAACATTATCAAATACCGTCGGCAGGGGTCGGTCACCGCTGGCCGCGGTCCAATTGTTAAGACCCTCGTCTTCCTCTGCTCTCCTGGTAGTCCCATTACTGATGTCGCGTTGGTTCCGTTTTATTGCGATATTTTGGTGACATTTGGGTAAGTTAGACTATGGAGTTTAGGGTGCAGTTATTTATTACTATCATTACTTTTAAATTAGGGAATTTAAAAAAGCAATGAAATGACGAAACATTTTCT
This sequence comes from Ochropleura plecta, assembly GCA_905475445.1. Classification (NCBI taxonomy): domain Eukaryota; kingdom Metazoa; phylum Arthropoda; class Insecta; order Lepidoptera; family Noctuidae; genus Ochropleura; species Ochropleura plecta. The sequence continues at coordinate 3,606,612 of FR997744.1, read as the reverse complement.
TTATAATCTTACATTTAGGTCTCGTTACTGAATAACTTTTGCGTCGTTGGTCTACAGCTGTCTGCTTTTAGGATTTTAGGAGATTGAAACTAAACTTCAATATATACAATATCTCCAAGTTCACTAATTGAAAAAGTTATTACAAACAAGTTGGTAGCGTCCGTTTAAATCGTGTAACTTTTGATGGTCATATTGTTTCTATCAGAATTTTAATTAATTAATTACGAGACTAATTTCAGTGAGCGTTACGATAACAATACGAACAACAAGCCATAAATGTTAATAAACATGCAGAAAACATTCACAAATTCAAACACACGTTCAGAAACGTAGTTTAAAACGTAATGAAATAGTCAATAGTAATTTATTCGACAAACACATTAAATGGACGCGCAATTTAACTTTATTCGCAATAAAACAGTTTGGTGTCGTATGCAGCGTCAGTAGCAGGACAATGGGGTCGAGGAGCAACGCTCAATGCTTGGCGGCCATTCATTACGGCTGAGACATGCAGAAAATATTACTTGCTTGGCAATTTAGAGTCATTTGGCAGGAATATTTTGGTACATACTTCTGATCTGATATGTACTCCTGGTATTTACTAAGGGGTTTCTTGTAAGTTCACTTTGCATGAAAACATTTGGATTATCTTAGTAAATAATAGCATCAAAATAACTATGGGAAATATCAGGTTTATCAGAAACCTTTAACTTCTAAGATTTTTTACAAAGTAAAGCCAATACAAAACGCGGTCACTAAATCGTAGGGCATTGATAAATTACCATTTTCTAGCAAAAAAACATATTTTTTAATTGGCTTTTGATTCATTGTTTTTGATGATGGTTATACATATTGGACCTTTTAACAAGAAAATTATGATACATTTCTGCTTTCTGCTTCACACAATTGTCCATGCTGGGCCATACACAACCACTATTTTCATTCATTTACTCTGGTCGACTCTCTACTGCGGAAAACGTACTAAGCTATTTTGCACAAGCACTGTAGAAGTAACAATTTCCCTAATAGTCTTTATTATTCTTTTATTTTTGTACTGTATAGAGGAGACGAAGCGCTGCGGTTTCTGCAATCGTTTTGCACCTTACTATGCTCGCCATTTTATTGTACCGACTTTTCTGTTAGACTCGTCCAATTAAAATGTAGTGCTCTGTAGGTTTTGCAGGATCAGAATTTCTCTTGATCTTTATTTCTAAAGAGTTTATGTTTTTTTTTAGTTGTGAGATCTAGTCTCTAATACTGATTTTCTTCTTCGCTGACTCAGCTCAACACTAGGTTGTCTTATCAGCTAACCTAATCAGATGCAACTGAATACCAATATTTGACATCGAGCTTGACAAGCCCCATAATAGTTCTTAAAATGTAAGTCAACTATAATCTCTGGTATCAGGATGTATACATATAAAGGGGTTTTTTATGAAGATTATGTTTTACTTGCTGTGCCCGGATTCATCCACTGCTCAGCTCCTTTTCTTGAAAAAAAAAGATTACGACCGATTATCAGATTTACCAAATATACGTACGTACCTATAAAATTTCATAAAAATCGAATCAAGTCGTTTCAAACGGCTTCTAAAACTGAATTAATTGCCCCTAAACAATACTCATATTTACAAAGCGTTGAATACTTACTGAATAAAAATGCATAGTTCTATACGACCAAATGTTGTTTTTTTTTCAATCAAGTTAGAGATTGATTTCAGGGATAAAAATTCCACCCCATTGACATTGACCCATGATTGGTGATTTCTGTAAAGAATAAGCTGTTAAATTTGTACGATATGGTTGGCATTTTGAACCGTTGCCATGACGACCGAGTTTTGCTGAGATGAGAAATTGAATACGTTTGTAGCATTATTTGAAAAAGAGAAGACTTATTTTCGATTCGTGACTATGAAGCAAATATTAGTGTAATATTATCAACTTACTTTGAGTCTGAGTCGAATCACATGTGACTAAAAGTGATGAATGAGGATAGATGAATACGGAGAGAAAGGCCAAAGAATGAAGAAAAGGAATGATATGAAGGAGATAGGAGTAAATGATGCCGCGACGTACGACAGGGGAGAATGGAAGAAGAAAACGTGTTGCGCCGACCACAAATAGAACGGGACGTGGGCAGGAAAATGATGACTCTGTGTCTTTATTTTGATAATTTTTTAATCATCTCACTTCATACACTTCAGATTCGGTACTAGGCGCACATAGCTTCAATGAAGTTTACTACGAAGTATAAACAAAACTTCCCCCAATGCTTCTTAGGTAGCGGATATTGCACCCTCTAGCGGGCGGCATCCGGTTTGAAACCGGTACACCACTTCCAGCCGGCACTTTGAACCCGGTTCACTACCGGGAGAACAGAGGTTATGAAGCATGTACTTTCTTTGTTTACGGATGTTTTGTGGCGAAAAATCGAAACTTGTCATAAACCTATTTTACAAGATTCTGTACAAATATTATTTAATGTATACCAGTATCTGTGTATAAGGCAAAGCTGACTGTCTAGCAATTTCTAATATTGTTAGCTGACATATAATAAACATATTACGATTATAAATGTGAAAGTTTGTGAGGATATGTGTTTATTATTCTTTCAAGCAAAAACTACTGAATGAATTTGGATAAAGTTCGGCATGTACGTAGTTTATAACTTAGATTAATAAAACATAGGATACTTTTTATCCCAGTAGTACGATCCTAAGGGACAATTACTGAACTACACAGGGCAAAACCGCGGGCATAGGGTAGTAATACAATATAATCACTCAACCCACCCTGTGTGCGTAATTTGACAATGGTTGTGGGTGAAAAAAGGACGTTCAATAATCCATGAATCCGGGTTTGAATATAATTTCATGTTAACTGAAGGGGATATGAAATAATGAGGAAAAAAAAAGAATGTGTATAAAAAGTTTTTTTTTATCGTTGGCCCCCATTAAGAATTGCTCCTGTATCGCGGGTGCGTTTACAAACATTTAAACTTACATACACAAACAGCCAGACCCGAAACAACTATCTGTAGGTCATACAAATATTTGACATATCTGTTCCGTGCGGGAATCGAACCGGCGACAGGCAGCGCAGCAGTCGATCGCACAGCCACTGCGCCAACCGTGTCGTCAAAAGTTCTATTCAGTAAATGCAGGCAGTCTTCCTTTGGAATGAGCTCCCTCAGAGTATCAGGTTGGTAACCAGTCCGTTTACTTTTAAAAGAAAAGTTCGTGAGCATATTTACAAGAAGTTGGTAGATTCGTCTCATAATTAGTTGTGGTTGTTGTCTTGTTACGATCTCTGAACTTTATATAATGTTGTTTTATGTATATATATAAGTATTTATAGTTATTAATATTTATATATGTATATTTGTTATATATATGTATATTTATATTTTTTAATATTCATTTACTAATATCCTTTTTTTTCTGTTATCGCACCTACTGTTTTTGTCTCTGTATCACCCTAAGGTAGACTGGTAGAAAATGCCTAAGGCATTAAGTCCGCCTTTGTACAGTTTTTACGAAAAAATAGTTTTTACGTTGTGCATAAAGTTTTAATAAATAAATAAATGAGGTCGTATAAAGTTCTGGGCTCGATTCCCAGGCTGGGCAAAGTATTATTGGGTTTTCCCACCAGGAATTTCTCAGTAGCAGCTCCGGAGGTGGAGGCGTAGGTTTGTGCCCCGTTGATGGCATTAGGCTCGCCCTCTATTACATGGGACCGAAACATAACTCGCGAAATATAGATGTATTATTAGGTACGTCTTCGCCTAACCCTTCTGGTTACGGTATTGAGATTACATTATGCTTATTCAGGATACATTTTTTCCTTCTTTTCAACCAACTTCAAAAAAAGGAGGTTCTCAATTCCACCCTATGTTTTTTTAAATGTTTGTTACCTCATAACTCTGGTCTGGGTAAACCGATTTTGATGATTCTTTTTGTATTCGAAAGCTGGTGGTTGACGTTTGGTTCCATATTTTTTTTTATCAAAATCCGGCTAGTAGTTTTTGAGTTATCTTTAATAATGCGTATTACATTGACTTTGTGTACGTTGATGATATACGTATTTTAGAAGTTGTCGAAGACAAATGAGCAAAAAACGCTATGTGCTATGGTTTGGAAGGTCATCGCAGTATTTTGAGGTGATTGTATTTTAATTTGGTGATACTTTGGTGAAGATCTTCAGTGATATACAACGGAACTCTTCAATAAATAACAGCAAATCTGCCGTAATTGCTGCAATCACATGTATGACTATCGGTTTCGCCAGGGTAGGCAGGGGGGTGGTGGCAGGGTGGTGTTCTGGTAGTTCTCCAACGTCCAGTTGGTCGCTTCTCAAGGCCGGCCATTTGATTTTTAGAAACAAAGGAAAATAAATATTCGATAAAAATAAGTCAACGAAACCAACAAAAGCCACCGACTTCCGGAAATAAAGTTATTTTCCACTTTTTAGTTTTTTTTTATGAAAGTCAGTTTTATTTTTTACAAAAAAGTTTTTTTCAGGAAGGTTATATGTTTGATTAACTGAAAATACTCAACGAGAGCTATATTAATGCCTAAGTATTTAAGATCAGGTTTAAAACGGAAGTGAAATTTCATTCTGTTTCCATAAGTGCATGTCCATCGGAATCTCCCGATCAATATATTTTATTCATTCGCACGTCAAATAAAAAGTTTTTAAAGCATTAAACAGTATTTAGTGCTAAAAGCTCTTATAAGTGAGTTATCAGACTGTTTGGACCATCGCTTTGCGTTTAGTGGTCGTCATCATGGTTACTGATTGATTGCTCGCGGAGTTTCACTGCAAATTACATACAGGATACATTCCACATTTAAACATTACTAGCTGCGCCCCGCATTTTCGCCCGTGTTGACCGAGTTAAAAAGTCTAGCCTACGTGTTAATCCACGTTGGCATTTAAGCATTTATTTCAATTAGACCATTACAGGCACTTTAAAATGTCAAGAAACAAAATGATGAAGCTACAGTCCCACTCACAAGGCATAATAACTTGTGAAAGTACTGTAGTTGCCCATTCCAAAGCGTTAATCTCTATGGAAATGAATGGGAAGAAACTCCATGGACACTCTTTTAAATAATAATATTATTACAAAATCGTAATTACTGCAGTAGTTTTTTCGTGAGAGAGATCCATCATTCATCGAATCCATCCGAATTAATACCGTCGTTAATTTCATGCAATCCTAGTAGTTTTATCTTAGGTTGGTTTTGCCAAGAACTTGCATATAAAGACCAAACTGTTGATATGAATACCACCGTGCATTCATGCCAGCCAGATAGTTTTATCATAAAAGTCAATCCGGTCAAGGAATCTCTTTTTTTCATACAAACTTTGTCACCTCGTTTCACCCCCGAGATTTTAATTTTACAAAATCCCGATTTAGTGAGCGCCTACGTCCTAAAAAGATCCCCTATGCAAAATTTGAGACTCCTAACACTTGTAGTGTCAGTGATTTTTGCATGTGTGGATGATAAATATGGTGTGGTATAGCTTCATACACCTCATCATTAGCCTTTCTCCTTCGTAAGACTCATTGTCAGACTTTCCAGACACAGACTATAACGACTGTCTATGATCTACAAAGGACAGCTGGTACCAACAGCTTAACGGGCCTTCAGAGGCACAGAAGTTAGTCGGTATGTAACGGGTGGTCACCCATTAACAGACTAACCTAGGCAAGCGCGGCTTAAACTCAAGATCCACCCAAATGGCTATTATTATTTAGCTACAAGCTCCTTCATCATAGATACACCTATGCCTTTTTTTGCGGATAGGAAACATCAAATAACTTCCTCAGACATTTACTGGCTAAAACCAACCTATGTTCCTTCTTTTGCCCTTTATTTTCCGGGGTCGCGGTATCTCTTTCAAACAACCTGAACCCCGGTACACCTACCTTAGGATATAAACTACTATGACGTCATGTTATGTTATTTTTAATAAAAAAAAAAGTAAATGGAAAATAAATCTCGCAATAAAGCCAATAAATTAAAAACAAAAAAAAAACATTGAAATTCAATCAAGCAGAGAATAAGAAGTTGTTTTCTTAACATCAAACACAAAATAGTACAAAGTATAATTTATCAACCTCGCCTGTATTTGTCGATCTGTCGGTACACTAATAGATGGTCACCGCTAGTCATTTGTCTTGTCTCCGCCTGAGCGATTATTTGGGACCCCGCAGATCTGTGCGTTAGTGATGAGTCTGATTTACTGTTTACGTGGATTTAAGATGTAATTGATTGATGGTGCGGCGGTTAATTGCGTTTAAAAGCTTTGTGTGGGCGGAATCACCACTTCAATTATCTATCACACGATTTTGTAAGGAGGAAGCTCATAGCCAAATAATTGCAGCCAATTGGGTCGACCTTCAGGTAAAACCGCAACTATTTGGGTTGGTCTGTGGATGGGGGACCATCCATTAAATTCCGAGCTTCCTTTGTGCTTCGGAAAGCACGTTAAGCCGTTGTTCCAGGATGCCTATAAATAGTATTTGTCAGAGATTGCAGGTAGTCAGTGGCCTGTAAGTCAGACAACCAGTCTTACTGAGAAGTATCGTATTATCCAGTACTAACTCCATTGTTAAGGTTAAATAGGCAAGCTTATGTAAAATTTTATTTGCACGCGGTGTACATTGTAGTCCAATCGTATTCTTGAGCCATTGCAGCAATCTTAGCGGTATCGCGGTTACCAAGATATTTGGCAGCACCGCGCTAACTGTACACCATGAATCACGGCCAGGTCTCCCCACTGAGCCCACATTAGCGCGACACATTACCTCGTATTCTTTGCGAGTGCACTTGATAGCTATTATGTGCCTAAACACGAGAAATGGTTATTGTTCTAGGAACCATATTTCAAGGTAGCTCGCTTTATGTTTGTTTAGTGTTACAGTTGATAAAAACCGACTCTCGAACTGAACTGAAGGTTCCGTACAAACTGGCGACATAAACGGCCATGTCTTTTGACTGCGTAGATTTAGAGGGTTGATTTTTTCACAGCTCTAAGGCACTAAAGATTTGTTCTCCATGGTTTTATTTTCAATTCACAGACAGAGAGATGGACAATAAAGTAATCATTTAAGATTTTAGTTTTTTTCGTACCTGTTTTCTACTTGGCTTTAGTAGATTTTTTAAATGCAACCTTTAATAGGGAAATAACAAAATAGTGACGATGGATAGGAAGAGTGAAATATAACGGGAAGAGTGACCGTTGGCCTGAATTAGGAATGACAACAAATAATAATAACAAAATGTTCAATTGAACAAAAACCAAAACGAAATCAATATACATCACACACACATGTATGACGGAGTATCGCTTGAGGACGGCTCGGCCAGTGTAGCAGATTTTTTTTGTTGTTTTCGCAACTGTCAGAACAAGGTTTGTTTAACATCATCATCGTTTTTTCCTATGTTGGGATTTCCAGTCTAACCGGGTGCAGCTGAAAAACAGTATTTTACTTGGAGCGACTGACTGCCTATCTGACCACCAAAAACTAGTTTAAAAAAATGTTTCCCCACACTAGGAATTTCTCCTGTATCGTGGGTGCGTTAACAAACGTTTAAACTCAGATACACAAACAGCCAGACCCGGAACAACTATCTGTAGGCCATACAAATATTTCGAACCCGCGACACGCAGCGCAGCAGTCGATCGCTCAGCCGCTGCGCCAATCGTGTCGTTAGTACTGGGAAACACGATAACCCTTGGTATGACTGGTTGTCAGACTTTCAAGACACTGATTACCTATAACGACTGCAAAGATCTACAAATGAAAGCCGGGACCAACAGCTTAACGTGGTTTCCGTTTGTTTAACATATGTTTTTAAATAAAAAAATGTGGTTTTCTAGTGTTAAAATCATCAATACAACTTCGCAGGTGTCCCTTTTAAATGCTGGTTTTAATACATTTGTGTGCTTGTGTTGTGTCTGCATTAGAAAAATGCATGTTGAAACCAATGACTGTCTATCCCAGCTTATAATGCTCTCTTCTCCCGAGGGGATCCGCAGACGCAAGGGATTACAGGCAGATAAGCAGCAGCTACAACCTTGTATTGATCGAAAAATGGCGGATTTTATTTGCCTTATTATGGATAGAAATTATATTGTATGAACTAGTATGCATACGCTTTTCAATATGGAAGCCAACCTCGACATAGATGGGAATGGTTAGTAATTGGATACTATACACAAGTATACTGTGGATTCATGGGATAATCCGTATAACCATATTTATAACATTTAAAACGATATCATCATCTGCTTACGCCCGGTTTCAATAAACAAAAAACGATTGGTATTGCTTACGGATAGTAGTATTTTCTACGAGACGATGTCAAAATACGTTACGCAAAACAAAAAAGTTTTAGCGTTAGCCTTTTCCAAACTTTGTTGGGGTCGGCTTCAAGTCTAACCAGGTGCAACTGAATAGGTACCAGTATTTTAGATGGAGCGACTACCTATTTGACCCCACAACCCAGTTAGTATTGGGTAATACGATACCTCTTGGGAAAACTGGTTATCAGACTACCTGCAACGACTGTTAAAGATATACAAATGACTGCCGGGACCAACAGCAGAGGAAATTCGGTTTTTAACGGGTGGTCACCCTTCCTTACACCAACCTAGGCAAGCGCAGCTTAACCTAAAGATCACTTTTATTGGTCCACGAACTCCTCATTTGAAACGGGATGTTTACCATGTTTACTCTTCAGTTTAAAGACATTTATTTCTCAAAAAAAGAACATTACAGTTCACTTACATAATGAGTAAATTATAAAAAATATCAAAGTAGATGCAGTCTCTGTACTCGTACTCAGGTGACATTGACATTGTTTTAGTATTTATTTCTACCGTATTCTCCCATGGCTTTTTGTATATAAAATCCTTATGATGTGTGTAATATAACAGCTTTTATATTACACACATGATCAGGAATTTCATTATAAAGTTTTGCTCCTTCATATGTATAATATATTTTTCCCACCTATTGTTCTAGGTGTTCTGGATTCTTTTGTCTCGTCTATTAATGTTATTGCGGTTGAATGTTTGTAAGCAGACAATACGGTCTCTGCACTCCCTTTGTTCGCTGTCAGTCGCAACTCATTTCTGGAAGCGACACACACCTACTCATAAAAAAAAAGATTGAACTATCGGAAACACAAAAACTATATTAAACATAGTAAATATCGCGTTACAAATATCAGTTTAAAAACTTATGCCCGCAGGTGCCGTACTCAATAGGCTAGTTTCCAAAAAAAATTAGTCCGTCTCTCAGATTATTCAAAAATAAGGGACACGTATTTAAAGATATAGCCCATTAAAGTTACGTGTGACGTCACGGGTTGCTGCATTTTTTCGGAAAGAGTTACGTCACACGTTACTTTAATGGGCTATATCTTTGTCATTTTTCGTCTAATTTGTTCCTTTATTTTAGAATAATCTAAAAGACAGACTGAATAGAATGTAATTATTTTAATTCTGGAAACTACCCTAAAGGAGATGAAATAAATGCTGGCCGATTCTCAGACCTACCCCATATGCACACAAAACTTCATACAAATCGGTCCAGCCATTTCAGTTCAGTAACAAGCACCGCGACTCAAGAATTTTATGTATTAGATATTTAATCTTTCTAGAAGAGATATTTCATACTCCAAGAAATCGAACCTTCTAGTAATGTCAAGTAAAATCTAATTAATGATACTAACCCATTTATTCAAATAAATACGCACGTGCATATTTACAAACAACCCCAAATAACCCCATTAGTTGGTAAATATCACTATTTGGCTCACAATTCAAATGAATTTGTAATTACATCAGCTTCGTGGTATGATATCCTGGTAGCATTAATCGTGTAATTATTATTAATGCATTCAACGTGTGGAGTTTAACTTGTATTTTGTTTGTCTGAAATTGGGACGGACAATAATAAACATACGGTTTTTGGTTTTGGACGGGCGCGCTATGCAAACATTACATTTAAATATTTGATGATCGCAATAGCTGTAACTAAAATGGAATAATAAACTACAAAAATACCAGTTTTGAGATAAATATTAAAGCATTTTTGTGTCTTTACCGATGGTTGACGCAAAAAAATTTCGTATGCCATTTGGTGACTCATTTAGCAGTACACAGGCTTTACAGAGGAAGGAATAATTATTTGAGTTTGAGTGGAGTATTCATCAAAAATTTAATATTATGGTGTCATGACAAATCTGTCATGACACCATAATATTAAATTTTGAGATGTCCCTTAAAAATCTTTAAGGGACATCTCAAGGGATTTCTCCACTAATATTAACAAAATCAACTGGCTTTGTTAGTCTTGAACTGGGTAACCTAGTGCACAGGAGACCTGACCTGGCCACTATAGACTGAGAGGTTCAGTTATTTCACAATTATTTTATCTCTGCAGTAGCCTAACGTCACCCTTATAATTACGACGATAAAGATCATTGTAATTTTAGTAGTGATGTAAAATTAGAGTAATTTGTGTGAAATAAAAAACTTTTTTTCCAGTAAATAACCGACTTTCAAAACACAAAAAGATGGAAAATAAATTAACTTCCGGGAATCGGTGGCAAAAACCTTTGAAACAAACAAAAGTCACCAACTTACGGAAATAAATTTATTTTCTTTCTTTTTATGGAAGTCGGCTTTTTTTTGCAAAAAAACTTTTGTAATTCTTTTGAAGTATGGAAACCAGAAAAAAAAACATAGATATGTACATAAACACACATACTCAATTGAAATTTCGAATCTAAGTCGGTCTTGTAAAAGATACTTCCCACATGAAGAAGATAATATACAAGATAATTATGGTATGATTAACATTAACATCCCCTCTTCCGTAACATCATATATTTGAGTCTCCCCAAATTGTCACATAACCATTCTACGTGTACCAAAATAAATATTATTCCAAATAACATTGCTTACACCAGCGTGCGTCGAATCTGATCAAAGTTCGTCATTTGAACCTGGCCTGAGGCGCTCCTTAATGTGTTTATTTGAGAGTCGAGTGTGTTTTTAGAGGAGGAAACACAATATCATGTAAGGTATAAATATATGAATTATAAAGCTAGGAGTACATGATCAGTAAGATGCTGTGGCAATCGAAGCGGCTTTTAAAAAATAGGAATTTATTTGAAATATTCAAACAGCTGTAGTTGCTAGCCGTGATCAAATTGTAATAACCAAAAATGATTGTTGAAGATGACGCAAATGACAGAATGAAATTCAAAATAAGAATATTTTAAAAAATCAAAATCGATATTGATCCCGAAGGAGGTTCAGGCAACAGAGGAGGTTGAATACCCACTCTCTTACAGTGCTCATAAGTTAAACTAGATTAAGGGCTGGTTTTACTGTGCGGTATCTAAATAGAAACGGGCTGATGAAAAATATCCGCGCACCGCTGCAAACGGCATTCGTTTGTGTCGGCCATAGAAATATTAAAAGCTTTCTGATATCTATGGTGTCGGCTAATGTTGGAGAAAACGGGCAAAAGCCCAAAAAGTTGTATGTAATTTTGAATAAGAGTTTATTTATTTTCAACTAGCTTTTGCCCATGGCTTCGCTCGTGTTAAATTCGGGGTAACACGGTTCCTTTTTCCTGATTTGCAGGTATTTTTCGTTAATAACAAAGTGTGTGTACCGATTTTTCGATTCGTTCATTATTTTCAGTAAATGGACTTTTAGCCATTTCGAGGGATTTTCCTCCATTGTAAATTCAAAATTCAAACGTTAGAATTCAAAACCGCAGCGGACATAGACGAAATATAATCCCGTGAAGCACACTATTCATGAGATTAACCATTTATCTGACCCCGGGGCCGCGTCACTCGTTGTCCGTTACAAATTATGTATTATTACTTTGGATGCGCGATTTTAAACCCTATTAGAAACACTATACGAGTGTTTGGGTTCTGGAAAATATGAGATAGCAAATCTTGCCTTAATTCGATCCTTATTTAGTATTTAAAGGTTCCATGATGCCTTAGTTAGTATTAATTGACGTTGAGAAGCGGACATGAATGAGTAAGGCTGGATATTTCGGATGGATGAATGGACAGATAACATACATTCATTATACATAGGCCGCTTTATATTTAAGCTATCTAGTGGTGATGTGATGGGTTGTATTTAATTACATTTTACATTATGTGCTCGTGTTTATATTGCTTCGTGAAGATGTAATTAGCAGGGAGATGGAGGGTCGGCCCCAGCACTAAATAAATATTTTGGATGGCGTACAGTTAGATGTTTCGTTGGGTCTGGATGCTTAGGGTATGTCCCAATTTACTTCTGTAGTAATTTGCTTTTCAGTTTCATCACATGTTTTGCTTCTTAGTGTGTCCATGACAGTTTAAATTGAGTTAGCCCAAAATTTGGCGATGAGTTTGGATACTCAATCGCGCCGTAACAGCTGAACGGATCGGGATGAAAATTTTGCAGCTTTTCTTCCTCACACATACATAATTTTCAAAATTTCCACGCGAACTATGTCGCGGGCAACAGTTAGTTAATGTATTAAAAATGCCCTTTTACCCGGTGACGTTACAAAAGGTGTATTTTTATAATTGTTTTTCAATTAAAAGAGAATCGCCAGTGACTGCATCGTATAGTGAGAATTTATACAGGCGGCACGTTTCGTTGTTTTTACAATGAATTTTATCAGGATTGACGTATTCAGCCTTAAGCTTTTCAGTAGCTAATATCATCCCAACACAAAGTTTGACCTTTCCATAGTATCGTTGATAGATTCTCTTTGTTAAGATCCTCTAGTAAGACTGCCCTTTGTTCCTTCACCAAAAATTCTGTCAGGTCAATTTAAGTAGCGTAAACTAATCGTGAAAAGCTGAATCTCCTAAATTATTTACATCAGTACAAAAAAAATACATGACCTCTTTTTCGTGAACATCATCTTATTTTAAATATTTTGTATGTGAATAAAATTCGTATTTACTTACGTAAAACAGTGTACATTTTCTTTTACAAAAAACGCCAACAAACGTTTAGCGGATGCCGACGAATTTGGCGAAAGAACTTTTTTAATTTAGAAAAATATGCGGCAATCTAAGTTCTTGCGTAAATAATATAACACTGTTTAATTTATTAAGAGGTCAAGAACGTGGTTAAAATGTTGTAACAGGTTGTCTTTGTTAAATATTTAACATAATATTTATCAGTGAATCAATCAATTCACAAGGTATATTTTCGTAAACGGTCGAGTATTTATATGTATAACAAATTCCTTTTTTGTATTTGATTATGATTAGGCTCGTTATCAAGATTCAAATCCACTGATAAAAAATATTTGACCAAATATAGAAGCTGGGGAAAGACGGAAACAGGAAAATTATTATGAAAAGTAAATATAAAAAACCCACATCGCCAGGTATTTTTGCACGACAAAGTAAAATTCTTGCCACGGTACTACCAGGCGCGCAGAAAGTTGTAGGATGTTCACACAAAGTAAGCGGTTTAACTCCGCTTTCCCGGGATTAGCTGTTTATCTGGACGGGTAGACACACTGCTCCAGCGGACTTACACTACCCGTTGTTAAGCCGAAATCGATAGCAAACATCGAATATGATTTCCTGATTCTTTCTACCCTGATTTCTGGTTCTTTTGAACAGATTTATTTGGACTCGTTGATAAATAAATCACTTCCACGACTTTCTGGCTTTATACATACATTTATGTAACTATGGCTGAGACTTATGAGTTACGAAGAAAAATTTAACTGACAGCGATGTCTAAAAGATTAAACATCCTCGTGTGACAAAACATTTTGTATCTATGTATCTATCTTATAGACATAATGAGGACCTATGAAGTTTATTTAACGATTTTTTTTTATTCTAAAGGAGGCAAGTCTCGATTTGATTGGGTAGTATCACTTCCTAGATGAATGTATTGTCCTCTGGGTACAGAGGTCTGTGGTCCTAACCTGAAATGTAGGAAAACAGTAAGCAATCAACAATTCAAGTGCCCAATAATGAAGTTGCCGAAAGGCTGTGCAGCGTTTAGCAAGGAGGGGAGCTCAGTTGTATTGCCACGGAATTATCTGTTTATCTCAAATGAAGGAGGCAGTGAGCAATTTTGGCAACAAAGCAACGAGCAATAATGACTTTGCAGGACTCGGAGGGCAGTGCAGCGTTTAGCGAGGGGGTTTAGTTCTGCTGCCACGGGATTAGCTGTTTATCTCACCGGGAGTGCGGTGCCATTGCTGCACCGCTGTGCATTTATAAGGACACAATTTACGAGGTGTGGGCGAATGCTTTTCGTTTGTTTTAGGAGACTCCCTTTATAGATTATTCAACATTATCACCTTTCCGTCCTTGTACAATGTTCGTTTGTTGAACATTTGGCATTATACAATTTATTATTCCATAAACAACATATTTATCATATTGTTTAGTGAAATTTTTATTGATTAATATTTTTGAAATTTGTACTATTTATTGCTTTCAGCTGTTATAAATTAACTAATGTAGGACTATTATTTACGGTTAATTAATGTAATTCAAACACAATGCAAATTGTTATATGAATAAATAAATGAATGACTATCTGTCAGACTTTACTCTTATCATTCGGCCTTTCCTTAATTATGTTGGAGTCTATTTCCAGTCTAACCGGATGCAGTTCAATACCAGTATTTTACATGGACCGACTGCCTATGTCACTTCCCCAAGGCAGGTAGTAATGGGTACTATTTGGTAAGACTGGTTGTCAGACTTTCGGGTAACTGACTACCTGTTACGCCTGACAAAAATCTACAAATTACAACCGGGATGTGTTTTCTAATCACGGAGGAAACTCGGTTTGCATTTTTTGTGATGCATCTACAAATCTACGGTTTTCGTATTTTTCTGGTGCCCAATGATAATGAATGCTTCTTGCCAAATTTCATGATTCTAGGTCATAGATTTTGCTTCCCTTTTTGAATGTGTGGGGAACAACATAACACATAATATCTTTTGATTCCGTAGATTTAGTTGATTTTCACCGTCCCAAGCGACTGCAGGCCTTAGTTTTTCGTATTGATTTCAACTCGATACCGTCACGCCTTTCTGAGATAAAGGGTCTAAACAGACAGGCAAACTGTTAGGAAGACAGGCAGACGGATTCCGTTTATTACTCGTGAGGTATGGAACCCTAAAAAATGTGATTACAAACTCAATTGCAGTTGATAATCTAAATGCGACCTGTGTCGATGTACGGGGACAACATTTTTCAAACGGCAAACTTAGGCTTGTGTTTCAGTACAGTTTACAACATTTTCGTTAGAGCAATGGTCGGTACTTTCATTAGTTAGCTACATGTTTGTACGGAACCCTCGGTGCGTGAGTCGGACTCACACTTAGCCAGTTTCTTTCAGCTGAAAAGTATTGATACTTTTCCATTTAAAAATATTGTTTTTCACGTCTTCATTAGTTGAGAATTCGTGGTCGCTCATAACTTGAAGTCCTGTCAGCCGCCTACAGGGAATCTCAGTTACGGTTACAATGGCTTTGTAAAATTATACGTGATGCTCCATTCATTTGCCTGGCTCCGCTTTGAGCACATTATGCAAGTTATACACCGCTGAATTAACTTAATAAGTTTATGAATTATTATTTGCCAACTTTCAAGCGTGCTGGAATGTGGAAATGCAATTTGGAAATCTAAACTTAAACTGCCATGTTAGTAGTGCCTTGAGTGCAATTAGTGAGCAAAGTCCTTAAAACTGTTAGCGTTGTGTATAAGAGAAATGGGTCCTGTGACGACATTAATCCCGTGTTCCCAAAATAGCTAGAAGGAGGTATAAAACCCCTAAATAATTAAAATTAAAAAAGCGACGCCTTCGGAGTACAAAACACCCAATTTGCATTCAAAGCGGTTCAGATTTTCTCGAGAAAAATGTTAGCAGACAGAGACAACCCTGCCTAACTTTTTTTTAATTTTTCCATTTCAAATTGATCAATTATTTTGTGTTTTTGAACTTGGAACGTTTTGGGTTGCACCACGTCTCTTTTTTAATCGATTGCCAAGGTAGGGTTATGTTTATCGCGCGTATCTTGTATGTATGTATACGAGTAATATTCTTTATTACCTCATATCTTACAAACCGTTGAACGGATTTATATACTTAATTAAGATGTCGTTAGATTCGTCTTGATAAGTGATCTTAGATGGGTGACATTGAAAATAAAACCAACTTGATAAAATTGAGATGCTTTAAAGTAAAAAAATATATTTTTTATTTGGAACATTGGTGCAGGGATAGATTTTTAATTCCGCCTGTTAAATAAAGTGGGACTTGTTTTTTTCTTTTCAGTTTTTATTTAAATTTATTTTTTACGCAGTTGTGTTTTTTGTATTATTTATTTTTAGATTAACGTATTTTTGGCGTATAATTACTCATTTTAAGAAGCGCATGGACGCAATATACTCACGCCTTTTGTTACACGACTAACTCTTGTATAGTGTGAGTGATACATTCGCGCGCGTCGTACGATATTTTAAAGCGCGTATTTTTTGCGCGAACGATACTGAACTCGTTGAAACCGGTCTAACTTATTATTTTTGATTTAATTAATACACATGTAACTGCTTATGTTATTTTTTCACAGCTTAACTATTGAATGGGCTTTCACGAAACAGGGAACATTGGTAGACCTTGATGAGGACAAAGGATACTGCCAACCCAGTAGTAGTTTTCGTTCCCGTGGGATAAATCCCAACTGTAGGTGAAGCCGCGGGCAGAAGGCGTACCTATAAAATGTGTGTTTAAAACATTTGAATAGTATTGAATACGTGGCGCAGTTTAGAAGTCGTTTGGTGCCGTCGAACGGTTATTGTGAACCATCCATTGTTTCAATTTATTTTTTACGCAGTTGTGTTTTTTGTATTATTTATTTTTAGATTAACGTATTTTTGGCGTATAATTACTCATTTTAAGAAGCGCATGGACGCAATATACTCACGCCTTTTGTTACACGACTAACTCTTGTATAGTGTGAGTGATACATTCGCGCGCGTCGTACGATATTTTAAAGCGCGTATTTTTTGCGCGAACGATACTGAACTCGTTGAAACCGGTCTAACTTATTATTTTTGATTTAATTAATACACATGTAACTGCTTATGTTATTTTTTCACAGCTTAACTATTGAATGGGCTTTCACGAAACAGGGAACATTGGTAGACCTTGATGAGGACAAAGGATACTGCCAACCCAGTAGTAGTTTTCGTTCCCGTGGGATAAATCCCAACTGTAGGTGAAGCCGCGGGCAGAAGGCGTACCTATAAAATGTGTGTTTAAAACATTTGAATAGTATTGAATACGTGGCGCAGTTTAGAAGTCGTTTGGTGCCGTCGAACGGTTATTGTGAACCATCCATTGTTTCAAGCTCTTGAGACTTACTCTACATGTGTGTACAGATAGAAGAAAAAGCAGTTTGATTTTTTTTTATTTGTTCCTAAACATTTTTCCACCGTGTTGACGGACAGATATGTTGCTAGTACCGAAACGGGTACAGTTCCTCTATTTTCCGTCTCTTCAACTTTTCAACTAAAACATTAAAAAGTAGCGGGGACCCCGTACTATTAAATGCATCAATCACCACAATGTTTTGGGTGATTACCGCAATAAAAAAGTTGTTTCTCAGTAATATTTGTTGCGTAGAATAACTTACTGACTACACCTCATCTGCTTATAGTCAACACGACTTGTGTGATGATGATGTTTTGAATGCAATGAACGAATGAAAGTTGACGGCTTCGAGAAGCGTTCGTTTACACCCTGTATGTACCTATTATGTTGAGATGAAATCCAAGAACAGGGTCATAAAGAAGCTCTATCAAACTCCTCTATGGTTACAAAACATTAACATCTACGAAAGTTCAGGGGTGCTCAACCTTTGGCATCGGAGACTCCCGAGAGGCTGAGGGGGTGAAACTAGATCGTGCTTAATTAACCAAAGGGTTAAAAGTCAATTCTCCCGATACTGTAAAGTTGCAGAAATTTATGCTAATTAATAATTAGTGAAGTTTATTGTGAAGGGACGGCCGCCATCATTGCTGTGGCTCAAGAGAAAATGTCTGGAAAGTTTGATACTATTTATAAATTCGTTGGAGAATTTTGCTACTCAGAAATGCAGTCTGGTGTCTTATAAATCAGCATAATATTACAGAACATTGCTAAAATAAGCTATTTAAAAGAACGTTGGAAAATCTGCTATCTCTATGAGTGTACCTATGCTGTGGGCAAAAATGATGTTAAACCAATCAGAATTGAATATGAATCTGTCTACCTACAAAATACAAATTAAATGTTTGTTAGTTTTTCTTCATGTATCTTTGTATTTTTTTTTTATTTGAAGGGTAAGTACTCTTAATACTTTAGATAGAAAGTTTTACTCAAAGAAAACATTCCTTTATTTTTTTTAAATGAAAGAAAACGGCGTAATCTAAAATATCATAGGCCTGAGTCTGAACTTAAGATCCTACGACTTGATGATGATATGACCATCCGACGGTCACACCACTACTAATAATTAGTTACAAAACTATTTGTATGTTAATATTTTGAAATACCACTTTCGTAATCATCATCTGCCTAGCCTTTTCCCAACTATGCTGGAGTCGGCTTCCAATCTAACGGAATTCAGCTGACTATCACTATTTTACACGGAGTGACTGCCAATCTGACCTCCACAACCCATTTAACAGCTGGATAAAACGATACTCCTTGGAAAGAATGGTCGAAATACCATTGTGTAACCGTAAGGATCATCTTCAAAAACCGACATTCATGACAGGGCAGGGTTGAAACCATTGAGTTACGTACATTTCGAACCATCGACCGAATCGACCGGACGAGCCTAACGCTCCCTAACCAAACAATAAACGTACGATTCGTGCATTCGACGAGTTTGATCATTTTTTATTTGGTTACCTGTATGCGAAACAGAAAACGCACTATAAAAAATCATATGCTCGAAATAACCTCCATATTCAATTAAAAACATAACATACAATATCATGCCTGTAATCTCCCACCGTTTAGGCAGAGGTAAGCTTAATATAGTACACCCATATTTGGTTGGTTAAAGGGGGCGTGCTTATTGCCAGCAACCGGCTCCAATCTAGACTCCGTAGCTGCTATTGAGAAATTCGTGTAAAATCCACTTATAATACTTTGCTTGACCTGGAAATCAAACCGTGGACCTCATGTTTAGCAACCGCGATTGCGACTACTAGATCAACGAGAAAAAGAGACCAACGAGATTACAAATATTAGAATCAAACAGTTAGGTCACGTGTTTGTGCTATTCCGGTATTTTTTTTATTACCTAGAGGGCCTGTTTCATTTCTCATTTTCATTACCAGGGTTTCAGAAGACGTAAACTAAACAAAAAAACCGAACTAACCATGTGTGTAAAAACATTCGCTTACCTTTTTCTAGTTTTTCTGTCCACGACAGTAATAAACACAAGGTATATCCTGCTGTCATTTAAGCCCATTTGCCGTTAATCAGCGGCATTAAGTGAGTTAGAGTGCTGCAGTAATTGAGTAAGGCTGTACGTCTGTTGCCGTGGTCATTAATTGACACTGCGATCACAAGGTGACCGAATGACAGGCAAGTTCTAGACGCCTTTGCTAAAAAAAAGTCTGTGCAAAGAAATTTTTATAATTCGAACAACAAAAAAGGTTTAGTTTTGAAGTCGACCTACGTTGTCTCCAACTGTTGTGTTGTATTTAGCCAAAATTTAATTTAATTTTCGCTTAAGGCAGGTAGTATTTAGATGGGACTGTGAATTTTTGACCTTAATTAATTTAGTTTCTTTTATTTCATTCGCAACCTTTTCCAAGATAATTAAATATGATTCTGGGTTATCACGCCGTCATTTCGTGACCGGATCCCTAAAAGGTTTCGTTTGCATAAAGTTTCAAAAGATATTTAAAATTTTATGCACAGAGGGTACGTTATCGATTTACTGCGGCGCAATGGGGGAATAGGCGGATGACCTAACTGTATGCAGTCAGTTATTAACCTACATGGTTTTACGTTAAAGTTCCGGCCTAAGCTAGAAATAGACCTACATAATGTAGTCACAACCTACATAACATTTATCCGTAATATTCAGAGCAATATTATTCAGTTTTATTGATAGTATAATTTTCCAAATACTCAAATGCCTCTCAGCTGAATGAAAAGTACCAAGCAAACATGACCAGGCAGAAGTAATTGAAGCAAATATTATTCTATCTTGCTGATAATATTAGCTGGCAACATTAAACAATTATTAAAATATGATTACTTCAGCGGTGGTACGTAACAATGGCATCTCAGAGCAGCCAATTTATCCTTAAACAAAAAACTAAATAAGCTCGTTGGGATTATACGTGATTTTAGCAGCGCGTCGCAATTGCGTTAGGTCCTCGCGAGACGCCAATTGTGTCGAGCAGCTGAATCGCCCCCGCCGCCATCTTTACCGGCAATTTTATCCTGTTGCCGCAAATTCGCGTTTTGTCTCACTCTTTAGTATGCTACAGGTACACGGAGATACTTTCATGATTTTAAAATTGTTAGCTTACCGTTGCAAATTACGTGCCAGTCTTTATTTTATTGGATTTGCCTTTTCAGTGTGGATAGGATTGATTTTTCTTTGTTTAAATGGATACTACTTTCTTAACTCAGGTTACAATAGAAATAAAATTCGTAAAATACTTTAGCGTCACGTAAAATTGAAGCACGCTGTTGGAGAATTTTTAAAATTCCACTTTCATTGCCGTTCCAATGTATTTTTTCTACCAACGCTACCTGTTTAGTCACCCCATGAATGCATAAGTCTCTGGCATTGTGCCAAGCGTCCCGTATCTCTGATTCGCTAATAGATAAATCGCTGCTCCGTCTGTCGGTTGCACTACATACTAAAACTACAGCCAGTGTAGTCTCGAGGGAATACCGTTTGTTTACATTTTGCTTTCATATTTTCCTGCTGTTTTATTAGCCGTGTGCTCTTTAAGTTCCTGCTAGCCTAGTACTTCAAACGTAACACACGTAAGGTAAACATGTGGAATGAGCTGAAATGATAAGTAAGATAAACATATATTATGCCTCGGATTTGCTTCAAGAATAGAAAAAGCTTTGATACAATAGATATATATTATTAGACTGTTTATTACAACAAATAGTAAAGTAAATAGTAGTTGGACAAAAAAATAAGCTACGAATAAAAGAAACGTAACAATTTTCTCAAACGTTTAATATACCTTTTACTATCGTATCAGAGTATTAACAGTAATAGTAAACCTATTTCCAAGATATTGCCGTATAACCCTTTCAATAAAATGATATTCAAATCGTATCTCCATGCGAACCCGAAATAGGCAGGTAAATAAGTTTTATGCTAAATCCAATAACGCCTTATAAAAACTTTTATACGACCAATCAAAGTCTAGAAAAAGTTACTCTATATTCGTATGAGGCCGGAGAATATTTGTTTTTGTTCAAAACTAAGCTGTAGGTACGTGGAGGGTATGTACCTAAACCTCTAAGAAGATTAGGGGTAATACATAATACAGATTGCGTAGACCCCGGATTTTACGGAAATAATCGCAACAAAGGGTCGCCGGTCACTACTAAGCTTATTTAAAGTTTACAAAACCTTATTTAAACCGTTTTGGACATAACTGTTTCGAATCGGCTCGTATTTTATAAAATGTATCTTGAATTTTAGACTGCACACGGCCTTCTGAATCGAATCTCAAACCGCTATTAAGTTAGTATGGAGATGGGATACGGAAAAATGTGAACAAATTACTGTCTGCCTGTAAGCTTTGTAACACAGTTGATTGGAGTAACGTATCCCACGTCAAATATACCTAGAACTTGGTTATGTTGACTGACATTAATTTCAAAATGGCGGTGCGCGGTGTTCCAAACTTTCGGAATTAGAGCAAGCAAGTTGAGAAGTCCAATTCATGATTTCGAAATGAATGGGTTTCAATTCAGTTCGTGTTTTAATGTACACCTAATTACTTTCTGTATTGATCATGGAAGTCTACAAAAGATTATAGGTAATAAAAAGGGTTCCATCAAATTAATTTATCGAATAACTCATCAATTTAATTTTTGCTAAAGCTCTCTTTTGAATTTTGTATGAAGAGAAATCAATCAATTTTAATGGACAACCGACCGTCCAATGTCGACCACTATGTACACCAATCAATAGGTTCATTTTTAAAATATTCGTTAATTTAGGAAGGCAAAGGTCTTGAAACCGTCTATCCTTCAGAGGTTCTACAAGTATAAAGTTCTTTTTTACGCAAAGCCATAAAATTGTTCGGCCTATATTCGTTTGCCAGTTTTATCTGTTCATTTTATATTCTATTTTCGTGGGTGCCAGTATCTGTGAATTCGGCGCGACTTTTAAGTGGAGTGGAGTGGGGTGTATATTGGCAGGCAGAAGGCAGGTGAATCCGTTGCCTGTTTTATGTGGCTCGTAATGATCGGGTTTCGGGTGCTGTAATGAATAGCAATTAATTAGGGAGTTAACTTAGCGGGATGTTGTCGACATGATAGAAATTTGCGATGAAACTTTATGTTTATTTTGAATGAAATGTTTTAAGTTTTGCTTTTCTTGACATTAGTAAGTTAGACTTTATTATAACGTAAAACGTATTAACCAAAAATTTTATCTATTTACTAGCCTGCCGGGGTTGCGGGTTTTTCGAAAGAGATACCGCGGCCCCGGAACATAAAGGGCAATAGAAGGAACAGGTAGGGTGGGTTTTAGTCAGTACATGTCTGACACTCCCCCCGCTCCGCCCCCGGGGAAGATTATTTGATGATATCCCATCAGCGAAAAAAGACCTACCGAATATAAATACATTTTTTTATGGTCATGCTTTTCGGAAGAGTATGGCAACTAAAACTGTGACATATAAATTGTATAATTAAAAAGAAATATAGATGATAAGTCTCCTTAAAATCGAAAACTCGATAGCCGATTATCGTTTAGCAATCGATGGAGCACTGGCTTAAGTATAAGGCAGCGTTCCATATTTTGATCCATGTATTCAAATGTGCCACTCTCTTTATTTCAATAAAGCCATTGTCGAAAATACAACAAACGAAAATGTAACAATTGAAAGTCAAGTAAATACTAATAATTCTCAAAATTCTCAGATGTAGTCCTTTCTTATGATCGTAAAAGAAAAAAAAAAGGCAATCAATGAGAGCCAAGTGAACCGATATCTGAGTAAGTATTGACATTACAGAAGTACAAAGATATTAAATTCCCTCAAAACGTGTACCTATGAATTTTAAGCTTGATTAAACATTGTCTGTTCTCAGCTAAAAAGCCTTTTTCACTCATATTTCAAGAACTCATTTGGGGCGCGACAAAACATTCATTTGCGATATGTAGCACAGTGCCAGACCGTCGAGTCATCAGAATAAATTCAGAAAACAAATATTAAAATGTGAGACGAAAATAAACGAGACATAACTTGTCGGTTGTCGGCCATTAAGCCAGTTAGTTAAGCAAGTTGCCTGTTCCACGCTACGGTGTCAAATGAGGGGAATACTAAAACTACACATTTTTAGGGTTCCGTAACTAAAAAGGAAAATGTGGAACCCTTATTGAATCATTTTGTTGTCCGTTTGTCTGTCTTACCCCTGTCTTAGACCCTTTAGCTCCGGAACGCATAGAAGTATCAAGTTGAAATTAAAACCATATACTCAACTCTGTGGTCCCTTTGTGCTGTGAAAAATCATTTTTTTTAAGTTTACGCAGTCAAAAGATATGGCCGTTTACGTCGCAAGTTTGTACGGAACCCTCTGTGCGCGAGTCTGACTCGCTCTTGGCTGGTTTTTATAACTTCCGTGTCACAGGGGGCGCGGTAGGCGGGTTGATTCATTTTTGACATATTTTAATTCTTCCCGCTATAAAATATGGCCGCTGTTGGCTGTGCTATCGCAGGATTTAACGCCATGTCACCGTAAACGTGTGTATGAGTGGAATTTATGTAGCTGTAACGCTCGCTCTAGCGATTTCACTGTAAAATTCATATTTAGTTCTTGTTTGGACTACATAGGAACACAATTTGCGTATTTCGCGGTTTTCATTGCCTGCCTATGTTCAGTTATTAGCTGATCTAACAACAAAATAATCGAGTTTTAATCGAATAACTGGTTGTTTCGCGTGAACCCCCACCTCCATTGTAAAATGGCGGGTGTTATAATTAGCTGGATAGTAACGTAATTATTGATTAGAATGCAATTACAACTCTCATGTTTAGTCATGTGAGTTTGATTCATTTTACAGACGGATAGATATGTACTTGATTGATAAATAATATATTTCGTTAGATAACTGATGGGAAGTAAAAAATAATAATGGTCTTGGTTGTTACCAAACTCCTCCGAAACGGCTTGACCGATTTGTATGAAATTTTGTGTGCATATCGGGTAGGTCTGAGAATTGGCCAACATCTATTTTTCAAACCCTTAAGTGAGAAGTGGACATGAACAGCGGGTGAAACCGCTGGGCACAGCTAGTTGTATATAAATTTAGGTACATATGTACGATGGGTGACCTCAAATAAATAGTATTTAGCATAGAATGATGACGATAATGTTGAAATGAACACATGAAAATCATAAAATCAATTAAAATAGCCCATTTAAATTATTCATTTACCTACATACATAGAACATGTTGTATGAAACCACCGCCAACTGCTGTAACACACAAAGTACTAGGCTGTCATAAGGCTAGCAGAGTAACATCACTAAAACGTCAGAGCAGCGTGTCGTCCGAACGGAACTGCGTTATCAATATTTATTGCGGCGCGAGCGTGTGACGTCATTAATTGAGAATAGGTAGGACACACTGCCTGTATGTTTGAACGTTGATAACGTGAAAAAGTTTGTGTAGTTTTAAGGTTTACTAAATAAATACGTAGTTAACCAACTATTCTAATCTGAGAAATACATACTAGCAAAAACATGTAAAAAGAAGTTTTTTTTAAGGAATGTAAGACGATGCCTAAGTAATATTGAATTTTGTAGCGATAAATAAACTTAATGTTTTATTCAAAATTGAAAAAAAAGCCTGCCTTAGTCACTCACTTTAATTTATGAAATGCCTTTATATTTATTTACCATTCAACAAAAAAGCACGCATATATATATAAATAAAATAAAAATAAAAAACCTTATATTTCTTGCAATCTTAAATACAACAATGACATATCTTAACTAAGTGTTAGTACATAGTAAATAAATCTAGTTGTGTGTTAGTATATCCTTATATTAGATTTATCTTAGTGTCTATACTATTTAACTATTTAATAAAATTATCTTAATCTATAATTTATTAAATTATTCTGCAAGAACCCCTCTACAGGTGAAGGTCTCCTCCAAAGATGTCCATTCTTCTCTAGACTGGGCTGTTTGCATCCAGTTTATTCCGGCAACTTTTTTAAGTTCGTCATCCCATCTAGCATAGGGTCTCCCCTTTTTGCGTTTTCCTTGGGGGCCCAGCCATGCCGTAACCTTTTTCGTCCACCTTTGGTCTTGTAGACGTGCAACATGTCCGGCCCATTTCCATTTAAATTTTAAAGCTTGTTCCAGCCCGTCCAGTGATTTAGAGCATATATATATAATAACATATAAATGTATATGTAATAGTTGTCACTTTCACAACCGTCTAAAATAAACAATGTATTTATAATATTAATCGTAGCAAAATAGTTCCAAATGCGCCTCGTAGCAACTATGAAATACACACATCAAAAGTGTCTAGGGATCAAGCATTTTTATGCGGATTTCTTGAGATTGAGATGTGGCTTTGTAATAAATTTATGATTTTATAAATTTATATGGATCCTTTTTGGTGCATTTCATAATTTGAATCAGGAACTCTCAATCAATTTCGAGTAAAAGATGAAAATAAGCTGTCAATATTTTCCCTATAAAAACATACAACGCATTGAAGACATTATTAGTGCTACTGTTTCCCTACTACTGATTAAAACCAACGTTATTATGGAGCGGCGACGTCATTTAAGCAGGGAAGAAATGCTCAGAGCCGTGGGAATGATAGAAGCTGGTTCCCGGCAACGTACTGTAGCTTTAGCTCTGAATACAAGTCAGAGTGTTATCAGTCGACTTTGGACACGTTACCGAAGCACTGGTACCGTGGCTGAGCGCCATGGAGGACGGTATCGCTGCACCACACGGAGACAAGACCGATACATTCAAACCTTAACTCGAAGAGCTCCAACAATAACCGCCATGATGTTAGCCGTGAGGCTTCATCACTCTTCAGGGAACTTAATTAGCGACCAAACAGTCAGAAACCGCTTGCATGAAGTGAACCTTCATTCCCAAAGACCGCTACGGGTACCACCTATAGCAATGCACAATCGTAGGATTCGATATCAATGGGCTCTTGAACACAGAAATTGGGCAGAAGAACAATGGCGTTTCGTGTGCTTTTCTGATGAGTCTCGTTTTGGTATGAGACCGGATACAAGACGTATACGACACTGGAGAACCCCTGGACGCCAACAGCGATTAAAATCCTGCCAGGAAGTCCATCCTTATAGTGGTGGAACCATCATGGTATGGGCGGGTATTTGGATCGGCGGAAGAACTGAGTTGATTTGGATCAGAGGCAACCTCAACGCTCAAATTTATGCTGAGACGATTGTATCAGACGTCATCGTTCCTCTACAAGTGCAAATCGGTCCCTTATTTCAGTTAATGCATGATAATGCACGACCGCACACCGCAAGAGTTGTAAGACAGACTCTCGCCGCAGCTAACATCAATGTCCTGCCCTGGCCTGCTCAGTCGCCAGACTTGAACCCGATTGAGCATGCATGGGATATGCTACAGAGAAGAGCTCTGCCGAATATGGAGGGTATCCAGTCGCAAGAAGACCTTTTTTTGTTGTTGCAACGAACATGGGCGGCCATTCCACAGCGTGATTTGGATGAACTCATTTTGAGTATGCCAAACCGATGTTCTTGTGTTGTTAGTGTTCGCGGTAGAAACACGGATTATTAATTGTTTAAGTTACCCAATAAAATTTTAAAGAAAACTGTTATTTCAGTCTTTTTTGCGAACTTTAATGTTAGTGGTTCAAATGTCAAAAATCCCTTTATTAGGAAAATGGCAAATTTCTTTATTAATGCAAAGGTGACTTGGTTTATCGTTACTGTGACAAACGAAAACACTTTATTTGATGAATCCTTAAAGAAAATTTTAATTAATATCAATCAGGAGAAAAGTTATTGCAAAAATATATGTTGATCCCTAGATACTTTTGATGTGTGTAGATTATGTAGCTATTTTATACTTGCTACGAGGCGCTACGAACCTCGTAGCAAGACTTGTCCTTTCACTTAACTGTTACTTTTATCAACTTCCCGTGTTTTTGAAGTACATATAAAGTCAAATATTTTTTATTTTTTACCCAAAACCTAACAACTTTTATTAAATATTCAATATTTTTTCCATGTCGCGAATATATTTTGCCATTCAAAGCCCTATGGTAAATAAGGCCATCGCATGTTTCTGTCAATACTGACACGTCGCCACCGACGACTCTAAAAGTCACTAAAAGTCTAACCTTCATTGGGGCTATGAATATTGCCTGTTACCAGTTTTTCAGCCAGTCATTAAACATTATTGTTCCACTTTAAAACTACAAGAAACCATATAAATTCATGCATTCTGAAAGTCGCAAACGTCACCAATAAAGCACAATTATTTTGCCTTTTTGATTAATTTAGCATCATGCTCTATTACCACCTCTATGGACAGGCTGCATCAAATTTGTTACCAATATCCCTGTGGCAGAATATGCTCACCATACAGCCAATAGAGGCCGATGGAAAAGGATCGTGATGGCAGCGTCCGCAGTTGTAAGCGAACTCCTATGACCACGACCTCTCTGTCAAAAGTAAACGATTAATAAGTAAAAGATGGTGCACTAATGCAACTATTGTAATTTATAATCAAGTTTTTGCGATGTTGCCAACTTTCGCAACTTTCAATCTTAAGAACCACGTCTGCCCACCCCGTAAATCCTTACTAATATTATAAAAGCGAAAGTGAGTTCGTTTGTTACGTCTTCACACCTAAATAGCTAAACCGATTTTGATGCATTTTGGTACCGAGATAGTTGGGACCCTGGAGACGGTCATAGGCTATTTTTTTTTAAGTGAGAGTAAAGGAGAAAGAGGGAAGAAAAGGGAAAACTTAGCTTTGCTATTACAATAAATAAGGCACAAGGGCAAAAACTACAGGTAGCAGGTACCTGCAAATCAGAAAAAGGGAACTGTGTTACCCAAAATTTAACGCGAGCGAAGCTGCGGGCAAAAGCTAGTTAAAAACAGCATACAAAATAGTTTTTTTTTTCTTTTAAAAAGGTTTGCTTGTCCTCTCTATGGCTAGTGTGTCACCATAGAAACACGTACCTATGAGGTTGAACTAGCCAAACTCTGTGGGCATGTTCGGGCATAATTCATATTAAAGCGCTAGCTTTATAAGTGTAACATCTAGAATGGCCTTCCGCCTCATTACAAAACTAACCCAATTCTTTATGATTACTATAACACTATTTGTTGGCTTTTCTAGTAGGAAGATTTTTCTTTACGATCGTAATTTACTTTCTGCACGAATAATTGGACATATAAAATGTGCGGTAACTTATATTTTTGGTAGGAGTTTTTTCTTAAAAGATAATACATGAGTATTCAGTCGTGTACCTAGTAATAAATTCGTAATGAGATCACTAATGTCGGAGTAGGCGGAGGCACGTGAATATCGAATTTGTCCTGAGAATACAATAAAGTCGGTAACATAAAACATTACATCTAAATGTGAACCTAATTTACCTCTACCTTTTACCGTACTGTAACCGTTCCCATACAACGGAGGATGTCTTTTTTATTATAAATGACTACCAGTGATATACCATGACTACTACTTTGCGTAGCACACGTCTGAAAAGGTAAAATATAGGTCCTATATTTTACCTTTTCAGACGTGTGCCACGCAAAGTTTATAATAAAGTAATAATTAATATATGACTTTCATTATGAAAAGTTGGAAAAGATCATGTGAAATTCACAAATACAAAATTTTGCAACCAAAGATCACTTTAATTCACAAACTACACATACCAAGATACCAGAACGGCAGAAGAGCTTGTAGTAATATTTCACATTGGACTTCGAAAATTGAAAACGTGGTGAAAATTGTATTAATACTGGCTGGTGGAATGTATTGTACAATTTCAGGGTTAATTTACGAACGCCGCTCGGGATTTAAGGCCCGTGTCACGTTAATCCGTGGCTGAGAGTCGGATTAATTGTAATGTTGCTCTCAGTTGGTCTGTACCAGGAGGGTACAGGCTGCGAGGCAGTGTATCTCAATTTAAAATAACTTAATTTGTTCCGCAAAGTTTGTTGAACACGTTCCTCTCAAACGCGTATTTTCTTGTACACACATGCTGTAATGCTTCTCTCTAGACAAACAACTGAAGCTTTTCGAGGAGAAATGTATTATTTTACAACACGCTGTTAAACTCTTCTCCCCGCATTGTAAAAAATAAAACTCAACATAAACCACATCATACACGCATAATACTGAAACTCATTATTTTCTTTACAGAACAATAACCAGTCGAAGAGTCAACGTTTCGGTAAGTAATTCCCCTGTTACCTGAGTCGTATAGGCCCCTGTTATAATACTTTATCTTACACTCCCGGCCACAAAGTTCGGGTACAAAAGACCGCGGGTACAAAATATCCCAGGTTATTAATTTCAGAAGTGTAATTACGGGAAAGAATATATTATAAGGTACGCCTTTAAAGGTGAGATTAAAATTTTATTGTAATATCGTAAATTTAAATTGCTACTAAGAGAATATGAACTTTAGGAGGTGTTTTTATGCTGTTATTGAGGTAAAAGTTAAGTAAATGCGATTATTAAAGATTGTATTGTTTGAGCAGTATAAAATTAAACGTTTGTAAGACAGTGTTAGCAGTAAATTGTATTTGCGGCTGATT
This sequence comes from Ochropleura plecta, assembly GCA_905475445.1. Taxonomy (NCBI): domain Eukaryota; kingdom Metazoa; phylum Arthropoda; class Insecta; order Lepidoptera; family Noctuidae; genus Ochropleura; species Ochropleura plecta. The sequence continues at coordinate 3,576,471 of FR997744.1, read as the reverse complement.
CTCGTTCGCTGATAGAAATTTTGCAAATTTTGTAGCGTATAGAAATTTTGCAAATTTTTATAAAAACCAAATTATAAAAGCATCACAAAATTGATTCTAAGTTTTGTAGAAAAGTAATAATTACGTTGCGAATTTATCTTCTAAATGGCACACGACTTGTTTTTTTCCAAATTTGATTTGCTTCCAAAACCACAAATTTTGTGTGATCAAAAAGAGTCAGAATACCTCCAGCGCAAGTTCCTATCTTACTTCTTAAGATACATTTTCAAAGCAACTCAAGCTTATTTTTCTTTCCGACTAGCAACTAATTATAAACAAACACCTGGCTAAAAAGATAAGAACCCTTAAGCCACCTAAGCACACATAGTTTTCAAACATGATACATCTTCCTTGGTGTTGCCAGTGCGAATGATGATAAATGTTGCCAGCAACGTGTTGAAATTACCCACGTACGTGGTAAATGCACTTTCAAGATGGCGACTTATGAAGATTTATGTATGTTTACCACATAAGGAAGAATATTTCCAGGTTATGGATGGCGACGGTCCTTTGCCATTTTAATTTACGTTGGGCACTTTTTTATTTTTACGGGAGAAGTTTTATTTTTGAAGTTCTTTTTTATCGTTGGGGAGAGCGCCGAGCATTTTTTGTTTAATGCGAAGTGTAGTACTTTTGCAATTATTTCGACAAACGGAGAATTAAAACTTTTTGGGACATTCAGGTGGGAAAGAAAAAACTGCTTGAGACATTGGCATAAGTCGAAAATAGCCATAGCAATAGTCATAATTATGAACATTTTTTTATGATCAAAGCACCTCCTCTCAGCATCAAAAGTACGAATGACAAGAATCAAAAACATTTCAATTCGTCCCGAGCTCTCACTCAACATTCTTTCAGCATAGACCCAAAGCTTTATGCCCCCCTGGTATGTGCATGAAATTTGGCTCCCGTAAAATAGCTGCCGCAATTTAGAGGGGCATTGTCCTGCACTGAATTGTCAAACCTGTCAGTCTGTCTGTGCATAGAATTCCGGGCATGTGCAAAACGATGAAAAAACTCTAAAAAACTTTTCCTGTCTGCATCCGATGCGCGACTTTTAGTTTGGGTATGGATTGTTAAACGTATTTATTTACGAACAATCAATTTAAAAAAGGGTCCGATTTTTTCAAATTCATTTCTAACACTTCATCTAAATAAATCTTCGACACTGTACAGAGGTGCCCAAGTCGAAAAATGTATATAAAGGTTAATCGTTGCCTTTTTATTTGTATATAATTGCCATAGTTAACTAACAAATCTAAAAACACTGTACCTATTTGTACCAAATGCCAATTTAAAAGCACAGATCTTATTTAGCAGTAAATTAGTGCAACTGCAATAAAACCTTACCAAACTTCTGATGTACTAGTTTTCTTTGTTTCACTACTTCCACTGTAAAATCAGTGAGGAATTTTAATTACTCTGGCTCTTGCAGTATTCAGTTTAAGAGACGGACTTTGGCAATAGAATCAAGCAAGTTAGGAACTCGGTAAACTCTGTAATTAATTACTAGACTAGACCTATTAGATGTGCATCCACTATGTAGCTTGTGTATGTCTTTAATGGCCGAGATCGGAAGGTCAGTGGTGGTCCAAGAAGCGCCGTTGGTATTCTCATAGTAACTATGTGTTGATCTTAACATATTATCTTGGTTTTGTTTTGACATACTTTAGTCTCGTTGTTAAAGAATCGCGACGATTTGGAAACAACTCGTATAAAGAACGTTTCAGATACGTGAAAAGAAATTGAAAATTCACCTCTTATCGACTTTTCTTCGCAAGTCTCAAGTAATTGCGGTCTTATCTACATTTTTTCAAGGATAAACTTTTAATATCCCTGAATTGGGCTTAAAAATTCTTGTTGGTCTGTCGTTTTCGTCCCGGTTTTCATTGTGGAAACTTTTTCATAATGCCTTCGACGTCCGAAATATTTCGTTTGTCATTTTTACACAGATCTCTCTCGACCGACCCCTTTACACTTTTGGCTGAGCATGAGTTCACATTTTTGTGAAGGCATTTCATCCTTTAATTTTGTTTTTTTTTTTCTCTTTTTGTTGATCTGCTTATCCGTGGATTAGTTAGTAGTGTTGAATCATCAATTTTAATTTCATTGCAATAGAGTAGGTAATGCTTCTGAGTCGATTGACTAATTTCAAGCAATTGTAGCTCGCTCTGTTTTTACCACAACACAATGAGCCAAAAGTCGGAACACACTAAATTAAATTATGCAAACATCGTGTCCCATAATTCTGGTTCCACCAACTCACTCATTTTTAACAAAAGGTTACTTTTCTTTATAAATAACAACCTGTTGTAAATTAGCAGGTACAGTTACTAGGGAACGACAATACTGAAAGAGCTTTAAAAACACCTCATTAGCATTGCCACAGAATAAATTTTAAAAGCATCCAAACGTTTTACCAAGTACCGGAGCTTAATATCCAGCGAGCGGTCGAGTTAATCTATTCCTTCGTTTCTCTGCCCTCCTAGTACTTTACTACTGAATTTATTTAAATTTTAAAGTTGTCCCCGGTAACTGAGTGTGACTTAATTAAACTTTTATGAATACAAATTGATCTCTGTGGTATTTTATTTTACTAAAATGTTTCATGTTATTAATAAAAAGCTACTTCGTAATATAAGGCACACATTTCTGTGGAATATAATTAAAAGTACATATTACTGAGTGTTAAAGGAAATAATAAACACCAAAGTAATTTTGGGGACAAGATTAATCAAAAACATTATTTTTCCTGCTTATTCAACTTATTAATAACACTTCTAGAAAAATAAAAGCATCTTCTTTATTTTTGCTTTAATTTTTTTTTAAAAGAATGTCACAAAATAGCTCTCTAACGAAACTTTATTAACAGTGAACGTTATCTTTATATTTTGATATGAAGATACCGTTCAGTTTATCTCATTATAAACTCATTCGTCTTCACAAAGTAACCATGCCAAAACGAAGTACCACTAAAAAACAAGCACTTGCCTTTAACAAACATTGATTTGTCAATCAAATTCAATTATTTGCTTTTGGTATATTGATTTTGTTTTGATTACTTACTTGATAGTATGGTTGAGTTTTATCATTAAGTTGAAGAAAGGAACGGAGAAGTGAACGACAAAAAAGACGTTATCTTATTTAATTTTATTACTGACTATTTTTTAAATAAAAAAAACTCTGACCAATGCAAATTGACAAAATCGCGTTTAAAATTAATCTTTATTTACCGCTGAACCATTACAGATGTAAAAGTTTGCACCAGTGATACTCTTCGCCTTGCTACTCGCTAGAAACAAGATCAAGTCTGCTACTTCGTCCGGGTAAGCCACTTTGCCCAGAGGCGTGGCCCTTCCCCACTGTTCCCAAAGATCAGGCATGCCGGCCGTCTCCAAAATTTCAGTAACAACTGGCCCAGGACTCACTATGTTGACTCTTACGCCAGATGGTGCTAATTCCAAAGCAGCATTTTTGGAAAAATGTTCTAAGCCAGCTTTTGATATGCAGTATGCCATCATCCATGGATTGACTTGTGTTCCCAGCGTACTTGAAATATTGATAACATTTCCTCCAGTTTTAAGAAGATGAGGCACTGCCAAGGTCGTGAGGCTCACGACTGCTCTTAAGTTTGTGTTCATAATTTGGTCGTACGTTTTCATAATTCCTCCATCAAGTAATCCTCCCGTCAAGACAATACCGGCATTGTTAACCAGAACGTCGAGTTTCCCGTACTTATCGATGGTTTGTTTGATTATGTCATTTGGTGCTTCTTCTTGAGAAACGTCTGATTTGATAACCAGGGGTGTGACTCCATGTTCTTGGCATTGTTCAGTGACTATTTTTAGCTTAGCTTCATTTCGTCCCACGATAGCAACAGAAGCTCCTTCTTTAGTAAACAAAACAGCTGTAGCGGCCCCGATGCCCGAACTCCCCCCAGTTACTAAAACTACTATATTTTGGAAACTCATGTTGTGAACGTCTAACACACTATGCGTCTGCACTTTGACTAAAGATACAAGAGTATGAAGTGTTGATAATACTAAAACTGGATATCGCAAAGATAATAATGAGTGCGCCTGATTTTATTTTCCCGCTATCGTCGTAACCTTGGTTATATAATATTGCACTGAGCTCTTAATTGCATCAATTTTGTAAGTGTGAATATTGGTATGATAACCAAAGAAATTTTGTCAGATGGATGGGCGAATGCTCGGACGAATATAGGATGGAGTGTGGAGTTAGGCAGGGGGTATTAACCTCACTTACTCTATTTAATTTGTATGTGAACGGACTTATTGAGGAACTCAGCAGTGCTGGTGTCGGATGCTCAGTGGATGGAGTATTTATGAATAATATTAGTTATGCTGATGACATGGTGCTGCTGGGTCCCTCAATCAGTTCCATAAAGTCACTATTGTCCATATGTGAGCGGTATGCATTGGCCCATGGGCTCAAGTACAATGTTCAAAAGAGTGAGCTGCTAGTATTTAAGGCTGGGAGTAAAACTTACTCTGTTCCTCCAATCGCACTGAATGGAACCATACTACAGCAAGTAACCAAATTTAAGTACTTGGGTCACTGGGTCAATGAGAGTCTAGCTGATGATATGGACATGGATAGGGAGCGCAGGGCATTGTCGGTTAGGGGTAACATGCTTTCTCGCAGGTTCGCACGCTGCTCAAGTGACGTTAAGGTCACACTATTTAAAAGCTACTGCCAATCGTTATACACGTGCAACCTGTGGAGCAGTTATACTAAAAAAGCCTACAATGCTTTGCGCGTCCAATATAACAACGCGTTCAGGGGTATGTTGGGGCTCCCCTGGCGGTGCAGTGCTTCCGGCATGTTTGCCGAATACAGCACGGATGGCTTCCAGGCGGTGCTTCGTAAAAGGACGGCCTCCCTGTGGTCTCGGCTAAAGGGTAGCACCAACAAGCTTCTGAGTGCGTTGTCGGATGTTATGTTGGATTCTTAATAAAATATGTCCATTAAGTATGATACTGGTTTATTGACAGGAGACACAGGAATGTACACACAGTAAGACATCACAGGAAGAAGTGAGGCAGAGCGCCGGGAGATCACAGATAATACATAGACTAGTGAAGACCATAATAGTACAACTAAATAGTGATGTTACAACATCCCCCTTGTTGAGTTCAAATTAGACCCCTGACTGACAATTAATATAAGTGCTATGCTATTTGACTTTATACAAGACAACATGCTTAATTATACTTATGGTTATACTTAAACTTTACTTATGACTTTATTTATAACTTAACTTAATCAATTTCTTCAATTAACCTTCTGGTAGGTTTTACAATACGACCTGACCTAGTTGTTACATTTGAGGATTGTTGAGATGAGGATCCTTGATGCCTAGACTCCTGTCTGTCACCTTCCTCTCCCCTTTGTGACGAGTTGGATTGCATGGGAGGGTTAGCACAATTATGAGAATATTTATGTCTTAAGTGAATTCTATTCCTCCTATACCTAACTCCATTGACATCCTCAACAACATATGATCTATTATTTGACAATCTTTGCTTAACAATAGCTTGTTGCCAGTTGCTACTAGGGTTTCTCTTAAAATAGACATGATCATTATGATGTAACATAGACATTGACTTGGCATTTTTATTGTAGTATTTTGACTTATTTTGATCATTTTTCTTGACAGACTCTTTGTAATCTTTAAATGTTACCACTTTTGGCTTTAACTTCTTATATGACGTTGGAATGTTATCTCTTAAGTTCCTAGACATGAGTAACTGTGCTGGTGATGAAAAATTATTTTTACCTGTATTTCTATATTGTAACAATGCTATGTATGGATCTGATCCATTTTCTTTGCATTTTCTTAGCATGTTTTTTATAATTTTGACTGAACTCTCTGCTTGTCCATTTGACTGTGCATGATATGGGCTAGTAACAACATGTTCTATGTCCCATTCTTGCAAAAAAAATTTGAATTGGATTGACTGAAAAGGAGGTCCACCATCTGAGACTAGTGACAATGGTATTCCATGGCGTGCAAAAATTGACTTTAAATGAGTAATAACATTTTGAGATGTACTATTTTTATTTAATAATGCTATTTCTATGTATTTTGAGTAATAGTCTGTGACAATTAAATATACTAAACTATCAAAATGCATTAAATCAATACCTACTTGTTGCCATGGGTATTTACAGATTTCAAAATTTTGTAGTGGTTCCTTTTGATTGCTTTGTTTAAACTTAGCACATATAAGACATTGGTCTACTAAATTCTTAATATCACTTGACATATTTGGCCAATACAGAGATTCTTTAGCTAGTTTTAAACATTTGTTTATACCCTGGTGACCTTTGTGAATCTGTTCTAACATTCCTTTGTACATAGACTGTGGTACTATTAATTTTGAGCCTTTGAAAAGTAAATCTTTAATTACATGAATTTCCCCTTGAATATTCCAAAATGGTTTTACCAATGGACTGACATTGTTTTTATTGTTTGGCCATCCTTCATTATAATATTTTTTTAATAATTGCAAGGATTCATCCTTTCTGGTTTCCTGTGCCAATTGTGTACTATATTCTTTTGTAATTGCTAAGTTAGCATACATTAGATTGACATGACAAGACATTTCTGATTCATTTTCAGGTATATAGTGATCTTTCAAGGCGGCTCTTGACAAAGTGTCTGATATAAGCATTTCTTTACCTGGGACATGTATAACTTCTAAATCATATTTTTGACAAGTTAACATCATACGCTGTAATCTAGCTGGGACATCATGTAATGGTTTTTTAAACAGATAGACTAATGGTTTATGATCAGTGTGAACTGTGACTCTGTTACCATATACATTTTGGTGAAATTTTTCACAACCAAATTGAATTGCTAGCAGCTCCTTCTCTATTTGAGCATACCTTTCTTGGGTTTGAGTTAAAGTTTTTGAACTGTATGCTATAGGCTTATTTTTTTGTAAAATGACTGCACCTAACGCTGACTTTGACGAATCGACTGACAAGACTAATGGAATCTTGGGATTATAATGAGCTAAAACTGGTGAATTTGTAATTTCATCCTTCAGTTTCCTCAGACATTGACTATGATTTTCATCCCAAGTCCAGACTGCATCTTTTTTTAAAAGATTTCTTAACATTTGTGTTTTTTCTGACAGGTTACTTATAAAAGGTCCTAGGTAGTTTATCATACCTAGTATTCTCTGTAACTCTTTGACATTTTGTGGTGTGGGCATGTTGACAATTGCTTTGACCTTCTCAAGATCTGCCCTTGCACCATCTTTACTGAAGACATAACCTAAAAAACATACTTCTGACAGTGAAAATTTACACTTTGACTTGTTAAATTTTAAATTGACTTGACGAGCTCTTTGCATGACTTTATGTAATCTTTCATTGTGAATTGACTCGTTTGGACCATACACTAAAATATCGTCAATAAAAATTAGAACTCCTTCTATATCACCAAATAAATTCATCATGACTCTTTGAAATATTTCTGATGAGGCATTTATGCCGTATGGTAATCTTAAATATTTATATCTACCAAATGGTGTTTGAAAGGTACATAATTCTGAACTATATTCATCTAAACGTAGCATCCAAAACCCTGAAAATGCATCTAAATGAGAAAAACATACAGCCCCTTCGAGCTGAGACCTAATCTCATCAATTGACTTGAGTGGATAATGTTCCCTCATGATATTTTTATTTAAATTTCTAGGATCAAGACAAATTCGTAACTGACCTGAACTTTTTACTGTTACAACGACTGAATTAACCCACTCTGTAGGTTTTGTCAATATATTGACATCTGCACCTGAGTCTATAATGCATTTGACTTTTGTATCTCCTACCAATAAGCTAATTTCCCACGACTGCTTTGAGTGATTCAAAGTATTGACCACTGATGATCCATTGTGTGACTGACTGGACGACTGTGCCTTATTGTGAAATCCCTCAGACATGTGACTGATTTCATCATTGAGACTCTGACATTTTTTCTTTTGACTTTTTGACTGGACATAGGATCCCTCAGACATGTGATTGTTTTCATCATTGAGATATTTATTTTTATTACATCTCTCAGACATATCACAGTTTTCATCATTGAGATGATATGAATTGGGACTCTGACTGTTTGAATGGACATTGGATCTCTCAGACATGTGATTGTTTTCATCATTGAGATGTTTATTTTTATTACATCTCTCAGACATATCACAGTTTTCATCATTGAGATGATATGAATTGGGACTCCGACTATTTGACTGGATAATAAATCTCTCCGACATGTCACTTTTCTCATCATAGGGATGGATGGATGGATGTGATGTCTTACTGTGTGTCTGTGTGTTCCTGTGTCTCTGACTAAGTGACTGACCGTGAGAATAACTATTATGACTTTGACTATTCAGCATACCTACGAAATAATCTTGACTACCATTATCTGAATTAAACGATTGCAACTGACTGACTTTTTTATTTTTGAGACAAAATTTAGCAAAATGATTATAAGATTTACATGACCTGCATTGAACTCCTTGAGCTGGACACTTGTAGCGATGAGACTGCCCACAGCGGCTACATGTCTTCGAGCTGCTTGAAGCTGAAGGTGACTCGCGACTGCCTGAAGCTGGCTTGCGACTGCTTGAAGCTGACTTGCGACTGGAAGCTCGCTGTCGACCATCTCCTCGACTACGGCTCCTCCGACTGAGATGCATGACGTTTTCACTGGCGATGCTGCTCCCTTTGACTATTTTCTCAGCATCCTGCTGTGCGACTATGAGCGTCCTCGCTAGCTCTTGCATTCTCTGATAGGTTAAGTCATGTTCTTGCAGTAACCTTTGACGCACATGTGACAAGTCCAAATTGAGGTTTGCAATGAAAATATCTTTGATGAGCGATTCCCTGAGCGTGCCAAACTCACATTCTCTGCTTTTATTCTCCAAATCCATGAGGAATTCGTCGATGCTTTCGGATTTTTCCTGCTTACGTGTGAAGAATAGGTATCTGCACATCGTGATATTTTTTCTTGGCTCGAAATATTTATCAAATTTTGTCTTCACCTCTTCAAGCGTGCTGCCATTGATTGTTAGGTTAAAGGTATTGAAAATGTTCAGACCTCGCTCACCGATTGAGTGCAGTAGAATGGCTATTTTGCGTTTCTCAGTTGCTTTGTCAAGGCCTGTCGCTAGTAAATATAGCTCAAATGCTTGCGACCATTTTTTCCATGATTCAGCGTTGTTATGAGCTGGATCCGACGATATGTTGAAATTTTTGATATGTGAGTTGAAAGTTGACTCACCGTCATGGCCGACTTGCCTGGTCGCGTCGCCGACTTGGTTGGGCATTTTTCTTTAGATGACTTCTTCAGATGACTTCTGACACCATGTTATGTTGGATTCTTAATAAAAATATGTCCATTAAGTATGATACTGGTTTATTGACAGGAGACACAGGAATGTACACACAGTAAGACATCACAGGAAGAAGTGAGGCAGAGCGCCGGGAGATCACAGATAATACATAGACTAGTGAAGACCATAATAGTACAACTAAATAGTGATGTTACAACATCGGACAGAGTGGACAGCCAATTATTGAGGCAGTGGTCGCTCATGCATGTCCAGCATCTTGATTGTTTTAAATTTTACTAACATAGTTTTTAAGTTTCTTTTACTAACATAAGTATTATTTTATTATTATATGGACTTGTAACTTTATGTGCCTGGTCTGAAATAAATATTTTCAATTTCAATTTCAATATAAAAGATTTTGTGGATAACGGACATACAATATTATTTATTCCAAAAAGTACTGTTCCCGAGGGAAACGACTATAACGTCCTTTACTACAAGATGGCGCCACGTGTCTTTCGAATCATGATTGAAAAATCAAGCAAAGTACAACCCGTTTTTATTATCAAATTCTAAATAAACGCGAGCGAAACCACAGGCAAAAGTTTGTTATTTATAGAAACAGATAACGTGCCTAAATTGTATGTTAATTGTGTGCTAAAAACACTTACTGTGGCCTAATCAACTATTTTCATTGCTGTCTACTTCTCAAACAAATCAGTACTGTGGCATGGAAGTACCAGGAGAACAGTAATTAATGGTAGCGGCTGATCGGTTGACCATTAGCGGTGAACCTTCGAACCGTGGAGTATTTGTGTTTCTTGTTTGGATTGATGTCGTCGCCAGGGCCGCTACTGAATAAATAAACGTTGTGAATACTTCGATAGATGGTTCCAGAAGACGTTTTAGACATGCTTCACAAATTGTTACCGATTGTTACCGACGTGTACGAATGGTTTGCAAAGATAAAAAGAGGTTTACTTAATACTTTTATATTCAGGGTTTAAGAAATAAAAGAAATGACTGAAAAGTTATTGTTTGTTGACTCAAGATTCACTTTACAGCTGCAATTGTGTCAGTTTTTAGTAGAAAACATTTTATTGTTTTCCTTTTTCGTTTATTCATTTGATTACATATCATTTTCCTTTTTATTATCTATCTATATTTACACATTTACTTGCGGCAAAATTAAGTACATAATGTTGTCACCTATTTATGTATGCCGTTTTCTGCAAATTCATACGCGTTAGGTTCGCGTTGTTTTAGTAAGGCGATTCTTAATTCCACGTTTGTTTGCATTCGTAACCTGACGTCTCCAATATTATTACTCTTCTAATGCATGTCGTGACAGTTGAGGAATATGGATATAATGCAATATCGCTCACCACAAGTTACAAGCGTGATAATATAAGCGTATGCTCTTCCTCAGGTTAAAATCTATCTCCTTGGCAAATTTAATTACCTACGATCCGATCAGGCTTTAGTCGGGAAAAGGTATCAAACAAACAGCTTTTTACAGTTCGAACTTCAACTTTTGACAGTTAGAAAACAAAACTATTAGCTCATTTGTATGACCTCCTTTGCAAAACTCTAAGAGGCTCCTCAATTATGTACTATATATTATTAAATAAAATATTTTTATTAGCTATCTTATAACTTATCCGACAAATTAAAGTGGAAGAGAGGTTCTTACTTCAATATTGTTAGAGAGCTCATTACCAGGGCACTATAATAAAGAAGGAAGACTAAAGTGGAGAGGGTTTTTTATAAGACTTCGCCAGTTCACCCCGATGTTGAACTTCACAATACTGGTATGCTTGTTATCGCGCAGCTGTTGGTTACGGAAAAAAAATTAAGTAAATATTGAAATTGGTTTTCAGTTCATTGCATTATTTGAAGTAGATTTTTGATCGTTTTCACACTTCACTATTACTTTGAGTGACATTAAATGTTTTTAAGTTTGTTTCTTTATGTTTTTTTTTCATTTACAGACTCACTGAATGTAAATTGTATGTACATGCCTTCATGCAGGCAATAAAATTACTTAGGTGTAGGTAATATTTTTGGTTAGTTTATCAGTAGCTTGCTGCGCCTCGCGGTTTGTATAATCTACAGTGGGTAGAATCTGTATTTTTGTTCAAACTTTCAAACTTTTTTTTGGGTGGGAAATCATCAATTAACTTCCCCCGCTCTGGGCGGAGCGGGGGGAGTGTCAGACTTTTACTTACTAAAACCCACCCATGTTCCTTCTATTGCCCTTTACGTTCCGGGGCCGCGGTATCTCTTTCGAACAACCCGCAACCCCGGCAGGCGGAGTCTCTGGCAAGCCCCTCTGCTTTGCTGACATTTCTTTGAGGCACGCGTGAAACACAAACGCGCCGTTGACACGGCCTATCATCAATAGACGGACGGACGGTGAGCTACCCATTGCTAACCGTCCACAGGCCCGCATCTACGGTGACCGGGAGTCGTCTCGCGGCGCCCGGGGCGTCTCCCGCGGCGGCTGGGTTAGTTTGAAGTTCTCTCCCTCAAACGCCCGGCCACCTCCTTTACTAGCATTACTGCTTCGCAGAAGGAAGTGACTACTTCCTATTCCCTCTCGCTCCGGACCATGGACTGAACCAGGGCCGGACGCGAGAGATCGCCGCCGCCGATCGCCTCTACGAGGACACGGCGGTGCTCCGCCCAAGTTAGGCAGGAACCTCCCGAAACTTCCGTGTCCGGTGAGGACCTGCGTCAGGCGGTAGGTGAGGACGCCATGACTCCTCTCCAGCCACTCCTCAAAGAGTCAATTAGACCATTACAGCCACTTTTGAATGTCAAGAAACAAAATGTTGAAGTTAGAGTCCCGGTCACAAGTCATAATAACTTGTGAAAGTACTGTAGACTGTTCAGGATTAAAAAATAATATTTCCCTCAATCGAGCAAAATGCTAGCACAGCTAGTAGACATAATAAACGTTGAATCCATTAAACACGCGTTGTGAATTCATTCATATTTGCCGAATGGCAACACTGCTGACAAATTAATGGCTAATGGTATTACTATTGTGATCCATGTTAGCTAAATAAAGGTGAATTCGTATTTGAACAGTCGCTGTTCAATTAAATTGAATTGGCCGTTCAGTTATTAATTAAGCATTTGATGTTGTGTAGTTTCGATAATCATTTTGTGGTTCATTTATTTTAAAACAAAAAAAAATAAAGATTTGCAGAAATCTTTAACTATCAAAATTCTTTAAAAAATCTTGATATTCTATGCCGAGGAAGCTACATTCAACCTAAGGGTGATAAAGAAACATGGTCTACTTTGCCATTACTAATTTACTCAGACAATGATTGTTTCTAATATACTGCAAAGACCAGCCGATTATGTGATGTACAGCCAAAATCTACTAAGTGACGAATTCGTCGGCTTTTGGCTGAATCAATTTAGAATACTATTAACACGCTATGAACAAGAAGATTATTAATTCACAATTGCCTTCTTTAAAAAAAACCCATCAATGAACAAACAACACCCGTCCCCAGTAAATCAAACTTCAGAAGCATATTACCAAAGTGCTGAATAAACAAGAAGGGGTACTAGGGCGCCATACAAGGCAGCAGACGGCTGCGTCTGAATCACTAGACAAGTATGATATGTCAGTGACAGCCGCTAGGGGGCGCCCTGGGAAATTGCACATCTCGACAAATTGCTGAAAAAAGAGCATATCGACGAGATGTAAGGAAATAGCGTGACCAATGATATCGTCGGGCATTCGAATATGCTAAAGGACTTGTACTTAAACCGACAATAAATATTTTTTCTTAAAGTAGGTGTGTATTATTTTTTTCTTATATCTAATGTTAGCAGTAAGTTTATATAAACCTACGTGTTGGGTGGAGGCGTCCTCCAAGGATATCCATTAAAGTAAGTCATAAGTAATTTATTTCATAACAATATAAATTATGTTGAAAATATAAAAAATAAAACGAAATTTATAAAAATTGCATTTAAATTAACATATAATATAAATTTATCTCTATCATACGCTACTTTTTTCCTCTAATATTAGTATTTCAATGTTTTGCTGAGTTTCAAAGAGGCGTAGTTTAACAAGGAACTTAAAAAAAACCGGTGCCACAGGACCTTTGACATTTCCGATGTTAGATAAACTGTAGTAGCAAAAGTAACTTAAATAATTGACATTTCCGATGTCAGATAAACTGTAGTAGCAAAAGTAACTTAAATAATTGACATTTCCGATGTCAGATAAACTGTAGTAGCAAAAGTAACTTAAATAATTGACATTTCCGATGTCAGATAAACTGTAGTAGCAAAAGTAACTAAATTAAATAACATTAGCTTCATGGCCAAGAGCCTCGACGACCATCTGTCGAAGCTCTTCTTATGTGGCTGGATGAAGTGCCTGATTCAAAAGGCAGTATATCTTTAAATGTTTGTATATAGCTATTTTTAAATGTTTTTTTAGAATTATTTATTTTTAAATGTAAAAGTTTATGGGAAAAATAAATAAAGTAAATAGAGAGACACTTTAGTAACAATCCCAAAATAAAGACCACTAAATAAACTGCAATCTTTTGAAATAGTGTGTAGAAGTTAGTCATCGCATTCGTTTGTTTTTGAAATAAAACCTCTCTATTTCACAATCCGAAACTGCACAAAACTGCGGCATCGCTTACTTTACAAAACAAGCATTTATTTTTTTTTGTTTTACTTCAGTGTTATATCTTGGTGTTAATTTGGAATTTCATCCATTTTCTATTAATGCAAGTCGTTACTGGCACTCGCCGGCCGCTACCGCGGCACCGCTCGCTCCGCTCGCTCGGCTCGTGCGTAGGGGGTCACAGTTTTAGTTTAACCTACGCATTTTTTAATGCGCATTTATCAATAATACACAAAATGTCTGTTATTCATCCAAATTTATTTTATCACCTTCAAAGTGCAGCATGCTCCTTTAGAAACGATACACTTGCGCCAACGAATAATCCATTCATCAAAACATTTTTTAAACGCTGCTTCCGGAATTGAGTTCAGTTCTCGCCGCGAATTCTCCTTTATGTCTTCTATCGATTGAAAACGGGTGCCACGAAGTGGTAATTTGAGTTTAGGAAAAAGAAAAAAGTCAGCAGGAGCCATATCTGGTGAATATGGTGGTTGCTGGATGGTATTTGTTGAGTGTTTGGTCAAAAATTCGTTCACAATGATAGCCTTGTGCGAAGGCGCATTGTCGTGGTGCAAAATCCAAGAATTTTCTTTCCACAAATCTGGCCTTTTTCGTCGAATTTGCTCTCTTAAATGCCGCATAATGCTCAAATAATATTCTTTATTTACCGTTAGACCTTCCGGTAAGAATTCAGAGTGCACAACACCGCCACATATAGTCAAAGAAAACAGTCAACATGACTTTGACTTTTGATCGACTTTGGCGTGGTTTTTTCGGTTTCGGTTCAGTTGGAAGGCGCCACTCCGAAGCTTGTTGACTAGTTTGCATGTGAAACTCGTAAACCCACGTCTCGTCACCAGTAACAATGCGTTTCATGAATGTTGGGTCCGAACTGACTCGTTCTAGCATGTCCTCAGCGACTTTCATGCGATTGAGTTTTTGGAGAAAATTCAGATCTTTTGGGACTAGCCGAGCAGCAACATGTTTCATACCCAAATGATTAGTTACAATGGTACGGATCGACTCGTGAGATACAGAAAGTTCGGCGGCTATCTCTCTCAGAGTTGAATGGGGATTTTCAGTCACTATTTTCTTCACTTTTGCGATGTTAACTTCAGTTGCAGACGTTGACGGCCTACCAGAGCGAGGCAAATCTTCCATCACATCTCGACCGCTTTTGAACGCTTTGAACCACTCATAAGCACGAATTTTTGATAAAGTCGATTCACCGTAAGCCTTCTGTAACATTTTCAGTGACTCCAAACACGAAATTCCGTTGGCGATGCAAAATTTAAGACAAACTCTTTGTTCGATATTTTTGTCCATTATGAAATTCGCAATACACACTATATATGATATTACTAAAACCAGCACTGTATTTAATATAAATAACAGATGCAACTCAAACTCCGCGCCAAAATGGAAAACAGTTGTGCCAATCTAACAACTACAAAAAAACAAAAAATTTAATTTGGAACCATAAACAAATCATCCATTCCCGATACTTTTTTGACTGAATGTATTACTATTTTTACAAATTTGCAACAGTTGTTAAATAGATGCTCGTTATGATATATTTTAACTATCATATTTTGGTGCACATTCAGTATATTTGGAACACAGGCAAAATTAGGTAAATGAAATGGGAATAAATTGAAGTACTTTTAAATACCATCCTTTAAAAATCACTAAAATTTAGATTATTCCTTTTCTAAAATTGATTAAAGTGACACAATTTAACTATATTATAGTTTGACAGTAATAATGCTAGTTTCGTTACTCAATTTAGAGAAAATGGTAAACGCGCTATTCTGAAATTGTCAAGTTAAATCGCACCTTATATGGTGTAGACTAAAATTAGATGTGATTAGGTGAGTAATTACAATCTTAGTCTAGTTTAATCCGATGGTTCATCAGAATCGGCACCGTTATACTTTTAAGTACCTTATTAAAGGACCCTATACAATAGGTACTATTCAAATATATACTATCTTGATGGCTCATCAGCTACAGATTGCAGACACTTATTGATATCAAGACGGGTTATGTCCATGCAACTGCACAATTCGGCCAGATTATTGGCAATCAACGTTGAAACTGATTGAAATTTGCATTCATGATGATTTCCACCAATACAGCATACATATCAGAGGATGCAGATTGTATATTTATTGATACAGGCTTTAATAACACGGTGAAATGGTGTAATGAAAAATGGATGAAAATATTTTGTTTTTATATTTTTTATATTAATAGGTATTGCCAGTTGGGGCACCTGAGCCGTTCCTTATTCCTAGTTGGTTTATATTTATGAGATGTTTCTTCAGACAGTTTTATATTCATGAAACTACGTGAAGTTTGTGTAATCTCAGACTAATTTACGCAATTCTTTTAGTACAAAATTGTCAGTTTATGATACTCAAAACTCAAACTCAAAGCATTTATTTTAATTAGACCATTACAGGCACTTTTGAATGTCGTGAAAACAAAAAAGATGTTGCTACAGTCCCAGTCACAAGACAAAAACTTCCAAAGTGTAGATCTCTATGGAGAAGAAGCTCCATAGACACTCTTTTAAATCATAATATTTTTACAAAATCATGGATACATCATTCATGTTGAGAATAAACATACATGTGAGAACGATGTAGAAAAACGAACACATTTAGAGCGTCCAGAGTAAAAGCAAAAACGATTAATTAATTAATTAAAACAAACCGTGGCGGCTAAGAGATGACCAGTCACGACTGACAGCGCCCGTTCACGAATATGACGCAAATATCAGCCCCATTCAGTTCAAACATTTTGAAGGGAACTAAATGGCCTGACAGACAGGCCACCATCAGCGAGACGTTTAAAGCCCCGTTCCAATAAACAAAGTCGAGTCGTTTTGCTTACGGATAGTAGGATTTTTACATAAGTCTCATAGAACTTATGTCAAAATACTACCATCCGTAAGCAAAACGACTCGTTTTTGTTTATTGGAACGGGGCTTTAGTGAGCATGACAATCTCTCAACCACCAGGGCAACCTATACATAGTTTACTGGGTTGTGGAGGTCAGATAGGCTTCCTGCTAGCACTTAATGTTAAATACTGGTATTCAGCTGCATCCAGTTAGACTGGCAGCTGATCGCACCATAGTAGTTTATACATTTTTGCGTTATGTATTTATACAGACACATTATACTTATACGTGTTCTTATATTTAATATTTATCAAATCAAATCATCTTTATTGTAGATCATAGGAAAGTGTACATAATAGGTACAGCTGGTGTCAATAATAAGTAGAATAATAAAAGTCAGAATTTACATACATGTCAACAATATTAATCTTACCTTAACCCTTTCGCTGCCCAGTCCGAATTATACGATTTTTGGACTTATACGCTGAGTTCTGGGCAGCAAAAGAGTTAAAAAATATATTAAATAAACCATTCAATTTTTATTACCTACACCAATAATAAATATTTAACTCGTATGTTCACAGAACACATCATGAATAAGGGAGACTGTAGATTAAGACATTTATATTTTAAATGCTATTCTCTTCCTGTTCTCACACACCACTGTCCACGTTTCTTTTCTTCATATTTCCTTTCGCTGGCCTGCTAGTTTTTTTTTTAATAATAATAAATAAAATGTGCCTTTTGTACTCTTAGTTTTGTTATTATGTGTTCTTAGAAATTGTAATAATTTCTATAAAGACATAATTTAAAAAGTTGGGAAAAGGCTAGGCAGATCCTGATAGTACAGATTAGTTAGACTATTTCCTCATACATACTAGATATTATGAAAGCGATGCTGAACACGTCCAAACAAAAGATACCTCAATAAAGAAATAAGTTACGTAAAGTATAAAACAATTAATTACAACCCGCATTTTAATTAAAACTGCAAACATTCGTCTGCCAATCTTACAGAATTTAAAATTCATGACTACACGTACGGAATTTTAAGACATGAAGCGTATCAGAAACTTATGAACTTCGTAGAAACGCGACAACAATACGACTAACGGCGTACCGAGCAAAACTGTCGTAGTGTTCGTAGTATTTTTACTTGAAGCTTGTACGCTGAGTCTGACTTTTAAAAGTACGAGACTTGCAATTTGTGGGACTTGCATACTTGCATAGCTTTTACTTAAAAGTTTGGATCTGCATGGTTAAGTTAAACGCTGTCGTACTTTATACTTTCAACAAGATTTTGAGCTTCCTTTTATATAGGAATTTGCTGGTTTATTCGTTCTAATAAAAGCTCTCAACAAAACAAATAATGAATAATGTATTTTATTTATTACTTCACATAACTAGACATGATTGTAGCAAAAAAAATACGAAATATCGTTTTGATTATAGACTTCTCTATAAATATGTAAATTAATATCCATTGGCAATTGGATCGCAAGCTCGAATTGTGATTGATGACATTTTTCTGATTGATCACTCTAGCGATCGGAATATCGGAATCAAATTCGTCTGCTTCGCCGAAATAAAATAAATGGCTGTGCCTAGTAGTCAAAAAATGTCCGTAAACTAAAAATAGATATTTAATAAGGAACAAATTGGTTCTTCTATCTACCCTAGCGATTTATTAATTAGCTTTTGATTCATGAAAGCCGCTGCTATATAATTACTGTCATGTTTTTTTCCCATACGCACGTATGTACCAGGCTGTTATAAAATAAAAAGAGTTATTTCATTTATACTGGCATATCCGTTTTCGCCGGTGAAAGAGGCGACAATTTAATTACATTGATGACATGCGAGTATTCGGACCAATTTAGACAAACATTTTTGTATTCCCCTGTTTACCTCGGACCCTTTTCAGGGACGGTGGTCAGTTCAGGTGAGGTTATATTGGCAGTGGTCGTAACATCTGTGGCAGTATTATGTAATCCCAGTACCTGGTTTGCTGATTTATCTGCTGTTTCGGTGATACTATTAAAGTTTAAGTTTTGTTTTAGATTTTTGTTTTATTTCGGCTTGTATTAGCTCGTACCTGATGCTTGTACCTGATGCTCGTACATGTTTTTGTTTCACGCGTGTTTCGTATAAGCGTTGACGCATTTATATGCTCGTATTAGCTGCACCCGCGGTTTCACCCACGTAGACCGGGATAAAGAGTGTTAATTTAAGGTATAATATATCTGCATCACCCTAAGGTAGTGGTAGAAAATTTGTACAATGTTTTTTATACATGTGCAAGTTTAATAAATAAATAATAGGCGTTTGAGCGTGAAGGAGTAACAAACATATACACACACATACAAACTTTCGCCATAATATTAATGTGATAAACGCATGTACGCGTATCAGCTTAGGCCTATACGCTTGCTGTTTTTAGCAATGTTGATATCTGTTCCATATCATACTGTGATTAGACTGTAGTCCATGGCATATCCTCGCATACTATTCTGAGTTATAACTGACCTGCTGTCGAAAGTGAGTATCATCATCACCAACCGAGCCTTATCTCAACTAGTTGGCTGGCTTCCAATCTTACCTTACCGTATTCAGCAGAATACAAGACTTAGTATCAGTATTAATTATTTTGTACTAGCTTCCGCCCGCAACTTCGTCCACGTGGCATAGTTAGTTTGGGCTAACACTAACTTGACCCCCGTGATGATCGAAAAAAAATAATCTCTCCCCTTTTCTTCTCTCTTTCTCCTCCTTTTCTCACTCGTTTTTAGTCTATGTCCGTCTCCAGGATCCCAACTATCTCTGTACCAAAATTCATTAATATCGGTTTGCCCATTTAGGCGTGAAGACGTAACAAACTCACTTTCGCTTTTATAGTATTAGTAAGGAAGTAAGGATTAATATTAGACAATTAGTATTTTACATGTAGCGGCTGCCTATCTGACCTCCACAACACAACTATTAACGCGTTAATTCGATACTCTTTGATAAGACTGGTTGTCAGTCTTTCGAGCCACTGAGCAACTACTAAAGATCTACAAATGACAGCCGGCACCAGCGGCTAAACGTGATGAAGAAAATACTTAAAATTAAATTGTTAGATTTGGCTACACGAAACTTTGATCTTGATTTTCTAACCAATTATAACTTGTTCAAATCTTCCATTTGTTTCCAACAACTTAATTTTCTTTACTGATATTTACAACAAGATTAAATCTTTTAATTTCCTTATTCAAATAATGTACATTACCATACGCACGTTACCTTGTGTAAAAATAACCAGAGGTACCTATAAAGGCGTGCGGCGGTTATCACGCATGAGCGCTGATCAAACGCGATTATCTGGCGGAGCGTGCGCGGGACACCTCACCGAACATAGACCGTCATCGCTTTTTAATGTGTGCACACGCCTTTAGTTTTTGTTTTTTTTTTTTGCGAGAGCTGCGCAGGTAGTGCTCAAAGACTGCCAAGTTTTTATTTGAGTTACCTAATTACCTTGTGAAAATTGTATGCTTTTCCACTACTTGGATTATTCAATGAGTCTTTTTGTGAGAAAGTTTCTAATTCCGGGAAAATTAGATTACTTCATTGTTCAACACAACATTTAAAGTAGAATACATTACTTCCAAAGTTTTTACCACGTAATTTTCACGTGGTGTATACATAGATTTAAAGGAGTATTTAAAACGATTGCTATACGTAATCATATGGACAATTGGCATCGCATTGCCGAGTCTCATCAAATCGTATTGAATTTTACACATCTTGAGGAAGTACAGGCTGTCTTAATGAAAATGGCATACCCGGGCGGAATCGCTAATCTCTATGTCATCGGTTTAATTTGTAGACGTCATTGAAATTAATTATTTTACTTTCAAAGTGTAGATTTTATATATCCTTACTAGATAACTGCATTAACATTGCGATTAATACCGAATCACATAAAGAGAACCATTATTTGACTCGGTTAGCAATACGTAGGCGCAATACAAGACAAAATAAAACGATAATTTTCAAGAAATCTCCCTTCCAAATAAATCCTACCATCTATCCATCTATATCTGTCAGTGTCGTATTTTATAGGTTTTACAACCTCCATTGTGTACCCGATATTACCAGGAATGCATAATTGCCAAGATAAGGCGTGTTATGTTAATTAAACACATTTCATGTTAACGATACCGATGCCGATGGTACTATCATAATCAGGCACAAATCTAAAGTACCTGTCAGTGTGATATTAACGATTACTTCGTTATCAAGACAAGATTAAAATGTTTTACAAAATTAGCATATAAATATAAGTGCATGTACTGCATGTGACAAAATATCGATGTTTGACGTGTGCTGTGATTTTTAGTGCAAGATTGCAGAACATTTCAAAACTTGGCAGTTATTACGAGTCTAAGGCTAACGAAGGTAAATTGAGACATTGTTTTTCCCATGTTTTTTTTTAAAACTCTAAATTTAAAAATAAACATAGTTCTAGTATTTAAATACAAGTTTTAAATGTTACTTTAAAACCTACTACTAATTTAAAAAGTCGGTACAGAATAAGCATTAATTTGGCCAACGTCATTTATTACTTTAAAACAAAGGAATTCTGAATAACTTTACAGGGGCACCAATTATAACCTTTTTGAATGACCTAGGCCAAAACTCACATTGGTTATTCAAAAAGTGAAAACAAACGTTTTATTGTAATGATGATTATAATTGGTTCACGGCGTAATAGGAGTTCAACAATGTGAGAGCGTGTCCGACCGTTCATGAAAATACGTTAGCTATGCAAATGAATACCAGTCCGTTTTCATGTCACCCTGGTAATTCTACCATTCCGTATTACATGACACATTCTGCTACCTGGATAACAAACATTGAAATTACCGCAATTTACATAGAGAGGTGTTATTATTGTTTATTCCGAGTTCATAAATATGAAATTGTTTTATGGAAATGAGGTAAAATTACGCCTAATCACGTACGTTTTATTTTGACAATATGTTGCGTTATAATCAGGTATATTATGTATCTAGCCGCGGTTTCACTCGCGTGGTGATAGAATAAACAGTATATCTTTATGAGAGATAAATACTACAAACCTATATGTTATTCTGATATATAAACTCAAATCCATTAAGTAGTTTTTGCATGAAAGAGAGAGAGAAACAAACATACTTTCATATATTCTCACAAACAGGCCTTTGTTATAATATTAGCAAAATTTCGAACAGTTTAGCTACCAGTGAATAATAAAAATAGATTTTACATAATTCGATATAAGTAGAAAACTTAAAAAATACATTACCTCATTTCCAGTTCATTTTGCTGACCGTTTTAAAGTTCACAAAGCGGTTAAATCTATATTTTACGTCTGCGATAAAATTAGTTCGCCCGTAGTTTCTTTTTACGTCGTTATTTTATAGGCTTTTTACGAATTTGACCTGAAGAAAGCACAATATGTATTGAACTAAAAATATTTTACAATCACTTTAAATTTGGCCTAAAAAACCCCATGATATGAAAGAAGCTCCTGTACCAGCGAGTATCAGTTTCAAATTGGTTTGTGGTTTTGATACGACTTTAAACAGGATCGACTATTGTAAATTTTGATTCAAGTAAGGAGACTTTGTCATTGCGGCCAAGGTGGTTAAAACGCACAAGCCGCCAGGTGAGGGTGTTATAGAGCAGAAAACATCAGTGTCAAATTCTCACGTCAATTCAACGACGTTTTTCAATACATTTCGGAGAATTTATTAATTAATCAATACCATAATTTAATTTGATTTTTTCCTTCTTCTTCTCCTTCTATTTCAAGCATCGTCAGTAGTGATACTTATAGTTAAAGTTAGAGATTGATACAAATTTTTTGACAGAGAAAAAGTGACACTACAACTTCCTTAAATCTTGATAACGAGCAGGCTGGCTGCTCTAGTTTTGCACAAACATAACACACCGAATCCATACGATTATTTTTCTTGAAGACACAAAAGTACAAATCAGATTAATCAATTATTCATACACGCTACTACCTTTACATATCCACGAAGTTCCTAGTACCTACAGACGGAGACACCTTTATTATGTTAATACACTTGCAGATTCTGCAATGCACTCCGTTCTCCATTCGTATCCGAGTGCTTACCGTCCTGTTCAAGTGAATTTGTACTCTGAACAATTATGAGTTCCTAGTACCTAAAGTTTATTTACAGAGGTTTTTTTAAAGTCATTTCGTGTTTTGTTTTAGTTTGATATTTAATACCGTTTGGGGTTGAAACCTGACTTCATGGCCGTCCATGGGGTCCGAGGTCCACCTTTATTTTGGCATATTGCCCAACGGTTGGTCGACTCATATCATGACCATTTTTTTCTTTCCTTTAACCACACGATGGCTAGTGACTAACCAACCTGGTGTCAGAGTTTCTATACCGCTCATGGACCTCTTGACTTTAGCCAACATGCCGTCGAGATAATCATATATCTTAGGCATGCTCGTTTCCTTACGATGTTTTCCTCACCGAAGCAACCGATAATAATGCAAGACTATAGGGGCTTGGCCTTTTCTTGACCAAACCATCAGAATTTATATCAAACGTTATTGTAATGCCTTCTGACTTTTCCTGTTAATATCGTCGATGCAGACGAGTTTTATTGACAGCCTTTAATTCTGCTTAAGTAATAATGCATATAATATAAGATAGAGTTAATAAACGAAATACAACAAATTGTTCATTAAGATTTTTGCTGAACTCATTTGTGTTTCTTTATTTGCAGGTAAGTCGAGGTTATTGGTGGACACTATACATTCAGACGTGAGACGGGTGAGACAAGCTAATAGCAAAAGCTTAATTAATCCAGGCGGTTTTTTTTTTAAACTTTGCGCCATTCTAGGAATTTCTCCTGTATCGTGGGGTGCGTCTAAAACATTTATACTCACATATACGTTTGTGTAGCCAGACCCGAAACAACTACCTGTAGGTCCTACAAATATTTTTTCCGTGCGGGGATCGCGATACGCAGCGCAGCAGTCGATCGCTCAGCCACTGCGCCAGCCGTGCAGTCAAACTTGACTGGACTTGCAAATCGATTGGAATTTTTTTTTTTAGTAGCCCTGAGCGATTGATGGTGAATCTCTACATAACCTTAACCAGGAGCACAGAAACGTCAGAAACTTGTCTCGAAAATCTATAATAAACAAGCATCTTTCTTTTTAATCCTTATGCTCGATCAGGATGGATATCCTTAGGGACACTTCCAATTTGCGGATACCTATCATGTGCTATCAACCGTATCGATTTGGATACACGCGTAAACTCGTAAACTTTACGTAAAATAACAATCGTTATTATACGCGGGAGACACCGCTTGAATGCATAAAGTATTCGGCATTCGCGTGTAACATAAATTCTGTCCTCATCATTTAGTTAGTGCTAGTCAATTAATTTTCAATTTCATTGTATAGACTGTTAGTGTTTAACTAAGAACTAGTTATAGATATATAGATATTACATTCATTCGTTTTAAGTAAACGGGATCTAAACGAATTGTTTGCTTGCAATTCATTTAGATCCCGTTTTTTCCCATTCCCATTTCCAATCACACAATACAAATGTTCCAGCTTGTAGTTCAGGCAATGCTGCAAAATGGAGTACTTAAGTGTAATCTACAATTTTGTGATTACAATTAAATTATTATTTTGTTTGTGAGGAATGTTAAAAAAAAAAAAAAAAAATAATGAAGCGACGTCTGTCAGGGTAGAATAAAAAAAATTGTGGTTGCGATACGGGCAGGAAGATAGTGATGATGATTCTCATTTCATATCATAACGAGCAGCCCAATGCCCTAGAAGAGGGAACGCTATAGACCGATTATGTATTATTAGCTCCGCTCCGTAGTTTCACGTAAATTCATCGAAACCCGCTAAGCCGTTTGATCGTCAAGAAATAACAAACATACAAACTTTCACCTTTATAATATTAGAGTGAAGTATGATCTAACGATAGAAAATATAGTGTGCAAATATCTATCGAAATAAACCTACAAATAACATATTCGGCACAGGTAAAATGCAAAAAACGGTACAGGTTTGAGCGTTGAATATTTAAAATTATTTCATAATTTAGGTACCAGGGTTTCAGGTCGGCGCAGATGCTGAAACCACATTTTTTATACATTGCGTGCTTGCTCGTAAATCAAAACGAATTTTGTGAACATGTTTTTGGAAGCTTAGGGTTGTATACTGTTATTGTAAAAAAGTATTGTGGTACTATATTTATGGATTCCGACAAATACAACTAACAATGGTGTTGTGGTTCTCTTGTTCAAATAACTTCCCCCGCTCTGGGTGGCAGGCTAGTGTTAGACTTTTAATGACCAAAACCTATCCATGTTCCTTCTTATGCTCTTCATGTTCCGGGGCCACCGTATTTCTTTCGAACAACCCGCAAACACAATGTGGTTTTGTCTGCAATAACATTGTACGAATTTGATAGCATCATCTTTTATTTTTTTTAACTAAATATTCCTTTTATTTCTATATCTTCGTTAAAGATGATCTGAAAGTCTAACCACCGGTATTACTCAGTTCTAAGTGGGTTCTGACAGCCTAGTCATAGTTCCCGAGATCAAACCCAACCTCTGATTGTTCGGATACATGTGCATATTGTATAATTATCACTTGCTTTGGTGAGGACGACCCTGACCATTATATCTTTTAATAACTACTTTCCGAGGGATAATTTCTGTCAGAGCCGCGATCAGAAGCGAGGACTGTAAGTCAGTGCTGTTCACAGTTCACATGTGCTTCTAGAGTGCGGAACCACTTGCTCTGAACTTGTAGCGTTTGAGTTTGAGAATACGGAATTATGAGATGAGATCTTGTGGTACTTTGGTAAGGCGTACAGCAAATAAATGGGTAGCTTAATATAATAACTAGTTGTCTTGTGTCGTATAAAATTTATATCTCTTTCCATTTTTATTAGCTTCAACTGTAACTATGTAAAAAACGCGCAAGTGCGAGTAAAAATTTTTTTTCCACTCGCACTTGCGCGTTTTTCAGCACTAGTGACATTAACGCCCATATCTTCTACCTGCGTGGACTTAAAGAGTTAATTTTTTCACAACTCCAAGGGACTACACATTTGAATATATGGTTTTAATTTCAACTCGATACCTTTACGTGTTCTTGAGATTAAGGGTCTTGACAGACAGGCAGACAAACAACAAAGTAATCCAATAACGGCTCTGTTTTATTCCTTTTCAGGGACGAAAATAACCCTAAAAACATAGAAGTTAAAGCTGACCCACTTCCCGGTTGCCATATTACTGAAATTAGATAACAATACAC
Source organism: Ochropleura plecta (assembly GCA_905475445.1). NCBI lineage: Eukaryota > Metazoa > Arthropoda > Insecta > Lepidoptera > Noctuidae > Ochropleura > Ochropleura plecta. Next base: position 3,550,118 of record FR997744.1, on the reverse strand, counting down.
GGTTAGCTAGGTCTCATCATTCAAATCATCCAATTACAAAAAGAGAAGGTCTATCTATGTGCGTACACAAAAAGTTCTAGCACAAAACAAAACTCATTCAAATTATAAACATACATTCAAATTATAAATTGACATTGACGATGAAATAAGGTTGCTAGCGTAATACAAATCTCTTACTTATGCATTTTTTTAACTATAATTTTATTGTGTCTTTTACAATGAAATTTGAAATTAAACTGCATTTAATAAAGCACACCGCTGGGTCTGATAGCACGAAATGCCATCTTAAATAAGGAAAGTGGAAGAGTTTTTTTTAAGATATTTAGGGATGAAAATTTTCAAATCATATCATAATATTTTTTATTTAATATTCACAAAGGCCTACATGGGCACTTATAAAACGTCGAGAAAAGGTGCACGGTTCGGGTTGGTCGTTAACTATGGAGAAGAACCGACAAGAAACTCCATGGTTACTCTTTTAAAATCATTTGGTTTTACAATGTTATTGTTACAGCGTTAGTACTTAAGTATGAGAGGACATTTGGAAGCCAGTTCCTCATTTTTACTAATGAGAAATCCTAGGCACTTGGCTTGTAGCTGCTTATAAATACATAGGTTGAATGGAGGGACTTATAGATTCCTGAATGCAAAATGGCATGCCATAGTTACTTGTAAAAGCTATTTTGTAGGTAGATTTGTCCTCTTAAGTTTTTGTCTAAGTATTTCTGCGTTCATTATTCTCTGGTTCTAAAAAAGAACTCAATTTAAGGAACCCAACCAGCCTTTTTTCTAGGCAATTAGTAAATATCTCAATTTCCAAGTAAAATCTGCGACTGTATTGCCCCAAAACACTCTTCACCTTAAAAAACCCACAAAAGCCTATAAAAACTGCAATCATCAGACATACATCTGGCGACTGATAAGCTAGAGAATTTATCACATTTCGGCACATCGACATCGGTATGATTTCCGAGTCACTGGCCGTAAAAACGATAACGGTTTTTATTTCCCTTCGTTCCTACTTTTACACATATTTTTATATTGCTGCTTACTGATTTATCGGGTTTAATGTCAATGTTGCGTACCAGTTTGATACTTTTGCCGATCATCACCATTAGAGTACATTTATCACCTAGTATTTTCCCTAAGCGTGCTTGATTTTAGTCGTAATTTTTTTACTTCAAGTATTTCCTGAAAAGTCAACCACTTATTATAGAAATGGTTTTTCAAAGTTAAATAACATAAACTATTAGCATTTGGTTTGGTTTTTTACAAAGAAAAGCTTGGTATCATTTGATCATGTGACCATAATTACTAAGAGCAAAAAAAATAAAGTAATGACGCCTGTGTTGCCTGTTGAGTTAGTTAATTTATTAATTTTAATTGTTACTTTTTTATTCTCAGTCAGTGGAACTATATAACCTCATTTTTACTCCATTCTGTTCCTGCATTTAAATTTATATCACGCAAATGTAAACTATAATTGCGAAAAACGAACAGGAATTAAAAACAAACTCATTAGGTACAAAACAATTCACTATCTACACTATCAGTGACAATCATTAATTAATCCATGTAAATATTTAATTTATCATTGATAATGTCCGGTATCAATTAATGAAAATTGTTTATGAGTAAAGAGTTGTGGTTGATGATCGCTAGTTACTCCGAATGGTCGAAGTATCCAGTCCTGGAACAGAGATACTACACCAAACGAACCTCAGTCAGATAGAACCAACCAGCATGCCTGACAGATATTTTTTTGGCGGCATGTAAAACCAATTCAGAGCCCCATAGACGCTATAAAAACTCTGACAGTACGTTGGCCAGATACCACACGAAAAAAAAAAGATACCTAGATATTTTTTGAAAAAAAAAAACTTTCTTATAGATGTTTGCTAATAGGGTTCTAGGGTTATAAGAAAGTTTAGTTTAGTAGAAAATAATACCGAAAATAAAAAAAAATATGACAAATCAATGTTTATTTTAATAAAATAGCAATAGCGTTATGAATTACTAGCTGTGCCCGCGACTTCGTCCGCGTGGAATAGTATTTTGGGCATCATATTTATTTTTGCAAACAACCTCCTCAGCTTTATAAATTATAACTGTTACCCACGACTTTGTCCGCGTCTTAGCCCAAGTTCCGGAATTCTGTGAGGATAAACGTTGAGAACGTTCAGCGCTTGATTCCCGTAGTCGGTTCACCAAAGTTCGAGAACTCTGTGAGGATAAACGTTGAGAACGTTCAGCGCTTGATTCCCGTAGTCGGTTCACCAAAGTTCGAGAACTCTGTGAGGCTAAACGTTGAGAACGTTCAGCGCTTGATTCCCGTAGTCGGTTAACCAAAGTTCGAGAACTCTGTGAGGCTAAACGTTGAGAACGTTCAGCGCTTGATTCCCGTAGTCGGTTCACCAAAGTTCGAGAACTCTGTGAGGCTAAACGTTAAGAACGTTCAGCGCTTGATTCCCGTTCTCGGTTTATCAAAGTTCGGAAATTTTGTAAGGATAAACGTTTAGCGCTTGATTCCCGTTGACGGTTTGCCGAAGTTCGGAAATTTTGTGAGGCTAGATTCTGCGAACGTTCAACGATCGATTCATTAGCACGGTTTTGTTCACTGATTCCTCGTTGAGTAGCCAACCTATGCATATTTTCATTCTCTGTTTCACTGCTGCGCAAAGCTCGCAGCCGCTTTGCGGTAACAGTCTGCCGAGAAAGCTGAGTTCTTTTTCTAGGCATTATAGTGACGAAGAAAGAAAATAGGAAATGAAATAAATACCGAAAAAAAAAAAAAAAAAAACTTAACCAAACCGTAACTCGTAATCAAGAAAAAACAAACGTAAGGTTAATAATTAGGATCCTAATTATTGTTACCTGTATTTGGTACTTACGTAAATATAAGGTTAACTAACTGTGTGCTTAAACTAAAACCTAACCTAATAAGGGCTGATTTTTTAATAGTCAGATAATTTTTATCTGAGGAATAAAAATAGCAGTTTGACATATTTTCTATACATGAGCTGTCAAACCGCCATTTTTATTCCTCAGATAAAAGTTATCTGACTATTGAATAAATAAAAAAAAAAAAAAAAAAAAAAAAAAACTTTTTATTTCAGACAGAATAAACAGCCCTAAGAATAATTATGTAGATGACACCTATTTACAGGTATTATCTACAATTTTTTTTTTTATAATTGTGAAATTTATAAAAAAAAATAGCTCATGAGGAGCTCGTGGCTAAATAATAGCAGCCGCTCGGGTCGATCTTTAGGTTAAGCCGCGCTTGCCTAGGTTGGTCTGTGGATGGGTGACCACCCGTTACATACCGAGTTTCCTCCGTGCCTCGGAAAGCACGTTAAGCCGTTGGTCCCGGCTGTCATTTGTAGATCTTTGACAGTCGTTACAGGTAGCCAGTGTTCCGAAAGTCTGACAACCAGTCTTACCAAGGGGTATCGTATTACCCAGTATTAACTGGTTGTGGAGGTCAGATAGGCAGTCGCTCCATGTAAAATACTGATATTCAGCTGCATCCGGTTAGACTGGAAACCGACCCCAACATAGTTGGGAAAAGGCTAGGCAGATGATGAATAATTGTGAAATTATTAGAACCAAAATATTATCCTTGACAATCGTAGAGCTATACCCCCCCTCCGCGTCGAACGCAAGCAACGCCTCTCCTCGCCCATGCCCAGCGTCATGTTTTGCACATCATGCGGCGCGTGTGAATTTTATATCGGAGTTATTTTAAAATTGTAAAATCTTTTAAGATGTTCATTGCAATTAAGTGGTGTCAAAGACAATTTTGTTCACAATTAAATACTGTTAATCAACAACACATTTATTTGGATAAAGATTAATATTATTATGTTGAAACAACTCTAACAAATAATTGGTAATCATGCATTAATTTTGACCAAATTTGATTACCATAAAAACGGTTCTAGTGACTTAATCTTAAAAGATAGACATATACCGTCACGGACATTTTTTTAGATCATTTCAAGAGGAATAATTCTTTTCTACATATTTTTTTGATATCTTGAACCGTTTTTGCAGCGCACGCAACGGAAGCCCTCAAAGATGAATAATTTTCCCCGTTTTTTTCACATTTTCCATTGTTTCTTCGCTCCTATTAGTCGCAGCGTGATGTTATATAGCCTAAAGCCTTCCTCGATAAATGGTCTATTCAACACAAAAAGAATTTTTCAATTCGAACCAGTAGTTCCTGAGATTAGCGCGTTCAAACAAACAAACAAACAAACAAACAAACAAACTCTTCAGCTTTATAATATTAGTATAGATTATTATTTTATTTAAGTTTTAAATTAATGGTTTGTATTTTTTAATGTAATGTTTTTAGCAATTAGTTTAGAAACATTGAAAGATATTGTGACCTGTAAATTGTCTTTTACCAATACATATGTTTATCTGTTTAATCATAATGAAGGATTATAACCAGTCGATGTTGTTTGACGGAAGCCAACATATTTATCCAGCTGTGGATGTCATTTAAAGGAAATATGGTCACTATGAAATATTTGTATGACCTACAGCTAGTTGTTTCGGGTCTGGCTGTTTGTGAAAGTGAGTTTAAATATTTGTAAACGCAACCACGATACATGAGGTATACCTAGACGTTTTAAAAATAAGAATCACAGAGGAAAAGTAAAAGAATAAATATAAACGTTGAAGTAAATACTTCAATGTTGACTTTTTCTTTATTAAAAAACAAAAAATAAGTGAGCGGAAGCCTCGTTAAACAGTTTGAATTAATTTTCTTTTATTTTCACGGTACCGCCCGTATATATATGACGACTCGTAATTAGCAATGTTTAACGAACAAACAACTCCCCGTAATTAACGTTTTACAATTGGAGGGCTTTTTGTGTCATTTTGTGTACTTTTTTATTCTTATTTTTCAGCGTTTGTTTATTTTAACTTCAAAAGGAAAAAGCAACACACTCCTAGTTTTTTTTTTAACTATGCTAAAAAGAGGATTTACTCACATCACGAATGAAGGAGGGTTATGTAGCGGAAACTTTTGAACATGAAACTGAGTGAAGTTAGTGTTATCACTCACTAGTTTTATCGTTTGAATTATGATTCATATCTTACCAGACGGCGGCCGACGAAACGATCTCCATAAAACATTATTTCCAGTTTTCCCAGATATTTCAAGTCTTCGAATATAAGATATAAATAAAGTCTAGCTTTTCCATCCGAACTCATTAATCACTCAAAGTGCCTCTCACAGAAGGCTGACTACTGACTATAAGACAAATGCGTACATTTTTCTCTCAAGTGGTGATGTTGCCCTAGTACTCCAGCATTGTTTCCTGAACTACCGTGATAATTAATTTTCTTCCTGTTTTGTTCAAAGACTGACTGATTTTTGTTTCGAAGTTTCTATTCGCGTCGAAAGTTTTCCATTATTTTTTGGAGAAAACATCATAGGTACCAGTTCCTAAGAAATTTTGTTAGAAAACTTTTCATTAAAGGTGTGGTTGAAATAAAATACGTAAAACTTGCCAATTTTTAACAAATAAAGATCAATTGTTTAAACTTCTATATTTATTAAAAATCTTCATCGTAATCCCATCATCTGGCATCATTGTATTCGTACGTTTCTACAATAGTTAGGCTACGTTAGTTAGTCCAGGTTTACAGACATTTACAAGCAAACACGCGCGCAGGCTTGCCAGTATCGCCTGTTCGGCTTGGACAACAAGCCTTATTTATTGCTCGCATGTGCTATCGTATACCGAACAATCCAGCCGATTATTGTTTCTGATTGCCTGGTATCTCCTAATCCGTAACTGAAGCAATCAATTAACAAAATAGACAGCGAGCGGACAAAAAACAAAACCATTTTACGTTAACAATGTTTTATTAATTCTTTACAAAATAAACCAACAAAAGACTCTTAACAACACAACACATGTTACAAAAAACATGAATTCATAATCCTTCCGCCGCGTCCGGATACTCGCAAGGTCAATGTAAAAAGCTGGACCATAAAATATTTCAGTGTGTATCCGAATTTTTTTCGTCACAAACATAATGAGAGAGCTACCGCCCGCCATGCCGCTATCTCTCGCATTTCCCAACGGAAATGAAATCGGCGGCATTGCGCGGTAACGCACCCTTTCGGCGGTTAGCCAACGGGTTGCGAGAAATACTGAGGTTTGGGAATAAAAAGTTAGCCCACTGTTATGCATAATAAAATGTCGGTGTGTCTTACATTTTTGCGTTAATAATACATTATTCATTTCCCTTTCTAAACAAGGTTTTTGTTGACTTTGACACAATTGTTAGTGAGTAGATCAACAATTTCTTTGTGTATTAGAGCGCTTTTAATAAAGAGTGATTTTCTTTCCTATCTGGTAAGGAATCGTTACCTAAATATACACTACAGTATGAAAAAAATAGTCCTTAATTAAACAGTTTGCTAAACAACAAACGAATCTACGTTTAGTTAGCCGTAGTAATCACCACCAGTACCGTCGTTGTATGGGTAAAATGCAGAACTGCAGAAGGTACCTAACAGACAACGCCTGGAATGCATGCGCCCCTGGTAGTTGTGAGCATGTTAACCACTCTGCACGACAGGATTTTGACATATGACACATCAGCTGAATCGGTGGGGTGACGCGAATTGTCATGAAATTCAAGAATTTTCTTCAATTTACAGCATTCAATTTTGTTATTAAAAATAAATCACAGCGGCTGTTTCATACGTTAAGTTTGAGGTTTATATTTCCAAAAGCCTCATAAGGTCGATAAAAGGGCGTCAATCTATTGCAAAATGTGTGTAAAATACATATTACTACACCCTTCTAAAAATTAGGTACTTCAAAAACGCTGGAAATAATGTACATACACAAGATAACCATTTGATAATAACATCGGAAATCTAAAATAAAAACAGTGACATTCCATCTGCATTCTTATTTTTGCCATTTTACATATAAATTAATAAAAAAACACGATACAAATCTCGACAAAAAATACTACAAACTGTGTTGCAATATGACATTTTTTAGTGCTGACCGTAAAACTAAGTTTCATCATTACGATTAAAAAGTTGCATTCAACCTAATCGATAATCGTAATAGAGTAAACTTTAAAAAAAAGTTTTGGGACCATTGAGGAATTTACCTATGGAGGTGGATATTCTACTATAGATTTTATAGTTGTACAAATATCTATGATATCCTTTCCTTAATATTATAAAAGCGAAAGTGAGTTTGTTTGTTTGTTTGTTTGTTACCTCTTCACGCTTTAATGGCTAAACCGATTTATATGAATTTTGGTACAGAGATAGTTGGGAACCAGGAGATGGACATAGGCTATGTTTTTTTTTAAAAGAATGGGATATGAGGGAGAAAGAGGGAAGAAACGGGAAAACTTAGCGGTGCTATTACAAATCAATAAGGCGCTACCGAATTTAACGCGAGCGAAGCCGCGGGCAAAAGCTAGTCTATTATAAAAGAAAGACATTTTCTCACGTGCTTTTTTATTATGCTATAATTATTTTGTTATGCGCCCAGATGTGAGGTACATTTGCTGTCAAACGGTTTCGCGGTAAAAGATTTTGGCTGTTTTCTTGAATGACGATAAATGAAAATGGCGGCCAATTTTGTAGGTCATGCTAATTCTGTAGGTAGCCAGTCAGGCAGCCCAGCCGGCACAACCATACCGTACCGCACCTAGAAAGCCATGCCTCCACAGTAGAGCCTTGTTTTAGACATACAGGGACTACAGGGAAACGAGTCCTCCTTTAAATTCCGCCATTTATATCGGTCTTGCGCCACTTGGATGGAAAATCATCAAATATCCGCTCCTGTTAAACTTTTAACAAAAATTCGTTGTCGTCTCGCGGCGCCAGACCCTTGTAGCGTCTCCCGCGGTGGCTGGCTTGGTTTGAGGTTCTCTCCTTCAAACATCACCATCTCCTCCGGGACAGAGCGGTGCTCCGCTCAAAAGAGCAGACTGCCTGTGTGCTCCAACGTGTCCTCCGGGCGATAATCACATTGGTGAAACCTGGGTGTTTCCTCCCGCCCGATGATGTGCAGGAACGTCCCGAAACTTTCGTGCCCGGTGAGGATCTGCGTCAGGTGGTAGGTGAGGATGCCGTGGCGCCTCACTTCCCCCGCTCTGGGCGGAGCGGGGGGGAGTGTCAGACCCGCAACCCCGGTAGGGTCCTGCCGGGATTGCGGGTTGTTCGAAAGAGATACCGCGGCCCCGAGTAAAAGAAGGAACATCGATCGGTGGACATTAGTCAGTAAAAGTCTGACACTCCCCCACGCTTCGCCTAGAACGGGGGAAGTTATTTGATGATTTCCCACCCCAAAAAAAAACCCCGGTACACGACATCAAGAAAACTCCAGGTTCGAAATGGGTCCATTTTGTACCTGGAGTTTTCTTGATGTCGTGTACCGGGGTTTTTTTCCATCTCAATTGTGGTCTCTAGGCTATTTTTACCCCAAGGCTTCCACTCCAAGAACACTTTGGCCTACGAGCCATGTTTTAGGAAAGAATGAAAACGCTTTCCAAATAACTAATCCAACCATACTACAAACAATTTTGTCGAACAAATATAATTTATCTTGGCTGATTTTTTTTACTGTGCCTACCAAGATCATAATAAGGGCGTTCTATATTCAACCTTATTTATTTCTATTTGCAATTCACATTTATATAATAGGTACAAAACCAAATTATTAATAAACTAGCAAATAAACATTTTAATATAAATTCGAACAGCGAGCGCATTCCTTATTTGAATTTTTATCTGAAAATAAAATTGGCGCGAATTTAGCCATAGATCAGATTCTACTGTTTGTTGTTGAGTCGGTTTTAGTGGCGTAAAAAATATTATTATCAATATTTTACACGTATTACAAAATTATTCTTATTTTCATCTATCAATTTCTGATATTTATTAATTTAATTATTCGAGTTGATTGATTGACAAAAAAAATAATCGATTGAAATAATCGCATTTACACATCACAAAATAAAAAAAAAAGAAATGGACGTCATTTTCGAAAGTGAATTTAGTAGTGGTTATGAATATTACGTGTTAATGGTCCTATTATTGCAAATTACGATAAGATCTGGGCATGTTCATGTTATTTATAATATTTGCAATGATATTTGTCTCATTTGTCATAGAATCTATTCGCGTCCGTGTGATATAATGTGGAATGAAAAATGTAAACAAGCACGATTGGCGCGAAACTTCGACTTTAGATTTCAAAATGTATCATTACCACTGCTAATTTAAGTTCAATTACGAATGATTTCTGCACGTAATAAAAGGACACGTTAATTAGACCCAACAATGTGGAGCTTATATGTCCGAAAACCATTTTTTTTATGATTTTTGGCGTCGACCTACACTGCCATCAAAATGGCTATGATCGTAATTTACGCATTTGAATTTTATAAGACTTAATTAAGAAACTTGCTCAATAATTAAAGATCTTCTAATGACGTATGTGGGTATACGTAAATTATGGTTCTCGCTAATTATTATCTAGATGTGGGTAACTGTCAATATGCGATCATGTTATGTACCGAGGGCCAGTCCAAATACAGCTGTAACGGTGACTAGCAGTTTTATTACGATTTCTATATCCTGCCTTCCCGACGATTCCCTAATATCACAGTGGCGACGAGGATTCACGAATTCAGCGCGTACGTTGTTTAGTGGTAGAAAAACAAGTAAATAATAAAAAAATGTCGATTGGTAAAATCAGTGAGTTCAAAGTGCAATCGGACGACTGGAGTTTGTACGTGGAACGACTTGAAAATTACTTTCTTGTGAACAATATTAAAAGTGAATTACGTGCACCTACATTAATTACAGTAATGGGAGCAGAAAGTTACGAACTATAAGTACACAGTACTAAGTTACATGTTTTGTAGTTGGGTGTTTCATCTTTTTTTGTTTTCTTCATTTACGTGTTTTCTTTTCTATTTTTTATATTTAGGATCTACGGTTTTCATTTTGCAACTTGTATTTTGATGTGTGTATGTGCTATCTTTTATTTTTGTGCTTATAGTAGTATGTAGTGTTGGTGTTAGCTGGCGGGTGGTGCAGATTTGTGCGCCTGTTGTTTTGTTTTTGGTAATTACTTAATTGTAATTTACTAAAGATAAATTATTTGTTCTATTTTTGTTTATATATATATATATTTTTTGTATATTTATGTCTGACCATGATTTTTTTTTATCCGCTAATGAATCTGCTGATTCTTCCAGTGATGGAAGTTTTTGTTCTCTCACTGATACCCTCGGTGAATTTTTACATCAAAAGTTTAATGATCAGTCTAATCGGTTGGTAAATGTTTGCCACATCAATGCTCAAAGCGTTCCGAGCCACTATAGTGAGCTGTACGACGCCTTTAACAACAGCAATGTTCACGCCATCCTGATCTCCGAAACATGGCTCAAACCACATCTCTTGTCCACTACTTACCCTCTTACTGGTTTCATTCTTATACGGAATGATAGGATTGGTAAGGGAGGTGGGGGTGTGGCTATATATCTTCGCAGTGACTTTCCTTATAAAATAATTGCCACTTCCTCTTCTCATTATTCTGCTTCTGCTGAGTTTATTTTTCTTGAAGTCAATGTCAAAGGAGCTAAAACTGTTATTGGTGTTGTTTACTGTCCTCCCACTGTTGATTACTTCACTGAATTCGAATCAGTACTTGAATCTTTGGGTTCAGAGTATGCACATCACATCATCATGGGCGATTTTAACACAAATCTCCTTGCACACAATGCCCCACGATCCCGTAAACTCCTCCATCTTATCGAGTCGGTTAGTCTGCATGTGTTACCGCTCCAACCTACCCATCATAACACTGTCGGCGATGATTCTTGGCTCGATCTCATCCTTACCTCGAATCCTTCTCTCGTATCCTCTCACGGTCAACATGATGCTCCTGGTTTTTCTCATCACGACATGATTTTCCTTTCATATATTTTGAAACCTCCTAAACCTATTCCCAAGGTTCTGTACAGGCGTTGTTTTGCGCGTATGAATGTTGAGGAGCTTAAGAAGGACGCAGCTGTAATTGATTGGGAGCCTATGTTGGAAGCCCAGTTTGTTGATGATAAGGTTACTATATTTAATGATATCGTGGTCAACCTCTACGACATCCATGCTCCCATCAAAAAGGTAAGACTTAAACGTCCTCCTGCTCCATGGATGACGATAGGTATACGAATGGCGATGCGACGTAGAGACAGAGCATTTCGTAAATTTAAGAGGGATCGTTCTGATGAGAATTGGGCTTCATATAAGGCTGCAAGGAATAGATGCAACCAGATGATACGCAACGGTAAACGCCGCCACATTCTAGATAGTATAAATTCTTCATCTTCTGCCGATATTTGGAAATTTCTTGGAACTCTGGGTATCGGTAAACCGCGACATTTAGACCCTCCAAACTCGTGTGACTTGGACGAGCTTAACCGTCATTTCTCTACGGCTACCACCATGGATAGCTCAACCAAGTTACAAACTTTGTCAATAATTTCTGGTCTAACGCGTCCACAGATTAGTCACTTTTGCTTCGCTCCAGTTGAACCGGGAGAGATAAATAAGATCATTCTTGCTATCAAATCGAAAGCAGTGGGTTGTGATAATATCACCCGTAGTATAATCACAACTATTTTGGATGAACTCCTGCCTGCGATTACCCACATTGTAAATTTTTCCTTGTTCACTGGTGTGTTTCCTTCCCTGTGGCGCAAAGCTTATGTTCGTCCTCTACCCAAAGTTCCTAATCCCTCTCTTCCTATCCATTTCCGTCCAATATCGATCCTTCCCTTTCTATCCAAAGTGCTTGAGGCCTGTGTACACAAGCAGTTTTCAAATTTTGTCCATCGGAACTCGCTTATAAGCCCTCTTCAATCTGGGTTCAGGCCAGGGCATAGCACTACTTCTGCCCTCCTCAAAGTGACTGGCGATATTAGGGCAGGACTGGAAGACACCAAGGTAACTGTACTAGTGCTGGTCGATTTCTCGAATGCCTTCAATACTGTTAGTCACGACATCCTTCTAGCCATTTTATCCCATATTATGGTCTCTCCCGGAGCACTGGAATGGTTCTCCTCTTACCTTCAGGAACGCCAGCAGTCTGTTCATGTTGGAGATTCCTCATCATGTTGGTGTGACTTGGAAACTGGTGTTCCTCAAGGCGGTATTCTTTCTCCTCTTCTTTTTTCTACTTTTATAAATTTACTAACTTCTGAGCTTCAGTGTGCGTATCATCTGTATGCCGATGACTTGCAGTTGTACTGTCAGGGGAGGGTTGATGAATTACCAGGTTTGATCGATGTCATAAACAGGAACCTGATGGCTATACAAACCTGGTCCGATAAATTTGGTGTGGCAGTAAACCCCAACAAATGTCAGGCGATTATTATCGGTAGTTCTCGCAGCCTTAGTAAGTTGGATGGCACGATCTTGCCGCCGGTTCTTTTCGACGGTACGGTCGTCCCTTACAGCTCTGATGTAAAAGATCTTGGCTTATATATTGACAGTACTATGAAATGGTACACTCAAATTGCACGTGTCAGTCAAAAGGTTACTGGTACGTTGCGGGCTCTGTATCGCTTGAGAAACTTTTTGCCGTCGAATACGAAAACAATGCTTGTGCAGTCCTTAATTTTTCCTATCATCGACTATGGTGATGTGTGCTACTTTGACCTGAATGCAGAACTCCTCGATAAACTTGACCGTCTTCTAAATAACTGCATTCGATTTGTTTTCAATTTGCGTAAATATGATCATGTCTCTGAACACCGGGCTCTTCTTAAGTGGTTGCCCATACGTCAGCGTAGGGAGCTAAGAGCACTAACTACCTTGTTTTCTTATCTTGTTTCTCCTACATCCCCTAGTTACCTTGCTCCCCACTTTCAGTATATTTGTGCCAACCACAATAGGAGTCTGCGGTCATCGGAGAACCGTATTCTGCATTGTCCCTCTCACCGCACTGATTTCATTCACCGTTCATTCTTTGTCCAGTCTATTTCGTTGTGGAATGCACTTCCCCAGGAAATCAGGATGGCAACCAACCGTTTAACTTTTAAGCATAAAGTTCGTGAGTTTCTTCGCAGAAAGTCGGCAGTATCGTTACAGCGTTAATGTTTTCCCCATTGTTTGTATTTTTATTTAGTGTATCTATTATTTGATATATATTTATAGTATTTTGTTTTATATGTATAGTATTTTATATATCTATATAGGATAATTTTTTTACACCTACCACTGTTTGTCTCTGCATCACCCAAAGGTTGACTGGTAGAAAATGCCTATGGCATTAAGTCCGCCTCTGTACGTTGTACTTGAAGTGTTAAATAAATAAATAAATAAATAAATAACTATTGGTAAATTTGTGCACACCACATAAACCAAACACAAAAACGTTTGAACAATTAACGGCCATCATGGAAAAACATCTAAAGCCGAAGCCGAGCATTCTCGCCGAACGTTTTAAGTTCCGTCAACGGTCACAAAAAGAGGGCGAAAGTATCGCAGATTATTTAGCAGTTCTGAAGAAGCTGTCGAAAACGTGCGAGTTGGGGGAGTGGCTCGAAGAAAGTATTAGGGATCAGTTTGTTTGTGGAATCAGCAGTGAAGTAATACGGCAGCGGTTATTCGCTGAAGATAAGCTAGTATACGCAAAAGCTTACAGCATGGCCGTGAGCATGGAAGCGGCTGAGAAAAATGCAGCGGCCGTTGTGTGTGACGCAAGGGCAACGGACAAGTTGGACAAAGCTGTGGAGTGTCTAGCGGTGACGTCAACGAGGCGAAGCGCCGGCCGAACGCTAGCGAGGCGGGGTGACGACGGTTCTGTGTCACAGAGCGAGCAACGACGCGCCGCCTGGCGCGTCCCGCGTCTGGTGAAGGGAACATCAGCAGCACCCGCGCCGGTGGAGCGTGTTCGGCAACAACAGCATTGCACCGCATGTGGCAAGCCACATGATACAGCGTCGTGTAAATACAGGCGATACGTGTGTCGTGTGTGCAACCAGCAGGGGCATCTCCAGCGCACGTGCCCGCTGGGCCTCGGACATCACCACGTCGAAGATGTGCGAGACATAGAACTGTTATCGGATGGCGAGTACAGTGATGAGGTAACCATTATAAATTTAAATCACTTGTCTATAGGCCAGTACCCACCAATATATGTGTCATTAAATGTAAACGGTCGGTACATTGATATGGAATGTGATACAGGAAGCGCCGTTTCTTGTATAAACTATGATATGTATAAGAAGTTATTTAGCAATTTAAAAATAAAAGAATGTAAGATAGCTCTGAGATATTACACAGGGGAACAAGTGAGCCCAATAGGTGTTATCAAACCAACAGTTGAATACGAAAATGTTCGTAAAATATTAGACTTGTATGTCATTAAAAATGGTAAAACGGTATTACTCGGTCGACAATGGATGGCTGAATTAAAAATAAGCTTACCCAAGGTAGAATGTAATAGTGTAAGAGTAAATACTTTAAGAAATGAGGAATTTAATGAATCCAATTTCAGTTCCAGATATTATAAAGTGTTTGAGGACGGTTTGGGCCGATACACCGGTGGTACGGTGAGCATTCACGTGCGCCCGGGCGCTCGGCCGGTGTACATGCGCGCGCGCCCGCTGGCGTACGCGCTGCGCGAGCCGGTGGAGCGCGCGCTCGAGCAGCTGGTTCGGGACGGCATCCTCACACCTGTGGACCGTTCGGACTGGGCCACGCCTATTGTTCCGGTGGTAAAAAAAGACGGTACTGTCAGAATATGTGCTGATTATAAATTAACATTAAATAAGGTGATTGAAGTCGATCGTTATCCTTTACCGCGGGTAGAAGATTTATTAGCACGTTTACACGGGGGTAAACGTTTCAGTAAAATCGACTTATCGCAAGCATATGCACAGTTTGAATTGGACGAATCAAAGAAATTTACGGTCATTAATACACATAAAGGTATGTTTATGTATAACAGGTTGGTATACGGTTTGTCGTCTAGCCCGGGAATATTTCAAAAGCATCTCGAACAATTATTCGCCGATTTGCCCAACGTAGGGGTATTTCTAGATGACATTATAATTACCGGGCCAAACACTAAGGTACATATAAACAACTTAAACAAAGTTTTCGATCGCTTGCAATCATACGGTCTAAAAGTAAAAAAAGAAAAATGCGCTTTCTTTGCTGAATCGATAAGTTATCTAGGTCACGTAATTAGTAAAGACGGGGTACATACATGTGTGGAGAAAATAAAAGCAATAGTTAATACACCACCCCCCTCAAATGTGTCTGAGTTGCGGGCGTTCATAGGAATGACGATGTACTATGCTAAATTTATTAAGAACGTTAGTACTATCCTCTCGCCCTTATACAACCTGCTAAGAGCCGATGTACCATTCAACTGGTGTAGTAAGTGCGAAGAGGCATTCAATACGGTAAAACGCCTTCTAGCTTCTAGTGAAGTTTTGACACATTATTCACCAAATCTACCGCTCGTGTTGACAGCGGACGCAAGCAGTGTGGGGGTCGGCGCGGTGATATCGCACATTACGGAGGAAGGCGAGCGACCAATAGCTTACGCGTCGCGCTCACTGAACGCAGCGGAGCGAGCCTATTCACAAATAGATCGGGAGGCGCTCGCTATAGTTTTCGGTATTAGAAAATACCACCAGTACCTGTACGGGCGAAAGTTTTTACTTAGAACGGATCATAAACCGTTGACATATATTTTCGGGGATAAAGTGGGTATTCCGATAATGGCGGCTTCTCGGTTACAGCGCTGGGCGATATTGTTGGCAGGCTATAATTATGATATTGAGTACGTTTCGTCAAAGAAAAATTGTGCTGACGCTTTGTCGAGGCTACCGCGGTGTAAACAAACTAACACGACTGCGGAAATTACCTACTTAAACTTTGTGGAGGACTTTTTACCCATAACTAATAGTGAAGTTAGGAAGCAATCAGCAAAAGACACAGTAGTGAGTCGGATACTGCTATATGTGCAGTCAGGTTGGCCCTTGGCGTGCCCCGATGATCAATTTAAGCCATACTATATGAGACGCAACGAATTGTATGTTGAGTGCGGCTGTTTAATGTGGGGTTATAGAATGGTAATACCACCGACGTTACGGAAGTATGTACTGAAACAGTTACACACGAGTCATATGGGTATTGTTAAAACAAAAAGTTTAGCCCGTAGTTACGTATGGTGGCCGAACATAGATAGGGACATCGAAGAGCTTTGCGAAAGTTGTGAGACTTGTGCAATAGAGGGCGCCGCTCCGCCGCGAGCTCAGCCCAAGCCCTGGCCCTACTCGACTCAGCCATGGAGTAGGCTACACGTAGATTTCTTAGGGCCGTATCGAGGTAATACTTACATGATTTTGATAGACTCAAGTTCGAAGTGGCTTGAAGTCTTTGAAATGCCACGTACCAACGCGACCCAAGTGATTAAGGTATTACGTAGTACTTTTGCTAGATTCGGCCTGCCGATAGAATTGGTATCAGATCAGGGCCCCCCATTTACGAGTTCTGAATTTAGTGACTTCTTAAAGAATAACGGTATACGCCAACTTTTTTCGCCAACTTATCACCCTTCTTCTAACGGTGCCGCCGAAAACTCGGTGCGCCTGTGTAAATCGGCTATTAAAAAAGCGTATAGGGATAACAAAGATATCGATGCAGCCCTACAAACTTTTTTACTAAATCACAGGAACACGGTACAGTGTACGACGGGCGAAACACCAGCAATGTTATTGCAACGACGCGCATTACGGACTCGCTTAGATTTGTTACGTAGTGACCGCGCAATAGACGAACGGGTGCGGGCGGCACAACAACGACAGGTGGAGAGTGCTGGTGGGGTAATTCGTGAGCTAGCGCCTCACGATACCGTGTGGACAAGGAACTTTGGTAAGGGGGAGAAATGGTTGAAAGGTGTGATTGAGGCAAGGGCAGGCACGCGCGAGTACCTGGTGGATAACGGTGACGGTCGACTTACAAGAAAACATGTAGATCACATAAAACGTAGATCACGATTGTCTGACTTTGCATGTGCTGACAGTACAATCTCAGATACGACTACACCTATTTCGACACAGGTACAGGTTGAGGATGCAGTTCTGACACCAGATGTGAGTAGGTCACCTACAGACCGTGCACCTGAGGGTAGTAACGATAAGATAGATGGTGTCTGTGAGCAGCCAGGTATAGTAAGGTCTGAGCATCCATCGTCACCGCCGGAGGGTCGGTCCAGACGAACTCGTAAACCGGTTACTAGATTCGAAGTGTAAAATATTAAGTAGTTTAACTTGGCAAATTGAGTCGTGCTAATTAGTTGTTATTAAATTTGTGTGTTAATTATTATTAGTTTGTAAGAACTTAGATATTAAAGATATTGTTAGTTTGTAAGAACTTAGATATTAAGGATATTGTTAGTTTGTAAGAACTTAGATATTAAGGATATTGTTAGTTTGTAAGAACTTAGATATTAAGGATATTGTTAGATAAAAGCGTAGCATTAGATTAAGTGGTGAGGTGTGATGTATGTGGGTATACGTAAATTATGGTTCTCGCTAATTATTATCTAGATGTGGGTAACTGTCAATATGCGATCATGTTATGTACCGAGGGCCAGTCCAAATACAGCTGTAACGGTGACTAGCAGTTTTATTACGATTTCTATATCCTGCCTTCCCGACGATTCCCTAATATCACAGTTTACATATGAGATTTTTATTCTACTATCTTAATGAATGCACACCCATATTACTTTTTACCCAGAAAATAAAATATTTACAAAAATAATGAGGAGGTCGTATGACTTAAATGCTCGACCCCTTTCGGGGCTAGTACCGAGCCAGCGGAGGTTTGAATGTCGAGCCCCCGAAGGGGTCCGTACCGAACTATACGGTTAATCACATATCGATACACATTACACATGCGACGGTGCATAACTAAGTATCAGTAATTTACCAGGCGGTCAGTGAGCCATCAAAGTGTACCGTTTAGCATGTGCCAGGATATATGGACTAGAAATCTAGGTCAGCTATAAAGCTAGTTACTACCTTACCGCTTTTATCGCTAATAAAAAAAACTGAGTTAAAATAATTAATCGATAAAAGCAGCTGATATTTAAACAACGCGGTCCTATAAGAATCCTGCATGTAAATACCAAAAAAAAACAGTAACAATGCAATAATTAACAAACTGTGAAAAATTTGTCAGTCACCAGCATACATAAAGATTGTATAGAAGACAGCATATATAAATAACATGTATAATATGTACACTTGGCAAAAATCAAAACCGATTTTCTCTTAAACAAACGGTTTGTACTTTGTATTTTTTTTTCTAATTTTATCGATTGCTTGCATGTTATTGCTCGTGCAACTAGCTGCTAATAAACTTCCACTATCGAAATTGGTTTAGCTTGCAAGCTTAACCAATTCAAGCTTCGGGTGCTTCATGAACCCATGTATATAAAAACATGTAGTAACAAACATGAGTCAACTAGCACAGATAAATACCAACGATAAATTAACGCTCTAAATTTCCCATCATGTTCTTATTTCAAAGATTTCTTAGATATTATAAAATATTTGAACGCAATTATTACGTTGAAATGTCAGAAGCCGTCATGTTTTAAACTAGCGGATTATTTATATAAAAGTTATAGTATTTCTCACTACTCCATCAATCATCCTGAATTTGTTATTACTCGTAGACTAGTTTGAATGACAGTTCATTTCTCTATAGGTACGTTAACTCATATCAAAATTAATTAGTAGTGAAATATTCTAATAATAGGTATGTACTTATTTACGGGGCCCCGGTATGGGCGCGTTCTTTAGGGCGGCGCGCCGCCCACTACCTGAACGCGCCCCAAAAGGTGGTGGCCATATGGCTTGTCCGGGGCTACCGCACGATCTCCGGCGAGGCAGCGAGCCTCCTTGCCGGACTGCCACCGTGGGATCTGGAGGCGATAGTCCTCGCGCGCCTGTTTGAGTGGCGCGCGGAGGCACTACACCGGGGGGAAAACCCGCTGCCACGGCAAGTTGCCGCTCGGCGGGCAGACCTCCGGTGCGATCTCATGGTGGCATGGAGAGAGCGACTGTCGCAACCCCGTGCAGGGCACGCCACAATGGCGGCGGTAAGTCCCCTCTTTGAGGAGTGGCTGGAGAGGCGTCATGGCGTCCTCACCTACCGCCTGACGCAGGTCCTCACCGGACACGGAAGTTTCGGGAGGTTCCTGCACATCATCGGGCGGGAGGAAGCGCCCGGGTGTCACCATTGTGACGATCGCCCGGAGGACACGGTGGAGCACACAGTGGCGGTCTGCCCAGCTTGGGCGGAGCACCGCCGTGCCCTCGTGGAGGCGATCGGCGGCGGCGATCTCTCGCGTCCGGCCCTGGTTCAGGCCATGGTCCGGAGCGAGAGGGAATGGGAAGCGGTCACCACCTTCTGCGAAGCAGTAATGCTAGCAAAGGAGGTGGCCGGGCGTTTGAGGGAGAGAACATCTGCCCAACCCAGCCGCCGCGGGAGACGCCCAGGGCGCCGGGCGCCGCGAGACGACTTCCGGCCACCGTAGATGCGGGCCTGTGGGCGGTGAGCAATGGGTAGTTCACCGTCCGTCCGTCGATTGACGACAGGCCGTGTCGACGGCGCGTTCGTGTTTCACGCGCGCCTCAAAGAGAGTCAGCAAAGCAGAGGGGCTTGCCAGAGCCTCCGCCTGCCGGGGTTGCGGGTTGTTCGAAAGAGATACCGCGGCCTCGGAACGTAAAGGGCAATAGAAGGAACATGGGTGGGTTTTAGTCAGTACAAGTCTGACATGCCCCCCCGCTCCACCCAGAGCGGGGGAAGTCATTGGATGATTTCCCACCCGAAAAAAAAAAAAAAAAAAAAAAAAGGTATGTACTTACGTTTGGCAATATACCGCTGGGTAAATTTAGACTAGCTAATTTTTGATTCTATTTAATTGTCTGAGTAATATATTTTTCAATGCACTTCCTCGAAAACTGGTTAATATTGCACTTCGATTAGTTTCAACATGAAATTTATGTCACACGCGTGCCGTTTTCTCATTTATCACAATGAGGGCTTTATTTTTTTCTGATGTCACCACGGATAACAATAAACAACTGTTCAAATCCTTATAACCGGCGGTGATTTTTTTAGAGTAATTAGTCGCTTTTTTTAAAGACTTCATATTTAATAAAAAAAAAAACACAGAATATCACAAATAAACATGATCATTTATAAAAATATTTGTTTTTAAGAACGAATTAACATTTCTTAGAGTTCATAATTCAAAAATATTTGAATTTCTTATTTTTAATATCAGGCTGTTTAGTGATGCATTCCGTGATTTTCCTGAAAGTCTGAGGAAACAAAGAGCAGGTAAAAAACAAATTAAGTCATAGTTTCATAAATGACAAAACTACTTTTTGTTTTTTATTTCTTCGTAAATATATTGGAAAACGGCACTAAAGCCCCGTTCCAATAAACAAAAACGACTCGTTTTACTTACTGATGGTAGTATTTTGACATATTAAGTTCTTTATTTATATAGTTTGACTTATGTCAAAATCTTACTATCCGTAAGCAAAACGACTAGTTTTTGTTTATTGGAATGGGGCTTAACCGTATAGTTCGGTACGGACCCCTTCGGGGGCTCGACATTCAAACCTCCGCTGGCTCGGTACTGGCCCCGAAAGGGGTCGAACATTAAAGTCATACGACCTCCTCATTATTTTTGTAAATATTTTATTTTCTGGTTAAAAAATAATATGGGTGTGCATTCATTAAGATAGTAGAATAAAAATCTCATATGTAAACGTCGTTAGAAGTTCTTTAATTATTGAGCAAGTTTCTTAATTAACCTTTATAAAATCCATGTGCGTAAATTACGATCATAGCCATTTTGATGGCAGTGTAGGTCGACGCTAAAAAGCCATAAAAAAATGGTTTTCGGACATATAAGCTCCACATTGTTGGGCCTGATTAACGTGTCCTTTTATTACGTGCAGAAATCATTCGTAATTGAACTTAAATTAGCAGTGGTAATGATAAATTTTGAAATCTAAAGTCGAAGTTTCGCGCCAATCGTGCTTGTTTACATTTTTCATTCCACATTATATCACACGGACGCGAATAGATTCTATAACAAATGAAACAAATATCATTGCAAATATTATAAATAACATGAACATGCCCAGATCTTATCGTAATTTGCAATAATACGACCATTAACACGTAATATTCATAACCACTACTAAATTCACTTTCGAAAATGACGTCCATTTCTTTTTTTTTTTTATTTTGTGATGTGTAAATGCGATTATTTCAATCGATTATTTTCTTGTAAATCAATCAACTCGAATAATTAAATTATGGAATATCAGAAATTGATAGATTAAAATAAGAATAATTTTGTAATACGTGTAAAATACTTTAAATATTGATAATAATATTTTTTACGCTACTAAAACCGACTCAACAACAAACAGTAGAATCTGATCTAGGGCTAAATTCGCGCCAATTTTATTTTCAGATAAAAATTCAAATAAGGAATGCGCTCGCTGTTCGAATTTAAATTAAAATGTTTATTTGCTATTCTATTAATAATTTGGTTTTGTACCTACTATTTGAATGTGAATTGCAAACAGAAATAAATAAGGTTGAATATAGAACGCCCTTATTATGATCTTGGTAGGCACAGTAAAAAAATCAGCCAAGATAAATTATATTTGTTCGACAAAATTGTTTGTAGTATGGTTTGATTAGTTATTTGGAAAGCGTTTTCATTCTTTCCTAAAACATGGCTCGTAGGCCAAAGTGTTCTTGGAGTGGAAGCCTTGGGGTAAGAAGGAGTTTGGAGTTTTGTTGATGTCGTGTACCGGGTTTTTTTTTGGGGTGGGAAATCATCAGATAACTTCCCCGCTCTAGGCGAAGCGGGGGGGAGTGTCAGACTTTTACTGACTAATGTCCACCGATCGATGTTTCTTCTTTTACTCGGGGCCGCGGTATCTCTTTCGAACAACCCACAATCCCGGCAGGACCCTACCGGGGTTGCGGGTCTGACACTCCCCCCCGCTCCGCCCAGAGCGGGGGAAGTGAGGCGCCACGGCATCCTCACCTACCACCTGCGGGAGACGCTACAGGGGTCGGGCGCCGCGAGACGACAACGACTTTTTGTTAAAAGTTTAACAGGAGCGGATATTTGATGACTTTCCATCCAAGTGGCACAAGACCGATATAAATGGCGGAATTTAAAGTAGGCCACCTTTAAATTCCTAAAGAAGTTTATGAGAAGGCCTCCTTTAAATTCCTAAAGAAGTCCTTAAATTCCAAAAAAGAGAGATACACTATTTAAAAATACTTTTTAGGGTTCCGTACGTCATAAAAAATAACCCAAATATCAAATCTGTGGTCCCTTGAAGCTGTGAAAAAAACAACCCTCCAAGTCTACGTAGAGAAAAGATGACCGTTTATGTCGTCAGTTTGTACGGAACCCTTGGTGCGTGAGTCCGACTCGCATTTGGCCGGTCTGTTTTTAATAGGCTGAACCGCTTACTGCTACGCAAAGGTCTCCCTATACCTTTCTAATTTTTTTATCCAACCAATACTTTTAAGAGTCAATATTTTAGAGCCCCGATGTGTACTTGTGTACGGAGTCCCTGTATGTCTAAATAGGCTCTACTGCGGAGGCATGGCTTTCTAGGTCCGGTACGGTATTGTTGTGCCGGCTGGGCTGCCTGACTGGCTACCTACAGAATTAGCATGACCTACAAAATTGGCCGCCATTTTCATTTATCGTCATTCAAGAAAACAGCCAAAATCTTTTACCGCGAAACCGTTTGACAGCTAATGTACCTCAAATCTGGGCGCATCAAAATAATTATAGCATAATAAAAAAGCACGTGACAAAATGTTGTTCTTTCTTTTATTATCGATATCATAGATATTTGTACAACTAAAATATCTATAGTAGAATGATATGCCATCTCCATAGGTAATTTCCTCAGTGGCCCCAAAACTTTTCTTTAAAGTTTACTCTATTACGATTATCGATTAGGTTGAATGCAACTTTTTAATCGTATTGATGAAACTTAGTTTTACGGTCAGCACTAAGAAATGTCATATTGCAACACACTTTGTAGTATTTTTTGTCGAGATTTGTATCGTGTTTTTTTATTAATTAATATGTAAAATGGCAAAAATAAGAATGCAGATGGAATGTCACTGTTTTTATTTTAGATTTCCGATTTTATTATCAAATGGTTATCTTGTGTATGTACATTATTTCCAGCGTTTTTAAAGTATCTAATTTTTGGAAGGGTGTAGTAATATGTATTTTACACACATTTTGCAATTGATTGACGCCGTTTTATCGACCTTATGAGGTTTTTGGAAATATAAACCTCAAACCTATCGTATGAAACAGCCGCTGTGATTTATTTTTAATAGCAAAATTGAATGCTGTAAATTGATGAAAAATCTTGAATTTCATGACAATTCGCGTCACCCCACCGATTCAGCTGATATGTCATATGTCAAAATCCTGTCGTGCAGAGTGGTTAGGTCCGCCTTGGCCGCAACGACAAAGTAGCCTTAAACTCACTTAAATCAAAATGTACTACTATTAATACCGTTGTCCAGACAATTTCAGCTGATCGAAATTAGTTGTCCTATAATTTTGAAAATCAAGATTTTGAAAAAGGGAACTTAAGGTTTACAATAAGAGATACAGTGTGAGGTGCCTTACTAACTATCTCACAAAAAAAACAAGTGATTGAGTAAATTTTAAACATAAAATGGGTACGTATGGGCACAAACAGGTTTGGGTTATCAAATGAAAACGGTTCATTTATTTTATTTATAATTTTATAGAACATATTTCCATATAAAATTGTATATTATATTATTCCTACATTATTAACTACAGTTCCCATTTTCCACGAAATACGATTTCCATGTAAGTAATAATATCAAAAACAAGTACAATTTGCAATACAATGCTGCACATTTATCACTGAAAATGAAAAACATATATTTCACACCTATATCACCGATTTCCCAGCAATATTTGCAACAGTAACCATTAAAATAACAAAACAAACCTTTAATTGCGCTTCCTATCCTAGTTATTTAAAAACAAAAGTAACAATTGAAAAATAAACTATCTGTGGACTGGACTGGCCGCTGTGCCGCAATATCGTCCATAAATTTTACGGTTGCAGCCACAGCTCTGCGTTGCATCTGTAACGTTTTGCCGCCGTAACGAGCTGCGGTACTATCGGATACAGTTTCGATGCATACTCACTCACTCGAAAATATGAGTTATAAAAGTATTAACTTAAAAATATTTGGTTCATTGCTCTTTCTCTTCTTTCTTTTTTGGTTAATTTTTCTTTCTTTTCGTTTTAGAAGGAATTTTGTGATACTTAAATAATTCAGAGTGAATTGATTGTTGATTGATACCGAAGATGATTGAGATGGTTTGACCAGTCAGTAAATCAACTTTATTATACCTTACACAAACACAAACAGACAGATAGACAGAGATCACATACAGATAATTTACAAGTAATCCTAAATTATCTGTAACATCTTTTTAATCTAAGTATTTATGTCTTATAATATCTGTTATAAACTAAAATTATTAAACTAAACTAAACTTATAAATAAATTAAAAAATAGCGTCAAAAAATTCGTCCTCAACGCTGTCAGTTGGCAATGTCCCCAAGAGACTGGCCGCGTTGCCACGTTGTATGGCAACGCTAAGCCTCTGGCCAAAGTAAAAGCCAGCCCTTGGGTCACGGAAAGTGTCAACCAAACGTTTTGAAATTTCCTTAAAAAGGCTGTGAGCACAAGGACCCCACGGTCCCAGAGTTTCAACCCCAAACGGCTCAAAAATATAGTTCCCAATAAGGTTACTATATTTACGCCGCTTGAGGTTCTCTCCAGCCGCAGCAGCAGCGCCAGCGCAGCACGAAGAGCTAGGAAGATGGGATGGCGCAAGAGTATCGACGCACGTTGCGTCCCACACTAAAGGCCTACCCAACTTCCACGGAAACAAAGACATACCGTCCGGTCTTTTATGTAATCTAAGTTATGTCAAATTGTACAAAACATCTTGTTTTAAATACATATTATGACTACATAATATGAAGACACGACCCAATAGAAATTATTATCAATAAAGTATATTTCTGTGTTTCTAATATGTCTCTAGGCGATGCCTCTTGCTAAAATCTTTTCTCGAATATAAAATACTTATTTTTCATTACTCTTTTTTTGTTTATACTACATTTAAAAAATCTAGCCATGTGTGCCGTAATACAATTTCTCGGAAAGAAAAAATCACAATTGAACCACACATTTCAGCTTATTTTCCCCGAGTTTCTCCCAACAAATGGTAGCCCAACTGAATCTATGTCGAGTGGGCACCACTCCTACCGTTCCCCCGCTCTCGAGCTGCGATACTATTCGAATGGCCGACCAAAGAGCGCGCAGCTTTGTTCCCGCGTTTTTTGCAACCGTTATTTTTTTTGAATTTTTAGAACGTAGGTTTGTTATTTTAAAACTTTTTTTTTCGGGTTATTGACTTCGTCCTAGAGCTGTACTGCTTGACTTTTCATCCAGCCTGGCTTCATACTTGTTAGTGTTAATAGTCAATGTATAAATGTAGTAAGTACCTATAAAGCCTGCCTTCTTCTTTTTTCGTGCTTATTGTATCAAATAAGTAAACTATTCTAATATATTTCATAAATACTTCCTTCTACGCCAGCGAAGTCGTAGGAAGACATTAGTACCTTGTCACGTTCCCTTTTATGAAAAGTTATAAAAAATGAAACGATCGCAAAAGATAAAATAAGTAGGTAGGTATATTAATAAAATTAAGTAATTAAAAGTAGGGTTCCATTTAGGCCGGTGCAAAGGTCGGACCACGTAGGAGGCCGTCAAATACCGCACTCTCCTGCTTGGTGATAGTCGGTGTCGGCGGTTAGTCGGTGATGGCTTCGGTGTCAATCAGCAGAGCACTAATGTAGCCGGCGTAGGGTAGGTGGCTTGCACTTCAGTCAGCCAGCTGCGCGGATCTTCAGCCGCCTAGGTATTCCTGGAAACGCCGTTCCAAAATGGCATTAGAATCCTCTATTTTGAAGCCACTAATGCGAGCCTTCACCTTACAGAAAGAGGTTGGCATAATCTACTAGAAGGCTAATCTAGGTTCAGTAGGCAATAACAAAGAATTAACTGTACAGGCGACTAATTACTAATAGAGGAAAATTATTATGGAAAGAAAGCCAAAAGAATTGGTGTCGGCGATAGTTTACACAAACAGTTATTATTTATTTTAGATGTAGGTATCTAATATCTTTTAAACTATCCGTTATAAGCGGTCGAAACAAAGCAAGCTTACAAGTTAGGTAGCAGACTTTAGTTATAATAACAAATAGTGTTCTCTTAAGCTACGAAAAGCAGCGGCGATTATATTCATACGATGAAAACATGTACGAGAAACAATGATTAAAATTGTACAACTTACCCAGTACGGGAAGAACACTAACACTTCACTTGGGTAGCCAAGTACTTTAATATCTTTCGTAAATAGGCTTAGGTAGGATAAGAATTAGATTTACTAGAATCTATAATCTGTTACGAGGGTGTACGCTGCAGAGGTACGGTACAGAACACTCAGTACGTGTCATTCCTCGACAGCTGATCGAGCGTCACTGACGGCTGCTCCGGCGAAATGAATGCGCCCGCGACCATCAGGTGAAAGGGAAGGATTTTTTGTATGTATATAAAACAGCGCGTTGTGAGAAATTGCTGTGTCAGTTTGTTCGTAGTTTAATTTAATTTGTATCAAAGGTTTTTTTTATTTAATTTAGGTAAGTAAGCATATTGTGACAGTACCCCCCTTCCAAGAAAAGGATTTTTCCTTAGAAAAATCCTTACTATTTACATCAGGATTTCAGATCTTTGATATGCCATGCTCCTAAGTCGTGACCTGACATATCCTCTAATATATATACTAAAGGCGAGCGCTTCTCCTTAATTCGACATTTTTGGAACTTGGGAGCGAGCTTTTTACTGAAATAGGCATCCTTGTCACTTTGAAAGTAACACCTTTTCCAAACTATGTCTCCTTCTTGAAACTCTGCATCCTTACGTCGCAGATTATAGCGTTGTGTATTTTTAAGATGACTTCGCCATATGGCAGTCTGTACATCATCAAAGATTTTACGAAGATGACCCAAGTTAGCAGCATATTTGTCGCGAGGTGAAAAAATTAAATCTTTAGGTGCAGTTTTCTCCAAATAATGTGAGCCGCAGGTTATAAGCTCCCTACCATAAACCAAAAATGCGGGTGTATAACCGGTAGTTTCGTTCACGGAGTTATTCATCGCGAATTGGATTTTTGATAAATTAAGGTCCCATGTTCTGTGATCTTCTTCAACAAACGTAGAGATTGCTGTAACAACCGTCTTATTGTACCTCTCTACAGTATTTATTTGTGGGGTGTACTTTGGTGTGAAATGGATGCTTGGGATTTTGTATTTAGAGAAAAGTCTATCCAATTCGCGACTTATGAATTGGCATCCGTTGTCAAGAATGACTGTTTGCGGAATGCCATGTATTAAGAAAACATTATCTTCTAAATTTTTAGAGACCAGGTCCGCAGTAGCTCTGCGGAGAGGAAACAATAAACAATATTTGGAAAAACAACATGTTACAACAAATATATAAGAATGCTGCTTCCTACTGTTTGGTAAGGGACCCACTAGATCTATTGACAGTACTTGAAATGGTCTAGAGCAGTCCTTGGGTCTGCCCATTTTTCCAAATGTGCCATGTGTTGGGTGTTTGTATGCTAAACAAGTTTCGCAATTGGCAATGAAGTTAATTACATCTTGGCGCATACCTGGCCAATAAAATCGAAGTGCAAGTCTCTTATTCGTCTTGAACACGCCGAAGTGACCAGATATAGGCTCATTGTGGTTTTTTGAAATTATTTCATTACGTGCCTCGAGTGGAACTACTGTTTTCCATTCGAATTCTGATAAAAGTGTACTACTACTTTTCATAAATCTATAAAGTGTGTTGTTCTCTACGCGATAATTTGGCATGCTACTTGGGTTTTCTAGACAACCCTTGTAAATTTTAAGATACCATTCATCTTTTGTGCTAGACGTGGGTAGTGAGGCTGATGTAATTTGTGCCAATGGTAACGTTCTCGATAATGTGTCAGGTACTATATTATCTTTCCCGCGTCTATGCTTTATTACAAAGTTGAATGATGAAAGTCTAACGCCCCATCTAGCGAGCCGACCTGTTGGATTAGAAAGAGACAGGAACCATTTTAGTGCGGCATGGTCCGTGTAAACTGTAATAATTTGGCCGTTCTCCACATAGCAACGCCAGTGTTCAAGAGCTGTAAGCACTGCCAATGCCTCTCTTTCAGTGACACTGTAGTTTCTTTCAGGACCAGTAAGTGACCTACTCATATATGCAATAGGGTGCTCTTCACCATTCATCTGTTGAGTAAGCATAGCACCTACACCATAGTTACTAGCGTCAGTATGAACCTCAAACGGTATACTGAAATTGGGACAGGCTAATACGGGTGCATTAACAAGACAGTATTTCAATTGCTGGAAGGCAGCATCAGCTTCTGGAGTCCAAAGAAAAGGTGGAGAGCTTTTTTTAGTAGTTGTGAGTTTGTTTAATGGTCCCGCTATAGTACTAAAACTTTTAATAAATCTCCTATACCAAGAAGCTGTACCAAGGAATCTTTTGACTTCCTTTCTAGTAGTGGGTGTAGGATAATTAAGTATTGTCTCAGTCTTCGCTGGGTCTGTACGTAGACCATGAGCATCCACAACATAACCGAGGTAACAAAGTTCATGTCTAAAGAATTTGCTTTTTTCTAAGTTGATAGTTAGGTTTGCACGTTTTAGTTTTTCTAGAACCCTAGTAAGGAGTGCAACATGCTCCGAGAAAGAGTTGCTAATAATAATGACGTCATCCAGGTAAGCGAATACCTTTAATTCAAACTCTGGGCCAAACAATGCATCAACTAGACGCTGTTGCGTTGCAGGTGCATTGGTCAACCCAAAAGCAGTAACCTTGAACCTAAATGTGCCTCGTCCAGGAACATAAAAAGCCGTCTTGTCCCTATCCTCTAAATTTATTGGTATCTGCCAAAAAGCTTTAGAAAGGTCTATGCTAGATAGGAACTTTGCGTCTCTTAGGTTATCTAAGATTTCTGAGACATATGGCAGACTGTACGCATCTTTCCGCGTGACGGAGTTTAGCTTTCGGCTATCGAGACAGAACCGAGCTTTGCCGTCTTTTTTGCCCACCACTAGTACTGGAGAAGACCAAGGACTCTCACATGGTTCGACTACATCAAGCGATAACATTTCTTCCAACTGTTCACCGATGATTTTTTGTTTTTCTGGTGAAAGTCGGTAACAACGCTGTTTAATAGGTTCAGCGTCACCTGTATTTATTCTGTGCTCGATAAGTGACGTTTTCCCTAATCCTTTATGTTCGAAGGAAATACTTGTAAACTGACCGACTATGTCATCCGCTACAGTTTTCTGGTCTTCTGACAGTGAGTTATATGAGTTTAGAAAGTCATTGGTTAGTAATGAGGAACTTGATGGTGAATTATCATTTGATAACATTAGCACGCTTGTTAAATGATTCGAGCATATTTTAAACTGTCGCCAAAAATCTATCCCCAATATTAAAGGAGAATCTATTTCCGGTATAACATGAGCTGTAATAGAACCCAGCACATTTTCAAATTTGACTGGCAGCCGTATATACCCCTTAGAAGTAATATTTTGACCACCAGCAGCAGTAACGGTAATTATATTATCGGTGTTGAGGACGAGTTTCGATTTCATCAAGTGTAAATGTGAATTATTACCAAGGATACTAACAACAGAACCGGAATCTAGCAAGCCATACATATCCATATCTTCCTTTATCCTTATTGTTATTTTTACATAAGGACGTGGATCATTCCTCGGCTTAGTATTAAAAATCGAAGCAACCTTATAGGAGTTGAAGAAATTTTTTACCGTCAATAGCCAATTATTCCAATCCGAGTTATCAAAACGTTTAGCTATCTGGTTTCTTCGATTTTCATAAATTAGTTTTTTGACTTGTCTAATTGATTTGGGTTGCATTTTGGACACTCCGGTATGCGGACATCTTTCGTTCCACACTTAAAACAAAATATTGTACGCT
The DNA here is from genome assembly GCA_905475445.1 of Ochropleura plecta. Taxonomy (NCBI): domain Eukaryota; kingdom Metazoa; phylum Arthropoda; class Insecta; order Lepidoptera; family Noctuidae; genus Ochropleura; species Ochropleura plecta. The sequence goes on along the minus strand of FR997744.1, from coordinate 3,519,799 downwards.
CAGCAGTACATTCCTTCATAGTGTGGGTATCTACACGACAGCGATGACAAAATTTTTTGGTTTGGGTCCCGATGGCGTAAGTTTTGTTTGAGTTTTCATTAGCCCTTCCATCAGTCTTAGAACTAGAATAATAAGAATTCCTAGAACTAAACCTTATATCTTTAGAATTTTGGTATGCAAATTCTGGGGCTAACGAAGTATAATTAGGATTAGGTGGCTCCTTAAAATTATCGCAACGAACTTTAACACGTTCAAAGTTCCGACAAAGTGTACGTAAATGATTTACCGAGGTAATATCAGGACAAGTAGCTAGTATATTAGCGTAACAGGGTCTTATGTTGTGCAAGATAATATCAAGTTTATCAATGTCACTCATCGGTGTGCTAAGACGTGAGAACATGCCCTCCATAATTGCCAAGTAAATAGTTATGTTTTCGCCATTACCTTGCGATCGATTACGAATTTCCGACAGCATGCGGTAATCGTAATCCACGATATCGAAATCGTCCTTAAGTAAAACTATCAATTCACCCCAAGAGTCTACATGTGGTCTGACGCTACGAAACCAATGCAACGCATCTCCTGTAAAAATCTCCGGTGCTGCATTCATAATTTTAGTATCAGAGACATCTTTAGCAGTTTGAAATTCATTCAAACGTTGTATGAAAGCACGCACACACGTCTTTCCATCGTATTTTAATTTAGAAATATCAGAGGATATGCCACGGTCACAGGTGACGGAGATTCTTGTTAGGCCTTCCGCGATACTGTCTACTTTAGAGTTCGCCAAGCTATCAACTGAAGGCGAGGATGTTTTTATTATATCAACAAATTGTGACGATAGACCGTTATAAGTTAATTTTAAATTATTTAGTAACTTATGTTGTTCAGGAGTAAGTGGAGGTATTATGCGCTGTAATCTAAAATGTAAATGGTTTAATAAATTTTGTGTTCTGTCTATTAATGTTTTTTGTGTATCCGATTTAAGTGACGTAATGTTATTTTTTACTTTTTCCAAAGTTTCAGAGAATCCATTACAATCTTCCACAAAATCTAAGCAAGATTCATAAATATCCTCAGATGGATATTTTTGCGTTAATCTAGTGATTTGACGACGAAGTTCTGTAACGTTATCCACCGGTACCTCACCTCGTATTGTTACCTCATAAAGGAGTTCTGATTTTTGTAATAATAAAAACTTTATAGGAATAGCCATTTTACGAGATGCTAGGTATGTTGTACAATTAAGAAGAAAAAAAAATACCCACTAGAATCTACCAGAAGCGAAAAACATTCAAAATCAGCTTAAATACAGATAAAAAAAAAATCCTATAATAATTATGTAGGTACACAAGTTACAAATTCACAAAAGAAAAATAATACAAACTAAAATACACAAAGAGCTAGGACGATCACAAACACCAACTACTACCACACCAAAGAATGCCTAATAGCTACAAGCCAAATACGTAAGACCGACCTTTGACCTTTAGAAAACCACGTTTTTGGGCGCCACTGTCACGTTCCCTTTTATGAAAAGTTATAAAAAATGAAACGATCGCAAAAGATAAAATAAGTAGGTAGGTATATTAATAAAATTAAGTAATTAAAAGTAGGGTTCCATTTAGGCCGGTGCAAAGGTCGGACCACGTAGGAGGCCGTCAAATACCGCACTCTCCTGCTTGGTGATAGTCGGTGTCGGCGGTTAGTCGGTGATGGCTTCGGTGTCAATCAGCAGAGCACTAATGTAGCCGGCGTAGGGTAGGTGGCTTGCACTTCAGTCAGCCAGCTGCGCGGATCTTCAGCCGCCTAGGTATTCCTGGAAACGCCGTTCCAAAATGGCATTAGAATCCTCTATTTTGAAGCCACTAATGCGAGCCTTCACCTTACAGAAAGAGGTTGGCATAATCTACTAGAAGGCTAATCTAGGTTCAGTAGGCAATAACAAAGAATTAACTGTACAGGCGACTAATTACTAATAGAGGAAAATTATTATGGAAAGAAAGCCAAAAGAATTGGTGTCGGCGATAGTTTACACAAACAGTTATTATTTATTTTAGATGTAGGTATCTAATATCTTTTAAACTATCCGTTATAAGCGGTCGAAACAAAGCAAGCTTACAAGTTAGGTAGCAGACTTTAGTTATAATAACAAATAGTGTTCTCTTAAGCTACGAAAAGCAGCGGCGATTATATTCATACGATGAAAACATGTACGAGAAACAATGATTAAAATTGTACAACTTACCCAGTACGGGAAGAACACTAACACTTCACTTGGGTAGCCAAGTACTTTAATATCTTTCGTAAATAGGCTTAGGTAGGATAAGAATTAGATTTACTAGAATCTATAATCTGTTACGAGGGTGTACGCTGCAGAGGTACGGTACAGAACACTCAGTACGTGTCATTCCTCGACAGCTGATCGAGCGTCACTGACGGCTGCTCCGGCGAAATGAATGCGCCCGCGACCATCAGGTGAAAGGGAAGGATTTTTTGTATGTATATAAAACAGCGCGTTGTGAGAAATTGCTGTGTCAGTTTGTTCGTAGTTTAATTTAATTTGTATCAAAGGTTTTTTTTATTTAATTTAGGTAAGTAAGCATATTGTGACAACCTATTTAGAAATAAATTAACACCAAACTTTATTCGAAGAAATTTAATTAAACGGATAAGGACGTTTTTCAGATAACAGTAATACTAAACGTAACAAACATTATTAAATTATCCATTTCTTAGAAATAATTATTACTTCTTTTAATAATATTTATGTTATTCCACACCTCAGCAATGATTCTAGACGAAACCAAAGTTGAGAAGTAAAAATGCTAGCAATCATAAGTTCAAGATTTTCTATCTTCTTCAAAACTTCAAAACGCAGATCTGATCTGAAGTACTTACAACAAATAATTCAACCCTGTTTCGCAATCTTACAGAAATAAAACTTCAACGTTGCTCCGTACATCCTGCTAAGTAAATGCAGAGGGTAGTTTCGTCCGGCCGTCCGTCCGGCACCGGACATTGCTCCCGGCGGCCTACTGCCAGCTAGAATACAACACTCCGACAGTACAGCAGGAAATTGCACTTTTGCAATAACTCTACTGTCTATGAAAAGATCTTTAGACGATAGTATGTATTGTGATTTAGGAGCTTTGTTCTTGGGTTTGAATTCGAACTGTTTTTTCCCGTAAAAGTAATATATCAAAAGAGATTACTGAGTTTTTACAAAGGTTGGATCCCAATCATGGGCGGACTTTAAATTTTCAGCATAAGTTTACCATGAAATAAATATCACATCTTTATGTGATATACCTCATCAAGATGTGGAGAAGCAGATATAGAAGTGTTATTATAGGGCAGGTGATGATGAGCTGCTGCGCTAGTAATGAAAATTCACACCGACCTAGACAAATGTCTTTTTTTGGAATTGTCCGTCGTGTCGCTGAGCTCCTTGAGTTGTGAGTCGAGCTACACGATAATTGACAAATGCTTGCCCTGACTAAACAGGTTCACTCAAATCTGTGTGGTGTTTGTTATCTTAACTAGTCCATTTCAGACACTAATCTGCATATTCCTCATGTAGGTAAGTTGACCAAGTTACCAAGACCAAAGAAAATATTACCTATGAGTTTAGTTTTAGAGTAGTCGGGTGCAAAAAACCGGCCTCAACTATTTAAAAAAAATAAACGATGTGTAAAAATGTTTGTAAAAACCTACTTGCACTTTATTTTATTACATATCATTTACCATACACACACTATACAATACTGAAAGCGAAACAAATAACAGTAACACCATTTTAACCATCAATAAAAATAATCGTTATTAATATTTGTGGTCCACGTAAATGTAACAAACCTTATCTATTGTAGCACGTGTGTACTAGGATTACATAAGCTTACTAACACATAACGAAGCTGTAAGCCCTCAGAAATAGAAACAATAGGGTATTACCGCCACACTGTTTATTATTGTTTTCGCGCCATTTTCATAATATTCTCGGAGCAGAATTTCTACTTGGCGAATATTCTTCCATTTCTAAAATATCTGAGAGAAACATTCAAAGACAAGACTTAGATTTTGTCGTGTTGGTCGAATATGAGAAACCTTTTTCTAGCGTGTTTGTATGAAATTCTCATCATTTGTCTACAAGAAGTTTAAGTGCGGTTCAGCCCATGAGAAAAGTAGCTTCTTCCATGTAAGTCTATGGCGGAGTATATGATGCTTAACTATGGGTTCTCTATGGGTTTCTTTTTCTTTAGTGACCACCGACATATTGTACAGGATGCGTAATTACGACCATTATGGTCAATGGAGTTTCAAAGCTGCATCCATCCGCAACAAATCCAGCGTTAACAGTTCAAGTAAATTATTTGCAACAATTTTCTACAACATCCATATTTTACAAACAATAATAGATTTTTGACTGAATTAAATTGTCGTTATATTAATTCGTTTTGATTTTATATTATTGTTCACTGTTTTTATTTTATTTCAGTTTCAATCTTTGTTTGTTAAAATTATCTATTTTATCTTTGACATCCTTTATGTACTGTTAATTTTGACATAGTATGTGCTTTGCTATCGCTATAACATATTTTTTATTTTTATGTCTGTCATCCTATTTTTGTAATTTAATTTCTATCTTTGACATTTAATAAAATTGTGTCTTATTGTAATTTTTTATTTTTATTTATATAAAAAATATGTATATATATATATATATATGTTATGTTTTGAAATTAAATACAATAAGTATTTAATTTCAAAACAATATACATTCATATACATATCTTTTATAATTTTACATATTTCTTATCAAAACTTAATAAAACAAAAAAAAATACAAAAAATAGTAGCCCATCGGTATCGGGAACAGGTTCCAAGCTACCGGTGATTAGGGCTCCAGAGACAGGAACCTCCTCACAATACGAGCCGTATCGAGGAGTACTTCTGAATCAGGCCCTTGATCCAACCGCCTAAGGAGAGCTTCGACAGATGTTCGTCGAGGCTCTTGGCAATCAAGCCATTGGCCGTTACGACAATCGGCACAATGATAGCCGAGTTTACATTCCACATGTCGACAACCGCGTGTGCCAAGTTATGACTTTTATTATTTTAAAAGTTGAAAGTTTAGTATTTCGACCGTTACCGAGATTGAGCTTTGTGGCAGACTAATAGTTAGCGTATCCCGATGAAAAAGGGAGAATTCGTTTGAACCAAAGAGCAAAATACTTAAATCAAAAGGAAGTTTAGCTTGCTCCACAGATAAATTACATGCCGTGTACTGTTATATATATTATTGAAAATAGAAATAAAATACTGCGGACTCAATAATACAACGGAATTCTTGGTAAAGGCAGGACTTGAAAACATGATAAAATACTATTGCCGAGTAAATAATCAATCGTGAAAGTTGAAGAGCCAATTCACATATTACGTATAACCTAGAATCTTTATTTCAATTCACACATTCAGCAATGTAGAGTGTAGCGTAACTATTCGTTCGGCAAGTACTAGGGAAACATTGTTTAACAAGAGTTATTCGGGTTGGGTAAGCAAACTAATTCACTTATAAATTTAATCTTCACTGTGGTGTATACTTGTCATCAACGATAGTTCAGCTAAAATTAAGAATAACTCCTCATAAGTACGGACTTCATGAGTTCCAGAATCATCATGCAAAGAAATGGGAGTATCGTTACTTTCTTAGAATTCCTATACTATCAGAAAACATGCCAGGTAAATTATCTTGTTCCTGAATTCGAAATGGCTTTCACCACCTACATCTAAAATATTGATATTCAACCGTAACTAGTCTAGAACTCAATTCCACTGTAGCTTGAAAAGGCCAAAGGGAAGGATATTTAACTCTCTGCAGTATAAATATTAAATACCGTATCGCTGTGGTCGGGTTCGAAATACGCTGACTCGATTTATAATCGAATATTGATTTGGAAGCCACATTTTATTGAAGACGCGAGTACCGAGTACCTACTCTCATATTTCGGTGGCTTCGTGTTTAAATTGTAAGAAATGTGTGTGTGTGTGTGTATATATTTTCTTCCTTACACTGCTTTATTTGTTTCTCGTTGTAAATGATAACTATTTTATCTATACCTACCATCAAAAATACAAAATTATTAAAACAGTTCCTCGGATGCAAAATTTTTATTACAATTTATTTGTTTTATTATCCTGGAAACATTTATTCGCGCTCGAATTGTTTTTTATTTTTTTTGTAAAACAAATTATGGACATGGTCTGAAACAAAGTCTTATTTTATTTTATGTTATTAATTTGTCTCAAAATCGTATTTAATTTGCTGTTTACACGCAGCAAAATCTATATGTTTGAGCTGCTGAGATGAAAAACTATTTTAACGTTTCGTTTCATTATGAAAATTTATTGATAACCTATGCGTTGCCTTGACCTAATAAAGTTAGATATGAATAAATAAACTTTCATCGATTTTTATTCGTTCAGTTCGGTCCAGAACCCTGACAGATTGATTCTTCATTCTTTAGTCAGTAGAATGGTTTAATCATACGTAATCCGTTTGTCATTTTACCTGTATCCATTGTACAGCAGGGATTTATGGTAGTACCTGATTATGACCTTATTTTAATGGAGAGTTTTTGTGGTTAATGTATACAATTATTCCTTTTTCTTACCCCATTATTCCGGTTATAACTGGCCATGACAGTTTTTACCATGCTCATCATTTTTGAGAACTACAATTAACTAAGCATGCTTACGTAAAAAGCATATTTTTGCTTTGGACACAGACTAGTTAAACATAAATTCGGAGGCATCATTATGGAAAGGCTTCAAAATTCTCAGTTAGTATTCACTTCGACTGGGAAATTTAATATATTTAAAACGTTGCCAATGCATGACCGTCCCCAAACGCGACCGAACTCACAACATTTTATTTCCTTTAAGAAAAATTGCAGATGAACATCACAGTCACAATATTGGTACTAGGAGAGCATATTCCCGAAGCGCTTTAAAAATATAAACAAGCCAACTTTAGCATGTTAAAGCCTGATATGTTTTGTACGTGCAACTCGAAGTCTACGATAGTTTCTTAAACAAGACTAACTTGTAATGTACATATGTAGTTGGTGCCAGTATCCGACATGAGGTATATTTAGTATCAATACGTGACGACGCCATGTTTGTTTGGAATGAAATCGAAATGATCAACTTCTATTGAATGTTTAAGTTTCGAACTCATTCAAGTTTCAAGGTTTAATTTATCGTCCAACTGACGTGTACCTACCTCCTTTTGTTTTTCTTCTTCGAACAAACTGCTGTCATCATAGACAGAATGTTTATTTGTGTTCTTGGGTATAAATTGCCTGTAGGGATGTGAGCTTTGTACTTCCCAGTTAAGTAACGACATAAACGGCCTTTTTTTTTAATGCGTAGATTTGGAGAATTGATTTTTTTCACATCACAAAGGGACCACAGACTTGAGTAAATAGTTTTAATTTCAACTCGATACCAAAAATGACACGCACAGATTTACTGAGATTATAAACAAGAAACAAATGTTGGAATAAGGCTCAATCAATCAAATTATAAAGAGATCTGATTCAAATCCGAAAAAAAGAAGATAAAACTTAATTCCATTTTTGGTCCGTATTCAATACGTGTCTAGAATTCTCTGCCCAAATTATTTCTTTACATGACACTTTTCTTTTCCGCCATCAATTCGAAAATTAAATGCGTAACGTATAAAGCTCTTTTTAGCGTCCGTTTGCCGAAGGACATTGATTGATCGGCGCGCGAATGGATTCTTTATAATCGGTCATGGTGAAACGATTCCTTTTTTTTGAATTGTCGTCGTAAATAATCTTTTGAACAGATTTATTTTTCATTAATTTTCACTGGGTAAATATTTATCAAATGTGTTTTGGTACTGAATGGATGAACTAATGTATGATATTATGTTAAACATTATAGATAGATAATTAAAATATAATTATTCAGTCATATGTTTTTGTGAGTTTGACGGCACGGTTGGCGCAGTGGCTGAGCTATCGACTACTGCGCTGCGTGGCACGGGTTCGATTCCCGCACGGAACAAATGTTTGTATGACCTGCAGATAGTTTTTTTGGGTCTGGCTGTTTGTGTATGTGAGTTAAAATGTTTGTAAACGCACCCACGATACAGGAGAAATTCCTAGTGCGGTGCAAAGTTTCAAAAAAAAAAATGGAAAATTTATTAAAGTGCCCCGGCACGTCCCTGCGTTTCAATCTGTCTATAGTCCGAGTGAGTGGGAATGGGAAGCTGTCACTTCCTCCTGCGCAGCAGTCATGCTAGCGAAAGACGTGACCAAGCGTTTGAGGGAGAGGACCTCAAACCAACCCGCTCCGGGCGTCGGGCGCCGCGAAACGTTTCCCGGCCGCCGTATTTGCGGGTCTGTGGACGGTGAGCAAGGGGTATCTCACCGTCCGTCCGTCCAGCGACGACAGGCCGTGTCGACGGCACGTTAGTGTTCCACGAGCGCCTGAAAGAGATGAGAGCAAAGCAGAGAGGACCGCGTTGGCCGCAAGGGTTGCAGTTAGCCACGAGCTCCTCCTCGCTGCACCCTCAATAGTAAATTCCGTTAAAAAACAAAACATAACTTTAAAATTCTATAGGGCTGGTAGCTTTTATTTTTAATCATAATTCATTCAAATTGATCCAGCCGTTTCGTTGCAATATAGGATTGAAACATTCTTCATTGGCGCTTCGCTCCTATTGGTCTTAGCGTGATAATACATAGCGGACCAGTAGTTCCTGAGTTTAGCGCGTTCAAGCAAACAAACAAACAAATTCTTCAGCTTTATCCATATATTAGTATAGACTACTTACTAACACGTACGTCTACATTCATAAATGCCTGCACTAAAACGCCTACGCCTGGATCAACGCTAGTGCGATATCATCGTGAAGGAAAACAAACGAACTAATGGGATGGCGCATGGATCCATCACGCTTGGACAGATTGTATCCCGGCAGTACACACGGACTATGTTCCAATTCCAATGTTTAGCTTGACACGATATTTTATCGTTTACTAGCTTTTGCCCGCGGCTTCGCTCGCGTTAAATTCGGGGTAATACAGTTCCCCTTTCTTGATTTGCAGGTACCTGCTACCTGCAGTTTTTGCCCTTGCGCCTTATTGATTTGTAATAGCAAATCTATTTTTTCCCTTTTCTTCCCTCTTTCTCCCTCATATCACACTTTTAAAAAAAATAGCCTTTGTCCGTTTCCTGGGTCCCAACTATCTCTGTACCAAAATTCATCAAAATCGGTTTAACCATTAAGGCGGTGAAGAGGTAACAAACAAACTGACTTTCGCTTTTATAATATTAGTAAGGATTTGTATGTAGGTAAATGATAAATGATGTTTACTTAGCAAGTAGGTCGTTACAAACACTTTTACACACACCTTTTTTGTTTTTAAAAAAACTAGACGATTTATTAATTATATAAGTATAATTTTACATTTTTAAAGATTTCTTAATAAAAACATTAAAAAATATATTAAAAGATATTATTTGTCTTTTATTCATTTTCTTACATTTTTTTATATTTTAGATATTTCTTATAAAAAAAACAAACAAAAACATCTAAAAATAGTAGCCCATCGGTATCAGTGGTGGTCAGGGCTCCAGATAAAGGAACCTCCTAACAATACAAGCCGTGTCCAGGCGTACGGCTTTCTGTATCAAGCCCTTGATCCAGCTGCCTAACGAGAGCCTTCTTAGGTGTTGGTCGAGGCTCTTGGCAATTAAGCCATTGGCTGTAACGACTATATGTTATATTATTATTGTTGCCCAGAGTGGTTCCCAACAATAATAATATATGGTGGGCTGTGGGTTATTTGATGATTTCCCAAAAAAAAGACCATTTATTTTTACGACAACTGTGACAAGAAACGGCCGAAAAAAACCCAGTGTCTCTTTTAATAAATAAATAATAATAAAATTCATTTATTGCAGACAAAGTGCATTTGGTTAGTACAATACACAACTTAAAAAACTAATGTTAGTACTTAAATCTACCAGAAAAACAAAGGAAAAAACAATCATACATTTTACGCCACACTTGAATGTAGGCGTATCCAATGTCCCAGTATGGGGCTGTCCCACCTGTCCGCTATAGTGCGTAGGATGCTGTTGGGGCTGCAGCGTACCCTGCGCATGATGGAGGCGCATCGCTTGCGCATGATAGCGTGAAAACCATAGATCTATGCCCGCTTCTGCGAACATGCCGGAACCACTGCAGTGACGCGGCAACCCCATCAACACCCGGAATGCATTATTGTATTGGACGCGCAGAGTGCTGTATACCCTCTGCGTGTAGTTGACCCACAGACTGCATGTATAAAACGACTGATAGTACGCTGTGAACAGCGTAGCCTTCACTTCAGTCGAGCATTTCGCAAATCTGCGAGCCAACATGTTGCAGCGGACAGCCAACGCCCTGCGCTCACGTTCGATGTCCATAATATTACATACATTACATATTTTAAGGTCCACTAGGTAACTTACATGAAGACTATGCAGACTAATGTCTATCTAGACATTAAATCAACTAAGCATACCTATCTAGGTATGCTTAGTTGATTTAAGTAGTTGTAGTCTGTCACTTGGGTTACCTCTATCTGGCAGAATCTTGATGCTCCGAAATTTATTTGGCATAACACACTTGGCATAATTTTCTTTAAACGAACATTTTAAAGGCATAAAAATTATTTGATATAATTATCGTTTGGCATAATGTTTAAAATTTCGAATTAACAATGGCATACTTTTAAGATGGCAGAATTACATTTAGTATAATTACGATTGGCAGAGTTCAAATTTCGCATAATATCGTTTAGCATAACGTTCATTTAGAGCGATGAATATTTGGTATAATTTCACTTGGCATACTATGTAGATGGTTGAAATGGGTCTAGGTTAGGTTAGGTTAAAACTGTGACCACCTACGCACGAGCCGAGCGAGCGAGGCGAGCGGTGCCGCGGCAGCGGCCGGCGAGTGCCAGAAACGACTTGCATTAATAGAAAAAAGAGATTGTTTTTAGTAGGTTACCCGGAACTGAACTATTTAGATTAGGATAATTACTTATTGAATTCAATGACATTATTTCAAATTCAATTAAACAATAACTAAAACAAATGACATAATTTTAAAGAAATAAATAATTAAAATAAATGACAACTTATAATGACAAAGATGATTGTAACTATACACTTTCTGCGATATGACAATTCTGCCGTTTAATGATTATCGATATAAAATATATGCCAAAAGACGATTCTGACTGTGAACTTTCTGCGATATGATGTTTCTACTTTTTAAATATTATGGATATGAAGTTTATGCCTAGAGATGATTCTGACTTACAAAATTATGAGTTTTGAATGTATGATAAATGAGTGTCTGCTAAACAATTTTCTGCGAAGTGAAGTTTATGCTATCCGTTGTTATGCAAAATAAAATTATGACATAAAAAGTTCTGCTATAAAGGGTGGACCCCTGTCACTTTCCTCGATGGAACTTTTTTTTAAAAAGACCAATCGCAATTGTAGATAGCCCTGTTCCTTCCGTTGCTGGCTAAAGGCGTCCTACCTTTTGTGCCATGCTACCCTGGTATCCGAACCGAATATCAGCTTGCGTTGATTTTCACAAACACCTCAGAAATATAGATAAAACAGTTTCAAAAGGAGTTCTTTCTAAAATAAACTATTAACCAATGTTACCAGATATCGTAATCAAATTATTAATCACACTAAAACTATAGGTTTATTTCCGTTGGATCCCAGTTTTTGATCCCACTTTAATATTTTTGGCGTTGGATCCCACAAAACATTATTATATATTTCCCTTGGATCCCAAATTTGAAAAATACTAAAAAAATACATTTTATTGCCATTGAATCCCAAAAACTATTTCCGTTGGATCCCAGATGTTTAAAAACATCTGAATGCGGGTACATCCAACAACAAAATCACAATAATATTTTAAGGCGAAATTTTGTATGTATGTTTGATATTCCAACACGCTCAAACTTCTAGACTGATTTGGATGAAGTTTGGGTATTTGGATAGGTTATATGTTAGAATAACGGGTGCCTGTCGTTTTTCCGAAAAGATTTTGACAAAATTTCATTACCCAAAACAAATTATAGGAACCGGGTACTAGGTTAGGTTAGGTTGAAACTGTGACCTCCTACGCACGAGCCGAGCGAGCGGAGCGAGCGGTGCCGCGGCAGCGGCCGGCGAGTGCCAGAAACGACCTGCATTTATAGAAAAAAGAGATGCCAGAAACAGCCACATAATATAAAAAAAAATATGGAAAAATTATGACGGCAGTATATTTTTAAGAGCTAAGAGGCGCTTGTTTTGAAGGCCTTCATATGTATTTATTTATAAACAGAACATTACAAATAAACCTGATCATTTTGAACTCATGCTAGCCTAGTACTATTTGGAGTACATCATTCGTCTCATCTATTCCTCAGTGGCAACAATCCTGAAAAATCCAAAATACACAACACGGTGCTTTTGAAATATTTGATAAACTAAATCACTTTTCTTCTGAAATGTACACATGTTGTCATAACATGGGATTCAATGGTAATATCAAATGGGGCCCATCGTCAATACCTAAAAAATGGGATCAAATACTGGGATCCAACGAAAATAAATCAAACTATACAGGCAAAAGTTTTTATGCATGTGGTGTATGTTTGTTACTAATTCACGCTCAAATGTCTAAACCGATTTGAATGAAATTTGTTACCAAAATAGCTTATATTCTGGATTAACACACAGGCTGCCTTTACTCTGATCTACTCTAGTCTCATGTAACTCAATATTTCTCTGAATAAACGATAGAATATCAACTGCTTCTTCAAACAAAATACTTTGTTCTGGCGTTCGTTACAATTGTTTACCGTAAAAGTGTCGTAAACTGGGCGTCATGAGAACTTGTAGGAAACTCCATTAAAAGTTGACTCACTCCCACACACACACACACGGCGACATTCTTTGTACGGATTCGCTACGAAACGTTAGTGTATTGTTTACTTACCTACTTACTTGTGGGGCGGGCACTTTTTCCAAGCTAAATGTTAATAGCTACTAACTACCCGCTTTGTAACTCAGAGCCATATTGAACAATGTTGCCGTACTTTTCGGTTTCAAATTAAGCATCTTATGTGTTCCTATGGTACCAAAACTTTAAACTTACATAAACTTTAACTTTAGACCCTAAATTAAAGGTGTTATTTATATGTAACAAAAGTGACATATTCTCAGAAGCTCTCAAAGCGATGACCACATGCAGAAACAAACTTAAATGATAAATCTGTCCAGTGACCAGATCGCAACGTACTGATTAGACATCTAGAGAATATTCAATTGTTAAAACTAACTTCTTGCATACTTTCACTCACAGAACACCAGATTTATACGCAAAACTTTACTCCATTCATACAATAACACATCTCATTAGGATTGGCAATCAGAAGGATGTTGATCACCTTTATAGTACGACACACACGAGATTCAGCTCCGGCGACTGTTCTGAATGACGATGGACCGATAAGGCTGTATGGTTTCGTGTATTCAATTAGTCCCCGTAGGGTTTTGCAAAGCTACCGCTGATCAAAGCCTCTTCTCAACCTCTAAAAAGTTAAAGCCTAACAAATACTTCGTAGGGTACAAGGGGAAGAAGTGGTATAGCATTTGGAACAAGCACTTCGAAAAGGTTTTCTGCGCCGTTTCGAGCATCGGTGTTAGAGGCACTAGAGTCAAGTTCGTTTTGAACCAGCATGGTGTATAGTAATCGTACAAATATATATACGTAAAATACACATACACAAACAGACATAAAACAAAAATTCGTCAGGATTTCATATTCATAGTTTAAACTTAGAGAGCTGTAGAGTAAATAAATAACGTTTTAAAATATATTCCCGAGCGTGTTTTGTTTTTTGACTCTCCAAACATAATAACAGAACAGGTATATATTTATTAAAAAGTGAAGAATAAATTGTATCATACCTAACTTTTATATATAAGGTTTTTAGTTAACATTGTAATATAATTAGCATAGATATAAGCGATTTGGTGCAAACTGTTAGCATTATATATTTGGCAAATAAATGAATATGAAAACCAACATACATAGTGATGACAACACTATCGAAATTACTACAGGGCGATAACTTTTCCAATTAATCATGATTGTCTTATTTTGTCTGATGAATGATATGAAGGAGAAAGGAGTAAATGATGCCGTGACGTGTGATAGGGGAGAATGGAAGAAGAAAACGTGTTGCGCCTACCGCAAATAGAATGGGACAAGGACAGGAAAATGATGATGTCTTATTTTGTCTGTCGAACGAATCTCCTCGCTTGCCAACCTTCGCGATTGCTCATCTTTAACATAATGCTCTTGTCTTTTGGTTGGGTCACTAAAGTTCTGGAATCTAAGGTCAGGGTCTCCGGCATACCATCAGCTAGTTCCACTCTAAACTTCTTCAGGATCGTGATGAGACCTGATATTACTTGCACCTTTGCGAAACGCATTCCTGAAAATGGAAATGATTTTTTAAAGTATGTCACCAGTACAGTCATGGGGAAATAAAAAACATCGAGAAGGGCGATACTTCGAATCAACTTAACCAACACGTTGATCGTGCTCAACATAATAATTTATGATTTTTGCACAACGCAGATTAGATTAAATTATACGTACTGTCCAATGAGATATGGTCACGTATGAGATGTCCTTTAAGGTTATGTAAGAAATTATAATTACTTATGCATAACCTGGGGCCTGTTCCGAATGGGAAGTAAGTGTAAGGTTCAATATCATCTTTGTTTTCTGGAAGAAAGCGTTCTGGCTTGTACTTCTCTGGCTCCGGGAAATAGTCGGGATTGTGATGCATGTGATACACTGGGACATGAACGCGCACACCTACGTCCAACTTTAAGCCCGTAGGAAGGACGTAGTCATCCATGACTTCGCGAGTAAGGTTCCCCAGAACAGGGTACTTCCGAAGAGTCTCGTACATACAGGCCTCCAGGTAAGGCATCTCATGTACACACTCGTAGTTCAGTTTGTTCTCGTGACGCCGTAGGAACTCGTCTACTTCCTCAACAGCTCGTTGCTGCGCGTCCGGGTTCTTCGCCAACTCAAACAGAGTGAAGGTCATGGTGGTAGCTGACGTTTCAAAACGTGCCGCGAAGAACATAACGCACTGTGCCACTAGCAAGATCACTTGCTAGTGGCTCAGTGCGTTATGTTCTTCCTTGCAGGTTTATTTCAATAAGATCAGACATGCTTATTTCGTAGTCAAGCATATCTTCAAAGACGATACAACACTTTTCTATCAAATGGTACATGTTCTTAATATAAAAGTGAAAGTGAGTTTGTGTGTGTTGTGTGTATGTTGATGTGGTTACAAACATAAGTTACGTTTGTATGTAACTGTCCACCTCCTGTGTGTCCTGTGTCCTGTGTAACTGTCTGTGTGTGTTTGTACGTAGATAAGAAACAACCACTTGTAGATCATACAAGTAAATATTCAGTATGATTATGAAATTGTACGATATGTAATAAAATACACGAGATAATAGTAAGATATTGTTGTAATTCATAAAGCAATTAAATGTTTATCATAAGACGGATTTATTTATTTCCAAACGATTAACATCCATATTCCAAAAACCTACCGCGGCCCCGGAACGTAAATTGGCAATAGAAGGAACATCGGGTTTTGATTTCTCACCCGCAAAAAAAATGTCCATTTTCCTAACAATTTTCCAACGCCCATCACTCTCAGAAACGCCCACTCAATGCTGAAGTTCCTGGTGGAAAAAAATTGTTAACACTGGCTTGGGGATCAATTTCAGTAGATCATACTCAGCACTATGTTAATTGATGATTTCCCACATCCCTTAAAATCCTTCGAGCACATTATGTTTGAACTGCTCCTTGCTCTTCTCCTTTATTATCAGTTTCTTTTAATTCATCTATTAATTAACTCTTGTTTTTGCTTTTACTCTGGACGCTCTTAATGTCCTCGTTTCAATCGTTCACACATAAATGATATAACCATGATTTTATAAAAAAATATCATGATTTAAACGAGTGTTCATGGAGTTTCTTTCCCAATTTTCTCCATAGAGATCTACGCTTTGGAATGGGCAACTACACAAATACAATACAAATACAAATACAAAATAGTTTATTTCGTTAACAATATTCATACAATAAGATTGTGATTGGAGCCTTCTTTTAAGCAGAAAAAAGCTTGTAGTAGAAGACTCCGCTCTTCCATAACTAAGGATAACACTTCAAAATTAAAGTTAAACGAAAACATAACCTTGTTAATTTATACATAGGAACTTATTTTAAAACAGTGGCAATAATCTACGCTATTATGTTGTGTAAGTACAAGTGTGTATGTGTGTGTGTTAGTGTGTGTGTGTGTGTGCGTGTATGTGGGTGTATGTAGGTATGTATGACTGTATGAGTGTGTTTAGCTGCTTATTTTATAAACATTTCCGTTTCATCATAGGAAAGCTTTTTGATCCATTCAACTACTATTTTTTTGCAGTCAGCGTATTTTTTGGCATGAACTAATATTTCTTTATTTATTTTATTATATAATTGTGATGATCGTGTATTATATTGAATGGATGCAAAGCAGGTTTTTGTGCGGGGGATTTGTGCTATGGCATATTTTCTTCTCTTGGAGAGTTTGGTTGCATCGTAAGGCAGGGTTTTGTGTTTTTTAAGTATTATCTGTATAATATATAATTTTCTCACAGAGAGTAGTCCACTTATTAGATATAAGTTTTCTGTAGAGTGTCGTCTTTTTTTAAAGTACATAGTTTTTATCAGTGCACGTTGAGCACGTTCCACTTCAATGAATTTGGTTTTAGCTGTCCCTCCCCAGATGGGGATACAGTAAATTAAGACAGATTGGACTAAAGAAACATATATTTCGTTTAAGAGATTTCTGGGGTTTTTTCCGTGGGTGATCATATTCTTTGGAACGATATGTCTCAATGTGCTGAATAACCAGCTCAGTTTCCTGATCCTGTTTGCCACTAACTCTAAATGCAGATACCAGTTGAGGTTGTGGTCTATTATTATTCCCAAGTATTTGGTATGCGTTACTTGGTTCAGTATGGGGCAGTTACAGCAGTTATTACTCACATCACCACAGTTGTGTAGTTTTATTTCAAAATTATCAGCAGGTTGTGTCCGTTTACTAATGTTAAAGCACATGAAGTTAGTTTTAGATGTGTTCAGGGTGAGGAGATTATGCTGAAGCCATTTGGCTATGGTTGCCATGCCCACTTCAGTATGTAGTTTAACTTCTTGCCAGGAACAACCAGTGAAGACGATGGCGGTATCATCGGCATAGGAGAAGATTTTGGCATTTTTGATGTTTAAGTTACAGAGATCGTTTATGTATATTAGAAATAGAGTAGGCCCAAGAACGCTACCCTGTGGTACGCCAAATGATACCTCAGCGTCCTCACTGATATAATGCCCAATTCTAACCCTCTGCTTCCTGTTCGACAAATAGTTGCGTAAAAGAGTAAGTGGCAGTCCTCTTATGCCAAGTTTTTCTAGTTTGTACACTAAGGTGGGAACAGAGACGGTGTCAAACGCTTTTTTGAGATCTAAAAATACAGCTGCACACTTGGATCCTGCATCCAGTTTATTAGTAACTAAAGAGCTTAAAGCTATTACTGCATCTTCCGTTGATGTAGCTTTTCTAAAGCCAAATTGCGTTGGAGCAAGTAAGTCGTATTTATTTAGATATTTCAGTAGTCTATTATTTACGAGTTTTTCCAGGATTTTAGCTATAACTGGAAGGACAGATATTGGTCTATAATTGTTGACATCGTCTCTGTTTCCCCCCTTGTGTACTGGTGTTACAATAGATTGTTTCAAGGCTTCAGGAAAGACACCAGTACTAAAGCACAGATTAGACAGATGTGTTAGTATTGGAACAGCTTCAGCTTTTATGTATTTTAAAAAATTAGTAGATATGTTGTCCCAGCCGGGGGCACTATTTGATTTTAAGGTTATTAAGATGTTCTCTACTTCACAAGGGTCAGCGTCAAAGAGAACGAAGGAATGTGATACTGGGGTTTGGCTATTTAAGTCATACTGATTTTGTTGGGTAGAATTTGGTTGATCTATGATTTGTTGAGCCAACTGTTTTCCAATATTTACAAAGAAATTATTGACAAAGTTTACAGATTCGGAAGGGGAGGGTTTTGTATTTAATAATTCCGTATTAGAGTTGTTGTTCGCATTTGTATATGTAATATTTTTTATGTTTTTCCACAATAGCTTATTGTTTGTAACAGAGTTAGCGAGTAGTTCATTCTCGTATTTTCTTTTCAACTTTTTTATTAAATTATTGCAATAATTTCTATACCTTTTAAATGTTATTTTAAGAATTTCGTTGTATGGATCAATTTTGAGAGATTTTTGCATTTTATTTCGGTTTTTGATACATTGCAGTAAACCTTGAGTAATCCAAGGCTTAATTATACGATTTTTACTTGGAATTGTAACTGTCATGGTATTTGCCTGTATGGACTTCGTTAGTTTACCTATGAAGAGGTTCACCAGTTCAGTAGGATCCGTACAGAAAAGTAGGTCTGCTATATTATTTTCTTGCATATGTTTTAATGCCTCTTCGTAATTGAGTGTAGATTTAGATTTTGGTGCCTTTTTTTTATTTTTTATTTTAGATATTGTTAGGAAAGTTGTGTAATGGTCGGTTATTGAAGTATGCAAAATGGCAATACAAGCAGATACTTTACACTTGTCAAGTTTAAGCATGAAATGGTCTAAACAGCTTAATCCTCTTGTTGGGTATATGTGGCCAGGTAGTATACCGTAGTTTGACAGAGTATTAAGGTAGTTAATTCTGTTTTTATGTTCTTGAGGTGGGTCGGGATCTTTCGGCCGGATGTTAATATTTATATCCCCAGTTATAATTATATTACTTAGAGAGTTTAAAGTGTCAAGTTCGTTATTTAATGATTCAAGGAAGTCATCACAATTGGAGATTGATGGTGATCGGTAAATACAGTAGATTATATTGTTAAGAACCTGTAACTGCAGACATGACGCATTAGTTAAATTCACTTCCTTAACTTTATGCTTTAGTGAGTTCTTTATGTACACAACAACTCCATCATTTTGATTTAATTGTCTTGTGGTGGCAAAGGAATTGTAGTTTCTAAGTTGCGGAATTTGTTTCAAATCGCTTAATCTGCATTCAGTTAGTACAATGATGTCGGTTTCAAAAGAAAACATTGACAGTGTGGCTACGAAACTATCAAAATTACAGTATATACTTCTGATGTTTTGTGAGAATATAGTTAGATCAGTTTTGTTGATATTAAAGTATTTAGTGAGATCAGTTGGGTCACTTTCGATCGAACGTGCAACATTAATATCGTCTATATCATTTATGGTTCTTAAGTTATCGTCCATTTTTGTTTCTTAATAGAATAGGCGTCTTTTTTAAGTAGGTAGTCAAGGTTTTTCGAAGTAATTTTGTAAGAACTAACATATGTGAGGTATTTTAGCGAATAGAGTTCTAAGATATATATTGCCAGACAATTTTTATTTTTATTATAGTCTAAACCTAGAATAAGAATAAAGGGTGTGTGAATGCAGCGTGTGTAACCAGTTTCAACTGAGTATAATGTGTGGACGGAATGTAAGGTATAGTTATGGTGTGTGTGTATAGAAGTAAGTGTACATTTAGTATAGTTATATCTAAAGTAAGCTGAATTTGGACTTAATTTGGGTCGTAAGAAAAGAGTTAATGAGAACATTATACAATGCAACAATAAAATATGAACCAAAAACACAGTGTACAGTTTTTGTTTTGTTGATAGTCATATTTCTTGTAAGAGTTTATGTACTTGATCCTCCGATTTAATAATTATGGTAGGAGAATGTTCTTCTTTTTTAAGGTAAACTTTCCCATACGCAGTCCAACAGAACTTGTAAGCTCCAGACTTGGTTAGGTCACGTGCAAGAAAGTGTAGTCGAGATGCTTTGGCTGTCAGATGATCACTTACAAATATTGGGGTATCTTCTTGTACTCGAAAGCCCAGGTGTTTAGCACAAAGCTTACTGCTATGTTGTTTATTGAAGACTTTTCCCATTTTCAGTATAGCTGTCTTCAGGAGAGTGGAGCCAGTCTCAATTATTATAGGTGAACTTTGATTGCTATTATTTTTCGCTCGAACTCTGTAGATATCTTTTACGTCATTCTTATCAATTTTGCAGTCTATGGTTTTTGACAGGCACATAACCATTTCCAAAAGATCTTCCTTAGATTCATTTGACTTTCTCGGGACGTTTTTCAGTACAAAATTATTTTTTCGATTGGTTAACTCGAGATCCTCTATCTTATTTTCCAAGATGGTTATGTATTGTTTATTTTCCTTGTCTTTGTTTTCTAGACTGTTTATTTTTTTACGAAGTTCTTCATTTTGTTCCGTTAAAGATGTTATGGAGTTTTGTATAGTTATGTTAGATTGTTGAATTTCTTTCAAAGTAGTATTTATTTCGTGTATCTCTTTATCCCTCTTATCCGAGAACAGTGACAACATTTTCTTCATTTCTTCTTTGAATTCATCTAACTGAATGCTAATAGGGAGTTCTTCTCTGCGTCGCTTTGTACGCTGTGATATGAAATTAGGCGGTGTTACATCGTTCCCCAACAAGTTAATGTCAGTATCTGATGCGGATTTATTTGCCGGCGAGCCCATTTTCGCTTGATTACACAAAAATGCGCAGTGGTTGAAGGCAGGAAGGCGAATACAATAATATTACTCTTAGCCAAAACTTGTTTAAGTGATTAGCAACAATGGGTGGGGTCAACCAGAGACCATCCGACCAACGACGGTGCTTGTCCTTGAAAGAGGTGGATACTTAATCTTGATTGGATGGCGTCCTTGAGCTACGCTAATGAGGAGGTGTGTCCTAGATAAATAGTACCGCCTTCTGCGTGTGCGACGCTTTTGTTTCGCCAAGCCAAGTACTAGGGCGACAGGATATTGTGAGTATTAGCGAAAGGCTTCTTTGACACTTTGTGTTTTTAACTAATGAGGGGGTGTGGTTTTAAATGAGCTTCACCACCTGCGTGTGCGCTGGTTGGAAATTGAGAGTGGCGGGCACTATGACGTGTGTAGTCCTTGAGTCTTCGCTAACGAGCGGGTGTGGCTTAGAGAAGTTCCGTTATATGCGTATGCGCTGATTGGAATATCACGATGGCGAAGTACCAGGGCGACATATATTGAGAGTAGTGTCGTGGTAGTGAACTCACGCGCCTCGAAATCACCTCCTGCGTTGCGATGTTATCCTGGTGTCTCACTGAATTTAATTTATTTTAATTTTTGCAAATTTAAATTAAATAACAACTTGTTACGGATATTGGGCACGTCTGCGCCGTGTGGCGGTCCGGGGGGAAGAGGAGTACTACACACTACTTACACAAGTTATTATGTCTTGTGACTGGGACTGTGGCAGCAACTTTTTTTGTTTTTATGATTTTAAAAGTGCCTGTAGTGATCTTTAAATGCTTTAAGGTTTTTTTTCTCCTTTTCTTATATGGCAACACCCAAACAAGAATGAGCATGTTACCCTATTATTGATGTAGGTATTCAAACTTCTTGCATAGTTTACAACTTTCCATCCGTTCGAGAAGAAACGATTTGTTTACTCACAATATTGAAGTTTGTTTCTCAAGTTGTTTGTTGCCATCAAACTTGGCACTACTTTTATTATGTTAGCTTTCATTTTGAATAGATAGATGTTTGGTGTGGTCATATTGCGACCGGTTATTTATTATTCGATTACACTGTTATGATATAATGGCAATTAATTGCCAGTAGAAAACACTGCAAAATGTTTAAATTACGTTGGTTTTAAAAATGAGTATTAATGTTTGTGATGGCCGAGAGGTTAAGCGCCCGCTTCTAATGCATGAGATATTGTTTTTTAAATCTGAGCAAGTACCAATGTGACTTTTTTAACTTATATGTATTTCCTAAAGTTTATTTTAGACATCACAGACACCGGTAAAAAAAAACATCGTGAAGAAACCTGGGCTTGTAATTGCCTGAAATCGCCAACCCTTCTTGAGCAAGCGTGATCAATGCTCCTGCTGAGATGCATCTCTGAATGAGAAGAGGTATTTGCCCAGCAGTGGAACAGTTATAGGCTGGTATTATTGTTAAAGAAGTTCTACAGGAGCAATGTTCTCATTTACAGAGAAAAGAACTTATGTCACAGTACAAGTTTGACACTCCGCTCCGCTCCGCCCAGAACGGGGGAAGTTATTTCATGATTTCCCATCCGCCAAAAAAACCTGTGTTTATTAGTTTCGAAACCTTCAAAATTATTTAAATACTAACTGGCGCCCGCGGTTTAGCCAAAAAAATATCCTATGTGTTATTCCAGACTATAAATTATCTCTGTGCCAAATTTCATCAAGATCCGTTCAGCTGTTTTGACGTGAAAGAGTTACAAACATCCATACATCCACACAAACATTTGCATTTTTAAGTAGGATAATAACTGTTAAAAGGAGAACTAACTTATCTATTTAAGGTACCCGTTACGTGAGAAAGCATTTATGTGATGTATATGTTAATATTGTATGAAAGTTCTCAGGTAGATGAAGCCGTATTTCTAAGCTACACTATAGACTGAAAGTTTCAGTTTTGTTCTATCTACCTAGTTTGCAAAGGTTGTTACGAAGATCTTGTTATTGGAGAACGGAATACCGGGTTGAAGTTTGTGTTTTTGTTTTTCAGAATTGTATTGGTAAGTACTGTAGAGGTTTAATATCATTGATCAAACCTTCAACAGTGCTGGCTGGTTTGCAAAGACTTTCGAATACTCAGATTTTTAAATGGAAAATTAATAAAAAACGAACAGTATAGTTTTAGAAGTATGTGACATGTATTAGTGAAATATAAACTAAAAATAAATGAGTCTTTTAATAACGAATATCCTCCAACTGCCCTTAGTACACTAGTTTGCTTTGATTGCGATATTCCTATCGATATAAAATAAGTTCTTATGCCGTTTTGATAAAAAAACTTGGTGATTTATCATAATAATATCAAATAGGTATGTTTATTTTTTTTTCATAATAGGTATGTTTAGGAGAACCTATACAAACATTACCATTAGATTATATGTATATTATATTTCTCTTATAACGCACACCCGCAGACAAAATAACAAACACCAAAAAAAAGAAAAGCAAAACCATAAACAACGTACAATAGTGTTGTCCATTCTCAGTTGATGACGTTTCATTTCGTTTCCCGCCACAATCCATAGACTCGTTGAGGTCTCCACACACTGCAATCACAAGATAAAAAATATACAAAAGGATTTTTTTGCACAAAATGGCGCAGGAAGGCCGCAGGCTTATCTCGATTTATTTTTTTCCTTTTTCTGAGATACGCTGTAAATAGCGCCCTTGTTTGCTTATCAAAATTGGAAGACATGAATATGTGAATATACATGCATGTCACGCATGGTTAAAGTAGATAGATAGATAGAATATTCTTTATTATGTACATACACCATACAAATAACAAGAATTACATTAAACAACTTATAAATAGGGTGACACAATGGGCGGTCTTATCGCTAAAAGCGATCTTTTCAAGACAACCTTTGGATGGATTTAAAGGAGGAGAAACAGTGCTGTAGGTAGTCTGTGGTGTAACATTTTCAAAATTAATAGCTACATTTAAAAAAAAATCAAATACTTATGTATAAATACATCCTTATCCTTACTAATATTATAAAAGCGAAAGTGAGTTTGTTTGTTTGTTTGTTACCTCTTCACGCTTTAAGGGCTAAACCGATTTTGATGAATTTTGGCACAGAGATAGTTGGGAACCAGGAGACGGACATAGGCTATATTTTTTTAAAAAGAGTGGGGTATGAGGGAGAAAGAGGGAAAAAACGGGAAAACTTAGCGTTGCTATTACAAATCAATAAGGCGCTACCGAATTTAACGCGAGCGAAGCCGCGGGCAAAAGCTAGTATAATATACATTTACAATAATAATCATCAAGAGCAAAGAAGTATTTAATATTTTGTTTAAGGAGAGAGGTAGTGCTTTTTGACCAGAATTTTAAAAGTGGACAGAGTTTGAGCGCTCCTTAGTAGTATGTAGTAAGTAGGTATTTTTATACCTAATATTGTTCTTAAAATTCAAAACAACAAATCTCAAAATGAACAAAATCTACGGGATGTAGATTGCTGAGTTTCGAAGTGAAATTAACTTATTAAATGGCAACTATTTGTTATATGTTTTTTAACATTATCGCTGGCTAGGAATTGCTCCTGTATCGTGGGTGCATTTACAAAAAAACATAGACAAACAGCCAGACCAGAACCCAGAAAAACTACCTGTAGGCGATACAAATATTTGTTTCATGTAGGGATCGAACAAGAACGCATTGCGCAGCGACCAATCGATCAACCAGTGCGCCGACCGTGTCGCCTATTGATTCACTCCTTCTCTTAGAGATGACACTGATGTCTGAGCTGAGCTGTGTGAATTTTTTAGACTGATTAATTATTTTATTGTTTGTTAATAACAACCTGTAATTTACTGCCCGACATCACACAAATATGACTTTTCTAAAGCCGGAAATCATAATTAATTACTAAAAAAACCGTAATGGACACATCAAATAAAGCTAAAATTCCAAATATGAAGTTAACATTCAACAGAACAACAATAAAAAAACTAGTTTTTAGGCACACGGAAATATGAAATGTTCTAGCAATCCCGATTATTCCAGTCCAATGGAAAGGCGCCTTAACAACCCTTTTTGCGGGACAATTTTACGACGACGCGCGACGTTCGCAGATAAGCTGGGACATCACTATTCCGCCATATTTGGGACGTAAACTTGTGTTTACACTACTCTATGTTTTTATTCTGTGTGGACGTTTCTTTACAAGTATGATCTGTTTTTATTATAACTGTAGGTATTATTTTATGTTTTATAAAAATAAATGCAAAGCTCTCAAAGGCGTTACGAGAAAAGGTGGTTTACCTAAAAAAACTTTTATTACACAAAACAGAAGAATGTTATCAAATAAAGATGTCAACTGAGAACTTGGACCGGAACTTAATTATATTTTTTCTCAAAACGCATCTATATTAAACAACCGCATGTACGGACAGCACAAACTAAATAATTCCAGATTTCAGCTCCAGTGATCTAAAGATGCGTATTCGTACGTGTGGTCTACGTAAAATACGACAATTCATTAGTTAAAATAAACGGCCTCCCCTAACAAACAAAAGTGTTTTTAGCTATAATCCTAAATATAACGATACCAGAAGTATCAATTAACGTAAGGGACATTTTGTCGAAAATGAGTAATAATATTACAGCATTATTATTCTCTTAATATAAAGTTGTTTTTTCTTTGCTAGCATTAATTTACTGCAAGGTATAAAAAAACTTTGAATATAACACTATGTGGTAATGTAGATAATAAAACTGGATGATATAACATTTTCACAACAAAAAAACCTCAGTATATTCCATTTCCACTGCAAATCAAGTTATCCTGGGCGTAGTCCGCACGTAATTTAGTGGAGTACAGACAACATACGATTTATAGGCATAAGTTTAATCTGATGATCGGTCCGAGTGAGCGGTGGAATACTAAATTCAAAATAGATATCTTTTTTATAAACGTGTGTGCGGTATATTCGTCTGGTTTCGTGGAAAATCGAATTGAGATTGCTATACTTTTGAATAACGGTTTGAATTCATTTTTAGGGGTTCGTACTTCAAAAGAAAAAGAACAGAACCTTTGTAGAATTACCTTGTTGACCGTGGGTCAGTCTGTCTGTTATGACCCTTTATTTTCGCCGGCCGTGTTTGCGGGTTGTTCGACAGAGACACCTCGGCCACGGAACATAACGGGCAAAAGAAGGAACATGGGTGGGTTTTAATCCGTTCCGCCCAAAGGGGGGAGGAAGTTATTTGATGATTTCCCATCCGCAAAAAAATACCCTTTGTCTCGAGAACGTGTGAAGGTATCGAGTTGAAATTAAAACCATACACGCAAGTCTATGGTCCTTTGTAAATCAACCCTCTAAGTCTATGCAGTCAAAAGATATGGCCGTTTATGTCGCAATTTTGTGCAGAACCCTCAGTGCTAGCCGGTGTTTCTTTTAAACATAATAGTTGTTTGTGGACTAAACGAGTACCTTTCCAACGTTATTGATGTGGACAACAACTACTTTTTATAACATTGCGTTACTTTATAAAAAGACAACCAGTCCCACCAATTGGCACCGTATTACCCAGAGTAAACTGGGTTGTGTAGGTCACATAGGCAGTCGCTTAAATACATGTTCCAGTTAAAATACTGGTATTCAGCTGCATCGATTAGACTGATAAAGCCAACCCCAATAAAGTTAGATAGATAAATAAATCATTTATTTGATGCAACAACAAAAGACACAATACAGGAATCAACACAAGATAGAAGTTAGGTTAACTCACAAACAATTAGACACATCACATACATTTATAACAGTCGTAAATTAGGAAAAAGCTAGACTGACAATGATGATTTCATTGTAAAATACATAACTCATATTTGGAGTGGTGGCCATCAATTAGTTATAGATCCCTGGTGCATATGTACCTATGTTAATTGAAAACTGTGGCAACACATCAAGCTTGTACCAACTAGACAACAGTAAGACCGCTCACCACATCACAGGACACAATCAGAAAAGATTAAACTGCTAATATTTTATAACCCAACAATGTTAATAGTGATAGAAGACGAGATTCGAGAATTAAAAAGGCCAATAAAACGAAAGAGGCTCCATCAATAAAATTCGTATCTTGCAGGAATTCTGAAATAAACTGTGGATTTGTGTATTTTAAAAAGAGGTTGATGAAAGAATTTCTATTTATACACAAAATATATCAAAGCTCAAAATACTATGTTCAGTTCAAAAACCATTTATCACAAGGTTTTCCTATTAAGAAAAGTTTCTGATTTTTCCAATAGGTATTTGCACATATCACAAAGATCGCCATAAAGAATTTTCGTGATACATGCACTACCCGTAAATACATTACACTTAATTCCTACAAGACGAAAACCAAACATATTATGCGTCACCAAAATTCCCCATTCAAGGTTCACAATATGACATATGAAGCTTTTTATTGACCGCATTTCTTTGAATAAAACATAATGTTATGAGAAACAACTAGATAGTAGCTTTGACAGGTGATATCTCGTTTATTAAGAAAGTTTTGGGAGCGTGAGATATTGGCCAGTTACCAGGCTGGCAGAGAACGTAGGAAGTTATGTAACATTATTGGTGTGAGAATATCGCCCAAACGTGGTTATTTCGGAGAATTGGCTTTAAAGCGATTTATTTGGCTGTAAATCTACAATCTACATTTCCTTTTCCGAAGTTAGAAAAGCCGAAGAGTTTTTAAGCGCTTTCGAAAAAATTCTATCACTATCGACATAATCTTCCTTGCATTTTCCTATCTATGTTGATTTCGGCAATCAGTCTTTATAGATGCAGTTGAATGCCTGTATTTTACATGGAAAGACAAAATCGAGGTACCTAATACGAAACCACCTGGCTTAGAAATATGGCAACATAGTTAGTTACCTAAAATGAATATAAGAAATAAAATTATTTTAACATATTAGCAATAGATCTGTGTTAAACAGAGATAGTTAGCAAGCGATATAGGTATAAAAATAAAATCGGTTTACAAATCTAAATGCTGATATCTCAAAAAGAAAACTTGGTACAAAAAGACACAAAGGGCAGAAGAAGGAACGTGGTTGGGTTTTAGGCAGTAAAAGTTCGCTCCGCCCAGAGCGGGGGAAGTTATTTGATGATGTCAAATCCGAAAAAAGGGGTAATGTCCTTTATGACTAAATAGTACAATACTTATACAAGTACTGTAGGAAGAACATGGTTTGTTACAGACATAAGTGAACTGTGACAGTAAGGTAATTCCAAAATATTTTTTAACTAGCAACATTTAAATAAGCGTCAACCCGTAAATAAAGCTGCGTTCATATGAGAGCAAAAAGCACAGGCGATAGCCAATTTTCATTAGATGAGCCAGCCCCGCTGAAAGCCATTGTCGCCGTACGAGGTAGGCATTTCCCCCGGGCGTTACTCGCGACGTATTTCTGCCGTAATATCAAACAGTAATACCACAAAAATCGTACTATGTTAATTCACTGACTTCTCACTTTTAAATCGAAACGGTTTGTTTAAAAAAAGCAACGGAGGATGGATTTGTGGCCAGGTGATAACAATGGGCTCGCCCCCTACCTTTTTTTTGCGGATGGAAAATCATCAAATATCTTCCCCCACTCAGTGCGGAGCGGGGGGGGAGTGTCAGTCTGGTACTGACTTAAACCCACCCATGTTCCTTCTATTGCCCTTTACGTTCCGGGGCCGCGGTATCTCTTTCGAACAACCCGCAACCCCGGCAGGCGGTGGCCCTGGCAGACCCCTCTGTCGCCCCTTACCTTACATGGGATTTAAAACTTAACGGGCGAAATATGGGTGTGCTATAAGCGAGGTATACCTCTGCTTAACCCTTCGGGAATTACCGGCGTGGAGTTATGTGAGGTTAACAGTTGCATCCAGCAACTGACGCCAACCCAACATCGTCAAGAAAAGGCTAGACAGATGTCTTATCCTTACCTTATTAGGCTCTGAATGTCAGCTATATGTACTTTATCATTGCGTTATTGCTTAAAAAGTACTACATAATTCATTAAGTTACATATTTGATGATTTTTATGACAGCTTTACCCACTCAGGGACAGTTTCTTTCTTATTTTTTTATTTATTTACCACCAATTATAACACGTTTTTTTACGGGTTGGGAATCATCAAATAACTTCCCCCGCTCTGGGCGGAGTGTCAGACTTTCAGTGTCTTAAACCCACCTACGTTTCTTCTGTTGTTTGCCCTTTATGTTCTGAAGCCGTGGTATCTCTTTCGAACAACCCGTAACCCCTGCAGGCGGTGGCCATGGCAGGACAACACGAACGCGCCGTCGACACGGCCTGTCATCACTAGACTAACTGACGGTGAGCTACCCATTGCTTACCATCCACAGACCCGCATCTACGGTAGCACCTTTAAAGATACATCAAATAAGAGGCATCGTATTGGGTCTATCTTTAATGGATAATCTTGATCTTTATTAATGGTATGTTATTTGGTGTCTTATAGCAATAAGTCACCAAATCACACACCGTTAACACCTATCTTAATTACATGACAAAGCTTATGCAAAAGATCTAAATATATAAACATGATAAATAACAATTGAGGGAGGTGAACACCACTATAATATACAGTGCCCTTTGAAGAAATCTCGGCAGGTCTTGCCCAAACATGTCTTTCGATAACGTTATATTAATCGGCCGGGCGGCTCGCGACATAGGGGTAAACTTGAAGGTTAGTCCTAGACGCTGCCAGCTCTAACAGTGCGGGGCAGCGGCACGCCCCCACGCAGTCGTCCGGCGTGCGCAGCCGCAGCGCTACCAGCACCCCGGGTTGGTGCAGCAAACTTAGCAGTACCTACGCTCGCGACATACTTTACTAGCGCCAAATAGTGTCGTAGGTACTATGTCGATTTACTAGAGCACCAGTAAAAAAAGCCTTCTACCCACCGTTACGGCCCATCAGTGACAAGATATGATCAGATCGATGGTAACAGCATCCACTTAGTATTCTAATGACAATACTATTAAGCTCACCAACCTGCCCGATAACGCTCGCGATAATTGCCGTAGTTTGCACGAAAATTGTCTGATTTCACAGTTTCAGGGAGTGTACTTAGTGTTGGTAATGGACTATTGGCCGTTAGGGTTTCAGCTTTATGTAAACAAGTAGGTATGTATCGGTTGGAATTAAAAGGAGCATCGAATTTGAGAAAATTTTACCTTACCTTGATAGGACAACCCGCAACCCCGGGAGGTGGTGGCCCTGGCAGGCCCCTCTGCTTTGCTGACAATAGGACTATTGATGTCAACTGACACAATAGTCGACACAATAGTTTGACGGCACGGTTGGCGCAGTGGCTGAGGGAACGACTGCTGCGCTGCGTGTCGCGGGTTCGATTCCCGCACGGAACAAATATTTGTATGACCTGCAGATAGTTGTTTCGGGTCTGGCTGTTTGTGTATGTGAGTTTATATGTTTGTAAACGCACCCACGATACAGGAGAAAATCCTAGTGTGGGGCAACGTTTAAAAAAAAGAAACATAGCATTGCTTGAAAATGCCTCTCCTCTCTCCTCCTTTTTATATACCTGAAACACAGGTGGACGTATCGACCTCTTTGATCTTAGTTTTATTAACTAAGATCAAAGAGGTCGATACGTCACATTTGAATACCTCATATTGTCATTAGTTGCAATTGTTAAATTTATTTAATAACAGTTTATTTACAAGCATGAATTTGTACCATTACATGGGAAATAGTACTACTGTACTTACATGCACACTTTTAAAAATTATTCTTTCCTTTATTTATTTATATAAGTACCTACACATATTTTTAAATATTTCATAAATTTATTAAAATAAAAACATGAAAATAGGTTTCCACCGATACTACTTACTGGGGTTAGGGGCTCCAGAGACAGGAATCTCTTCACAATGCGGGCCGTATCGAATAGTACTGCCTTCTGAATCAGGCCCTTGATCCAACCACCTAAAAAGAACATCTTCGTCGAGGCTCTTAGTCGTAACGACAGTCGGCACAAAGATAAAAAAAAAAAAACTTATACCTCTTTATTTAAATTATAAAGGATAATAATTAAATTATCTGGCCCTTATCTACACATGACAAAACAAAACTATTATTATTATTTTTGGAATCGTCGTTCTCATACAGCCATCACGTTTGCTAAATTTCGCTAAATAATTTTAATATATTGATACGAATACTAGTATAGAACCAAACCTAATATTACGTAAAGCCCTTTATAAATCTATCAAGCTGTGTATCCCAACCTTAAGATTAATAGCAAAATCGAAACTGTATCATCTTCATAAATTCTTAACTCCTAGTACATAGACAGTACTTTGTAATAAATCACACGACTGACAAATTGTTTTAGTTGGATATGAACCCACTTTGTTCAACAGTATCAGTTATTAGGGCACGACCCATTATTAGTTACGATCATATCTGTCTAGGCCGAAAGTTAGGCGCTATAATTCATATCCTGATTACGTAGATCTGGCGACAAAATCTCACTCCATACTCGTTCATATATTATCACGTTGTAAAAACTTTGCATTTAAAAACACTTTTTTGAACCCATTTATCTTATGGTAACTGCCATATATCCAAGATATTTTCACACCATAAACCACATGGATAGTGTAAGCTGAACTGTTAATTTTCAAGCGAGACTTTCCATCAATTAAAGGTAAAGGATTATAAAACGAACACACGTATTTTACATCTTTTTTCAAAAGGTATTTTCTTCGTATGGTTTCCTATAGTACCTACTTCCTGAACGCAGGATAAGAAGCTTTCCTTCACTTTAAAGGAAATATGGGAAAGGAATTTTATATATTTAAGAATAAATATATAATTTTATACATCAAAAGGGTTCAACCCTTGGGATGTATAAAATTATATATTTATTCTATGGTTACTGCCTTATCCAAGATATTATCACACCATAAACCACATGGATAGTGTAAACTGAACTGTTAATTTTCAAGCGAGACTTTCCATCAATTACCAAAGGTAAAGGATTATAAAACGAACACACGCATTTTACATCTTTTTTCAAAAGGTTTTTTCTTCGTATGGTTTCCTGTAGTACTTCCTGAACGCAAGATAAGAAGCTTTCCTTCACTTTAAAGGAAATATGGGAAAGGAATTTTATATATTTCCTTTCAAATTCCGGATTAGTGCCTCGGCACACTCAGCAGGATGTGTGAGTACAATGGTAGGGGAGCGAGGTAAAAATGTAAATTGTTCCTCGCATTTGAAAACGCGGCCGACGTTGCTCTTATGCATATTTTACATAGTAATATCATATCATGTGTCGATAAGCAAATTTGCATGTGTTAACGTTAGAGGGGAGATCTTTATCCTTATGGGAGCCTGGTAGAATTTTTAAAGGAACGTTGAAATAACAAAAGTTGTCTCGTTAAGCGGTTTAAACGCCCTTTCATATTAAAGGTGATGGGGGTGGTTTAAATTATAATAGCTTTAAGGAATCGTTCTCGTTTAAGTTGATGGCGCTCATGAATTGATAATGTTTAACCAAAAATAAATGACGTTGTTAAGAAACGTCTTTCATGAAGTTAATGACAAAAAAAACAGTTGTTTGAGTTCTACCTTTTCATTTATTAATTGGGAAAATATGTATTTTGAAAACTTTAAATTTTGTTTACTCTCAAATATGTCATTTAACTTTTGCTTTCATAATTGCCAATAATATTTCAGTTTCAGCGTAATTTTTAAAGTACTCCGTTAAGTTTCGTGTAAACATAATTATACTTTTTTTTTTTTTTTCGGGTGGGTAATCATCCAATGACTTCCCCCGCTCTGGGCGGAGCGGGGGGGCATGTCAGACTTGTACTGACTAAAACCCACCCATGTTCCTTCTATTGCCCTTTACGTTCCGAGGCCGCGGTATCTCTTTCGAACAACCCGCAACCCCGGCAGGCGGAGGCTCTGGCAAGCCCCTCTGCTTTGCTGACTCTCTTTGAGGCGCGCGTGAAACACGAACGCGCCGTCGACACGGCCTGTCGTCATTAGACGGACAGACGGTGAGCTACCCATTGCTCACCGTGCACAGGCCCGCATCTACGGTGGCCGGAAGTCGTCTCGCGGCACCCGGCGCCCTGGGCGTCTCCCGCGGCGGCTGGGTTGGCCTGATGTTCTCTCCCTCAAACGCCCGGCCACCTCCTTTGGTAGCATTACTGCTTCGCAGAAGGTGGTGACCGCTTCCCATTCCCTCTCGCTCCGGACCATGGCCTGGACCAGGGCCGGACGCGAGAGATCGCCGCCGCCGATCGCCTCCACGAGGGCACGGCGGTGCTCCGCCCAAGCTGGGCAGACCGCCACTGTGTGCTCCACCGTGTCCTCCGGGCGATCGTCACAATGGTGACACCCGGGCGTTTCCTCCCGCCCGATTATGTGCAGGAACCTCCCGAAACTTCCGTGTCCGGTGAGGACCTGCGTCAGGCGGTAGGTGAGGACGCCATGACGCCTCTCCAGCCACTCCTCAAAGAGGGGACTTACCGCCGCTATTGTGGCGTGCCCTAACATAATTATACTTCAACTATAAATAACGTATGACGTCCCAATGTGTCCCTCACAATATTGTTTTAGTTTTAAATACGCTTTCTCCCAAATACTGATCTTCTGTCAAATCATGCCCTAGATAAGTTTAAATATTTTAGGCATACTGTCTATCCCAATATTTAAGTTCTAAGAAAAGTTATAAATGGTACACATTTCTCATTTTAATTGCCACTTTGAGTGCTATTAGTTTTGATGAAAGTCTTCCCTTAAGATCACGTAAATTAACGTTGAAAGTATAATGGCTGCGATTTTTGTGAGCCTGAAAAAATATGTTGGCGGCGTAGTTTCTAGTTAGCAAAATTCTAATTTTCTCAGTAAAATATTCGATACCACAAAAGTAATTTGGTATAAAATTCATTAAAATTATGAGTTTTTGCAAACAAAATCGACCTTAACATGGTTGGGAAAATTCTAGGCTCACAGAAAAAGACACTAATTCCCGTTTTCACTAGCACCTAAATGAATTCGCATGCTTAAAAGCGTTTTCAACGATCTGTGCGGCGAATGACTTTGTTGAAGTCGGTTCTTAGTTATAGTGAGTAAGGGAGGAGCTCGTGGCTAAATAATAGCAGCCGCTCGGGTCGATCTTTAGGTTAAGCCGCGCTTGCCTAGGTAAGTCTGTGGATGGGTGACCACCCGTTACATACCGAGTTTCCTCCGTGCCTCGGAAAGCACGTTAAGCCGTTGGTCCCGGCTGTCATTTATAGATCTTTGACAGTCGTTACAGGTAGTCAGAGTCCCGAAAGTCCGACAACCAGTCTTACCAAGGGGTATCGTATTACCCAGTACTAACTGGGTTGTGGAGGTCAGATAGGCAGTCGCTCCATGTAAAATACTGATATTCAGCTGCATCCGGTTAAACTGGAAGCCAACCCCAACATAGTTGGGAAAAGGCTAGGCAGATGATGGTTCTTAGTTATAGTGTATATAATATCTCTTATTTTTTATCGAGTATTCATTTTCCATTGTTACTAAAAGATTAGCAGATCATCTATAAATACATAGAGAAAAAATATGTATTATAGACGATAACTCATAAACTACCTAAGCAATATAAATAATGGGACAACATGAGAAGCGACAGCTGTCTAATAAAAAAGAATCATCAAAATCGGTTCACCCAGTCAAAAGTTATGAGGTAACAATCATAAAAAAAAACATACAGTCGAATTGACAACCTCCTCCTATTTTTGAAGTCGGTTAAAAATAGTTCATAGCTGCATCTGGTTAGACTGGAAGGCGACCAGGCAAAAGGCTAGACAGATGGCAATATCATCTTGTTCTGAATAGTTACAGTACTGATAGCAACATCTGTGTGACTCGTCTCTTAGTTATTATTTTATTTTTGCAATCTTTTTTTATTTGTTTTTTTACTCTTGTATAGATTCTTTTCTACCAATTCGTTGTGAATGAGTGGACATGGTTGGCCTTGTAGATTCTTAGACGCTTGTTTTGTTAAGGTATTATTTTATTTTACTTTTTGTAAAGTAAGCAATGACTTATTGTCGGGCCTACGCTGTTCTCTCATACTAAAGTGCTAACGCTGTAACAACAACATTGTAAAACTAAATGATTTTAAAAGAGTAACCATGGAGTTTCTTGCCGGTTCTTCTCGATAGGAAACGATCAACCCGAACCGTGCATCTTTTCTCGACATTTTATAAGTGCCCATGTAGGCCTATGCAAAATAAAAATATTTTGATTTGATCTTCAGCAACAACTAGGTATTTACGTAGTTATCGCTTTTAGCGATAAGACCTCCCACTGTGTCACCCTATTTATAAGTTGTTTAATGTTATTCTTGTTATTTGTATGTGTACATAATAAAGAATATTCTATCTATCTATCTAAAACTGGCATAAAATGCAAAAACATAAGATGGCGGACATAGCATGCGATATTGTCAGTATTATTTAAAGTTTCTGTATCCAAGACTTACCTAAACTCATCTTCTAAACGTAAACAACCCCTAACAGAATCACTTTCCATAAATAAGCAGTTATTTGTGACCCTACGTCAGTAATAATACAGGTGAATGTGACCAATCCACTGATGTAGGTAATCCCTTAGTCGTCTTGTGTCACAGTCGGTAGGGTCCGGGCATGGCTATTTTTAAATTGGGGACGACATGGATTCGTACCGACGGACCGTACGTCCGTAATGGTGAGATTTTCGCTGCCCTTTCTTTACCTGTTGAGGTCAGCCTTTCCACTTTTGATTCACCATTATATAAACATTGTCAGCACTTTGAAAGACTGCATTTTGTTTAAGATGTTGTTGAAAGTGCTTCTTTTAAAATTCAGTTTGAATAAAGAGACAAGCACCGGTAAGAAGTTAAACGGTTACTCGTCTTAAAACTATGAATCTACACAATGAGAGTCAATCCTTAAGTATGAGAAGACTGTGGCGGCAGAGGGAATGAGAAGCAGTCACCACCTGTGAAGCAGTTATGCTAGCGAAGGAGGTGGCTGGACATTTGAAAGCCAAAACTTCGAACCGGGAGTCGCTCCGGGCGTCGGTAGCCACACGAGTACCGGCCTGTGGACGGAGAGCAATGGATAGCTCACCGTCTGTTCGTCTAGTGACGACAGACCGTTTCAACGGCGCGTTCTTGTTTCACGCCAGGGTTTCAAAAGAGATATTGCGTCCCCGAAACACAAAGGGCAAAAAAATTAACATGGATGAGTTTAAGTCCGTACAAGTCTCTCACTGCCTTGCACTCGCCTACTTACCTTGCACTTGCCTAGAGTGGAAAAAACCATGAGTGGATTTCCATAAAAAAAATGTTTTGTTATGTTGGGCTAACTTTAAATTAAATGTTATTCATACAATACCCATATCTTTTATCATTAATTTTGCATTAAAGAAGCGAAGCGATCAAAATAACTTTATCTACGTATGAATACAAAAGTAATTTATCTTCTGTAAAGTGGGAATATTGATGTATTAACTTTATAAGATGGTAATCTATCTACTTATTTTGTATACTAACTTTGGCCAGCAGCTTCGCTCTTGTTAATTTAGAATATTGTAAGCAAATCGGGTTGTTTCGAAAGACGTGTGGGACCTTCTAGTATCGTAAGAACGTTATTGTTGTTTTCTTCGGGAACAGTATTTTTATAAAGGATTATAAGTACCCTGTCCGTTTCTCTATCACTCTGTGTCATTCTGAAATTTTGCATATGCATAGTCAATAAAAGGACTATGCATATGCAAAATTTCAGAATGATCGGTTCAGTGGTTTAGGCGTGAAAAGGTAACAAACAAACTTACAGTCTCTATTATATCATAAATAGCTGCACTCTGCAGTTCCACCCACGTAGACCGGAACAAACAGCAATTTGTACTTAACCATTGTTTTTTCTTATTAGAATAGTATGTCATTAAATTAAATGACGGACAATAATGTGTTTTATGTCGTTACGTTATTCGACTCAATGATATTTCATAAGTAAATACCTACATCTCAACCTTACTATCAAGATATTAGTTATCAAAACGAAATGAATATACTCAAAGCAAATCTACATAATATGAAGATATTGATAAACCAACGCTTGTTAAAAGCAAGTGCTTGTTTTGGAATGCGTACTTTGTGAATACTAATGAGTTTATCTATATATGAAGATAACGTTCGCTTTTAATAAAGTATCATTTGAAAGCTCTCTAGTTAGTATCTGTTGAACAAAATAAAAGCATTTATTATGAGACCGAAATCAAAAGAAGCCTATTTGTTAATCAAGAGTTTAAGCTAGCTTGGTAACAGTTTCATCTAAATTCGTTAAGCCGTTTGCGTGAAGGAGTAACAAAAATACAGAGACACATACAAACTTTCGCCTTTATAATTTTACTAGCTTTTGCCCGCGGCTTTCCTCGCGTTAAATTCGGGGTAAAACAGTTCCACTCTCTTGATTTGCAGTTACCTGCTACCTGTAGTTTTTGCCCTTGCGCCTTATTTATTGTAATAGCAAAGCTAAGTTTTCCCTTTTCTTTCCTCCTTCTCCCTGATTTATCACTTTAAAAAAAAATTGTCTATGTCCGTCTCCAGTGTCCCAACTATCTCTGAACGAAAATTCTGCAAAATCGGTTTAGCCACTTAGGAGTCAAGACGTAACAAACATACAAACAAACTCACTTACGCTTTAATAATATAAGTAAGGATAGTGTGTTTAATCCACATAGTAACGGATATAAAAAGCAAGATTAACCAGACTACTTTCGTATCAATTCCCTCAGGAAAACTTCTCTAAAGAATAAATCGCAATCCAAACTTCAAACACGAAAAAAGTAAAAAAAAAAACATACTAAAACGATGTAAGAGCCGGCAACGAGCCTTTAGTCGATTTTCCGCGACTCTTAACGCCGAAACGGCCGTCGAGCATAAAATTAAGCGCGCAAATATAACAACATATAGCAAGCATGGCTCGAGCGTTTACGAGCCGCTGCGTGGACGCCTCTTCAATTAGTGCACTAGACGGAAAATTAGCTCTCGTCACCTAAATGCACACCTGTGACGCTTCTGCGCAACTAACCGAAATAAACAACCTTATACATTACGAAGTAAACAGTGGCTCGGAAGTCCGACGAGTCTTACCAAGGAGTATCGTATGAGCCAGTTATGAACTGAGTTGTGAGTTGTGGAGGTCAGATAGGCAGTCGTTCTATGTCGAATAGTAGTATTCAGCTGAATCTAGTAAGTCTGGAATCTGACCTAAACATAGGAAAAGGCTAAGCAGATTATGATGGTGATGATGTTACAAACTAAGAGTCAATTACATTAATGCAGCTGAACGCGTTATGCGTTGCGGAAGAATGAAGAAAATGCCGTGAGGAAAGTTTTGAGTAACAATGTGGATGGCTTTAAGAGTAGCGGAAGACAATAGAAACGATGTATGGACTGTGTTAAAGATAACATGGTTGCAAATGAGGTGTCTGTTGAGATCAAGGGTAATAGAGATGTATGGAAGAAGAAGACATGCTGCGACGACATCGAATAAAGAGGGATAAGAGCAAGAGAATGATGAATCAGAATGCGTGAAGCACATGTGAACTGGGTTGTGGAAATATTAGCTGTGGCTCTTGAGCATAGTTTATACTGACAGCCTTTGAGCAATGTTGATTGGAAATTCGTCCTTAGCAAAAAAAAAGCCAAAAGGGTACATTGGATGGGTATAACAGTTCCCTCATAAAAGCACATTTTCTCGATTTTTGTCAGCCAATGCTTTAATTTGATACCCATACCATGTTTATGCATAAAAAAAATGTCCAGTCCGCCATCTCTGGTTGTACTCAGTACGCCATATAAGAATGATGGCTCTTAGCTACACGTGCATTGTTATCAAACTAAAAAACTAAACATGTATACAAAATTGCAGCTCAATCAGTAATCTGAAAGAGGGTCAACAACAACTTAATTTCAGGGTTGCGTACCTTAAAAGGTAAAAAAGGAAACCTTATTGAATCACTTTGTTGTCCATCTGTATTTTTGTCTGTCAAGACAGTTTATCTCGGGAACGCATGAAGGTATCGAGTTGATCAAAACCATACACTCAAGTCTGTAGTCCCTTGGAGTTGTGGTAAAATCAACCCTCTAAATCTACGC
The DNA here is from genome assembly GCA_905475445.1 of Ochropleura plecta. Lineage (NCBI taxonomy): Eukaryota > Metazoa > Arthropoda > Insecta > Lepidoptera > Noctuidae > Ochropleura > Ochropleura plecta. The sequence goes on along the minus strand of FR997744.1, from coordinate 3,480,709 downwards.
AGTCAAAAGACATAGCCGTTTATGCCGGAAATTTTCTTGGTTTTTATTTTACATAGTTAGTTAGGTAACGCTTAATAAATGTTTGTTAGAAATAGGCACACACTTCCGACAAACATCTGGCGTTGAACCTTGGAAAAAATTAAGGAGCCGCCTAACTTGTACGTTAATTACGTTACGTAAGATGTTACTTTTTCTTTCTTAGGTAATGTAATTAACACTTACAGGGATTTCTCTGAGACTCATCAAAATGAATTGTTCTCATAAGCAGATAGTAGGAAGATACTATGAGAAGATTGGTGTACTTAAGGCAACCAATCAACCTTTAAGATATAATTTGTAGGAAATTTTACTGATTCTGATTTTAAACCAACTTCTGCAAAAAGGAGGTTATCAATTCAACTCTTTTTTTTTGTATGTTTGTCACGCGATTTTTCCGTATATTTTGGGATAAAGGGTATTATACTGTCGGTGCCATATCAATTCTAGGTACTTATTATATTGCTTAACGGTTTAATTATGATTTGCTTTACATTAAGTAAAAAAAACATTTTAGGCCAATACAACATTTGGTGTGAGCTTCGAGCTGCGCCCCGCGTTTCAAGCGCCTAGACCGGAATAAATTAAGCTTATGTATTTATAACCTTTTATCGACAGAAAATAAATATTCGATAAGAATCTGTTTGAGATACCTTCATACCAAAACATAAGTTAAAAATAACTTTACTTCAGGAAGTCAGTACTTTTAACCACCAACTTCGACCAACCAAACACCGATTAAAGTTATTGTCCACTTTTTACTGCTGTTTTTGCATCAGTTATTCAAAAACATAAGTCAATATCCTGTTTTAAATTAAACACGAACAAATATTCTTGCCACAAAAACACCTTATAATTTTATTCAAATGTTCTTTCTCCTAGTGAGAGAAAAAGATCTACAGCATCCATTCTTCATCTCTCGAGGTACCAGGATCTCAGCACTTCTGAGGAGGTTCATCAATCACGCGTCAGATCAGACACGGATCGTTGAGCGGCGTACAGTATACATATAAATTGTCTCAGTTACATACACAAATAGTAAAGGAGTTGAGTTATATTATGGGCTCAAATGTTTAAAACAAACGATTTCATTTTGTTTCTTGATGTATGAAGAAAGCGTGAATGTGATAAATCTCTTATTTATCACATTCACGCTTTCAAGTGAAAAACTTCACAGACGTGAGAATATTCAAATCGAAAGCATGCTTTTAATAATAACTTTACAAACACGAAAGAAGTCAAATAAAAATGTAACTACCAACCAACCGGCTATCGTAATAAACGAACTTTCAACACACTTCATTGATCATTTTATAGTAAACTTGCTGTGACCAGCGGTTTCACTCACTGCTCAGGTGCGCACCCTTCTGAAACGGCCACCCTTATCACATGAAAAATAGATTACGACCGATTCTCAAACCTAACGAATATAAAATTTCACATAAATAGGTCAAGTAAGATTTAAAAGAATCGTAACCGCGGTATCTAGGCAACGCAGTGTTAACGCTTACCTTTTACGAACGCTTTATCAGGGCCTTACACGAAGGTACCAAACTGCTTCATTTCCTTAAAAAGTCCATCCAAACTCATTAAAACCACCATAAGACATCAACCTGTAGTACCCCCATGCTCTCCTGGTACAAAAACACAGGTAAATGATGTGCGTGCTCATACATATTCAGCGGCATCACACTCACTTACCCACGCCTCGCCAAACGCCGCCATCTTACCTTTTATCTTGTTTATTTTCACGTATTTCTGATATCATATACTTGTGTTTTATTAAAATGTATGTTGTGGGTGCTTTTAAATATGCGATCGTAGATAAAAGAAAGGTTATAAAAGGATGAAGAGATTATTTAATGATAACCATTTAAAAAGGATCATTTTTAGGGTTCCGTACCTCACAAAGAGGAGCTCGTGGCTAAATAATAGCAGCCGCTCGGATCGATTTTTAGGTTAAGCCTCGCTTGCCTAGGTTGGTCTGTGGATGGGTGATCACCCGTTACATACCGAGTTTCCTCCGTGCCTCGGAAAGCACCTTAAGCCGTTGGTCCCGGCTGTCATTTGTAGATCTTGGACAGTCGTTACAGGTAGTCAGTGTTCCAAAAGTCTGACAACCAGTCTTACCAAGGGGTATCGTATTACCCAGTATTAACTGGTTGTGGAGGTCAGATAGGCAGTCGCTCCATGTAAAATACTGATATTCAGCTGCATCCGTTTAGACTGGAAGCCGACCCCAACATAGTTGGGAAAAGGCTAGGCAGATGATGATGTACCTCACAAGGAAAAAACGGAACCGTCTGTTTGACTGTCTGTCTATATGTTATGGCGGTTTATGTTGCAAGTTTGAACGGATCAATCACCGTCCTAGAGAATGGACACAAATTAATTCAAGTGCGATTGATAAGAAAAAAAAACAATAATATAAAAACTCTTTGGCTTTTAACAAAAACAAAATGTTTTATTAGCGTTTACCTCTATTGATAGAATAGACACTAATATTTTATAGGCGAAAGTTTGTATGTGTCTGTTTGTTCGTCTTTCAAACTTAAAGGTCTGAACCGATTTGTAATTAAATATTAATATTAAAAATTTAAATTAAAAATAATCCTTACTAATGTTATAAAAGCGAAAGTGAGTTTGTTTGTTATCTCTTCACGCCTTAATGGCTAAACCGATTTTGATGAATTTTGGTACAGAGATAGTTGGGACCCAGAAGACGGAAATAGGCTAATTTTTGTTTAAAAAAGTGGGATATGAGGGAGAAAGGGAAGAAAAGGGAAACCTTAGCTTTGGTATTACAAATCAATAAGGCGCAAGGGCAAAAACTGCAGGTAGCAGCTTAACGCGAGCGAAGCCGCGGGCAACAGGTAGTAATTTATAAAGTTTGGTATGTAGATAGCTCATACCCATATAACTAACACATATATGTATATCTTTACGCGCGTGAATCCGCGGGGCGCAGCTTGTCAGATATAGTTTATCATAAAAGTCTCTATTAAAACATTGTTTTGATTTCATTGCTTTTTTTCAGCATAGCTATAGAGCTACACTGAGACTAAACACACGTCAGTCTCAATTTTTAAGATAACACAATTTCAAATCAATCTCGTTGTGATAACACTTCCTAATTTCAATATTCGCCCCCTAAGCACACACAAAACGAATCCTCTTAAAAGTGTTTTTATTTATTTTCGAGCACATTCTATCACAAAGGCGGCTGTATCGATTTCATATTACCCTGGTACAAAATAAGCTTTGCAGAATAAATCATGCAAGGAAATAACAATTTGTTAAAATGTAGGCGCCAACGGGAAATATTGCCCGGTCATCTTTCTCTCATAGCTATGTTTGTTTCTACTTTGTGTATTGGATATCGAGACTCCGAACAATTTAGAGTTTTATCGATTTTGAAGATACTTTTGGTTTCAAAGGAAAATTAATCAGTGAGGTTAGATTGGACTGAATTTAATATTTATCGATTGCAAGAGATTATTTTTGCTTTGAAAATTAATTTTGCGATGTCTTTGAAGATAGCTAAGCACGATGAATCATCTAAATTTTAGTCGGACTTGTTTGTAGTTATGATTATATATTAGTCGTTAGAAATGAGTAGGCTAAAAAGGTATTAAAAGGTATTGTTTGGTTGACACTTCCCGTGACCCAAGGGCTGGCTTTTACTTTGGCCAGAGGCTTAGCGTTGCCATACAACGTGGCAATGCGGCCAGTGTCTTGGGGACATTGCCAACTGACAGCGTTGAGGACGAATTTTTTGACGCTATTTTTTAATTTATTTATAAGTTAGGTAGTATGTTTAATAATTTTAGTTTAATTTAGTTTATTTATCTGTTAAAAGGTATTAAACAAAATAAACGTGAAATCAGCCTGTTATAAACAAGCTTTTATAATACAAATATGGCTGAAATAAAAACAAATAAATAACGGCGTGTTTAGAAAACGGGAAAATATCATAAAGTTTATTACGTATAATTTTATCAGACGGTCAAAACATCCTCATATAATAACGACAGCAGTGAACAAGTATTCAACTTACGATTTCATAAAGTTTCTGAATTCAATAACAGAGCAAACTGCTTGCACGACCAAACCTCAGCTGGCGACTTCAATTTGAATATAAAATAAATATATTGCTTCTCTTTGAAAACTCTACACTTTGCACATGGGTTGAGAATTTTATGCTTCACAATATCTAAGTTTGTGCAGACATCCGTCAGTAATTGTTAGTTTTCACAGATAATCAAGCGATTAAAAAATGCAGTAGATTACAGCCCAAAAAAACTAATTCATAAAAACACTACTAATAACCTTACCTTGCCTGTCCTTGGACTTGGCTATGGACTTTTTTCGTTTATAATAAACTAGCATTTGCCCGCGACTTCGGTCGCGTTAAATTCGGTAGCGCCTTATTGATTTGTAATAGCAACGCTAAGTTTTCCCGTTTCTTCCCTCTTTCTCCCTCATATCCCACTCTTTTTATAAAAATAGCCTATGTCCGTCTCCTGGTTCCCAACTATCTCTGTACCAAAATTCATCAAAATCGGTTTAGCCATTAAAGCGTGAAGAGGTAACAAACTCACTTTCGCTTTTATAATATTAGTAAGGATGTTTTCTTTTATTATATCGTTTTCTTAATTTTTGTACATATTTTTACATATTTCTTATTCAAAAATAAATAAAAGAAAAATATAAAATAATAAATGTTACAGTATATAGTTTTTAAAATCATTTAAAAATAGAAAAAAATGGATTCCACCGAGGTTGGGAGTAGGACTAAAGTTAATGGTTAGGCCAGAGACAATAATAACGCGAGCCATACGGCTCGCGTGGAGGACTGTATGAGCATTTATATTACTTTTATAAAAGCAATTTATGCATACTGGAAAAGCTCTAATTAAAGTAATTATCCTGATTTATCCTGTTTTAAATAAATTGTTGGAGTTTCAGTAAGGCTTTGTATAAGAAAGCGCTTTGACAAGCAGTGAACTGCTCGTAAACGCGTAGTCCTGTCGTAGCACCGTGACGTAGCTTTCATATCCTGGATATTTTCAAATTGATCTAAAGGATAAGATAAATAGCCAGTTAAATTCGATCATTAAATTAAAATCAAATTATATATATGTATATTGTATGTAGCTAAAAATATATTTTGCGACTATTGCAAACATGCATCTAATTTTTACAATCTACTTTCCTTTTCAAGTAACGATAACTGTCTTCAGATAACGATATTTGATGAAATATTCATTCAGTAGGGTATTGAATTAAACTAGCATACAATAGAACAACAACATAAGTTGTCTAGATAATTCTGATAGTGATAATAAATGAGTAGTTCCAACGCCAAACTGCTGATCTAATTACGCTGCCTACTCCATATCCTGACTGCTGCGTTATCGTAGCGGTAAGATTGGGTACGTGTCTTATCTGACGACAGTGCTGCCATCTTAAGTGGCTCTCAATCACTACACTTTACACCAAATTTCGTACGGTACACAAAAAATAAGTTATGCCTTTAAAGTTTTTGATATCCTGTAAAGGGCATTGCTCCGCGAACATATATGTAGTAGTATATAGAACAGTAGCCAAAAGCATCGGAAAATTATGTATTCTGTTTCATTAGTAAACTTCTTTATGATTTTTTTTTTAGCGGACTAGCTGCAAAATAGATACCTATACCTATTTTACAAAGAAATGATATATTTTGAGATTTTGATGATTATTATGATTATTTATTCCGTTTATTTATTTCCATACATATTTGTTATATTTTTACATATTCTTATAAAAAAAGAAAAAACTTTAAATAAAAAAAATAGTAGTCCACCAGCATTGGGAACAGGGTCCGAGCTACCGGTGGTCAGGGCTCTTGAGAGAGGAACCTCCTAACAATACGGGCCGTGTCCAGAAGTACTGCTTTCTGAATCAAGCCCTTGATCCAGCTGCCAAGCGATAGCCTCCTCAGATGTTGGTCAAGGCTATTGGCTATTAAGCCATTGGCCGACACGACTATCGGCACAATGACTGCTTTATTTAAGTGCCACATGTCGACAACCTCGCGAGCCAGATCTAGATACTTGAATTGTTTATCTTTCTCTGCCTTCACGAGGTTCTCGTCGTGCGGAACCGATAAATCAACAATCATTGCACGACGCTCCAATCGATCTATCACCACAATATCAGGCTTATTGGCAACAATAGTCCTGTCAGTGACGATAGATCGATCCCAATACAACGAGATATTACCATCTTCAAGAACTGGGTCGGGCACATACTTATAGTACGGCACTTCTGATTCCACAAGGTTGTACTTCAAAGCAAGTTGCTGGTGGATAATCCTGGCAACTAGGTTGTGTCTATGCAAGTACTCTCCGTTAGCCAGACGAGAACACCCAGAAATAATGTGACAGATCGATTCTCCCGGACGGTGACATGCCCGACATATGTCAACCGTGCCATCCTTCACAATGTATTTCCGGTAGTTGTTCGTCATTATGATTATTATTATTAAATTTGATTATTTTCGATGCTTCGATCATAACAACGAATATTATTGTGATTTTTCATAGCTCCGAGTGATTTTTAAGAAACTGAAAAATGATATCATAATACATTTACCTCTATTTTTAATACCTACCTAGACAATCAGTAGGTACTTATGCATTTTTTTCTAACGCCTATGTGGAACTAAGTGCAACATTAAAATGCATAGAATATATTCATATAATTATAAAGTACTACCTTAACATTGCGCGGAGATACTGGCTGGCGGATGTTATTAGTCGTGTTAAATACTTTAAAATGAACATAAATGTACGTAACACGGACTAGCTAGCATTGTACAGTTATTATTGGATTTGCAACTTACATAATAAAAAAAGACAATTAATAATCGTGTACCTACTCCGAATCTTTTTATTGCACAGAGCCATTTTGGACATTGTCCTTTTCTACTTATCAAAAATATGTTTATCAAGCATTCTTGCAAAACAACGAAGCACCTTGCATTGGGAAGTAGAACTTGCAGCATTTCAGTATTGGCTATATTCTCATCATCAGAACCGACTTTTGACACTCATAATTTTCCTGCCCTTGTCCCATTCTATTTGGGGTCGGCGCAACACGTTTTCTTCTTCCATTATCCCCTATCAGATGTCACGGCTAGGGAATGCAATCTCCTTATTTTTTGAGAATTATCTCGAAGCATAAAATGACGAGATCTCGGCCGAGATTGACGAGATTGAATGGCGGCAGTCAGGGACGCATTACGCTCGCAATTTACGCATGAATTCGTTCGCGCGGCCACGCGCTAACTGGCAACAGAGATTGACGGACGAAGGAGCGCCATCCATGCTCTTAAATGAAAAATAAGAACGGTTTACTGCGCAATAAAGAGCCTATTTTGTTAAAATTCTTTACCGTGAGAGATGTTGTTAATTTTTATATCTTTATAAACCAAAGACTGGTAATTTTAATTTCAAAAACTTAATTGTGATTCGTATGTTCATTAATGGCTTAATTATTATTAATAGTAAATGATTACTAAATAAATAAGGGTTTTATTTTCCAATTCGTTCTGTATCTCACTCTCGTAATAAAGAAAACTAAGCTGTTTTCTTTGCGTTTTACTTACTTAAGAACAACGATATTTTTTTAAATTTCAGTCGAGATCTCGAAATTCCCGAGATCTCGCGAGATTGACATTTCTAATCTCGCGAGATCTCAAATTTGCGATCTCGCCTCGAGATTGCATTCCCTAGTCACGGCATCATTTATTCCTTTCTCCTTCATATAATTCCTTACGCAATCCATCCATCTTTTCTTTGGCCTTCCTCTCGCTCTCCGTCCATCAACATTCAGATCTATCACTCTACACTATCGCAGACAAAAATCTCTAGCAACGTCGGGTACTCACTGTACCACAAAATTAAGTCTAATAGTACATACAGTATTTATTAATATTTACTTATATATGTAAGTTATAATAGGTTAAGGCACACACACATATTTTTCTAATACTCTCTCACACACTATCGTCTACATTTCGTTCTCATATCTCCTTTCGCAGGTCTGCTGGCAGAAATTTCTTAAGAAATAAGCAGCACCTTTGTACTCAAATTTTATATGTTTTTATCCTGTCTGATTTACTGTGTGTACATAAATAGTTAAATAAATAAAATAAATAAATACATTTTACTGCAATTTGTTTTCTTTGGTTTCAGATCTCCAACATGGGCCAACGTTACTTAACAGCTCTATGTGCTATGATGTTCGTGGTAGCAGGCTACTGCCAAACTGGTAAGTTGAACTTAGACAATTATGTAAGATCAAGTTGGTTGTAAGCAGCTACATCATACATTCATTTTGATGTTCTAACTTCCTAAAACCTTAATAACTGAAATAGTTGGAGCAGTAAAGTCCTTATTCCTTTAAGCTATAGTCAGTCATATACCAGGTCTATACAATGCCTTCACGCAACCGTCAACCAAATATTCTAAATATCCAACTAAGTCGCTCTACGCAAATACTGGGAAATGTGTTTTTTTTTCGTGTAGGTAAATAGTCACTGTTTACGGTGATACTCAATGAAATACCTACACTCAAAACTTTGTTATGATAGATGTATCTATTAAATAGTACAGGGGTTATTTCCATACCCGTATTTAATGTAAAGTTGATAACATTTAAAACTTTTTCGTCCAATATCTTCTCATATTTTAATAACTAGAAGCTTTCCCAATCAACAAAATTTAGAAACCCACCATGTTCGTTTAGAAACGGAGCCCCCAACAACAGCCACTACCAAGGCTCCTGCCACCACAACCGTGGCGACTTCCACAACCACCACGGCTTGGGAGACGGAGACCCTGAACGAGGGGCAGGCGATACAGAAGGCGCTGCAGTATCTCTTGCAGCACCGACAGCCTGACTGGGGGTGGGGCAACGACACGCACCATGTTATGCTGACTCTGCAGGTAAATGGAAGGAGTTCTTGTTGATGAGCCTATCTGAACAAGTACTACTAACAATTGGATATTTCCTACTTTTAACTCAGCAGAAATGCTGGGTATGTGTATTTTTGGGCAACGGCCGCTAGTGTAGGTACTCGAAGTATGAGTGGAAAAAAAATTTGTTTTGTTTAATCAATGTAGGCAATGCTTGATGCAATGCGGTGATGTCAGTTCCTGTACTAGATAGGCTCTTCTATTTATCAGTTTTGTTTTCAATCCTACTTTCTGATAACAGCTGTTGATAAGACTAAGTGAAAGGAAGGAAGGCATTCACCCCGCAGTAAGACACAAATGGCTGATAAAAATCCCTATAGGGAACTTGTCTATGCCTAACGTTATCTAGGATCAAGAATTAATATTAGATACACATTTCGTCATTTCTATAATGAACTATCTGATAGCTTTGTTATTAATAAGGATCAAGTTGATCTAAGATTGGCTCAAGTCTCCTTCACACTTGTCATGAGTTTGCGGATCATGTCCAAATATCATCATTTGGCGCCAAACCAACTAGCATGCAACTAGGTCAGGTAACCAAAGCCGTCATCAGACGTATTTCCGATACACCTCAGTATCGCGAATTGGCATCGGCTATAATCCGCGGATTACAGAGTCTGTTTGTCGGATTATCTCACTACATTTACAGGTAGGCAAAATCCAACACAGCTTTGATGTCTAGGATTGCACAGTTGATTGTTGCCTTTAGAAGTTGCAAATTAAACTAAAACTAGATTGATAAATAAATATATTATGCACTACAACTGTAATCTTAAACACTGACAAATGCTTGCACTGACTGGACAGGTCCACTCAATCTGTGTGGTGCTTTCTTAAAAAGACCATTTCAGACACTAATCTGCATAGTCCTCATGTAAGTTGACCAAGATTTTTTTGTCTGGACCTTAAAAGAGACTATGACCTCTGAGTTTGTTTCGGCTGTTTCTTCTCAGAGTAGTCGTCGGGTACGAAACGCCGGCCTCATCTATAGTTTAAAAAAAAAACAAAGACGTGTAAAAGTGTTTGTGAAAACCTACTTGCAAAATAAACATCATTTAATTTTATCATTTAATATTCTTAAAACTACGGGTACAATAGCGGTCCAAGTATTCCCTTTTAAACAGTTTTTGCATGTATTGCACCCCATCCATTTTACACTGCGGTTATGCAACGTGGCCTTTAAAGTTACTAACCTACATTGTCACATTGGGAGTGGAACCAATCGTCTGGCATAGATTCCCACCCAGTACAATACATCCTTTTTTGCGGTTGCTAAATCGCAAATAACTTCTGCAACTTTCAACTTTTAGTGACTGAAACCACCTATGTTCCTTCTTTTGCCCGGCAGGCGGTGGCCCTGGCAGGCCCCTCCGCTTTGTTGACCTCTCTTTGAGGCGCGCGTGGAACACGAATGCGCCGTCGAAATGACAATACAGTCCTTAAAAATATCTTATGATTATGTTTGCAGCTGGCCAACAACACAGGCAAGGAGATCGAGCAACAAGGCCTGGAGATGCAGCTGTCTGCCAAGCAAATGGAGATCGAGATACTGCTCATGATGTCTAAGTGAGTTGGCCATTTTATTGGCACAGTTCTGTAGTTAAAACACCAATTTATGAAATGAATAAAAATAAAAATTTAAAGGGGCTTTTAGGAATATTTCTTTTTTACTATAGTACCTAATAGCAATGATTTCAAAAATCGAATTATTTAAGTTTCAAAAAATCTTCAGTTACTCGATTAAACTAGTCTATTTCAATGGAGTAATCGCAAACATTATAATAAAACCAAACCGACTGCTGGTCAAGCAAATTGAAATATTGGGTTTTTTCATCAGGAGTATCTCAATAGCACCAATGGATAGTGGATTCTTGCTCGACTGATGGCAATAGGTTCGCCCCTATAACATGGAACTTAATCGTAACTAGAGAAATGTGGGTGTACTAATAGGTGCACTGCTACCTAACTCTTCCGGTATTAGAACCATGATGTTATGTTAAAACCAAAATACTATACTAGCTCGTGACTATACAAAAAACATTCTTCCCGCAGACACCACGAGTCTCCCCCTCCCCTGGGACGCCTGGCCGCCTACACCCTGGCCTTGGGAGCCCTGTGCAAGGACCCACGCTCCTTCCACGGTCGTGACCTAGTAGCTGCCCTCCTGCACCGGGAGCCTCCTCATGACCTGGAGTTCGCCTATGCGACCCTGGCTGCCTGCTCCTCAGCAGCTCATGTGAGGCGTCGGCATATCAGGAGGCTTCTGGATATTGCTAATGCTGCGTCTGATCATAGTCTTGGTAAGTGTTTAAAAACTGAACATTGGATCCTTGGATGTTAATTGCGGTCACCAGACTATTAAACAAGAAGACTTTCGGATCATCTTGCACTAAAGCAGATACGAGAGGGCAAGGAGGTGCCCTGCATTAATCAATCTAGCAAACTTCGTCTCGTCTCTTCACATCTTTCGAAGCCCGTCTCGTCTCTTGAAATTAAAATTAAAACGTCTTGTGGGACGGCTTTATTGGAAATGTAGGTAAACTCTCAGCTCAGTACATCGCAAGGTTCTTGTGAAATACTACGAACTTTTCTATCACGTTTTATATTAAGTCTCTACAAATACCTACATTATTTTGTTTTAAAACAATTCCCCACACAATAATAATACTTTCTGCCACCTAGCTACGAATGTTAAACCTCAGAGATGCGAAGCCACGCTAAGAGCTTCCTCCTTACAAATTTCAGACACGATCTCGATGGTGATCCTGGCGCTGCGCTGCGTGGTGCAGGACCACCGTCACCGCAGCCTCATCCACTTCGTGCGTCGCCCCATGGCCGGCCTGGCCAGGCAGCAGCATTCTGATGGCAGCTTCGGTACTCTCACCACCACCGCATTGGCTATCCAGGTAAACCTTCAAGTTTTGTTTAGACTATGGAACCATCGCCACCGCAGCCTCATTCATTTCGTACGCCGCCCCACTCAGCGAGGCAACAGTAGTCGATGGTAGCTTCGATACTCTCACCACCACCCCATTGATCATTTCAGTAAACGACCACCCCAATAGAATAGGGTAAACCAACTTTCCAAAAAAAAAAAAGTTTGTGTGAAAATGCTAAAACGCGATAAATATTGTTGAATTAACAGAATGAAAATGCGATGCGATTAACCCCTACTAAACTGTCTCATTTTTATCCTCGAAGTTTGATAAGTTTAGAGTTAGACAAGAAGAACTCAGTTATTCAATTAAAAACACCATGAATTTGCCGCAGTAATCTTATCTGTGACATTTAGTCGAATGAAAGAACCTTCATAATTGAAACACTGTGCTTGTTCCTACTTCCAGGCTCTGGAAGACTCAGAGTCCGGTCCAGGCGCGCACCAGCACTGGAGCTTCCCGGCGGCGCGCAAGTGGCTGGTGGAGCGGCAGCGCGCGGACGGCGGGTGGGGCGACGTGGCCAGCACGGCCGCCGCCGTGGCCGCGCTCACGCCCGCCTCGCTGGCCGCCGTGCGCCCGCCGCACTGCTCCGACAAGCTGCTCGACAACCGACATGAACCATTGGGTGAGAGGAATACAAATAGACACTTTAAGTAGACCAACAACTCGCCATTATCAAGTCAAAAATTCCTAAAGACATATGGCGTTCTTGCCGCTACTGCTACTGTTTGTTCTGCCAATATATTTTTGGCGGCGACCGATGTATGATAAATGTAATTATTACCGTAGCTATCATGACATTGAATCTGCGGAAGTAAAGGGCGGTTAGCTGACCTGCTGATAGCAACATGGTCTGCAACACTTGTTAACTACAAATGCGACATCAACCTATGCGGATTAAACCCAGTCATGGAAAATTAACATGCAAAGATATCTTAGTTAACGGTGGCTATCTTCACATTCCAGACAGCAACGGTGGTGATGGTACCCTCAAGCTCGCTTACCAATCAGGCAGCACCAGCAACGACTCCGACGCGCGCAACGTCTCCTTTACGTACACTCTCTGGGTCGGCACCAACGTCACCGAGAACTACACCCTTCACATGGTCGCTCCCAGGTAAGAAAAAAATACTAGAAAACAGAAAGAGTAAGGAGGTCGATAATAGAATGCTGGGAATGAATAAGAACATCCAAAATTTTTATTAAATTGGGATTAACCAACGACCATATAGAATAAAGTTATAGGTATCAACCGTGTCTGGAAATTATAGCAGCCTGCCTCCGACATATTAGGTTCATTCAAAAATAAGGAGTGGGACGCTGATTCTTTTATATAGTTGTTAGTAGTTTAATTTTTGTTGCATCAAGTACCAGCATTTTGTTAAGAGATTATGCATTATTGGGGTTTCTCAAAACCTTGATATTTCAACAAATAAATTTCAGGAACATATCATTCTTCCACGTGATGCAAATTGCTGCGGAAATGCACCCCAAGTTCAAGTTCGAAGCCAGCGAATGGCCCAACGGTCACTACGTGCACACCATTGCCGGTCACAAGGAGGAGCCGATGGGCTACCACTACTGGTTGCTGTACCGTCTGCCTGAGAAGCCTGACCCTGCTAGCCCGCCCGGCAATCAGCTCGTTGCTCCCGTTGGTAAGGGCCATTATCGACTTATATTTTTTCTTACTGTTCTCTTACCAGAGTTTAGGTATACCACGGTAGGTGGGATATCACGAATGCTTTTCTATAAATATTTAGAACAGCACCTTCAAAAGTGTCGCTTCATTTCATGAGACCATGACATGAGAATTTTGGACATTATTCCGAACACACCAACCTATGCCACAGGTCTGTAAAGCTGGATTTACATTAGATCGGACCGACAGTTTTCCTGTTGACCGACTTTGAATCTTGCTGTTAACCCTAGAAGTTGGCAATGTGACCTATACATATCAGTGTGCCAATATTATGTCCGACCAGACAGAAATCTTGGATGAACGTCCGTAAATGTGACATCGCCGTCGCCGACAGTTTTATCGAGACGCCCTAATATGAACAGAGCTATTGAAAGACATATGCCAAAATGCGCATCCGGCACCGTTTTCGTTCCGGTAAAACTATCGGTCCAAACTAATGTAAATCAGATTTATCCTTAACACCTCACGGTGTCTTTTGGTGGATTTAACATATCGCCTCAAATTCTGCTATATTATTTATAGTCTTCTTTAAGCATTAGTTTCTGTTCCAGGTGTGGACGACTTATTGGTCGAAGATGGAGAGCACTACCTGTTCTGGTACAAGAAGCTGTAATTCATCCGCCAATCACCAACCAGCACCTTACCGTTACCAAGTTAATTGTATTCTTGTAACATCCAAAGATTTTTATTTGATACACTACGACTATTTGCGAAAACTTTCGAAACCCTGTTTCCGTTAAAACGGTATAAAACCGCAACTTAGAATTAAGATTCGCAGTCATATTATCTTATGTATTTCAATAGAAATAATAGGGTTTAGGAACATATTTATCAAATAACGTTTAGTAATGAATTAAATCTGACTACCTACTTGACCTTTTCATTGAGCATAGTACAGCTGTGTCAATTTCTAACATTATTGTAGAACACTTCTATGAATTGAAGACAATGTAATAGAGCTATCTCCTTTTCAAATTGAATGTCTGCCGACGCTGCAGTGAAAGATACTAAGATCTGTGTTTTCCACGTGAGTGATTTTGATGTAAATATTTCCATGGTGGTTGAGCTTGAGATAATTATGATTTAGGCCAGAAATATGTGACTTAAAGTAACTTTAAAAACCCGACTATAAACATTACAGCGCAAGGACAATGATTGAACCTAGTGGCACACCTAAACTGTGACTGATCAATACTATCTGGATTTTGAAGTAAATTGATTGTAAAAAATGTTTTAGTTTTACTTCACATTTCTATTATAACTCAATAGAAAATTAAATCTGAAGCTTTGATAATTATCTCAAGTTAAAACTCAAATTGTAGGTTCTATAACTGACGAACAATTACTTCAGTGTTTACTTAATAATGCATTATATTTTAAAGGTGCGATAATTCTATACTTGTAACCGTCAATAAAATCTTCAGAAAATTGTCATTTCAATACGATTTTTGGTTTTCTGAAGATGATAATGATATTATTTTTATCTGCAATATCTTTGCATGCGTTAGTTGGGCATGTATAATAGCAATTAGATCAATGTTAAGATTCATGTTAAAGTAAGCGATTCTCAATTTAAAACATTTTTAATACAAACATCGAGTTTATGGTAGAATGAAATTTAATAGAAAAGATTGTTAATTTTTAATAATACTCTGATTACGACATGGCTTAGGCACGTTTGCAAGGTAAATCAATCATTGTAAAGAATCATTAAAAAAATAACTGTAGCGATACTACAATAAATACTATAGCAAAGAAATACTACGTAGGTACAAAAAGTTTTATAGCGCCATCTATGCCACAACTTAAGAACTATCAGCAAAATTCTGCAATGCGCATGCAAAATAATCCACGATGTAAGTCCAGAGACGAACCGTCTGGTCGGAAGGAAAATTATTGCCTTTTCTATGGGGGATGATAAACTTAACACCCTGTTCTTCATACACCTAAATGAGTAAACACATTTACTAGGGAAAGTGGTGTAAGACGCGTATATTTTATGTCGTAACCACGTTTTAACTTGGGTAGGTACTACATGTTTTACGTAAGTACCTACTTTTGAAATTAACAGTAATCTTAATTTGGAAAATATCTCCTTCACGAACCGTAAACCTTACCAACATTTGTTATTGGCAAATATTTAGTGTTATTCTAGTAGTTAACGGGTTTAACTCGACCTATCCCACACTACCATAATGACTTTACATTATTTCCATAAACTCGATGTCTATTATAATATTCTAGTTATTATATACCTACTGTGTATTCTCGGAAACAATAGATTTTAAAACTAATCATTTTAGACGAGACTGAACGCAGCGTTATCTGATTGAAGAGCGTTAGACTAACATTTTTATTGTACCTATTGAATGGTTCTTAATAAAGTATGAAAATTCAGTAATTCTTGTAGTTTTATTACCGTCAAATCCTTAAACTAGAATGCTTAAGTTAGCATTATTACGGGATGAACTCAGAAATTATCACAATTATCAAAAACAGAAATATAATTCACATATTAATATTTAATATTAAGACCGGTCAAAGTATATGCCCAAGCGAAATTCATTTTCGAAGTTCAGATTCAAAGAAAGGTGTCTTACACCTTTCTTTAGTTTAGTATTGCTTGAAGTTGGAACTTTCATAAGT
This sequence comes from Ochropleura plecta, assembly GCA_905475445.1. NCBI lineage: Eukaryota > Metazoa > Arthropoda > Insecta > Lepidoptera > Noctuidae > Ochropleura > Ochropleura plecta. The sequence continues at coordinate 3,464,363 of FR997744.1, read as the reverse complement.
TTTAAAATTTTTATTTAATGGTCCTTGCTTCGTTTAAATTCTTGTCTATTGCATTAAAATTGCGTACGTAAGCAATAACTTAAGACCTTTAACTTGATTGTAGATGCGGGAGTGTCATGTACAAAGTTAAACATTGCAATTAGTACTTAATTCTTTCACCTCTAGAAGAATGTTTTGTTCAAAACCAGGAGGTATTAAACAACATAGATACTACCTATCAAAGATATGTAGTAGACACAAAGATTTTCAAAGCTCCATTGAAACAGTGCTAAAAATACAAACTACGTCAAAAAAGTGTGCGAGAATTTGTCCACTTGGTGGAAACTAATCCTTAGTACTGATAATGTTAGCCTGTGTCTTCCCAATGCTGGGCAAGGGCTTCTCCCCTTGACTTCCCCTTGGTACGATCCAGGACTAATTCGATATATTTAGACAGTTACTTGCTACATTTATAGTTTGCACCTAACTGCTAGGAAATGAGGAACACTGACCGTTAGTCTTGTCCAACTCGTCGCGCTATCTTCTACTAGATAATAGATAACTTTTTAATTTTTTTCTACTAGATAATTACTCTTCGACTGTGTCGGGGTTCTAGAAAGTGGCTCTTATGGCCCACAGCTCTTTGGGCACACGGCAGATGTAGTGAGTCCAGTCCACCTTCAGTTTAGCAGATGTTTGAGCAACGTCGGTAATTTTGAACGCTCAATTGCACATTGGGAGAGGTTTTTTTTACAACACTAACGCGCCGTCGATACGGCCTATTGGCAGGTCGTTGGCAGACCTTGAGTTTGGAGTTTTAAATGTTTGTAAAAAACCAAGTCTGGGATCCATAGGTCCAATCTCCTCGACCCTTAATTCTTGGTTCGGTAGACATAACCACATAAGTCAAACTTATGTTGTTTATAATATCGTAAGATGTGAAGAGAATGGTAAAATTGTGCTGTGACTTATGTGCTTTTGTCGGTCGATGTATTAATTTAAATAAATGTTATTGCATTAATAATAATAAAAAGCAAGCAAAAATACTTATGTGGTTTAGTCTGAAGACCCTAGAGTTAAATCCTTAGTGTTAGTCAATTCATGGTCCATAGTAGTAATAAAAATCAATAATAAGATCCAACATTTATTAAATTTGTACAATTTACATATAACACCAATATGACCACGTTGGCAAGGTATCCGTACCTAAACAGTGCAGCTACTAAATATCCCGTTTATAGTTTACGAAAAAGAAAACAATTTCCTCATAAAAATAGCATTTGAATATACTTTATTTGAAAGTGCTTACCATAAGAACTTACATAATAAGTTATTAAATAACTTAAATCACACATACAACCTTCATTTATAATTATAAAGCTTGGTACATAAAATAATAATGCATTTTCATGTCAGAACATAACAGTAACTTTGTAAATTAAATCTAACTGAACATCAAATTCTCAATTTCACAGTTAACATAAAATTAGTCTATAAATTTTACTATTTCTTAATGATTACCTCTGCACTTCACAACTATAGTGTGTCCCATAAAATGCTAATATTCTCTTGTCTATTATTAGTGTCCTATTAAAAGAAGGTTTCGACTCAAAAGTTGTCGAAAATTAGTTTAAAAAGAAAACATTTTCTTAGGTTTGTTTGAAAAGCTTATAAACATAACTAAACAAGAATACTTAAATGTGCAACGTCTTCCTTGAAACTTGTCACAGGCATGTTTTTTAAACTTTATTGTGAACATACAAGTACAAAATTCTTGCGCCACAAATCATTCGTTGTCGTTGTCACCTTTTTTTATTCAAACGATTGACAAAAACACATCAATGATTTTAAATAAGTTTAGTTCTTAACCGATAAATATTTAATGTTTTGATAATAAACTTAGAGAGTGATTCCTTTATAAAAAAAGAAAATCAATTGTATCCTTGGAGCTCCTTATGTAATAAAATTAATTCAAATAGAGATAAATAAAATGAGCAATAATATTATTAAATAATAAATTACATTGTGCATAATTATAAATAATTGTGTCGATATAATTAATGTGTGCAAACACAGTTTATCTCGTCTAGAAGTTACACGGGTTTATGTAAACTCACACAAAGAAAGGCAAAGCCACAAAATCTAATGAAAAAAAAGGCATGCTATCGAAACTTTCAACAAAAGTTTAAAAATAGAGGTTGGTAGAATGAAAACCTCCTTTTTAAAGTCGGTTAAAGTAAATAATAATAAATATAAATAAATAAATAAAATAAAATAAATATCTTGGGACAACTCACACACGGCTATCAGATCCCAAGCTAAGCAGAGCTTGTGTTATGGTAACCAGACAACTGATATACATACTTATATAATTTATAAATACATACATATTATAGATAAATCACACCCAGACACAGAACGAACAATCATGCTCATCACACAAAGTTTGTCCTGGGTGGGAATCGAACCCACGACCTCCGGCTCAGCAGTTAGGGCCACTAACCACTAGACCAACAGGCCCGTCAAACACAAATGACTGACAATCAGCCCATTTAAACGGCGATAAGGCACAATCACACTCTTGGACATTGTTTTCATGTGTTGATTGTGTAACATTGGTGAAATTCGCTTGAAGCCCTAAACTTTCAGCATCGGCATAAACAGTAGTATGTCCTTTCTTTTTTTTTAAAACTTTGCCCCACACTAGGAATTTCTGCTGTATCGTGGGTGCGTTTACAAACATATAAAACCCGGAACAACTATCTGTAGGTCATACAAATATTTGTTCCGTGTGCGGATCGGACCCGCGACACGCAGTGCAGCAATCAAACGCTTAGCGTCTGCGCCAACCGTGTAGTCATTTGCGTAGTATGTACTTAGATTGAAAATCTTTAGCAGTGAATTTATCATAATACAATAACTTCTAAACAACAAAACTAAGGTCAACGAAATAAAATAGTATGTTCCTAGTAATTTTGACATTTCAACTTTCTTTGTTTAAGCTTTTAAATGTTTATGCGTTTTGGATTATTGGATCTATAAACTTTTTTTATACGTAGAAAATCTTCAAGTCTATGTATAAAGGTATATACATATCTTTGAATAGCTAGCGCAGTACACACCGAAACTCCAACTTGTCTGTGGTCCTTTGCTTAACAATTTAACATAATATTAAGTTGCCTTCACTTCATTGCAGGCTTAAAATCGTTTCTGGAACGTTCCATAGAAGCATGTGAGCCCCCGGGGGTAGCGCAACTAAATATAAATGTGTCTTATTAGGCAAGAATTAAGGCCTATTAAAGCAAGAGTTTTATTTTTGATTAAAACGCCACCCAACGTTTTTTATACCACATTTAAGCCGATATAAAACGGTGAAGGTGCTATCGGTAAAATGTGCTTACTTCGTGTAAAATAACGATAATTTAATTTTATAATTTTTGTGTGTCATTGTTGTTTCAGTGCATATTACGTCTCAGTCATAAGACATTTAAATTCGAACATTTTCTAACTGGCAACAATATTACAACGTACATTCTAACCTCACGAGTACACTATCACCGCGTTCTTATAATACGACGTTCATTTGTTCGGTAACCCGGTAGAAGTGTCCTTACTACGCTGTCAGGATCGCCGAACATAATGAACACAACGATCGATCGATTAGTTTTTTAACTAGAGATATCATGTTCGGATGTATATTTACCTAAAGTTGAAAAGTTGGCTATTATGGAAAGCACGTTTTTATCGAAAAAATCTCGGGATCCGTGAGATATAGTAAACCTAATTTGTCACAAATGACTGTTGCCTTGTTACAACATAATTTGGTTGCTTTCCCTACTTTTATTGTCAATATTTTTTGACGAGATTTGCAACAAATTTAAAATCGGCCGTGTTAAACCTCAGGGAATATAAGTACATAGGAAAGTTAAGTTAATATACATACATCCCCGATTAGTTTCGCAATCCCGAAATCCCGGGATTCTATTTTTAATAATAAAAAACCTAACAAGCCTCTTTCCATACTTTGTTAGTCAAATATTAACTTTAGGTAAATATACATCCAAATATCCGATCTCTATTTATAACTCTGCCTAAACGATTACAATGCACGTCGAAGTATTGCTTCAATGAAAATATAAATACCAGCTTTCAGCGAAATATTATTTACAAATACAGCGGAATAGAGTTAAATCATATAATACTTAAAATACATATAGTTTATATCACATAGAGTACCGAAGAGGTAATGGTTTCAGGTCAAATCACTTTATAAGTTAAGATTAGAACGGACTGGATCGCAACGAGCTTTCATGCACGTCTTCTAAAATGTAACATCCCTGTATAATATGCGTACGATATTCTATCATTAAAACCAAGTGGAAAAGGTTATACAATCACACGATACAATCATAGTAATTGAAATTCAAGATACTAAATTCACAAGCATACAGTATTTAAAAAAACCGGTCCGATTCGTGACCGTGACCTCATAATATTCTAATTAGGTATCGAGACAAGATTCCATTTATGGAAAATAAGTAAAAAAAAATAAACCAGGTTAAAAAAACTAAAATAAGAAAACTTACATGGCAACACAGAGGCGCGCGTCGCGACACTCCGGTCGCTTCCTGGATTGTGACGTCATTAACAATCTATTGACGGTCGGATATAGTAATCGGAAATAGTAATGATGACGGTATTGTCACGTTTTACAAGTTTGTTAAATTTTAGGGAAATGGTGTTAATTTGGGCACAATCATATAATATGTTTACTTCCATGAATATTATGTTGTTTGGTAATGTATCTGGTCTAACTATATGCCAATTTCAAACCAAACAGGTTTTTTTACATATTGTTTAAAAGACAATTAAAATTATTTATTGTTGGTAGCAACAATATTTTCATACGCTTTGATTAAAATCGGCTTAGACTAAACGAATGCTCATTATATGCCTGTTTACTTCATATTTGTAATCGATTTAGAATGTCGAGAATTCATGCTCTTGTTATGTTCTAAATTCATCTGGTTTAAGCCCACCTTTACACGAGAACATTCTTTACGGCGATACCAACCGTATTCAATTTCGGAGTAGCCCGAGTGTTTTTGAGGTCGTAAGGAGATAACACAGCAGGTTATCGAATCAAATCGCCTCCACCGACCTCGAAACTAAACCGTTATGCCAAAAAGAAAAACTTTATAGATTAGCCGCAAATCATCTTTGAATAACAATATAAAAATGGCAATATCTCACATACCTTTTATTCAGACACTGACTTACGCACACAATTATCTAAGCTCGTTTGACCCAGTCCTATAGCAAAACCTTACAGTATCCGGGCGTAGATATCACACAAGATACGCGGCATTAGATCGAACAGTTAAAAAAAGACTTTATCTCCATACACTAAAAGCGAATTACACGTCATCCGTCGGTTCAGACGACGCAACTCGTACAATTAGGTAATAAAGCCTGATCGGTTCAAACCACAGATATAGATAGACATAGATAACGCAAGAGTAACTACTTCGCGTGCCCAACTTACTAATTAAAATCGCAAGCTGCTACTTTCGCGCTCAGTCTGCATCGGTGTGCCACTAGTCGAACGTCAAATTTAAAATGGTTAATTGCGAGTCATAAATTGTAAAAACTGTCGTCAATCACTAAATAGACGTCATAGTAGGTAATGAAAATACACAACGGCACGCTTGGTTTACATACAGATCGTGATACTTGCGTTATCTATGTCAATCTGTGGTTCAGACCAATTCTGCGTTGATAGGTGTGGTCACCTCCTTAAGCAGAGATTGTCACTACGTTTTGAGCTGAAGTCGGAATAAGGAGTGTTTAATTGTCTAAACATAGAAAGTAAAACTTGTGAATAAATATAATTGATACAAAGTCCCGGTATTAATAAGTTCCAAAATATACCTGTTACATAGTATATTAGAGGAAGGTATTATCCACAAGTCACTTCAAATTAAAGCAAATAAACGAACTTTTCCGACCTATGGTTGTGAGTGACGGCGAAGGCGCTCTAAGCCGAACTTTGTCTAAAAACTGAATGTGACATATCTACGGCCGGTTACCTTCTGTTCTGCTACCGATCTTAACTGTTACTGCTGACGTCACGGCGTTGACGTCACTTCACTAAGGCGTAATGGCGATGCGGTTCATGATGGTCGTGTACGCGAGTCCTAACGCCCATGAGACTTCGTGCCCGTTCACTTTTTTGAACAACTAGAAATGAGAATATTTTGTTAGTTTTGTTGAGGTTGAGTTGAGCTCGTGGCTGGAAGCCGTTGGGAAAAGGCTAGACAGATGATGTTGTTGAAAGTGAGGTAAGTGATGAGATGTCTAGTAATAGAGAAGTATGGGACGAGTACATGCTGCGCTGACCGCATGAATTGAGAAGAGTTGCAGTGTAGGTGAGTTGATGTAAACCACAGACTATGATCTTAAATTTATTGTAAAATTACAAGAACTCATGGGATGCTGTCGGTTTGTCTGTCCGCGATTTACTCACTATTTACTCACAAAATCAGTTGTTTGTCAACTCACCCACACAGCACCTCTACAATTATCAACCGTAAATAAATAGTGGTCCTTCGAGCCGGATACTCTGATCGGTTAAAAGTTAACAAGTTGTTTTTTGAATGATACGTACGCTGATGGGCTTGTTGTTGTCGATCTTGTAGGCGTCCTGCAGCAGAGTGACGATGTAGACGAGGTCGATGCAGGCCCAGGGCTGGTCCACGTTGGCGTCGGAGCACGCGGACGTGGCGGCGGCGCGGTACGACTCCACCGACACCGTGCCGCCTGACATCACGTCTGGAACGACACACCGCACGTATATAAACCACAGGGGTGCTCAATAAAGCTATTGAGAAATGTTAACAGCTTATTTATTGTTGAATATTTTATAAAAAAAAAATTGGTTGTTTGTAAAGTAGGTTTACGACCGAGATGTTTACGTGATAACGTCTTATTGGTGATATAAGTTATCACCAATAAGACGATCGATCGATCGCGCTCGTGAGGTTTTGGTGTGACACAAGTTTCTGAACATGTCACCCGACTAAAACGATTTTAAAGACGTTATCACGTCAAAAACACACACTGAACCTCGGTTTTTTGTTTAAGTTTTCCACATTAGCATACAATTTGAAATTTCGAAGGAAACATAATCTTAACTATCCCTTACACGTGTGAACCTACTGAAAATGTAGAAATTGACACAGGATCTGTAGGATTACCATGACGATTTAGTATTGTTTGTACAGTATTGTTTTAATCTTATTCCAATGTAGGGTGGAGCTGGTGGTAAACCTGTATAGCTCTGTCTATTTCCTTTAAGACTGTAAAAGTAGGCAAGTATCACACATATGAATAAAACCATGAAAGTCAACAGGATATTTTCGATGTGGACCACCCGACCGGTCGCTGTTTTGGGATCTGTCTTTTGGTTATTATATTAATTAATGAAACTTGATGTGTAGCCTTTTTTATATTTCGGATGGGAAATCATCAAAAACTGGCCTAGAGTCACGATAGAAAAACCTGTATTTAATCATTCTCATTAAATTGCATTGTATGTATTAGTGTTTAGTTTATTAATTTGTAAGATAAGATTATTTTGTGTATTCTATGTATGGGGGTTCAATGTCTGAAATACATTGTACTCACCAATGATCCCGGCGTCAGCGGCGACGTCGTAGAAGTAGCTCATGGCGGCCACGTTGCCCAGCGGTGGGCGCTCGGGCTCCCAGTCCAGCGTGGACATGACGTAGCGCTTCACGACGCTGTGGCACTGCAGGTACGCCGCCGACGGCTTCGTGTCGCGACGTCGCGCCGCGCCACTGGAGAACAACACAGAACCATGTTTATGTATGTGTATTGTTGTTGTAGCCATCTCTTATCTGTTCATTTGTATTATGGTTCAAGGTTATTGATAAACAGAATATAATGGTATGATGTCTCCATGATGTTGTCGACATGAATATCACGTTCCCAGCCAGAAATAACGTCCCTTTTTTTTGTTTAGCCAATATTTATCGCAGTCAATATGAAGAACTTTAGCAACTCGTTCTTCTAATTATTATGGATAAATTTAATTTCATAATTAGTATAGTATTATTTTTATATTAAAATATCATCTTATCAATAGATCACTAAAAATGCCTTATCATCTAATATCACGAAATGGCAACTGCACGATGCCATAGCGAAAAAACTACAGTGATTTTTTTATAATTTATTTAATTTTTGAATCTGATAGGTGTTGTGAAGACATTAAACGTTACGGCCAGCCCTGACTAGATAGTTGTTGTTGGCGTAGGTCCAGGGCTCGCGCTGTATGATGGGGTCGACGCACACGGAGCTGAGCTCGTATAGCTCCACCGTGCCCTCACCTGACTAGATAGTTGTTGTTGGCGTAGGTCCAGGGCTCGCGTTGTATGATGGGGTCGACGCACACGGAGCTGAGCTCGTATAGCTCCACCGTGCCCTCACCTGACTAGATAGTTGTTGTTGGCGTAGGTCCAGGGCTCGCGCTGTATGATGGGGTCGACGCACACGGAGCTGAGCTCGTATAGCTCCACCGTGCCCTCACCTGACTAGATAGTTGTTGTTGGCGTAGGTCCAGGGCTCGCGCTGTATGATGGGGTCGACGCACACGGAGCTGAGCTCGTATAGCTCCACCGTGCCCACACCTGACTAGATAGTTGTTGTTGGCGTAGGTCCAGGGCTCGCGCTGTATGATGGGGTCGACGCACACGGAGCTGAGCTCGTATAGCTCCACCGTGCCCTCACCTGACTAGATAGTTGTTGTTGGCGTAGGTCCAGGGCTCGCGCTGTATGATGGGGTCGACGCACACGGAGCTGAGCTCGTATAGCTCCACCGTGCCCACACCTGACTAGATAGTTGTTGTTGGCGTAGGTCCAGGGCTCGCGCTGTATGATGGGGTCGACGCACACGGAGCTGAGCTCGTATAGCTCCACCGTGCCCACACCTGACTAGATAGTTGTTGTTGGCGTAGGTCCAGGGCTCGCGCTGTATGATGGGGTCGACGCACACGGAGCTGAGCTCGTATAGCTCCACCGTGCCCTCACCTGACTAGATAGTTGTTGTTGGCGTAGGTCCAGGGCTCGCGCTGTATGATGGGGTCGACGCACACGGAGCTGAGCTCGTATAGCTCCACCGTGCCCTCACCTGACTAGATAGTTGTTGTTGGCGTAGGTCCAGGGCTCGCGCTGTATGATGGGGTCGACGCACACGGAGCTGAGCTCGTATAGCTCCACCGTGCCCTCACCTGACTAGATAGTTGTTGTTGGCGTAGGTCCAGGGCTCGCGCTGTATGATGGGGTCGACGCACACGGAGCTGAGCTCGTATAGCTCCACCGTGCCCTCACCTGACTAGATAGTTGTTGTTGGCGTAGGTCCAGGGCTCGCGCTGTATGATGGGGTCGACGCACACGGAGCTGAGCTCGTATAGCTCCACCGTGCCCTCACCTGACTAGATAGTTGTTGTTGGCGTAGGTCCAGGGCTCGCGCTGTATGATGGGGTCGACGCACACGGAGCTGAGCTCGTATAGCTCCACCGTGCCCACACCTGACTAGATAGTTGTTGTTGGCGTAGGTCCAGGGCTCGCGCTGTATGATGGGGTCGACGCACACGGAGCTGAGCTCGTATAGCTCCACCGTGCCCTCACCTGACTAGATAGTTGTTGTTGGCGTAGGTCCAGGGCTCGCGCTGTATGATGGGGTCGACGCACACGGAGCTGAGCTCTTGCGAGTTGTTGCTGCTGCTCTCGCTGCGGAACACGCCGTACCGCGCCGCCAGTAAGCCTAGGTTCAGGTAGCTGTAACAAAATATAATAACTCAAAAAGACTGACTGAGAATCTCATCGTCAGTGCCACTGCCTGCCGGGGCTGCGGGTTGGACAAGGACAAACGAAGGAACATGGATGGGTTTTAGTTAACACAAGTCTAACACATCCGCTGCGCCCAGAGCGGGAGGAGTTTTTTGATTCCCATACAAAAAAAAAGACAATAAAATTCCATTGCCTTTTACTCAAGTATCTATTTATATTTTAGGGTTTTGTAGTCTCAGTTGATTTTCGTATGACCTTTTGTTATAGAAACTTAATAAGAGAGTAAGAGATGCAAATAACAATGGGATGACTATACTACCCCATTGCCATTTTGATTTTATTCATCAAACGATTTCAATGGAATCTGAACTTTGTCATGTATGAATATTTCGAATTTGTTTCCATAACTTGATCTACAGAATACGCACATATCGGTTTGATGATCGATATTTTCCCACTATTTATTACCCGACTACGGAGGAGCAAAAAGACGGGTTATAGTATTATTATAGATACCGGCACGGATCTTGAGCGCTGACCTTCACCTGCGCAAAAGTGAGTTATTGGGTCCCTTTGGTGGTATGAAGTGAGGCGCGGGGGCGGGGAAAGTGCAGTGATTGGCCCGTAGCGCATCGCGTCATAGACGTCACTCGGGATTCGTTCTTTTCCTGCTGCAATGTACCTCACGACGACGAGTACAATTCCGGCCAATTTAATAGACAACATTTTTAAATTATGTTATTCAAATATTTTATGTGATTTTTTATTAACTATAACTTTGGAATTTTAATCAAAGGTCATTTTTATCGAAAGCAAAACGGGGAAAAAATATGTCAGTTTGTAACTATAGCAAAACTATTTTTCATTCGATTATTTTATTTGTATTTGTATCGAAATGTACTTACTATAATTATTTAATCAAGTTTTTATCTACAACAAATAAAATTCAAAAATGCTAACAAAAAAAAAGTACGTAGGTACGTAGCAGTTTTTTTTAGTATTTTTGACAAACTACAAGAACTAAGTTATAATTTTAAATTAGAAACACTTGTTAATTACCTGCTTCTTTGATCTCAATTTCCATTTCTCAATTTAATGAATCATTTTTTCAACCATAGAACTAGTAAGAAATTACGTAGGTAACTTAGAAAAAAATAAATAATCAACGGGCGTGCGTTTTATTTGCCATATGTGTAAGATGCGCAAAGCGATCCCCACCCTTCCGCCGAGCGCTCAAGATCCCTGCCGGTATCTGTACTATGGTTATAGCCTCCTCAGAAAGACCAAAACGAGGGGTTCGTCGCTTTGGTCTTTCTAAGGAGGCTCTCGTTAGACTTGAGTAGCAGTACTTCTAGTCACAGCTGCGTATTTTTAGGATGTTCGTCTTCCAAGAGCCCTGAGCACCGCTAGATCAGACCCTCCCTAGAGTTCCCGATGCTGGTGTTCTGCTATCACTATTTTATTTGTTTAATATAATATTTAAAAATAGAATAAATAAAAGTCATAGATGTAGTGTGACCTGTGTGTATAGAGCGTGATGTTGTCCCCGGCCGGCACGACGTACTGGTCGGCGGGCGGGTAGGCGCCGGCGCCGTCCCGCAGCTGGTACGTGATCTGTGTGGACCCCCCGCCCAGGTCCAGCGCCGCCATCGTGGCGCCGCCTATCAGGTCTGAAACAACAACAACGAATTTTGATTATTCGTGGTCTCTTTTCAAAAACAAAACATAATGTTGTACAGTCACGGGCATCGATATATATATACACTTCCCTAAATTTGAAAGTGATTTTGCGCGAGAAATAACTATTGTAGTTTTGAGATACAATTTATTTCATAATAATATGAATTCCAAAATATTATGTTCGCACCGAGATGAAATTTTAATTAAGTAGTTTAGTAGGAGAAAATCACTGATGAAAGTTGGGTTTACATATGTATTAAGAGAGTGTATTTACAACATAAATATTGATTTGGACCATATGTAAAAATTTAAAGGAAGTCTTGATATGGACTTGTCGTGAGAAGAGGTGGGGCACATGTAAAAAAAAGAATTGAATGAGAGAAGATTGAATGAGTTGGCGGAGTAATTGGCGAACATACATAACATAAAACGGTCGAACATGGGACCTCCTCCTTTTTTGACGTCGGTTAAAAAGAGTGATGTATATGAATGTAGATGAATGAAGGAGAAGAGGAAGTCCAAAGAAAAGATGGGTGGATTGTGTGAGGAATGACATGAAGGAGAAAAGAGTAAATGATGACGCCGTGACGACTGACAGGGGAGAATGGAAGAAGAAAACGTGTTGCGGCGACCTAAACTAGACGAGGGCAGGAAGTTGATGAATATATCTGTTAACCGAATTATTATAGCCATGTTTTGTATTACTTATATTCTAATTCCTATCAACTCATTTTCTTTGTTCCCCGAGTTGCGTCCAGATGTGACTAGAATTGTTAGAATTTCGATAAATGCCGGTCAAAGAAAAAGGAAGCCAGTTACACTGTTATCATTATTAAACAGTTTTCATACTGATAAGTGTCTCGTTTTTTGTAGTCATTATTTAACTGTTATGTCAAGTTCTAATTGCTATAACAGGTCCAAACTTACTGTGCAGAAGATTGATGGTGTACCAGATAAAGATGCCTTCATCGGAGCCGTCCATGATCTTCACTCCATCTGCAACGTCATAGCCCAGTCTGGAAACATGCCAATGGATGTTTAGTATTACTGCCATTTACATTTATTTACACATATATTCTAAAATCTTAGACACTCTTACTCTTACAAATACTTAAAAAAATACCCTGGGGATTATTTTTCTACCTTAGGGCAGAAAGAAAAAAGTGGTGCAGAATAGCAGAACAATTTCAAGAAAACATTTATAAATAAAATATAACGATACAGTTTTAAAAAAAAACGGTCCCCCACACTAGGAATATCTCCTGTATCGCGGGTGCGTTTACAAACATTTAAACTCACATACACAAACAGCCAAACCCGAAACAACTATCAGTAGGTCATACAAATATTTGTTCCGTGTAGAACAGTATAGTGAAGACGCAGTGTCACCGCTTGGTTGTTGCCACGTCGTAGTACCGTATATAAACAACAACTTAAATGTAATTTTTTTTTTTTTTTTTACATTTAAGTCGTAAGTCAATTTACTGAAAAGTTATTCAACCACAAAATATCTGACCACATTAGGTCAATTACTTTTTGCACGCCAAAAATATCTTCTCGGTGAATTCACTTACGACATAAGTTAAATAATAAAAATAGTTTATCATGTTATGCTCTATTCAATACTAAGTTTATTTTTGCAAAAATAAAAGGCCTAACCTAAGAATTGGAATTCTTACAGACGTAGAGTGCGTGTGAACTCTGCGCGCGTGAAGTATCAAACTACTACCCACCCATGCCAGTACTTTTAATTTGGTACAATGATTACAATTAATTAATTTGAAAACGGATAAAAACATGAAACACAGCGCATTTTCAATAGCTGAAATAAACAACAAAATGTAGAAAAGGCGGCTAACGATTAGTTCCGATTTCAGCCGCGCACTTATTCTTATTTCCTGCTTTATTTTTTGTTGTTTATTTTCACTTACTTGTTGATGGCCAGAGAGACGTGGTATAGGAGTTGTTGCGCCTTCTCCGCGGGCAGAAGTCGCAGGCCGGCTGTAGCACGGACTATCAGAGGCGTGGCCTTCCTTTTGTTTGGTGGCGTTAGGAATTCCGCTTTCTTTATAAGTTGCACTATTGTGTCCGCGCCCTATAATTTTAATGGATAGAACGTTTCAATCAAAGCTTGCTAACACCACAAAACATTAAGACGGCGGAGGGCAGATCACTCCAATAACCACAATAGACTGAAAATCTCTGGTTTTCTGATTTACCCAGATCCAGTTGAAAACCAGCGTCAGACACTAGTAGCCCGACAGTTTGCTGAACTAGGCATATTTGGCGAAGCCGTGAGACACAATAATAATGCTATTTTATATTATACTAGCAGCCTAGCGGTCTCACCCTCTACTCAGCTCCTTTTCTAGAGAAAGGTATGAAAAATAGATGTTGGCCGATTCTCAGACCCGATATGCACACAAAATTTCATTCAAATCGGTCCAGCCGTTTCGGAGGAGTATGGTAACTAACACTGTGACACGAGAATTTTATATATTCGATTTTGTGTTTAGTTTTAAGTTATTATTATTTTTTAGGTAGGGGTAGGGGTAGCGGGTCCAGAACCATTCCATTTTTTACTAAATTACAAAGAAACGTGTGAAGCCGATGGGCACAGCTAGTACAAAATACACGTAAAAAGATAGCTAAGTTACTCAGTATCTTACCTTTTCAGGGTCATCGGCAAAAGACGACAATCCAGGTTTGGATTGTTCAAAATATTCATCTACTAAGTCCAAGTTGCCTTGGCCGAATACTGAAACAAGATTGTACACTTCATATTAATGTCATATTTCTGTGCGTTTAAGAAACAAACATACATGAACACACGTCTTGTCCCCATAGGACTAGGCAGAGGGATTTACGCAATGTAAGGTACATAGTGACACGAACATTTACGATAGAATCAGTACATACAGATATGAAGATAGAAAACTGTTTATTCTGCACAACTACAACAAACACATTTAAACCTGTTGAACGCCATTGTCACATATATGTGACAAAAATTGTGGTTTAATGAGTTTCTCAGGAGAAACTCTGGCGTTCAAAAGGTTAAATGTACACAAAAGTAGCAATAGATAGCCAAAAGCCTTGATACATTACGGGTTGTTCGAAAGAGATACCGCGGCCCCGGAACGTAAAGGGCAATAGAAGGAACATGGGTGGGTTTTATTCAGTAAAAGTCTGACACTCCCCCCCCCCCCCCCCTCCGCCCAGAGCGGGGTAAGTTATTTGATGACTTCCCAACCCAAAAAAAAAAGCCTTGATACAATTTCATCATCACTCTCCTGCCCTTATTTATTTGGGGTCGGTGTCTTCTACTACCATACTTCTCTTCTCTTTTACCCGTAATCTCATCAGACATGACAAATTATATAAAAAGTAAAATAAAAAAGCAGCATAGTATTTTTCGTCGGTTATCCATGGCAATAGTTCGTGTCACTATATACTTCACAGCGTAATTAGGTAAACGGTAACTTTAAATGGAATTTGTTTTTTTTTTATTTATTTAGATTTTTAATTGAATTTTGCTTTTACTCTGGACGCTCTTACTGTGCACGTCTTTCTACGTCGTTCTCACATATTTTGTATAATCTCAACATGAATGATGTAAATACGATTTTGTAATAATATTAGAATTTAAAAGAGTATCCATGGAGTTTCTTGCCCATTCTTCTCCATAGAGTCAACGCTTTGGAACGGGCAACTACAGTACTTTCGCAAGCTATTATACCTTGTGACCGGGACTGTAGCTTCATCATTTGTTTCTTGACATTCAAAAGTGCCTGTAATGGTCTAATTGAAATAAATGCTTTTGAGTTTGAGTTTGAATGATGCCTCGTTCGTCTAATGTTCGCAATCGCGACTGCTGAGCATGCCATAGGTTCGATCCCTGGGTCGTATACATTGTTATTAGGTTTTTCTATCAGATAATTTCTCAGTAGAAGCCACAGTCTGGATTTGTGCCCGGTTAGTGGCAATAGGCTGACCCACAATAACAAGGGACTTAAACATTACTGGAGATGGGTGCGGTCTACTATTAGGTATCTACATCTTTGCCTATCCCTTCCAGAATTAGATTTTTGTGACCCAGTGACACAGTGACTGGCGGCTATCAATCAAGTTACGTGAACGAGTATCGATCCTATACATCAATTAAGTATGAACTAAATTACACTGGTACTCTCTCGCCCTCACTTTGCATAAACAGTCAGTTCAAAGCAACAATATTTTGACACAAAACTCAGAAGATTTTGTAAACAATCTCACACATCTGTGAAGATCACATCTCGGACAGCGGAAGAGCGGTCGATGACTCGTCTGGCGTATTCTTTAATTTTTAGTTTCTCATACAAGGTAGAAACAGACCCACCAGGGACCCATCAAATAAACATTCTGCATATAAAACTGAGTTATTCTACGTAGCAAAGTATTCGCACGGATTCCTGGGCTCGATTCCCAGGACGGGCAAAAGTGATATTGGGTTATTCCATTAGAAACTTCACAGTAACAGCCCGGAGTTTAGAAGTTGGCGATAAGATACCCCCGTGCCTCGGAAAGCACGTTAAACCGTCAATCCTGCATCAGATCTCTCTCTGGTCGTGTCGGATTGCCGTCCCATCGTGTCACTAGCAGGATTCAGCAGAATACCAGCGTTAGGTAATCTACCTGGCATTATGCTGAGCTGGACTTCTTTTTGGTGCAATTTTGAGACACACACCGCCCATTAGTGGGCCACCTTAATAAATATATGTGATGTGTCTAAATGCCTATGGGTCGATTTACCTTATATGGGTCTACCTTACTTTTTTTTTTAATGTGTTCCTTCTTTTTCTGTGATGTTTTTTTTTTATATTAATTCTTGTATTGTGTCTTTTGTTGCATCAAATAAATGATTTATCTATCTATCTGTCCATTGGACTATGAGAATGAGGGAACATAGAGTGCACTTGTGCCTGTGCACACACGCCTACACTATAATATCTCCCGCGGCGATGGCGAATCTCCGCTGAGATTGGCCGTGGCCCAAAACGATCAGGAGGACTTTATATAAACTAGCTTTCGCCCGCGACATCTTCCGCGTGGCATAGTTACTTTGCGCTAACGCTAACTTTAACCCACATTGATTATCGAAAAACATATATCTTTTCCTCCCCTTTTCTTCTCCCCCTTTTCACACTTTTTTTTTAAATTAGCCTAAGTTCGTCTTCAGGGCCCCAACTATCTCTGTACCAAAATTGATCAAAATCGGTTTAGCCATTTAGGCGTGAAGACGTAACAAATAAACAAACAAACCCACTTTCGCTTTTATAATATTAGTGAGGATTATTGCTGGGAAACGACTTCTTTTTCCTACGATATTAGGATGAGTACTATCGTGCTAATTGATGCACTAAACAGTAAAGAGGTTATAGGGATCATGAAAAAGTTTTTTTTTTACAAAGCTATTATAAATATTAATGTAGTCTACTTTGTAAAAATAGTCTACCAACAAAGCGCCACGAAATTCATTCCATGCAAGTAACATTGTGGTATGACGCCGACCATGAAGAACATATTATGTACAATGTACATTTATGTATATAACGTACTTGTTACTACATAGTAGTCTCATAGAAGTACTTACATAACGTCGTTCAATAGTTTACCGTCGCAAGATAAACGATTACCGATAACAAGTTATTATACCTTCGTTTTATGTACAAAGCAGTTATGGAAATTATGTGTAATCTTACGGTTTTCATATTACCCTGCAACTGCTTGTTTTGCTGTTTTGAGTAACTGAATCCTAAAAAATGTATTTGATATTAATTTAGAATTTTAAGACAAATGTTTTGCGTAATGTCATTACGTAAAACATTTGTCTTAAAAACAACAATACGGCTATTGTTGTTTATTTAATCAAGAATATTATTGTATTCATCTAAAATCATTTCACCATCATCATAATATCACGGTTGTAATCCCCCAAAGGTTAGGTAGGGATCACCTGTCGTACTTAAGTCGATAGGGGCGAGCCTATTTCCATCAACCGGGCACAAATCCTTGCTGCTACTGAGTCAACCTTGGTGTCAGTAGTGCAAAACATTTATTTTAATTAACCAATAACAGGCAGGAGGAGCTCGTGGCTAAATAATAGCAGCCGCTCGGGTCGATCTTTAGGTTAAGCCGCGCTTGCCTAGGTTGGTCTGTGGATGGGTGACCACCCGTTACATACCGAGTTTCCTCCGTGCCTCGGAAAGCACGTTAAGCCGTTGGTCCCGGCTGTCATTTGTAGATCTTTGACAGTCGTAACAGGTAGTCAGTGTTCCAAAAGTCTGACAACCAGTCTTACCAAGGGGTATCGTATTACCCAGTATTAACTGGTTGTGGAGGTCAGATAGGCAGTCGCTCCATGTAAAATACTGATATTCAGCTGCATCCGGTTAGACTGGAAGCCGACCCCAACATAGTTGGGAAAAGGCTAGGCAGATGATGAACCAATAACAGGCACTTATTTTATTAAGCACTTTGCCCCATACAGGAATTTATCCTGTATCGCGGGTGCGTTTACAAACATTTAAATTTACAAACAGCCAGACCCGGAAAATCTAACTGTAGGCTATACAAACACGAGTTCCGAGCAGGCAACACAAGAGGACAAGCTGCACGGAAGCCAATCGCTCCGCCACTGCGCCAACAGTGACGTATTTTGTCCATTGTCACGGAGTCAGTCAAATAGTCAGAAATATGCGAGTTGAATTTCGCTCTTATCTTGTAGAAAAGTTTTTTTTAAATTGCAGAATTTATTAGTTATATCTTTCCAAATATTTTAATTCTACACTAAAAACAGAATTCATTTGTTTTAATATTTTAATGCTTTTATGACAAAAGTAGGAAATAACTGGTTATTATTGTTATCAGTTTTATCTTATCAACAGTAATGATGAGGAACCTAATCAACAATACAACTAACTTTATCATTAACTAAATATTTATTAGTCTACCAACTATGCCTCGCAATTATTTTACAAATAAATATGTATGTGTTTGACGGGCCTGTTGGTCTAGTGGTTAGTAGCCCTGACTGCTGAGCCGGAGGTCGTGGGTTCGATTCCCACATAGGACAAACTTTGTGTGATGAGCATGCTTGTTTGTTCTGTGTCTGGGTGTGATTTATCTATAATATGTATGTATTTATAAATTATATAAGTATTTATATCAGTTGTCTGGTTACCATAACACAAGCTCTGCTTAGCTTTGGATCAGATAGCCGTGTGTGAGTTGTCCCAAGATATTTATAGATAAGTAGGTATTTATTTTTATTTTATTTTTGTATGAATAAAGGATAGTAGAAGGGAGACAACGCCTACATGGAAGTTTTTCATAGGTAATTGAATAAATACCTACTAAGGCGGTCAAAATCTATGAAACAGCAGCTGTTAGAGTTGCGTACCTCAAAAGGGAAAAAAGGGATCCCTTTTTGCATCACTTGTTGTGCGACTGTGTTTCTATCTGTCTGTCTATCAACACCCTTTATCTCGAGAACGCGTGGACGTATCGAGTTGAAATTAAAACGATATACTCAAGTCTGTGGTTCCTTTGTGCTGTAAAAAATCAACGTAGAGGGTTGATTTTATTGAAAAACATCTGTTTTTTGTTTCATTGAATGAACACGCCTAGAAAAGCCCTACAAAAGAAAATGTGAAAATTGCGGAAATATTTACAAATCGCCTTTCAAACACGTGACGACACGGTTGGCGCAGTGGCTGAGCGATCGACTGCTGCGCTGCGTGTCGCGAGTTCGATGCCCGCACGGAACAAATATATGTCTAGCCTACTAGTTCCGGGTCTGACTGTTTGTGTAGATTGAATGTTTGTAGACGCACCCACAATACAGGATACATTCCTAGAGTGGGGCAACGTTACTATAAAAAAAAACAATCGATTCATCCGTTTTCAAACTCGTTTTGTCGTTACCACAGACAAATACACACAAAGTTACACCCTCTTGTTGAACCGATCCGCCCCCTCTCTTCCTGTCTTTTTGATCGGGGGTTAAAACAAAGAATTAAGACACTCACCTGTAAAAGGTACTCTAAACTTATAAGCAAGCACCCTGGAACCCGAGGAGCCGGCATCGATGATGACCGCGTGGTGGTACACGCTCTCGTATCCCAGGCTCTTGGCGAGGCCGTCCAGCCACTGCGACTGGCCCGCAAACATACCTGTGACATAAAACCTTATGCTGAACTTGACAAACACCAGTACTACATTTGCCAACATCATTGTAAGTAAAAAAAAAGTTCTGTCAAAAATTTCCCGCACTGTCAAAACTTTTCGCGGGTTTTTAGCTGTCAAATTATTTTCTTCTTTCTCAAAGAATGACACAGTCTGTTATATGGCCAGTATGATCACTTGGCCTAGCTAAGTAATAATGATAATCAAATAATTAGTCTTAGTATAATACTAGAGGGGATAAGTTAAACATGTCATTATTATAACTAATCTCGTCACATGTTTGACCTAGATTGAACTTTGTACAATACTACATCTCTAGTACAGATTAGGTACATGTACTTACACAGATTAAAAATAGCTACCATTAATACAATCACTGTTTTACCAAAAATATTTAAAGAAAATATTTACATTACTAATAAGATCTAGCTACATATTATTAAATTGCCTTTGATCTTTCATGGAAATGTGTATCTATTAAAATGCAAGCCATTTGTTTAGTTGATATGCATATTGTGTATTGAGTGGCTTAGATGCTGTTAAATATTTAAGAGATGTTCACACGGCTGTTTTTTTTTGTAAATGACTGCTTAATTTTTGTACAGCAGTACAAAAAAGTATATTCTAGATATTATAAATAAATAACAGGTGTCAGTTGATTAAACACGTTACCTTGTTTAATTTGGCAAAAACAAAATTTGATAAAAAAAAGTGTCTCACTGGAGTCCACGATCGTAAATAATCTGCTTATGCCCACGATTTTATGATTTATATCATAACTAGCAGACTAGGTACTAGAATTAAACGCTCGCGTTAAATACGGGGTAACACAGTTTTTTTAGTTAGTTTCCTGATTTTCAAGTAAATGCTACCTTTAGATTTTGCCCTTTCGCCTTATTTATTGTAATAGCAAAGCTAAGTTTTCCCTTTTCTTCCCTCTTTCTCCCTCATTTCTCTTTTTTTTACAAACAAAAATAGCCTATGTCCGTCTCCAGGTTCTCAACTATCTCTGTACCAAAATTCATCAAAATCAGTTTAGCGATTTAAGCGTGAAGACGTAACAAACAAATAAATAAACAAACAAACTCACTTTCGCTCTTATTATATTATATATATATAAGTAAGGATCATCATTACAAAAATCTAAACGAAATACTGTACTATTATCTTAGCTTCATAATTAACTAGAGAATGAGACTCTTTATAGTACTAGCCCACGCTTCACACTTTGTATGACTTGTCGACACATCGTGGCTGGTTTATTACTATATGTTAATTCAAATACTTAACACAGTAACACCCATAAACCTTCCACAATGTATTCTCTAAATGATGGCGAAAACCGCATTGAAAAAAGGAGGAGATTCTTAATTCAAATACTGTTTTTTTTATGTTTGTTACGCGATTTCTCGATCTCTTTTTTTTTGTAGTTGAAAGCGTATACTCTCGTACTTAGTCGTTATACTCTCCCATTTGTATGTTATCTATATTGCTTGGGTAATTTATACTTTACCTTCTATAATACATATTTTTTCCTCATGTAAATGGACGATATGCTAATATCTAGTAGCAATAAAAAAAAATATTTTTTAAGAATTTGTTTAAGATATCATCCACGCCAAAAATAGGCTGAAATACAAAATTTGCCAAAAAAAACCGTTACTTTGATTCATAGATTTTTGTGCCACGGACGAAAGTTAAATTATTTTTCGTCTTTTTAATGTATTTTTTTGAAAGTTGTTTTTTTGGCAAAAAGTTGTTGTGCCTTACAAGAACAATGTAGATACACACACACACTCAACTTTAATTTAGAATATGTATAGAGCTATAAATTAAGACCCGCAGAAATTATTTAAAATTGATTTACCGGAAATTATATACCTACCTATTGTATTTATCGACAAAAGGTAATATAAATACTTAAATAGATTACAACAACAGTTGCGTCATTATGACCAATGCCTTCGAGATTTCATTGCCGAAACGAATCCTAAAGAAATGGCCAAGTGTGAGCCGGTCAAGCAGATGATGACTTGGATTTCATAGAAAAAAAAAGTTTCTTTTGCAATTTTCATCGCTAGTATGCAGCTTTAGAGAACAAATAGTTGTGCTGGCAAAATAATGAACATTTGTAAATGAATGCTGTGAAATTCGACAGTTGAAATTTGATAGTGTCGAAATTCTGTCTGTGAAGTTTAGCCAAATAATTAAAAATATATCTCACTTTTTTTGGCTCTTGTAATAATGAAATTCAATGACTCGGTCCAAGGCTAAACAAGTCATTATGACAGTGTCAAGGTACGATATACTAGCAACTAAAGAAAACCTTTTACTTTCAAATCACAAAAAATACGTCCGAAAATAAAAACTAAACAAAAATAAACTACGTTCTACATAAGCGCGACTCTTTGTTTATGTATGTGTATCGTGTATATGAGTGTGTGTATTCATGTGTGAGTGTGTGTGTGATAAGGCTTGAATTATTTGAGGCTAGAGGAACTCACCCATGCCGGCGACACATAACCTTGGTTGGATAGAAAGATAGACTTTAATTATTTAGGGGGCAGTGTCTCGATTCAGTAAAAACCTTCGATGAGCAGATAGGTAGATAGATAAACTTTACATATTTTAGGGGCAAAAACAATACTACGTTAGATTATCCCTATTTGTAGATTCTCACCATTTCATAGTCTAACGAATATTATACATATCATCAATAATCATCATTCTCCTACGGTTTTCCCAATTAATTTGAGGCTATTAGCCGACATCTTATCAGTCATCTCCTTTCGGGCCATATCATCTTTAACACAGTTCATCCATTCATTACTTTGAAATTTAATTTTGTTTTGGGTTCAGTCCCTCAAAAAAAATACAGAACCCTTATAAAATCACTTTGTTGTCCGTCTCACGAGACTCTTTATCTCGGGAACACGTGGATGTATAGGGTTGAAATTAAGATTTACTCATGTCTCTGATCCTTGAAGCTGTAAAAAATCAACCCTCTATGCTTACGCAGTCAAAAGATATGGTTTATGGCGCAAGTTTGTATGGAACTTGCCCGGTATTTAAAAAAAAATACTATGAGGATTTTTGGTCACTTTTTTTTTAAACATGTAATGTTCTATCTCGAGAACGCGTGGATGTATCGGGTTGAAATTAAAACCATATACAGTCTGTGGTCGCTTGGAGCTGTGAAAAATCAACCCTCTAAGTCTACGCAAACCATAGATATGGCCGTGTATGTAGCTAGTTTGTACGGAATCCTTGATGCGCGAGTCCGACTCGCACTTAGATTTTTTTTTAAACAAAGTAGGCTTGCTTTTAAACGCAATTCGTCTGATGTGAAGCGGTGATGCCGCCTAGGGTGTTTGCTTAAAAGAAACCGATTCACTCGAACTTTGACTAGATCCACATTATTAGATATGATCAGGGAGACAAGCCGGCTGTGAATTCCACAGACTGAAGGGTTCCTCACTAAATTTTCCTCATTCCTTCGCATCACGTGTCCAGACCACGATAACCAATTACCACACAACATTTCAGTCAACGGGCCACTTCTAGTCTGCCTGTTATGTATTCATCCCCTATTAATTAATCCATTTTGCGTAACACCACACATCCCCCTTAGCATTCTCATCTTAGCCACGTGCCTTTCATTCATATGAAGTTTTACACACATCAAAGAAAACCAAACTGGTACAGCCGATCAATATATATGCGCCTACCAACGAACAGTCAACTTTATTTATCGATTCACAGATTGAATATATTTCCTGATGGAGATTAGAATCTTATAAACAAAGTAGCGACCATGAACTTCTAATAGCTTCTAAATATGTACCTGGTTTTAAAATTATTCATATCACATCGTGTTGTTCAATACTCCTTTTCTTTCAAAACAAATACTTACTATATTACTCGTTTAAAAAATCAATTGGCTGTGTTTTTAGGGTTCCTCAAAAGATAAAAAGCGGAACCTTTATAGGATCACTTTGTTGTACGTCTGTCTGTCAAGAGTCTTTATCTCGGGAATATCTCTCATATCTCTCACATAGTTGTATAATCTCAAGATGAATGATGTAAATACGATTTTGTAATAATATTATAATTTAAAGAGTGTCCATGGAGTTGCTTGCCCATTCTTCTCCATAGAGATCAACGCTTTGGAACCGGGACTGTAGCTTCATTTTGTTTCTTGACATTCAAAAGTGCCTGTAATGGTCTACCTAATTGAAATAAATGCTTTGAATTTGAATGCGTGGACGTATCGAGTTGAAACTAAGATTTACTCAAGTCTGTGAACCTTGCAGCTGTGAAAAATCAACCCTCTATGCTTACGCAGTCAAAAGATATGGTTTATGGCGCAAGTTTGTATGGAACTTGCCCGGTATTAAAAAAAAATACTATGAGGATTTTTGGTCACTTTTTTTTAAACATGTAATGACAATGAAATATTTAACTTTCGAACCAACCCGCAGCCCAACATTGAAAGGTGGGATGTTAACGATTAAAAGTATGATTGATTTATTAGTTATAAACATTTTTTAACTTTGCATTGCTAACCAATGTCTGCCACGGCATCAACTATGATAATAACCTAAATTTCAGTACAGTTGCGCGGTAAAACATTTTTAAATTGTCTTTAATTTAAATCTGAGTTTTTTCATACACAAACTAAACCGAAAATGTTACCAGCTAAAGTAATTTAATTTTACTAATTCAGTGGCTTAAATTGTTGCATTTTAACCCTATTATGGTTTTTTGCAAGGAACACGTCGAGTTTCCAGAACCTTTTATTAAAATAATATTGCTTTAGTTTAATTTTCCAGGAAGAAAGAATATTTAAATATTTTAGTAGGAGGATTTTTGGTTAATCTTTTTTAATAATTTAAGTGCTGTTTTAAACTCGGTATTTTTGTTGAAAGTACACGAGTGACCTTAAATAAAATGGGCTGTTATATAATAGATATCTACAATCAAATCTAAAATTAAAATCAACAAAAAAAACTAAAAATACATCTGTATTAAGAACATTTTACATCTAAACTATGTCTAAAATAAAATACCTGATAAAGTCATAACAGTCATAACTGTACGCACTAACGTTTCGGTCCCATTCGTCATTTTTCACTTTATTTTCTTCACGATATGCGGATATGTATATATCTACGAAACAAACTAAACTGTAATGGACATCTATTGGAAACCCTATTATATCCAACGAGAAAAAAAACATTATACACAGACGTGAGACCCCATTAAATAATTCTAATCTTTACTACTTCGAAATTAGAGTTTGTTTTCGCAAAATCAATGGAAATAATGCGACATTGAAATTAAATATCGCTACGTTGACGAAACTCGGCGAAGAAACTTGTTCTAAGGCTGCGTGTAGGCTATTTTATATATCTTTACTAGCTGTGCCTAGCGGTTTTGCCCGCCGCTCAGGTCCACTTCTGCAGAGGGCTACCTACCTTTATCACTTAGGGGTATGAAAAATAGATTACGACAGATTCTCAGGCCTACCGATTATGCTGATAAAATTTCATAGTAAATGGTCAAGCCGTTTCGGAGGAGTATGGAAGCTAAATCTGTGACACGGGAATTTTACATAAAAGAAAATTCTAATAATTATAAAGCTAAAAATCAAGTAAGTATATTGACTTGGCTCGCGAGGCAACGATATGTGGGATGTGAACTCAGCGATCATTGTGCCGATAGTCGTATCTGCCAATGGCTTAATTGCCAAGAGCCTCGACCAATACCTGAGGAGGCTCTCGTTAGGCAGCTGGATCAAGGGCTTGATACAGAAAGCGGAACTCCTGGACACGGCTCGTATTGTTAGGATGTTCCTTTCTCTGGAGCCCTGACCGCCGGTAGCTTGGACCCTGTTCCCGATATCGGTGGGCTACTATTACTCCTATTACTACTATTTTTATATTTTTAAATGTTTTTTTGTTTTTGATAAGAAATATGTAAAAATATAAAAAATATGTATGTAAATAAATAAATGACAATAAAGCTAAAGAGTTTGTTTATTTGGTTAACTGCGCCAATCTCAAGAACTAGGTACTGTTCGGAATCTAACATTATTGTAGTGTTGGATAGCTTATTTATCGAGGAAGGCTATATTACATGCTACACCTTTTAGTAGAGTCGAGCGAGGGTGAAACAGCGGGGTAAGGCAAGTCTTTTAATACATTTTTGCAAGCGTGTTCCACCCTAGGCGGCATCATCAGTTGCCGCCAACCGCAAGCTTAGTATTATTTAGTATAAAAATATACACATTTATTGGTAAAAACGTAGTGAGACTGGGAGACTGAAAGTTATAGAATTTTTTTTATAGTCTCATCCAAATTTTTATTTAAATATGACTAAGCATTTCTAATACACGCTGTAGGTATGTGTATTTTTCAGTGTTTCTAAACTAAAAATTGTTTAAAATAATTGGAAATAGTCATTAGTTAAAACTTGCGGTCTACAAACAATACCTATTTAATTACTGTATTTAATAATTTATGAATTTGCCAACTGTTCGTGATCTGATAACCACTTTTGTTCGCAAAAAATCGAATTTAGTAAATATCGAAGTATTTTTATCCGCATTAAAATTAAATACTTACTAAGGAACAATTTACGTTATTTATTAAAAAAATGTGTGTGTGTGGGTGTACCTATCTAGTACATTCACATTTCGCGAGTTTTAAAAGTCCCATGGAATAGATAGGGGTAAGACTTTTACCATCAACCGGCCAAAAACAAAGAATTTGTAGCTGCTACTGAATAGTTCTTGATGCAAAAACACAATACCACTTTGCACAACCCGGGCATCAGCTGTCACGACTAGATCAACGAAGCAGTCACAAAAGAAAATAAATCTTGTCTTCTAGTGATGTACACCTCGCTTTAAACAGTATTATCGTGAGTTCGTTACACATAATTACAACGTCATAATGTAGTGCGTATACCTACGTGTAACGATTGATATCGACCGAGTCGGAATTATTAATGAGGCTTAATTTTATTAGAGTTACCTCGGTAAGTGCACACAAGCAAACCTTATATGTTTAATTCGTTTATTCATTTTTTTACATACATATTTTTAGATTTTATAAAAGTAAATAAAACATTTAAAATATATAAAAATAATATTTTTTTTTATTAATATTAAAAATAAACTATAAAAAGTAAACAATAAAACAAAACAAAAATATTTAACAAAAAAATTCAAAAACGAAACATTTTAACATTTTATTTTGTATCTCTTTGGAACAACCCGCCATTGAAACGTTGGCATGGTAAAGATTAAAATAATTATTAGTGATATTAACCAAGTTTTAGACATTTTTGAAGTTTTCATAGTTACCAAAAGTGTGTCACGTACAGTTGCGAAAGCATTTTTAAATGTTTTAATTTGGAATTTTTCACACAAAAACTAACCCAAAAATGTTACCAGCCTAAAAACGACTGAACTTCGGTAGAATATTTAGTGGCTTTATTTGTTGTATTGCTGCAAGGAACTGTCGAGTTACCAGTGCCATAAAAAAATATTGCTCTAGTTTCATTTTCCAGGAAGGAAACAGCCCAAAACGTTTGTATGAGTTAAACGCCGCTAGCCTTCCCTCTTTGAAGCAGAGAATTGCTAACTGTTTTAATTAATTTTGGAAAAATTAAATTAAAAATTTAAAAACACCCCCGACCCAAAAAAAGTACGCAATTATTATGACAAAAGGTTAAAAATGCTAAACCCTATAAAAAGCAAAAAAAAAACTTTTAACACTACGTAAGTACCAACTAAAGCATGTCAGACTATCTACTCGGGACTTTGTGCCACCTTTATGTCGGAGGCATAACCGCTAATTTTGAACTGCAAATGGTTATCTTGGCCTGCTGTTGACCGTACGTATGAAATTTTTGATTAAATTTTGTCGTGTCGGGGGACCGCTCTAATTTATTAGCCTAACGTTAGAAGCTTACATTAAGAAGTCCTCAATCCCATTGTAATTTTTCATACAAATTTTTTGAGTTGTTCCTAAGATTGGGGGTTAAAATTATTGTTTATCATTTATTTAGATAGAGTATAAAGTTTTTTTTGAATTCGTTACTTACGTTAACATTTTCGTTGTAATTTAAATATTATTTTGTTTACTTATCTTCTTCTTTCTTTACAAGTAAATTCGTCTGTTTTAATTTTTTGTCCAGTGTTGTTGTATCATTTGGTGTAGTTGTGCATATTTAGTTTTAAAATACGAATTTTGTGATTGATCATTTGATTTAGGTAAGTATTTTTGAAGGTAAAAAGCGGTCCCCCGACACGACAAAATTTAATCAAAAATTTCATACGTACGGTCAACAGCAGGCCAAGATAACCATTTGCAGTTCAAAATTAGCGGTTATGCCTCCGACATAAAGGTGGCACAAAGTCCCGAGTAGATAGTCTGACATGCTTTAGTTGGTACTTACGTAGTGTTAAAAGTTTTTTTTTTGCTTTTTATAGGGTTTAGCATTTTTAACCTTTTGTCATAATAATTGCGTACTTTTTTTGGGTCGGGGGTGTTTTTAAATTTTTAATTTAATTTTTATTTTATGCTTTTTAAAGGAGCTCCTTAATTTTTCATTCTTTCATTTAATTTCTTTTATGTTTCTTGCCATTTAAGGGTAATTTTGTGTTTTATTTTTAAATTTTGGTCATTCTAGATTTTCAGCAAAAATATAAATCGGTTTATCCGTTTCATTCCGGCATTCCAGGGTTTCATCCGCCACATCCCATTTCCAGCATCAGGTCCTCATCAATTAGAAATATGAAGAGAACTAGTCAAGACAAATTCAACGAGCCCAAACTCGATGGGTTTACTAAAAGGCAGTCCAGGTTTACATTTCCTAGCTTCGAGCCCTATCACCAGACCAGCTCAGAGGTTCCAGATTTCCAGCACCAGGTCCTCGTCAATTAGAAATATGAAGAGAACTAGTCAAGACAAATTCAACGAGCCCAAACTCGATGGGTTTACTAAAAGGCAGTCCAGGTTTACATTTCCTAGCTTCGAGCCCTATCACCAGACCAGCTCAGAGGTTCCAGATTTCCAGCACCAGGTCCTCGTCAATTAGAAACATTAAGAGAACTAGTTAAGACAAATTCAACGAGCCCAAACTCGATGGGTTTACTAAAAGGCAGTCCAGGGTTACGTCTCCTATCTTCGAGCCCTAACAGCAGACCAGCTCAGTGGTTCCAGAAGACATCAATGTTTCAAATGTCAGATCCTACATATGCTCGCAAGTAAACTGAGCGTGGAACATTCCTATCACACCTAACAAACGACCTGATGACCTTGAAGACCTGAACCGATTTCCACCAAACATAGCTAAGAACACTCTCGACTGATATACCTTTCAAACAAAAAAAACCGCATTAAAATCGGATCATCCGTTTGGGAGCTACGATGCCACAGACAGACACATACACATTTACACACACAGACACGTCAAACTTATAACACCCCGTCGTTTTAGCGTCGGGGGTTAAAAATAGTCAGTGAATGCCTCGTTGGTTCAGTAGTCGCAAGCGAGACTACTGAGCAGGAAGTTCTGGATTCGATTTCAAGGTCGGGCAGAGCCGATCGGCGGCGGCGACCTCTCGCGTCCGGCTCTGGTTCACGCCATGGTCCGGAGCGAGAGGGAATGGGAAGCGGTCATCTCCTTCTGCGAAGCAGTAATGCTAGTGAAGGAGGAGGCCGGGCGTTTGAGGGAGAGAACCTCAAACCAACCCAGCCGCCGCGGGAGACGCCTCGGGCGCCGGGCGCCGCGAGACGGCCACCGTAGATGCGGGCCTGTTGACGGTGAGCAATGGGTAGCTCACCGTCCGTCCGTCTATTGACGACAGGCCGTGTCGACGGCGCGTTCGTGTTTCACGCGCGCCTCAAAGAGATGTCAGCAAAGCAGAGGGGCTTGCCAGAGCCTCCGCCTGCCGGGGTTGCGGGTTGTTCGAAAGAGATACCGCGGCCCCGGAACGTAAAGGGCAATAGAAGGAACATGGGTGGGTTTTAGTCAGTACAAGTCTGACATGCGCCCCCGCTCCGCCCAGAGCGGGGGAAGTCATTTGATGATTTCCCACCCGAAAAAAAAAAAAAAAAGGTCGGGCAGAGTTATTGGGATTTTCCATCAGGTTTTTATCAGTAGCAACCACGGTGTCTGGATCTGTAGCCTATTGATGCCAATTGGCCCGCCCGCCTATTACATGGGGCTTAAACGTCACCGGCCGAACTATGCGTGTACTATTAGGTAGATTTCTGCCTAACCTTTCTGTAAATACAACCGTGATTTTATGTTATAACACAGCTATAATAACTTCATTTCGTACGTTACCTTCTGATGACGTCAAACAATGTACTTTCGCTTATATAACGATTAAAATAACTTACTTCAGAGTATAGCGTAACAAATTTAACAAAGGCCTACATTTCCCAGATTATGGTTCTTCCTATTATAATTATGTCTATTGGCACTTAACCCTCATGAACATGAGTCAACGACCTGGCGTAATTAACGAAATATCTGGGTAGGTACTGTAAAAAGGCGATCACTGAGCTAATATTGCTATTTTTAAACTGACTTCTAAGTAGGAGGAGGTTTGGTACCTAATAACTCCGTGATTACTGATCCGATTTAGGTACGTGATTATTTTGTAAAAATCAGTAAAAATTTTGTCTTATTTTCAACATAAAACATGTTTTTCTTTCACGTGACGTTGACGAAAACTCTTGAAAGTAAACTAATCACCTCTATTTACGGTCTCCCTGGACCAATCCTATCGTAACCTTGCCAAGGGATCATGCAAAGGTACCCCGTTATTATTTGCAGAACTTATGAAATGGAATGTTACATTCACACACATTTTACGGTAAGAATGTATCCTGTGTTGCACACCATACGCGATAAGATATTGTTATGTATGAAAGATATTACTTTTGTTTCCGCAAAGTAACACCTGATTATTTGTTATCACAATAAGCATGTAAAACATAAATGAACATATTAACCATATTAACAGTTTTTTTCTTATCAGAAAATTAGAAGGAGTTGGACTTGAACCGTTAGCAAATTGAAAGAATATACCCCGGCCCCGTAAATAAAGGGCAAAAGAAAAACCGGTCAAGTGCGAGTCGGACTCGCGCACGAAAGGTTCCGCCTATTAATAACGGCAAAAAAAATGTTTTTTTTTTAATATTTGTTGTTATAGCGGCAACAGAATTACAACATCTGTGAACATTTCAACTGTCTTGATACATACTGGTGACAGTCGAGGTCGAGTCTTAGTAGTAGGGTCCCGTTTCACCCTTTAGGACTGATGTGTCTTGGGAATGACGTCCACTGGATGGTGGACCCGAAAACATGGATGGTGATTATACTCAGTGAAAGTACTAAATTAATATTACTACGAACGTAGGAAAAATCAGGCAGTCATCCGCTCCGCCCACAGCGGGAATAATAATTTGATGATTAATTGGTTCAAGGATGACCAGTTGCCGCCGCGGGAGACGCCCCGGGCGTTGGGCGCCGCAAGACGTCTCCTGGCCACCGTAGATGCGGACCTGTGGACAGTGAGCAATGGGTAGCTCACCGTCCGTCCGTCTATTGACGACAGGCGGTGTCACGGCGCGTTAGTGTTCCACGCGCGGCGCAAAGAGATTTCAGCAAATCAGAGGGGCCTGCCAGGGCCACCACCTGCCAGGGTTGTGGGTTGTTCGAAAGAGATACCGCGGCCCCGAAATTTAAAGGGCAATAGAACCCCGCTCTGCCCAGAGGCCGCGGGGACGTTATTAGATGATTTCCCAAAAATATAAATAAAAAGGACCAGTTTCTGATGAAATAAAGCGCAATCACAGCCGAGTTGAGTTTTCATCCGGAAATAATAAAGACTTAAAATTAAAGAAAACACTGACTCATTTATATAAATGACTCATTTATATAAATGAGTCAGTGTTTATATACTGACTCATTTAATTTCAATTAACGTTATCATATGATAACGTTAATTGAAGTCATTCACTTCATAATAAGACAAAGTTTGTAGTTTATCACGAAAATCGTGATATCTTAACACGACGCCCAATTAATTTCCACGTTTGTATAGTGTTCAGTAAAGCCTACTTCAGTGTTTATATTCTTTGGAAAATTTGCTACATTTTCTTCATGTGAGGTGAAGTTAGCAGCTGAGCCAGGTCGCTGAGCAGTGGATTACAGTGGCCCACATTTTATTTATTATTTCTCCTAAACCACCTATAAGAGTAATTCTCTCTCATTCAGAAGGAGACGTAGGCGGATTTTGGTAAGGATAAGTAGCTCGTGCAAATGTGCGCTTTTTTTTCGGATGGGAAATCATCATAACTTCCCCCTCTCTGGGCGGAGCCCAAGGGAGTGTCAGACTATTACTGACTAAAACCCACCCATGTTCCTACTTTTGCCCTTTATGTTCCACGACCGCGGTATCTCTTTCGAACAACCCGCAACCCCAGCAGTCAGTGGCCCGGCCCTATGCTTTGCTGACATCTCTTTAAGGCGCGCGGTAACATGAACGAGCCGTTGACACGGCCTACCGTCGTTAGACGGACGAATGGACACAGCCTAGTCTACTGCGGCCGGGAGTCGTCTCACAGCACTCGACGCCCGGTGCGTCTCCCGCGGCCGCTGGGTTGGTTCGAGGTTCTCTTGAAATGTGCGCTGAGCTTATATTCACTAAATCGTCTTACTTACCATATTTGTTAACTTTCATTGAATCTAGACGTAAAGGTAAATATGCAACTTTTTTCCCGCATTTTACAAACTCAATCATCAGCACATAAAGGATAAGACCTTGTACCATTTTCTTCATAAGAGTCTTAAAAAAAAAGTTTGTACGCAATTAAGTATTCCAGTACTAATAAGAATACCAAATTACAAACTTTAAATTAACGTGAAATGAACGGTTTTATGTTTTCCAATCGCATAATCACATATTGTTTGTCATAGCAAGGCAGATGTTTATGCATTCAATGTGAAGAAATGCATCCGGCGTTGGCAACTTGGCATGAGAACATTGGAGCCAATGCATCATCTGCCTAGCCTTTTCCCAAGCATGTTGGGGTCGGCTTCCAGTCTAACCGGATGCAGCTGAATATCAGTATTTTATATGGAGCGACTGCCTATCTAACCTCCACAACCCAGTTAGTACTGGGTAATACGATACCCCTTGGTAAGACTGGTTGTCAGACTTTCGGGACACTGACTACCTGTAACGACTGTCAAAGATCTACAAATGACAGCCGGGACCAACGGCTTAGCGTGCTTTCCGAGGCACGGAGGAAACTCGGTATGTAACGGGTGGTCACCCATCCACAGACCAACATAGGCAAGCGCGGCTTAACCTAAAGATCGACCCGAGCGGCTGCTATTATTTAGCCACGAGCTCCTTTTGAAATCATGCATTGGCTCCAATAGAGATCTATTGGAGCCAACGCATAATTTTAAAAGTTTAGGGGTAATAGACAAGTATGGAAGAAGAGAACGAACTGCGCCGACCACAAATAAGTTGTGAAAGGGGCAGGAGAATGATGATGAAGTAATTTTGATTTCTTTTAGCTTAGACTGCTTCGTTGGTCTTGTGGTCGCGAGCGCGATTGCTGAGCTGAGGTCCTGGCTTCAATTCCCAGGTTGGGGAAAGTGTTATTGAGTTTTTCGATTAGAAATTTCTCAGATGCGGCCACGGAGTCACAATTTAGTCCCCCGCTGGTGACCTATACATGGGACTTAAATGTAACTGGCGAAATATAGGTGTACTATTAGGTACACCTCTACCTTACCCCTCATGGACTACAGGCGTGGTGATATTATGTTTAAACTTATATTAAACTAGCTTTTGCCCGCGACTTCGCTCGCGGTAAATTCGGGGTAACACAGTTCCCCTTTCCTGATTTGCAGGTACCTGCTACCGGTAGTATTTGCCCTTGCGTCTTATTTATTGTAATAGCAAAGCTAAGTTTTCCCTTTTCTTCCTTCTTTCTCCCTCATTTCTTACTTTAAAAAAAATAGCATATGACGGTCTCCAGGGTCTCAACTATCTCTGTATCAAAATTCATCACAATCGGTTTAGCCATTTAGGCGTGAAAACATAACAAACAAACTCGCTTTCGCTTTAATAATATTATTAAGGATAAAAAACCCTGTTTTTAGGATCTAGATTGCGTAAAAAAACCTTAACCAAGCACGGGAAAAACTAGTAGGTACTAATCTTTTCAACCATAGTCGAAGGGCGATCGCTAGCGAAATTTTATGAGGTCACTGGGTCCTAACCAGTAAGGCGCACCCCACCTGATACTGACGAGAGGAGGGTGCGGCGAGTCTAAAAATAAACTACATAAATTACCAACAACCCTGAGGTAACAGTGACCTTATAATAAAACATCGAACGAATGGTTAGGCAAACGTATATCCGTACTAATATCATAAAACCGAAAGTGAGTTTGTTTGTTCGTTTGTTTGTAACGTCTTCACGCTTAAAGTGCCAAACCGATTTTGATGATTTTTGGTACAGAGATAGTTGGGACCCCGGAGACGGACATAGGCTATTTTTTTGTGAGATAGGGGGAGAAGGAGGGAAGAAAAGGGGAGAGAAAAATATTTTTTTTCGATCATCGGATTAAAGTTAGTGTTAGCCCAAAGTAATTATGTCACGCGGTCGAAGTCGCGGGCGGAAGCTAGTCTAATAATACATTCACATTTGGACAGTTATGTGTCATGTAACAGGGGACCTAATGCCATCGAGCGGGTACCTATAGTTCTAACTCCGTGGGTCCTACTGAAAAATTCTTATATATATTTCATGCGCAACTACTGCTTTTGTTTTGTATTCGTACCGACTTGGCGCCGCAGTTCGCTGATTTACGCGTTTTTACAGTTAAAATACTGTAACAACATGAAAGATCGTTTTAATTATGACCTACTGCGAAATGCAGTGCATCTTTTCTCGACGTTTTATAAGTGCCCATGTAGGCCTATGTGAAATAAAAATATTTTGATTTGATTTGATTTGCGCAAAATTTCTTTTAAGAACATCAAACATTAGGGGTTTTCTTTTCCGGGTACCAAATCTTATCTCAATCTATGATTTACAGTAACAGTTATTTAAAAAAATGATAATATTATCTATTACATCAGCCTGATAGAAGTGGTTTCCTGAATAGTTGTAAAAACTGTTCCTGGCTGGCAGAGGTGATACTGATAAAGTTAGCCTACATCATTCCACTGCTGGGCAAAGGCTCTCCTCATGACTTCCTGATTTTTTTTTATCTAGGGCTAATGTGGACCAATGGTATTTTGTCCAGCTTGTCCTGCCTGACATCTTTTTTTTTACGTATGGGAAATCGTCAGTGGCAAGACTTTTATCGACTAAAACGCACCCATGTTCGGTATTTTGCCCTTTATATTTCAGGGCCGCGGTATGGCTTTCGAACCACCCGCAACACCGGCAGGCAGCGGCCATGACAGGCCCTCTGTTTTGCCGACATCTCTTTGAAGCGTCGACACAGCCTGTCGTGTCCTGCCATCTTTGACAGAGGTTCAATAAATATTGGTAAAACAAAATGGAGTTTTAAAACCCAAAAAACGAACATATATTACATCCACCACCCGCACTGAGCCCGTACTAACGCAAAAACACCTAATTGACCTCCCCCAGCTAGTAGCGGTACTTGCATACAAGCGTTAAAGCGTGGCTTGCAGAAAACCCTACTCTTCATGACTATTCATGATGTTACGGTTTCTGAAAAGTTTGCTAGGTCCATATGGACTTGCAATATTGTTGACGCGTATACATACCCTTTTTTTTTCGGGTGGGATATCATCAAATGACTTCCCCCGCTCTGGGCGGAGCGGGGGGGCATGTCAGACTTGTACTGACTAAAACCCACCCATGTTCCTTCTATTGCCCTTTACGTTCCGGAGCCGCGGTATCTCTTTCGAACAACCCGCAACCCCGGCAGGCGGAGGCTCTGGCAAGCCCCTCTGCTTTGCTGACATCTCTTTGAGGCGCGCGTGAAACAAGAACGCGCCGCCGCCGTCGACACGGCCTGTCGTCAATCGACGGACGGACGGTAAGCTACCCATTGCTCACCGTCCACAGGCCTGCATCTACGGTGGCCGGGAGTCGTCTCGCGGCGCCCGGCGCCCGGGGCGTCTCCCGCGGCGGCTGGGTTGGGTAGATGTTCTCTCCATCAAACGCCCGTCCACCTCCTTTGCTAGCATTACTGCTTCGCAGAAGGAGGTGACCGCTTCCCATTCCCTCTCGCTCCGGACCTGGCCGGCCTGGCCCAGGGCCGGACGCGAGAGATCGCCGCCGCCGACCGCCTCCACGAGGGCACGGCGGTGCTCCGCCCAAGCTGGGCAGACCGCCACTGTGTGTATACTTACCTTTACTGCCAACCCATATTAAATAACTATTTATAGATTCATGTTAAGTCTATTTAAAGAGAAGGTGGTGCCAAGGTGGTATCCATGACAACATTGAAAAACTGCCATTTTATAGTCCCATGCATACGTTATTGGTAGTTATCACGAATCATAGACTTGGATTTAAGCATTTTTACTAGCCCTATAGACAGGTCGCAAATGTCTAAATAAATGAAGCCAAAATGCTTTTGGATTTTCAACTTTAGGCCCTTAACTCAGTGCATTGAAAATTCAACAACATGTGTTTATTTATGCATGTAGCTTGCCTAGTAAAAATGGGTACCTATATTATTTACTAGCTTCGCCCGCGACTTCGTCCGCGTGGCATAGTTACTTTGGGCTAACGCTAACTTTAAACCGCGTGATGATCGAAAAAAAAATATTTTTCTCTTCCCTTTTCTTCCCTCTTTCTCCTCCTTTTCATCCTTTTTTTAGCCTATGTCGGTCTCCAGGGTCCCAACTATCTCTGTTCTAAAATTCATCAAAATCGGTTTGGCCATTTAGGCGTGAAGTCGTAACAAACAAACTCACTTTCGCTTATATAATATTAGTAAGGATTTTTATGAATAATTAAATTTTTAAAGAATAACAACCACAGTTGGTGAGTTTGTTTTCTAACTTTCTTACATAATAAATAATACGTACATTGTAAACCACACATGTGAAGTATTACAATATTATTATCTACAGAGTAGGTACTGAGTGCAACTAATTAATACTCATGAAAACAAAACTTTTAATGTAGGTAACAGCTGGTAAATTAAATATTTACATTAGTATCAGCTCACTAGATAGCCCATTTAAACCTAATTGGATGAGACATGTAAGATATTCAACAGTGTTGATTTCTCTTGGATGTCTTTAAAAGTTATTTATTTTTATTGACATCTCACAGTTTAAAGTTAAAGTTGCTTCACCGGTCTAACCAGAGGGTGCCTTGAGTTGAAGGCTTCCAGCCAAGAGCCAATACTTATAACACATGTTACTACACAGTAATGATGTCCCCTGCAGGATGAGGGCCTTGTTTTAGAGCATTGCTGGTTGCTTACACTTTCAGTACCAAGCACCCTGCATATGGGTCGAGCAATAATTCGTTAATTTGCTCAAAATCCCCCTCTATGTATAGCAACGACTTGTGACATGTGATTTGGACATTATTACTAGCCCCATATGCTGGACACCAAAACTATTTATAGTGTCCTGTTATATTAGAGCCACTGTTTGGCAAAGTAATAAGCATTTAAGTACAGTTTGTGACGATTGAATTTCAATAAAATATATTAATCTATAGTGTAGGCTCATAGCTATGTGACACATGTTTGGATACAAATGGACATGTAACAAGTTAATATAGTTACACTGAGATTTACAAAGAGAGGTTGTACCATGTTTAGTACAGGATGTTAGGAAATTTAATATTTTTTTATAATTTACTTAATATTTTTTTGCCTCACACTGAAATTTCTGACATTATGACAAACATAAATGGATAAACATAAATTATTTGAAGGATGACATGGCTAGAAAAGAGATGACTGCTTAGTTGACAAGTAATAACAATATATTGGGATAAAGGCATGAACATGGCAACTTAACTTTTTTTAAACCCTTCTAGTGTGTTTACTACCTAACCTTGTGTTAGAGTTTTTAGGGCACCAATGGGTCTTTCTCTTAAGTATACTGTTATTTTAAATATTACTAAGCTAGTACTCACCCAAAAAGTATGTGATGCATAGTGCCAATACAATGAGGAAGATGAAAACTTTCTTCAATTTCCTCGGGTGCTGTATAGTCCTACTTCTAACATTGATATGTGGAGCTGAGGTATCATCTTTTAACTGCAAAAAATAATGCGACACTGTAGAGAACAATTTATGAAACATTTTGCTACGAACATTCATTGCCAACTACAAGTAGTAAAAATATTTTACTACCTTGGTGTGTGAAACCATAAAATTCTAAAGGATTATTACCCCACATAACTCTTTTTTTTAACTAAATAAGTTAAGAATTAAATTCCCTTACAAAATATTATATTAATTAACATTTATTTAATAATTCCAGCACACACAATGGCTCTTTTTAATGGTATAAAAATTCTGGTTTAGTGCAAGGTAAACCTGTTTAAATAAAAGAAACAATGAATCACGTGAATACATACTGTAGTTCACAATGAATGCAACTTAATTATTAATTTTGACTGAAAACTCTGATACATGTTAAACTGAACAGCACAAAATTAGACTGTTTTACTTGACCATAATACAATCATTTTTTTTTTTAATATTTTCATCTCTTGTTAATACAAAAATCGAACAGCACAAATATAAACATTCCAAGAGTACATGACAAAATACCCACCTCTAAGTACCTGTACGTGCTGAACTTGCCCATGTTGACTTAAAATAACCATCACAACCAATAAATCAGTTATTATAATTTTAGTCTAACTGTAATACGACAAGCGGTACGTAGACATTTTTGTTATTTTTATTTTATTTAAAAACGTCTTGAAGCAACGTCACACTGATATTATTTTTTGGATACTGTCAAAAAAGTGACAAATTGACAATCAATCAGTCATCGTCCTATTGTCAATTAGTGATGGTCTTTGGTTACTAAATTAGCAAGTGTAAAAATCTATCATAGAGTAAAAAGTCCAAGTTCCGATGTGAAATGGTTAAAGTTAAATAGTTTAACTATTTAGTACTATTTCTGAGCTACCAACATACTACGAAGTTTTTGACACGTAAAATGATTTTGACATTGTACTGAAACATATTTTTTGTACTCACATGGGAGACGAAAAACTATAGTTTTGCAGATTTGAAGTGGCAGATTTTTAGCACAATTTACCATCTTTATAGAGCACTTGTTTGTGACATAACACACAATGGCGTCTGTCAGCGTATGCACTAGTTTTATATAACGTCTGTGGTCAATGTCTCTTCAATCAATCAATTCATCTCCAGGGGCTATTTACTCTGAGCGCCGAGCAGCAGTTAATCATAGTTTATTTATTCCTATTGGATTTCATTAGTCTTGCAATAATAAAAGCAGTAAGCTTTTAATTTGTACCAAGCTATTGAATCAAATATTTTATTGCAATCGCAAAATTATTCGATCGACGATCAAAACTTTTTTTTTCCTTCAACTGTCAATCAAAATAAATAGTATGACCAAGTATGACTTTGTTGGCTCAAGTGATCTACAATATAAAATAAAACAAGGGTCCTTAATTCCAAATTTGAAATTTTCAGTAATACACTCTGCTTAACCTTCCAAGTAATTTGCACATACATAACTCGTCTGTACCTACACAGCTCATTATCTTGCCTGTCTCCGGCTCAATACATTTTGCAAATTTAACAGAAATTTCGTAAGAAACTGGTGTTAAAGCTAACATAGGTGACAAGGTAAGTTTAGTTTAGTATTCTTTAACAAATTAAACAATCGTTTTATTTCAATACTTTGTCTAAATATATCTTTTGTGACCGAGGTTTTGTAAATACAGAAACAACTGCGGCATTCAATTGATAATAAACATAACCTCATTCATAAAAATACTGAAATAAAAACAACAGTACAATACTTCACTAATAACTCTAACCTTTGAACCTTGTTATATAATCTAGTATTACAAATTTCACAGTTACTTACCTTTCTTTGGCGTACGTTCATTTTAACAAAATTGGCACTATTTACCACAAATAAATTAACAAAAGATGCTTTCGGTACTTTATTTTTAATTTTTAATACATAAATTCATGTAGGTTCATTCATGCACCTTGTTCATTACTTGTCAAACGTAAACTAACTTATTAAATATCAAGTAATTATCTTGACCTTGATAATAATATTGCGTAGCTGTAGGTATTTATTGTAATCACTAGTATATAACAGACGTGCGCACCATATAGTCTGACTGAGTCTCAGACTATACAACTAAACATCTCTACAACTATGCTACTGAGCCTATTAATGATGACTGCGCATCATTGGAAGCAGTAGGTACATACATAACAGGCGAGTTTATCGGTAAATTATCGTGACTTGGTGTTTTTCTTCGCCATTCAGACCACGATAAATATTGAACACAGAGTACATTAAGTAGCCGTTTGCAACTAGGCAATACCGTACCGTTTCGAATGTGATAGCGATTAGATTTGCCAGCATGATAGATACGTTGATAGAAAAATGATTTTGACCTTATTCATGAATCGAGGGTAGTGTGTATATTCTAGTGAACTATCCATCAAAGTAACGTATTAGTTTTTAAATAAGTAATTCGATCATTTGAGATGTAGGTACGGCAATCATTCTTGAACGATAGGTAATTAATTAGGAAGATATTATTTTATAGATATAATGACTACTGAGTAGGTATTTAGGCACAGATTACTAAATAGCTACTACGTAGCAGATACATCACTCCAATACAAAAAGGAAAATACCTACGCTATAATAGCCTACAAAATCATAATAATAATACCAGCTGTTTGCAGCCAAAAGAAATGCACCATATGTACGCACAAAGAGAGTTGAGATTGTATTGCCCGCCGCGCGACCAACGTGCGGGCGCGTCATCGAGCGAATGTGCTAGGGTTGTACGTATGATGAATTGATGATAATGATAATAAAACGAATGTTGTAGAATCAAATATGTTTCAGTTTAATAAAATGACTGATAATTTTTTTCCTTCCCTGAATTCACGATTATTAAATTTTATTGTGGAAAATATTCTAAACCGCGTAAATAATTTTAATAAATAATCGAAAGGAAAACAGGAGCAAAGTGGAGGTAAATCAATCAATTTCAAAATTTCCAAGATGGTACTGCCCGGCCGATCCATTATTACGTTGTCAAAATTATTTAAAAAAGTTTCTTCTAATTCTTCAATTTATTATTAAAAGTTTCTGGTGGCACTTTAAGCCCGCCATAAAAAGACGAATCCTTATTATAAGCTTTATACTGCACAAAAATTACGTGGTTTCGGCATTTTGAAACTCAGCGCGGTAATCGTGACGTGCGAGCACTCAAACAGGCGTGCGACAGCCCACTGTCAGTTGTATCGACGGCGATACACGAAGCGGTAGGCATAAAACGCGTGGCCTTGAGCGAGTGACGGACGCCTGATTTAGGTAATAGTTTTGTGCGATTGCTGAAAACCTGTTCCGGTTTACATATTGAAACTGGTTGAGTAGGTAGTAGTAGGTAGTGAATTTGCCATTACTTGAAGTAAAAAAAAAGTAGAACGCCAGAATAATGTAGTTGCGAGTTTTATAGGGTAAACAGTAGCTTATCTATAGAGCTACAAGAGCACATGATCAATATGGATTTTTATCCCCCTTTTATGGATGGGAAATCATCAAATAACTTCCCC
The DNA here is from genome assembly GCA_905475445.1 of Ochropleura plecta. Taxonomy (NCBI): domain Eukaryota; kingdom Metazoa; phylum Arthropoda; class Insecta; order Lepidoptera; family Noctuidae; genus Ochropleura; species Ochropleura plecta. The sequence continues at coordinate 3,422,742 of FR997744.1, read as the reverse complement.
CGCTCTAGGCGGAGTAGGAGGGAGTGTCAGACTTTAACTGACTAAAACCCATCCATGTTCCTTCTTTTGCCCTTTGTGTTCCGAGGCCGCGGTATCACTTTCAAACAACCCGCAAAACCGGCAGGCAGTATCCCTGGAAGGCCCCTCTGCTTTGCTGACATCTCTTTAAAGCGCGCATGGCGCGGCGTCGCCTGATGTTAGATTAGAGGCTGACGAAATCAGGTGTAAAAACATGAAACATCGCAGGAGGCAATTTACCGATATGACGAAATAATTCACACTTTTTTATCAACTTGGGTATGACTTAGTAACTGATTACATCATTTGTTGGACTTAATAATTTAAGGGTCCGTCATGAACTCATGAGTCTCCTGGAAACAAGTGAGATGAGACTGTAATGCTAAAAATTGTCACGCTTCGACGACGAGTTAAGAAAAGGTTGCGGTTTTAAGCTAGGGCAACTAGCTCTAGCTTAGAACCGCAACCTGTTCTCGTTTGGAACTTCCATCACTGTAAGACGTGTTTGTTCGTTTATTCCAAAGAGGGTAGCGGTCGTCTGGTTTACGTAATAATTTTATCTCTAGCCGGGCTTAAATTCATTTGGACTCACCACAGGAAAGCCTAATTAAGCGGTCTAAAAACCTTATTCAGTTAACTGGGAGTGGCTTCAGACAAAAAAACAAGTAGTAGGGAATGTAGAAAACAAAAATATTCGTTTTTCAAATGGTACCTAATACCTTTAAAAAGGCAACGCAAAATTCCTAAAAAAATAACACTTAACGCAGGTTAAGAAGTTGAATCACAAGTTGCACAAAGATTGACATTTTTAAGATTGTCTGTATTTATATTATTATGTTTCAATAAACCATGTATGAAAAAATATATTGCAAAATTGAAGAGCATGAATCAAAGTATATGTTTTTTAGGATTTTTTGTTGCCATTTTCAGTTACTAAAACGTAAATTTACTACCTATTTTTTTGTAGGCAGCCCCTTAATGAATGTGAAGCTATCAAATCAGTAGATAGCCAATTCCTTGTTACTTCGCTTGGACACGGCATTTCTTATCTATCTATCCTTACTAATCTTAATTTATATAAATCACGTGTCACGTTGTTTGTCCGCGATGGGCTCCTAAACTACTTAACCGATTTTAATTAAATTTGCACACCGTGTGCAGTTTGATCCAACTTGAAAAATAGGGTAGGTAGGTAGAAAGGTAGAAAATTGCATTGCAACGCATGCCGGGGCAGAGCTAGTATAATATAATAAAAGCGAAAGTGAGTTTGTTTGTTACGTCTTCACGCCTAAATGGTCAAATCGATTTTGATGAGTTTTGGTACAGAGATAGTTGGGACCCTGGAGACGGACAAAAAAGGAGATATTTTTTTTTTCGATCATCGCGCGGTTTAAAGTTAGCGTTAGACCAATGTAACTATGCCACGCGGACGAAGTCGTGGGCGGAAGTTAGTTTAGATCAAGGGCGGATCCAGCTTTTATATCAGGGGGGGGTCACCATGTCGCAGACAGCTTGACTCCGTAGTCTAGTTCGGATAGATATAGCTATACTTAATATTATAACGGAACGTGAAAGTGTGTTTGTCAATTTTTCACGTTGAATGAAACCGCTAAATGGATAGGATTTCATGGGGTTGATTGCATTGGTCTTTCACTGCAGCGGAGTTACCTGGTCGCAGACGGAGTCACCGTCAAATTCTATAATTTAATTGGTGCACACTGAAGAACAATACAAACTTATATGATGAAAGGTAGATATTCTTCGTTTGTGTCGTCTCGCAGAACGCCTTTAAGATCCTCGTCATCTATATTTATTGACTTGTGAACGTGCAAAAGAGCTAAGCCCGTCAGGCGGTCTTCTGCCAAGCCACGTTTTGTCCCTTCTTAGTGTGTAAAAAGACCTTTCCGCCGCCGCCAACACTAACGGGTAGTGTCGCCAGAATACACAAAAAAAAAGCATGTTATGTTGGGATCAAACTCAAACTCAAAGCATTTATTTCAATTAGACCATTACAGGCACTTTTGAATGTCATAAAAACAAGAACAAAAAAATGATGCTGCTACAGTCCCGGTCACAAGGCATAATAACTTGTGAAAGTACTGTAGTTGCCCATTCCAAAGCGTTGATCTCTATGGAGAAGAATGGGCAAGAAACTCCATGGACACTCTTTTAAATTATAATATTTTTACAAAATCATATTTACATCATTCGTGTTGAGATTATACAAATATGTGAGAACGATGTAGAAAGACGTGCACAGTAAGAGCGTCCAGAGTAAATAAAAAGCAAAATTCAATTTAAAATCTAAATAAGGATCAAGTCTTTATCACAAGTTCAAGTTACAAGGGCCGAAATGGCCAGCGGAATGTTTTGATTTCGCTGCCATTTCACTTTGCAAAGCTGGTACTCATTTATAATCATTGACACAAGTAGTCTAGTAATCCTTACTAATATTATAAAAGTGAAAGTGAGTTTGTTTGTTACGTCTTCACGCCTAAATGTTTAAACCAATTTTGATGAATTTTGGTACAGAGATAGCTGGGACCCTGGAGACGCACATAGGCCAATAGGATTTTTTTAAACCGAGAAATGAGGGAGAAAGAGGGAAGAAAAGTGAAAACTTAGTTTTGCTATTACAATAAATAAGGTGCAAGGGCAAAAACTACAGGTAGCAGGTTCCTGCAATTCAGGAAAGGGGAACTGTGTTACCTCGAATTTAACGCGAGCGAAGTCGCGGGGAAAAGCTAGTCCTTACTAATATTTTAAAAGCGAAAGAGAGTTTGTTTATTTGTTTATTACGTCTTCACGCCCACATGGCTAAACCGATTTTTATGAATTTTGGTACAGAGGTAGTTGGGACCCTGGAACCGGACATAGACTATTTTTTTTAAAAAAAAGAGTGAGACATGAGGGAGAAAGAGGGAAGAAAAGGGAAAACTTAGCTTTGCTATAACAATAAATAAGGCGTTAGGGCAAAAACTACAAGTAGCAGGTACCTACAAATCAGGAAAGGGGAACTGTGTTATCCCGAATTAAACGCGAGCGAAGCCGCGGGCGAAAGCTAGTAGTTTATAAAAGTTAACACTTTTCTATTTTTTTACGAGTTATTACAACTTAATCAATCCTCCCGCGTCCGAATTTGTTCGCCATTTGATAAACAGAGCGGGCGCTCGGAGAGAGGGGTTGGCTCGTGTGGTTTGCTGGTGCGCCCGCCATGCGGTGCGATAGGACAATAGGCACAGCGGCCACCATTCGTTTTTTTGAAAATATAAGCATTTCTGGAACAAACATGTGGAATAAGATCGAAAAACTATTTTTTATGAGATTTTTTTTAAAAATTATGAGCTTTCAGAGCAAAAATCCTTTAATTTTTTTCAGAAATTGGATCCAGTGAAACAAAAAAACGGCTGGCTGGATTAATTTAGCTCTTCGTAGGGTTTTTGTGGACATATTGAACTGAAAAAGGCACACTTAACAGTAGTAGTTTTATCAATATTTTGGAGCCAGTGCTTGACTTTCCAAAAACCACCAAAAGCCGTTTTTTTTGTTGCAATTTCAAATTCATGTGACAGATTTTTAAAAAAAAAATGGCTATTAGAAAATTCATTAAAAACCTTGAAACCCACCTTTAACTTAAAAAAAAAGTAAAAAAAGATGTTTTTCTTGCTGGTTTTAAGATTACTCAAAAAACCCGCAGGGTACAATATTTTAAAGTTCTAATCCAAAAATTAGACACTTGGCTGCTACAATTTTCTATTTTTTGGTTTCCCATACGACAATTTTTCTCGAAGTTACGGCCTGTTCAAAATGTCCAAAAATTTGTTTTTTTATCCCTTTTAATGTAGGTAACCAATTTACAAGCACAGTATTATATTATTATGATTATGTGCGTCTTTCGCGTATAATTTGTTTAGGTACGTTTATAAATGAAATTAGATAAAGTTGCATTGCCTACCTATAACCCAGCCTGTCGCCCAGGGGGGGGTCATGACCCCCATGACCCCCCCCCTGGATCCGCCGTTGGTTTAGATATAAATTGATGTAGGAACCTCGTGGTTTAGTTCATCAGGTTTGAAATCACTCATTTCTGACAATCTCAGGTTGTGCAGCGCAATGCTCTTTTATGCTAATATTATACGCAGAGAGCATATAATCTCTACGTTATAATAATATACCAATTCTTATACTGAACGTGCGGTTTTAAAGTATTCTAATTCTACTTTTTGGTGCGGATTAAGCAGATGACCATAGGTAAAGTATTCCGATATTACATTAAAAATGGTTGATACTTTCTTTTCTTCCCAGGATGGAGGTCAGCAGCTACCTCCTTGATAAATTAAAGGAGTACGGCGTCGGTCGTCGTAAACTGGATGACATACTTTTTATAAACGACAAACCGCCACCCAGGCTTGGGGTTTACGACTTCGACGAAGAAAACCTCTGCCATGAAGTGTAAGTAGAAAACGCACAATGTAGGGGTCTAATTTCAGAACGGTCTTATCAGAACTTTGGTGTTTACCAGACACCCCAAAAAAAACAGTCTTGGGGACCTCTCACAAACGCTTAGTTAATTAAGTATAGTTTTTAGGCTTCTCTTCGCTAAAACGCCAAAAATATCTTTAATTCTAAATCTAACGATTGGAAGAAATAGGTGCTGGAAAAACTATTAAACCAAACGCGCCATAAATAATCTCGGAGAATACAGGCTCACTGTTTACGCGTGTTCTCTGCACACCACCAAGTGAATGATGCAATTGCTTCACACAATTGTGCGAATGTACAAAAACATAATATGCTAAGAACGTTATTAAAAGTCTATTCAATTTATATGTCAATTTCGACTCAAGGTCACACACGGTCATCTAGTGAATTAGTCTTTGAACAATGATCTGTGAGTTGACTTGAACACAATTTGAACCGAGCAGTACGTCTACATCACCTTCTAGAACTGGTAGTATTCTTGCAAGTAGCGATACAGTTCTTAGGACAAGACGTTCAATATACGGATTCATTTTGTATGAGCAATGTGAATGAAATTAAAAAAAATCTGTGTGTTTTAGAATAAAATCTACATGCAGTATTCCTGGATGCCAATTTACAACAGATTCTTTACTGGAATTCGAAAATCATTACAACTCGTCACATCGGTACGCCTGCGCTCGGTGTAAGAAGGTTATGCCGTCTCCCCATTTGTTGGACTTGCATATACAAGAAACTCACGACTCATTCTTCGCAGTTCTAGCTGAGAGGAAGCCTTCGGTAAGATTGAAGTTCAAAAAGAACTAACATTTTCGTATGTTGCGTGTGGGCAATGTGACTTATTAACGAAATTTTTACAGTACTGCTGCTACATTGAGGAATGCAAACTGAAATTCGCAACTCCTAATGATCGACGTCAACATTGTATAGATGTTCACAAATTGCCAAAAGAATTTCGGTTCGATATAAAACCGAAAAATAAGGCCAAGAAGAAAGCCCAAGAAAATACTGATGGAAATGCAACGTCCATGGAAGTGGAGAACGAAAGTACTAGCGAAGTAAAAACCGATAATATAGTACTATCTACAAGCAGGTATAAGACTTTCGCAAAATACAGTGGCAAGACATTCACGAAAAATGATGGAAATAAAAACTCAAAAGATGTGAATATGGATGAAGTAATGGCAGACTTAAAAGAAAGTTTGCCAGAATAAAAAGAAGCTTGAAGTATGTTTAATTACGTTTTTATTCTTTATCCTCAAGAACTCTACGTTGATAAATATTGTAAACTCGTATGATGGTAACTTGTAGGTATGTCTTGGCATACACCCAATAAATAATCTCTTGGATACAGCAGTTGATTTTGAATAATAATTTAAACATTCTGTAGAGATTCTTTCGCTAATTTTTAAGTTATATGAATAACAATATTTCTTATAATTTTAATAAAATACATACATAAATGGATCCTCTATAAAAATCAACCATCATCATAATATTTAATGACTACAACAAAATAAATTACTGGTTTTCCTTAAATTTACTTGGCCTTGCCTTGGGAGGCAACAGCTTCCATCGCTTTCTTCACGGTTTCCTCGTCACCGAGGAAGGTCATGGAATCGACAGGCTTCATATCCTCATCTAGTTCGTACACGAACGGAATGCCGGTGGGCAGATTCAATTCCATGATGGCTTTGTCACTCAGACCTGGAAATGATGTGTAACATAAGATGACACCTCTCAAACTTCCTTCAGTGACTTTTTTTTGTCATTAACTGCATTTTGACCGTCACGGTCTATTAACGCCAAACTAAACCAATACCTTAATTAATGTATTCGTTGGTACTAATAACTACATTTTTAATTTAAATTTTCAAGTACCTAAGTAAATAAATAATGTGATTTTTTTAAAGTTGGCATGTAATACTGAATGTTAGAGTGTAGTACAAATCAGTGGTATTAGGTAAAACCGTTTGAATCGACATGAAACTATGAAAAAGACTGACTCTAAACAAAAATAGGTTATTTTGCTGGTGTGTCCTATAAGGACATAGGTTATTCTTTTTATTGATCATGTGACAACACAATATTAAATCAAAATTAATTTCTATTGTCCCCATTTTAAAACATTAATTGACAAATGAGTTTCATGCAATTGTTACAAGGAGATATTTCAAAAATTATTCCCATATGATATTAAAATATTTTTTCAGGTTCTGAGTATCCAATTGTTAAACAGAACCCGGTAAGGGTTCTTACTGGAAATAAATAACGCAGATACATACCATCTAAATGCTTAACAATGCCTCTGAGACTGTTACCATGGGCAGCAATAATAATCCTCTTTCCTTCTTTGATCTGAAAAAAAAAATAAAAATACTTCATGTATCTCATCTTAAAAATTGATAAAATTTCCGTTTTTATCAGTTTAAAATACAAGAATGCTTTTATCAGTAACAGTTACAATGAAACGAAGTTGTTATCATCAACGGTAACTTTTATAGTTCTTTCGATCGATAATCAACACAATTAAAGGTTTAAGATAAAGCAAGTTCCGCTAATCTTGTAAGTCATAGTTAAACCTGGCTTACTTTATGATAGTGAAACCTATTTGCCTATTTGCTGGCAAGGGAATTTAGACAGCATTACAGGAGTTTTTATTTGATGTCTTGGTATTTATTTGTTTTTATTTAATTAATTTCAACATCACTTGGGGTTGGACTGCCTAGTCAGTCTAGTGGTTTGATTCCCAGATCAGGTTTCGCAGTTGTAGCCACATAACATATTACATGAGACTACGGAAAAACCGGTATTGTCAGATTATGGGTGTACTAATAGGTGCAGCTCGGCCTAAAACTTCAGGGCCAAGGGACATATATTTGTTGCACAAGGAAAATCACATTGGTGCTATTATTAAACATACCTGGGGTACAATAACATTGTTCCAGTAAGGCAGAGTCCTCTCAATAGTGAGCTTCAAGCTCTCAAACATAGGGAACTCTTCGGGTTTTGGGTCGCCAGCATACCGGGGGTCATTGACAATAGTATCATGGTAAGGGTGATCCTTTTCCATGGGAGGTGGGGGCACGTCGAAGCTACGTCGCCAGATTTGTACCTGCCAAAATCATTGGACTCATAAATATGTTGTGTTAAATTAAAGTTTAATTAGTATTCTTTATTCCTTTCGATTCGACAGTTTGCCGCTTTCATAGATAATGGTACGCCATTATCTATGAAAGCGGCAAAATGTCTGTTGTATAGCCCTCTTAAATATTTATTTTATTCTGTACTAGCTGGCGCCCGCGGCTTCGCCCGCGTGATATAAAAAAAGTATCCTATGTGTTCTTCCAGACTATAATCTACATCTGTGCCAGATCAAGATCCATACAGCCGTTTTGACATGAAAGAATAACAAACATTCATACATCCTCACAAACATTCGCATTTTTAATATTAGTAGGATTTTAGTATTTTTTTATAATAATTATGTCGACAGATATACATCATCTGAAAATTTCAACTGTCAAACTTCATGGTTCATTAGATACAGCCTGGTCTCGCCAGCAGAATCTTAGTAATAGGGTCCCATTTCACCCTTTGGGTATGGCACCCTACAAAGGCCTAATGTAAAAGCAACTAGACAACAACAATAATTCTAAATTATTTAAACACAGTTTTATAGGTGAGTAGTCTATAAAATGCTCTAAAACTATGTCATAGAGTTCTCTTGCTTCTACCATAAGGTCAAATGTTTGCCAAAACTCTGAGTCAACAGAACAGAGATTCAAATTTAGTCTAATCTTGGCATGAGATGGTTTTATTCAGTTATTCCAGTGATCTTAATAGATATTCTAAATAAGATAATTCTATCAGAATTTATATAAAAATAGTAAAGAGTATGTAAACAATGATTTGATTAATTTGTTCATGGAATAATTGGTTAGTAGGGTCCTTTTATTTGACTGTGGCATCACTTGTTTGGGCCCATCGGAGTAAATTTTATTGTTTTTCTTGTAACATTTATTTTTTAATCATTTGCTTTGCTGTTTTGTCCTGCGGTTTAATTAAATACTTTTTCTTTCTATCTTTTAGTTCTGAAATATATAAGTTTAATATAAGGTACTACTTACTTGAGCTTCGCCATACTTGGCAGCAGTCTCGGCCTTGTTAAGACCAGTAAGGCCTCCATAGTGCCTCTCGTTCAATCGCCATGTCTTCTCTGTCGGCAAGTCTTCCTTACCCAGCTCTTTCAAAATTGTGCCCAGAGTGATTTGAGCACGTTTCAACACCGAAGTGTGGGCTACATCAAATTCGTAACCTTCAGCTTTCAAAGCCTTTCCGGCAGCAACAGCTTCCTCACGACCTAAAACAGATTTCATTTAGTATTACGATAAAAATAAAAGAGTAGGTATTTATTTTGAACTTACCCTTATCGCTAAGGTCAGCGTCGAACCATCCGCAGAAAAGATTCTTCTGGTTCCATTCACTTTCGCCGTGGCGAATCATAACAATTTTGTATTTTGCAGGCATTTTTATCGAATTGACGAAACTAGACCGGCAGCAGTGTTTTAAAGCCGATACTTTTTCCACTTGACGTAAATAACCTGAGTGACCTCTAGTCAAAGTCAATCCGAAGTTGCGTTCCCAACATCGTTAATGCAGATATTTCTGTATTTAGAGCATGGAAACCAAAACCCCAACTGCAGCCTGGTTTCGTTTTTAGGGTTCCGTATCCAAATGGCTAAAACGGAACCCTTATAGATGCGCTTTGTCCGTCTGTCTGTCTGTCACAGACTGATGGCACCACACATCTGAAAATCGGAGGTGTCTTCTATGAACCGCTACACAAAAGTTGACAAAAAATGAGGGTGGGTTGGCGTGGGAACTTAAAAATAATACGAAGGCTTCTAAAATACTTTTTAGAACGAAGTTCCTTATCGCGCGTTGCAAAAGGGAGCTAGACGGAAAAAAATAAGACCAAATGTTGTAACGACACTTTTTGCTATAGTTGTTGTAAGCCGTGTGGCGTGCGCGTGTTTCTCTGTCTGTCTCTCTCTCTCTCTCTCTCTCTCTCTCATGAAAGCGAGACAGTTATTTTCGTTTCACCATTCTATTTTACTTATTTACTTAGGTATATTATTGTAAGATTTAGTATGTTTAATAATAGAATGCTCTGATATTTGTATGCCATTATATGGTAAAACATGTAAGTTCACAATACTGTAGTTATTCTTGTGTATGTACATACCATGTTTTTACACAAATAAATTATTCTTATTATAATTCGCATTGAACAGCGTGGTGTCGCGACGATTATTTTTGTTGGGAGTAAGTATACAGGTTTTATGTAACAATAAATAATTTTCGTTCCATCCGGGTGTCCCTTGACACCTCTCAACTTTTTCTTAGTACCATAGCTGTTGAGTTATTTACACATTTGCTGCTAATGTTGTCATTATAACATGGTTTTTCCTGTTCTTGGGCTATAGATAATCAGGTTTGTTTGTGTATTAGTGATCATCTAACTGCTTTACTTTCCAACTTTTGCCATGAGTTTTTCAATCCATTTACATTTCCTTAATTCTTCCCAAAATCTACTTGCCTAAAAATCCATACAGTCAGTTGAGAACCCGACATAGTCAGCCAGTCTACTTTTTTTGTTGTTTTTTTCCTCGGTACTAAGAAGAACAAAATTTAGTTTTGTGGTTGATAAATTATATATAACATGATGCTGCGAAAACTTGTGTGCGAGTATGATTCTTACTTGGACGGATTTTATACATATTCACCACTCTAGCTCTTTGTCCTTGACCTTTGGGGTATCTTAGACGATCAATCTGTTTTACATTCAAACATTAAGTCGATTTATTAATACGTAACTATTCAAGCAAATACGTTTTATTACTCTTGATCTACATAAATTCTTGTTACATAACTGGTAAAGAAAAGCCAAAAGTTGTATTTTTTTTTTGTTGTGGCACCATTTTTTTCACTTCTGTTTTACTGTATAGTCTATGTCGACACCATTCCCTCAATCTATGAATCTACTGTCATTTTCCCGGAGAGATGGAGAAAAAATATTTTGTTGATCCGAAATAGTATGAATATCTAAAAATTTAGCAAAAATGGCACCAAAGAAGGGAGCCCAATTAATCAGAAAGAGTACCGAAAACCTGCGATCTGTTCTTAAAGAAAAAGCAAATAAAATAAAACCTGTTAAAATTAAAGTTAGCATACCATTACAGAAATCAGGTAAGTTTGAAACTAACAATTTGCAAGCTCTGCAAAACTGCTCTGAACTTCGATTACAGTTATCTTGAATTCTTGATCACCCATTCTTCCGTCTAGGCGAGACTGCGTATATTATTTTGAGCCTTAGTTGTCCTACTGCACAGCCTCTTTCCATTTTTCGCTACCTAATACAGTTGTATTGAGATCCTTTGTAAATGAGTCCCAAATACCCCTCCATTGCCTGTTATGCACAGTAATGATTATTTAAAAGTTTTTCAAAACAAACATGTCTAGGTCAGAGGGAAAATGATTATCAATAAATGTAAGAGAAAATATAATCTTATAAGTATTATTATTTGTCATCATCTGCTTAGCCTTCCTATGTTAGGGTCGGCTTCCAGTCTTTCCAGAAAAATTCAAAATTCAAAATCATTTATTTCAATTAGACCATTACAGGCACTTTTGAATGTCAAGAAACAAAACTAATCTACAGTCCCGGTCACAAGGCATAATAACTTGTGAAAGTACTGTAGTTGCCCATTCCAAAGCGTTGATCTCTATGGAGAAGAATGGGCAAGAAACTCCATGGACACTCTTTTAAATTATAATATTTTTACAAAATTGTATTTACATCATTCATGTTGAGATTATACAAATATGTGAGAACGATGTAGAAAGACGTGCACAGTAAGAGCGTCCAGAGTAAATCAAAAGCAAAATTTAATTTAAAATCTAAATAAGTTAAAAATGAACCGTGGTAGCTAAAAAAATGACCAGTCCCAACTGACAGCGCCCGTTCACGAACATGACGTATGGATCAGCCCCATTCAGCTCGACCATTTTGAAGGGAGCTAAATGACCCGACACACCCGCCACCATCAGCGAGACATTTAAGTGAGCATGACACTATCAACCACCAGGGCTTCGTCAAGTCAATAATAATACATAGCACTCACATATGGGCTTAATAATTATACAATACTAGAGAATTGATTCTATACATTGCAAAGATAGTCTTACAATCTTCTGCAGCTTCCACTATAGCTTCGGATACCAATCAATGAGTTTACCCCTATTCATGTGGAGCAGGACCAGCATTGAGCCAAGCATTTTTATCATCAATATAATCCCCCAACTTATAATATGCTTGCCTACATAGTGTGCGTTTAATACAAGATTTAAATTTCGTTTCATTCAGTTGAAGAATGTGGGGAGGTATTTTATTGTAGCATTTCAAACAGTACCCCATGAAAGATGAGTCTACTTTAGCTAACCTGAAACCTGGTTGAACTAATTGGTCCCTATTTCTAGTATTATAATTGTGTCTGTCACCTCTTTTACTAAAAATATGCAAGTTTTTCCTGACATACATGATGTTTTCATAAATATATTGACAAGGTACTGTCATGATGTTAATACCCTTAAACTGTTCCCTTAAAGAATCTCGCCTACGTAGGTTATATATGGCTCTGATGGCTCTTTTCTGCAGAATAAATATAGACTCGATGTCTGCACCCCGTCCCCAAAGTAAAATACCGTATGACATGATACTATGAAAATAACTAAAGTAGACTAGCCTCGCGGTATCTACATCAGTAAACTGACGGATTTTTCTAACAGCATATGCTGCTGAACTAAGGCGTCCTGCAAGAGATGTTATATGCGGACCCCATTGTAGCTTTGAATCGAGTGTTATTCCCAAGAAAACAGTTTTTTCGACGAATTCTAGTTTCTCTTGATTCAATACTATGTCACACTCACTGTTTTTGACATTTGGTAGAGCAAATCTTATACACTTCGTTTTTTTCCCATTTAATACTAAATTATTAGCGGTAAACCAATTATGTACCTGGATATATCAGATTAAGCTGAATACATGGATAGACTGCCTATCTGACTGGGGAAGTCAGATAAGCAGTCTATCCATGTTACCCATATACCATGTTACATGTACTCCTTGGTTTTAGACTGGTAGTCAGACTTTCAAGCCTCTGACCGTAAACTGTAACAACTGTCAAAGATCTACAAATGACAGCCAGAACCACCGGCTTAACATACTTTGCATGGTGTAGTGCCAATTAGGGAGACCTTTTTTGCTTGCTTGGACTTTTCAGACAAATAATGCATTATTAGTAAAATTAAATTTTAATTCTTTTTATGGATTACACATGTGCAAAGATATAAAATAATGAAACTGTTGCTAGTGAAGAAATAAAATAATGAAACATAAAGAATTCTTGTCTTGTTTTGTTGCAAGATTTGTTTTATGCTCTTTTTCCTTATAGGCTTAATCGGAGAAGTAAATTAAGCTGTGATTAAATTTCAGTTCATTATATTTCAATAAAAATCAAATCTCTTTTAATTACAGATACAAAGAAATGTATTTTTTTTTATAAAAACAAATTTTATAAACAACTAGCTGGCGCCCGCGGCTTCGCTCGCGTGATATCGAAAAAAAGTATCCTATGTGTTATTCAACACCTTAATCTATATCCGTACCAAATTTCATCAAGATCCGTTCAGTCATTTTGACGAGAAAGAGTGACAAACATTCATCTAAACTCACAAATGATATTCATGCTCACTAAAGCCAAAAAGCTATCACTGCCAACTTTAGGAATTGATCAATTGTTTACTACAGTGGAAAAAAACACAACATGAGACAAATGAAAACTATCCACAATTATGAATTACATTGCTTGTTAAATCTAATTGTAAAGTGATTAGAACTAGATTTCAAGGAAGTGTATTGATAAATAATGACAATTTGCCAAAGCTGACCTTTATCCAGATTTATTTTAGAATATTTAAATACTACCTACTATTTTATATTTCAATGTCCCACAGGAATCAGACCTGTATTAAAAACTCATAAATCATAAATAGTTTGTACAAGTAGAGACTTAAATATTCTGCTTCGTGTTCTTATTTGATTCATTCACTACCAAAAGTTTTTGTGCGCTTGGTTGAACTCTGTTAAATGCATGTTGAATACATTATTCTTCCCCTTGTTCAGTGTATTGCTTTTGCTGTAGTTTATTATCATCTTAAGATATTTTTTATCTGTAAGAAATCTGTCTCACTTACACTGATGTTTAGACATTTACGCTTGCCTTCAACCAGGGAAAAATCTATACTTACTGTCTGCTATTGAGAAATTCTTGATGGAAAAAGCCAAATTACACTTTGCTCGACTCGGGAATGTTCAGCTGTCATCCATGATTTAATACTAGCTGTTACCTGTGACTTCGTACGCGTTATGCTCGCGATTTACATTGCCTATTCTAATATGTGTCATATAGGTGTCTATTCTAATATGTGTCATGTCAGTAGCCAAATAGTTGATTAATATGGACATGATAGCAATATTGAAATATTGCTCACCTCCTTAGCTTGATAATATATAACCTAACAGAGTTACTTTCACATATATATTTAATTACAGAGAAGGAAGGAGTAAATGCACCAATTATAAAAGGCCGTCGGCCTCCACAATTCACGAAGCATTTGGACAATGAAAGCAAAGTTGATCTTGCTAATTCAGGTATACCATAAAAATTTAATTTGATGTGTTATCTTTCTATAAATGGCTATTTTCCTTTCTATAAATGGCGATTAACATTTGCATAAAAGGCTGTATACTTTATTGTGCTGCTCTTTTCTTCCAGTTGCTCGACAACAATTGGTTAAAACAGAAAATCCAGTATTTCAAGAAGACAATATTGTTCTTATTAAGACCCAAAGGCCCAGAGGCAGAAATAGAAAAGTTACTTTCTGTACTCTGTTACAAAATGGAGTAGTCAGTGGAAATAATACAGAAGGTTTGCTATAATTTAAATGATTTGATAGTTTGGACATTTTCATAACATTATATACTTTTATCTTTTTTTTAAATGTTTGAATGCCACAATATGATATATGTTTTTCAGAACCTGCAAAGAAACCAACATCTCAAAAAAAGCCATTACCTCGAAGAATTCGTAAGTTATTAAATACTAGCTGTCTTGCTCAGTTTCACCCACGTCTTTAGTTGCTGCCCAACTCCCGTGGATAGTAGCGTGATGTTGTATAGCCTATGTTACTTCCTATTTGTGAAAAAAATGTTTACATCGGTCCAGTGGTTTTGGAGCCTATTCGATACAAACATATCTTTCCTCTTATAATATTATTAGTGTTGATTTTTTTTTCTAAAGTCAGTATTATAGCAATAGATCTTAGTATAAAGTGATGTTCTTGTCAACAGTTACTAGAAAAAGACTAGCTGATTCAATAGCGCAGGAAGATGCGAAACGTTTAAAAGTTGAACAAGACCTTGAACCAGTTAATATCGAAATAAAAATAGAAACCAACACTCACAGTACCGATTTACCAGATGTACCTGAACCACAAGAACCCACAGTGGCACAAGCAGAACCTGAACCCGTAACACCTGAACCCAAACCCAAAAAAACAAAACCCACAGTCAAGCAAGCTGTGGGCAAGCAACCTGCAACCACGAAATCGCTAACGCCCGCCGATAAGAGACTTACACCAGGAAAGAAGAGAGGACGAAAAGGTAAGCAACAAAATGCACAGGCTTCTGTCGAACCACCGTCTACAGTTAACCTATTGGAAAACAAGGTAACAGAGGCTCAAATAAATACTACGCAAAACCAACAAGATGCGCCAGGTTTAATTGAATCTAGAAAGAGTTCTATTGGTAGTAGCTCGAACAAGTCATGGACAAGGGACATATCCAGTTCGAGCAATTGCATTGGCTCAGTCTGTTCTAATGACATTGTGCGAATTGATAAGAAATTGCCAATACTTAAACTTACTAACATTGATAGTCAAGTGAAGAAACGTCAGAATGAAGTGCGAAGTATCGCCGCGTGTACGGCCGTCGAAGAGGCAGATGAAGACGGCGAGGCAACTTCAAAACGATTAAGTAAGTCATTTGGTGAAAATTCTTTGGATCTGAGCGCTTCGTCAAGTAGGGTGTCACTACCACGTGGGATAGAAAGAAGTTCCGATTTTACCGAAGAAAGTTCTTCATATTGTACAGATAAAAGCGTGGAAGAATTAGATTCAGATGACACAAACAAAATTCGTTTGGCTAACAAAAGAACCACTAAACAGTTACTAAGCTTGACAATGGAAAAGTTGGACCAGGAGATCATACAATGGATGAGGTTGGAAGATGAATACGTCGATGCCGATATGGTAAAATTTAAAGTGAAAATGTTCGATATCATGGATAAAGAATTTGGAGTTATAACGCACACTAAGCATATAAAAGAAATGTTGAAACCTGCCATATGCCTAGACAGTTTCGAAGAATGTGTTGATAGTAACAACATTGAAAATGTTCTGGTTGAAGAAAACTTTGTTGAAGAAAATGCAACCGTCAAAGAAAGTACAACAGTAAAAGAAAATAATAAAAATGATTTTGTAGTTCCGAGAAGAAGACCTAGTAGACATCTATCACGCACTTCAGAAGGCAACGTTTCCAACGCGAGCAACAATGTCGAAATAGAAACCGAAATGGCGGAAGGCATCTCCAACAATTACCATGATGACGACGATACCCTTTCTCTGTTCGCTGAAAGCATCAGCGGTTTTGAATCTTCTAAAATAAATATATCGACTGCCTCAGTCGTAGTCTCCAAACCGCGCCTACCCGAGGAATATATTCCACAACATGTGAAAGAAGACTACGTGCCAAACAAAGAGAGAAAAATCTACTGTCCAACGAAGATTGTAGATGACGCTGAAACGATGGAATCTAACGTTAACCTTACCGTTTGCGAAAAACAAAACGCGGATTCTACTTCAATTTATAAGCAAAGCGGAAGTACAGACGACGCTGAAAGTTACCAAGATATTCATGAAAACATAGATTTAGATACGAAACCAGATCCTCCGGATGTGGTTAAAAAACCTCATCTAATGGAGTCGTACTTTGAAGGAATGCCCAAAGCCAGAAGCGTCGTGTTTGGCAAGTTATGTTTCTACAACTTACTGAACTGTTGTCGGAAAGGGAGGAACGGTCTGTGTCGATTTGTACACATAATACCGACCAGGGAACAAATGAAAGAAAAACTTGATCATTTAGACGAGAGGATGTTGATACAAGAGTATGTGTTGTTGAGGAAGTGGACCGAGCTGAGGAGAAGGTATGGCATGTGCTACGTGGACCAGTGTGCCAGGCGGAGACTCACGCGGATACTCGTCGAGATGGCTTACGATTTCATTGTCAAGGCCAACAGTGAGTCCGAGGAAGACACCCGGTTACGAGTTTACACGATAGAAGTGACTTTATTACATTTGAACACTGTCGAATTGAGTATATGTGAAGATTTGTTAAAGCTGCCTATTCACTCGGACCAGGCCAACAAGACGCTCCTGTGCGATGTGTTCATGGCCACGATGTCTATATCGCAGAACTTCACGAGGTTCAAAATTGTGTTTTTGACTCTCACGTACTTCATGGTGGACAATGACCGGTCGATTAACAAAGATGTAGTGGAGCACATTATGGAGCGCCTGTGTATTTTGCCTTTCGAGGAGCCGATAGCGCGGGCCTTGATACAGATGATGCGGCTGACGAAGCCGGATATATTCAACAACTCGATGATTGGCCACTTTGAACAGCAGATATCTGTGAACAAGGAGGTTTTTGAAGACTACATGTTGTTGAAGAGCCAGTGTGCGCTGTCGTCGCTGCTGGCGTCGTCTGTGGTAACCGATGCTTCGCCGCTGAAGGTGGACACGTCGACGCGGCCTGACAACGAGTTGCAGTCCCCAGCTGACTCGCCCGATACCACTTTGGATAATAAGGTAAGCCATTTTTATTACTTTACAAAAAGCACAGGCAGTTGTGATTGAAAAATATTTTGTTGTCATTCGTTTCACCCCACACAACAAACCCAAAAATGTCACAGACCATGGTCTACAATTGAAACAATTATATTATTATATATTGTAATTATGAAAAAGTGGTCGTTAATTTAATTGTTCTGATCTATCTCAAGTATATTACTATTTAATTTAACTCAGACCTTCTACCGATGATTTTCTAAATGGTAATAATCGAATGCTTATATCTCTATGTGTAAAATTTGTAACCGAAAATCATCAGTTTTTTTAAACACGGTGGTATGATTTCTACAGAACAATGCGGCCGAAGAGCCCCGGAAGCCAGTCATAACTAGGACTATAGGAATGAACCCGCTTGTCATCTTCAACCGACCGGCTTCGAGCCCCGGTGCCTCGCAAGCTTACGACAAACGCGATTCCACGCCGGCTTACGTCAACCGCGGTACCTCGCAGACTTACGTCAACCCCGGTACCTCCCAGGCTTACGATAATCCCGGGGCCTCACAAACTTACGCCATGCCCAGTACCTCGCAGACTTACGTCAACAACAGCGGATCGGATACCAGCGACGATTCTGATAAACGAAACATTAGGCAATGGCGGAATCGATCGATATTCCCCCACACACTGCCACCTCCAACGGGCCGCCCCATCATGCGTGGGACACCTACTCGTGGCACCCCAACTCGTGGCCTCATGGGGCCCCCGATGCGGCCTCAAATAAGACCTCCACAAAGAATACTCTTTAATCAACGGCTGGTGACATTCAAGAGCCCTTCTGTATGTATACCTGATTTTATAACTGCAGGATAGCATCATGATTTTGTGTTTTTTTTTTTAGAAAAAAAAAACACAAAATCATGATTTTTTAAGGAAAATTATAAAATTCGGTAATGAACTTGGCCGTTTATGTACGAATGACTCATTATCATCATCATCATTTCCCTGCCCCTACTCCAATTTATTTGGGGTAGGCGTAACATTTCTTCTACCATACTTCTCTATTACTTGTCTCACCACTTATCTCTTTTCAAGCGATATTATCTGTAACATCAGTCCATCCATCCATCGTTTTTATTGTCTTCTTTATCTTTACCTTCATTCACATTCATACTCATAATGTGCAATGGATTTAATGCATGTCAAATAAGCCTTTAGAATGATATTAATATTTTATAAACAGATTTTATTGCGTTTTATTTTTATATCAAATGCGATTTAGTCATTTACATTTAGCAATGTAATTGCCGGTCAGATATTACTAACAATTCAATTGCTCCATGAGAATGAGATTTTGAAGTCCCAAATTAACATTTTTTTTTACTAATACCCACATTTTGCAATTTCTTTCAGAACTTCCTCAACAGGCATCCTGGTCCGAAGTATTGAAGATCTTGGCATCGTTAAGTAAGTTAATTTTAAGGCATAATGGATGATACCAAATGACCAAAGATGTAAATCGTAAAGTTCGCCCTATCCAGTCGAAATTTCATTGGCACTGATATTTGAACAATATTTTCTGGCTCATTGATCTGGCGTGCGTCGGATCCGTTTCACGTGGTATGTGTGGCTTCAGTCTTACCACTTTGGTTTCAAATCTTTGTTAAAATCCAACTATAACGTTGGTCCTTTGGTTTTACCTTTAGCGGTATTTTAAAATTCTAGTTGTATAAAAGTCAAGGACTACATACTCGTATTACCCGGTGTATACAATGTAAGTTCATATTGACTTTCAGCAGCGGTGCTGAAAGACAAAATTAAACTGAAATTGTTTTTATTATAGGAATAGTATTCTTTGGTTTCTAAACGGGTCATTTTCAAAATATCCAAATAGGTTGTTAACAATGACATTATGTACATTTTGGACTTCTGCATAGCATTTACAAATCAAAATCTTTCCTATTGATTTTTGGTTTAGTCGGGTAAGAGAACACAGATTACTAACTGAGCGCCAATGTATCTCACTTATCAATAAAAGAATATAATGAAACTGTTACAAAAATAAGTGACTGTCAAGTATTTTAGTTGTATATCCACATTTATACAACCGGACAAAGAGTATGTTCCAATCCAATATACTTACAAACTAATAGGGTCGGGGACCCCATAGAACAGTCTTCCTCTAATTAAACAAATCTAGTCATTTAATGGCATCTTTAGAAGTTCTCTTGCTCGAATTCATAGTGTAGCATAGGGTTATTCGGGACCTTGACTAACATTTGTTAAATTGTATTTTGTGTTCGTTCATGTTTCATAGTTAGATATAGTATTTAGTTCAATTTTGTTTCTCAGAGTCTGGTTAGCGGTAAGGCGGAATTAAATGTAATAATGTAAAAACAGTTTCTCATAAAAAGGGCCCCTTCCTGCCGGGGTTGTGGGATGTTCGAAAGAGATACCGCGACACACAAAGGGCAAAAGAAGGAACATGGGTGGGTTTTAGTCAGTAAAAGTCTGACACTCCCTTTACCCTTTTATTATAGATGCATAATGTAACCTTGAAAGTACGTGAAATTATTTCGATAAACTGCCAGAAAGATTTGGACGGTGCCAAAAATATCTTAGTCATCGGAATGATTAACTAAACTTGGTAACTGCAAAACGCATTTTAGTTATAGACGCTCGTACTCCTGGGTTAGGCTGGTGTGGTATAGAATACCACCGCAATTTGCATGTTCAATTCCAGTTATCTTCGGTTTTAGTCACTCTCATATAATAAAGAGACTAAAGTTGTTCTATAGTATAAACGAACCCTTAAAAAATATTGCTGGCAACGATTTTATTTTTTAGAAAGTGTCATGTAGGTAATACACTGAAAACATTTTGCTGTTGGATGCAAAGCTATAATAAAAAAGGCTATTAAAAAAACCCGAAAAAGTTGGAACCTTCAATATCTCCGTACCTAATTAGAAAGTTCCAGAAAAAATGATGTGCCTTTCTGCTTAAGATTTTTTTTACACCCTTTATTGTTCTATAAGATCATCGTCAAGTTCTTGCACAAAATACTGCATTTCTTTTTTTTAGTTTTGATTTTGCCAAGGAATTTGTCGTCTTAACTTGTGTAGGTGCTCGTTTAGACGCCTTCTGTGTAAGGAGCAGGCCATGTACCCAATGCGGATTGGTGGATACCACATGGTTGTATTTTATCGATATAAAAAAATGAGGTTCCCAATGTGACTGAATTTTTTGTGTTCGATTTTTCCGTCAATTATGAGCCGTTTCTTTTTTCGTTATCGTAACGGTATACTCCCGAAGGGGTGCCATATTAAATTTATCTATATTGCTTAGGTAGTTCTATAAAAAGTATTTTTTCGAAATGTGTGGATGCTTATGTCTTTTTAGTAGCAATGGAAAAATACTCGATAGGAAATTGTCTGAGATACCATCATACCACAAAAGGGCTGCTTTTTTTTAATAAGGACACTAATAAGACGGAAAATAAATTTACTTCCGGATGTCGGTGACTTGTTTGCTTCATCGATTGTTTGGCTATCGATTTCCGGAAGTAAAATTAATTTCCGCGATTTTGTTTTTTTTTTTGGAAGTCAATTTTTATTTTCCAAAAACGTATTTTTTGGGTTCTAAACTTCGTGTTTTGTGATCATTCTTCTGCCTATTAGAAATGGCGATTTGGGAGTCTAGCTGGTTGTTCGATTTAAGATAGGATTGTCATTTTCGTGTCGGTAGATTTTCTGTAAAAACCTCAACACATCATTGCGGTCTGCTGGCGTCATTGATCGAAAAATCCTTTTTTCATGAAAAGAAAATAGTTTTTTCGGAGGTCGAAATCTTTTCTCATCTGTTATTATGTTTAGTAAGTAAGCATTAGTATTAATAAATCTCTCATCATATGAAACTTGTATAAAATTATATAGGTACAAAAAGTGTTTTGGGTATGTACCGTATCTATCTTAAAATTCGTTGACGGGCTATTTAAAAGTGCCAGTGATAATTTTGGTTTCATGTTCTTTTTGTTATTACTTTCTTAGTTAAGGTAAAAATGTACATATTGGTAATACCTCGTTATTAGTTATAAAAAATATTGACATGTTTGCAGAAATGACAACATTCTTGCTAACAATAAAAATATTATTTGATTGAAAGAGGCTGACTACAATTTTGTAATACAATTTGAAGTCATAATTGCATGAACCTACTTTTAAAAACATGTTCAAGTAATACGACTTTAAAAGCATTTTCAAACAAGCTGTAAGTATATAACGTTATTTTGTCACACTGACCCACCCAGCCACACTTAAAACGTTGGCTCAATGTATCAAAGGACAATTTTCTTTGTTTAACCAATCATAAATATAGAGATTATTATAGGCTACTATTATCCTTAAAAAGGAAAGGCTGCGATTTGCTATAGCTATCCAAAATTCTAGGGTTGTAAAGTCCCACAAGAGGTATTATATAAGACAACTACCTACATCTGCAAATAAAAAATATTCCAAAATGTTCTAGGGCTGTTACTGTTTCACTTTTTTTTCATATTTGCAATGTGAAACTTACCCATATAAAAATAAACACAGAGGTGTTATCTAGATAACACCTCTGTCTAGTTAAAAAGTGAAATGTAGTTTTAACTCGTATTTTATACCTAATTTTGTACAATGTGACAACCGGGTTAATTATAAGTTTATTAAGTATTATAAAAAATGCTGCCTGTTACAAAATTGATTTGTTATGATTGAAAATGAAACGTTTGGCGTCTACTTGAAGTGTAAATAAACTTTTATTTTGTATTTTTGTTTATTTTGTAAGTTTATGAGTAGATTGTAGAGAATAAAATGTAATTTGTCTTTTATTCGCTCCACTAAAGCAGATGCCACTTCCTGTGATTATAATTTTGTGGAGTTTATTTTCAAATTTAAAAAAAGTTAAGTAAGTTGAAAATAAAATAGTTTTCTAAACTTTGCCAAGTTTGTAGGCTACTTACGCCGTCAAAACTAGCTCCTAAGTGACCAGGTCGACATGACTACAATTAATAAAAATGTTCTAAATAAGTACACATTTCAGTTTAGATTAAACTATAGTTGTACTTACGTTACGTATCTGATTGTTTTGTAAGTTTAAGGTGTGAAGATATTTTTATAATAAATAAAAATAAATGTAAAAATATGTTTCTAATAAAAACTTTTATTTATTTTTACCCAAATATTTAGTTATTAGATCTGCCGGCCATATCGCAGGTGTAAAGACCTTAAGCGTAGCCGGAAACTTTCTAGTCCGGACAAGCTAGCTCTAAAAGTGAGAATCAAGATGGCATATCGAATTAAATTATACCAATTACCAAATAATGTACCTAAAATGTACTATTTAGTACCTAGGTCTAAAAACTCTGTACCTCTTTCACAACGAAATTATTTAGAAAGTAAGGTACACCCGCCATATTGACGTCAAGGTGGCGGGTTTACTATAATGTTTTATTATTTAACCATTAGGTACCTACCTACTCATAAAATATAATTACACCAAAAAAATTTACCTAAAAAGTACCTACCTCAATTAAAAGAAAACATACACTTGAAAAGTTGAATAGTTTCTGAGAAATAAAACAACCATGTCTTGTGTAAAACTAAACACGATAATTATCATGACATTATTGATATCCTGACTGCCTATTTGACTTCCAAAAACCAGTTATTGGAAAACACGTGTACACGTATGTAAATACCCCCATGGTAAGACTGGTTGTCAATCTTCGGGCAATAAAATAAATGTATATGTAACCATATCAATAATGTCATGATAATTATCGTGTTTAGTTTTACACAAGACACGGTTGTTTTATTGCTCAGAAACTATTCAACTTTTCAAGTGTATGTTTTCTTTTAATTGAGGTACTTTTTAGGTACAATTTTTTGGTGTAATTATATTTTATGAGTAATAGTTAAATAATAAAACATTATAGTACTTACACCCGCCATCTTGATAGTCCGGTCAATTTAGACATTCGAAGTTACATAAAGTCCCAACAAGCTGAATTTCTGTGAAATTGTTCAAAACATAATTATAAACAATGTCTAGAAGTTCCCCATCATTCCCCTATAAGGAAAAAAAATATTCAAGGTCAAAGGTAAAAAAAAATAGTTTTACGCGATTTTCAGCAAAACGGTAAGTTTTATCATAAAAGTACCTCAGACAAAAATTATCTATAAAAAATGCATCAATACTTTTTTTCTTACGAGCCACCGTTTCTGAGATATAACGATTCAAAAAGTTATAAAAGTTGTTATCGTCATAATATGCACTCGTTTCCACGCCACCTATGAGGTAGTGTACTTAGCACGTTTTTTTAACGTGGTTTCCCCAGTAGGCCTACTCCACGGGTCAGTAGTGATCCTGTTTAATGTAAAACTATTGCATAATAACGGAAATTTTCAAAGATTGGGAAAGATAAAAGCGATGTAAATTAAAAAAAAGTGTTGAAGTTTATTCGTCTTATTCGTAAGTTTCAAATTCTTGTTCTTCTTCTTGATCTTCTTCTTCTCCTGCTTCTTCTTCATTTTGGATGCAAGTAAATTGCGTCAATAGCGATGTATCGCATGATACTTCGTCGGAGTCAAACGAATCCTCCATTCTTTGTGATTCAATATTAGAGCACGACCGGCCTTGACAATTTGTGCATGCCAAAGAACAAGACAGTCCGACTTTTTTGCAACCACATTTAGCACTGCATCCCTTTTTGCAGTTGCAAAAAATAGTGTTCAGCAGTTTTTCCGGCGCAGGTGGAAGTAAAGTTTGAACTGGCTCTAATATATTGTTGACCAACTTCCAACCCCAGTCTGTAGGGTCTAGCTGATAACCAAGCCACACTTGAACTTGGTAATATACTCGAAAAAGATGTTGGTGAGCAGCAACTGAGGTTGGAGGAAGACAAGCTAATTGAACTTGTTTTTTATTTTTAGTATTTTTAACGAAACATGCATATCGATGCTTATCTAAACAGGTAGTTTTTTTAGGGGCTCCGTACATAGAAAGAAGAAAGCGGATGCCGTTGGTAATAACTTCTTGTTGAGTTGAATTACTCTTTTTAAAAACTTCAGCACATTGAATTAAATCTTGTTTTTCAAACATTTTGAAAACTGCTGTTTTACCCCTCCTGTAAAATGCAGATGTCGTATCACAGCCAGTTATTGCGTGTAAAAATAGTACCTACACGATCTTGACACTTTACAAAAGTAAATAAACTTTTTGATGAATATATATCTGATTGATGCTGAGCTTTTCCTGGTTTTAAGAAAAAAATAGTTGTTTTCAGTTGGCGTTCGAGCAGTGAGTAATACAAGTAAGTCAACATCTTCACCAACAACAATAGTTGTATTTGTCAAATTGAATTTCTTTATTGCTGTTTCAATAATCAATACATCAGCATCATTATTAGCTTGTTTTACCAATATATTATATTTTCATATTTAAATATAAACATATAATATATATATATATAAAATATAACAACTCTAGATGTATATACGTGGCGTACTCATGCATATTATGACGATAACAACTTTTATAACTTTTAGAATCGTTATATCTCAGAAACGGTGGCTCGTAAGAAAAAAAGTATTGATACATTTTTTATAGATAATTTTATGATCTACAATTTTTGTCTGAGGGACTTTTATGATAAAACTTACCGTTTTGCTGAAAATCGCGAAAAACTCATTTTTTTTACCTTTGACCTTGAATAATTTTTTTTCCTTACAGGGGAATGATAGGGAACTTCTAGACATTGTTTATAATTATATTTTGAACAATTTCACTGAAATTCAGCTTGTTGGGACTTATTGTAACTTCACTCTCATTTTTTGGTCTAAATTGACCGGACTATGACGTCAATATGGCGGTTGTACCTTACTTTCTAAATAATTTCGTTGTGAAAGAGGTACAGATTTTTTAGACCTAGGTACTACCATTTTAGGTACATTTTTTGGTAATTGGTATAATTAAATTCGCTATGGTACACCCGCCATCTTGACTCACCTCTGAAAAAGAGGTGAAGGGAAGACCATTATATGAAATCATTTTAAATAGTGGTGTTCGAAACATTCGTACCTATGTAATGTAGCATGGAGGGTCCAACAGGTACCAAGATGGTACAGCGTAACTCTCACGACGTGAGGGACAGTTGTGTAAAAAGGGGTTGTTTTCACTAATGACTCGAATTGGATACGAAAAGGGAAATAGGTCTTAGAGGCAAGCTCTGCGACCATTGTTTAGGACTAACAGCCCACGGGGAAAGGAAATGGTTATAATAACATAAGTGTTGTGCGTTTACAATGAGAAAGTGATTGACCTCGCGCCATGTTGAGAACGTTACAGCTGTTAAATTGAAGTTGGTTATTAGATAATTTAACTGCAAAAAATAGATATAAGGGTTTAAATTGGCTTCAAGACGCAAAGACTGCGCACCAATATCTGTACCAAGAATTTAAAGGCATTCAAGTGACAGTTGACAGATAGTCTTAATATGGCGCGAGTTCAAGCACTTTCTCATTATAAACACATCATTTAGGTGGGTACAAAGTAAATAATACAAGGTCCTGTAGAAAACCAAATATAATTAAATGACACCGCAGTGTCTCATAGCTAATGCATTACACAAAAATGATGAAAATACATATAAAATAATAATACATACATACATACCATCGTAATAAAATATAGGTGGGTACATTTGAGCCTCGATTAGGAAATTATATTTAAAAATATACAACTACAAGACAATCAGTCTTAAAAGTACAGTCAACGCCATTTTACGCTTATTCAAAAAGTTGCCAACTACAAAAATCTTTTCATATAATTTTCCAAAATTATGCTTTCTCATGACGCGGACTGTATTCGACAATAAAGTAAAACCTTCGGAGATTCCTAAAATAAACACACGATCTTAACCTACGTATAAATAGTAATAGGCGACTACAATATTGTCATAGCGAAGCGTATTAGTGTAAAAAAATCTATTTACGTGTTTAGTCGAAAGAAAATGGAGTAGTATAAAATTAAGTGTCTAACTGTACCAAGTTATTTTATTCCTAGGTTCACCAGGCTTCAATGAACCTTACTTAATAGTAATACATTTTTGTTGCTGTTCAGTTGCACATACTATCATAACATTATCATACATTTTGCCCTTTCCTCAATTTCGTTGTTCATGTGGTGAAGGTTCTCTATTGGCCATACTATCAAATATCTTCTTTAATATCTAAACTAGTTAGTAATGTAAAGAATAACTGATAGTTCTATGTTAATAATCTAACATAATCCTCCTTAATTTTTGTACATGCGATAAGTTTTTTACTTACTACTCCATTTTGTCCAACAGTATACTTATACAAGTTTTTTTGTTTGTACTCAAAGCTATTCGATTTGGCGACATAATACTGAATATGCAATAATACATGTTATCTTAATACAATTCAATTGGTTATAAGTACATACATAAATCACTGAATAGTTCTAGTAGAACAAATTCAAAGGAATTTCGAAGTTCAAAAATACGTGTTTAATCGGGAATATAAATTATTAGTACATTAAAGATATCTGGATTTTGTCGATCTTTGCATTGCACAAAACACAAGGCAAATAATTCTTCAAAATCACACAACCTCATGGTAAGAGATTACTGCATCCACATGGCAACATTAGTATCTTGTGTACTAATAATTCTTACTTTCCACTATAATACGTTATTATTCGACGGGAATAAGCCAATCGCGGATGTATTACAATAATAAGAAAATACTATGAGTATAGCACCAATTGCATACAAAATATCGACAATATTGGCTAAGAGAGATTGTTAACCGTAAATGTTTATACTTGAAATTATTAATTTCATCATATTCATAGTACATATACTGCTGGGAACAGACTCCATTGATCAATAAGTAGGTCAGACTATAGGTGAATTCTTCAAATGAGTATATGGCTTCAGTGAAAAGTTTTGTCTAAGTAATAAAAAAAAAAATTATAAAAAGTTTTAAAAGGCAGTTGGTCAACATGGTATGGGCATGTAATGTGGAGGAATGAAGAATATGCTGTGAAGAAAGTTTTGAGTGGGTATGTGGATAGTGGTAAGACCCAAACAAACAAGAAGATAATATAGCTAGAAAGGTGATTTATGAAAAGACTAGTAATAGAGAAAGTATGAAAAAAGGAAACATGCTGCAACACACCACAAATAAATTAAATTTATAAATGCATGCCTAGCTGTTTAAGTAAGTATGTAAAAGTATGATAATTTTATCTAACTTTGATTTCCCTCATACAAAGTATAACCCCGTGGTTACATAAGGACACTCATCGATTTAGTTAATGGGTCGCTCATAGCAGCACTAATTAAATCCTAGTTTAGTGGTTCAGTAAGCGACTTTTCGAGAACTATAATGATACGACAGTTTCATAGAGTATTTTTTGTCAAAACTACATTAAAAAAGTCACCAATTTTTAGATGATTTATGGTAAGACCATTACAAGCGTGGACCGCATCTGTGGTAAGTATATGATTGGTGGTTCGAACCACGGTTCGCGAGCGCCTCATTCAGCATAGATCGTCCTATGTTCTTTTATCAACAGTTTGGTCATATATGTAATTATTTAGTGTAAAGAAACAAGAATTTGACAATTGACGTCTAACAATCTCAGGTAGCCATTTGAAGCTAGTCTTACATAAAGCGGTGGGATACATTTGTGCGTTGAGGTATTACATGTAGTAATATAAGCTTCAGTGGAAGAGTGCTCGCGGTCTCTTCTTAGCGAGGATATGCCAGGAGTGGGTGACGCCTTTGCGCCGCTTCGGTGACAAACTGAAATATTTGAATGGAACAGAAATTATTCAATTCAAAGGAAATCAATCATTCATTTGTAACAGATCGTAAATCTGTTTCTACTAATCCTTACTAATATTATAAAAGCGAAAGTGAGTTTGTTTGTTACCTCTTCACGCCTTAATGGCTTAACCGATTTTAATGAATTTTGGTACTTACAGAGATAGTTGGGACCCAATAGACGGAAATAGGCTATTTTTTAAAAAAAAGTGCGATATTTGGGAGAAAGAGGGAAGTAAAGGGAAAACTTAGCTTTGCTATTACAAATCAATGAGGCGCAAGGGCAAAACTACAGGTAGCAGGTACCTGCAAATCAGGAAAGGGGAACCGTGTTACCCCAAATTTAACGCGAGCGAAGCCGCGGGCAAAAGCTAGGAAAGTATAAATTTGTATGTTTGTATGTAGAGGCAATCTTCCAGCATCCATCAATTCCATGACAAGAATAAAGATTCTGTTAACTTTTTTTCCAGCATTGTGTTGTCACTGGCATATTTGCCTGATGTGTATTATTGTATAGAGGGCTTGTGTATGCAACTCCATGTGTATTCTGTGTTTGGGTAGAAATATAATTCGATCCACCCACATCCCAAATAAGGTGAGCTATGCCTCGGTGTTATTGACATTCTCCTAATATGTAATGATTACCAATATTTTGAAAGGACTTAGATAAATGAGCAGATATTATGTGCGATCAACTGACCCATGGTCTGGTGTATCAGGCATGTACGGCGACATTCTAAAGTCCCGGCTGTGAGGTGTCTCTATGCCGAAGGGGCTGTACAGCTTAGTGGGACTTCTGCCCAGTATCTGAAATTGACCAGACATGTTAATAAAAGTGACTTAGATTGCATACATCATTTACCTAAACAAATAAAACTCAAGAATAACTGATTACCTAACAATGCTCTCACACTTGTACCATAGAGAATATGGCAAAAAAAGGAGGATATTAGGATCTGTATAATGAGTTTGGAGGCTGGAAATGTTGTTAATATTTGACTAAATGGTACAACTTACATAACCAACTGTGCCCCAAGAGCAATGAAGAAATTTAACATAAGTCTTTTAGCAAACAAACAAGACAATTCAATTGTCTATGGAACTTTATCAAGCTTCATTGGCTTGGTGATTTTCTGATGTTCACCACTATTGATTCTGGCTTTCAGGAGTTGCAGTGGTTTGGGAGTAATGTGGTGGGATTGCCCCAAAAATAAAATCTCTTGTAGCAGACAGTGTAGCCAGTACAGAAGTATGGAATACTCATTAAAAAAAATATTTGCCTCTACTTTTACCTGTTTCTTTTTCATAACCGGTGTGGTTGGTGCCCTGCATGGAGACACGGGTTCTGTGAGCCGATGACGCCGCCTACTGCCTCCCAGTCTGAAATGCTGAATTAAAATATTCCATCTAGTTATTTTCCTTGTGTCACAGTTTCATTTATATTATAGGCGCATGGTTGCCCAATTTTCATTTATTTAATTTAAAATCTGCAATCTCATTTAAGCTGCATCTGGATTCAAAAGTGTCTGATAAAATAATAAAATGAAATAGTCATGGATCAGAAAGCTCATGGGCATTGACTTGCGAGTTAGTAAAACATGAAGAAAAGCAAAAATATGAATGAAAAGTTAACAAATAATGACTATCTTTATTACATAGTATATTACTGGGTAGGATAGACCAAAACTTGAGTAGAAAATTTGTCATACGTAAGTATTTATTATATGTATGTATATGTATTGAACACACATGATAATTCTTAAGTTTTGATTCTTTTGTCTAGTATTAAAAATAATTTAGTGCTGGATTAGGCAGTATGCCTTTTAGATAGTATTAAAGATAGTAAGTAATATCATGCATACACGATAGGTACAATTATTCATAATGTATGTAGAAACTGGAAAGATCGATTACTGTTGCCATGGAATTTTCGGCCATACTTTTCGATTAGAATTTCATAGAAAAGAACATCGTATGATTACTTTATGCAATATCAGTACTAGTATTGTTATAAATAGACAAGTTGCTGAGTTTTAGCAAACTCTAATCAGGTTTATTTGATTCTTTGTCGCTAAATATGACACAGCAAAATTACCTGTGACAGATTCCCGAAGGTGTTTCTAACACTTCGAAATGTTCTTGATATCTTATCAGCACCCGACTGCAAAGCACGACGGGAGTTCGCAAACGAACTAGTCTTGAATATATTCTTGTTGTAGCAACCTTCTACATTTCTAAGACTCTCCCTGGCCGGCGAATCGATAACCGAATCCTTAACAAAAGGATCCTTCATTTTGATCAATTTGTACGTCGCACTTTTAATTTAAACACACTAGCAGACAACTATCACTAATTTCTTGCTACAAAACTATCTAAAACTTACACTTTATTACACATTTTCGTATTTTTCGATGTAAAAAATCAATCAAGCTGATGAACACAGTGAACACGACAGAGACCGTTGCTTTTGTTGATTTTTTATAACGGAAACTTCAATTTTCTTCTCTTTACAACTTGAATAGCTGTCTTTTGGTATTGCGTTCCATATCCATTGCCAGTATTTGTCTCAGTTTTTGCAAGCGACTCAGTACGAATTTACGTTAGTTACGGAAATAGATACCCTTAGAATTTTGAAATTCTTGCTTTTTTTCCAAAATTATCATATAAAAAAAACTGCTGGTTAAAATCGTTCTCAATGATTTCAGTTTTATCGTGTTAAGTCCCCCTTAAGGTGAAAGCTCCAACCTACCCGCGAAATTCAAATTTTCTTACGTTTTTTGCAATTTTCAGGCCAGTGCTAGGTTGTATGTTGATTAAAATATTATTCGCGGCTGTAAGACGTATGTAATTATAGAATTATAATCATCAAAATCACCAATACAACCCTCCAAGTTCATAAAGGCGTAGGAACAAAAAAAAAACAGAAAAAGTCTTTCCTACAGCTTTATGAACTTAGAGCGTTGTAGTGATGATTTTGTTGATTATAATTCTATAATTACATACGTCTTACAGCCGCGAATAATATTTTAATCAACATACAACCTAGCACTGGCCTGAAAATTGCAAAAAACGTAAGAAAATTTGAATTTCGCGGGTAGGTTGGAGCTTTCACCTTAAGACGCTGCTTAGAATATACTCAGATTGAATCATTCCCAGTTAGAATATATTAAAGACAACTGTAATATCTAAGTGAATTGTTTATTGCTACAAATGACTAAGTATAATATAATTTATTTTTTATATTTTATCCACGTTGATGCATGTAATAATCAATGACTGTCGAAAATGCCGCGAAACCTGCTGCGCCAAATAAACCCGCTCTTACGCCGCCTGGAAAAAAAAGTCCATTAAAAAATATAACACTATGACTTCGAAAATTGTAACAAAAATAATTTTAAGAAGTCGATCGATACGTGGTGGAAGGGACGCTAAAACGGTATTCAGAATATTATTTTGAACCAATAAAAATGCTTTGTCAGATATTAAAAAAATGTTTGGTATCCACACACATTTTAACCATAATAGCTTTAATTCAACTGAATATGAGTGGTTTACATGAAGCAAATACCTTTCTGGCAATATGACATTAAATAACATGAATGAAAAATATGCATACCTCTTAATCCTATTAGGCCCCCAGTGACTCCACCAGCATAAGTTCCATTTTTCCAGTCAGTTTTCCCTCTAGCCGATTCTATGCAGCATTCAACACCAGAAAATACAGCTCCAAGTATGGCAAAGTTCTTTGCGTAACTGAACATTGATGTTCTCATTTCTCGCAAAATTTCTCTAGCCGTTTGGGTCTGATTTGGATCTGTGACTGCTACATTTGGCATTAGCGAGGATGTGAAAAGACCTACTGCCATTCCAAGACCGTAACCTGAAAAAATAATGTTTTTTGGGTGAAACAGATTTATTAACACCTGGAAATGGTGGAAGGAGAGTTTTTCTTGATGAGGAAAGATTGCTAAATTTAATTAAAGATTATTTTATACATTGGAAATATTTCAAACGCAACATGCTTCTATTCTATAGTATGACATTCATTTAATGGGCTGTAATGTCCATTTGCTTTATTCATTTAAAACTTTTTCTTTTTATTATCCCTAAACCCTGAAATGAAAGTATAGAAGATTTGGGAACAGGGCCCGGCAGTAGAGTGACACGGGCTAACAGCAATCAAAATTTATATTCAATTAAATATCTCTATAAACAATGTTTAACCTTGAACTAAACTTGTGTCTAAATGAACCCAGGATAAGGTGTTGTTACATAACTAAGGACTTTGTATCACCACTTTTGTGAATGGTCACAGCCCTTCAGGCTTACATCAACCTTGAAGGTTGCTACTGCCCTGGACACAATGTTTTGGTAAATAGTTGGTTATGTGGATGCAGTATTTTGTATTGATAGAAGATTTGGGATTGTTAGCCAGGAGCAAACTGAATCTTGTATATCTATTCTCCAACTATGTATGTGACTAAATTAGTCAAACTTGAAAGCACAAAACTTACCAATAACACAACTGGTTACTGATTTGAAGGGGCAGCTCTCAATTGTGGATTCTATCATCTTCTCCTCATTCGTTTTGATGATAACAGGGCCAAGGATCCTCGGTATTATGATATTTTCGCGAAACCTGTGGTTGTTGCCCACAAGGTACTTTGTAAGGGAATCGTAGTCATTGTCTTCCACAAATTTTGATAAATTCGGGTCCGTAGGAGGTCGAAATAATATCGACATTGTAAACACTGTTTACTCGCTCCGGTTCGTTCCTAAACACAAAATCAATAGAGAATATTATAACCTACAAATTATTCAACTGATGTTGTTCTTACATGAAGTAGGTAATAAAATCAAACAAATTATATTATTTCGTCCTAGAAGTTTGAGGTTTGACATTTTTGATTTGAGTTAGACAATATTCCCGATTTATCTTGGTACCTTAGGGTAGTGCTGCTAGCTTTGGCTAATGTAAGATTCAGTACTACTCAGCTAATCAGCTTGATTTCTAATTTTGCCGCGGGTCAAGAAATCTTGGACGATGCGCCACAAAACCATCGTTTTGACATTATTTGATACACACTTGCGTGACATTTAATATTTGACACTTCTTTACCAAATTTACGAAGTTTGCTAGAATATTAATCTGCAACTTAACAAACTTGCTGCAACTTTAAATGTTATTGTTTTTATTTTTTTTAATTACTGTGATTACTTGCTAAATATTCTCCAGCGTTTCATATTTTATTACCAGTACACGTGTTATTGGCAAAGTTGTGGTATCTCTCGTCCACAAAAGCCATTAATGATGCGTTGAAGTTGAAGTTGCTAGAATATTTACAACAGTGCAAAATAATGATAATACATTCAGAAATAATTAAATACGAGGTACATACTTCTAACAATGCCACACCTCAAATTAAATAATGAGACTGCTAATAGTTTTTTTTTAGAAAACCCTTTCAGTTTTGTTTGACAGCTTCAGAGCAAATTTCATCTATATAATAGTACTCTATGAGAGCAAACTTCGTGAACAACAATAAACAAAAAGGAATTGCAGTATCGTGCAATTTGCTGTCTCAATTTTCTATTTACAATTTTACTTTTATTTCAATAATGTCTGATTCTTCAGAAGATGAGGATCTTTCACGTTTCAGAGAAGTAGTGGACACATCTTTTAATAAGATGATAAATGAATCACGAGGACTAACGACGAAACAAGAACTCAGTGAAAACGGTAAGTTGCCATTATATTTAACGAAAGTTGTATTAGCTACCTTAATATTTTTATCCACTAAGCAACGTTTTTCGGTATAAAATTTTAATTTTTCGAAAATACTCGAATTTTATCGATGAAATTATTATAACCTCACTTCTGTACAGGGCTGTATTTGGACATCGACAATCAGGTGCAAAACCCAATTGTTATTTTTTGCCAGAAATTCACATATTTGTTCATTTTTATGTAAATATTTCACGTACTGTTGGATTATTATAATGATGTGAAGTTTTAATGAATTACGATTTTATTTAAATAATGCTTTGCAGCTCAAGATAAACCGAAATCTGAAAGATATTTGCAAGTATCGTCCCACTATAATGATGTAAAAGTACCAGAAGAAATGCAAAAGAGAATTGGGGCCAAAGTATCTGCAATTATACAGAAAAAAGTAGAATTCATAGACATGGAAAATGAAACTAAGTAAGTAAAAATAAATTTAAGAAGAGAAATAGTGAGGTATTTAAGAAGAACGTGCAGTACTGAATCTTAACTAATTTTTAGTGAGCCAAATAATAATGATAGTAAACATCAAGTTCTAGGAGCAAGTGATTGAGAATAATATCTTTGGTTTTCCAGAAAACGGAAGATCAAAGGAGGTGTCAAGCTATTTAAGGCTTCTGAAGGATTTTTGTCTTGTGAAGAGGTAAAGGACACCTACACTGAAACTCATAATACTAAATCTAAGAAACTTAAAAATAAAAGAAGACAAATTGACAAGGAAGAAAGTATATGTGAAATTGGTAAGTTTCATTATTTCAGTGACCATTTTACAAGAATGGAATAAAATATGTCAACTCATATGATTTATTTAAAGTTTTTCACAAGCTAATAAACAACGAATTAAGAATAATTAAAGTAATTAATTCCTTCTATATAAAAATTGATACAGGTAGTTTTTGAAGATCCTATCCTACTAATATTATAAATGCGAATGTTTGTGAGAATGGATGTATTGCTACTTATATACATATCCTTACTTCCTTACTATATCTAATATATAAAATTCTCGTGTCACAGTTTTCGTTCCCATACTCCTCCGAAACGGCTGGACCGATTTAAACGAAATTTTGTGTACATATCGAGTAGGTCTGAGAATCGGCTAACATCTATTTTTCATACCCCTAAGTGAGCAGCGGGTGAAACCGCTGGGCACGACTATAATTATATAATATTATAAAAGCGAAAGTGTGTTTGTTTGTTTGTTACCTCTTCACGCTTTAATGGCTAAACCGATTTTGATGAATTTTGGTACAGAGATACTTGGGAACCAGGAGACGGACATAGGCTATTTTTTTAAAGTGGGATATGAGGGAGAAAGAGGGAAGAAAAGGGAAAACTTAGCATTGCTATTACAATAAATAAGGCGCAAAGGCAAAAACTACAGGTAGCATGTAACTGTAAATCAGGAAAGGGGAACTGTGTTACCCCGGATTTAACGCGAGCGAAGCCGCGAACAAAAACAAATATTATAAATGTGGATGTCTTTGCGGATAGATGGATTGATGTATGAATGTTTGTTATTCTTTCACGTCAAAATGGCTGAACGGATCTTCATGAAATTTGGCGCAGAGTTCGATTATAGTCTGGAATAACACATAGAATACTTTTTTTTCGATATCACGCGGGCGAAGCCGCGGGCGCCTGCTAGTGCAGAAATATTAATGATTTGAGATTCACTTGCATTCTGTAATATGTAACTTAATTTGAGATTAAGCTTAAAGTATACATATATTGCAGGGTATTACTCAAAGGCTCAGGTGTTCCCCCAGCTCTCCCGACCCCCTGACGTCTCCCATGGTATTACTATGATGTAATTAATAATAAATCCTCTTTGTAGATAAAGTAAATGCTGTGACTGTCAGTGGAGAATCTATTTTGTCTAAAGAAGAAACAAAAATGTGGAAATCCAGAAGAAAAGAAAAGCTTTTTAAATATAAAGCTCAAAAGGAAAGTAAATCTTTGGTTGAAATAGTATAGATTATATATCTTCATATAAACTATGAGCTGTTTTAAAAAAAATATATGTAAAAGTAACTATTCAAATGGTAAATACACCAACTTGTATCTTGTACTGGAGGAAATAAAAACGCTCTTAAAACATTAAACATTTATTTACAATAATCACATAACTACGAAATAAATATGTACAAAAGATCATTATCACATAATAACTGCATTCCTCTAAGGATTTTTCCTCTTAGAACAACCAGAATGAATAAATTGAAAAAAATACATTTAAATGTACCTATCTCATAAAATATGAACGTCTTTTGTATTTTATTTCACTTTGGCGAATTGTAAGTAGTCCATGGATTTTTTAAGTTTTTCAATACTCAAAACATATCCTAAGACACAGTGGTTTTATCTACCAATACATTACGTTTTACAATTTCCATAGCAAAATGCACTGATTTGGCAAGTAAATGCAAACAAATTTTAAATGATGACTATATATAATAACAATATATATATATAATAACTTTTGGGCTACTGAATTAGAGTTTATAGTGTTAGTCTGTTTTGTCTGTTCAGTTTATCAGCATAAGTGATGTAATTTAACTTTGTTTCTGCAAATTTGTTTAGTAGATCAGTCGCCTAGGCGATGCTGTTTAAAACATCCGATTGATTCAGTGTTAAATTAAGAACTGGCTATGCTTTGCAGTATTTATCATCAAAAGTTAATTTTCAAACGGCTATTCCAATAAATTGTATATTAAGAAAATAAATAAAATGACAACACAATGACACTGAGCTTAAAATAAACTTAAAACAACTTATTTCAAAACTTAATACTCAGACATAACTTATTGGTACTAACGACAATGCATATTACTTATAATAAATCAATCAACCATCTTTATCCCTAGGCTATTTCAGTAAATGACTGACGCATTGAAAGAATAAATAGATGATTCTGCTGTTTTGCTTACTTCTAGAGGAACATGCATTGTTTGAAAGAGTCACGGTAAGGTTTCTGTATCAACTCACACACTTTAAATTTTAATATTGTCATGTTTATGTCACAGCCGCTTAAAAATATTTTGTTTGTTGCGACGTTATTAGGCGGATCAAAGTCGCGAAACCTTTTTTGAGCAAGTAAAATGGAAATTACATCTTATTTTTTTAAAGAATTTCCACTGTGACGAATTATATTGCTTTATCGAAATATATAATAAACTTTGGAACACAATTTACCAATGTTGAGAGCTGTCGTTGAGGCTATCTCACACAAAATCCTGTTAAGCAACCCTTTTGTACTTTCATTGCACCCATAGCCATCCTGAATACGGCCCTTGGTGCGTTCCACAAACTTATTTCTAGTCCTTTTTGCAGTTCTTGACTGTAGTTCATGGTCCCCTATATTTGATTCGAAGAATACGTTTAGGATCTACAGTCTTTCGCTAGGTGCGGTTGGTAGACTTCTGCCTGCGTGCCTGGCGGGCAGTTCATCTTGAGTGAAGGCTCTGTTGTCGAGACCGCTGCGTTTGTTCTCGAGCTCTTCAGTCGTTTCTGGTTTGTCAATAGGACCATCCATCAGGAACATTGTAAGGAAGAACATTATGCTGCCTGTGGGGTAGAGAAAGAATTGTTAGAAACATTTGGGGTTAAGAATCTGTTTAAAGATCGCTATAAAGTTATACGAAACTTCTTCTTCTCGGTTGTGTATTAAATAAAAATTGTTGCTTGCTGTTCAAATGTCAAGGTTTGACTCAAGATCGGTTTGGGCAGATACTCCGAAGTTCAGCAGCGCCTTTTTAATTTTGCATTAATTTAGGTGTCCTCTAGGCTTAACTATGTGTTTATTCATCCAAATGTACGAGGAAATACAGTTAAAAGATATTTTAACACAGAGAAATGTATGACTTAACATTCCTTTAAAAAACTTTTGGGAGCGTTTATAAATAAGCCCCTTAGTGTTCAGTGAAGGTAGCCATCACGCAGACGCTCCTAGTGTTTTCTGTCCAAAAACATTTTAGAAATTAGTTTCTCAAACTTACTTATGCCATAAAATCCAGCGTAGAAGATCATAATGGCCTCTCTGTAGCCTATGACCTTGGACACGGGGTCCACAAGGATGGGCAGGTTACCTCCGACGTTGTTCATGACGAAGAGGAAGACTCCGACCGTGGTGGAGCGGACAGACAGCGGTACAATTTCTACGAGGATGGCGAATACGATGCCGAACCACATCTCAGCTGAAAGGAAGATTTTTGTCATAAGGGGTTTGATGAGCAGTGGGCTTCTATTCCATTTTTTTCTACCTGATTGGTCGCTCGCTTAACATGGGTCTCTGATTCCAAAATAGCTTATAGGAATGAATTTGAGCATTACATTTTTGAAATCGTCACGTCGTAATAAGCTCGGCAAAATCATGTTCTTTTTTGAGTGAAGTCTATTTTTAGTTCTGGTATAGCTAGGGATGGTAAGGATTGTTAATTGTTACGAGATTTACTTTTTCATTTAATTTCTGGTAGTGAATCAAAAATTTATCAAAAATAAAAAAAGGTATTGACGTTAGACACTAGCTACATTTGCGTCTATTCGTCGTAAAGTATCGTGTAAGCTCCTTTCATGTGTGCTGGTGGAATTGTGTGCTTACCAAAGAAGTAGGAAATAGCGAGAGTGATCATGGCCCACAGAGGTCCAAACACGACGGATCCGAAGGCAGGCAGAGTAGCAATCAGCTGAGACAACGCAAGCACTAGCACTCGAGAACGAACACCCATCTTTTCCACATACCTGCACACAAAAAAATACATTATTATACGATATTATTCATGAACTAATTATTTTAAAACCAAAGAGGTAAATATTGATGTTAATTTATGCCCCGTCAATATAGTTGTCAAAATACAACTATCCGTAAGCAAAACGAGTCGTTTTTGTTTATTGGAACGGGGCATTAGTCGAGTTTAGGTTACCACCTCATATTGAAATAGTCATAAAAATGCACAAAGTATTAAAATAACTGCTTACTTGTCCGAGATGACTCCTCCAGCCACAACTCCGATGGATCCAATACCGACAGTCACAGCGAACAGCCACCAGCCTAGATCTACATCAGGGAAGTAGTCGCGGTAGTACAAGTCCGCGTTGTAGGCGAAGCACATGCCTCCTGCAAAACAAAAGATGTGGTTAAGAGCATAGTTTCTGGTGATTTTCATGTGAACGTGGCTGGATTTGAGCTAAGACTTCTTGAAAAAAGGCATTGGTATTATCTCCCAAGCAGTCATTACTAGTTTTGAGTATGAATGTGGATGGGTATAAGAGTGGAGGAAGATCAAAGAAACCATGGATAGATTGTGTGAAGGCAGATCATGGCAAGAAGTGTCTGATGAAATGACGAGCAATAGAGAACTATGAAAGAAGACGACATGCTGCGGTGACCCCAAATTAATTGCGATAAGGGCAAAGGCTTTGAAAAAACTAGGCACAACTTTTTGAAGCGATGAAACTAGCACAAATTATTTTAGCATTGATACTTTGATATTTCTAACAAAAATCCCTAAGGGAAACTAAAAATAAAATCCAGTACTTTCCCACACGGCATTAAGAAAGTAAAGCTTAGATTTTTTCACTACTTATTCCGTAATGGAAATGGACGGCGGGATAAAGAAAATGATATATTTAAGTTGGCAGCTAATGCTCTGTCCAATGGGTTTATTAAATGAGTTTTCTTGCTGACCTAGATAAGGTCAAAAGGAAGATATAAATGTCTCAGTGACTGGCTTATCCGTCTATACGACAAGGCTTTGCTATGAGAAGAAGTATTATCGCCATGGAAAATGAAGGAATGAAGGGCATAGTTTACGGTTATGCATTGCGCAACCTTATACTTTTGTGGACTTATATTTGCACTTGCTCAAGTTTTTTTTGTCTTTTCTATATGTCATTTCTGCTATTAAATCAATTATTGACTGACGATGTCTACAAAGACACCTACTTTTCATACATAATACATCCATGAGTTCATCTGCCCCACTCTGATCTTGACGGGTAGAAAATTAAGAAATAGACTTTGGTATTAAGTCCGCTTTTGTAGGTACAGATTTTTGTCACTTGGTCGAATATTTTTAGGGTAATAGCTATCCATGTCTTCGTGCACCATGTTTGCAAATGTCGACTTGGTGACTCGCGCGATATTAGATAAATTAATAAATAAATTATTTATTGGCATAAACAAGTTTATACATATTTGTGAATCACTGGGGCCTGTGGTAGGTAGTGAAACACCTGTATTACAGGTCACCAGGTTTCCACTCATAATTAGTTTTACAGTAATCATTGTTGTGTACCAATATTAAAGCTAGGTAATCAAATTAAAAAAATAAAATACATAATTTATGATTCCTATTTTGATTCAAGGAATTTGTTTCAAGAAAACGTTTTACTTTCCGTGTGTAAATATTATCTGAGGATTCTGATCTACGGGTGGTCCCAGTCCCGGAAGAAAAATATGAACATTATATGGATCCGTCAACTGAGACCGCGGGTCGACTTAATTGCGGTTCCAGTAGGGATACCATGACATCTTATAGCAGTTCTTATTCCTGTGTGAGAAAGAGATGGTGCTAGACACCCTGTATAGCTCTGTCTCTTTCCCTCAGTGGAATAAGTTCTGCTTTAAGACGTCATGGTAGGGTAGCAGTTCCCGGAAGCCTCTATTTCCTTACGTGCCTACCCAACCGTATCCTATGAGAAAATGTTTTCTTTTGGATTTTGTAATGGCTTATGTATGATACGTTTTTATAGAACTGCCAGTGAAATTGAAGAAAAGGTGACTTAAACATGTCCATTAAAGTACTATGTAATTGAAATAAACATTTTTTTATTTAAAATATCTTATAGTTATCTAGGCTTAGAATGAAGATGATAACTATATATGACGGCAAGAGAAGGGGTTTGTAGTAAGTACGACCCATAAAATGCTTAATTATCAACATTGTCATAGCTATTAATCATTTAATACTTACTTTCGTACTTATATTTTATAAGCAGAAATAATATTTCATGTTTCGAGGAAATTGTTAAAGTTGACAGGCCTGTCCCTTTCAGGCGTAACAAATACAATTAGGCTAAAATGAAGATACTTTAACCTTGAATAAACTAACAAATAAAGACATTGTGAAACAACTATAAAGGATTGGATGTGACAGATTATTACGCGAAGAGGTTTGGGCCCCTCGAGACTCTTGACAGGCCTAACTACGGCCCTGGCATTTTTGAACACAAAAACTTTTACATATTTCGTATTTTTATAAGACTGCTAAATTTTTTTGTGTTATTTTGTAAGTTAGCTTTAGCTATCATGGTTTTACTTTGTATCTGCATAATTGATGTTTTAAATTATTTTATTAGGTTTTAAGTAATTAAAACTAAACCGGTAGGCACCTAAATGTTCAAAATTGTTTTCGAAATCACACGTTAGAAACATTTACATACAAGGTATCTCTAGGTACATCGAGGTATTATTAGTTTACTACATCTATTCCAAATTAAAAATCCAGGCGTAAATCCAAAGAACAAAGCCTGCGAAAACTTTTTATTTAATCATTTGGTTTTCAAAACAATAAACTAACGCCGCCAAAACCACCATTTATTTTAGTTAAAGTATT
This sequence comes from Ochropleura plecta, assembly GCA_905475445.1. Taxonomy (NCBI): domain Eukaryota; kingdom Metazoa; phylum Arthropoda; class Insecta; order Lepidoptera; family Noctuidae; genus Ochropleura; species Ochropleura plecta. Next base: position 3,380,923 of record FR997744.1, on the reverse strand, counting down.
GTTCGACCCGCTGGCCAATAATTTCTAATTACGGAAGAAACAACAACAATTATATTCATTTTGTATTGTATCTACAGATGCTTTTTAAATAGGGAAAAGGGAATTATGGAATACGGTCATAGTAAGTACTATGTTGTGTTGATTCTGTGCTATGTTGCGCAACTATTTTTCTAAAATTTAAAAACGTTTCCCAGCACTAGGAATTTCTCCTGTATTGTGGGTACAAATATTCAAACTCGCAAACAGCCATACCCGGGACAACTATCTGTACGACATAATATGTTCCGTGCGGAAATCGAACCCACTAATCGCAGCGCAGCAGCCAATCGCTCAGAAACTACGTCAACCGTGCCGTCCACAATGCGATGGTATCTTAGCTATAGTACGGCCAACGAGAAGCGATACCAAATGTAAACAAAACCCATGCTAAAACCCCATCTAAAAGGCCGCCCGAATGTTTGCGAACCCGTCTTAACGTTGTCATGTTTTTGCCGGGAGAACGAGACATTACGACAAAGGCACAAGATGGAAAGAGATAAATATTAGATTGTCAACGCCACAGTTGTTTTTTAGGTTAATGACCTTTCGTATCGCTGCTAGTTGGCCTTATTTTAAGTATTGAAACGAGGCATAGAGTGTACTTATAATAGTGTCTTAATTCTCAATATACTTAACAATCATGTCTGAAGTACTTGCAAAAGCACTTTTAGCAACATTAATCCGACCTTGGATTTCGCGACTTGACAAGTATATTGCCGTGACTGGCAGGATACTAACTACAAACTTATAGTTGCGATTTTAAAACACTTTCGTAAGATAAAAACTGCGCACTTTAATTCTTATTTTTTTTTTTTTTTTTTTTTTCTTTATTTATTTACGGGGTTTTTTCTGTTAAGAATATGTCACCCCGATGATTGAATACAATAAAATTACATAAACTAATACTAGACTAGCCTACCCGCAACCTTAAACCCATAATAATAATATGATAAAGCATTCTAGCCTCATCTGACAATGGTGAGGCCAGAACGCTATTATAGAAACCTACATTAGAATTATTAACAAACGTTTGACGTCTTTGAACCTCCACACGAACACATTCTGCCAGGATATGATGCACATCTTCAATGACTCCACAGGCAGTACAGTTTGGAGAATCTACTTTGCGCATCATAAATCCGAAGCTATTGAGCGGTATGTGTCCGGACCGGAGTCGCAAAGCCGTCACAACTTCTTGCCTACTCATCCTGCCCTCACTGAACCAAGGCACCCGTGGAAGAGATGGCTGAATCGTTCTGTACCATATACCCTTAGTCAAAGACCTTTCATCAAAATATTCTGTCCATTGTTGAATACATCTGTTTCTAACCAAGGGTAAAAGCTCAGTGTGCCAAGGACGACACGGATATATATCTCCATCAGAGCCCGCTTCATTTGCCAAACGATCAACCATCTCATTTCCTTCCAGTCCAACGTGAGATGGAATCCACTGCAATACAATTGTTTTACGTTTGGCAACAAAATCCGTAATTATTTTTAATATATAGTACGCCAGTGGAAGCCCTCTAAAAGATGAAGTACTCGTGCATCTCATCAAATGAAAAAGAGCACTTTTTGCGTCTGTGAAAATGACAAATCGATCACCGGCCAAAGATTCAGCATAAGCCAGAGCTTCAGCTATAGCAATTAGCTCCAAGTGCATAATTGATACTTTGGATATAATTTTAAATTTAAGAGAAGCACCTATTTGTGAATCGAAAAAGGCGGCGCCACAGTAATTATCGTGTCTGGAGCCGTCCGTATACAAACAGTAAAAGCCAGAGTACTGTGAATTTAAAGATTTACAACATATTGATCTAAGGTTATTTACATTATAACAATGCTTAGGTTTATCTACGGAATCTAAACTAGGTTTTACTATACTAGATAAGTCCACATTGCTGACCCAAGTGTCCATGGAAAACATGCCAATTTTATTGTTGATGTGCATTTGTTCCCGCTTCAGAATATCGTGAGACAAAACTAACAGTGGTTTTTTCTTATTTCTCCAGTAAATATTATTGTAACAATGGCCATGAAGCTTATTTATTAAATCGATTAAAGGTAAATCGTAACACTTGGATTTTAAATAAAATTTACCAGCTAAATAACGGCGGCGAATAAAAAGGGGAGGCAATATTAAGTCAGACTCCATTACGTGGATGGGAGTGCTTTTGATAAATCCACCGATTAACCTCATGCATATGTTTTGTAATCTGTCTAATTTCGTTAAATGTGTTTCGGCGCTATTGTCCAATAAAAAGCTACCAAAGTCGATACGACTACGAATAAGGGAGATATATAATCTTCTTAAGTGATTGGGATGAACACCCCACCCAGGTCCCACTAAAACCCTAAAAATATTAATTAATTTAAGTACTCGCCCACGGACCTCATTCACATGTTTATTCCATCGGAGTCCCCTATCCAACCACAATCCTAGGTACTTAACGTGGTCTACAAACTCTAACAATGCCCCATTCAAACTAACTTCTATAACCGGTTTTCTAAAACCTCTATTAAACAAACAGATTTTACTTTTACTGGGAGAAATATCTAATCCTAGATGCGTCAGAATGCTGTTGATGCGATCAAGTGCAGACTGGATCTTGAGTTGTCCCTCGTTAATAGAAGAACACTGCACATATATAGCGAAGTCATCCGCGTACTGGGATATACAAATATTGTTTTGCACATATTTACAAATATCTGATGTTGCTATATTAAACAATATTGGGGATAACGGATCACCCTGAGCCAAACCACTACCAGATTGTCGATTAATAAAGCTATTACCAGATCTAATCTTGAGTACTCTTCTATTGAGAAAATTCCATAGATATCTACAGATACGGGAACCGACCTTATAGCTATCCAAAATATTTATTAAAACAGGAATATTTACATTATTGTACGCATTATTTATATCTAAAAAACAACCCAAAGTAGAGCATCCCTCAGAAAAACCAGTTTGAATTGTGGTTATTAGGCAGCTCAAGCCGTCTAAACACGACCTTCCCCTACGAAAACCAACTGTGTTCACAGAAAAGGTGTCACTTTTTTCAAAAAACCATTCCAATCTTCGATATAAAACATAATGGAAAATTTTGCATATGCACGACAATAATGAAATAGGTCGAAATGAAGAAATTTTACTAGGGTCACGTCCAGGTTTTGGAATAGGGACGATACAAATGTCGCGCCATTGAGTAGGGACAAAACTGTGCTTAAAAAAATTGTTAAATAGAGTAAGAAGTACAAATTTACCTACATCAGGTAGATTCCTAATCATGGAATAAGATATGTCATCGCATCCAGGAGATGTATCCTTAGATTTGATACATTTGTCTAGCTCCTGAATAGAGAACTCGCACTCTAATGTAGGATTGCTGTGATGAACGGAAGGGGTCGCTGGGGACACATAATCGGGTGCTAAGGAATTTAATAGGACTGTAGCACTTTTAGAGTCTACAAAATGTCTCGGCGATCGGTACCCTTTCAACCATCTCATTTTGCACCACATTTCACTTGATGATGTCGTGTGATCAACTGACGAACAAAAAGTTTGAAAGTTCAGTCCCCTTGCCTGTCGTATTAACCTTTGGGATATATTTATCCTACTTTTAAGAGTATCCAGGTTTTGGGGTGTGGGATTACGCCTGAATTTGGATAAAGCTAACCTACGCTGAGCCACAGCTTGTGACAGTTCGGCAGTCCAATATGGTTTCGGGGTAAAATTTGAATTAGGGTTTTGATTAAATTTAAAGATCGGGATGAATTTATCGGCGGCGTCATTTAGGTTATCTAAAAATGTATTATAGGCGCTTTGGAGGTCATTCGGTAAACATAAATTTTGAAATTTTTCTTCCAAATATTTTTTATAAGAAGTCCAATCTGCTTTTCTAAAATTTCTTTTAATAACTGGAGGAACGCATGTCGTACACAATGTTGAAATTTTAATAACTAAATGGTCGCTGCCTAGGTTTTCATTGAGAACGGTCCAATTAAAATTTAACGCAATATCTATAGAAGCCAGTGAAATATCTGGGGATGACTGTTGTAAGATGTTGTCAACTAATCGAACACGTGTATGTGTTCCATCGTTCAAAGAAATAAAGTTGTTATCTATTAGCGAGTCGTGAATAAGATTGCCTCTGCGATCACTTTTATAGGACCAACTGGAGTGATGGGCGTTAAAATCACCAAGAATTAATGTTTTGATTGGCAATATCGAAAATAGACTATCCCAATCTTGCTGAGTGGTTATAATCCTAGATGGACAATAAATAGACACAATATTTTGAAGCGGGTCACAATTAAATAGTTGAACGCACACTACCTCCATACCGTTATTATTGACAAGAACGCGGCGCAGCTGCGACTTAATAGATTTGTGTACTATAATAGCTACACCGCCGTATGAGTCATCCCGGTCCGCGCGATAAACATCATAACAATTAACTTTAAAATTGCTTTCTGGTTCAAGCCACGTTTCACTAAGGACAGCAATATGTACTTTTTCCTGCCACAATAGTTCATAAAATGATGCTAACTTTGGCCGAATACTTTGGGCATTCCACTGCAATATATTTAATTTGATCGATTTGTTAGCCATCACAAGGAACAAAAAAGTTAAACAATGCTTTAATCCACGGCCACTCTGAAACAAAACTCACTGACACTAATGTTAACCATTCTAGGCACAACTGAAACACACACTTCACTTTGTTAATCAAACCTGTCTTTTTGAGGTAAATAACCTCCTTTATTCGAGAACACAGCTCTTTAAAAGAAGGACATTCATCTTTGCCAACATCTTCTTTAACAGGCAATTCATGAACCTCTCCTTCGTCTGCATCTGCCGTCCAAAACATCCAGTCTTCTTTAAGGGGGCTTTTCTTGTTTTTCGGAGGCTTTGTGGTATCATTGTCCCTACTAGCCGTGGAAGGGGTTTGTACCTTGTGGATTGTGGCTTTTGTTTGAACAACTTCGGCAAAGGTAGGATTCCTGGTGTATACAGACACGTGACCAGCAGGAGAAGAAGAGTATATGCTATTTCCAAGTGTTACAGTGGCTGGAAGAGGGACGCTAGTATTAGGGGGAGCAGGGTTTTCGGGGGGTACATAACATTCTATGGCTTTCCTATATGTGCATCCAAACTCCGACATTATTTCTCTAAGTCTTCTCTCTTTCTTATATACTGGACAAGACCTGCTGAGCGATATGTGGTTACCCTTGCAGTTTACACATGAGAACGTTAAGGTCTCGCAATTCTCGTGATGCCCGCCACATTTTGGACAAATCACGCTTTTTGAGGGGCACATTTTCCGCATATGGCCTAACCTCCAACATTGGGAACATTGCGATACTTGATGTATGTAAGGGAAGACTTTTATATTTATGTCCCAAACACGTACTGATACTGGCAGGTGATCACCATCAAAGCAAAGTCGGAGGGTCTCGCTAGGGCACCAACCACCTTCATCCCTGTTGCGACGGTCTAGCCTCTTAATTGATAAAAGTTTGGCAGGGGCCGGACATGTTATATTTTTGATGATCTCGTCATCAGTAAATTCGAGGTCTACATCCTTAATCATGCCATAACAAACAGACAGCTGCATAGCCGTCTGGAGCCTCCATCCTTTCTCTAACAACTTCTCGCACATAAGAAGGTTCTGAGCAGCCGATTCGCATTCAAATTGGAAACGTATTTTAAAAGGGCTTAAATATTTAACTTCAATTATCTTAGTAATGTTATTGTCTTTTAGAATACGTGCCATTGCAAATTGTTTCGGTAAACGTTCTTTATGTGATAAGTATACCTCATACTTTTCCTGGTTTACAGAATTCCTGCTACCGTGACAGATCTTTTTCTTACTCGTTTTTCCAACTTCTTTCCAACCCTCTTCGTCTTCAGTACTGTCCTCCCCTTTCCTTTTTTCCGTTCTTGATTGCTCCTCTTTATTTTTACTATCATCCTCAGTGGCATCCATGTCAGAAGAATCATTTAATAAACTCTGTACGTCATTACTAAATACGGGAGTTACACGGCGCGGTGAAACGCTTTCGTTATCAGTCATAGCGAGCGCGATCGTGCTAGGCAAGCGCAGCCGGTAGGTCCGGCGCACACCTGTGGCACGTGACAATACAATGCGTAAACAACTATTTGAGCAGTATGGATAGCTATTAGATCCGCAACAAAAAACACAACCAGACCGCACGAGTGCCGGTACGGCTATGTTAATTCTTATTGTAAGGAAATAAAGTGTATGAATAAAAACTAAGGGTTTATGTAGAAGACAATAATATTGTTGTTATAAAATCTCTTGTCGTGAATTACGTTTATGTAGGTAGGTGTATCTACCTACATATTCATATTAAGTACTAATCGATTATGCATTATTAAATGATTTATTTCCTGAGATGACGAATAAAAACTTAAACACCGTGGAATTTTAGTCTTCTTACAATGGCACTTCTACCCACTTCATCTAGATAGGATGTAGCAGATATTCGCAAGATGTTTTTTTATTTATGAATATTTGATTTTATGAAGATTTGAGTAATTTAACAAATAATAAAAAATATTATTAATTATTATGACGCCGCCGCCGCTCCATTCCGCGTCGCCCTTGGGGCCAATTCTCGATTTTAGAGATGGTGTCGAACTCGACAAAAATGTCTAATGACGTAATTTTTTCGACAAATTTTAAAAGTTGCTATTCTGGGGATCTCGAATTCGACATTTGTCGAAGGTTGACGTTGGAGTTCATGTCGAGTGCTTCTGAGCAGTAGAGATGTCATGTCGATTGTAGAGATATGTCATTTCTGAGTGAGTTTGTTGAATTTTTGTTAGATTGTTATTGCGTTACATTGTGTTTTATTGTTTTATTGGACGAGTTTATTAGCACCTTCATCTTGGAGTTGTTGGAAAATAGCGAGCAACAGGCTAATTCACGGCGACAACAGCCCATTTATCCCGCCGTCGATAGTTATGACTTGAGCGAAACAAGTACCTAATTAAAAACTTCAGATTAAATAAAAATGTAAACAAAACAAAAAACAATTTTCAAAAGATTTGAAGGAACTGAAAATTCTTCAACTGTCAAGCTGATTATTTTTAGACTAAACGTTTCGTTTTACATAAAGAATTAAGTTTGGTCAGCGTTTTAAAACAAAATCATAAATTCACTTATAGTTACATAAAATGGAACGTGCGATTGTTCCTAATGGCATGGGGTCTCATTGCGAAGAAAGAAAAAATAGTTCAAAAAAACCTCAATAGATGGCGTTATGTGTATCGATTTGTTTTTGAAGTTTGTGTAACTGTTTAAATTTGACCATGGAAGAAGTATGTTCTTGTTTTTAAAAATCCCCATAACACAAAAATCAGGAATAATGGGCTCCTAGTTCCAAATTCCATGATTTTTCTAAATAATATTATGGTGTTGGCTCTGGTGAGAACAATTTGTACTACGTTGTGGTTAGGTAACTCATTTACTGTTATTTCTACTAATAGATGGCGTTGTTTTCATTTTCTGAGTTTTACTACACAGCTCAATATTACCATTTACCATACCTATTTTGATAGAATGAAATATTATGAAATACAAACTATACTTATAATAAATCTGTAGAAAGGTAAATTTTGTACATGAAATATATTTTCAAAATAACTATCAGGGGGTGATTAGTGATCGATACTGATGCCAAAAATGCAATCAGTAATTTATTTTGAAGTGAAACTTCTTTATCGGGGTTGGAAAAAATTTAGTGTAACGTTTTTCGGTTACGCGCCATCTTTTTCTTATCCCTACCACGCGTGATTCGAAGTATACTTTCTCCAGCGGAGTAGGGATTGGTAAATGTCTCCAATGTATTTTGCGGCCCGTTTTTTAGTTATGATGAGACCTTACCTCTGGACTTGATGGAATGACCTGAAGGTCTACTTTGGTGACTGCTACTGGAACTCCTCGACGGATTGAACTAGATGTGTCGAGTTTGGGCTCATTTTGTTAGTTATGATGAGACCTTACCTCTGGACTTGATGGAGTGACCTGAAGGTCTACTTCGGTGACTGCTACTGGAACTCCTCGACGGATGAAACTAGATATGTCGAGTTTGGGCTCATTTTGTTAGTTATGATGAGACCTTCCCTCCGGACTTGATGGAGTGACCTGAAGGTCTACTTCGGTGACCGCTACTGGAACTCCTCGACGGATTGAACTAGATGTGTCGAGTTTGGGCTCATTTTGTTAGTTATGATGAGACCTTACCTCTGGACTTGATGGAGTGACCTGAAGGTCTACTTCGGTGACTGCTACTGGAACTCCTCGACGGTTGAAACTAGATATGTTGAGTTTTGGCTCATTTTGTTAGTTATGATGAGACCTTACCTCTGGACTTGATGGAGTGACCTGAAGGTCTACTTTGGTGACTGCTACTGGAACTCCTCGACGGATTGAACTAGATGTGTCGAGTTTGGGCTCGTTTTGTTAGTTATGATGAGACCTTACCTCTGGACTAAGGCTCGACCGAGATCTCGGTCTCGGTCTCGGTCTCGGCATTCTCGGCTACAAATCCAGCCGAGAAATCTGTCTCGGTTCTCGGCTAATAATAGCCGAGATTCTCGGTCATGGCCGAGATTTTAACTTTGTTCGGAATAGCATTCAAATTTTACCGCGCGCAGCCATGCGCTCCCAGCGCGAAGTTGATTGATATGAGTGCATGAGAGAGCTGAAGCTTGAAGCGCTGATAAAAAATGGCATAAAGTAGTCGGCCATTTTTACAGGAGTAAACAAGCTCGAAGACATTTAGGTACATTTCAAAAAACCTTAAATTTACTGGAACATGCGCTTTTTTAAGATGTCGAATCTCAGTGGACAAATGACATAATGCAAAGAAATGCTAATATTTTTGAGCACATAAGTTTTTATCTACACCGCCTACTAGTGTAGCAAGTGAACGACTTTTTAGCAAAACTGGACAATTATAAGACATGGGCGTCAGTCTTCGAAAGGCGAAAATGGCGAAAAATTGCTTGTTTTATGTTATAATATAATGTTGTTCAACCCTGATTATTAAAATAGTTACTTTTGTAATACAGTAAGTACTGTATAAAAAAATTAACAGCATTAAATATTTTTTTCACGCTTTGTCTATTCTCGGTCTCGGTTCTCGGTCTCGGCCGAGATTTCATTTTATTCTCGGTCTCGGTCTCGGTCTCGGCCGAGAACGGAAAATGCATCTCGGTCGAGCCTTACTCTGGACTTGATGGAGTGACCTGAAGGTCTACTTCGGTGACTGCTATTGGAACTCCTCGTCGGATGAAACTAGATATGTCGAGTTTGGGCTCATTTTGTTAGTTATGATGAGAGCTTTACGTTACGCGTCACATTTTTCCGTTACGCGCCATCTTTTTCTTATCCCTACCACGCGTGATTCGAAGTATACTTTCTCCAGCGGAGTAAGGATTGGTAAATGTCTCCAATGTATTTTGCGGCCCGTTTTGAGTAGTTACATTTTTGAAATCCAGGTGGCGATTGCATCGACTTCCATAAGAGCCCATGACCCGCTTTGAGTAGTGATGACTTTGACCACTAGGTGGTGTCGTGCAATTGTCATTTACCAATGGCATATCGTTTTAACGGACTTACTCCTACCACTATACTTGACCGTTTTTCCATTGCACGCTTATTTATTCCCAACGCTCTAAAGTGACGTGATAAATAAAGTTTCACTTCTTACGAGTGTACGCCAGTACACGCACACATTTTTTTTTTCTGTCTGTATGTTCGTTATAGGAACAAAAACTACTGGACGGATTATATTATTCTTCATACTCCTGGGCAGGTTATAGCATACTTTTCATCACGCTACCAATAGGAGCAGAGCAGTGAAGGCAAATGTTGGGAAAACGGGAGAAGTTACTGCATTTTTTTAGGCTTCTGTCGCGTGTGCAGCCTACTAGGCGCCTTAACCTAATGGTTAAGGCGCCTAGTAGGCTGCACACGCGATAGAAGCCTAAAAAAATGCAGTAACTTCTCCCGTTTTGCAGCGTTTCTAACGTTTTTTTCAGCGGCGTTTTTGTGCAGTTTTCTGGAGCTATCTATTTGTTATTTAAAACGAACTAAGTAACAAAAAAATACTTTAATTTCTTTGTAATCTTATTTCCTAATGGAAACAAGATTCAAGATTCTCTCGGTAGATTTATTCATATTGAGTACTTAATTATTTAGTTAATCTTACAACAAAAGCCAGAAATGAGAAATAATTAACAATAACTTGCATCTCCTCGCAAAGTAAACATTGTTTAATTTAGCTACTGACGCTACTGACACAATTTTATAATGAACATTTTGGTACAAATATTTTTTCCAAAAACCCAAAACTTTATTTTATATAAGTAGTTTTTTTCCAAAAAATGGGAATTATTCGCTACTGTTACTCTTGCGCGGCGAAGAGGGAATGAATGCTCAAGGTTATTTGGTTAGGGTACCTATTGCCTTAAAGCTACCTACTCAGAAATCATGTATAACGGAAATGTTCTCATTAAAATTATATTAAAAAATATTTCACGACATCATATGTCATATATATTTTATGGTTGACTCAGAAAAACACGTGTAACTCCCGATAGCAGTTCGGAACTTTCTGAGTATATTTGTCTACTCTTAGGTTTATAGCACTCTCACTACTCATCCCTTATTAAAAAAAGTTAACATTATTACCTATTCAATAAGCCACCGCGCGTGAATACTGAATCATGCTATAAGGATTATTTTTGTGTAACGGTCGCCGCGTCTACCGTAATATTTGGCTGTTGATGCGAATAGACGTTCAGAGTGTTCGGCCTTATTGACAGACAATGCTTATCAGCGCGACTTTAAGTCTTTAAATAATTTATTTTTAGATTTCTTTTGTTGTTATTTTATAAAATAGGTACTTATTAGTTATTTTGGTAGTGTCTAAATTAAATAGGTAATCGTTCAAATTACGAATTAATAATAGTTTACATTTAATTTCTTTTTAGGTGAAGTAGTAGTAGGTACGCATAGATTTTTAGATACCCCGAGTTGTGGTTAATTTATGTTAAGTTTTTTTTATATTAAGTAGGTAAAAGCGTAGGTACTTTTATTAATTATATTATAGGTATTATTAATTAAGTACAATATTGATAGGTTTTTATCACAGTTTTTATTTTTAAGTGATGTAGGTATAGATAGATAGTATTGGAGAGGCGTTTTAGCTTTATTTTCATTTCGTTTTTTGTACAAAGCGCAAGGTCATCCCCACTCTATCGTCTAGCGCCCAAGATTCGAGCCGGTAAGTATAAGTACTTACCTACTTTTGTAGTGTACCAACACAATATACAAATTTTACTTAGTACCTACTTAGTTAAGTAACAACTTGTAGATAAAATAAAAAAAATGTGTGCGTGTACTAGCGTACACACGTAAGAAGTGAAACTTTATTTATCACGTCACTATAGAGCGTTGGGAATAAATAAGCGTGCAATGGAAAAACGGTCAAGTATAGTGGTAGGAGTAAGTCCGTTAAAACGATATGCCATTGGTAAATGACAATTGCACGACACCACCTAATGGTCAAAGTCATCACTACTCAAAGCGGGTCATGGGCTCTTATGGAAGTCGATGCAATCGCCACCTGGATTTCAAAAATGTAACTACTCAAAACGGGCCGCAAAATACATTGGAGACATTTACCAATCCTTACTCAGCTGGAGAAAGTATACTTCGAATCACGCGTGGTAGGGATAAGAAAAAGTTGGCGCGTAACGGAAAAATGTGACGCGTAACGTAAAGCTCTCATCATAACTAACAAAATGAGCCCAAACTCGACATATCTAGTTTCATCCGACGAGGAGTTCCAATAGCAGTCACCGAAGTAGACCTTCAGGTCACTCCATCAAGGCCAGAGGTAAGGTCTCATCATAACTAACAAAATGAGCCCAAACTCGATATAATTATCTAGTTTCATCCGACGAGGAGTTCCAATAGCAGTCACCGAAGTAGACCTTCAGGTCACTCCATCAAGTCCAGAGGTAAGGTCTCATCATAACTTACAAAACGAGCCCAAACTCGACACATCTAGTTCAATCCGTCGAGGAGTTCCAGTAGCAGTCACCGAAGTAGACCTTCAGGTCACTCCATCAAGTCCGGAGGTAAGGTCTCATCATAACTAACAAAATGAGCCCAAACTCGACACATCTAGTTCAATCCGTCGAGGAGTTCCAGTAGCAGTCACCGAAGTAGACCTTCAGGTCACTCCATCAAGTCCGGAGGGAAGGTCTCATCATAACTAACAAAATGAGCCCAAACTCGACACATCTAGTTCAATCCGTCGAGGAGTTCCAGTAGCAGTCACCAAAGTAGACCTTCAGGTCACTCTATCAAGTCCAGAGGGAAGGTCTCATCATAACTTATAAAACGAACCTCAACTCGAGACATCTAGTTCGACCCGTCGAGGAGTTCCAGTAGCAGTCACCGAAGTAGACCTTCAGGTCACTCCATCAAGTCCGGAGGGAAGGTCTCATCATAACTAACAAAATGAGCCCAAACTCGACATATCTAGTTTCATCCGACGAGGAGTTCTAATAGCAGTCACCGAAGTAGACCTTCAGGTCACTCCATCAAGTCCAGAGGTAAGGTCTCATCATAACTAACAAAATGAGCCCAAACTCGACACATCTAGTTCAATCCGTCGAGGAGTTCCAGTAGCAGTCACCGAAGTAGACCTTCAGGTCACTCCATCAAGTCCGGAGGGAAGGTCTCATCATAACTAACAAAATGAGCCCAAACTCGACATATCTAGTTTCATCCGACGAGGAGTTCCAATAGCAGTCACTGAAGTAGACCTTCAGGTCACTCCATCAAGTCCAGAGGTAAGGTCTCATCATAACTAACAAAACGAGCCCAAACTCGACACATCTAGTTCAATCCGTCGAGGAGTTCCAGTAGCAGTCACCAAAGTAGACCTTCAGGTCACTCCATCAAGTCCAGAGGTAAGGTCTCATCATAACTAACAAAATGAGCCCAAACTCGACACATCTAGTTCAATCCGTCGAGGAGTTCCAGTAGCAGTCACCGAAGTAGACCTTCAGGTCACTCCATCAAGTCCGGAGGTAAGGTCTCATCATAACTAACAAAATGAGCCCAAACTCGAAACATCTAGTTCAATCCGTCGAGGAGTTCCAGTAGCAGTCACCAAAGTAGACCTTCAGGTCACTCCATCAAGTCCAAAGATAAGGTCTCATCATAACTAACAAAATGAGCCCAAACTCGACACATCTAGTTCAATCCGTCGAGGAGTTCCAGTAGCAGTCACCGAAGTAGACCTTCAGGTCACTCCATCAAGTCCGGAGGGAAGGTCTCATCATAACTAACAAAATGAGCCCAAACTCGACATATCTAGTTTCATCCGTCGAGGAGTTCCAGTAGCAGTCACCGAGGTAGACCTTCAGGTCACTCCATCAAGTCCAGAGGTAAGGTCTCATCATAACTAACAAAATGAGCCCAAACTCGACACATCTAGTTTCATCCGTCGAGGAGTTCCAGTAGCAGTCACCGAAGTAGACCTTCAGGTCACTCCATCAAGTCCAGAGGTAAGGTCTCATCATAACTAACAAAATGAGCCCAAACTCGACACATCTAGTTCAATCCGTCGAGGACTTCCAGTAGCAGTCACCAAAGTAGACCTTCAGGTCACTCTATCAAGTCCAGAGGTAAGGTCTCATCATAACTAAAAAACGGGCTGCAAAATACATTGGAGACATTTACCAATCCCTACTCCGCTGGAGAAAGAATACTTCGAATCACGCGTGGTAGGGATATGAAAAAGATGGCGCGTAACCGAAAAACGTTACACTAAATTTTTTCCAACCCCGATAAAGAAGTTTCACTTCAAATATTCTACACACTCTCAGAGTCTGTTAAAAAATAACTCCCTGCTTAAAATCATCTACTTTGCAGCAAATATCATTTCAAGAGCTATTTCGATATTATAATCATCTGCCTAGCCTTTTCCCAACTATGTTGGGGTCGGGTTCCAGTCTAACCGGATGCAGCTGAATATCAGTATTTTCTAAGGAGCGACTGCCTATCTAACCTCCACAAGTTGTGGAGGTTAGGTTAGGGTTGTGGATCACGTGTAGGGCCTGCCGGTGTAGGGCCTGCCGTAAGGCGGGCATTCGCCGGAGGGGGACTGGACGACATAGACTCCCAGGCCCCCTCCACTCAGGCGAGGTCGATTCTTTATAAGGTGAGGTGGCGCCACTGTCACGATTCATATCAGCTCTGACTATATCTACGTTTTTAAAATAGTAATTTCAATCGTTTACACCTAAAATCAACATTAATTAGTTAGTTAAATGCAAAGTAACCAGTGACTGTGTTATCTTCAAGAACATGTCTCAAACAGTGACGAAATTGTGATTGTGAACCCAGTGCTCAAATTGTGGCGATAAACTGATTATTATAAAAGGTAAACATATTAACTGTCCCAATAATCAAAAACTAAATACAAAACAAGTGAACAAATAACGGTATAACTTTGAAACCAATCGTAAAAGTGCATTGAAAACAATAATTACAAAGTAGTGAACGGTTACTCATCAAAATTTGAAGATTTGCAATGTACAACACTTACAACGACATCTATGTAATTATCTGAATACTAACATCACCCAGAACATCAGTCGATAAAACAGTACGTACCTGCTCTGCTCAACAGGTCAAGTATTACGACTACACTTCTCAATGAACGGCTAGTCGAGAACAAAGTGCTCTCGACTGACGTAGTGGTGGGAGTGAGTTCGAACCCGACTCAATCATTTGAACACTTTTTGTGATAAACCTCTATTTATATTTCAACGTTAAACTTATAATGGATGATTATGACAATATAACCCAGAGAAGACAAAATACTCAAAGTAAAAATTTGACTTGTAGCGACAGCGAATTTGATATGGATGTCTCTTACCAAAGTTTACCAAACATTGTAGAAAATAATAATAACATTACAATAATGAAAGAGGAGATCGAAAAACTAAAACTGGAGTTGCAGACCGCTAACTTGGAAATTGACAACTTAAACATCGAAAATAGCACGCTTAAAGGTAATTTACTAGACTACGGAAAAAAAATTAACCTACTAAAATCAATAGGAATACAAGAAACCTCGAACAAAGAAAACTTACCCAGACAGTTCTACTCGCCTCAATATCAGCGGAAAGTAAGAACATTATTAATGAAGACTGGTTTACCGAGGACTTCATCGAGAGATTACACCATTGAGTCATTAAACTTGTTAAGTCCTAAAGCTGATGTTTTAAAAAACTCAATGGCTGACAAAAATAAGTCCCCAAGTGTCAATCAGCCTGGAAGATTCAAATCTGCGACACTTATATCGCAAAATCTACAGGACAGTGTCTTAAATAAAAGCTTCCTAAACTTTTCCAATGGAGACAGTTGTGAGAATGATGAAAGTGTTAATATATTGCATACACCTGTTGATGAAATCACTGACGACGCTCCATATACTAGTCACACTTTTACACGCAATGAGAAAGATAAGACTACAAAAAAACGTGTTATGATACTATGCAATGAACAAGGGATTGGACTTCGCCAATCACTTGGCCAGCTATTGGGATCAGACTATAAAGTATTCTCATTTATAAAATCTGGTACTACATTAAGAAACCTTATCAACTCATCAAAAAATGAAATAGCTCAATTCAATATGAATGACTATGTTATTGTTGTTGGAGGACGTCATGAACGGAACCCATATGATACGGAAATGTATTTACACACATGGTTGTCATCCGTAACGAACACAAATATAATTATCAGCGAAGTTCCGTCAAATAGGTATCTTAATGAAGCAAAACTTAATTACATGCTGAAGTTTATTTGTGGAAAGTATGACAATGTTATTTTTATGGACATGGACTATTCTAGATACCGGCCTCGAAAAACACATTTTACTATTAATTTATCTAGATCTTTATTAAGAGAAATTTTGCAATTGGATTATAAACTCAAATCTAAACAATATCAAAACTTATTAACTAGACAATGTAAAAAAATATTTGTTAATCAATCTGTACAAACTGACACTACATATATAAACAAAATAGAGATCGAGAATTCCCAAGAACATATTGAACGTGGCAATAAGTCACCTTGTAATAATAATCAGCCTTTGGAAGATAATACTGTTTGTAATGAGCTTTTTCGTGAATAAACACCTAAATATCCTACACCAAAATATAGCGGGCTTGCTTAACAAAGCAGACTCCCTCTCTATATGCATTAATGAACTATCAGAAAAAAATCAGCCTGTTGATGTAGTATGCGTAACAGAGCATTTTATGATGTCAGGTCATGAAGACCGCCTTGTCCTACCGAATTATAGACTGGCTGCTTGTTTCAGCAGACAAAATAGTAAAAGAGGTGGATCTTGTATTCTGGTTCGGTCTGGTCATATGTGGACGGAGTTATCACAGGTCTCAGAATTTTCCATATCTAATGTTATAGAATGTTGTGCAATTGAACTGACGAGTTATAAAATAGTTGTAGTATGTATATATAGAGTACCAAAGGCAGGGTCTTTAAATGTGTTTTTTAGCAAATTAGAGCAACTGTTAATATTACTAACAAGAAGAAGTTGTAGAAATATTATTATAGCAGGTGATATAAATATTGACGTACTGAAAAATAATAATATGACATCTGAACTAAGATGTCTCTTAACAAGTTTTAACATGACTTTAGCAATAGAAAAACCAACCAGGTTGCAAAGCCAGACCTGCATTGATAATTTTGCCCACAATTTCGAGAAAAAATGCAAGACGGAAGTGATAGAATTTGCCCTATCAGATCACACTGCGCAGCTGCTAAAGTGCCCCGTACGGTTGAACTGTGTTTTGAAATATTGGTATAAATCACAACGAGACTTTAGCCCAGAGAACATAATTAAATTTAGAACCTGCCTTGAACAACTGACATTCTCTGAAATATATGAAAATGATGATCCAAATGATGCATTCAATTCTTTTACTGAACAATTCAAATTATTCTATGACCTATGCTTTCCCCGTAGACGTATTAAAATATCAACAAACCAAAAACCAAAATGGATATCGCGAGGAATAAAAAAATGCAGCATCAAAAAAAGGCAATTATTATGGATGTCTAGAATAAAACCTTCTCAAACAAATAAATTAAAATATTCAAACTATGCAAAAAAATTAAAGAAAATAATTAATCTGACTAAACGATCACAAAATAATCATAATATTAAAACATCTGACAATAAAAGCAAAATGACATGGAAAATAATAAAGAACTCTAAATTTAATCTACCTGAATCAATTAATACTGTTCAAATTGACGATAAAACTGTAACTAAACCTCAATTTATTGCTGACCACTTCAATGACTATTTCATAGAAAAAATCAATCCAGTACTCGGAGCAGGTAAAAGACCTAGTGCATATATTACAAATAAACAAAAATCAATGTTCATGGCTCCTTGTCAGCCAATAGAAATATTTAACATTATAAAATCACTCAAAAATACAAGTAGCGTAGGGTATGACGATATTTCTACTAAAATTATAAAGCATGTTGCCGACTTAATCGCTAAATGTTTGAGTCATATTCTTAATCAATGTATCAGCCATGGTGTTTTTCCGGAACGACTTAAGGTGTCCATAATTAAACCTATATTTAAAAAGGGTAATAAAAAACTAATGCAAAACTATAGACCTATAGCGCTTTTGCCAATTTTTTCGAAAATATTTGAGAAATATATATATAATGAGCTGTATGCATATTTAATAAAACAAAAGATTCTCTGTGATGAACAAAAAGGCTTTCGGAAGAATATGACAATAAACATGGCTATTTATGACTTTTTAAATAAAATTATGACTCAAATTGATAATAAGACACCTGTCTGTGCTGTGTACTGTGATATGTCGCAAGCTTTTGACTGTGTTGACCATGAAATCTTAAGAAATAAACTTGACTCCTATGGTATAAGAGGTAACATTCTGGACTTATTAAGTACCTATCTTTCAAAAAGAAAACAACTGACAGCAATAACAAACCTAAATTTTAAAACCAAAGAAGAAGTAACATACTTATCTAAAGAACGTACAATATATTTTGGTGTACCACAGGGCAGTGTGTTGGGCCCTCTTTTATTCTTAATTTATATTAATGATCTCCCCAGAGCCATAGACTTCCCAATATCACTCTTTGCTGATGATAGCACGATAACAATAGCATGTGATAAACCTGAATCATATGTAGCAGATGTCAATAAAGCGGTAACTACAATGATCTCTTGGCTAAATAATAATAATCTGAGAATTAACCTCAGCAAAACAAATATAATGCACTTTGGACATAAAAAAGCAAGTTCGAAAATGGAAGTCCAATTTCAAAATAACAAAATTCAGGAGGTAGACAGTACAAAATTTCTAGGCCTTATAATTGACAGGCAACTAAGTTGGAAGGATCACATCGAAACACTTTGTAAGAAAATCAGTAGTTCATCCTATGCCTTATATAAACTCGCCCCAATAGTTAACACAGAAGCACTACTTGTAGCTTACCATGGCCTTGTAGCATCTTTATTAAGATACGGCATTATATTTTGGGGTAACTCTACGAATAGAGAAGCCGCTTTTAAAGCGCAAAAGCGGTCTGTCAGAGCCATGTTTAAACTAAAAGTAACGGACAGTTGTAAACCATTTTTTCAAAACTATAAAATTTTAACACTACCGTCATTGTATATTTATGAAACTGCCTTATTTGTTAAGTTGAACTCACACCTGTTTCCTAACTTATCCGATACAGTCAAACGGAATAGGCGGAATGATATGTTACGCGGACGTAGAGCCAGAACAGCTTTAATGTGGAAAAGCATATTCTGCATAGCCCCGCAAGTCTTTAACAAAATCCCAAAGGAAATCAAAGAATTAAATTTAAATGAATTTAAAAAAGAATTTAAAGCTTTGTTGTATAAAAAATGTTACTATAATTTAAACGACTATTTGAATGATACTTTGACATCCTAATTAAATTGTAATCATTGACATCTCTATTTAAGTTTGACATTGAATAATAATATGACATTGTACTGAATGTTTATAATATTTATTTAATTGACATGCCACTAATTGTAATTTTTTATTCCTATTTAATGTTTGTCTTAAAATTTTGTTTTGTACCAAATATTTGCACGCCCCCAGTGGCAGAATATGACGAGACCTTTGTTTATATTTAAGACCATAAAAATGTACCATATTCAGACAATTAAATAAATGAATTTGAATTTGAATTTGAGCGCCGCTGGGTATTTTTAGTGGGTATACCGGGAACGACTTTACCGGGGAGTCCCACATACCCCTCTCCCGTCCCCCGACGAGAGAGGGGATGCGTAATAGCATTTTTTCCCAGCGACAAAAAAAAAAAAAAAAAAAAAAAAAAAAAGGGTTGTGGATCACAACCCAGTTAGTACCTACTGGGTAATACGATACCCCTTGGCAAGACTGGTTGTCAGACTTTTGGGGACACTGACTACCTGTAACGACTGTCAAAGATCTACAAATGACAGCCGGGACCAACGGCTTAACCTGCTTTCCGAGGCACCGAGGAAACTCGGTATGTAACGGGTGGTCACCCATCCACAGACCTAGGCAAGCGCGGCTTAACGACCGACCCGAGCGGCTGCTATTATTTAGCCACGAGCTCCTCTATTCGCTATTTCGATAATATTATAAATAACTTTGATTGACTTAAATACTTGACAATTATCATAATTTGCGTTAACGTTTACGCTGAACCTAACAAATAATAACTAAGTCTACCGAAAAACATGTAGCTATACCCCACGCACGCCTCAGATAATACATATAATAGTAGGCATAAAAGAACGTGAATTTATTAATGGCGATTGCCGAGTGACTGTCGACGTAAGCTTCAAGGTCAAAGGGCTATTATATACCTTAGTTTACAGTACAAAAGTACAGTTTGGTTTTATCGCCATCTATTGGTTCTCTGTAAAATAAACTGAACATGAGCTATCGCTGCAAGCACCATCTAGCGCCGTTGTGAGTAAAAAAAAAATAGTCCGGATAGCCCGGAGAAATCACGAAGTTACGGCGGTCACGTTTCTTTGTATGAGATGGAGTATCTGTACGCTAGTATTATATTATCTTATATTATCTGTGCTAATGGTAACATTATCTTCACTCGACTCGACATTTTCGTGAAATTTATTTCTATTTTGACTGAGAATACGGAATTCTGCTCATTTCGACATTTTTTGTAGAGATAGAGATATTTTTGATAGGCATAGAGACAGACTTTGAATCTCGAACTCGAGATAAATGGCTAAAATCGAGATTTATTTCTATTTTGACTGAGAATACGGAATCCTGCTCATTTCGACATTTTTTGGTAGAGATAGAGATATTTTTGATAGACATAGAGACAGACTTTGAATCTCGAACTCGAGATAAATGGCTAAAATCGAGAATTGGCCCTCTGGACTGCGGTCGCAATAGAGTTTTCTTACGAATGTGTATTAGTCATTGGGTAGATGAATTAGGCTACTATTAAATGAGCATTATTTGTAATCACGTGCTCGAAAATGGCTCTAACGATTTTGATGAAATTTGAAATATAAGGGAAAATACCGATCTAGCTAGGTGTGATATCTGAGAAAAATAGTTTTCTCCGTTTTCAACAAGTGCCTTTTGACTTCGTTAAAGGTACTTTTACACCCTTTTTAATAAGTATTATTATAGGCACATAGTACATACATTTATAATGAACACGAACATAGTATTTCTAAAGTAGAACTAGCCTAACCAGCGGTTTCAGCTCTCTCTTCAAGGTAGCTGTTGTCACTTAGGGGTATATAAAATAGATGGCCGATTCTCGAACCTACCCGAAATGCACAAAAAATTTCATACAAATCGGTCCATCAGATTCCGAAGAGTTTGGTAGCAATAATCGCGTCATGAGAATTTTAAATATAAAAAAAATAAGATGGACTCACCACAATGTCTGATAGAGGCGGCAAGGCACAGCAGGATGATCCTAGGCTGCGCGATCACGTGCCAAATCGTAACCTGAGGCATCTTCTTACCGGACTCCAGAGTGCTGTCGCCAGCCTTTCCTGTTCCTGAATTTAGGAAGGTAAACGTTAAAATTGTGACGACTAGCTAAGTTTACACGTAACTAAAATCCTGATCACATTTTCAGTCTTTTATACTATATAAGAGTTTTATATTCCTGCTCAAAAAAAAATATCTAGACAATGTCTTCTGTATTTTTTCTATCTTCGTTCTTCATTCTCGCTGGGATTAAACCCGTAGTTTGATGAATCTAATGACATATCTTTAAATTGCGAATCACCATCAAAATCAGTCTACTGCTGGACATACGCCTCTTCAATCGGACGCTACTTAACTTGATTCAATTATTTTGCTCAAAACTTATTTAATTGAAACAGCTTATTGGATGTAATAATATAATCAATTAATCATAACGGAAAAATAATAGCTTTTATTTCATACCTTCTTCTCCAATAGTAGTTCTGGAAGGTTCGCGAAGAGTTAGGAAGGTGAACAGAGTGATCACCAGACCGACGATACCGGCTCCGAAGTAACACACACGCCAGCTCTGTGGGAGGGGGGGGGGGGGGGTAAAATTAAATGGTTATTGGGGAAGTATTCCAAGAGTGGTTTCCAAAAGCATAGGTCTAGCTTTTAGTAAGTAGATGCTGGTTGTATCGTAAGATGAAGTGCCTTTTCAATGTCATACTGTGTTTGGCTTCTTCGTTGGTCTAGTGGTCGCAAGCGCAACTGCTGTGCAAGAGATCCTGGATTCGATTCACGATGGTCGCCTAGTGTTTCCATAGGAGATTTCACTCCCACGTAGCAGCTACGGAGTCTAGATTAGTACCCAGTTGTAGCAATGTGCTCGCCCTCAGTGTGTGGGACTTAAACATAACTGGCGAAAGGTGGATGTATTTCAATTTCAATATCTTTATTGTGGATCATAGGTACATAATACAGGTCTTAAATAATTAAATAGATCAGCTTTGTCCCGCCCTTTTGGGCATACAATAGTCGTGTAATAATATAGGTACGTAAATTATTTAAAAAAAATATATATATTAATATTTCACAAAACAAAAATCTAAAAGATAAAACCAAACAAAAACGAATTAAGGTAGGTATAGGGTACAAACAGACTACTGAACACATCATGACTGAAGGGAATTATATTGAAGTAGCGATTTGTCCAATAAGAAGTCTCTTAAAGAGTAATAGCACTTATCTACTAACAGATCATGAAGACTCTTTTTAAATTTATAAGAAAGAAACTCACCAAGCCCCAAGCATTAACTTCAGGGATATACCGTCCAACAGGGAAGGCGATACCGTATCCACCATAGATCCCCCAGTTGAAGATGGACAGTGCCAAAGCCCTCTGCCTCTCAGGGAACAGGTCTGTCAAGATGCCAGTGGCGAGAGGGTTGCAGCCGGACTCTCCGGCGGCCATGATCATACGTAGGACGACGAGATGCCAGTACTCCTTGACGGTGCCCATCAGAAGAATGGCGATGACGAAGACAAGGGTGCAGAAGGACAGGATTCTTGCTCTGTTGTATCTATGGGGGAAGAAAGTTAATTAAAATTTGCTCTAACCGTGTAGTCATTCAGATGATGGATAAAGATCATTCTTGCAGCCAGGCAGTAGTTAACACTAGGTTTAGCAAAGATAAGGAATGATTGACTCTGATCCAACAGTTAAAATGCCAATTGAACTTGAACACGTACTGTATAAATGATGACAACATCGTCTTATATCGTTCGCCTCAAGAATAGCTACAGATTGAGGAATATAGTATCTTGTATTGATTAGCATTTCAGCGTACAGGAGGGTCTACCGGTTAACTAAGACAGTGCATATGGTAGGTAGCTACAAGAAGGAAGGATGTCGCGTAATTCGCTTACATTGCTCGCAGCTACCTCAGACTCCGTTGCAGGATAATGGATGGCCTGTAATAGGTACAACTGATATTTTAAAAACATAGTATGAAACTCACTTGTCAGCGACCACGCCCAGGACAACACCAACGACAGTAAAAACTGCCATGAAGGCGGGTCCAGCCAGCACCTGATAGTCGATACCCAGCCCATTGTAGCCCCATTCGCAGTACCGGGTTCCGTTCAGTATAAGAGTCTCGCATCTGTGGAGAAAAATGTGATGGTTATTGAAGTAGTTGACACAGGATGGCTGTAGTAGGTGGGAACTAACGGCTCAGTTGGTCTCGCTGTCTCAAGGGCAACTGCCGAGCACGGGGAAACGAACCTAGGGTATTCCCGGGTAGGGCAAAAAGTGATACCGGCATTTCTATTAAGAATCCCTTAGTGACAGCTCGGAATTTTGAAGTTGGTAGCTTCCAATGCTTCGGAACGTTAACTTTACCGTCCCATCGTTATATGAGAGTGAGGGAATAGAGAGTGCACCTCACACACACTTGTGATATAATATTTCCCGCGCCGACGGCTAATCTTGGCTGAGATTGACCGCTGTGACCGAAAAAGGTCAGGAGTACTATTAGTAGGTGGAACTGCAAAAATTGAGAAAGACGGGTATGATCCTGGGATAATAAATTGTAGTAGTAAATTAAAATTTTCGAACATAACAATAAAGATGAATATCACATAGACATAGTTGTACATTGAATAGGTACAGACGCCTGCACATCAAGCTACTACAATCTGTCAGGTTTCTTTGATAGATTTTCGACTTTATTTCTAAAGTATAAGGTTCAAGGTTCATTGGGAAAATTTACAGTTTCGGGTAGCTTGACCTGCAGGCGTCTGTACCTTTACTCATAGAAAACCCTACTAATATTATAAATGCGTAATTTTATCCTCATATATGTCTGGATGTTTGTTACCTTTTCACGCCATTCGTTTAGCTAGAACGGCTAAACGAATCTGGATGAAATTAAAAAAAATATGGTTTATAACCTACATTAACAGAAAGGTTACTTTTTATCCCAGTATTACGATTCCGTAGGACAGTTACCGAATTCCACGCGGGTGGAACCGAGGGCATGAGCTAGTTAGTACATAAATGGATAAACCCTCAATGCTACGATAATTCAATAAAAGGAAAGAAGAGATTTACGGAAAGCGAATCAATCGCCTGAGGGAAGCTAAATCTGTTCCATTATCCTTCATTATTTTATCTTATTATTTCACTTGAAAAGAACTCGCTAGATAAATGTTATATTTCTGTTCCGTAGTTTTTTTTGTTTTATGTTGATTAAAAATCTTATAAGACTTTTTTTTGCGGATGAGAAATCATCAGATAACTTCCCCCTCTCTAGGCTGACCGGAGGAGTGACAGATTTTAACTGGGTGGTACCCACCCATGTTCCGTCTTTTGCCCTCTATGTTCCGGGGCCGCGGTATCTCTTTCGAACAACCCGCAACCCCGACAGGGCTTATAAAACTTGAATTTAGTAATTTATTTTCTAAGCAAAAAGGATATTTTCGTAAACGTTTTTCTACTTTCATGTTAGTTGGAGTGAGTTTATGTAATTCCTGTCTTGAATTTTTGGTCCCGCAAAACCATAAATATTGGTGGAGTATTTACTGGGGGCGAATACCGTTCACTCCGATATTAAGACCAAGGGCAAGGAGGCGATATGTCACCCAAGTAAAACGTCCATAATTTATCTGCTTATATTATTATCGTTATTACACCCTGTAAATCATTGTTGGTGTCACGAAACGCTGTTTATATTGCCGATAAATCTTAGTAAGATCTAGTTTGTAAACTGTTAACGTTCGCGTAAATAAATGTGCTTATTATATATTGTGAGTCACATCGTCACCAGCTTCTGTCCACGTCTACAGTGTGAAGGTTGGAAATAGTCCCACGGGATCTTCCTACCAAGATATTAATTATCTTAATAACCCAGGTGGGGCGTAAAAAGGTAACAAACATATTCGAATTACTTTCGCATATGTAATACTAGCTTTTGCCCGCGGCTTCGCTCGCGTTAGATTCGGGGTAACACAGTTCCCCTTGCGCCTTATTGATTTGTAATAGCAACGCTAAGTTTTCCCTTTTCTTCCCTCTTTCTCCCTCACATCCCACTTTTTTAAAATAAAAATTATATGCCTATGTCCGTCTCCTGGTTACCAACTATCTCTGTACCAAAATTCATCAAAATCGGTGTAGCCATTAAAGCGTGAAGAGGTAACAAACAAACTCACTTTCACTTTTATATTATTAGTAAGGATTGGTGTGGAAATCCGACTTGCTGACGTCCGGACTTAATATTTTTGACACAGTGTCTCAAATGTCAATTTTTTTTTTCACCTACTATTGGGACACCATAATTGTATTTTAAAACTATTTAGCAGCTTTCGTTAAAATCCGGTTAAAAACGGGTTTTTAAAACGTAGTCGTAAAAACGGGTTTTAAACTGTAGGCTGGGTAGATGACGGATGTCTACACTTATGGATTTTTTTGTCTGATTGTACATAATAGCTTTTTTATTGGTGTCTGAATAGTTACTGAAAATATATTGAAATTAAAATGTGTCAATTCGGACATTGTCCGAATGGTCAGCAACCCGGAAATCTAAGTATCTTAATTTTCTCCCTCTAATGTACGGCATATTAAGTTTCCATAATTTCCATTCAATTAATTTAACTTATTTAAAATCAAACAATTTAAACATTCGTTGAGAATACAAAGGCAACAGCAAATTACGCTAAAACAGTCCCAATTTAATCACAAATCTGGCAAATGAATACCCGAGCTATAATATCGGCCATTTTGAGAAATACCTTTTGATACAAGTATGAAAAGATTTCCGGAATCCTTACAAAAGTGAGAAAGCAAACATTGAACAAAGACGAGGGGTAGAATTTGATCGAAGTCTGTGGGACGACGATGGTTGGACGAAATTTCCGATTACAAGATTACGTCATTTATTTTTAGAATCCAATTAGATTTCGTTAATGATTATAGAGTTGGAAACAGATGCTTAATGTAATATTAAATGTTAAACTTTTGAATTCAGTTTCAGTCGTTACGGGTAATCACTTAATCAGATATTGAGTCTAACGATCAATCTTGCTAAGGGGTGTCGTGTTACTCAGTGACTGGATTCATCATTTTCCTGCCGTAGTCCCATTCTATTTGGGGTCGGCGCAACACGTTTTCTTCTTCCATTCTCCCCTATCAGACGTCACGGCATCATTTACTCCTTTCTCCTTCATATCATTCCTTACACAATCCATCCATCTTTTCTTTGGCCTTCCTCTTGCTCGCCGTCCTTCAACATCCATCACTCTTTTAGTCACATGTCCTTCATCCCTCCTCATTACATGTCTATACCAAGACGACTCCCTTACAATTTTCTGTAACAGGCGCAACTTTCAAACTTCCTCGAATATATTCATTCCTTACTTTATCCATTCTTGTCACTCCACACATCCATCTCAATGACTGGATTGTGATAATAAAACTCAAGTCCTTAGCCACAAGCTAATAGCAACGCCTCCATAGCAAGATGAGGTCTCTGGCGGGAGCTGTTTCAACCCTTTGACGACGTCATCAAGCCGCTTGATAGCCTACCACCTGGGTTTTCTTTGCCGTGGCCTACAATTTCTACAGACGGGGGATCATAGACGGCTCAGATCTCAAGTGTGTATACGGCGTTACTCCACATACAATGACCTTCTGCACCATCTTGCGCTGCAATACCTAACGCCGACGCACTTGACGATCGTATGACTACATCAGCGAGCGGACTTCGCATAGCTGAATTTTGGGCCAAATAAATAAATATTTCATTAAAATTTGCCATCGTATTGTAAGACTTAATGTGCCATGTTTTATACAAGTTTATATTTTTCTAGTCTATTCTTTTTTCATCATTTTGAGTGCAGTGGTAACGAGATAAAGTTAAGTGCATGCTTGATTTGCAACCCACGACCTCAAGCTCGCTTTATACGTTGCACTAGCGGCCCAGCGGTTTCATACGCTGCTCAACTCCTTAGTGGCGTAGCGTGATCTAACATAGCCGATGCAACTTTTTGATATTCGATCCAGTAAGG
The DNA here is from genome assembly GCA_905475445.1 of Ochropleura plecta. Taxonomy (NCBI): domain Eukaryota; kingdom Metazoa; phylum Arthropoda; class Insecta; order Lepidoptera; family Noctuidae; genus Ochropleura; species Ochropleura plecta. Next base: position 3,353,679 of record FR997744.1, on the reverse strand, counting down.
TTGGTGCTTTTTCGGCGCAAAGAAGAAAATCTTGCCTCCAGCCATTGCAAAAAAAAAAAATACTAAGCGACTAGACACTAAGGACACCTCCTGTGGGTTACGAGCATCGGTTTAGAGCTTCGCTGAGGAAGGACAACAAACGGACAGGCTGGATCTGCATGAAGTCCCTGTGGTGTGCATAGAGTACAGTGGAGTTCAAATAACTCGTATATTTTTACCTTTTATTAGCCGCTTTTCATTCATCCTGTCCACATGACCAAACGACCTAAGCATACACAAATCGCGTTATGTATTTACATTCAGTTGCATACATAAGCCTGTAAGTTGACCCCACCATAGTTGGGAAATATGTGGGCAGATCATGATTACATTTTTGTTTCCCTTTCTCATCGCAGTGTGTCATTTTAAAATGCAAAATACAGTGTTGCCCCTTGATATTGCGTTTTTTATGTGGTAAAAGACGCAGCAGAAAACAATTGCTTATTAATATGCATAGCCATACACCTGAGGTCGCTGGTGATAAGGAGGAACGTGGGTTCCGGAATGTGATAGAAACTTCGAGAAAATTTTCTGTTTTCATGAATCTCAATGTCAAAATGTTTGCATACTGTGAAGTGCACGGGAAGTGTAAACTTAAACTTTATGCACATGTAAAAAACACTGTACTAAGGCAGACTTAATGTCTTGGGTATTTTCTACCAGTCTACCTTAGGGTGATGCAGAGAGAAAACATAGTAGGTTGTCTGTTATCTTTTAATGTTATACTAGCTGGCGCCCGCGGCTTCGCCCGCGTGATATCTAAAAAAAGTATCCTATGTGTTATTCTAGACTATAATCTACCTTTTTGCCAAATTTTATCAAGATCCGTTCAGCCGTTTTGACGTGAAAGAGTAACAAACATCCATATTATCTATCCATCCTCACAAACATTCGCATGTATATTATTAGTAGGAAACTGGAAAATAAAACGTTGTTTTAAGTTTTTACGGTTTGTTACTATGTTGAAATTGTCACTTATATACATACGGGATATCTTCCGTGATTATATAATCACAACAATGTGATTATAATATCGGGAGCTCACGATAACTGATAAGTGACAATTTGTTTAAAAAAAAAACGATTTTATTACGATGTTCCTTTGTTTCGATGTTCTTTTTTATATTATGATGTTCCTTTGCTCATTTACGTGTATTATTGATCCTGTAATAAAAGCGAAAGATATTAAAATTGATTCTTCATTGTCATAACAAGCGTCACTAAGTTCATTCACCGCATTGTTTTAATACGAAAGGCACTAAAGCCTTATCCAGACTGACGATTCAAGTTGTTATCTAAGTTTTAAATTGTTGCTTTTGTTGGAAATTAAGTTTCAGTCAGTAAATAAATTAGTGTAGTGTTTATTCAAGCTGCATGACTCCTAATTGATGTTCCTGAGCTTTCTCAAATTATAAAAGAAAGCAGAGTAGCGGTGACTACGCGGACGCGCTCGTAGCACATGTGTGCTACGACGTAGAGCTACATTTCTACGAGCATCCACAAAAAGAAATGGCTACGATGATGCGTAGACACATGGCTACGGCAACAAGTCAATAAGCGCATCGCTAGATACTTTCCCAATCATGTGGAAATAGATTAGGATAGAGTTGGAATAGATTGAAAATCGAATTTAAAATCTTAAGTAATTTTTTAAACAAACAGTAAACTCACAGCTTAACCCACTGGGCCTAAAAGCATGAAAATATACAAACGAAAGAAAGCATATAAAGTAAAGTAAATTTAAAGAACTAAAAATAGGAGATGTTTGTTTGTATGTCAGTTCAAAGGGTACAAGACTAAAATTATGTTATAAAATTTGTTCTTTGTATCTTTTTGGCATTACGTTTTGAATATTTGTTACTCCATTAGGCTACGTCCATTTTATCTCCTCATTATATTTTTAATCCCCACGCTAGGTATTTCTCCTGTATCGGTAGTGCGTTTACATTTAAACTCACATACACAAACAGCCAGACCCGGAACAACTATCTGTAAGCCATACAAATATTCCTTACGATCGAACCCTCGACACGCAGCGCAGCAGTCTAGTGGCGTGCTCGTCGGACTGCCAAGTCATAGGCCCCGAGTTGGAACCCAGGGCACGCACCTCTGATTTTTTGGATTCATGAGTGTTTTTATATTTTATCACTTGCTTCGGTGAGGGAAACATCGTGAGGAAACCAGCATGCCTGAGAGATATTTCTCGACGGCATATTAGCCAAGTAACAGGCCCTAGGGGCACATAAACTCTGACACCAGGTTGGTCACAAACCACACCATAAAGAAAAAAGAATCTCTCTCAAAGATTTATCACAGCCGACCGTCTGCACCCAGACTTAAGTTAAAGCTATGTGCAAGTTATCAAAACAGTATGAATTTAATATGGCGGCATTGCCAGAGGGGTACGCTCTAATCAAGTTAGAACTAAGTTGTAATAACTAGTTACTTGTTGGGCTTTACTGGTCTCACGTCGTACAATATGCAAGTGCGGTTTGAGGTGAATTGTGAATTAATTCGATCATGATTAGCGCGTGGTTTAATTAGTTTGATCTTTGTAGATTGATGGGAGAGTTAATGACTTATTATGGGCTAGGAGATAAATATATAAATTAGACTGTTGTCGGCTTGAGCACAAGGTTCTTTTTAGGGTAAAATGGATATTTTTTTGTCCATCTATCAAAACCTTTTATCTCAGGAACGCGTGGAGGTATAGAACTGAAATTACGGGACCCTAATAGGATCACTTTGTTGTCCGCCTGTCTGTCTGTCTGTCAAAACCTCTTATCTCGGAAACGCGTAGAGGTATCGAGTTGAATTTAAAACCACATACTCAAGTCTGTAATCTCTTGGAGCGGTGAAAAAAGCCTTCTTAGTCTACGCAGACAAAAGATATGACTGCTGATGTCGCATACTTGTAGAGAACCCTCGCACTTAGCTGTTTTTTTATTATTGAAACGGTGAATGAATTGTGTGAAGAATGATATGGCTAGAGAGGTGACTGCTGAGTTGTCGAGTAACAGAGAAGAATGGAGAAGTATAGTAAGAAAAAGACATGCTGCGTCAAAACAGTGGGGGTTGTTTTTGACATTCAAAAGTGTAACGTAACGGTCTAATTGAAAAAAATTGCTTTGAGTTTGCCAGGTGCTGATTTTATTTAGGAGGTACTAAAAGGTATTCGCGTGAATGGTAGCGTGTACTAATATTAGTATTACTCAATAAACAAAAACTACTCGCATCTAATAAATACAAGTGTTTTTGCGGCAATCATACTGTAACAAAAACAACGTTGTTAGTGTAGACGATTAATTTAATTAGGTAATCATTACCACAGACAATGAATATTGGAATTTATAGCTCTAGGCAAAATATTGAAAAAAAACTCATCATCAAAACTACTACTACTACTATACTATAATGTAGTTTTAATCTTGTTCTATCTTACTCTATACCTACATGGAAAAAAGAATGATGAATATCGATCCACAGTTGGCGGAGCAATTGGTGAACATACATAAAAAAAAATGGCCGAACATAGAACCTCTTCCTTTTTATATTATAATTGCGAAAGTTTGTGAGTATGGTTGTATGTTTGATCCCCTTTCACGGAAAAACTACTGAACGGATCTTGATGAAATTTGGCACAGAGATAGATTATAGTCTGGAATAACACATAGGATACTTTTTTTATCTTGATGCGGCGCGGCTTCGCCCGCCAGCTAGTAAGTACTTTATAAACTCGTATTTGAAGTTAAGGTCTGTCTCCTTGGAATGTTTTATTGTACCCAAAATGCGATAGCCTTGGCGAGAAACCCGTTAACTTAGTAACAAAGAAAAGAAAAATCTAGATCAAGTTGCAGACATCTACATCACTACATACTCCAGTAACGGTTTTAAATAAACCATAAGCAAACACACATGTCGTGTCGACCGCCTGGCGAAGTTGCGGGTTGTTCGAAAGAGATACCACGGGCCCCGGAACATAAAGGGCAAAAGAAGGAACATGGGTGCCTGGGTGGGTTCTAGTCTGTACAAGTCTGGCAATCCTCCCTGCTTCACCCAGAGCAGGGGAAGATTATTTGATAGTTTCCCATCCGCAAAAGCAAAGCATACCTACATCGCCGCAAGCCAAGCACGCGACAAGCGTTTTACGCCGCGCCATTTAATTTCGTAAACTCAGCTTGCTAAGTCACGATCTACCAATAACTAGCTATAAACGCGGCTGGGTGCCACAAAAAACGGTTCTTAAGAACCCAGGAGTCATAAGAAATGACAAAACAGATCCTGATGTAATGCTACCGTGTTTTGTTATTATTTTTTTATCTTACTTCCGCGTATCAGCAAAAAGTTGCGTAGACCAGGCATTTAATAGTTCCTTTTATTATAATAATAAAGTCGATAAGAACCTAGGTTACCCGGCCTTGTTGGTATAATAATCTAGTTAATCTAGACTGCTGGACAGTATGCAAAACTAAAGGTTTACAAAGTTGTAGGACAAAGTTATCCGCCATTTTGATTCTTGAATGGTTTTAAGCTTTCGTTGTGTCGTTTAAACGCCTTTCAACTTATTCATTTTATGAAATTTTGCTGAGGATTTTTGATGCGTTAAGAACTGTTAAAACATCTGGAATTTAATGGCAGTGGTGATAATGTTACGACAGGCAGAGGAAGACCAAGGAAACGAAAAATGGAATATGTAATGGATGAAGTTGTTAATGTTAATGACTTCAAAGAAAGGAGGTAGTCTAGTTGTCACGAGGGCGACTGCTAACTTAAGTTATTGGATTTTTGCACCAGGATTTTTTAAATATCGACCACGGAGTCTCGATATAAGTATGCCCTGTTGATGTCAATAAGCTCGTTCTCTATTACATGTGACTTAAAAAAATATTGGCGGAATGTGGATGTATTCTTAGATACATCTCTGCCTAACTATTCAAAGATTACAGACGTAATTTTAAGTCTGTAAAGCTTTCACTTAATAAGGAACTTTTGCTGTAAGTACCTAAATCTTGATTGAATTGAACCTGTTAATGTGTTGTAATATTTCACACAATATTTTAATCATAAAATTACCGCGTATTTTCAAGAAATATCTTTATCAAGAACAACTAAATGTAATTAAAAAAACCACTTAAGTACCTATTGTCCAGCCATTAAATATTTATTAAAAACGTTATATGGGTAGGTAAATAGGAACTTATTTAATTAAAATTTATTGCTTCCTGATTAATATGGAGATTATGTTTAGCTGACCTTGGCCACAGATAATATACCTAATAATGTTACTGGAGAGTACTGGCTGTTGTGGCAGTGGGTCATAATTTATTATCATTTATATGGTGGTTTATAATTATTAGGTTCTATCTACCTATGCAATATGACGACACGGTTGTCGCAGTGGTTAAGCGTTTAACTTCTGCGCTACGTGTCGCGGGTTCGATCTCCAGACGGAATAAATATTTGTATGGCCGTTTGATAGTTGTTCCGGGTTAGGCTGTTTGTGTATGTAAGTTATATTTTTGTAAAGACACCGACGATACAGGAGAAATTAAATATCCGGGGAACTTTAAAAAAGCATAAATACGATACGATTACCGATATATATATATCGGTAATCGTATTCAAAATATGTTTATTTCACATAGACCTATATGTGTATATGGGCACTTATAATGTCAAGAAAAGGTGCACGGTCTAAATATGATTGAGAATAGTTCAATATAATTGATAATAGTTAAAGAAGGTTGATACCTAATAGTTAAATATGATCGAGAAAGTTCAAATAAGATAAAAAATAAATAAGATTGAAAATAGTTGGTTATTTATTGCCTTGTTCATATCGATTTGTTCAAAAATGAGTGTGGGTGTTAGATGTGTTTATTGAATTAAATAACGATGTTGAGAAGTATGTTACCTAAATCAAAAATCTACCATCGTTAATCGGCTTTCGTTAAGCCTTGGTCCGTTAGAGAGAATAGCAATAATTACTTAGTGAACGTCGGTTTATAAAATGGGATGGATTTACAAAAAGCTTTTTTATAATGATTCCCGTTACTCTGTATCATGTTTGTTTATAAATTCCAATAAATTATTATAACTGAATGTTTGATACATATTTTTTAATATAAAAATAATGTCGTTGGACATTCAGGGAAACTTAAAAAGGTTTTTTATAGTCCTTACGTCACGTCGCACGCATGCAGGTTTACATTCGTATTTATCTTTCTTTAGAGATCTTTTTTTAATGGCTGATTTCGCATACCCAAAGTTTTAAGTGGTATTCCAAATTCAAGATTCAACGGTTATATTAATCTTTTCCAAAAAAATTAAATCTCTTTTTCCTTGTATAAACCATTGACTCGAAAAGGGTCCTAAATCCTTACACCCACTGCAGTACTCATTGTGGTATTTTAAACTTTTATCATGTCATGATGAGTTTCTCCGTAAGCAAAAATAACAATCATCCATACCAAATATTTATTGATACGGCACTTCAACGACTTACTCACCAAAACAGACGTCACAAACAGTTTTAAATGTAGTGAATTCGTCATTTATAGAAGTGCACAACACTCGCAGACTCACAAAAGGGCTAGTAAATAGGTGCCATTTCAGATATTACAGATCTAGGAGTCTCAAATTTTAATTTGAGACTAGGAGTCTCAAATTTTAATGAGGATCCTTTTGTTGTTGTAGCTACACTTGTAGTTTCTGTAATTGATGAGTGAGTCAGTAATTTTCTCTTTTATGTGTGTATACATACTTGATATGCATACATGAACTTGTCCTACTAATATTATGAAATATGCGAATGTTTGTGAGGATGTATGTATGGATGTTTGTTATTCTTTTCCCGTGAAAATGGCTGAACGGATCTTGATAAAATTTGGCACTTAGAGCAATTTAGTATGAATAAAATAGTCCTGTGTGGAATCTGCCAGAGAATTAAATTTATGTATTTAATATTTCTACCAGTGCAGCCTACTTATTTCCAAACTAGAACGTGCCTTTTTAGGGCAAATACCAATAATTGGCCCCTTATCGCAGATTATTATGTAAGGCATAAATATAGTGGTTATACCAATCATGACCAATAACGGTTCCAATAAGTCACTACTTAAGTGTCGGATAAAGTTGCATTTACATTAAGATCATTAAATATAATATTTCAATCGATTTCAAAATATTATTTAGCATCTGTATACAAGCCAAGTTCGACAGAGGTCTACTAATAGTACTGACACCATGCCAAATAACCATAATTAAGACCATAAAAACGATATGCTCAAATCTGTGGTCCCTTAGAACTTTTAAAAAATTAACCCTGTATGTCTACGCAGTCAAAACATATGGCTGTTAATGCCAAAAGTATAAACAAAACCCTCGCGCGCGCGGGTCCGACTCGCTTTTGGCCGTTTTTTTTAATTTTAATAACGTCTTTTATTTAGAAGTTAAAAACCCAACAAGTTTTGCTCGACCTAGAAGTCTAACCCGGGGTTTCACGCTCAGAAGTTGCACTAGTTACCAGTAAGCCAACGTGAACAGGGTTCAATTATGTTATTCGTTTGGTGTAAACGCACGCTAAGGTACAGGTCAACCACTCCTTAAGTTAAGATACGTATGAGAAAAATATTGATATTAGCTTCACTTCTTAACATTCGCCATTTATAAGCTGCAGTTTATTTTCCTTTAATTTAAAGTTATTGGATACTTTGCGGTTTTGGAAGTGGTTCAAACCTCAATTAATTCCGAGACACATACGTCATGGGATAACCCTAAAACTGGTTTCGGAAATTGCTTTCAAGTTTATACGTGTATTGACCTTTAAAAAATGAAAATCACATGATTCGGTGACTTTCAAACGTATTTTATGGAACACTAGCTGTTCTGCGCGGTTTCACCCGCGTCTGTGGTTACTGCTTCGCTCCCGTGGGTCGTACCGTAATGTTATAAAGCTTTATGTTACTCAATGATAATGTGGCTTTCTAATGCCATAATAATTTTTGAAATCGGTCTAGTAGTTTTTGAGTTTTTTCTTTACATACAAACATACAAATCATTCCTCTTTATAATGTTAGTGTAGAAGTGTAGATTGTAGGCAACAACAACTAAATATAGTAGTTTGATAGACTTAATGCATGTTCTTTTGTGTTGTTTCTTTGTTGTGTTGTATGTGCCTAACTTGATGACAGAGTTTTTATGCGACCCATGGACTTCTGACTTGGACAAACCCAGAAGGAGCAGCAGCGCGACGACATGGACGTTTTTTTTTAATATATGTCCTGCAATGCCTGCCGCTAGTTGCCTTGCCGTCTTCATAAACGTCAAATGTCACCTTTTTCGCGTTTTTGAAACATATTTAATTGTTACGTTTTTAGTCAAGAATAATTCAAGATTGAGCTATTCCTAATTAATGATGACTTGAAGATTTAAAAACACAAGTTTAATATCTTTATTTTAGTATATCGAGAAATCAAAATACATATCTGCGGTTTACACTATGTTGACATACGTAACAAAATAAACTTTTTACTAGCGGACCCGACAGACGTCGGTTGTCCTGTCTACACGTCTTTAATTTGAAAATTTCAAACTTTTTTTAATAAGCTAATAAGCTGTCTAATTTGACACTGCGATGGTAGCGCCGTCTGTCGGATCCAATGTAAAACATTCCAAAATCAACAGCTACTAATAAATTAAAAATTAATTAAAAAAACATTGTCCAGCGGACAAAATTGTGAATCTAAACCATTCCCAGAACACACACAAAAAATTTCATCAAAATCGGTCCAGTCGTTTGAGAGAAGTTCAGTGACATACATACTCACAGAAGAATTATACATATAAAGATAAGATTTTGGTAAACTGAAACTCAAAGCATTTATTTCAATTAGACCATTACAGGCACTTTCGAATGTCATGAAAACAAAAAAAAAGATGCTGCTACAGTCCCAGTCACAAGACATAATAACTTGTAAAAGTACTGTAGTTACCTTTTCCAAATGTTGATCTCTATGGAGAAGAATGGGCAAGAAACTCCATGGACACTCTTTTAAATCTACAATTAGCTAGAATGTATGTAGGTACTCAATAGAGTTAACGACAAGACCTTATTTTCTAGTGACGCATCTGGTCAGCTCAAATACGATAGCCCTCATTGCATTAGCGCGCTAAATCTACAAAAAGGGAAAAACGTAGGCTCACAACTCAACAACAATATCAACCTTATTTTTGGTTTTATCAAACCTATAATTCTTTTATACTATTTATCATCATAATTATTTGAATACGTCTTAATTTGACAAAGTTCACAAAATATAAGTTACATAGCCACTGCTATCTGCAAGAATATGTAGTGACGATATAAGGATAATTTGGTTTTAATTTGGCACATCTTTTACATTAAAGGATTAAGTATGGGCTTGTCCTGGCTCCAAAACTGTCCTTGCTGCCTGGGTATCTGGCTTCCCACCAAATTGTGGCCATTTGGCAACTTTATCCTATTATATAAGTTTATTTGGTTTATGTTTTAGTTAGTGGTGGCTGCAGTCTCAATAAGTAAGTAAGTACTAAGTGTGAACTTTTGGGTTTGATTCCCAGGTAGGGCAAAGGGTTTTTAAATCAGCAATTTTGCAGTAGAAGTCACGGAGTCTAATATGTGTGGTCGCGATTGATGGCAATAGGCTCGCCCCTATTACATGAGACTCAGATATCTGACAAAATTTGGGTGTTTTATTAGACTTAGTACTATTATTTATTCTGTGCAATTAAGTACATTTCTGCTCCTTTGCAGTGTCCGTAACGCGAATCAGTTATTAATAAAATTAATGGCAAGTCTTGTAATGAAAGTATAATAATTTTACTAAAACAGTACACGATAATTGTATTTTCAATTAAAAAAAAATTGGTTGTTTGTAAAGTAGGTTTACGATCGAGATGTTTACGTGATAACGTCTTATTGGTGATATAAGTTATCACCAGTAGTGACATCTAAAATGAAATTAAGTACTAATTTAAAGTTTTTTTTTCGAGCCAAGTAACAGATGGCGCTACCATCTTTATGAAATGTCGCTCGTGAGGTTTACAAGTTTCTGAACATGTCACCCGACTAAAACGATTTTAAAGACGTTATCACGTCAAAAAAACGACGTATTTCGTAACGGTTACGCCAAGACTCATGCCAAGACCTCTGTTTCTCCCTCAGACAGAAACTTGTAAGTTGGTACATACAAGTTACCGATATTTAAAATAAAACAAAATAGTGTATACGTATAGTAATAAGTAACAGTCGGTTCACTTGGCAGCACGGTTGGCGAAGTGATTGAGCGATTAGCAGCCAATCGCTGTGCGCTGCGTGGTGCGAGTTCGATTCCAGCACGAAAAAATAATGTATGGCTTAAAATAATGAAGTTGTTCTAGGTGTGGTCGTTTGTGTATGTGAGTTTCAATGTTTATAAACACACCCAAAAATGTTAAGCAGTAATGATCAAGAAGTTAATTTGTATTTCCAATAAATCAATTTCATTGTTTTTAGGGTTCCGTACACAAAGGGTAAAACGGGTCGTCCGTACGTCTGTCCGTCCGTCCGTCATCAGGCTATATCTCATGAACCGTGAATGTTCACAGATGATGTATTTCTGTTGCCGATAAAACAATAAAAAAGGGGGTTCCCATACAACAAACAATGGCGTTTTTATAGATAACTAGCTTTTGCCCGCGGCTTCGCTCGCGTTAAATTCCTTTCCCGCGTTAATACCTGCTACCTGTAGTTTTTGCCCTTGCGCCTTATTTATTGTAATACAGCTATGTAGTAATGCTAAGTTTTCTCATTTTTTCCCTCTTTCTTCCTCATATCTCAATATTTTTTAAAAGAAAATAGCCTATGTCCGTCTCCAGGGTCCCAACTATATCTGTACCAAAATTCATCAAAATCAGTTTAGTCATTAAGGCGTGAAGACGTAATAAACAAACAAACTCACGTTCGCTTTTATATTAATACTAGCTTTCGCCCGCGGCTTCGCCCGCGTTAAATTTGGGGTGACACATTTCCCCTTGCGCCTTATTAATTTGTAATAGCAACGCTAACTTTTCCCTTTTCTTCCCTCTTTCTCCCTCACATCCCACTTTTTTAAAATAAAAATTAGCCTATGTCCGTCTCCTGGTTCCCAACTATCTATGTACCAAAATCCATCACAATCGGTTTAGCCATTAAAGCGTGAAGAGGTAACAAACAAACAAACAAACAAACTCACTTTCGCTTTTATAATATTAGTAAGGATTAAGGAAGTAAGGATTAGTAAGGATGGAACGGAATCCTTTCTGCGCGAACTCGCACTTGGCCGGTTTTTTTTATCATTAACAAAGTCTGTTGCCGGATATTAAACATAGATATCAATTATTATAATGTTTATGTATTAGAGATTGAACTAATATACAACACACTAATACCCTCTCAATATCACTGTTAATTGAAATAATAAACAGAAATGCTTGTCACGGTTCAGTAACAGATACTCATCTAAATAGTCGTGTGTAATTGAGACCAATTGTCTAAATGAAAGATCTGTCTTATGTCACCGCTCGGTAAGTTCTGGCTACGATGAGGTAAGCTATTGTAATAGGGTAGGCACATGCACCGCCTTTTGAAGAGGAAATAAGTACGCGTGATGACCTACAAGCTGAACCACCTACAGTTATTGCTGCCCGCCCATCACATAACACGTGTTAAATGCATGTTTGTTATTGTTTTAATTTATCTATTACTTTGATTTGGTTTTTTAATCTTTGGAAGACATAAATAACATGTCATGTAACATAGATATAAGGGGAAGACACTAGCTCCTATAATACAGTGTACACTAGCACAGGAGCTAGGGAATTCTTTAATATGTTTGTTATTTGTTTATGCCAATAAAGATTATTATTATTATTTACATCGACACTTATTTTATTAAGAGGAAAAATAAAACAAAAGTTTATTCAGTAACTTAAATAAATTATGCTAGTTACATCGAGGAGCATCCTTTTAGGAAAGATTTGTATTTTTGTATGTAACGAATATACCTACTTAGGGCCGATTTCACCAATTTATCGAGATCGAGATCACTTGATCTAACACACCTTCTTGCGCTTTATTGGCTCCACCAGCACCATTGAGAGCTCGGTACCACCTTGAGGGTCTTCACAATCACATCGAAGTGCTTGATTGGCTTCACTAAAACTAAAACCGATTTTAACAATTCTTTTGCTATTAGAAAGCTACATTATCACTGAGTAACATAGGCTATATACCATCACGCTACTACCCACGGGAGCTGCGCAGAACAACTAGTTTCATTTAATGACATGTTCATTTTGTGTTCGCAGTTTTTCGACCAAAGTTGGATATGCTAGCCACCACGCTCTCGACAAGCACCTTAGAAAGCCATCGATTGCAGTCGCGGTGGTCGAAATCGGATTTATAGCACCATCGACAATAGGGGTTTTTTTATTTTGCTGATGGGAAATCATCAAATAATCCCGAGTCTGGGTGGAGTGGCGGGGTTGTCAGATATTTACTGACTAAAACCCACCCATGTATGTTCCTTCTTTTGCCCTTTACGTTTTGGGGCCGCGGTATCTTTTTCGAACAACCCGCAACCCCGGGAGGATCATCAATAGGGTAAGCTAATAATTTTATTGGTGGTTTAAGACGACACAAGTTAAATTGTTTGAGGCTTTCTAAATCATAGTAACGTAAAATTTTATAATGCCGCCTTGAATAGGTTAGGTACGATTTACTTTAGATAAAACTAGCTTCCGCCCGCGACTTCGTCCGCGTGGCATAGTTACTTTGTGCTAACGCTAACTTTAACCCGCGTGATGACCCGAAAAAATGTATCTTTCTCTCCCCTTTTCTTCCCTCATTCTCCCCCTTTCCTCACTTTAAAAAAACTTGCCTATTTCCGACACCAGGGCCCCAACTATCTCTGTACCAAAATGCATCAAAATCGGTTCAGTCATTTAGGCGTGAAGCCGTAACAAACACGATACGGTTGGCGCAGTGGCTGAGCGATCGACTGCTGCGCTGTGTGTCGCGGGTTCGATTCCCGCACGGAACAAATATTTGTATGACCTACAGATAGTTGTTCCGGGTCTGGCTGTTTGTGTATGTGAGATTGAATGTTTGTAAACGCACCCACGATACAGGAGAAATTCTTAGTGTGGGGCAACTTTAAAAAAAAAAAGAAAGAAAGAACAAACAAACAAACTCACTGTCGCTTTTATAATATTAGTAAGGATTTATGAAAATAACCGAAGGTAACTGAATGCCTATTCAGTTATTTAACGAAATAAGCTACGTTAGAGGTCCTAACTGTAGCTACCTTACACTTAAAAAATCCAAGTGCCTACTTAAATAATAAAACTGATCCTAAATACACTACATCTACAACTAAATAAAACTACAGCTAAATAAATTAAAAAATTATAATTTGAATTTATAAGTATTTAACCTGAAAATAATTTAAGTACTATATATTTTTACTTATATATATTTTTTGTTTTTTTTTAATATATCTAATTATGCCTATTATCTATAAGAACCTATTAATTACCAAATAAAGTAGGTACTAAAACTAAATAATTCTAATAGAATTATACCCAGAAATATGTAGGTAAGTACAACTTGTAACAAAAAAAGAAATTAAAATAAAGCTAAAACGCCTGTCCAATACTGGGTCCACCCTTTATAGCAGAACTTTTTATGACATAATTTTATTTTGCATAACAACGGATAGCATAAACTTCATTTCGCAGAAAATTGTTTGGCAGACACTCATTTATCATACATTCAAAACTCATAATTTTGTTAGTCAGAATCATCTCTAGACATAAATTTCATATCCATAATATTCAAAAAGCAGAAACATCATTTCGCAGAAAGTTCACAGTCAGAATCGTCTTTTGACATATATTTCATATCGATATCATTAAACGGCAGAATTGTCATATCGCAGAAAGTTTATAGTTAGAATCATCTTTATCATTATTTGTTGTCATTTATTTTCATTATTTATTTCTTTAAAATAATATAATTTATTTTAACTATTATTTAATTGAATTTGTAATAATGTCATTTAATTCCATAAGTAATTATTATCCTAATGTAAATAGTTCAGTTCCGGGTAAACTACTAAAACAATTTCATTTTGTATTAATGCAAGTCGTTACTGGCAGTAGGGGGGTAGTCGTAGGGGGTCACAGTTTTAACCTAACCTAACCTACCCATTTTTTTACAAAAATTTAACCACGTAGCAGGTCACTGTTTTGACCTAACCTACCCTAGCCATTTCTGCCATCTGATGGTATGCCAGGTGAAATTATACCAAATAATAATAGCTCTAAATGAACATTATGCTAAACGATATTATGCGAAATTTGAATTCTGCCAATCGTAATTATACTAAATGTAATTCTGCCATCTTAAAAGTATGCCATAGTAAATTCGAAGTTTCAAACGATAATTATATCAAATAATTTTTATGCCTTTAAAATGTTCGTTTAAAGAAAAATATGCTAAGTGTGTTATGCCAAATAAATTTCGGAGCATCAAGATTCTGCCAGATAGAGGGAATCCGTCCAATACTATCTACCTATGTATACCTACTTCACTTAAAAATAAAAACCTATAAATACTTTAATTAATATTACCTATAACTATAATTAGTATAATTAACTACGCTTTTACCAATATAGTTTAAAAAAAAACTGAACATAAATTAGCCGAAACTCGGTTTCTAAAAATCTATGCGTACCTATTACTACTTCACCTAAAAATAAATAAAATGTAAACTATGAATAATTTGTAATTTGAACGAATATTTAAACACTACCAAAATAACTAATACCTATTTCATAAAAAAACAATAGGTAAAAGAAATCATTTAAAGACTAAAATTCGGGCTGAAAGCATTGTCTGTCAATAAGGTCGAACACTCTGAACGTCTATTCGCATCAACAGCCAAATATTACACAAAAATAATCCTTATAGCATGATTCAGTATTCACGCGCGATGGCTTATTAGCGTATTTCATGCATAACTTTGGTGTTTGTATACCGATTTATATGATTCTTTTTTTATTGAATACGTAATAATGTTAACTGTTTTTAATTACAGATGAGTGGGAGTGTTATAAACGTAAGAGTAGATAAATATAATCAGAAAGCTTCGAACTGCTAAGTTATCGGGAGTTACACGTGTTATTGTGAGTCAACCATAAAAGATAGACCTATGCTGTTGTAGGATATTTTTTATATAATTTTAAGGAGAACATTTCCGTCATACATGATTTCTGTGTAGCTTTAACCAACTTCTCCCGATTACCCAACATTTTCCTTCACTGCTTTGCTCCTATTGATCGTAGCGTGATGAAAAGTATACTATAACCTCCCCAGGAGTATGAAGAATAATTGTACCAAGTTTCGTTAAAATCCGTCGAGTAGTTTTTGTTTCTATAACGAACATACAGACATCCAGACAGACAGACAGACAGACAGACAGAAAGACAGACAGACAGACAAAAATTTTACTGATTGCATTTTTGGCATCAGTATCGATCACTAATCACCCCCTGATAGTTATTTTGGAAATATATTTCATGTACAGAATTGACCTCTCTACAGATTTATTATAAGTATATAGAAGATATATAGATATAGATATATAGATATAGATAGAAGATAGATAGATATAGATTAATTTAAAATTAGCAAGATTTTGTTGACTTTTACGGAATAGTATTTATGAATTTTAATGCTAGAGAGATGTTTCAGCCGTGTTGTGTGGACGCCTTCTTTTTGATATCTATGGTCGGAGAAATTCGTGCTCATGGAATGCACCCTTACTTTTAAACCGTACGAATCTAGTTCAAATCGATGTGACTAAGATGCAGTTTTGAATTAATAATTATGATCGCAGCCATAAAAGATGCATCTTCACGAGTAGGTAAGTATTGTGTTTATGATTGCAAGTCATTCAGTCTCAACACAGTTTACACTCATTGCATGACGATTGATATTTAACAAGTTAAATGGTTATTAATGTAATTGGTATTACATTTATCAGTAGACTATACACGATTATTGATTGTTTAAAAGACTGTTATTAAAGGCAATCACGTTTTCATTTAACACAGAGTAATTATTGTTATGTTTTCTTTATAGATCTTATGTTTTTCCTCATTTTTTTTAAACATATAAACACATATAGCTGCAAAGGACACTACAGAAAAGTTATTACACAATCGTTTTGAATCGTCCATTTTGAGACATCTGATCTGATCTTCTCGAAGAACAAGGAAAATATAACATGAACTCCAGGAATTTTCTCATTGTCACCTATCATTTATTTACAATCGTACAAACCTCCCCGGTTCGGTAAAATTGGCCGCAACGCTTTGTACGGGTTAGCTTATAGAAGATTATTGTGTCAAGGCTGGCGTCCCAACCGGTCTTCATTAGTCTGACGGTTGGATCCGATCGATATTTGAAATTGGAATGAATAATTTACTTCTTGTTCGTCTTGACATATTTATTATTGGTTTAGAATATTTAATTTCGTGTGTAAGTACATAATGTCCGTTTTACAGCCATTTTACTCCCGAGACTATTAACGACACCATATATTTAAGGAGAGTGGTCTTCTATGAACCGATACACAAATATGATAAGAAATTTAAAAAAAATATAATTAGAGCTCTCCATACATGTAACTGAGGGTTACTTTTTAATCGTTTATAGTGTGTCAAAACATATCGACGTTTTTATATACCAATTTTTTTTTCTCGATTTAATCGTTGATGAGATATCAATCCACATCAATCATTTACTGTAATTTCTAAAGTAAGGGGAAGAAAATCCTGCCGGGGTTGCAGATTATTTAAAAGAGATACTTCGGCCCCGGAACATAAAGGGCAAAATAATGGGTGGGTTTTAGTCAGTATAAATTTGAAACTCCCCCCGCTCCGCCCAGAGCGGAGGAAGTTATTTGATGATTTCCCATCCGCAAATAAAGGGAAAAAAAGAACTTGATGCGGTTAAGTTAGAAAAAATTGTTATTATATTGCTACGGAAACCTGTGTGTGCGAGTTGGAGTCGCATTTGGCGGGTTTTTACGTATAAAGTAACATAAACATGTTTATTTATGTTTTTTTAATGTTATGTTATATGATCTGGTATTCACACCTATAAAGGTAAAAAGCATCGTATATCTAATTGAATTAATTTACATAATTTAGATTTTATCTTTGAGATGGACAAGTTGATGAAGGTAAAATTTATTGTTGTGGTAGGTCATTTTTTATTTAGAGTTCCTCTCACGTTTTTATTCTGCGTTTGTCTAACGTAATAAGGTTTTATTTGGCATAAATGTAAAAGAAAATTGTCAATATCCATCAGAAAGAACAGTTTTGCGTAGTTTGATGTATGCAGTAGCACCATTTAGATGCTGAGGTGGAGTGCATCCAACCATCTAAATTATGAATATTTAAAAAAAACACCTGTTTCTACCTGTCTTTTGTTTCCTACAAAAATGCAATTCCTGCACGTTCAAAATGCAAAAATGATTTTAAAAAAAACTCAGCTAAATGCTAGTCGGACTCGCACACCAATGGTTCCGTACAAACTTGACGACAATTTTGACGACACGGTTGGCGCAGTGGCTGAGCGATCGACTGCTGCGCTGCGTGTCGCGGGTTCGATTCCCGTACGGAACAAATATTTGTACAGATAGTTGTTTCGGGTCTGGCTGTTTGAGTATGTGAGTTTATATGTTTGTAAACGCACCCACGATACAGGAGAAATTCCTAGTGTGGGGCAACGCTTTTTTTAAAAAAAAAAACTTCCGACATACGGACATATCCAACGGACCACAGGCTTGAGTATATGGTTTTATTTTCAACTCGATACCTACACGCGTTCTCGAGTTAAAGGGAGACAGACAGACGGACAACTAAGTGATCCACATTTATAAGGGTACCGTTTTTTTTTCCTTTTAAGTTACGAAACCTTAAAAAATACCGGGTGAATAATTTCAATTTCTATGTACGGGGGCATCCTAAAATACAGCATTTCTTAGTTGCAAGATTATTAAGCGATTGACCAATCATGGTGCTTATATAAAAACGTGAAGGTAACAAGTACAGACGCCAGCAGGTCAAGCTACCCGAAACTGTAAATTTTTCCCAATGAACCTTGAACCTAACTACTTTAGAAATAAAGTCGAAAATCTATCAAAGAAATCTGACAGATTGTAGTAGCTTGATGTGCAGGCGTCTGTACAATGGAAGTTTACGACCCGATGCTATTTATGCACGTGGGTGTAAATATCTGCAATGTATCTACTAGTTTCCTTGCCACCTGTCCACAGCAACTATTTGTCATATAATTAAAATGCCCAGCACATAATGCATGGCCTTCGTAATTATAAAATACTTTGGTTCATAAAATATTTTATGTTATTTTGAATCTAAGGCGCGTCCCCCACACGACCAAGAGTCGAGGCACAGTCGGGGCGCGGGCGCGTTAGGCGCGTCGCCCACACGACATTTGTAAAGAAAATCTCGTTGGGGCGTGCCTCTTATGTGAGATTTTCTTTACAAATGTCGTGTGGGCGACGCGCCTAGCGCGCCCGCGCCTCGACTGCGCCTCGACTCTTGGTCGTGTGGGCGACGCGCCTATGTAGGCGCGCAGTTTGAGATTTATAAGTATTTATGACTTCCGGAGCTAATCTTCATATTTTATTATTTGTTATTTACACATCAATTTATCGCCATTAAAACAATTTTGTTGACATCATACATTCAATAAGTAATCGTACAATCAAATTTATTTTTATGTACACACGACGGCACATCAACAAACACAAAACCATTTTAACCTGATCATTTCTACTACGGTGTGCGATCCGTAGTAGAGAGATCAGGTTATAATAGTTAAGAATAGGTTGACCTGCTGTCTCGTGTACCAACAAAATTGATCAACATATGCTTATCCTTTTCCAACTATGTTGGGGTCGGCTTCCAGTCTAACCTGTCTATATGACCACAACAACAACTGCCTATATGACCTCAATAACATCCTAGTTAGTGCTAGGTAATACGATACCCCTTGGTAAGACTGGTTGTCAGACTTTGAGGTCAATGACTAGTTAGCGATCGTGCAAGATCCATAATTGACAGCGGACCAACAGCTTAACGTGCTTTCCGAGGCTCGGAGGAAATTCGCGAAGTAAAGGGTGGTCACCCATCCACAGACCAACCTAGGCAAGCGCGACTTAACCAAACTCAAAACTCCGTCCAAACTCTTCGTGGACATTCATTAAGTTAATAGTATCATTACGAGAAGTTGGGAGATTAACTACTTATATAGGAAAGCTGGTTGGTTGAAAGCCACCCAACTTTTGGCCCCAACTGTATTCAAGGATCAAGAAAGTTACTTGAACGAATGAAGGAAAATACATTACTTTTAGAAATTGCCGCATTGAATAGAGTGATAACGATCGCTTTTCTTAATGTGATATTAGTAAAAGATTTATTTTAAAACTAGCTGTCCTGCGCAGTTTCACCCGCGTCTTTAGTTGCTGTCAAAGGGTAGTAGCGTGATGTTACTTACAGATAATTTAGCTTTCTATAAGTGAGAAAATGGTTAAAATCGGTCCAGTAGTTTTAGAGCCTATTCGATACAAACAAAAAAATATTTCCTGTTTATAATATTGGTATAGATAGCTTTATTTTATGTGGACTGTCTTGATGTACGTAACTATGACATACAGGTGTAGAATGAAACTTAAAAGATCTCTAAAGGTTTATTGACTTAAAAAGCTTCCTCTTATTCGTTCAAATGCAGCTTTAACAAACCACAAAATCAACTTGTAACTTTATTGTTCAAGATATAAACCACTTAGTTTAAGAATGAATATAAAAGTACTTCTACTTACCATGCCACTCAAACTGTGACAACACAGCTCATAATCAACGGACTGAGTGCAGAATAAAAAAATAAAAAAAACTGGTCAAGTGCGATTTGGCCTCGCGTCCCGAAGGTTCCGTACAAGCTTGCGATATAAACAGCCATATCTTTTGACTGCGTAGATTTATAGGGTTAAATTTATTACAGTTCCAAGTCACCACAGACTTGTCAAATCAAATCATATCAAAAACATTTATTTCAAGTAGGCCAGTCAGTTTTGAACTGTCGAAACAATAACAACAATAATTAATATAATAATTATTATATAACGGCAACCCCAAGTGTCACGTACGTTGTGATTTGTTCCTCAAAAAAAAAAAATTATAAAATACCTAGTTTTCTTGGCCTCAACAGTATATAAATAAAATTCTTAGACAAAATCAATTACCAAAACCTTCATCTTCAACAATAAAAACTTGCAAAACAATCCAAAATGAATAAGAAAATCCAAATTTTTTTAATGACTGACAGGTAATGGCAGGTTGACGTTCACGACGTCACCTCTCAACAATGAAAAATGCATAACAATTACAATGTGAAATGATAACACGACTAGCGGCTCGCCAACATGCACGCCTTCCACCTCCGGACTCGCCGCTCAGCTCCGCCTCGCCGCCGCCGGAACCCAGCCTCATCGTGAGCGCTGTGACACCGGCCGTGGCAGTTGCGTCGAGCTCGAGCGACGAGTATTTTTCCCCGCCCACGACGCCACCACCTGCTTGTCGACGGGGAGGACGCCGGCCGCCGGACGGCTTAGGACTTCGAGGCCCACCGGCCTCTGATAGGGTCCCAGCTCCCGGCGGAAGTGTGCAGCGCATGCGATGGACTAGCTCCATCAACGAAAATGTCATGCGCTCATACTATGGGGCTACAGAGGGGGGAAACAACCTGACTGCGTACCGGGTTCGGATGCTCTCTCTGTTTCAGGTGCTTGAGCCAGCTGTCAACGTGTCTGCACAACGACTGTCGGATCAGGTGCGGGTAATCCAGCGTAATCGTATGTTGGATGACACCGTACTTGATCGCTTGCGAACGGAAATGCAGAGTAGCCAGGTCATTACCTCTTCGTCGCAGGCTGTGGTTCCACCACAGTCCCACCAACTAGTTAGTCACGATGACGAGGTAAGTAATGACATGGCTACTAATGTAAGTACCCAGTGCAATGAGGAAATGAGGATTGCTTTGGAGGGTGCGATTCGAGAATATCGGTACATATCGCCCGAACTTAGACCACGCTTACCTCGTTTACCCATGCATAATAAAAATAGGGCGCTGGTGGCTGTTCTGGATTCGCAGTTGTCAAACTATTTTGACAACTGCGAAAACCTCACTGATGCTCACTCAATCCTGTATTGTGCGGCTGTAGCGGCGTGTCGTGTAGCTCACGTTAAATTTCCTGATGACGGAGCTACACGACCGAAACCAGCTGTACCATTTTGGCAGTGCAGGATTGAGCGGCGCATTGGTGTGGCCAGAGCACTCATCGGCAAACTAATCTGTTTCAGGGAGGGCAACACTCGACCTCGAGTGATGCGCTTTGTGAGGCGGGCATTTGCAGGGACTGACATAAGTCCTCCAGACTATATGTCCCGCATCACAGAGCGCATCGACTTCTTGAAGCAGAAAGTGTATGCATGGGCAAACCGTATTCGTAGGTATAAGCGGCGGGTGGAACGATACACTTTGAATCGCACATTCCAAAGCGATGAAAGGTGGGTGTATAGAGCATGGGAGCGACCGGACCAAGGTGTGTCTGACACGAACCTGCCGGATGATGACGCCATGTGTTTGTTTTGGCGCAACATTTGGTCGGTGCCTGTCAGTCATACCGAAGGTGAATGGACTCGGGAAGTCGAACGAGCGTGTGATCCCATACCAGAAATGGGGGCCTTAACAATCAGCCCCCAAGATGTAGCTTGTGCGGTCCGTCCGCTGCCTAATTGGAAATCTCCAGGGCCGGACGGACTGCACAACTTTTGGTTAAAATGGATCCAAAGGTCGCACGCTCGTTTGGCGACCCTATTCTAGACAGCCTTAGAGTCAGGGTCGCTACCCAAGTTCTTGACGACTGGAATAACCCACCTGCTCCATAAATCGGGTAGTACGACGGAACCCAAAAATTATAGACCAATAACGTGTCTTCCTACAATCTATAAAGTTCTTACATCCATTTTGAGGGCTAAAATCACTAAACACATAGATGACAATTCTATCATGTCTGCTTCTCAGAATGGATGTAGGAACGGGTCCCGTGGTACTAAGGAGCTGCTCCTCATTGATATGGCCATTAGTCAACAGGTTCGCCGTTCCCGAAGGCATCTGTCGACATGTTGGATAGACTATAAGAAGGCCTATGACTCCGTGCCACACACATGGCTCATGAGGGTGCTAGAATTGTATAAAGTTGATGCAACTCTGCGCACCTTCCTGAGCTCGTGTATGAGGCAATGGAATACGGTCCTTCGTTATCCAGGATGTCGGCAGATTCAGAGGAATAGTGAGCCGATAAGGATAGAGCGAGGTATATTCCAGGGCGATAGTTTGAGTCCACTTTGGTTCTGCTTAGCCTTGAATCCTCTAAGCACGTTGCTGGAGGATTCAGGTCTGGGCTATCGATTGAGGAGAGGTGGTCGGGTTATATCTCACCTCCTTTACATGGATGACCTGAAACTCTTTGCCCCCAACGATTCGCAACTGATGGAACTACTGAAGGTAACTGAAACCTTTAGTAGTGCCATCAGTATGGAATTTGGTGTGGACAAATGTGCGGTCATGCATGTAAAGCGAGGGGAAATTGTGGAATCTGTGGGAACCCAGCTCTCGGATTCCATACACCTTAGATCCCTCTCAGCAAACGAAACCTACAAGTATTTGGGTATGTCGGAAGCGTTGGGTATCAATGTTGCTGACATGAAGCAATCGTTGAAGGAACGCTTCTTTGGCCGCCTGAGAAAAGTATTTAATAGTCTTTTATCAGGTGGAAACAAGGTGCGTGCTTTCAACGGTTGGGTCATGCCGGTTTTGATGTACTCTTTCGGCATACTCAAATGGACTCAAACAGAACTAGATGCTCTGGATAGAAAAGTCCGTACATTGTTGACGGCATATCGTATGCATCACCCACGGTCTTCGGTTATGAGACTATATATCCCACGGAGTTGTGGTGGTCGAGGCTTTTTAAACGCCAAGACTCTCCACAATCGTGAGATATGCAGTCTCAGGGAGTATTTCTTGGAAGCCGACGTGGGGATGCATCGAGATGTGGTTACGGTGGACAAGGGCTTTACCCCGCTCTCCTTGGCTAAAGAGAACTGGCGCAAACCTGTAGTGCTTGACACTAACGACCGCAGGGAGGTATGGCAGAGTAAGGAGCTTCACGGACGCTTTTTCCGGGCCCTACATGGACCCGATGTAGATCAACTAGCGTCCGTAGCCTGGCTACGTTCCGGGGATCTCTTTGGAGAAACTGAAGGTTTTGTCTGTGCAATTATGGATGAAGTTATGATGACGAATAACTACCGGAGATTTATTGTGAAGGACGGCACGGTTGACATATGTCGGGCATGCCACCGTCCGGGTGAATCAATTCGACACATTATCTCCGGTTGTTCTCGTCTAGCTAACGGAGAGTACTTGCATAGACACAACCTTGTAGCCAGGATTATTCATCAGCAACTTGCTCTAAAATATAGCCTTGTGGAATCGGAAGTGCCGTACTACAGGTATGAGCCCGACCCAGTTCTCGAACATGGCAATATCACATTGTACTGGGATCGATCCATCATCACTGACAGGACTATTGTTGCCAACAAGCCTGATATAGTGGTGGTGGATCGATTAGAGCGGCGCGCAATGATTGTTGACATAACAGTCCCGCATGATGAGAACCTCGTGAAAGCCGAGAAAGATAAGCAAATCAAGTATATTGACTTGGCTCGCGAGGTTGTCGACATGTGGGATGTGGACTCAGCGATCATTGTGCCGATAGTCGTATCTGCCAATGGCTTAATTGCCAAGAGCCTCGACCAACACCTGAGGAGGCTCTCGTTAGGCAGCTGGATCAAGGGCTTGATACAGAAAGCGGTGCTCCTGGACACGGCTCGTATTGTTAGGAGGTTCCTTTCTCTGGAGCCCTGACCGCCGGTAGCTTGGACCCTGTTCCCGATACCGGTGGGCTACTATTTTTACATTTTTAAATGTTTTTTATTTTTTGTTTTTAAGAAATATTTAAAAATTTAATTATATGTATAGAAAACAATAAATGGACAACAATAAGATGAAGACAGTCACAAGGGTTAATAACTGTCAAAGTACAGAACTTCACAGTTCCAAGGGACCATAGATTTGAGTATATGGTTTTAATTTCAACTCGGTACCTCCACGCGTTTCCGATATCAAATCGAATCAAATCATTTATTTCAATTAGACCATTACAGGCACTTTTGAATGTCAAGAAACAAAATGAATCTACAGTCCCGGTCACAAGGCATAATAACTTGTGAAAGTACTGTAGTTGCCCATTCCAAAACGTTGATCTCTATGGAGAAGAATGGGCAAGAAACTCCATGGACACTCTTTTAAATTATAATATTTTTACAAAATCGTATTTACAACATTCATGATGAGATTTTACAAATATGTGAGAACGATAAAGTTTCTTCCCAGACAGACGGAAAACAAAGTGGTCCTATAAGAGTTCCATTATTTCCTTTTGAGATACGAAACCCTAAAAACATAAGTACTTACATATCACTCGAGTTGACCTTCTCGCAGACGACAGGCAGGTCACTCAGCGAGACATGTGTGAGGTTCAGCATACAGGACTTGTCTCCATAGTGAAGATCGTCAGCCGTTACTTTCGACGTTGTACCTGAAGACCAAAACAGTTACACAATTAAGTTAATCTTGACCTTAAGAACAAACAGGTCTTATTTCTGCTAAGTCTTTACATTTAATTGCGTAGCGACTATATATAAATCTTACGCCGTCTTTACCTTGTCGATAATTGGCAGAAATCTGGTCGAAATGAACTCAATGATATAAACTCAGTGAAATAAAAACAATGAAATAAACTAAATGAAATAATTTTAATTAAAAAACTCAGTGAAATAAACTCGATGAAATAAACCCAATGAAATAAACTTGGAAATAATCGACACGAAGAGAACTATTTTTATAAATATTGTATAATGGATAGATGTTTGCTACTCAAACATACTCAACTCTCAACTCTACTCAACGGCTGAAAAGACTTTGATAAAATTTAGCTTCTCTCACACGAACACATCAAATATTTCCACTCATACGTAGTTGCGGGCAAGCTACTAGTAAAATAAATAAAACAATCTACTGCTAGTGAAAGTTTTATAATAAAGCGAGTTTCGTTTACAAATCTCAAACAAAACACGTGGCTACTAAAGCTAACAGTTATGCAAACGTGTGTTGAACAAAATCGTGAGTAAAACATTATTATTCTGGTTTAAACAAGTACCTGCGTAGTTGCTACACAAGTATCTTCCCACGTTACAATTTACTTTAAAACTCGCATAAATAAGGCTAAAAGCTTTAATAGAACTCCTTTTAACAATAGTGGTAGCCTTTTTTTTGCGGATGGAATTGATGGAAAATCATCAAATAACTATGCTCGCTCTGGGCGGGCGGCGCGGAGAGTCATACTTTTACTGACTAATACCCACCCATATACCTTGCCTTGCCCTTTTTTTTTAAAAAAAAAAACGTTGCCCCACACTAGGAATTTCTCCTGTATCGTGGGTGCATTTACAAACATTTAAACTCACATACACAAACAGCCAGACCTGAAACAATTACCTGTAGGTCGTACAAATATTTGTTCCGTGCGGGGATCGAACCCGCGACACGCAGCGCAGCAGTCGATCGCTCAACAACTGCGCCAACCGGGCCGCCTTCATGTTCCCAGACCGCGGGATCTCCTTCGAACAACCCGCAACCCAGGAACAGTGACTTTTTATTCTAGTGCCTATCAATGATATTTCAATCTTCTAACTTCTGATAATGGTAATGTAGAGGTAAAGTGAAGCGTGCTATGCACAACGATAATGACTTTACCAGTCTGCTTCATTAAATGCTGTTCAGTTTCACACATACTGCCGTGAAAACCCTTTTAATACTAGGCTTTTAATAATTTGGCCTGCCTATCTTTGGTCATTTTATATTCTTTATAATCAAAGCAACCACGCATTAAACTCTCTGGCTGAAGGCCTTACTGGCTGGTGGCCTTACTCTTGAGGCATCCACAGATTTTGTTCGGTTAAGCAGACGACAACCTCCTAGGTTGAAGATGCGAGATGCCATTTAGAAAAAAAAATACCCGATAGCTTGCATCATTACCAACACGTTTTGTATGACACGGAGTCTCCTTAAGCGTCATGTTTACGAGAAATACCTACTTCAAGTAATTATTATGATTGATGAATCAATGATTTAAAAAAAACATTTGAATATACTCCGGTTGTATCTACGTTACATAATATTAACTGTATATTGTTAATGATAGGCCAGGAGATCTATTAATCAAGCAATGTAGAATGATACCTTAAGCCTTGTACAGTATACACAAGTAAATGAATCCAGTTGTGCAATGTTGGATTGAGAAATCAACGGCTCGGTAGCTTTGTAACCAGCTGTCTCTTTGTAACTACATATTTACTAGTTCGGAGATTGTTTGTGTATTTATTGTTACAAGACCGTATTTCCCGTATTTTGTCACATATAATGTAATGTGTTTGTTGTTAGTCTGGATGTGTGCTTAGGGTTGCCAACTTTTTTTTACAAGAAATAAAGTATATTCAGGTCTGTGAAGAATATTAAATAGTATTCTAGAAAAATTAACAGTATTTTATTTATTTATTGTTTTAAATACATATTTTTTAGAACTTCTCGCACAACTTACCAATTTACAATCTTTTTTTAAAACTTAATACGCCTCTCCACATTTATAAGTGTAATTAAAATAAATGAAGAGCTTATTTTTATCAAATTAATAGATGCTCTATTTCTATCCTCCCGCCATTTAGCATTAATTACTGAAAAAAACTCTTTCAGTAACTGCAGTATCAGAAAATATGTTTGCATGCTGAAAACAGTATTTTGTATACTTTATTTTTGTTCAACAGTAAAAAGTATAATTTAGTGAAAAACAGGATATTACTGTTGAAAACTGTATAGTTGGCAACCCTATGTGTGCTCCAATTGATGGCAATAAGCTTGCTACCTATTATTTATGACTTTTAGATAAACCTCTGCCTAAAATTTCGGAGATACAGTTATGATGTTATATTATATGTTTGAAAGGGGCTTCCCGAAATCTGATTGGTATTTTCGTAGTTATAGTCAATAAAATTGTAATAGTTATAATGTTGAAACCATTTACCCGACTGCAGAGAAGCCCAAAAAGAATGGTTATTATTTCTAGGTAGTAAATATTGCATAGGCGTAACAACAGTTGTTAATTTCATACGCTTAGTAAACACGAAACAATATTTATGAAATATTGTAATAATAAACTTTTGTAGCTGTATTGGATCGCAAGCTCGGAGAAGCATTTCATTAACAAGGTGCTTTGCAGCGTTAGTCATTTAATAAATACGCTACTGTCCATTATATGCTACTAACTCACCAAAAAACGATCTTATAAAATCAATTCAACCACGCGAAACAGATCTCCAATTAAATCACTGCAATTTCTACAAAAAATGCTTTGTTAATTCTATGGAGCGTTCAGACGTTGCGCAATACTATCATAAACTTCTCGCCACTTGACCGAATCACTGGCGTCATGTGAACTAGGCCGTACGCGGTGCCAATGGTAATGAATTTGAACGGCCTTGGTAATGACTTACGAATCTAACGATACGATTAATTTACTTCTATTGACTGATTTGAAACGCAGTTTTTGTCGGTTTTTCGACTGATCATTATTTATTAATTTATAATTATTGGGCACAGCGATTAAATTTGTAATTATAGACTGTTTATAGTTATTGTTAAATGTTTGTGTAATATTGCGTAATGTTAAGAATTCCGAATTAATATTAAAATAATTAATTTGATGCGTTATATTTTAATATTAGAAACCTTGGTTTGTATTAATTTATCATTTATAAACGCCGTTAAATCTCAATCCTTAATTATATTCTACAATGAGTACCTACCTCCTTACGTGACTCAAATCTAATTAATTTATATATAATATATATTCTTTCCTCTTGATCTTCTTCTAATGTATAAAATTCTCGTGTCACAATGGTGTTCCCATATTCAGTTCCTCCGAAACGGCTCAAACGATTCTTTATGATTTTATTATGCATATTCTGTAAGTCTCAGAATCAGCTACTATCTATCTTTCAAACCCCTAAGTGGCCTGAACAGCGGGTGAAACCGCTAATATTAGAAAATCAGTATCATATTAGTAACACTAGTCGTCCTATTCAAACTACATTCGTCTGTCCTAAAAATAAACGAACGCTAGCCTCAACTGACATTTAACTCCGAAGGCTAGGTTACTGGGACACGAGATTCATGCTGGCTTGA
Organism: Ochropleura plecta; assembly: GCA_905475445.1. Taxonomy (NCBI): domain Eukaryota; kingdom Metazoa; phylum Arthropoda; class Insecta; order Lepidoptera; family Noctuidae; genus Ochropleura; species Ochropleura plecta. Next base: position 3,325,061 of record FR997744.1, on the reverse strand, counting down.
ATCAGAAGTATTTATGTCTAGCTTGCTTTTCAGCACGGCTTTGCCTGTCCGGAGGTCGAGAACTATCGGGATAGAACGTACCCTATGTTTTAATTATGTGACAAGAACCACAAAACTTTGTCGAATACTGACGCGGTTTACGATACCAAAAGAAGTCTATACCAGTTCACCAGTCAGTCCACACCAGCTAACACTATCATCATCTGCCTTTTTTTAACCGACTTCAAAAAAGGAGGAGGTTCTCAATTCGACTGTATGTTTTTTTTTTTTTTTTTTTTTTTGTGTTTGTTACCTCATAACTCTGGTCTGGGTGAACAGATTTTGATGATTCTTTTTTTATTCGAAAGCTGGTGGTTGTCGTTTGGTCCCATAAAAAAAATATCAAGATCCGGCCAGTAGTTTTTGAGTTATCTTTAATAATGCGTATTAGATTGACTTCGTCTACGTTGATGATATAATTTTAGAGGTTGTCGAAGACAAATGAACAAAAAACGCTATGCACTATGATTTGGAAGGTCATCGCAGTTTTTTGAGGTGATTGTATTTTAATTTGGTGATAGATCTTCAGTGATATACAACGGAACTCTTCAATAAATGACCGCAAATCTGCCGTGATTGCTGCAATCACATGTATAAGTATGGGTTTCGCCAGGGTAGGCAGGCGAGTGGGAGCAGGGTGCCCGTACCCCCTCCCCTCCCCTCACCCAGTCATTAAGAAACATAATCAATCATTAGATCAAGTATCAGCTGTATCCCCTAGGCGATGATGCATATGATTTCTGAATTGGTTTTAAACTAAAGCATAATTTAGATAGTATTAAATACTATAGCGTGATGTGGAACAAAGGCACTTGTCTCACCGGCAACGATTAACGAGTAATGAGTAGAGCTAGAACTAGAAACGAGTTAGCGAGACGTGGGGAGCAAGTGCGTAGTTCCGATATTTGTGTAGCTCGGCTATAAGCGAGTGTGCGAGTGAGGCGGGCGATTACTCGCATCACTCGCTCGCGGCAGTCAAGCGTACAGTCAGTCTTGCGGCCTCATACGCGACCAAATGACATGACCACTGGTTGCTCTCTCGGCGTGATTTCTAATCGCTTGGCGAGTATCGCCGAGTGAGTGTTATCTTTCATAGCTCTCGTCGCTCAGCTACAAACTAGTGAAGCGAGTGCTCGCCGGCAGTGTGAACAGTCAGCGATCAACTGGTTGTATATGCATCTCTTTTATTCACACGGAAAGTATTCTATTGTACGTTTCTTGAGCGAGAAAATAGCCGATAGTTAGTCGTTTTCTCGTCGTTGGTGAGACAACTGCCTAAAGCTTGTATTTAAGACGGGACCTACGCACTAAAAAGCTAAAAATAACCGTGTTTGCGAATTATATCATAATACTATAACTAAAAATGCTGAAATAAAAAACTTTTTTGCAAAAAATCAAACCGACTTCCAAAAAAAAAAGTGGAAAATAACTTTATTTCCGGAAGTCGGTGGCAAAAAAGTCAACGAAACCAACAAAAGCCACCGACTTCCGGAAATAAAGTTATTTTCCACTTTTTTTTTTGGAAGTCGGTTTGATTTTTTGCAAAAAAGTTTTTTTTAAATGGTCGAATGATTCTAATTTGAAGGATTTTAATGATTGTGAAATAAATCATTTTTTATTGTCTCATTTCTGAGGCGAAGGGGTAACAAGTTTAGTTGCTGGGGAGATTGTATCGGTACTACTTCTTCCCAGCTAAAACACTAGGAAAAAGTGGTGATTATCAGCCTAATTGGAATAAATGACTTTTGATTTTAACTCGGAAATATTATGAGTAGTCCTATCCACGAACTAACCTAGGCAAATGTAGCTTAACCTGAAGATCAACCCAAGTATTGTTAAAGTCTACCTGTATACCAAATTAATTCGGTTCGATCGAATATTTTCGACCGGCACGAATAGGTTACAAACAGACAGAGTATCAGTATAGCATAGTATGGTATGGTCATGAATAAGTAAAGGGACCCCCTACCCGTGTGTATTACAAAAGGGACCAGAGAATTGGGTAGGGAAATGTGATTGCATTGAGAGAGATTTCAAAATGATAAGAAGTTGCTTCAATAGAATGATATTGATTGAAGGGAACGGGATAGTTTTCTCCTTGTAAAGTATTCTATAGGTCTAGTAGGTAGGGTCAGTATAGATTAAATTCAGGGAAGGGGCCTCTTATGAATTTCTTCTTTCGGCGGTTGAGTATTTGCAAGTCATGCTATACTTGCCGTATATAGATCGTGGCATAGGGTAGATGCTTAAGGTGAAAGACGAGGTACTGTATTTAGCACCAGCTCCAGGGTACAGGAAGATTAGCTGTCGTTCTAGGAGCCTAAATGTTAAAACACTATTTCCAGTGTCTTTTCCAATCACAACGTTTTCCTTAAAAATCTAAATATACACGGGTACATAACTAAATGTCAAGAAGAGATGCACGGTTCGGTTTGGTTATCCTTACTAATATTATAAAAGCGAAAGTGAGTTTGTTTGTTTGTTACGTCTTCACGCCTAAATGGCTACACCGATTCTGATGAATTGTGGTACAGAGATAGTTACTTAGTTAGAGACCCTGGAGACGGACATAGGATATTTTTTTAAGTGAAAAATGAGGGAGAAAGAGGGAAGAAAAGGGAAAACTTAGTGTTGCTAATACAATAAATTAGGCGCAAGGGCAAAAACTAGAGGTAGCAGGTACCTGCAAATTAGGAAAGGGGAAGCCGCGGGCAAAAACTTTCCTATAGACAAACCGGCAAATAACTCCATGGCTACTCTTTTCAAATTAAATAAGTTCTCCAGATATCATGTCTGCCAGATATAATGGTATCATGATCTTCATGAATGAGATGCGAGTAAATCTCATTCTCACGATCATTATGGCATAGTTTATTTAGTGATTAATTCCTTCATTGTTTTCTTTTTCCATTAATTATTAATTTATTGTTTTTTTAAAACAGAATAAGGCTCGTTTAAGTGACTTTTTACTTTGTTCTCGTTTGGGTTCCTCAGAGCAAGTTATGGATTATATTATTACCACAATATCAAGGACTACTTTTATTATATCTGTGTATTATCTCAGGATAAGAATGTAGCCGAGCGACGTACCCAGTCATTCGAATTTTGAAGAGATGTAAATTATAATGATCGGGAAACGGAAATAGGCAGTGAAATCCAAAGACTTTCGGTTCGCACAATGAATATGGAAGTAAAGCGTACGTTCGTACGTCTTTGGATGTTTACCAATGTCTCGCCATAGAAATCTTTCGGCAGATATGAATCAATATGGAATGACCCAAACTCTTTCGTGAGGATCACACAGTATCTTATATTATCTTTTAGCTAAGTGAAGCATCATCATCTGCCTAGCTAGCGTTTTCTTAACTATATTGGGGTCAGCTTCCAGTCTAACCGGTAGCTGAATACCAGTATTTTACATGAAGCGACTGCCTATTTGACTTCCACAACCCAGATGATGATTCATTCACTATTTATTTTACAAAATATATGTGTTTCAAGGGTCAATCCTTCCAGGGTTGCGAGTTGTTCGATAGAGATACTGCGACCCCGAAACGTAAAGGGCAAAAGAAGGAATATGGATGGGTTTTAGTTAGTAAAAGACTGATACTCCCTTCCGCTTCGCCCAGATGATTTCCCATCCGAAAAACGAATAATGACAAAAAAAGTACGTGTGGCACTCGGGGACTGCCGCGGTAAAGCTATTGCATAGCATTTTTTATCAACTTATTCAATAAATAAAAAAAAACTTATGCAATATACAGCGTGTTATTTTGCATCCTCGCCAAATTCAAGGACGTAAATATGCTAATGATTCTCGACCCGAATCGATAATAAAATAAGTAGTTTTTTTTTACTTTTTTCGTATTTTCGGAAATCGGTAAGTGTACACTACACTCGGACGATCTGCTCCTAGCTTTACGCGCATTACGTATGCGCCGACGCTCACGCACACTGTTCTGTTTGTTCTGTAGTTGATTCTGTACTTTTGAAGTGGAGATATTCTGTAATACTGTTAAATTTAAACAGACGGAGACAGATCTTATAAGCACCGTATATTATTATTGATCAGGTACCGTAATTTTAATTGATTATTTATGACTTTTATTAGCACCTCCTAAATTTTGGCGAGGATGCAAATCAACAGATTGTATAAAAAAATCTAAATATTTAGATTTGTTTTCAATATATTTCATAATATTTAGATTTTTTTTCAAAAGTAAAAAAGTACTTCCAATGAAAAAAAGTCGCATAAAGAAAAGTTAGACCTTGGGTTTGATCCAGCGTAATTAAACATTGGAATCGCGATTGAAATAACTGTCCGTATTCGTAATGTTAGGTGTTTTCGTTACGAAATTTCTGGATTCGGTCTCCACGCTCAAGGCCTGCGATAGAAGCTATGCAATAGCATAAAAAAATCTTTTTATCAGGAAACAAGTTCAATACCGGTACCAATATATCAGTATTCCATTTCAGTTATAGAAGTTAATTCAACCCAACGAGAATCGGAATCGGCTCCCCCGGGATATAACCTATGTATTAATGCAGCTCCCATTCGTTCCACGGCTTTGTTTTCTATTCACAGTATAATGAAATGTATGTATTTATACATACAGTTGTTTTTGCCATTCAGTATGGAGATTGATAATTGTTATAGAGTAAGAGCCCAGAGCGATCTGACATAACTTATTTTCACATGGATGAAACCATACATTCTCAGTAGCGTCTCATGTGCTTTGAATACCTGCGTGCTTATGGAGCTCGCCGTGTGACACCTGGGCAGGTACCAGATACGAAAGGTAACTAAAAATAAGTGTTACTTAACTTAAATTTGTATGTCTAATTTTTATATATGTTGTGTAGAACATTATTCTAAAGTTGTATCATAAATGTCAGACACTTTCCATGGGCCAGAACTTTTGTCAGACACTTTAAAGCTCCACTAAAAATAGCTGAATTTTACTTATTTTTACATGTCTGATTTTTATATATGTTGTGTAGAACATTATTCTAAAGTTGTATCATAAGTGTCAGACACTTTCCATGGGCCAGAACTTTTGTCAGACGCTTTAAAGCTCCAATAAAAATAGCTTAATTTTATTTTAATATGTCTGATTTTTTAAGTATCATATTAAGGTAACTGTTACTAAGTTATATTTCATCAGTCAGACAAATTGTAGTGACAAAACATCCCCTAAACACAAAAATTATTCAGCCGGGAATATGAGTGCGATAACACTATGCATGCGCTGCAGAACGATTGAGACGTCCAAGGTCATTCGGTTCCCCTTGTAGCGACACAAAGATCCAAGTTGCAAAAAGTACTACAGCGCCATCTATCGAACCACTGAAAAACCTAACGGCAAGATTCCTACATCGCGCAAGCAAAGTTGTACGCGAAGTTAGCATATATACGAGCACCTGACAAGCAACTGTGGGGCAGTGGCCCACCAGACACGACACCCGTCTGGTCGGAGGATCCCCCTTTTCCATAGAGGATGGATAACTTTACACCCTGTTCTTCATACCTCTAAACCCTCCTTAAACTCAATATCTGTTCCGAGACCACTGGTTTAGTATACAGTAAAGTTGGCGTCTGTGAGAGCACATGTCGACGGTTCCTACGTACATAAGGTTAAGTCAAAAACCGAGGTTTACAGGAGAGCGTAATTTGTTTTCAACACGCCCTAGAAATATTCCTATAAGCTATAATAAATATTTTCTTTTTACAATATTTTAACAGTTTTAAGAGTTTATAATGCTATTTACACATAAGTATTTTATATTTTTCACGTTTTCTTGGGAAAACTGACAGATATGAAAGATATAGATGAAAGCTATCCAAGTAATCCAATAACTACTAACGATCCATTTACAGCATCTACCTCGAGTGAACAGAGTAATTCTGCAGTTCTGGACTCAGATATAGTACCAAGTCCAGGTAGTACTATACCTGAACCTACTGTAATCCTGAATGTAAACCTGAGCCAAATTTCGATGAAATAAAAAAAAATGATGCCAGCTGTTTACCATCATGCAAATCTGAGTTATTACAACAATTTCTCCGAGCAAATAACATTGCTAGCATATGGAATTATGCTAAACAAAAACAACCTACCATTTTCACCCCTGAAAACAATGGGTGGACTTTAGAAGAAACTAGTATCAATTTTATTGGTTTGATGGTGACCTATTACCAGGAGATGTTAGTAAATCCCTTCAAGAATCAGGTACTGTACTTTGACCAAGTTTAGGATTTTTCATATTTATAGATGTATATTTTATAATTTTGTGATCTATTTTTTACAGAAGAAGCTGCCAGCGACGAGAATATAGCGGAAGATGATGACTCAAATGGACAATAATACTGGGCTAATAACGAAAATTCTAATGATTATGATAAGAGAAAAAAAATATTTTCTTTATCTAATCATAGTATTTTTTTTTTAATTGTTCCAACTAGTACTTTTATTATCATAAAATTAATATTTCTTCATAAAACAGGATTGGGCCGGATTAATTTATTTTTATGCAATAAAGTATCTTACTTCAATATTAATCAATGATTACTTTTTTGTTGAAATTCGTCTTATTTAAATAGAGATGCAAAAATATTGAATCGAAAGTAGTAAACTTATTTTTTAAATATTTAAATATATACTCTGGGCGCATGCGCATAGTGTTATCGCGCTCACTCCCGGCTGAATAGTTTTTGTGTTTAGGGGATGTTTTGACACTACAATTTGTCTGACTGATGAAATATAACTTAGTAATAGTTACCTTAATATGATACTTAAAAATCAGAGATATTAAAATAAAATTAAGCAATTTTTAGTGGAGCTTTAAAAAGTCTGACAAAAGTTCTGGCCCATGGAAAGTGTCTGACACTTATGATACAACTTTAGAATAATGTTCTACACAACATTATATAAAAATCAGACATGTAAAAATAAGTAAAATTCAGCTATTTTTAGTGGAGCTTTAAAACGTCTGACAAAAGTTCTGGCCCATGGAAAGTGTCTGACACTTATGATACAATTTTAGAATAATGTTCTACACAACATATATAAAAATCAGACATACAAATTTAAGTTAAGTAACACTTATTTTTAGTTACCTTTCGTATCTGGTACCTGCCCAGGTGTCACACGGCGAGCTCCATAAGCACGCAGGTATTCAAAGCACATGAGACGCTACTGAGAATGTATGGTTTCATCCATGTGAAAATAAGTTATGTCAGATCGCTCTGGGCTCTTGGACTATTAGGATCTGTTTATTTGTCGCAAACTCATACAAATTCATGGTTCGTAAATGTTTGTGAAGGGTTTCAGTAAATGTGTCGGGGATTGGATTTGCGTTCTGTGTTTGTAATATTCTAATTGTCTTATTATCATATCAGCATCTGTAGTTTAAGTGGTAGAAGGTGAATGCCCCGAAAAGTAAAAAAACAAGAATATCTAGATAAATTTTCACTTCAGTTAGTTTTCTATTTATGAGCCTGCAATAAATGGCTTATACCATATTGAAAGAGGAAGACGGGCCTATCGCAGGAATGCTGGAAGAGACTATTTAAAAAGTTTCACTTGTATACTGTAAGAAGTTAGTGGATATTCGTAATTAAAAGAAGTATAAAAGACTTTAAGACCATATTTTGGTTTATCATTTCACCAACAAATGTCACGTCACTCTAAAGCCTTCATATTCTATTGGAACGAAGTTCGTTATCGCGCGGTGCGAAAGGGGGCTAGACGGAAAAAATTAAGACCTTTGCTTAAGCCCAAAAGTTGTAAGGACATTTTTTGCTATAGTTGTAAGCCGTGCGGCGTGTGCGTGATTCTCTGTCTGTCTCTCTCTCTCTCTCTCTTTTTCTCTCTCTCTCTCATAGAAAGTAAGCCAGTTATTTTCGTTTCGTCTTTCTTTTTCGCATCGAACAGTGTGTTGATGCGAAGATTATTTTTGTTGAATGTATACAGGTTTTTTGAACATAATAAATAATAACTTCATTCCATCCGGGTGTCCCTTGACACCTCTCAAGTAATTTTTTTTATTCATTGTCCATTTAAACAATCTGATTATTCGAACCTCATTGCAAACCTGCCAGCACTATTGAAGGTTTGATCCATGTTATTAATCCTCTACAGTACTATTTTCTGTGCAGAATGCGGGATATAATTTATTCTTTAGTATGTAGACATAATACCCAACCCATATAATTATTAGTTGGAGACACAATATTCTCATTTTGCTAAATATTCTTTCATTTATAGTCAGACGCTTTCGACTGAAAATAGATGAAGCTTGAAGATTTTGATCTAAGCAAAAACACTAGATTTTACTATCTCTACTGTTTTTGCTGTAGCATGGTGCCGGTGACATTAGTTAGATGAATCGTTTCAATTCAATTTCAATCTGGAATAGGCTTTACTCTGAATATCATAGTGGTAAATCACTACCCATCATAGCAATTTATCCCATCACTAAACATGTTTCTTCATCTAATGTCACCCGCACTATGCTAAAGCAAAAACAGTAGAGATAGTAAAATCTAGTTTTTTTTTAAGGTATTGGAAATCATCAAATAACTTCCGCTGCTCTGGGTGGAGCGGGAGGGAGTGTCAGACTTTTACTGAATAAAACCCATCAAGGTTTCTTCTTTTGACCTTTATGTTGCGGGGAAGCGGTATCTCTTTCAGTGGTAGCATATCAATGACATTTTAGTCTTCTAACTTTGATGTCGCTGATAACGGTGATGCCTTTACCTGATAAAGTCTTTACTAATCATTCTTAGCTTATGGTCTTGGGACAGTTTGCTTCATTTACAGCTGTACAGTGTCAGGCGGTGGCCCTGGCAGGCACCTCTGCGTTGGTGACATCTCTTTAAGGCGCGCATGGAATACAAACGCGCCGTCGACACGGCCTGTCGCCACTAGACGGATGGACGGTGACCTACCTATTAAGGAATGGTCCCGGGAAATCCCGGTCCCGAAAATCCCGGGATTTTTGTAGACTAAAGAACCGGGACGATCACACCTCGTCACGATTACTATATTAATACCCAAAAGTCCCGGTTCTCCTGGCTCCTTCAACAAGTAATCCCGAAAATCCCGGGACGCAAGAAGATCACCGGTTCTTCATCCCCTACTACTTATTATTAACCGTCCACAGACCTGCATCTTTCTAGAAGAGTGTGCACTCTTTCTTTTGAGTTCCACGATAGCAAATGATTATTGTACTCACCAATAAGATAATGTCCGAGTTCTCCGAGGATGTAGCCTATGGACACCAGGCCCAGCACGTACCACTTGTAGAAGCCAGCCAGCTTTGTCCAAATGCCTCCGTGAAACATTTTGGATTATTCTGCAAACAAGAAGATAATGACGTTAGTTTTGTTGGTAATCATCATCATTTGTCTAGCATTTTGCCAATGTCTTTTATTTACTTCTCCGCATCGTGGAGCCAGAAGCACCGTCTCAGTACCATAATTAACTAGCGACAAGTTAAATAAGATACTTAATAATCACCATATTAGCTAAAGCAAAGTTTAAATACCTACACTACACGTTCAAAAGATAAGCGAGGAGGAGGAGCTCGTGGCTAAATAATAGCAGCCGCTCGGGTCGATCTTTAGGTTAAGCTGTGCTTGCCTAGGTTGGTCTGTGGATGGGTGACCGCCCGTTACATACCGAGTTTCCACCGTGCCTCGGAAAGCACGTTAAGCCGTTGGTCCCGGCTGTCATTTGTAGATCTTTGACAGTCGTTACAGGTAGTCAGTGTTCCGAAAATCTGACAACCAGTCTTACCAAGGGGTATCGCATTACCCAGTACTAACTGGGTTGTGGAGGTCAGATAGGCAGTCACTCCATGTAAAATACTGATATTCAGCTGCATCCGGTTAGACTGGAAGCCGACCCCAACATAGTTGGGAAAAGGCTAGGCAGATGATGATGACGTTCAAAAGATCACCCACATACTTCGATACATGCAACACCGGATGAGATCAATAACGCGTGTGCGCAGATATTTTAATCACCACCTTGTATAAACGGCCTCAAATTATAATTATCAGGCCTTATACGGCCTAAACTGTATCACGTTCGTGACATAGTTTAATCTCGTTTTGAAAAAAAAAATTCCAATACGCCCTGAAACTGGTATTTATTGGGTAGACCTGGCGGAACACGTCGCGCATATAAAGCGGGTAGCGGAGTAGGCACATTTATTTGATATCATTGTATTATCTCAACATGAATGATGTAAATATGATTTTGTAATCCTTACTAATATACAGGGTGGAATTTTGTAATGCAATCTGAAGGGGAAGTACTTTTAATACTTTAGATAGAAAATTTTACTCAAAGAAAACATTCCTTTTTTTTTAAAAGAAAGAAAACGGTGTATTTTAAAAATTCGCTTGCCGCACACGATAATCGAACCGACTAAAATCTGTAAAAGTGGCAACCCTGTACTTTTATTGCATCGATCTTTAGGGTCAGTAAGGATGAAATCTCTTTGACAAACTTCATAAATGAATGAAAGGAAAACAATGTAAAAAATCAATGTAAGCGAGTTGAGAGTTGAAGTTCAGAATACGATTTATAATTTGCTTTAACGAACAGCCTAAGTCTTGATCCGTTTCCCTTTTAATAAGACACAAGGTTTATTTCAAGTCAACGGAAACGACGTGTGAATGATGTGACAAGCTTAAGTAAGAGCCGAGGAGGTCGCTCTAACGACTGTTACGTACCTAATAGGTGTTCCGTTTTTAAAGTGTGTGTTGTGACATTTTAGCTGTATGTCCGCTTAATTATGTGCAACAAGAATCTACTGCATATAAGTGAAGTTTTTTTTGGTTACACTGTTATTTTTTTAACAAAAAACCTTGTCTTGTTTCTTTTTATCACCGGCCTAGTTTTTTCCCAGTTTTGTTGAAGTCAGCTTCTAGTCTACCCAAAAGCAACTGTGACTGCTTATCTAATCTCCAGAATGCAGTCTACCCAAGCTGGATCCAACCATATTTAGGGTTCCGAACCTCAAAAGGAAAAAAAGGAACCCTTATTGGATCACTATGTTGTCCGTTTGTCTGTCAAAAACTTATAACTTAGAGAGTTAAGATGTGTACTTAGATATATACATTGTAATTAGAATTACGGGGCGACATCGTCTGTGTCTCCTTAAATAAAGATAAAAAAAAAATTATCTCGGGAACGGGGTATCGAGTTGAAATGAAAACCATATATTCAACTCTGTGGTCCCTTTGTAAAAACCAAATTTACCCTATAACTTTACTTGGCCAAAAGATATGGCTGTTTATTAATGAATAAACTTTATTTCCGGTGGCAAAGACCCAAAGAAGCTTTAAAACTAGTATAATATTGTTACACATACACAGACATACAACATCATCATTTTCCTGCCCTTGTCCCATTCTATTTGCGGTTGGCGCAACACGTTTTCTTCTTCCATTCTCCCCTATCAGACGTCACGGCATCATTTACTCCTTTCTCCTTCATATCATTCCTTACAATCCACCCATCTTTTCTTTGGACGTCCTCTCGCTCTCCGTCCATTAACATTCAGATCCATCACTCTTTTAGTCACATGTGCTTCATCCCTCCTCATTACATGTCCATACGAAGACAAACGACTCCCTTTCAATTTTTCCGTAACAGGCGCAACTTTCAAACTTCCTCTAATATACTCATTCCTTACTTTATCCATTCTTGTCACTTTACACATCCATCTAATCACAGACATACATGTTATGTTTGTACGTAACCATCGGTGCCCAAGTCTGACTCGCACTTGACTGTTTTTTTTTCTTTTTTATTGGAATTCAACAAAAACAGAATACTGAGAAGATAAATGATAAAATAAATAAATTCGCAGCACGCGAATGTCGTAATAACAATAAATTATTTAAAAGATAATAATAGTGTTTAGCTACAATCAATGATAAATAAACGCCATAATCTTATAAAATGTAGTCAATTAACCCATTAAAGTGCATTTCATAAATATGGGCATTATCACAAAGCTGACAAAAGATTCTGTGAAGATTACCATTGTAAGGAGTCTTGGAAGTCTAGGAACGCGGATTGTCGTTTGTGTTATTCGTTTTCCACGTCACAATGAGGAGACAAGAAAGAAAGAAATATAATGTCTTATGTGTGTACCTCGTAGCTGATTTAAATTGAACAGAAAACCGCGGAACCGGTTGAATGGGCGACAATAGGGAATCGATTGAAAAAACTGAAGTTATCCACGTGAATGTCCATACGTGGAAAGGTTTTAAAACTCTCTATTCTACAATGCCAACCCCCTCTTTTATTTTGAGGATGGGATTTCTTCAAATAACTTCCCCCGCTCTGGGCGGAGTGGGGGGAAAGTGTCCGACTTTTAATGACTAAAACCCACCCATATTCCTTCTTTTACCCATTATGATCCGGGGCCGCGGTATCTTTCTCGAACAACCTGCAACCCAGTTTTTTTAGTTCCAGTGCTTGGTAAATTGGAGTTCACAAAATGTATGCTGTTTTTGTCAAAGTCTCTGAGTTGAGCAGTTTATTATTGGTTGCCCAAAATAAAAACCACCAATCACAAATCTGGCGCCAAATAAATAGAACCGCAAGCTTTGAAATACACCGGCGCATCACCAATTCTAAAACTAGCTATAAACAATAAAAAATAATTTTAGGAACCGCCATTAACCTGTCAGGGAGTCCTATTTTCGGATAATAAAAACATCACAATGACCCAGATGGTAACAATGACGTAATTACGTGATTTTAACGTCGCGTGTCTTTACCCGCCATTGTGATGGCGCGATGGCGACTCGGTAAAATCTTATAAGTAACCAGTTCTTGGAAACTAATTATAGATAATGCTGCTTGGGAGAAAATTTGTCTTTTAGTTCAGTTTGAGTTTGCATTAAGAGGATAACTTCTTAATCGCTTATTCCCGCGGCGTTGCCCGGGTCAAGTTAGGTGATTTGTTGTTGATCGTTCTACCGGTATGAAAGGAACTTATGTATTAGTCCAGGTTATAAAATATCTGTGTACCAAATGAATTTCATCAGCATTTTTTGCGTAAATGAGTTCTCACACACTTACAAAACTTTCGTATTTATAATATTAGTATGATTAAAATAGGTTGTGTGGACATGGACAAGGTGTTTAATAAATCTAAAATACGGTAGCTTATTTGAAAATCTGTTCGATCCTGTTTTTTTATTCCGAAATTTTAATACAGGGAAGATAAGCCGTCTGACAAATTCGGTTGTCGATAAATTATACTTTTCCATCATCATGATTCATTTTATCTACATTAATATTTACAGAAGAAAGTTTAGTACCTATTTTGTATGTAACGAATAAACTCAAAAACTACTGGACCAATGTTAACAATTCTTTTGCTATTTGAAAGCTTCATTATCACTGAGAAACATAGGCTATTTAACATCACGCTTGTACCCACAGGATCAAGGTAGTAACTAAACACGCGGTTGAAACTGCGTAGGACGGCTAAAGAAAGACAAAAAGAGAGAAAGAAAGAAAATAAGTTTATTTGGTTTAAGAAAATAAAATAACAACATATTTTTTTTCTTTTTAAATATTTAAACACAAAAAGGAGAAAATTATTTATTAGTGTCACGGCTGCTTCAAACGCTAGTCATATACAGGGTTAATTGTAAAACACTAGCAACGTCTCAGGACCATGTTACTAACATCATAATCAACAACTTTTGTTCTAGGACATTTAAACATTTATCATATTTTAGTACATCAGATTTTCATACAAAAATAAAAATATTGAAATTGAACGCTCTAAATGTTACGAAATCTATGCGAAGCAAACGTACCTACAAGCGGCGGTGTAGGTATGTAGGTACAGCAAAATACGGAGTTGAAATGTGTTAGATAGGACAACGAAATCTTGAAGATTTGTTTTTGGTAAATGTATAAAATTTTGTAAAAAATCATAGAACAAAAGTTGTTGTTTATGATGATTGTAATACAGTCCTGCAAGGTTGTCGGTGTTTTACAAATAACCCTGTATAAACAGTTTCTTGACTTATAAAACCAAAATCATAAGACTAATCGTATCGATAATAATCGAAATCAATTAGGACAAACGCACAAAACAATAGAAATCCCCGACAAAAACGCTCATTCATTATTTTTTTGCACAAATTGAAAGTGGTCTCTCACCAGCCATTGTTGGCAACCTTCAACTCACAGCCTTGCACTTGAGTTAACGTGTATTCTTCGAAAACGGTAATTAACCAAAATATAAATAAACTTCCGCGTTTGCATTAATTTCACGGCGTTTTACGTCAATTGAAAATTTCGCAGACCGATGCATCTTGTCATTATGATGCCATTATAGCATTTTTAAAGGTTAAACCTATTTTAGACTGTTAAGGAAAATGTTAGTTTTTGAGAATGCTGATTTTTGTTGCTCAGCTCACCGTCCGTCCGTCTATTGACGACAGGCCGTATCGACGGCGCGTTAGTGTTCCACGCGCGCTTCAGTGATGTCAGCAAAGCAGAGGGGCCTGCCAGGGACACCGCCTGCCGGGGTTGCGGGTTGTTCGAAAGAGATACCGCGGCCCCGGAACATAAAGGGCAATAGAAGGAACATGGGTGGGTTTTAGTCAGTACAAGTCTGACAGTCACCCATGCTCCGCCCAGAGCGGGGGAAGTTATTTAATGATTTTCCATCCGCAATAAAAAGTAGGAGTCCTAAATCAGGCCCAAACTTGACGCCTCGTTAAAGAATAGAATGGGTCCAAAAATATATCGCAAACTGGTGTGAGAATGCCGCGTTAATCGTCCTCCTTCATGTCGCCTTTCCCCCGCTTACATATTCAATAAGAAGCCAGTAATAAAACCTTCTGATGGCTGTCTGTTTTTGCTTTCATTACCAAGAAATTTCATTAGAAGAAATCATCTCGCAAGACCTGGGAATATGCGGTGATCTAAGTTTACACGATGCTTACTTGTATTACGTTGAGCAAGATTATTTAGGAGGTAATAATCTTGATAGTAGGTAATATTTGTAACACCGGATTGAATAGAAGTTTAAATTAGCTATTTATTTTACTTAGTATATAGGTGATGTAATAAGATTTTGGAAGGTTATAAGACTTAATTTAACCGACACCGAGTGACGTAGGCTATATGACATCACGCTACTACCCACGGGAGCGGGGCAATTACCAAAGACTCAGGTGAACCGCGCAGGACATCTACTTACGTATAAATAAATACTTCAATGTGTAATCAACGATCACACACCATAATAATTTATCAAGGTATGTCTTTATCGTTCCATTTTAACGACTATTTTAATTGATATTGAGTTTTAATTCAGCTTTGTCGTTAACTTGTTTACCTCAAGGTGTAACATATGAACTAGCTACGTAGAGTGTGTCATTGTGCTCATTTCACACCTTGTATCTATTTATTTATTTTATTTAGGTTAACCAACAATTGTTTACACATATACATTTCTTAGTTATCTAATAACAAGGGTAAACATTTATAAGTGCAACAATTAATTAAAGATTAACACCACATGCACAAAAAAACGGTTTAACAAACATATTTATAAAAATTAACATACAAGCCAAAAAATAATAAAATTAAAAATAATAATAAAGAAAACTAACAGATTCATTCAATACCGTACTTTAAAATTAAATCGAAATGTATCATTAATATCTGTACGGATTAGGTAAATATTATATTATTGTAATTGGCCTACATATTTACTAGATAGCACGACTTGTTTTTGGGCTTCTGTACCTCAAAAGGATAAATAGGAAACCTTATTGGATCACTTTTTTGTCCGTCTGTCTGTCAAGACCCTTTATCTCGGGAACGCGTAAAGGTATGTGGTTTAAATTAAAACTGTAAACTCAAATTTGTAGTCCCTTTGTGCTGTGAAAAAATCAACCCTCTAAGTCTACGCAGTATAAAGATATAATGGGTGTTTATGTCGCAAGTTTTTACGGAACCCTCGGTGCGCGAGTCTGACTCGATCTTGACCGGTTTTTTCATAGTCTTTGAGCTGGTATTCTTAATATTTAGACAGTCACTATTCTATGTAGGAGAAAGGAGTAAATGATGCCGTGACGTCTGATAGTGGAGAATGGAAGAAGAAAACGTGTTGCGCCGACCCCAAATAGAATGGGGCAAGGGCAGGAAAATGATGATGATGAGTGATCATTCCTTACACAATCCATCCATCTTTTTTTTGGCCTTCCTCGCACTCTCCGTCCATCTGCATTTAGATCCATCACTCTTTTAGTCACAAATGCTTCGTCCCTCCTCATTACATGTCCATACCAAGACAAACGACTCCCTTACAACTTTTTTTGTAACAGGCGCAACTTTTTCCCTTAGGTTATGGAACGATAAAAATCTTCTTGCATCATGCATCTTAAAGGTATTGTAGTAACTAGAATACTACTACTTGAAAGAAAGCGCATATGATATTTTTAGGATTTTAATGTAAATCATATTTTATTTAATTTACATGTCACACTTTTTATATCAAACCTACCATTCTCCTATTCTTATTCTCGAAAACGACCTGAGTATTTGAACGTTATGCTTTAACAGCCAGCATTGCTTAGGTTAAAAAACCTATTACAGTATCTAGTTACTGGAAAACGGCCTACTGATTACGAAATAGTATCAAGTGTGGTGACGAAATTCATTGGAATTACAATGCCAGTCGAATGTCATTAAAGTGATCGCAAACATACGAAGGAAGAATTCTTAATCAAAATTAGCATGTCGTGTTTTCTAAGTAAAACTTCTAGGTCAACTATTGTAAAATCTGTATTTTATAGAGCGTAGTTCTTAAGGGTGTCGATGACTGGGGTTGCGGGTTGTTCGAAAGAGAAACCGCGGCCCCGGAACATATAGGGCAATAAAATATTAGGAATATAATAGAAGGAATAGAATATTTTAATAAGGGTTTAGTCAGTAAAAGTCTGATACTCCTCCCTGCTCCGCCCAGAGCGGGGTAAGATGTTAGATGATTTCCTATCCGCAAAAAAAGAAACGTGACTTATCACCCCAAAAAAAGTCGTATCCGAGCAATCCTTACTTAATATTATAAAAGCGAAAGTGAGTTTGTTTGTTTGTTTGTTACCTCTTCACGCTTTAATGGCCAAACCGATTTTGATGAATTTTGGTACAGAGATAGTTGGGAACCAGAAGACGGACATAGGCTAATATTTTTTATAAAAAAGTGGGATGTGAGGGAGAAAGAGGGAAGAAAAGGGAAAACTTAGCGTTGCTATTAAAAATCAATAAGGCGCAAGGGGAACTGTGTTACCCCGAATTTAACGCGAGCGAAGCCGCGGGCAAAAGCTAGTAATCAATATAGTTTGCTTCGGCTTCGTTCAACTATGGCAAAAAACCGCATCAAAAGCCGTTGCATAGTTTCAGTACAGTCACACAGACAGACAAACACCGACTTGAATTTACAATCTGCACCTTTAGCAGTTTTTGTATTGCATCGACGCATAACAAAATTCATAGTTCCTTTTCCACCTCACTACTCACCGAAGTGTTGCATATAAATAGGGTTCCGTACCTTAAAAGGAAAAAGCGGAACCCTTATTGGATCATTTTGTTGTCAGTCTGTCTGTGTTTGTCTGTCTGTCAAAACCCTTTATTTCTGGAACGCGTGTAGGTATTGAGTTGAAAACCATAGGTAAACTTCTGCAAACCATACAGCGTGTTGTTTTGCATCCTCGTCAAATTCAAGGACGTAACTATGCTAATGATTCTCGACCCGAATCGACAATAAAATAAGTAGGTTTTTTTTTTTACTTTTTTCGTATTTTCAGAAATCGGTAAGTGCACACAGGTGCGTGCATGCCGCTGTATGATACGTATGCGCCGACGCTCACGCACACTGTTCTGTGTGTTCTGTAGGTGATTCTCTACTTTTGAAGTGAAATATTCTGTAATACTGTTAAATTTAAACACACAGAGACAGATCATAAAAGCGCCGTATATTATTATTGATCAGGTACCGTAATTTTCATTGATTATTTATGACTTTTACTAGCACCTCCTAAATTTTGACGAGGATGCAAATCAACATAATTGTATAATTAATTCTGTGGTTCCTTGAAGCTGTGAAAAAATCAACCCTCCAAGTCCACGCAGTCAAAAGATATGGCTGTTTATGTCGCGTTAATTTTGTACGGAACCTTTGATGCGTTAGTCTGACTCGCTCTTGCCCGGTTTTTTCATCTAATCATTGACATTACTACCCACTGCATTCAGTACCATCTACTGGCATCGCCATTGTATTTGAGCAATCGACCCAATAATTGTTGACCTCAACGTTTTTATCAATTGTTCTACAGTCCTACAACTGTTTTATACTACGTCCTTCACACAATGCATGGTTGGTTAAAGTGTATCGTTAATAATATTGTTTCATGGATGAATAAATGTCACGCATTCACAATTAAATGGAGTGCGAAAATGGTTGTTTGTATTTTTTCTTTTCAGTAGGTCGTGGGACATTGTTTGGGTGCGATCAAGGCTTTTGTTCGTAATATGGAGCAGGTTATAACCTTATGCTTTGAAAAATGGGAGAGGAAATCAATCATGTGTGCTTGCTGATACTTTTGTTTGATGGTAGAGCTTCACCAATGAAATTAAATGCGATCAACGCATCTAAACTGCATTCTTGAGCAGTCAATGTTTTCATAATTAATTACTTAATTGTTCTGAGGCCCTCACAGGAGCGCGCGGTGTTAAAATTAAGTAACTATGTCGATTTTAAAAATTAACAAAACTCATTTTGCATCCTTACTAATATTATAAAAGCGAAAGTTTTGATGAATTTTGGTACAGAGATAGTTCAGACCCTGGAGACGGATATAGGCTATTTTTTTAAAAGTGAGATTTGAGGGAGAAAGATGGAAGAAAAGGGAAAATTTAGCTTTGCTATTACAATAAATAAGGCGCAAAGGCAAAAACTACAGGTAGCAGGTACCTGCAAATCAGGAAAGAGGGAACTGTGTTACCCCGAATTTAACGCGAGCGAAGTCGCGGGCAAAAGCTAGTTTAATATATATTATTTCCAAAATTTTAACAGTTTGTATTCTACTGATTGTGTAAATATAGAATAATTGTATTTTCAATAAAAATCTACGTATCATGATATCATATCGTTTCATTTACACCGCGCACTTTTGCTACGGCCTTTTGATCACCTTCAGCTCCTTAGGTGAAATTAGTAGTATACGTAGTAACTTGTGTCTACGCTTTTTGCTATTTTTACGAGTTTCTATTTCATTTTCCTATGTTTCGAAATTGTTTTCTTTTTACCTTCAACTGGATTCATTAAATTAACTTTGACTAACCGCATATTACGGGAGCGAGTTAAGTTTTAATTAACTTTTCATTTAATTTTCGAGGAAGTCAAACTTCATTAAAAAGAATAAATAAGACTTTATCGTGGTTTAAGGTCAGCAGCTTTGCTGAAACTTTGGAGGAATTCACTGAACGATCGCAACAGTCCAAGCATGATAAAACTTTTTTTGATCTTTAAGTATCTTTTATGAAGTCAGTATGTCTTTGATAATCAACATTAAGTCATTTATGTTATTAGTGCGAGTCGTGCTCGAACAAACTTGCGAAATAAACGGTCATATCTTTAGACTGTGAAAAGTTCGAAAGTTGATTGTTTAACAACTCCAAGGGACTTGAGTGTATGGTTTTAATTTATAACTTGATTTCACGCGTTCCCGAGGTTAAGCGTTTTGACATACAAAGAGACAGACGGATAACAAAGTGAACCTATAGGGGTTTCTATTTATCCATTTGAGGAACTGAACCCAAAAATAAAATTTGGTTAATTAATATTTAGAATTTGTTTAATTTGTTTGATGTGCCCTACAGGGTCTGTAATTGTACCTTAGCTTTAAGCCTACCTATTTTAAGATCTTCAGACATTATGGAATGCTATAAAGATATGAATAGGAATAAATATATAGGCAAATCACAATAATTATATGTACAGATATTAATGATACAAGATGTGAAATGTCACGCTTGCGACTCTAAGATCAATGCAACAGATATCATAACGGGTGGTCAGAAGAGAGAAAACCAGCATTGTTGGGAAGCCGAGAGGCGTGAAAGGGCCACTGCCTGTCAGAGATGCGGGTTGTTCGCGTTGCGGCCCCTGAACACAAACGGAATAGGAAGGAACATATATGGATGGGTTTTAGTCAGTAAAAGGGGAAAGTTATTTGAAGATTTCCCACCCCTAAAAAAAGCATCGTTGGGAAAAGGTTGTGCTGATGACGATGATGACGTCAGCAGGTCATACAGTGATCAAAACATAGCCAGTCAGAGCAGAGCTGTCTTCCAATAGTGCATTGGCGTAGTACTTAATATTTTTTGTACCTCGTAGAAGCTCTGATCATAGAGCATACAGCCTCTATATTTATGTCACATTATTCGTAAAATCTTAAGGTCTTCGTTAATTAGAAGGTTGTCCTCCCACGCTAATAAAATTATACATGTATCTCTATATGAATACGGAAATATACATACGAGTTTGACAGTATTTGTCATAAGTTAATTACGCGGAATGTATGTTTCAAAATTATTCGTGTTTTCTTCATAATAGAATCGAATACTTTATAATTCCCATGTACCTACACCATTTAAATCATTATCTGCTTAGCATTTTCTCAGCTGAATACCAGTATTATACATACAACAACTGCCTATCTGACATCCAAATTCAGTTAGTAATGGGTACGGTACTGTAAAAGGTTTGTTAACATTGTTAAAACCTGTTACAGTTCAGCCTGGTTTACAAAGACATTCGAATACTCAAAATTTTAAATAAACACACCAACCACACAAAAAAAAAAAAACAAAAAACAAGGGCTGAGCCTTGTTTTTTGTTTTTTTTTTTTGTGTGAGATGTATGTGTGAAATATGATTTAAAATATAATATTGAAAGTATTTTATATGCTTTGATTGTTAAACTTAGTTCCTCCTCCACTCCACTCTTAATCGAAACTAACTTTACAGTACGCTTTCGTATGATACTTGATGATGATGATGTCAAACTTTAGGGCACCTGATTACTTGTAACGACTGCTTGAACGGCTTATCGTTCTTTCCGAGGCATGGACAAATCTCGGTATGTAATGAGTGCTTACCCATCCACGGAATAACCTAGGCGAATAGGGTGTAAGTCAATTTATGTCGTGATATAAAATGTCCCAAGTCGACTTTGCAACTTTAACGAATGTGAATTTTAAAAAAAAGATAAGGAAAACTTTTCTTAAAAACTGTTTGCTTTAAGTTCGTCTTTCACAAAACCTTGGGCTTCAATTAATTCATTAGCTAGCAAGCAATTAACTGATTAGTTAACGCATAATCCGTCATTAATTCAGACAAGGTGAGGTAATCAACTTTTTTCTTTAATTATTCAGTAGTTTATGCATAAGAAATGATCTATTAGTTATGAAACACAATAGACGTTCAAGAGATCGCTTGTTTTATATTTAAATGGCTCGAAATATAGAATAAATTAGCCTGTGCTATTATCTCTGTGTTGGAGTCAGAAGGATGGTCATAATTGCAGTCGATAAAACTCCGGCGGAAATATAGAGGAATCAAAATATTTTTTAATTGCCATGTTATACATACGCATAAACTCACATCTTACATTAGAGGGGGTTTGTAGAAACGTAGAAACGACAGAGCACCACCTGCTACGATCCTTGCACACACCCTACTTTGATCGCGTCCACATTCATAGATCTGGTCATACAAGCACGCTGCTTGCGAGTATTACGCCCATGACATTTCTGAAGAACCTCACCAATGAAGTCAGTGTATGTCCTTCCAGAGCAGGGGTGGCGAACCTTAGAATCAACGTGCTATTTTTTAATTTAAATTATATGACTCAGTGATTCTTGGGAAAATAATAAAAACTGAAACATTAATGTTAATTTAATTTGAATTATAGTGATCTGTTGCTGCAGTTTAGATGATAAATTACTTATGTAAAATACTTCGGGAAAAGGAAATACTTCATAATGAACTTTGTTATTTTGAAATAAAGAATCTTCTGATCGGTGGCATGCGCAAAATATTGAGTCGCGTGCCAGCGATGGTACACGTGCCATTGGTTTGCCATCTCTTATGACATTGATATTTAATATTGTCTAAATTTTAATAGTTTTTTTTTTTAATTTGTTTGTCAGTAATGACAAAACGTAGTAACAACCTATGTATATTACTAATAAGATTCTTAATGTTAATACATACCTATGTTTAAGAAATCAGTGATTCTGATTGAGTCATTGACGCAGAAATCATCGTATTATTCACTCATTAAAAACCTGTATAATAGAATGATATCTAGATTATACAAATATGTAATTTTAGAGTCATGATGAATACATGAATATTTGCATAGATAACTAGTCTTAAATGTATAATTGTATGCAATCACACATGAGTAACTTCCTACATTCGACACTTGGCAATTTCCGAAAAGTCCGTGGCCGTGATTGTACTTGTATTGTGACCTTAAGCGGTAATGTAAGACTTGTGTCTGTGTATATACTTAAACATACAACAAACGAAATTACTAATAAAACTGTGACTCTACAAAAAACTGTAAAAAAGTACAAACTTGCGACTTAAACGGCCAATATCTTTTGACTGCGTAGACTTAAAGGGTTTATCGCCATGTGTATAGATAGCAAAAGAGAGAAGTAACCAGGCCTGTCAAAAACAATTGGTACTTTTGTAAAAAAATCGCGCCCCGAAGGTTCCGTACAAATTTGCGCCATAAACGGCTATATCTTTTGACTGCGTAAACTTAGAGGGTTGATTTTTTACACCTCTAAGGTGCTCCACCATAGACTTGAGTATACGGTTTTAATTTAAAATCGACCTTTACGCATTTCCGAGATAAAGGTCTTGACAGATGTCAAGACCCTAAAACTATCTAGACAAACAAACAGACAGACAGATGGACAGCAAATCGATTCTATAAGGCTTCCGTTTTTCCTTTTCAGGTACGGAAACTTTAAAATTATAACATCACGCCTGCAATCCTTGAATCATAAGACAGAGGTAACGTTCGTCGGTTTATGCAAAAAAATCTTAACTACTCTACCCGGCAAGCGTTTTGACCTTGCTCTAGAATCTAGATAGAATATCTTAGCTACCATCTTAAACGGAATGCATTCTTCCACGTTCTTACTTAGCTTTATTATATTTTGTGCAAACCAGGCTTAACCACTTTGTTTTTAGACAGAACTGTTATTGTACTAGTTTTAAAAACTTTAAAGGTAATTTAAAGAGCCTAAGAAGGAACAATATTAATAATTCTGCTATTCAAATTCGGTCAGCATAAATTGGTATGAAATAAAAAAATCATTACTGACGATTTTTATGAAAATGTAATGATGACAGTGTTTTTACGGGTTTAGCCTTCTCTATTTTGAGATATCCGTAATCCCATATATTTTCAAGCAAAGGATTTTACAAACCGTTTGTTTTTTGGCCGACACGGTTCGCGCAGTGACTGAGCGATTGACAGTTCGATCCCCGCACGGAACAAATATTTGTATGGCCTACAGATAGTTGTTCCGGGTCTGGCTGTTTGTGTATGTGAGTTTTAATGTTTGTTAACGCGCCCACAATACAAAAGAAATTCCTAAAATGGGGTAACGTTTAAAAAAAATGGTATTTTTTTTAAGCCACAGAACACTCAAGTGTCAAAACACTTTAATAATAAAATGTTATTATTAAAAACTGTAAAAGAAAAAAACGATAAGTACTTTATTGTATTTCAAAGGAAAACGTTTTATCTTATTTCACGAGCAAGTACCTAATATAAAAGGCGAATGTAATTAATATAAAATTCAACATAAAAAGATTATTCTTTTTGTTGTTTTTATGATTTAAATAGGTTTTACCTATCAACATGGAACGCGTTATATATGCTAAATAATAATGAGTGATTAACTGGGTTCTGGAGGATACTGGTATTCAGCTGAATCCGGTAAGACTGGAAGCCGATCCCAAGATAATTGGGAAAAGGCTAAGCAGATGAGATGATAGTTGAAGGCATATTCAAAATTAAGTGACCATACTATTAAGTACGTTGAGGAGTTCTCTTGTGAAAAGGCACCTCTTTGCGGATTTGGAAACCATCAAATAACTTCCCCTGCTTTGGGCGGAGCGGGGGGACTGTCAGAATTTTACTCAGTAAAATCTACCCAAGTTTCTACTTTTAGAAATACTAAACACATTTTTCTGGTTTTACATAAAGTAAAACTAATGTCGACTGCACGGCTGAGCGATTGACTGCTGCTCTGCGTGTAGCGGGTTCGATCCCCGCACGGAACAAATATTTGTACAGCCTACAGATAGTTGTAACGGGTCTGGCTGTTTGTGTATGTGAGTTTAAATGTTTGTAAACGCACCCACGATAGGTACCATGATAAATTCCTAGTGAGCCGCAAAGTTTTTTTTTTTTAAAAAAAGTTACATTTCTAATAACATATACGATCGATCTTCGTCGTATCAAGAATAATTAGTCGGAGTATAATAACAACATTATACGCACCATCATTGTTTATTTTACATGTATGTGTTGTTTGGCACTCACCCCGCATTATAGCGTCGGGTTTCAGACCGTTACCGTTGATACTATTCTTTTGGAGTTAAATACGATAATGGCTGCGAGAAAACATAGAAGCGAAGAGTTTCCTTTAATTAACATGATATTTAAGGTAAGGACTCGTTGGTACTTATGTTTGTTTTGATAAGAGTTAAGAGTTGTTTTGTAAAAGGATTTGTAATTATAAAGGAAGGATATTCAAGGCAACGGATATTTTTACTAGGGTTTTTTTTCTCAATACTCAAGAGCTTTGCCATAATGTGTATTTAGATGGTAGTATTTATAATATTTAGATCATTATGGACCTTGTATGGCACAGCAAAAGGGTAGAGGAGAGGAAGCTCTGTTTTAGGAGATAGTTGTTATTTTTTCAGGTGTTATTATCTAATTATTTATATTTATGTGTTTTTTTTTAGTATTCCCACCCGTACGCAATATACGCGCCTCAGGCGTGGAGTTGCGGACATCAGCCCGTTATACAATACAATACATATATGTGTTTTCTTTTATATTTAAATCTTTATATTTGTATTAAAATTCTGCTTATTCGTATGTGTAGGTGTTTGCGTATGGGACATCATCAAATAACTTCCCGCGGTTGTTACTCGGGTTTCTGCGTGTATTTTGGTGCGAACAGTATTACATGATTTTCAGTCTGAAATGACCTATCGCATCTCGTGATAGGAATCTCTATGCTTGTCATATATGTACGTATTTAGATTAAAAGTATCCTTATTTCACACTATAATCTACATCTGTGCCAAATTTTATCAAGATCTGTTCAGCCGTTTTGACGTGAAAGAGTAACAAACATCATGTTATGGTGCACTGTGGAAATCGGTAGCAACATAAATATGTCCTACTAATATAATAAACTAGCTTTTGCCCGCGGCTTCGCTCGCGTTAAATTTGGGGTAACACAGTTCCCCTTTCCTGATTTGCAGGTACCTGCTACCTGCAGTTTTTGCCCTTGCGCCTTATTGATTTGTAATAGCAAAGCTAAGTTTTCCCTTTACTTCCCTCTTTCTCCCTCATATCCCACTTAAAAAAAGCCTATGTCCGTCTCCTGGGTCCCAACTATCTATGTACCAAAATTCATCAAAATCGGTTTAGCCATTAAGGCGTGAAGAGGTAACAAACAAACAAACTCACTTTCGCTTTTATAATATTGGTGAGGAAGTAAGGATGCTACTAATATATATCCTACTATAATATTAAAAATGCGAATGTTTGTGAGGATGTATGGATGTATATAAATCCTTACAAACATTCTCATGTTGCTACCAATTTTCACAGTGTACCATAACAACACATAACAGTTCTCCTCTATAAATATTTCATAATAATGCGGATATCATTGGTGTATATTACAGGTTCTCGGATATTCGGCATCCGGTTGTAAACACGTTAGATATTAGGTCCTTACATATGAAATTGGCGTTTTGTATGGAAGGAACAAAAAGTCGAATATTTTTTAATATAATATATTTAATTAATCAAAGTATGAACCATTGTTTTCAATGCACTTTTGCCATCTTATAGGTAGTTCATTGATCCCTTTACTAAAAAAACCAGTCGGACGGGAATCAATAAAATCTTTGAAGGCGATTTGGACTGCCCCATCGGAGTTGAATTTTTTCCCTTGCAAAAAGTTATCCAAATTGCGAAAAAAATGGTAATCTGTTGGAGCAAGGTCCGGGGAGTACGGAGGATGTCTAAGACATTCCAATTCAAGCTCTTCTAATTTGGTAGCCGTCTGTTGCGCAGTGTGTGGTCTGGCGTTGTCGTGAAGCAGCAGTGGCGTGGAGCGATTGACCAGCCTTGGTTGTTTAGCCGCTAGCTTTTCCATCATGGTTTGTAATTGCTGACAATAGACATCAGCTGTAATAGTCTGGCCAGATTTGAGAAAACTGTAATGAACAATACCGGCACTAGTCCACCAAACGCTTACAAGTAACTTTTTTGGGGTTAATTTTCGCTTGGGGCAGGATTTGGCTGGCTGGCCAGGATCCAACCATTGCGCTGAGCGCTTCCGATTATCGTAAAGAATCCATTTTTCATCACAGGTAATGATTCGGTTTAAAATACCTTCATTGTTGTGCCGGTTCAGTAATGTAACGCAGCAGTCGACGCGCGTTTGCCGGTTTGCTTCAGTCAATTCGTGAGGTACCCACCTTTCAAGCTTTTTAATCTTCCCAATTTGCTTCAAGTGAATTAAAACAGTTTTATCACTAACATCGAAGCCTGCAGCTAACTCGGACGTGGTTTGCGATGGGTCCGCTTCCACAATAGCCTTCAATTCTCCATTATCAACTTGGGTCTCAGGCCGTCCACGGGGCTTGTTCTGCAGGTCGAAATTTCCAGAACGAAAACGTTGGAACCAAAAACGAACTGTGTTTTCTTTTGCAACATGACCGCCATACACATCATTCACCCTTCGAGTCGTTTCCGCAGCACTAGTGCCACGGCGGAACTCGTACTCGTAAATAATGCGATATTTTAAATTTTCCATTTTGTAAAATGAGTGACGCAAACAGAAAAAACAGAAGAAAAAAAACAAATGAATGACGGTCATCGAAGCACAAATACATGAGTAAATAGCTGTACAAATTTGAATTTGAAATTCCTTACCAAAGAGGAGAAATTCGTGATTAAAGTGGCCAGTACGAAAAACGCCAATTTCATATGTAAGGACCTAATATTTCGTCGCAAGGGACGCGGACGTGACAAGAATACATTTGTTCATTCGATGACATTAGGTAGATTTTCCGAAGTTACGTCACTATTTATTTATTAAATACTTAATGTACAACAGAGGTACATAGGACACCATAAGGCATTGTCTACCAGTCAACCTTTGGGTTAAATACGACAACATAGTGATAGGGTGAAAAAAATTAGGGAGATTTTCCGAAGTTACGTCACTATTTATTTATACGTCATGTACAATAGAGGTACATAGGACACCATAAGGTATTCTCTACCAGTCAACCTTTGGGTTAAATACGAGAACATTGTGATAGCGTGAAAATAAAATTTGTTTACGAGAACTTAACACGTTGCACGCTTTACGGCTCACCGGTGGGCCTAGCGTACTATGCCATTCGGGCCAAGCCGAAAACAGGAAATCGGTAATTTTCATCAACTTGAGATTTTAATTCCAAAGTTTATAAAATGTGGTAATTCGTATGGAAAATAAAAATTAGCGACTTTTACCGTCTAGTTTCTAAGATATTATAAAAGGCTCACGGGTGGGCCCCGTGGCCTCGTATTAAGGGTTGCGTATTTTTCCGTTGGCGGGGGCCGCGGGGTCACGCTGTGGCTCACCCCGCGCGCGCTTTGCGGGCGTTGCGATTTACTCCGGCCGATCAATATAAATAATAAAAATTTGCGAAAATCTGTAAAGTGGTACAAGAAGCTGGCTATTGATTTATTACTGAATACTGCGATGGTAAATGCTTTGACTCTGTACAAGTCAGTAACTAAAAAAAACATACAGATGGTAGATTTCCGGAGGTTTATCATGATGAATCTTTGCAAAGTTCAACTAAATGATGTACCTGTACAGGGACTGAAGAGAATTAAACACTCACTGGAAAGAAAAGAGGGTTTGGCTAGAAAAGTCAGAAGAACATGACGCCAATGTTATGCAGATAACGTACCAATCATGGGTAGCAAACAGGCTAAAACGAAGTCGAAAAAAGTATCCACTTATTGCCAAAGCTGTCCAACTAAACCTTTCCTCTGTTAACCTTGTTTTAACAAGATTCACAAGTAATTTAGATATGTTTTATGCTTCATAAGAAGACTGATTATTTAATAATGTTATAATAAAAAGAAGTGCCATGGTTTTGATTGTTGAAAATTATAAATTATTTAGAAAGTATTATAAAAGTTTGTATTTTGTATAAAAGTTTGTATTTTCCCCCTTCGTCCGAGCAGTCGCCGTGAGCAGACGTGTTACCAATTTTAATCAATTATTTTAACCAAATAATTTCGAATAGCTAGTCCCAAGTTATCGTAAACTATATCTTATAATCATACCAATATAATCGTAACTTGCAACCCGTGCGCCCGTGCAAAAAAAGTGAAAGGCGGCCCGCGCTGTATGTGGCGCTACGCAGAGTGTCTGTGCGAGGAGTGCAGTCGTCATACCCATAATTGCTGTCTCTGTCTCGCTCGGTATCAACCGCTGTGCGACGACGACGCCTGCGTAAGCGCTGAGCTACACGAGTGACGTCACTGGCAGCACACTGCGTAGTACATCTACGAACAACTGCGACCGCTACTATCGCTTCGCGCCGGCGGCAACACCTCAATAGAACGCGTAAAGAACAGTGAGTCTTAAAACATCTTAATATGAATTCAAGTCGTACTCCACCGCAAGGACTGTCTGCTTCAGATTCTAACATAAATAGATCTGTTATTAGCAGTTCGGCGACACCTGTGACCAATGTCACAAAGAGAGTAAATTCCAAACGTATTCGACTAGATGATGATGATTACAATGCACTGGATATGTTTAAGGATGAGATCCAGGATATGCTCACAAACTGGATGAAACAGCAAGATGAAAAATTGGACAGACTGGATAAGGGTCTTTCGAAATTGGGAACTCTTGAAAAGGGGTTGGCCGAAATAAAGACCGGATTGAAAGCATCAAATTATGAAATTGAAAAATCATTAGAAGAACTGTCAGCACAAATAAAGGACTTAGATAAAAAGATCGATATCCTAGACCGTGACAGGAATAACTTGCGCTCAAAAATTGAGGAGTTGGAAGAAAAAAGTGAAGGGATGGAAAGAACCATTAGAAAGACCTGTATTGAAATAAGAGGCGTACCGAAGAAGAAAAAGGAGAAAAAGGAAGACCTGCTTAACATGGTAACCAGCTTGATGAAAAATGTTAGGAGTGAGTGCTCTACTCAGGAAATTAAGGACATATATAGATTGCCATCAAAGGCAGACGCGACAACATCAGCCGTCGTCACTGAATTTACCAATGTCTTTGCCAAAGAGAAGTTTCTAAAAGAAGCAAAGCAATATAATCTCTCCCAGCCTGGTAGACAAATTAACACCAAACACCTTGGTCTAGACGGTCCTGAATTGTCCCTGTTCGTGTCAGACCACTTGACCTCAAAAGCGAAAAGGCTCCTTTTTCTTGCTCGTGACTTCGCCAGATCGGAAAACTACCAATACTGCTGGATTGCGAATGGCCGAATTCTCCTGCGCAAAAAGGAAGGTGACAAATATACTGTTGTCAAAAACGAAAATTCCTTTCAGCAACTGCGGGAAACCTACAAAACTGGCAATTAATGTTAAGTATAATATAGCTTATTTTATAATTATAATACTCTGTAAAATGTTACTACATGGGTGTGCCCTTGCGGTTAAGTTTTTCACGTTTTCTCACAATCTTGTCTATAACATACATTACTATAATACACTAGATTACACACATGCTACTCTCACAAAACACAACATAATTATTACGTACTACACACATGCTTATCTCACACAACATACCAGATTCGATACATACTACATTCACGCCTCACTCTCACAACTCAGCAGAAAAAACTCATTCTATATTATATTACTCCTTAC
The DNA here is from genome assembly GCA_905475445.1 of Ochropleura plecta. Taxonomy (NCBI): domain Eukaryota; kingdom Metazoa; phylum Arthropoda; class Insecta; order Lepidoptera; family Noctuidae; genus Ochropleura; species Ochropleura plecta. Next base: position 3,294,707 of record FR997744.1, on the reverse strand, counting down.
GATAATTGGTCGATTCGGTATAAATTTATCAATGTTACAACCCAACCTTATTTATAATAATTCATAATGGGCTCCATAAATATCATTAACAATGAGCTTGATAATATTCAAATCGGTAATTCATATAGCTGTGAACCTGAAGATTGCCTCAAGTACATCAACAAATCCGATTGCAGTACGAACGTATTACATATTAATATACGAAGTATTAATAAAAATTTTAATCAACTGCAAGTACTGTTAAATATGACCAAAATCAATTTCGACATTGTTGTACTGACAGAATGCTGGCTAAGTAAAGTCAATAATCTACCTGTTTTGGACGAATTCGAGTCTCATTCGAGCTCTAGAAATAATAACCAAAATGATGGTGTAATAATTTACACGAAACGAGGTTTGCAGGGTTCTGTATGGGAGCCGACTTTCGAGGGTGGGAATTGTCTTGTTTATCAGATTGATAAAAGGTTGGCTATTCTAGCCGTCTATCGCTCTCCATCACTAAATTCAAATGAATTTTTTGATAAATTCACGCAAAGCCTAGTTAAGACATATGATAAAATATCCTCTTGTACTAGTGCTGTCCTCGTAGGCGATCTCAACATCGATATAAGCCCAAGTAATAGAAATGAACGGAGCTTAGAATATCTGATGACAAATGCTTCTTATGGACTCATGCCAACACATCTATTTCATACCCGTCAGGAACACTGTATTGATCATTTTTTCCTCAAGTCAAACTTACGTGCAACCACACTAGTTTTGGAATCGCATATTACAGACCACAAACCTATTGTCTTGTCTATAGCTAACACTGTTCCCCCCACGAAAGTCTGCCAATCTACCACCCGTCTTGATTATGAATCCACTATACTTGAGCTTGAAAATACGGACTTTACAGCTATATACCAAACTGAAGATGCAAACGAATGTATGACCCAATTTATTAATATTATTAAATCAGTTATTTCAAAACACACAAAATTAGTAAATATTCCTAGACGAAAAAGAAAAATAAAACCATGGATGACTCCTGGGCTTTTAAAATGTATTAGAAATAGGGACAAAATGCACATGAAATTAAAGAAGGATCCAAATAATTTAATTCTAGAGACCACATATAAACGTTATAGGAATTTTTGCAATGGCTTGCTCAAAAAATTAAAAGTTGCCTATGAAAAAAGTGAGTTAGATAAAGCCAAAAATAATCCCAAAAAAATGTGGAAAACAATAAAAAACATCACAAACACACATAAAACAAAAGTCAGTGCCTCAGAGCTGATTAAAGACCGAGACAACCCCAAATCATCGATAAATGACGTGAATATGTTTTTCAGTAATGTAGGCAAAAATTTGGCTGCAAAAATTAAGTTACAGGCACGCACAACCACCACAACCAACATCAATCCTTGTCCTCCTACTTTAGTACATGAGAGCTCTAACATCTCCCCAGTGGACTCTCTGGTTATATTGGAGGTTGATGAAGTAGAAGTAGAGTCTATCATACTTCAGTTGCGTGATAATTGTGCTGTGGGATGCGACGGAATATCATCTATTCTGCTTAAGAAGAGCCGTCATGTGCTGGTCCCACTAATAACGTACCTCTGTAACCGTTGCCTTCAAACAGGTGTATTTCCGGATGCTCTCAAAAAGGCAATAATACACCCTATTCATAAGGGGGGGAACAGAGACACTGTCAATAATTACAGGCCAATATCAGTTTTGCCAGCCCTATCCAAAATTCTGGAAAAGATCTTAAACAAATCTCTAAAGGCCTTCCTGGACAAACATAAAATAATTGCAGAGAACCAATACGGGTTTCGGCAAGGAGTGTCGACAGAAGATGCCGTATTGGACCTCACGCAACAGGTTGCTAGAAAGTTGGATAGTAAATCAAAATGTCTGGTCATTTTGCTTGATCTTGCCAAAGCATTTGACACCGTTTCTGTTCCCAAACTTATAGACAAATTGGAACTTGTCGGTGTGCGTGGAATCTCACTTGAGATGTTCAAAAGTTACCTCAAAAATCGCACTCAAGTGGTAAAAATTGACGAACACTTCAGTGACGAGGAACCGGTATCCTATGGCGTCCCCCAGGGAAGCATACTCGGACCTACACTTTTCCTAATTTACGTCAACGACCTGTGCATGATGAGCCTTACCAACGGTAATATTTACGCGTATGCGGACGATACTGCGATACTTGTCTACGGACCTACATGGGACATAGTCAAGGCTACTACAGAAGATGCTTTGCGCAAAATAATGGAATGGCTTAGTTATAACCTCCTGACACTCAACGTTAGCAAAACAACTTTCATTCCCTTCGCAATCCGACGTCACACTGCACCTTCTCATGCTTTCTCTGTAATTGCTCACTCATGCCTCAATTTAAACGACCGCTGTGTATGTCCAGCACTCACTAGAGCTGACAGTGCAAGGTATCTTGGAGTGCAGATTGATAGCGGCCTAAGATGGGACAAACAAATCGAAGCCATTACCACAAGAACATTGCGCATTATCCACATTTTTAAGTCCCTTAGAGATTCGGCTAATCTTGACACGCTGAGGATGGTTTATTATGCTCTGTGTCAGTCAGTTCTCGGATACTGCATAACTGCGTGGGGCGGTGCAGCCAAAACGAGTATTTTGAGAGTGGAAAGAGCACAGAGAGCTATTCTTAAAGTCATGACCAAAAAACCTTACAGATATCCGACTACAGAATTGTATTCTGACTGTAGTGTTCTGACGGTACGGCAACTCTTTGTGCTCAGATCACTTCTTAGAATACACGGCGGTTTGCCTCCGCCAAATCCAAATAAGCGAGTAAATCTTCTTCCAAGAACCCAGCACAAAACCACCTTCGCAACACACCAATTCTACACACTAAGTACACACATATACCAAAAAATAAATACGCAACTAAATATTATAAACTTAAACATACACAAACTTAAAAACACGGTGACAGAGTGGCTATTACGTAAGGACTATGCCTACACTGAGTCTTTACTCACATATGTCGTCTAATAATATAAGTACCTATTGCCTATAAACATAAACTCACAACGAAAGGACAAACACACCAATTTTCCCTACTATAGACACATACTCACATAAGACTTACACCATACAAAAACACACACACACTCACTCTCATACACACACCCACACATACCCACACACACTCACACATACACGACTTACTCACTTCATATCCCTTGCACACCTGTACTTTTTCTCACCCACACTCGCAAATCTATGTAATCTCCCACCAATTATTGTGTCAAACTATGTTTAAGGAACTGCTCGGTGGAGCACTGTCTCTTAAAATACAGGTGTTTATCCTAGTTTAAGAGGCAGGGTTATATCAATTATTGTATAGTTTTTGCAACATTTGTATTTATAAGTTTATTTGTAACCTTTGTTGGTAAATAAACGAAATTATTATTATTATTATTATTTATTGTATTGAGTACATAATGTCACCGATATTTTTACTTATTTGGAAATGAAGAAAATGTTACCTATGTTCTTTTGTATTTGATTAAATATTGTATTATTATTTTATAGTTTTATTACCGCTATTAAATTTTAAACAATAATTTCTACCGTATCGTTAAGAATAACCCTAGCATCATTGCAAAAACCTTGACAAAACTGCAAGATTTTATTGGATTTAAAAACCACGCCGTCCGGTTCGGCTACAGGGCCACGCGGCTCATTTCCATACGCGTTTTGTTTGATAGTTGCAATCTGTGGCCTGTAAGAAGCGTTTTCGTTGGACCTTCCACGCGGCTCACGGGTGACCCCCATGGCTCGAATGGTTCAGTAACATAAGGCTCACCGGTGGGCCCTATGGCCTGAATGGAAATATTCGATTTTTCATATGGCGTTCAACGTGTTAAATACTTATACTGATACTAATACACATGTACAAATAAAATAAACCAATAAATACATAAAAAAAATACTTAACAGTACCTAATTGCGATGACTTTTAATTGGGAGCTATTTAGTCGGACCTACTATTGTATGTTGTCAACTGGGTCTACCTACAATATGTATGTAATCCGCATTCTAATGGTATCAATTACTTGGTAAGTTGTTACTTGGTTTTTCAAGCCGGAACCGAAGTGGAATGTGTTCTTTACAGTCCTTAAATTAGTTTAAATAGTCGTCATGTGGTGGATAATGTAGTCGATAAAAAAAGTTATCTGTATGCATTATTGTGATTGTGATGCAGTCATACACAAGTTGTTTTAGGGCTCCGCACCTCAAAAGGAAATAAACGGAACCCTTATATGATCACTTTGGTGTCCGTCTGTCTATCTGTTAAGACCCTTTATCTCGAGAACGCGTGGAGATATCGAGTTGAAATTAAAAAAAAACTTGTGCTCAAATCTGTAGTTCATTGAAGTTGCGAAAAAAATCAGCTAAGTCTACGCAGTTAAAAGATATGGTCATTTATTTCTCAAGTTTTGAGTGACTGCATGAGTCCGCACTTATCCGGGTTTTTCAGTACGTGTATTGGTAAGTATAACTATACTGGCTAATTGTTTCTAGCTACTTCATAAAATTTTCGTGAATTGGTTTTTGAGCGAATGATTGCTGAACTGCGTGTCGCGGATTTCCGCACGAAACAAATATTTATATAAGAAAGAAGAAAGAAAAAACATTTATTTGTCGCAAATTACGACGAGCACATAAAATAATAAACAAAAAAAAAATTCAACATTCAAAGCATCACAAACATTTACAAATACATACATGGGATAAAATAAAAAAGCTTGCACGTCGTGACTGCGACAGGTATGTCACCACTCAGCATGGTGCTGTACCATGGGAGCCCACAGCACAGCGCTGGTTATCAGTGGTCAACCCATGAGTAAAACAACGTATACAAGTATGTAGTTGTTTTGGGTCTGGCTGATTGTGTATGTGAGTTTAAATGTTTGTAAACGATCCTACGCTACCGGAGAAAGTATTATCTATTGTGGGGCAATGTTTTTTTTTAATGGCAATTATATTCGTAAAAGGTTTTAGTCTACTAACATCTTAATACGGCACTAAGAAGCTGAGCAGAGGGTAAAATTGTTAGGCAAGTTTATATACGGAAAATCAGCAAGAAGAACGCAAGCAATGCCTACTGAGATTTTTTTGCACAAACCAATATAATTTGCGTTTTTTGCCTATTATGGCAAGAAGTGAAAGTCATCCTCTTGCTCAATTACAGTCAGACCTTGGACCAGGTCTCACGTTGTCCTAATTCGTCACACTGAGTATCTGAAGCTATTTTTATTGCCCGTCCATGACTTTAAGTTTCCTTTAACTTTATTGTTCTTGAAAGTGGTGAGGCAATGAATTGAATTATTTAATGTTTGTTTTGGTATTTAAATTATAGGTTGATTGATTTCATTTTATATTTAAAATGACATGTAATGACAAGTAAAATTCACAGGATAAACGCTAGAGAATATAACTTGGGAAGTGGTATTTGATGATTTCCCATAAACAACTTTTTTTTGAAAATCTAGAATTTTCCAGTTTTCTTCCCAATTAGGTACCTACATACAATATTTTTTTGACATTGTTCTTGTTTGTATTTCACTTAGAAACGCATCATTCATCAAAACTACATTAATTGATTCGTGGAAATACCTAAGTAGGTACAAAAACATTACATTAATCACTTATTTACCTAAGACTTAGGCAAATCATTTCTACGGAGTACGACCACAAATTACAGTGTAAAATAAATCATTTACCACCCAAAAAGTACCTACTACCTTAGGAATTTTACTAGCTCATGCCCGTAGCGTTGCTCACGTGGGGTACGGAACCCTAACAATCACGAAAGATATCCCGAAAATGAAACTTATATTATGCTTATTCTCAAAAAAGAAGTTCCTCTGGTAATATAGCATAAAACACTATATTTTAATCATACTTGTCACACACTTATTCCAAGGCTATCCTATTCTATTTTTTTTTAATTCTCTATTTTTAAAACCTGATTATTCGAACATCTTTGCAAACCAGCCAGCACTGTTTAAAGTTTGATCATATTATAAAAGCGAAAGTGAGTTTATTTGTTACGTCTTCACGCCTCAATGGCTGAACCGATTTTGATGAATTTTGGTACAGAGATAGTTGTGACGGACATAGGCTATTTTTTTTAACCGACGAAAAAAGGAGGTTCTCAATTCGACATGTATATATTTTTTTTGTATGAACCCTCATAACTTTTTACTGAGACGTCCGATTTAAAAAAATCTCTTTCATTGGAGAGAGTAAATTTCAAAGTTGGTCCCATTTCAAATTGAAAAAAAAAGTCCGCCCCTAACGGTGGAAAAATAGGGGTTGATTGATTTTTTTTCATACTAAATTTGCAATTGTGAACTGATTTTCTTTAAATTTGAAACACATGTAGTTCTGATGACCACACGGCGTCAAAATGATCTGATGATGGATGATGGAGACAGAAAATACTTGCATTTTGCAAGAGGTCCCCAACAGTTTAAAGCAGCGATATATCGTGTTACAACTCATTTCATGCACGTTGACGACAACTTTAGACCTAGCTGTAGAATAGCGCTGTCATTGAAGGTCTGACGATGGAGACGGAAGACTTTTGAAAGAAGTTCTTATCAATTTACACACGCTATATTGAGTTTGGGCTCGTTTTATAAACCTTGATGAGAACTTTGAGCCAATCTGGATAATTACTGTCACTGAAGATCTGCATATTAGTAGTATCTAGTATTTATATTTTTAGTAGCATATATTGGTCGTTGTATATATTCTATTCTAAATACTTTAACCTAAGACGTGCACCTTAACAACTCTGTCACTTCAGTTAACCAAGCTTCGTCGAGTAACCTGCACCAATTTAACAAACCTCATTGCCTATATCGGTCAATAAAGACACGGAATGTGGTCTAGTCATGTGGCTATCAAGTGTACTACGATATGATACACACACACAACACTTCAACATATATTTACATACAAACTTGAGACAAACGGCCTTATCTTTTGCAACTGCAAAAACTTAGAGGGTTATCTTATTAACAGTTTTGAATCTGGACACTTGAGAATCTGGTTTTTTAATTTCAACTCGATACATGCACGCGTTCCTGATATAAAAGGTCTTGACAGGCAGACAGACGGACAACACAGTGGTCCTATAAGGGTTCCGTGTTTCCCTATTGAGGTACAAAACCCTAAAAATTAACATCTTTATGATTCTACAGACATATTCGTTGCAAGGGGATTTAGTACCATCACTTCTTTTGCCCAGTTAAAACATTAGTCACTTATAGTGTTGCACCTGAGTATTTTGGGAATTGAAGAAGAAAAGGTATTTCTTTGTCGCAAATACATACCCCGCGTAAAAATAACAACAATAACAGCATAAACAATTAACATAATATTAAAGAGAATATATCAGTATTTATTATTTAGGTATAAACGTTCGGGAATTAAGACGCTAATCAATGGTGGATTCATTTTTAAACAATATGTATGCAAATAGTAAATACAAAAAGGCATCGAGATGAAATCGATAAAGATTTTTTCTTTTATTGTGACCATAGTTCCGCGTTCGAATCATGATTTTCGTGCTCAAGATTTTATTAAGTAGGTATTTTACTTCTTACTATTCAAAAACTTTGAAAAACCATTCGCGAACGAGTATCGTATGGGTTTGTCAATGTTAATATGTTAGTTATACCTAAGTAAACGACTTTTTTTTTTAATTTGAAATTGTTTTGAATCAGAACTAATTATATTGTTGTTTAGTTGGAATTTGTTACATGAAGCAGAATGCTAGGAGGTCTTGTGCGTTTAGAAAATTCCGGACACACTACCTAGGGGTCTAAAATGGCCGATTTTGCAGAATCACAATAGGATAATAATATGAATTACGGTAACAAGCGGTTTTTTAGGTATTAATTTTTTATTATTACGGTAATTTAGGTATTCGCGGAAGTGAGGCTAGCTGCCTACTGGGCATGATCTGACACAAGTACACGACAGTACTGCATCGAAAGAATAGAAATAAGGTAGAAAATATTTCGGTGTTTGATTTTATTTGAATATCATGTCCGCCAAAATGTAGGTCATTTTGCAGTTTTAATTGAATATCAAAAAAAATACAGTTCCGTGTTTGAAAAATTTTAGATATCTCTTTAGTCTATAAAATTATATTATAGACTAAAGAGATATTATATATACTATAGATATAAAAAATATGATGGTTGTCGCTGAAAAAATTGAGAATTTCGAGACCGTAATCGAAATCGTAAATCTTATTACAGCTCCGAAATTCCAACCTAAGTTACCCAAGATCTAGTTTCGCCATATTTTATCACGCGGTTCACTATTGTCACGACCAAAAAACATACAGGATACAGATCAATCAAACAGATACTTACTACGGAACTAAGATCAATATTTTCAAACCAGTTTACCTATCTACGCGGCAATGCGACAAAAAACAAATAAAAAAGGATTAAAGTGTGTACGTGTTGGCGATTTACATAGGTACTTGGAATTTTCCCTTCTGACAGTACACTCGGAATACAACGTAACAAATCCTGGTTTTGTTCAATTATTTTTTTTAACCTTTCACGGTTTCGAACTAAATTACCAGTCTTGGTTTTTTCAGTCGGCTTTTTGTCAACTGTGAATACTGTTATCATCTGCCTTACCTTTTCCCAATTATTTAGGGATCTGCTTCCAGTCTAACCGGATGCAATTGAATATCAGAATTGTGACCTTCACAACTCAGTACTACTTAGAAATACAATACCCTAATTTTTTGGGGGTGGGAAATCATCAAATATCTTCCCCGCTCTGGGCGGAGCGGGTAAGATATTTGATGATTATTAATATTATTGATTGAAACCCATCCATGTTCCTTCTTTTGCCCTTTATGTTCCGGGGCCCCGATATCTCTTTCGAAAAAGCCGCAAACCCGGCAAATGCAATTCTCTTTGGTAAGACTGGTTGTCAGACGTACGGGCTACTGACCCAAGCGGATTATATAATTTAGACATGAGATCGAAACTGTCACTGTAGTAATAAATGTAATATCAGTCAGTGTCCTGTATAGTTTTTCACTATGTATTTTGGTTTATTAATCCAAATAGTTGAATTATCTTTTTGTGACCATAATGTTTTCGTTTTTGCGAAGCAATTAAAACTCACTGTGACTGTGTTTTAGGGTTCCGTAGTCAACTAGGAACCCTTATAGTTTCGCCATGTCTGTCTGTCCGTCCGTCCGTCCGTCCGTCCTCGCTTAATCTCTGTGACCGTTAGCACCAGAAAGCTGAAATTTGGTACCAATATGTATATCAATCACGCCGACAAAGTGGTAAAATAAAAATTGGAAAAAAATGTTTTATTAGGGTAGCCACCCTATATGTAAAGTGGGAAGTGATTTTTTTTTTAATTTCAACCCTAACGTGTGATATATTGTTGGAAAGGTATTTAAAAATGAATAGGGGTTTACTAAAATCATTTTTTGATAATGTCTATAATTTCGGAAATAATCGCTCCAAAAGTAAAAAACAATGTGTCCCCCCCCCTCTAACTTTTGAACCGTAAGTTTAGAAAATATGAAAAAAATCTGAAAAGTAGAACTTTATAAGGACTTTCTAGGAAAATCATTTTGAACTTGATTGACACAACAGTTTTTGTACAAAAAAGACAAAAAGTTGTACAAAATAATTTCCTCCTCCACCTTTAAACTCATAAGTGGGAACACTTATTGTGACGGACGGGAAACTACGGAACCCTACACTGAGCGTGGCCCGACACGCTCTTGGCCGATTTTTTAAAACCTGAAAGTCCATTGCAATTCAGGTATGCGTCGAAAATTCCACTATAGAGAGCTTTCTCGACGAATAACTGACGATGAATTCACGTAAAAACTGAAATAGAAGCGTTGCTAGGCACTCGTTAGCCTGCATTCTACCAGCTTGTCTGTAGGGTTTTAAAGGAAAACTATAACAACCGCATACCTATAAGGACTCGTTAGAGCCTAGAAATGAACAAACTTCAATTTACAGAAAAAAAATCTTGCCTTAATGTCTATAATTAAAAAAATAACAACACTTCATAAGAAAAAGACCATTATTACAACATCGTTATGACATAATTCGTAACAAAAACAGTATCATTCGCGTATTATCACGACTATGTCAAGGGCGATCGCGCTGGTAGTGACCGTGGACCACACACACTTGATGCCATAGCGTAGCAACGAACAGTAGATCAACTGGATGCAGTGGGGTACTCATCCGTGAAGGCTAAGTCTACGTTGGTCGGTGATGGTAGTCAGCTACAACAGTCATGATTGAATTAAGTGAGCTTGTTATAAGAGACCTAATTACCAGCTAATTAAACAGCAGACCCGGAATATCTATCAACAGGCCATATAAATTACGGAAAAAGAGATTTGAACACCTTAAAATCTCTCTTATTTCTTGATAACTTTAACAAATCAAAAGAGTTACTAAGCCTTTTAGAAACGAGGGAAAATACCCAGCAAGGTATTAATATTCTGTATCCTCAGATAGAGCCTCCTTTTCAGAAATCAGTTGTTTTGTTGGGAAACAAAAGAAAAGTAAGGAAATGCTTTGATTGTGTGTTGTGATATAGATATAAAAGCGAAATACAGAGATTGTATGTTAAGAGGAGACGCAACATCAAATTAATAAAGAGGAGAGGAGGAATTTGTAAGTTTATACGTGTGGGGTGTTCGGAACGATTGATTCAAATTCGAAAATATGTGCACTTATAGGAAGCTATATTTTCCCTTAATATCATAGACTATCTAATAACAAACGTGAGATAATCTCTGATCATAACGCTAGCAGAGCTGCGGACAAAAGCACTCAAACAAAATTAGAATGAAAGAGAAGATTATTATTATTTTCTTTTATCCCCTTGCAATGATGCAAATAAGCCTTCTTTATATTTGCATGCTTTGCGTTGGACCTTCGCCGCAAACAATTGATGGATTCGCAACATTATTAAGTTACATCCACTTATGACTGACAGAACACATGATCAGAACACATAATAGTTGTTACCTAGTCGTAACAGGTAATCAGTTGCAATCTGACAAGAAGTCTTACCAAAGGGATATCTTATTAACCAGTAGAAGAAGTAGAAGAAACTGTTTATTATATTCGCACAGGACAAAATAATAAAACAAAGGTTATTAAAATTCAAAAACTAACAAACAATATTAAAAAAAAGAAAAGTAATAAAATTGGTCCTGAACGAGGCCAAAAGGCTCCTATCTCGGCATGGTGTTGCAACATGGCAGCCATGTCACACTACTTAGGTTACTAATTGAGTTGTGGAAGTCAGACATCCAGCTAGACTGGAAGCCAATCCCAACAGACAGGCATATGATGATGGTTAATTATTATATGTACTACTGCTTTCAATGATTGTGAGACGGTAGTTTTTGTTGCTTATTGGCATATTTTGCTTTAGTAGCCCTCCATACAAAAATTTATAGCATTTATTTTATTTTACTAGCATTTCATAATTTCCAAAGAGGTCACTAGTCAGAAACTTAAAGCTTGTTCCCGTTCCAAGAGTATAAACTAAACTATACGCTCTTTTCAATAAAGTTAATTATTATAAAGGTCTCGTTTTCAGTCGTACCTGTTGCTTGTCAATTGCTATTGACCGGGTAAAGATACAGACTGTGATCCTACTAGATATTTGAAAAATCCCAATAGTCTAGTTTTCTCCACAGCCAATGAGGTTAGTGAGAAATGTTAGCTTAAATTCCTTGACAGTTCCCGCACAGCTAAAGCCGCTAGTTTTAGAAGACAACGAATCTGAGAGATAAGAAATATAATATAGGGCGTTTTTATATATGCAAAATTGGGTTGTATTTATTTAGGATCTTCATCTAAGGATGTACAAGTACATATCTTGAGAAATCCTTATCCTTACTAATATTATAAAAGCGAAAGTGAGTTTGTTTGTTTGTTACCTCTTCACGCTTTAATGGCTAAACCGATTTTGATAAATTTTGGTATAGATATAGTTTGGAACCAAGAGACGGACATAGGCTATTTTAAAAAAAAAGTGGGATGTGAGGGAGAAAGAGGGAAGAAAAGGGAAAATTTAGCGTTGCTATTACAAATCAATAAGGCGCAAGGGGAACTGTGTTACCCCGAATTTAACGCGAGCGAAGCCGCGGGAAAAAGCTAGTACATTAAAAAGAACGATGGGGGGAGTGTCAATGTCTTTTCTCCTTTATGTTCCGGGGCCGTGGCATCTCTTTACCACGCATAGCACGCATTTGAAAATTCGTCATTTTTGCCGATGGATAATCCTCTGAGGCGAATACGATTTCTACTAAAAATCTCGGTAACATTATTTAAGCTCAACGCGTGCCGTAGCTCATTGTTTTCAAGTCCCAAGACATGAAAATGATTTATTTAAAATTCAAGTACCCGCCCATATCCGAGTTTGCGTCACGATCTGACTATCTGCAGCACAATCCACCGTGACGTGGCTTCATAAACATTAACTATTTACCATACTCGGCTGGTTCAGCTGTGTAGCTTGGGGCTGGTCACGAATTTACTGTTTCCCTATTTGTTTGCATGTTGAAATTCTTGAATCGACTGTTTATTAACATACCGGATAAAGAGATTTAAGGGTTTTTGTAGTGCCGTGTCGACGGCGCGTACGTGTTTCACGCGCGCCTCATAGAGATGTCAGCAAAGCAGAGGGGCTTGCCAGAGCCTCTGCCTGCCGGGGTTGCGAGTTGTTCGAAAGAGATACCGCGGCCCCGGAACGTAAAGGGCAATAGAAGGAACATGGGTGGGTTTTAGTCAGTACAAGTCTGACATGCCCCCCCACTCCACCCAGAGCGGGGAAAGTCATTAGATGATTTCCCACAAGAAAAAAAAGGGTTTTTGTAGTTCTAAACATTGAAAGGAGAAAACGAAACCCTGATAGGACCACGCAAATCATCAGGGTCCGGGAACGCGTGAATGTATCGAGTTGAAATTTAAACCATATACTCAAGTTTGTGGTCCCTTGGAGCTGTGAAAATATTAACCCTCTAAGTTTACGCAGTCAAAAGATATGGCCGTTTATGTCGCAAGTTTGTACGGAACCATCGGTAAGCGAGTCCGACTCGCACTTAGCCGTTTTTTACATTTTATTGGTTTTTTATTTGTTATAAATATATTTACAGACTTACTTTATAATTACATGACTGTAGATTATTATTCTAAGATTAAACCTCAATTCAATTTAATATATTGACTACAGACCCCTTAACAGTAGTCAGATTGAAAACCGAGAAGTTGTGACAATCGTTAAATTATTACAAACATAAGCATAAGTGGAGCCATATTTCATCATAATAATTGCAGCTAACCAGCATATAAAACAAACTGCCCTATAATAACAATGCATAAATCAGAATCGATCGATTTCCGTACAAGACAATCGATATCGAGGTCAAGACTTGGTCTTGACCGTATGATTAGAAACAAGCAAAACAGTGAACTTTGGGATCTATGGGAAGACCAGTTGAGTCTAGTTTCCTTTTTTGTCACCGTTCAAGTTATGATGGTCTTTGATGTGTGAAGGTTCACATGTTCATTGTTCTACTGATTATTGTGATGTTGTTAATTATTATAGGTGCTTAAGTAGTTATGGAAGGAGGTCTTTGCCCAGGAGTGGGACAGAGCAGGTTAGAAAACGAAAAGTAGTTGTAAGTAGGACTGTATGAATGTCTTTGGTGGGGTCACCATGGACCGCCAAACTAGGCTTTTCAATCATCATCATCTGCAAAACCACCAGGATTGCGGGTAAAGAGATACCGCGGCCCCGGAACATAAAGGGCTAAAGAAGGAACATGTCTGTTTTAGCCTGTAAAAGTCTGACACTCCCCCCCCCCCCCCCGTCTGCCTAGAGCAAAGGAAGTCACCGGAACAACTATCTGTAGGTCAAACAAATATTTGTTAGGCGCGGGGATCGAACCAATGACACGTAGCGCAGAAGTCAAACGCTTAGCCATTGTGCTAACCATGGCGTCGTAGTTATAAGAGTTAAGAAACTTATACTTAAGCACAAAAAAACATCAAACTTAATTTCACGTTTATGAATATTATCTTAGGGGTTGTTAACATTTAAGTAGAAACTAATCAAAATTAGATCAAAATTGGTGTTTCAATACAAATCAAGAACATCCATTATTCTCGCAATATAGACAATATACCAAGACCATTTAAAATCGCACAAAAACAAAATAGCGAGCGTATTCACTGGTCAATAAAGTACTGTTCAGCTATCCTATTTACTATTCATAAAGTCGGATTGAACTAGTTTACGGTTTACCTTGCAGTTAATCGTGATCAAGGACCCACGCATTTCTACCAAGTTAGTCTAATTTATGTTAAAAATGCATATATTTTATGGTAATTAAGGTTTTGGTTCGTTAGTTGCGTCATAAGATTTGGTTGTATGCCGTTAAAGTGTTGCTTCCGCATTCTGTATCCTAAATTTAATGACAGTTGACCTACGTAATTTTATAATTTGTCTTATGTTTGTAGGTGTATATTTTACTTGCCAAGGTTGGTTTGTGGATGAGTGACAGTTTCTTCCGTGCCTCGAAAAGGACGTTAATCCGTTGAATTCCAGCTGTCATTTGAAGATCTTTAACCTTCGTTACAGATAGACAGTGGCCCGATTTTCTAACAACGAGTCTTATCCAGGCGCACAGTATTACCCAGTACTAACTGGGTTGTAGAAGCCACACAGGCTGTCGCTACATGTTTAATACTGGTATTCAGCTGCATATGACACGACTCAATACCGACCTCAAAATTATTGGAACGAATTTCCTTATCACGCGTTGCGAAAGGACACTTTTAGCTTAAGACCATATTATTGCTATAGTTGTAAGCCGTGCGGCGTGCGCGTGTTTCTCTCTCTCTCATAGAAAGCAAGCCAGTTATTTTCGTCTTTCCATTTCGCATTGAACAGTCGCGACGATTATACATATTTGTTGAGTATATACAGGTTATTTGTACATAATAAATAATAACTTCGTTTCATCCACCCGGATCTTCAGAGTTATCAAGGGACACCTGTCCCTTGACACCTCTCAAGATTTTGATAAAAGGCTAAGCAGATGATGATGATTTTAGCTTGATAGTTCAATGGTCAGAAGCGTAATAGTCTATTGCATAATTTTGTGAAAATAGACTAAAACGCCACTATTCATTATAATAATCATACC
The DNA here is from genome assembly GCA_905475445.1 of Ochropleura plecta. NCBI lineage: Eukaryota > Metazoa > Arthropoda > Insecta > Lepidoptera > Noctuidae > Ochropleura > Ochropleura plecta. The sequence goes on along the minus strand of FR997744.1, from coordinate 3,279,412 downwards.
CTAATCGTCAAATCAAATGCATGCGAATAATGTCGTCTAAATACATAAAAGTACGTTGTTAACAACATGTGTGGCACTGACACATTTTTTATTATTATTTACATTTTTTTTTATTATCAACACGCGACACTTTGTGGTCTTTGTGGTCTGGACATTTATTTGATTAAGATTGATTGTGTTTTTGTATAGAATAGCCGTCTAAGACTGACAATTCGATCTGATAATAACCGATGACTGTATCTAAGAACAAATTCATCATGAAGATTTTTATTTTCAAATCGAAATTAGCTTAATTAAGTATTGCTAGAAAGAATCATTAAAAACATATGGAACTGGAAACGAAAACAAGATGATCCAAGGTATCATTGTTCCTGCCGGAGTTGCGGGTGGTTCGAAAGAGATACCGCGGTCCCGGAACATAGCGGCAATAGAAGGAAAATGGGTGGTGGTTTTAGTCAGTACAACTCTGACAATCCGTCCCGCCCAGGGTGGGGGAAGATATTTGAAGATTTCCCATCCGCAAAAAAAGGTATCATTGTCATCATTTATGAGGATTATGAGGAACTACATTCTCTGTTAGGCTTTAGTCAAAACAATTACCTATATTTTAAAAAAAAACCATTGTGTCCATTTTCTAATCCAGTGTTTGACTGTTGTTATTAAAAGCACGTCACAACATCATCTTTTTCAATTTTGAATAACGTATTGTAACCTTAATCCTTCTTAACATAAAAAACACGGTAACATCAGCAATACTTATGGAAATATATCTCATCAGGCTCCGGATTTGTCTTCAGGAAACGTGCTTCGGTTGTAAAGTCAGACACGCGCCCACCATTAATAACATCGAACTGATAGAGCCGTAACCTATTTTTATGTCCGCAATTTTTAACCCCTTAGTAATTTATGTGAGGAGGGTAACATACTCGAGATAAATAAAGAATTAGCAATTTTGGAACACTTTGAATCTTTGACAACGTTATCACTTTGAGGCTCATGTTTTTGTTTAGTTTATGTAGTTGGCGCATTGCGTATTTACGGGATAATAATCCCGTTCTCATTTACACAATGTAGTTGGTCGTACTGTCCAGTTCTCACTGTGCGATGATTTAAAATTGTGCTGTTTAATTGCATGATTCTCAGGTTTGTAATGCAACCATCACCTGCCTAGCCGGCTTCCAGTCTAACCAAAACCAGTATTTTACATCTAGTGACCTCCATAACCAATTAGTACTGGGTAATAATTACTCCTTAGTAAGACTGCCGCAATGCAACCATTTTTTAAATTAATATCTCTCCCCTAAGAGATTTTGCGCAGTCGGGTAGAAAAGGCGAATGTGTGTTTATTTTATTGTCTAAATGTAACTTTAAGACATGCCATACCAAAACATCAGCCCGAAGACTTAACTAATCATAACTAACTTCAGTAAGTAGTAAATACCAGCTAAAAGGCACAATAAGAGACTCGAACGTTCAATTATCACCGCAATAAATCTAATACAAACCCCAGTTATAACAGCCACGTGTTCATTTATAATTAACTACCTACCAATTGATCTTAATGACCGATTTGAATAAAAACTTTACGGAAGTTTCTGCTAAACGTGCGTCAATTGTTCCGTCATAATAGCAGATGCAGATAGCTTGCAATGTTAGAAGGAATGTTTGCAAGAAACGAACAATAAAGTTGCGTGCAACCTTGAACTTCAGACAAGCTTGCCCAATTCAGTGAAAGGGTTGGATAGAGCTATGCAAAATTGATGAAGTAATTTATTTAATCAAATTATATTGATTAATAATGTTGTTTGAAAATTGATATTTTAGAATTGTAATAACAAGGAAATTGTTATTAAGGTTTTTGTTTTAATTTTTGTGTAGGTATTCTTTTCCTATTCAGGTACTCTTTTCCTGCGCTTTTTGTTTTAATTTTCGCTAGTGTTAGGTAGAGTGTTATTGGGTTTTGTCTTTGTTTATACTTCGGTGTTTGGATTTGTGCCGAGTTGAAGTTAAACTCCTCTACCTAAGCCTACGGGGATTTTATTATGCAAATTATTTCTGTAACAATAAGTAAGAAGTCATAATGAATAATAACTTATTTTTAAAGTAGTTACCTTATTACTGAAGGTTAAACTAAGGTACGTAGGCACAACATGTCATGTCTTAGCGCTTTTTAGGTTATGGGCGCATAGACGCGGCAATTATTCCAAATAAGGCTAAGGCTATCATCAAATACCTATTAAAACATAACTGATCGAACGCAAGTACTTATTAGTTTGCTGATGTTATATCTTTTTAATTGAAAATATTTCTAATTAACGATTCATCATTAGTCACAGGTTATAAAAATCTTTAGTTCAATTGTTCAGCTCAGACCCATGAAGCAATTAATGTAATTAGTTTAAGACATAATTATTTTTTAATTGGATTCGCTTTAGAGGCAATGTAGATGCCGGTGGATATCATTTTACACGAAGACTTGAGAGATCGTTGAGCTTGAGTTATTTTTCCCTAAGGAGCTGAAGACAACGCTTGCTTTGCTTTCATTAAAGTAGGTATTTTTATTAAGACTTTATAATTACGGGACTTTATGTGTTCAAAATGGGTAAGTTTGTAGAATTCATTTAACATAGTATGCGATAGGTCTTTTCTTATTAACATATAGTTCATCATGAGGAAACCAGCATGCCTTTCTTTACGGATGGGAAATCATCAAATAACTTCCCCAACTCTGGGCGGAGCGGGGGGGCGTGTCAGACTTGTACTGACTAAAACCCACCCATGTTCCTTCTATTGCCCTTTATGTTCCGGGGCCGCGGTATCTCTTTCGAACAACCCGCAACCCCGGCAGGCGGTGGCCCTAGCAGGACCCTCTGCTTTGCTCTTGCGCAAACTTTTGTATGGCCTACATATAGTTGTTCCGCGTCTGGATGTTTGTGAGTTTATATGTTTGTAAACGCACCTAAATTTCTAAGGGTGTCAAAAAATTACTACTTGCGATTATGACCAATTTTTACCCTCAAACCAATCATGTGAATAAAATGCAAGCTTATAGTGAATAGAGCATAACTGTTGGTGTTACCAATATTTCCCCATAGTAACATATACCATAGACAAGTCGACGACAGCTATAGACGATTATATTAATTAATAGTTGCATATGACATGTTTTTCCTACTGATTTAGCATACCGTAATAAATGAACTACATGAATAACTCGTTTTTTATGCAAACGGATAATACATAATTGTAATTGCTAAAATCGTGCCGGTAAGTATCGTATAGATCCGGGATTGCGGATTGTTCGAAAGAGATTCCGCGGCCCGGAACATATAGAGCAAAAGAAAGAATATGGGTGGGTTTTAGTCAGTAAATACTTACACTCCTCCCAGAGCGGGGGAAGTTATTTGATGGTTTCCCATCCGCAAAAAAAAGTATCAACTTGTCTTGTTATTCACTTTTAATCTTTGTCTTCGAAACGTAAATTCGTCATTAGTAGTTTTTATTATTCACTGAACCCGAAAATTTCTCTCAAGTCCTAAGGAGTTAAAACCGGGTTTAAGTCGGGCACCGTCTGCTCAGCAGTTTACTGAACTAGGCCTGTTTGGCGCAGCCGTGTTTTTTTGTTAAGGTTTAAGTTTTTTTTTGTAGTGGACCTTTGTGGCATTTGCTAAATAAATACCTATCCAATTTTCTCTTTATAATTAATTTATTAATTTTATATTTTTCAATTTCAACCAACATTTTCTTTTCTGAGTAAGCGTACTTCAGCTAGTCCTTAGCGTGTCACGCATGAGTAACTATATTTATTATTACAGTCCAGCGACAGATGCTCAATTGCTCATAACTTTGATGTCAGATGTCAATTATTTATAACGAAGGAAAACTTTACTGCGACATCTGGGAAATAGTCAAACACGCGGCAAACGTTTTTCTCTCTTTGTAGATAATAATTAGCTTACCTTTTACGCTAGAAAATATGCCTTTGTATATACACAAATCCAGACAACGTGGCTGCTAATGAGACATGAATTATTAATAGGTAAGTACTTACTATTTTCTCCTTCATTGGATTTTTCATCTCATTTACGGATATAATGTATAATCCCAATCACAAATATATGTATAATAAATGAAAAATATTACGATTTAAAAGAGTGTCCATGGAGTTTCTTGCCCTTTCTTCTCTATAGAGACCTACACTTTTGAATGGGCAACTACAGTGCTTTCACAAGTTATTATGTCTTGTGACTGGGACTGTAGCAGCATCTTTTATTCGTTTTTATGACATTCAAAAGTGCCTGTAATGGTCTAATTGAAGTTGCGGGTTGTTCTAAAGAGATACCGCGGCCCCGGAACGTAAAGGGCAATAGAAGGAACATGGGTGGGTATTAGTCAGTACAAGTCTGACACTCCCCCCCGCTCCGCCCAGAGCCGGGGAAGTTATTTGATGATTTCCCATCCCAAAAAAATGGTCTAATTCAAATAAAAGCTGAGTATGAGTTATACATTTTTTTACACTAAAAACAAAATGGGTACGCCGGTATCCGCGTGTTCAAGCTACCACTGGCTGATTAGACTATAGGTATAGACAGAAACCTCTTCACAATGCAGGCTGTATCGAAGAGTACTGTCTTGATCCTTTTTATTTTTAAAAGTTATGTAAAACAGTCATAAAAGGACTTAGTTACCAAGTTCCTGCTTCATTCTCACATAACACCGTCCTTTCTAATCGCATTGTTACGGATATTGACCCGCCACTGGACTGGCCGGTTTGCAAGTACGCCTTTTACTACTGTATGTTCTTTTTTTAAACAAAGGCTTTTGTTGGTATCCTTAGTGCTTGAAGACTCATAGATCTTTTTGTAAAAATACCTAAAGGAACGGTGTGGTAGGTAATATGACGTAGACAAAACACACTAGTTGCAAAATCAAAAGAACCGGCCAGGTCCAAAGATATTAAAAATACATGGAAATGGACACTCAACCGTAAAATTAATTTTGTTCTTTATAGTGTTTGAATGAAAAACAAAGTTACAGCTGCAGTTTTATGAAATAGTTCCATACCTCAAAAACTAAATAGCAATACTTTTCAGAAAACTTCTACTCTTACTTTCGAAATTGGGGGTTACGACTTAGAAGCAATATATTTCAACAACCATAGAAGAATATAAGAAACCTGGCTATAGCACTCAGTTGCATCAGTATGTATGGGACCACCAGTTTTTATTTATTTTATATAATATCGCATCATATTTGTGAACTGGTTCATTGAAAGCACTACTCCTCTCCAAATTTCCAACATGGTGCCAATAGTATTGGGGTAAAATGGCTGTGACATACCGACAGACAAACGGTCAGTCAGGTCGAATGTTTAAGGGTTCCATTTTGCCTGTGGACGGTGAGCAATGGGTAGCTCACCGTCCGTCCGTCTATTGACGACAGGCCGTGTCGACCGTGCGTTAGTTTTCCACGCGTGCCTCAAGGAGATGTCAGCAAAGCAGAGGGGCCTGCCAGGGCCACCGCCTGCCGGGGTTGCTGGCTGTTCGAAAGAGATACCGCGGCCCCGAAATATAAAGGGCAGTAGAAGGAACATGGGTGGGTTTTAGTCAGTACAAGTCTGACACTAAAAAGCGGGGGAAGTTATTTGATCCCTTCCGCAAAAAAAGGGTTCTGTTTTAGTCAATGGGAACCCTAAAAATAGTACCAACTACTATTTGTTTTAATAAAACATTAGAATAATAGAGATAAAGAGAAGAACTAATACAACTAAAATAATAGTCTGATTATCTTGTACGAAACTTCGTATAAGATAAACTAGAACGTAATCAGATTGTGAAGGTGTCGCGAAACATTATCCAGAGATCGGAAACATCGACCGATCGTGTTGCTACTGTAATTACATTGCGCTAAGTAATTAATTAAACATCAGTGGCTAGCCTAGTGGCGCTCGTCGGACTGCTAAATCATAGGCAACGAGTTCGAACCCATGGCACGCACCTCTGATTTTTCAGATTCATTAGCGTTTTTTTATAATTGTCACTTGCTATGGTGAGGGACACATCGTGAGGAAAACAGGATGCCTGAGAGTTATTCCTCGATGGCATCTTAGCCAAGTCAGAGGCCTTGGGGGCATAGATACACTGACACCAGGTTAGGCACTAACCACACAAGAAAGTACCTACAATTAATAAACAAATAGGTACACATTAGAACATATTGCATTACAGTAAAATTCGTTTATAATGACATCGAAGGGAAATAAGAAACACGTTATACTAAGCAGACGTCTAACAAAGCATTTTGTAGAAAATAAACTATCTCCTGTTTTTGTTAGTATTTATTTTAATAGAGAGAAACAAAATAGGGATAATCACAATATAACATTTATGCATGAACTTCAGCTATCAATTACCCTAAGAACAAAAACAAGCCAAGCACACTCCGAACGTCGATGAGTATCACGTGACTCTCCCGAACACTACCAAAGGTGTTACGAATCATTTCGGTTACTATAATCGAAAACAATTATTTATAAAAGGGGAATTATAAAACGAGCGATTAAAAAAAAGCTTTGCGACTGATGATGACATACTGTATTAATAACTTGAGCGGTATGAATTTGAGTAAGCGAAAAATTTACTAAACCAACGACGAATATTGATTAATAATAAAATCCAGAACGAGCTTACAAAAAGTGGATTGTGAAAACCAAACTTCGCTGTATAATTAATTCATTATAAACGGTTGGTCATATAGGCGGAATCATAATAAACAGATTCTACTGTATATTGTTAGAATCTACTGAACCTGAACAAAGCGCTATGTTACATATATATACATTTTATGTTATTGTGTGAATCCCTCATCATTATAATTTAGAACTCTTCAAAGTTGGAATGAATCGGTTTCTTCTAAGCAGATGTGTTCCACCCTAGGCCCCATCATCGCTTCACATGAGACGACGCAAGCCAATTTAGTATTTAAAAAAATCGGGGACAAAACGGGCTAATGGCATAGACAAACTGATATACCGGCAGCGAAATGAATGACAGAAAAGTTAAAAAAAAAAAAATTATGATGCATTGCGTGTATGCATATTTCGACGATTTTGTGTTGTAAATAAACCCTGAACACATTCATTGTTAAATCTAACCACAAAAAATATATCGATCTTTTAATAACTCTACGTGGGTGCTGAATTAACTGGCATTTTCCATTCGTGTAATTCAATGTCTTTCTTATGCATATTTGCATAAAATAACAATGCATTTTGTAATTAAACATAGTCATTTTAAACGTCATTATCTGCCTAGCCGTTTTTCCAACTATGTTGATATCGGTTTCCCGAATTTACTGAATGCATATTATCAATATTTACATGGAGCAACTGCCTATATGACTGGGTTGTGGACCCAGTTAGGACTGGGTAAAACGATACCCGTTGATAAGACTGGTTATCAGATTTTCGGGCCAGTGAATTTAACTATTTAAAAATATATGATTGACAGCCGGGACCAACGAGCTTTCCGAGGCAAGGAGGTAACTTGAAATGGTAGCCACCCATCGCCATAACACCACTTTAAAACGTGCGTACATTTATTTATATTATTATTTCTGAGTTGTCGTGAAATTTCTTCCTGATTCTTTTACTACTACTTGTATTTTTCTTCATTTAGGTATTTATGGAAAATATTTTTTTTTTTACTTTTATATAGGTATAGCTACAGGTCAAAAATGACGCGAGCCGAGCTTGCGCGTACGCAAGCAGTTACTTCCGCGCGAAAAATCAGAATATGCGTCAAAATGATTGCCTGTGTCATTCCAAAGTAGAAATGATTGGTTTTTTAACGATCGACAGCATCATCGCCTTTTAACTTCCTATCAGAATATTGCACAAAAACAATAATTGCCTACCGATTATTCAATTTACGACGATGATGTAACAAATGCAAAAAAAGGCAGTTATAACTATTTACTAGGACAAAAAATAACAACTCACCAAAATGTGAAAAACACTTCGAAAATACACCTCAATTTTTTAAATTTACAACACTACGAGATCCCGCCAAAATATTGCGCGCGGAATTCGAAAAAAAAATTCAAACACGTTCGCTTCGACTTTTGTATATCGAACTCGACAGCTTGATTTTTAAAATGTAATTTTTTTTAGATGTTCCTATACAACCTCTATGTTGTACAAATAGGTTGTAGCGGTAACATTGGCGCGTGCGCCGTGGTTTGGTGCGCGTCGACTACTAACAAGCCTGGTTTCCTTACGAACCTTGAAAGCTACTGAAAGCCCCGCCCGCCTTTGCATTCTTGGTAACAATTAAATTAGATCGATGTTTTAGTAATATAGTTCTTCGTGACGCTTTGTTCGAATTAGATGAAAAAATAGGGTCTTCAATCAGTAGTCGGCCATTACGAATCGATGTCAGATATTGCAAGGTTGTAAAAAAGGGGAAAATCTTAGTTTTCGCAGAAGTATGCTTAATATTTATATTATCGTGGAAACATCAAAGGTACGGCTAATGCATTTTAAGGTACTTAGTCTTACAAGACAATAGAGAGTCATTAATAAGTTTTATGGCAACACCGCTACCGGAAACCTTCGTGTATCTACACTCTGAATTAATTTATCTAGATCATAGACAAAGAAACACGATATAGGTAGTATGTATTTTGTGCGCCTATTGCAATATTAAAACAGAATAAATAACTTCCTGTATTATTGATAACGCATATCGATGCATTTAATAGTTCCTAGACTGTACTTAATAATTTAATTGGTAAAACTCTCGCCTGACTTTGTTTGATTCATCTTTGCCTGCTAAACGAAGGTATCTTTAATATCACGCCTGGAATATCCTAAGGGTTGGGCAGAAGTTTATCCTAATAGTACACTCACTTTCCGATAGATGTTTAAAAGTCCCATGTAGCCTTTGCCGGTTAATGAAGTTCAGGCACAAATCCTGATGAAAAACCCCAATAACATTTTGCCCGACCCGGAAATTAAACCCCCGACTCCATGCTAAGCAGTCGCACTAGCAACCATTAGACCGAAAAGGCAGTCTACTAGCTATATATATATATATTTATAGAAGTATATAACAACACATACTTACAAGGTGATGAATATAGATTTTTTGTGATCGATTGTTTTCACTATTTTCCTTGACCTATTTACCGAGTTTGAAATCAGAAGGGCCGAAAATTAACAATTTCCCGGCGATTTTCACATTTCCTAAGTCATTTATAATGTTTCTATTGTGAATGCATTAATTTTGAATCGATTAATAAAATTGAACAATGAAGCATCATTTTCATTCTTGGAACACAAAAAAGCGTTTTGAATAGAGAACACGGAAAAGAATATTCAATGATTTTTTTCTTTGTTCTCTTTTCAAAACCTAAGTCGCTCAGGTAATGGATGAACTGCAAGTCATATCAAGGAGGTATCATATTACTAAGTACTTTAACTAGGTTACGGAGGTCAGATATTCAGTCGCTCCATGTAAAATTCAGCTTTATGCTCGGACTTTAGCTCAGACTTTATGCTGCCCCTATATAGTTGTGAAAAGGCTAGGCAGATGATGAACTGTGTGATATTACATGACATTTTTTTCAAAACGGCATCGCAAATGTTCATTGATAAGCTAACAAGGCCCATCTGCCAACGTCATTAGACCCTTAATAGATCCTTATATCGAAAATGCATAAATATTGTTTTCCATTTTTGTTGTAATTCTATTCCAAACTTGAATGTATAGTGATAACACTAAAAACATTGCAAAAAGTTTCTGAGCCAAAAAACTTAATCGGATATTTACCGACGACGGTGCTGGCTCAATCGTGACACGTACATCCACGGAAAGTATACAATATTAAACAGAATCCTCACGATATAATTACCAGGAAAAGACCTAGGATCCGTAAAATGAAAAAGTAAATGTATGAAGGTAACTATCATGACAGCTTTCAAATAGAAAAAAGATACGAAAAACGTACTAAATTGAAAAAAATATATAATCAAAGACATATTTGAGATGGAAAAAACTAAAGGTGCATTACTTTTTACGGGCCACAAAAACGTAGGTATCATAATAAAATAAACGTTTATAATACTGGCTGCTACTGTCCCACTTCAACTTACCGCAAAGTCATATTTTTTTTTTAAATTATCAAATGATATCATTGAGGAAAATTGAACAACAACAAAAAAGGTTTCATTTTTTTCCCACTATAAACGCATTTGAATAAGTATACACTCGCTTAAATTCTTTTTTTGAAAACTAGGAAACTGCAGCTAGTAGCATAAAGCTATAAAATATACGTAGAGATAAATAATGGTTGGACTGATGCATATCTAAAGAATAATTGAATGTACTATGTATGTTTACCTATTCATTTGACTTTGTTGTATACAAATAAATGCATAGTGGACACATCGATATAATATATACGTCCGTTTGTACGGTATAGTAGTAGAAATAAAAGTTCGTTATGAATGTCAAAAAGTTTTTATTTAGATGACAGCAGCTGTCATCAAATACAACCTTTTAATATAGGTTGATTATACCCTAAATATTTAACATCGAGCAATTCAAAAACTGTACTTCAGATAACGGCGCTTCAGTACACACCAGTACACTCCTGCACCCTGCTGAGAGCATTACTTAACCTGGACCGGTTAAACCCTATGTTTTCCGAAGTCTTCACTCAAGATCACCTTAATGACTATTAATTTAATAGGGATTATAATCGGCCTGCATGCACTTATGAAATACTAGCTTTTCGGCTTTGCTGTCGTGGTGGTCAAAAGTTCCCGCTCGTAGATTTATTATCGGGATAAAAGTATCCTATGGTTAACTTAACCTAACTGAGGTATACCTGTCGAATCCTATCCGCCGATTTGATGATTGAAACCGTAAGTCTGTGTCAGATTAACTCTGTGTTATTTACTTTTTAGGGTTCCATAGCCAAATAGGGAAATAACGTAACCCTTCTAGATTCGTCCTGTCAATATGTCTGTCAGTATCTAATTTTAATTTTATTCCGAGACTGTTGACACCCATAGGTGAAATGTGGAGAGCAGGTGTCTTTTTGAAACCGCTATAAAAAAGTGATGGGTAACTGTGCTGGACGTTCATCGACAGCTCTTCGAAATAATGTCGAAGGTTTAACAGATGATGTGTGAAAAAGATTTGTTTTTTAGTTTTTGAGATATGGAACTTTTACGTGCTACAAGAAATATGTTTTGCTCTTTTTTGTCTTGCAATGGGAAATCATCAAATAACTTCCCCCTTGGGTATTGTCAGACATGTATTGACTAATAATAATAATTCCTTCTTTTCAACCATCTTCTTAATGTTCCGGGGCCGCGGTATCTCTTTCGAACAACCCGCAACCCGGCCGGCGGTGGCCCTGGCAGGCACATCTGCTTTGCTGACATTTTTCCAACAATCCGTAACCCCGGAATATGTTGTGCTCTTGAGTGTGACATGAATAGTGTTCGGTCCGAATTAAGTTGGGTGTGAACTATGCAATTAGGCTTAAGTCTAGGTAATCCACTTAGACGTAGCTACCTTGATTTTTCTGGTAACAGGTTTTATCAGCAATAGCCTAATCAAAATCACACACATGATCATTTAAAATTAAATTGCCTGAACAACGCCGGGGCGTGTCACAGTTAATAAAACAATCAATAAATAATAAATATATATAAAAAACTTGTACACCTGACAACAATTAAAGTTCTGCAATACTTGCATACATAATGTGCATTGAGAATAATTTATACATCTTATTACGTCATATCTTCTACGTGATGTGATATTTCATTATAAAGTTTTTGCATAAATGGATACTGGATTCATTAGATAAGTAATATGTTTCTAATCTTAGCAAAATTAAAGGAACTACTTTTTAAATTCGTTCGTTTTGAAAAGGGTATGAAACTTTACTTGGGGTTATTTATTTAATAACGAGTACTCACAATATCGAGCGCTTACGAAATGGCAAGTCGAGATTATTAAGATGGCGGGTCATCCTTTAATAGCGAAAGCCCAAGATAGGGAACTACGGAAATCCTTGGAGGAAAATGTCTCGGGTGAACCCGAGACATTTTCTAGAGCCTAAATAAATTAATGAAACTAAATTAATGTATAAAAGCATAAAGTATATTTGGTAAAAGCAAAACTAGGTAGAGTTCGTATTTCATTTATGTAAAGTTCTAGTTTAAAAATCTGAACCTATGTAATACTTCCATGAAATATAAAGCTTTTTTATTTATTTACTCACAATACGATTCAATAGTGAGGAAACCGGTATGTCACGGAATCAAAGTCGGTAGGATGTGGAATCAAAATCGGTATGACGTGGAATCAAAACAGGCATGACGTGGAATCAAAACCGGTATGACGTGGGATCAAAATCGGTATGACGTGGAATCAAAATCAGTATGACGTGGGATCAAAATCGGTATGACGTGGAATCAAAATCAGTATGACGTGGGATCAAAATCGGTATGACGTGGAATTAAAATCGGTATGTCGTGAATTCGATATTTCGAAGATATGTGTCATCCATCAATCTGTTGTACACCCTACACTCCCTCTCCTTCTTGTCTAGGTCCCAAGCAAAGCAAGGAAGCCGCTTTTTTGCGCATGATTGCATGGAAGCCATCCGTGTGAGCTGCAGCAAACATTCCCGACGGACTGCAACGCCGCACTATAATCCCGACCTGTCCAAACCTAATCTGTCGAATAGCTCTTCTCACACTGAATGAAATTGAACATATTCCATCAGCAAATGATAAACGTCATCAATTACTCTACAAATAGGGGATGATGTCTTTCCCAACAAAAAGGAAATTTGTTCGATGAAATATGTTTGGTCCTAATTCTGTGTGCTATAATAATCAGAAAACAAAAGCCTTATCAGCTTTACCAAACTCTCACACTCGCTATTTAATCCTGATCTTACTTGGTAAAAGCAGAAAAAAGGTGCAATCTTTACTAATATTATAAAAGCGAAAGTGAGTTTGTTTGTTTGTAACGTCTTCACGCCTTAATGGCTAAACTGATTTTGATGAATTTTGGTACAGAGATAGTTGGGACTCTGGAAACGGGCATAGGCAATTTTTAAAGTGGGGAATGAGGGAGAAAGAAGGAAGAAAACGGAAAACTTAGTTTTACTATTACAATCAATAAGGCGCAAGGGCAAAAACTAAAGGTAGCAGGTACCTGCAAATCAGGAAATGGGAAGTGTGTTACCCCGAATTTAACGCGAGCGAAGCCGCGGGCAAAAGCTAGTAGTTTATAAGATCATTGCCTTCATTCAAGAGCAATGTTCGACTAAGTGTATCCAGCATGGACCATTGTGTAAAAGCATCGTTAGCCACGTTAGCCCACGTTTCTTCATTCACAGTTGATGATGATAAAAAGTGACGTATTATGTCCTGCTTATCTCGTCGGCGAGCTATCAAAGTTTAATGAAAAAGAAGAATCATTATACTTTATGCCATCGCTTTTATATTTATACTAGCTATGCTCAGCGGTTTTACTCGCTGCTCAGTTCTTAAGTGTTATGTTTTTTTTTTTTTATTAATAAAAACTTTGCCCCACACTAGGAATTTCTCCTGTATCGTGGGTGCGTTTACAAACATATAAACTCACATACACAAACAGCCAGACCCGAAACAACTATCTGTAGACCATACAAATATTTGTTCCGTGCGGGAATCGAACCCGCGACACGCAGCGCAACAGTCGATCGCTCAGCCACTGCGCCAACCGTGTCGTCAAAGAGAACTCTATCACTATCTATTGCTAAACTGCATTGAAATCCGTAGAGTAGGTACTTTAAAAGATCTAACTAAGCGAACAGTCATTAATTTTACTATCTAAAAACATCCATGTTTCTTCTTTTGCCTCTGTGATCTGAAAGGGCAATAAAAGACAATAAAAGTGACGCTCTGGGCGGAGCGGGGGAAGTTACTTGATAATTTTCCATCCGCAAAAATAAAATGTATACTGCGCCGCGGTATCTCTTTCAAACAACTCCCAACGGCACTGGCAGGACCCTCTGCTTTGCTGACATCTCTATGAGGCGAGCGTGGAACATGGACGCGCCAAAGACACGGCCAATACAATCATCATCTGCCTAGCCTTTTCCCAACTATGTTGGGGTCGGCTTCCAGTCTAACCGGATGCAGCTGAATATCAGTATTTTACATGGAGCGACTGCCAATACAATACACTGCGAAATTAATTTGAATTAATTTAATAAACGGTTACAAAAATGTAAAAAAGAAAACGTCGTTTATAATTCAAATAAGTTTATAGGCTTGGTTTTTGAACCAGCGGTCTTGTCCAGTAAATGGTATTGCAGGGATTATTGGTCAGTACCAATATTCGATGTATTACCATTTACTGGACGCGTACCGCTAGGCAAGGACTGCTATATATATGCTTTTGACCAGTGGTGGGACAGTACAGGCACAACCAAAAAAAATACACAGCAAACACTTTTAATGAAAATAAACATAAAAAACTGTAATGACGTACGAACCCGTGCCGATTGTTTGGAAATGTGTCAACCGGTTATACGGACTGACTATAATTACTTATGCGCCATTGGGAAACCCAAGGTCGCTGTCTTGGACATAGGAACTGTGTACACACGGTGACACATCAAACTATATGTTTCCAGTTTTACAGGGCTTCGCTTTGTACACAATGCCTGTATAATGAGAGATCAGCATAATCTCGTTTTGTTTAATTAGATTGATCGCCATGTGTATACATAGCAAAAGAGAGAAGTATCCAGGATCGTCAGATACAATTTACACTTTCTTTAAAAAACCAGCCAAGAGCGAGTCAGACTCGGCACCGAGGGTTCCGTACAAACTTGCGACATAAACGGCCATATCTTTTGACTGCGTAGACTTAATGGAGCAGCTCTAAGGAACCACAGATATGAGTATATGGTTTTAATTTCAATTCGATACCTCCACGCGTTCTCAAGATAAAAGGCCTTGACAGACAGACGGACGGACTGACAACAAAGTGATCCAATAAGGGTTTCGTTTTTTCCTTTTCAGGTACGGAATCCTAAAAACATTAGTATTTTTTTTTAATAAATTTATATTGTTTTGATGGAAAACAAACAGTTCGTTGAAATAATTTGAGATGAAGACGTTCATCAGTTTCTAAGAAAAAAACCACTATAATTGACGAGATATCATTATTTTACTGACACATTTATCTATTTTACTGACAGTAGGTACATATTAAAATCACCTCATTATATAACTTAAAACAGTGTTAGTTGTATAAAAGACCCGTCTTTACTTCATTCTACAATTTACTTTTACGTGGGTATTATAAAACTCTCGTGCCACAGTTTTAGTTGCATCTGTCCACTAAAACAGTTTGACGAAATGTTATAAGATTTTATATGTATATTTGGTTAAGTCTGAGAATCGGTCGTAATCTATTTTTCATACTTCAGCAGCAGGTGAAACCGCTGGGCTCAGCTAGTAATATATAAAAATAAATCACTGACTTACTCAGAAACTACAAGTGTAAGGAATTTTATATTTTGCATGAGGGATTCCCAGAGAACCAAGGTGGGCAAGTTTGTATGGGAGAATGTGATTCCTCTGCCGATTGACTTGAAATATTACATAGGCATTCCCGCTACGACACTAAGGAGCTGAGCAGCGTAGGGCACAGCTAGTAAGATATATAAGCTATCATAATGTCATCCTCACTGTGACAGATTGCGTATTAATTGACGTGTGTGGATAGTAAATCGGGGTGAGTTGAAACGCAGGGGTGTATCGTGAACAAACTTTGAAAGGGATAATGCCTGTGACCCTAGAGAGGTTCGACAGAGGTGTCCCTAAAACATAAAAACAACAACATAACATAGTACATCCACATTAAGGCAGGTTTAAATCCCACCTGGCACAAATCAAGACTTGGCTTGTACTGGGAAATTCCTGATGGAAAAATCCCAATACCAATATGCCCCAACCAGGACTGCATGCTCGCGCTTGCGACCACTCGACCAACGACGCAACTCTTTAAGCCAAACTTCACATTCGTTTAATTTCCTTATAATAATAATTTATTCATTTTATTGTGCTTTTAATTAAATGCCAAGAGTTACCGCAAAAATCCCAGAACTAATTATTTACCGACAATTTGGAATTATTCTGTCGAATGTTGTCTGGACGGAATAATACAAAATTGTCGAGTTAATCGGAGCGCCACCTACATAGGCTTTATTTGTGACATAGGGAAACCCAGTGGCTTCACCTCGGCTGTCAGTATCAATCATCAAGATACCGACAAACTAACATTCTCAGAATCATTGCGGTGCTTGACACAATTCCGGAATTGACAACGCCTTATGGCACAACGAAATCTGTGGAGAATTATTTTTGCAAAAAAATATTTAAAATATTGTTCTTATTATTTTAACGTTATATGTAATACAAAATATACCGATTAAATGTGAGTCGAACTCGCGTACTAAGGGTTCCGTAGGTACAAACTTGCAACGTAAACGGCCATATCTTTTGAATGCGTAGACTCAGAGAGTTGATTTTTTTCACAGTTTTAAGAGACTACAGATTTGAGTATTTGGTTTAAATTTCAACTTGATCCCTCTATCGTTTTTTGAGATAAAGGGCATTATCAGAGAGACAGACAGACAACAAAATGATCCTATTAGGGTTTAGTTTTATTTTTAGGTACGATACCCTAAAAATAAATGTGTTTTACGAAAACATAGCAATTAATAGTAGTATTTGGTGATGTAGCTAAAGTTTTTCAGAATAGTAAAAAATCCACGTGTGTGAAGTGGATTATCTCGGTGGACAATCTGTGGTCTAGTTTGTTTGTGTTTATTTTGGGGATAATTATCGTATAATTCGTGTCAATTATTGTTTTTACTCAACCATAATAATAAGTCAGTTCCGGTTAAAAACTTCACAGACCATGGTACCTGCTAATTATTTATAGTTTTTTTTTTATGAAAACACCGTGGATTTTTTGCTCATGGTATTTTTTATTCGTAACAACAGACAATTTATATTTAACACATTAACACCATTAAACAAATTTATAATATTTCATTCCATTTATGTGTAACTAGCTGCGCCTGCGGCTTCACCCGCGTAATATCGAAAAAAAGTATCCTATGTGTTTTTCCAGACCATAATTTACCTGTGGTTGTGGTTGATGTTGTCTTGAAAAGATCGCTTTTAGCGATAAGCTAATGTGTCACCGCCCATTGTGTCACCTTATTTATAAGTTGTTTAATGTTATTCTTGTTATTTGTATGGTGTACATAATAAAGAATATTCTATCTATCTATCTGTGTGCCAAATTTCATCAAGATCCGTTCGGTCGTTTTGACGTGAAAAAGTAACAAACATCCATATATCCTCACAAACATTCGCATTTATAATACTATATAGTAGGATAAAATATTATAAATCATCATTATCTGCCTAGCCTTTTCACAAGTTTGTTTTGGACGGCTTCAATTCTAACCGGATGCAGCTGAATACCAGTATTTTACATGGAGCGACTGCCTATCCGACTTCCTCGACCCAGTTAGTACTGGGTAATACGATACTACTTGGTAAGACTGGTTGTCAGAAAACAGACTACCTGTAACGACTGTAATTTATGTGTATTAATTACGCCGCCGTCATTAATAACGTTTTTATGAAAAAAGAAACATAAGTGATTATTTTCAAGATATATACATTGTTTACAAGAAATAATTAGCCTAATTACCCTTTTAATAAATTAATATCTTGGGACAACTCACATACGGCTATCTGATCCCAAGCTAAGCAGAGCTTGTGTTATGGTAACCAGACAACTGATATACATACTTATATAATTTGTAAATACATACATATTATAGATAAATCACACCCAGACACAGAACAAACAATCATGCTCATCACACAAAGTTTGTCCTGGGTGGGAATCGAACCCACGACCTCCGGCTCAGCAGTCAGGGCCACTAACCACTAGACCAACAGGCCCGTAATCCCAGTGTAGGACAAATAAATCTCTACTCTTGTCGCGGTTTTAGGTCCAGGCGGAGACATATCCGATAAATAGGACAGTATTCATCGAAGAAATAGCTCTAAATATGTATGTAGAAATTAAAAAAAAAGTTTTTATGACTACTCTACGCATCCCCCTATTCCGGTGCCTATAAGTTCCATACCCTTTAAAGAAACAATGAAATAACTGATATAATAAGTTATTAATTGTCCGATTAAGAATGTAATGTATAACAATTATTTACAATACAATTACATATAAGGAACTAGACCTTTTTACTAAACCAACGGATACAGGAAATATAGAACTTATCATTGTTAGTTCCGATTGTAATCAGAATCACAATAATACAGCTGTTTGTCTTTCTGTATGTTTTAGATTCGGAACTGTAGAACCAATTTTGCTGAAAGACAGATAAATGTATGTGCGATTATTGATTGCGGATGGGAAATCATCAAATAACTTTCCCCGCTCTGGGTGGAGCTGGGAGGAGTGTCAGACTTATACTGACTAAAACCCACCCATGTTCCTTCTATTGCTCTTAATGTTCCGGGGCCGCGGTATCTCTTTCGAACAACCCGTAACCCCGGCAGGCAGTGGCCCTGGCAGGCCCCTCTGCTTTGCTGACATCTCTTTGAGGCACGCGTGAAATACTAACGTGCCGTGGACACGAACCCACCATTGTTCCTTCTTTTGCCCTTATGTTCCGGGGCCGCGGTATCTCTTTCGAACAACCCAAAACCCCGGAACAACTCGCAACCCCGGAACGACCCGCAGCCCCGGAACAATCAACAACCCCGGAACAAACCGCAACTCTGGACAGTCAGGGGCTTAAGGTACTAAGAAATATTATATAATACCTACTAGCTATGCCCAGCGCTTTCACCTGCTGCTCAGGTCCCTTTCTGAAGAGTGCCACCTTAGAAAAATAGATTAAGACTGATCCTCCGAATATACATAAAACAATTTCATAAAAATCAGTACAAAAGTTTCGGAAGAGTATGACAACTAAAACTGTGACACAAGAATTTTTATCCTTACATACTAATATTATAAAAGCGAAAGTGAGTTTGTTTATCTGTTTGTTTGTTACGTCTTCACGCCTAAATGGCTAAACCGATTTTGATGAATTTTGGTACAGAGATAGTTGGGACCCTGGAGACGGACATAGACTGTATTTTCTAAGTGAGAAATGAGGGAAGGAAAGGGAAAACTTAGCTTTGCTTTTTCAATAAAAAAACGGCGCAGGTAGCAGGTACTTGCAAATCAGGAAAAGGGAACTGTGTTACCCCGAAATTACCGCGAGCGAAGTCGCGGACGGAAGTTAGTTTTATATATTAGAAGAAATGGTTAGATTATAATCGGAATTAGAATTAAATAGAGGCCACTGACTAATCAAAGTTCTGGGTAAGATCATGAATCAGTCGAGGTCGGCCACTTAACGAGAGTTTATTGCTTAAAACTATTTTAGATAATTTAGCAGGTTTACAACTTCCACTAGCGCTGTATTTATGGTAATCGATAGTGTTTAAAGTATGACTGACATAACTTCAAGCTTGTATACCGCATAGGGTAAGGCAGACGTGAACTGTAGGGAATTAGTGATTATTCTTCAAAGAAGCATAAAACACTTTAAGACTATATTTTAGTCATATAATGTCATACACTTATTCCAAGGCTATTCTATTTGGTCACCGCCTGCCTGGGTTGCGGGTTATTCGAAAGAGATACCGCGGATTTGGAACATAAAGGGCAGTTGAAGGAACATGGGTGGGTTTTAAACCGTACAAGTCTGACACTCCCCCCGCTCCGCCCAGAGCGGGGTGTTATTAAACGATTTCCTATCCGCAAAAAAAAACTATTCTATAGAAAGAATGATAAGAAGGAGAAAGAGAGAGTGGATGATGCCGTGACGCCTGACAGGAGAGAATGGATGAAGAAAATGTGCTGCGCCGACCCCAAATATGATGGGACAAGGCCAGGAAAACGATGTGACTATTGTGACTGTCGTATTACCCCGTAATACCCAGTATAAACTGTGCTACAATTAGTACTGGTTAATACGGTACCGCTTGGTAAGACTTGTTGTCAGACGTTAATCGAAGGTTAACCTTAATTATTTCATTGATTTGGAAAGACACCAAAAGTAAGAAAAACATTGCCCTGATGTCCAAATCAGTCTTGCAGATAGGTACACTTAACCGGTTTTAAGAGGTAAACCACGGAAAATAACGATGTTATGTTATTTTTTTTGTTTTGAAAAAAAAAACTGGTTTGGGTAAACATTAATCTTGATAACTGCGGATATATACCTAAAATGTCTTCTCATGGGTTAGTCACTCGGGAAAAATTGCAAGCGCAGTTGGTAAACAGACATTACTGACTCCATTTTTTGGATGGGAAATCATTAAATAACTTCTACGCGGAGAAGTTATTTAATGATACATATTGATTGCTGGGACTTTATGTCTATATCCATATCTATGTTTACAAATAAATATGTATTGAACAAAATGACTGTCTCGTTGTTCGCAAGCACAACTGCTTAGCCTGAGGTTTTTTACATACAGACAGACGAAGTAAAAAGTGATCCTATAAGGGATCCGTTTTTTGTTAAGATACGGAACCCTAGAACTGATAGTCTATTAACTTCTTCCATTACTATAACCCACCCTCCATCAATACGGTCTATAGTCACCAATAATGACGTTTCCATGTCGCGTGAGCTCATAAGCCTCTTAATTTGCGACCATCGTTAAAAGCCTTCCGACGATGCTTCATTATTTTTCCACTTCGTTAAATTCGTCATCCATTCCATTCAGTTTATTTTTATTTTCTTTGATATTATTGTGCCTGTATTGGAGAGGATGAAATAATAAAAATGTGTTGCACCTGTTGTGCCTGTGCCAATACTGTTTTTTTTAAACTTATATTTCTTAATTAGTATGTAGGTATGTAATTAGTGCTTACTCTTTACATTGTTTTAAGTATTTATTTATACAGTATGTACTCACGTAGAAAGGAACATAATAATTGAAAAAGGTTCTTTGTATATTTGAACCTGCTTAAAAAAAATGAGGAGCTTTTCAATGCAACAGTTTTTTTTAACTGATTTTTTTTGTATTTGTATAGCAATTTCTATCTATCTATCGATTCGATTTTCAAAATTATTTTTTAAATCGTTAGTCCTTTGGGTGTAAACACTCCCGAAGAAGTCCCATATCAGTCTACTCTATACCGAATGTAGGCCCGTGCCCGGACCGTTTCTGCTCTCCTTAATGACTAAAAATAAAAGGCGGGGAATAGAAGACACTAAAGTCACAGCATTAGTGTTGATCGATTACACAACTGCTTTCAATACCGTCAGTCACGATGTCCTTTTATCCATCCTCTCCTATCGAATGGTCTCTCACGAGGTTCTGGATTGGGTTCCTTCCTATCGTCGGGGACGTTAGTAGTCAGTTCATGTTAGTGACTCTTCTTCCAGATGGTCTGATCATGAAATTGGCGTCCCTCAAGGTGGTAATTTATCCCCACTTTTGTTCTCTATTTTTATAGATCTCATAACTATCGATGTGCGTTTCCTCTTTACGTTGACGAGTTACAGCTGTACTGTCAGGCGGGTGTTGACAGCTTATCCGGTGCCATCGAGGAGTTAAACCAGAATTTTCATGTGGTAAAAAAGTGGTTAGTTTGGTTTGGTGTGGCGGTTTACCCGACCAAGTGTCAGGTAATAGTATTGTAAGGAGCCCCCATAGTTTTAGAAGGCTGAATGGCTTAAGGGTGCCAC
The DNA here is from genome assembly GCA_905475445.1 of Ochropleura plecta. Taxonomy (NCBI): domain Eukaryota; kingdom Metazoa; phylum Arthropoda; class Insecta; order Lepidoptera; family Noctuidae; genus Ochropleura; species Ochropleura plecta. The sequence goes on along the minus strand of FR997744.1, from coordinate 3,257,524 downwards.
CGCTTACTTTTGACGGCGCAGTCATTCCGTTTAGTTCTGAAGTCAAGGATCTCGGTTTGCATGTTGACACTTGCCTTGACTAGCGTAAGCAGGTCGCGATTGTGAGCAAGAAGGTCACGGGAATATTGCGGTCGCTCTATCTGCTGAAAAATATTCTCCCATCACACATTCAAGCAACGCTTGTACAGTCCCTTATCTTCCCTTTAATTAATTCTGCTGTTGTATGTTACTACAACCTGAATGCAAATCTCCTCAATAAACTGCTACCGAGCATTATCATCGAGATATTTTTTTACAAGCTCAATTACTCCTAACATAGACATCATAAACTAGCCATTTCAATTAAAATTACTACATGATATCATAAATCCATGTACATAGTGGTCACGTTGGTCACGTCTGACACCGGAAACAAGTGAATATGTCCCTTATTGGCAATGATATTGTATTTATTAGTATGTGATTGTTATCTGATTGTGTCACTCTTGTTATTGGCCCTGACCTCTAGTAGTCATGTGTGATAAGACAAGGGGAGGTCATTGTTAACTTACGACTGTGATGTAGACTAGTTATAGAGCTTTTTATTTTATGAAACTTACGAACTGCTCCGACGTCGCATGGGTGCAATATTAATTTAATTGAGAAAAATTAAAATCAGCAAAATTGCTCGAGCTGGTCTCAAGTGATGCTTTGTCATACATGTAGCAATAGCTCTTTATTTAAATAGACAGAAGACAGATGTTAGAATGCGCGCGGCTCCGCGGCTCTCAAGGCTACGTTGTACCGGCAAGGAGAATCTGGGTAACGCTGACATAGGACACATAGGTACGCCTTTTTTTGCGGATGGGAAATCATCAAATAATTTCCCCCGCTCTAGGCGGAGCGGGGGGCAGTGTCAGAGTTAAACTGGCTAAAACCCACCCATGTTCCTTCTATTGTCCTTTATGTTCCGGGGCCGCGGTATCTCTTTCGAACAACCCGCAACCCTGACAGGCGGTGGCCTCCTGTATCGTGGATGAATTGTATCTTTGTCAAAACAAAACCTTCCAACCAACCAGTAGTATTTTGTAATATACAGATGCACCTTGCATCTATTTAATATTTGGGATAAATTGAAACACAAATTGTCGCCAAGCAATTTTCTATGCGCAATCAAACTTGGGCATCGTGCTTAAATACGAACATTTCTTAGTTCCTGTTATAAACTGAATGGAACCTGCATTTTGATATTGACTCATAAACAAACAAGTATTCTAATCGGTAACTTAAATGGTAATCGGAATTGGTTCCTAGTGTCCAAAATACGATATCAATTTATGGACATGATAAGGTGTATCTATTAAATAATTTAGAAAAGCAATTGAAATTAAGTCAACTAGCTGTAGTGTGGCTAGCTAGGTAGTTGGCTTGGTAACAGGGAAATTAATTAATTAATTTATATTTAAAAAAAACTTACAGACTAATAACAAACGCAAATAGAATGCATAACTGTAACATTTTGCTAATTACAGTCTTCCACATGTTAATAACTACTCAGGTATACGTTATTTGCCCTAACCAACTGACGTTATTTGTGCTGACCACTCAAATCGCTGTATTAACCATAGCGATTTTGATTACTGAACATATTAGGTATGTCAAGTTAATAGGTATGTCGTACAATATCAAATATTAAATAAGAAATACTCTTTTCTCTATGTTTTCCTTCACCAAAGCAATTGATAACTATATAATACCGAATCTGAAAAATCAGAGGTGTTTGAGGAGAGTAAAATAGGAGTTGCTAGTCCAAGGTCACAACACAAAACTATCACTGTTGTTAACATACAAATATTTTCGTTACAAAGCTGAAACGTTAACATAAGATTGATAAGAACATAATGTGCTAAAATGGTGTCCGTTAACTGCCAGTTGCGATACATTTAGAACGCAGCGGTGCGCCCGCGCGTGACTAGGACACCTGAATGTCGACCACTTTTACAAATTAACTTACTTACGAACGGCGTAAGAATATGATTGACCTTTCGCCATATTGTTTTAACATAACGTCCTGTTTGCAACAAACATCTTCTGTCGAGTCTCTTCTCATCTAGGTATGTTGGTGTCTGTCGGCTTTCAGTCGAACCAGATGCAGCTGAATACCAATATTTTACATTAAGCGATTGCCTATCTGACCTCCACAACCCAGTAAGTACTGGGTAATACGATACCCTTTCAAAAAAAAAATGCAATCCACCTTTTGATGTCTTTTGATTGATGTCCCGCCTTGTAGAAAAAACGCTGTCAGAAAAAGTTACACTTGTCCCGTCAGCAATCAGAATGCTTTTACAAGTAAATTAATATTTTATTTATTTAATGTTACTCCACTTACATCGTTTTTACAGATGGGAAACCCAATACAACAAGTTGTCCCAATTTCCACACTCAGACACGCCACTCGGCAACCAACATCAATGTTTTTAACAAATAATTTGACTGACAGGGTCCAAATTCGAGGGATATATTTCGCAGTCCTGTCATTATACGATGCTATTATATAATATGATGTATGTAATATTTTTTGAAAATGATTTAAAAAAATCAGTAAGATCAAAACTCGCGCCCGCCCAGGGTTTTAAAAAATTCAATACAGTCAAAACTGGGGATCAGGGGGCCCAGGGTCTGAATGGTCTTTATTTCGGCTTTGAATTTGGCTTTCGCACGTCAGCAAAGACGCGGTCAAAGAAGATGCACGCTTGTTGAAACATTAAGTCTTCCGGGTCAGTTTTTAAAACAGATAATAAAATGGAATTCGTTGACACAATCAAACTGAGTTAGTTTTTAGGTAAAGTAAAGTCAAGGCTGTTTAAAATCCTATTTTGAATGCTAATATTACTGTTCAAAGTTACAAATAAGGTAAGGGATCAAAATACGAGTTTTTTTTTTTACCAAAAACACGGAAACAGCATTCAATACAATAACAACAAAACAGGAAAAAGGATATTTTCTTTGTTTGTTTGAAAGCTTGACTGACAACTAACAAACAATTTGCTCAGTTAATTAAAGGTTCCTAAGCACCAAATCTTTCCTGTCCTTGTCCCAATTTGGTTTGGTCGGCGGCGCAGCATGTCTTATTCTTCCAAACATCTTTATTGCTCGTCATCCTAACAGTCTCTTTGGTCTTTCTCTACTCTTATAACCATCCACATTCATTATGAAAATAAAGCTATGAAAACAAGTGTTAAGAAAACATCTAGTTGAAATTTTCTTTCCACAGATTCCCTTTTGCCCGCTACCCGTGACATGGGATGGGAATAATATGGCGGTCGATAAATAGAGACGTGACCCGACTGTGTATCGACACTCGACCTCTCCAGTAACGCTACAAATAACAATATCTGCGAGGGAACTGTTGTGAAAATAACGATGTTTTTTTAATGGAGAGTAGAAGGATATTCGGTTTTTTTGCTGTCCTAAGCGTCCCATTTATTTATTTTATTTTATTTTGAACCATCATGTGCTATCAGAAATGATATGAAGGAGACATGAGTAAATGATGCCGTGACGTCTGATAGGGGAGAATTGAAGAAGAAAACGTGTTGCGGCGACCCCAAATAGAATGGGACAAGAGCAGGAAAATGATGATGATGATCATCATATGCCATTTACCAACCATATTTGTATCGGCTTCAAGTCTACCTGGATGCAGCTTAATAACGTGGGACAATTATGGGTGAAGTCGCAGACAAAAGGTTGACTACACTACAAAAATCGAAAAAAAAAAAAATTTTTTTGCATATTTGTAACGAATAAACTCAAAAACCATTGGGCCAATTTTAACCGTTTTTTTCACTAATACAAAACTAAATTATCAAGAAGTTTTATAAATACAATATCACGCTACGATACTAAGGTGCTGTGCAGCGGATAAAACCGCTGGACATAGCTAGTATAAAATAAAATGGCCAGTAACGCTCTAAAGCTCTGTAACATAAACAAAAAAAATCTTTGGAACAATAGCGTACCAAACAAGATTAAAAATAATTAACCACAGTATCTATACGCAGTAGCAACAATCAATTGTAATGTTCCTACTGTTCCAAGGTCACAATGTAACGAACTTTCACGAGGCATAGATACTTCCTGATGTTTTTGTTTCTACTATCATTAAGACAAATAAGTTCAATAAGGAAGAAAAAAAATCTACTCACGTTCGTGTAGAGAAAAAATGTGCGGTATTTGAAGTTTGCAAGGACGGAGAAAGATATCTTGATTGTTTTCGCATTAGTTCTAATCTTGAACCTCGGTATTAGTTTCAACCTTGTGTTACGAAAATATGGAATTACTAGGTTTCGCCCGCGACTTCGTTCTTCGTTTCGTGTGGCATAGTTACTTGGCTAATGCTAACTTTAACCCGCGTAATGATCGAAAAAAATATCTTTGTCCTTTGCCTCCCTAATAAAATGACCTTGAACTGAACAAAGTTTCGCCTGTATACGACGTTTTTGGAGAATAAGTTTTTGGGAATTGTACATTACGACATTCATTAATCATTTCATATAATCATTTATCTGCACCTCGTCTTGGAAGAGGATTTTTGACCGTAGGGAGTCAAGGGAGTGGTATTCTGGCGCTTCCACGGACAAGTGCCACATGAACGCGCAGTGACATAGTGCAGTGCAGTGATGTGCTACTAACATAGTTGTTAAGGATTTATTTACTAACACGATTGTATTAGATACCTATATATGATTGTCTGTAAGGTATTTATCTATGGGCCTAAGATGCCTGAAAATAAACGTTTTATGTATGTATGTTTAATTATATTAATCATGAATTTCTCAAAATCAGCCTATTAAGCACTAACCATACAAAGAAAAGAAGAAGTATCAGATCAAACTCTTTATCCTTACCAGGGTATCATCATCATCGCAAGTCCAAATGCCTCCGATGAGTCTGCAGATGATATGTGATTCTAGATACTTTCTATATTTCCATGACTTGTACCTACCCTCTTAGGAGAACAAGCGTGGTGTTCAAGGTCCTATCCAACATAGAGGAAACTCGTGTTACTGCGTAAGTGGTACGAGTCTTGCATAATAATCACCTGCCGATCGAATTTCGGTTACGGCAGCCAATCTCAATGCAGATTGTTCAAGTAGCTACGCAAGATATATTATAGTGCACAAGTGTGTACGAGAGAGTAAACAGAACAGTGTGGTTGTGTTTGAGAAGTACTTTCTAGTGTGATTATGCTATGCTATTAATTAAGCAGTATTTTATAAAAAAACATTATCACATTGCCCTTGTCACATTCTATTTGCGGTCGGCGCAACACGTTTTCTTCTTCCATTCTCCCCTATCAGACGTCACGGCATCATTTACTCCTTTCTCATTCATATAATTCCTTACACAATCCATCCATCTTTTCTTTGGCCTCGGCTTTGGCTCTCGCTCTCTGTCCTTCAACATTCAGATCCATCACTCTTTTAGTCATATGTACTAACTAACTCTACGCAAAAAAAATGCTGGGTACGAGTTTTATAACCGACTTCAAAAAAAGGAGGAGGTTCTCAATTCGACTGTATTTGTTTTCTATTTTAGGGTTCCGTACCTTAATTATCAATTCTTTTTCTATTTGAAAGTCGGTGCTACCCGTGTGGTCCAGTTCTGACGTTGGCATCGAGTTATCCATAAGAAAACTATATAAGTGTTAATAAAATTTTGTCTTCTAACTTATATGGACGATATTTTAATATCTCTCTGCAGCCATGGGAAATGAAGACTCGATAAGTATTTGTGTGAGATACCGTTATACCACAACTTAAAAGTCTGAAATATAAACATTTTTGCTAAAGAAAATCGACTTCCAATAAAACACTGAATAGACGGAAAATAAATTTACATATGAAGTCGATGAATCAAACAAAAGTCAACTACTTCCGGAAGTGTTTTTTTTTTCGGGGTGAAAAATAACGATCTAGGGAACGGATTCAACACATTGTGCTGATGGATGCAATGAATACTACAGAGATGTACAATATTAAAAAAAAATAATTAAAAATTAAAATAGAAAAAGAAAAATAAAGACCCACAACATCTCCTTAACAAAGAGGTACCCAGGTTTGGTCAAGCAATCACGTTTTTCAAAGAAATTTCGTTTTTATATTTTCACCAGCAGAGCCCCTTTTTTCTTGGGATGGGAAATCATCAAATAAGCGGTTGACTAAAACCCATTCTTGTTCCTTCTTTTGCCCTTTATGTTCCAGGGCCGCGTTATCTCTTTCGACCAACCCGCCAGCAGAGCCCTGGTATTACGTCACTCACATAATCCAATGGGAACAGCGATGCGAAAGTCAACTCCACGCTAACAATATTCCAACAATATTTAAAGGTTTCTCATCAGGAAAACAATACTTATCAATTTCGGGTATAATATAATCATGTATAAGGTAGGTAAGGTATTATGATTACAGTTGAAATTGATATTATTCGACTTGCTTGGGGTGTTAGGCTTCGCAAATGATTTTTGCCGGGTATCACGGATTGTTGTCAGCAAATATTATTATGTAGCTGAGGCCTCTTTTTTATTTCGGATGGGAAATCGTCATTATCGTTCATTAGCGTGAGTGTTAGCGTGAGCCTAGCGGGGCCAGACATTTTTTTCCACACTGTAAAGACGCCTGCACATCAAGCTACTACAATCTGTCAGATTTCTTTGAAAGATTTTCGACTTTATTGCTAAAGTATTAGGTTCAAGGTTCATTGGGAAAAATTGACAGTTTCGGGTAGCTTGACCTGCTGGCGTCTGTACATACATACAAGATGTAACAGAATAAACGTAAACCTTCGCCTATTTTATCTCTCACACGATGAAAATGAACTCTGCTTCTACGAGTGATTGTTTGCAACAAAAAAAAAAGGTATTGACGCGGCGTGGTAAAACTGAACCTGCATGGTACCGTAACCGAACATTCAAACATTATTTCTGTATATACACATATACTGTAATATTCTGCATAATTATATATTTACTATATCAGTAATTTTTATGTGTACCTATTTAAAAAATTTCTGTTTTCTTTTTTCTACACACTGTGTCTACTTATTTCATTCAACTTCCTCTCGCAGGTCAGCTGGAAGAAATTTCTAATGAAATAAGCAGTACCTTTGTGCTCTTCTGTCTTAGGGCTGTTTTTTCAATAGTCAGACAACTTTTATCTGAGCAATAAAATGGCGGTTTGACAGGTTATCTATAGAAAATATGTCAAATCGCTATTTTTATTCCTCATATTAAAGTTATCTGACTATTAAAAAATCAGCCCTTAATGTTATGTCAAGTATTTTGTGTGCGCATAAATAAATATATACATAAAACAGTCAGTCAGACTGTATGTAAAAACAAAACAACCCCAACTAATCAGTGTCAAAGCCATTCTACATTTGACGCTGATTGGTTGACGTTGTTTTGTCACATATAATACCACAAGAGCTTCAAAATTATCGGGTATTTTCCGATAGGTTCGTTGCAAACAAATGAAGGCGTCAAGTTTTTCTTTTCAGATTAAAAAATCACGAGCGCGAAGCGCGAGTGATTTTTCCTGAAAAACTTGACGATTTTATTTGTTTGCAGGGAACCTATCGGGAAATGCCAGATAATTTTGAAGCTCGTGTGGTATTCGGGGGATTATTTTTCCGTCCCAAATGTCGGCCAATAGAATTGCACCATGTTTTGTTTTTTATGCATAACAACGACCAGAGAAAATTTTCAAAAAATTTTCAGTATAATACCATGTAGGTTGTACCACGTGACGTCGAATGGTGCAATTCTATTGGTCGATATTTGGGTCGGAAAAATAATCATAATTATTAACATCGAGGTGTTAACACACGAGACCAATGTGTCCAGAATCTGTTGCCTGTCTCCCACGAGCTGACGAGCTTAAGCCATAACTTATCCGAGCGTGTCGGCCCCGGGACATTAATCTTTGTGGACCGGGAATAAACCACGGTTACCTGTGACGGATGTGCTACATGCCATCATGAACCTGCCCACAACAATATTTTGGGATGGATGGAGCTTAAATATTATTCTAGGATCGCTTCGAGGCATTTGTGTTGGATGTGCTTAACTCTACTTTGACTACTTTATCTGAGCGTGCAGAAATTTAGTAAAAACTAATTTTCCTACCAGCTAGTAATTGACGCATTTTATCAATAAATTATGTTACACTATAACCAACATGCCTGCGCACACTTGAAACCACGCACGAAAATAAACAAACCAAATTTGACACGTCGATGCATTTTTTTTTAGGAATTTCGCCACCTTGAACTGCACACGACTGACCACTTCAAAGTGGTCATACTGTAATTCCGTTAATTGTCGTCAGAAATATGAAATGTTTTTGAAAGCGATTCTTACTCAGAGCATTACATTTTTTTTCGGTCTTCACAACCCTTTTTTATACATAAGTAATTCAAGTTACTTATAACATCCACGAGTAAACATCCCATCATAACTGATCAAGCCGTTTCGGAGATTAGCCAAAACGTAGACATGTAGACAAAAGTTCAATCATGCATTTTTGTTTCAAGTACTCGTACCATTATACTTTTTTTTAATTATTAAGCACAAAGTAAATACTGTTATTTCGAAATTACAAATAAACACAATTTCATACAGATATACTTTTTAAAAACCAGCTCGGTATTCGCAACTAGGAGCTCAGAAAAGCTTTGAGTAATTTTACTCGCCAGACTGAGAGTGAACAATGTACAACTGAGGAACGCCTGCTAGTTATTCTGAAAGCATTTATCATTCTGTAGATGTTTGCACCTAGAAAAAGCACTATACTTTTTTCTATGCGCAAAACTTCTTCACAGCTGCGGTTTTCCCAGGTGGAAAACAAGCGTTCACATTTCGCTGAAGAAATGTTTTTGGCTCTCTTGGTGATAAGTCAATTTTTATAATCTTATTAGCAGTGGCCAGCAGTTTCACCTGTGGCTCAGGCCACCCCTTATCATTAAAGGGGTATGATGTTGGCCAAATCACAGACCTACTCGATATGCACACAAAATTTAATACAAATCAGTCCAGCCGTTTTGGAGATGGTTAACAAACACTGCGGTACGAGAATTTTATATATTAAACGCTTTTTAACTTGTCTTTTTAGTTACATAGTATGTATCGGTCAAATCTTGCAACTCAATTTCAAACCCCTGCAAACAGAAATATCTGAAATTTTTCACACACCTTTGGTTCTGGTACCAATGCATTTCTATGATAGTTTATTTTTTTAAATATAACTTAACTTATATGACTTAATCCTGCAGCAGGATCGCCTTTTCACGAGAGAACTCGTCAATGGTAATAGCGCGGGCACAAAACGTTGTACACGCGTTCAATGTTGATACATGAACCATTTATTTTTAACTTCTAATAAAAGTTAGATTTACTTTTAAAACACGGACGGCGAGCAATGGGTAGCTCACCGTCGGTCCGTCTAGTCATGAGAGGCCGTGTCGACGGCCCGTTCGTATTCCACGAGCGCCTTAAAGAGATGTCAGCAAAGCAGAGGGGCCTGCCATGGCCCGCCGCCGCCGCCGCGCCGTCGTGTGGTTTGATTTGTTCGAAAGATATGCTACGGCTCCGGAATACAAAAGGCAAAAGAACGAACATGAATGGTTTTAGTCAGTACAAATCAGACACTGTTGCGCTCAAAGCGGGTAAAGTCATTTGATGATATCCTATCCGAAAATAAAAAAGATTAACAAGGCTGCCAACCTCTTGGAATGATTACCAACATAATATAATATTACTCATTGATATTAAATGAATGTCAAAGCACGATTGGCCAGACATATTTCACTTCTGACATTGACATTGACGTGATTGATAGATTAGCTACAAGTTTTGCTGAGCCATACTGTGTCTGAGCAAGCCGTCACGTTTGTACGCACAGAATAACACTGATACAGAAGCTCAAATTTTTTTTTACGAAGAATGGAAACAGACGCACACACACATAGAAGTCTATGAACGGAAATAAAAACGCCCGTGTATGTACTTGCATTTAGCGTTAGTAATAATATACCTGCAATTCCTGAAGGGCAAGGCAGAGGTAGCTATAGTACTCTCTCATTTTGGCAGTTTTGTTTAAGTGTCAATCAAAGCATAATTATTACTTGTTTATTTTTATTGAGAAAATCCTCTTTTTAAATTCCCATAACATTCTGTATCCGAGACCTCATGATTAGCAGTAGTGCTTGTATCCACTTGACAAAGGAGTTGTGTTTTTGACCCGACGGCCCACACAAAGTGACATTAAAAGTTTTTAAAGCAAATTCCATTTATTAATAACATTTGCAACGAGATATTTACCAAGTTTACAGTTTCTTATTATTAATGATTATAACCGTATCAGTTTAAAAATTAAATCCTTTTCCACTTGTCTATTAATTTAGGCCTTCTGAACTTATCTATTCTGTGTCAATTATTTCAGACTAGATCGAAACTAACCTTGGTAGAGAAATGAGACCGTCACGTGTACATGTATGTGTCACTTGCGAAACTTGTGACCTAGGCCTCCAGGGTTCCTCGAATAAACTATTTTTTTATATGGCGCCTGAAGCATACTAGATTGAGATCATAAAGTAAGAATATATTTTTATTAATGTTTATAGTTGACAGGATATAAACTATTCGTAGTAAGGTATTAGAGGTTGCATGAAGTGTAATGAGTTTTGATCTTGATAACATAATATATCTATTGTGAAAGTCTTGTAAAGCTTTGATTAATCATTGATATAAAGTGTAACCAATATTAAAATTTAATCAAGTATTTTAAGATTATCGGGTAGAAAGGAGGCGACTGCTGTGATGAAGACCAACAGAGAAGTATGGATGCGCTGTCATAGTAGTAGGAGAATGATGATGATGATTATTAAATATCTTGTGTTGTTACGTCTACGTTTCTATGTCATGTTTCCTTCTAAATTATGAGCGAAGCCGTGGTAATAGTTGGTTTAATTGTATAGCTAGTTTTGAATTCTTGGTGTGGCTTAGAAGAAAAACTATTTTGAATATCGTATTTCACAGCTCCAAGGGACCATAGACTTCAGTATATGGTTTTAATTTCAACCCGATACCTACACTAGTTTCCAAGATAAAGATAGATAGATAGAATATTCTTTATTATGTACACCATACAAGTAACAATAATAACACTAGACAACTTATAAATAGGGGGACACAATGGACGGTCTTATCGCTAAAAGCGATCTTTTCAAGACAACCTTTAGATGGATTTAAAAAGAGGAAATTCAAATTCAAATTCAAATTCAAAATCATTTATTTCAAGTAGGCCAGTTACAGGCACTTTTGAACTGTCGAAACATTGACAACAATAAAAATGAAGCTACAGTCCCAGTCACAAGGCATAATAACTGTGAAAGTACTGTAGTTGCCCATTCCAAAGCGTAGATCTCTATGGAGAAGAATGGGCAAGAAACTCCATGGACACTCTTTTAAATCAAAATATTGTTACAAAACCTTGGTTACATCATTCGTGTTAAAGTGGTAAACTATGTGAGAACGATGTAGCAAGACGTGCACATTAAAAGTGTCCATAGTAAAAGAAAAATAATTTGAAAAATACATAATTAAATTTAAAAAAAGCTGTGGCAACTGAGAGATGACCAGTCACAACTGACAGCGCCCGTTCACGAACATGACGCATAGATCAGCACCATTCAACTCAACCATTTTGAAGGGAACTAAATGATCCGACACATGCGCCACCATCAGCGAGACATTTGAGTGAGCATGACATGCTTTCAACCGCCAGAGCAAATTAGTCAAGAAAAGATGTAGGTTTCCATTGAATGATAGCTTTGTAGTACATAGTACTCACACAATTTGGGCTATGCGATTATATAATGCAAAAAAATTGAATCTATACAATGCAAAGATAGTTGTACAATCTTCAGCAGCTCCAACAATACTATTGAATGCTATCAATTTATTCGCCCCTGTTCTTGTGGAGCAGGACCGACATTGAGCCAAGCATTTTTGTCAGTAATATAATCGTCCAACTTATAATATGCTTGTTTACATAGTGTGCGTTTAATGCATGTTTTAAATTTCGTCTCACTCAGTTCAAGGATACTTTGTGGAATTTTATTATAGCACCTTAAACAGTACCCCATGAAAGATTTGTCTACTTTAGCGAGTCTGAAGCCCGGTTGAACTAATTGGTTCCTATTTCTGGTATTGTAATTATGTCTGTCACCTCTTTTACCAAAAAGATGCAGATTTTTTCTTACGTACATTATGTTTTCATAAATGTATTGACAGTGTACTGTCATGATATTAATGTTCTTAAACAGTTCCCTTAGAGAATCGCGCCTACGGAGATTATATATGGCTCTTATGGCTCTTTTTTGCAGAATAAAAATAGACTCGATGTCTGCAGCCCGTCCCCATAACAAAATGCCATAAGACATTATACTATGAAAGTAACTAAAATAAACCAGTCTCGCGGTATCTACATCAGTAAATTGACGGATTTTTCTAACATCATACGCTGCTGAACTTAGCCGCGCCGCAAGGGATGTTAAATGGGAACCCCATTGAAGCCTTGAATCAAGCGTAATTCCCAGGAAAACCGTTTTATCTACGAATTCTAGTTTCTCTTTATTTAATTCTATATCACAATCATTACTTTTAACATTCGTTAAAGCGAATCTTATGCATTTGGTCTTTTTTTCATTTAATACTAAATTGTTTGCTGTGAACCAATTATGGACCTCAATTAGGGCATCATTCACGCCATCTAGATTTTGGGCCCGTCTATTTATCTTAAAAATTAGGGAAGTGTCATCAGCAAATAACACTAAATTTTGAGACTCATTTTTTAATAAGCAGGGTAGATCATTAATGTATACTAGAAAGAGAAAGGGACCTAATATTGAGCCTTGCGGAACTCCAATTTTTACTTTTAAACCCTGTGAATTAACACCATTTATTTGTACTAACTGTTGCCTATCACTCAAATATGATTTTACCAAACTAAGAGCAAGATTACCTAGTCCGTAATGCTCAAGTTTCAAAAGTAATGTGTCGTGATTTACGCAATCAAATGCTTTAGAGAGGTCACAAAAGATTCCTATGGCGTCTTGGGACTCTTCCCACGCAGAAAATATGTGCTTTAGTAGAGTTACACCGGCGTCAGTCGTACAACGTCCTTTGGTGAAACCATACTGTTGGTCGTGTAAGATTTTGTTGGTGTTAAAATGATTGAGCATCTGATTAAGCATTACTTTTTCAAACACCTTGCTAAAAACTGGCAACACGGATACAGGTCTATAATTATTCGTATCTTTACTGTCCCCGGACTTGAAAAGAGGTATGACTTTACTGTATTTCATCAAATCAGGAAAAACTCCTTGGTCCACACACAAATTAAAAATTAAGGCTAAGTATGGAGCTACTGTCTCAACTATGGATGTACAGACTTTGATAGACATTCCCCACAGATCTTCGGTCACTTTGATTTTTATTTGCCGGAAAGTTTTAATAACTGTAATAGGGTTTATATGTTTAAATTTAAATTCAGCCGGGCAGCCAGATACATTCGCCTTAAGTAAAGCAATTGAGACGTCAGGTGACGAATTTAGAGCTTCTGTAGTTTTTAATGGTATATCGGTAAAGAAATTTACAAATTCTTGAGCCACTTCCTGATTTGAGCTTTTAGGACCACGTGCTGTTTCTAATGTATAGGTAGTGTCACGTATTTTATTTCTGTTAGTCTCGTTATTAATGACTTTCCAAACTGTCTTTATTTTATTTTCTGCTGTTTTAATCTTGTTGCTAATGTGCAGGGCTTTGGCAGCCTTGCAAATATTTCTAAAAATTTTTGAATACTTTGCAACATACTTGTTAAATGTTTCAGTGTTTATGTATGGCTTAAGGTCATACAGCTCAAAAAGTCTTTCTCTACTTTTTCTGATACCGTTAGTTGCCCAATCACTAAATATATATTTAGGGCAAACATTTTTTATCTTTTTTTCAAAAGTTTTATTGAATTCAGTGTGAACTATTGAAAAGAAATCATCGTACAATTGATTTATATTTACACAGTCAATATCTTGGCTCATTACACTAAACTTGTTCTGTAGGGAAATATTATATTTATTTAATTTGCTAGTTGTTATCGGTCGATATTTAATCTGCAAAGGTTTTTGCAAAGGAGTGTTACACCTAAAAGTTACTGATTGTCCGCTATGATCAGACGGCAAACAATTTACTATACTTTTATCTAAATAGTCACAATTGCAGAACACATTATCTATACAAGTAGAAGAAGATGGAGTGATTCTAGTTGGTTCTATAAAAATGTTGACCAGGTCAAATGACTTAAAAAGATTTAATAATCTACTGCTATTCGAATTTTCTTCTAAAATATTGATATTAAAGTCACCACAAATAATTGCAGACTTATTGCTGACTGCAAGTTTTGCCAGAACATCCTCCATTATTGATTCGAATAAAGAAAAGTTCTGTTAGTTTGGGGGTCTGTACACGCACACAATTACATGCCTATCTAGCTCAACACAAGACAGTTCGACGCAATGTTCAACCGAGAAACCTACTATGTCATTACGTTGCTTAAATTTAACACATTTATTTATTAATATTAGGGAACCTCCACGCAGCATACACTTACGGTTAAAACAGCTACCCACCGTATAGTTCTCATAATTTATAAGCATTTGGTAATCTTTTAGCCAATGTTCAGTGAAACAAATAATGTCAAACATACTTTTTTCTAAAAACAATTCAATTTCTAATAATTTGGAAGAAATGCCTTGTATATTTTGGTGGAATAATTTCAAGATGTTCTGCTGGGGCCCCTTTTTAAAACTCACTAATTGAGTGCAAGAAGTTACCTCACTGTTGGTAGGTTTAACAATATTGGTAATAGCGTAATAGTAACTTCTTTTGTCCCACTTCTTAGTTTAAATTAATATTATTATCGGAAGTGAGACCTAAAACACCCGTGCCATCACCAGACAACAGGATCCTATCACTAATACTAATACACCCTAATTGAGAATTTTCCACGGTGACACATGGATTCTCCTCAGTAAAATGTTTGTAAACATTTATAGCACTAATGCTATACTTATTTAAGGTCACCTGTACATTTGAATCACAAATAGATGCAGTATTAACTATACAAGACTTAGACATACTACTTATGTCCGAGTGAATATTAAAACTTAATAGCCTAGCTATTTGATGTCTGAATCTAATGGGCAAATACACTGTATCCCGCGTCGACCTGAGCTTATCAACTAAATTGTTTATGTCTAAGTACAAAAACTTGTCACAATAGTGACTAACCAAGAAATGTACATGCTTATTCAGCATGTGTATATAATTGTTTTTTCTATTACATAATTTTTCAAAATATCGAAAAACAGAACTGTAGGTAGACTGTGGCGTAAAATTTTTCAAAATTAATTTTCAAACAACAAGATAAAGGGTCTTGACAGACAGACGGACAACCAAGTGATCCAATGAGGTTTCCGATTTTCTTTTGAGGTACGGAACCTTAAAAAGAAAGCCTATTTTTATTAGACAACTAGCTTTAGCCCACGGCTTCGCTCGCGCTAAATTCGGGGTAACACAGTTCCCCTTTCCTGATTTGCAGGTACCCGCTACCTGTAGTTTTTGCCCTAGTGCCTAATTTATTAGAATAGCAATGCTAAGTTTTCCCTTTTCTTCCCTCTTTCGTCCTCATAATTATCACAATCTTTTTTAAAAAAAAGCCTATTTCCGTCTCCAGGGTCCCAACTATCTCTGTACCAAAATTCATCGAAATTGGTTTAGCCATGTAGGCGTGAAGACGTAACAAACAAACAAACAAACTCACTTTCGCTTTTATAATATTAGTAAGGATTACTTAATTTAAATCTAACCAGGCTTTATACAATTACCTTAAAACACGAGGCCGTACTACTCTATAGTATATTAAGGAACCCTTTAAAAGTTTCCTTTAGCACCAGAGATAGCCAACCTGAGGCTAATAACATGTACTTACTCTGTGGCGAAGGGTTGAGAGGCGCCAGGGGTGTCGTAGTTGTTTATGTAGCGAGCAATGACCTTAGTGACACAAAGTTTATGTAAAGGAAAATGGTACCTAATAAAGACGACCCTGGATTAACTTGTTACTAGTAGTGGAGAGTAAACGTATATTTTTATATTACGACTTACAACTGTTCTACTGTACTGTCTCTAAACTGCTGTGGACTTATTAGTCTGTGAGTTGCCTGCTTATCATACTAATATTATAAATGGGAAAGTTTTATGAGGATGTATGTTTGTTACTCTTTCACGTCTAAACGGCTGAACGGATCTTGATAAAATTTGGCACAGAGGTAGATTATAGTCTGGAATAACACATAGAATACTTTTTTTTCAATCATTACTTGGGCGAAGCCGCGGGCGCCTGCTAGAACACCATAAAAGATAACCCAACTAAATGAATCCTTACTATCCTTACTAATATTATAAAAGCGAAAGTGAGTTTGTTTGTTTGTTACCTCTTCACGCTTTAATGGCTAAACCGATTTTGATGAATTTTGGTACAGAGATAGTTGGGACCCTGGAGACGGATATAGGCTATTTTTTTTAAAGTTAGGAATGAAGTAGAAAGAGGGAAGAAAAGGCAAAACTTACCGTTGCTATTACAAATCAATAAGGCGCAAGGCGAACTGTGTTACCCCGAATTTAACGCGAGCGAAGCCGCGGGCAAAAGCTAGTAATATTATAAATGCGAATGTTTGTGAGGATGGATGGATGGATGTATGGATGTCTGTTATCTACTCTTTCACGTCAAAACGACTGAACGGATCTTGATGAAATTTGGCACAGAGGTAGATTATAGTCAGGAATAACACATAGGATACTTCTTTTTTCGATATCACGCGGGCGAAGCCGCGGGCGCCAGCTAGTTCTAGATAAAAATAATCAATGTGTGATCTAGACTAGACCAATAAAGGCATGCAAAGCAGACATCGTCATCATCCTTTGCTGACATCTCTTTGAGGTGTACGTGGTCTGTCGTCAATAGGCCGGCCGACGACGGTGAGCTACCTATTGCTCACCATCCACAGACCCACGTCTACCTTAGCCGAGAGTCGTATCGCGATATTAAATATCCTGACCGTTGGCTTTGATATCAATAATACATATCAGATTCAATAGAAGACTCATACAAGAAGTATTTGTTTGTGTGTATTTTAGACTGACGGGCCTGTTGGTCTAGTGGTTAGTGGGCCTGTTGGTCTAGTGGTTAGTGGCCCTGACTGCTGAGCCGGAGGTCGTGGGTTCGATTCCCACCCAGGACAAACTTTGTGTGATGAGCATGATTGTTTGTTCTGTGTCTGGGTGTGATTTATCTATAGGTAATATGTATGTATTTATAAATTATATAAGTATGTATATCAGTTGTCTGGTTACCATAACACAAGCTCTGCTTATCTTGCGATCAGATAGCCGTGTGTGAGTTGTCCCAAGATATTTATTTATTTATTTGTACGCAGTAATTTATGTATCCGGATCTTCTAATTGATTGAATAGATCCGCGACTGTCAGCGTTTTAAGAAGAATTGTGTTATAAATATTAATTAAGTAACTACCGTACTACCCTACTTACTACTTTTAATATTCAATATTATAAACGCGAAAGTTTGTTTGGATGTTTGTTATTCTTTCACATCGAAAACTACTGAATGGATTTTAATGAAACTTTACAATAATATAGCTTACACATCAGAATAGCACATAGACATTCATAAAGATATATTGTATACTAGCTTTTGCCGGCGGCTTCGCTCGCGTTAAGTTCGGGGTAACACAGTTCCCCTTTCCTGATTTGCAGGTACCTGCTACCTGTAGGTTTTGCCCTTGCGCCTTATTAATTGTAATAACAAAGCTATGTTTTCCCTTTTCTTTCATTATTCCCTCCCTTTTCTCAGTTTAAAAAGAAATTGCTTATGTCCGTCTCTAGGGTCCCAACTATCTCTGTACTAAAATTCATCAAAGTCGGTTTAGCGATTAAGGCGTGAAGACGTAACAAACAAACAAACTCACTTTCACTTTTATAATATTAGTAAGGATTCTATCACCACGCGAGTGAAACGGCGGGGTGCAGCTAGTATTAGGTACATACGTAACATTATCAGACTGCCTGCTGGTCTATAGGTCGAAAACCATATCCATACGTCATGTTCGTGAACGGGCGCTGTCAGTTGGGACTGGTAATTTTTTAGCTACCACGGTTCATTTTTAAACTTATTTAGATTTAAAATAAAATTTTGCTTTTTATTTACTCTGGACGCTCTTACTGTGCACGTCTTTCTACATCGTTCTCACATATTTGTATAATCTCAACATGAATGATGTAAATACGATTTTGTTAAAATATTATAATTTAAAAGAGTGTCCATGGAGTTTCTTGCCCATTCTTCTCCATAGAGATCAACGCTTTGGAATGGGCAACTACAGTACTTTCACAAGTTATATATGCCTTGTGACCGGGACTGCAGATTCATTTTGTTTGTTGACATTTAAAAGTGCATGTAATGGTCTAATTGAAATAAATGATTTGAAAAAACTTCTCAGTAGCTGCCACGGATGTTGTCTTGTTTGCGCCCGGTTAATGGCAATAAATTCACCCCCTTTTAAATGGGATTAAAACTTAATTGGCAAAATGTGTGACACTCACAGGGTTAGGTAGGGATGTATCTAATAAGGACTTTATAGGCTAGAATAAATTAAAAGATGTGTCCCACTACGTTGGAGTTTTGCAATGACAGTCCATTTTTGCATGCCAATAGTAGAAGGGGGCATTACCATATAATCTCTAAAACCGCTGAGACCAGCTAAGGGTTCTTCATCAAATACTTCAGAACTTCGATTTTTGACATCAAATGAAGCGGCCCACCAAGTTGAATATATTTTGTTAAGGCGGTATGTCGATCTCTAATAGTTTGGTGGGGCTCTTGTGTTTTCTTATCAGGGTCAGCAGGTACTTCCTCTATCAAACCCTGCGAGGGACGTGATATTATGTTACGTTATATGTATTATCACGCTTTCAGTCCCTTCAAGGTTTCGCAGAGGTATAAATAAATATCTTGGGACAACTCACACACGGCTATCTGATCCCAAGCTAAGCAGAGCTTGTGTTATGGTAACCAGACAACTGATATACATACTTATATAATTTATAAATACATACATATTATAGATAAATCACACCCAGACACAGAACAAACAATCATGCTCATCACACAAAGTTTGTCCTGGGTGGGAATCGAACCCACGACCTCCGGCTCAGCAGTCAGGGCCACTAACCACTAGACCAACAGGCCCGCCATGTATGCCCTACAGCTCAAGTAATAAGGGGGAAAACCGATTGATATCAAAAGGGTAAGTAACCAGTGATCGGGTTGCGAATAGGGAATTTATTGACAAAAAATCTTAAAATACATAACGCAGCCTAGGAATGAAACCTCTGATCTTATACTCAGTAGTATCACTTTTAAAAACTAGAGCGTGTCAATATTAATTAATTTAATTAAGTGTGAGAATGTAAAGAATTTATTTTTTTATGAATTGATATTATCTAGTTAAAATCTAGATTGATGACGAATTCAGATGTTTATCAGTCAATATCAGATTACAATCTAGTTTTGTATTATTAAGAAGATAAGTTTATCGGCACCATTCATGAAATTCTCAATGTATTCGTAAATCTGTTGGACGATAAATCTTTTAAAATTTTAAGATGAGATAATTATTTTATTTTATAGACGGCCGCCTGAGCGATCCTGGGTTCGATTCCCAGAACGGATATTGTGTTTTTTTTTAATACGTTGCCCCTACACACTCGGAATTTCTCTTGTATCGTGGGTGCGTTTACAAACATTTAAACTCACATACACAAACAGCCAAACCCGGAACAACTATCTGTAGGCCATACAAATATTTGAGCCGCGCGGGGATCTAACCCGCGACACGCAGCGCAGCAGTCGATCGCTCAGCCATTGCGCCAACCGTGCCGTCATAGGGTTTAGATATTGGTAAGAGGACTTTGAGTTCTCGAACTTAATGAATAAAACTTAAGTTTCACTTAAGAACTACGTTGATCCTTTTATTCACCTCATGTGCAGGTATAAAACATTGATCAAACCTTCAAGAGTGCAGGCTGGTTTGTACTAAGGGGCCATCCATAAAGTACGTCACATGTAAAGGGGGGGGGAGGGGGTCGACGAAATGTGACATGGTGTGACAAGGGGTGGGGGGGTCCTAGTTTTGTGACATCACATTTCAAATTTAATAAATTGAATCGCGAAAGGAGATTGCCCGTTTTGTAAAGGAAGTTCGGTCCCAGTGGAAAATGCTTGTGCCTTGAAGTATTTTATTTTACCTAATAGTAAAAACTTAGCATTTTCAAAATCTGAAACCTTTTTTCATTTATTCACCCTGGTTCAGGAGATATCATTAATTTTCTGTTTTAAAAATGTAGGTTATAATCACAAATTGACATAGACTAGGTATATCACTATTACTATAAGTGCAGATTTCCATACTATAAGCATGTTTCTGCACAAAGTAATAAAGACATAATTAGGTATACTTTAGACATAATATCATAAATGATAACTACGTAAATACGGGATTCAAAACTCAACGTAGGTATCTAAACGAAGCAATCAACACGAAACGAATTTCTGAACAAAGTGCTGTGACATGCGCAAGTAAATGTTGCCAGATCAATTATTTTTAATCCATTAGTAAATCGATTTCAGTTTTTTTTATCGATTAATGCCCCGTTCCAATAAACGAAAACGACTCGTTTTGCTTACGGATAGTTGTATTTTGACATAAGTTCTATGAGACTTATGTCAAAATACAACTAACCGTAAGCAAAACGAGTCGTTCTTGTTTATTGGAACGGGGCATAAAACTCTTGTTAATACGGCGTTTCCAAAATACGTAAGGCTTTTATGTATGTGTAAATCACTTTTATGAACATCTAATCAACAATATAGACTTATTAAGAAAATAAGCAACCTATTGTTGTCATATTCCATCGCTGTTACTCGCATAGACTATAAGCAGCAGTACCTATATCCACTAGTTTACGTCATTAAATATTTTACATAATTAAACTCATACTTGGCCTACACCTGTCTTCAAGCATTCCAGATATAATACGCTACTATAATAAGTACCTATGAAAAAAACAGGGTTTACACCATTCTAACTCATCGCATCGGCTTTGAAGTTGTCAAAAAATATCAAGAAATATTTAAATGTTGAGACGTAAACTAGCTTTAATAATTATTGTTAAAAATATTTTTTAATTATCGTTTTGTTTTGATATCGAATTGATTACTATACATCATTTTCGATAGTTATTTGTTTTCTGGCAACTTTTTTTTTGTACACCTATCAAACGGATGTCGATGTAATGTTTAACTATTAATAATAATTAACTTTATTCCCAGGGTGAAAGAAATTGTAAAAAAAATAATTTGCGCACAAAAAAATAAATAACATTTTTTGGTTATTATTCCAATCAGGCACACGATTGCACAAAAGGGACCTGCCCCGTGGCAATGTCCTTTGAAATATTAAATTATTTTTTAGTTTTCTCTATAAATTAGGTATTTATGACGGCAAATTTGCCAAATTTGTGACGTCACACTAGGGAGGGGGGGGGTCTCACAAATGTTACCACCTGTGACAAGGAGGGGGGAGGGGTCTAAAAATCATGAAATTCGTGTTACGTACTTTATGGATGGCCCCAAAGGTTCGAACTCATGTTGTTTAAATAGAGAATTATTAAATATGGAATAGAAGAGTGATCGAATGACGTGACATGTATTAGTGAATTGATAAACTAAAATTATGATTTTAAAGTATTATGACTTTTTTAATTCCCTACTGATTTACCAACTTCTTCGGTACGGAACGCGGCAGCCGTTTTAGCGTCGTCAGTGTCTCTTCCAGCTCATGTACTGCGTTCCAGGATTAGTAAAACTTACATCTTAATTCGTAAGAAAGTCCTCTTTCTTCTATGAAATAAAATTACCACTATGGCAGAGGTACTTGAATGAAAACAAAAACAACCAAGTTTTTGTTCCAATATACAAGATAGCGATAGTGTTTTAAACGTTTTGAAGGTTTTATTAAAATACTTGCAACTCATTTGTAATTCCTAAATATGCTTGACCAGTTATAAAGCAGCCTAATTTTATGTTCAGCGTAGTTATGCTAATTGTGTCATTTGCATTTAAAATTGATGATTAAACGTCATGTTTCAAGTTGATTATTTAATGTGTGTTTAGACAAGCATCAGGGAATGTATTTGTAAATAATAATTGAATTGCAAATGGTTTAATTGCAAAGAGCCTCGAGCAACACCTGAGGAGGTTCTCGTTAGACGGTTGGATCAAGGGCTTGATACAGAAAGCGGTACTCCTGGACACGGCTCGTTTTGTTAGGAGGTTCGTCTCTCTGGGTCCCTGACTGCCGGTAGCTTGGACCCTGTTCCAGATACCGGTAGGCTACTATTTTTCATTTTTTTTTATTATGAAATATTTAAAAATGTAAATTGTATGTATTAAAATGAATAAACGAATTGAATTGAACAGTTATGCAGCATCATAGCCTTGGTAATATTAATGATTCAATTTATACTGCGTGCACTTTATTGACTTGATCGGTTTTAATCGATGAGCAAATATTGCATAATATTTATTTAATATTTCTAAAAGACACCAAGGACAAATTGCAATTATGGGCGAGTTTTTTTACGGATGGTAATCCTTACTAATATTATAAAGGGGAAAGTGAGTTTGTTTGTTACGTCTTCACGCCAAAATGGCTAAACAAAAAAAAAGTGAGAAATGAGGGAGAGCACGGGAAGAAAAGGGAAAAACATAGCATTACTATTACAATAAATAAAGCGCAAGGGCGAAAACTACAGGTAGCAGGTACCTGCAAATCAGGAAAGGGGAACTGTGTTACCCCGAATTTTATGCGCGCGAAGCCGCAGGCAAAAGCTAGTTCTTCATATAAGTTCTCGCGCTCTGGGAGGAGTGGAAGGGAGTATCAAAACCCATCCATGTTCCTTCTTTGCCCTTTGTGTTCTGGGGCCGCGACGTGTTGTTACGAATAACCTACAAACCTGGTAGCCAGTAGGCTTGACGGGCCCTTCTGCTTTGTTGACATATCACTGAGGTGCGCGTGAGACGCGCCGTCGATACGGCCTGTCGTCAATAGACGGACGGACGGTGAGCTAAAACTGCCTGCCTGAGAGATAATTATAAAATGTAAAAATATCTTGGGACAACTCACACACGGCTATCTGATCCCAAGCTAAGCAGAGCTTGTGTTATGGTAACCAGACAACTGATATACATACTTATATAATTTATAAATACATACATATAATAGATAAATCACACCCAGACACAGAACAAACAATCATGCTCATCACACAAAGTTTGTCCTGGGTGGGAATCGAACCCACGACCTCCGGCTCAGCAGTCAGGGCCACTAACCACTAGACCAACAGGCCCGTCATTAATTCTCGACGGCATAGTCCATGGGCGGTTTTAAAACTGTCACAAGACGAAAAAAAGCCAAACGTCTAGTTTACATAGTAAACAACAAACATATAGGTACCAAAAAACGGGTAATTGGAACTTATAAACAAACTAGCTTTGCGGCTTCGCTCGCGATAAATTCGGGGCAACACGGGGTTCCCTTTTCCTTATTTGCAGGTATTTTTCGTTGGTAAAAAAGAGTGTGTGTATCGATTTTTAGCTTCCTACCTTGAAAACTGCGAATAGTCCCGT
Organism: Ochropleura plecta; assembly: GCA_905475445.1. NCBI lineage: Eukaryota > Metazoa > Arthropoda > Insecta > Lepidoptera > Noctuidae > Ochropleura > Ochropleura plecta. The sequence continues at coordinate 3,233,602 of FR997744.1, read as the reverse complement.
ATAAAATTTCTCCCTTTTCTCACATTTTTTTTTAAATTAGCCTATGTCCGTCTCCAGTGTCCCAACTATTCCTCTACCAAAATTCATCAAAATCGGTTTCGCCATTTAGGCGTAACGACGACAAACAAACAAACTCACTTTCGCTTTTATAAGATTAGTAAGGATACTTCAAGCTATGTGAAAGTTTACAACCTTTTCTAACAAGGTCAACGTGAACTACCTCCGTTGAGAGGAAATCGGGATGACGAGATGTTTCCTGAAACGATCCTATCTAACAGTGAGTGACATTGTAACAATGAACTGAAAACTTGTTACGAAGTCCCGTTACACGCCGCTTCCAAATACTTTGTGAAGAAATAAAATTGTAACTTTAAGTTTATTTTCACCAAGTGACATCCTTACTTGGTGAAAATAAACTTAAAGTTACAATTTTATTTCTTTTGTTTAATTTTTTTTGTTTTTTTTTTGCGGGTGGGTAATCATCAAATGCCTTCCCTCGTTCTGGTCGGTGCGGGGAGAGTGTCAGACTTTTATTGACTGAAACCCACCCGTGTATGTGATTATTTGTGAATGTGAAATGTTTAAACGCATAAAGTTATGGATTAAGGTTAGGGATAAACCAAATCACTAAGCATTCAATATTAATTAATAATAAAAAGTTTTTTTAACAATTAATATTTCAATACAATGACAGATAGGTGCCCTTTTTTTGGCGATGGGTAATCATCAAATATTCCCGCTCTGGGCGGAGCGGGGGAGAGTGTCACAATTTTACTGATTAAAACCCACCCATGTTCCTTCTTTTGCTCTACATGTTCCGGGTTTCTCTTTCGAACAACCCGTAACCCCGGCAGGACCAAGTAAGGATGGTTTTTACTTTTGATAAACATTGATGAATATAATAAAACAGAGGAATTGAGTAAGATTCAAAATATTAAAGGTTAACTTTATCAGTTCAGTGAAAATTTAATTAGTGCAGTAATGTTGGATGCAGTTTTTAGGGTTACATACCTCAAAAGAAAAAAAAACGGAACCCTTATTTGATCTCTTTGCTGTCTATCTGTCTGTCAAAACCATTTATCTCAGACACGCGTGAAGGTATAAAACTGAAATTAAAACTAAATTCTTAACTCTGTAGTCCCCGCGTGTTGTGAAAAAAATAACCATCTAAATCTACACAGTTAAAAGATATGGCTCTTTATGTTGTTACTAGCTGTGCCCGCGACTTCGTCCGCGTGGAATAGTATTTTGGGCATCATATTTATTTTTGCAAACAACCTCCTCAGCTTTATAAATTATAACTGTTACCCACGACTTTGTCCGCGTCTTAGCCCAAGTTCCGGAATTCTGTGAGGATAAACGTTGAGAACGTTCAGCGCTTGATTCCCGTAGTCAGTTCACCAAAGTTCGAGAACTCTGTGAGGCTAAACGTTGAGAACGTTCAGCGCTTGATTCCCGTAGTCGGTTCACCAAAGTTCGAGAACTCTGTGAGGCTAAACGTTGAGAACTTTCAACCCTTGATGCCCGTAGTCGGTTCACCAAAGTTCGAGAACTCTGTGAGGCTAAACGTTGAGAACGTTCAGCGCTTGATTCCCGTTCTCGGTTTATCAAAGTTCGGAAATTTTGTAAGGATAAACGTTCAGCGCTTGATTCCCGTTGACGGTTTGCCGAAGTTCGGAAATTTTGTAAGGATAAACGTTCAGCGCTTGCTTCCCGTTGACGGTTTGCCGAAGTTCGGAAATTTTGTGAGGCTAGATACTGCGAACGTTCAACGATCGATTCATTAGCACGGTTTTGTTCACTGATTCCTCGTTGAGTAGCCAACCTATGCATATTTTCATTCTCTGTTTCACTGCTGCGCAAAGCTCGCAGCCGCTTTGCGGTAACAGTCTGCCGAGAAAGCTGAGTTCTTTTTCTAGGCATTATAGTGACGAAGAAAGAAAATAGGAAATGAAAACTTAACCAAACCGTAACTGATCGTAATCAAGAAAAAACAAACGTAAGGTTAATAATTAGGATCCTAATTATTGTTACCTGTATTTGGTACTTACGTAAAATATAAGGTTAACTAACTGTGTGCTTAAACTAAAACCTAACCTAATAAGGGCTGATTTTTTAATAGTCAGATAATTTTTATCTGAGGAATAAAAATAGCAGTTTGACATATTTTCTATAGAAGAGCTGTCAAACCGCCATTTTTATTCCTCAGATAAAAGTTATCTGACTATTGAATAAACAGCCCTAAGAATAATTATGTAGATGACACCTATTTACAGGTATTATCTACAATTTTTTTTTTAATAATTGTGAATTTTATAAAAAAAATAGCTCATGAGGAGCTCGTAGCTAAATAATAGCAGCCGCTCGGGTCGATCTTTAGGTTAAGCCGCGCTTGCCTAGGTTGGTCTGTGGATGGGTGACCAGTGACCACCCGTTACATACCGAGTTTCCTCCGTGCCTCGGAAAGCACGTTAAGCCGTTGGTCCCGGCTGTCATTTGTAGATCTTTGACAGTCGTAACAGGTAGTCAGTGTTCCAAAAGTCTGACAACCAGTCTTACCAAGGGGTATCGTATTACCCAGTATTAACTGGTTGTGGAGGTCAGATAGGCAGTCGCTCCATGTAAAATACTGATATTCAGCTGCATCCGGTTAGACTGGAAACCGACCCCAACATAGTTGGGAAAAGGCTAGGCAGATGATGAATAATTGTGAAATTATTAGAACCAAAATATTATCCTTGACAATCGTAGAGCTATACCCCACCTCCGCGTCGCCCGCAAGCAACGCCTTTCCTCGCCCATGCCCAGCGTCATGTTTTGCACATCATGCGGCGCGTGTGAATTTTATATCGGAGTTATTTTAAAATTGTAATATCTTCTAAGATGTTCCTTGAAATTAAGTGATGTCAAAGACAATTTTGTTCACAATTAAATACTGTTAATCAACAACACATTTATTTGGATAAAGATTAATATTATTATGTTGAAACAACTCTAACAAATAATTGGTAATCATGCATTAATTTTGACCAAATTTGATTACCATAAAAACGGTTCTAGTGACTTAATCTTAAAAGATAGACATATACCGTCACAGACATTTTTTTAGATCATTTCAAGAGGAATAATTCTTTTCTACATATTTTTTTGATATCTTGAACCGTTTTCGCAGCGCACGCAACGGAAGCCCTCAAAGATGAATAATTTTCCCCGTTTTTTTTCACATTTTCCATTGTTTCTTCGCTCCTATTAGTCGCAGCGTGATGTTATATAGCCTTCCTCGATACATTTATCGAGGAAGGCTATATAACATCACGCTGCGACTGGAAGCTGTGAGAGTTGTTTGTGTTGAATAGACCATTGTCTATTCAACACAAAAAGAATTCTTCAATTCGAACCAGTAGTTCCTGAGATTAGCGCGTTCAAACAAACAAACAAACAAACTCTTCAGCTTTATAATATTATATTATATTATATAAGTAAATATAAGTAATAAGTATATAAGTATAGATCTGAACGCATTATTCATATTCAGGGCGGCAGGCGGGTGAGTGGGCAGTAATCTAAGACATGGGCCCACTGCTTGTTTGGTAGACGTCATGTATCCTCAATCATTTTGCTTCAATGTTAAAAATATATAACATGTAAGTGTATAAAAAATGTCATGATTCATTTAAATATACCAAGGAAACAAAATATAGGAAGTAATTAAAAGTAAGCTCGCGTCATCGATCCCTTCAAATGTAAAAAAAAACAGGCCAAGTGTGAGTCGGACTCGCCCACCAAGGGTTCCGTACAAACATGCGATATAAACGGCGATATCTTTTGACTGCGTAGACTTAAAGGGTTGATTTTTTCACAGCTCCAAGGGACCACAGATTGAAGTATATGTTTAATTTTCAGCCCCATGAGTTTATCTAGTTGCCGAGATAAAGGGTCTTGACAGACAGACAGACGGACGACAAAGTGATCTTAAAGGATCACTTCCGATTCTTCCTTTTGAGGTACGGAACTCTAAAAAGAATGCCTATTAACGTTGGCCAATTACATTATTTAAATCTAGTCGGGTTTTATATTCAGTCAAAAAAGTATCGGGAATGGATGATTTGTTTATGGCTCCAAATTAAAATTTTTGTTTTTTTTTGTAGTTGTTAGATTGGCACAACTGTTTTCCATTTTGGCGCGGAGTTTGAGTTGCATCTGTTATTTATATTAAATACAGTGCTGGTTTTAGTAATATCATATATAGTGTGTATTGCGAATTTCATAATGGACAAAAATATCGAACAAAGAGTTTGTCTTAAATTTTGCATCGCCAATGGAATTTCGTGTTCGGAGTCACTGAAAATGTTACAGAAGGCTTACGGTGAATCGACTTTATCAAAAACTCGTGCTTATGAGTGGTTCAAAGCGTTCAAAAGCGGTCGAGATGTGATGGAAGATTTGCCTCGCTCTGGTAGGCCGTCAACGTCTGCAACTGAAGTTAACATCGCAAAAGTGAAGAAAATAGTGACTGAAAATCCCCATTCAACTCTGAGAGAGATAGCCGCCGAACTTTCTGTATCTCACGAGTCGATCCGTACCATTGTAACTAATCATTTGGGTATGAAACATGTTGCTGCTCGGCTAGTCCCAAAAGATCTGAATTTTCTCCAAAAACTCAATCGCATGAAAGTCGCTGAGGACATGCTAGAACGAGTCAGTTCGGACCCAACATTCATGAAACGCATTGTTACTGGTGACGAGACGTGGGTTTACGAGTTTGACATGCAAACTAGTCAACAAGCTTCGGAGTGGCGCCTTCCAACTGAACCGAAACCGAAAAAACCAAGCCAAAGTCGATCAAAAGTCAAAGTCATGTTGACTGTTTTCTTTGACTATCGCGGTGTTGTGCACTCTGAATTCTTACCAGAAGGTCTAACGGTAAATAAAGAATATTATTTGAGCGTTATGCGGCGTTTAAGAGAGCAAATTCGACGAAAAAGGCCAGATTTGTGGAAAGAAAATTCTTGGATTTTGCACCACGATAATGCGCCTTCGCACAAGGCTATCATTGTGAACGAATTTTTGACCAAACACTCAACAAATACCATCCAGCAACCACCATATTCACCAGATATGGCTCCTGCTGACTTTTTCTTTTTCCTAAACTCAAATTACCACTTCGTGGCACCCGTTTTCAATCGATAGAAGACATAAAGGAGAATTCGCGGCGAGAACTGAACTCAATTCCGGAAGCAGCGTTTAAAAAATGTTTTGATGAATGGATTATTCGTTGGCGCAAGTGTATCGTTTCTAAAGGAGCATACTTTGAAGGTGATAAAATAAATTTGGATGAATAACAGACATTTTGTGTATTATTGATCTTTTCCCGGTACTTTCTTGACAGAGTAGTACAATTACCTTAAAACTTGAGACAATTAACAGCTCCAAGGAACCACAGGCGTACATGTGAGTACATGGTTTCAATTTCAACTCTACACCTCCACGCGTTCCCGATATAAACGGTCTTGACACACAAACAGACAGACGGACAACGAAGTGGTCCCATAAGGGTGTTTTTTTTTTGAGATACGGAACCCTAAATAAGTTAATAATATTCAAATAAAATGACCACACGAATAATTAAATCCCACACACACTATAATAAATTGACAAATTAATATCATCGGTTCCATAATGACGCAGCTCGTATAATATAACTATATGTTTAATATTTGAACTTGTTTACGTATTTTAAGGTTATTTTTGGTTGTAGTTAAGTATTCGGTTTTTATTTTTTATCGCTTCCTCAAAGCGCATTTAGTAACTTAATTTATTATTGAGTAACCACAAAATACGTAGATTTTGGTCTTGATACCTACGTCAGTCGAGTTGTGAATGTTTAAATATTTGTGGGTGCAGAAATTGTCATATGTCATCTGGAATCTTTGTGACGTTTGTAAAGCTATGCATTATTCAGAATTCTTATCCTTGTTTGTATGATCTAACATTAATCAAATTAGTTATAACTACCTTACGTCCGCGACTTCGTCCGCGTGGCATAGTTAACCCGCGTGATGATCGAAAAAAAAATTTCTTCCTCTCCCCTTTTCTTTCCTCTTTCTCCCCCTTTTCTCACCTTTTTTTAAATTAGAATATGTCCGTCTCCAGGGTCTCGACTATCTCTGTACCAAAATTCATCAAAATCGGTTTAGCCATTTAGGCGTGAAGACGTAACAAACAAACAAACAAACTCACTTTCGCTTTTATAATATTAGTGAGGATTAAACTAGACTTATATTAAAATGACATACCGAATCACATCTAATTTTATTCTTCACCTTTTTAGTCACGATTAAAGATATCATCAATTTTTTCCCAGGACAAACTTTGTGTGATGAGCATGATTGTTACTTTAGATAGATAGAAGATAGAATATTCTTTATTATGTACACCATACAAATAACAAGAATAACATTAAACAACTTATAAATAGGGTGACACAATGGGCGATCTTATCGCTAAAAGCGATCTTTTCAAGACAACCTATGGATGGATTTAAAGGAGGAGAAACAGTACTGTAGGTAGTCTGTGGTGTAACATTTTCAAAATTAATAGCTACATTTAAAAAACAAATACTTAAATATAAATACATATAATATACATTTAAAATAATAATCATTAAGAGCAAAGAAGTATTTAATATGTTGTTTATGGAGAGAGGTAGTGCTTTTTGACCAGAATTTTAAAAGTGGACAGAGTTTGAGCGCTCCTTACAGACACGGGCAGGGCATTCCATAGCCGTACAGCTTGAACTGTAAAGGATTTGTTCTGTTACTTTGTTCTGTGTCTGGGTGTGATTTATCTATAATATGTATGTACTTATAAATTATATAAGTATGTATATCAGTTGTCTGGTTACCATAACACAAGCTCTGCTTAGCTTGGGATCAGATAGCCGTGTGTGAGTTGTCCCAAGATATTTATTATTATTATTAATTTCAGAATCGCAAGATTGCCATTTTCTCTAAATTGAGTAACTAAACTATCAGTAATGCTGTCAAACTATAATTTAGTTAAGTTGTGTCACATTTATCAATTTCAGAATAGGAAACTTCGTTTGGCAGCAATAAACTAAATTTGAGTGATTTTTAGTTTAATTTGTGACAACAAAGTAATTTGTAGATCTTTGACAGTCGTTACAGGTAGTCAGTGTCCCGAAAGTCTGACAAACAGTCTCAGTAAGGGGTATCGTATTACCCAATACTAACTGGGTTGTGGAGGACAGGTATGCAGTCGCTCCATGTTAATACTGATATTCAGATGCATCCGGTTAGACTGGAAGCCGACCCCAACATTGTAGGGAACAGGCTAGGCAGATGATTATGATGATTGCGACAACAGAATCGTTACCAATATCGCTATTAGAAACTAAAATCCTTCTTAATATTATAAATGCGAATGTTTGTGAAGATGGATGGATGGATGAATGTCTGGATGTTTGTTACTCTTTCACATCAAAACGGCTGAACGGATCTTGATGAAATTTGGTGCAGAGGTAGATTATAGTCTGGAATAACACATACGATACTTTTTTTCGATATCACGCGGGTTAAACCGCGGCCGCCAGCTAATCCTTATCCTTACTATATATATTATATTATAAAAGCGAAAGTGAGTTTGTTTGTTTGTTACCTCTTCACGCTTTAATGGCTAAACCGATTTTGATGAATTTTGGTACAGAGATAGTTGGGAACCAGGAGACGGACATAGGCTAATTTTTATTAAAAAAACCGGCCAAGAGCGTGTCAGGCCACGCTCAGTGTAGGGTTCCGTAGTTTCCCGTCCGTCACAATAAGTGTTCTTTACCACGGTAGGTCATGAAAGCACGGAAAATCTTAACATCGACTTTTAAAAAAATTACGTCATTACGCAACGCCATCTATCGAACCATTTATGAACTGGTTTTTACCTTAACATTTTGATGGTGTTAAAAAAATGAATTTTAGTTTTGTTCTAAATTGCCTTAGCATGTTCTTGATAGAAGTTTTATGTAGTTATAAGATACCGCCAATGCCAAGGAGAGACCAACCGAACAATTCGGTAATACCCGATCCAATGTAATAAGTACCTACAGCGCCATCTCTCGGGGAATTGGGTTACTAATTAATACAAAGACGTGCAAGTAGTTTTCGGTGGTAATTTTGGATTGCGAGAACCGATTTCAATAATTCTTTTTTTGTTTACAAAAAGATACGTTCAGGATAATAAAATATGTAAACGAAGTTAAAAATAATGGTGCTTAAACCATTATACCAAAAACTTAGTCCAGAAATTATTTTGTACAACTTTTTGTCTTTTTTGTACAAAAACTGTTGTGTCAATCAAGTTCAAAATAATTTTCCTAGAAAGTCCTTATAAAGTTCTACTTTTCAGATTTTTTTCATATTTTCTAAACTTATGGTTCAAAAGTTAGAGGGGGGGGGACACATTGTTTTTTACTTTTGGAGCGATTATTTCCGAAATTATTGACATTATCAAAAAATGATTTTAGTAAACCCCTATTCATTTTTAAATACCTTTCCAACAATTTATCACACGTTAGGGTTGAAATAAAAAAAAATCACTTCCCGCTTTACAAATAGGGTGGCTACCCTAATAAAACATTTTTTTCAAATTTTTATTTTACCACTTTGTCGGCGTGATTGATATACATATTGGTACCAAATTTCAGCTTTCTAGTGCTAACGGTCACAGAGATTAAGCGAGGACGAAAGGACGGACGGACGGACGGACAGACAGACATGGCGAAACTATAAGGGTTCCTAGTTGACTACGGAACCCTAAAAAAGTGGGATATGAGGGAGAACGAGGGAAGAAAGGGGAAAGCTTAGCGTTGCTATTACAAATCAATCAGGCGCAAGAGCAAAAACTGCAGGTCTGCTTGGTGTGTTATATCGAATTTAACGCGAGCGAAGCCGCGGGCGAAAGCTAGTACTGTATATAAAAGTACCCATAACGAAGCCAAAAGGAATTTGCCTGGGAAAGTTTGTATTTTAACAAATTTTTTAATCCAAGTTTTTTATGTTACAACTGTAGATACCTACCCAACACCGGTGCCGTTTAATGCATCCATTAGCACAGTATGTAAGTGCAGTGCCTTACATTGAGTTCTACTGTAAAAAAAAACAAGTTATTTTTTTCCTGTTGCACGTTGTTCGTAAGAGACACCACGGCCACGGAATACAAAGGACATGGATTGGTTTTAGTCAGTAAAAGTCTGACAACTTCCAAAGTTGATCCCTAAAAAAACTTTTTTTTTTTCATCGAGTTTCTTAATTTCATGTACAGCACGCACGGTTGGCGGCTTCGTCGTTTGCAACCTGTATAGTCAAAATCAGAGTCACTAGATGCATAGGTAATCAAAAATTAGTGAAACAAAAACTGAGAACAAGTTGGTATATCAGTTAAAAACAAATCATTATGCCAAAATAAAACCTTCGCATAAATGTGTTTATATTTAGGCATGTAAATATTTATCACAACAAAAATGAATACTATGATGAAATAATGATGTCAATGCCAAGGATTTATTTTATTGCACTACATTTTTCCGTTCATTCATATTTATTAACAAAAAAAATTATAAATGCGTCGTGAGTTATTAATTAATTACATGCGTTTATTGATTATTAACTAAATAGCATAGCATTTTAGTTAAATAGATTTTTCCTTGAAAGCTCATCAATGTTTTATTAGATCTTATGTTTTGATTTTACTACCTGCAAGAGATGCAAAATCACCGAGGGAGGGGATTTTGAGGTCAACGACTTGCTTTTATTACTTTCATATTATAAGGTCATGCATGAGGTTGTGAGTTGGCCGGGTTTTTTAAAATGCAAAAGCGACCTAAAGAGAACTTGTAAAGATAAATACGGCAAAAGATTATTTAGTTGAACGCCCTAATCTCAGAAAATACAGGTTCGAATTGAAAAAAATTTAAGTGTTGGATAAGCCATATAAGATAGAAGGCTATATATCACGTACGTCATACGACACTTCGGAGCTGAACAGCGGTTTAAATCACTCAGCCAGTAATGAATATTTGTAATTATCTAGGTTATTAAAATGTTTTCTAACGACCGCCGTCTGTAAAGGGCTCTTTTTTTAAGTCGGTTAACTATACAGGTTTTTTTTTAAAGAGGAGGTTCTTAATTTTCCTATAGTTTTTTTTTGTATATTAGTTGAATATTTAAAATTAAACATCATCCTTACTAATATTATAAAAGCGAAAGTGAGTTTGTTTGTTTGTTACGTCTTCACGCCTAAATGTCTTAACCGATTTTGATGAATTTTGGTAAAGAGATAGTTGGGACCATAGGCTATTTTTTTTTAGAAAAGATTGAGATATGAGGGAGAAAGAGGAAAGAAAAGGGAAAACTAAGCATTGCTATTACAATAAATAAGGCGCAAGGGCAAAAACTACAGGTAGCAGGTACCTGTAAATCAGGAACGGGGAACTGTGTTACCACGAATTCAACGCGGGCAAAAGCTAGTTGAAGATATAAATCACAAATAATTTAATTACTAACTATTACACTAATATCATAAAGGCGAGAGAGTGTGTGCAGAATGAATAGAAATATTTGGATGAATTTTGGTATTAATATAAATAGCTTATATTCCTGGTTTACACAAGGGCTACTCAAGATCGGGGAAAAATGCGGTGTACCCGTGGGATGATCGAATAACTCAAATATGGTTATACTCCGCGGGTAACAAAGCGGAACACAGCTAGGAACACATTACAAGCGATCCTGCACCGAACCGGTGCGGTGTAATTCGTGTCAAAGGAAAACCGCTCCAAAATACATTAAACAGAAGATCTAAGTTTGTAGATAGTTGCACATCGATGTTGTTCATGAGGTACAGGTTTTGCCGCCAGGAATTTCTCGGTAGCAGCCACGGAGATTGGATTTGTGCAAATTTGATGGAAATAGGATCATCCCTTTCAACATAACTGACGAAATGTGGATGTGCCTACTATTAGGTACACCATTGCCTAACTCCTTTGCGTTATGTTAAGTTTCAAGCTTTGTGATCAATTTGAAGTTTCAAAAATCATCATTTTCCTGCGCTTGTCCCATTCTATTTGGGGTCGGCGCAACACGTTTTCTTCTTCCATTCTCCCCTATTAGACGTCACGGCATCATTTACTCCTTTCTCCTTCATATCATTCCTCACACAATCCATCCATCTTTTCTTTGGCCTTCCTCTCGTTCTCCGTCCATCAACATTCAGATCCATCACTCTTTTAGTCACATGTGCTTCATCCCTCCTCATTACATGTCCATACCAAGACAAACGACTCCTTTTCAGTTTTTTTGTAACAGGCGCAACTTTGAAGTGTCAAAAATGCATACTAAAATGGGCTAGTAACAGTGTAGTTCTGTATTTATTGTATGTACCTAACCGCCCACATTCCTATGGAGACTAGACTTGTACAACGTTTGAGGTCAGTGCTGTTTTCAGTTCGGATCTCGGAATAGGAAGTGATTACGAACAAGAACCAGGGGCCTTAGTCTGCTATTACAATAGTGTCAGAATGGTCGATCACTGATCGCATAATGGTTGATTTTGACATCTACTACATACTAAACTTGTCAAAATCAACCATTATGCGATCGGTGATCGACCATTCTGACACCATTGTAATAGCAGACTAAGGCCCCAGGCAGTACGCAGCTACACGGTTTTCTACAAAATATGTAGGGGTGCCAATCACAAACATTTGACTTTCCTACGTATTTATATGTAAAAAGACTATTCTTTTGTAATGGATGTATTTAAGCCACAGTTATGAGCAGTCATGTGTAGAAACTTCTACAATTTCAAAAGCGATCAACTGCAACTTTGTGTTCAGACTCTTTAATTAAATGAATCTATGCCATTCATTTGAACACTGTTACAAAAAAGAAATGGAAAAAATAAAACCGATAAAAAAGAACTGTATCAAACAAACAAAAGTCACCGTTCCGTTTTAAAGGAACCACTGCGAATTAATGTACTTCCAAACCAAAAAAAAAAACATCGAAATCAGTTCACAATAATTGGCAAAGATGTCGCTGAATATACATACAAAAAAAAACAGAACCACAGACGAATTGATAACCTCTTCTTTTTGGAAAAAAAATCAAAAGAGATTGAAAAATTGAGACTGTGTTGTACAAGTTTAAGTATCAATATATCCTTAATAAGATAACATCACAATTAAATCAGTAAGAGAAAATCACTGTTAAAGTCGCACACCAAAATTGATTTACATCTTAATAACAGCATTGTTACAGTAATTGGTATGGCGGTCATGTCGCTGAAAACGATGATCGGAAATACACCCTAGCGTAGTACCCTACGCTGCATATTGCGTACTACGCCGTAGCGCAGTGCGGACTACGTCGTAGCCTGCTGCGTACTACGCCGTAGGCCAATATGAAGCGTTGTAAAACAAATGTAACTTTGTGAACATTAATTTGGAATATTATTTGTGAATGTGGAATGTTAAAACGCATAAAGTTATAGATTTAGGTTAGGGATAAACCAAATCACTTAGCATTTAATATTAATTGACAATAAAAAGATTTTTTAATAATTGATATTTCAATACAATGACATTATGTACAGATAGGTGTCCGTTTTTAGCAATGGGTAACCATCAAATTACTTTTCCCGCTCTGGGCGGAGTGGGAGGGACTGTCACACTTTTACTGACTAAACCCATCCATGTTCCTTCTTTTGTCCCTTGTGTTCCAAGGCCGCGGTATATCTTTCGAACAACCCGCAGCCCTGGCAGGCAATGACTGACCCTGACAGGCCCCTTTGCTTTGATGACATCTTTTAGAGGCGTGCGTGGAACACGAACGCGCCGTTGACACGCCTGTCGTCACAAGGCGGACTGACGGTGAGCTACCCATTACTCACCGTCCACAGACCCGCGTCCACAGTGACCGGGAGTTATCTCGCGGCTCCTGATGCCTGGAGCGTCCCCCGCGATCAGTGGACCGGATCCTGATTGGAGGGCAAGCTATCGACTTTAGATATGTCCGCCCCCCTAGTGTTTTTCGTGATTGTTAGGAGTCATTGGTTTAGTTCACATATAGCTTTTATAGCTTCTAGTTCGCGGTTCACTTACTAAGGCTGGACGGAACTCAATGAGGTATTCTTAAAATAAAGAGAAAGCCTAGCGTTATTCTACTGATACTTTGTATTTGGAGGTACTCCCAAATTAGGTTTACACCAGTGACTTGGAGAAAAAATTAAAAGTTGACCAGCCCTGGCCAACCTGGTTGCCAACCTACAAATACATTAATTCAAAAACAAATACCTTCTAAACACAAGATACCTAAGTTGTTAACGACAGTCGAGCCATCTGTTTAAGGTACATAATATACGAATGTATCATAGGACCCTTTTATGTAAGTACTTGAGCAAACAAAGTTGAGGAGCCCTGCTAAGCCTACCGCTTGTGATTTATTGCCCATTGGGTTTGCCCTGTGGCTTTGCTTGAGACCTTTTGATTTTGCAATAGAATATCTATAGTTTGAGTTTTGATATCTGTAGCTGAATCCCTAAGTATTCAGCTGGAACCTAAAAACACAGCTAACCTAAAAAATCAACTCTGTAGTTTAGACTACAGAGCTGATTTTGATGAATGACAATCGATTCGACCTACTAATAATATAAATGCAAATGTTTGTGAGGATGGATGGATAGCTAGATGTATGGATGTTTGTTACTCTTTCACATCAAAACGGCTGAACAGATCTCCCATTCCGGCCGTGTCATTTGGCACAGAGGTAGATTATAGTCTGAAATAACACATAGGATACTTTTTTTTCGATATCACGCGGGCGCAGCCGCGGGCGCCAGTTAGTACAAAATAAATATTTATTGGTAGCTATTATCACATGAGCCAACGAGATTTCTATACTACCATTCGAGTTGAATCGACTGAATTTTCCGTTTTAAAAGCAGGTCAAAATAAAAGCTAGAATAAGTATCTCAAATTGTAAATACTTCACACAAAGTAAGGCCACGTCATCAGGCATCGTCACTATTTACTCTATCAATTGTCAGTCCTGTTGAAAATAGAGTCGCGAAACGCTTATAAATTTGTATTAGCCATCAGAATTCTTCTTAAGTGAGTTCAAAAGGAGATTTTAACAACTATCAATTAATTAATAGCGCAATAGTGTGATAGAGCTGGCCACAGTTAACCTATAAACACACAAATAGCCACGCGGTGGCTACATGCGGCGGGCGCAGTCGCATGGAAGGGTGGCTACTGAGCCGTGCCGCCCCAGCGTTGGCGGGACAATTATGTCCACTTACCTTCCATTCAGCTGGGCGTAAATCATGTTGAAGCTTTATTTGATTCTTCGATAAGCTGATCAAACAAAGTTATTCATCAATCTGTCCTGAAAAGAGACTTTTCAGTACCAGAATAGAGTATGAAAAAAGGTATGCGGCTCCTCTCATACACAGAAGGCACGAACATTGATCACCACGCTTCGATATTTTTATATCACATTGGCTTACATGGGCACTTATAAAACGTCGAGAAAAGGTGCACGGTTCGGGTTAGTAGTTTCCTATGGAGAAGAACCGGCAAGAAACTCCATGGTTACTCTTTTAAAATCATTTGGTTTTACTATGTTATTGTTATAGCGTTGGTACTTAAGTATGAGAGGACAGCGTATTCCCGACAAGAAAGGTTATAGAAATTACGTATGAATTGAACCTACCTACCTACCTACACTACCCTACCTACCTCCCTAACTCCCTACCGACATACTATACGACAAACCGTACGTGCGTCGTCAAAGGTTATGTCAAACTCGCCACTTTTTTACGAATGTTTTAATAGTTATTCTGCTATTCGGCACGAAAAAACATCCAATAAATCAAAACCATGAAAGTCGGTCCACACCCGTTCTCGAATTATAAGTGTTCGAACAAAACTGACTTATTTTCTATGTATAGATTAATATAATATATAAACTTTATGAAGAAACCCAAAACATTTAATAAACACCAAGAAAGAATCTTTTACGTTTATTACTCAGAAGTTAATTATGAAAAAAGCGAAGCAAAAAAAGTATTCTGATTCGTCAAGTTTATCTCAAACAAACGCTCAACAACTTGAAAGGTATCTTGATGGGAACATTTTCGAGTAAACAAGGCTTTTAATGAAGCCTTTCCTTTGGTTAATTAAGTCTCTTTTTTATTTAATCAATTTAGGAGATATTTGGATAATGTTTCTGTAATAAAGAGCACATTTCACCAATGATTTCTACCGAATGCGATTATCATGACATTTTAAACCGCGTTTTAGCGCTATAAGTATTTATCAAATAATGATTTTGACAGCTACACACATCAAAAGTGTCTAGGGATCAAGCATTTTTATGCGGATTTCTTGAGATTGAGATGTGGCTTTGTAATAAATTTATGATTTTATAAATTTATATGGATCCTTTTTGGTGCATTTCATAATTTGAATCAGGAACTCTCAATCAAATTCGAGTAAAAGATGAAAATAAGCTGTCAATATTTTCCCTATAAAAACATACAACGCATTGAAGACATTATTAGTGCTACTGTTTCCCTACTACTGATTAAAACCAACGTTATTATGGAGCGGCGACGTCATTTAAGCAGGGAAGAAATGCTCAGAGCCGTGGGAATGATAGAAGCTGGTTCCCGGCAACGTACTGTAGCTTTAGCTCTGAATACAAGTCAGAGTGTTATCAGTCGACTTTGGACACGTTACCGAAGCACTGGTACCGTGGCTGAGCGCCATGGAGGACGGTATCGCTGCACCACACGGAGACAAGACCGATACATTCAAATCTTAACTCGAAGAGCTCCAACAATAACCGCCATGATGTTAGCCGTGAGGCTTCATCACTCTTCAGGGAACTTAATTAGCGACCAAACAGTCAAAAACCGCTTGCATGAAGTGAACCTTCATTCCCGAAGACCGCTACGGGTACCACCTATAGCAATGCACAATCGTAGGATTCGATATCAATGGGCTCTTGAACACAGAAATTGGGCAGAAGAACAATGGCGTTTTGTGTGCTTTTCTGATGAGTCTCGTTTTGGTATGAGACCGGATACAAGACGTATACGACACTGGAGAACCCCTGGACGCCAACAGCGATTAAAATTCTGCCAGGAAGTCCATCCTTATAGTGGTGGAACCATCATGGTATGGGCGGGTATTTGGATCGGCGGAAGAACTGAGTTGATTTGGATCAGAGGCAACCTCAACGCTCAAATTTATGCTGAGACGATTGTATCAGACGTCATCGTTCCTCTACAAGTGCAAATCGGTCCCTTATTTCAGTTAATGCATGATAATGCACGACCGCACACCGCAAGAGTTGTAAGACAGACTCTCGCCGCAGCTAACATCAATGTCCTGCCCTGGCCTGCTCAGTCGCCAGACTTGAACCCGATTGAGCATGCATGGGATATGCTACAGAGAAGAGCTCTGCCGAATATGGAGGGTATCCAGTCGCAAGAAGACCTTTTTTTGTTGTTGCAACGAACATGGGCGGCCATTCCACAGCGTGATTTGGATGAACTCATTTTGAGTATGCCAAACCGATGTTCTTGTGTTGTTAGTGTTCGCGGTAGAAACACGGATTATTAATTGTTTAAGTTACCCAATAAAATTTTAAAGAAAACTGTTATTTCAGTCTTTTTATCGAACTTTAATGTTAGTGGTTCAAATGTCAAAAATCCCTTTATTAGGAAAATGGCAAATTTCTTTATTAATGCAAAGGTGACTTGGTTTATCGTTACTGTGACAAACGAAAACACTTTATTTGATGAATCCTTAAAGAAAATTTTAATTAATATCAATCAGGAGAAAAGTTATTGCAAAAATATATGTTGATCCCTAGATACTTTTGATGTGTGTATTTGATTTGACAAAGATGTACGACACTGAGTAACTAGTGTGTGTACGATTAGACGGCTGATCGGAGCCAACGATCCAATATTGTATTGTCCATCTCAACTTTTTGACAGATAACAACTGTCGTGACATGCATGAGTATATAACGGCTATAAGTCAATGCATGATGATGTATTACTTACGAGATATCAGGTTACGAAAACAAAAAAAAATGGAATTAGTGACCTCTTGTCTAAAAAACAATTTTTCAGCAAATCACGAAAAATCAATTTGATCATCTTATTCGTGATTTGCTGAAAAATTGTTTGCATTGTTTGCATCTGTTATTGTGGAAACTGCAGAAGATTGTAAGACTATCTTTCCGTTTTATATCCTAGACAAGCTTACGCCTGCGACTTCGTCCGCGTCCGCGTACTTTCGATCACCCTCGTGTTATTAAAGTTAGCGTAACCCACTTTAACACGAGGGTGATCGAAAAAAAAAAAATCTCTCTCCTTTCCTTCCCTCTCTCTCCCCCTTTTCCCATTTTTTAGCCTATGTCCGTCTCCAGGGTCCCAACTATCTCTGTACCAAAATTAATTAAAATCGGTTTGGCCATTTAGGCGTGAAGACGTAACAAACAAACAAACTCACTTTCGCTTTTATAATATTAGTAGGATTTCCTAGTATTGTATAATTGTAATGCTCATGTGTGAGTACTATGTAGTTTCATTAACTCGACGGTGCCATGCTGCCGTGTGATGTCAGGATCATTTCTTACCTGCTACAGTTTGTTTTAATTCAACTATTAGTAATTAATTCTTGTTCTTGCTTTTACTCTTAGTACATTCAAAAGATTGAAAGATTGAAATAAATGCTTTGAGGACGCGTACAAAGCTAGTTTTGCATAGTATTGTCAAACAAATTGCTGGAGATATATTCAATTTAAAAAAATGCATTATCGTGTTCTGGTGGTCGGTCACGTTGCATTCAAATAGCTCAGGTTTATTACCACATTTTATAGCAAAACAAAAAAAAAGCTTTGCAACATTTTCCTGTAAGTTTTCGTATTTCTCATTAGCGCGAGTTGCTAACGGCCGTTTTATTGTTCGCTATTCTTTATTTGGGACTTTTATATACATTCGGACTGCATGTATAGTGCTGGCGTGGTGACTGGTGAATGAAACCTAAAATGGCCGCCTTGGCAGAATTACATGATAATAATACCAGCCCATTAATGTCGCATTGCTGGGCAAAGGCATCTTCTCATTCAGAGAAGATACGAGCATTTATCACCACGCTTGCACAAGACGGATTGGCGATTACAGACTAATTTATTTTATTTAACAACTACCTTTTGCTCGCGGCTTCGCTCGCGTTTAATTTGGGGTAACACAGCACCCCTTTCCTGATTTGCAGGTACCGGCTACTTGTAGTTTTTGCCCTAGCGCCTTATTTATTGTATCAGCAAATCTAAGTTTTGCCTTTTCTTTCCTCTTTCTCTCTCATTTCTCACTCTTTTTAAAAAATAATAGCCTATGTCCGTCTCCAGGGTCCCAACTATCTCTGTACCAAAAATTCATAAAAATCGGTTTAGCCATGTAGGCGTGAAGACGTAACAAACAAACAAACTCACTTTCGCTTTTATAATATTAGTAAGGAATGGGATATATGTGAATACACACAATAGACAAGACATTTGAGTACAAAGACTGCTTGATGTTTTTCTTTACCGATGTCTATGGTGTTCTAGATAAACTTTTGAAAGTACATATGAATTGAAAAAGTCAGATTGATACTTGCCCGGATTTGAACGCACAACCTCATGCATGAGAGGCGATGCGCTTAACCTCTGGGTCATCACGAGAATATAGTAATTGTAATAGGATAATAATATGAGTCACGTTAGTCTTATGATGGTCACCAAGTAACAATTTATGAGAAATTCCCAGTTTGCGGCATTTGTTTTTTTTTATTTTAGTCAAAAACTTTTACAGTTTTCAGGTTAAATAATAGGGTCCTATTTTATACTTTGGGTACTGATTTTAATCAAATGTACGTTGAAAAGTAAATATAACCGCGAAATATAAATGAGATAAAATTATGACCGCGTCATATTTCTCAAAAAGGTAAATAGTTGGATTTCTGGTTTTATGTATACTGTGACTCTAACGCGAGTCGTGACCCAATTCCAGAGAAAACGACCTGTATCTATGACACACTGACATTTACGGGAGCTTTTGAAATCAATCGCATTTGACGGACGAGTGAGCGAGGGTTGAATGCCTTAATAACCTAAATTGTGTGGGTTATAACTGTTTGTTTCGGGGTTAAATAAAAATACATGGTGTAAACGAACCCTTTGCCAAGCCATCATCTAAGAGTCACCTGTACATCCGAATAAGTAACTCCACGCAAAAAAAATGTTTGTAAACGCGCCCACGACACAGGAGAAATTCCTAGTTTGCGGAAAAGTTTTTTTTTAGCCTTTTGACGGACTTCAAAAAAAGGAGGAGGTTATCAATTCGTCTCTATGTTTTTTTTGTTTGTTGCCTCATAACTTTTGACTGAGTAAACCGATTTTGATTATTCTTTTTTTATTAGAAAGCTGTCGCTTCCCATGTCCCATTTCAATTTTATTTATATTGCTTAGGTAGTTTATGAGTTATCGTCTATAATACTTACATATTTTTTCTCTATGTCTATATGGATGATCTGCTAATCTTTTAGTAACAATGGAAAAAGAAAACTCGATAAAAAAATAAGAGATACATCATAATACCATAACTAAAAATCCTGAAATAAAAAACTTCGTCGGTAACTTTTTTGCCACCGACTTCCGGAAATTAAGTTATTTTCTACATTTTTTTTTGGAACTTATATTTTTAAGCTATTGCATAGCTTCTATCGCGGGCCTTGAGCGCGGGGATAGAATCCAGAAATTCCGTTACGAAAAATAACCTGACGCTCCCAACTGCGATGGGCACGGACGGAGGTGTGGCTTGAAGGCCGTGCATTGTCTAACGTCGTTTACACAGTACGTTCAGTTATTTCAATCCCGATTCTAATGTTCTAATGGCGTGTTTGGTAGAGAATCGGATAGTCAATCGACATTACGCTGTATCAAACCCAAGGTCTTGTTTTTCTTTTTGCGACTTCTTTTCATTGGAAGTACTTTTTAAATATTATATTTAGTTTTTTATTTATTTTGTTGATAAAAAAATGTTTCTTTTTGCGACTTCTTCTCATTGGAAGTACTTTTTAAATATTTTTTTTAGATTGTTTATTAATTGCATAAGTTGATAAAAAATGCTATGCAATAGCTTTACCGCGGCAGTCCCCGAGTGCCACACGTATTTTTTTTTACAAAAAAGTTTTATAAAGTGAAAAATCACGGTTCACGGTAGGACTTTATGGTACACACGGTAAAAGTGCTCATGGATATGGGGTTATAGGGAGGTGCAGTACCGGTAATCCGGCAGTGCTTAATAGCAAGCGTGAAGCCTTGGGAACTTGTTCTACCAGAGAGGGACCTATATCATTCATACTTATAATATTATAAATGGGAAAGTGTGTGTGTGTCTGTATGTTTGTCCGTCTTCTACAACAAAACGGAGCGACGAATTGAGGTGATTTTTTAAGTGGAGATAGTTGAAGAGATGGAGAGTGACATATGCTGCTTTTTGTCTCTTTCTAACCCCTCACTTTCCTAAAATGGACCGAAGTGAAACCGCGGGCAAAAGGTTGCCCTGAAAAGACTTGTTTTCGTTGAATATAATATTTAACTATTGTTGTTGGATAGCATTAGATATTACCATCAATTCATTGTAGCGATAGGTGGTGAGTTTATAAGGTTCCCTCAAAAAATGACGTTCATATAGAAGTGGGCTGTTTTGGACAAGCGCGGCCCCATTTTGCGCGCGGCCCCATTTTGCGCGGGGCCCCATTCTGCGCGGGGCCCCATTTTGCGCGGGGCCCTAGCAATTGTTATTAGTAAAAATACGACATTAAAACTCTTGTTTAAAAATTAAACTTGTGAAAAGTTTAGTTAATTTTCTCGTTTTTATTTATACAGAACAAGCGCAAAATCAACGGCTTAACGTAACTTCCGAGCCACGGGGGTATCTTACAACCAACTCCCAAACTCCGGACTGGTACAGTGAAGTTTCAAATGGAAAAACCCAATAACACTTATACCCAAAATGAGAAATAGATGCCAAAAGACAGCATAGACATTTTTCTTCTTAAATCGTCATACATCTGTAATGGTGTTTTCCATTTTAAATAATGCTGTTTTAGTGAAAAGGTATGTAATTGATTTACTACAAAGAACCTCTATACTACCTCTATTAAAGTCGTTGCTGCTCAGCTAGCCTAAAATATAAAAAGCAAACGCCTATAGAAAAGTTACGAGCATTTAACAAAGAAAAAGCCAATTGCGTCTTAGCTAGTTTAGGAACTTTATAAAAATATTAATTAAGAATTAATCTTATTAATCCACACGACATTTGTTTACACATCATTTGTTTAATGCAACAAAAGACACTATGCAGGAATCAACACAAAAAAACGTACCGTCGAGACGGCCTATCGTCATTAGCAGGAGGGTGAGCTACCCATTGCTAATCGTCCACAGTCCTGCATCTACGGTGGCCGGGAGTTGTCTCGCGGCGCCCAATGCCTGGACCATTTCCCGCGGCGCCTGGGGTGTTTTGAAGTATTAGGTACCTAAACTAGTCTCACATAAAGTCCTGAAACTCTTTCTAAAATGTGTACTTGTGTATTATTTTAGACACCAGTCCCACAGAGCCATAGTTCCAGATTCCCACTAGGTATTTATCATCCTCGCGTGTGAACACGGGAAGTGGAAAACTATAGAAGTGCTCAGGTGTTCAAGATAAGTTGGAAGCTTGTGACAACATTTATCTTGAAACGAGAATAGTGTAAGAGCGGTTTAAAATAGCTTGTGTTCTAGGTTAGAACGTTATTTAAGATTAGATTTACTTATAAAAGTGTGACCACAATGTGCGTTTGCAAATATTGCTATTGCTATATTATTATAGTCAGAGAACTCCCTGACTAAATAATAGCAGCCGTTCGGGTCGTTCTTTAGGTTAAGCTGCGCTTGCCTAGGTTGGTTTGCGGTCTGTCCCACCAAGACATACCGAGTTTCATCTGTGCTTCGAAAAGCACGTTCAATTCAATTTTTTTATTTAATGGCATTTGTGGAAGGAGACACCACAATGTTGCCAATAGAAAAGCACGTTAAGAAGCTGTTGGTCCCGGTTGTCATTTGTAGATCTCTGACAGTCGTTACAGGTAGTCAGTGTTCCGAAAGTGACAACTAGTCTAACAAAGGGGTATCGTATTACCCAAAACAAACTGAGGAGGTCAGTTTTGCACTCGCTCCATGTAAAATACTTGTATTCAGCTGCATCCCGTAAGATTGGCAGATGATGATCAGTATTCAGCTGTAATCAAAGATCTAATAATTAATAAAATTAGTAACATGACTTAGTCTAAGAGTTAGTCATGTTACAAGTCATTACTGAACACTTTAAAAATATCACAATTCCACTAGAGTATATATATTAGCTACATCAGTAAATTACTATGTAAAAAATCATAGAATTTCACCCACTTCTTGGTTTAAATGTACCGATTTTCGGTTTAGATGACAATGTTAACTAAACGTTAAACTAAGAGATTATTCTAAATTCAATATGGCAGACTACCAAAGATGGCGGACTAGTTATTTCTAACTATAATATTTATTCACATACTAATTGTGCGCGGCCCTGCGGCTTCGCCAGCTACTTACCGACCTACCCGATTTGCACATAACATTTCATACAAATCGGTCCAGCCGTTTCGGAGGAGATTGGTAACAAAAACCGCGACCCGTGAATTTTATATATTAGATTGACCATTATAAAACTAAAGCTCATCTGATCATGTCGCTTTATAATAATCACCAGTAATAGTTGTAAAGAATATTGAAAATGAGCCTCCCCGTACATTTTCCATAACTTCTTAAATTATACATAGAGGTTTCTCTGTGCGCGCTCCAAGTTGCAATAAAACTTGTAGTCTTATTTTTTCTCTCACAAAATAAGGTCATGACCTCGCAGAGCACCCGTAAAAAACATCTATCAAACGTTGAAGATAAAATAAAACATCTTAAAGTCTACTTATACCATCAAAATGTCATAAGTTTCGTCTTTCATCTTATAGCAACACTCACGAGTGTAGAACATTAAACTGTATTGACCGCCACATCTTCACAGCTTGAGGGTTTGGTTAAAGTTTCTAATGTTTGACACCCCTGTTTGCTTACAAACTTTTTCACATTTGATTGTTCACTTTCTGATGTTTCCACGAGATTACTTTGTTGATACAATGTTATCGTGTTTTCCATACTTGGAAAGCAATAATAAAATACTTAAAAACATAATTAAGTGCTCTGTATTTCAGTTCATTAACCAGAACGCTGCTATTTAGTTTAAGGTGATCCCAATAATCGTATTATAAGGTTTTGGCGCGGTATCAAATTGCTTTTCTTTTATCATTTGTTTAAAATACTTTGAAATCCTTTTTTTGCGGATGGGAAATTATCAAATAACTTCCCCCTTCTGGGCGGAGCAGTGTGGGGGGGGAGGCTTTACTGACTAAATCCCACCCATTTTTCATCCGGTTAGACTAGAAGTCACCAACATAGTTGGGAAAAGACTAGGCAGATGATAATACAGTAAAAATACTCTCTGCCTTCCAAAATAATAAATAAAAAAATCGTTTTAAGTGGGAGAAGAATTTATTTTTTATGCTGTAACAACAACATTGTAAACCAAATGATTTTTAAAAGAGTAACCATGGAGTTTCTTGCCGGTTCTTCTCCATAAGAAATGATCAAACCGAACCGTGCACCTCCACTTTTTATGTGCCCATGTAGGCCTATGTGAAATAAAAATATTTTGATATTGATTTACTAACTTTTTTCAAACTTATCTTTTAGAATATTTTCATTCTAAAACTCCAGTCTGCTTCATTTTCCCCTCTTCTATTGTTCTCAGTTGCTAATCACTACGCACCCCCGGAAACTAAATACATTGTTTGTATATAAATGCAAAGTATACGCCGAGCCCTTGTTTCTGCTTAATTACTGGCGTTTTGTTCAAAATGCGAATGTAAGCGATACCTTTGAACTTGCCTCCGCGCGCCTGACTGAATTTTTAGAGCACTTTCCGTCTGACTGACGCTTCAGAAATTGGGCAATCATTAGGCGCTTTAAAAACTGTTGGAGTGAAATAACTTTGAGAAGTTTGTTAATTGAGTTTATTCTTTTTTTTAATGATTACTCAGTTCTTTTGTTTGTTATGTGGTTATTGGGACGGCGGGTATTGCAGTGCCCTTGTTTTTAGGGTTCGGGAACTCAATCTCTATGTCTGTCTGTCAAGACCCCTTATCCCGCGAACGCGTGGAGTTTCGAGTTGAAGTTAAAACCATATACTCAAGTACGTGGTCCATTTGTGTCAACCTTCTGAGCCAAAATGCAGTCAAACGATATGGCTGTTTTTGTAGGAAACTTGCTTCGTCATTTTTACCACTGCTTAGCAAAGGTCTCGCCAAATTCCTTCCACGAATTCTTTTCTCCTGCCTCTTCAAACCAGCCTTTATAGTATGTATCTAGATTGTCTCGCTACCGTTCGTCGGCCTCGGCGACGTTGTCAATCTTTTTGTGGGGTATAGTAAAGCTTTTATTAAACTTTGTTTCGGTCATCATCATTTCCCATTCTATTTGGTCGACGCAACACGTTTTCTTCTTTCATACTCCCCTGTCAGACGTCACGGCATCATTTACTCCTTTCTTCTTCATATCATTCCTTATGGTAAATAAGTAAAATAATTTAATCTTTTCTCACCTCTTATGCTTTTTCTTTTCCCGCATAAAAACATATTTCTCAGCAACACGGCACGAAAACGAAGTTTTTTTTTCCCAAGTATATACTTGTTGCCTTGTCGTCGGCGTGTTCGTGTTCCACGTGCGCCTTAAAGAGAAATCAGCAAAGCAGAGGGGCCTGCCAGGGCCACCGCCTGCGCGTGTTGCGGGTTGTTCGAAAGAGACACCGCGGCTCCGGAACGTAAAGGGCAAATGAAGGAACATGTGTGGGTTTTAGTTAGTACAAGCCTGACACCCTCCGCTCCGCCCAGAGCGGGGGAAGTTATTTTGATAATTTCCCATCCGCAAAAGAAAAAGAAAGAATTCCTATTATTACACATTCCCTTAGCATTCTACCTCCAACAACTTCTTATCTCCTGCAAGATAAATGATCACCTATATAGACACATCACTAAACATTGTTAGGAGTGGGGCACACCAGACATAACTATCAAAGAGCCTGTCATCCGCTTCCGTCGCTGCGACAGGAAACCGGCAACTGTCTGGGAAATAGGCCGTACAACGACGTAGTACAAGACTATGTGGGCACGTGTGTCTGTTGCTTTATAGATCAGTAGGTATGCTCTTTGTATATGTTTTAAATGACGTGGATTTGTATTCAAATATATTGTTACCTGGGGTTTTTGGCGCTTGATGACATTGTCAGGTAAACATTTGTGAAATAGAAAATTTTAGTAAAACATAAGAGAGCAGACTTGCACGCCGATGGTTCCATACAAACTTGCGTAATAATAATATTTCTTTTGACTGCGTAGAATTAAGAGGGTTGATTTTCACAGCACAAAGGGACTACAGAGTTGGGAATATGGTGGGATTGATAGTCGATATTTTGTATAGAAAAAGATGTTAAAACAAAACAATAATAACAAAAAAGAAATCGGTTGATAACAGAATATGCGTCATGTTCGTGAACGGGCGCTGACAGTTGTGACTGGTCATCTATTAGCCGCCACCTTTTGTTTTAATTTATTTATTTATCTAATAGATTACCCTTGTTTTTGCTTTTACTCTGGACGCTCTTAATGTGCTCGTTTTTCTACATCGTTCTCACATGTATTTTTGATCTCAACATGAATGGGTTTTGTAAAATATTATGATTTAAAAGAGTGTCCATGGAGTTTCTTGCCCATTCTTCTCCATAGAGATCTACGCTTTGGAATGGGCAACTACATTACTTTCACAAGTTATTATGTCTTGTGACTGGGACTGTAGCAGCATCTTTTTTTTTGTTTTCATGACATTCAAAAGTGCCTGTTATGGTCTAATTGAAATAAATGATTTGATTTGAATAGCAGATGGTAATACCTGTAACATACAAGACACTAGTAGGCACGCAACTGACGGATCTGCCAAAAAAAATACCATCAACAAACAATTACTGTTCTCCAGCGTGTGATGGTCTTCCATAATACCTACGTGATTTTAAATCGTTGCCCCACACTAGGAATTTCTCCTGTATCGTGGGTGCGTTTACAAACATTTAAACTCACATGAGACAAACAGCCAGACCCGAAACAACTATCTGCAGGTCATGCAAATATTTGTTCCGTGCGGGAATCGATCCCGCAACACGCAGCGCAGCAGTTGATCGCTCAGCCACTGCGCCAACCGTGCCGTCTACTAAATAAGTTAAGTATATTCCAAATATGTTTTTTAGTTATGTTTTAAAATTATAATAAAGTAAATAGAACGAGATTTTAACGTGATAATCGTTAAGGATAAATTAAATTGCATAATGTATTCTTTTATTTAAAATATCGATTATCCATCTTATCAAAATATTACTAAAAATGTATAGTCACGAAATATTACACAATGCTATAGCGAAAACTGTCTGTATCTACACAGATTGTGATAGGCGATCAAATTCCACGTGTATTCAAAACAAGATGGGATCAATCATTCTATATCAGAGATGGCGAACAAATGGCACGCGTGCCATTGGCGGCACGCGGCACTACGATTTGGGCACACAAACAATTTTAATGATATTTTTATCTTCCTTTCATTTTTTAATTCACCGGAGCGATTCATTATTTTCAGAGATGAAAAATAAAATCGCTTAGAAACCGTTTCGCGATCACTCTACTAGTCAGTAAAAAAAGTTTCGAATTGATAGTAATTATTTTCCTAATATAATCACTTAGTCAAAATTATTTGATGGCACGTCTGTGGCCTCATTCAACATTTCTTTAGGAAAAATGACACGTTGGCCCATCAAGGTTCGCCAACCCTGTTCCATATCTTTCTCAACTTTATCACAAAAACGAAATCTCATCACCGTGAGGATTAGATAATATGCATTTTAATCAATTATAATTTATCGCTAATCAATTATAGCCTAATCAGTAAAGATACCATAATTATAACAATCCAATGCGACATTTAACTAAAACAACACAAAGTAGAAATTACTTTGACTTTCAAGCTACTGTATATAGCAGGAGTGGCCAACTTGAATAGACCCAAGATCTACTTTTGACGTTCGAAACCCTGCCCTATCTACCAATGATCATCATCATTTTCCTGTCCTTGTCCCATTCTATTTAGGGTCGGTGCAACACGTTTTCTTCTTCCATTCTCCCCTATAAGACGTAACGGCATCATTTACTCCTTTCTCTTTCATGTCATTCCTTACACAATCCATCCATCTTTTCTTTGGTCTTCCTCTCGCGCTCCGTCCATCAACATTCAGATCCATCACTCTTTTAGTCACAATGATATACTTCTTAAATAATTTAATTTTAAATGAAACAGTATGGTTCAGTATTTATCATTGTATAGTATTTTTTTTATAAAAAATCACACAACTCAACGTGATAACGTTGCGCGTTTGTTAGACGTATTTATTTTGTTTGCCTTGCAACGATCGACTGGACTATTAGCCGCGATCGACCGGTCGATCGCAATCGACCGGTTGGCCATCCCTGGTATATAGGTATAGTCCTCCTGACCGTTTTTCGCCCGCAGAGGCCAATCTCAGCGGAGATTAGCAATCAGCGCGAGAGATTATAGTGCCCAAGTGTGTGCGCAGGCACAGGTGCACTCGCTGTTCCCTCACTCTCATAGTCCGATGGGACGGCAATACGACACGGCCGGAGAGAGACCAGGCGCAGGACCAAAGGCTTAACATGTTTTCCGAGGCACGGGGGTATCGTACCAACACCTTCTAAACTCCGCTACAAGCTAATGCACTTCACTCATAGTGAAAGTATTTATTTCTGAGTGTGAGGTCCTGGGTTTCGATTCCCATGTCGCTTAGTATCATTTAGTTTTTCCAATAGGAATTTCTCAGCGACGGGGTTTGGATTAGTACCCAGTTGATGGCAAAAGCACTATTCATATCGCATTGAACGCGACGCTAGCGTGTGTGTATGGTCTTGTCTCACGCAGCTGCAAGTCGACACAATGATTTATCCTCGGGTTGTGGGTTGTTCGAAAGAAATACCGCGACCCCGGAACACAAAGGGCACAAGAAAGAACATACATGGATATTAGTCAGTAAAAGTCTGACCCCCTTACCCCGCTTCGAGCGAGGGGAGTTATTAGAAGAGCTCCCCCCTATTATCTACAATGTACACACGACGGCAGGTTAACCTATTCAAAACTATTAACTACCTCAACCTGACCTGATCTCTCTACTACGGATTGCACACCGAAGTGGAGAGATCAGGTTAAAATGGTGTAGTTTGATGTGCCGTCTTGTGTACGTTACATAAATACTCAATTACACATAAGTAGTTCCTATTTACTGTACGTTTTGCGCACTTAAATGACATATAATAAATATCTGATACACCTATGTACTTTAGACCGGTATTTTACAACACTCATGCGCACATCTTCGAAGATTTCACACACTATCTATCATATTCTGATTTATGAGTTTAGAAAACATCAGGAGTAGGGACTACTGTCCAATCGGGTTGTCATTCATTTCCAGTTCGGGCCCCTAATTAATATTGTGAATGTAAGTGGTACGGAGTAAGAACCGACCATTACTTCGGCCAATACTTCGGATTTGGTGCTTAGAGAGTAGACTTCTTGTTACAATTAGCTGTATCGTCGCAAAGTCTGAAAAAAAAAAGTCTGTTCTCTCCCGCTCTGGGCGGAGCGCGGGAGAATGTCAGACTTATACTGACTAAAACACACCCATGTTCCTTCTATTGCCTTTTATATTCCGGGGTCGCGGTATCTCTTCCAATCAACCCGCAACCCCGGCAGAAATGACTCCCCTTGCTTTCCAGTTCTTTAGATCCAATGAGATGGCCAATGAGAATGGCCAGCTCATATCATGATCTTCTACGTGATCTGTTTCCATGACTTCTAACTGTATTAATTCTCCACAGAGTCTAAATTCTGACTCAAAAGTTCTCAATGTCAACGTATGAAGTGCGTTGGTTTGTGGAACAGCTGTGACCGACACGAGGCCACCTGTCATGGCGGCCCACATTTCTCCCTGTCTAATGCCCGGTTTCTGAAGTTCTCATTTAAACTCTCAATAGCTAATGATTCAATATAGATAAATTAAGTTTAAACCACGGTTAACTGTCACTGCGTTTCCGAGTACTCAACATGCCATTCTATAACTATGCAACCGATAAATAGTTTCTGTTTTAGTCACTAGATGGGTCTTTTGAAGAGGTTGACTTTAAAATTAATTTTAACATAATTAATATGTCACTAATATTTGATTTTTAAATAATTTTATATTTTTGAAATATTTAAAAATAATTATGCACTGTTTTAGTAAAACAAATGTGTTATAATAAATATATTTATTTGAATAGTGGCTGTATGAACGTTGCCATCGACAACGTGCAAGCCGAAAAAAAATGACGGGCTGTTTGTTTGCGGCGTCCCGGCAGATGTTTATTGTTGTTTCTATTTTGGAGTGTGGTATTATTTTGGTTATCATAATTTCTTACAATGGAAGCTAGAAAACGCAGCAAAATCTTTACCGAGAGGGAGAAGATGCTTCTTATCGAAGTAACGAAAGAATTTGTGTCTATAATTGATAATTAAAAGATGGATGGGACTACTGTAGAGGCCGAAAG
The DNA here is from genome assembly GCA_905475445.1 of Ochropleura plecta. Lineage (NCBI taxonomy): Eukaryota > Metazoa > Arthropoda > Insecta > Lepidoptera > Noctuidae > Ochropleura > Ochropleura plecta. The sequence continues at coordinate 3,203,643 of FR997744.1, read as the reverse complement.
TCAAGCTTTTTATAATGTCACATAGGTGTATCACAGTGTTTTTATTATATCGATATCTCACATCAAACTCTTCGTCACTGAACTGATATATTTGTAATCAATTCCAGCACTTCCAAATCAGACTCTGATGAGCTACTCGTAATCATATTATTCACAACTTTGTCTTAATATTACGTAGGTACCTACTTAGTTTTTAGGTGATATTTATTGCATTGGCACTATAATCAAATAAAAATAAATAACACGCAAAAACCTCAAAATTCACACGAAATGAAATGTTAAATAGTTATAGGATCGATAAACGGCCAAAAATGGTCAGTTAAGTTAAAGTTAGTTTAAACCGAGTTTATTTTGAATCGAATGGTTCGGAAACGCATTTTTGACAGTTATAGAACCAATAGCGCTATCGAATAGATAAACTGCCGTCAAAAGTGACTCAGAAACCGGGCATAAGTGACACAGGGCATCGTCAAAAACTTCGTAACCTTGCCGTATTTAGTAAATGACGTTTGGACCGTGACCTCCCGAGAATAGCTTAAGGTTGAAACATTAACTAGCACAGAAGGTCAAAACGAGTGAAAAACTGAAACTTCAGGTTTTCAAATTAGCACGGACGGACAACAGAAGGCAGCAGTTTTAAAAAGTATTTGGAATGGAATTGAGGTATTATTCTATATTTTTGTTTGATTAGATAAGAGTCTAATCTAATCAGACAAAAAAGATCTCTAATCATTAGAGGAACCAGGGATTAGATTAAGCATTCGTATTACCAAAAACAAGGTGTATCAAACTAAGCGCAAGACCGTTTATTTATGTACTTCAAAGTTTTTTTTTTGTGAACTCAAAAACAAAGAAACATGGAAGTGAAGAACTTTTGTTCCACGAGGAACAAAAGTTGTTCAGTTCCATAGTCCAAAAAACACCTTGTATTTTTTTTAATTTATTTATTCATTTATTTCAAGTAACAAAACGACTCATTGTAGGTAACATCAAACATAAGCATTCCAATTTCAATTAAATAGAATAATGTTAGGGAAATACAATAAAATTACATCAACAAATAAAAAGTACATTAAATACAAATTTAGATTATTAATATTAAATTAAAATGCAACAGATAATTATAATTAGATAAATGTCAAAAGATTCAACTAGATAATTTCTAAAGATTCAGTTGAAGATCTTAATGTCAAATGAATGCATTAGGTCTATGCTGAGTTGTTGACGCGTGTCTATGTGCGTGCATTGTTTTCGTTCGATGTCTGAAATTGATTTTCTGTTCTTCTCTTCTCATTTTATTTTGTATCTAACTGCACCAACTTCGCGTCTAGTCAACTATCACCGAAAGACATACAAGTCACTTAGTAGGTGTGAACTTGAATGTCACTCTTAAGTTATTTATTTTTCGGTGCTAGCTGTTATGTAAATATTATTGTATAATCAGCATTAATATAAAAAATAAACTTGATATGTTAATGACATCGCGAGATTTACTTTATCTTTACTAATATTATAAAAGCGAAAGTGAGTTTGTTTGTTACGTCTTCACGACTAAATGCCTAAACAGATTTTATTGAATTTTGGTATAGAGATAGTTAAGACCCTGGAGATTGACTAAGCCAATTTTTTTAAAAGTGAATAATGAGGGAGAAAGTGGAAAGAAAGGGGAAAACTTAGCTTTGCTATTACAATAAATAAGGCGCAAGGGCAAAAACTACAGGTAGCAGGTACCTGCAAATCAGGAATGAGGAACTGTGCTACCCCGAATTTAACGCAAGCGAAGCCGCAGGCAAAAGCTAGATTTATAAAGAAAAAACAAATTAACATAGTTTGTTTAAATGGACTAGTTTGGAAATCTACCTAAGTGCTAAAATATAATATAGCATATCCATAATGGTAGAATCTATGCTATCGATCCGTAGAGGATCCCTTATTTGGTCTCTGCGGGATGGCTCAGCTAGAATGAACAAAATTAAAAAAAATCCTATTCGAAAAATAATATTTTTTTTAAAAAAGATTAATGTAGAAGAATTATTATTATCAAAGTAAAAACTGTTCTTACAAAAAATCCTTACTAATATTATAAAAGCGAAAGTGAGTTTGTTTGTTACCTCTTCACGCTTTAATGGCTAAACCGATTTTGACGAATTTTGGTACAGAGATAGTTGGGAACCAGGAGACGGATATAAGCTAATTTAAAAAATGTGAGAAAAGGAAGAGAAAGACGAAGAAAAGGGGAGTGAAAGATATTTTTTTTTTCGATCATCACGCGGCTTCAAGTTAGGGTTAGCCCAAAGTAACTATGCCACACGTACGAAGTCGTGGGCGGAAGCTAGTAATCTATAAATACCTACCTTAAGTGCACCTACACTACACAAATGTGTTATCAAATAAATATTTTGTAATAGTGATACCTTATAGATTATTGTTTTTGGTTAGAACAATTTTATCTTGATAATAATCCCCAAAACGTAGATAATAAAAATATCTTATCAATAACTTTTACATTTCTGACTTCTTAAACTTAACTTCATTATGTTTTTTATGAATCTGTTAGATCATTCTATGTGTATTGTTTTACCACAAACGAGTGAATAAGGGTTGCCCTGGACGGGCGGACGGTGAGTCACCCATTGCTCACCGTCCACAGGTCTACATCTACGGTGACCGGGAGTCGTCTCGCGGCGCCCGACGCCCGGGGCGTCTCCCGCGGCAGATGGGTTGCTGTGAGGTTCTCTCCTTCAAACGTCCGGCTACCTCCTTCGCTAGCATAGTTGCTTCGCAGAAGGTGACCTCTTCCCATTCCCTCTCGCTCCGGACCATGGACTGAACCAGGGCGGGACGCGAGACATCACCGCCGCCAATCACTGCGGTGCTCCGCCCAAGCTGGACAGACCGCCACTGTGTGCTGTATGTACCGATCGTCACAATGGTGACACCCTTTCTTTTTCGGGTGGGAAATTACCAAATAACTTGCCCCGCTCTGGGCAGAGCGGGGGGGCGTGTCACACTTTTACTGTCTAAAACCCACCCATGTTCCTTTTATTGCCCTTTACGTTCCGGGGCCGCGGTATCTCTTTCGAACAACCCGCAACCTAGGCAGGCGGAGGCTCTGGCAAGCCCCTCTGCTTTGCTGACATCTCTTTGAGGCGCGCGTGAAACACAAACGCGCCGTCGACACGGCCTGTCGTCAATAGACGGACGGACGGTGAGCTACCCATTGCTCACCGTCCACAGGCCCGCATCTACGGTGGCCGGGAGTCGTCTCGCGGCGCTCGGCGCCCACGGCGGCTGGGTTGGTTTGACGTTCTCTCCCTCAAACGTCCGGCCTCCTCCTTCACTAACATGACTGCTTCGCAGAAGGAGGGCCATGGACTGAACCAGGGCCGGACGCGAGAGATCGCCGCCGCCGATAGCCTCTACGAGGGCACGGCGGTGCTCCGCCCAATCTGGGCACAGACCGCCACTGTGTGCTCCACTGTGTCCTCCGGGCGATCGTCACAATGGTGACACCCGGGCGTTTCCTCCCGCCCGATTATGTGCAAGAACCTCCCGAAACTTCCGTGTCCGGTGAGGACCTGCGTCAGGCGGTAGGTGAGGACGCCATGACGCCTCTCCAGCCACTCCTCAAAGAAGGGACTTACCGCTACCATTGTGGCGTGCCCTGCGACAGTCGCTCTCTCCATGCCACCATGAGATCGCACAGGTCTGTTGGTGTGTGGTTTGCCGCGATAGCGGAGTTCCCCCCCGGTGTAGTGCCTCCGCGCGCCACTCAAACAGGCGCGCCGGACTATCACCTCCAGATCCCACGGTGGAAATCCGGCAAGGAGGCTCGCTGCCTCGCCGGTGATCGTGCGGTAGCCCCGGATTAGCCTAATGGCTACCACCTTTTGGGGCGCGTTCGGATAGTGGGTGGCGCGTCGCCCTAAAGAATGCGCCCATACCGGGGCCCCGTAAAGGGCTATGGACCGCACGATGGTGACACCCTTTGGTAAGATTGTTGTCACACGCCACAGAAAAACTGTAGCGCATCTTAAAGATCCAAAAAGTCAGCCGGGACCAATGGCTTAACGTACTCTCCGATGGACGGGAGATACTCGGTATGTAATGGCTGGTCACCCATCCACGGACCAACCTAGGCTAGCGCGATTTAACATAGAGATCGACTTGAACTGCTGTTATAATTTTGCCATGAGCAGCGCCACCTACCAGGTTGGAAATATTTTTCAAGCTGTTGAGCAGAATGACTCGTGAATTTTATATAGATAATATTAAAAAGAAAAGACTGCTTCGTTGGTCTAGTGGTCGCTATCGCGACTGTTGTGCATAAGGTCTTGGGTTCTATTCCCGGGTCAGTAAATTGTTGTTAGGTTTTTTTTCAGGAATTTTTCAGTAGCTGCTACGGAGTTTGGATTGGTGCGCGATTAATGGCAATAGGCTCGAAATGTGGGTGTACTATTAAGTACGCCTCTATCTAACCCTACGGGGATTACAAGCGTGATGCAATGTAAAAGAAAATTATACTTTAGTGTAGGTGTAAAAACGTATATTTAAACTAAATAATTTGAGACATTACTAAGAAAACAATTAAACTTAATTGGAATGCAAATAAAGACGGAATTACTTATCACAAAAAAACACATCATGTGCCCCTTTTATTTGTATCCCCAAATTCGGCAATTTTGCTTTTAACTCTCTTTAAACTAATCTTGGGCTTAATAAGCCACGGTCGACTTATAATGAGCCCTAAATACTGTGGTTTGTCAGTTTCCAAGGCAATGCTTAGTCTCTGACCTGGGTTTAAGTCAGACCTTGCGTTATTTGATGTCCGATCGCACCAATTTTCTCTCCTCCCAGCCTTCACGCGGGATCATCTTCAAGAAGATACCCTGGTCTTTAGGTTGTGTTAAAAAGGTTCTGGGGTCTAAAGTCAGAGTCTCCGGCGTACCGTTAGCTAGTTCCACTCTGTACTTCTTCAGGATCGTGATGAGACCTGACATCACCTGCATTTTTGCGAAACGCATTCCTGAAAAACATATTTAAATTTAAAAATAACCGATAGAAGATCTGATCACAAAAAAAACCATCCTTGATTCTTTACTTTCGGACGATCTTTTAATGGCTGGCAGATCAATTTTTATAATAATTTGGCATTCATATAAAATTACTGCATCTGAGAACGAGTTTTTAAGGCAGTTATCTAGAAAAAATCCTAGGTACTATTTTGTACTAATTCTTTGACAAGTTGCAGTACTTGATAATGAACCGACCAAATATTAAGGCGTGGGTGATGAACGATTTGATGAAAACCTAAAGACCAGGTTAGTAATTATAATTACCTATACACAGCCTGGGACCCGATCCGAACGGAAAGAACGTGTACGGTTCAACATCGTCTTTATTTTCTGGAAGAAATCGTTCTGGTTTGTATTCAATCGGCTCCGGGAAATACTTAGGATTGTAATGCATGTGGTACACTGGGATATGAATGCGGACACCGACGTCCAGTTTCAGGCCCGTTGGCAGAACGTAGTCGTCCATGACCTCACGGGTGAGGTTCCCTATCACGGGATACTTTCGTAGGGTCTCGGACATACACGCCTCTAAGTAAGGCAACTCATGCACACAATCGTAGTTCAGTTTGTTCTTGTGACGTCTCAAGAACTCAGCCACCTCATCAGCCACTCGTTGTTGCACTTCCTGGTTCTTCGCCAGCTCAAACAATGTAAAGCCCATGGTAGACGCCGATGTCTCAAAACCTGCCCCAAAGAACTGGATGCATTGTGCCACTAACAATTCATCATCTACCTTCAATTGTATCTTCTTATCACCGCCAGTCTTTGCGTTACTTATACTGTCACCAGTTATATAATCCGCATTTTTTAGAGTCAGAACCAGGTCTACGAAGTCGTTCCTCGCTGATGGCTTGTAGTCTCGGCTTTGGAACACTCCTTTCAACAATTTGGAGAAAAAGGCATCTATCGTTGGAGGAAAAATTTTGAATCCAAGTCTATAGAAAATTGCAGGCCATATGGCCCTGAAAATTATTTTGAAACCACGGTAGTTCGAAGCCTCGAATATTTCATGTCCCATGAACCTAAACGGGTTGTTTTCTTCTTTTCCCATAGTGTTGGACTCCACTCCAAAGGCAGCGGAGCATATGCAGTCCATGGTGTACCTCATACAACCGTTCCTCATCTCAATGACATCAGACATACCAACTTCGTAGTCGAGCATATCTTCGAAAACGATGCTACACTTTTCTATCAAATGGTACATGTTCTTCATTTTTGAGGAAGAAAAGAGTGGAGTAAGGTTTTGTCGGATGATTTTCCATTTTTCGCCACCAGTGAAAAATAATGTCTGAGTGACTACTTCACTCTCCGAGTAATTGGTTGATTCTCTTCCACTGACGTAGTAGAAATCTTTAGTTAAGATCTGTTTGATGAGCTCGGGGCTCTGTACAATGAGAACAGGCTCCGTGCCATAGAAGGCTCCGAAGTAAGGTTGATCGATGAACTTTTGGCAAAGTTTTTGTATCACCTGTCCAGGGAACTCTCGTTGCAGAATGTACCTGCCGTAGTTACCCAGAAGAGGCACTGGTTCAGCGTAAGGCACCTTCTTGACTTTCCAGTATCCGAACTTTCTCTTTGATATTAAATATAACAAATAAAAGATTATTGTCACTAAGGACGCGAGAACCAGAACAGCGCCCATGTTGGCAACCGCGCTACTGACAACTGAGGGCAGTTGACATTTCTTGTTTCAGGCTGATAAAAGCCAACGCGAACAATCTTTAGCTACTCCCAGTCATAAGATTATCTGTGTTATCATATACCCTAAAACTGGCAAGAACACAGATTATAAAGATATCATATCTGTGATCTTAGTAAAAATGAGGCATAAGTCAGATTTTGTCCAAGTTATCAAAAAAATGCTCTTCGAAATCAAATCTAAGTTAGTTCTAAAAATATAGAAGTTCGTTCAGTAAAAATATCCAACTTGGTGTACGTTGAACCTTTTTAATAAATAAAAAAAACTTGAGAGGTGTCAAAGGACACCCGGATGGAACGAAGTTATTATGTACAAAAAACCTGTAAATAGGTATACAGTATACACTCAACAAAAATAATCGTACGCCGCACGGCTTACAACTAGGTATAGCAAAATGTGTCGTTACAACTTTTGGTCCAAATTTTTTCCGTCTAGCCCCTTTCGCAACGCGCGAGAAGAAACTTCGTTCCAAAAAAAACTAGAAAAGGCGGTTATAAGTATTACGTATTTTTTATAAGTACGGTTATAGATATAAGTCTTTAAACTGACATGGTTACTAATATTATAATTAACACTTGAAACGGGATATTTACCATGTTTATTATTTATATCGAGTTTCCGATATTTCGGCGATGTTGCAAACGCCATGATCACGGATGAACTGTCCATCCGTGATCATGGCGTTTCAAGTGTTAATTATAACGGTTATAAATATTATGTATTTCTTGGATTTTGTGGGTTATTCAATTTAACAGAAATTACCCACGTTTTCATTTGGTTGATGTTTACCAATACAACAACACCTGTTCCTTATAAATGGTTTAGTAATATGAGACCGTTTCGATCCGATCCGTTTTTACTAAATTAAAGAGAAAAAATCAAGAATATCTTTATTGAGATTTTTACAACTTACGAGCTTTTACACATTCATGCTTTTGTGAAAATAATAAATATAATTATATTCAACGAATTTTTTGTATTCATCACCTACCATTAAACCATACCATTTAATTCAGTTGACGTTTATTTTAGTTATAAAATACATACCATATTTTAAAAGTAATTAGATATATATTCCAACATTCAACAGATCCGTGTGGTGCCAGACTAACAGAATACCGCCAACCCACATCATCTAGCGGGCATCGCAAGAGGTAATTAGTGGAATACTTCCTGCTTTCCTTACTTTTTCCTTATTGTGCATCCTTGGTACGCACAATAGCATTCCCAAGAAAGGCTGATATTGACGATCGGCTGGAGGACACAGTGAAAGCACACTGTGGCGGTCTTTCCAGCTTGGGTGGAGCACCGCTGTGGCCTCGTAAAGGCGATCGGCAGCGGCGGCCTCTCGTGTCGGGCTCTGGTTCAGCCCATGGTCTGGAGCGAGACGACATGGGAAGCAGTCGCCTCATTCTATTATTCTCCGGGCGTCGGGTGCCGCGAGATGGCTCCCGGTTTCCGTAGACGCGGGTCTGTGGACGGTGGCAATGGGTAGCTCACTGTCCCTTCCTCTAGAGCCTCCTCCGTTCTCAATCCGTCTAGACGGTGCTTTCGTGTTCCACGCGCTCATCATAGAGATGTCAGCAGAGTAAAGATCCCGAGCCCCTTTACTCCAGGGCCACTGCATGCTGGAGTTGCGGGTTGTCCGAAAGAGTTACCGCGGGCTCGGAACATAAAGGGCAAAATAAGGAACAACAAAAGAAGGTTTTAGTAAGTAAAAGTCTGACTGAGTCTGGTGGAGCGTGGGGGAGGGGCACGCTCCACCAAGAGCGGGAAAGTTATATAACGATTTCCCGTCTGCAAAGAAAAGTGGTATTTGAAACCCCTCAAAAAACTTATTTTGTGGTTGGTCACTATCTTAAAAATTATAAAATACATGAAAAATCACAAAAAAAAGAAATACCATTCGTTTACCTATAATAACATCTATTTGGTAGCAGTTTAAATGTCACGCGAGGTCAAACATGAAATTTGAAACGCGCGTGTGTTTTTTTGTTTCTTCTGTAAAGTTGCATTTTTGGACTTGATGCCTTTTTACTAAGGCTACAGATATTATTACATGATAAAATTGGTATATATCTGAGGCAGGGTTTTCAGTTTTCATTTGCGTCATAGATAATAACTTGCATTATGTGACGATCAGTTTTTTGGGATCATGGATGTGAAAATAAGGTTCGCTAACACCTACGTTCCTACTTTGTTTTCCTACAGTCGATTGACTATACGAAGGGCACGACACCACGTTATTGCGATTTATGTTTCATTTTAGACATCTGTTTCAACTTTTTTGCAAGGTCTTTTAGATTATTCAAAAATAAGGGACAAGTATTTTTAAGCTATTGCATAGCTTCTATCGCGGGCCTTGAGCGCGGGGACCGAATCCAGAAATTCCGTAACGAAGAAAAAAATGACGCTCCCCACTCCGACGGGCACGGAGGTGTGGTTTGTCTAACGTCGTTTACACAATACGGTCAGTTATTTCAATCCCGGTTCTAATGTTCTAATAGCGTGTTTGGTAGAGAATCGGATAGTCAATCGACATTACGGTGGATCAAACCCAAGGTCTTGTTTTTCTTTTTGCGACTTCTTTTCATTGGAAGTACTTTTAAAATATTATATTTATTTTTTTATTTATTGTCTAAGTTGATAAAAAAATGTTTCTTTTTGCGACTTCTTTTCATTGGAAGTACTTTTTAAATATTTTATTTAGATTGTTTTTATTTATTGCATAAGTTGATAAAAAATGCTATGCAATAGCTTTACCGCGGCAGTCCCCGAGTGCCACACGTATTTTTTTTATTTGTAAATTAGACCATAACTGACAAAGATATAGCCCATTAAAGTTACGTGAGATGTCGCTGCACGTTGCGAAAAAATGCAGCAACGCGTACAAATACGTGTCCCTTATTTTTGAATAATCTTAAAGACGGACTAACATTTTTTTTGGAAACTAGCCTATTGGTTACTCATCCCGTGTGGCCCCTGGTGCTTGTATTATTTATCCACGAGCTCCTGATACACTGTCATTTTATGTTGCAACTGAACGTATAGACTAGTATATCAATGCGAGAATCATTCGCCTTTGAAGCATTTGATAAGTTTTTCAATTTAATAATGCAGAGGCTCTAACACAAGTGTGTGGTGTTTACGTAAATTAAAAATTAAATAAAATCATGTGCCAGTTGGACTCGCGTACCGTACAAACTTGCGATAAAAGGCCATATACATTTGACTGCGTAGATTTAGAGTGTTGAGTTTTTCACAGCTCTAAGTGACTCAGATTTGAATTTGTGGTTTTAATTGTCTTAACTCAATCTTCATGCATCTCCGAAATAAATGGTCTTACAGACATATGACGGCATGGCTGGCGCAGTGGCTGAGCGATCAACTGCTGCGCTGCGTGTCCCGGGTTCGATCCCCGTACGGGAACAAATATTTGTATGACCTACAGGTAGTTGTTTCGGGTCTGGCTGTTTGTGTATTTGAGTTTAAATGTTTGTAACCACCCACACGCACCCACGATACAGGAGAAATTCCTAGTGTGGGGCAACGTTTTAAAAAAAATATATACATATATATGGACAGCAAAATGCGTTAGGGTTCCGTTTTTTCCTTTTGAGGTACGAAACCCTAAAAAGTCGTTTTCATCGATAAACTATCGTCATTTTTGCTATTAAAAATGCAATTATCCTATAGATACAATTTGTAACAAGCATTACATATCTTGAAAAAATATAAGATAAATGTAATGTTTAAAATTGACGTATTTGTATTATTTGTATACCTTTGATCTTTTCAAAAGTTTCCACAATACAGCACGTGAGGTTTCAGTAGATTACATAACAAACAATACATATTTATGTTTAATAGTAGATAGTGTTAATGACAATCTCGAACTGAACCGCAACTTAAGTGGGCACTTTTACTGTTATAAACATCATGTACTTTAAGTAAATGATGCGTTTATCTAGACAAGTGCACTTGTCCTGTAATCATCATCATTTTTGGTCCTCTCTAGTGGTACTTTAGTGACTGACACTTAGCTATTGTACGGTTCGATCGGCCAAAACTAGAAGCCTTGACTTGGAGCGTGCCCAAATGATATTACTCAAGATAATGTTGCAAAAGCCCTTTCGCTATCACACTGGTCAGCTTCATACCGAGCTCAAAGTTTTAACTGTCAGACAACTAAACCTCGGACGTTTGAGGGAGAGAACCTCTGACCAACCGAGCCGCCGCGGGAGACGCTCCGGGCATCGGGCGCCGCGAGACGACTCCCGGCCACCGTAGATGCGGGTCTATGGATGGAGAGTAATGGGTAGTTAACTGTCCGTCTCCTAGTGATGACAGGCCGTGTCGACGGGGCGTTAGTGTTCCACGAACGCCTCTAAGAGATGTCAGCAAAGCAGAGGGGCCAATCTTCACAATGTGGTTGATATTCAGAATAAAAAATACCCCAAACAAACAAATTAAATAAGCCATTACTATGAATTTACTATTACCATTACTATTTTATTATTATCACTACTAGTTTATTAGCCATTACTATTTACTTTCAATACTTAATATTCAAAGTGTTGCAAAAAGAACAATTCGCTCAATTTATCAGAGAAAAATTTAGGTATATAATTGTAAATATGTATTTTCAGTATTATTATACAAAAAAATATTAATCGGTTGTCAAAATACAGTGATAACAATGCTAGACATAATTCAAAGATAAGATAATTTGTTTTGTTACGTAAAAGCAATTAAATGTTTATCCAAGCTCCTTCCTTAAATTGGAGATATAAATGAAATAATAATGACACTGTTATCTGGTTAGTAACTTAATATAACATTACGCCTGTTGTTCTCGAATGGTTAGGCAGATGCCTAACACTACACCCACATTTTAAACAGTTTCAAGTCCCATGTTATAGGGGGCTTGCCTATCTGCTTAGTGTATCATGTTGTTAACTTTACCTTACGTTTCCATCACCATTATGACCTTTCTATCATCGTTATGTATCAGAAAGCAAGAGGTGTGTCGACACAATTGAAACGAATTTCAACGTGAAGTTATTTTCTTCTTTTTTATTGTAAACGACGCCCAAACTAGGAATTTCTCCTGTATCGTGGGTGCTACTAACATAAAATTTTCCATATATAAACAAACAGACGCGAAACAACTACCAGTCATACAAATATTTGTTCCGTGCGGGGATCGAATCTGCGACACGCAGCGCAGCAGTTGATCGCTCAGCCACTGCGCCAGCCGTGCCGACAAAGTTGTATTGCTGGGGAGTACGCTACTAGCAAGTGGCGCAGGGCGGGTGAGGGCAAGGTGGACATTAATACATGGCTATTGAGATGAGATAGAAAACATATAAAATACAAATTAGTCATGGATATCGTTTATTTAGTTTAGTAGAGATTATAGGTTTGACCCCTAGATGTAATACATTGTTCAATACAGAGATAAAGCTTAACAAACTTAGTGATAAGGTGATGAAATTTATTTAAATTTTCTCTCTATCTTAATCACAACGTCGAAAACGTTTATTTTTCCAATATCATATTTATGTCTTATTTTGCTCTCGGGCGAATCTCCTCCCTTCGAAATTTTCACGAGTTATCATCTTCAACATGATACCCTGGTCCTTAGGTTGCGTCAATAAGGTTCTGGAGTCAAAGGTCAGGGTGTCCGACATGCCATCAGCCAGTTCCACTCTGTATTTCTTCAGGATAGTGATGAGACCCGATATTACTTGCATCTTTGCGAAACGCATCCCTGCAAAAGGAAAAGATCTTATTATTATGACATACTAGAGCTGGCGCCTGCAGCTTTGCCGGCGTTATGATTAAATAGAAAGAGTAACATTCATACATACATCCTCACATACATCCTCACAAACATTCGCATTTCTAATATTACTAGCTTCCGCCCGCGACGTCGTTTGCGTGGCATAGTTACTTTGGGCTAACGCTAACTTTAACCCACGTGTAGATATAAAACAAAATATCTTTCTCTCCCCTTTTGTTTCCTCTTTCTCCCCCTTTTCTCATTTTTTTTTAGCCTATATCCGTCTCCAGGGTCCCAACTATGTCTGTACCAAAATTCATCAACATCGGTTTGGCCATTTAGGCGTGAAGACGTTACAAACAAACTCACTTTCGCTTTTATAAGGATTTTGATTATTAGTAGGAAGTAGGATATAATACAGGGTAAAATATGTACCTAGGAGAACTCGAAGAAGATATGATGGCGGATGTTGCCCACTATCCAATCAACATGCCAGCAATTCTAGGTATATTTAGAAATCTAGGGCAGTGAAAGAAAGAAAGAAAGAAAAGTGTGTGAAGTGATATAACAAGCTGGTTCCCGACTATTCTCGGCCTACACAATGTATCTTAAAATTATGTTAGGAATTATAATTACCTATGCAAAGCCTGGGACCCGTCCCAAACGGGAAGAAAGTGTAAGGTTTGATATCGTCTTTGTTTTCAGGAAGGAAACGTTCTGGCTTGTACTTCTCCGGTTCCGGGAAGAAGTCAGGATTGTGGTGCATGTGGTAGACTGGAAGATGGATGCGGACACCTACGTCCAACTTCAAGCCCGTAGGAAGAACGTAGTCATCCATGACCTCGCGAGCAAGGTTGTTCAGAAGTGGGTACAATCGAAGGGCCTCGTACAAACAGGCCTCCAAGTAAGGCAGTTCAACGACACAATCGTAGTCTAGTTTGTTTCCGTGACGTCGCAGGAACTCGTCCACCTCTTCAGCCACTCGTTTTTGCACCTCTTGGTGTTTTGCAAGCTCAAATAGAATGAAGCTTATGGTAGACGCAGACGTCTCAAAACCCGCTGCGAAGAACTGCACACACTGCGCCACTAATAATTCATCATCCACCTTCAAATGTATCTTCTTTTCAGCTCCAGTTTTTGCATTGCTTATACTATCTCCAGTTATATAATCCTCTTTCTTTAAAGTCAGGATCAAATCCACGAAGTCGTTCCTTGGTGATGGCTTGTAGCCTCGGCTTTGGAACACTCCTTTTAACAAATTTGAGAAAAAATCATCTATCGTTCCAGGAAAAACTCGGAATCCCAATCGATAGAAAATTGCAGGCCATATAGCCCTGCAAACAATTTTGAAACCACGATAGTTTGAAGCTTCGAATATTTCACTTGCCATAAAACTGAAGGGGTTATTTTCTTCTTGTGACATTGTGTTTGATTCCACTCCGAAGGCGGCCGAGCATATGCAGTCCATGGTGTACTTCGCACTGATGTGTCTTACTTCAATGACATCAGACACACCTGTTTCATAGTCCAACATATCTTCGAAGACGATGCTACACTTCTCTATCAAATGGAACATGTTCTTCATCTTAGCTGAAGAGAACAGGGGTGTCAGATTTTGCCGGATTAATTTCCATTTGTCACCAGAATTGAAGAATAGAGTTTGTGTGACCATTTCACAATCTGAGTATTTGGATGCTTCCCTGCCGTTAACGTAGTAAGAATCTTTAGTTAACACTTGCTTGATGATTTCGGGGCTGTTCACAACGAGAACAGGCTCCGTGCCGTAGAAAGCTCCGAAGTAAGGTTGATCGATGAACTTTTGACAAAGGTGTTGTATCACGTGACCGGGAAATTCGCGTTGCAAAATATATTTTCCGTAGTTGCCCAGAAAGGGCACTGGTTCAAGGTAAGGCACATTCTTCTTTTTCCAATAACCGAACTTCCTTTTAGATATTAAATATAATAAATAAAAGATTGTTGTCAATAAAGACACAAGAACTAAAAGAGCGTTCATGTTTTTAAACGTGCTGCTGTCGACTGAACGCCGTGTGCATCATGAAAACGTAGATAGCAAATATACATATGTAAACATATAGCTATAACCTCTTCTTCTATCCAAAACACGAAATAATGTGATTAGCACTCCAGAACGGACTGGAATACTGATTAGGTAACTATTGAGAGAACAAATTTTAAAGCCGAGTGCACTTTACTAAAACATCACGTTGTAATGATAATTATTTATTTGTCTCTTAACACATCGGCACGAGTACAGTAGATATTTATTTATCGTGTTTCATTTATCGTATCGTAAAAACTGTCGTTCATCAAGAAAAATAATTTATGGTCGAGTTTTTCTTCCCCCACTCTGGGCGGAGCGAGGAGAAGTGTCAGACTTTTACTGACTAAAACCCACCTATGTTCCTTCTTTTGCCCTTTACGTTCCGGGGCCGCGGTATCTCTTTCGAACAACCCGCAACCCCGGCAGGCAGAGGCCCTGGCAGGCCCCTCTGCTTTGCTGACATCTCTTTGAGGCGTGCGTGAATCACTAACGCGCCGTCGACATGGCCTGTCGTCAATAGACGGACGGACGGTGACCTACCCATTGCTCACCGTCCACAGGCCCGCATCTACGTTGGCCGGGAGTCGTCTCGCGGCGCCCGACTTCCGGGGCGTCTCCCGCGGTGGCTGGGTTGGTTTGAGGTTCTTTCCCTTAAACGTCCGGCCACCTCCTTCGCTAGCATTACTGCTTCGCAGAAGGAGGTGATCGCTTCCCTTCCCTCTCGCTCCGGACCATGGACTGAACCAGGGCCAGACGCGAGAGATCGCCGCCGCCGATCGCCTCTACGAGGGCACGGCGGTGCTCCGCCCAAGCTGGGCAGACCGCCACTGTGTGGTCCACCGTGTCCCCCGGGCGATCGTCACAATGGTGACACCCGGGCGTTTCCTCTCACCCGATTATGTGCAGGAACCTCCCGAAACTTCCGTGTCCAGTGAGGACCTGCGTCAGGCGGTAGGTGAGGACGCCATGGCGCCTCTCCAGCCACTCCTCAAAGAGGGGACTTACCGCCACTAAAGTGGCGTGCCCTGCACGGGGTTGCGACAGTCGCTCTCTCCATGCCACCATGAGATCGCACCGGAGGTCTATTTGCTGGGCGGAAATTTGCCGCGGCAGCAGAGATTCCCCCCGGTGTAGTGCCTCCGCGCGCCACTCATACAGGCGCGCGAGGACTATTGCCTTCAAATCCCACGGTGGCAACCCGGCAAGGAGGCTCGCCGCCTCGCCAGAGATCGTGCGGTAGCCCCGGACTAGCCTGATGGCTACAACTTTTTGGGGCGCGTTCAGATAGTGGGCGGCACGACGCCCTAAAGAACGCGCCCACACCGGGGCCCCGTAAAGGGCCATGGACCGCACGACTCCGGCATAGAGCCTACAGCAAGAGGCGTTTGGCCTCCTCAGATTGGGCAGGAGCCGCTTGAATGGAGCCCCGGTCCGCTCGAGTTTGGGAGCCAAACGTCGGAAATGCTCCACGAAATTCCACCGGCTGTCGAGTACGATTCCCTGATACTTTATCGTCGACCCGACGCCGATGCAAACCCCTCCTACCGTCAACTGGGATCCCGACGGTGGCGTATTCCCTTGGCCATGAAAGACAATGGCCTGGGATTTGTGCAATGCCACCTCGAGACCCTGTAGCCGGATCCTCTCTGCGACTATCGCAACCCCGAGTGTCGTTGTTTCGGCCGCCGCCTGGTGCGACCCCCCCTGTGCCAGAACGAGCGTGTCGTCAGCGTAGCAAACTACGCTGACGCCGCAGGGGAGATCAGCGCGCAGCACCCAGTCGTAACCGATGTCCCACTGGAGCGGCCCCAAGACCGATCCCTGTGGAACACCGCACGACATCTCTCGCCCGTTCCACTCTCCAGAGCGACCGGGGTAGATGACGGCCCTGTCAGATATGCCCCGACCACACGACGGTAGGTCGGCATCCGGTGGTACCGGAATGCCTCCCTGATGCAGCTCCAAGGCATGGTGTTGAACACGTTGGCGACGTCGAGAGACACCGCCACGACAACCCCGCCCCTGGACACACAGCCCCCGTCGTGAGGGCTCTCACGCGCATGATGGCGTCCATTGTCGAGCGCACCTTGCGGAAACCATACTGGTGCTCCGCAAGATCCAGCCCCGTCCCCACAAGGTGCCCGATGAGGCGGTTTGCAATTACTCTTTCAAAGAAGGACAGCTAGTCTTACAATAAAAGGGGCAAGTTTGTGATGATTAATAAATGTTTGTTATTCTTTCACGCAAAAACGATTAAACGGATTTCGCACAAATATATTTTATAACTTTGATTAACACATAGAATCTTCTTTTTTTTTGTCCCAGTAGAATGATTCCGTAAGACAGTTATCAAAATTCACGCGGGCATCGCCGCAGATATGAGCTAGTCGTTACTGAATATGATTGTCACTATAATTATAGAAACATCGTAATCATACTAATAATAATAGTTGTTTGTGAAATAATTACATAGTTGATTGTAATATAAATATTATGACTATCTAAGTTCCCAAGCCGGGCAACTATTTCTTTTGCCGTATTTCCCGGTTTTGTCAATACCTCATCCTAATATTTCCAGCTTATGTAAATCGCGGTCACTTTCCAGATTGAAGAAGAACGGTTCATTTAATTAACTAATGACGCACAGCCAGACAGAGTATAATATTTGAAAGCAAAGGATTGTGCTTCTTCTCATAACAGTGTTCAGTGCACAAATACAACTTTGTGTAAATAGATATTAAACCCAAAATTGAGTAAAACAAAAGTAAGTACGAGTGAAATCTTTGGACTGTCGCTCGGCACATCGTTGACGCTTAAAACACTTTTGCCTAGGTATACAAATCAAACACATTGGTTACATTTTTAAGGATGTCTTCGAAACTTTATTTTCTATGCAATACTTATTTTCTAGCTTTCTGCCCTTCCTTCCCAGCCCTCGCGTTCAGTCAGTTTAAGCATGATACCCTGGTCCTTAGGTTGTATCAATATGGTTCTTGCGTCAAACGTGATGATTTCTGGCATGCCATCAGCGAGTTCCACTTTGTACTTCTTCAGGAACGTGATGAGACCAGATAGTATTTGCATCTTTGCGAAACGCATCCCTGCAATATGAAAAAAATTGTGATATTGATATAATAGACTTCATAGAAGCATAGGATTACATAATGGCATTACTGAATGATTCTGATATATAAATAATAATTTCTTTGGGCAATAAATTATTATTTATTATTATTATTTATTCATAAAAGCACAGATAAAGGTAATTGGTTATCGTTACCTATACATAGCCTAGGACCACCTCCAAATGCTAGATACGTGTAAGGTTTGATTTTGTCTTTATTTTCAGGCAAAAAACGTTCTGGTTTGTACTTCTCTGGTTCTGGGAAGTATTCTGGATTGTGGTGTATATGGTATACTGGGACATGGACACGCACACCTACATCCAATCTCAAACCTGTAGGGAGGACGTAGTCGTCCATGACCTCTCGGGTAAGGTTTCCCAGAACAGGGTACTTCCGAAGGGTCTCGTACATACAGGCCTCCAGGTAAGGCAGTTCATGTACACACTCGTAGTTCAGTTTGTACCCGTGACGCCGCAAGAACTCGTTCACCTCTTCGGCGGCCTTTTGCTGTACCTTTGGATGCTTCGCAAGTTCATACAATGTAAAGCTCATAGTGGTAGCTGATGTTTCAAAACCTGCTGCAAAGAACTCGACACACAGTCCCACTAACAACTCATCATCCACCTTTAACTGTATTTTCTGATCACTACCAGTCTTCGCGTTGCTGATACTATCCCCAATTATATAATCCTCTTTATTTAAATTCAAGACCAAGTCAACGAAGTCATTCCTCGATGATGGCTTGTAACCTCGACTTTCGAAAACTCCCTTCAGTAATTTTGAGAAAAAATGGTCAATCGTTGGAGGAAACAGTTGGAGCCCCATGCGATAGAAAATTGCAGGCCACAGGGCTCTGAAAATGATTTTAAAACCCCGAAGGTATGAGGCCTCGAATATTTCACTCGCTATAAATCTGAAGGGGTTATTCTTTTCTGGTGTCATGGTGTTGGTCTCCACTCCGAAAACGCACGAGCATATGCAGTCCATGGTGTACCTTTCACAAGTGCGTCTTACATCGATGATATCAGACGTGCCTACTTCATAGTCCAGCATATCTTTTAAGGAGAAATTGCACTTCTCGATTAAATGATACATACTCTTCATCTTTGCCGAAGAAAACAGTGGAGTTACATTTTGTCGGACGATTTTCCATCTCTCTCCTCCACTGAAGAAAAGATTCTGTGTGGCTGCTTCACTTGCAGCGAAGTTAGTGGATTCCCTGCCGTTGACGTAGTAGAAATCTTTAGTTAAAACATGTTTGATGATCTCGGGATTCTGTACCACGAGGACAGGCTCCGTGCCGTAGAAGGCTCCGAAGTAAGGTTGATCGATGAACTTTTGGCAAAGTTTTTGTATCACCTGTCCGGGGTACTCTCTTTGTAAAATATATCTTCCGTAGTTGCCCAGAAGAGGCAGTGGTTTAATGTGGGGCACGTTTTTTTTCTTCCAGTAACCGAACTTTCTGGTAGATATTAAATACAATAGACAAATTATTACAGATAACAAAGACGCGAGAACGACAAGAGCGTTCATTTTGATATCCGCGTTGCTGACAACTGCGGGTAAATTGCGGTAAAATGTAAAACAAAGCAAACTTTAGCATGGAACCGACGAGAGTGCAGATTTTAACGATTAAAAACGATTAGATTTTATTCATTTTTAGGAGGAGCTCGTGGCTAAATAATAGCAGCCGCTCGGGTCGATCTATAGGTTAAGCCGCGCTTGCCTAGGTTGGTCTGTGGATGGGTGACCGCCCGTTACATACCGAGTTTCCTCCGTGCCTCGGAAAGCACGTTAAGCCGTTGGTCCCGGCTGTCATTTGTAAATCTTTGACAGTCGTAACAGGTAGTCAGTGTCCTGAAAGTCTGACAACCAGTCTTACCAAGGGGTATCGTATTACCCAGTACTATCTGGGTTGTGGAGGTCAGATAGGCAGTCGCTCCATGTAAAATACTGATATTCAGCTGCATCCGGTTAGACTGGAAGCCGACCCCAACATAGTTGGGAAAAGGCTAGGCAGATGATGATGGAGATATGTTATGAATTCCTTTTCACCGGTTTGTCAGATTTTACGAATACAATTGATGCGATGAAACTTGGATAAAATTGGTTATTTAAATAAGTAGTTTAGCAGTTAAATATCAAAATCTGTCAGATCGCACCTGCGTCATCATCTTAATGTCCCTTCCCATAAAACTGACTTTTATTCTTACTCCTTCTCCGTCCACGCAGTGCCTTTGTGGAACTCACTTCCGGCTAACATTTGCGGCGCCAAAACCATCTCTGTCTTTAAAAAAACAAGTCAAAGAATATTACCTATCCTGAATTTTTATTATTTTGTATATAATATATTATAGAAATGTAGATATTATTTTAAAATTTACTTAATTTGTTAACATTCTTTTATTTATTTTATTAGTATGTATGTTTTTCTATATTAATATAGTTATGTATATTTAAGTTGTGCTTATTTAATATTTTACACACTGTCTACGTGTCATAAAAATCTGTCCTATCGCAGGTCTACTGGAAGAGATTTCTAAATGAAATTAGCAGTACCTTTGTGCTCTTTTGTCTGTATATTTTTTTCCATCATGTGTTTTGTGTGTACATAAATAAATAAATATTTTTTTTCCCGAAATGATGTTGGGGTTGGCTTTAAACTAGGTATTACTATAATACACCTTGGCAAGACTTTCGGGCGTTTGATTGCCTGTATGGACTGTCAAAGAACTACAAATGACAGGCGGAATCAACGGCTTAACGTGCTTATCGAAAACACGGCGGAATCTCGGTATGTAAATAATATGATGGTCACTAACACACGGACCGACCTATGCAATTGCATACCCTTGGCAATCGACCCTCGCGGGTGTTATTACTAAGCTACTGACTCCTTTCCCCTTTGTGTTAAAACTTTAACACCCTTGCTCGTAAAGCTGATGTAATTCCACCGGTTTTAAATATGTAAAGAGGGTCATAAAAAACGCGTGTGTTATCAAAGCAAATAGTTAAGTTATAGTCCATACAAATTCCATAACAGTATTATTTGCCATTTCAAATTTGGAACTGATCGCCCCGCCGCACGTCTCCAGCTAGTGAGCAGCGCGCTGTTGCTATTCTTTTTCTTTTTTTTTATTTATATAAAGGGTTTTGTCGCTTAGCGCTGTTGCTATTCAAATTTCGAACTAATTCGAAAGTAGGCAGCGCTAGCTCGCTGTTAAAATGGCGGGAAGCAACAATGTGCATTCACAGATTGAGTTTATTTAAAATGTTTTTTTTTCTGTTTCCTCGCAAATGTGTTAAAAAACGTTGTACGATATACGTGCGTATTGGTTATAACATGCTCGGCTCAATTACGCCCTCGCCTACGGCTCGGGCTGAAATTCCGACTCGCATGTTATAACCATCTTAACGCACTAATATCGTAATGTACTATTAACAAACATACGAAATACGAAAATAGTACTTCTGATTTCTAAGGATGACCATAGTTAAGTGACCTCAAGATAGCTTGTTCGAGACCCTTGGCAGTCGGACGGTGACGAAACACAACTATCACTACTGTTTTAGAGACTTTTGGTTTTTAGTTCACGTTTACACTAGTGCTCGGTTTAAAATAAATTAGCATAGAAACTAGTTACATTTAAGGCTGTAAACAATTAGAATAAGAACTCATAATCATCATTTTGTTTTATTAACGGTAATTATAGTGACAGTATCTAGTATTATAGTACTGTAGAGGTTGAATACCAGTAACCAACCCCGAGTGCTGGCTGGTAATTTACTACGACGTTTGTTTGATTACTTAGGTTGTTTGAACATATACTATACAATGTGTCCGGTCACGGACTAGCGATATTCTATGTACTTATATGTCAAACATTCTAGTACACAAATATATTGATTTTCAAAAAAAACCTACCATTTTTTTTTTCAAAAAAATGTTTACAAAACTTTCGTCGATTTGCATATTTTTTGGACTTTAATTTTGTTTTCTAAAGTTACGAAAATGTAATATCATTAAATCTTAATTTAAACGATAGACAGTATTGTTGCCCTCTGAATAAACCTATTTTCGTCTCAGTAAGACCAAAACTTTGAGAAATATGATATTTTTTGTACACGCATAGAGAATATCTCAAAATTGGCTGGCAAAAAGCGGGGAAGTGAATTAGACCCAAGTGTGTATCGTAATAGTAGGTATATTAAAACACTCGTTACATAAGTATCTAGAATATCGCTAGTCCATGACCGGACACATTGTATAAAAAGAGAAAATAATGGCTTAAGAAGTGTGTTTTGCCTAAATGAAAAACTAAAAATAAAATTTTGAAGTATTTTATGTTCTTTAAATTAAGTATATATACCAATTTCTTACACTCCCTACGTAATAACAATAATCATCATGAAGTTCCAGGTTATCATATAAAATCGAAGCTAGACAAAAATAATGCTAAAATAAGTTTATGAATCTCACTTACAATCTTTTCTTTGTTTTCGTTTGAATGTCCTTACTTAATATTATAAAAGCGAAAGTGAGTTTGTTTGTTTGTTACCTCTTCACGCTTTAATGGCTTAACCGATTTTGATGAATTTTGGTACAGAGATAGTTGGGAACCAGGAGACGGACATAGGCAATTTTTTTTTGAAAAAAGTTGTATGTGAGGGAGAAGGAGGGAAGAAACGGGAAAACTTAGCGTTGCTATTACAAATCAATAAGGCGCAAGGGGAACTGTGTTAGCCCGAATTTAACGCGAGCGAAGCCGCGGGCAAAAGTTAGTATTAGATATTTAAAATAATGCATGTTGTGCTACCCTAATTAAATAAGGCTTAGGTCAGGAGATTGATTATTGATATCTAATTTCGGACTCCGTGTTAATATAATTAGTTGTATAAATTAAATACAGGGAACTTAATGTACGCACCTCATTCAATAAAAAAAAAATATAGTCAAGAAAAATATATATTACACATTATTATTTAACTAGCGTATCTGATGACAAAACCAAACAATATGGCGGCCAAAATGTTATCGTTATGTGCGTCATTTTCATAATTTTCAGGGATGCTGATACCGAAAATGAGGACATAATTAAATAACAGATTGATGCGGTGAACCATTTTCAGACATTAGTGGTCAATAAATCGCAAAACCATAGTCATGTTCATGATACTTCACAAAAAAAAATAATATAAAAATTTATCACTTTCCTATTTTTTGTATTTAAAAAAAGAAAACGTTCCACACTAGGAATTTCTCCTGTATCGTGGGTGCGTTTACAAACATTTAACACACATAGACAAACAGCCAGACCCGAAACAACTACCTGTAGGTCATACAAATATTTGTTCCGTGCGGGGATCGAACCCGCGTCACGCAGCGCGGCAGTCGATCGCTCAACCACTGCGCCAACCGTGCCGTCACCAGTGTTGATACCGAATATATATACAAACCAATTCACAATACTACTATTAAAAAAAACTATTTACACTTTTCGCACTTCAATTAAAAATAAAATCTATTTTACACTTTTTGCACTTCTAGTTTCTTATATCTACAGTTTATTTATTTCCGCTACGAACAATTTTTCTATCCTCCCAGCCTTCGCGTTTAATAAACTTCAGATTGATTCCCTGATCCTTGGGTTGGATCGTTATGGTCCTTGCCTCAAACGTCAGGGTCTTTGTCATGTCATCAGCCAGTTCCACTCTGTACTTTTTCAGGATCATGATGAGACCAGACAACGATTGCATCTTTGCGAAACGCATTCCTGAAAAAAGATAAATTCCAAAATTATTTTTAAATAATTATTTAGCAGTGCTTTTATTTAGTCATAACTTTTAGTTATATTCTCGCTTGTGTGTACATAATTGATTTAAAAAAAATAGACTTAAACTGTATTTTAAGGTGTAGACCTTAAATACAGTTCAAGTCTATTTTTTTTCTATTTTTTTGTCACAGAATAGGTACGCAATACGCAAAACAGAAAACACAAAAGTTAAGTGTTTTTGTAACTTTTTCTTTCCTGTTTTGGTTTAAAAGAATAATAGAAAAAAGGTACAATCAGTAAATTGTACATTTTCTCATATTGATAGTAACGCATTCTTAATGAAAAAATAAACAATAAGTATTTTGATTTTCTGCTAGTCGCCCTAAATGGGCCGTAGGACGAGCTGATGAATTACTCGTTTTAAGTTAAGGCAAAGAACCAAGAAAAAATAAAGTGACGCAAAAAACTTCTAAAAATACACATCATATTTAATAGATTTTGTAAGAATATGGTCGTATGTTGTTTAAAAAACTTCATTAATTGTTTTATGTCTTCTACTTTGTTGACCCAAATCACTTGATTGATTGTTGAAGGCAATGCTACGTTAGAGGATCAATGCTCGTGTATATAATAGGGCTTTGCCCAGCAGTGGGTCAGTTATAGGCTGGTATCCTTATCCTTACTAATATTATAAAAGCGAAAGTGAGTTTGTTTGTTTGTTACCTCTTCACGCTTTAATGGCTAAACCGATATTGATGAATATTGGTACATCGATAGTTGGGAACCAGGAGACGGACATAGGCTTTTTTTAAAAAAAAGAGTGGGATATGAGGGAGAAAGAGGGAAGAAATGGGAAAACTTAGCGTTGCTATTACAAATCAATAAGGCGCTACCGAATTTAACGCGAGCGAAGCCGCGGGCAAAAGCTAGTAATATAATATAATATATATTAACACAATAATTACCTATGCATAGTCTGGGTCCAGTTCCGAATGGTAAATACGAGTAAGGTACGATATTGTCTTTATTTTCAGGGAGGAACCGTTCTGGCTTGTAAACCTCTGGCTCTGGGAAGAATTCAGGGTTGTGGTGCAGGTGGTAGACAGGAATGTGGACGCGAAGACCTTTGTCCAGTTTTAAGCCTGTAGGGAAGACGTAGTCATCCATGACCTCACGAGCAAGGTTCCCTAGAACAGGGTACTTCCGAAGGGTCTCGTACACACAGGCCTCCAGGTAAGGCATCTCATGTACACACTCGTATTTCAGTTTGTTCCCGTTACGTCGCAGGAACTCGTCTACTTCCTCGGCAGCTCGTTGTTGGGCCTCCGGATGCTTCGCCAGCTCAAACAATGTTAAGCTCATAGTAGTAGCCGATGTATCAAAACCCGCCGCGAAAAACACAATACACTGCGCCACCAGTAAGTCATCGTCCACCTTCAGTTGCACCTTCTTGTTATCGCCAGTTTTTACGTTACTTAAACTATCTCCAGTTAAATAATCCTCTTTTTTTAATGTCAAGACAAGATCCACGAAGTCGTGCCTCTGCGTTGGCTGGTAGTTTCGGCTTTGGAATACTTCTTTCAACAATTTTGAAAAGAATATGCTTACCTCGTCAGGGAAGGCTTGAAACCCTGCTCCGTAGAAAATTTTAGGCCATATGGCCCTAAATATGAGTTTTAAACCACGAGAGTTTTTAGTGGAAAATATTTCATCACCCATTATCTTAAAGGGGTTATTTTCTCCTGGTAGCATAGTGTTAGCTTCCACACCGAAGGCGCAGGAACATATACAGTCCATTGTATACCTCGCAGTCATGTTTCTTACTTCGATGATGTCAGACATGCTTGTTTCCCCGTCGAGCATATCCTCGAAGACAATACCACACTTCTCTATCAAATGGTACATGTTTTTCATCTTTGCGGAGGAAAAGAGAGGAGTCAGATTTTGTCGGACTACCTTCCATTTGTCGCCACCGCTGAAGAACAGATTCTGTGTGGTAATTTCTTTGTCCTGGTGTTCGGTAACTTCCCTCCCGTTGAAGTAGTAAAAATCTTTGGTCATCACTTGCTTGACGATCTCAGGGCTGTTCACCACGAGAACAGGCTCCGTACCGAAGAAAGCTCCGAAGTAAGGTTGATCGATGAACTTCTGACAAAGTTTTTGGATCATCTGGCCAGGATATTCTTGGAGTAAGATATATTTTGCGTAGTTGCCCAAAAGGGGCAGTGGCTTAATGTAAGGCACATTTTTATCTTTCCAGTAATTGAACTTCTTTGTCGTTATTGAATATAGTAAAGTTAGGATTATAATTAATAAAGACGCGAGCACGAAACCGATCATGATGCTAACACCGTAACAAACAACTGTGGGCTCGAAAATAGAATTTTATCGTTTTTATAAAAATGTTTATCTACACAGTACACTCGGATCTGTCGACTCACGGTGACTTGTTTTGAATGTCGTGTTTACATTATGATTGAATTTATTATATACCAACAATATGTAGGTAAGACTTAAGACGCTATATAAACGCGTTTAGAGACGGTTTTCCAATCGCAAAATTACTTATGTCGAGAGATAAAACGCAATTTGACCTGGCAGTTTTCATATCTACATAAAATAATCCCAAATCTCCGCATTGGATGTTGTTATGCCAAAGTACACCAGCCTGCATAATTTTGAGTTTTAAATAGTGATTGTTTTATTTTCGTTCCTAACAATATTGAAACGCGTGAACGCATTTTTACATAAGGTAACCCCTTCGTTCAGGACTTAATTAAGGTGCGACGTGATTGTTAAGAAAAGATCTTGTTTAAGTTATCTATTTTTTTATAACTAGCTGTGCCCAGCGATTTCACCCGCTGCTCTGCTCCTAAGTCTCGTAGCTTCATGTTATATAGCTTTTACCCGTAGCTTCTTGAGTTACAGAACAAAAGTTAGGTCGAGTTAGATGGGCAGGAAATATTATGTATACGGCAAGAGTGGCCACTCAATGGGTGCCAGGAGATGGACGGTGTCGCGCGAATGGCGGCGGTGTCGGCGCCCGCAAGAGATGGCCTGATGACCTACGCCCCGTTCCAATAAACAAAAAACGAGTCGTTCTGCTTACGGATAGTAGGATTTTGACATAAGTCTCATAGAACTTATGTCAAAATACCATCCGTACATAAGCAAAACGAGTCGTTTTTTGTTTATTGGAACCGGGCGTTAGACGTGATACCACCAGGGCTGGTTCAAGAAAGTCTGAGAAAAGAAGTGGGACAGCGTGGGCTAGGAAAGAAAATAACTCCGCTAGTCCTTGACCGTTACAATCATGGATACGAAACAGAGCATTATTTGAGGTCGCTACTGTCCTACCATTTGGTGCTAGTAAATATAAATTTCAAAAAATCGGGCACTGGATACTCGCAAATATGCTACATACAGCTAGTTGCCCATGGGAAAAACATGGCTTTTCCAAATGCACGCCTGCTACCTGGGGCCTAAGTCTGCTATTACAATAGTGTCAGAATGGTCGATCACTGATCGCATAATGGTTAATTTTGACAAGTTTGGTAATCTACTACATACTAAACTTGTCAAAATCAACCATTATGCGACTGACCACCATTATGAGACACAGACTTAGGCCCCTGTAGTTTTTTGCCCTTGCGCCTTATTTATTGTAATAGCAAAGCTAAGTTTTCCCCTTTCTTTCTATCTCTTTTATCACTTTAAAAAAATACCTATGTCCGTCTCCAGGGTCCAAACTATGTCTGTACCAAAATTCATCAAAAACGGTTTTGCCATTTAGGCGTGAAGACGTAACAAACAAACTCACTTTCGCTTTTATGATATTAGTAAGGATCCCCGACGAAATACTGCGTTCAATTCCCCGTCGGACAACTTTTCATTGTTTTTTCTATCAGAAATTTCTTAGTAGTATCTACCACGGACTATGGATTCGTGCCTAGATGATGGCAACAGATTCGCGCCTACCAGATGGAACCTACAGGCTACACATAACTAGCGAAATTGCTGTACTATTATCAACACGAATACCTAAGAGTTCAGGAATTATTTTGAATTGTAGTGTAGTTGATAGAGTTTTATTTTTAAGATAACAGTTATCAATCCAAATAAAACTTTGGACTACGGACTTTAGATATGTACGAATTATTCCTGCATGTCATCTGGTACTCAAAAGACTAAATAGCAACGTTGGATGACAATATACAAAATTAATCTTATTTTTATATATTTATCATAGTGACCCAAGCAAAGACAATTAACGAAATATATTTAAGATGGAGGACAACGCGAACAAATCGTAATCTACTTGTATACTACAAGGGTACTGGTTACTGCCCGTACAAGTAAGAAGTGGCAATTTAATTGTAATGTCATAAAATAAATCCTATTGAATCGGAATATGTATATTTGACGGCACGGTTGGCGCGCAGCGGCTTAGCGATCGGCTGAGTGTCGCGAATTTGATTCCCGCACGGAACAAACATTTGTATGGCCTAAAAATAGTTGTTTCTGTGGTTTGTGTATGTCAGTTTAAATGTTTGTAAACGCACCCACAGGAGAAATTACTAATGTGGAGCAAAGTTTTTATTAAAAAAAAAATTTAAGTGTTTTTGTTTTAAACTATCAAAGATGTACAATCGTCAGGACGCCTCGGACCAAAATCAAAGCTCAGATATACTCTTTCTATTTTATTAAAAAACGACTAGCGGCCGGTGTGCAAAAATATGTTGTGTGTGTGTGTTCTACAGAAATCGTTACGTTTTTGTAACATTTGCACACCAACATTATTAGCTAAAGAAGTATTTTTTTTGCAATTGGTACACTCATGAGCAATAACATTTCAAATACTATAAATTGCCTTACTTCTGCATAAAATAACTTTTATTTTCAAAAGGAATACCGTTATGATAAGATTGCAGACAAGACTGACGGAAGGAGTACGAAAGGAGGAGACAGAAGTTCACATCCAGTAGCTTCTGCCTGCCCCTATACGGTAAAGTCTAAAAAAACTAAAAAGCGAAGTGTACTTTATTTCTGGAAGTTGGTGACTTTTGTGTATTTCGTCAACATTTTTGACGTAAGGTTTAAAGAATTTATTCTCATAAGAACATTACATAGGTTCACTTACAATGAGATACAAATAATCTTAATAAATACGTTTTACCTCCGATGCGTGTTTGTGATTAGCGGTATGACTACATTTCCGATACATGATTCCTTAGTTTTACTTTGAATGTGTTTATATTGTTACAATCTTTTATGTTATTTGGTAGATCGTTGTACAGCTGTGAACAAATATCCTTCGAACAATATAGTTTTTTTACCGTACGTAATGTCATGTTTCCCTTATTTGTAAGTCGGATACCTTTTTTGCAAAAATGTTTATTTTCAGCGTTTTTAGTTTTGGTTTGATGATTTCTCACAAATCGTTTTTTTTTTTATCAAGTATCGATTTTCCATTTTTACTTAAAGATACTAGCAGATCATTTAATAGACAAAAAAATGTACTATAGACGATCCTTACTTAATATTATAAAGCGAAAATAAGTTTTTTTGTATGTTTGTTTGTTACGTCTTCACGCCTAAATGGGCAAACCGATTTTGATGAATTTTGGTATAGAGATAGTTGGGACCCTGGAGACGGACATAGGTTTTTTTTTTAAAGTGAGGTAAGGGGGAGAAACAGTGATGAAAAGGGGACAGAAAGTTATTTTTTTATCAATCATTACGCGGGCTAAAGTTAGCGTTAGCCCAATGTAACTATGCACGTGGACGAAGTCACGGGCGGAAGCTAGTAACTCATAAAGTGACGGAGGACACAGTTGACGCAGTGACTAAGCGTCTGATCTCTGAGCTACCTGTTGCAGGCTCGATCCCCGCACGGAACAAATATTTGTATGGCCTACAAATAGTTGTTCCGGGTCTGGCTGTTTGTGAATGTAGGTTAAAATGTTTGTCCCCATGATACAGGAGAAATTTGTAGTTTGGGGTAACTTTTTTAAATAAAGCTATCCAAGCAATATAAATAACCCTCCTCACCTCCGCGAATACCTAAAGATTAGCTTCTTGTACGGTCGAACATTGAGCCTTCTCCTTTTTTAAAGTGTTAGATATTTTAAAACTACTCAACAGATTTTAATACAGTTTTCAGCAGTAGATAAAATGATTCAAGAGGAAGGGTTACATGTAAAATATCCTAGTGGAGGTGCAGCTAGTAAATTAATAAATTAATTCGCGTAAAGAAGCACAATATCGAGATGAGTGTAAGTAATGAAGAAGGTCTTTGCCTGGAAGTAGGAAAGTTTAGGCTAACAATAAAAAATATTGTAAGACATATTGTTGCTTAAGACTGTACCGCGTAAATAATTCAGTACTTTATAATTTAATAACAAATACATAAAAACTGTAGACAAAAACCGATAAAAAACCTGCTATGAACCAGAGATAAAGGCCATGGGCCACGTGACTGCCTGCTTATCATCTCTTATTCGGTAAATAGACGCTTCCTAATCACCAATACAAATATTAGTTTTTCTAATGTTTAACAATCGTAGACTTTTGAGCTATTCGTTTTTCTTTTGGTATCTCATCGTCGCTCCGTCTAGCGACTACAGGCCGTGTCGACGGCGTGTTCGTGACCAACGCGTGCTTCAAAGAGATGTCAGCAAAGCAGAGGGGTATGTTGCAGGTTGTTCGAAAGAGATATCGCGGCTCCGGAACTCAAAGGGCAAAGTGAGGAACATGGATGGATTTTAGTCAGTACAAGTTTGACACTCCTTACCGCTCAACCCTGGGAGACAAAAGTTATTAGATGGTTACCCAAAAAAAGTGTACTAGGAAATACCACTGGCGTTAAAACCGGCCAATCGCGAGTCTCGTGCACCGCGGGTTCCGTACAAACTTGTAAGTAACTAATGAAAGTACATTACACGAACATTGCTATAACGAAAAGATAACCTGTTTGGCGATACTGAACTTTGTAGTTGAAAAACTGTTGTCCCCATAAGCCCCATACAATCATAACTTTTTATGATGCGTCAAAAAATGACAATTTTATTTTTCCTTTACTGTTATTCTATAATATTACTTTTTGCAAAATTTCATGATTCACGGTCAATGGGAAGTACTCTGCAGATTTGTATTCGCTTTGCAAATGTATGGGAAATCTTTACTTAACATTATAAAAGCGAAAGTGAGTTTGTTTGTTACGTTTTCACGCCTAAATAGCCAAACCGATTTTGATGAATTTTGGTACAGTGATAGTTGGGACCCTGGAGCCGGACATGACTATTTTTTTTAAAGTGAGAAACGAGGGAGAAAGAGGGAAAAAAATGGAAAACTATGTTTTATTATTACAATAAATGCGCAAGGGCAGCAATAACTACAGGCAGCAGGTACCTGGAAATCAGGAAAGGGGATCTGTGTTACTCCAAATTTAACGCGAGCGAAGCCGCGGGTAAAAGCTAGTTCTAAAATATATAGGCTGTTTAGAACAGCATCACGCCTGTTATCAGAGTTAGTAATAGTTGTACCTCACCCTGCCAGGGTTGCGGGTTGTTCGAAAAACATACCGCGCGGCCCCGAAACATAAAGGGCACAAGAAGGAACATGTATGGCTGTTAGTAAGTTAAAGTCTGACACTCCCTCTATTCCGTCCAGAACTGGGGAATTTATTTGTTGATTTCCCATCCGAAAAATATAGTGTATCTAATTATAGTACACCCACATTCGTGTTGTGTTTACTTAAGTTCACACGTTTCCTCTCCGCTTTGCTCATCTCTAGTTTGGTGTTGTCTAAGATTTTAGCATCAATGGATTTCTACAAGTCAATGCGACTCGAGATTCGCTTTACCGCTCGACAGCAAGGACGAGCGAGGTCGATCTTTTGGTTATGCCGCTTTTGTCTAAGTTGGTCTGTAGATGGGTGACTAACCGTTACTCACCGACTTTCCTCCGGGCGTTAAGCATGTTAAGCTGTTGGTCCCGGCTGTCATTTATAGACCTTTGACAGTCTTTAAAGATAGCCAGTGTCCCAAAAGTCTGACAACCAGTCTTTCCAAGGGCTATCGCCATGCTGCCAGCCTTCTGGGTACTTATCCTGTTGACTTCGATGCGGACGAATTTTTTGACGCCCTGTAATTTACCATTTTTTATTTAGTATTAGTTTGTTTCTACATATTTATAGTTTGTAAATAGTAATTAATTTAATAAATAAAACAGTAATTAGACTGAAATAAAAAAAATATCAGGGCTATCGTATAACTTAGTATAAACTGGATTGTGGAGGTCAGACAATCAGTCGCTCTATGTAAGATAGCTACATCTGGTTAGACTGGAAGCCAACCTCAACATGGGTGGGAAAAGGCTAGGCAGATGATTAGCGAGGACAAACAGTATCGTATGGAATTGCCTGTTCTCTAATTTCAATGCAACGCCACGTTGACAGGCACTTATTTATTACAAAGACTATGGCATTTTCCAAGGCCAAACAGCCATTAATTGTATAGGTTAATAATGGTGACTAGTAATTTGTTTTGCGGTGTATTTACACTGCATACAAAATGCTACGAAGATTTAATGCGGGTCGTTATTCGTTATTTACTTATGAAGAAAAAAATTGTCGATTCTTTGTCATTGCAAAAGCTCGGAATGGACATATAATAAACTCGCTATATCACTTTGAATAATTTGGGGCTTCTAACCCTTACTATCCTTACTAATATCTTAAAAGCAAAAGTGAATTTGTTTGTTTGTCTGGTCAAACCGATTTTTATGAATTTTGGTACAGAGATAGTTGAGACCCTGGAGACGGACATAGGCTAATTTAAAAAAAGAAAACTGAGAAAAGTGGGAGAAAAAAAGGGAGACAAAAAATAAAATTTGATCGGTTCGGTTAAGTTAGCGTTAACCCAAAGTAATTATGCCATGCGGACGAAGTCACGGGCAGAAGCTAGTACTAAATATAGCATTGGCAGACGCATCCTAACTATGATTATAGTTGAATCCTTTTCACACTGTATATACTGCATATACGTTATCAGGTCCAAAAAAGGTACTATTCGCTAAGGAAACAACAACAACGTTCATAAGATATTAGAGGGCGCCACTTGTATTTTGCAAGTGATTAAATTATATTAAAACAAGCAGAGTACAACTTGAATTGATTGCCACGCGATCGAAGCCAGAAACTAAAGTTCGTTTATAGATTCATTTTTGTTTTCGACTCATATTCCTTCCTTCTTGTCCAGTTTGCCGACCATGAAGAGCCATTTTTGTTTTTCTACTCATATTCCCTAAGGCTAGTTGTTTTGTTTGCTGGTCTGCATGACCAGCTATAAGGTATTGCAATAAATGGGTCGCACGCGCGATTGATCTGCACGGGTCGAGTGTTCAATTCCCGGATCGGACAAAAATTGTTTTTGGATTTTTCCATTAGGAATTTCACAGTATCAGCCCGGAGCCTCGGTTTGGAAGGTGGCGGTAAGATACCCCATGCCTCGGAAAGCACGTAAGCCATTGGTCTCCTAAACCAAAAAAAAAAACTTAGCTTTGCTATTACAATAAACAAGGCGCTAGGGCAAAGTCCCCTCTTTGAGGAGTGGCTGGAGAGGCGTCATGGCCTCCTCACCTACCGCCTGACGCAGGTCCTCACCGGACACGGAAATTTCGGGAGGTTCCTGCACATCATCAGGCGGGAGGAAACGCCCGGGTGTCACCATTGTGACGATCGCCCGGAGGACACGGTGGAGTACACAGTGGCGATCTGCCCAGCTTGGGCGGAGCACCGCCGTGCCCTCGTGGAGGCGATCGGCGGCGGC
The DNA here is from genome assembly GCA_905475445.1 of Ochropleura plecta. Classification (NCBI taxonomy): domain Eukaryota; kingdom Metazoa; phylum Arthropoda; class Insecta; order Lepidoptera; family Noctuidae; genus Ochropleura; species Ochropleura plecta. The sequence goes on along the minus strand of FR997744.1, from coordinate 3,170,293 downwards.
GATCTCTCGCGTCCGGCCCTGGTTCAGGCTATGGTCCGGAGCAAGAGGAAATGGGAAGCGGTCACCTCCTTCTGCGAGGCAGTAATGCTAGCAAAGGAGGAGGCCGGGCGGTTGAGGGAGAGAACATCAGGCCAACCCAGCCGCCGCGGGAGACGCCCAGGGCGCCAGGCGCCGCGAGACGACTCCCGGCCACCGTAGATGCGGGCCTGTGGACGGTGAGCATTGGGTAGCTCACCGTCTGCCCGTCTATTGACGACAGACGACATTCGTGTTTCACGCGCGCCTCAAAGAGAGTCAGCAAAGCAGAGGGGCTTGCCAGGGCCTCCGCCTGCCGGGGTTGCGGGTTGTTCGAAAGAGATACCGCGGCCTCGGAACGTAAAGGGCAACAGAAGGAACATGGGTGGGTTTTAGTCAGTACAAGTCTGACATGCCCCCCCGCTCCGCCCAGAGCGGGGGAAGTCATTGGATGATTTCGCACCCGAAAAAAAAAAAAAAAGAAAGGCGCTAGGGTAAAAACTACATGTAGCAGGTACCTGCAAATCAGGCAAGGGGAACTGTGTTACCCCGAATTTAACGCGAGCGAAGCCGCGGGCAATAGCTAGTATGGTAATAAAGGAATCATACATTGATGATCAAATAGTCACTACTTGTAAAAGTTGTAAGCTCTGCTCACATCTTAAATAACCTCACGCAAATGTATGCAATTCAACTTTCGACCCATGTAATCGTAAGTAAAATATTATCGAATAATCAGTCGTGCTTAAAAAACCTAATCCTATGAGCTGGTTTTTGTTTAATACTAGATTAAACAAAAACCAGTTTACAAATTCGGTTTTTTTACCATACATAGAACATCAGGGCCACGTGCCATGTTGCTTGCATAATCGGTAGTCTTGTCAGTTCGTTTATTCAAGCCATTCTTTATTTTGCGCGAATAAAGGTCTCCGCACATTACATCGACTCCACGTAAATTCCAATACTAGGTATCGAGTTTTTTTAGAGTGAGTGACTGTTTTAGAGTGAGCTTTTTTACTAAAATTGTATTTGTGGCGATAATTAACTTCAAAGACACATAAAATATAATTAAAAACTTGCTGGCACCCACGGCTTCGGCCGCATTCAGACTATAATCTAACTCTGTGCCAAATGTCATCAAAATATGTTCAGACGTTTTGACGTGACAGAGTAACAAACATCCAAACATCCACCCTCATAAACATTAGCATTAATAATATTAATATAGTAGGAAGAAGGATAGTAGGATATGTACAAGTAGGTAACAAGATTGTAAAACAATTACAGGTCGTCGAAAAATTCATCCACACCTCTGTCAATAGAAGTACAGCCCGGAAAGCTGGCAGTATTGCCACGTTGAATGGGAGTGCTGATTCTTTAACCAAAAATGCCAGACCTTTAGTCATTTGCGAAAATCGACCAACTAATCGACCTACTTGGTGAAATCCCGAAATATTAGGAGGGCGCTCGGACCGGAGGCCATGGGGCCTCCAAAACCGAATGTTTGAACCCTTTGGGGTTTGGACACTAGAACTACATATTGGTTTTGATATTTATGCCGCTTGAGATTTTCAAGAAAGATGGGGTGCCATATGCAAGGAAGACAGGTTGATGCAAGGGGTGAATTAACGTCAACGGCGCGTTTGTGTTTCACGCGCGCCTCAAAGAGACGTTAGCAAAGCAGAGGGGCTTGCCAGGACCTCCGCCTGCCGGGGTTGCGGGTTGTTCGAAAGAGATACCGCGGCCCCGGAACGTAAAGGGCAATAGAAGAAACATGGGTGAGTTTTAGTCAGTAAAAGTATGACACTCCCCCCCGCTTCGCCCAGAGCGGGGTAAGTTATTTGACGATTTCCCACCCCAAAAAAAGGGGCGAATTAAATACTTCCAAGCTTCTCAACTTTCTTTCTTATGTGTTGGCTTCGACGCACGACTGAAGTAATAATAATAATAATAAATAATAATAAATATCTTGGGACAACTCACACACGGCTATCTGATCCCAAGCTAAGCAGAGCTTGTGTTATGGTAACCAGACAACTGATATACATACTTATATAATTTATAAATACATACATATTATAGATAAATCACACCCAGACACAGAACAAACAATCATGCTCATCACACAAAGTTTGTCCTGGGTGGGAATCGAACCCACGACCTCCGGCTTAGCAGTCAGGGCCACTAACCACTAGACCAACAGGCCCGTCGAAGTGTACTCGTTTTAAGTATCGTGAGCTCGACTAAATATGAAAATCGATTCTAAATGAGCACTTAAAAAAAAACAGGCACTTCTCTAGAAGAACCTATTTCTGATACACTACAACTGCAAGTGTCACTATAGGTCGACAGCTGCGGTTGACGCGTCAACGTCTGCCGTCAAACCGCGTTGACAGATGCAGTTACCTCTGCCGGTGGTAACAAGCCGTTTGTATGTATAAACCCTAAATTTTCACTTTGATTAGTTTTTAATAAAATACCAATTCTGAAAACATGATAGAAATAAAACCATCCATTTCCTAGCCTTGGAAAGAGTTGCTAAACCTAGATCGGTGAGGTAACCCTAACGTTTCCAAGTAGTAGAAAGAGTTGTTTAACCTGGCTCGTAAGGTGGCCCATCCATTTCCAAATCCAGGCGTGAGTTGCTTAACCTGTATCGGTAAAAAGGTAACTAAGTAAAGCATCAGCTAGCGCGAATCATAACCTGTAAACGTCCGTCGGCTGTTCACACACAAGTGATTTAAACTTGAAACTTTGAAAGGTACGGAAGGGGACATCACCTCTTCCGTACCTTTCTACCCGAACGCAAACTTATTCCGCGCATTACTTACAAGTATGCGCTTACCTTTAGATTAGCTGAAGTTGTTCTCGTCGTTGGTAGTGTCGGCAGTGCTCCGCAGTTCTTAGCAACGCACTTACCGAAATGAACGGCCTCCTCGTTCTCGCGGCTTTGTTAGCTACAATATTTTATTTATTATATTTAATATCTAAAAGAAAGTTCGATTACTGGAAAAAGAAGAATGTGCCTTACCTTGAGCCAGTTCCTTTTCTGGGCAACTACGGTAGATACATTTTACAACAAGAGTATCCTGGTAAAGTAATCCAAAAACTTTGCCAAAATTTCATCGATCAACCTTACTTCGGAGCTTTCTACGGCACGGAGCCTGTTCTCGTTGTACAGAGCCCCGAGATCCTCAAACATGTTTTAACTAAAGATTTCTACTTCGTCAATGGCAGGGAATCATCCAACTATTCCGGCAGTGAAGTGGTCACCCAGAATTTGTTCTTCAACGCCGGAGACAGGTGGAAGGTTGTTCGACAAAACCTTACTCCTCTCTTTTCCTCCTCAAAGATGAAAAACATGTTCCATTTAATAGAAAAGTGTTCGATTGTTTTCGAAGACATGCTCGACTATGAACTTGGAATTTCCGACGTCGTCGAAATGAGACAGACTTGTGCGAGGTACACTATGGACTGCATATGCTCCGGCGCTTTCGGAGTCGAGTCGGACACAATGGGTAAAGGAGAAAACAACCCCTTTAAATTCATGGCAAACGCGATATTTGAAGCTTCAAACATTCGTGGTTTCAAAGTAGTTTTCAGGGCTATTTGGCCAGCAATTTTCTACAGAATAGGGTTCCAAGTGTTTCCTCCAGCGATTGACCAATTCTTCTCGAAATTGTTGAAAGGAGTGTTCGAAAGCCGAGACTACAAGCCATCTCCGAGGAACGACTTCGTGGACCTGGTACTGTCTTTAAAGAAAGAGGATTATATAACTGGGGACAGTATAAGCAACGCTAAGACTGGCGCTGACAAGAAGATACAATTGAAGGTAGATGATGAGTTGTTAGTGGCACAGTGCATAGTGTTCTTCGCGGCAGGTTATGAGACGTCAGGAACCACAATGAGTTTCACTCTGTATGAGCTAGCGAAGCAGCCGGAGTTGCAGCAACGAGCAGCCGAGGAAGTAGACGAGTTCCTGCGACGTCATGGGAACAAACTGAACTACGAGTGTGTGAATGAGCTGCCTTACTTGGAGGCCTGTATGTACGAGACCCTTCGGAAGTACCCTGTTCTTGGGAACCTTACCCGAGAAGTCATGGACGACTACGTCCTCCCTACGGGTTTGAAGTTGGACGTAGGTGTCCGCGTCCATATCCCAGTATACCACATGCACCATAATCCTGACTATTTCCCGGAGCCAGAGAAGTACAAGCCAGAACGTTTCCTGCCTGAAAATAAAGATGAAATTAAACAGTACACCTTCTTCCCATTCGGATCGGGCCCCAGGCTGTGTATCGGTAATTATAATTTCTTACATATTTCGAATTCTACATCAATATTTGGGTGAATATGAATGTGGATACATCTGCTTAGCCTTTTCCCAAATATTTTGGGGACGGCTTCCTGTCTAGCTGGATGTGGCTAACTTTTTATACCAGTATTAGACATGGACGGACTGCCTGCCACATATTGTTAGTACTTGTTAATACTAGACGCACGACAAAATGCTCTGTTAGTCTCACTGTCGCAAGCGCGTACGGGGCCTTGATTCGATTTCCGGGTCGAACAAAAAGTGTTATTAGAATTTTCCATTAAGGATTTTAATGGAAAATTCCAATATTTTTTTTTAAGAGTGTGGAATTTGGCGGTAATATACCCCCGTGCCTCGGAAAGCATGTTAAGCCGTTGGTTCTGCGCCTGATCTCTCTCTGGACGTATATTATTGCCCTCCCATCGGACTATGAGAGTGTGGAAACGGAGAGTGCACCCGTGCCTGATACGCATTAGTAAGATTGGTTGACAGACTATCAGGCCATTGACTAGACTACTTGTATCGAATGTCAAAAATCTACAAGTGACAGCCGGGAACAATTCCGAGGCACTCATTACGTGTTTAGATGAGGTTATCAGTTCGATTCTGGCTAAACGATACCTAAAGTCAATGATAATTCCGATTATTTTCAAAGGTCATAGAACTGGTTGTTGGACCCTATAAACGAGTTTTCTATATGTGCGATTTATTTTACGCCTTTTAGGAACAACTTTCACTAATCATGGGTCACGCCTGAATGACCGCCTTAAAAAAAAATTACCCTGCAAAAGTATTTATGAGCAAATACTTTTGCATGGTATATTACTTAGTATCCGTGTTTTTTTTTAAAGAAAACGCCACACTAGGTATTTCTCCTGTTTTGTGGGTGACAGCCAGACCCAGAACAACGATCTAAAGGCTACACAAATATTTGTTCCGTGCGAGGATTGAACCCGTGACAAGCACCGTAGCAGCCGATCGCTCAGCTATTGCACCACCCTTGCCGTCAAATGTGTAAATGTGCACATAAAAACATAAGGTAGTGTTGTAACAAAAGTCTATCATTGCTTTCCAGGAATGCGTTTCGCAAAGATGCAGGTGATGTCAGGACTAATCACGTTCCTGAAGAAGTACAGAGTGGAACTGGCTGATGACATGCCGCGCTCCCTGACCTTCGATCCCAGGAGTATAGTTACACAAGCTAAGGACCAGGGCATCATGTTGAAGCTGATCAAACGCGAAGGCTGGGAAGGGAGAAATTTCATTCGAGACCAAAGCAAGGCATAGACATTCAAAATTTAAAAAGTAGAAAGCAGTATTTTCTATCTTGTTTTATGAGTTTGATTTCGAAACTTTTCTTTACTTAGATGCACTTATGTTGAACCCGGAATACGTATAGTTGCATGATGCATCTAATAAATAAAAAAAGGATTTTAGGAATATGAAATTGTTTAATGTTTCGTGGAGAAAAAAATGTGTTCCAATCATGACAAATATTTGGATTTCTTTTATTAATTCAAAGGACAATGCCAGATGTCCATAGTAACTTTGGCTCAATATTAAATTGTCATGGACAGTGAATATTCTTACGTTTTTTGTGTTGTTTAATGTCAAAAACATTTCTGTGATTTCCATTTTTTCATTAAACTTCTACAAAAGAAGCTATTCAGACTTTTTAAATTGGAGCTTATGTATTTTTCAGAGATAAATTAAACAACAAATACACAGTTATATTGTTTTATCCTTTTTTACTATTATCATTAATTATCATCATCATCAATTTCAATATTATAGTTCATGAATTCCAGATTTAAATAATAAGTCTTGCTACTGTTATCGATAAATTCTAAATAATTAAAGCTAATGTAATCAATACTCTATATTACTTTTTATTTACCTCATCATTATCTTTTAGTTATTTTTTAATTATAATACGTTCATCGTGTTTATTTTAAATACAGTTATTATGTTTAAAGAATGTTTTAAAAAACAACTAAATTCAAGAATTTGGTTTTCCTGATCTGTGATCGATAACTTAATCGCCTTGTAATGGCAACCCGGTTAGGTTACGACTTCTCGGTCTTATGCAGTTCTGTCAAAATCGCGCGCGTTTAAACTGACACTGACATATCTCGTATTGTTGTCAGTGAAAAGCGTAATTAAACAACAAATTACTTATTAAAATGTTTTTTTTTTGGAGCAGTTCTCGAAAAGCACTAAATATATTTTTATAAGTTTGAATTTTATATTTAAATTGTTGGAGGTAAAAACTTAGTGTCCGTGAATTTAGTTTATTTAGTTTTAAAAGTTGTGTAGGCCGAAAGCTGGCAGTGTCCTTTAAGATAAATTAATTAATGGAATTTTATTAAAGTGTGTTAGAATAAATAAGGTTGTAATAAACTTTTTATAGATTCAAAGTTTTGTTTTTATTTAACAACGTGCTGTTTTCGTTCCGGTTTTTCAATAGTATTGTTACCAAAAGTCAATGCATAATCTGGGAACTTAGAATCAGCAAAACCAATGCTGATTCGTGAAACTTTCACATACTCCACAGTTCCAAAAACATAACAAGAAAATTTGAGCCTCCATTATTTGCGTTCTAGTTTCAGGAGGTTTAGTTTTCGCCTATGAACGTGGCAAGGCGAAAGGAGTAAATACGGATCGTCGCAGGTGGCCTTTTGGTAGTTTCAACATACCACAAAGAAACGGGTATAAATTCATGTATTGTATGGAAACACACATTGAAATAATGCTATTATTCAACAGAGGAAACTTTAGCAGTGATAAATTAAAAAAAAAAAACGGAACAAAAAGTACTTTCGTAATTAATTAATATGAAACTATGATTCAATTTGTTTTTTCCCCGCGCTTTGTCTTATCAGATTAAAAGAAAAAAACGGATATGACACTGCTAAACAGCCAAATATAAAAAAACAAATCATTTTGAATTTAGAACTCAAATAAATGTCAATTCGTTGTTATAAAAAAATCATCATGTTCATTTATGATATTCTGCTGATAAACACAATTTACTTATGAATGCCTTAAAAAAATGCGACTTCTTGCTTTATAAAAATTCACCGCTTGATAAAGGGATTTTTAAATTGTTATCCGTGAAATAAAAAAAAAATGAAAGCCCTCGTTGCGATATATGAGAAAAAAGCGGTTTTATGTCCAAATCATACGTAATTTCAACAATAAAGCTCTGGAACACGCTACCCTTTGGCATTAAAAAAGCTGAAAGTAAACTTACCTTTAAAAGAAAAGTTCGTAACCACTATTTAGGTCCGTCTACCAATTAAAAGTCATAGTTAATACTGTTAAAGTTCTCGTATTTATTTGTTTTTTAATTATATTTATGTATTAGTTTATTTGATCTGTATGTCGAAGCGCCGACGCATACATTTAAACTAACGCCATCTAACTTTGTTTTTGTGAACTAAATCGTTGTTCGTGTAGGAACGTCAAGTATTAACTTGGGGATGGTTAATGCGGAGTAATGGAACAAAGTTATTATTAATTATGTACCTACAAAAAACCTGTATACACTCAACAAAAATTATCGTCGCGACACCACATTGTTCAATGCAAAATAGAAAGACGAAACGAAATAACTGGCTTGCTTTCTATGAGAGAGAGTGAGACAGACAGAGAAACTCCTCCGATGCTGAAACCGGATGGAACACTAGCTCACACCGCGCAAGAGAAGGCAAATTTGTTTGCTACTCTCTTTGCTGAAAACTCGCGTCTAGACTCAGCATCTAATTCAACACCTAACATACCTCCTTGTAACTCCGTAATGCCGGAGATTGCAGTTCACCTTAAGGAGGTCCGTAAAGCCCTATGCAGTCTAGACGTGAACAAAGCCAGTGGACCGGACGGTATACCTGCTCGAGTCCTTAGGAGCTGTGCTCCAGAGTTGTCTCCTGTACTGACTCGCCTGTACCGCCTCTCTCTTAAAACCGGAGTGGTGCCCAAGTCCTGGAAGCTTGCTAACGTGCAACCTGTACCCAAAAAGGGTAGCCGTGCTGATCCTGTCAACTATAGACCAATCGCCATCACCTCCATTCTCTGCAAAGTGATGGAAAGGGTTCTTAACAATAAGCTGCTAACATACCTTGAAGACAATGAGCTCCTCAGCGACCACCAGTATGGCTTCCGCCGTGGTCGGTCGACCGGAGATCTTCTCGCGTATGTTACGCATCGCTGGGGTGAGGCCATCGAGAAACACGGCGAAGCTCTTGCTGTGTCTCTTGATATATCAAAGGCCTTTGACAGGGTCTGGCATGCTAGTCTGCTTGGCAAGCTTCCCGCATTTGGTATCTCTGCTGACTTTTGCAACTGGTTATCGGACTTTTTGAGTGAACGATCGATCCGAGTGGTCATTGACGGCTGCGCATCGGATCTCATGGCAATCAATGCCGGTGTTCCTCAAGGGTCAGTTCTCTCTGCTACTCTTTTTTTGCTGCACATCAACGACCTGCTTCAGCTAGGAGCTGTTGGGTACGCTGACGACAGCACAGTCTCAGAGAGATACATTTCCAGTGCAAAAGCCGGTAGGGATGAGATAGCTACTCTTAGAGAGGCCATGGTTGAGCGGATGAATTTGACCTTAAACCTTGTTTCCCAATGGGGTGATGACAATCTGGTCAAGTTCAACGCTCAGAAAACACAGGCTTGTCTTTTCTCAGCCAAAAGGAGCCCATTTAATTTATCCCCTACTTTCCGAAGTACATCTGTACCCATTACTGACCGTCTGGAGCTCTTGGGCATGGAGTTGACGTCAGATCTCAACTTCGGTCCAACCATCGAGTCAAAAGCACAGACTGCAGCTAAAAAGCTGGGCATCCTAAATAAGGTGAGGCGATACTTCACGCCGGGACAGCTTTGTAACTTGTATAAAGCACAGGTCCGTTCCTGTATGGAGTATTGCAGCCACCTGTGGGATGGCTCGGCAAAATACCAGCTCGCTGCACTCGACTCGGTGGAACGCAGGGCCAAAAGGCTCATAGGCGATGAGATGCTTGTGTCCAAGCTTCACAGCCTGGCGCATAGGCGTAACGTTGCCAGCTTGTCGGTTTTCTACAGATTGTACTTCGGAGAGTGTGCGCTGGAGCTCCATGACCTGATCCCACCATCTCCGTTTTACTACCGGGCTACCAGACGAACGGCAGGGTACCACCCGCACTTGGTCGATATACCGTCTTGTCGTACTAAGCGCTTTTCCTCAACTTTTATTGTGCGCACGGCCAAGGTGTGGAACTCTCTGCCAGCTTCTGTGTTCCCTACCACATACGACCCGTCTGCCTTCAAAACAAGAGTTAATAGGCATCTTCTGGGCTCGCTCGCTCCATCGTAGACCTCATCTGTCGCTTACCATCAGGCGAGATCGAGGTCAAGAGTGAGTTCATTATAAATAAAAAAAAAAAAAAGAAACACGCGCACGCCGCACGGCTTACAACTATAGCAAAAAGTGTCGTTACAAATTTTGGTCTTAATGTTTTCCGTCCAGCCCCCTTTCACAACGCGCGATAATGAACTTCGTTCCAATAATTTAAATTCTGTATTATAACCAGGCCGGTGTACTGAGGCGCTACCCAGGCGTTTAACAAAACATATATGTATAAAAACAAAATAATTCTATTACATGTTTTACAACTGCTTGTCTACAAATATTTAGATTACACCCGTGATGATGACATTATACAACAAATATGTATATGCTAATGTGCTAGACGACAGAACGAAACAACATTCTCAGCATATCCAATTTAGACTATTACGAATTATTTATGAGATAATTATTTTTATTATTTTAGTTACACAACAATGTCAATGACATTTATATTTATAAAGTTTTTATTTACATTACGAAGACAGACTGATTACAAAACAAACACTTTACAATATTAGGTATGTTTCATCTAGTAGATGAAAATGGATTCTTCACAAAGCCGTCATTTAGGCATTATTATCAAACTTAAGGCGCGGTAACAAGTTAATCTTTAGGTATTCGCGGAAGTGAGGCTAGCTGCCTACTGGGCATGGTCTGACACAAGTACACGACAGTATTGCATCGAAAGAATAGAAATAAGGTCGAAAATATTTCGGTGTTTGATTTTATTTGAATATCATGTCCGCCAAAATGTAGGTCATTTTGCAGTTATAATTGAATATAAAAAAATACAGTTCCGTGTTTGAAAAATTTTAGATATCTTTTTAGTCTATAACATTTCCTTTGTTATAGATTTAAAAAATATGATGGTTCTCGCTGAAAAAATTAAAAATTTCGAGACGAAAAAGTTTTTTTCGTGGTCTTTTTAAACATTTTTTATTTTGTAGTACTAGACCACTTTTGTAAACTGATTTTGTTTAAGTCTTTACTTTATGTATTGAACTATACACGGTATTTTTTTTTTGGCTAGTGGCATGTACAGATACGGCTAACTTCGCGACGAAAATCTAGACGTTTTACGAAGTGTTTGCTTTGTACAGCGCCTTAATACGAAAAAAATATTGCTGGGAACGACTTTTGTTGGAAGGAAAAATTAAGTTTTACGGTAGACGTAGACGCAATGTAATTCACTCAAAACAGTGTGCTGATGGATGCAATAAATAATACAGATCGGAATCGTGAAATAAAAACTATTTAAAATGAACGAAGTGTTCATATTAGACAAAGTTTGTTAGACAATTTGAAACCTTGACTTTTTTTGAAGACATTAATTTAATTAATCTGAAAAAACTTGTAACCTTTAATTAGCTTTTGCCAGAGATTTTATTTCTGGTTGTAGCTGTTGCGACACAGACAAATAAGGCTGTCCTTATAAATCAATATTAATTTGAATGTAATTATCATATCCCATTTTAATTTTCGTTTATTGATTGATACACATATAAGTTTACATTTTAAAACATTAAAAAAAACCATTTCAAAATATAAAAATAGTAGCCCACTGGTATTGGGAACAGGGATCCAAGCTCATAATTATTATGATCTAAAGTCATAGTATCCTCAGGAATATTATAAAAGCGAAAGTGAGTTTGTTTGTTTGTTACGTCTTAACGCCTAAATGGCAAAACCGATTTTGAAGAATTTTGGTACAGATATAGTTGAGACCCTGGAGACGGACATAAGCTATTTAAAATACATAGGCTTTTTTAAAGTGTGAAATAGGGAGAAAGAGGGAAGAAAAGAGAAAACTTAGCTTTGATATTACAATAAATAAGGCACAAGGGCAAAAACTACTGATAGCAGGTACCTGCAAATCAGGAAAGGGCAACTGTGTTACACCGAATTTAACGCGAGCGAAGCCGCGGGCAAAAGCTAGTTTCATATAAGTTTTGAAACTGACATTGTCAATAACATAATATGAAGATTTGGCACTTCTTTTTCTTTTTTTCCCACAAGAGAAAAAAAGGTACAGCTGGAACGTAAGCTCTCCAGCTGGATTTTACATTATGTTTTATAAGAATTTCAAATGAATTTATATATATTGCTTGGGTAATTTATAAGCTTTTTTCTTCCAATGGATATAGACAATTTACCAATATTTCTTAGTTTCAATGAAAAATGTATACTCAATAAGAATTTGTGTGATATACCATCATACTACTACTAAAAATGCTGAAATAAAAAACAAATACCTCAAAAAAAAACACTAAAAAGACCCTAAATTAATTTACTTTCGGCAGTCGGTGGCAAAAATCTAAGAATCAAACAAAAGTCACCGACTTTCGGGAGTAAATTCATTTTGAGTCTGTTTTGTTATTTTGGAAGTCGATTTTTATAGGCTAGCTTTTGCCCGCGGCTTCGCTCGCGTTAAATTCGGTAGCGCCTTATTGAATTGTAATAGCAACGCTAAGTTTTCCCGTTTCCTCCCCTTTTTCTCCCTCATATCCCACTCTTTTTAAAAAAAAATAGCCTATGTCCGTCTCCTGGCTCCCAACTATCTCTGTACCAAATTCATTAAAATCGGTTTAGCCATTAAAGCGTGAAGAGGTAACAAACAAACAAACAAACTCTCTTTCGCTTTTATAATGTTAGTAAGGAAGTAAGTATTACAATCCTATTCGAGAGGATGTTACAAAATCAGCAACAAAAATAAAAATGTGTAATAATTCTATAATGTATTGGTCAATAAAACATTCCCAACTACACCCTACGGAGCGACGGTGCTAGTTACCAGTATAAACGTGAGCGAACGTTTTGACATGAAAAACTCATACCTATATGAATAAACAAAAACTATGAATAAAAACTGTACAAGGATTTAATTAATTTTAACCTTGAGATGGGTACTAATCAGTTTATAAGAAGGTAATTTTGTATATTATATTTTGTACATTGTGCATTTAATAAATAAATAATCCTTTTTCTGCATTTACTTAAGTGTTATAAAATTTATATTTTTAATAATCTCTATACAGCGTGTTGTTTTGCATCCTCGTCAAATTCAAGGACGTAACTATGCTAATGATTCTCGACCCGAATCGATAATAAAATAAGTAGGTTTTTTTTTTTTTACTTTACGTATTTTCAGAAATCGGTAAGTGCACACAGGTGCGTGCATGCCGCTGTATGATACGTATGCGCCGACGCTCACGCACACTGTTCTGTGTGTTCTGTAGGTGATTCTCTACTTTTGAAGTGAAATATTCTGTAATACTGTTAAATTTAAACACACAGAAACAGATCATAAAAGCGCCGTATATTATTATTGATCAGGTACCGTAATTTTCATTGATTATTTATGACTTTTACTAGCACCTCCTAAATTTTGACGAGGATGCAAATCAACATATTGTATACTAGCTTCCGCCCGCGACTTCGTCCGCGTGGCATAGTTACTTTGTGCTAACGCTAACTTTAACCCGCGTGATGACCCGAAAAAATGTATCTTTCTCTCCCCTTTTCTTCCCTCATTCTCCCCCTTTCCTCACTTTAAAAAAACTTGCCTATTTCCGACACCAGGGCCCCAACTATCTCTGTACCAAAATGCATCAAAATCGGTTCGGTCATTTAGGCGTGAAGCCGTAACAAACACGATACGGTTGGCGCAGTGGCTGAGCGATCGACTGCTGCGCTGTGTGTCGCGGGTTCGGTTCCTGCACGGAACAAATATTTGTATGACCTACAGATAGTTGTTCCGGGTCTGGCTGTTTGTGTATGTGAGATTGAATGTTTGTAAACGCACCCACGATACAGGAGAAATTCCTAGTGTGGGGCAACTTTAAAAAAAAAAGAAAAAAAAAGAAAGATAGAACAAACAAACAATAACTGAATGCCTATTCAGTTATTTAACGAAATAAGCTACGTTAGAGGTCCTAACTGTAGCTACCTTACACTTGAAAAATCCAAGTGCCTACTTAAATCATAAAACTGATCCTAAATACACTACAGCTACAACTAAATAAAACTACAGCTAAATAAATTAAAAAATAATAATTTGAATTTATAAGTATTTAACCTGAAAATAATTTAAGTACTAAATTATATATATATTTTTAGTTTTTTTTTAATATATCTAATTATGCCTATTATCTATAAGAACCTATTAATTACCAAATAAAGTAGGTACTAAAACTAAATAATTCTAATAGAATTATACCCAGAAATATGTAGGTAAGTACAACTTGTAACAAAAAAAGAAATTAAAATAAAGCTAAAACGCCTGTCCAATACTGGGTCCATCCTTTATAGCAGAACTTTTTATGTCATAATTTTATTTTGCATAACAACGGATAGCATAAACTTCATTTCGCAGAAAATTGTTTGGCAGACACTCATTTATCATACATTCAAAACTCATAATTTTGTTAGTCAGAATCATCTCTAGACATAAATTTCATATCCATAATATTCAAAAAGCAGAAACATCATTTCGCAGAAAGTTCACAGTCAGAATCGTCTTTTGACATATATTTCATATCGATATCATTAAACGGCAGAATTGTCATATCGCAGAAAGTTTATAGTTAGAATCATCTTTATCATTATTTGTTGTCATTTATTTTAATTATTTATTTCTTTAAAATAATATCATTTATTATAACTATTATTTAATTGAATTTGTAATAATGTCATTTAATTCCATAAGTAATTATTATCCTAATGTAAATAGTTCAGTTCCGGGTAAACTACTAAAACAATCTCATTTTCTATTAATGCAAGTCGTTACGTGGGTCACAGTTTTAACCTAACCTAACCTACCTATTTTTTTTACAAAAAATTAACCACGTAGCAGGTCACTGTTTTGACCTAACCTACCCTAGCCATTTCTGCCATCTGATGGTATGCCAGGTGAAATTATACCAAATAATAATAGCTCTAAATGAACATTATGCTAAACGATATTATGCGAAATTTGAATTCTGCCAATCGTAATTACACTAAATGTAATTCTGCCATCTTAAAAGTATGCCATAGTAAATTCGAAATTTTAAACATTATGCCAAACGATAATTTTATCAAATAATTTTTATGCCTTTAAAATGTTCGTTTAAAGAAAAATATGCTAAGTGTGTTATGCCAAATAAATTTCGGAGCATCAAGATTCTGCCAGATAGAGGGAACCCGTCCAATACTATCTACCTATGTATACCTACTTCACATAAAAATAAAAACCTATAAATACTTTAATTAATATTACCTATAACTATAATTAGTATAATTAACTACGCTTTTACCAATATAGTTTAAAAAAACTGAACATAAATTAGCCGAAACTCGGTTTCTAAAAATCTATGCGTACCTATTACTACTTCACCTAAAAATAAATAAAATGTAAACTATGAATAATTTGTAATTTGAACGAATATTTTAACACTACCAAAATAACTAATACCTATTTTATAAAATAACAATAGGTAAAAGAAATCTAAAAAGAAATCATTTAAAGACTAAAATTCGGGCTGAAAGCATTGTCTGTCAATAAGGTCGAACACTCTGAACGTCTATTCGCATCAACAGCCAAATTATTATTCACGCGCGATGGCTTATTAGCGTATTTCATGCATAACTTTGGTGTTTGTATACCGATTTATATGATTCTTTTTTTATTGAATACGTAATAATGTTAACTGTTTTTAATTAGAGATGAGTGGGAGTGTTATAAACGTAAGAGTAGACAAATATAATCAGAAAGCTTCGAACTGCTAAGTTATCGGGAGTTACACGTGTTATTGTGAGTCAACCATAAAAGATAGGCCTATGCTGTTTTACGATATTTTTTATATAATTTTAAGGAGAACATTTCCGTCATACATGATTTCTGTGTAGCTTTAACCAACTTCTCCCGATTACCCAACATTTTCCTTCACTGCTCTGCTCCTATTGATCGTAGCGTGATGAAAAGTATACTATAACCTGCCCAGGAGTATGAAGAATAATTGTACCAAGTTTCGTTAAAATCCGTCGAGTAGTTTTTGTTTCTATAACGAACATACAGACATCCAGACAGACAGACAGACAGACAGAAAGACAGACAGACAGACAAAAATTTTACTGATTGCATTTTTGGCATCAGTATCGATCACTAATCACCCCCTGATAGTTATTTTGGAAATATATTTCATGTACAGAATTGACCTCTCTACAGATTTATTATAAGTATAGATAGATATAGATAAAAACCATAATCACTGACTCACTACTTATCACTGATCACGAAATCTCAGACGGTTTTGCAAAATTCAACCCCTAAAGGGATGAAACAAGCACACAGACACAAAGGCAAAGTTTTTATAAGAGAATGATAATGAATGGATGGATGGAATTGATTTTTTATTAGCACTCTTTCCCCAAATTAAAAGACTATATGAGAGAGACTAAGATGCTGATGATGAATAGCTAGTAATAAATAAAAGAGTTGTTACCTATTTAAAAATTTTAGTTTAATTACCATATCATTATAAATTGAGGAGCGTCGGTACAAAAACCTTTAAATCATCATCTAACTTTTTTTTAATGATGCCTTTTTGTGTTTTCCTACATTGTTAATGTAACCTGGTCGAAAACTGTCGTTGAAAGACCCGGATCTAGTTATCTTTATATATATAAATCACGTGTCACGTTTTTGGTCCGCGATGGACTCCTATACTACTTAACCGATTTTAAATTAAGTTTCCACACCGTGTGCAGTTTGATCCAACTTGAAAGATAGGGTATGTAGGGTAGGTAGGGTAAGTAGGGTAGGTAGGGTAGGTAGTGACCGCTTCCCATGTCTTCTGTCTTCTCGCTCTGGGCGATTCCTTCCGCCCGATTATTTGCCTGATTACCCGCTTCCTTTTCCCTTTCCCTTCCTTTTCTTTCGATTACCTTTTCCCGCTTCGGAGAGGAAGGAAGTGTTAGTCTTTCGCTGACTAAAACCCGTCCAAGTTCCTTCTTTTGTCATTCGTGTTACGGGGCCACAGTATCTCTTTCCAACAACCCGCAACCCCGGGCATTAACGCCCTTGTCTGTAAACAATGACTTTGTTGAATGTCAAGATAATACCCCACTTAAAACTACTACCTACGATCTATTCATAGTTTTTTCTGTGTAAAACATAAATACGTTTCATTTACTAACAAAAACACTACACATTATACATAATCAAATAATTGCTCGTTTATTTTTAAGTGGCAGTAATAGTACATGGAATTCCATTACATGTAATTTTGGATCTGCAAAAAAAAACATCATAGACAACGCAAACTTAGTTGGTTATGGCCTTTTTTCTCTGAACGACCTCTGTACCTCCTTAGCTTTTTCATCCGCAAAAAATGAACTTTCATCCAACCCATTTTTTGTTTTTTCCTTTTTTGTAAAAGTCTTCCTTATTAGTATATAAGTTATATTGAAAGAAGTTCGTGCAAAATGTCATGATTCTAGATGGTGTTATGAATTTAAAATTTTAAATAATTAGATGCAGATAAAGAGCAAAATACTATACACAACCCACGATTGATTTATTTAGAAACAAAAAACCGCTGTTTTCCTTGGTGCTTGCCTCATGAAGGCTATACCTCGTTATTGCAGTTGTTTGTCAAAAACGGCTTATTCAACGTGTATGTTATTAAAATTGCCTACGTAACAAGTTGCACTTTAGCCTCTGAGTTATCAGCCTGAATTACAAAAGAACTTAGCTCCTACGCACATAAGTATACTCTACCGGAGAGCCGGCGACGGACCGGTTACTGGCGAAGCTCTACGGTCTATGATATACGATCAGTCTATTTCCATGCAGTGGCATTTTAACTCTTAATCCTTACTAATATTATAAAAGCGAAAGTGAGTTTGATTGTTTGTTTGTTACGTCTTCACGCCTACATGGCTAAACCGATTTTGATGAATTTTGGTACAGAGATAGTTGGGACCCTGGAAACGGATATAGGCTAACTTTTTTTTTTAAAGTGAGAAATGAGGGAGAAAGAAAGAAAGAAAAGGGAAAACTTGGCTTTCCTATTACTATAAATAAGGTGCTTGGACAAAAACTACAAGTACCATCAAATCAGGAAAGGGGAACTGTGTTACCCCGAACTAAACGCGAGAGAAGCCGCGGGCAAAAGCTAGTTTTACACATAAAATTACGCTTGTAATTTCATAGGAACTTCGTTATAATGTGACATAGCTCCAATAACCCTACCGAATTTGGGCTCGTTTGATTCGTCTTGAAAAGTACTTTTAACTTTTTCGTTGTTTCTACTAACAAATAATAAGAGACAGTTGAAAAAAGGTTTTTACAGATTCTATTTTTTTTTTGGGTAGTTGTTGATACTGGTTTCCAGGATTTCTGAGAATAGTGTAGCCAGGTTGTCATTCGGAAGAGGCTATCCGGCTGAAGGCTGCGCATGTAAAGGGGGCTTAAAGTAGACGATAACAAAACTGCCACTTGCATAGCCAGTGGAAAAATTAACAGATTTCACTTATCATCCAGACTGTGCAAATTTAGTCTTCTTGTAGGTGTCGCGTGTTCGTTTAGTTAACATTGTATTACTAAATACATACTCATATAACTTGTGTACTAAATAAATTGTCATGGAGTATTTATATGTACTCACGGAGTGTTTTACTTACACGCCATATCCACAGCGGCTCACAGCTATTTACCTCTAACGATAACAACCTTTTAATTGTAATATTATAAATAATAATAGCACTATCTTATTACTGTCCTACTGGTGGGAAAAGACCTCTTCTGAAACAGAGCAGGCACGAGCAATAATCACCACGCCTACTTAAGGCGCCACCCCGACCAAAACGCCGCGCGAGCCGTTTTTGTACAGTTTTCTGGAGCTATCTACTTGTTATTTAAAACGAACTAAGTAACAAAAAAAATACATTAAATTTCTTTATAATCTTGTTTCCATTAATGTAGATTTATTTTTTATTTTTATTGAGTAATTATTTAGTAAATCTCCTTACAACAAAGCCCCAGAAATGAGAAAAAATATCAATAACATGCATCTCCTCGTAAAGTAAACATTGTTTAATTTTGCTACTGACACTAATGGATACACAATTCTATAATGAACATTTTGGTAGAAATATTTTTTCCAAAAACCCAATACTTAATTTTATATAGATTTTATTCCAAAAAATAGGCATTATTCACTACTGCTCTCACTCACTCACTCCTGCGCGGCAAAGAGGGAAACGAATGCTCAAGGTTATTTGCGTAGGGTACGGCCTTAAGACGTGTTACCGATTTCAGATTTATATCCTTACTAATATTATAAAAGCGAAAGTGAGCTTGTTTGTTTGTTTGTTAACTCTTCACGCCTTAATGGCTAAACCGATTTTGATGAACTTTGGTACAGAGATAGTTGGGATCCAGGAGACGGACATAGGCTTTTTTTAAGTTTTATATGTGGGAGAAATAGGGAAGTAAAGGGAAAACTTAGCTTTGCTAATACAAATCAATAAGGCGCAAGGGCAAAAACTGCAGGTAGCAGGTACCTGCAAATCTGGAAAGGGGAACTGTGTTACCCAAAATTTAACGCGAGCAAAGCCGCGGGAAAAAGCTAGTCTTCGCTAAGCGGAGAGAAAGTTTTTTTTCGATCATCACGCAGGTTTAAGTTAGCGTTAGCCGAAAGTAACTATGCCACGCGGACGAAGTAGCGGAAGCTTGTAACAAAAAAAGATGATGAAAAAAATATTCTTTGTTTAAATTATAAATTCACAAATTAATGAAATAACATATAGTATATAGGTATAGTCGCCTATACAGCATACCATATGTACGTCTTAATACACTCACAGCCAAATTAGAAAGTTGCGCACGAAAGGTGCGCACCAACAACGTGACACATTTTCGTTACTTTAGTAGGTTATACCCCTCGGATTTTTCTCATACCGGGCGCCATAAATATGAAACTCGATTCTTAAGGAGTAAACTCCAAAAAACTGAAAGGGCTGTCTCGTGCTTTAACCCACTACTACTATCTTAGTGTCATAGTGTTATCCCCACGGAAAAGGTTCTTGACAGGCACCGACAGACAGACAGACCTGCTACCCTACTTACTTATTCCACTGAGGGAAAGAGACAGAGCTATACAGGGTGTCTAGCACCATCTCTTTCTCACACAGGAATAAGTACTGCTATAAGGTGTCATGGTAACCCTTCTGATCGTAGAGTTCCGTTTTTCCTTTTGAGTACGAAGCCTTAAAGACTTAAATTACACATGGCCTCTCGTGTGGTCTAAGGCACCTAGACTACACTAGAGGCCATTGTTTATTATGTTACAGAAAGCGTATACAGGGGTATACGCTTTCTTGATAGTCGTTTTCGGTGACGTAGGACTAGATATGACCACATAACCTCTAACTAAATATAACATCAAACATGGTAAAGCTACGTACACACTTATAGGTGGCTTCCTTAGCATATTTTTGCGGTTGGGAAATCATCAAATAACTCTCCCCCCTTTCCCCTCTTTGGGCGGAGCGGGGGGGAGGGTCAGACTTATACGGACTGAAACGTTCGTTTCGGTTTGCTACTCGCTAGGATATGGGCGCTACGCAAACAGCAAATTGATCCTACAAGGGTTTCGTTTTTTCTTTTAAGGTACGGAACCCTGAAAAAAGTAAATTCAAGCCAACATTAAATAATTAAAAGCGTTAAACTTTTTTCAGGTCCCGCTGTCATTGGGGAAAGTGCCCAGAACCATTAAAGGTTTACACGATTACACAATACGAAACATGATGATGCAATTTCCATTTATTTTTGAGGAAACTCGAAACTCTAATAAATTGATAATCGTCATAACTTCCCACTAGGCAATTGAGGTCAAGAGCAAGCCCATTGCATAATATTTATTGTAATTAACAAATAAAAATACCACATTGGTCAAGTAGCTGCAAGCTGCTAAGTGATTATGAGGTTCTAACTTCGATTTTCAGGTCCGGCAAAGTGTGTGTATGCTGAGATATTTTGGAGTAGCTGCCACGCTGCATTTGATATCTAGTATTAATTAGAACATAATGAAAAAAAAAACATGAATTCTTTAAATCATATACCTAACTATTATATTTTGTAAAACGAGTATTTTAATTTTATAATCGACGAAAATGCGTTACGTTTAGACCATAGCTGTAGCATTACGTTATGCTAGGGGCTTTAGGTAACCTCGAAAGAATAAATAAAGTAAGAAATGAAGTTTGAAAGTTGCCCCTGTTACAGAAAAAAATAAAAGGAGTCGTTTGTATTGGTATGGACATATGATGAGGAGGGATGAAACGCATGTGACTAAAAGAGTGATATATATGAATTTTCATGAAGAGAGAGGGAGAAGAAGGCCAAGGAAAAGATAGATGGATTGTGTAAGGAATGATATGAAGGGGGATGGAGTAAATGATGCCGTCACGTCTGACAGGGGGGAATGGAAGAAGAAATCGTGTTGCGCCGACCCCAAATAGAATGGGACAGGGGCAGGAAAATAATGATGATAGTAGACTCGAAACTTGTGGAGTCTACAGTTTTGATATTTTAACACTTTGGAGGCGATTGTCTATCCCTCAAGGTCAATGACCACATCCAGTACCAACGTATCAAACATCCGAAAGTATACGATGAGTCGATAACGGATGTGCGTCAACGCGTTTTAAATTGATTATGCAATTACTAACGACACCTCGCGTTAATTACATTAGTTGTTTAGAGTGATCTCAGATTAACAAAATACGTTGTATGTAAAATGTCAAAACTATAGACTCCGCAAGTTTCGAGTCCACTATTATCATCACTTTCCTGCCCCTGTCCCATTCTCTTTGGGGTCGGCGCAACACGGTTTTTTCTTCCATTCTCCCCTGTCAGACTTCACGGCATAATTCACTCTTTTCTCTTTCATATCGTTCCTTACTCAATCCATTCATCTTCGGCCTTCCTCTCCCTCTCCATCTATCATCATTAATATCTATCACTCTTTTAGTCTCATGCGTTTCGTCTCTCCTCATTACATGTCCATAGCAAGACAAACGAGTCTCTATAACAATAAACTTAAAACACTGACGAAGTTATGGTTGTGAGGTGGTGTACTGTTTGACTATTTGAACCTTTTCATAATCCTGCAGTCCGCACTGGTGCGATTTTTGTTAAATTATGTTATGTCGAAACACACATTTTAACATAACATAATTTACTTCGTACAGTTAATCACGGGTCCCTTAAACTTAAATAGCGAATTATGACAGTTTCAATGCTAAAACCTTGTTGTTTGTGTTATTCTAAGAGGTACGACTACAAACTTTCAAAACTCGCTTGCGAGGCTGAAGTGTCTTTTGTTTTGGAGTCAGTGTTTTTTTTTTGAGTAAACGACGCTTATCAACTCGTGAAACAATCATAAGCGGGAAATTCTTTAAAATGTAGAAATACGTTGTCGACCGCAGGTAAGCCGAAATCATTATCTATTCAACTATAAATACCCAAACACACTTCTATCATTATCAGACTCGTCCAAACTTTAACATGATCGAGACAATACTGCTCGTTATGCTACCGCTTATCCTCTACGCGGTTTACCTGATCTCCAAACGAAAGTTCCAATATTGGGAGAAAAAGAAAGTTCCGTATCAAGCGCCAACAGCGTTTTTCGGTAACTACGCTGGATATATTTTACAACAGACGTATATGGGGCAACTTGTGCAGAATCTATGCAAGAAATTTCCTAACGTCCCTTACATCGGCGCCTACTATGGCTCGGAACCCACCCTCATCGTGCAAGACCCAGAACTCGTCAAGCTCGTCATGACCAAGAACTTTTATTTCTTCAACGGCCGTGAAGTCTCCAACTACTCCCACAGGGAGGTGTTCACACAAGGCCTCTTTTTCTCTTACGGCAACAAATGGAAGGTGTTGCGACAGAACCTCACTCCACTGTTCAGCTCCGCCAAGATGAAGAACATGTTCCGTTTGATAAATAAGTGTTCTTATGTGTTCGAGAACATACTCGACAAGGAAGTGATGAAATCCGATGAAATTGAAGCGAGAGCCCTTGTGGCGACGTTCACGATGGACTGCATCGGATCCTGCGCATTCGGCGTCGACACAAACGTGATGGGAAATAAAGAAAACAATCCATTCATGAATATTGGTAAAGTTATCTTTGATACTCATAGGTTCAGAGCATTTAGGAATGTTGCACGAGCTATCTGGCCGAGCATCTTTTATGCGTGCGGATTCAAAATATTGCCGATAGAAGTAGAGCATTTTTTCAGCGATTTGCTAACAACAACATTCAAAGGCCGCAACTATATGCCGTCGTCGAGAAATGACTTAGTTGATCTCGTTTTGAAATTGAAGAACAACCATTCGATGACGGGCGATAGTATGACAAACATGAAAGCTGATGGAGGGAATAAAATTCATTTTGATGTGAAGAAAGACATGTTGGTGGCACAGTGCTTGTCGTTCTTCGCTGCGGGATACGAGACTTCAGCAACTACTTTAAGTTTCACTTTGTTTGAATTGGCGAAGCATCCTGATGCTCAAGAACGACTTTTAGAAGAGGTGGACAATAACTTGCGTCGTAATGACAACGAGCTGAAGTACGAGTGCGTTTCTGAGACTCCGTACATGGAGGCGTGTATTGATGAAGCTCTTCGACTCTACCCAGTATTAGGAGTGCTGGCTCGCGAGGTGATGGAAGATTACACATTCCCGACAGGGCTGACGCTAAAGAAGGGTGTCCGTGTGCACGTGCCGGTGTACCACTTGCAACACAACCCTGAGTTCTTCCCGGAGCCGGAGCAGTACCGACCGGAGCGGTTTCTGTGTGAAGAAAAGCAAAACATAAGGCCGTACACATACATGCCATTTGGTGATGGTCCCAGAATCTGTATCGGTAAGTGTTAAATCTTTCGGTGACTTTTGAGAAAATTTTCTTATAAAATTAATTGCCAGTTAAAGGCATAGTAGAGATAGTAGATACATTATACAGACACAATCACATCGAAAGAGACAAACGGAGGTGTTCTTGTAAAAATTGAGGACACTTTTATAATCTCTATCTGGAATGCTAGTTGTTTGGGATTTATATGGAGAATTGTTTTAATAAAAAGCTTCCGAAGATTCCAGAGCTATATTTTGAGCAAAGAGATGAAAAAGACTAAAAAACAAAAAAAAAATATAACATGGTAGGTACATGGATAATTAATTCTTATAAGCTTGTTGTTCATGCAGTGCGACGTTGTCGCACACTATTGCTTACAAGTTTTGAGTAGGCGCTTCGGTAACATCATTCTACTGAACACTAGTAATATACACATTTAGTAATTATCATCATTATATTCATCTAAATGGAATGAGTCGGTGCCGCCATGCCATCGTCATAATACAACATTAGTTTTACTATATTCGAAACACATGTCTAGTGTTTTTATGTAAAGAATCTTTGTACAAACTGCATCATGAAAAATCACAAAGTCATAATCATGTTATGTTACCTGGATGTCCATACAAAAACACGGTCACAAACGCGGCACAAACGCGCCGCGCGTATAGTCGCTTTGACCTCCCATGACCTTGTTACGCGTCGTAAGATGCATAAAGGTACTGAGTGTCCAGCTCGTAACCTTTTTAAATATTTTTGGGACAAAATATAACATGTTGTAATGATTGGGATCGATTCAGTTACTTATCCTGAAATAACTGAATCCTTATCAAGTTTCGTATATATTAAAAGTATTGTTATTACAAGATACAATAGAAAGTATTTATGATATCTAACTCTTATTCAAAATACTTTTGCTAAAACGCCTACTATTACGCCAAATAGAGATCACTATTTGGCGAAATAGTAGGCGCTTTATAGGAAAATGTTAGTCAGGAAAACAAAAATGTTTGAACAGAATTTCTCGAAAACGTTTATAAATAGTAAAAACCAGGTCTTGCAACCAAAATATTCTTAAGTATTCCATACCGTATAAATCTTGTAAAGAAAATTTGCTTGTGGTGGTCTCATGCCGTGAAGAAGAAGTACTTACTAAAGAAGCTATACACTACACTATATGGCTATATGTAACTGAATAAATGCAAGCAAAACTTACTAGACGTAAATTATTAACCATTACGTTATTCCATCATATTAGATACTTAACTGTGGATGGGCTTGAAATATTTCTTCGAAAAAAATACTTATGGAGGTATGGAAAGTGTGTGGAAAGTTTTCTCTGGAACTACTGTAACTGTTCTGTCGAAGATCCCCGTGATTTTCTGGCTTGGAACGAATTAGCAATAAGGTGTTCAAACTCTTCTCCGCCTCTCCTATAGGGGTAATGACCGCTATCTTTAATAGCGCTCTGACGCATAAAATGTTCCTCCAGTTGTGAACAGAAAACAGTCATCGGAGTCCCCAAACCGGGCAAACTTTCTCAGCGTCTCAAAGACTACGCCGAAGCAAAGAGTTTTAATCCCAAATTGCTATAGGTACATTTGACAATAAACACATGTTATTAAAATAATAAAATAAAACATTTGGTACTTTCACCTCCAATATCTCCGTAGCTGAAGATCAGCAAGTATGATCCGGAAGTATTTCAGCTTTGTTAAGGTTTCTTTTACACTCATGTTCTTTAACCATATTGGTTGATATGCAAATTCTAATTTATTTGATGTTTTGTGTAATAAATAAAAAAAATAAGACCAAAATAAAGTAAATGTTGCCAGTAAGCGAAAATACGAAATCCACTCGAACGAAGCCGCGGGCGCAACTCGTATTTTAATAATTATAGTACGTAAAGTAAATCTGAAAAGAGGCAGTTCCTCGGCTGTCAAATTCAATAAACTCATAAAATTCTTGTTTTCGTTCAATAATTTACCCTAAATCTTCATCTCTTCCAGGAATGAGATTCGCCAAAATGCAAATGGCGGCCGGTCTGATAACAATACTGAAGAAGTATCGAGTGGAGCTGGCTCCTGGCATGAAGAGCGAATTGACATTTGAACCCAGGGCCATTGTGACGCAACCAATTGGAGGAATCAGGCTCAAGTTAATTGAAAGAGACGGGTGGGAGCAAAGGATATTTAAATCGCCTTGATGTGACATTTATAAGTTTTAGTCATCCATTTTTCCCACCCTACTTATTGATAGTTACACTAAATAAATAAAACTGTAGGTTTGTGAGCGTTTGATTTAGAGTCAAGATTTGGAATTGAATCTTTATGCATAATTTAATTTAGGATAATTAATAAAAGATTTGGGACTGGGTAAACCTAATAGACAAAAAAAAATACTTAAAGCGTGAAATATTAACAACTTTATAAATAAGTTGGCGTCGCTTAAAAAATAATAAGACACTTTAACTTTGAAGCTCAGCTAGACTAAAGGAATTTTTAGTTTTCTTTTTAGTTAAATTATTTGTTGCTGGCTGCACAACATTGACTATAATAATAAAGAAATCGCAGTAAGGAACCTTAAACTTGGCACGACTAGATTTCATTACTTTTTAGAGATAAACAAGCAGCTCCATCGAGACTTGGTAGTTTTTTACAGAATGTTTTTGGTGGGATCATATTTTTCACTAGGTATCAGATATACACTCCAATAAAAAAATATTTAAATCGTTAGTCTCTGTTAAAACTTAATGTGGTCAGACATCAAATTCAAATTCTAACAGGATGCATTTGTGTCAATCAAATGGCAATTAAACGAGGTTAACAGCATAATTACACTGTATACCCTTACTAAAACGTGATTTCAGTTTTTTTTTATAAACATAACTGAGCTAAAATAAATAATTAAAACCGATTTTCAGACCTGCCGAATATTATAAAATGTATATCTATCTTATATAAAAATCGGTCAATCCGTTTCGGAGGAGTATGACAAATAAAATTTGAGAAAGAAAGATATTATTTATTAGACAAAGATAAATTATTGCACAACATTAAGCTAATCGCTTCATTATCTCACCAATATAGCGACTGCAAGAATCATTAGAGTATCATAGGCAAATAAAAAAATTGAACTAACTGTCACGATGATTTTATATTTTTATTAATAGAATTAATTCTAACGTGAAAGTCCGGATGACTCGTCCAGACTTTAGAAAGCGGGCATAGTTTTCAGATGGAATATGTAATTAACAGTCACTATGATTCTTTATTTAAATTTCAAACATTGATTGTGTTCGTTCTCTGATAAGATTATGTAAAGATCTAACGTAAAACTCAGGATGACTGTTAATTTTCAGAATGAAGAAAGCAGATAGTTGCAGATAATATTTGTAATTATCTTTGTTTTATTAAGAGGTGTGTAATAGTTTCCATGCGGCAAACTACAGATAATTATATCAAATTTGTAGGAGCAGTTATGGACAATGTAAGTCCGAAAATAAACAAATTCGTTTTTGCTCTAAGGAGGGAAACAAATTTAACGGACCTACAAACTGCCTTTTTGTATACCATAGCCATCTTTGTCCTAATTTCAGATATGGAATAACGTTCCAGAGTTCCAACCTTCGGTGTTTTCACTCATCTGAGCAACTTTAGAGTTTTATAATCAAACAATAAAAATGACGCAGTTTAATCAACTGTATTGAAAATTTTGCTTTTTATTTTCAGGATTGTGTCCAAAAGTACGTCAAGTGCGGTGCCACATGGTACGCGTGTGCCATGACATTGCAATTTTCATCGTCCATGTGTGCTTGTAGAAATACATATAAATAGTTATCAACAATCAGCTTATGATTTACGCTTAAAATTACCTACGTTTTGTAACAAAACAATGTTTATAACGTGTCCCAGAATTCAATGTTTATCGGGCGCCGCGCCAGGGTCGTGACCACCTGCCGGAATTGCGGGTTGTTCGAAAAGGGGAAATGAGGGGCTTAACCCAATTACTACATCGAGTTCTGCGGCTCTAAGCGAAGCGGAAGGGAGTGTCAGACTTGTACCGATTAAAACCCATTCATGTTGTTTTCCCTTTGGGTTTCCTGGCCGCGGTATATCTTTCGAACAGCCTATAGCTCCGACAGGCAGTTGCCTCTTACATCTCAATCAATCAAATCAAATCAATAATTTCAATTAGACTATTACAGGTACTTTTGAATGTCATCAAAACAAAAAAAGATGCTGCTACAGTCCCAGTCACAAGACATAATAACATAATCAAGAAGTCAATTGATGATTTAAGATACAAAAAAACATTGGCCACGCCCTTTTTATTCCCTTTACCCGCAATCCCACCAGGTGGCCCTAGCGCCCGATAAACGTTGAAGTTTGGGATTCATGTATACATATGTTACTGTAAAAGCCCGAACTACGGTAAATCTTAAGATTTCCCAGTAAAACCTAAGATTTACCGATTATGAATGGTAAATGTCCATATAAGTTTGGGATTCGAACTTTTACCATCATTTACTTGGTAAATCTTAGGATTTACATTAAAGGAACGGTAAATGTCGAATGAAATCGGGTCCACCCTTTATAGCAGAACTTTTAATGTCATAATTTTATATTGCATAACAACGGATAGCATAAACTTAATTTCGCAGAAAATTGTTTGGCAGACACTCATTTAACATACATTCAAAACTCATAATTTTGTAAGTCAGAATTATCTCTAGACATAAATTTCATATCCATAAAATTTAAAAGTAAAAACAACATAGCGCAGAAAAGTCACAGTCAGAATCGTCTTTTGGCATATATTTCATACCATTAATCATTAAACGGCAGAATTGTCATATCGCAGAAAGTTTATAGTTAGAATCATCTTTGTCATTATTTGTTGTCATTCATTTTGAATATTTATTTCTTTGAAATAATGTCATTTAATTCAATAAGTAATTATCCTAGTCTAAATAGTTCAGTTCTGGGTAACCTACTACAAACAATCTCTTTTTTCCGTTTCTGCCACTCGCCGGCCGCTGCCGCGGCACAGCTCGCTATGCCCGCTCGGCTCGTGTGTAGGGGGTCACAGTTTTAACCTAGCCTAACCTACCCATATCTTTTTTTTTAAAGAAATTAACCTAATCTAAATAGTTGAGTTCCGGGTAACCTACTAAAAACAATATCTTTTTTTCTAAATTATTCCCAAAAAATCTTATTTTTGCCTTAATATTTTTTGTATAATTGTAACTCACTGTATCAGTTCACGCCAAAATATTGGAAACTCAAAATAAATAACAAACATGGGAAATACCCCGTTTTAACCGTTAATAATAATGTTAGTGACCATGTCAGTTTAAATACTTATATGCCTTTTAAAATTATTCTTAATGAAATTCTGCCATCTGTATAATATGAAAAGTGAAATTATACCAAATAATCATCGCTCTAAATAAACATAATGCTAAACGATATAATGCTAAATTTGAACTCTGCCAATCGTAATTATACTAAATTTCATTCTGCCATCTTAAAAGTATGCCATTGTAAATTCGGAGTTTTAAACAACCAAACGATAATTATATCAAATAATTTTTACGCCTTATTATTCCTAAAACCAACATTTACCAGTCCACATTGGTCAAACCTAGCATGTACTGAATTGTAATGGCAAAAGTCCGAAAAAGTCGTCCCTTTATAATAAACTAGCTTTTGCCCGCGGCTTCGCTCGCGTTAAATTCGGTAGCGCCTTATTGATTTGTTATAGCAACGCTAAGTTCTCCCGTTTCGTCCCTCTTTCTCCCTCATAACCCGCTATTTATTAAAAAATAGCCTAGCCTATGTCCGTCTCCTGGTTCCCAACTATCTCTGTGCCAAAATTCATCAAAATCGGTTTAGCCATTAAAGCGTGAAGTGGTAACAAACAAACGAACTCACTTTCGCTTTTATAATAGTATTAAGGATACTTACATTTTCCCACTCATGTCGGTAAATCTTAGGTTTTACTAGAAAATCTTAAGATTTACCGTAGTTCGAGCTTTTACAGTAACATAATACATTGTTTTGTTACCATATGATAAAGTAGGTATAAGCATAAATCATAAGCTAATTGTTGATTACTATTTATATGTATTGTTTTTTACAATCAGACATGAACGAAGAAAACTGCAAAGTCATGGCACACGCGTACCATGTGGCACCGCACTTGACGTGCTTTTGGAGACAATCCCGAAAATAAAAAGCTAAATTTTGAATAGATTTTAATTATTGATTGGAAATATCCAAGTAATGCAAAACCTTTTAAGTTATTTTTTGAATGCTTGGTCATGTACCATTAGACAATGTAGTACACTTATTTTATTTTCCAATAATTCACTTATTTTGCATGATACTTGATTGGTCAGAAGTTTTTCATATTTTGAAGATTATATTCAACTAAGTTCCCTACATAATCTAAAACAAGAGTTCAATAAAACTTTGTTTTAAAGAACTGTACTTGTTGGAGTTTTACTAGTTAGTTAGTTAGTTATCTTAGATGCATCAATTTTCGGTAGATTGTCCGATTGTGCTTCCAAAAATCATTCATCGTCATAGATGATTGAAAGCTACCAGAATGCTGAAATTGTACAACTTAGCTAATGGTAAGAAAAATAAAATCATTTTCTCTCTTAAATGCTGTAGGGACATAAATATAAAGCCGATAAACATAATAACGTGTAACGTGTCATTTCAGCCAATGGTGATGCGTTTCGCAAATTTGAATAACGCACTTATAATTATTTTTTTTAGTGTTTATATTTTTTTCCTATTGTTATCAAGAGTAAAAGATCCTTATCAACGGTTAAAACAATAATAAACGGGAAATTCTTTAAAACACAAAAATTCGTTGTCTACCTCAAGTGCGCCGAAGTTATCTATAATACTATAAATACCCTACACACACTTCTATTATAATCAATTTCCTCCAAACTTCAACATGATTGGGACGTTACTGCTTGTGACGCTACCGCTAATCCTCTACGCGGTCTACCTGATCTCCAAATGGAAGTTCAAATATTGGGAGAAAAAGAAAGTGCCATATCAAGCGCCAACAGCGCTTTTCGGTAACTACGCTGGATATATTTTACAACAGACGTATATGGGGCAAGTTGTACAGAAACTATGTAAGAAATTCCCTAATGTCCCTTACGTCGGCGCCTACTATGGCACGGAACCCACCCTCATCGTGCAAGACCCAGAACTCGTCAAGCTCGTCATGACCAAGGACTTTTATTTCTTCAACGGCCGTGAAGCCTCGAACTACACCCACAGGGAGCTGTTCGCAGATAATCTCTTCTTCTGCTCTGGCGATAAGTGGAAGGTAGTGCGACAGAACCTCACTCCACTGTTCAGCTCCGCCAAGATGAAGAACATGTTCCATTTGATCAACAAGTGTTCTTACGTGTTCGAGAACATACTCGACAAGGAAGTGATGAAATCCGACGACATTGAAGCGAGAGCCCTTGTGGCGATGTTCACGATGGACTGCATCGGATCCTGCGCGTTCGGCGTCGACACAAACGTGATGGAAAAAATAGAAAACAATCCGTTCAGAAAAATTGGTGAAACTATCTTTGATACTAACAGGTTCAGAGCGTTCAAGAATAATGCTCGAGCCATCTGGCCGAGCATCTTCTATGCTTGCGGATTCAAGACATTCCCGACAGAAATGGAATATTTCTTCAACGATTTGCTGACAACAACTTTCAAAGGCCGTAACAATATGCCGACGTCGAGAAATGACTTTGTTGATCTCGTGTTAAAATTTAACAACAACAAGTCAATTACGGGCGATAGTCTGAAGAACATAAAGGCTGGTGAAGGAAACAAAGTTCATGTGGATGTGAAAGAAGATATGTTAGTTTCGCTGTGCTTCTTGTTCTTCGCTGCGGGATACGAGACTTCGGCGACCACTTTAAGTTACACTTTGTTTGAGTTGGCGAAGCACCCTGATGCTCAAGAAAGACTTTTGGAAGAGGTAGACAGTTACCTGCGGAATAATGACAACGAGCTGAAGTACGAGTGCGTTTCTGAGACTCCGTACATGGTAGCATGTATTGATGAAGCTCTTCGACTGTACCCAGTACTAGGAGTGCTGACTCGTGAGGTGATGGAAGATTACACGTTCCCAACAGGGCTGACGCTAGAGAAGGGTGTCCGTGTGCACTTGCCGGTTTACCACTTGCACCATAACCCTGAGTTCTTCCCGGAGCCGGAGCAGTACCGACCGGAGCGGTTTTTGGGTGAAGAGAAGCAAAACATCAAGCCATACACATACATGCCATTTGGTGATGGTCCCAGAATCTGTATCGGTAAGTGCTACATGTTAAATCACTTTTAGGAAATGTTTCCTACTATTCGCGCACAGAGATTAGGACTGCGTCAGCAGTGGAATGGTTTTAACTGGGACACAACAGTTATGGTTTTAACAGCTTATAACTGGGAAATACGATACTCTTTGGTATGACTGGTGGGTGGACCCATTATTTTCTTGTTTTCTTTCAATAATTTAACCTATATCCTTGCGTTTTCCAGGAATGAGATTTGCAAGAATGCAAATGGCGGCCGGTCTGATAACAATACTGAAGAAGTATCGAGTGGAACTGGCTCCTGGCATGAAGAAAGAATTGACATTCCAACCTAGGGCCTTTGTGACTGAACCAATTGGAGGAATCAGGCTCAAGTTAATTGAAAGGAAGGGGTGGGAGCAAAGGCAATTTAAATAGCAATAAAACGTTCTTTTTTTAATTTTTGTTCTATTTTTTTTCATCCTACTTATTGCCAGTTGCAATTACACCAAGTTACTCCTAAGGGGCCATCCTTTCAGAGGGGCTTGCCAGAGCCTCCGCCTGCCGGGGTTGCGGGTTGTTCGAAAGAGATACCGCGTCTCCGGAACGTAAAGGGCAATAGAAGGGACATGGGTAGGTTTTAGTCAGTACAAGTCTGACATGCCCCCCGCTTCGCCCAGAGCGGGGGAAGTCATTAGATGATTTCCCACCCGAAAAAATAAATAAGGGGCCATCCTTTAATCACACGAGATGTTTTGGACCACTTTTATAGCCCCTCCCTCCTTCTACTCCTTGGTGATACCTCGTTCTGAGCATCCTATGTATTTTTTATTACTGAAAAGGTCAGACAGCTCTAGAATTTGTATCAATAAAACAAACGGTTTTTTGTATAAAAATTAGCTTGCTTGGGTTTTTTAGGCAAAAGTCGCTTGTCGGGTATTATTGGCAAAAACATATTACATGTCTTAAATTAAAATCCATCTTTTTCGTCCCACGAAAAAAATACATGTGATAGGTAGTACATTATATATACCCTTTTCCTCCTCCATCGTGATTAATCGTGATTATTTCATCTACTATGGACCCCCCCCAACCTGTTTTAACCTCACGTGATTAAAGGACGGCCCCTAAATGAAAACTGTTTTTTAAATCGTCATACACCTGCCCTTATTTCAATTAAATTTGGTATAAGTGCAGCAAGTCCCCTTCTTTCTCATCTTAACAGTTTTTAGAAGTCTCGGCTCAGTAATTACATCCCTATTGTCTTGGATAATATTTAGGCAATTAGTTTCGATAAGTGTGAACAAAAACGATCATGAATCTCTCGAAATTTAAAATGTTTTTAATAAAGAATGAATCAAGTGTTTGTACTGATATTTTTATCTACATAATAATAGTCTTGTCTTATCTAATCTTAAGCATGTAAACAAGTTTTGAATTTTCCTTTATTCAATACTTATATAAGAATTAAACGTATATGTATAATGCGAGAGATACCGATAAAACGACTAGCGGTTTTTATATTCAAAATAGATTTTGGTCATTAGTATTTTTTTAATTTACAGAAATAAAATTACCCATTCTACCATTTCAGTTTATTTATACCCATTAAATGTTCTTTCGTGAAAAAAAAAAACAACAGGAGCAGATGAATTGAGAGGAATGTTTTCATGATTTCAATGATGATAAATTAGTGAGGCCAAATTAGTTACCTACTCACTTGCAAGATAAGAAAATTGACGACACGTTTGGCGCAGTGGCTAAGCGATCGACTGCTGCGCTGCGTGTTGCAGGTTCGATCCCGCACGGATTAAATATTTGTATGGCCTACAGATAGTTGTTCCGGATCTAGCTGTTTTTGTATGTGAGTTTAAATGTTTGTAAACGCGCCCACGATACAGGAGAAATTCCTAGTGTGGGGCAACGTTTTAAAATAAAAATATATATTCAGATTATTGTGATATCAAGCTATAACTGTAGGTACCTACGATGATATTTTTTTTGATGGGCCTGTTGGTCTAGTGGTTAGTGGCCCTGACTGCTGAGCCGGAGGTCGTGGGTTCGATTCCCACCCAGGACAAACTTTGTGTGATGAGCATGATTGTTTGTTCTGTGTCTGGGTGTGATTTATCTATAATATGTATGTATTTATAAATTATATAAGTATGTATATCAGTTGTCTGGTTACCATAACACAAGCTCTGCTTAGCTTGGGATCAGATAGCCGTGTGTGAGTTGTCCCAAGATATTTATTTATTTATTTTTCGGTGCGTGGTCTAAATTAGAACTAAAGTGGCCATTTGTTTTTACAACATATTTCACAAAATTGTGACAATTTGTGTCCAGCGAGCAACTCAGGCGTTTAAAAATCAGTGTAAGTTTGATAAAAAAAACCGGCCAAGTGCGAGTTGGACTCGCACACCGAGGGTTCCGTACAAACATGCGACATAATCATCAACCGTATCTTTTGACTGGGTAGGCTGCAAGGGACCACTAACTTGACGCACAGATGCACAATAAAGTGATCCTATAAGGGTTCTGTTTTAAATGGAATTAATTGTCAATTGAAAATTCCGTAGGAAAAAACAAGCAACCAGTATTTTTCTACCCTTATGTGTGAATTATACGTTGAGAGGACGCTCCAGTCGTTGGGAGCCACGAAAAGACCCTCAGTCACCGTTTACGCGGGTCTGTGGACGGTGAGCAATCTGTGGCTCAGCGCCCGGTGGTCTAGTGGCGACGAGCCATGACGCGTTCGTGTTCTACGAGAGGTCAGCAAAGCAGAGGAGCACGCCATGGCTACTGCCTGCGGGGGTTGCGGGTTGTTCGGAAAACATAACCACGACCCCAGAACAGAAACGGCAAAAAATTTTTTGCAAAAAAATCTGGAAGTCGGTGGCTTTTGTTGGTTTAGTTGACTTTTAGGCCACCGACTTCCGGAAATAAAGTTATTTTCCACTTTTTAGATTTTTTTTTTGGAAGTCGGTTTTATTTTTTGCAAAAAAGTTTTTTATTTCAGCATTTTTAGTTATAGTATTGAGATATAATACGCAAACACGGCTATTTTTAGCTTTTTAGTGCGTAGGTCCCGTCTTAAATACAAGCTTTAGTTCCACATCACGCTATAGTATTAAATACTATCTAAATTATGTTTTAGTTTAAAACCAATTCAGAAATCATATATTATGCATCATCGCCTAGGGGATACAGCTGATACTTGATCTGATGATTATGTTCAAAATCATGACTAGGTGAGGAGAGGGGAGGGGGTACGGGCACCCTGCTCCCACTCGCCTGCCTATCCTGGCGAAACCCATACTTATACATGTGATTTCAGCAATCACGGCAGATTTGCTGTCATTTATTGAAGAGTTCCGTTGTATATCACGAAGATCTATCACCAAATTAAAATACAATCACCTCAAAAACTGCGATGACCTTCCAAATCATAGTGCATAGCGTTTTTTGTTCATTTGTCTTCGACAACCTCTAAAATTATATCATCAACGTACACGAAGTCAATCTAATACGCATTATTAAAGATAACTCAAAAACTACTGGCCGGATCTTGATATTTTTTTAGCTTTATTTAGCTTTCCAATAAAAAAAGAATCATCAAAATCGGTTTACCCAGACCAGAGTTATGAGGTAACAAACACAAAAAAATACAGTCGAATTGAGAACCTCCTCCTTTTTTGAAGTCGGTTAAAAAAGGAACATGAATGGTTTTTAGTTTCTCCCGATCTGCCCAGAGTGGGGGAAGTGATATGATAGTGACGGAGTTTAGCTGAACTACGTCATGAATCGGATAGTTTTGTTTTAGAAAAGTTTATTTCGAAACATTTTGCTATCTGTAGGGTTACCATGTCTTATTCAGTGTGAGAAAGGAATGACGATTGACATCTTGTATAGCTTTGTCTCTTTCTTTCTATGGAATTACTACTGCTTTAAGACGTCATGATAGGGTAGCTGATGATGACTTTCGGAGACAACCAACGAAGGGAAGTCTTCAATAATGACAGCGAATCCCTTGGGATGCAATCGCTTGGAAGTGTATCGTTTACATAATTCGACAATATAACGCCATGCGTGCATACTTTGAATTTATATTCCATTTGATTGTAAACAAGTGTATTACCATGATAATATTATCAACAATAAAGATTTTGTGTTTTTTAATCTTTTTTTTTTGTAAAAAAGTTCTTTTCGTCAAAAATAAATAACGAAAAATTAAGACCAACTATTCATAATGTCATTATTAATAAGACTACAAACTAAATCATCAAACAAGTTTTATAACTTGTTTGTTTTCCTTAGCAGAACCAACAGTCACTATGACTCTTCATTTTAATGTACTAAACATTTATATTTTTTTCTCTGATAAATATACAGAGATCTAACGTAACAGTCAGGATGACATGACTGTTTTAATGTTTATAATCATGTTTATTACGTTAAGACAAAGGGTTTGTTAAAGTTTAAAGACTGTTCTCGGCTGTTTATGAGGTAATTTTCGGATGATTACGCATTCAAGAATATTGATAGATAGTGATTATATTACTTAGGTAGTTTACGAGTTATAGTCTATAATACATATTTTTTCTCTGTGCTATAGCATAGATGGGTGATCTGCTAATCTTTTAGTAACAATGGAAAATGAATACTCGATACAAATTATATGATATATCATTACTTAAAATGCTGAATATTTTTTTTTTTCGGTGGCAAAAAGTCAACGAAACCAACAAAGTCACCGGCTTCCGGAAGTAAAGTTATTTTCCGCTTTTTAGTTTTTTTTTTTTGGAAGTCGGTTTTATTTTTTACAAAAAAGTTTTTCGTCATTGTCCCTTGCAATTATCGTCATGGTTACCCATGATGTCTTAAAGGCGTATTCTTTAATGTCACTCTAGTGTGGGCAAGAGACGGAGCTATACAGCTTCTATAGAGGAAGTTAGCGCCATCCTTTGCCCACTCTGCAATTAGATTAAACAATACTGCAAAATTGTTTTGTTACCATGTAACAAAAGTAAACATAGATAATAAGTTGAGAGGGAACTGTTAACAATGTTTGTGGTTGACAATCACACTTGCACGAAGAAAATTGCAATGTCATACTCTTGAAATCACCACACTGAAAGTGCTTTTAGAGACAATCCTGAAAATAAAAAGCTGCATTTTCAATATATTTTAATTAAACTGCGTCGTTTTTTATTGTTGGATATGATTTAAATCAAATTATTGACAATGTCAATAAAGACTGTTTAGTTATTTTCCAGGAACAACCTGTTTTTTATTGTTGATAAAACTGTAATTTAGGCAAAGAAGTTTTTTTATATATATACCAGTCGATTGTATATTTAAGTAAGGGCTGAACATACTTATAATTATAACTTATTTTTAAAAAGTAAAATTATTACCTAACTAAATCTAAAGTTAAATTCTTAAGTACAGTTAAGTAGTTTTGTGTTTACAATACCTAAGTGCCTCCATTACTTCGTAAACTAAAGGGCGCTTCACTGGTCATTTTAACTTAAACAACTAAAGTTGTCATGTTCAATATCGAAGAATTTTGGTTTGTGTTATTCTAAGAGATCACCAACGCCTTTAGATTTCTGTTGCTGCAACTACCAGATAAACAATGTGCTTCAGGCAAACACAGTGCATTTCATTATAAGAGCTCACTTCTGATGGGGCTTAAGTGACATTAATTGTTATCCAGAGTAAACGACGCCTATCAACATGATAAGAATCATAAACGGGAAATTCTTTAAAACACAACAATACGTTGTCGACCTCAAACACGCCAAAGTCGGTATCTTTACAACTATAAATACCCAAACACACTTCAATCATATTCAGATTCTTCCAAACTTCAACATGTTCGGAACAGTACTGCTCGTTACGCTACCGCTTATCCTCTACACGGTCTACCTGATCTCCAAATGGAAGTACCAATATTGGGAGAAAAAGAAAGTGCCATATCAAACACCAACCGCGATTTTCGGTAACTACGCTGGATTTATTTTACAACAGACGTATATGGGACATCTTGTACAGAAACTTTGCAAGAAATTTCCTAATGCCCCCTTCATCGGCGCCTACTATGGCACGGAACCTACCCTCATCGTACAAGACCCAGAACTTGTCAAGCTCGTCATGACCAAGGACTTTTATTTCTTCAGCGGGCGCGAAGTCTCCAACTACTCCCACAGAGAGTTGTTCACGAAAGGCCTTTTCTTCTCCCACGGTGACAATTGGAAGGTAATGCGGCAGAACCTCACTCCACTATTCAGCTCCGCCAAGATGAAGAACATGTTCCATTTGATAAACAAATGTTCTTACGTATTCGAGAATATACTCGACAAGGAAGTGATGAAATCCGACGAGATTGAAGCGAGAGCCCTTGTGGCCATGTTCACGATGGACTGCATCGGATCCTGCGCATTCGGCGTCGATACAAACGTGATGATAAAGAAAGAAAACAATCCATTCAGAAACGTTGGTGATATTATCTTTGATACTCATAGGTTTAGAGCATTCAAGAATATTGCACGAGCTGTCTGGCCGAGCATCTTTTATGCGTGCGGATTCAAGATATTGCCCACAGAAGTGGAGCAATTCTTTAGGGATTTGCTGACAACAACTTTCAAAGGCCGTAACTATATGCCGACGTCGAGAAATGACTTTGTTGATCTGGTGTTAAAATTGAAGAACAACCATTCGATGACCGGCGACAGTCTGAAGAACATGAAGGCTGATGGAGGAAAGAAAGTTAATGTGGATGTGAACGAAGATTTGTTAGTTGCACAGTGCTTCTTGTTCTTTGCTGCAGGATACGAGACTTCCGCGACCACTTCAAGTTTCACTTTATTTGAGTTGGCGAAGCACCCTGAAGCTCAAGAAAGACTTTTGGAAGAGGTGGACAATTACCTTCGTCGTAATAACAACGAGCTGAAGTACGAGTGCGTTTCTGAGACTCCGTACATGGAGGCGTGTATTGACGAAGCTCTTCGGCTGTACCCGGTACTAGGAGTGTTGACTCGCGAGGTGGTGGAAGACTACACATTCCCGACAGGGCTGACGCTAGAGAAGGGTGTCCGTGTGCACGTGCCGGTGTACCACTTGCAACACAACCCTGACTTCTTCCCGGAGCCGGAGCAGTACCGACCGGAGCGGTTTCTGGGTGAGGAGAAGCAAAACATCAGGCCATACACATATATGCCATTTGGTGATGGCCCCAGAATCTGTATCGGTAAGTGCTAAATTTTTTTATTACTTTTGGGAAATATTTTCAATTTTCAACATTCGCTCACAGATTATAGAGCTATGTCCCTGCAGTGGAGTTGTTATGGGCTGGA
Organism: Ochropleura plecta; assembly: GCA_905475445.1. Lineage (NCBI taxonomy): Eukaryota > Metazoa > Arthropoda > Insecta > Lepidoptera > Noctuidae > Ochropleura > Ochropleura plecta. The sequence continues at coordinate 3,130,968 of FR997744.1, read as the reverse complement.
AATAGTAAATTCTGTTATGTAGGGGTAAGATGATTCATGATACAGTCCGAATCAAAATGGAAACAGGGAAACGGAGATTTGGGATATGTTTTTGTTTTGTGCATATATGGTGTGTTTGCCTGCAAAAATTGAGAATAATTATTAATAAAAAAGACAACAGCAGCTAATACCTACCTCACAGTGGGTTAATTCTCTCATCCAAATTATTATATCATATAAAATATTTATGTGAAATTAGATGTTCACACCAACGACGCCGACTGATATTATCAGTATATAGGTAGTTATAAATATTTTAAAATTACAAGATATAAAATACAGTGTTTTTGTTCTTTGAGATTAGATTGTCTTTGTTTCTTCTAAGGTAAATATTTTCTTCTGGGATATTACATAAGTACTTCATCTGGAATGGTGGGTTTAACGATAGGACTCAATATAACGCACTGAAACATTGTCCTGACTTTTAAAAATAAAAACATGTAAAAATTTGGAACTTTTGCCTCCAATTTTAAACTCCGTAGCTAGAAGATTCTCAGGTAAAGGTTAATGATCTCAAGATCAAATGTGTTTTTTTTCTGATACGCAAAATTTTATTAATCTGATGTTTGTGTGTAATATTGTTCACTTAAGCTGTTTATGAACATTTTTTAATAAATATGACTTAAAACTTAGTACAAATACGATTAGTGGCGACTCCTATTAGGACTTTTGTATTGTATTGTATAACGGGCTGATGTCCGCAACTCTACGTCTGAGGCGCGTATTTTGCGTACGGGTGGGAATATTATTCGATCCACCCCAGCTCCACTAGAAACGTCAGCAGCGCCTTGGTGTTGCTGACGATCTCGCGAAGAGTACCTGGGTTACCGAAGTACTTTGCCCTGTATAGGGCAACCTCTGGTCAGTGCAGAAGCACGTGGGCTGCTGTCTTGTCTACCTCCATACAGGCTCGGCACAGTGGGCTGTCTGTGACTCCTAAGACAAAGAGGTGTTTATTTAAAGAGCCGTGGCCAGTAATGACGTATCTGGACTTATAAAGTTAGCATAAATACGTAATACACACAAACGAAGCCGCGAGTTCAGCTAGCTCGTATTTTAAAAATGCTATAGCAGCTTACGGAAGAACTGAAAAGAGATAGGTACTCGGTTCTCCATTTCAATAGCTTGAACAGCTTGTATTATCCTCCACCTTTCCGCATTTTTTTTGTTTTTATACAATAGTTTACCATAAAATTTTGTCTTTTCCAGGAATGAGATTCGCAAGAATGCAAATGGCGGCCGGTCTGATAACATTACTGAAAAAGTATCGAGTAGAACTGGCTCCTGGAATGAAGAAAGAATTGACATTTGAACCCAGGGGCATTGTGACGCAACCAATTGGAGGAATCAGACTCAAGTTAATTGAAAGAGAGGGATGGGAGCAAAGGCAATTTAAATCATCTTAAAGTTAAACTATCTAAAGTATCAATACTATTTTTCTTTAAATATATAAGTAGCTCCATTTTATTGTCTGACACCAAACAATGAAACACAATTTTGATGAAGATTGCTACTTGAATATTTAAAAACCTAAACCCAAACTACACTCAACAAATTCAGAACATCAGTGTCTTAGATACGGGATGGCAGAAATTCGCCTTTAATTTAATTTATATCACATTCTATTAATAGGTATGTACATATATCAAATCATACTTCATATTATTTCATTATTAAGTTAATTTTATAAAATCAATTTTTTCTGTCACTTTGGTGAATGCTGCGTCTACCTGTAATGCACTTTTGTATTATTGCATAGTTCCTTTCAAGTTTTAGTATGTATTGCTGTTGGTGTACCAAATAAACAAATAAATAAAAGCTGGAACACATAGGCTGCTTTTTTTACTCCGTCTACGTAGATGAAACTGCGGGAGGCAGCGAGTATGAAAATATGTAAGAAATTGTATATTGGATGTAAGTAGCCATGAAGTAATCACTGGCTTATGTGTATATTTAAAATAAATAATGATCTTAAATCTCATAGAATATCTGTGATTTTGAAAACGGGGTTGCGGCAGATAACCCACGGAATTAACATTTACTTGCTTAACATATGTTGCAGTTTTCAGTTCAGTGTCAAGTTGTATGTTGATTAAAATATGTTTCGAACTTGTAATTATTTACAGAATTAAATATAATCATCAATATAAACTTTTCAGACTTTTGTTTCTTTTTAATATTCATTTAAATAATAAGGGAGATTTGGTCAAACATGATCATGCCGTGTCTATCGATACAAGAAACTTATTAAGGCAAAATAAATAATTTAAATAACATATTTGCCTCCTCGGACAATGGATAGGCCAGAATGCGGTAACATAAATCAGTCTCAAACAAGTTATAACCATAAACAGTAAAAAAAGTGTTTCTGAAACATTACACTAGGACATGACACACGTCTTCAACTAGGTCACACTCAGTACAGTTCATCGATATTGTTTGTTTTTTTCAGGCTTTTACTGACTAAAACCTTCCATGTTCCTTCTTTTGCCTTTTGTGTCTCGATTTTTTGCCCGTTTCGATCAAATTCTTACAACCCTCGAAGTTCATTTTATCCTTTCGTACAATTATTTCATGAGGACCAACTAATGAAAAATAGAGAAATATGACAGAGAAACGGAAGGTCTTCAATGCTTGCATAGGTACTGGGCAGTAACCAGTATCTAACATAATGGATACCAAACTTGGGCCCTAACTAAACAACAACAAAATAAATTAAATATATGCCAGAACGGGATAGAGAGAAGCGTATTGGGAGTAAGAAAAAGGGATAAAATACAATTAAAAAAGATCAAAGGAAAAACTAATGGCGTTGGGCAGGACATATGCTGATAGAAAAGAAAAATAAATGGACCAGAATAATAACGGAGTGGTACCCTAGAGAAAGCACAACAAGCAGAGGAAGGCACCCCCAGCGATGGGAAGACGATTTGAATCAAATAGCTGGACCAGAATGGTTACGTACCTACATACCTACAACAAAACACAGATTTAAATGGAAATCCTTAGAGGAGGCCTTTGTCGAAAGACAAATTGTTAAGAGGAAAAATAAACCGAATTCCAAGTATATGTCTTAGTTCATTAATTTTTCTTACCTCTATAGTTTCCTATATATTCCTTTTTTTTTTGGGGTGGGAATTTATCAAATAACTTCCCCCGCTTTGGGCGGAGCGGGGGGGCATTTCAGACTTTTACTGACTAAAACCCACCCATGTTCCTTCTGTTGCCTTCTACGTTCCGGGGCCGCGGTATCTCTTTTGAACAACCCGCAACCCCGGCAGGCCGAGGCTCTCGCAAGCCCCTCTGCTTTGCTGACATCTCTTTGAGGCGGGCGTGAAACACGAACGCGCCGTCGACACGGCCTGTCGTCAATAGACGGCTTAAGTAATGTTTAGTTATGTAAGTTTAACAGCAATAAAGGTATATTTTATTAACTTCTTTAATATACTTTAAGTGTCAAAGTAATTAATGTTCTAACTTCACCGTGCAAAATATTGTTAGGTACCTTGACTTCAAAGCAATTAAACTCAAACTCAAAGCATTTATTTCAATTAGACCATTACAGGCACTTTTGAATGTCATAAAAACAAGAACAAAAAATGATGCTGCTACAGTCCCGGTCACAAGGCATAATAACTTGTGAAAGTACTGTAGTTGCCCATTCCAAAGCGTTGATCTCTATGGAGAAGAATGGGCAAGAAACTCCATGGACACTCTTTTAAATTATAATATTTTTACAAAATCGTATTTACATCATTCGTGTTGAGATTATACAAATATGTGAGAACGATGTAGAAAGACGTGCACAGTAAGAGCGTCCAGAGTAAATAAAAAGCAAAATTCAATTTAAAATCTAAATAAGTTAAAAAATGACCGTGGTAGTTAATTACCACGTCTTGGGGGTTTTTATGTCTTAAAGCAGTATTTTTTTATGTCACTCCATTCTGGACAAGAGACGGAGCTATACAGCTTCTATAAAAGACGTTAGCGCCATCCTTTTCCCACTCTGCACTTAGATTTAATAATACGGCAACATTGTTTTGTTACCATGTAATAAAAGTAAACATAGATAATAAGTTGAGAGGGAACTGTTAACAATGTTTGTGGTTGACAATCACACTTGCACGAAGAAAATTGCAATGTCATACTCTTGAAATCACCACACTGAAAGTGCTTTTAGAGACAATCCTGAAAATAAAAAGCTGCATTTTCAATTAATAATTAAACTGTGTTATTTTTTAATTTTGGATACATGTAATTGCGTTTATATTACAAAAAAAATATTAATAAACTACTTGTATACAAAATATATTTATGAACGTTTATTTTCAATAAACAATATTTACGACGAACTGTATAAATGTAAAGAAGGAATTTTGATTGGTCGGTTCTAAATGTTCATCTATTTAAATAGTCATAATGTTAATCTACTAAGTTTTCTTTTTTTATAACGGTACTAGTCCATTGTATATTTAAGTAAGGACTGAACATACTAATTATTAAAACCAATTTATTTAAAATATAACATAAACTAAGTACTCAGGTAACTAAGTATAGTTTATGTTAAATAAATTGGCTAAACATAAACTAACTTAATAAAGTTAAATTTGCTAAGTTCACCAATTACTTTTTTTGTGTATACAGTACCAAAGTGCCTTACTTACTTACTTCGTAAACTAAAGGGCCTATCACTGGTCATTTCAACTTAAACAACTAAAGTTGTCAGGTTCAATACCACCAACGCTCTTAGATTTCAGTTGCTTCAATTACCAGACAAACAATGTGCTTCAGGGAAACACAGTGTATTTCATTATAAGAGCTCACTTCTGATGGGGCTGAAGTTACATTAACTGTTATCCAGAGTAAACGACGCCTACCAACATGATAAGAATCATAAACGGGAAATTCTTTAAAATACAAAAACACATTGTCTGCCTAAAATACGCCAAAGTCAGTATCTTTACAACTATAAGTACCCTACACTCACTTCTATTATCATTAATTTCCTCCAAACTTCAACATGATCGGAACAGTACTGCTCGTTACGCTACCGCTTATCCTCTACACGGTCTACCTGATCTCCAAATGGAAGTACCAATATTGGGAGAAAAAGAAAGTGCCATATCAAACACCAACCGCGATTTTCGGTAACTACGCTGGATTTATTTTACAACAGACGTATATGGGACATCTTGTACAGAAACTTTGCAAGAAATTTCCTAATGTCCCTTACATCGGCGCCTACTACGGCACGGAACCTACCCTTATCGTACAAGACCCAGAACTTGTCAAGATCGTCATGACCAAGGATTTTTATTTCTTCAACGGCCGTGAAGTTTCCAACTACTCCCACAGGGAGTTGTTCACGCAAAGCCTTTTCTTCGCCTACGGCGACGAGTGGAAGGTAATGCGGCAGAACCTCACTCCACTATTCAGCTCCGCCAAGATGAAGAACATGTTCCATTTGATAAACAAATGTTCTTACGTGTTCGAGAACATACTCGACAAGGAAGTGATGAAATCCGACGACATTGAAGCGAGAGCCCTTGTGGCGATGTTCACGATGGATTGCATCGGATCCTGTGCATTCGGCGTCGACACAAACGTGATGATAAAGAAAGAAAACAATCCATTTAGAAATATTGGAGATGTAATCTTTGATACTCACAGGTTCAGAGCATTCAAGAATATTGCACGAGCTGTCTGGCCGAGCATTTTTTATGCGTGCGGATTCAAGATATTGCCCACAGAAGTGGAGCATTTCTTTAGGGATTTGCTAACAACAACTTTCAAAGGCCGTAACTATATGCCGACGTCGAGAAATGACTTTGTTGATCTCGTGTTAAAATTGAAGAACAACCATTCGATGACTGGCGACAGTCTGAAAAACATGAAGGCTGACGGAGGAAAGAAAGTTAATGTGGATGTGAACGAAGATTTGTTAGTTGCACAGTGCTTCTTGTTCTTTGCTGCAGGATACGAGACTTCCGCGACCACTTCAAGTTTCACTTTATTTGAGTTGGCAAAGCACCCTGAAGCTCAAGAAAGACTTTTGGAAGAGGTGGACAATTACCTGCGTCGTAATAACAACGAGCTGAAGTACGAGTGCGTTTCTGAAACTCCGTACATGGAGGCGTGTATTGACGAAGCTCTTCGACTGTACCCAGTACTAGGAGTCCTGGCTCGCGAGGTGATGGAAGATTACACATTCCCAACAGGGCTGACGCTAGAGAAGGGTGTCCGTGTGCACGTGCCGGTGTACCACTTGCAACACAACCCTGATTTCTTCCCGGAGCCGGAACAGTTCCGTCCGGAGCGGTTTCTGGGTGAAGAGAAGCAGAACATCAGGCCATACACATACATGCCATTTGGTGATGGTCCCAGAATCTGTATCGGTAAGTGCTAAATTTTTCGGTGACTTTTGGGAACTTTTTCTAACTATTCGCGCACAGAGAATAGGACTATATCCAGCAGTGGAGTCATTATAGGCTGAATATAGTGAAGTCTGTTATGTAGGTGTAAGATGGCAGAGATGATTCATCATACAGTCCGAATCAAAATGGAAACAGAAAAACGGCGGTTTGCGATATGGTTTTGTTTCGTGCAATAATGGTGTCCAAAATTGAGAACACATCACAAATTTGGAGTGCTTTATTGTGGATAAACACTCTCATCCAAATGTTATCCACCGGCGTTGCCGGTATAAACATGCAATCTCACTTAAGTATTTTTTAAATTACAAGATAAGATAGAAAGTGTTTTCGTTCTTTGAGATCAGATTTATCTGTTTATTTTTACTGTGTAAACATTTTCGTGTGGTTATCATTATCATAGGTACTTCATCTAGAGTGGTGGTTTTCACGATAGAACTCAGTGTAACATACTCAAACATTGTGCTGACTTATAACAATAAACACGTGTAATACAAAAAACTCTCCAATTATAATCTCCGTAGCAAGAAAATTTTTAGATATGATCTACAACATAAAAGTAAATAATCTCAAGAACAAGTGTGTTTCAGTTTCGTCATGAGGCTTTTTATACTCTTTATTTTGCGATGTGCAAGATCTTATTTATATGATGTTTTGCATGTCATATTGTTCACATAAGAATTAATCCTTATCCTTACTTAATAATATTATAAAAGCGAAAGTGAGATTGTTTGTTACCTCTTCACGCTTTAATGGCTACACCGATTTTGATGAATTTTGGTACAGAGATAGTTGGGAACCAGGAGACGGACATAAGCTATTTTTTAAAAGTGGGATGTGAGGGAGAAAGAGCGGATAAAGGGAAAACTTAGCGTTGCTATTACAAATCAATAAGGCGCAAGGGGAACTGTGTTAGCCCGAATTTAACGCGAGCGTAGCCGCGGGCAAAAGCTAGTAAATAAATAAGACTTGAAATTATAAAGATAGCATAAATACGTAATAGACACAAACGAAGCCGCGGGCGCAGCTAGCGTGTATTATTATATTGCTTATAGTAGGTTACGGAAGAACTGAAAAGAGATAGGTATTCGGTTGTTAATTTCAATAGCTTGAACAGCTTGTATTAGCCACCACCTTCCCACAATCTTCTTGTTTTCTACAATAATTTACCCTAAATCTTTGCCTTTTCCAGGAATGAGATTCGCAAGAATGCAAATTGCGGCCGGTCTGATAACATTACTGAAGAAGTATCGAGTGGAACTGGCTCCTGGCATGGAGAAAGAATTGACATTCGAACCTAGAGCGTCTGTGACACAACCAATTGGAGGAATCAGGCTTAAGTTAATTGAAAGAGAGGGGTGGGCGCAAAGGCAATTTAAATCGTCTTAATGTTAGATAATCTACTCTATCCATCCTATTTTTCTTTCACCCCATTTTATATTTTTATATAAATACTAGCTCCCGCCCGCAACTTCGTCCGCGTGGCATAGTTACTTTGGGCTAACGCTAACATTAACCCGCGTAATGATGATCGAAAATAAATTATCTGTCTCTCCCCTTTTCTTTCCTCTTTCTCCCCCTTTTCTCACTCTTTTTTAGCTATGTCAGTTTACAGGGTCCCAACTATCTCTGTACCAAAATTCATCAAAATCAGTTTAGCCATTTAGGCGTGAAGACGTAACAAGCAAACAAACGCTTTTTCGCTTTTATAAGTTTAGGAAGGATTTTAGGTGTACATTTGTATGTCACTGAACTCCTCCTAAACGATTGGAGAGATTTGAAATGATTTTTTTTTGTAAGCGTTTGGGTGACATCCTGGATGGTTTAGATACACAAATCAGTCCAAAAAATACAGGACTACTTCTATCGGGTCCGCTATTAAATATATTATTATAAGTAATTCCGTTTTACTGTGTGCCACGGGAAGTTTGGCACTTGTTAGGTATGATATTTAAAAAAAACAGTTTCTGCTAATATTTATCAAAAATTTCTCTGGAATATTTAAGCTCGGCTAAGAGTGAATAAAAGACTTAGTTTACTGATATTATTAAGAGGTATCACTCTTACTATAATATCACAATTGCGAAAAATGTTGAGGATAATCGGATGGATGTCTGTTACTCTTTCATGCAAAAACTGCTAAACGAATTTTGATGAAAATTTACACACAGATAGTTTAAAACCTGGATTAGCACTTTGGTTGAATGAGCCGATGAAACCTCTGGGCGCATCTAGTCTTACTTTAGTTTAAGCATCAAAGTAAGTTTTGTATGAAATATGTATGAATTCTATATTGGATGTAAGGAGCCATGAAGTAGGGCACGCCACAATAGTGGCGGTAAGTCCCCTCTTTGAGGAGTGGCTGGAGAGGAGGTCCTCACCTACCGCCTGACGCAAATCCTCACCGGACACGGAAGTTTCGGGAGGTTCCTGCACATAATCGGGCGGGAGGAAATGCCCGGGTGTCACCATTGTGACGATCGCCCGGAGGACATGGTGAATTTTTGTCAGTAAAAGTCTGTCACTTTTCTGCTCCGCCAAGAGTGGGGGAAGTTATATGATGATGATGATGATGAAAAAAAAATAACCTACGTTTCTCTCTTTTGATTTAACTCAGACGTGTGATCTATCTATTCTTTTCCTTATTATTTTTACCTTATAATATAACATAATTGTTATTTACCTACTTACTTAATAGATAATAAAATGTCCAGACTATTGTGATATCAAGCTATAGCTGTTGGTGCAATGATGTTTTGGCACGTAGTTCAAATCAGAATGAAAGCTGCCATTTTGTTTTTTAATACATTTCACAAATCCTTACTAATATTATAAAAGCGAAAGTGAGTTTGTTTGTTTGTTACCTCTTCACGATTAAATGGCTAAACCGATTTTGATGAATTTTGGTACAGAGATAGTTGGGAACCAGGAGACGGACATAGGCTATTTTTTTTTAAAAGAGTGGCGCTACCGAATTTAACGCGAGCGAAGCCGCGGGCAAAAGCTATTACGATATTTTTTTACCAGCTGTGTAACAACAGTGTTTTAATTTTCAAACATACTCTATGTATGAAAAATAAATAAAATGATAAAAAAAGTTATATCGAAAAATAATTTTTTTTCCGGAATTTCTGAAGATTTTCGCTTATAACTTTTTTATTTATAGTTCTACGACAAAAAGTTACTGGACCAAAGTTGTAGAGAATTTAATTTGCAACAACAAATGTTAACAATTTTTTTGTTGTCAAATAAATAGTTAAAGAGATATATCGTAAAAACCATTTCAACCACTATTTTCAAGATGGCGGCCGTGGGACAAGGGTGGCGACCCCACAAACTTGGTTTTAGTTTTACACTGACCCCCCCTACACATCAAAAAAATAAAATTGCGTCCTCTAAAAAACGCAACCCCAAACTTTTCAATGGACTAAAAACAAATTAATCAAGTTTCAAAGTTTGACGTTTGTTTTTTTGTCAACATTTGTAATCAAATCCGTCCTCGTCTGGTTGTTTGTTCCGGACTCAGACCCAGGAAATAAAACAATTGAATATTGTAGGTACCAATCACTCCTAATTCCGTGTCAATAAAAAACCTATGATGACAGATAACCCCAGGCATAAAACGAAGGCAAATATCAAAGCAAATAAGCCGGCTATATAACCTGCCTAAGTCCACAGCTAAATTACTGTACCCTCTTAATATTGTTGGATGGGCACAATATCATAGAAATCTGGAAAAGATTCGACGTCATGCAAAGAAACGAAGGCACTGCTTGCGATAAGTATATTATACAAACACCCTCTATCGACCCACTCCTGGTCTACTATCTATTAAACACAAAATCTACAATTTCAGTAGCAAAATCAAAAGTCATTTATTCCAATTAGGCTGATAATCAGCACTTTTTGAACGTCAATTTACAAGAGACAGTCTTCCAAAACGCCTTCGGCACTTCCTAGTGTTCTATCTGGGAAGAAGTGGCGGAACAAACTCCCCAGCAACACGTCTGTCTGTCAGGTTAGAAGAATCAGATTTTATAAAATTCGTATATCACAAGGTAAATTTAAGAAATAATTAATTCATTGTCACATATCAGCTAGCAATCACCAATTATGTATAACTCTGCTAACTATTGCACTAACGGACAAGATTACTTAAGTGCCCAAACTAGTAATTATGACAAACCGACATTACAGACATTACTCCTACTGAGTTTTTAAAACTCATATTGGAGTATAATGCGGAGACAAGTTCATTTCGAATAATCGAGCCACTTTCAAATGGTCCCGTTTCTTTCTTGACGGACTTATGGAGTAAAGCCCCGTTCCAATAAACAAAAACGAGTCGTTTTGCTTACGGATAGTAAGATTTTGACATAAGTCTCATAGAATTTATGTCAAAATACTACCATCCGAAAGCAAAACGAGTCGTTTTTGTTTATTGGAACGGGGCTTAAACAAATCTTCTCCCTGCCCTCCTAGTACTTACGTACACAAATCTTCTTCGACATAATAAAATAAAAGAGCCTTATATTTCTTGCAATTACATATCAAGATATTTACTTACACAGTACAAATAAAAAAAAAAAACGTTGCCCCACACTAGGAATTTCTCCTGTATCGTGGGTGCGTTTACAAACATTTAAGCTCACATACACGGAACAGCCAGACCCGAAACAACTATCTGCAGGTCATACAAATATTTGTTCCGTGCGGGAATCGAACCCGCGACACGCAGCGCAGCAGTCGATCGCTCAGCCACTGCGCCAAACGTGCCGAAATTTGGTTCTGTCTTGTGGATTTTTCATCCACTGCGGTCCGACCGTTTCTTCTCATCTAATATTCGTCATATCGCACAAAAATATTCACATCCATTTAAATTCTTTAAAACCAAAGATGAATTTTCAATGGTTTGATAAATTTGCTAATCTATCTTTTGTTGGACAGACGACCAACAAAAGACAGATTAGAGAGGCTGACACTTATATCTGCCACAATTAAACATACACCTTGTTTGTGTAATTGTAATGTATGTATTGTAGAGATTATTTTTTGATCGGCGAGATTCTTGAAAAAGTTCAGGAGTGTAGTACTAGCAAACGGCGTGAGTGTATGGCCAAATTATAAACGTAGACGAGGCAAGAGAATGTATGAATCTTAATAAGCGTCTTTCTGTGAATATGCATGGATGTAGCTGAAAATCTCATCGAAATCCGTTGATTTGTTTAAAAAACCGGACAAGTACGGGCCGGCCTCGCACACTGCGGGTTTCGTGGTAACCTCGGTCGGTGTGAACTGTCATATCTATTGAGTGCATAGACTTAATAATGTGATTTTGCCACAACTTGAAGGGACTTTAGTATGTGGATTTAATTTCAACTCGATACCTTTACGCGTTCTCGAGAAAAATGGATATGTGTATAGACAGACATATGGACAAGCGAACAACAAAGTTACCAATAAGGGTTCCGTGAGATACCGCGGCCCCGGAACGTAAAGGACAATAGAAGGAACATGGGTGGGTTTTAGTCAGTACAAGTCTGTCATGCCCCCCCGCTCCACCCAGAGCGGGGGAAGTCATTAGATGATTTCCCACCCGAAAAAAAAAGGGCTCCGTTTTTCCTTTTGAAGTACGGGACCCTTATCACGTCGTTGTCCGTCTTTCTCTCTGTCTGTTGAAACCGTCACGGGAATGCGTAGAAGTATCGATTTGTAATTAAAACCATATAATCAAACCAGCTGATCTTGAACGACTGATTTTTTACTAGAATGTCGAACTGAACTCGTGTGTTCGTCGATCAACCTGTATACAGAAAAACATTTTAATTTTCTACAAAAGTTAGTATTTAATGGCATACAGACTTGGATACGAATATAATACTCCACAGAGCAATAAAAAAATAAATCATTAAACTTTCATCTTGGATTCTATGCAGATCAAAATTGTTTTTCTCAACCAAAAGTTGCGTTACAAATCAATCACTTTCTTAAATGAATCAAGTCGCATGCGGTGCCGCGTGACTTTGGTGACATTCAATGTTTCTTTAAACCTAATTGATGTGCGTGAGCGGTTTGAGAGTCGAAGTGAATACAGAAGGTTTGTTTAAGAAGATGTCAAACGACAGGGTGTAAAAAAAACTACGTGTAGGAGTGTTCGTAAAGACCTACTTTCAAAATAAACATCATTTAGCATTTAAATTTTGTTTCTTCATAAACAAACAGTAAATAGGAACTTCTTCTGACCCTTTTCTGCCACGGCAGCCAATCACAGCAGAGATTAGCTATTTGCGCTGGATATGTTATAGTGCGCAAGTGTGTGCGCACGCGCAGGTGCACTCTCTGTTCACTCATTCTCATCGACCGATGGGACGGCAATCCGACACGACCAGAGAGAGTTCAGGTGCAGGATCAACGGCTTAACGTACCTTCCGAAGCACGGGGGTATCTTACATCTAACTTCCAAACTCCGGGCTGCTACTGTAAAATTGCTATTGAAAAATCCTAAAAACAGTTTTGCAACTACAGTACTTTCACAAGTTATTATGCCTTGTGACCGGGACTGTAGATACATTTTGTTTCTTGACATTCAAAAGTGCCTGTAATGGATTAATTGAAATAAATGATTTGATTTGATTTGCCCGACGCGGGAATCGAACCCAGGACCCCGTGCTCAGCAGTCGCGCTTGAGATCGCGAGAACGCATACTTACACTGAATTCAGACAGTCTAAGGCAGGGGTTTTGGTTTCAAACCTTTATGGAACAGTGTCGTCTATCTGGAAATTCTGACGCAGGCCATAATCGTGCCGTCAGTTCTGACTTGACTTGTAAGTTTAAGGAAATTAACATCATGACAGTACCTTGTCAATATATCTATGAAAACATCATGTACGTCAGAAAAAATTTGCATCTATTTGGTAAACGAGGTGATAGACACAAGTATAATACTAGAAATAGGGACCAATTGGTTCAGCCGGGTTTCAGGTTAGCTAAAGTAGACTCATCTTTCATGGGGTACTGTTTGAAATGCTACAATAAAATACCTCCCCACATTCTTCAACTGAATGAAACGAAATTTAAATCTTGTATTAAACGCACACTATGTAGGCAAGCATATTATAAGTTGGGGGATTATATTGATGATAAAAATGCTTGGCTCAATGCTGGTCCTGCTCCTCAAGCTTAGGGGTAAACTCATTGATAAGTATCCGAAGCTATAGTGGAAGCTGCAGAAGATTGTAAGACTATCTTTGCAATGTATAGAATCAATTCTCTAGTATTGTATAATTATTAAGCCCATATGTGAGTGCTATGTATTATCATTGACTTGACGAAACCGTGGTGGTTAATAGTGTCATGCTCACTTAAATGTCTCGCTGATAGTGGCGGGTGTGTCGGGTCATTTAGCTCCCTTCAAAATGGTCGAGCTGAATGGGGCTGTATGGGGCTGAATGGGGCCGTTCACGAACATGACGTATGGATATACGTCATGTTCGTGAACGGGCGCTGTCAGTTGGGACTGGTCATTTTTTAACTACCACGGTCATTTTTTTTAACTTATTTAGATTTTAAATTGAATTTTGCTTTTTATTTACTCTGGACGCTCTTACTGTGCACGTCTTTCTACATCGTTCTCACATATTTGTATAATCTCAACACGAATGATGTAAATACGATTTTGTAAAAATATTATAATTTAAAAGAGTGTCCATGGAGTTTCTTGCCCATTCTTCTCCATAGAGATCAACGCTTTGGAATGGGCAACTACAGTACTTTCACAAGTTATTATGCCTTGTGACCGGGATTGTAGCAGCATCATTTTTTTGTTCTTGTTTTTTTGACATTCAAAAGTGCCTGTAATGGTCTAATTGAAATAAATGCTTTGAGTTTGAGTTTGAGTAAGAAAGAGGTTACTTTTACTTTAAATACATGAAATTAACTGTAGTCATCCGCCAAGCGGTTTCTAAGCGAGTCTTTAATGTTTTTCATCTCTGAAAATATTGACTCGCAGGCATAGGTCGATACAAATATGCCTAAACAGGAGGCGTTGTCAAAATTATACCCAAAAAAGTGATCTTAAATAGGAATATCGTTTTTAGAAGAAAAAAAACCATATACTTAACTCTGTGGTCCTTTTGTGCTGTGAAAAAAACAACCCTCTAAGTCTACACACTCAAAAGATATGTCTGTTTATCTCGCAAGTTTGTACTGGACCCTCGGTGCGGGAGTCTGACTTGCTTGGCTGGTTTTAATCATCATCTACCTAGCCTTTTCCCAACTATGTTGGGGTCGGCTTCCAGTCTAACCGGATGCAGCTGAATATCAGTATTTTACATGGAGCGACTGCCTATCTGACCTCCACTACCCGGTTAGTACTGGGTAATGCGATACCTCTTGGTAAGACTGGTTGTCAGACTTTCGGAACACTGACTACCTGTAACGACTGTCAAAGATCTACAAATGACAGCCGGGACCAACGGCTTAACGTGCTTTCCGAGGCACGGAGGAAACTCGGTATGTAACGGGTGGTCACCCATCCACCTAGGCAAGCGCGGCTTAACCTAAAGATCGACCCGAGCGGCTGCTATTATTTAGCCACGAGCTCCTCATATCTTTTAATTGTACGCAACCCTAAAAACAGTAGCACTTGCAACTTGCGAGTCACTGAGCCAGTAGCGAAGTAAAGCGATTTAGGGCGGCAATGAATGGATGATCCAGTTGGGGTCAAGGATGAGTGAGCCAGCGGTACCAGGGTTGCATAAAATAAAAGAGGCGGCGTAGGTTTGGTCGGGACTTGGTTATTGGTAGCCTAGTTTTCTCCAGAGCTAACTAACTAAAGACAAAGAAATATAGAAGAATATTATGTGGGACTTAGTGTGTAATATTCACTCGTTGCTTTTAAATCATTATCTTTCCCTGTCTTGTTATTAAATTTCCCAATCAAAGTTTAACACTTATTCTTCTTCTTATTTGTCTAGCACATAATATTATAAAACACATTAAATCAATATAATATTATGTATTTATTTATGCATTATTATATTTGAAAAAGCAACTTTATTTTACTTGTTTTTAGTATTGGAAGGTACCCCCCGTTTTATTTTTATATTCGGACAGTCCATCCAAAGGTTGTCGGTAAGATATCGCTTTCAGCGATAAAATAGCCATTGTATGGTTGCAATGGCGGTCACACAAACAAAACTGTTTCAATTTTTGGTGTGCAATAAAGTATATTCTATTCTGTACTGAAATTAACTATCAAGTCACAGGACTAGCTTGGAAATAAGCAGCATCTTGAATTTATTTCTCTCTATATTCATGGTTCCTCTGCATCATACCTCTAGCTTCATGTAAGCTTCAGGTATACGCTAGCATATGCTCTCAGACAGATTATGTTATTGGATGGAAAATTCGATCATAATCCTACAAGGATGATCAAGCTAGCGATACCAGGGTTTCATAAAGTGAAAGTGTTGTCATTTAACCGAAAGTCCGTCAAACCCTTTGGTCTTGTATAGAGTGTACAGCAGAGATGTTTCTATCGAAAAATTCATACTACAGTGTCCAAATTTAGCTTCTGACAGCATCATTTTTTCTTGACACTTTATTTGATTTGTAATTTTAACTTCAGTCTTATCCCTCGTCTATCTTCTGTTAAATGTCTACTTTCTTTCGTGTTTTCTCGTTTTGTTTTCAAACTATGTAAATTCATCGAAATCAATAAAATTAAGTTGTAACTTTTTGTATCGTTTTTTTTTGTAAGAATGACAGAAACAGAATAGAGTCTTTTATTCTGTTTCTGTCATGAAATCGATAATCTAAATCTGCAAAGAAATACTTTTATTGTTTGTATATATTTTAAATTACTGTTATTACTTGCTGAATATTCTCCAGAGTTTGATAGTTTATTACCAGTTACGTGATATTGGCAAAATTGTGGTATCTCTCGTCCACAAAAGCCATTAAAAAAGAGTTGAAGTTGACTTCACGTCTTGTTAATTTGACATGATTATTTTAATTTTGACATTCATCTTATAATTTGGCATTATTCTTGTATTCGATTGACATTATAGTTCTTCAGTTGTTTTTAATTTTGACATTATAGGTAACTGAAAATCACTTATAATTGATAAAGTTTAAAATTAACAAACACTTGGAAGTGCATATTTTGTTTTGCTATGGAATTATTTGTACGCGAATACTTACAGCTAAACAAGATTGGACTCAAACGACTTAATATCTTGCATGCTCTTGTATGTATACAATGTTTAAACAAATAAAGGAATCTTATCTTATCAAAACCTTAAAAAACAAGCCATTGAAGTATTCAAGCTCATTTTAGTGGGACCTTGACATCGTAGATCGTAGTGTTTAGTGTGTATATTCCTTAATTACTTTTCAATGTGACTGTAAAGATAACATAGCCAGCATTAACCAGCTCATATCCATATGATCTTGACCTTATTCGCTCATTCTATCCATGGTTCTTCTGCACTAACCTGCTAGCTTCATTTAAACATAGATATAAGCTAATATGTGCTCTCTTCAGACAGACGGTCCGGGGCTGCGCGCATGCGTACTACCTCCCACTCGCTGAACTCACCCTGACAGTACGGTGACCATGATGGAAAGAATCAAGGGATAATGCCCGTATCAACAGGTTGAGTAGATGTTAATAGCGATACTAAAATTGACGCTCATTTGTTTTATTATTGTGATTAATAAGTGTCGGATTGTGTTGAGCATTTTGTGGATTTGTTCTGAAACTTTTTGTTGGGTATTTTTACTGGGTATGAAGCAGTTGAAAGGTTAATATAAATATTAGTTTTTATAAGCATGTAAAAAAGAAAAACAGGTGTCCGATGAAATGACGAGTAATAGAGTTATGGAAGAAGAAGACATGCTGGGCCGACCCCAAAAAACTTGGGATAAGGGCAAGAGAGTGATGATAAGCTTGGAAAAAACACAATGACTGTCTAACTGACAATATATATATTGAAAATAACTACTCTTAAATATAAATAAAGTTGCCCGGATGAGGCACAAATGCTAAAGGTTGAGGCAAAATTATTTCGCAGTATATGTCCTTTATCTACATAGGCAATTCATTGATGTCGTAAGGATTAGGGGGGGGGGGGGGGGATTGAGAAGACTGACTGACTGACTGACCTTGAGAAAAAAGCGTGAGAACCGCGCAAGTCTCGACGTGTAAAATTAAAATGACTTGGAGCTTTGAAGGTTTTATATTCCTGGAAATTATTACTTTGAAAAACAAACCGAACCATAGTTTAGTTTTTCCTTTAGAATCTAACGTTATAAACTCACGTACCGAGGGTTTCGTAGAAACTTGCGTAAACGCAAGTTTTGACTGCGTGAACATAGAGTTGATTTTTTCACAGCATTAAGGGACCGCAGACTTAAGTATGGTTTTTACTTCAACTCGATACTTCTACACGTTCCCGAGATAACGGCTGTTGACATAAAGACAGAGAAACGGACAATAAAGGTCCTGTTTTTCAATTTGATGTGCCTTGGAGGGTGGCAGAGAGGACTTTTTTCTTACTTTATCGGGGGACGCGTTTACCCTTGTATCAGGAGTAGAATCATGGCTCTATGCAATTGTCAACATAGGGTTTGTTAAAATGTTTTGGATTAGCCCAACGTCCAGAATGTTTCATTTAAATTCTTTTATCAATGATTCCCTTTCATTCTAGCCGGAGGTCGTGGGTTCGATTCCCACCCAGGACAAACTTTGTGTGATGAGCATGATTGTTTGTTCTGTGTCTGGGTGTGATTTATCTATAATATGTATGTTTTTATAAATAATTATATAAGTATGAATATCAGTTGTCTGGTTACCATAACACAAGCTCGGCTTAGCTTGGGATCAGATAGCCGTGTGTGAGTTGTCCCAAGATATTTATTATTATTATTTATTATTCTTGCTCCTAACACACTCTATTAGCAGAATAGCTTATTAAATATGAATAAGTTAAAAATTACTTGCATTTACAGTGTAATGCGCTGAAATATTCCAAAACTGTCCGACGTACAAGCACCAACAAACGAATTTAAATTGCAAATACAATTTCAATCCATTTTTCGTAAAAATATTTTCCCAGATGTATCCCCCAGCCTCCGACTACATGGTCACCCTATGTATCCCACTCCAGGCCGCGAGCCCAGTATTCTGACGCGTTTCAAGCGTCGAAGAGACGAAGGAAAACATTAGCTAGCTTTCAGACAATAACATATCTAACAAATAAATCATATCAGTAACAAAATTAGACGATAAAACTTTATTTTGTAACGATTTGTAAAAGTTTGCCAATTGTTATTAGTGAATGTGATATAAGTGTTAATATGGAAACGTGGTGAGAGAAAATCGTGTTGTGAATTTGGAAAAGCTTTTTGAAAGCATATGTGATTTCAAAGTGAGTAGTTCTATTGTTTTTTTTTTCTGTAAGTATGTGCTGTATTTTCTCTGTCGATTTACGTACAGATTTTCATGAAAATTTCAGTCTTTTTGAAGTTTTTCGTGATTTTTTGGGAGGTTGTTCATTTTTGCTATCAATTTTATATCTTTCCTTTTTATTTAATTATATCTCGATTACCAAAACAATAAGTGGTAAATTAATTCCGTACGTATACCAAAAAGGGCTAAACTTAATCCCGTTAAATTCTAATCTGTGAAAGATATCAACAGTTGTAATATTTAAGAATGGGCGTCTACACGTGTGAGCCGCATCTTTGTCCCAGTTGTTCCCATTAAAGGCTTCATTTAGGGCGCCTACAATACGCAGTGTGTTGATTGTTGCTATGAATGATTTGACAGGCGCTTTATTTTGAAATAGGTTGAATTAATTAAATAAAAGTAGTCTCAAAAAGCAAAGAATGATGAACGCTTTGGAATGGGCTACTGCAGTACTTTAAAATCTTATTTTCACTTGTGACTGGGATATTAGCTTCATCAAAAGTGCTTGTAGCGGTTTAATTGACAAATGCTTTTAGTCACAATATAATTTGCCTTTTCATCCAAAAGATAAAGCTTAATTTAGGGCGCCTACAATACGCAGTGCGTAGTATTGCTATCAATAGTTCAATAAGTGCTTTGTTTCGAATAAACTGTGATAATTTAAAAGAGTATAAAATCCATAGGTACCGCTGTGATTTATTTTTAAACTAGCTTTCGCCCGCGGCTTCGCTCGCGTTAAATTCGGTATAACACACCAAGCAGACCTGCAGTTTTTGCTTTTGCGCCTGATTGATTTGTAATAGCAACGCTAAGTTTTCCCTTTTCTTCCCTCGTTCTCCCTCATATCCCACTTTTTTAAAATAAAAATTAGCCTATGTCCGTCTCCTGGTTTCCAACTATGTCTGTACCAAAATTCATCAAAATCGGTTTAGCCATTAAAGCGTGAAGAGGTAACAAACAAACAAACAAACAAACTCACTTTCGCTTTTATAATATTAGTAAGGATAAGGATATATGTACATGATATGTATTTTCGTCCCATAGTTTTTATTAAATTATTTATTTAGGGTGCCTACGATATATAGTGCGTTGACTTCTTGCTATTTACGATTAGAAGGCGTTTTGTTTTGAAAGGCTTTTTTTTAAAAAAAAACCTGACCACGTACGAGTCAAACTCGTGCACCGAAGGTTCTGTACAAACTTGCGACATAAACAGCCATATCTTTTGACTGCGTAAACTTAAAAGGTTGATTTTTTCAAGGCTTTAAGGGATCACGGACTTTAGTATATGGTTTTAATTTCAATTCGATAACTTCACTCGCTCCTGAGATAAAGAGTCTTGACAGACAGACAGACGGACAGCATAATCATCTTATAAGGGTTCTGTTTTTCCCTTTGAGGTACGGAACCTTAGAATACATTCAAAATGGAAACTACTTCTTTTTTTGAAGTAGTTTTATAAGAACGAATTCCTTAAATAAAAGAAAAGCGTTCACTTTTTCTACATTCATGATACGCATTTAAATCGAGTATTTCTTGTTAAATGCTTGATTATATGTAGAGCGCTTACAATACGCAGTGCGTTGGGTTCTTGTTGTGAATGAAAGAAGAAACGCATTTCTTTGTATGAAACGTGTGTAAAATATTTATTTATTTAAACTTAAACATATACCAAAAATTAACGAAACAGTTATTACGATGACTTCTGATTGGGAGCTGTTTAGTTGGACCTAAATAGTGGTTACTAACTTTTCTTTACTGTTTGAAATGCTACAATAAAATACCTCCCCACATTCTTCCAACTGAATGAAACGAAATTTAAATCTTGTATTAAACGCAAACTATGTAGGCAAGCATATTATAAGTTGGGGGATTATATTGATGATAAAAATGCTTGGCTCAATGCTGGTCCTGCTCCTCAAGCATAGGGGTAAACTCATTGATAAGTATCCGAAGCTATAGTGGAAGCTGCAGAAGATTGTAAGACTATCTTTGCAATGTATAAAATCAATTCTCTAGTATTGTATAATTATTAAGCCCATATGTGAGTGCTATGTATTATCATTGACTTGACGAAGCCCTGGTGGTTAATAGTGTCATGCTCACTTAAATGTCTCGCTGATAGTGGCGGGTGTGTCGGGTCATTTAGCTCCCTTCAAAATGGTCGAGCTGAATGGGGCTGATCCATACGTCATGTTCGTGAACGGGCGCTGTCAGTTGGGACTGGTCATTTTTTAACTACCACGGTAATTTTTTAACTTATTTAGATTTTAAATTGAATTTTGCTTTTTATTTACTCTGGACGCTCTTACTGTGCACGTCTTTCTACATCGTTCTCACATATTTGTATAATCTCAACACGAATGATGTAAATACGATTTTGTTAAAAATATTATAATTTAAAAGAGTGTCCATGGAGTTTCTTGCCCATTCTTCTCCGCTACGCTTTGGAATGGGCAACTACAGTACTTTCACAAGTTATTATGCCTTGTGACCGGGACTGTAGCAGCATCATTTTTTGTTCTTGTTTTTATGACATTCAAAAGTGCCTGTAATGGTCTAATTGAAATAAATGCTTTGAGTTTGAGTTTTGAGTTTCTTCTAAAAGTTTACTTCTTTTTAATACCAAATAAAATGGTAGCGCGTTCCAGAGCTTATTGTATAAAATATGTTACAAAAGAAATATAAATGTAATATCAGCCATAATAGACGTACAGATTATATTAGCACATAACAATTTAATGTTTAACATTATATGCGCTTTGTTTTGAATAAGTTGTATTCATTGAAAAGATTAACAGAATTAAAGGTAAATTATACAATTATAATTTAGTGTAACTTACTAAAATGTGTGCAAGTAGCAAAAAGGGGAAAAGAATTATTAATGCTGCCAGCCTTCTGGGTACTTTTCCTATTGATAGCGACAGCAACAGCGACATACTATGTATTCCCCTTTTATTATATTTTAGTTGGTAACACTAAATTATTAATATATAGATTGTATATTTTTCACTCAGATCCAGCCTATCCCTTGCTGTCCTCACTCAGCGACGCCCTAAGCTGAGGCTCGTACCCCACAGGGGGTGCCCTTAGCGTGTAGTCGCTTTAGTTTGTAAGTTGTTTTACCCTGGCTGGAGGTCTTAATTTTTAAAGCATCCACAGGAATCACCTGGTTTTGGAGACGACAACCTCCTAGGTTGAACTGGGAGAACCATTCAGAAAAAAAATTGTATGTTTACCTTCTTCACATCTAGTAAATTATAATAGTCTTGTCTCAAGTCATCAATGATTTTTATTTAAATTCTTATAGAAACAATAATATTAACAATGTTAATGGCTATGATAAGCTTCATTTAGATTTAATGTTCGTGGAATTGGAAGAAAAGCAACGTTTCTATAATGTAAGAGAGGTAGCAATTATTTTTTATTATAAAGAAGTTATTTCAAGAGACATTGTTCTGCAGTTATTAAATTACACATCACTATATATTTTATTTGTAAATGTTTTCTCAAAAACTTTCCGTTATGCACCATGCACCAGTATGTTTTCTTTTTTTAGTGTACATGGGCATAAAGTTTTAATAAAATAAAATATATATAATTAGCCGGCGTCTCCTCTCGCGTTATGATCGATAATTACGCATTAAAAATGTTTTAAAGAATATGGCGCTAAGGGAAAATGTAGCTAAACATTAGTGAAAGAATTTGCAAAATCGGTTCTGTAGTTACAGAAATTGCTCTACAAACTCACAAACTTTAGCTGTTCATAACATTAGTGTACACGTAGATATATAATATTATAAGTAATTATTATTTATTTTAGGAATTAAAAAAAAAGGCATAGCTACTAACAAAACTAGCCTTTCTCACAAAATAAGTCAAGTAAAAATGCAAGTAATTCGAAAATAAATGCAGAAAAGATCGCTTTTACCACTCTGAAGTCTACATAATGTTGTGTACAACGCAAAATGCAATTTATTCTCGTTTGCCATCGCGATAGTCGACCTCCCACGGCTCGCTCCATCACTCCTACGCGTTTTAGGTTTTGAGACAAAAGCAGATTGACGTCTAAATTAGTAAAATACCTACCAGTCCAGTGCAGGATTAAGCAAGCTTGGGGTCCGTAGTAAATTTTATCGAGGGGGCCTTGATCTGCTAGAGAGATCCCAATCAATATTTTGCCTGAAAATTGGAAAAAGTTTATTGGAAAAAGTTGGAAAAATTTGAAAGTTGGAAAAATATTGTGCTCTAGGCACGCCTGGAGCTAACTTTTAGAATTATGTTTAAAATATAATTATTGTTTACAACTGATATTTATACAATACGCATATGATTCCGAAAAATTAGCCACCTCTAATTTTTGGTTCATATGCGATATTGGAGGTAGGGAAGACGCCTTGGGTTCGAACTCTAGACCTTTGACTTGGCAGTCCGACGGTCACACCACTAGACTATCATTGTTTGTATTTCGTTTTTATGAACAAAAGAAATATAGAGAAAGATAGAACAATTTAAAGGGAATCTACATAGATTGTGTTGTCAGTCAATCTAAACAAGTAAAATAAGCTTTTTATGAAGTGTTATTTAGTATTTGAATTCTCTGGCACGTGTATTTTTAGGGTTCAGTACCACAAAAGGTCGTGCTAAATAAATAGTAGCCGCTCGGGTCGATCTTTAGGTTAAGCCGCGCTTGCCTAGGTTGGTCTGTGGATGGGTGACCACCCGTTACATACCGATTTTCCTCCGTGCCTCGGAAAGCATGTGAAGCCGTTGGTCCCGGCTGTCATTTGTAGATCTTTGACAGTCGTTACAGGTAGTCAGTGTTCTGAAAGTCTGACAACCAGTCTTACCAAGGGGTATCGTATTACCCAGTATTAACTGGGTTGTGGAGGTCAGATAGGCAGTCGCTCCATGTAAAATACTGATATTCAGCTGCATCCGGTTAGACTGGAAGCCGACCCCAACATAGTAAAAGTAAAAGACTAGGCAGATGATGAGTACCAGAAAAGGGAAAAGCAGAATCCTTATTCGATCACTTTGTTGTCCGTCTGTCAGTCTGTCAAGACCCTTTATCTCAGGAACGCTTAGAGATATGCAGTTGAAATTAAACCATATAGTCAACTGTGTGGTCCCTTTGTGCTGTGAAAAAATCAATCAAAAGATATGGTTATTAATGGAGCAAGCCTCGGTGCGCGAGTTTGAGTTGCTCTGGCTGGGTTTTTATTTTTTTTGTAGAGGTGTACGTATGCTCTTAACCTCGACTCGATCTCGTCTGATGAGACCGATGAATGAGGTTTCAGATGGGTAGATTAAAAGGTACGGTCAACAAAAGAGATATGTAAAATATTTAAAGGGTTTAAGGGGTACTTCCTTGCGGGTTGTTCGAAAGAAATACCGCGGCTCCAGAACATAAAGGGCAAAAGATGGAACATGGATGGGCTTAAGACACACACACACACACACACACACTAATAAAAGTTAGCAGTAGTAATAACAGTAACAGTAGTGTATAGATACAATAGTATCTACTGTTTTCCTACAAATTAGAAACTAGGACGACGATTCAATAAAATGTATCACTCACCACGATAAATGAAGTGCAATCTATTATTATCTACGAACACCCACAGACAACGCGCCACGGAAACTGACTCCTGACCTATTCATTATACTACCGACTTATTCATAATATATTGATCCAGAAACAAAACCAACAATATCTTTATACTTATATTGACTGTCTGAAGACCCATTTCTTCAATTTGCTTGTTAGATTCACCACACAATTTCACGAGCCTACGAGATTGCTACGGAATTGCTACGAATTTGCTACGGATTGCTACGACACGATTATATGGGACTTTTCTTCTCTCTTTGTTTAATCTTTGACATTTTTACTTCTGCTTTGATGTTTCAAATCTAAATAAATGTGTACTGTTTGCCGACGTTTTACAATTATAAGCAAAGGAGTTTATAAAAGTTCGTACGAACAAGAAATATACTTTTCTCTCCAAAGAATAGAGTGGCTAGAGGCTTTTAATTTAAAAGTTAATATTAATATAATAAAATTTATGCAATTATGTACCCGTAGATCAAAACCGCTGCCCTAAAAGGGATACCCAAACAGAAACTGACTGTATTAAAATTCTCGGAATAACTTTCAAATAAATTTTGTACATGGAAAAAATGACATTTGTGCTAAAACAAATAAATTTATATATCGTAGTCCTCAAAGGGTATATAAATTTGTTTATTTTTTAGTTGTGAGGTATCTAGAAATGCCGCGATAACGACTTTCCGTTGCTATGTAAACTCCATGCTAAAGTATGGTGGCCACGCTGAAATTAAAGGCTAAATAAGAGATCAATTGGTGCTTTATTTACGCAGACAAATGATTTATGTTTTTTTTTTGGTTTTGTTATCAGTGTTATCATATTTTTATTATATTCAAAAAGAAATTAGTTTTTCCCAATAAATTATTAGCCATTTTTAACAATGCGTTCCCAGTTATACATTGTTTTCGTATTGGAAACCCTGCGAATCATATCTTAATAGAATCACAAACAAAGATTCAAATGTTCACAAGTGTATATAACCTACAACACTTTAAGATAGAACGTTCATTTGAATCACACAATGGTGACCTTATCGCAATCTCCTCTCCTTGAGGCGGCCATATTGTGTTACATGAGAAACATGAATTTGCTTTCATACCATTATGTCTCATGTCGATGTCGTGTTTTGGACTATTGAAAGTATTTTTAATTTTCTATTTAAAAAGTAATACTGAAGTATGCGGGCCTGTGGACCGTGAGCAATGGGTAGCTCAGCGTCCGTCCGTCTATTGACACAAGGCCGTGTCGACGGCGCGTTAGTGTTCCACGCGCGCCTCAAACAGATGTCAGCAAAGCAGAGGGGCCTGCCAGGGCCTCCGCCTGCCGGGGTTGCGGGTTGTTCGAAAGAGATACCGCAGCCCCTTAACCTACCGATAGAAGGAACGTGGGTGGGTTTTAGTCAGTACAAGTCTGACACTCCCTCACGCTCCGCCCAGGGCGGGGGAAGTTATTTGATGATTTCCCACCAGAAAAAAAGTAATCCTGAAGTGTTTGTCTTTCAAGACCCTTTATGTCGAAAACGCGTAGCCGTATCGATGAAATTAAAACGATATACTCACGTCTGTCGTCCCTTGGAGCTGCGAAAAAATCAAACCTCTAAGTCTACGCAGTCCACATGGTGATATGGCCGTTTATGTGGCAAGTTGGTACGGAACCCTCGGCGCGCAAGTCCGACTCGCACTTGTCCAGTTCTTTATGAATACACATGATATAGGTAGGTATTAAATGTAAGGGTTTGTTGAGGAGAATACGAAGAGTAAAGGACATGGCTCTGCGATCATATATGGTCGGCCCTGAAGCCAAGAGCATCGAAAAATGATGTATTGTATTCTCTATCATTAGTAAACTCCTTTATGATCCTATTTTTATAGCAGACTAGCTGCTGAATAAATATATATTTATATTTGTCCGCTATTTTAAAAATAATATACTAGATTTTGAGGTTACAATCGAACCATAGTTCAACTAATATTAGGGATGATTTTTATAGCTCCGAGTGATTTTTAAGAAACTGAAAAATTATAATTATCATAATACATTTAGCTATTTTTAATGGCTCCCTAGGCCATTATTAGGTACCTATGCATTTTGTTTCTAACACGTAAGTGGATGTAAGTGCAACATTAAATTGCATAGTGACTATTCATATCCTTACTACTTAATATTATAAAAGCGAAAGTGAATTTGTTTGTTTGTTATGTCTTCGCGCCTAAATGGCCAAACCGATTTTGATGAATTTTGGTACAGAGATAGTTGGGACCCTGGAGACGGACGTTGGCTGTTTGCTGTTGGAAAAAAAAGTGAAAAAAGGGGGAGAAAGAGGGAAGAAAAGGGGAGTGAAATATATTTTTTTTCGATAAGTTAGCGTTATGCCACGCGGACGAAGTCGCTGTCGGAAGCTAGTATTAGCTATAATTTTTCATAGCTCCGAGCGATTTTTAAGAATAATATCATAATTCGTATTTTTTTCTAACACTTAAGTGGAAGTAAATGCAACATTAAAATGCATAGTAACTATTCATAACATAGGTTTGTCTGTTTTCTTAACATTAAGTGTTAATGGCGGCTAGCGGCTGCGCGATAATTACTATAAAATGTAAATTTTGAGATACGGCTAGTCTGTGTTAGAGTAGTATTTATAACTTACCTACATAATAAAAAAGACAATTAATTATCGTGTATTCCGATTTCCGATACTCTTTATTGCACAGGACTATTTTGGACATTGTCTTTTACCGTAGATACTCTACTTTGCACCTAAACAAGGCTGTTCAAACGTCATGTGTTGGCGGTCTGTTTCCTTATTCGTCTACATTCACGTCGTTATGTCTGTTCTCCATTGGTCTGCAAACCATAAAAGAGGTTTGTGTCCACTAATACCCACATTTGATGCCCCGGCCGGGCAGCGCGGTGTAATTCTGTAGTCTGTTTATTGTCCCAGTTACAGCGGGCAGTGAGTTTAACGAATTTGGGAGAAAATTGGGTACTTACGGTTTATTTATATGGTCTGAGCGAACGAGAAAGTTAATTGGCAGTTGAGGAAAATATGGAACCAAAGAAAGTGTATTCACAAGGACTCTTATTGAGTTTGAAATCGAATGTGCTGTTTATTTTTTGCAATATAAATTGAATGGGCTTTTTTTCGCATGGGAAATCATCAAATAACTTCCCCCGCTCTGGGCGGAGCGGGGGCGAGTGTCAGGATTTTACTGACTAATACTTATTTATGTTCCTTTTTTTGCCCTTTCTGTTCCGGGGCCGCGGTATTTACTTCAAGCACCCTGTATCGCCTGCAGGCAGTGGTCCTGGCAGGCCCCTCTGCGTTGTAAACATCTGTTTGAAGTGTGCGTGAATAACGGACGCGCCGTCGACGCATCTACGGGACGGTGAACTACACATTGCTCACCGTCCACATACCTGCGTCTACGGTGGCCGGGAGTCGTCTGGCGCCCAACGCCCGGAGTGTTTCCCGCAGCGGCAGGATTGGTTTGAGATTCAAATTGAGTGGGCTTAGACTACCACGTTGGTGTAGTCGTTGAAAGTGTGACAGCTGACTGTGAGGTCCTGTTATCGGGTCCCAGGTCGGACAAGTTTCTCAGTAGTAGTATACCGTAGTATAGCCATGGCGATTGCATATGTGCCTGGTTAATGGCATTAGGCTTGGCCCCCTAAAACATAGCACTTAAACAAAACTGGCAAATGTTGGTGTACTGTTAAGTACATCTCTGTCTAATTCTACCGGGATTACAAGCGTGATATTATGTTTTTATTATTAAATAATAGGATAATAATAATTTTATCCTATCCTACTTAATATTATAAATGCGAATGTTTGTGAGGATGGATATATGTGACTTTTTCACGTCAAAACGGCTGAACGGATCTTGATGAAATTTGGCACAGAGGTAGATTATAGTCTGGAATAACACATAGGATACTTGTTTTCGATCGTCACGAGGTCGAAGCCGCGGGCGCCAGCTAGTTGTAAATAAATTATGATATCGTGTTTTCATTTCAATATAAGTATAAATTTACTTATTAATAAACATAATATTAAACAAACCATCCTTTCAATCTCGATAAAAACAAAGTACATAAAAGAACGAACCAGAAAATTCTGAATTCAATCTCAACCCCGTCACGTTTCGAGTCCCCACAACTTCATTACAATAGGCTGTAAGTAAGGCTGTCTGTGGGTATCGACCAGTGTTACAAATAGACGACACACGGCTTTGGGGCCTTGCACGAACTGTGCTGTTTTGTGTTCGGAATTCTTTTCTTTTTTCTTAAAAAAACGTTGCCCCACACTAGGGTTTTCTCTTGTATAGTGGGCGCGTTTACTAACATTTAAACTCACATACACAAACAGCCAGACACGGTACAACTATTAGTAGGCCATACAATTATTTGTTCCGTGCGGGGATCGAACCCGCAACATGCAGCGCAGCATTCAATCGCTCAGCCACTGCGCTAACCGTGTCGTCATAATTAAATTATATAATTGTTCAATTCTTATGTTTCTTTTCTTTAATTCTTACGAACAATTCTGTAAGCTGAAAGGGGGCAGTGCAAACTAGGTAGTGGGGATTCAAATATACAGTTACTGCACGTAAAAAATTGAATGCAAACTTTTGTTTCTTTTTTCAAACTTCATCATCAAATTACTTCTTCCGCTCTGGACGGAGTGGAATGTCTTACTTTTATTAACTACTAGCTTTTGCCCGCGGCTTTGCTTGCGTTAAATTTGGGGTAACACAGTTCCCCTTTCCTGATTTGCAGGTACCTGCTACCTGCAGTTTTAGCCCTTGCGCCTTATTGATTTGTAATAGCAATGATAAGTTTTTCCTTTTCTTCCCTCTTTCTCCATCATATCCCACTTTTTTTAAACAAAAAATAGCCTTTGTCCGTCTACTGGGTCCCAACTATCTCTGTACCAAAATTCATCAAAATCGGTTAAGCTATTTAGGCGTGAAGACGTAACAAACAAATAAACAAACTCACTTTCGTTTTTATAATATTAGTAAGGAAAGGATAAGCCGTTCATGTTTCTTCTTTTGCCCTTTATGTTCCGGGGCCGCGGTATCTCTTTCGAACAACCCGCAACCCCGGCAGGCGGTGGCCCTAGCAGGCCCCTCTGCTTTACTGACATCTCTTTGAGGCGCGCGTGAAACACGAACGCGCCGTCGACAAGGTCTGTCGTCAATAGACTGATGGACGGTGAGCTATCCTTTGCTCACCGTCAAAAACAAATAAACTCAAACTTTATGGCTTCTCGTAACATCTAAGGTAACGCTACGCAGAACAATTTTTTTTAAGTATCCCTGGTGTGCATTGAACCCATTTATTTTATCTGTATAATGCGCTGACCGCGCAAGCTAACTTCTGAGCCACCACAAAGTTTGCGTGTTCTAAATGTGGTAAAGAGTCTCAATTGTATTATTCTTGTGTTTCTCATTTCATATACAATAGGATTTCCAAAAGATTTAGCTTGTCCGTGTTTCCGTATTTATCTTTCCTATTCAGGCCTCATTTTACCAACGTCCGATATATTTTATACAGGAAAATTTTGGACAGTTTTTCCAAAAATGCTGACGGAGGTAAAGAAAGGCAGGCTACATTTCTCGGATAAACGTTACAAAAATCAACCCTTATTGTTGTCTCATTCATGGAGGCTTTCTCCATGAATAATAAACTAACAAGAGATTGCTCCCTTAAATAAGTATACAGCCTTAACAGGTCACCCAAATCGTATTTTCCTCAACGTCTGTGCTCCGTCATTTCACTGATTCAATATAATCAGCTTAATACATTCTCACCCAAATGTTCTTCTCACACGTATTATTAAAATTAGATCACCGACTCACCAATGTTTGATCAAACGTTCGTGGGGTGTCACCAAGGTTGTCGGTGTTTATTATTATTTCCTAAAAATGATTTTTGTGATTGGTTTAGTGTGACAGTAGGGCTACTAAGTTATACGTCTCGCCTTTGAAACTTAGACACACAACTCTGATTATCAGAATCATGGGCATATTGTAAAATTGTCAAAGGGGCCTGCCAGGGCCACCGCCTGTCCGGAGTTGTTCGAAAGTGAAACCGTGGCACCAAAAATAAAGGGCAAAAGAAGGAACATAGGTGGGTTTTAGCCAGTACAAGTCTGAAACTCACCCCCGCTCCGCTCAGAGCGGGGGAAGTTAATTGATGACTTCCCGTCCGTAAAAAAAAACATAATATGTTAAATTATCGAGCGAGTTACTTCAGTCGAGAATTACCACAGACTGATCGACTTACAGACGTGTGGTAGCCTCGTAGTTATCAATCTGCTAGATGTATCTGTCGACGGCCGCGAATACGTCTGTCGAAGTGTAGAGCCGGCTTAAGAGATAATTTTTATGGTATTTAATTAAAATCAAATCAGAGGCCCATTGGCGGCAAAACTCTGGCACTAGGTTCGCCACTAACCACACTAAAAAGAATATTAACATACTCTGATAAAGTTTTTTTTTTATTGATTTTTTGGTAACAGGTCAGGTAGGTCACAAGACCAATGAATGAATTTTAGTGTAAGTCGAATCGCACTAGACCAGGATTTTCATAAACTATTTATGGAGTTTCTTGCCCATTCTTTTCCATAGAGATCTACGTTTTAGAACTTGCCTTGTGACTGGGACTGTAGCTAAATTTTTATTGTTATCATTGTATCGACAGTTCAAAAGTGCCTATAGCTGGCCTACTTGAAATAAATGCTTTCAATTTTATTTGACTATAACCGCTAATTTAAGTAGTACAAAGGTTCAGCGAAATCCGTTGTGTAATTTTTGCGTAATTCATTAAAAAGATCCATCCATCCTCAGAATCTTTTATAATGAGTAAAAATATAAATCAAAAAGATAATATTTAAGTTGCCTAGAAAAAGAAATTTGTATTTTAATTAAAACATAACATGTGTTTTGCCCAGCCCTAGTAGCCGAGCACTCATGCAGACCAATTAGGGGTCGAAGCGAATCACTTAGCCCTTGAGTCGATAAACTGTTTATTTAGCAACCGATTACTTTGCTTAGGTAGCGTGGGTAAACAGGTACAACCCAAGAGCTGACGTCTTAATTATAATTTCATAAGGTTTTTAATATAAATTCCAAATTATTGTTTGTATTTTATCTATGGACCTCCGCTGCCTGATAACGAAATGATTATTTATTTTCTTGATATTTTTTTTATGTATTTTATTATAATTATTTTAATTTGTGTTTTTGTATTGGGTTTGATGCTTTTAAAAAAAATATTTTATAAAAAAAAATATTCATCATCATTTTTTTTGCCCTTATCCCATTCTATTTGTTGTCGGCGGAACACGTTTTCTTATATCATTCTCCCCTGTCAGAAGTGACGGCAGCAGTTACTCCATTCTCCTCCATATCATTATTATCTTTAATTTCTTTGGCCTTCCTCTCCATTCATGAACATTAATATCTATCACTCTTTTAGTCACATACGTTTCGTCTCTCCTCATTACATGTCTTTCATGTCATTACCAAGGCAAATGATTCCTTTTGCCTAAGTATTATAGGATATCCCTTTCAATATTTCTTTCAAACTTCCTCTAATATAGTCACTCCTTACTTTATCCATTCATGACACTCCACAAGTCCATCTCAACTTGTCAATCCGTTACAAATAATCTTTTTTTTTTAAATTATAGTGAAAAAAGCACAACTTAAAAAAACATAAGATTTATATCGTAACCAGCGTTTTCCTACGGAAAACCAATTACTGTAATAAAAACTATTGTATATATCGTAACACAGGTCTGGGTACCTCACATATGATCCAAAGTCGGAACAATCAAATCAATAAATACATACACTCTCTTCCAAATATTTGTAAGTTAAATTACGATTTAAGTATGTTGCAACTAGCCGTTGCTTGCGACATTGTTCGCGTAGAAAAAATTATGTGTATGTGTGAGAAAACATAAACTAAACACTGCCACGCCTGTTATAAAGGCGAACGTGGAAGGTGTATTTTTTTAAGGGGCAAACCCATTTTATAAGGGGCCAGCAAATTGCTGATAAATTCCTGATCGATTAAACGCGCAGATAAAACCAATCATCAGCAATTGAGAGCGCCAAATTAATAGCCAAACGGCTGGTTCTGCTTAGATATCATTGACACGTTAATAAAAATATCATGAACTAACTGTGCCCAGCGGTTCCACCCGCTGTTCAGCTTCTTAAAGTCGTAGTGTAATGTTCTACAGTCTACTAATTTTGTGAAATACGCCTATGCAAAATTTGAAGTCAATCCGGCCAAGAAATCGCGTCCTCCCATACAAACGTTGCCACCCTGTTTTCAATTTTGTCTCTCTCGTCTCAGTGAGCATCTACGTCTTAACCGGTTTCCCTTTTAGTTTCTGAGATTTCGTGATGAGTAAGTCAGTGATTTCCTCTTTTATTTATGTAGACTAGCTGTGCGCAGCGGTTTCACCTTGCCTACCCGATATGCACTGAAAATTTCATACAAATTGGTCCAGCCGTTTCGGAGTAGTTTGAAAACAAACACTGCGACACGAGATTTTTATATTTAGATTGATTA
Source organism: Ochropleura plecta (assembly GCA_905475445.1). Lineage (NCBI taxonomy): Eukaryota > Metazoa > Arthropoda > Insecta > Lepidoptera > Noctuidae > Ochropleura > Ochropleura plecta. Next base: position 3,097,818 of record FR997744.1, on the reverse strand, counting down.
TATTCAGGTACAGCACTTGTCTTTTAACTCATGATGAAAATAATGGCGTTGATGAAAACTTTATCACACACACGATTCTTAAAATTGAGTTCTTTTACTACAAAATCAAAGTTTGTGTGCTCACTAAATGCACTGATTTATTGGTACGACTAACTCGGCTCCCTGCTAACTCAACTGGATAAAATTCAATTGGCGTCGGTTCACGCGTCTTGTAGTACCGATATTTCAACATCGAGGGCGTTACTATGCAGTAGATGTACAGAAGGTTGACTCGAAATAATGAGTTTTATTAAAGTTACTGAACCTCGATAAAAAGGCATGGACTTCTGACTGCAAGTGTTGTGACTGGAGATCCTGTCTTTCTGTGATGTATTTTATTTAACCTCGCGGATACAGGACAGCGTTTTATTATTCAAACACAATGCCCATAGCCAACATTTGACCAGTGACCACACTTTTACGTATAGCACACACCATGGACACGCTTCACGTATAGCGAGTTCAGGTGCACTTGCGACGATCATTTATGGGTTTCGACACACACAGACATGCTTTACGAACAGTGAGTGCAAGTGCACTTCGGAATGTCATTTGTTTCAGATTTCCAAGTACATAAAGTACCCGTCACGAGAAGCTATAAATTTTGTAAACACGTGTTCAGGAGTTCACAACATTTGGACCAACAAAAAAAATGAATTTGTTTAAGATTTAATAAATTATTAAGTAACAAATATTAATTAATATACATTATTTAAGAATAATTATTCGTCAGATTCAGATGTTTCCATTTCTGTGTCAGAATCAGTGACATGTATCAAGAAGCTGTCTACAGTTTTATCAATCATCTCATCGATTTTGGAATAAAAATTATCTTCTTCCTTGATAACATGCTCCACACAACGCTTCCAATTTTCCGAAGTAATCTGCTGCAGTCCCTCTTGTAATAATTGTTTTACCTCGTCAAATTTAAAATTTGTATTTTTGCGAGCAACATTTATCCTTTTACGTTGGCCCAAATTAGCTCAATTGGATTAAGCTCACAATGATATGGCGGGAGTCTCAATACTTCCAATATTTTTTGCGAGCTCGTCCACTACATTAGTTTTAAAATTGTCTTTAACATTTTTTACTAGATAAATTGCATTACGCACCTTTTGACGTTTTTATCGTGGCGAATTTATTTCCTTAGATGTACTGGCTACTGGCTCCATTATACGTAATAACAAATAAAATTAACGCAACAATTAAAGTAACAACAATAAAAAAGTGATAACGAAACAATAACAAAATTAACAATAACAACCAGATCCGCGATAAATGCAAAGCAATGAAACAAACTCGTACGCATTCGAAACTCGAATGACGCGTTTATTTCAAAATAGCGTCCCGATAGTTTACAATCCCTGCGACCGGTACCAAGAAACACAAAAGATAGCGCTTTGCGTCGTTAAAATATGATCCGACTAATTAAATAGGTCGTTACTTTCATATAACCCGTCTATATTTCATGTCGATTGAATATGGTCAGTTTATAGTATAAAATGTTTACTTAGTAAAAGGTGTTTGTTTACATAATTTATAGCTTCTCGTGACGGGTACTTATAGACATTCTTCAGGTACAGTAAGTGCAACCGCACTTGCGGCCATCATTTGTTTGTGATCGTCAAATTCACTGTTAATGTTTCGCTTGTTGTATAGATCTTCTGTAGCAATGATTCTCATGCTTCCCCGGCTTTACTTGCTCTTGTAAATCACTTGAGATGTTTGGTTAAATGTCAAACGATTTCACGATATATTGGAATTGGATCAATCCCTGGGGATATGTAAATCACCCGTTTTATGTAGGTTGCGAACCTACTTTATTTGTTATTGATGTTATTCACTTTTATTCGATCTCTCCAGCCATTGAAGAAATAAGCTTCAAAGTAATTTGACGGGCCTGTTGGTCTAGTGGTTAGTGGCCCTGACTGCTGAGCCGGAGGTCGTGGGTTCGATTCCCACCCAGGACAAACTTTGTGTGATGAGCATGATTGTTTGTTCTGTGTCTGGGTGTGATTTATCTATAATATGTATGTATTTATAAATTATATAAGTACGTATATCAGTTGTCTGGTTACCATAACACAAGCTCTGCTTAGCTTGGGATCAGATAGCCGTGTGTGAGTTGTCCCAAGATATTTATTTATTTATTTAATTCAGTTACCGTATATTTTAGTGGAGACTTCATTCTCACTTCAAGTTTTCATTTTAAACTTTCTGTCTCATCATCTTCCTGCCCTTGTTCGACGTTACTTATTATCTACTAGCTGAACCCCGCGACTTCACCCGCGTAAACCGTGGTAAAAAGCCTCCGCGTTAATCCACGGTATAAGCTAGCTACATACCAAATTTGAAGAGCATGAATTTTTTGTTGCCTTTTTAAGGTACCACTTGGTAAGGTAGGTATTTGAAAAACGTATATCACGTTCCTATTAACCCCGCATTTTTCCTAATAATTTATCTACTTCTCCATCCATTATAGTTCTGTATATGGAACTTATATTGCAGCAGATATTTTCTCCAGAAAACACACATTCGTATCTTTTAATCTTATTTGTGACTTCACAAGCCCAATCTATTTTTTTACAGGATATGAAACCGGATAGTATGTCGGCCGGTGTGTAGCCGACGCCTGCGCATGGGCAGCCTACCGGACCTGACGGAGCGGTCGCGTCCGGCGCCCGTCCGCGCCGCTGTGCGGACCGTGTCCGACCCGCACCGGCACCGTACTATTCTCACACCGGTATATTGCACTACCATATTTCACCAGTAAATCTGAACTCGATCATGAAAACTTATTTCTTATTTTTTAAATTTACCCTTGATAGCTTTCTACATTTACTTAGATACTTCTGAAATTATCTGATAAAAGTTTAAACAAATGGATCAGAAAACGAAATCGTAACTAAACATCATCATTTGCCTAGCCTTTCCCCAACTATGTTGGGGTCGGCTTCCAGTCTAACCGGATGCAGCTGAATATCAGTATTTTACATGGAGCGACTGCCTATCTGACCTCCACAACCCAGTTAATACTGGGTAATACGATACCCCTTGGTAAGACTGGTTGTGAGACTTTCGGAACACTGACTACCTGTAACGACTGTCAAAGATCTACAAATGACAGCCGGGACCAACGGCTTAACGTGCTTTCCGAGGCACGGAGGAAACTCGGTATGTAACCGGTGGTCACCCATCCACAGACCAACCTAGGCAAGCGCGGCTTAACCTAAAGATCGACCCGAGCGGCTACTATTTATTTAGCCACGAGCTAAAGGTAACTAAAACGTAACTAAACGTTTTAACTTAAATGTTATACCGAAAATCTGATTTTGAATACCTAAAGTATGCAGTAAGTATTTAACCTGAACAAGGTTTGTTTATACATCATTTTACTTTGAACTACTATATCTACTTTCATACTCAGACTATTCGTTTCCTCGGATTGTAAACTAAATAAAATGTTTTCACAGATCCCAGTGAGCACAATTTATAAGAAAGAATGGCCTTGGAAGAAGCAGAAAACTCCAATCCGGATCGCAGGGTCTTGCATCGGACCTCGCCGAAGGGACTCGGCCACATCATCCGTCGGAGCGGCATCAGTTCGAAGACTGCTGGCAAGGCAGCCGCCAAAGCTGCCCAAACCGCTGGTCAACCGGTTCACTCTACTATGTATATCCAGCGGGCTATGTGCGACTGCCTTGCTGCCTTTCACAGCGTTTGCTGGTGCAGAAGCTGGAGCAATGCCGTTGTCAATCATGCATATGGCAGCAGCAGTTGTCGCTCCATTTTCACCTTTAATACTCCAAAAGACTGGCACAAGATTAGTGATTGCGATCGCACACACTTTAGTCTGTGTGCTGCTTAGTGCTCACACCGTGGAGACTCCTCTCCCTGTTCTTCTAGCATTATACGGAATCTGTGGTGTAACGTTGTCCCCGATGTCTCTGGCCATGTCTGCTTCAGCAACTTCTTTAGCTCAAGCAGCTGGTGATGAGGCCAGACGAAAAGTTGCCCTCAGAAGAGCATTAAGAGCTTTAAGGGCTGCTCAAGACTTGGGTTTGGTGTGTGGGTCCTTACTCCTGGGTTTTGCCCTGTTAATATGGTCTGAGGAGGTGTCAAAGCCTATAACTGCGGCACCGACCAATGTATCTGTGCCAAGATGGCCGCCGCCTGAAGAATACTTTTTGGAAGATGATTATGAGGTGAGTATGTAATGATAAAAATAATAATTATTTAATTGTAGCTTATTGAACTTTACTTTTCATCAACTGCTTCAGTTCGAGACCAAATGCATGCAGTTATTAGATTTTGAATTGAATACTAGTTTTTTACATGAAGCAACTTCTTGTCTGGTCTCTTTAACCCTGTAACTGCCTAACATACCATTATACTCGATTCCCTTTGGAAAGACTGCTTAAAAATCACTAGTTTGTCTACATTTTTCAGGAGCGAACTTGCGGGGCGGCCGGCTGTCCAGACATGCAGACCTTATCAGGCACAGTACTAGACGCCGACGGCAGGATGCTATTGGTTGCTATGTGGGCATTCTTAGCTCTGCTGTCAGTAGGCATAGGCGTGTATGGCGCGCCAACAGCACCCGCGCCGCCGCCCGACGCGCGCTCCGTCTTCGGGGATCCTCGGGCCGTACTCGGGATGCCCATGGGCCTGTTTATAGGACTTCAACAGGGATTTATTTATACGTCATATATTAAGGTACAGCTATGACGACAACTATTCAAAATGCTTCCTATTGGAATTTTAAATAATTATTTTAAAACTTGTCAGAGTGCTATCTGACTAAGGATGACCAAATATTTAGGCACCGTTTCCACTGAAGCGATGCTATAAGGGGTATTCAAATCACATTGGTTGTAATAAACATCGTACCTCTTGTCCCTCCCGTGATTGGTCGAATCTTACACGGGTCCGCACCGCACCACTCTGCTCTTCTCGGAGTTTACTGAAAACCGGGCCTTCATATTCTTACTATTTTCTCAACTTGAAAAGCTGAATAAATCATTGTGACACAAAGACAATCCATTAATTTCAGTGGTACGGAGTATGCGTAGACGGGTGGTGGTGTGCCTGGCGGTCCTTATGTGGGACTGGAGTCTTGCAAGCCCTAGCTGCAGGCACCCTCTCCATGGCAGCAGCTCGCGGCAGGCGCGGTGCCCTCGCGGCGGGCGGAGGAGCAGCGCACGCGTCTCTTGTGCTCGCTTTACTGCGTTGGAGAGCCGCTAAGACGGATTTAGCACTGCCAGCGCTTGCAGCCGCTGCGTGGGGTGCTTGTGCTGCGCTTTGGGATGTACTGCAGGTATCATCATTCATTATAGATCATTGATTATAGATTTATACTGCTTCTCTTTGACTAATAAAATCAACATCACCAAACCTGAATTTTTAATTGTGTAAAAAAAAATTGTTGGAACTAAATTAGATAAAGATGGCCAATCATATGTGAAAGACCTTAAGGCTTAGAAGAGAATGAAAATTAGTGGGTCTTCATTTTCGTACAGCTGGCACAAAAATGTTTCAAATACTAGGTCTAAAACTAGTTGCTATGGGGGTGCTGTGCCAACTCCAATGTGACAAAGAAGTGACACACTGTAATCTTGCTATGACAATACCAATTCAGATTGCACCATTGGACATCCTGATAATAACGTCCTCCATTCCTTCCCCCAGTCTGGCATCTGTATAGGAGGCCCCGGCTGGCGGGGCGCGTGGTCAATGATCCTAGCGGCACGTCACTCCGGGTTGGCGCTGGCGTGCCTGGCACGGCAGCTGCTCTGCGTGCGCACCCAACTTGCAGGCTTGGCTGCAGCTCTAGTCACTGCTCTAGTGACACACACTATGCTTGAGCTCCGGTTGCGCAGAGGTGAGAGTTAACCGCTTGGCAGTTGATGTATGCGAACACAACTGGCAGGCTTGACCATTTTTATCTGCTGAATATTTTTAGTTTGTCGAGTGACATGGCAAGAATTCCCTCGGCTCAAAGATTTCCACATTAACAAATGCAGACAACTTACGACTAACTAGTATTATGCCAGATACTAAAGAAACTCGCCTACAACAAATCAACTCAATGGAATGTTTCCTGTTTTACAGGGGAAGCGAACCGTCCAAGATCCTAGCGAAGACCAACAGCGACGCAACTGGCGGCACTGGCACCGACGACGTCAGACGACATCGACGAGCCTGACGTCCCCGACGTCGCGTGCCACGTCATCAGTTAACGTCGCTGGCGACTGAGCGACGTTCGTAATTTCGTAATAAACGTTGCGACGTGTGATCGACGTTTTAATGAAACGTTGCATTGCGTATTATATTTTATCGACGTGTTGTGACACTGGACAATGCAGTTTATTGACATTACGAGATTATACTGTTAAAAGACTATTTGTCTACTATTCTGAAGCACTAACTGTTCTATAAACGAGTGAGATCTATTTACCTTTCTACGTCTTGATAAATATTTTGTGAATAATCTTGTGGCGTAATATAAATTTGTGCAATGAGTTCCTATCATCCGAAATTTATTTTTGAGGTTTTCCGGTTATGTGGGGTTCACGGCTGCTTAGCATGATACGCGGGTCGGGCAAATAGTTATTGGGTTTTGCAATCAGGAATTTCTCAAAAGGATGGATGGATTGTGTTAGGAATGATATGAAGGAGAAAGGAGTAGATGATGTAGTACCGTTTGACAAGAGAGCATGTAAGAAGGAAATGTGTTGCGCCGACCCCAAATAGAATGTGCTAAGGGCAGGAAAATGATGATGAGCACAGTCTGGATTTTTGCTCAGTTGATAGCCCATATTTCATGGAACTTAAACATAACTGATGAAATGTGGGCGTACACAATGTTATGTTATCAGTGGTTTTCATTTTTTTACAATAAATAATATAGAAGGGAATAATCACTTTTGTAAGTTATGTATTCGGTGACTTTTATATTCATGCATACGTTTTTAACGTCATACTAAAAAAAGAACAATGCATATTATCTTACGCCACAAGTTTTCCGTGACTTTTGGAAGTGAGGATACAAGTTGTCGATATAGGAAGAGTCAAATAGTTTAAAGTTTTCTGTAGGGCCATTCTCTAAGAATAAAGCGTCGAGCTTAGCGCTGCCGCAGCGTCAAGTTTCATAGAGTCGTCTGGGGTCGACGCTGCGCTCGACGCTGTACCCTCTCGAACCGGTTCGTCTTAGCTGCTCCTACTCTTAGCACCAATTTCTTCCTAGCCTTGCTTCCAAAGTCACAGCCATACAAATCTCAGTATAAATTTATAACTTAAGGACCTAACCTAATCTATTCTGTTTTATAAAAAAAATATATTTTATTTTAATACCTACCTATTAAATCCTTGACTGACTGTTCACTAATCTAAAGTCAATGTTTTATAAATGTTTAGGATAAAGTCGTTAAAATGTTTTTAGACTGATAGGGATTGAACGTTGGTCTTTGGGCTGCGTTTATGTGACAAGGTTTAACGACTTACGGCGCGCAGAAAGCTGTTTTTAAGATATCAATGACAACTTGACTAGGTATTGAAATTACTTCCACTTAACTAAAATTACATTTTTAAGTTTCTGTACCTCAAAAAGTAAACACAAAACCCTTATAGAATCACTTTGTTGTCCGTATGTGTATGTCTGTCTGTCCCTTTATGACGACAACGCCTCGAGGTAACAAATTAAAACCATACTTACGTAAGTTTTTGGCAACGTTTTTTTAAGTAAATTTAAAAGAAATGCAGCCGTGAAACCGATGTCTTAGAGTTGGCCAAGTAAGACAGATTATGTGATTTGTCTTTTAATGCCGCTTTCATCAACTTGTAACTGTAACTGTGTAACGACGTCTCAAATGTTAAATTTGACCCACTTCCCCATCTTTGATTGAGATATTATTTTGCAGTCATGCTTAATTTGAATCACAATGATAATCGATGTTATTTTAAATTAAATATGACGGACTCATAAAAATGACCGACTAGTATCTAATTTTAATGCGTTTCCATGATACGGGTATAAAATGTCGAAAATGATGAAGAAAATGACGGCACGGTTGGCGCAGTGGCTGAGGGATCGACTGCTGCCCTGCGTGTCGCGGGTTCGATTCCCTCACGGAACAAATATTTGTATGACCTGCAGATAGTTGTTTCGGGTCTGGCTGTTTGTGTATGTGAGTTTATATGTTTGTAAACGCACCCACGATACAGGAGAAATTCCTAGTGTGGGGCCATGTTAAAAAAAAGGGTTTTATTACAATTTCTTTTAATGAACGTCAAGGATATATATGTTTTTGTTTGAGAATACCAAAAGTGACCAAAACCTCTCGTTGATCATGTCGCTGTCGCATAAACAAAGCCTAATAAAAATAAGCACAGATTATAAAAATAAGTAATCATTGTTTTTAAATACTTTATACCTATGTAGGTACCTACTGTTTTGTTACTGTTTGTTTTTTATATGAAAATCCACCATATAAGTACACTACAAGAATCCTATGTAAATTGACGAATCATTTGTTTTCGCGAACGCAGACATATTTACAGATAAAATTATAATTTCCTCAAACAGCCTGTCTAAAGTAGACAACAAGCTTGTCGTGAAGTAATTAATTTACACGAAATAATCAATTTGACCAATTTAAAGTTATTTACAAAATTTCCTACAAATTTTATTACTTTGTAAACTAAGTGACGTCGACGTTGACGTCAATTTGTCAAATTGAATTTGTGTAAAGTTGATAATTTGGTTTTGAAATGTCATAAAATGATCAGACAATATTATTTGGATACGCGATAAGTAAATAACGATGTTGGATGTGAGTGTTAGGATAAAGCTGTGTTTACGACGAAAATATGAGAATAAATAATTGTTGACTGAATATGACTTTTTATTTGGTCTATTTAATAACAGCTCATCATTTTCCTGCCCTTTTCCTATTTTATTTGGGGTCGGCGCAACACTTTTTCTTCTTCCATTCTCCCCTGTCAGACGTCACGGCATCATTTACTCCTTTCTCCTTCATACCATTCCTTATACATATGTACAATCAATCCATCTTTTCTTTGACCTTCCTCTCCATCCATTAACATTAATTATCACTTTTTTAGTCACATGAGCTTCGTCCCTCCTCATTACAAGTCCATACCAAGACAAACGACACCCTTTCAATTTTTCTGTAACAGGTGCAACTTTTAAACTACCTCTAATATACGTACTCATTCCTTACTTTATCCATTCATGTCACTTCACACATCCACTACATGCAATCGTTTTCCATCCGTCATTTTTATAGTCACTTATTTAATAACAGCTGGTGGCTAAATAATAACAGCCACTCGTGTCGATGTTTAAGTTAACCGGCGCTTGCCTGGGTGGATTTGTGGTTGGGTGACCACTCGTTCCACACCGAGTTTCCTCCGTGCCTTGGAAAACACGTTAAGCTGTTGATCCCGGCTGTCATTTGTAGATTTGACAGTCGTCAGTGTTTCGATAACCAGTCTTATTAAGGGGTATCGTATTACCCAGTACAAACTGGTTCGTGGAGTATGGTAGTCCCTCCCTGTAAAATACTGGTATTCGGTTGCATCAAGTTGAACTGGAAACCGACCCAAACATAGTTGGAAAAAACATAACACTTCTTTTTTGGGGCAGTCGTGTAAAAAGACTAAGATGCTAAAATTAAGGCTATGATTTGTTTTATTTGGCTAACTAGTATCTATCTATCAACAGAAAATAACAAATAAACACGAACATTTATAAAATAATTTGCCTAAAACAAAAAAAAAATTGATTCCGAAATAAAAAAAATTAAGATAAGGCTGATAAGCGATGTCATGCCTTTGTTTCTCCTTCAATATGAAAAGACAAAGCGGGGAGAAACATCAAATTAAATGATAGTTTCATTTTGATTAATGACAAAAGTACTATTTTTCTGTTATTTAATCTCTGAAGTGTATTGAAAAACGTGAGAATTTGTTACTGCAGTTCTTAACTATACATATAACGCTCTCGCCTGGTGGCTCGTGCGTTAAATCCGCTTTGGCTGCAATGACAAAGTTTCTTACTTTAATCAAAATGTAAGTACTTAGTACTTTTGGTCTGAACCAAATCTGAGAAGCTTCTAGTTACGGAGATATTGCTTGGCTTCGTGCGAAGGGACCGTTTACACCTTGTATAATCAAAAAGGTACACACGACGGCACATCAACCTATACAAAACCATTTTAACCTGATCTCTGTACTACGGTGTGGGATCCCTGGTAGAGGGATCAGGTTATAATAGTTTAGAATAGGGTGACGTGCCGTCGTGTGTAGTTTGAACTGCTTAAGTACCTTGACTTAATTGAAGTTTGAGTAATATACCAAAGGCTTCGTTTCGTTAAAAAAACACACACACACTTCGAAATAAAATAAACACACACATCATCAACATTAACACTTTATTTTTCCAATGTTATCTAAAACTAGGAACCCCGTTGCATCGTCGTCATTTCATACCTCCCACAGTTTTTACTTGCGTAAAAATCTGTCAGAAAAGTAAGTTAAAACAAGCGTTCTGCTACAAAGATATAAAATAGCCTAAGCTATTGATCATAATTATATACAACGTGTAACGGAAAGGGTATATACATATCAAGAGCAAGGCTTATCAAACGATATCGCAAGGGTTTCAGCTAAATATAAAAAAAAAAAAAAAAAAAAAAAAAAAAAAAAAAAGAAAGAAAGAAAAGAAAGAAAGAAAAAAAAAAAAGAAGCCTCGCTATTGGTATGTATATACCCTTTCCGTTACATCCTGTATATAGATATAGATGAAGTTGTAGAATTTGATACTAACACTCCATTTCCAATGTAACATCGAGTTAGGTTATAGCGTTTCTACAGATTGACGTAAACTACTGTACTTTAGTTATAAAAAAGGTCTAAAAAGGACGATTAAGCAGAATCATACATTGAACAGTATTTAGAAACAAATCTCACTTCTTAAAAACCCGGTCGTGAGACCGCATTTGAGATATTGATATAATTAATAAACACATATTAAAACCCGGTTTACGCGGATGTGCTAGAAAAACAGTAATCTCTATTTTCCTAACAGTAAAGATATTTTTGGATTGCTGCTTTCAGAGATAATTAACTGTGAAAGGACTCTAAGAAGAACCTCATTGTTAATGTTAACGCTTTGCTCTATTTTGACGACTACGAAACAGGGTACATTACATGTTACAATATGATAATAAGTACATAGCACTAGCGGCAGGAATCATTTCTACAATCAAGTATTTGAATTGTTTTTATTTCGTGATCCTAGTAATACTATGAAGCAGTAATTCTAGGTGTGAGAGCTGCATTTGCTAAGTGTTACGTTATTAAATATTTCTTCACCTGCAGCATAAGTACCTAGTGTATCAAGCTTGCTCTTCCATTACCTGCAGGTAGAGATGAAAAACACCAATTGAAATTGTTAACAGTCAATGATTTTGTACCTTATAGTTGATTGCAGAAACCATGTTTGCCTTGTCATTAATCATACGTTAGGGATAAAAGTACTAATAACACATGTAATTTCATATCATACTACTTATTATTGTCTGCAATAATCGATTTATTTCTAGATGACAAAAACGTACAAAAAAAAATTCGATACAGCATATTGTTCACCATTTTCCTGCTTTACTCTTGTCATATTGTTAATTTTGTCGATTTTTAAATTTCATATTGTAAAGATAAGTTTTAAACATCAAAAAAATTCTTCAGTCTAACATCAGTTTTTATGACATTGCAAGCACTCGTTTGTTTTATTTTTCTAGAAAAACTATTAGTACATGAAAAAAAACATTTATTTCTAAATACATAATTGACATCTAAACAAGTAATTTCGACGTTAAAAGCTTTTTAATAAGCACCTATTAGAATAGGTCATTATTTTTGGACATTTTAACTACGTTGCGTGCTTTATCAATAGTTTTTTTTACATTCAATCGTCTACTGGTTATCATATTTTTTTAAATTAATTTTATGATTTTCTTCTCACTCACTCTTGTTAGTTTTCAACCACCGAATATTAAAGTAACGGAAAATAGGTAAAAAAGAGGAAAAATAAAATAAAAGAAACGTATCAAAACAAGTTTTGTCTTTATTAAAAGTCTATACGTAAAATAATCTAAAAATAGGATCACAATAATCATTAATTAGCGCACGGGAAAATTATAAACAGTTTACAAACGAATAAATAAAATCATGGACGAAATAAACGTTTACAAAAACAAAACACAATTTCGGGACTAAAATCCACATGCATTCCACTTCTAAAATGAAAACACGTTGATTGAACTAACGCTAATTCAACAAATATTATTGTTTTAATTGCAAAATGTCAGGATTTTGACACTGTACAACGTTTAGTGACACTGCGCAACTAACTTTAGGAGAAAAGACGTCGGCAAATGTTACAAACTTAGGACTTGATTATAAGTACCTAACTTAGTGGTAGGAACTGTGTAGCTACGGTATAACTCACAAAACGAAAACATACAAGAATTCTATAAAATTAAATCGACGTAATTATAAAAAAAAAAAACATTCAAAACTCAGTAATTTTTATCAGTTGTTTTTCAAATAAGTTTAAATACCGCAGCTAAAATACTAAGTTATGAGCGTTATAAACAGGTTAGTCTTACTCAAAGTACATGTTAAAACACATATAATCGTAAGACTCCTGCAGAAACCTGGGTGTCGGACAAAACAGGGGGCTACCTTATATTACACAACTAGCTTCCGCCCGCGACTTCGTCCGCGTGGCATAGTTACTTTGTTTCTGATATTCAATTTCCTGCCTACCCTCTTAGTCTATTGGCGTGATTATTGCAAGTGATGCTGAGTCAAATAAAAAAAGTCCCATTAAAATCGGCCCAGTAGTTTCCGAGATTCAATTTTCTGCCTGCCCCCTTAGTCTATTGGCGTGATTATTTATATCCCAGTTTACTCTCCAGGTGATACTGAGTCAAATAAAAAAAGTCCCGTCAAAATCGGTCCAGTAGATTCTGAGATTAGCCCGGACAAACAGACAGACAGACAGACAGACAGACAAAAATTTTAAAAATGTTTTGGCTTCTATTACGGTAATTAAGACCCCCTGTAACAATTTTTCATAAAAATCATCAATGTACAGAAATCGATCTTTTACAGTCTTATTATATGTATTATTATATGTATAGATAAATAACATAAAACTTGATTATAACTTAAAAAAAGTACGCGTGGACTATGAAAACGCATTAATTTCATCGGCTTAACAAGCGTCAGCTTTTCATAGTAAACTAGTTAAAATGACTAGTTTTCTAAATGTTTTCGGAGTATATTTTTCTATATTTTGGCTGTCATAAATATTGATGCTAGCCAAACGGGCGAAAATTACGGCATTGTTGGCGTTTAATTTATAGGGAAAGAGCCTTTAACTGGCTTTGAATACTCTCCCGTAAAATTACGTAGTTTTCATGTTTCACAAATATTTTATTGAACATTATTCAGTTATCCAATAAATTGTTATTACCTAATCAATGTTTAGTTTTGTAGAACCCTGTCCTATGAACAAAATATTTCATTGCATTCCTAATTTTACCGATCGCAACACATTCGATTTTTTTTGTCGTTTTTTTTTTTAATATTTTAATATCCTACATTTTATAAACAGCGATCTAAGTTCGATTTTTAACACTATAGGTAAATATAAGCGTCGATAAATAATATACATACATTATTAAATAAAAAATACTGTAAGAAGCATACACAATCAATACTGTTCGCCATTTTGATACATTTCATTCGATTTATGAAAATTGTTGTCAGTGTTGCCATAAGTATAATTAATGTCAAAAACATGGACAAGTTTTGTTTTTTATCAGCAATCTTTATTTTGTTTTTGTCGATATAAACGACGGATATAGAGGTATTTACTATAGATAGGTACATAGATTTACACAAGAGCTAGCACCAAACGAAGAACAGTATTGTAAATAGAAAGAGAAGGAAGTTCACATGGCCCTCTTCAACTCAGGCCAGCTTGGTTGCTAGTGGGCCATTGTGTAAACGTTTCTTTCTGGTCACAACTATTCATTGGTTTAACTCTCTGTACATTATCATATAGGTACAAGCAACGCTGACAGTTATTTTTATGAACATTATTACAAATATTTACAACTCCTGTCCTGTTTAATATTATGAATAAATACAAGATATAGTAAGTACATTGTGTGGTTATTCATAAGTATATAAATGGATTCGCAAACATTTTTTAAATTGAAATAAGTGTTCCCACTTATTTCAGTTAGTCGTTTTTCAGATCCTTTTTTACGAATGTAGCATTCCAGACGCTACACATTGACACATGTACATGTGTTGTAATTTTTCATAATCTTGTATTACTTTGAATTTTTATTTGTTACGCCACAATTATTTTTTGTTTTCACTTTACCGCCATAGTCTGGCAACCATCTTCTTTCCAACGATTGATAAAACCTTTTTCAAATGATTATTTCTAAGCTTAACAATTTGGTATTCAAAGAGCCTGATAAATAAACCTATATAATGATAATAATTACATCCTCGTTAACTTTAATGACAAGATTTATGATACCTGAGTTGTATTTATCAAACTCGATTAAATTACCTATAATAGTTTTTAATATTTACCTACACAAACATTGTGTTCTTATTAGAAATATCTGTTCGAAATAGGTTTTAAGGAATTGTTCCTAGACAACCGAATTACCAACAATCACAGACAAACTACTACCAAGGATGGGACTCGACCCGATTATATCGATAAAATGTTTTGACCACAGATAAAAAAGAACATCAATCGAGTTCTGTGGAGAATCGATTAATTTTATCGACAAATCGCATCGGCTCACACAACGCACACCCGCACTAACGCATACAGCGACTAGACAACTCACACTTCACCGCGTCACATGATTGGCTCCAAAACATCCCGCAAAGTAAATTAGACTATAACACGTGGACTTATAGTGTACATTTGTATATTTATACGGGCGTGTAGTTCCCGACGGGTTTGTAGAACATTTGGCCGGTGACAACGCGGCGGACGATTTCCTTGAGGATGAGCTTCTTCTCCTTCTTGATCTTCTTGAGGAAGCCTCGGTTCTCGTTGGCTCGTCGGGACAGGTACGGCAAGACTTCCAGCACGGGACCGTATGGCACATATTTGTAGGCAGAATATCCGGCTTGACCTGAAAAAATGAAAGAGTCGTAAGTATTGGTTTTAAAAAATACAAATGCAAAGTTTATTCTTGAGTTATTTTAAATCAAAAAGGTTTTCTATTATAAAAGTTACAGTTCTTCTCTGGATTATGTGGAAATAACCTCTTTCCCGACTCTTTGGAGTCTGAGAACTCCTAATAAAAATCCCAATAAGTCAATTTACGAATTGGTGCTGGAACTAGACCAACGAAACGTTTCTTCTCGTAGAAGAAGCTGTGCAAGAAGAGGTGGAACAACAAAAAAATATCTACCACCTGTTGACCTGATGAAACTTCAATTGCAGGGATAATTATGTCCAAAGCCACTACTAATGCTATCGACATGGCAGAGTTCTGGTCGGAGCTCATTTAACAAGAACATGACTATCATCGATGAATAAGAGCAGAAGCTAACTGGTACTACTTACCCAGCGGGAAGGTGATGTGGTCACACATGCCGAGCAGCTGGCCGAAGCAGACCACCTTGTCCTCAGGCTTGATGTCGTGCTCCTTCATCAGTTGGATGGCGTATCGGACTGTGTCCTCGTTGTGGGAGGCTACCATGATACCCAAGCGCTCCTTGTTGGGTCCCTGAGGAAAGGAACAAAGATTGTTGTTTAGAAACGCAGAATGAGATCTTTTTTTTCATATGCCTAGCCTTTTCCCAATTATGTTAGGGTCGGCTTCCAGTCTTACTAGATTTAGTTGCTTACCAGTATTTTACATGGAGCGACTGCCAATCTAACCTCCACAACCCGCAGGTCTACACATAATATGAATGCCAAAAGAAACTCCTAACTCCTCTTAAAAATATCGATAAATGATCCTGTGGTACCTGCCTTCTTGCACACAAACGCCACTTCAGAACAATTAAGCCTCATTGTCATCTGTTCTGTTTCTGATCGCGATGGCAATGCTTGAGAAAGCTAAGAAGCTTGAATTCAGCAGAGGACTTTCGGCTGCATGATGATAATAATGATCAATATGAAAGCCGAGAATGATAAGCAAATCAAATATATTGACTAGGCTCTCGAGGTTGTGGACTTGAGGGATGTGGACTCATCGATCATTGTAGTATCTATCAATGGCTGAATTGCCAAGAGCCTGGACCAATACCTAAGGAGGCTCTCGTTAGGCAGATGGATCAAGGGCTTGATACAGAAAGCGGTACTCTTGGACACCGGCTCGTATTGTTAGGTGGTTCCTTTGTCTGGAGCCCTGATCGTCGGTAGCTTGGACCCTGTCCCGATACCAGTATACTACTATTTGTGTATTTTTAAATGTTTTTTGTTTTTTTATTTTAGAATAAGAAATATGTAAAAATAAAAAAAGGTGTACAAAAAGGAATAAACAAAATAATGATCATAATGACGAAACTCACCTTGACCCTGCTGAGGATCTCCTTGAGACACTTGTGGAAGGAGACGGTGGTGGCGTCCACGGTCTCGCAGGTAGGGTCGTCATAGCCCATCGCCGCAGCACGAGCGCGTTCCTGAGGACAAGAGGAAGAGATATTACACCAAGATGTTAGGATTTTATGAAGATGTAATTAATTTAATGTTCTTGGAGAAAACGATTATAATGAAAAGGTCTAACAACGTACGTATTTTGAAAGTGTGTCTCGAATAGTACTTTTAGTGAAGCACGGACTTTTGCAAAACTGTTACCAGAATCTTCGTTAAACCATTATTTGCTAAATTACGCTCCACTATTAACAACAACAGCCTGTCCTGACTAGAACCAGTAAAAGCAAATCAGCCAAGGTCTTACCTGCTCGATGTACGCGCCGCGCACGAGCTTGGCTCCCCAGTAGAAGTTCTGTCGCTGTGCCTGCTCCAAGTCCGTAAGGATCTCCTGGTACGTGTTCTTCAGATACGTCTGGTACGTGTTGAACACTAGGAACTTATCCTGGGGAGAAAGAGAAAGATGAGGTAATGAATATCATTTGTGATGACCTACAAGCATTTTAATCAAGGCAAGAATATAAAAATCAATATTTTCTTTGCAAGCGAATGTCTATCGTACATCTAGAATTACTTGTCACAGGCAAATATATTAGAAGGGGTTTCTCCCATGAATCAGCAAATAAACTTTGGGTTTATTTGCTGATTCATGCTTTTTTTTCTTTGCTGATATATTAAAAAAAGATTATTAAGAAATAAATTATATATATAAGTCTTTAAACTGACATGGTTACTAATATTATAATTAACACTTGAAACGGGATATTTACCATGTTTATTATTTATATTGAGTTTCCGATATTTCGGCGATGTTGCAAACGCCATGATCACGGATGAACTGAAGTTATTGCGGGTGGATGTTTACGAGCAGACAAAACGATCTACCCTCTTTCTTATTCGTTTTTTGCGTTCGTTACCACTAAATATCGGAAACTCAATATAAATAATAAACATGGTAAATATCCCGTTTCAAGTGTTAATTATAAATTATATATAATTAGATTTATTGTTATTTCTGACATTGTTTTCGTACTTTTGATATTATATTTTTATTTTTGACTTTCTTATCTTACTTTTGGTTTATATTATGTATGACTCTTGACATTAATTATTATGGAATTAGTATATTGGTATAATATTGGTATAATATGATATATAATATTGGTATAGTATTTTTTAATTATGTAAATTAAAGTTAAAATAGCGAATGTATTTTTACTTGGATTAATTATTTTACATATTTGAATTAAAATGTTATTGAATGTTGATTTGTATAGCGTTTTCAAATTTAAAATAATTTCCTCCTGTTAGTGTCCATTTAATTACGTTGTAAAAGTTGTGTATGAAATAAAGCTAAATAAAATTCACTTACTTTGTTATATCTCCTCATCATCTCCAAGCAGATCCTGGAGATAGCAGGCTGGAAGTACGTCTGCTCCGCATCGATCATGATCCTGACATCAGCGTCATTGGCGATCTTGATGATGTGGTTCAGTCGCCGCAGCATGTTGCGGAACATCTCCTCTTCCTTGGGCGAGATCTGGGAGATAAGACGACGCATCTGCCCTGACTTCGGGTCGGGGACTCGGAAAGAGTCAGAAAGGTTCATGTCTTCATCTAGAATGTTCGACCAGGGGAACAAGTGGACGATTCTGAAAGTGAAGAATTCTTGTTAGGTTTTTGAAAGGTTTGGCATTTATATTTTTTGTTATTTATATTTTTATTGACCGCACAGTTGGCGTAGTGGCTGAGCGACCGACTGCTGCGCTGCGTGCCGCGGGTTCGATCCCCGTACGGAACAAATATTTGTAAGGCCTACAGATAATTGTTCCGGGTCTGGCTGTTTGTGTATGTAAAATTAAATGTTTGTAAACGCACCCACGGTACAGGAGAAATTCCTAGAGACCCCTCTCTAGGAATTTCTCCTGTACCGTGGGTGCCGTGGGGCACCGTTTTTTTTAAATAGTTTTAGGTGTCCCACCTCTGCAACAGGCGTCATATGAAGTGTTTGTTTTATTATGTAATGTAGAGTAAATTTTCTGTCTCTATATTTTGTATAACCACAACAACTATGAGAGAATTGGCAGCAGATTTGCAAGAGTTGAGTGTTAATATTAATGTTGTTAAATAAAATTTTCACCAATGATATTACGTCAAGCTGTACCTAGCATATACAGTCGTGGTCAACTAATTAGGGACATTCAAGATAGTGAAGAGCAATAACCGGTTATGTACATATAAATATAAAACCCTATTGATTTTTCAGCACCTATTATTTGCATAATTTGGTCCGATTACTATACTATAAATGGCTGTAAATAAGAGAATAATTAAATAGAAAAAAGTATTTAATATCAAAGGTTGAACATGTATTAAATTTTAAGGTATAATTATGTAGCTGGACATTTAATTAAGGACAGTAAAGTATAATGATGAATAGAGTTAAACAAAACGAATAATCTCCAGTATTATAATATTTTTAAAAGCTCCATTTTATTACGTGTAAAATCAGTACCCAGTAGCAAAACCTTTGTTAGTAATTACCGCTTGACACCGATGTGGCATAGACATTATCAGTTTCTGACATGTTTCGATAGGAATGTTTGCCCATGCCTCACAAAAAGTTTGATTAAGTTGATCTAAAGTTGTGGTACGATAAGTTGAAACTTTTTTCTTGATTTCGTGCCAAAGGTGCTCAATTGGGTTGAGGTCCGGGCTATTTGCTGGCCAATCTAGCACCGATACTGACTGACTGGTAAGAAACGACTTGACTGAACGGGCGGTATGTTTCGGGTCGTTATCATGCTGAAACGTCCATATAATAGGGAGATGCTCCTCAGCATAGGGAAGCATAGTTTCCTCCAATATTGTTTTGTATTGATGTTGGTCTAAGTTACCCTGAACTTTTCTCACAGGTCCCACTCCACGTCCAGAAAATGAACCCCAAATTTTAATGTTTCCACCGCCATGTTTCACCTGCTTTTTTGTGAATCTTGGATTCATTTCCGCTTTTACAGGACGCCGTACGTATTGCCTTCCATCTGAAGAAATTAAATTAATCTTGGTCTCGTCAGAGAATAATACATGTTGCCATTGGGCGTAGGTCCAATGTCCATATTTACGTGCAAACGCCAAACGAGCATTTCTATGTTCTTTCTTCAACAACGGTACTTTGCGAGCCACTCTTCCGAACAACCCTGCTTCTACCAGACGTCGTCGAACGGTCCTCGCTGATACACCGGCTCTTTCGTCTGCCCCAAACACTTCGTGTTTAATTAAAATAGAGCCTAGAAACGGATCTTTCTTAGCTAACCTGGTTATCATTCTATCTTCTTGCGGAGTTGTTTTTCTCGATCTTTTTGTCCTGGGCACATTTAAAGCTGTGTTATTGCGCCTGAAATGTTGCACTGCATTGCATACCATAGTTTTTGAACAATTTAAATGTTCTGCTATCCCTCGGTATGACCAACCACGCTCGACAAACTTCATGATAATTGTTCGTAGTGTTGGATCGCAACTTTTATTTTTGCCCATATTTCTTCAAAATAATTCTCAAAACTTAAAATTAAAAATCTGGATTGCCGCCAAAACTACCACAAAACAATAAAAGAAGAAATAAAAAAGTATTGAGATTCAAATTTTGAAAATAGAACGCAATATCTCAGTGTCCCTAATTAAATGGCCAGCCAGCATTCTTTGAACAAATAGCACACTGATAATCTATCAGCTATACTGTAAAGAGGTTTAATGTTTAAGAAGTTGTTATTTTTTGTATAATCGGGCACATCAATGACTAATTATACTTACGTGTAAAAGATATGGAATATTGTTAAGACTCGTTGGAAAATAAAAAATAAATTCACAATTTGGCTTAACTAGAGATTGTCCCTAATTAGTTGACCACGACTGTATATGTATAAGAGAGGATATAGTTCGGTTAACTATTTAGCCTACAAAAATCCAATATTTATTACATAAAATTATCAATCAACGAACGACACATCACACAGAAAATACTAAGTAATTAATGGAATTAGAATTGGCTACCTTCATTTAATATTTAATTCTCGCTCAACATATGTGTTCACGTTAAGGTAAAGCACCAGGGTGCCCCACAAAATTCAAATTTCCTTATGTTTTTTAAAAATCCGTACCTCAAAGAAACTGAACCCTTATAGGATCATTTTGTTGTCTGTCTGTTAAGACTCTTTAGCTCGAGAACGCGTGAAGATATCGAGTTGACATTATACTTAAAACTGTAACCGTTAACATTAAACTATAATACTCAAATCTGTGATACCTATCCGCCTTCGCCGGAATGCTCACATTTTATCATTACAGACTGTACAGTATTCTTTTTAATCCAACAACACCCTCTTATCTCAAAGAACGTTTCAAGTTCCTTCATGACACACATTTTAGACACTTGAAATCATCGGAGAATTTGAGACTTAGCTGAACATTCCACGAAATTTTATGACCAGTCTTTCACGGTTCAGGCTATCCGTTTATGGAACGAATTGCCGTTGTCAGTAAGACAAGCTCAGTCACTCGTTGTTTTTAAAACCTTAGTTGTAAATCAATATCTTTCCCTTTAATGTCATTGAATTTTTCTTAATCAATGTTTGACACCTAACCGCATAATATTATAAAACACATGTTAAATAAATAGATTATGTGTATTTATTTATGTATCTATATGAATAAATAACTTTATTTTAATTGTTTGTGTAGTATTAGCTGTAGGTACACCATTGACTACCCCCGTTGTATTTTTATATTCGAACAGTCCATCCAAAGGTTGTCTGGAAGACATCGCTATTAGCGATAAGACCGCCATTGTAACCATAGATTTAACATCTTTTCGTAAAACAGTTTTGTTTTTAGATTTTGGTGTGCAATAAAGTATATTCTATACCGTGAAGCTGTGAAAAAAATCAACTCTCTAAGTCTACGCAATCAAAAGGTATGCCCGTTTATGTCGCAAGTTTGTACGGAACCCTCGGTGTTCTAGTCTGTTATTTTTCTTTTGCAGATCAGTAGGTATCAGGGGGTCTAAAATGACCGGTTTATTAGAATCATAATAGGGTAATAATATGAATTACCTACGTTAAAATTCTTAAAACGAATGGTAACGTAATTCATATTGTAGCGACACAAAGATGCAAGTGGCAAAAAGTACTACAGCGCCATCTATCCAGCCACTGAAGAACTAAACGGCAAGATTCCTACATCGCGCAAGCAAAGTTGTGCGCGCAGTTAGCATATATACGAGCACTCGACAAGCAACTGTCGGGCAGTGGCCCACCAGACACGACACCCGTCTGGTCGGAGGATCCTTTTCCATAGAGGATGGAGAACTTTACACCCTGTTCTTCATACCTCTAAAATATTATTAACCTAATAATATGAATGACGTTACCATTCATTTTTGTATATTGATTTATATGATTAGCAACCGTTATAAAATGGATTTACTAAGTTAGAAATATAAATACAACCGTCTCCTTTCAACTTATTCCAATGCATGGCATAAACTAAGATACTGTAAATAAAAGTGTGTTACAAGCGCGAATCATATTTTAATCAACATACAACTTTATACCCTGCGCATTGCTAAAAAAACGTTAGGGAAACTGAATTTCGTGGGTTACCCTGGCGCTACCCCAAACCGATCAACAACACGTTCATTTTTTCGCTACAGTCGCGTGTTCCAGCCCCCGATCGCTTTTAGGACGCGGGCAAAAGTTGACATGCAAAATGACAGCTGCCCTCTTTTGTCCCGCTCTTTCTGATACTGTGTGAGAGAGAGCGAATAGCTGAGCAGCCACATCTAATACCATTCTTTAGGTAGTAAACACACTAGCAACATTTACGAGACAGCGCTTACAATAATGTTAAAACGTGTCGCCACTGACCGGTCCCACGGGAATATGTGAACCACACTGTAATTATCAAACGTAGCTCTGAGTACTTGCACTGTATCGTTAAAACAAAATTGTCTTTGTGGTATTAGCAGTAGGTACACTATTGACTACCCCTCGTTATATTTTTATGTTCGTTCCATCCAAAGGTTGTCTAGAAGATATCGCTGTCAAAATAAGACCGCCATTGTAACAATAGAATTATCAATAAAGTATATTATATTTTATTGTATCGGAGCATAGTGGCAATTTAAATAATTATTTTGTAAGAATGCACTGCTTTTTTCATTCTTATTAAGTATTTATTTCATCATCTGCCTAGCTTTTCCCAACTATCCTGGGGTCAGCTTTCAGTCTAACCGGATTCAGCAGAATACCAGTATTATACATGGAGCGACTGCCTGTCTGGCCGTCGCAACTCAGTTAGTACTTTGTAATACAATACCCCAGTAGGCAAAAGAAAGAAAGGGAGACCTTACAACAGATGGGTGGATGAAGTTAAACGCACAGCGGGTCCAAACTGGATGCAGACAGCGCAAATAAGAGAAAATAAGGCTCATTTCAATTCGGAGGAGGCCTTTACCTGCAGAGGGCTTCCTACAGAATAATTCCACTTCAATATTAACATAACAAAAAATCTTTTAAAAACTGTAACTATTAACTATGTATTAAACAAAACTAATTAACTTTGTGAACTAGCATTTTCTGTAAGAAATAAAGGCTTTTTTATTTATTTATTGTTATTTTATTATACGATACGATATTTTACTATAATAATACTTTTGAGATTGAAAAAAATGATAAAATACAGCTTATTTACAAAGGCAAGTTCAACCAAGAATTTGGTAAAATAAAATATCTAGCTACAATAATTTTCATGGGCAAAAAAGTAATAGTACTATGCACAATTAATAACTTTAAAACAGGAATAGGTGAGGTTTATTCATATATTTTTTTTATATAAGAAATAAAACAAAGTCAAGTAATTTGACAAAATCTTGCTGGAAGACATTCAGATGGCATCCAGAAGTTTTCTCATGCGGAGACAGAAGGGTAACACGAAACAAAACCCTTTAAAGGATATGAGGATTTTTGAGGAAGTTATTATTATTTATTAAAACATAGACGAGCTAAAAACTTAATACCTCTAACATAGGTATTCACAAACAATCCAATCGGAACCGTAATCGTCAATCGGCACTGTTCTCGTAATCCAATCGTCAAACCGGCAAAACGCTATTCACAGATCCGTGTGGAGATTTATTTCTCCTAAACATTGCAAGGGTACGTTACAAATGAGTAGGTACAGTTGCACACATTATGGCAGCAAATAGAAATTTGTGGCAGAAAATTTCGTGATAAAAATATTATGTTTATCAGGTATTTGTTTTTTGTTGGTATGATTGACGTCTTCATATCGTAACACGGTTGTGAAGACATGTCAATATTGGAAGATTACGGTTCTGTGAATAGCATTTGGTGGACATTTTCGATTATTCTCACGGTACGATTGCAATCGAGTGGTTGTGTATGTGCTGATAATTTTGTACCAAACGTTGGATATTTCTTAAAAATCTTAACAAACAGACGTATCCTACTCACCCCTCCTTATCCGAGGTGATCTTCTTCATGAACTCCTGGACCTGGGGCTTGGAGCTGTGGTCTCCGAAGTAGCGCTGGAAGTCCTCGATGGTCTTGTGGTGCGTCAAAACGTTGCCGGTGCCGCCGCCTATTTGCTGCATGTAGTTGCGCGCGCGCATGATCACTTCTGATAATTGCAGCTGGAAGGCAGAAGGGTAGGTAATTGGTAAAAGGACCGGTATGGTATTTTTGGTAACTAACTAAGGAAGTATTTTAACGCAGATAAAAGGATTCAAGAGCAAATTGAATGGGAAAATATTTTTTTGCAATCTATATTTAGAATAATTAGATACGAATACATACCTATATTATAAATGATATTTTAAAATAGATTTAATTATATTAATTTTAATTTCAAGCTTATTTTTAGGGTTCCGTACCTCAAAAGAAAAACCGAAACCCTTATAGGATCACGTCGTTGTCCGACTTTCTGTCTGTCAAGACCCTTTATCTCGGAAACGCGTGGAGGTATCGAGTTGAAATTAAAACCATAAACTCAAGTTTGTGGTACTTTAGAACTGTGAAATCAACCCTCTAAGTTTACGCAGTCAAAAGATATGGCTGTTTATGTCGCAAGTGTGTACGGATCCCTCGGTGCGTGAGTTCCACTCGCACTTCTTTTAGAAGCTCATGTCTATCATTTAAGTTCAAAATCTTTGAATATTTGTATGCCAGTCTACGGCAAAACATGTTAGAACTTATCAATAATATAAAACCTAAATGTATAGACGACGGCAGGTCAACCTATACTAAACTATTATAACCTGATCTCTCTACTACGAATCGCACACCGTAGTAGAGAGATCAGGTTAAAATGGTTTTGTGTAGGTTGATGTGCCGTCGTCTGTACCATACCACAAATAGAAAATATTATATTCTTGTGTGTTTTATCTAGTTCTGTTCAGTTTTTTTGGGATGGCTGAGTTACAAACATCATGATGAGTGGTGACCTACCTGTCGCAGTCACGACGTGCAAGCTATTTTTATTTTGTCCCATAGATGTATTTGTAAATATTTGTGATGCTTTGCTTTGCTTTGTTTTTTTCTTTCTTTCATTTATCTCAACTTTTGCGTTTATAATATTAGTATATAAATATATAACTGTCGTGATAGCCAAGAGGTTAAACACCTCACCTATCATGCATGAGGATGTGAGTTCAAGTTCAGGAAAGTAGCAATGTGACTTTTTCAATTTATATGTACTTTCTAAAGTGTATCTAAGATAACACAGACATCGATGAAAGAAAACATCATGAGGTAGCCTGAACTTATCCTAATATTATAAAAGCGAAAGTGAGTTTGTTTATTTGTTACATCTTCAGGTCTAAATGGCAAAACCAATTTTAATGAATTTTAGTATTGATATAGTTGAGACGCTGGAAACGGACATAGGCTACTTTTTGTCTCTTTCTAATCCCTAACTTCTCTAAAATAGGGGGTGGAAGTTTGTATGGAGCATTCCGCAATTTTCAAGTTAGGAAGCTAAAAATTGGTACGCGGACTAGTTGTCACTAACAAAAACATTGTGCATAATTTTTTTTGAAAATCCCCAAACTCTTAAAAGAGGGGATGAAATTTTATTTGGGACTTTTCGATGATATCAAGGTAGGAAGCTAAAAATCGGTACACACACTCTTTGTTACCAACGAAAAATACCTGCAAATCAGGAAATTGGAACTGTGTTACCCCGAATTTAACGCGAGCGAAGCCGCGGGCAAACACTCGTAATTAATATAAGTCTGAAATCTCCAACCCTTGAACAAGCGTGGTGAACAATGAAAAAAATATCATGCCTTCTCTATATGAGGTGAGGCTTTTGCCTACCAGTGGGACATTTATAGGCGGGAATTATTATAATATTATACAGTACGGCCAACGAGAAGCGATACCAAATGTCAAACAAAACCCATGCTTTTGTTTGAAATTTGGTATCGCTTCTCGTTGGCCGTACTGTAGACAAATATTATGAACTTACAAGTAACTGTGGCCTGCCGAGGGCGGTCAGTTTGACTGCCATCAAACCTGTGCTTTTGGTGACGCCTGAAAAAAAGTAAAGAAAACTTAGTACAAACGACAAGGTACCTTCATTAGTATAACGTAGAATTCAAATTCAAATGAAAAACGCGAAGACATGGATTAAAACCGGTCAAGTGTGACTCGGAGTAGCATACGAAGCCATCTGCCGTCTGTGCCATCCTTACTAATATTATAAAAGCGAAAGTGAGTTTGTTTGTTACCTTTTCACGCTTTAATGGCTAAACAGATTTTGATGAATTTGGGTACAGAGATAGTTGGGAACCAGGGGACGGAAATAAGCTATTTTTTTATTAAAAAAGAGTGGGATATGTGGGAGAAAGAGGGAAGAAACGGGAAAACTTAGCGTTGCTATTACAAATCAATAAGGCGCTACCGAATTTAACGCGAGCGAAGCCGCGGGCAAAAGCTAGTTATTTATAAAAAGGGCAAAAAAAAAACATGTTTGTTGTATGGGAACCCCCTTAAATATTTATTGTATTCTATTCTTTAGTATTTGTTGTTATAGCGGCAACAGAAATACATCATCTGTGAAAATGCCAACTGTCTAACTATCACAGTTCATGAGATATAGCCTGGTGACAGACGGACAAACGGGCGGACAGCGGAGACTTAGTAATAGTGTTCCGTGTACTCTTTGGTTACGGAACAATAAGAGATAACATAAGTTAACATTTAAATACGACATTTTGACGGCACGGTTGGCGCAGTGGCTGAGCGATTGACTGCTGCGCTGCGTGTCGCGGGTTCGATTCTATATATTCGATTCTGATTATTTAAATCGAACTGATGACAATAGAATTAGGGCTAGAGAATTTTTACAGCTACAACGAACTCCCTTCTCGCCATGAAGCCCTGGTTGGAAGTCAATAAAGACCTAAATGCGGATATATCAATTTAGCAATAAAGACCCACGGAGAAAAACATCGTGGGTTACATAATAATATTACTCGTTATTTGTCAGTAGTTTCACTCGCGTGGTGGTAGTATATACAATATATCTTTATGAATTGTAGAATATGTGTTACTCTGATATATTAGCTATATTATAGTGAAGTTTCATCAACATCTATTGAGTAGTTTTTGGATGAAAGAGCAACAAATACTTACATACTCACAAACTTTCGCTTTTATAATATTATAATAGGAAGATCAAAGAGATGGTGGATGAATTGTGGATTAGGTGGTATGGCTAGGGAAGAGACTGTATACTGAAATTATGGCTGATAAATACTTATGGAAGATATATATATGATTCCAGATATGCTGGAATAGACGGTTATTAGTGGCTTGGAATTGAAAATCATCAAATAACTTCCCCTGCTCTGGGCCGAACCCATGTTCCTTATATTGCCCTTAATGTTCCGGGGCCGCAGTATCTCTTTCGAAAATCCCGCAAACCCGACAGGCGGTGGGCCTGGCATGCTTCATGCCATGGCATGAAGATAGAGGTTGAACGATGATGATCACGAAGAAAAAGGAGAGCATCTATTTCGACTTGTCACTTTAAAAGTTTGTAATGTATAAAAACTTGAAACTTGCTGCTTGCTTGTTTTGTTTGTAGATTTTGAAACAACTTTTTTCCAAACCGAACCCTACTTCCAAAAAAACACTTAAAAAGATGGAAAATAAAATTACTTCTGGAAGTCGGTGACTTTTTTTATTCATCGGTTTTTTTTTGCCACCGACTTCTGTTTCGTTTTTTATTTCAGCCGTTTTAGTTGTAGCATGATGGTATCTCACACAATTTCAAACTCAATCTCAAAAGCATTCAACTTTTAAATGTCAAGGAACAAAATGTTGAAGCTACAGTCCCGGTCACAAGACATAATAACTTGTGAAAGTACTGTAGATGCCCATTTTTTTTTCTTATTGAGTACTAGCTTTTGCCCGCGGCTTCGCTCGCGTTAAATTCGGGGTAACACAGTTCCCCTTGCGCCTTATTGATTTGTAATAGCAACGCTAAGTTTTCCCTTTTCTTCCCTCTTTCTCCCTCACATCCCACTTTTTTTTAAATAAAAATTAGCCTATGTCCGTCTCCTGGTTCCCAACTATCTCTGTACCAAAATTCATCAAAATCGGTGTAGCCATTAAAGCGTGAAGAGGTAACAAACAAACAAACTCACTTTCACTTTTATAATATTAGTAAGGATTCATTTTCGTTTGCTACTAAGAGATATTAACATAATTATCGTCTATTTACATTAGAAGAAACAATATGTTATATGGAAGATAAGAAGATAACTAACAAACTACCGAAGCAATTAAAATAATGACCCCTTCGAGAGTCGGAGATCGGAATGTCGAAAATCGGACCACAATCGGCTGAGTAACCGCATAACAAACATAGAAAAAAAACAGTGGAATTGAGAACCGCCTATTTATTTTTAAGTTGATTAAAAACGGGAAGGTAGTTAATGGAATAAATTCGCCGTAAAAAGTGACGAATGTCGCAAGTGTGTTGTCACAGTTATACATATTTAATTGTCCAATAAAATACGTATAGGCAAAAGGTAACTTAGCGACAGTGACTGACTTTCCACTTATTAAATTGTTTTCTTTCTTTTTTTAAAACATTGCCCCACACTAGGAATTTCTCCTGTATCGTGGGTGCGTTTACAAAAATTTAATCTCTTATATATACAAACAGCCAAACCCGAAACAACTACCTGAGGTACAAATATTTGTTCCGTGCGGGGATCGAACCCGCGACATGCACTCGATCGGTCAACCACTGCGCCAACCATGCCGACAAAAAAACGAAAAATTCGGCACTATCCAATCACAAGTCTAAGCTCTATATCAAACAAGTCCTCACCAGCAACAGCATCAATACTCTTCAAGAAGGCCTCCATGTTCTTCTCACAGGAGGCCTCATTGAGGTAGAAGTACGTCCTGGCACTGGTGACCTTGTACCGCCTGTCAGCAAACCTCTGCTCCACGTGGTACTGCTTCAACTGGCCCTCTTCTTGTTTGTCACCACATGCTGATATTGAAGCGCTGGAAATTAAGAAGAAAGGTTTAGAAATTACCGTGGAATAGTATTGGGAAGGGTTAAGATTAACGTTGGCTTGGTATGGGTTTGGACCCTAACCTCTTAAGGACCGCCATTATTTACGTGAACTATCCGTCAAGCACCGCCGGGTGGGCTCTTATCGTAAGCGTAATCTGATTTTAAGACTTATCTTTACTACAAATACAGTTTTAAATCGGTCGGGGTTTGATGGCACAAATTTGTGCCAGCGGGGCTCAACGGTAATACTTGTTTACTGGCACGTTTTTGTGCCGCTGGGGCTCTAGAGGTTAATCTTGAATGAAACGTTGAGAGTTGTCTAGATATCTAGACAACTCTCAACAATAATTAATTAATAATAAATTAATTAATTGTTAATATTAACCTACCAAAACATCACGTTTCGTAATCACCGAAGGATTAAGCAGAGGTGAACCTAACAGTATGCCCACATTTGGCAAGTTATTTTTAAGTCCCATGAAAAATAGAGCGAGACTATTGCCATCAGCTGGGATTAAATCCAGACTCTATGGATGATACTGGGAAATTCCGGGAATCGAACTCAGGACCCCATGCTCCGCAGTCGAGCTTGCGATCCTAAGACCATCGGTGGTCTAGTGATTCAGTAACAAAAGATCTCTCTTTTCTGCGATAAAAGTTTTTTTTTTTTTTTTTTATTTAGAATGAACTCACTCTTGACCTCGATCTCGCCTGATGGTAAGCGACAGATGAGGTCTACGATGGAGCGAGCGAGCCCATCATCATCATCATGAGTTTTTTTTTTAATTCTCTCTTGGTGGGGTCTGAATCTTGTACCTATCTGTTATGATTCTTAAATCTCTTTTGCTTTAAAAGTAACAGCGAAATTAATTCGTATAAAGTTTGACTTCAAAATAGTTCTACGCATGAGCGTCTATGAAATGGGGGTTAAATTAGTACTTATCTGGAAGTTGAGTTTCTTGTTAGAGGAGAGAACTATAGAGAAGCCTAAGTTATTTTCTTCTCTGAAGACCTTAGCCTATCAGCTTTTTATCATTACCATCTATGAAGTATTTCTATCACAGAACACGAGCATACTACATTGTTTGTGCGCTATAAATACACATGTCATGGTCGGGAATTCATTCCACACACTTCGAGTGCTTTATAGTTTTATGGATATTGTAAGATTTTAAAATTTACTTCGTACTCCTTAATTTTGTATGCTGCCAACATTATAATAAATTTGTACTGCAGATATTGTTGGTCTAGAAACGTTAAAGCTGAAGTACCATCATTGATACCTTTGATCTAGTGAAGTTTTGCCAGTCATAGCCAAAATAATTTCTCATTTATCTCTTAAGTGTAGAGTTAAACAATGCTTGCGGCAAAAAAGCGCTGAAGTGCTGAACTGCAATGGTCAGCCGAAAACCTTCAGTAAACTGTACAAACTTCCACGATTATGGTACCCAAGATATTTATGTGCAGATTGAGAAAAAATGGCGGACTTTCAAAATTCATACTAGTTTTCATGACCTAATGATTAAAAACCTAAACCCCAGCGATTATGCGTTGTCTGTCACGGAATTAAAGATTTTAATTGATCGATCAGTTTAAACTTCTCTATCTGTGAGTAGCACGATCCACGACTCGTGCCAACTGCAGTAGTCATTCATCAATTGATGACACATTCATTGCTATTATAAAACATTACGGTTCACTCTCGTTAATTAGACCAACCAGATTATGTTACTAGGTTGTGATTTACAACGTACAGTTTATAGTCCAAATTAATAAACGTGGTAAACTAGGGGAAATGTCCAGACTTGTCCTTTGTATAAATCTACCGACGTTTGAACTTTTAAATAAAGATTTTGGTTTTTTTTCAATATTCGTTCCGCCATTTTTTCAATTTCGATATGTTAACCTAAACTACAGCTGAATTTTATATCGGTGTGATTCTAGACAGAGACACTTCAGACCGTGTTAAAGAGTCATTAGAGAATTCGGGAATCGGCGATACGACACTAACTGGATATTCTGGGAAGCGTATAATAAGTACGGGGTCATGTAAAGTAATTAGATGCCTCAGCAAGAGGTCCAATCTGAGAGCGATTCAGAAGCTTATTTAAACCATCGTGGTAAATATTGCAATTCTTCCAAGCATATACTAATTTTCGACACTCTTTTTCTCCAAGGAACTTACTGTGTAGGTCAGATAGGCAGTCGATCCATGTAAAATACCGGTATGCAACTCCGGTTAGACTGAAAGCTGACCCTAATGTAGCTGGGAAAAGGCTGAGCAGATGCATATTTTTCTCCTAACTCCTTTAACTAACCAAGTTGTGGTTTTTCGCACAAATTGCGAACTAGTTGAGATTAAATCTTCAATGGTCTCATTTTCCTATGAATCATTAACAGTCAATAAACTTGAGCTAATGTAATGGTGTAATACATTTTTATTTAACGTTCTATAAATGTCCCATGTCCCAGATAAAAACTGTATCACATTTGCATGCTCTAGTCGACAACTTGGTCAAATAGGACATCTTAATAGTTCATTGAAAGTTTATTTTCGGTTGCACTTTGTTCTTGCTAATTCTTTGGCAGAGCTAATTTGTAGGTTAGAAACTACGCATGTAATATACGACTTTATATACCAATAGGTACCACATCGTAATCACCACTGATTCCTAGTATCACAAGTTATTTTACCATATTTTCATAAAAGATCAGACCGTGGTCACTTGCTGGAGTGCCTTAAAAGAATGTACAAAGCACTTCATAAAAGCGCTATTGGCCCCATAATTTACATGGCCGTTTTAGACACAAGTAATTTCATGAGAAGGACAATGGAAAGGAAGATCTAAAAAATGATCATCACCTTCCTGCCCTTGTTCCATTCTATTTGGGGTCGGAGCAAAACTTTCTTCTTCCATTCTCCCATGTCAGATGTCATAGCATATTTTACTTCTTTCTTCTTCATACAATTCCGCAATCTATCCGTCTTTTCCTTTGCTTAGCTCTCCCTCTCCATCCATCATTCATATCTAAGGTCCTAAGGTCGGTATAGACCGAATATCTAGTGGCAAAGTTATTGGCCAATACAATACAATATCATGCCATTGACACGAAGAAATAAAAGATCAATCAATTAAATTTCTCCAGTTGTTAAAGCAACTTTCGATGTTCCAATAGTTAGGACTGAGCTTCTGTATCAAAATTTCAATCATATAATCTTATTGAATGGAATGTTGGTCCAGAGCACGCACGGGAGCATTGAAAACTCTATCAGATCCTGATGCTCCCTAAAGCACGAGTCTGACAGACGCTACCCTTGGCCGAGGACATGCATTAGGTGCTTCTCATTTCTTACAGTCAATGACCAGCTCATAAGAATGACCTCCATATGGGTCATCTCGAAAATATTTCATACCAACTTTAAAAAACCATTAAACAAATATAAAACTATAAATTCACAGATTAACGATTCACGTGAAAGTGTGAATATTTTTTAAAGTTCTCTTTTTTGTCAAGTCACCAATGCGATTTTTAAAGCGTTTGTTAATGCCTATTATTATAGTAGTGAGCTTTTATTGACATAGCGCCAACGTGTGTTTGAATTTAACATAATTTATTATCCAGTTCAGTAGTAAAGGGGCCATCCATAAAGTACGTCACATGTAAAGGGGGGGGAGGGGGTCGACGAAATGTGACATAGTGTGACAACGGGTGGGGGGGGGTCCTAGTTTTGTGACATCACATTTCAAATTTAATAAATTGAATCGCGAAATTTGAAATATTAAATTATTTTTTAGTTTTCTCTATAAATTAGGTATTTTTAGATGTAAAATTGCAAATTTGTGACGTCACACTAGGGAGGGGGGGGTCTCACAAATGTGACCACCTGTGACAAGGAGGGTCGAGGGGTCTAAAAATCATGAAATTCGTGTTACGTACTTTATGGATGGCCCCAAAGTAACAGTAGAAAATCTTAACAATCTTATGTATCCCTAATCGCTGACAGACAATACACAGCATAGGATATGCTATGTATTGTCTAGCATATCCTATGCTGTGTATGCTGTGTCCCCTGGGTCTTGAAGCTGCCATGTTTTGTACTTAAGTACCTTGTAGTCCGAATATGAGAAATATGGAGGATTTTTGATGAAAATACAGATGTTCGACGATTTGTCTAGGGGAAATGTTATCGGAAACACTGCTTTTTGAAATACAAATTTAAGTATCAAATGAAGGTGGCATTATTTTGCCGAGAAAACGAATTGTTGCCTGCAGGATTTTTGCTAGTTATCCTCTTAACCCAAGCACCATTAATGACATCCACACAACAAGAACTTGTCACCCGTTTGGACTAAAGACTAGTTTTTTTCATGACAGTATTGGTGGCATTTACAGGTTTTTGTTCTAGAAAAAATGCTGGAAATAAGGCCTTTTGTTTTTTCACTCCTCAAAATATGACGTATTAAAAAACATAGATATAAACTCACGCACTTTGCCTACAGGGTGAACAAAACCAACAGCGGGTCAAAAATGGCTGGTATGGCAGAGTCATAATAGGTTAATAATATGAATTACGGTACAATTCGTAAAATGGTCACAAAGTGACAATTCATGATATAAACTACGTTTATGGCCAGTTTACGATTTTTACGTACTTAATTCAAATTATTATCGTTTTATGATTTTGCCAAAACGGCCATTATAGGCCCCCAGAACACGGCTTGCTAAGATCCTAATATTCTCATTTTTCTTCGTCCATGTACGCTGTTTGCGAATACTACGCATCTGACATTTCTGAAGAAAGCCACACTCATCGAATACGTTTAAAAGTAAATTTTACTATAATAGTTTGTTCACAAATTACATAGTGACGTCAGTTCGGAGTGTTCTCATTTGTCGACTGAATCGAATGAAGCCTTATACAGTTACTGTCAGTTGTAATTAAATGAGGGAAATTGACATATGCCTACTGGGCCATACTTCGTAGATAATATAAGGACCTATTTCTGAAAAATATATTTTGTTATAAATCTTAGACCATAGAGGGTCTACAAAACTCTATGTAAGCTAGTAAAAGCAAACAAAACAAAAAAAACTAGGTAGGTTGGTACCCTAATTTACTCTAAAGACAAACAAAAATACAATGTTAAAAAAACACTATGTAAAACAAATATAACTACTATACAATGTTTCATATAAAGAAACCAATAACAAGAACACTGATCGAACTAAAATGTTGTAAAAAATAATAATTAAACAATCATGAAAACAAAACGTGAAGGTCAACCGTATTGAAACGTCACACGTCCTATGACGTTATAATGACAGTTACATAATGACAGCTATCACATGTCAAAAATACCTTGTCGACGGCCATCAACGAGTGACAAGGCTCAATGAAACAGGACCTTGGTCCACAGATATTTTCGTCACGCTACAGAAAACTAGTGAAATGATAAAAAAGAAAAAAAATATAAAACCCGGCAACGACTAGGTTTTGAAAATTGCTTGATTGTTTTAGTAGTTCCGTCAATCGCTCACTGGTTAAACTGCCACTGAAATAAGGGGGGAATTGTTAATTCAAATTAAAAAATATATAAAATAAAAAGTTTTATAAAAAAAACTATCTACTGGGACTTCTTGAATTGTATCTTATTACTGTAACTGAATGTCGCCATGTTAGTATGCCATTAGAGATTTCAATTAATAAGGTAAGGGGTAATATCCCCCTTCAGGAACCCGTTTAATACCTAGCGGTCAGTAATAATAGTCCGTTGCCTAAATGACATTGACAGCTCTTGTTAACGTTGTTGTGAACGCAGTTTAAATGTTCTGAAAGGGATAGAAAGCTATAATGGCGCTAATAACCACGCAATGTAGTTATAACTCACAAAGAATTCATGATTATAAATTACATATATTGAAAACAGCAGACTCCGTAGTTTTTACTTAAAAAATCCCAATTACACTTTGCCCAACCGGGGATTGAACTCAAGACCTCAACTCAGCAGTCGCGCTTGCAACCAACGAGGCAGTCTAGTACCTACATAATAGATCTTTGAATTGGTGAGTAAGGATCGTAAAAGTCCAAGAGGTTTATAGAACCTATGGTTATTAGTACAACGTGATGTCTATTTTTGTAGCAAAGACAAAGTATCAGAAGGTTGGTCATTAACACAACAAACACTACATCATGACAGATAAACGATTTTCATGACAATCGTATACAGCGACGCCAACCAAGGCGTTTGTCACTAAGTCACCGATACACGACAGTGGGCACGGAAGAGGTTTAATTTAGTTTATGGATTACCTAGGACTAAACGAGCACTGCGAATTAAAAAAAAACGTACGTGACACTTATATAAAGTATTTACAAATTTCAAAATTAGGACTAAGAACTAAATACACTCCAATTTATTTGATGGCATTAAACAAATAACTTATCATTGTAGTTAAAGGATAAAACGAAATTGTTTAAAATAATTAGTCAACCATTCAAGAGTGGTTCCGGTTTTATAAAAACACGTTCCTGTTGTCAGTGGTACAAGGATTTTTGACATTCCAATGACATCGATAAAGGGTACTTTTTTTGTTAACAATAGGGATGGCAACTGTTAAATTAATGGCGCTCGTATAGCTGCACCAAACATCGTCATTGGTTGAAAATCTGGTAATGTCATTTTATATTTCAGTATAGATTGATATTTTTGGTCAGATTGGAGCTAGCCGTGATCGCGCAATCTCCAATTAGCTTTCTCTATTGAATAATTTGAGATGAAACGAATTTAAAAAAAAAACCGGAAATTTAATTTACTTCCGGAAGTCGGTGGCAAAAAATCAAACTGTCACGAATTCCGGAAATAAATTTATTTTGTCTTTTTAGTGCGTTTTTGGCATATTTTTTTTTATTTCATCCTTTTTAGCTCTGGTATCCCACACAAATTCTTCTCGAGTAGGTATTCATTTTTCATTGCTACTAAAATATAGGTATTAGCATTTTAAAATTGGAATCGAATTCGAAAATCGGCCCACAATCGTCAGAGAAATCGAGTAACAAAACGAAAAAAAAAGTCGAATTGAAACCTCCTCGTTTTTTGAAGTCGGATGAAAAGAAAATGTTGGACTAGTATCCGATTTTCTACAAACTTTGTCCAGCTACACATGTTGTCTTTTCCGCCATAATAACATTTTTCAATAGATACTAATTAGCTTTGCAGTACGCAAATAGTCTCTTTATTGCTGTACTTGTTTCCTCATTTCTCCCCGTTGGCCTCAGCCATCATCGTTCTCGCTCAGCTTACTAGTTACGCTTGATCTTTGCCTTGAATCCGTTGCCATGCGAGCACACGTCATGACGTAAAAGGCCGTAACCGACAAACGATGAAATTGTTGTGCTACTCACATTGTTTGTGGCGAACACGTTTTTATGCGTTTCAATAAAAGAATGAAGTGTTTGAGCATGGGTTCAGTAAGTACATGAATCTGGAGCATGGACATTTTTCATTATGGCATTACATTTTAGTATGAAACCTTTTTTTAAATTACGTCACAATATTCTTTCTTTGTGCAATGGCGAACGCATTAATTTAATCAAAAAAAATGCGACTTCGTTCGCGTGGTATAGTTACTTTGGGCTAACGCTAACATTAACCCGCGTGATGATCGAAAAAAAATCTTTCTCTCCGCTTTTTGTCCCTCTTTCTCCCCCTTTTCTCACTTTTTTTTAGCCTATGTCCGTCTCCAGGGTCCCAACTATTTCTGTACCAAAAATCATCATAATCGGTTTGGCTATTTAAGCGTGTAGACGTAACTAACAAACAAACTCACTTTCGCTTTTATAATATTAGTAAGGATAGGCTTGCGTTCGGCCTCAAATCGCCCGTCGTGATGTAGCCTAGGGTAGAGCACGCTTGCATGTCCTATTATTAAATCATATCAAATGATGATACTGGCATAGTAACTTTTTTACCTATATCTCGGACCAAGACTTTGTCACTAGATACATTTTAACCAACGTAAGATTATAATGGTGTCTCATCAGTCAGTTTAATACCTGTCTATTTACAAAGAGAACAGAAACAATAATTGACTTGTCACTGGCGCTAATAGTCGTGCCAGTGAATAGTTTATTACAGAACGTGAGGATTCACATGTTTTTTGTCGTTCATTTGTAATCGATTTGAAATAGTCTTTACATATTTGTTATTAGATATTGAGCTTTTCACTAGTGAAACATTTAGGTACATGAAACATGTTGTTGTATACTTTACGGCGGTTTCTGACTTTTGTATATTTTACCATCCTTTTTTTGCGGATGGGAAATCATCAAATATCTTCCCCCGCTCTGGGTGGAGCGGG
Source organism: Ochropleura plecta (assembly GCA_905475445.1). Classification (NCBI taxonomy): domain Eukaryota; kingdom Metazoa; phylum Arthropoda; class Insecta; order Lepidoptera; family Noctuidae; genus Ochropleura; species Ochropleura plecta. The sequence goes on along the minus strand of FR997744.1, from coordinate 3,060,071 downwards.
GGGGAGTTTCAGACTTGTACTGATCAAAACCCACCTATTTTCCTTCTATTGCCCTTTATGTTCCGGGGCCGCGGTATTTCTTTCGAACAACCCGCAACCATGGCCGGCGTTAGCCCTGGCAGGCCCCTCTGCTTTGCTGACATCTCTTTGATGCGCACATAGAACACTAACGCGCCGTCGACACGGCCTGTCGTCAATAGACGGACGGACGGTGAGCTACCCATTGCTCACCACCGTCCACAGGCCCGCATCTTTATTATACCATCTATTTTTGTTCACAAAATAAATGAATATAAATTTGAATTCGAAATACCGGAGCACCACGCTGAGTTCCGAAACGGGCAAAATGGACGTCGGCAAGAAAGCTGCCAGGTCAAAATGGGGTTTAGCGGGTCAAGTGACGTCTAGAGATGGACGGCCCGACTGAGGCCGGCGTGAAGACCTGGACCCATACCGCGTACGAGGTGGCCCGGGACGAGAGACGGACAAAAGTGGAAAGACATGGAAGAGGCCTTTGCCAAGTTGTGGGACAGCATAGACTAAGGTTTTTTTTTAATATTTGTTTCTTTCTCTCTCGTCTTTGTTGAAATATTTTATCTCAACAATTCATCAGACAACATGTTTATATGTGAATGTTTCGGTCGTAGGGAACCCAACATTATACAAATTTGCATAAAAAAACGTCCGGACTGACTCGCGCACCGAGGGTTCCGTACAAACTTACGACATAAACAGCCATATCTTTTGACTGCGTATACCCTAAGTATATGCAGTCAAAAGATATGGCTGTTGGTTGGTTGGTTTATTTTTGCACAGGCAGACAGATGGACAACAAAGTAATCCAATAGGATTATTTTTTTTCCTTTTCAGGTTCGGAACCCTAAAAATCAGTATTTTTTAAATTGTTGAAAGAGCTTTCCAATAAAAATGAAATCAAAACGTTAATTAAGTGATAAAGTTGACATCACGCGATCACAAATACTTTTAGGATTCCGATTATATCAATACTAATAACGTCACGACATCACTAAGATTTCTTAGTGATATCGTGACGTTATTAGTATTGATTTAACTGTTACTCGTTCCCCTAACAGATACTTCGTTAAACTAACCCCTGCTGGTTTCTGATAGCTTGATAAAATCAGTTGTTTAATCAAATAAACTTGATTTATCGAAGAAAGGAGATCCTTTCCATGTAATGGTAGACCAATCACAACAGCTTACATAGGATTTCACAAAAAAAAAACCTCGGTATCGACCAGGCTTTCATAAAAACAGAGGACCTAAAATACTTAGGGCAAAGGCATTTCCTACTAATATTATAAATGCGAATGTTTTTAAGGATGTAAAGATGTTTGTTACTCTTTCACGTCAAAACAGCAAAACGTGTCTTGATGAGATTTGGCACAGAGGTAGAATATAGTCTGGAATAACACATAGGATACTTTTTTTTCGATCATCACCGGCCGAAGCCGCGGGCGCCGGCTAGTATTTAATAAAATATGCGTTAAATTTATTACAAATTAATTCTTTAATATTATATTTAAAAAAATACATATTAGGTTTGTGTTTGACAGCAACTCGCCTGAACGGAAGCAGTGATGCGACCTAAGATGGAGCCTAGAAGAAACCGAGCTGTTTAATAAATGAAAGTAGTAAAATCCTGTGATGTAATATTTACCTCACTTCTCGCTTCTCAGCCTCCTCTTGTGACAGATCCTCCTCCACGGAGTAATCGAGGATTGACTTCACTCCGAAGGAGCGCAATCTGGAATATTGTAAACGTTAATATTAGTTTAATGATAATATAATTAGTAGTAATAGATTTAGGAGATGCCTATTAATCCATGAACACTTTTTATCGTGACTTGTAACACAGGGTTTTTGTATTCTTTGTTATATGCAGGGTTTAATCCAACGTTTCACGGAACCGTCAGCAATGCACTCTGTTTACATAGAATTACATCAAACTGAATAACTCAAGTTAAAATTATTGCTGGGAGTTTTTTTTTGGGGGGAAAATCACATTTTGCGGTAAAACTCAATGTCAACTCAAAACATTTTTCTGATGCATTGAATAGTACGAGAGTCGGAAGGTATTCACAGTCATTACATTTAATCATGGCTTTAAAAAAAAAGTTTGAAGTTTGACTCCCAAAATCTTCTTAACTAGAAGGTTCCCAAGTATACACAAGAACAAAAAAAATGCAATGATGGAGAGAGAATAACTGCTTTTCGGCGTCGTTAAGGGTACTTTTGCAACGTTTATAAGTACCTATATGTGTGGTTGACAATAGTCGACGCGTCTCTAAAACACTATAACAAATTAGAGACGGTTAGACTTGGTCGGATATTGACTAGGAACATAGAATAACTGCAGACGACTTCGTCCTTATTTAAATGATGGAACAGAATTCGTACTATAAAAATAATAGCAATTTTTTTTTTATAGGCCTACTTTTGATCTCAATCTTAAAAGACAGAGATAAGGTCGAAGATGAAACGAGCCAAATCAAAATAAGCCTCATATCCCGCGACTGAACAGATTAATAAAGATCATAAAATGTACTACGATCAAATAACAAAAGACAGAAACGTTTATAGATACAAACATAAGTAGCATGAAAGTTATTTATAATAATCGTAGTCACAATGTTTCAGATGACCATAAAAAAGATAAAGAAAAGGCTAGAATGAACACTAAAGAAAAGCTATTAAAGTCACTTATTCAATTAAACCTCACAGCTCATTTGTAACCACACTATGAAAGAACAATTAAAATCCTGTCATTACTCTTGCGTTATTGCTAATTGCTGCTCATAAACTTATAATGTTTGTGTTACATGTTACTTTTATTGTTATGACCATAGAGATGAATTATTATTATTTATCGAAGGGATATCCCCGATCAGGGATGTGCAAGAAAGAAGTACACGCTATCAAATGCTTTACCTAATTCCAAAGATTTTACTGGTTCCTTTAAATCGTCTCAAAAAGTACTTGAATGCTTGTTATCATCATAATTCTATCTTTCTTTCATAGGAGCATCAACAGCTCTTATCGTTTCGGAGCTAACGGTCCATAGATTTTATCACATTCATGATAATATTTATATCCGTGCTACTAGGGTTGCAAACCGACGGTTTACCGCCAAGACCTCCCATACACTCCCTCCACTGAAATAATTTGACAAAATACTTTACTTTAAAAATCAATCCCATAAAATACGAAAACCTCTTAACGAGAATCGCCATATTTCGGGTATTTTTCGTGCCAATACCATATGAAACACGCGCGCGCAGAATTTGGCGACAATTGCTAATAAATTGCGCCTCCTGTAAAATTTTGACATTTTGAGTTAGGAGGTTTTGACGGTAAATCGTCGAATCGTCCCTTTGTTGGCCTGGTTTTTCCTATCTTCTGTTAAAATGGAAAGAAGTGGAAGTTATTTTTTCACTTCTCCACTATCCTTTTCTGACGAATTTCGTTGCGGGATCCACGACAGTTGAATTGTTTCTTGGGGATATTCTCGAGCTTCAAAGCCTCGGCTATTTTTTGGTGGTCGTCACTGTTGATTCTGGCTTTCGGAAGTCGCAGTAATTTGGGAATAGAGTGGCTTGAAAATACTGAACTTCTTTGAAGATGTTATTGTTCTTCAAAACCTGCCTGCAAATAAACTGTGTGGTTTTGTTTTACGGATCGGAAATCATCAAATAACTTCCCCCGTTATGGCTGTAGCGGGAGGGAGTATTAGACTTTTACTGCCTAAAACCCCCTCATGTTCCTACTTTTGCCCTTTATGTTCCACGGCTACGGTATCTCTTTGGAACAACCCGGAACCCGGCAGGCAGTGGCCCTGTCAGGACGAGGGTCCTGACAGCAAAGCAGAGGTGTTTTACTGACATCTCTTTGAGGTGCGCATGGCACACGAACGCGCCGTCGACAGCACAATGGAAGTGTGTGATGGATTATGATCTTGATCCCAGTAGTGGGCACTTTATAATTTGATTATACTTACCTTCTTTATATCGAAGATTTAAATAATTGCTTAATACCTTTTTAATATTTAGTTTGTCTATTAATTAAGGTTCATTTACCTCTCGATGGTTGGTTTGATAGTGTTTTGATCCTCGCCCGCAACGAACTGGCCGTAGAAGGTGGCTTTCATAAATATCTCGAACATTCGCTGGCCCACCACCTGCCGCATCCGTTTCATCAACTGGGGACATGGAGAATATTGACATTAGTACTTAGTTTCATGGGTCCATATATGCAACTATGGGCTGGTGGAAAAGGGCAAGAATTTTGTCCCTGAAAAGTTTCACAAAAGGAGCTCCAATGGTGCCCGTGATAATTTTATAAAATAATTTTATTTAACGACTCAAGTTATGATTTTACTACATTGCAATCCATTTTTTTATGTTATTATCAAAATCATTGATTATTAAAAGCACTAAGCAATTGCATTCTCCACTCTAGAGGGATACGGCACTGTTTCTCTTTACTACAGGCTATTGTGTAGCCTATCTAAGAGGACAGTAACCCCAGCCATGAATTGTAACATACCAGTGTTTATTTGTTAAGTGCAACTGTTTTATTGTGTTTACTGCAACACCTTTGATGTAATAAAGAACCCTATTTCCAATATCTTATGAGTCAGTTCAGTTTAGTAGGTTCTTTACATTCTCGATCTCAGTTTATATTAAACAGTAATGAAGAGAATAATTTGTTTTTTCAACAAAGATCACAAAATTTAACAAAAAATAACACATTGTCTTTGGAGTGTCAGACTTGTACTGAATAAAATCCATCCATCTGTCATCTTTTGCCATTTGTGTTCCAGGGCCGCGGTATCTCTTTCGAACAACCCACAACCCCGGCAGGAACTAAACCTTACCTAACACTAAAACTTAGAAGTTTGAAATGAACCATATAGCAATGTTTGAGGTACTAGTAGTTCAACCTGTGTTTATAATCTTATAAATCGTTTAGGATGTCAACAATCCTTCATACATGAATAGCGTGCAAGAACATACATGACGGAAATAATATAATATCATTATCATTAGTAAAATAAATAAATGCAGACACTACCATAAACTTAATCCATTACTTTCACATTAACATCCCTTCCACTAATATTATTTACTTCTCTTTCCTTTAATATAGATATAAGGCCACATTTTTCATAACAATTGTTTTCAGAGCTATTTTTAATGTGTAAAAGAAGGTATAATACATATTTTGCAATGTTTTAAGAACTACTTTGTCTTCAATTATGTAAAAATGATGATAAGAAAAGTTTGGAGTTGTTGATGGTTTTATAAAGGCAGGAAAATGTTTTTTTAATGTCTATATTTCATGTGGATATGGAAGTGAAATTGATGATCTATCTTAGGGAACAGTGAGTCTAGACAAAACGACATTCAATTAATGAGAATGATGATAGGAAACAAAAACGTCAAATTGACGTAAGCTCTCGGAAAACCTGTCAATGCTGTTGAATAGGGTAGTTGACACCACCAATCAATTGACATACTTTTTATGAGCTGTCAAAACGCGATTCCCCCATAGATTTTGTATGAGACTCGCAACCGATGACGTCACTAAGTTGGCAAGTCAATGACGCAACTATTTATTAATTTAAAAGCAACTAAAACTCGAACTTTAAAGTTATTTTGAAATGAATGGAGTTCTCGGGTCTAGAATAACGTGTTCTTTCAGAGAAATTGTGTCTTTAAATTATTGGTTAATGGTGTCAACTACCCAATTAAAAAAAGAAAACGTAAGGATGTGACCGACACAAGACAAAACAAGAAAACGAAATAAAAAACAAATCCTTACTAATATTATAAAAGCGAAAGTGAGTTTGTTTGTTACGTCTTCACGCCTAAATGGCTAAACTGATTTTGATGAATTTTGGCACAGAGATAGATGGGACCCTGGCGACGGACATATCCAAAAAAAAAGTGAGAAAAGGGGGTTTTTTTAAAAATATTGAGATATGAGGGAGAAAGAGGGAAGAAAAGGAAAAATTTAGCTCTGCTATTACAATAAATTAGGCGCAAGGGCAAAAACTACAGGTAGCAGATACCTGTCAATCAGGCAAGAGGAACTGTGTTACCCCGAATTTAACGCGAGCGAAGCCGCGGGCAAAAGCTAGTATTTAATAAAAATGATATAAACATTAAAAAGACTGCCTACTGCACCCTTGTTATGACAACGTTTAAATATATTTATATTTGTAAAAGGAACTGGCGGAATATAAACCACGAATTAATAAAGCAAAGTATGAGACGTGAAGTAACATTTTAAGATAAGCCTAAGGATTTTATAGTAACAGATTTCACGAAGACGTTCGATACACTTGATACTGAGTTGCGATTACACGACGCTCATCATCTGCCTAGCCTTTTCCCAACTAAGTTGGAGTCGGCTTCCAGTCTAACCGGATGCAGCTGAATATCAGTATTTTACATGGAGCGACTGCCTATCTGACCTCCACAACCCAGTTAGTACTGGGTAATACGATACCCCTTGGTAAGACTGGTTGTCAGACTTTCGGGACACTGACTACCTTAACGACTGTCAAAGATCTACAAATGACAGCCGGGACCAACGGCTTAACGTGCTTTCCGAGGCATGGAGGAAACTCGGTATGTAACGGGTGGTCACCCATCCACAGACCAACCTAGGCAAGCGCGGCTTAACCTAAAGATCGACCCGATCGGCTGCTATTATTTAGCCACGAGCTCCTCGATTACACGACGCTCGATCGACAGTAATGTGAGTATGTGTCACCGACAACATTGCCATTTTGAGTCTAAACTCGCGGTATTGATACAAAAACATGCTCCATTGTCAAGGTTATAAGAAGCTGGAAATACCAGCCAAACAGAACCGTTAAGTATGCAAATATCATCCTTACTTCATTGTCATAATGCACATGTTCGCTTAATGAGTGTTGTTAACTTGTCAGCTGTCTAAATACTGGTTGAGCATTGAAACACAGGTCAACTTCCTATATCTATGCTTGCTAGTCACATGACTTACAATTCTATTTATATTGCACTAAAATCTTAAATTCATTGAACTCGCTAAAATGTTTAGAGCTGGTTCGTAGGATTCTATCACTTTTATCGTTGGCGTTATAGGAACATTGCCAATTTTCACTTTTGGCAATTCTAGTAGACAAATTCAGCCGTAGGCAGCAATATTCATTAAATCTTTACTTCCTCTCATTCTATAAAAAACCATTAAAGCCTTAAAAAATAACTAAACACCTTGCTAAAATTCAAGAATTATGGCAATTTACAAACGGAGACCAAAAGAAATAACCTGAGCATATTTTTTATAATAATCTTGATTGGCCAGTTAACCTAAGTTCTACTTTGCGAGCCCATAATTCTGCAATGCGCACTTTCTATGTGAATTTATTCGTTTTGAAAATATAGCAAGGTTCGTTCTTATATGGCATGCAATAAATGTTTGCACGCAAGGAAAATAAAAATGGATAGAACTTATTTCCTTTCCAAACTCATGGTAAATTCGCTACTTTACCGACGTTTACTACAATTCATAAGTATTGTTAAAACACAATTTTTGCAATGACAATTTCCGATCAGTACATCTGTATTGAAAACCTCAATATTCCGTAACTACGATGACGTTGACAACTCTTCAACGCAGTTTACATGTCTTGTGCTGATCACGTTCAGTTTCCATGGTGAAAACAGCCCATAGTTACAAGCAATTCTTGATAACACTATGTTAATGACGTCCAGTCCGATAACAAGACTCCTCATTCATCAAGATAAGCTATTTTTATATGAACTCTTAAAGAGCAAAGATCTAAACTTTCCCTCTTCATCAACATTATTATTCTGCTCTTATCAATATATATTTGGAGTCGCCAGCAGCAATTCTTCTTCTTTCGCTACTCGTCATCTCAGCAATCACGTCTTTTTTTGCCATGTCATCCTTCACACGGTACTTTCCTTCTTCATATATTATGTAACAGCGTATTTAGTATAAATAAATGAAGACACCAAGGTATTTGAAGTCGGTGCCAAAACGGTAATTTGCGTATGTTCACCTTTAGTTTTAATGAGACTTTTAAATGCAGATGGCGAATTCGCCTCACTGATCAGTCCGAATTGGGCTAGCGTGACAGAGGTTTAGTGAAGTTAAACCGTCTATAGGCCGAAAAACAGAGTGAATTTTGCCCCAAATTCGAAATTATGAGGAATAGAGTAAAATACTCAAAGGAGTAGTGTGACTTCCACAACCACTTGAAAAATTCACCGTGTATACCTACATACTGCTTGCGGAACGTTTGGCCGAAAGATGCCCATAGACACGACCGTATAGCGAAATTCGTAGTCTGGGTAGGTGCGTCACGAGATGGGACAATGACCTGTTGAAGGTCGAACAAATCCGCTAGGTGAAGGAAACGCAGGAGGGCCGATAGTGGGAAAGCTAATGGAAGGCTTATGTTCAGGAGTGGATATCTTTTGACTCAATGTTAATGATAATGATTATGGGGATACAAGAAACGGTGGATTAAGTGTTTAAAAGATGTCTAGTTCTTAAAAGGAAGTAACTCTTGATGTGACTACTTATAGAGAAGTATGGAAGAAAACTTATATTGGCGCTATAAGTTTAGATCCGAGATAAGAGCATGAAATTACGAAGATGTGATAGGTACTGAGCTTTAAAGTGAACTATATTAAGGACTATTTAACTTTAAGACAAGCCTACGTAGCAAGTGACATCATCGCATTTTTTAATTGCCTACATCCACCCTAAATACCATCTGTACTAGCCCCCTCACATATATGGCAGGGCAATATAAGGACCGTGTCGACGGCGCGTTAGTGTTCCACGCTCGCCTCAGAGATGTCAGCAATGCAGGGACCGGCCAGCGCCGCCGGGGTTGCGGGTTGATCAAAAGAGATACCGCGGCCCCGAAACATAAAGGGCAAAAGAAGGAACATGAGTGGGTTTTAGTCAGTACAAGTCTGAAACTCCTCCCCGCTCCGCCCAGAGCGGGGAAAGTTATTTGGTGACTTCACATACGCATAAAAAAGAGTCAATGTAATGAAAGAAATAATTATTCATCACGTCAATGTCATGCGTACTTGTTATTTGCATGTTTACTGAAATTCCGTTTTTAGATGTTATTTTATTTGAATTTGTATGTGACAGTACTGTGTAGGTGTGCTTATTATAAATAAATAAGCATGCGCAAAAACTGATGTAGAAATGGCGGGGACCAGTTCTCTCAACAGAGCAACCTTGGCAATGAACATATAATGAGCTTGCGTCGTTCAGTCACACTGTGGAACAATATGACTCATAAAGTCACAATATATGAGCATTTCGCATAAGATTTATTGTTATTTTGAGCACTCCAGACCGATAACTACTGAAATAACTACAAATCTATTTAGGAAGGCTAGTTGGAAAATTGTTTTTGACGACGGAACTCAATTGGTTAAAAGGAGAAGGTGAAATTGAAAAGAGAATTGTTTTTGGGCCTAATGCATTTGGAATGCTATACAAACATTATGGACGAACAGACTTGTTTTCAACCAAGGCGTATGATGATGGCGACACGGTTGGCGCAGTGGCTGTGCGAACAACTGCTGCGCTGCGTGTCGCGGGTTCGATCCCCGCACGGAACAGATATTTGTTTGGCCTACAGATAATTGTTTCGGGTCTGGCTGTTTGTGTATGTAAGTTTTAATTTTTGTAAACGCACACCCGATACAGGATAAACTCCTAGTGTGGGGCAACGCTTTTTTTTTAATAAAAAAAATGGTTTCTCATACGTCATAAAGTAATACGCAATCGGAATGATTTTTAAACAGGCACAAAGTTACTCGAAAAACAACTTTATCTACATAGTAATAGGTACGCTATATTTCTGCTTAGTTCGATCATCAGACATAAGTCTCATAGAACTTATGTCAAAATACTACCATCCGTAAGCAAAACGACTCGTTTTTAGGGTTCCGTAGTCAACTAGGAACCCTTATAGTTTCGCCATGTCTGTCTGTCCGTCCGTCCGTCCGTCCTCGCTTAATCTCTGTGACCGTTAGCACTAGAAAGCTGAAATTTGGTACCAATATGTATATCAATCACGCCGACAAAGTGGTAAAATAAAAATTGGAAAATGGGAAGTGTTTTTTTTTTTAATTTCAACCCTGACGTGTGATATATTGTTGGAAAGGTATTTAAAAATGAATAGGGGTTTACTAAAATCATTTTTTGATAATGTCTATAATTTCGGAAATAATCGCTCCAAAAGTAAAAAACAATGTGTCCCCCCCCCTCTAACTTTTGAACCATAAGTTTAGAAAATATGAAAAAAATCTGAAAAGTAGAACTTTATAAGGACTTTCTAGGAAAATCATTTTGAACTTGATTGACACAACAGTTTTTGTACAAAAAAGACAAAAAGTTGTACAAAATAATTTCCTCCTCCACCTTTAAACTCATAAGTGGGAACACTTATTGTGACGGACGGGAAACTACGGAACCCTACACTGAGCGTGGCCCGACACGCTCTTGGCCGGTTTTTTGTTTATTGGAACGGGGCTTTAGTCCTTCACACGACCTTCCCCAATGTCACCTTGTTCTCAAACTAAAATTTGATACTTATGCGGATATACAAAGGTTTTGTGAAAAAGACTTGATGTACAGTAGATGCCAAGAAAAGAGATAAACGAATTCAAAAGTGAGTTTTGGGAAAAAATCTTGAGTAGAAAACTGTTATATTATTTTATTTGACTAATAAAGCTTTACGTTAACCTAGTAGCTTCAATCTTAATATATAAAATTTCCGTGTCACAATACACACCGTACTCCTCCGAAACGGCTCGACCGATTCTTATGAAATTTTGGGTAGGTACATATTGGGTAGGTCTGAGAATCGGCTAACATCTATTTTTCATACCCCTAAACCTCAGCGGGTGAAACCGCTGGGCACAGCTAGTAATTAATAAAACATAAGCTACTAGCTTTCGACCGCGACTTCGTCCGCCTGGCATAGTTACTTTGGGCTAACCCTAACTTTAACCCGCGTGATGACCAAAAAAAATTATCTTTCTCTCCTCTTTTCTTACCTCTTTCTGCCCCTTTTCTCACTTTAAAAAAAACCTATGTCCGTCTCCATGGTTCCAACCATCTCTGTACCAACATTCATCAAAATCGGTTAAGCCATTTAGGGGTGAAGACGTAACAAACAAACTCACTTTCACTTTATAATATTAGTAAGGATTTCCATCCAGATTAGTTTTTCTCCTAGTAACTACATAAACAACAGCGGTCGGTGAACTCTAAAAAAACATCAAACCATTTTGTTTAATCTTGATTAACCTATCATGTATGAGAAGTTCTACTAGCTAATTTATTTTAAAGTGTAACTGTCGTAAATTAAAAAAAAATATATTGGTATTAGCCAACATTATTCTTGCCTTGGCAATAATCTTTAACACACGTGTGCCTTACGTAATCTAAAACTGCGTGAAAAAAAATGCTAAAACAGCCAAGTTTACTAAATCTAGCGATGTTTGAATAACGAACCTCGAGGTAGTAAGCAAAATTCCATGAGGCAAGATTTATAGGTACTGATAACGTACATAAATTGTTCGTGTAACATAAACCAGCCAACGCTGGTCTCTAACTCTGTTGAAACTCTTTACTACGACAGACTAGCACAAGGTTTAACTACTGACATGACATTCTGTCGACTGTACCTAAACAGAGTACTTGTTTGGTTTCTTTGTTTCGTTGACTTCTTGCCACTGACTTCCGGAAGTAAAGTTATTTTCCACTTTTAAGGTTTAAAAATACGATCGAACAAAGAACCTCCTCGTTTTTTGAAGTCGGTTATAAAGACAGGGGCCTTAGTCTGCTATTACAATGGTGTCAAAATGGTCGATCACTGATCGCATAATGGTTGATTTTGACAAGTTTAGTATGTAGTAGATGTCAAAATCAACCATTATGCGATCAGTGATCGACCATTCTGACACTATTGTAATAGCAGACTAAGGCCCCAGGTGTGTTGTTCCGAGATTGGGCATCCGGTTCGTAAAAGGACTCGAAAGACAATTTCAGGTTTCGGTAGGAGGGACTGGCAGGCTAGCATTTTGTAAATTAATGGCTATCAAAAAACAGACCATCATCATCATCATCATTTTCCTGCCCTTGTTCCATTTCATTAGTGGTCGGCCAACACGTTTTCTTCCTCCATTCTCCCCTGTCAGACGTCACGGCATCATTTACTTCTTTCTCCTCCATGACATTCCTTACACATCGATATTTTCTTTGGTCTTCCTCTCCATCCATCAACATTCAGATCCAACACTCTTTTAGTCACAAATGCTTCGTCCCTCCTAATTAAATGTCTATACCAAGACAAACGACTCCCGGCGTAAAACAGACGAAACAGCAATAATTTTCTAACCTTGCGAAAATACCGGCTTCACGTGCATGTTTGTTCTCTTGTTCCCGAATTGGCACGAAAACGGAAAATGACACACGGACACGCCTTTTGACGAGTTTTTTTTTATTGAAAATCTCTTCATACTCTGCCAAATTGTATCATGCCATAGCTATTTGAGTAGAAGTAAGGGTATAACGCTTCGATGCTAGGAGCTCAAACTGAAAATACTCAATCGTCGTGTTACATGACACATACCTTCTGTTTTGGCTATGGCAGAAAAGGAAGGGATACGGAACAGTTACGCCTGCTGGGGTTATGGGTTGTTGGAAAGAGACACCGCGGCCCCGGAACATAAAAGGCAAATGAAGAAACATGGGTGCACACAGCGGGGGTAATTATTTGATGATTTCCCATTCGCAAAAAAAATACTTGAGAGGTGTCAAGGGACACCCGGATGTAACGAAGTTATTGTTTATTATGTATAAAAAACCTGTATACACTCAACAAAAATAATTGTCGCGACACCACCACCAAATAGAAAGACGAAACGAAAATAACTGGCTTGCTTTATATGAGAGAGAGAAGGAGACAGACAGAGAAACACTCGCACGCCGCATGACTTACAACTATAGCATAAAGTGTCGTTACAACTTTCGGTCTTAATTTTTTCCATCTAGCACCCTTTCGCAACGCGTTATAAGGAACTTCGTTCCAAATGTTACTTAGTAGGTAACATTTACATTACTACCATTTACAAAACTAACATCCACAACCCAATCTTCAACCCGTCGTCATCAGCCTACAGCAGTCCACAGTTAGACTGGCTGGATATACGCCCCTCCAACGGTAGCTACCAGCGACCCTGCAAACTCCTTCAATCTCTCGACCCTCAACACTCACTGGGTTTTAAATGGTTACTTAGCATTACATTCCCTTGCGACAAGATGTTGTTTTTTTTGCGGTATAACCCACGTAGACCGGGATATTGTACATTAAAACCTTCCTCTTATATCACTCTATCTATTGCCCGAGAGTGCATCAAAATCCGTTGAGCAGTTCTAAACATCTAAGCGAACAGACAGCGGAAGCGACTTCATTTTAAATACTATACTAGCTGTGCCCAGCGATTTCATCCGCTGCTCAGGTCCCCCTTATCACGTAGGGGTGTGAAAAATAGATAGTAGCCAAGTCTCAGACTTACTGAATATGCATAAAAAATTTCATAAGAATCAGTCGAGCCGTTTCGGCGGTGTATGGGAACGAACATTTTATAACACGAGAATTTTATATATTAGCCTAGCTGGCGCCCGCGGCTTTGCCCGCGTGATATCTTATATGTTATTACAGACTATAATCTACCTCTGTGCCAAATTTCATCAAGATCCGTTCAGCCGTTTTGACGTGAAAGAGTAACAAACATCCATACATCCATCCATCCATACATCCTCACAAACATTCGCATTTATAATACTAGTAGGAAGGAGGATAAAGATAAACATAAGCTTAATTGGCAATGAATTGATTCCTCGCTATATATATTTGGCTTCCTTCAATACGACATAAATACCTTACAAGGTAAATACTTCAATAGCTTTTTCATTGCTAAAATTTTAGCACAGTTATTTATAAATATGATTCGTACATATAAGGAAAATATGATTAATTAAATTTAATGACATACCATGGATCTATAAAGTGCTGGAATAATCTTCACCTGTTGTTAGTTATTAACAAAATTTTGATATATTAATTAACGATAGGTACTTTTAATTCTTTTCTTTTCAAAAAAAAATTGCCCTACACTAGGAATTTCTCCTGGGAACCGTGGGTGCCTTTACAAACATTTAACTCACTTACACAAACAGCCAGACCGGAAACAACGTAATGTAGGTCATACAAAAAAATGTTTCGTGCGGGGATCGAACCCACGACACGCAGCGTAGCAGTCGACCGCTCAGCCTTTGCGCCAACAAATTTGCGACACAGATGTCGGCGCGCACATAGAATATTGTTGAAAATAGGTAGATGGTTATTTAGACAATAAATTTGACCTTTTGGTAATTCACAAACTCTCTAAAATAAGTCTTGTATCTGATAACATTGTATCCAATTACTCATGAAGATAATGTGGAAAATCACTGATCTGATTTTGATGAAACATTTAGTATGTTACAAGCTGCCGGGCGTAAGATTGAATTGTTAGTCTTATCACGTTGTTACAAAGATATTTCATCAATTTAGCTGACAGGTGTCATTCTAATCTAAATGTAACAGACAGTCTGAATGGGAAATGAGTCGACAAAAATACTGTTTATAAAAAAAAAACATTGAAAAACAACTTTACTTCCGAAAGTCGGTGACTTTTGTTGGTTTCGGTGACTTTCTTGACACGGAAGCAAAGTTTTATTGGAAGTCGGTTTTATTTTTTACAAAAAAGTTTTTATTTCAGCATTTTTACCTATACCATAAGTATGATATCGCACACCTAGTTAAAGTGTCACGCAACTCGAAATAATTCGAAAAACGAAATTATAAAGTATTATTGGCATTTGATGGAAAACCATTATCACAATAATTATCTGCGTAAAATTATACACAAGAACCTAGAATGTTTTTAATATACTAAATATAAATGAAATAAAACGTTTTTTTCGATTCCTGAACATAAGTGGTATTTAGAGTTAAGCTAGTCTTTAACTAAGTGTGCGATATATATTTTATGATAAGTACATATTTTTTAAAGAGTATTAATTTTCCATTGTTACTAAAAGATTAGCAAATCATCCATATAGGTAGACATAGAGAAAAAAATATATATTAGAGATGATAACTCATAAATTACCTAAGCAATATAAATAAAATTAATATGGGACCACCTGAAAAGTATACCCTATCAAACAAAAAAAGAATTTTGCTAATCGGTCCAGGCGTCTTTGAGTAATCATCATCTGCCTAGCCTTTTCCCAACTATGTTCGGGTCGGCTTCCAATCTAACTGGATGCAGCTGAATATCAGTATTTTACATGGAGCGACTGCCTATCTGACCTCCACAACCCAGTTAATACAGGGTAATACGATACCCCTTGGTAAGACTGGTTGTCAAACTTTCGGAACACTGACTACCTGTAACGATTGTCAAAGATCTACAAATGACAGCCGGGACCAACGGCTTAACGTGCTTTCCGAGGCACGGAGGAAACTCGGTATGTAACGGGTGGTCACCCATCCACAGACCAACCTAAAGCGTCTTTGAGTAATCGATGAACATAATATTAAAAACAAAGATTCAGACGAATTGAGAACCTCCTCCCTTTTTTGAAGTTGGTTAAAAATGGCCACGACATGTCAGGATGATCGGAACATATCGGAATATCAAAAGATTAAATTTCTATTTTCAAATAATTTTATCTATTCAAGAGAAAATATCGACCGATAGAATTATGAAGTTTTTTAGTTTTGTGAAGAGTTTTCCTCATTCCCGTTTAGTGATTGGTTTTTTTTTTATTATTGCTCAATATTATACAATTATTTCTTTATACTCGTAAAGACGCTATGTCATTTTACATAGCCTTTGCAAATCATGGTTGAGATGATAAAATTAATAAATATAAATGATTTATGCAATTTTTTTTTTTTTTAAAACGTTGCCCCACTTTAGGAATCTCTCCTGTATCGTGGGTGCGTTAACAAACATTCAATCTCACATACACAAACAGCCAGACCCGCAACAACTTTCTGTAGGCCATACAAATATTTGTTCCGTGCGGGGATCGAACCCGCGGCACGCAGCGCAGAAGTCGATCACTCAGCCACTGCGCCAACCGTGTCGTCAAATTTGCAAATGTATTTTGAATACCATTATGCGTTCATTGTTAACTGAATTAAATCAAACAAATGTTCATAATGACGCAAATCTCATTTTGTGGTTTAATTAATGGGGTTAATTTACCTATTTACCACAAAGGTGATCAATAAAATAATTACGGATTTACCTTAAGTACTAATGTAAAATAGAATAGAATAAAGTTTATTGCACACCTGAATTGAAATAAAACTGTTTTACAAAAAAAATGCTAAATCTATGGTTACAATGGCGGCCTTATCGCTAATAGCGAAAAATAATGTAATATCGAATGAAGGCACAAATGTCATTGTCTAGCAACCATAAATTTATTTACCTTATAATAAAAAAAATGACAAATAAAAAAGACATTATTTCTAATCCTGCTTCCCAAGACTCTTGGGCAATGGCCTACCTACACTTTTTCCATTTTTTCAGGAACCTGCGATGGTTCCCGAAAAAATTGGAAAGAGTGTAGAAATCAGATCTTTCAGTAATTATTTTTATTCGCGCACCGAGGGTTCCGTACAAACTTACGAAAAAGAGAAAGAAAGAAAGTAAAACTTTTATTTGGGACTCGCACAAAACAAGTAAAACAATAACAAAATGAAATAAAATAGTACATACAAGGTTATTGTCTGTGCGAGGCCAAAAAAAAACGACATAAACGGCCATATCTTTTGACAACTTAAAGGGTTGATTTTTTCACAGCTTTAAGGGACCACAGTCTTGAGTACATGCTTTTTCTACTAATTTCAACTCGATACCTACACGCGCTACCGAGATAAACTGTCTTGACAGATAGACAGACAGACAGACGGTCAACAAAGTGATCCAATAAGGGTTCCGTTTTGTCTGATTGAGGTACATCATCTGCCTAGCCTTTTCCCAACTATGTTGGGGTCGGCTTCCAGTCTAACCGGATGCAGCTGAATATCAGTAGTTTACATGGAGCGACTGCCTATCTAACCTCCACAACCCAGTTAGTACTGGGTAATACGATACCCCTTGGTAAGACTGGTTGTCAGACTTTCGGGACACTGACTATCTATAACGACTGTCAAAGATCTACAAATGACAGCCGGGACCAACAGCTTAACGTGCTTTCCGAGGCACGGAGGAAACTCGGTATGTAACGGGTGGTCACCCATCCACAGACCAACCTAGGCAAGCGCGGCTTAACCTAAAGATCGACCAGAGCGGCTGCTATTATTTAGCCACGAGCTCCTCGAGTCTTATTAAGGTACAGAACCCTAAAAAAACTAATTTTGACCCGCGTTTGCAGATTACAACGCATTTTCTGACACAGAGAACACGAGGGCTGAAATAGTATGGCACAGGCTAATTCTGGTATGCTATGAAAGAATTACGGTAAAGAATAAAGAATTCAAAATTATTTTGAAACAATAACTTTAGAAGATAGATGAGACATCTAAATTGGGTTAGCGTGCGAAATTACGAACAAAACATACCTTTAACGAAGCGGCGTGAAAATTGGGTCAAACCGAGGCGGTACAAAAGAAAAGCCTGCGAGAACTGAGAAGAATGGTAATGAATGAAAATTAATTGAGACTTCAGTGTAATTATATCCGGGGTTGCGGGTTGTTGAAAAGAGATAACGCGACCCCGGAACATTCAGGGCAAAAGAAGGAATATGGGTGGGCTTTAGTCAGTAAAAGTCTAATACTGCCCCCGCCCCTTGCAGAGCGGGGGAAGTTATTTGATGATTACCCGAAAAAAAGGGTAATTATATCAATCACATTATGTGGTTAGAAATTAAGCCTGTCCTCCAGAAAACCAAAAAAAAAGAAAGATTGTTAATGCTTACATAATTATGGATGCGATGTATTCCTGATTGGTATTACCATTGCAAAATTGCATTCCTGACAAAATGCCGGGCATTTGCAAAATAAAACCTTTTTAATACTTCTTATTATAACACTCTTTTAAATTGAAAAGGCCAGAACAAGACAGAGTGCTATCATAATCTTCGTCATCATTTTCCTGCCCTCATCCCATTCTATTTGGGGTCGACACGTTTTCTTCTTCCATTATACCCTTTCAGATATTACGGCATTATGATAATATTCCTGCCCTTCTCCTATATTTCTTGGGGTCCGCAAAATACAATTTTTTTATTCCATTCCCTTCTGCCAACCACCACAATATCATTAAATCCTTTTCCTTCATATACCTCACCCAATAAATTATTGATCGTTTCCAAGGTCTGCCAACTCCCTCTCCATCCATTAACATTCAAATTCATAATTATTTTAGTCACGTCCGATTAGACTATCCTACTGAGACACGTCAGACATCACGGCATCGTTAACTCCTTTTTCTTGCATATCATTTCCTCACACTTCAGTTATCGTCGGGTCAAAAAACCTGTCAAGTCCGGACAAATCTCGACAGATCACTCCACTCAAATGTCAATCAAAGAAGATAAGATGCAGACTAGGATTGACGGTATCACTATCGCCACTGTAGGTTCTAAACGTAATATTTCGATGACGGGTCTTCAATGAAATGTTATGAAATCATAATGTTTACATTTTGACGTCACGATTGGATATGAATGAATGCGCGATACACGTTTACATTCGAGTATCATCTATCTTCAACGATAACCTGCTGTCGCTGATTCGAAAGTGATTGAAATCATACTTGAAGAATGGTTTTCTGAGAGATAAAAGTCTAGTTGTAGCCGGTTCTTGAAAGGCATATCATCTTTAAGTCGAAATTGTCAAAATTATGTCATGTTAAAATGAATAAATGCATAAACAGCAGTGTACAGCAACAAACAATTAAAAAACTGGCATTCAGAAACCAGGAGTATTTAACACAACAAATTTGTTAACTATCTCCATTCAGGGGAACCCAACAAACCAATCAAATAGAAATAATAATCATAAAAGAAACGACTAACGAGTTAATACCACTAAACCGCAAATACCCCATAAAACTTCAATAGACCGTTTCACTGAAACCGCCCTATTCGACATTCTAATTCTGTGAGAAAATGCCAGATCCCACGTGAGAACGTTTCAAATTTCTTTAGAAAAGCAGAAAATCTTGCACGGCGTTGGTGTATTTCAAAACTTATGGAGGTCATGTGATAGTTCTTTCGTTTTCAGTTTTATTTCAAGATTTAAAAAGACATCGCAGAAGCAAAGACTTTTTTTCATTTTCTCACAATCAAAGCTTTTTTTGCCAAGCTGTCTTTAGAAAAAGTCCTTGAATGGAATCCAAAAACACACTACTAAAATCAATTGCAATGGGAAAACAAATAAACGTTATATAACTAAAATATCGAAAACAAGAGATTTTAAAACAAGACCGGTGCCAAGAAATGCAGTAAAGCTAAAATAGGAGAATGGAGAAAAACATCTTAAAAACAGATAGTAATTAGTAAAGCTGAGTGGCATTTAGAAGCTGAAGATTTTTGTCTAATTGGATAGAGAATTCAAGATTTTGTTGCGATGCGAGATATAAATATCAACAGAGACGATAGAGAAACCGAAACTATTGAAAATATTAATAACGTGGATGGTCAGATAGATATGCTTCAGAAAAAGAGGGAGAGAAAGGCCAAAAAACAAGGGGTTTGTGTAAGGAATAATATGAAGGAGAAAGTAGTGAACGATGCCGTGAAGTATGACAAGAGAGATTGAAAGAAGAAAACGTGTAGTCGTTGTGGAGATTTTACTGTAAAGTCCATGTCCTGAAGTAGTCGTCTTTCGGCTTAATCAAAAATATTGGAACAGTTAGATATGAACTAGTTTCAAACTTACGTTTTTGTTTTGCGGATGGGACATCATCAAATAACTTCCCCTGCTCTGGGCGGAGCGGGGCGGAGTGTCAGGCTTTTACTGACTAAAACCCACACAAGTTCCTTCTTTTGCCCTTTATGTTTCGGGGCCGCGGTATCTATTTCGAACAACCGGCAACCCCGGGGGGCGGTGGCCCTGGCAGTCCCGTCTGCTTTGCTGACATCACTTTGAGGCGCGCGTGGAACAAGAACGCGTCGCCGACACGGCCTGTCATCACTAGACGGACGGACGGTGAGCTACCCATTACTCACAGTCCACAGACCCGCATCTACGGAGACCGGGAGTCATCATCTAACTTACGTATTGCACTCAATAATCTACCGTGACCTAGGAGAACAGATCTATGCAAACATGTTCTGTTTCATCCAACGCATGCATTTGTAATTCTGCTAAAAATAGTCTTTGAAGAAATGCACAGCGTAGCGTCATGACCTTGCAGTATTTATAAACATATTATTCAACTGAATCAGCTGACAAAAAGTTTACTGGCGTTACATAATTTAATGAAGAGAGTTAAGAGGATTATAGCTTTGTTACCAATATTGGATTTAGACAGACCTTGGAGTTTTAGCTAAAGCAATTGAAACAGCATGTGGGATAATAATCAAGTACTAAAATGCTGGTTTTAATGTTTTGGTTAGATCGATAAATTCCTAAGGTATTAAAAAAATATATAAAATAAATCTTCTAATGAATAAAATGTATGTACTGTAAATTGCTAGTTTCCATAGGAACGCCAAACAGTAAGGATCCGGAGGTGATATTATGTCAAACACAAAAATTTTACTAAATGCTTTGACAAGAATGCTATCTGATCTGGTTCAATTTTTTTTCCAGCTCTCTCTTTTCGATAAACACAGCAAAAATGCACCACTAAAGTCCTTGAGAATAAGACATCAGGTATGTAGGTAAAACATAATTTACTGCAGTATCTTCTCCATAAGGAACCGGTTTCGAGCAAACTTTGTCGGATTTTCCCTAACTTTAGTTAAACAAAATGCAGATGTAACCAGTTTGGCCGGACAGCTGACGATTCAAAGAATCAAAGCCACGTGTTTTACGTCCGTACAAAAGCTACAGTGTGCCCAGTCTTCTGAAATAGGTAGGTATAAAAATACCGGTTTTAATGATGCTTGCTGAATGGTGGACTTAAGTTTTAATTTTGCTTCTGCGTGTAATCCGAATTATGGTAAGTAAAATATAACATTTAAGAAGCGTTTAGGTTCGCTAGAATCATTTTCTCATTTCCTCCGTCCTTTGAAGGCACATTTAACCGTTGGTATCGGCTGTCATTTGTTTATCTTTGATTGTCAATACAGGTAATCACTGGCCCATCTTAACAATAAATAACGTATTACCCAGTACCTACTAACTGGGTTGTAGGGGTCAGATAGACAGCTCGCAGCATCGCTCCACCTGAAATACTGTTATTCAGCTGCGTCCGGTTAGACTGGAAGCCGACCCCAACTTAATCGTGCAAAGGCTAAGCACACTAAAACTTCACAAACACAAAGACTTCACACATGCCTAAATCGCAGTTATCAGTATGGGAAAGCCAACAGGTGCGCTCACTGTTATGTTATCTAGATTGTTTGGCATCTTCCTATTGTGAGAATGTTTAGCTTCCTACGAGTCTATTGTGTTTGTGACAGGCGACTTGCTAGATGATCTTGTTACAGATTATTTTGTCCAACTTAGACGACCTTCTACTATTATCTATCTATCTTTCAACTCTCTTACTTTACTTCACTCAAGATCTCTCCTTAGAGGTACAAGTGTGATTGCTCAATATTTAGACTTAGTAAGGTTCATTTTTGTTCGATGCATTCAGGACGCGTTTTGCTTGCCATTTTACTGTGCTAGATTATTGCTTTGTCGAGGGTAACTCAAAACCATTCTCGCTTTTACTCTCCAACTTTCAAACACGCATTGTCAAAATATACGCCGATTGAATCCTAAGTACAATGGCTGATTCTACCGTTATATTTGCAAATCTACACAATGAAATAACAAGAATGAATAAAAATAGCGATAACGTTAAGAACAATAGGAATAATAGTACTATTGAGGTCGTTAACCGCTACTCCTAACTGGGTCACGAGGATTACGCTAGCAACATTCGCTAAACGCAGATCAAAGAAATTATAATTCCGTGCAGCTTTCTTGTGACAGCCCTGTGCCCAATACATCCGAAATAGAACTGTTCTGTTCTCAGATAAGACTGAATTCACCTTGACACTGCTGTTTTTTACCGATGATGAATGCTGTCCGCAATTTTTTTCAAAATTGTATTACAGTTCAATTTGAACTTTATTGACAAGTTTTTAGGTTCTCAAATCGTTTAGTGATTACTAGATGGTTAACATTCTTCAACCGTTTGTAAACCAGTTTCAGATTTTTTTTTTTATCTTGAATGCAAAGTTCATTGACAGAGTTCCTGTTATGTAAGATGTTTATAGTTGGAGCCCCCTTTTATTAATTTATTCCCATTTGGTACTTTTCCGCACCCGCATTGTTAGATTAAGAAACTTCTACACATTTTTCAATAGTTATGGCTTAATAAATACACGCTCACCATGGATGCCTTGCGATAACAAAGACGTTATTTTTCAAAGAAAAGTTATACTTTTTATTACCTACTAATGTTATTTAAACATTGTAACGTAATTATCCTTAGGTCATGCTTGGTCAATATCATATTAAATTATCTATGTTTTCTATACTGTAATTTGTTGGTACAAAACTATATTGTTTAGTTTGCATTTGAAGTTAAAATGTTTAGTTGTTTTCCTGGCCTGCTCAATCCCACTCTTGGCCAAGGGCCTCCCTTCAATCTACCCATTTCTCACGAAACCGCGCGCCTCCTTCCAGTTCTGACGGAACGCATCCACGTTCGTCCCGCAATCTCCTTGATCTATTTTATGGTTATAGTTCTAATACTGCGTTACAGCTATCCTTACTAATATGTATTATAAACGCGAAAGTGAGTTTGTTTGTACGTCTTCACGCCTAAATGGCTAAACCGCTTTTGATGAATTTTGGTACAAAGATAGTTGGGACCTTGTAGACGGACATAGGCATACATAGACATTAAAAAAAAAGTGAGTTATGAGGGAGAAAGAGGGAAGAAAAGGGAAAACTTAGCTTTGCTATTACAACAAATAAGGCGCAAGGGCAAAAACTACAGCTAGCAGTACCTGCAAATCAGGAAAGGGGAACCGTGTTACCCCGAATTTAACTTGAGCGAAACCGCGGGCAAAAGCTAGTATTAAATATTTCAGAAACAACTTATGGACAAAAGGAGGCCGTAGGACTCAAGATCGTTGCCCTTTTGTTTTTTTTCGGAATCATCAAATAACTTCCCCCGCTCTGGGCGGAGCAGAAAGGAGTGCCAGACGTGTTCCAGGGCTGCGGTATTTCTTTCGAACAACCCGTAACCCCGGCAGGCAGTTTGCATCTTATGCCCTTGGAATGCTTTAAAAATGAATGAAAATTCTCAAGACAATAAAGAGACTCCCAGGTCATGAGGATATCCATCTTTGGCGCCACATGGTCGTGACTCCATTTTACTGAGCCAGTTGATGCGCCAGCCGGTCGAGCGGTTATAACCGCTGAAGTGCTAATAACCTCTCAATTAGCATACAATGTATACAGATCTGATAACGTTTGATTAGAGCTGAGAAACACGAGAACAGTTTTGCAACTTTGGAAAGACGTTTGAAGTAAAACATGTTCTTGGGAATACATTATAGATGCACAAAACACAAATCTGAAAATTGTGATGATACCTCGGGAAAACTATGTCTAGCCCTGGTTGTCTTTCCGGGGCTACGAGTAGGTTTGAAAGGAGACCGCGGCCTCGGAGCATGGATGGGTTTTTGTCGGTACAAGTCTGACACTCCCTTCTCACTCTTGTGAGAGCGGGAAGAGTCATTTGATGATTTCTTTAGGTACATCTATTTTATCTTTTATAATGTAAAAAAAAAACCTTTGGTTTCAAATATTGATGGAGATTTCTGGCCAGTTAGAAAACGTGTTTCGCAGCCTTTGATTGATGTTCTTAAGCTTAATCGTCTATGATCTTATCATGTTACTGAGAACTTGTCTCCATTTTGATGGTTGTCTTGATATCTCATATCGAGAACAGCTCATACCATTACCAGATTACAGTCAGCAAGAATGAGATATTTTGGGTAGGTACACAGGCAGTCAGTGTGCGCATATCACACTTTGTGGTTTTATATCTATTGCTTTTAGAAATTCTTGTAAAGGGTTTTTACGAGCCATCAAAGTGGACATGCTAACAAAATGTGTTTGTTTGGCCGTTTATCCGTTTCGTCCAGACATGAGAAATAGCAAATGACAGCTGCCAAACAAATCTACACAATGGAAAATGGCCACGCTGCCTACCTATACCTAAAAAATGGAAAAATCGAAATCAAGTGGAGATACCGTTGTCCCGGAACATAAAAGGCAATAAAAGGAACATGGGTGGGTTTTAGTCGGTACAAGTCTCAAGTAAAAACAAAGTCACGAATCTAAATGCCACATCTGGTTTTTTCCTGTGTGCACATGGTAAATATGTAGAAGAACCAGTAAGAACTGGTTTCGCATGGATTGAATCGTCAGACCTTTTTTTATATTGTAGGATTTGCAATATGATAGTGTTACATGTCAGACATATAATTTGTTTTACCCATAACAATAATTCAAGCTTTTAACAATTATTCAGATTTTTTATTAACGTCGAACTGGATGCCATTTTTTTTTTTAAACTTTGCCTCACTCTACCAATTTCTCCTGTATCGTGGGTGCGTTTACAAACAGTTAAACTCACATACACAAACAGCCAGATCCGACCAACTATTTGTAGGCCATACAAATATTTGTTTCGTGCGAGAATCGAACCCGCGACACGCAGCGCAGCAGTCAATAGTTCAGCCACTGCGACAACCGTGCCGTCTTGATAATTATTGATGATTGTCGTAATTGATAAGTAGTTATACTGTTGTGGCTGTAACAAAGTGCAGGTGAAATTTAGATGACAAGGAATGTTTAGTGATGGGATGTATTACTGTGATGAGTAGTCCTTTATGACTATGATATTTAGGGTAACGCCTATAGCCAATCTTGATTGTAAATCTAACTACAGTACTGTTTCTCCTCCTTTAAATCCACCCAAAGGTTGTCTTGAAAAGATCGCTTTTAGCGATAATACCGCCCATTGTGTCACCCTATTTATAAGTTGTATACTGTTATTCTTGTTACTTGTATGGTGTACATAATAAAGAATATTCTATCTATCTATCTATATTCAGTCATGATCATCAATCCCGGTAACATTTCAGATTGAAAAGCAACGATTCATCTGCTAATGTAACCCGCATAATGCCACAGTGAAAACAGTATAAGTTGTCGCAATGAGACAAATAGTTGGTAGGAACACAAACATGCACTTATGCGATACTAAATTGAGTTGATACTACATACTACTACATGTATTAAAGACCGTCATCAGAATACAAAAACTCAAGCAATTTTAAGCGAATCAGTGTAAACCAGTGAACGTAACGCTGTAATTATCCATAATCATGATGATACGGCCATGAATCATGGCAAAGAAACTATAGAAAAACGCACCGAAGAAACTATTGTTACTTTAGAACAAATAGACTTCTTAATTCATTCGTTTCGTCCCCTTAAGGACTCAACAGGACATATTGGACAAAGAAACTTAACCTAAGATCAATACTTTTTGGTCTGCATATAATTGGAGATAATCAATTTGGAAACGATTTTTAAAAGGCAATTCATTGTCACAAGTCAATTCAAACAGATTTGTAAACATCAGTAGTTAACATACTATCCAATTAAACGCAAAGCCTGGGTGCGTCCAATTCGCGCAATAATCATAACGTGCCGCGCTCACGTGATTTTATCCGCAATGTTTTTGCTATAATACACACCTTTGACTGATTGTGGTCAAGTAGAATCGACATAACTTGCTACAATCTATTCAACCTAGGATTGTCCTTGTGGTAACAAACGTACAATAACTTCCTCCTAGTTAAATGTTTAACTTCTTAACTCCTTTGATTTTTGTTAGTCTTGCCCTACACCAGGATTTTCTTTACAAGTCCCAAAGCATCTGTCACAATTGTGTTAGCCTAATACGCTTCACTTATTTACTTTTGTACTTTGCTTCCAAAGGGCTACAATCTCTGGCCCTCGTGTTAAGCCCAGATAGTACTATCACACACGCAGTCAGAGGTCTGTTTTTTGCGGATGGGAAATCATCAAATAACTTTCTATTTGTTTTTAAAAAACTTTGCCCCACACTAGGAATTTCTCCTGTATCGTGGGTGCATTTCATTTTCACAAACATACAATCTCACATAGACAAACAGCCAGACCCGGAACAACTATCTGTAGGCCATACAAATATATGTTCCGTGCGGGGATCGAACCCGCGACACGCAACGCAGCAGTCGATCGCTCAGCCACTACGTCAACCGTGTCGTCGATTATATAACAGCTCTGGGCGGAGCGAGGGCGAGTGTCAGACTTGTACTGACTAAAACCCACCAATGTTCCTTCTGTTGCCCGTTGTTGTTGCTGTTGTCTGTTGTGTGGTCTTCACGCCAACTGTCGTCAAATACATATAACGGACTTCTTTAGCCTAAGACACAAGCATGTACCTACGTCTTAAATCTCTAGCTTTGAAGTTTGCAGCCGTTCCCCAGCGCTCGAGATGCAATGTAAGTACGTACCTATTTAACGGCGGTTTTATTGTACCCATAACTGGCCGAATGAACTGTAAACATGTTTGACGTAAGCGAGGTCGCGGTTTAGTAGTAGTTAATGGAAACTGTATGCTAGTTACCCTATATTCTGTATGTGAAGAGTGCAAAGAGACAAATCACCACTATTTTGTTGAGGTAAAAGCTTAAAAGAACGAGAGGGTAAAAGTTTCAGCGAGATTTCCGGGCGATGTTAGAAATTACTCTGAGCGATCGCATCAGAACGAGGTGATCCAACAGAGAACCAGGGTTCTCGACATAGCTCACAGACTAAGTAAGCTGAAATGGCAATGGTCCGGCCATATTAGAACCGAAGACCGTTGGGTTAAACGTGTTCTTGAGTGGAGACTGTGAATGGGCAAGCGTAAGGTGGGACGCTATTAGGTTCGGTGGACCGACGCGACGGTCTTCGCAGAGTGACTGGTAGCAACTGTATGAGATAAAGTTAAGTAACGTGAGATTGAAAAGACCTATATACAACAGGAGACTGCTGACACATAAGCAGACGTTATTTATATCTGGTGGTGTGCCTTAGCCGACGCAAGACATGAATTGTGCCAGAAAATACTAGAAAGATCTATGTTTCTCATATTATCTCCATTTAAATTAACCAACTTTGGGAAATTGATAAACTATGCATAAAAATATTTAGGTGAAAAGATGTTCGTACTTATGTATCACAAAAATATGACAACATGGTTTTTACACAAATCGCAAAATAGGTCAACAAATTTATTTTGATTTTCCTGATGTTTCCATTAAAAGGGAAATATGTTTGAAGATGTAAATTGAACATTGAGTCCTCTAAGTAGATAAGACAGGTAAAATTCAATAGGCTAAGGGTACATATTTTGTCATGATTTATTTAATTTTACGAAATACCCAATTATTGTTTATTTTCCTTATAAACTGGTATTTCTGTATGAAACATGCTATTTGATTTTGTCATTTTTATAAAATAATACTCCTACATCCAAACCTCATAAATCTTATATTTTCCTGATTTTTTTAGTTTAATATACCTTTGAATTAATTATTACACGCACATATTGCGTGAAGGTTTACATCATAAT
Organism: Ochropleura plecta; assembly: GCA_905475445.1. Taxonomy (NCBI): domain Eukaryota; kingdom Metazoa; phylum Arthropoda; class Insecta; order Lepidoptera; family Noctuidae; genus Ochropleura; species Ochropleura plecta. The sequence continues at coordinate 3,032,070 of FR997744.1, read as the reverse complement.
CACCATGTAAGTAGTTACATAAATATGTATTAGGTTTAAATAATACCTTGTAATATTCATTGTTGTATTTTTTATAAACATGTCAAGCATCTAGCAATAACAGCAATTAATTTACATAATAATATTTAATTCCAAAAATTGTTGATATCAAACTAGCTGTGCCTAGCAGTTTTACCCGCTGCGCAGAATCTTTTCTGAGCCCCTATCACTTAGGGATAATGAAAAATAACTAACGACCGATTCACATTCAATAATTATAAATTATATTTATTTTATTTTTTATAAATTTTCAATAATTTATAAAAATCGGTCCAGCCGTTTCGAAGCAATATCAGCCAGTATGACAACTTAAACTGTGCAAGAGAAGTATTTTACATATAAGATAAGAGATACACTATTTTCGCGCCCAGGCATCCACAGGATTGTCCGGTTAAACATTCTACAACCTCATAGGCTGAAAGGCGAGATGCCATTAAAAAAAAACTATTTTAGCGTTAAGTAATCATAATCATTTATTAGACATATAAGTCAGACCTACACTCGTTGTGCATAATTCAAACTATCTACGGAACGGTAATCAGATTACTTAACGATTTGTCAATGTATAAGCATTATGGAAATAACTATCAGCTTACGCGTGTACTTTATTAAAACTAATTGTCATCCATTCTACTGATATTACGTCACGTCTCGAAAAAAAAAACATAAATACGTACATAAACTCACGTCCTTTGTCTTACGAAAGGCAGCAGAAACTTCAGAATGCAATCTGCTACGATCCTAACATACTCCGTTTGCCCTGTCTACGTTCTTACATCTGGTCATACACGTACATCGGCTTTGAGTAATGTCAATGTCAGGGTGTATCCTTGAGATCCGCAAACCAACCCAGCAGCCGCGGGAGACGCTCCAGGCGTCAGGTGCCGTGAGATGACTCCCGGCCACCGTAGATGCGTGTGTAGCTCACCGTCCGTCCATCCGGTGACGGCAGGCCGTGTCCACAGTCCGTAAGCACCACGCGCATCTCATTGAGATGTCAACAAAGCAGAGGGGCCTGACAGGGCCACCGCCTGCCGGGGTTATGGGTTGTTCGAAAGAGATACTGCGGCCCCGGAACATAAAGGGCAAAAGAAGGAACATGGGTGGTTTTAGTTAGTAAAAGTCTGACACCCCCCGCTCCGCCCAGAGCGGAGAAAGTTATTAGTTGATTCATGACGCAAAAATAAAAAAAGTTTACCCTAAAAAGGTGTAGGTATCCTTGCAGAAGGTTCTATCCAAGTTTAATTGTGTCTTGTAAAATCCAATATTATATTATTACTACATTTATTTATTTAATGACAAAACAATAGAAGGATAAATTATTGCGATTTAAAACTTCATGAATTTGTTCATTGTTTTATTCAAGAATAGATTGTCGTCACCATAGATCATGCTTATGTTAGGTTATATATTTTTACAAATAAGCATTTCTTTCTACACAATATACAGTTTATTAACAGTTAATTTTAAAACCTGTTTGCATTACTCTTCATTAAACTCTGATTTCGGCAAATATAAGCAAGATATCACTGAAAAAGATAACATAAATCCACGAATAATAAAAGATATGCGCAATAAATGATAACGGTAAGTCTCCATGTCTGTCGTATGTCTACTAACGTTTCGGATCTAACCGGCTTCCCTAACAGTTTGTTTACGTTTAAATATTTAATCAGTACACACTGAAAACTTATCTCTAACTGTAGATAATCTTTATGGCGAATGTTTTATGGCAACCCTGAATTTTACTACTTGTCTCTGTAGGTATGTTTATGCCTGTGCATTTTTCAGGAAGAATAATTAATTTTCTCTTCCTTTGGGTTTATTTTAATGAACATCCTTACTAATATTATAAAAGCGAAAGTGAGTTTGTTTGTTTGTTTGTTACCTCTTCACGCTTTAGTGGTTAAACCGATTTTGATGAATTTTGGTACAAAGATAGTTGGGAACCAGGAGACGGACCAAAGAGTATAATAATATAGAGGGTAAAGAGAGCCCTCTCGAGGAAATTTTAAGCATATCGATTGAAAGCGCCCCCTGATATTCTGAACAAGAACTAACGCCAATATATATACCCATACTATAGCTATATGTAGGTATATCGCATAGGCCTTCTGTTAAGAGTTATTAATGTTACTTCCCAAAAAGCTATTTTGGTTTAGCAAGTTATAGAGACTATAAATTACTAAAACATAATAGCTTTGGGAAGAAATACACACAAAATGAATACGAAACAAACAAACGCAAGCGCAAGTCGTGACGACCATATTGTGTGTGCCAGTGTTTACATTACCAAAAAATATTAAAAAAAATAAAAATAGATTGCCATTATAATAAAAATATATATGCTTTCATTTTAAATTTTAATACAGCGGCACCTATCGGCAATGCCAAGAGAACCAATATTTATTATCGCTGTTAAGAATAACAGATGTCACTAGTATTTTTACTTTTGCTACTGATGTTCTAACTGTACCCCCCCTGAGACGGACATAGGCTATTTTTTATTAAAAAAGTGGGATATGAGGGAGAACGAGGGAAGAAAAGGGAAAACTTAGCGTTGCTATTACAAATCAATCAGGCGCAAGAGCAAAAACTGCAGGTCTGCTTGGTGTGTTATACCGAATTTAACGCGAGCGAAGCCGCGGGCGAAAGCTAGTACTTATATAAAAGAAAACGTGCCATCTTACTTATCATTTAATTATGAATTGTCATGACAGCTTTATAACAAAAAACGGCCCAAACAATGTGGATTGTGATAAAACTGAAAATGGCTGCACCCGAAATCACGTACGCGAAAATTGGCGGGAAGAAAGCGCCGCCATTTATGTTTTTTGTTTACCGAGTTCGATAGTTCAAAAAGAAATGCCTTACTATGAAAAGACCATGAGATAACAAAAATAAAAGATTTTACAAGTGACAACCAACACTCTAACTTGTATCCAAGCAAGAGATCACAAAGGAACATTGTGAAAGCTATAAAAATCTTAGTAAAGTCTGTCTCAAGACTGAAGACTCACTTTATGACAAGAGATTATGCTCAGGCGGCGACCATGACCGATTACTGAGATGTCGGAAGGCTTATCTAAACAATTTAAATCACGCTATACGATGTGACGACTTGACGAGTTCCTGTCACGAGGGAAACTCAATATTTTTTTCAAGCATCGAAAACCAGCCTTTTTCGAAACCGATTTTTTCGGTTACTTACATGTTTTATCCAAACGCAAAGGTTTATGGTTTTATTTTTTCGAGTTTTATTAGTAACAATAAATTTAAATAAGGCTGATTCGAGGTGGCGCAGGAGAAGATTTTCTGGAAGGATATGGGGGAGGCCATTCCGGAAATCGAAGTTAAAAAACTATGATTCAAACAAAAATCACCAACTACTTTTCCATAGAGAGGAAAGATGGGCAACTTTCAAATTTTATTTATAATTATATTTCGAACGATTTTACCAATTTTCAGCTTGTTGTAAATCTATGTAGCTTCGGCTGTCTAAATTGACCTGACTAGGTAGGTATATACCTAAGATGGCTTGTTGAGCAATTTTTGTCACTGATCGGCATAGCAGTGTTGAGTAGGTCCTGTAACAGGCAAAACTTGTTGGAATATACATGTGTAAAAATAAATAAATAAAAGTTAAAGTTCTTTTTTTGAGCCCAGCACAACAACTTCAATTTTCGTTTATTTATTTTTACACATATTTTTTATATTTTTACATACTTATTTCCTATCAAGTCAATATACGTGATTTGTTTATCTTTCTCGGCTTTAATTATTATTATTAGCAACTAGGTATTGGATTTATTCCACGGTGATGCAGATCGGCGTACAAAAGTTTGATAATTCAACGAAATACAAGCACAAACAAATAAAAGTAACTAATTAAATAAGTGTTTAGGCATACGCTAAGGTTATCTCATTATTTAGAAGCGTTTTTAAAGTAATGAAATACTTAACTACAATTATGACTAATTTCAACTCAAAGACAACACTAATCGCTTTATCGTTCTATTAAAACTAATTTAATTTCATGTACTTCTTTATGGTTTTTCTCACAACGTTATTTCTTTACAGTCAATTAAAATCATGATTATTGATAGCATTTGTTACAATTACGATTAATTAAGTCTAAATAGTTATGGTAGAATTATAGACTTTTGATTTATTTTTCATTCTCTATAGTCTATGGTTTTTCAAACAACGTTTTACAGCCAATTAAAATTATGAGTAACAAATTCCTAGGTAGGTAAAAAACCCCGTTTCAGTAGGTACCTACTTAGTTAAATCAATAGATAGTAATATGTAGAACAAGAGAGCAAAATTAATTTTTGCAGCGAGTGCTGATTTTAAATCACGAACGTAGTGACAGATTTCAAAGTAGAATCCTGAGCGTCCTAAAGTAGCGAGCGATACAAAGACATGATATGCAAATAATTTTACTCTTGTGTAACACACATAACTTTTCACTACAGCAGCGAGAACACATATTTCTCTGATTTCATCACGCAACAGAGTGTATTTCACTTTGTACAACGAGCAGGGCCATTTACCATAAAATATCTAATTATGATGTTGCTAAGCTAAAGTTTTATTTAATGTTCTTTCTTTTACGTGTGGTAAGTGCCTAATCAAGATAAAACAATGAACAGGAATAGATTGAATTGACATAACGTTTGTTAGAGCGTTCTGAAACTGAAACACACCTATGATATTTAATTTTTATATGTAATATTTAAATGTATTAGATTCTATATTGAAACTAGAAATCATTACATTCAGTTAAAATTACAGCTTTATCTGCTCCAATAAATACTTATTTTCGTTCAAAAACGAAAAGTATCAAATGTGTACACATTTGATACTTTTATAAACCGTTACATAACACCTACCCGACCCGTTAAATAACATGTAGACGGTCAAAAGTTAGTACCTAATAAATCACTAACTAGGTGCCTACCTACTAGCGTTATTTATGGAATAAAAGTATCAGTAATTACTAGGTCAGGAAAATCAATTGGTACCAATTTGAACAAGTTTTCCGATTTTCACAGATGATGTATTTCTGTTGCCGCTATAACAACAAATACTAAAAACAAAATAGAATGAGTTTTTAAGGACCCGAAATTGGCACAAAGACACAATTGTGCCACACTAAAAAAAAAATATTAAGTGTAAGTATAACAAATATGGTTTTTGCCGTTTTTATAGATCTACTACACCCTTCGTGCTTCCGACTGCTCTTGGCCGGTTTTTTCTTTAGATACCCATAGTTCCGCGTAGGAACTTAATGACACTCTAGGGATGCAAATTTTAGAACTCCCACTAATCATATATAATTGTACAGACGCCTGCACATCAAGCTACTACAATCTGTCAGATTTCTTTGATAGATTTTCGACTTTATTTCTAAAGTATAAGGTTCAAGGTTCATTGGGAAAAATTGACAGTTTCGGGTAGCTTGACCTGCAGGCGTCTGTACATTAAACAGTATCTGAAAACAAAACCTATGCTCTTGAAACATGTCGCAAAATCAGTTAACTCTGTGTTTGTAAATTTGTAAATAAATAACAATGGAATTAATTAACGATGTCTATCCAGATTATCCGTTGATGCGAGACGTAATAAATTGGATTACGTTCATTAGTTCTACGGTCCACCCCCTCCCTAGACATGCCGTAACATGTCGGTATCTGCACACACTTCTGACTCACGGGATTGCTCCAATCTGTTCTTCAAATTCAGGAATATAAAGTATGGTAGTGTAATTTGTTTGTTAAGAATTTTGCTGAATCTTGTCGTTGAACAGTACAAGTCCACGATTTGATTGATTCGTGTTACAGAGAGGTACAAAGTTTCAGGAATTGCATAACTTGTGAGTAACAACGACTTTTGTCCAATGTGGTCGCGATGACTTCGCGTTCTGAATGCGTCAATGCGCCTTATATGTAGGTAGGTTCGTCGTAAAAAGAGGGATTCGGGAGTGACGCAGGTCGTCCTTCCAGATAATAACTCCAGTCATTTAATCACCATTATTTGTGTGCTAAGTAAAGTGATTTATCAAAAAAAAAATGTTTTTGGTTGTTGGTCATTTCTTTTTAAAACATAAAAACATTCGGATGCAGGTAAAATCATAATAATTTTGGGCTTTGACGTAGTTGGGTAAAAAAAAATGTCAATAAGGTCACAATGTTGGATTAACAGTAGTAGGCGATTTTTGGTTAGCAACCAGGAAAACAATTTACTCTAGTCATGATACGTAGTTATTTCCTTAATGATTAGGAACTCGTTCAAAATATACTTCTTTAAAAACAAATTGGAAACTAATTTTAACACTAATTTTGGTACTAATTGACTTAGGCTAACCGAATATAGTAAAAATACTGGAAATAATTCAAGGAACTTGGTACTTTTCATCAAAATAGCAGGTTACATATTCCTTCATAATAGTTAATATTATTTTATAAGATTTGTTATTATATAGAAGAGCATTTAACCGTAAATTAGTTACAACTACCCTCATATGCCTTCATATGATTGCGGGTTTTACCTATAGGAAACCGGACGGTGGGAACTCCGGACATTTATTGATTAATCTTAACATCAATTTGTGCGAAAAACGCCTGAAGCCAACAATATCCTCAAAATACCTGAGTATAAGTAGTTCCAACGTGTAATTCAATTTGGTCTTGTAGGTAATTTACTAATCTTAACTTTTGTGGGCTATTCAAGTAGGTTCTGCATCAACAAAAAATCAAACGGCATGTCCGGTCAGCCTACCACCTACATCTTATAGGTAGGTTGACCACGATGCCGTGTCGAGTGCTTAGTGAAATCAGATGACTACGTCGCGAGCCACGCGACGTCAACGTCTGACTGCCGGTAGCAGACCCGTGCCGGCCGCCGGCACCGCGCGGGGCTGGCCCGGCGGCACGCATGCGCGCTCTACACCGATCAAAAATCCATTCCTTCCACCCATTCATTCTCTCACGGTTAGGTAACACGCTTCCCTTCGCCCTCCCCGACCCACATGCTATCCTGGTTACTCGCCCACGGTGTCGCTATTCCCCAGACACTCCCAAATTTACATTTCTCGGAAAAGTAACTGAGAAAACCACGCCGCGTAAACTTAAATACACACTCGTCAATCACTAGCATGTAACACAGACGCAAGGACGCCAACGAAAGTTAATTTAGAGCTGAGTGGTTGCCAAAAAAAAAATGCCGACCCCAACATAGTTGGGAAAAGGCTAGGCAGATGATGATGGTTGCCAGCGAGTAAACATTGCTATGCAGATCTTACGTAAGCAACAGCTGAAGTATAGCGATCTACTCACCATATCATTGTTCTCGACCAGCCAGTTGACAGAGCATATTTGGTACACGAAATACGCCCGCACAAGTTCGCTCGTCTTCTTACTTTTGAACGCATCTTTGGGGCTGTTGAAGTTGAGGTCGAGGTCGTCCCGCGACGGGGGCGAGGAGGACAGCGCGCGTACTTTCCGGGGCGCGTTCACCGCTAGCCGTCTGAGCAGAGACATGTTCGGAGCTCCGCGAAATACAACACGTACACAACACGCGCCCGTCGTCCGCGACTGACAACTGACAACTGACACTGACTGACGTCCGTCCGCTCAATACCGAGTCGTCTGCGCGCGCAGCCGATCCAATTTTAAATCCGTCGGAGCGCCGCGGAGGTGTGTCTTAGATCGGCGCGGCGATTGGTCGGTCGAGCAACAGCACGCGAACCTGCCGTGACGCGCCACATTATAATCAGCATTGTGCGGTAACCTCAAGGACCGGAACTCAAGGGCAGTTCTGCCGGCGTTGCAACAAACAACTAGCTGAACTCTTTGTTGCAACCTAGCCGATTTTAGTAATACACTTTGCAAACTACATAGATCAAACTGTGTACACCACGTTCCCTTCACAATGTTCCTGAACATTGCGCATCGCGTGCCTTCTAACCTATGAAAATGAGGGGTTTATGTAACCAGCTGGGGCGAGGGAGTTACGTAAACCGCTAGCCAGGGTTCAAGAACCTGAGGCGACCCGCCGGCGACTCGGTCGTAGTTCGAGTTATTACTCATGCCTGTCATAACTACGAGTTTGCAACGCCTGGTACTAGTTTAAAGGCAGTTCCAACTAACATATTAAACTGAAATAACTGTAAGGCAACATTTTTCACTTATTTTCTTTATTCATTTTAAAGTTAGCAACACTTCATTCATAAAAAAAATTGAAAGAGGCGAGTGTTGAATGGCGTTGATAATATCTGCAACAAGAAACAAGAGGTCATTTAAATTCATAGCCATCAATTACTGTAACAACTTGATCGAATCATTTCATTGAGCAAGTCATGCTTTGATGGCTCACTCAATATCAATTAACAGCTGGGATAGTATAAAAGAACATAGTACAGTTCAAGGCCTGCAAGAGATCACGTTGTTCCCAGGACATGATCAGCACCACACCTTTGATTCACTGCCCGTACTGCGTCCGCGTGGTAGACCACAGGTCACTCACTCTCAGTACCCCAGCAATTGTAATCTGCGTGACTAGGAACGACTGCTGCAATCCCTGGATTTGTAGTAGGAAATCGTCACTGTAAAGAAAACATGAGTAGACGACCACTCGCCGACGCATTTAGGCACTCAGTGGTAGGATCCATGGATGGACGGTTCGGTCTTGTTGTTTGCATGAGGCAAAGTTATCATCCATTGTTAAAAGTACGTATGCTGTTAGAATTTCAACACTGGTCAGCGATGAAAGTTGTAAAATTACCAGCGTGCTTTTCTACAAGCATTTTTTTTTAAGGTTTGTATCCTGGGTCGGGCTGAGTTCAATTGGGTTTTTCTAACAAGAATTTCTCAGTAACAGCTAAGGAGTCTGGATTTATACCCGGTTGGTGGCAATAGACTCGCCCCACCTAGGACCTATAACTGGCGAATTAGGTGCACCGCGATGTCATGTTATATGTAACTAGCTTTTGCCCGCGGCTTCGCTCGCGTTAAATTCGGGGTAACACAGTTCCCCTTTCCTGATTTACAGGTTTTCCTGATTTACCTGTACTTTTTGCCCTTGCGCCTTATTTATTGTAATAGCAAAGCTAAGTTTTCCCTTTTCTTCCCTCTTTCCTTCATTTCTGACTTTAAAAAAAATAGTCTATGTCTCCAGGGTCTCAACTATCTCTCTGTACAAAAATTCATCTACATTGGTTTAGCCATTTAGGCGTGAAAACGTAACAAACATACAAACAAACTCTAAATCACTCAAACAAGGCAAGGTAAGGCTTTAACTATCAATGTGGCCAACTGTGAGGCACTATTCTGTAGTCATTCGTTCCTGCTACGCCTCTTATTTCATATATCCACGATTTCAGGCTTGTAAAAACTTGTAATCCGCCATCGATATGTGTTGAAGTGGTCATCGCAAGCTGTTCTTCAAAAGTGTTCCATGTTTGGATATTTTTGCACTTTATTCTTGGCGAAGAATGACATCTGCAAAATGTTTAAAGAGTTAAGTTGTTTTAAAAGGACTTCTACCCGGTAAATATAGATAGACCATTTAGATACGAGTAATGCTCTTATATAAGTATAGTCACGGGCTTCTCTATTAAACACCGGCTAGGCTGCAAAATTTTACCCCGTAAAAAGCGAGAAAAAAACAAAAGAGAGGTGAAACTCGAACGTGTGTGTGTGTGTTTTGTGAGATGCCCTAGACGTATACCGCAAAGGCAGGTTCAAGGAGTAATGAGGAAAGTGCTCATGGAAGGCATTGGACACCTTTGACAGGACGGGCTAAAAATATATACAAGATGTTTTATTTTGGAAGCGGACCCCAGCATAGTCGAGAAAAAGGTTAGGTAAAAGATGATTGTTTTGTATAAGAATAAATAAAATTGTATACAAAAATTATAAAGACCAATTAAATACAGAACAAACATTCATAAAAAAAATTAATATTCGTTAAATTGTCTGATTCTATTCTAGTGTAAAAAACAGGGGATGAGATTATTTAGGTTTAGGTATTAAAAATGACACAAATACAAAGAAAATACAAAGGACGTCTTATCTAGTCGTACGCCAAAATTTTAACTGAACAGTTTATGACGAAAAATAAAATGTAAGTAGGTACCTAAATATAGAGAGATATTAATATAGTGCTTAATAAAGACTCAAACAGAACTGGACGCCCTGGATAGGAAGGTCCGTACATTGTTAACGGCATTTTGTATGCATCACCCACGCTCTTCGGTTATGAGACTGTATATCCCGCGGTGTTGTGGAGGTCGAGGCTTTTTAAACGCCAAGACTCTCCACAATCGCGAGGTATGCAGTCGCAGGGAATGTTTCCTAGAAACCGACGTGGGAGTGCATCGGGATGTGGTTGCAGTGGACAAAGGCCTCACCCCGCTCTCCTTGGCTAAAGAGAACTGGCGCAAACCTGTGGTGCTTGACACTAACGACCGCAGGGAGGTATGGCAGAGTAAGGAGCTTCACGGACGCTTTTTCCGGGTCCTACATGGACCCGATGTAAATCAATCAGCGTCCGTAGCCTGGCTACGTTCCGGGGATCTCTTTGGAGAAACCGAAGTTTTTTGATGACAAATAACTACCGGAGATTTATTGTGAAGGACGGCACGGTTGACATATGTCGGGCATGCCACCGTCCGGGTGAATCAATTCGACACATTATCTCCGGTTGTTCTCGTCTAGCTAACGGAGAGTACTTGCATAGACACAACCTTGTAGCCAGGATTATCCATCAGCAACTTGCTCTAAAATATAACCTTGTGGAATCGGAAGTGCCGTACTACAGGTATGAGCCCGACCCAGTTCTCGAACATGGCAATATCACATTGTACTGGGATCGATCCATCATCACTGACAGGACTATTGTTGCCAACAAGCCTGATTATTGTAGTGGTGGCTCGATCAGAGCGGCGCGCAATGATTGTTGACATAACAGTCCCGCATGATGAGAACCTCGTGAAAGCCGATAAAGATAAGCAAATCAAGTATATTGACTTGGCTCGCGAGGTTGTCGACATGTGGTATATGGACTCAGCGATCATTGCACCGATAGTCGTATCTGCCAATGGCTTAATTGCCAAGAGCCTCGACCAATACCTGTGGAGGCTCTCGTTAGGCAGCTGGATCAAGGGCTTGATACAGAGAGCGGTACTCCTGGACACGGCTCGTATTGTTAGGAGGTTCCTTTCTCTGGAGCCCTGACCGCCGGTAGCTTGGACCCTGTTCCCGATACCGATGGGCTACTATTTTTATATTAGGTCCTTACATATGAAATTGGCGTTTTTCGTACTGGCCACTTTAATCACGAATTTCTCCTCTTTGGTAAGGAATTCCAAATTCAAATTTGTACAGCTATTTACTCATGTATTTGTGCTTCGATGACCGTCATTCATTTGTTTTTTTTCTTCTGTTTTTTCTGTTTGCGTCACTCATTTTACAAAATGGAAAATTTAAAATATCGCATTATTTACGAGTACGAGTTCCGCCGTGGCACTAGTGCTGCGGAAACGACTCGAAGGATGAATGATGTGTATGGCGGTCATGTTGCAAAAGAAAACACAGTTCGTTTTTGGTTCCAACGTTTTCGTTCTGGAAATTTCGACCTGCAGAACAAGCCCCGTGGACGGCCTGAGACCCAAGTTGATAATGGAGATTTGAAGGCTATTGTGGAAGCGGACCCATCGCAAACCACGTCCGAGTTAGCTGCAGGCTTCGATGTTAGTGATAAAACTGTTTTAATTCACTTGAAGCAAATTGGGAAGATTAAAAAGCTTGAAAGGTGGGTACCTCACGAATTGACTGAAGCAAACCGGCAAACGCGCGTCGACTGCTGCGTTACATTACTGAACCGGCACAACAATGAAGGTATTTTAAACCGAATCATTACCTGTGATGAAAAATGGATTCTTTACGATAATCGGAAGCGCTCAGCGCAATGGTTGGATCCTGGCCAGCCAGCCAAATCCTGCCCCAAGCGAAAATTAACCCCAAAAAAGTTACTTGTAAGCGTTTGGTGGACTAGTGCCGGTATTGTTCATTACAGTTTTCTCAAATCTGGCCAGACTATTACAGCTGATGTCTATTGTCAGCAATTACAAACCATGATGGAAAAGCTAGCGGCTCAACAACCAAGGCTGGTCAATCGCTCCACGCCACTGCTGCTTCACGACAACGCCAGACCACACACTGCGCAACAGACGGCTACCAAATTAGAAGAGCTTGAATTGGAATGTCTTAGACATCCTCCGTACTCCCCGGACCTTGCTCCAACAGATTACCATTTTTTTCGCAATTTGGATAACTTTTTGCAAGGGAAAAAATTCAACTCCGATGGGGCAGTCCAAATCGCCTTCAAAGATTTTATTGATTCCCGTCCGACTGGTTTTTTTAGTAAAGGGATCAATGAACTACCTATAAGATGGCAAAAGTGCATTGAAAACAATGGTTCATACTTTGATTAATTAAATATATTATATTAAAAAATATTCGACTTTTTGTTCCTTCCATACAAAACGCCAATTTCATATGTAAGGACCTAATATTTTTAAATGTTTTTTTTTTGTTTTTGATAAAAAATATGTAAAAATATAAAAAATATGTATGTAAATACATAAATGACTCTAATTATCATGTAAGTATAATAGGAATGATACCTAGTAGGTATAGTTAAGGGAACAAATACTCTTTCCCTTTTTATTTCTGTCATTCTCTATTTGGGCACAATCCTTTTGGCAAGGTAATGTAAGAGTCCAGTTCGTCACGGTCTAGTTCGTCACGCCATCTCTTTTTAGGCATACCGAAGGGAGAACTTTGCCCTGCAGTGGGACACACTAGGCTCTTAATAATAAATATTTCATGAATTTCTCGATGTTAACGGAGAGTACCTACTTGCATTACACAACCTCGTTGCCAGGATTATCCACCAGCAACTTGCTTTGACGTACAACCTTCTGGAATCAGAAGTGCCGTAATATAAGTATGTGCTCGAAACAATTCTCGAAGATGGTAATATCTCGTTAGTCAAAGTCAAAGTCAAAGTCAAAAGTCATTTATTCAAATTAGGCTGATAATCAGCACTTTTTGAACGTCACATTACAAGAGACAGTCCCACAAAAACGCCCTGCCCTTCGCCACTTCCTAGTGTTTTAGCTGGGAAGAAGAAGTGGCGGAACAAACTCCTTGCATTAGGATCGACCTTTAGTTACGGACAGGACTATTGTTGCCAATAAACCTTTTTTATGTGATATCATAAAATAACTCCCCACCCCCTCGCACTGGTTGGAGCGGGGGGAGTGTAAGACTTTTACTGACTAAACCCACCCATCTTCCACCTTTTGCTCTTTATGTTCCGGGGCCTCGGTAACTCTTTCAAACAACCGCAACCCCGCCAGTCACAATAAGTCTGACATTGTGATGATAGATCGATTGGAGCTTCGCGCAATGACTGTTGGTATAACGGTCCCGCATGACTGGAACCTTGTGCAAGCAGAGGAAGATAAGCAATTCAAGTATCTAGGTCTGGCTCGCGAGGTTGACGACATGTGACACGTGAATCCAGCAGTCATTGTGCCGATAGTCGTTTCAGCAAATAGCTTAATAGCCAATAACTTCGACCAACATCTGTGGAGGCTCTCATTTGCTAACTGGATCAAAGACTTGATACAGTTAGTTCTCAACAGCCCTGACCACCGGTAGCTCGGACCCTGTATGTTATTATTTTGGTGGTGGGACATGCAAGCACTATTTTAAAAGTGTAGCATCTATCCCGAATTTAAGAGACAGATTCACATGAAAAATTGTCGACATTTAAGATTGTGTGAATTAGAATAAATTATAAAACCAACACGCGATCCAATGATCTCACCACTGACATCAATCGTCAATCATTTCAGCCTTATAATTCGTAATTCGTTCTTTTTCCCTTCATTCATTCAAGTAGGTAGGACTTAGGTAAAAATGTTGACGCAGAAACGAATTACCCATTCCAATATTGTTGATAAAATATGAGTATTTGTTCAAAAAGAAAAAATAGGAAAGTACACAGGGATAAGTATAAAACTAAGCCAACGAGTCAAAGACTATCTGAGTGTACTGTTTTAACTAAACAAATGGATTGAATACAGCCTGTATTTTTTTAATTCAATAAATTAACTATAAACAGTACTGTCTCTCCTTTAAATCCATCGAAAGGTTGTCTTGAAAAGATCGCTTTTAGCGATAAGACCGCCCATCGTGTCACCCTATTTATAAGTTGTATACTGTTATTCTTGTAACTTGTATAGTGTACATTATAGAGAATATTCTATCCTTACTAATATTATAAAAGCGAAAGTGAGTTTGTTACCTCTTCACGCTTTAATGGCTACACCAATTTTGATGAATTTCGGTACAGAGATAGTTGGGAACCAGGAGACGGACATAGGCTAAAGGGAAGAAAAGTCAAAACTTAGCGTTGCTATTACAAATCAATAAGGCGCAAGGGGAACTGTGTTACCCCGAATTTAACGCGAGCGAAGCCGCGGGCAAAAGCTAGTCTATCTATATAATATCCAAATACTGAGGTCTACGGTCACTTGAAGCTGTGAATTCAGCCCTATAAGTCTAAGCATAAAAAAGATATGCTTGGATGTTTATGTCGCAATTTCCATTCGCATAGGGAATCAAAATCAGGTACTTCTTGACCTAGAACCATGCAAGAAGCAATATTATAGAACACCAGTTATGGGAAAAATCCGAAAACCGTAAATTTATAGAAACAACACAAAAAAATAACGAAACTGAATTTCTACCCCTCCCCAGTACCTAAATACTTACGCATTTTAACCTATTTTCAAAAAATAGGACATTTTTTATTGATACAGCAAACCTACGTCTAACTTAATACAGTGCCTTTAGCCCAAAGGCAAAGACGTCCGGCTGTGGATCGATATGTCGCGAGTTCATGCCCGCCTGTTGCCAAGGAAACCCATGAAATACTATTGCAGACGTTGAACGTACATAATATAAGTAATAGCAAGGCAGTAAAGCTCATTTGAAAGTTCAATCACCCCTCAAAAATACATGAACATGCAAGTGATACTGAAAAGAACTTTGAAACTTCTTAACAAAAAGATCGGATTAAACAAAAGACTGAATGTTTATATGAGAGAGAAAGATATTGTACGTTACAAAATTTAGAATTGAGTATTTACCTAAGTGAACTTTCAGCGGGTTGCGGGTTGCTCGAAAGAGATACCGCGGCCCCGGAACATAAAGGGCAAAAGAAGGAACATGGGTGGGTTTTAGTCAGTATAAGTCTGACACCCCCTCCGCTCCAATTCCCCGCCCAGAGCAGGAAAAGGTATTTGATGAATTCCCTTCCGCAAAAAAAGGTAAACTTTCAGTATTATTTCAAGGCTTTTTGAAGACCTTTGTGATTGCATTATCAATTTTATCTGTTCGACTTCTTCTATTCTTTTAGAGAAGTACTCGTCATGTCATCTGATATCTCTTGCTATATAACTCTTCACACAGTCTAAACAAATAAAACCTGTGACTTTGTCCATCCATCGTTTGTTTGATCGTCCTCTGCTCTTATAGCCATCCGCATTTCTACCTAAAAATTTTCTCCACTACATTTTCTTCATTCCTCCGCTTTACGTGTCCGAAATCATATCTTAAACATGACTGTTCTGAAATCCGGAAGTAAACTACATTATAACCTGAATAAATGATGATGACAATGACAAAGCGGCTTGAGGAAACTAGAACAATCTCACCCAATATGATTTAATAATTCAAATAATTGTGCAATTTTTTCACGCACAACTTGCGTGTTTGTATATACGTAACCACAAGCTTAACTTCAGACGAGTAATACCATACACTCATCCAAATAACCCACTGAAAACAATATGACCATCACAGGGAAATGTCTGATGAAAAACATTTGCATTCGATCACATTTTAGTAAAATGGAAAATCCGGACGAAAATAATTGTAGTGATATAATTTGTGATAACTTCCTTAAGGCTACCGTATGTAAAAATCTGGTCAGTAATTAATTATTGAAATAAACTTTTGTAAGGATAATTAATGTTTTGAGTTTTCCTGAAAATTCAGTTCAAGCGACTCTTAGGATAGGGATTTATGCTAAATAAAGTTTTACAAAACACGATGTAATTGACTTCATGGCACAAAATTAATGTGCTTAATTTGAGATGCCAGCGGCGAAACATAGATATTATCTGACCTAGGTATATTTTAAGATCATTTTTTTTTACTTTTGATTTATTCTTTTTCTTGTATATTATCATTATTTAGTACACGACTCTAGATCCAAATATTTATCGGTTATTATAAAACAAAATACCCAAAAGTGCAGTAGATTTACTGAATAATATTGCCGAATTACGAATTCAAACATCTTTAAAAGCATTTTTAAAAACCGACGCGACGCGAAAATGGTTACATCGTGTAAGGTACCGTAAAGTGGGGCTATTTGTGGCTCTGAGGCTATTTAGAACTTTTAAATAAATGATATCTACGCTATGTACGTTAAATTTATAACATTAATTCAATAAAACCCTTATTTAATTAATGTTGGTGCCGCAACATCCACTTTGTTTTTTTTTTTTTGGATCTTGTCTATTTTTTTTTCCTTTTTTAATTGAGGTAATATTAAGGATATACATACATACATAATGACACCTTAATGACCTTTCCCATTTTCTAAATAAAACAATGAAAATAATGTATACATAGATATTTTTATTTGAAAAATATTTCGTGTAGCTAACAAACTAATCACAATATGGCATTCTACATCCGAATTAATATATTTTATACAAAACGCTCTTACTGCAAATAATATACATCGGCCATCACCGTAAATGCTCGAACATATTCGCACTCAATCTAACAACTGCAAGCTACGCGAATATGTACACTTACAAACGATCATTTTTCAACCTTATATCCTTAGAAATGAGGTTCAAAAATGTTCATTCGCCTTCATACATCGACAATTTAGAATTTTGTTACATTGCTTCTCGATCACATTCCAATTCATTTTATTTACATTAACACCGCTTAAGAGAAGGGTATGGCCACACAAAATAACGATATTACGGAGTACTTTCTTTTCAAAACCGGTAAAAGTACAGTGTATGAAAACTTGTTTCACATCAACGTTGTCTGAAACCAGTTTTATTAAATCAGGATTTCTGGAGCAAAACCGGTTGTGAAGACGTTTGGCACACGTGTTCCCAAAGAATGCACCATGAAGGGATCGTGTGTCTTGTCCAGCGAAATACTTACTAAGAAAATTAGATTTTTAAGAACCACGTGTATTTGGCACAATTAGGGTCGCCTAACGATTTTTGTTAGCTTAAAATAACAGTCAAAATAAAAATGGTCTTCCGAGACTTCTTTTATCAGTATTATGCTGTTCTTCGCTCAGTGTGGACGAAAGAGCTTTATACAATTACATGGCTCCATCCATCTATTATCTTTCAGCCCCCTGTTCCTTTCATGTTGAAGAACCAATATGCAAGACAAGAATCGAATCCAATAATGTTATTAATTTGAAACCCTTCCAAACACCAATCAAATGAGAACAAAAGGAAATCCAAGAAGACAAAATTCGCGACATGAGACATTTATTTCACGTTACGTACCTCAAAAGGACAAAAACGGAAGCTTTATAGGATCACTCTGTTGTCCGTCCGTCTGTCTGTCTGTCTGTTAAGTCTCTTTATCTCAGGAAAGCGACCTCAACTCTGTGGTCCCTTTGTGCTGTGAAAGAATGAAGCCTCTAAGTCTACGCAGTCAGTTTATTCGGAACCCTCGGTGCTCGAGTCCAACTCGCTCTTAGCCGGTTTTATATAATAAAATCACATACCGTAATCTCATGTTCCATACCCTTTCGTTTAAGCTTAAGCCTGACTCCTTTTAACACAAACTTTCCAGAAGAGTTGTGAACTAAAACGTTCGTTAAACTCTTTTTTTATATGTGTAAAAGCGAATCAAACGTTCAAATATAATCAGAACAGTTTCGATTCAATCTCTAGGAACTTTCACTATCATGATTTATTGCCATTCATTTTAACATATATTTCCATACATTTGGAAGTCTTTCCAGATCAAATCTATTACGATTATATTTGGTTTTGGGCTGTCGGTGATCCATTAAACACAAAATAACTTACAGGTTAAGGTTTTGATACATATTTTTCTCGTTTAAATAGTATAAATTGCCATTTAAAATATTTAGTCAAGAACTGGCGGAGATTTGCGATTTTGTTGT
The DNA here is from genome assembly GCA_905475445.1 of Ochropleura plecta. Taxonomy (NCBI): domain Eukaryota; kingdom Metazoa; phylum Arthropoda; class Insecta; order Lepidoptera; family Noctuidae; genus Ochropleura; species Ochropleura plecta. The sequence continues at coordinate 3,013,707 of FR997744.1, read as the reverse complement.
TTGTGAACTTGACTTTAGTTTAATTAGGCTTTTAATCATAGTAAACAGATAAAAATCACGAAAAAAAAAATTTTTTTTTTTAATTACCACATTGTGCTTTTGCCAAAATCCGCTGCTCGTGTACAAAATGTATTAATTAATTTTCTTTCCATCACATATTCGGTAAACGCCTATAAATTGAGTAAATATGAAAAAAATCTATATGCCTCATGTATTGGCAAGGAAATTATTAGTTATATAAATAAAAAAAAAACATTGTTTGCCGGCGAAAAGCATGGCCTCTTATACTAAATATAATATACTTTAATTTATAGGTGACTAATATAATTCGGCCGCGCTAAATAGGCCGCAGACTACGGGGACAAATTCACATAAATTACATTACAATTCGTAAATCACAATTTCACAAAGTGACTGTTTAATATGTTAACCACTTTAACGTAATTTATCTGCAAAAGCGGCCATTTTGGATGATGAGGTCCCTTTAAAAATTAAAAAGACACGATTTTTAAACCACACACTTCGATCGATCTTTAGGTTAAGCCATGCTGGCCTGGGTTAGTCTACGGATGGGTGACCACACATTAATCAAGGTAAGCCGTTGATCCCAGCTGTCGGGTGGACTGGCTTTACAGATAGTGAACGACCGAACGACCGACGATTGATAACTAGTCTTATCAAGGGGTTTCGCAACCTCGTTGAGGTAAAATAATGGTAATTTCGACCACAATAGTCCCAACTATTGTGGTCGAAATTACCATTATTTTAATTATTATTTTAAAAGGCTAAGGGGAAAGGCAGGGCGTTTTTGTAGGACTGTCTCTTGTAATGTGACGTTCAAAAAGTGCTGATTATTAGCCTAATTTGAATATATGACTTTTGATTTTGCTATGCGATGATAGATCATGAGTCACTGCCGTAAGCCACTTTTTTGCTAGAAATTATGATTAAATAAAAAAACATACTTTTATAGTGTAACATATTTTGATCTCCATACCCCTGTATATGAAATTTCAACAAATATGTTTACTTGATACGGTATAAGGGTGTCGACAGATTGACCAACGCGGAAACTATAATAGCTGCTTAGGTTGGTATTAAATCTTCTATTATAGGGCATTTTATTAAAGTTTTGCAAACTTCAACACCGCGTCGATCAGTGTGTGCATACCCTAATCCTATACTATTTATAATCAAATGGCTTAAACATCTTGGATGAAAGTTGCACTATAGGTGTAGTTACGTAAGGGAAAAATCGGCCTAGTTAGTTCTCATTTCTGGGTAAATTCGTTTTATTTTAGGTCTTTTGTGATTTTTAAAATATACGTTTTAAATGTGATTCACTTCTACAAAACTCATAAAAAAAATAGTTTAAAAAGACTTTTTGACTTACAAGCACAATATTATTTAAGCAGTCTCTAAAAAACTTTTTAACTGTAAAAGCGTAAGTCAAAGTTTCCTTCTCTATAAAAAGCCTAATTAACGTGGCCACTAATTATACATGTTATGTGTATTATATATTTTATATGGTAAAAAGAAACACATCTAAATATATCTTACAAATACAAATATCTATTATATCTTAAAAGTAATAATAAAACTTAATTCTATTCTAGATCTAATATGTACAACTCATATATTTTTAATGATATTGTGATAATTTTCGCACTTTATCATTCATTAAAATTCATTTTCCGTTTTTTTTAAAAGCATTGTTTAAAAAATATTACTTAACCTTTTGAACGCCAGCGTCATATATTTAAGACAAATAATTGCCAAACTTATGTGAAATAAACGATTAAGGAATTTCGGCGTTGGTCACACCATAAAATATTCTCTCAAAAGTACTTAATATGTTAAATATAAAAAAGTATTGCATTATTGGTGTCTGATTAAGGCATTTTAACTATAAACGATGCTAAATTATACAACTATTATACTTTATAAGGACACAGAATACACTATACATGGTATTATGAAAATCTTTTAATTTTGCGTCTTCAACTCGATTGAACACAAAGATACCTTACTACATCCAAACATTGCGTTCACTGAGATTCTTAAATCCGATAAAGTAATAAATAAAAAATATAAATTCGTTCTTCGGCTAAGTATACGTCCTAGCTGTCAATAAAGGAATAATCGTAAAATCATCACATTAAAAAAAAGGTCTTATAAGCATGCAGACTCTTTACCTATATACTTTTTAGTCTTTGCAAATGATACTGTACTTAAAAATTGGTCATATCGCACCTCTGGTTTCATTACAACGGAGAATAGAGCGCACGTAAGTATAACACAATGACATCGATCCTCTGCAAAGTAACTCCGGACCTCTCTTTCCCACACTCACTCGCTCGCATATTTACAAAGCCTCCCTCATACAAATCTTTTCCAATCTCAAACCTGTACAAAAATAACGCAGGACACACAATATTATGTATTTTTCTTTAATATATACAACATCTAAATTTAATAAACGTCTTGGTGTCACCAATTTATTGATAATTAATATTATTTTTGTTATATAAACTAGAGTATAAAATTTGACTCCAATCAAAATACAACACATTCTGCTAGTAAAATGAAAATTGTTACTTTATATTGTAAGATTCACACACGTAGAATTATATATAGGTTTTTTTTAATAGTATTATAGGCACAAATGAACAATATTGAGTGCCTTAAGCTTTACTACTACTACTTACAGTAGGCGAGGGGTTTTAGTCCTACAAATATATCCATATTTCACTAAGGGACCGCCTTCCCGTTTGTAATACACCCAATTCCCTAAGGGTTAGACCCCAACCAGAAAGAAAATATCCCCGCGCAGTTTTGATGTTACTGAATTAAGAACTGTTTATTAAAGCATCTAAGTTTATTACTATAGTTAAATAAAAACAAACTTTTTGTATTTTTTTTTTGAGTTGATATCCATTATGGGTATGCATAAAATAATTAGTCCGCCATCTTTGGGAGTCCAGCATATTGGATTTAGAATGGCGCTACTCAGTTGTTCATACACTGTAATGTAAACATTTCAAAAAAGGGGAAAGTGGGACAAATTTAACTTCAGGTTATTTTAAATAAATACTGGTACAGCTATTTATTAAGTGTGTTAATAAAATTGGACAAATTGCGTCGTCTTTTTTGGTCCAATACAGTTCTTTATACAGTGACTTCAAAGAGTGCGAGGTTTTATTCACTTAGTGGAATGAGTCCTTATTACACCCAATTCTCTAAATCCAATCCACTTCGAAATGAATAATAAATAAAGCTGCCAGATTAAAAAATAGAATTATTATGCCAATTTGTCTTTTTTATTAATTTCGATATGATTATGACTAGTGTTTTCCAATCGCAGTTATATTTTTAAATAAAATTATCAGAGATCGAATTTGCTGTAATTGCTCGCGATTCAAGTCAACATTCTACAATTTGTAGTCTTATATTAAAGGCATTAGGAAACCACTTTTTAGGGTGAAATCACATGCAAGCACGGATCAGTGTATAACCGTATTTCTGTCTTATTACGTCACGTAAAGGTATCATTTCGTGAAGCAAGAAGTCGCAAATATTCACATTAATTTGCGCCGTATGCACTTTAACGAGCGATTGTCCCTCTCATATCAGCGAGTTGCAATTTTAACACTTCTAGCTATAGTCAAGATAAAAATAACAACTTGAGTTTAAGTAATTACCATTTTTATGCACTAGACAAGAATTTGAAAGCAGTAAGAACCGTCAAAGAGAGACGAGCTAAGAATTCTTACTACGACAGTTCTCTAAGAAATTACATTAACTCAAATAATAATTTCGACTTGTTTATCTTTTTGAATGTCTGAAGTTCCTACGGGGGAACTTAAGGACAGCGGGTATTCAAAGAAAAAAAAATCCTACAATTAAAATCATCAAAAGGGTAGGATCCGTGCGTGTTATTGTAATTTCAGCCTTACTGCAAGAGTCCACTGAATCGTAAATACCTTAATAGGAGTTAGTATAAGCTGTGATTGACGCGACAGTATATGGAATGACGACATAAGTAGACCGTCTTATTGAGACTTAACATAAAAGTAATATTAACGATACAAAACTAACAAATATAACTTCACCTCTAATTGAGTACACATAGAGCATAGAATCGCGAAATTAAAGGAAACTTTTTAATTTAATATCGGTATTAAAAACTCCTTTAATTCGATCTTAATTTCTCTCAAATAGAGGTCAACTCTTCACCTAGACTTTCTCTTGAAAACATTATTCAGCTTTGATTTTCACTAACGCCTGTATCCGAAGACATTTCCGTGACTGCTGAAAAAGGCGTTACATCATAGACACAAGGTCTAATATTGTAAATTGTTTATAGAAAATATGTATAATAGATTGAAGCATTCCTGATTTAAAAATTAGAACGAAACTGTTAATAGATAGATAAACAATAGAAGCACATCTTTCCCAAGAAAATGTCTTACAATACGGGCGTTGATCGCTTAACATCTGAACCACCTATCGCTACTCTACGCCTAATAAAGACTGATCATAAATTATGCAACTGTAAACTCTATTGTCATTAACTGTAACTTATTGTTGGCTACTTCGTTCATTGCACTAAACATGCAGACCGCTAAGTCCAATCGTCAGCATGTGATGACGACACGATGAAACGAGATACAAAAACCATTTTGTCATTGATCCTAGAAACTGCCACCTTGTGTAGAAACTACTTAATCTGCAGTCTAGATTTGTTTTGTCAACTTATCACAACTACGAAGCACATGTATTGAACAGGATTTTATAACCCTAGGGTTTTTCGTTTTCTATGTTTGTCGTAATTACTTGTATTCAGCTGTATCTGATTAGATACTGATGATCACACACAAGACTTCCCTTTGAAATGTTCGTCATTTAACCTGATGCACACCTTAACACTAAAAGGTTGGTGGATGATGACCAAACGTTTTAGCCGATTGTACCTGACACCCAGTCATCTAGTCCTTTCTCATTTGTTATGACTTGTAACTGGACTTATTTTTGGACATGTTTTTGATTATGATCATTCAAAAAGCTCCTGTAATTAGTGTATTGACAACAAATCTGTTGATTTTAATTACTTTGACTGTGATTATTTTCAATTTGATTACTTTGACCCGTTGACTCTGACCCCATATCATCGCGCCGCCATGTTGTTTCGCCTCTACGCACCACACACCGCTAACCGACGCACTAACATTAGTAGGAAGTAATCACGCATACACTACGCTACCGTAAGTCCCGACCTCCGTCGAAGCACTTTCTAGAGGTCACTTGTGTCGCTGCCTGCTGCAAGTATATTGTACTGTGTCTTACCAGGCAGACGAAGGTTTACCTGAAACAATATCATAATATAATTAGGAATTGTCTGATAGGGAATACTTGTATGGACCTTTTCCTGAGTAAACATGACTCCACAGCATAAACGCATCCCCGCTACGTAGCGTGAGCTTATTTAATACACGTCTTTCTTTACCACACTTGCATCTCTCCAAAGGCGACTCATGCGTCACACAACGGCTCCTTAGCCCACACTGTGACCGCTCTGGGAGCCGACGCAAGGACCCACGGCACCTCTATGGCGTCCAACTGTTGCTGGTGCCGAGGTGTCGTGATAAAAGTGGCGTTGTGTGACAGCGCCACTTTCACAGTAACCACGCTTGTGGACGCGTACTTGAGAACCTGTTTCCTTGATACATATACGTATTCTTGAAGTTATGGCAAAACTTAACAGACGTGACACCTATCGGGATTTATTCCGAACCAGGAAACGAGAGAGAGTGACACACTGTCAGACTAAACAAGGCGTGATTTTAGCAAAGGATGCAATCCTAATGGTTGGATAAAATCGATGATCGGTTCATATAATACAAGTTGTTAATGTACCTAGTCCGAGTCCGTATCGTCGTTGACAGAAGAGCGGAGCTTGGAGAGCGTGCGTCGAGCGGCGGGAGTGTCGTCCTCCTCGTCCGACGAGATCACGATACGTTGGCGCGGCTTCACGCCCGTCGCGCCGCGCGTCATGCGACGGGATACTGAGCCGTCCTTGTCCGCTGGAACAACAATAAATACATTCAATATTTAGAATTGCGTCGGGTTCCACGAAGAGTACTAATGCGTTGCAGCACCGCCCCATTACAAATTATAATACATTTATTCCCACAAAAAATCCAATGTGCCAGTGGCAGCATCTTCATAAAAGCTCAAGTCCAGCTTGCTCTAATCATTTAATAACACCACATTTTAAGTTTATATTTAGTAAGTCAACAAAATCAAATTTTCGAAAAGTACCATTAAGTGACGCTTTTGCAAAATCAGTTCAATCATCGACATCATTTTGAAGATGACGAAGGGTCAGCTAAACAAAACCAACAACCAGTACTACACATTGACTTGGATCTGAAGGTTTTCGACCTAGGAGAGGGTATTACCCAGCAGTGGGGTGTAGCAGACTAACATTTTACTGTAGATAAGTCACAAATAAAAACATCAGTCCAATACTTACCAACGACTTCTTTGTGCTTAACCTTGGCCTCTTTCTTGGCCTGTTTCTCCTGTTCCTTCTTCTCGACCTTGGCCTTCTTCAGCGCCTGGCACTTCTCTAGCGTGGGTTTTCCGTCGAGTCCGGCCGCCACTAGAAGGTCTAACATCTTTTGAACGCGCTCCTTATTTTTTGTGCAACCTGTAACAGTATATTTTGATGATTATTATTATTGTATTTACTTGGTAGAACTGGCAGTACTTTTTTGGAGTTTCAATAAAACGCACGATACCTTTTTAAAATCATAACCCATGAATTTAAAATCTCTTAGTTCAGTACAACACAATACTAACGAAGATGAATCATTAATATCAACCCATACCAACAGCATTAACGCGTAAGTATTCAGAACTATTATAATACTCGCTGATGTGCGTGTAATACAAAAAGCAAAAAGAAAAAAGTGACAATCTTGAGAAGTATCATGTCAACAAGATGTTATGAGGTATTTGGACTTGGTTGGTTCGTTTTTTAAGAACAGACGTAAAAAAAATGTTTGAATCACAGCATCCATACCTTCAACAAGCTTCTTATAGTCGAACCGTATCCCAGCGGCCTTACAGAACTTCTTCATGTCCGTGATGCCGGGCTGGCGCAGCTCGGGCGGCACGGGCGGGCGGCCGCGCTTGCCGCCGGGCGCGGCGGGCGCGCGGGCCGCGGGGGGGCCGCCAGCCCGCGGAGCGCGCGGACTGCTCTTGGTGCCCTTCGGCCTGCCCGGGCCACGCTTCAGCGGCGCATCCTGTTCGTTATAGGCGCTCATTTCATTCGGTACGACTGATTGTGAGTTATGGGATGGGTGTGCTTGTGCGTGATACTTCGATTGACAATACATAGATAACTGTGGATACTTTACCGAACCATATGAGAACTATATTGAAACGGCGATATTAAAGTTATCCGTGCGATTGGCATTTGATTGGAAACCCAGCACCAGTCTGGTCGAAGAATCTTCCCTTTTCGTATGAAGGCTGATGAACCTTTAACAGAGTGGGTATTCGACCCCCTCTGTTGCCTCAACCTCATTCCTTTTGAATCAATTTGGAAGAATTTCATTCTGTCATTTCATCTTCAACAATCATTTTTTGGGTCATTCATTACATTTTGATCACGGCTAGCAGCTACAAGTGCTTGAATATTTTATAAAAGCTGCTACATCTTTTAAAATCAGTGTGTGCTATTATATAATATTTACCTTTGGGATAATAAATGAAATCAGAGAATTTGTAGTGGCTATTCTTTGTTTACCTGTCCCATAACTTTAATATTATTTTTGCGACATCGGTCGGAGGGACACGACCGGTGACCGAGTTCACAAACTACTATTAATCTGGATCAAATACAAAAATCATCGCCCAATAGCCACGATTGTATATACTCGTACCATGAGGGTAAATAATATATTTTAAGCAAATCGATGCCCTACCTCAACCGGTCAATTAACGCAATTCACGTTTTTTACGGCCCATTTAAGTTTTTAGTCAACTTATACAAATATTTCTGTAGAAAAAGGTTTTCATGTATCAATAGTTTCTGTGAAGATTAATATTCCAAAAATAAATTATGAGCCACGTGATTTTAAAATCTTTTTTAAATCGGAAATCGAGTATTGTTAATCGAAGAGGCGACAAAATGTAGTAGCGAATGCCAAGCTATGGGATTTAAATATTTCAATGAATTTGTAAGTTTGCATTAATAAAACATTTACTGAAATAATTAAATCCCAAGTTGCAGAATCGATGAATGTGACAATGAAATTATGAAATGAAATGGATAAAAATTGATCTATTTTAAATTATTGGGTAGTCGATTGACATAATCGTCGCGCATTTTTGATGTTAACAGGGTGAGTTCTAAGACGGCGGGAGACACCCCTGCGAGGATAATGTCTTAGACAATACCAGTACTACGTCATTTCCTTTTAGGAAAACTCAACCTGTGTACAAAATTAATTCAAATTTAAATAACAATGTTCTAATTGTAGTGTGTACATACCTCATCACTTTCTTCAGAATCGCTGCCCGATTCGCCTGACGAATCATCGGAAGATGACGAATCTACTGTCGTTACCTGGACACATTTTTTTTAATATTTAATAAGTTTAAATCATCGCTTTTAGCGATAAGACCGCCCATTGTGTCACCGTATGTGAAATGTTTTCGGAAATCATGTTATTTGTATAATGTACATAATACAGAATTTTGTTAGTATGTTTTGTATCAAAATTGTCTTGATTATAAACTCCTTTATTTAAGTTACTGCTAGGAGGAGGAGCTCGTGGCTAAATAATAGCAGCAGCTCAGTTCGATCTTTAGGTTAAGCCGCGCTTGCCTAGGTTGGTCTGTGGATGGGTGACCACCCGTTACATACCGAGTTTCCTCCGTGCCTCGGAAAGCACGTTAAGCTGTTGGTCCCGGCTGTCATTTGTAATCTTTGACAGTCGTTACAGTAGTCAGTGTCCCGAAAGTCTGACAACCAGTCTTACCAAGGGGCATCGTATTACCCAGTATTAACTGGGTTATGGAGGTCAGATAGGCAGTCGCTCCAAGTAAAATACTGGTATTCAGCTGCATCCGGTAAGACTGGAAGCCGACCCCAACATAGTTGGAAAAGGCTAGGCAGATGATGATGATTTAAGTTACTACTAAAGTCCAGTCGCGGAGCAGGAAGAATTTCGTACAATGACCTCTTTACCTACTGCCAGTGGTTACAAACATTTTTGTATTACGTGTGGTTTACAGGAAATATTGTAAACTCTTTATAACGAAACTCAAGGGACTGAGCATTTTTACTTAACAACAAACTAGGAATAGATAACTGTGTCCGAAAACTGAGCTATCACTATTAACACATCCCAAGATGGAATGTCATTCGTTCGTTATTTAAAAATTATGTCAAGAAAGACTTTTTGTCGTGAATCAAGGCCAACCAAAAAACCACATGCAGACAAGAACAAACCTTACAGTCACAGGTAAAAGGTTTACAATTCCTGAGAACGGCCACCATTGCAACTGTGCGAGCGAGACGCATTATATTTACGTGGGAGTGACAGAGACAGGTAATAACAGGTCAACGTTCGAAATTCTTTCTGCTCCGCGTCCGTACTTTAGCTCCATCTAGTAAGTCTGTAATAAGCTAACCCATGTTACATGTACTTATGCTTTTGTTTTGCATTCAATAAATGAGAGTGTTGCGAATCCTCAACGAGTTTTAATAAATATTCTATTCTATATAAAACTGCATGCGGTGAAGAGTTTACCAAATTTAATGGTCAGATTGTAACAAGTTTATTTCTGGGTTGTAAAGAGATGATTTATAAATTAAACTTTATGCATAAGTAAAAACTGTAAAAAAGGTGGACTTATTGCCTTAAGCCCCGTTCCAATAAACAAAAACGACTCGTTTTGCTTACGGATGGTAGTATTTTGACATAAGTTCTATGAGACTTATGTCAAAATCTTACTATCCGTAAGCAAAACGACTCGTTTTGTGTTTATTGGAACGGGCCCTTAGACATTTTCTGCCAGTCTACCTTAGGGTGATGCAGAGACAATACAGTAAGTGCAATAACAGAGAAAAAGAATATTAAAAAAATACAAATAGCTAAAAATACTTATCTAACATAGATAAATAAAAAACTGACAGTACATAAAGTTTCGTCAAGAAGTATTTAAAATCACCGGTATTCATGAAAGGATGAATTAAGATTAATCGGATTGATCGTATTTTAAAAAAACATTATAAGTCTCGATATGGCCCAGCCCTCGCCACTTCCCCGTGTTAAATCAGCAAGCTCCCCAGGAAAATATCAATGCGTTATTGTAGCAGTGGCTGCAAAATGCTACCTACCTCACTGGTAGCCGGCATGAGTCCCCTGGCCTGCAGCTTCGCAGCCGCTAACTTAGCCGCGGCGGCCTTCTGCGCGGCGATCTGTGCCGCCTGTGTTGCCAGCTTCTCTCTCTCTGCGTTCGCGTCGTAGTAGTTGAATAGAACCTCCATGGAGACCGGGACATCACCGAAGTAAACCTCGTTAGGTATGTGGGAAGAATCGAGGCAGTCGTCGCTCCATCGCCTTTGAAAGATAGATTACAAACATTTTGGCGAGGCTCATTACAATATACATTTTTTTAATTCAATAAGGGTTCCGTTTTATCCTTTTAATGTACGGTATCCTAAAAACAGATTATGTTATAGAACCAAAAAAATAAAAGACGTTTTATTCACTAGACAGAGACCACGATACAAAAATATTTATAAAACGTACTAACCTTCTGAACTGAATCCCAGAGAAGTCCTTCCTGAATGGTCTGATAGCGTACTGGTAGCCCGTCGCCCTCGGGCGCGGCGGCGGCGGCAGCGAGCGCGGCGCGGGGGCCCGCGGGCCCGGCGGCCGGGGGCCCGGCGGGGAGGGGCCCGGGGCGCGCGGGGCCCCTGGCGCCTTGGGCTTGTTGGTGGAGCCCTTCGGTCGCCCCCTCTTTTTCGGCTGTCGATAGTGACGATTTTATTCTCAAAATTTAACAGGTGCAGTGATATCGTGTTATGTGGATGAAGTATGAATACAAACGGGCCACGGCAGCCTTCGAAAAAGATGGCGGTAAGATGTCGATATATTTCTTAGTAAATGGCGCAAAACCGGGACTGATAAAAATACTGGCCTTGGACAATGCAGCCCGGAATTCGGAAGTTAGCGGTAAGATACCCCCGTGCCTCGGAAAGCACGTTAAGCCGTTGGTTCTGCGCCTGATCTTTCTCCGGCCGTATCGAATTGCCGTCGAGAGTGAGGGATCAGAGAGTGCACCTGCGCCTGCGCACACACACCTGCTCTATATATATATCTGAGCTGGGATTGGCCACCGTGGCTGTAAACGGTCAGGAGGACTATACTGTCCCTCTTTAAACTACTCCACTAATTAACCTAAGTCATGATAATAACTGGGCTTGAGAACGTTATTTAGAACGAACTTGGTCGTCACAGTGTTGTAATAACGGTCACTGTCGCGCATCTGTCAAATTACGAGTGTTACTAAGTCAAAAAAAGCTAAATAACATGTTTAGCTTAAGAGTTGTCGCATTTAATATAAACCTTATTACAAGTTCCTTAAGTCCCAGTACACGCTATGATTTACAACATCTACAAATAACAAAAAAAACTACTCTGAAATCTATTGGGTTTTACTTTAATAAAAGCAAGAAAGCCATTTTGATTTTCTATTTTTATTTCTATAGCACTACTTTTGCAAACACACAGATATCATTGCAATAAACTACTTAAGACTCACGGGACACGAAGTGATATGATGAATCTGATGATGATGATGCAAAAAAGGTTTTATTAAAAAATTAGTATAAAACTAGTTTACCTCACTGCCCGGAGTGGGAATTTTCCCAGGTATAGAGCCTGATTTGGGAAGCTCTGGACTGCTGAACGGTTTTCGGTCCTCTTCACTGTAACAACCAATGATAATTCAAGATTGACTTCACTAACTGTCAAAAATATCGAGCTGTGGCTAACCAACCAAAAACAAACTAAGCAGATCACCCTAATAGGACTAAATTTTTTATTGCGCGCCACCAATCATAAACTTTTAATTTGTATAGAGCATAACATAGAATTTTCTTTTTATTATTACACTTAAAAGAATATAATTGCACATAAGTTGTAAGTCAATTCACTGAAAAATTATCGCATATTACATTGGTCTAATCTGGGTGATCTCAAATATTTTGTGATTGAATATCTTTTCAATCACAAAATATTTGATGATTTGTTAGCATTTTTTAAACAAGCTTAAAAAAATATGGAGGTTGGGTATCTCCTTAAATCTCCTCTGATTTCAGAACAAGATTTAAATATAGTCTACAACATAAATGCCCAGTATCCTTTCATTGTCAATCAAATTACATTTGTCTGTATTTTGCAGATATCAGTTCTTCTTCATACCTGGTAGCATTATACTTGGAAGACAGTTTCCACCCTGTATTTATTCATATGCTTACATTTATATATCTTTAGTTACTACAATGTGCATTTACTGTTTGTGCAAAAAGACATGCCACTGGCGTGGAGTTGCATAATGCAGACATATAATTATTAAGAATAGAGTTTAAGTATTTTAAAGTAATAAACATGATGCTCACCTCTTGTCGCTGAGCGTGGTCGGCTCGGCTGCGCGTTGCAAGTCGCCCACACCACCTTCAGCCGCTCCTTCAGCTTTGCACACTTCTGTGAGTGCGACAAATGAACAAAAAGTGTTTGAAAATAGTTTGTAGGTCATTTTAACAAGGGACAGAGATTCATTAAAGTGTAAGTGTAGCACGTAGCGAGAATTAAGGACGAAAGATAGAACCAGGTGGCCTAAAATGGCTGCTTAAGTATACTGCCCTCTTGGCCCAAAAACATGCAGCCAAAATGAAATCACCTGCGCTACTACCAGCGACGTGGAATATGCGAAGTTCTTGGCCAACCAAATGTAAAAATAGTCGTACTAGCGACAAGAAGATAAAATGATCAAAGTTGGATCTTGAACAAACAAATTTAGGTTATAATAAATATTATTATCCGATTATGATTCTGCTAAAGTAGCCATTTTGGCCCCCCAGAAGAGTTCATCTTTGAAGGGCCCAAAAACGTAAACCTTATAAAAGACCCCACGTAATGTGGGATGAAGACTGCGAAAACGACTGGCTCCCAATATCCCCCCTTTAAGTCTACGCAGTCAAAAGATTTGGCTGTTTATATCGCAAGCTTGTACGGAACCCTCGATGCGCGAGGCTGACTCGCTCTTGGCTGGTTTTTTTTTGTAGTTTAATGGTACCGGTAAAAATGACAATATTTCTATATCTAAGTATACTAATATTATTAAGAGGAAAGATTTTTTGTATGTTTGTTCCCAATAGGCTCCAAAACTGCTGTACCGATTTTAACCATTTTTCACCATTAGAAAGTTAAATTAACAGGAAGTAACATAAGCTATTTAACACTACGCTACGATACCTACTTAGGAACTTAGTAGCCCGAAACGGCTAGGCACTGCTAGTAGAAAATAAATTGATTTTAAATATCGATGTAAATTTGCACTTACCGACTGGTTTATCCATCAACTTGTTTTCAACTCCGATTATTGGGTGTCCGTCATCTGAAAAGTATAACAAATCCTTACTAATATTATAAAAGCGAAAGTGAGTGTTTTTACCTCTTCACGCCTTAATGGTTAAACCGATTTTGATGAATTTTGGTACAGACATAGTTAGGACCCAGGAGACGGGCATAGGCTATACATTTTTTTTTAAATAAAAGGGAGATATGAGGGAGAAAGAGGGTAGAAAAGAGAAAACTTAGCTTTGCTATTACAAATCTATAAGGCGCAACGACAAAAAGTGCAGGTTACAGGTACCTACAAATCAGAAAATGGGAACTGTGTTACCCCGAATTAAACGTTAGCGAAGCCACGGGCAAAAGCTAGTTTTTGATAAAAAAAAAAATTGCAATAAGTTTTTTATTTCAGCCTTTTTAGGTGTAGTATGACGACATCACATAATATAAATTAGAAAAAAAATTAAGTATAGAAGAAAAGCTACCGAAGAAATATTAAGATAATATTGATATGGGACCAAATCGGGAGAACAACTTTTCGATTATAAAAAGATTTTTAAAAATCGGCCCACACTTGGACAAAAAAAAACAGAAAAAACAAAAAAAATCAGTGGAATTTGAGTGATTTTGTTTTTTGGTATGTTCAAAGTATATGTAATTATGAATAAAAAAATACCTTTATTTAACAGCTCAGCGGGTTTGTGTGACACATCCAGTGATAAAGATTTTTGGCCAACATCTAAAATGAAATAGATTTGTTGTAAAAATATATTTCAAGAAAACATTAAAGTAAATTGGCAATGATGACTATGTGTCTCCCTCATGCAGACCATATGAGTAAGGGAGAGGTAAATGCAAAAACAGAAAAGTAACTGTTTCATAACATCACGCCAGCAACCCCGACGGGTTAAGCAGAGGTGTATCTAATAGTACACCTACATTTAACCAGTTACGTTTAAATCCCACGAAACCTATTTTATTAAATTTATAGAAAAAGAAAATTGAAACTTTATTATTATTATTAAATGTGAACGTAACTCTGTTTAAATGTATATCACCTTTCGCGGCTAAACAGTAATGAAAGGACATTGCTCTGCGCCCATACATGATTTTAGTCGCGTAAAATACTATTAAACGTACATTTTGGCATACAAGTAATCCGTGTTACCGAAGTATTTGCATTTACATAATAAAAAAGACAATTAATTATCGTGTATTCGGATATTTTTTATTGCACCGGGCTATTCAGAACTCCTTTGACAAGGAGAGAGATTTCAACTTGGAAAAAGACATAGGCGATATTTAGTTAGATTAGAGGGCTGAGCAATTTTTCATTTTTCCTCAAATGTTCTGTTTGCCAACTGACGAGAACACGATAGGCGCAGTGGCTGAGCGATAGACTGCTGCGCTGCGTATCGCGGGTTCGATCCCCGCATGGAACAAATATTTGTATGACCTACACGTAATTGTTTCGGGTCTAGCTGTTTGTGTATGTGAGTTTAAATGTTTTTAAAGACAACCACGATAAAGGAGTACTTTGTTTTTAAATGTCATGAAATACATTACTATAGAACGGCTATAAGGCAAATCGCGAACCGAATGATAAAAATGATTAAACCATTATGATTTAAAAGAGTTTCCATGGAGGGTCTTGCCCATTCTTCTCCTTAGAGATCAACGCTTTGGAATGGGCAACTACAGTACTTTCACAAGTTATTTTGCCGTGTAACTTGAACTTTAGCTTCATTTTGTTTCTTCACATTTAAAAGTGCCTGTTATGGTCTATATTGAAATAACTATTTTGAGTTTGTAATGCGTACAAAGTCGCGGGTAACAGTTTGTATACCATAACACTTACCAATTGGCTTATCCTGTCTATGTAAATCATCAGGCTTGAATATATCTGTCTTGATCTTTATTTTGGGTTGATCTAGATCCCCACCCTGCAACAACAAGTCATTCCATTCAATCATTCATTCGAACGAACAAGTATTTACTTAGTACAGTGGAACCTTTTTCTGTAACAGGTCAATGCCTCCATTAACATAGAGATGGCAACCTAAGAGTAATAGGAGTGCATAGCAGAGGATGATGATGATATTGCATAATGAACTTTATTTCCAGTAATTTAAGTGTTACAGAACACAAGATACACGACAGAAGATGTCCAAGACATTGATATCTATACAATTTTGCACTTTATGTTTCCAAAAACAAAGTCTGTTTTTCAATGTCATCTTAACATTTTTGCTTTGCACTCATTTGGGTTAATACTAAGACACCTGCTACTCCAAGTGGTTTGTGGACCTTTAAGACAATGGCGAGAAGTGTCATAATGAGTATAGCATTTTTTTGGTAGCAGAAACTAGTATGATGGATCACATTTCTACCACTGTTTCACAAGAAGTTCTCTCTCTCATTTAGACCCAATAAAATCTAAAATAAATAAAATTAAAGTGTCTGTTTGTAATTTTAAATAACATATTTGACTGAACAAAACAATTCATTTGTTATTTTTGTCTGTCTGTTTGTTTCAAGTAACTTGAAACTGTATGTTTTGAAACAACTGGCCCATTTTGATGTTTAAAAGTGTATAATATCTACCTGTCTGTGTCTATCTAACTATTGTTAACAAAATCCGATCAAATAGGAAAGCAATCTATATATATAAAAGAAAGTCGTGTTAGTTACTCCACTTATAACTCAAGAACGGCTGAACCGATTTAGCTGAAAATTGGTGAGGAGGTAGCTTAGAGCCAGGAGACGGATATAGGGTAGGTAGGGTAGGTAGGGTAGGTAGGGTAGGTAGGGTAGGTAGGGTAGGTAGGGTAGGTAGGGTAGGTAGGGTAGGTAGGGTAGGTAGGGTAGGTAGGGTAGGTAGGGTAGGTAGGGTAGGTAGGGTAGGTAGGGTAGGTAGGGTAGGTAGGGTAGGTAGGGTAGGTAGGGTAGGTAGGGTAGGTAGGGTAGGTAGGGTAGGTAGGGTAGGTAGGGTAGGTAGGGTAGGTAGGGTAGGTAGGGTAGGTAGGGTAGGTAGGGTAGGTAGGGTAGGTAGGGTAGGTAGGGTAGGTAGGGTAGGTAGGGTAGGTAAAAAATTGCATTGCAACGCATTGCGGGCACAGCTAGTATTTTTATAAAAAAAGGATGGTATTTAATGCCTTTCATAGGCATTTTTTTTCATCACATTCAGGAAAGAGATTACTCAGCTTTGTTTTTTAAAGATAATACAGAATGGAGGATGGCGAACGAGGGATGAAATGCATGTGACTAAATGACTGATGAAAATAATAGCTGAAAGATATTTTCAGCTATTATTTGGGAGATGAAGAACAAAGAATAGGCATGACGACAGTATAAAAAAATCGCTGATTCAGTGATTAGAGGGGAGAAGTCAGATTAAAAAAAAAGTAAATACAGGTTTAGTTTTATTTAAAAATAACGGATTATTAAGATTTACAATAAAATAAAACATTAAAATACTGCAATCGGCCATTTTGACTGAAACACCGATCACAGCGTATGACGTCACGGTTATGTGATATATGGGACGATGTTTTAGACACAATGACATTTTTACTTAACTGTGACGTCATGCCGACGCCATGACACATGCGAGCTGTTTTCGGGCACTATTGAAAAATTGTGAGAAAAATGGCTTCAAACTTTGTTAAACTTAAGTTTATTACCGAAATAAAGGCTTTTTTGTAAATAGTAAAAGTGTACCCACATTATGGAAGAGGATTTTAAAATCTTTCGTCACGCCTATTGTGTGAGGAATTATATGAAAAAAGTAATAATGAAGTGTGATGGTTAGCCTTTTGAACGCCAGAGCATAAACGAACGCGCTTGCTTGTCATACATGTGACAATGGCGTTCAAAGATTTAACAGAGGAGTATGGAAACAAAAACCCAGTCGCGGCGACCACTGGTAACATGGAACAGAATATGGTGGATTATTAGAATTATTAATAATCAACAATCATTTAACTATTCCCATCTACCACAACTGTTGGATATAAGAACTATTTTACGCCATTGTATAGTCTGCTACACTACTAGGAAAATACCTCCCCATATATCCTTCCAGGTAATCTACTCCTGCGCCATTGTATTTTAGATCCACAATGATAAAAAAAAATGAACACTTAAGATGTGCCAGTAACTATAGGCCGACCACTTTACTAAGACCGTGCCTAGTATGTGGTACGGTACTTGGACCATTGAGCCTTCGCATCCCGTTACTTCACCCCTCCCGCAACGCGCAGTTACCTCAGGTATGGTCTCAGTAGTAGTAGTAAGTAGTCTGCCTTTATACATGATAATTATTAAAGGTTCCACTGTAGTTTTAAAATATGATGTTTAAATATTAACCAAAGTACTGGGAATGTGGACATTGAACTCTCTCTGCCGTGCCTGTAGAGCCTGATTGAACATATACACACATTATTACAATACACATCAATAAAGAAAGAAAAATAAAAAATAAGGTTCAATTTACTTTGCACCAGAATGGAACGGATGCGAATTTTTTTATGATATAGTATAAAGCATAATGATCTTTATCTTAATTGTGTAATGTACAGACTAAATAGGTATCAGGCAAAAACTTAGCCGCATGCCTCTCAGAGAATCCTCCCGTATTTGTGAGAATTATGTTAGCACCACCTATCTAGTTTTAACATTACATAACTGAGTTTGAAGTTCATTATACTTTGTAACAAAAAATTGCTTTCATTCCATTTTGGTGCAATGTAAATTGAGCCTTATAGCTTGACAAGGATGTTTTGGAGTGTGTGACCAAATCGGAACTATCGCAGCCATCTTGTTATATAAATACAGCTAATAAAAGCCCCCTGCAAACATCTTTGAAGTGCAAAAAAATCTTGTAGCACTTCAAATGATTTGTTATTGAAACCATAAACAAGAACACAAAAAAATTGGTAGTTACAAATTTAGTTGCCAGAAACTAAATGAAGTATTGCCATTAAAAAAAACAATGTTATTAACACATAAATTGTGCAACAAAGAATATGTTGACAAAGTTAGTGATAAAAGGCTGTAAGAAAAAGGAAATTAGAGCTTAAGTTATTGAAAATTAATTACACACAGATTATTAAAAAAATAATACACATTAAGCTTAATGCAAGACATGCAATAAACACCCAGACCCAGATTAAAGCAACAAAATATTACTTAAAAGCCAATATTTATAAAATTATACCATCATCTCATTCTCTGGATGCGGTCGCTTTTGAGCATCCGTTGGCTCAAGTTTGATCTCTGACTTCAGCTGCTTCACATCAAGAGGTTTCTGGGTGTCGAGCGGTGGCAGCAAGTGTGGTTGCGGAGGCCAAGCTGGCTTGTGCACCCCCACATCTCCATAACCTTGAACTAACGGAGTGCAGTCAACTCACAATACAAAAAGACATCAAAATTAATTCAATTGTAAGTATAAAAGTTTTGTACTTAGTATAGCTTCATGATGAAAGACATTAACAGAGAGAAAACAAGTTTATAAATATCTGTTGGTAAAATATTATATTATTCAATATTTACTTGAATGTTAAATATGTTTTTGAAAAAAAAGTTTGGGTTATGTGCCTTCCGTAGATAAAATAATCTGTCAACAATCTTTAAAATCTGTCAAAAATAAACATACAAATATAGCCTCTATTTTCTTCAGCACAAAATCTATTATGGTCTACAAGTTGACAATGTTTTGCTACTTTTTTATTAAATAGGAATATTATGAAAATGTTGACATGTAAACTTACCCATATGGGACTGAGGCATGTGCAGTTGCGCCTGTGGAGGTTGT
This sequence comes from Ochropleura plecta, assembly GCA_905475445.1. Lineage (NCBI taxonomy): Eukaryota > Metazoa > Arthropoda > Insecta > Lepidoptera > Noctuidae > Ochropleura > Ochropleura plecta. The sequence goes on along the minus strand of FR997744.1, from coordinate 2,994,231 downwards.
TGCGGCGGGAAACTCTGGTGATGCGGGTAATTCTGATGAGCAGGAGGCGCGTACGACAGGTTCTGAGGGGCATAGCCCCCCGGGGGCGGAGGACCATACGGCGAAAACGCTTCTGGAGGCGGATAATGAGTGTTATACGCTCCAGCATACGGCTGGTAGGGTATTTGATGACCATTATCTACAACAATGACAACAACGTTAAAACTTTCGACATATAACCAATATCTTACGTGTTTCGCGCTCAAAGTTCACTTACCTATGTAATTTAGCGGCAAACCGTTCCCCTGGACTACACCATGGCCCGGTTCGCCCTCCATTCGCAATCGCTTCTGATTCATGGCTCTTTCGGCTTCATAATTCATCTTGGTAACTAAAAACAACAACCACTTACAATAGCACAGTACACGATTGCATTAAAACTCATTTCTACATCGATATTGCAACCATACAATGCATATTAAACATTCTCGCGTTAATTGTGACGGACGCCAACCGGACGCCAGCACAAAACACAGGTTATATGCTCAGCAAAAGCAAACACAAGCGTACCTTTGTTGGTCAATGATTGTTATTGATTTTAGTTTATAGACGCACTTAGAGCATTCCCCGCAATGATTTGGTACATAATAGAGCACTTTAACAAGTCAAAATAACTGTTGCATACAAAATATGCATCAAATTATCGGCCTAATGACAGTAAAATTAGAAAAAAAACACAAGTGAAGCGGAGTTCGAGTATTTTTTTTCTCATTCTTCCGTGGTTTTTGGTTATGGCAACTTATTATTTTTATTTTTTTGTGTGTTGTGTGAGAGAGTATAAATTGTAATTCCGTTAGTGTTTTAATCATCAAAATATAGGTGATTCGGTTTGATATTTTTTATGTGTAAGTGATTGATTATGCAATTTATTTTTAAATTAGACACATGATTGTTATTAAAACTATTGAATGTGATGCTTAAAATATCAACGATGAGCAATGGAACGTGCTGCAAGATAAAAGAAATTGCGCACACAAGGACTTTTTTTAAATACAGCAACACTAGTTAAACTAGATTTAAAAATAATAATATTGTCTTGCCAATTTTTGAAATTATCTTCTATTTTAGTATTCATTTTACAAAACATGAGCCAAAGACTACAATATAATGAGCAAAACGGAGCTAAAACAAAATAAGCCATGTCAGTAGTAAGGTTCCCAAAGTTATGATTCGTTTTTAGTAATTTAGTTACATTCTTCGTTTCTGAACTAAGCATTCTTATTTTTAATGAAATAGCAATAAAAGGTTTTTTATTTTTATTAAAGGTAGAAACCTCACACAAATATAATGGTAACAGTATTTTTCCGCCACTTCTTTCTTGAAAAAACTATTTTGCATCAGGCAGGTCAGCGTTGAAAATCAGTTGAATAGAGTGCACTTGCGATTCGCGGATTTTGTATTGTTTTTGAAAGTTTTTTTCAGCGTGGGAACTACGTTTTTGTACTGTGTAACGAACAGAAACATTTTGAGAACAGTTTGACATTGAATTTGTGTTGTTTTTAAATTTTAAGGTAAGTTTTAAATGCCATAATATTTCACCACAATTCTAACTTAACTTAACTTAAAGTTTGAAAATCACATTTTGTATCTTTCTTTACGTTACTAGGTACTAATAGACGAGTAAACTCTTACGGCGATTACAGAACTTGTAACATAATCTAGTTTTGATTTAGTTTCATCTTATTATTCGGTACTTCGTAACTTCGGTGATGTTGTACGAATGAGTTTTGGGCAGATAAAAAAAAACCGAAGCCAAAGGTATGAAGCGAAATCGATCAGACTTACCAATAACGTTTAATAATGATATTGTTGAGCGATATTCTGTGGAATATCAAATATAGCCAATAATTGTTTAGGTAGTAAAATGGGAAATTCCAAAGTTATAGGTTAACAGAATTTACTTGCAGTTTTTTGTAAAAGTCATAAACGTTCAGCAGTTTATTGACACCCAGTGTTATGCTGAGAGTTCAATCACTCAGCAAAAAGGTTAGTTTTCCTAAAAAAAGTTGGGTAAATTTTTTAAATAATGTTATGCATCAATTCATCAACGCAGAAGATCAATGGGACCCGTTTTTGCAATCAAGAACCAACCCACAGCAAATCTGCTGTGGGTTGGTTTTTGTTTGCAAAAATGGGTCCAATGGTGATTGGTGATAACAAGATGATGATCCTCTATTACCAAGATCAGTTACAATTAAAGAATAATACCAGCTTATATTGTCCTAGAGCTCGTGGCTAAATAAATAGTAGCCGCTCGGGTCGATCTTTAGGTTAAGCCGCGCTTACCTAGGTTGGTCTGTGGATGGGTGACCACCCGTTACATACCGAGTTTCCTCCGTGCCTCGGAAAGCACGATAAGCCGTTGGTCCCGGCTGTCATTTGTAGATCTTTGACAGTTGTTACAGGTAGTCAGTGTTCCAAAAGTCTGACAGTCAGTCTTACCAAGGGGTATCGTATTACCCAGTATTAACTGGGTTGTGGAGGTCAGATAGGCAGTCGCTCCATGTACAATACTGATATTCAGCTGCATCCGGTTAGACTGGAAGCCGACCCCAACATAGTTGGGAAAAGGCTAGGCAGATGATGATATTGTCCTAGAGCTGGGCAAAGACCTCTTCTCAAACAGAGAAGGCACAAGCATTGATCACCACACTTGCTGAGATAGGATTGGTAATGTCAGACTTAGGTTCCCTTACAATGTTTTCCGACACCCAGCGTCTGTGATGTCTTGGATAAACTTAGAAAGTACGTATGAACTGAAAGACTCGCATTGGTGCTTGTCCAGATTTGAACCCACAACCTCATCATGAGTGGCAATTATTCAATTTAATATATTTAGACATACTGTAACAATGGGCAGAACAACAAGATAACATCCCAATTAGCATATTTTGTAAGATTTTGTAGTAGGTTATAAATATTGTTGGAAGTGATCTCATCATATTTCTTATCACTAACCAACGGATTTAGATAGAACCGTCTCTTTCTAATTTCGAAAGCATGTTCACTTTCACTATCTGTTATTTATGGAAAACAATTTGATTGGTTGTTAATTTGGTCAGACCATAAAGGTTTAATGTAATATTGAAGTGATCAAGATTACAGACTGATAAAATATTAGTAGTACTCATCTCAACAATGACAAACAAAACTGATATCTATATCAGATATTACCTAAGGGTTATGTATAGCTGGGTTTGCAGGTTGTTCGAAAGAGATACCACGATCCCGGAACATAAAGGGCAATAGAAGGAACATGGGTGGGTTTTAGTTGGTATAAGTCTGACACTCCTCTCCGCTCCGCCCAGAGCGGGGAAAATTATTTGATGATTTCCCATCTTTAAAAAGAAGGATAATGTTAAAACTTAAGTATGTATATTATGTTGAATCATTTCGCTAGCAATGTCAAGAAGTTTATTAATTGAATAAGAGGTATCTGATCTCCAGAAAAAAAGACATGCTGCTGCACCCCAAATAATTTGGGTCAAGATCAGGGAGAATGTTGATGTTTAAATAGCTTTTAATTAAGAGGAAAACCTGTCAGGCCAATTTATTCATTTCCAGAAAGGTGGTATCTCTTCTGGCATCCTAATCCCTAGATAAGTAAAGTCATTAATTGTATAATGTGCTGGTTTGCGCAACCCCACATCCAAGGTGTGTATCATTGAAACGACTTTTCTGACCTTTCCTCCATAAAGCGACTGCCTATCTGACCCTCCACAACCCGGTTAGTACTAGGTAATATGATACAATAGGTAGTAGTTGATGCACCTATAATTTCACACATTAAATAAGTGCATTTGTCATACATCATATTTTGCATAAATTTTTTTCCTCAACAGATAGTAAATTAAACATTATCCTTTTTTGTGGTTTCTGTAAATCTTCTATTTTTCTAATTGTTTCAGAAATAATCATGAATGATTCACCCAAGTTTTACGACATAGAGTACCAGAGCATCTCTGAACAGGAACTGATGCTGTAAGTATTATTGTTTTACCCTTTAATAGTATGCCAACTAATATACCAGCCCATTATTGTGCCACTGCAGGGCAAATGCCTCTTCTTAAACAGAGAAGGCACAAACATTGATCACCGCACTTGCTTATGGCGGGTTGGTGATGTCAGACTTATATTAATTATGTCCTGTTTTCCTCACAATGTTTGCTTTTACGAAAATCTGTGATATCCAAGATGCATATGAATTGAAACAGTCACATTGCTACTTGCTTGGTTTGAACCCACAACCTCAGGCATGGGAAACGAGGTCTAAACCTCTGAGCCATCACAACTTCGTATGCCAACACAGATATTGATGTAGTTATGAAACATCCTTCACTTGTTATATTAATCACAGACAGAATTTGTTTCTTGATTGATCTTTTTCAGAAGAGCTTGGATTTATTTTTTTTTTGCTTAGATTTAAAATCTGTACAGGTAGATCTTTATTGTTATAGTAAATCTGTTGGTAACTAGTACCTGAAAAGGTTCTACTTCAATGGTTTAAAAGTTCTGACATAATGCAGTCACATTCATGACTAGTTGTCAGATGGCCTAAAAAACTGGTGGACGGATCCACCAGTTTTGCCAACTGTATTGTGTTACCCAGTTTGTCTGATATGGAAATTAAGCTGCATCTCATTACACTGGAAGCTAATGCTGCCATTATTTTAAAGCTACTCTGATGAGGCAGATACATTTTGTGATAACTATCTTTCCCTATTTATGCATAAGATAGAAGGCCTAAATTATATGTTTTTCAGGAATATTGGGGGTTATAGTCTTCAGTTGGAAGACATCCCGTCTTCATTTACCAGCATTCCATCCCCGGAGTCAGAAACAATGGATGTTGCCTGCAAACCACCAAATGATTTTTCTATAACTCCCGTAAGTCATTTTCATTCATTCAACTTGAACATATTTAGAATCATATTCTTGGTATAGCCTCATAAAGAACTGTAAATGACAAAAGGGCAAATTTTATTCAAGAGTTTGGAGTGGTTATATCAGTTGTTGAGAAAATTAAAGATAGGTGGAAAGGTTACTTTGAAAGACTGATGAATGAAGAGACTGACTGGAATAGTGTGCTTGAAAATAAACAACTGAATGAGGGACTAGTAAGAAATGTAAGTATGGATGAAGTGAGGATTGCAGTGAATGGAATGAAGAATGGTAAAGCATTAGGACCGGACGGAATACCGGTTGAAGTATAGAAGTTATTGCGGATGGACGTGGTTAGCTTTATTCTTCAATAAACTGTTGCTGGAAGAGGCCATACCTGACGAATGGTGTAACAGTTCGCTGGTGCCCATCTTTAAAAACAAAGGTGATGTGCTGGAGTGCAACAATTATAGAGGAATAAAGCTAATGTCACACAGTATGAAAGTTTGGGAGAAAGTTATTGAAAGGCGACTGAGAGAAGAGAGCGAAATTACACAGAGCCAATTCGGTTTTATGCCTGGTCGGGGAACGACGGATGCCATTTTCGCTATACGCCAGTTGTGCGAAAAATACAGAAGTGCACATAAGAACTTGCACATGGTGTTCATCGACCCCGAAAAGGCATACGACCGGGTACCGCGTGCGGTTTTGTGGTGGGCTCTTAAGGAGAAAGGGGCCGTTCAAGTATTACGTAAGCAGATTTATTACAATTATTTACCCCCCCATCCCCCTTGTCAGCAAAAGTAAGCAAAGCTCTTACCCCCTCCCCCCATGCTTACGTAAACATTTTCAATTACTGTATTGTTTTTTTTAAATATTATAATAATTATAATTTTTAAAATAAGAAAATAGATTTATGATAGAGATTAGATTTTATTGATACGGTATTCAACATAGAGTAAGGGACAAAAATATTATAATTTTACAAACATTATTTGCGGGAATCCCCGAAAATGCGTTTTGTTTTCAAGCTAAGACAATGTGAGGGTTGCCATTCGGTAAAAAAGTAAATAACTACCGATGACGTAATCATCATCTAAACTCCCCTACCCCCCATGTCATCCAAAATAAGCAAAGCAAAGACCCCCCCGCCCCCTCATAGTGCTTACGTAATACTTGAACGGCCCCAAAGGTGTGCCTGGGAAGTATGTGCAGTTGATCCGTGCGATGTACAGTCGATGCAGTACTCAAGTCCGGTCCACAGCGGGCACTACAATGTGGCTGTCGGCCTGCACCAAGGGTCGGCTCTTAGCCCTTACCTCTTCCTGGTGATAATGGACGCTCTCACGTCGGACATCCAGGAACAGGCTCCCTGGTGCATGCTGTTTGCCGATGACAATGTGTTGGTAGCCGAGAGCGGCCAAAAGGTCCAGAGCGGATTGGAAGTGTGGTGGCAAAGACTGGAGAACGTTGGCCTGAAATTAAGCAGAACTAAAACCGAATACTTGTTTTGCGATTTCGGCGGTCTCTCTAGTCCTGTGGCTATAACCCTTGCCGGAACGCCTATACCGATCTACTCCAACTTTCGGTACCTCGGGTCGCATGTCTTGGGATGGCGAAGTAGACCGGGACGTAACGCACCGGATCAACGCAGGATGGATGAAATGGCGACAGGTCACTGGAACAACTAGTGACCCACGGATACCCCTCAAGTTAAAGGGGAAAATATATAAGTCCGTGATTAGACCTGTTGTACTGTATGGGTCAGAATGCTGGGCTGTAAAAAAGGTGGATGAAAAACAATTGCATGTAGCGGAGATGAGAATGTTGAGATGGATGTGTGGAGTGACAAGAATCGATAAAGTAAGGAATGAATATATTCGAGGAAGTTTGAAAGTTGCGCCTGTTACAGAAAAATTTAAAGGGAGTCGTTTGTCTTTGTATGGACATGTTATGAGGAGGGATGAAGGACATGTGACTAAAAGAGTGATGGATCTGAATGTTGATGGACGGAGAGCGAGAGGAAGGCCAAAGAAAAGATGGATGGATTGTGTAAGGAATGATATGAAGGTGAAAGGAGTAAATGATGCCGTGACGTCTGATAGGGGAGAATGGAAGAACAAAACGTGTTGCGCCGACCCCAAACAGAATGGGACAAGGGCAGGAAAATGATGAGTTTGTGCAACCCTTAGCAATATAATGTCATTTGATCAAATATTGTACAAGACTTGTTCCCCTTGTTACATATAATATGTTGTTTTTGTATGTAATGTCCAAGGAAGGAAAAAAAATTTAAAACAATTTATGAAAAATCATTACAAGCAAATGATCTTCTTTTAGTGCGATATTTGGTCTAGATCTTTATTACTACGCTACAATTGCTACTGCTTTATGTCTGTTATGATGAGGTAATAGTAAAGCATTTTTTTGTTGACATAATAACACACTCTACATAATTATCAGGTCAAATCCAGGTTTCTAGCTGATATCGAGTCAAGTAGCACATTTTTCACTATGTTGTTAATTTTTTTTACCAAAAATCTGATCATTTGCATAAACCAAAAGTCCGCTTAGAGTTTCAATTTCTTTTTCATATTTTTTTTCTGATCTCATATAATAACAGAACCAATGTCCAAACACAATCGAGTACTTAGTCAGAATACAAATCAAAACATGAAGAGCTCAAGGAAACAATACAGAATAACAGAGCAGGAACAGTATCCATTGAAAAAAGAATAACCAATTTACACTTACGGAAGCTGGTGGTCCTTTGAATGAGACTTCTTGAAAATTTTAAACATACATGTGCATTATTATCTATCAGTCTATCACTCATCATGGGATTGTCCGTTCTAAATAGATTGTTTTTGTTTTGTCTCACATACATAATAAAACTAGCTTTTGCCCGCGGCTTCGGCCGCGTTAAATTCGGGGTAACACAGTTCCCCTTTCCTGATTACTACCTATACTTTTTGCCCTAGCGCCTTATTTATTGTAATAGCAATGCTAAGTTTTCCCTTTTCTTCCCTCTTTCTCCCTCATTTTTCAATCTTTTTTTTAAATAGCCTATGTCTGTCTCATGGTTCCGAACTATCTCTGTACCAAAATTCATCAAAATCGATTTAACCATTAAAGCGTGAAGAGGTAACAAACAAACAAACTCACCTTCGCTTTTATAATATTAGTAAGGATATACATTATTTTTGTTCAGTTCTCTCCACGGGGCCCGCCAGAAAGGAACAGCTATGCTGGGGACTTGAATTTCTGTGTGGAAGTAAACAGCAATGATGTACATAAGAAGACATTCCTGGTAAGTGTCCCCTTGCAATGATGGCGGTCTTATACAATGTGTATTGAAAACAAGCAAGCGTTAAGGTGTGTATTTAAATCGATTGAATGTTAGCCTCTAAGTAGCAGGCGATAGTTTTCGTGTTTTTTAAGACGGAAAGCTACCGCTGCGCACGGGCACGCTACAACGTGGTTCTACGTTACTACTGCAGGACACGCTATACACGAACATTAACTCACGAGTTGTATATAACTGTAGCGCAGCACAGTTTTCAATCATCCTCCCGCAGCTCACAGCACATGCATTCGTATACCACGTGCACAGCGTGCATGGCATTGACAGCGTTGAGCTACGTAAGCGCCATATTCGAGCAAGCCACGTGTCCGTGAGTTGCAGTGGAAACAAATTATATTTTCTTGCAAATTGAAGCTTGACGCTCGTGTGTAGTCTCACCGTGTGCCACGGTGGGTTTCTGCCTTAATGCAGCTTTCTTTTAAATTTGTAAACCCCATTCTTAAACTCAATCAAGAAGAATAAATGCCTATTCTATAACACTTTTTTTTTCGACGTTTAATGTCACATAAAACATGCATGAATGTGGAAACAAAGGTAACACATAGAACTGGTAGACTTTCTTATTTCGTAATACTACAGAAACAAAAAAATTAACTTTTTTAACTGTACCCAATTTGTCACCAGTACTCGCATCAGCTGTGTCGCATCTACGTGGACATGAAGTGCAACTTCAGCATCCAGTTCAACTGGAACTACATGAAGGCACCGCACATGTTCGTTCGCGCTACCGTAGTTTTCTCAGACGAGACACAGGCTGAGAAACGCGTGGAACGATGTGTGCAACACTTCCATGAAAGCTCTAATGCCGGTAAGTGATTCAGTTGTTAGTAGAATTTAACCAGATAGGCTATGTGCTTCAGTGGGGTTTTTTTCTGATGGTAAATCCTTATTTAATATTATAAAAGCTAAAGTGAGTTTGTTTGTTTATTACGTCTTCACGCCTACGACCCTGGTGACAGACATAGGCTAAAAAAAGTGAGAAAAGGGGGAGAAAGAGGAAAGAAAAGGGGAGAGAAAGATATATTTTTTTCGATCATCACGCGGGTTAAAGTTAGCGTTATCCCCAATTAACTATGCCACGCGGACGAAGTCGCGGGTGGAAGCTAGTTATCAAATAACTTCTCCCGCTCTGGGCGGAGCGAAGGGGAGTGTCAGACTTTTACTGAAAAAACCATCTTCCTTCTTTTGCCCATCGTGTTCCGGGACTGAGGTATCTCTTTCGAACAACCCGCAACCCCGGTTCGGTGGGGATTATAACTTTTTAATGGCATAGATTTATTAATGTATATTTTTGTAATGAGATTCTCAATATCACACTGTTATCGTCTTTCTCTTATCTTAAAATATTTGTTGGAAGCAATACATATTTCTTTATCGTTTTCCACAGCTCATTTAAATTCAAACTCAAAAACCTTTTTAAACTACTTTTTTCAAAAATGTACACATGACAAAATGGTTAAATATGCAGGCCACTAAACTAAACAAACTCATCTTCAGCTAACTGCACATACCACAATTTTCACAATACCCTCATTTCAGGCATACAAAGAGAAATCGCAAAGAATGTCCTGCATTCCTCTAGAGAAATTGGAACCCAGGGCGTGTCTTACTGCGGAGATGTAGACATAGCCGACTCCTGGTATTCGGTGTTAGTGGAGTTCGCGAGAACCAGTCCAGAAGCGTGCTCGCACGCATACCAGTTCTCTTGCAAGAACTCTTGCGCCACCGGCATCAACAGACGAGCTATTGCCATTATTTTTACCCTGGAGGATGATGTGTGAGTATTAAAAATCCATACTATTTAATACCATCATGTTAAAAATTTCCGTCTGTCTGTCTGTCTAAAAATCAATGGTTTGCCTTTAGACCAGAAACTTTTTATCCTGTTAGATAATGGCCCGCAGGTTTGCGAGGTGCACAACAGATGTCAAAATTACTTTGTTTAAGGCATACTGCCAGTCATTGTACACTTGCAGCCTGTGGGTTCGCTATACGCGGAAGGCTCTCAATGCCCTGCGGATCGTCTACAATAATGGGTTCAGGATGCTGATGGGGTTGCCGCGATATTGCAGTGCATCAGGGATGTCTGCGGAAGCCAACATTGACAGCTTTAGGGCTCTAGTGCGTAAGAGAGTGGCCTCCCTGATGCATCGTGTGCGGGGCAGCCCCAGCTGCCTTCTGGACTCCATAGTAGATAAAGTTGAGTGTCCTATAGTGCGGCACTGGAATAAGGTACACAGCTCAGGTTGTGTACTTTTTAATGTAAAATAGAGTAAATCAATAGAAGTTATAACTTACTAACATAGTTTTAAGGCTTACTAACAATTTTGTATGGAACTATTCTGAAATAAATGATATAATAATAATAATTCCCATTTTGAAAGCGAGCGAATACGCGCGCAGCAGATGTTTTTGAATTGTACCTATAGTTATCTGCATAAAAAAATGAGGTTTATCGGCTTGGGATTGATGACCTTAACCTCTAGAGCCCTAGCGGCACAAAAACGTGCCAGTAAACAAGTATTACCGTTGAGCCCCGCTGGCACAACACCAAACCCCGACCGATTTAAAACTGTATTTGTAGTAAAGATAAGTCTTAAAATCAGATTAAGAGCCCGCCCGGCGGTGCTTGACGGATAGTTGACGTAAATAATGGCGGTCCATGAGGGGTTAATCAACTTTGCGAGCATAACCAATTTTACAATCTTCCTTTCCGTTCTCTCTAGTGGTCGCATCTATGGTCGTCAGAAGGTAGGAGCTAGGGTATGTGCGTGTCCTAGACGAGATATGCACAAGGATGAGACAGCCGAAGGTGTCTACAAGACTGGCAAGAAGAGAATCCCTTCAAACCAGATTGAACCAACCAAGACTAAGAAAATTAAGGTGGAGAATCTCATGGATTTCGATGACACAGTATTCAAACTGCCTCCGGTAAGTTCAATAGTAATGTAACCTTTTATACCGACTTCAAGAAGGTTCTGTGTTCGCCTGACTGTAGTTTTTCTAGGCATGATCAGTGATAATTTGTTACCATAATGACTGGTAACTAACACGCCTTTATTAGTTTCAGTTTCTTAAATATCTTTAGCTGAATATTCTATGTCCGACCGTTTCTTTTTTTTTTGTTCGAACGGTACACTTCTAGGGTGGTCCCATATCAATTGTATTTATATTGCTTGGGTAGTTTATAATACATACAATATGTTGATTTGCATCCTCGTCAAAATTTAGGAGGTGCTAGTAAAAGTCATAAATAATCAATGAAAATTACGGTACCTGATCAATAATAATATACGGCGCTTTTATGATCTGTCTCTGTGTGTTTAAATTTAAGAGCGCTATCGGTAAACGGGCTGCGCGTAATTTAGGTATAGACTAGCTCCCGATGTGTCTGTGTGCATCCGCGCGGCACACACGCGCGTTTTAGGCGCACTGCGGATTTTAAGAATGACAAACCCGTTTTGATCCTTTGGCCCTAAAATGCTCTTCACGCCACATTTAAATAGTAATTTGGAGAATTAAACTAAAATGTTTTGGTTAATTTATCAGTTCTTTGAATTAGATAATTTGATTTATCCTTTTGTAACCAGTACCGATTTTAAATTGTTTCATTTAATTTTGACGTCTGTAAATGTAATTTTAATATGTAGCTTTTATTGAAAGTAGGACTACTGTAAGTTTCGATAGCTTTTTTACATTTTTGCGCATGGGATGAGTAGGTGGAAAATAAAATAAAGGTTTATCGTGATGTTTAACAAATCATTTAATAAAAAAAAAAAACTTTTATTTATAACATAATTTCCCTCAGTGGCATAGATCTGGTTTTTCTGGGATCAATAATTTCGGAAAGAACGCACTCGTACCCCCACTGCATACTTTACTTTTTCGACCCATCACCTATAACATAAAAATACATTCGTTCATTTATAATTCGAATGTATGAAATAAAAAAAAGCTAACACAATAAAAAAAAACACTTACGGATCAAAACGGGTTAGGCGTAGTATGAATCCTCGGCGTAACTACTTATTTCTATTGTCGATCCACGGCAGCGCGGGAACGTGAGCGACACAGGTCCTACGTCTAAAAGCGCGACCGCGCGACTGTCCGACACCTTTTTTTTTTATGAATGGCATCTCGCAGTTCAACCAAGGAGGTTGTCGTCTGCTTAACCGGGCGAATCCTGTGGGTGCCTTAAAAATTAAGACCTCCAGCCAGGGTATAAACTTATAAACTAAGCGACTACACGCTAAGGGCACCCCCTGTGGGGTACGAGCCTCGGCTTAGGGCGTCGCTTAGGGACAGCAAGGGACAGGCTGGATCTGAGTGATATTAATTATGGACTATTTTAACTTACTGGCTCAGCAGCGCGGGCTGGCTCTTGCAAGGGACGGGTGGGGCAGTTACCGGGACGTCGCGACGGGCCTCGTCGGCGAGGACGGAATGACGGCGCTTTGCGTCTGAATTTGCGAAGAGTGCTAGTCTCCCTGCTGCTCTCCTGGAGCAGGGTTATAGCATCGTCAGGAGTGACGAGGGTATGACGGGGACGACGAATTTTACTTATTCGCGAGGGATCGTATCGAGCGGCCGATGCGATAAGGGGGTTGCGATGTTTTAACGCGGAGTCAAAGAAGCGCTTGGTAAGGCACTTCATGAATTGAACGACGGTTGTCCGACACCGCTCGGCGCTGCGCTATTTATAAGTAACTTTAAAATATTATAATGTCGATACAATCATTATTTATTTTTTTTATTTCTCTTTGCCTAAACTCTACTTATTACTGGTGTTTTTTTTTATTGTTTTCAGCCCTAAAATCGAGTAATAAATGATGTTTTAGTTTGTTAAATTTAGGTTGAGAAAAATTTTTTTTTTCGGGACTTCATGAATTAAAACTACTTTTTTATTCTATACAATAACAACATTGGTATCTCTTCTATTTCCACGTATTTTTTTCAGACTTTCACGAGTGATTGTTGATTCACAATTTCATTCCTAAATTAATGCCTTCCGGTAAAATCTCAAAAGTATGAATTTAAAAGATGGTTTTATGTTGATAAATATTATCATTTTTTTAAAATAATTCTATACATTTGCTACTTGAAGATATTTTTATACGGGGCTAAAATTAGTTTTTTTAAAAGTTACCGGCATTAATGAGTAATTTAACTTTAAAAAACCCCGAATTGTGTGATTTTTGTTATTTTTTACCGAGAACACTCTTAACAGTATTACAGAATATTTCACTTCAAAAGTAGAGAATCACCTACAGAACACACAGAACAGTGTGCGTGAGCGTCGGCGCATACGTATCATACAGCGGCATGCACGCACCTGTGTGCACTTACCGATTTCTGAAAATACGAAAAAAGTAAAAAAAAAAAAAAAAACCTACTCATTTTATTATCGATTCGGGTCGAGAATCATTAGCATAGTTACGTCCTTGAATTTGACGAGGATGCAAAACAACACGCTGTATATTTTCTTATTTTAGCAACTATGGAAAATGACCACTCTATAAAAAAAAAATGTGTGAGATATCATCATACCATTATTATAAATGCTAAAATAAAAAACATTTTTGCCAAAAAAAAAATGGAAAGTTTTTTTTGGAAGTCGTTTTAGTAAACAGAATTAATGTAAGACTCATTTTCCTAGCTACAATTTGAAACACATGTCTCTATCACAGTTACAAATCGTCGGTTCAAGAGCGACAATCTGCGGTCTCAAAATGATGCTAGAAATGATGGAGCTGGCCTGGGAATTCCGGAAGAACGATCCAGAAGCCGCGGGCCTTTACGATAAGCCCATCGCTGACCTCAGGGAAGCGATCAAAAAGATGGAAAAAAACAAAATAACGTCACAGTAGTAATTGTACCTTCTAGATTGTAAGTTGTTCTTTTTAGTACTAAGATTTAGATCATTAGAGGAGTCGATTGCGTCAAAGGGTTTAACAATGGCATTTGCATAGCCTTGTCTGGCTCATTAAAGGAGACATTCGTATTATTTCGTATCTATCTTTTTATATGAAAAGAGTGAGCGCACTTTTCAGTATGGACACTTTTCTATGGTGAAGACAACATCTAATGATTTCAATCTTTTATTGAATATAGTTATTGTTTCACATTTACCATATGTAAGTGTGAAATCTTATTTTTTTATTATGTTTTCATTTTTGATATATCCAGTTTTAAGTTGACACTTCGTATTTTGATAATATAATCATGACTTTTTAACTTTACAAGTACAAGCAGTGCCTTATTTGTAGCATTTAATAAGTTTATGCTATGTGGAATGTTAATCGCCGTGCCTATTTGACCAATGACTTAACTGTTTTGCCGATAGTACTTCCCTTTTAAACACTTAAGTATTCAAGGCGATGACGATGAGGCTTGTTGAGTATTTCGTGTAACAGTTCATCATACTAGTTGACTTGTCAGTTAAGTTCTCACCGTTTTTTTTTATTAAAACCAAATAACAGGCACTGCACTTTTAGTTACCTCAAAAATGAACACTCTGGTCCCACCCTAACATAAGATGTATTCATAAGTGTTAAGACAGTAAGAACCACTTGATACAATGCCTTATGAGATTACCAAAAGACAAGCAAAACTGAATCTTATCAATATCACCCAAGGCTAAAATAAAGTAGTTCACTGTTGGATGAAGACTGGTTACTCCAAATACAAATCTTGTCCATATAAATACTGGTATACAGTTTAGCTGCCCACCGAAAATGCAGCATGACGTCGGAAATTATATCATATATTATTTTGATAATGATTGGAATAATTCATTTTATCAATTAATTTGTCTCATTCATATCTTTTTGTGTTTGCTACCTATACATGATGTTATTGAAATGAAACGAGAAAATTATGCTGGTATGAGAGGTTAAGGACCTCATAGGTTGAAGGCTTTAAATCACACAAATGTAATAGTTAAATAGCAGTGTTGTTGGCTATAAAAAAGACTGATATAATATTTTAATACAATTGGTGGTGGACTTTGGTACAAAATTACTCCAAATTTTAACATAACATTTTATGCCATTGTTTTTTTGTCTATAACATAAATATTTGTTGTATACACTTTGTGAAATAGCAGGCTTTAAACAGTCCTAAATATCAATTCAAAAATATTTCTAAGTGTATACTTATTTGTGTTGTTGACTGTACATTATAAAATAATTATGGTAAGTTAAGTTGAATTTTAAAATAATAAATAAAAAAAAACTATCTTGGATGTTTATTGTTAACATTATACTTAATTTTGTAGTTACAATTTGTTTTTAGAATATCATGTTAGTTCAGGTTGAAGCTAGACAATAAGTAACAATGCCATTTGCAAAAATTTGTATTTTTTATGTATTGCTGATATATATTTATACACATGTATAGCTTTTTGAACTCCCAAAATAAATGCTGTAAAGTTTTCCATCAGCCCAGTGTTTGAAATAAACGATTGATTAATCAGAATGGATTCTCTCATCTACTTATGACTTAATATGTAATCAACTATCCCAGTAAAATATTTATCTTTACTTAAAACTCCCTACCCTAATCTGACATTATTAAGAATTGAATACAGGAAATTATCAAGTATAAATATATAAAGAGCGTCTATCTATATTGTATTGTCTATAGAGGCGAAATAAAAGCCTATAAAAGCAGATGAATATAATCTGTGCAATTTATGTATAGGTGCTATCGCTGTTATATTAATTGTTATAGATTTACGCATTTCTTATGTGTTTGCATTGGGTTTAAGCGCGGTTTCTGACTAGCATAATTATGGTTTTACAAGCGCTACGCGCATACTCGCGCTTGTACTGTGTTCGTTTGGGGTAGTGCGCTTTGAGATGTCTTTCGGAGCTCACGCTTATAAGCGCGTCAATACTCGTACGACTCACTCTCGAAACAAAGGCGCGAGTATATATACGCGCTTCCAAAAACCGAGATACCGCGCCGAAAATATGCTGTAGGCCTACTATGACGTCTTAAAGCAGAACTTATTCCACTGAGTGAAAGAGATGGTGCTAGACACCCTGTATAGCTCTGTCTTTTTCCCTCAGCGGAATAAGATCTGCTTTAAGACGTCATGGTAGGGTAGCTGATCTGAAACCGCCACAAGATGTACCTATTATTCACTATGATTAAGTGAATACACTAATTCAATTTATTAACCGCGAGGTTATATATCTTGGAGATACATAGTACAATAGGTACGAGTTGTATTGATAGATAATTAAGAAATATGTTTAGTTATGTAAGGAATTCTTTTAAGATTTGATAGTATATAAGTATTTTTCTAATTTCTTTTTAAATAATTATGTAATTTAAAATATATTATGGACATTTTACCTAATATATTTCAAATTAGCCGCCTTACTAAAGTTTAAACAAAGATAAATAAATAAATACGTAAAACAAGGTATATTGCGTTTTATTTTTGACATCTACACCATAATACATTTTACTCAAAAATGCATGTAATGTTGTCATTATTTTGACAACCTTGTTTGAGCAAAGTCGACCTTGCCGTTCTGTTTCAAGGAGCGGCCGGCAAAGTTTTGCTGGCCGCTCTAACAGGCCGGCAATGTTTTGCCGACCGCTATTTTGACGTTTCAACGTTTTAAAAAATCAATTCCAAAAAGATTTTATTTAAAACACAGCTGTTTGTACGTCTAAAGGTAAAAAAAAAAATTTTTATGATTAAAAAAAATGATAAAAATCTATTATCCCTCGCCCCACGTTGGGCGCCAGTGGTCCTTCGAGCTAACAAAAGTGGTTCTACGAAGAAGAAATTCGCCGTCTTTGTTGCGTCACACCGCCCGTGGACTTTGGACTGCCCACCTCGTGCCTTGTGCCTACAAGCAGTAGAAGACAACTCGAGGACAGTCTACCCAGGGAGGAACATATTTCTGAGTGAGTCCGTTCCAATCTCCTTAATTCCTGTCTTCTTATTTTCCTTTTTCCAGGAATTTAAAATAGCTATCTTACGGATCAGTCATAGTTGATCTCTTCATATGTTATAGCTTTTTACATGTTCATTTGCATTCATCAAGTTAACGTTATTTTGTAGATTTATCCATTGCTGTTCTTAATTGTTCGCTTATCGCACCGGTGCACGGTGAATGAATAGACATATATTTTTTTAGCGTAAACAACCTCATTAGTGACTTTTTTGCTTGTTAAACCAGTTTGAACATCTGGCTCAATTGCGTCTTACAGAACAGCTGATTTACCGTTAATCGTCGTCTTGTGCCTATCTAATTTGTTTTAGTTACTTTCCTCTTTATTTCTTCTTGTTCTTTGCCTATTTTGCACTTTGACCCTTTGCTTTGTCACGCCTACCTACCATTATGGCTGATGTAAAACTAAAGGAACTTATAAAGAAGCGTGGAAGCTTCAAAGCCAAGCTTACGCATTTTAATAACTTTTTAAGGTTGCTGCCTAGTAATACAGACTTAGATAATTTCCAAGAAGTCGAATTACAAGGTCGTTTAGCTTTAATGGAAACACTATATAAGGAATTCGACGTGTTACAGACTGAGTTGGAGCTGCTGTCGGAGAACGCGGACGACATGTATACCGAGAGGGAGCAGTTCGAGACGCAGTATCATGCGTCGGTGGCGCGCGCGAGAGCAACCCTCGCCCCCGCGCGCTCCTCCTCGCCCGCCCTCGTCTCTGCTTCTTCCACCGATGATCTCGCGCAGCACGGCTCTGGCTGCAAACACGACTTCGTTCGCCTGCCCAAGATAGACTTGCCTCACTTCAACGGGGACTATCAGCACTGGCTTGAATTCCGAGATACGTATCTTTCCCTTATACACAATAATAGTAGCATACAAGACATAAACAAATTTCATTATCTTCGCGCAGCTTTAATTGAAAGCGCATCTTTAGTAATTAAAAGTATCGATTTTAAAGCCGATAATTACAGTATTGCTTGGCGAATATTAACCGAAAGGTACGATAATGAGAACCTTCTTATTAATAATCATGTACAGGCATTATTTAATCTTGAACCCATTCAACAGGAATCTTCTAGCGCATTACGCAACATGATTGACGTCACAAACAAAAACATTAGAGCTCTTGAGACACTTGGACATCCAACCAAACATTGGGACATATTAATTATTTACATGATGTCCAAGAAACTAGATTCTGTAACCAACCGTGAGTGGGAACAATTTAAAAACAATTCAGACACATTTCCAAGCTTAAAACAATTCCTAAAATTTATTTCTAACAGAGCAGACTTACTTGAATCCATAAATCATCATAACAACACATTATTTACAAACAATACATCAACTAAAAACACAAACGAAAATAATAAATCTAAAAACTATCATATTACAACTAAATCTAAACCTATTCGGCATTCTGAGAATATCAAGTGCCCTATGTGCACTCAGAATCACTTTTTATTTAGTTGTCAACCTTTCAGAGACCTTAACATTGAAGCTCGTATTAAAAAAGCATCAGAAAGCAATGTTTGTATGAACTGTCTTCGACCTGGTCATACAGTAAAGCGTTGCAATCTTTCTCATTGCAAATATTGCAAATTAAAACATAACACCCTCTTACATAGGGAGTCACCAACAGACAACAAGTCAGGGGACAATGTAGCATTGTCAACAAATGTCATTTTACCCCCATCAAATAATTCTCAAAATCTTATTTTACTTTCCACAGCCTTGGCTAAGGTGGCAGATGTTAATGGAGAACTTCATACTGCCAGACTCCTATTGGACAATGGCAGCACCTCCAACTTCGTTACCCGAGAGCTCTGTGGGAAGCTTGGTCTGGTGACTCACAGCACTAGGTCCACCGTCACAGGTATTAACGGACAAGTTTCGAGTACCACAGAAAGTTGTTCTCTTCATTTACAATCTTGTTATGGTAGCTATCAGGCGACTGTAAGCTGTTTTGTCTTACCAACCATCACCCAGACGATGCCTGGCTCTTACGTGGATAAAAAATATATTACCATTCCGCCAGGTATTCAATTAGCAGATCCTTCATTTAACATACCTTCAGCTATTAATATTCTTGTAGGCGCTGAGGTATTTTGGGACGTCTTAGGTTCCGACACCATTAATTTAGGTAAACATCAACCTAGATTACAGTCATCAAAATTAGGTTGGCTTATTTCGGGCTGTGTCACTCAGTCTCCACGTCATACACAACCTTCTTATTGTCATTTTCTTTCAAATGAGGAGTCTGAACAGCTGACTCGCTTCTGGGAACTCGATACTGTATCTGCAGGCAACTGTTTTTCTTCTGATGAACAGGCCTGTGAAAAACTTTTTCAAGAAACCACACGTCGTGATACAAATGGGCAGTTCGTGGTCACCATACCTTTGAAGGACTCGCCTGAGTGCTTAGGTGACTCTTATGTACTGGCAAAGCGTCGATTTCTCTCCCTCGAGCGTAGGTTTGAGCGGGATTCCACTTACAAAACCAGATATTCTCAATTCATTCAAGAATATATTGACCTTAATCATATGACAGAACATTCCAAAACCAAATATAATTCAGATAAAAACCATTATTTTTTGCCTCATCATGGTGTTGTCCGCGAGTCTAGTTCGACTACAAAACTTCGCGTAGTTTTCGACGCTTCAGCCACCAGCACCTCGGGCAAGTCCTTCAATGACATCCAAATGGTAGGTCCCACCGTACAGGAAGATTTGCTATCTATACTTTTAAGATTCAGGCAACATAAATTTGTCGTAACGGGTGATATCGAAAAAATGTACAGAGCAATCTTAGTCGAGCCTTCTCAGCGCACCTTACAACAAATTCTGTTTAGATTCAATTCTTCAGATCCTTTAAAGAAGTATACTCTAAACACAGTGACTTACGGTACTTCTTCAGCTCCTTATCTAGCCACCAAGTGCTTGGTGTCTCTTGCAGATCAATGTTCAGACCCAGAAGTCAGTCAGTCTATCAGACGTGATTTTTATGTAGATGACTATTTGAGTGGTGGTGACTCGATTGAGTCAGTCATCAAACTTTGCCAAGGTGTAGTTAATACTCTCGAGCCTGCAAAGTTTCACCTTCGTAAATGGCAGTCAAATTGTCCTAAGATACTTGAGTCAGTCACAAGCCTTAACACAGACAATAAAAATAAAACCTTAAACTTAAATGACACTCCTAGTAAAACACTTGGGTTGTACTGGGACCATAAATCAGACACACTTTTCTTTTCAATGGAATTAAAACCTATATCTAAAATAACTAAGCGTAATATATTATCATTAGTAAGTCAGGTGTTTGACCCTCTTGGCCTCGTTGGGCCATGCATAGTACAGGCCAAACTTATATTACAGCAGCTGTGGTTGTTAAAATGCAACTGGGATGATGACGTACCAAACGAAATAAAAACACAGTTTCTTCAGTTCATGCAATCACTTTCAGCTCTCAATTCTCTTCAAATTCCTCGTTGGGTATGTAACAATAATCCAATATCTGTTGAAATACACACCTTCACAGACGCTTCAGAACGCGCTTATGGTGCGTGTACTTATGTTAGGACGGTTGCACTCGACGGAACAGTTTGCGTTCGCCTTTTAGCTTCTAAAAACAAGGTGGCTCCCATAAAACCCACAACCATACCACGCTTGGAGTTGTGTGGCGCGTTACTGGGAACACGACTGTTTCTGAAGGTACGCAAATCACTCACTCTAGACTTCAATCTCTGCTACTTTTGGTGTGACTCAACGATTGTGTTGAGTTGGTTGACTACATTGCCGAGTCGACTTGATCAATTTGTCCGCAATAGAGTGAGTGAGATACAAGAAGCTACGGCCGGCCAGACGTGGAACTACGTGCCCTCAAAGAGCAACCCTGCCGATCTTGCATCTCGGGGGGTGAAGGCTGATTGCATCAGCTCGTTCGCTCTTTGGTGGTCGGGTCCAGATTTCTTAAATCAGAAAGAAATACAATTTCCCACTTCACCCAATACACAAATACATTCATCATCTAAAATATCTTTCCACACAGTTGCTGAACAAAACAAAACAAATCATAACAATTTAATATCTAATTTAATACATAAAAAATCATCATTCACATCATTAATTAGAATCATAGCTTATATACAAAGATTTATTAATAATTGCAAACAAAATAATCATAATAAATCATCTTACCTAACATACCCAGAATTAAAGTCATCACAAAATCTTATATTACAGATTTCTCAGCAGGAAATGTTCCCTGAGGAATACAAATGTCTTAAAACCAATCAGCCCTTACATAAAAAGAATCGGTTGATTAGTCTTTCACCTTTCATCGATTCAGATAATTTAATACGCGTTGGTGGACGTCTTAACAATTCAAACTACAGCTACGACATTAAACACCCTATTCTATTATGTAGTAAACACATTTTAACTAAAATCATATTCGAAAAAGAACACAAAACACTTTTTCACGCAGGACCTCAACTACTTCTAGCACACATTCGACTTACCTACTGGCCTTTAGCTGGGAGGAACCTTGCTAAGCAGATAGTGCGTAACTGTGTTCGTTGTACTCGCTTTAAAGCTCAACCTGTTCAGGTTGTCATGGGCAACCTACCAAGTGATAGGACGCATCTCGAGTACCCCTTTCTGAATACAGGGCTTGACTACGCCGGGCCAGTGCTGATAGCCGACCGCAGAGGTAGGGGATGTAAGCTTGTCAAATCTTATATTTGTGTTTTTGTCTGCTTTGCAGTCAGAGCTGTGCATCTGGAGCTCGTTGCCGACCTTACCAAAGAAGCTTTCCTTGCGGCCTTCAGCCGATTTATTAGTCGTCGGGGCCAACCTCAGCGCGTGTACTCCGACAACGGCACTACATTCGTGGGGGCTTTCAATGAGCTTTCACGCTTCTTAAAAGCTTCATCTAACAGCTTAGCATCAGAAATTGCAAACAAGGGCATAGAATTTAAATTCATTCCTGCCTACTCCCCACATTTCGGTGGTATTTGGGAGGCCGCAGTAAAATCCACCAAACATTTGCTACGTCGAGTCATGAGCCTAACTCACTTGACATATGAAGAGCTCTCAACTTGTTTAATTCAGATAGAGGCTATTTTAAACTCCAGACCTTTAACACCTCTATCCACTGATCCTTCTGATCTCTCATACCTTTCCCCATCTCATTTCCTGATTGGACGACCACTCACTTCAGTTCCTCGTCCTCAGATCACCGACTGCAACATCCAGCGGCTTCATCGCTTCCATAGAGTGGAAAAGCTCCGACAACATTTTTGGCAGCGGTTTTCTAATGAGTATGTGTCTCTCCTGCAGCAGAAAACCAAATGGCAGACGGCTGAGAATGACCTGAAGATAGGCACCATGGTCTTAGTGAGAGACGCTAATCTCCCTCCTCTCCTGTGGATGCTGGGCCGAGTGACAGACGTAAAACCAGGATCCGATGGGCATAACAGAGTCGCCGAGATCCTAACAAAGAAGGGCACCATTACACGTGCATACAATAACATTTGCCCTCTTCCCGTCTCGACAGCATCATCTTGAAGCCTTTACGTACTTCAACCCGGGGAATATGTTCCGGATCTTCACATCGCGCCGGTCAGTGGGATCGCGCGATGCTACGTCATCTGAACGCCCCACCTAACGTATGGCCCTCGACCATACCGATGGACACACACTCGCTCTCTCGCCGTCACTTAGCGTGCGCATACATCGGCCATTTTTACTTTGTACCACACCAGTCAATAATATTACACAGTCCTATAGAAACGGAAGTTTTATTTAGTTGAGACCACCAGCATCACAACTGGAGCTTGACAATCAAACAAATTATGATTTAATAGATTTTTATTTAAATTACTTGCTGGTTTTATTTAGATTAGGTACTTGCATTTTTGAGTAAAGCACTATACAAACCTTGGCCAACAATGACTGCTTAGCTGGTCACGCTATGATTGCCTCGAGCTAGCCTAGCTACGCTCTAGGCCTTTCAGCTTGGCCATCATTGCAGCCCTTGCTGTCCTCGCTGTAAAGGCCTCGACCTACGGTCTCGGCCTTTATCTCAGCTCGTCCGTCAAGTGCTGCACGCTGACCGCGCTGTGTCGGCCTGGAGCTGCGCTACGCTGCGCTGTCGGCCATCTTCAGCGCGACCAGCAAAGTAGTCATTATAGACCGCGGCAGTAATGTACTATTGGTTACTGCAAATGTTTTTGACATACCTAATAATACATTACGCTCACCTATGGAGCGCAAACATGGTCGCTTACGTCAGAAGTCAGAACTTGTCTGCCAAAGAGTTATGGAGCGAAATATACTGGGTGTCAAACTTACAGACCGTATCAGAAACTTCACGCCAAAATCCGAATAGTTGATACTGGCCTTACAGCTGCCAAGTTGAAATGGAACTGGGCTGTTCACATCTGCCGGGTATCGGAGGAGCAGTGGCGACCAACCGCTTGGCTTATTAATTGCAAGAAACGACAACGCAGCAGGCTCGGGAGATGGCGGCAGGCTCAGGAGATGGCGGCATGAGCTGAATTCTTTCATAAATTATTGACCGATAAACCCTCTAGATTACGAAAAGTGGTAGGAGGTAAGAGAGGACTTTCTCCTGCAATGGGATAACATTATATTCATAATAAAACAAGAGTTAGGCAGAGCTTCACCAATAGTGCACCAACATTTTACCTTTGTTGTTTGGAGTCTCGTCTAATGGACCAGAAATCTATTGAAATTATTATAGGCACAAATCAAAACTTCAGGATACTGTCATTCAAATATTTTTTCGTGGGGAAATCGAACCCGCGATTAGTAGTGCAGCAGCCAATCGCTCAACCACTGCGCCAACCATACCGTAAAAAAATAACCCGCGATTAGTAGTGCAGCAGCCAATCGCTCAACCACTGCGCCAACCATACCGTAAAAAAATAATATTTATACTATTTGTTTAAATAAACGTAGCCCCACACTAGCAATTTCTCCTGTATCGTGGGTGCGTTTACAAACATTCAATCTCACATACACAAACAGCCAGACCCGGAACAACTATCTGTAGGCCATACAAATATTCGGTCCGTGCGGGGATCGAACCCGCGACACGCAGCGTAGCAGTCGATCGCACAGCCACTGCGTCAACCGTGTCGTCGAAGATTTAAATAGCCTGGGGTCAACTCACATCAGTGTACATTTTACTATGTGAAATTGATGTATTTTGTTTATAAAGTTAAATATCATAATAGCATGGAATTAACCACTGCGGTTTGCGTGCGACCAATGCAGCTTGATGCGTTCCAGCCAGAATAATTGTAATATAAATACACCAATCAATAGGATAGGACAAAGGCTTATCATTAAAAAGTTCATTTTCATACAGCATTGTACTTTATTATGTAACTTAAATTTAAAAAATGCAAAAATTCTTAAGATAGTCTTTACAACAGTTTCAAATGTCCAGTGACTTTGTCAATAATATCTTTAGGTGCAGGACCAACACCAAGGACTGTGACAGAATTGGGAGCGATCTGTGTCCTACCAGCATCCCGAATTAATGATGTAATCAGACCCATCTTCTTTGCGTTGTCACAGATTTGCTTGATTTCATCTAAGGAGTCTGTTTTAAGTGCTACTTTTGCTTGTCCAGAGTATTGCCATAGCTTGAGTCCTTCAGGGTCTTTGTGCTGGGCTTTCTCAAAGGCTCCGACAGCTGCATGACTACATTGGGCAGCAATCTTTCCCTTGCTCATGTTGAGATCAGTTCGTACTACTAATACTAATTTGAATTCTTCTGATGAGTTGTACTGTAACAAATTAATAATTTCATGGTAATATATTTGAACAATTATTTAAGAAATTTAGATTAACTCTATTGACACCTTAGTAATACCTTATTAATTGAAAGCTCTTTCAAACCTAAATTTTAATTGACTTACATCCCAATTAAGCCTTCGCGCGACAAACTTTGCACACGGGTGCAAAGTTTCATACATTGTTACCCTACATTTTTGTAAACAATCGTGTGACGGGTTAATACATATTTTCATGTTTTGAGACAATAAAAGTACCTAATTATACCTTCTCTGTATGAGAAAAGGCCTTTGCCCAGCAGTGGGACATAATAATAATAATCTTTATTGGCATAAACAAATTACAAACATTTTAATGAATTCCCTAGCTCCTGCGCTAGTGTACACTGTTTTACAGGAGCTAGACAGTTATGGGCAGGTATTATTATACTAAATAGGTTTGCGTTTAGCCACAACTCGCCAGAGGTAAAGCGGTGATGCGGCCTAGTCTGGAGCAGGCGCGCCTAGAAGATGCTGATGCAATCATTGCTAAACGAGATAGATTTATTTTTTCGGTTCATTGATGGATTTGCGTGACTCGCAATTCTAATTTCTGAGTTCAAGCATCTAATCTAGTTATGATTATGGACCATGAACAAACCGCGTAAAACACCCGACAGACTGATTGCACCACTTTAGGTTATAAATAATAAAACAAGGAACACAAGGTCCGAAGGAGACAAACTATTATAAAAGTTGCGACGCTTACCTTTATTAGAGCTTTCGCAGCTTTAGGACAGGATGTAAAATACTTTTTCAGTGCGAAAAACGATAATCCGAGGCAAAGCCCACAGCCAACACCGGTCAGGAAAGAAATATTAAGCTCCATTTTTCGTTGGGGTGAAATGGTTGTGTTTATATATTCAACTTTTATGTTATCTTGTATTTATAACATTCCTTTGTTAAATAACCTTAACGAGAGAAAAGGAATCGTGATGAAATCCCGTGAATTCCCAGATGATTTCACACACTTGACACACTGACAGTGACAGACACTACACAATGACAGTCAGACACAGACAGAACACACCACACGTGCATTGTAAGAAAGAGACATCAATATACGCTTCAGAGAAACCTAGAAAGAGACCACTTCTATTTAATGCCCTAGATCTCAAAGAGGAATACAACTGACCTTAGTAAATTTGTAATTGCCCTATCAAAAAACCATGCAATATTTGGTAGGAATTTAATCAAATTTCAATATAAATTCATTGCTAGGCAACAAACTATATTGACGTGTTTTGCTCACAGAATTAACTTGTAATATACACTCAAGCAAAACGAGCAAAAATTTTTAATTTGTTTTAAATTATAATAAATTACGTATTCCTTGTAAATCATGCCTAACAAAAACAAGGATTTGGCACCCATAGCCATCCCACATGGCCCACCTGTGGAATGCACTGCTGAGTATTTCAAATCCTTAATGGAAAGTAAAACCATGGTCAAGTAAGTAGTCCTATAATTGGTTGATCGTAATATCGCTGAACTGCCTCAACTCTCTAGATCGGACTCTGTCAGCTCCTCTTCTCTGTCTCTCACAAATCTTAGACAGTACCTACCTACCTACTCGCATCTTGTCTCTGCTGTACTACCATCCTGTTAGGACTCGTGATGTTTCAAAACGTGTATACGACGGGGCAGAGATATACAAACCATGTTTAGATATTATTTTGAACTTCTAAACAAGCTTATTTATTGGTCGCCACACCGCCACATCACTATACCTTAACCTACGGTTAATGCTCTTCTAGAAAATATCCAGTATGGGATATCGCACGGCCCACGCCTCAGGTCCTGATGGAGCAAGCCCGTCGCGACCTGATGGAAGCAGACGCAAAGCTTGCGGTCAAAAGAGAGGACGAGCAACGAAACAGAGTCACCATGGACGCTAAATGGGAAGACTTGCGGAAGAAAGAGAACCTGCTTAAAGAGTCTTTTATTAGCTTTAATAAGGTACATAATGAGTAAATTGATGATCTTCAAAATTTTCTAACGAACTAAAGTAGGTACTAGCTAGCTATCAAGACTATTCTCTATCCTACTAATATTATAAATGTGAAAGTTTATGAGTATGGATGTATGTTTGATCCTCTTTCACGAAAAAACTACTAAACGGATCTTGATGAAATTAGGCACAGAGGTAGATTATAGTCTAGAATAACACATAGGATACTTTTTTATCATCACGCGGGCGAAGCCGTGGGGAGCAGTAAGTTTTATTATAATTAGTGATACTGCCTTGCGATACCCTGTAACTAGGTGTATAGGTCATACAATAAACTAAAATAGACTGGATTCGGTTACACTGGAACTACTGCGGACAGTTAATTAAATTGTATTCTTTATTTTTTCCCTGCTTTTACCCGCGAATTTATCCCTGTGGAAGAAGCCAGCACTATAATGTAACCCTTCATCAATATATTTCAAATCGGAATATTATTAATATTTCAAATAGTATCTAGGTGTATATGATGATGAAAACGTCTAAAATATGATTCCAATCTTCCATAGGTACGTTACTTTGCACATGAAACCTAACACTTGACAGCAAAAAGCCATTTATTTCTCCTTTTCAGTTTATAAGAGAGAACCAGGAGAAGCGAGACCGAGCTGAGCGTAAAATGGAAGCTGACAACGAAGCCTTAGAGCGAAAGACCAAAGAAACTGAAGCAATGAGGCAGAGAGTTATCGAGATGGAAGAAGTCAAGAAGCTGATGGAGAAGCAAGTCAAAGACTATACTATTTATGAGGTAAGTTTGACGAAACGTTCAGTGATTAGTCTGTGGCCCTAGTAGGAACCAATAGTATTGATTCAATTTCAAAAAATATTGGCGTAACTAATAATTTCGCTTCATCGCAGCTCTGATAAAAATCTACCTTGGAGAGATCCAGTGTGGCAGATATACAAGACGGAAAAGACCATCACAGGCCAAAGATTGAATTATCGTTTGTATTAATAATAGGGTTTTCGTGATGGCCCGAACATGCTTTAGTGTTATTGTATATTATTGTTAGACACTAGATAACGATCGTGGGAAAGCGTTGTGTAAAATGTTTGCTCCTTCTCTGCTGAGCAGATTGTTTCTTTTTGTGAGCTGTTTAATATTTCTTCTGGAACTTCATGTAACAAAATGTTATTTATTTAGGACTACCTTATGTCGGTGGTGCAAAGTTATCCTGAGTTCAAACAACCCCTGGACGTGCTCAACCGTTATGAAGCTTTAGGTAAAGATCTTGCTACTAGTATCCACTAGCATGTCGAGTTGAAAACGTTTCGTAATCAAAACGCAATTTGAACTTTACACATTGGCATTAGGCACGCCAATTTGTAAAGTTCCAGAAATGGCGTACTTCTCTATATTACCAAAGTTCTAATTTTACGAAAATATGATAGTATTGCTTCAGGTCTTCCATTCTTTATTGACAGCTAGTTGGCAGCCTCTTTCTTTCATATCATTCTTCAGACTATTCATTCAACTTCTAATTAGATCCATTTCATCATATACCTATCGAATCTAAACCAAGACAGACTTCCTCTCTACATACAATCTTAAAAATTAGAATGATTTTAAATAATGTCCCTAGCCGCGGCTAAATCTACGCTGGCGGATCGTCAAGAACACGATCTGGAGATGTTGGAGAACGCTCGTCAGGAGATCGCTTCCCTGACTGAGGAGAAGAAACTCTTCATCATGGGACTCAACAACACGCTTGCTAATCTGAGGGTTCGTAATAAAAAAACTTGTGCCTACCTAGACTTTTCAGGAGGTCACCACATCTTTTGGGCACGGAGTCGGTTTGAGCTGATCACAAATATGGCCACATTTGTCGCATCTAGTTCGGTGCGATGTTGAGTTGAATGATTGATGTCTTTTTCACTGTTTTGACCTGTCGATTCTGCATTGAAAAAGTACACTCTAAGCAATCGTTGGTTAATCAGACGAGAAATGGAAAATTACATCAACAGCCTAAAGGATCAAATCAGTATCGGCAAAAAAATCTGCCTAATCCAAGAACTGTTTTTCTTTTAGACTTAAATTTTCATAAAGACATCGGCAAACTAGCAGCTAAAAGTAATATATTTTTAGTGGCGCTACGACAAGATCCGGAATAGGGTGATAAAATGGGAGCTAGCTCTGAACCGGCTGAAGGAGACGGCAGCGCGGCGGCACGTTGAGGTATGCCACGTCCGCTCAGCCATATGGAGCCTCTACGCTAAGATCAGCAAGCAAAAAGGTAATAAATTTGAAATTATGCTTGAATTGATGCGTCTCATGCAAAATAATGTAGGTACCTCACCTACATACCTAGCTTTTGGTCTAAACAGATATGAATTAAGAATTTGCTGTGTTCCCTAAGAATAAATACGTAATTTACCAGGTAAACAGATGACAATGGTAAGCCGATGTACGTTGCCTGTGAAATGCATCATTCAAGTAGGGAGTATCAGCTATAAATGGATCAGCATCGCCTCATTTCAGTCCATTCACCATTTTTTCAACGAAGGTCAACGGCATCATGTTACAAATATTTAAACTGTTTATAATTATGTATGTTTGTTGACTAATCGTTTATTATGAACTTTTATGATTAAGAGTATTTGTGCTGACTTCATGTGATTGGTCGAGACTTTGCCAGTTATCGACCAATCATAAGTTAGTAAGATGGCGGGAATTCGGCGGGCACTTGAGTGGTAATAAACTCGATGCCCGGGGCATTCTTGGCCGGACATTGCTACTAGCCACTTGTGTTGTATTCCTATACCAAGCTTTTAATATTGTACTACTATAACTATAGTTATAAAGTTGATCCTCAAAGTCATGACGAGTATTTTCTTGTTAAAAGTCCCTGTGTCTGGGTATGAAGCAGTGCGTTTTACATCTCAGAAGTGGAATAAACAACCTAGTACCCACAAAAGGATTGGAAAAACGCTTAAGTAATTAGCGTACGTCGAAAACGTAAGTGAGCGTTGTCCATTTTATTAAAAATAAAAAGTAGGGTACTTTTTTATGTCGTCTTATTTTAATTGCTTCACGAACTGAACTGTATTTACCGTAACGGAGACATTCCGGAGGTTTATATGGTTTGTCATGCATGTTAATCTTGCCAGGGTACTCCCTGGAGATTAACATGTTTGATATCAGTTTGAAAATTGTGGGACTGAACTGTATTTACCGTAACGGAGACATTCCGGAGGTTTATATGGTTTGTCATGCATGTTAATCTTGCCAGGGTACTCCCTGGAGATTAACATGTTTGATATCAGTTTGAAAATTGTGGGACTGAACTATATTTACCGTAACGGAAACATTCCGGAGGTTTATATGGTATATCGTGCATGTTAATCTAGCCAGGGTACTCCTTGGAGATTGACATGTTAGATGGTCTATTTAAAAATATGTGTAGGTCAATAAAAGTATTGTCGATTAGTTGATTTATAGTAGGATTTATTAAATTGGGTGTTTTTTATTCTTTAATTACATGTTGACGCTGCGAGAACATGGATGAACGTAAGCCTAGTTCTCGAAGAGAAGGTGATGGGCCTAGACGAACCCCTCGCGTGACGCTGTCGCCGAAACAGTCGGTCGCAGTCCAGGCTATCGAAAGGGAGAAGATCGCGACTGACGATTAGTCGGTCTCCTTCCCGACCAAACTATTCAAGAAGGGCAAGTCGTCGTACTGGGCGTTCCAGGTACCGGTCGCGCACTCCAGGGCCACATAATACGTTGATGGGTTTGGATGATTAGTGTCATGTATCATCTAAATTATTTGTGCACCAATAATGGCTGAAATATTTGCTGGTCAACGTCATGGACTGGTAAATACCAATTCATTGGTTAGGGTCACGTACTAATGAATTGGTGGGCGGTATCAGGGTAATGGATGCCTCCCATTTTAGCAATTGCATAGCATTGGTATAACTACTGGTCAACGTCATGGGCCAATACTTATACGAACTGCCGATATAACATGTAGATGTGTATCTTTAAAATGAATAATTTAAGAGGGTTCCCTCTATCTGGCAGAATCTTTATGCTCCGAAATTTATTTGGCATAACACACTTAGCATAATTTTCTTTAAACGAACTTTTTAAAGGCATAAAAAAATATTTGATATAATTATCGTTTGGCATAATGTTTAAAACTTCGAATTTACAATGGCATACTTTTAAGATGGCAGAATTACATTTAGTATAATTACGATTGGCAGAGTTCAAATTTCGCATAATATCGTTTAGCATAATGTTCATTTAGAGCGATGATTATGTGGTATAATTTCACTTGGCATACTATGCAGACGGCACAAATGGCTAGGTTAGGTTACGTTAAAACTGTGACCTCCTACGGCCAGAAACGACTTGCGTTAATAATAAAAAAAAAGAGATTGATTTTAGTAGGTTATCCGGAACTGAACTATTTAGATTAGGATAATTACAACTAAATAATAACTAAAAATATGACATAATTTTAAAGAAATAATTAATTAAAATAAATGACAACAAATAATGACAAAGATGATTCTATCTACAAACTTTCTGCGATATGTCAATTCTGCCGCTTAATGATTATCGATATGAAATATATGCCAAAAGACGATTCTGACTGGAAACTTTCTGCGATATGATGTTTCTACTTTTTAAATATTATGGATATAAAATTTATTTCTAGAGATGATTCTGACTTACAAAATTATGAGTTTTAAATGTATTATAAATGAGTTTCTGCCAAACAATTCTCTGCGAAATGAAGTTTATGCTATCCGTTGTTATGCAAAATAGGATTATGACATAAAAAGGTCTGCTATAAAGGGTGGACCCAATTAAAGAACTGAGAAATCGATACTATAATAAAAGTAATGCTAATATCAATATGTTGATTATGTAAAAAGATGAAGTTATAAATTGGTCAAGGTAACTGACCAGTGTATGATGTTATGATGCTTAAAGACCCCAGTCAAGGTCATCGACTGGGGGAAGATAAAAGACTTCTGAACGTGAAGTCGTTGGTCAATGTCACTGACCAGACCATACGTAAGTCTAGTAAAAGTAGATACCAAATGTTGATTATGTTAAAAGATGAAGTTATAAATTGGTCAAGGTAACTGACCAGTGTATGATGTTATGATGCTTAAAGACCCCAGTCAAGGTCATCGACTGGGGGAAGATAAAAGACTTCTCAACGTGAAGTCTTTGGTCAATGTCACTGACCATACGTAAGTCTAGTAAAAGTAGATACCAAATGTTGATTATGTTAAAAGATGAAGTTATAAATTGGTCAAGGTAACTGACCAGTGTATGATGTTATGATGCTTAAAGACCCCAGTCAAGGTCATCGACTGGGGGAAGATAAAAGACTTCTCAACGTGAAGTCGTTGGTCAATGTCACTGACCATACGTAAGTCTAGCAAAAGTAGATACCAAATGTTGTTTATGTTAAAAGATGAAGTTATAAATTGGTCAAGGTAACTGACCAGTGTATGATGTTATGATGCTTAAAGACCCCAGTCAAGGTCATCGACTGGGGGAAGATAAAAGACTTCTCAACGTGAAGTCGTTGGTCAATGTCACTGACCATACCTAAGTCTAGTAAAAGTAGATACCAAATGGTGATTTTGTTAAAAGATGAAGTTATAAATTGGTCAAGGTAACTGACCAATGTATGATTCTTAAAGACCCCAGTCAAGGTCGTGGATTGGTGGTATCTAAAGACTCCAGTCAATGCGAAAGCATTACTTAATGTCATGAACTTTACGAGGCATCTAGTAGAAGTATGAATTAAGTAAAATTAGTTTAATCAATAATAATATAATAAATATCTTTATTGTATAATTTGAGACAATCACAGAGTGTAACTTAATTATCACGTACAAATCAACAGTTGACAGTTGTAAAATGTGAAATGGTTGATGTGACTGATAGATTTTTTGATAGTTTAATTGTCTTCGGACTGATTCGCCCTATCCCCTCGTACTAGTAAAAACTGTATCACGAGCGGATAGTCTTCCTCACCCTTAGATCAACAGATTCCCACAAGGTTCCCGTATCAAGTCACATAGTTAGGCACATACAGTATAACGGGTAACATAGTACAGTTATTGTTTTAATCAAGTTACATACATGATTGGTATTTTCTATGTAGTTTTGTGTTAGGGTATGTATATGTGTATGGGTATGGGGATATAAGTATAAGTAAATGTTTTACGAATGCTTTTGTATGTTTGTGTACAGTGATGCGCTTTCTGACTTTATCTATGCTCCCCCACTATATCATTTTTTTTAAGTAGATTTTCGGTGTTGTAATAGTCTAGTGCTTTCAAATATTTATCAATAGTATTTTTGCATGTTTGACTATCAAGATTTTCAATTTTAGATCTTTACTTATTTTGTTGTACAGGCTAGGACCGAGATAGTTATAAAACTTGTGTGCAAAAAAATGTTCTACTTTTGGGTATGTTATAAACTATATCTAATCTTCGTCTTTTGCAAAGTGCGGTTTTACTTTATGTTGTGTCATAATAACCAATTTTATGAATAACTTTCTGACCGTAAGTACTCCCATTTCTGAGTAAAGTAGTTGTGTCGGATAAGTGTACTTTTTGCGAGTTATAACTTTAAGTACCATACGTTGGGCTCTTTCGACATTTCATGGTGGTTTTAGAAGTTCCCCCCCCCCATACATTTAAACCGTAGATAATTATAGACTGACATAACGCTAGATAGATTTTTATCATAGCTTCATGTCACATGCATTTCTAATAGTTTTAAAAATATAGATTAATTTTCTTGCGCGATTACTAACTTTCAAGACGTGTTCTTTCCAATTTAAGTTTTAGTCTACTATCACACCTAGATATCTTATGGAATTAGTTCTTGTGATTGAGTTACAATGACAGGTACTTGGTTTGTTGCAATTGTGAGTTTGTATGATTGAGTTTGGAGAAGGTTGTGTTTTGGTGTTAATTGTAAATGTCATAAATGTAGTTTTCTCAGTATTAAGTGTCAACAGAGGGTTGTCCAGCCATGAAGTTACTAAAGCAATACCTTCATTTGCTGCTTCGGTTACATCTTTCCACGTGTTGGAACTGAACAATAATACGTCAAGTAATAATCAAGATAGTGTATGTGATCATTCATGAAAATATTTTATGATTGTTAATCGCGAGAAAGTTCTACGATTGTTACTTTAGCTGTTGAGATTATGATTGTTATTCTAATGAAAAAAACTTAATTTAAGATTGTGAGTGTGTTATGATTGTAATATTGTAGAATAAGAATGCCATTGGTAGTATTTACTAAGTTAAAAACACTCCACGAGGGACTCGTTGGAAGCCGGATGGCCGAGCTGTTACAAATATTTAAACTGTTTATAATTATGTATGTTTGTTGACTAATCGTTTATTATGAACTTTTATGATTAAGAGTATTTGTGCTGACTTCATGTGATTGGTCGAGACTTTGCCAGTTATCGACCAATCATAAGTTAGTAAGATGGCGGGAATTCGGCGGGCACTTGAGTGGTAATAAACTCGATGCCCGGGGCATTCTTGGCCGGACATTGCTACTAGCCACTTGTGTTGTATTCCTATACCAAGCTTTTAATATTGTACTACTATAACTATAGTTATAAAGTTGATCCTCAAAGTCATGACGAGTATTTTCTTGTTAAAAGTCCCTGTGTCTGGGTATGAAGCAGTGCGTTTTACAATCATAACCCACGCTTATGAGCATCGTAATAGCATCGCTTAGCCCCGGCATCTCGCTTATCAGGTAGTAAGAATGAGTTTCAGAGATGCCCATCCGGTGCAGTGTATCTTGTCTATTCTTGATCCCTACCAAGCTTATTGATAGAGACCTTATGATTTTATCTCCCAATAATTGTCGAGTATTACCTTCTATGTTAACATGTTCTTTGGCATAGGTCTCGCTATCGATGTGGCGCCCAGCGACTTTGAACAGCAACTGGTGGTTATCATGAGAGCATTGCTCGAACTACGCAGGATTTACAAGATCGCCCAGAGGAGGTC
Organism: Ochropleura plecta; assembly: GCA_905475445.1. Lineage (NCBI taxonomy): Eukaryota > Metazoa > Arthropoda > Insecta > Lepidoptera > Noctuidae > Ochropleura > Ochropleura plecta. Next base: position 2,959,083 of record FR997744.1, on the reverse strand, counting down.
TAAGGAGAAGTAAGTGGAATTCTAGTAGTAGCCATACAAGGGCCCGGGGTTGCGGGTTGTTCGAAAGAGATACCGCGGCCCCGGAACATAAAGGGCAAAAGAAGGAACATAGGTGGATTTTCATCAGTAAAAGTCTGACACTTCCCCCGTTCCGCCCAGAGCGGGGGAAGTTTGGCGATTTCCCATCCGCAAAAAAACCTGTACAAAGGCATTTGTGCTACCCTCAATGGTTAGCATAAACGAGTAGAGGAATAAGAAAGGAGTTGTTTGTTTGAGAGAATTCTCCCCAGCCTGCGAAAAACACTTGCGCTGTTTCTGACAGGTTTAAAGCGGTTCTACATCGATAATAGTGATTGGTCTGCTATTAGTTCGGTGAGAAGAGAAATACTTACTAATATTATAAAAGCGAAAGTGAGTTTCTTTGTTACCTCTTCACACCTTAATGGCTTAACCGATTTTGATGAATTTTGGTGCAGAGATAGTTGGGACCCAGGAGACGCACATAGACTAATGTTTTTTTAAAAATTAGTGGGAAATGAGGGAGAAAGAGGGAAAAAAAAGGAAAACTTAACATTGCTATTACAATAAATAAGACGCAATGTCAAACACTACAGGTAGCAGGTACCTGCAAGTCAGGAAAGGGGAACTGTGTTACCCCGAATTTAACGCGAGCGAAGCCGCGGGCAAAAGCTAGTCATTTATATTTTGTAAATTTTCTTTTTCAGAGGAGATATAGAATCGAAACAATCGAAGGAAAATAACCCATAAAAGGCGGAAGTACTTATTTGAAAATATACTTACACCTAGCTTATCTCCGAGATGCCAACGTTATGTTTTTATTGTTAATAACTACTGTTGAAATAATTTTATTTGTAACTGGTTTATTCAATAAATGTTTTCAAGATTCCGCATTTTTTCCTGAGTATTGCTGATGTTTGATCTCCGTTTTTACTAATATTAAGACCCACCTAAGAAACGTGTGCGCTTCGCTTCATTCGTCTCGGTTTTGGTGGACACCGGGTCTTATTTGAAATGAAAGCACATTTTTGGTATTGAAATTGTAACAGCGAAATAATTCGTTAAAGGTGGCCCTCATTGTTAAAATGGGCAATAATTGATCATGAATTATTGCACATTAGGTTTTTCTACTCTCTTTGTCTATTCAACGGAAAGAAACGAGACGTTGTTTTTTTTTGTCATAAAACAAACTTTATGGTTACCTATACGTAGATACCTAGGTACTCACAAAATAACTGGGCATGGTTACCTAGGTAGGTACCTTACTATTGTCATCATAAGGGTATAATTACAAACCAAGAACTTGCAAACTTGTTAAACTGAAGACAATTAGTAGTTCTAAGTAATTAGACCTCTTTACGACAGAAATTACTGGACAGAATTTAAATTAGCAAAGTTTGAAACAGTGCTTGTTAATCTTTTTGAACTAATGTTATGACCCTTTCACATGTGACGAAAGGGTTGATTAATAAGACTGCTCATTTGATATTGAATGTGGATAATTTAATAAATATTTCTCGTACTAGTTGACAGTTGATTCCCGCGTGGGCCTAATATGGTTGAGTTTTTCCATCAGGAACTTCTCAGTAGCACCAACGGAGTCTGCATTTTTGTACTACGCCCTATGTGGCGAAATATGGGTGTAATATTAAGTACTCCTTTTGCTCTGCCTTATCCCTTTGATGTTTATTTCTCGTAAAAGTGTCTAGATGAAACATACATCACACTGCTCTTCGTTTAAGATCCGTCAAATCCGTATTGATTTGCCTTTAGAAGTTTTGAGACTTAAAGTAATCGGTAAAGCGTTATTAGCAATTTGCATCAAATGAAGACTAGGAGAAAATCATTTCTAACAGTAACACTCGCAACTCTGATATTGAACCCTGTCGTTTCGCTTCCCCGATCAGTCTTGTGTATCAGGTTCTTTAAATCCTACAAACGCATATAAGCTCCTACTGAACAAGCTTAGAATTTTCAGTTCTACGAAGTTCAGTAGGACAGCATCTATAATGTCACCTACAGAACCCAAAACTATTTCAGAAAAATCTAAGCGTTACATTCACTACATAGAATTACCATTAAAGATAACTGGCTGCTGGGATCTCTTCCCCAATACCTCGAATGAACGAAGGTTCATCATCAATGATATTTATTTGGGGATGGTGCTCTTCGTCCTAACACACATTCCGATGATGTTGACCGTGCATTTGTGCTCAGAATGGCAGGATATCATGTCGAGTTTAGCCACGATTGCTGATTCTCTCCCGCTTATAATTTCATTAATAATTGTCGCTTACTATGCCGTGTATCGCAAAGATTTGTACAAATTACTGGAGTATATGGATAAGAATTTCAAGCACCATTCGGCGAGGGGACTGACGAATATGACGATGGCTCACAGCTACTTGAAGGCTCGAAGTTTTGCGAGGATCTATACTGCTTGCACGTTATTCAGTGTCACTATGTATGCAACGTTGCCTGTAATGATTCACTGTAAGTAGCTTACATTTTTTTAAAGTAAGGTGTTGTTAAACGTTGTGAAGAAATTCGGGGTAACACAGTTCTCCTTTCCTGATTTACAGGTACCTGCTAAGCAATGCCAAGTTTTCCCTTTTCTTCCCTCTTTCTACCCCATATCTCAATTTTTTTATAAAAAAAAATAGCCTATGGCCGTCTCCAGGGTCTATCTCTTTACCAAAATTCATCAAAATCGGTTTAGCTGTTTAAGCGTGAAGACGTAACAAACAAACTCACTTTCGCTTTTATAATATTAGTAAGGATATTGGTCTTAAATAGACAACCCGTCTTGGTCAAGCATGGTGATCAATGCTCTTGCCTTTTCTGTTTGGGAAGAGGCCTGTGTCCAGCAGTGGGACAGTAGCAGACTGGTATAGTAGTGTGTGTCGTACCTAAGTCTTATTTCTCTTGAATTTTTGCAGTACAATCAGATAATTCCTGGAGAAACCCTACATTACAACCATAAATAAACAGATGTTGTGGTGCAACTAGGCAGAAAACCTGATACTGACCTCTTCCACATTATCAAATTGATACCAGCCTTTTGCTGTCCTGTTTAAACCTTCCTGTTTTACCTTTTAGGTATAAATACATTACAACAGTGTATTTTCTATTAAACATGATGTTTTTAGTGTGGACAAAAGAACCCATCCAGGGTTGGATCTACATTAGCGTGACCCGTTCTCCTTACTACGAGTTCACGTTCTTACTCTCTTGCGTGGCGCAGTTGTTTGTTGGACTTGCTCTAGGGCAGTTTGGTAAGTACCAGATTTAATATAATTGCAATATTGCTGATCCTACATTCTTCCTTAATCCAGTGCAGCGGCCTCTTGAGAAAACAATTGGGATAGTACTTAGTTGTTATGTCAACATTAAGAGAAAATACCTACATCTTAGGGCCAGGCCACAACAGTGCGTTGCGGCATCGCATCGCAAAAACAACATTGCACAGCTATGCGATGCGATGTCGCAACGCAAAAATTTCATCGGATACGACATCGTACGACAAGACGCTAACCGTCAGTTCAGTTTCTAGTGAGACATGGACCGCACTGCGCGTGTTCTACTTCTGCTTGCGTTAAGGCGTATTAAGAAAAAGAAACAGAAAAGAAAGTACTGGGTGCACCCATTACTGACAATTATGAATAAAGATGGAAACCACTTCAAAAGGAAATATGAGGCGCTAAAAGTGGACGAGGTTAAATTTTTCGATTACTTTAGGATGAGTGTAGTAAGTTTTGAAGAACTTCTTAGTTTGATAAAGCCTCATTTACAAAAGAAATACATATTTAGAAAACCCATCGAACCTCTGGAGATGCTGGGATTAACTGTAAGGTAAGAAAAAAATAAACTATTTTTACTATAATCATACTGTTTAATCATTTTCATAATTTAGTGTTATTCAAAACTCGTATTCCGATTGTGTGTCATTCGTCAGATTTGTTAGTTCCTCATCGAAATCAATTTGTTCTGGCTCATTTACATCATCATTCATTGGCGTTTGTGGAGACGATTGCATAGGTGCCGGTGATGTTTCGCATCCGCTTTGGAAGGCACTGCGTTGAATGGATGTTTGATAGCCACTCTGCATAGGCATTTCAGCTGATTGGTAGCCACTCTGCATAGACATTTGAGCTGTTTGATAGCCAGTCTGAACAGTTGTTTGAGATGTTTGATAGTTTGCTTGGACGGATGTTTGTGAAGTTTGATAGTGGCTGGGATAGTATGATGGTTGGTGTAAATCACTTAATATCTGACTTTGGACACGACTTTGGAAAATTATTGTTTGATTATCATTCAATTTTTCCAATGATGGCAAAATTCCTTTAAAAAAAGATAAATGTCTACTTTCAGGTGTTTTTAAAGCAGCTATAATATTCTTCTCAAATTCGTCTTCGTCAATTTTTCTTTTACGCGATGCAGGCTGGTAACGTGGCATGACAGGTTGCTGGCTTTGTTGGGTTGAGGTGCTTGGTCTTATTTCTTCATCGTCAAGACTTGATGTTGTTTTATTTTGAGAATTCTTTTTCAGAAATAGGAGCTGGTCGTATAGATGATATTGTTTAATTTTTTTGGCCCCAGCTCCGGATTTACATTGCTCGTTTAATTTTTTTTCGTATTTTGTAAAATTATCCTTGATTCCTCTCCATTTCTTTATGACATCGTTACCTAAAAAAATATGACGAATAATGATTTATTTTGTTTTCTTTCAGGTACCTGGCGACGGGAAATACTTTTAAAGATATGCATTTCACATATTATCGTGGAAAATCTACAATAACAGGAATAATAAAATTTGTTTGTCGTATTGTATGGAACATTCTTAAAAGGTTGGAATTACCAAAAATTACAACAGAGCTGATGGAACAAATTGCTCAAGAGTATGAAAAAAAGACCAACTTTCCTAATTGTATAGGAGCGCTAGATGGAAAACACATTCGTATATTGAGCCCGGATCACAGTGGATCCCTATTTTTCAATTATAAAAATTATAATTCCATTGTTCTATTAGCACTTGTTGATACGAATTACAAATTTATATATGTCGATATAGGTGCATATGGTAAGGAATGTGACTCTACTGTTTTTCAGAACTCAAATCTATACGACTTATTAAAAAAAGGTCAATTATCTATACCTCCGCCAAAACCGTTACCTGGCTTTCAAAAAGAAATTCCTTTTGTCTTCGTGGCGGATGAAGGATTACCACTGACAAATAATATAATGCGCCCATATTCTGGGAAGTTTTTATCGATAGAAAAACGAGTTAATTATCGTTTGAGCCGAGCCAGACGATATGTTGAGAGCGCTTTTGGCATACTCGCAAATAAATGGCGCATATTTCATCGACCCATTAATGTTTCTTACGATTTCACAATAGACATTATAAAAGCATGCTGTGTATTACACAACTTTGTATTGAATCGAGATGGCGCACAAACGTTTGAAGAAATGATTATTGACGATTCTTTGCAAATTTTACACGAAACAACACATGAAAGTAGAACAGGAGCTAACATAATCAGAAACGAATTTTGTAATTATTTTAATAGTAACATTGGAGGTCTTAGTTGGCAGTTAACAAAAATATAAATGTTTATAAGTACTTACCGAGTTTTGTTTTTTCAACACTATTTAACTCCTCAAAATTTGAATATAAACTTGTACACACTTCCCTCCATGCTTCTGTTTTTAAAAATTTGTCTTTGAATTGTGATATAGTTTTGTCCCAAAGGACGGGACGTTCGTAAATTAAAGATATCAGGTGGTCGACATCGTACTGCGCCATATCGCTTAAAAAACACGTGCAGGTCGTTCAAAGTATGGACACCGACTAAACGGCAAAGCGTTGTCGCATCGCAGATTTGTACGCTGCGGCAGCGCATCGGAAATTTCCACGATGCGTTGTGCGGCGTCGTTGATTTTTGCGATGCGACGCCGCAACGCACTGTTGTGGCCTGGCCCTTACTTATGGTCTAAAATGGCCACTTTAGCAGGATCATAATAAGATATGAATTACGTTAAAATAGACCCCTGTTCAAACTTTTTGGCGGCTCTGAAGTTAGCTACGAGTGACGGTCTCTGAAGGTATATCAGTTCAAACTTTTTACAGCTTGGAATATCTGTCGTAAAGCTGCGCAGAACACGATTTTAGGTTTTAGGACATGCCAGCGGGGAGCAGAGGACGCACCTTCTTGACTGTATAATGTACAGACCGTCATTCACAGCTAGCTTCCGAATCGCCATAAAGTTTTATCGGAACTGAAACTATACCTACCTAATTATTAACACCTTATAATTTCGTGGCAGACTGACCACACCGAGTGGAAAGCATTGATTTCCATTAAGAAATTGGTGTGGCGATTCAATTAAGTGTGGTCTTTCATAATTATAAAGGGTACCTTGGATATTGTTGTAAGTACAAAATCTGGTTCTTCAAACCTACCAGGCAGTTGTGGTTGCTGGGGATTTTGGTCCGCCACTTTTTCCTCCAAATTATAACACTAAGAAAAGGCGAAGGTGGGCGTTCGATCGAAGGCGACCGTCCAGCCTAGTTTGAATAATTGACTTAATGTTGGTGCTCCAGATCAAAACATATCCCATCTGCTGGAGTGGTCCAAATGTCCACCTACACTCTTGACGATCTGAATAACACTTCTGAAGCCTAAGCACGGGCGCTCCCAACAGATGTGCCGTCTATACTAAACAGAGAACATATTATCATCACACCTTATTTAATTTAAAACAGGAGTATTCTTCGCCTCAAACTCGATTCTGATCTGCGGGCAACTAGACCTGCTATGTTGCAGTCTCCGTAACGCGCGCTACACGGCGTTGCTGCAACACGGGGTGAAACATGCTGCGTTGATTACAGCACATTCAAGCATACAGGACGATGAGATGCATAACTATATTTATAGTGTTTCGGAAATGAAAGATTCGGAGTACCATTATGATAAAAAAGTGGTATTTAACTTTTGGACTATTATGGTAGAAATAAGAAGGTTGTCAAAAGGTGATAAAAATGGTAAATATTGCGGTTTGTTTCAGACAAATCCTTTCGTGGGTTCGAAAACTCAGTTTGGTAAGTTTTAACCAATTTATTACGACGGTTGAAGATCATCAATCACTGGTTTTGGCAGGGAGGGCATCGACGTCTAGGTTGACCTTCTGTCGAAAGTTTCGAAGTTTGTGTGCCGATCTGGATAGGATAAACTTGTTTGTCCAACATCATTGAAGAAGAGGCCTGCGTGGGCAACTAGCTGTCAATACTATTCCAGTTTGCTCCACCTAATCGGTTACTGTGACGAATTGGTCATTCATTAACATTTTTTACATTTGACTTTAGCTTGGTAGTAGAGTGGAAATGATCGTTTAATTTATTTTGTCTTTTACAAATTAGCTAGATCCACTTACCATTGTGCAAATTTCAGACATTTACAGTTCAGAGTACGATGACGCGACCGTGTCAGCACTCCGCGACTGCGCCGCTCTCTGCCAAGTGGTTAACGAATACAAGGATACGTTTGAGAACTTCGTGTCGCCTCTCCTGGCGCTCAGAGTGGTGCAAGTCACTCTGTATCTATGCACGTTGCTGTATGCTGCTACAGAGGTAAGAAAGTTAAGAGTAAATAAGGGCATGCAATCAAACCTCAGCGGGTAACTTGCTTGGTTTGTATAGCACCTATGCGCTTGTTCGTAGTCTGTATCAAAACCATATCACTAGGTTGTCTTACTGTAATTTCACAATCGAGGAGTTAATAATGCGCTAAATACTTATTTCTTTTCCTGCGTCTAACTTATAGAATGTTTCATTGTAAGTATCAATTTAACGTTAATCCCGATTCACTCTTCTCAGATTTCGCACCTAATGCAATATCACTTCGGTGGGGTTTCTTCAAGGCTTGATCATCGGCCCTCTCTTATCATCGTTTGATGTTCATGTTGACTACTTTTTGCTCCGCAGAAGTTCGACATGGTTACAGTTGAGTATCTAGCAGCAGTGGCTTTGGACATTTTTGTTTACTGCTACCATGGAAACCAGATAATCTTGCAGGTAAAAATACTAATAGTTAAAGCTCTTTTTATACCCCGCAAACGAAGGGTATATTTGTACCAGTTGGTTGGCAACTAGCTTCATAATTAGTTGCGCTTTTATCCTCAAACTTATACCTTTGTTAACGTTTACCTACCATGTCAGGCGGACCGCGTCTCGACAGCAGCTTACCAAAGCATGTGGCACCCGATGGGCGTCCGTCCGCGAAGAGTTCTGCTGAATATACTGCTGGCTAACAGACGACCAGTCGTCATAAGAGCTGGCCGGTTTCTGCACATGGACCTACGTACTTTTGTTGCTGTATGTATTTTTGTGGGGCTGGTTAGGGTTGCCATGTCTTGCAATTTTTTAACTACTAAAAGTTGGAAGATTTACGCTTGTTGTTTCTAGAGTTGGTGTAAATTACTACATTATTAATAATTATTATCTGTTTGCAGATTTTAAAGACTTCATTTTCTTATTATACGCTGCTAGTCAACGTCAATGAAAAGTAGAAACGTAATTTAAGGATCTCCTGAATGCACTTCAGAAGAGATGTTATTAGTGGATTGTAGTGGAAAGTAAGGGCACAATAAATAAAACATTAAGATTTTCAGAAGTATTTTATTTAAGAAATTAATATACAATTATTTTCATACATAGATCAATGATTCAATTTGATCGGCAGTCAGCCGCGTGTATCAGTCTAACACATTCAATAGCAATCAAATAAAAGAAAATCTTCAGTTATCTCTACCCTTTACTCTTATGCGACCTTTTTATTTTTCCGTTTGGTAACTATCGGTGGAGTTTGGCAACACTGACGACATTAGCCGTTGATTTAATTTTTTTTTTACTTCATAGTATAGTTATAGAGCAAACAGTGAAATTATTATTTCATTGTAGTCTTTCTAATCTATGTCTATCAACGGGCAAGTCGTCGGTTGCTATTCTAAACATATGTAAGCGTCATTCGCGCGAAGCATAGTGCGAACTACGGTCGCATAAGAAGTCGGGCGACAAAGCAATGCTACACAAAGTCCTATAGACCGACCTGAGGGGACGGTGTAACGTTTACATCTAATAACGCCCACATATTGACCACTTGGATCCTATTTAAATGCTTAATATCCGGTTCCTAATAAATAACGGAACGTTTTACTTACCAATACATTTTGAATTTAACTGGTCTTTTGGAGGCAACATGACCTTTAAAGCTGAATTTCGCCAAAGAACCTGAACGCGTTTAGTACATCAACAACACTTAGGACCTGTCAATGTCAAAATCTATTAAACAATGACACTGACATTAGCTTCGAAGATCACGTTCAATTTCATTGGTGAAAACGGCCGTAAATGTTGCTGAAGGATCCCTAGGTGTTCTATGCTTCGTACGTCTTATGCCCCGTTCCAATAAACAAAAACGACTCGTTTTGCTTACGGATAGTTGTATTTTGACATAAGTCTCATAGAACTTATGTCAAAATACAACTATCCGTAAGAAAAATGAGTCGTTTTTGTTTATTGGAACGGGGCATTAATCAACAAGGCCCGGGAAGACTGCAGGAAATGAGTATAAATTATTTCTAGTTTCTAAAGCTATTTAGATACTCAAAACTGTAAATGCACAGTAAAGAAGCTATTTTACGTACAAAAAGCTTGAAAATGGATTTTTTGCTCAGAAGACACATGAAACTTAATAAGAAACTATGTTTTATATCTAGATCATTCCTTATAACAAGATGTGTGTTTCTTGTGAGGGAATGTACGTATTCGCCTTCTAACAGGGACAGCTAAGTACATCGACGCGTATCAAAGATTTCTAATACCGTACTAGGTTAATTCTACCAAATGGGTGCAATGCTGTGGGCGTTTTGTTCATAATATTATCAACAAACTACGATTTCGTTACGATATTTATGCTTACTACTTATCATATTTCCAATATTTCGATCTTTTAAATTCTGTCATCATTAAACTGCGGCGCAACTTCGATAAGGATTTACGCATCACCCAGGGGTCAATGAAATAATCTCAATAAAAAAGGGGGCGACAAAATGTCGGAAGGAGGGGGGAATGGGGATGAGACGTCGAAGTTGCAGCCGCGGGCGTTACCTTATTGTTTGAATATTGAATACGACACAAGCATTCTGGGAGCAGTCATACATACACGCATTTGCACAGACATTATCATTATACGCGGCATACTAGTGCATCCGTCTCCACATTTTAATCGCCCGGATCCCTATAGCCGAAAGCTAGACCGCCATTTTGTGAATAAAAAATATTAAACGATATTAGCTGTTTGCTACCTCCTGAAAACTCTTTAATGATAAAAAATAACATTGGACTTATTTTCTAGTCACCTATGCGACTGAATCGAAATCTGACTTGTATGTGTTACCGCAAATCAAAATGTGACCAGTATATGCGATTGCGAACTGATTTTGAAAACATTTTTTTTTATTTCTCGTATCAGGCGACAAATGACATTAATGGGGAAAGCCTGTGACCGACGCTCAAAGTCTCAAGTGTCAATACAACCAGAGGTCAAGGTGTTTTGTTTATTAAAAAAGGACGGGACATTAACATAATGGTGATGTTGGGAACTAGCTATACTAGCGCCTTTCGCAATGGTACTATTGGTGACTTTTTAATTTACGGCAGATTTTAAGTGCAGATGTTAAGGTGCGATAGGCCTCGCACCTCGTAAGGGACAATCGTCCAGCAATTGATCAATATTTATACGTCCGATACCGACTTACATTTAAAATATGTGCTAAAGTCAGCGAAGTGAGATTTTACAAGGAAGGCTCGACTTCCTTAGTCATTTATTTTTTAAATCTAGATGTTACTAGTTAATAGTATGTTGTTACTTTTTTACAAAGTAAACAAATCATCAATCTCGTTTCGCTATATTTAGACGTTTTTACATAATCTGTGATCAATTCAACTTCAGAGAGCAAATAATTAAAATAATACTTGACAGTTAGAAAATTCGGACACATTAAAAATAACGTACAAAATGTATTATATCATATTATTATAGACAAGCGAAAAGGTGTTATTACACGACCTATTAGTTTTTCCTCATCGCTATTCAGTGAACAAATAATGAATAGCAGAAAATAAAGCTTAAATCGTTTGGCTCTAAGACATATTTTAAAATGGCCTTGGTATTACAGTTTTACTCAAAAAAGACTAGACAAGCAAAGCCATTAACACAACATTGAATTATGACAATTCAAAAGAATATTCTAGTGCGTAAAACGAGTTATAATTACTACACCGTATAAAATAGAATCCAAAAATCATCATCCATTGCGCGTTTTTGCAAACGACTGTTTTACACAAAGTCAAAACGCACAATGGAAGGTAACATTAGCAAACTGTCGCATTATTAAGCGCCTTTACGCTGTCTAAGTTAATAATATTTGTAAGGTAGGTGGTAAGTAGGTACGTGGGAGTCCATGCGAGTCGGCGGCGGTGCGACGCGGGCGCAGGGTGGGGCGATTAACTGGCGATCGGGAACAAACACAAAAATACGTGAGATGATGGTCATACATTGTAATTTTGATATAGGAATGTTGTTTTTTTCTTACTTATTCCGACTTTACATGGTAAGACTATGGATACAGAGAAAGTTCTTAAAATATTGAGTATCTAACCAAAAAAAGATTTATACGTTAAACAGTAATGAAACATAAAAAATTATATGATAATGATATAACATTAGGACAGACAAACGCTGAATTGGCGGCGCGAGCTATTTACGAAGACAAGGGATGTGTCACGTTATCATTAAAAAAAAATCAGCGACACATTTCCAGTTAAATAAAACAGTCATAGTCCGGTCAATTTAGACATTCGAAGTTACCTAAATTCCCACCTAGCTGCAAATCGGTAAGATTGTTTAAAATATCATTAAAAACAAAATTTGAAAGTTCCCCATCTTTCCCCTGTAAGGAAAAAAAAATGTTCAAGTTCAAAGGTAAAAAAAATAGGTCTTTCGCGATTTTCAGCAAAACAGTAAGTTTTATCATAAAAATACCTCAGACAAAAACTGTAGATCATAAAATTATCTACAAAAAATTAATAAATACTTTTTTCCTACGAGCCACCGTTTTTGAGATATAACGATTCTAAAAGTTGTAATCGTCATAATATGCATGAGTACGCCACGTATATATCTATAGTTGTAATATATGTTTAAATATTTTTCTATCGGTCATTGTAACTTACACTACTTATATAAAATATACATAAGTTATAACTATAAGAATATCAGGTAAAATGAAAACCAGTCAATTAATTTATACGCCATCGTAACCTTGAGAAAACATCTGTCCCCTGTTCAATTGTGTGCGTGGCTAGGTCTTATACCTGCTATAATAAATGAAATACTGTTAGTCTTGAACGCCAGTTGGTCCAGTCCGATCACTATGTACGGCAAGCCTATCCCCTGGGAGAAGCAAGCCAAATACTTAGGTGTCATTCTCGACAGCCACTTGTCCTTCGCGGCACATATCAAAGCGGCTCGTTCGCGCGCTGCCTTTGCTATGGGTAGGCTTCACTTTTTAATTCAGGCAAAAAGCAAACTGTCACTTAAGTGCAAATTGCGTTTATACACCGCGGTCATCCGTCACATCATGATTCATGACATACGCATGTGTCGTGTTTGCCCATCCCAACCCTCGTTTCCTTCATAAGATGCAGACCTTGCTAAACCGATTCCTTCGTAAAATCACGGGAGCCCCTTTTTACGTCCGTAACGATAGTCTTCACTTAGACTTAAGAATCCCCACCGTCGTTCAATTCATGAAGCGCCTTTCCAAACGCTTTATTGACTCCGCGTTAAAACATCGCAACCCCCTTATCGCATCGGCCGCTCGATACGATCCCTCGCGAATAAGTAAAATTCGTCGTCCCCGACATACCCTCGTCACTCCTGACGATGCTATAACCCTGCTTCAGGAGAGCAGCAGGGAGACGAGTACCCTTCGAAAAGTCAGACGCAAAGCGCCGTCATTCCGTCCTCGCTGACGAGGCCCGTCGCGACGTCCCGGTAATTGCCCCACCCGTCCATTGCAAGAGCCAGCCCGCGATGCTGAGCCAGTAAGTCTAAACCAGTCCCAAAGTAATATCACTCAGATCCAGCCTGTCCCTTGTTGTCCCTCAGCGACGCCCTAAGCCGAGGCTCGATTAAGACGATTACAACTTTTAGAATCGTTATATCTCAAAAACGGTGGCTCGTAGAAAAAAAGTATTAATTAATTTTTTGTATATAATTTTATGATCTACAATTTTTGTCTGAAGTATTTTTATGATAAAACTTACCGTTTTGCTGAAAATCGCGAAATACTCATTTTTTTTACCTTTGACCTTGAATATTTTTTTTTCCTTACAGGGGAAAGATGGGGAACTTTCAAATTTTGTTTTTAATGATATTTTAAACAATCTTACCGATTTGCAGCTAGGTGGGAATTTATGTAACTTAACTCTTATTTTTTGGTCTAATTTGACCGGACTATCAATGGAGTGACCATTGACTGTTTTATTATCTTTTCTTCCAAATAAATGTATGAGAATTGTATGAATGTAACGGACGGGTAAGTTCACTGGATCTTACCAGAATAGTCTAAGCAATGTGTCAATTTATGCGCAAAAACTATAAGGAAATGTCAATATTTTTTTGGATGATAGGAGCTACAGAAATTCTCCATCCTCATCTTTAATTGCTTTAAAGTTCCAACAACCACACCATCTACGCCACGCGCCGCCATAAGGTGACATGCATTTGATATTTCGTAGAAGTTTTGTTTTAATAACACAATTAACAATTATTATAACAATACTTAAGCTAATTTGTATCATACCATACATCACTCGACGAGCACAATAAGTATAAATAAAAACATTGATGTGTTTCGATATTTTTATATGTTTAGTGTTAAAAAAAAATAGTGAATTGTGGTGCAAATAAGACATCAATTGAGTTATTTGTTGCATGTTATTTTTCTTTTATTTAAATTAATGGAAAACGTTACTAACAAACCAAGAAAAGTATTAAAAGTTATGTTCAACTACTACTTGTCGCAAAAACAAAACTAATACAGTTTAAAACTTCTGTGACTTATGTGGCCATGATCCTTTTTAATTTTTTAACCCACTAAAGAATAATTTTACAAATGTAACAATAATATATTTTTTACAGCATGGAGGACTTACAGCTTAAAAGAAACTTAATTTTAAAAAAAACCATAGACAACCAATTACAAGTCCTCATGTATAGTATCAGAATAAAAATTTAAAATGAAATCTGAGCACAAACTGCACTTCACACATTTTAATCTTAGCGACATTTTAAGTACTTTTCAAATAAAAGTGTTTCTTTGACACATAGCTTTGGACATCACTACTGGCTTTATTTTAGGCGATTTGAGTTTGCGTTCCGTTTCACCAAAACACGCAACATAAAATAATAAATTGAAAAGTAAGTGCTATATTAGAAAATAAAATTATTGTACCAAATTGTTTAATGGTACGCATATAAAAAAAAAAACTTTGAATTAATTGCATATTCCCTGTTCTCACCAAGACACAGTTATTGATATGGACAAGTTTTCAATGCTTTTACATTAAATTCAATTTCCATGTAGGCTCCTATTTCAAAACTTTTTATTGTATCACAAAATTGTTAGGCGTTTTTATATGTAATATGCAACCCCGGAAAAAGTTACTAGTGCAAAAAAATGTTGTTGGTTAATCTATGGTAAGATGCATTTCAAACGTCACACATCTTTTGGTACCTTTTGTGTAGCGGCTTCATATGTCTCTGTGATTATAAAACAATTATTTTATTTATTGAGTAACACGAATCTTTATTCTATATTCTCTAACAGGGTAGGTAGACTTTTACTTAAGGTGTAATAGGATAAAAACTGTACTCGTAAAGGGGGGCCTTTCCGATTGAATAAACTATCTACAGATTTTTGTACAACAATCTATTTTGTAAGCAAAAACTACTTTGTACTTTTGAATTTACCATTGAAAAAAGTAATAAACTCGCAACACGAAGATCCGAATATCCAATACTTTAAAGATATTATTTAATTTACAAGCAAAATTACTTTGTACTTCTCAATTAACTACGATTTGAGAGGAAAAAAATATTAGCACATCACATGAGAAGTATCTTTCCACCACCCCGTCGGTTTCAATCCCCCTTTTGTAATGTGTGTATTGTAATGTACTATCTATTTACATATTATATGGATTTGAGAGTGTATTGCCAGATGACAAAAAAATATCTTTCGATGTGTCTGGGGTGTATTATCAATTGCTTAGGTAATATTATTTACGAAATTCAAACTACCGAATTAAATTGGGGAATGCTTTATTTTTTACATGTCACTTAAAATAGTACACTTACATTTTTAAAGCCCCAGCTGTTAGCATTACATGACTTAAATAACTATTATTCGCATACAATTTCACATTATTATAACCAATTCAATTCATACTCAACATAACTAAATTTGGCATAGTCTGGCAATATAGCAATGATAAGAATTTATACTGATTTTGGCAAATAATTTCATTTATTAATCTGGCAACACTAAGCGGTAAACCAGTAAATTTGGCAATACTTGAGAAGCGTGTTTCTAGGTAAAAACTAAAACATAAACAAAGCACGTATTATAACAATACGTGGTGCTCATCACTATTTTTATTTGACGAGTATAACTTGACTCGTCACCTCTAAACAAAAGGGGTCGTCCTAGTTGGCAAACAATCGTACGTACTATTCATGCAATCAAATTAAACGATGAATTGCATCGAGGCTCGCTTCGACACGACAAAAATAATTCGGTATAAAAAGCCACTAAACAAACTTCAATTACAGAGATTAGTACAATGCTGTCCACTCGTAAGGTCGTTTGCCAAATTACGACCTATCCTATTACGTATCCATTACCATGCCCTATTACCAAACTCACACCCATCTTTTCCCTACTATTTCCATCGTATATGTTGACACTGAGTAGTAAGTATGGAGTGTTCATTCGAACTCCTATTGGAGGAATGGTGTAAGTATGGCGTGATCTTACGCAAACCTCATTGGAGGAGCGGTCATAAAGGTGTTTTTTGATTGGTTCTCGACCACAGCGTACTTACTATTCGGTGCATGTGTACAATGTTAGTGCAACAGTTCAGTGTGTATGTGTGGACTCACTTCTTTTTGTTCTTGGGCTGTGCGCGCGGCGGCGTGTTGGGTCGGCCCATGTTGAGGCCGGAGTAGAGCTTGCGCTTGTCCGCCGGCTTTAGGATCTGGAACGAGCACATTAGTGTCTCGTCCACTGACATGAGGGCTCCTGGAAACGGAAAAATGCCTATTAGAAACTTGGAATTAGCATTAATTGAAGTCAACTTAGTATTGCTGCTGTTTTGTACTATAGACGGTTCCAGTTAAGGCTAATACGAAGAGGCATTTCGTACGACAAAAAGCCCGCAGTATCCTAAGTTCTGCCACACTACGGGGTATCTTCCATAGCATATTGCGGGGTATAGTTCCCGATACCGATCTAGTTCTGCTGATCCGCAAACACTGAAGTACTGATATCGATTAGGATAACAGGCCTAGTTTAACGTAGGGGGTGCCACTGTGACAACTCTTCCACGACCGCACCGACTTCACGCAACGAAATCAAGGTCCGGCAATAACAGAAAAAAAATGTGACATTATACTGACCTGCATTATCAAACTCGCCGCAGTAGTTGGGCGCAGAGAAGAGCGTAACGAGCTGCCTCTTGGCGAAGAACTCGTAGCCGTCCTCCACGACCTGATGCGCGCGGCAGATCAGGTCAAACTCGTGCTTCGACAGGAACTTGCCTACCACCTGCAAATTAAACGTGAAGATGAGAAATGACGGTCATAAAATTGAGGTGTTGCTCCAGTTTCAAAATCTGCTAATACATTTCCGAACTGCTATTACAAACCGTACAGACGGATACACGACTGGTTTGAAAACAGCAATAGGTTGCAATACTGTCATAAGCAAAAAGGGTGACTCAAGTAAGGCAATTCTTTTATGCATTACGTTTTCTTTCTCAAGATGCGTTCTTTTATCATATCATCTTATGACGGCATTATAGAAGAATTTTAGAAAGCAATCACTCCAGTCGATTGTCAAATTTTTGCTTCTTGTAAGTAGCTTGTCATCAGCTTTTTCGTTCCAGAGCATTTCTGTGATTTCAGACTACACACTTCAAGTTTACTATCGCACCCTAAACTATAGTTAATATTTCAAGTAACCTTTTTTTAACATTCCCTCCCCTCTGGCCGGAGCTCCGGGCTTGCGGGCTGTTCGAAAGATTCCGCGGCCCCAGAATATGAAGGGCAAAAGTTCAAACACGGGTGGGTTTTAGTCAGTAAGTCTTTGATGAATTCCCATCCGCAAAAAAGTGATACGGAGCAGAAAACAACCGTAACTTCGGCTGACAATACGGATTTCGTGATTGTAGACCTCCAGGTGCTAACACGTGCTACAGCAGTCTAGTGCTACTGCTACACAATCTAACACAAACAATATAATCAATGTCAGGTAGCTAGTGCGCGGAGGTCAACCATGCGGACGCGTTACCAGCACTGGCTGCAATAGCTGATAACAGAGTGTAACCACGAGATCACCTTTTGAGCTTGTTTGTCTAAGATAGGGCTTGTTTATTTATTTTTCTGAGAATGGTGGTGATTAAAATGAAATGATTTATTGAAACTTATGGAAATAGTTCTGTAGGCAGGTCGTAATAGCCCATTCATTGGTTTAGGAATCGCCTCCCATGCAAGAAGTTGTGATTTCTCAATTAATATGTACTTTTGTAATTTTATCTTGAACATCACAGACGACGGTGAAGGAAAACATCGTGAAGCGAAAGTGAGTTTGTTACGTCTTCACGCCTAAATGGCAAAACCGATTTTGATGAATTTTGGTACAGAGATAGTTGGGAGACCCTGAGACGGACATAGGCTATTTTTTTTAAAGTGGGAAATGAGTGAGAAAGAGGAAAGAAAATGGAAAACTTTTCTTTGCTTTGCTATTACAATAAATAAGGCTCAAGGGCAAAAACTACAGGTAGCAGGTACCTGCAAACCAGGAAAGGGGAACTGTGTTATCCCGAATTTAACGCGAGCGAAGCCGCAGGCAAAAACTAGTAAATATATAAGTCCGAAATCGTGTGGTGATCAATACTAGTGTCTTCTATGTATGCAGCCTTTGTCTAGCAGAGGGACATAGAAACCTATTTATTGAAATTACTCTTTGTAGAGTAACATTTTGCATCATGATGGAGTAACTTTCTTTGCTACCAATAAACACTAGTCCACTATCAAATAAAGCGAGGAAGACACGGAAGACAAAGCCGTAAATTTAGGAGGAGCCTAAATTCAAAACAGATCTGAACGACACTTGAGCATGCCGCATAAATTAAGTTGAAGTCAACATGTAAATTAGTTTGACAGCTCCTAATTACTTCCTCGTTGTTGTTGCGGTCCGTGATAATGAAATACAGTAAATATTCAAAGTAAACTCGACGTGAAAAATATCACTAAGGGAATTATTATAATGGGACACAATATTAGCGTGATTATGGCCGCGGTACCAAAGAAATGTAAAGTTTGTTGAGCAAGCAATCGAACGCTTGGTGATACGATTTATACCGCATGTGCTATCACCATATTTGGATCTGACTGATCACCGCCGCAAGGACATGTTTTTGTAGGGTTCGTCCGCTATAGAATCGCTTGGTTACTCTTATCAACCAATAGTATCTCAGCATCTGATATTTGCCGTTTTTTTTAATCAAGGATGGTAAACGGATATGGTCATCGTGTGCACGGGGATTTTGTTTTAAAATGAGCAGATTCCACTTTAGGTGATACCTTTTGTACTCAGCTCGACATGGTGTTCTTCAAAACGAATCGCTGGTAAAAAGTACAAAACTTCAGCTACGCTGTAATCTGCTCTTTGATACAGACATGAGGTGTTCGGACTGCAATTCCAGTAAAATATTGCTCATCAATGGCAGTAAAGCAGGTAACTTCCCTACATCGTTGCAAGATACAACTGATTAATTATCCCTTAACAAGCTTTCACTTTCCTTTACCGAACATGAACAGTAAAATCAGTCCAGACAAGACTTCTTTGGTAAGCCGTATACTGCATCTTGCACCGCAGCAATAAGCTACTCATTTTGCCCGTGGTAAATTATGGGGCACAGAATAAGCTTCAACGCGGAAAATATCCGTCTTTCGTGATAGTCACGGACACTTTGGGGACCGCTTTATTGTAGAACTTTAAGCCTACCGCAGCGACTTAGTGATAAACCTTTGTCCTGTCAAAGAGGTCAGGGACGTCTGGATTAGTGCACGTGATTATGTTTTACGATGAGTGGCTATTTGAATTTCGTGTAGGCTTCATCGATAATGCTCTAACTTCATGAAACGTCAATATTTGAGCGAGCTTTTACTTTAGGAAATGTAGCATTTTTTCAGATAGGAAATCGTCATTTGACTTCTCCTGCTTAAAGAACACGGATACGTTTTATTCAGTACAAATCAATCCCGTTGTACTCATAAAGCGGGATTGATTTGTACTGAATAAAACGTATCCGTGTTCTTTGTTTTGCCCTTTGTGTTCCGTAGCCGTGGTATCTCTTCCAAACAAAACGCAACCCGTCAGGCAGAAGCCCTGTGGTGTTGCTGTATAGCTGGCACCACTTTCCTAGACTTGCAGTTCTACATAAGGAACCAAGAAAATCGTACAAGCAAGTTTTCCAAAACACTCTAATGATATCTCACCTCAGTTCCGAATGTAAAGCTGACACCGCGGTCATTCTCGCCCCATCCGGCGGTGTCCTTGTCGGGGTCGGACCACAGCAGGTCGCAGAGCAGGCCCTGGTCAGGCACGTCAGTGGGCCGCATGATCCGCCGGATCTGTTCCATCGCCTGCAGGTCTGGAGATAAGCCGCCATGGCAGCAGAATATCTTCTCGTCAACTGGAACAAAGAAAGAGTGGATTTAGAATTTGAGAATCATTCAGTCTTTAAATAAGGCCAAGGACCCTCAATGCGGAGCACAGCAGTGGTGCTCCTAATTAAAGAGGAAGCCTTTTTCTGCAGTCGGATAATGTGACAGGCAGATTATGTAAAGGACTTTTAGCATTACTAAGTAAATAGGTCAAGATAGTGCCAAGAATATGACCACGCTTACTCTTGAAATCTATGAAAACACACATGTTTCTTATGTGTTCTTGCAATATACTTAAAATTTCTTCTCATTCCGTGTGAAATAAATACAGTTCAACATTTTAAGACCTCTTTCATTAAAGAATATTTTTCCTCAGCTTCAGTCGCGTCGCATGTAAAGACCGATTATGAGAAAATTATGATTCATGAGAAACGAGCAGAGGGCGTCGACACCATCTTGGAAGGTTTCTTTGTAAATAAATAATATCTTGAGGGATAGAGTAACCGCATTGACGTACGACGTACTAGGTTGTTTCGTCTTAAACTAATTTACCGCCAGAGCATTCACAGCTCATTTATTTCGTATTTAATGTAAAAATACTTTTTAAAGGTTTAATCCTGTTTATAGTTTTTTTTATGTATGAGTGGACGACGCAAAAGGAGTTAGGTACATATCCATATGTTAGGATCGTAGCAGATTACATGCTGTATGTTTTTCATAATTGTTCGTCATTCTAGTCACTTGTGTGCTTAGGAAAACTTAGACTGATGAATGAAAATTTAGATAGTAAGTACCACAAAGTCATCCGACGAGTATCGCACAGTACATAAGGGTTATCTACGCCGACCGTCCGGCGCCAAACATAACTTGATCATGCAACGACGTTTAATTTATACTATTATGCAACTGAGTTTCTAGAAAGATCTAACAATTGAACACGATCTCCCGAAGCCGGTAAAGTGAGCGTCTGCTGTCTGCATACCTAACAACCTTATATTGAAACCTCTTGAGTTTGTTTTCAGATGAAAAACGATTTGTAATTTAAGTCTATTTTCGCTTGTCTTATTTTAAGTCAAACGAAGTGAAGGGCGTTGAAAATTCGATACAGTTTTAGGTCACCTTTCTTACTTATTCGAAAATCCTTTAGATATAGGTACCTAATTAGTTTGAGAATAGAGCACTAATATACCTAAATAATGGCCCCTTTTAGAATTAACAAAGGATGTTTTTTCATTTGAGTAAGCTCGCTAACCTCTTTCGGGACCTTTCCAAGTTATAACAATGGATAAGACCCTTTTCCTTCGATTTTACAGTTACATAGATTAATAAGTACCTACATAAAGACAAAATTGGATTCCTAATTGAAAAATGTCTCATTCAGTGACATTGTAGGGTATGTATAAATGAAAAAGTTACCAATTTGGCTTCAAAATTGAAAATCGATGTACAATGTGTTCGTGTGCTCCTGTAACTGTTTTGTATCGAATAATCGGAGAACGAAACCTGAGAGGCTTCTTGCTGTCTCAAAATTGGATTACGTCCTTCGCTTTCCTAAATAAACATCCCTAGAATCTCCCGAACGAAGAAGAAAACAGGAAACGAGAACCTTTCAAAGGTATTTCAACAACAGAACATATATTTAAATATTCTAACACAACACATCTACAAGTGTGTGTGAAGCTAATGTACAACCTGCTACTTGAAAGCAGCTGGGGAACGACTACATGAGACGGTAAGCCATTTATCACCTCCCCCAGCGTTCAATGCCACTGCCTTTAAAGCATAATGCACACATGAATCACGGGAGTAATACTTGCTTCGATGAAATTTGGCATAAAAATTACATACGTTTTGAAACGAGACAACAGATAAATATAACCGAGCATTTGGGAAGTACTGTTTCCCTAAGTGCATGTTTCCAGATCTTCAGGAGCTACTCATTTTATCAAAATGCGAGTCAAGTTAGAAACAAGGTAGTCAGGCAATCATGAAACAAGCTGAGTAAAATCTTACCTACATAATCATAAACATGAACGATACTCATAAAAGTTACGAGAGCACTTAAGTATATTCCTGCAGAAGTGCTAAATTCATTAACTTGAGACCTGGGAGCCGTAACATGGAGCTTGCTCTGAATATAGAAACCATTTTGCAAGTTAGGTCGTAGTTTAAATAAATTACAAACGATATTGCCGGGAAGATACGCCTACATTCTGCTTGAATATAAATGTTTTGTACAAAACCACTTTAGGGAACCTATAGGTAAACTATAGTTTGGGGTACATAATCCTTTAGCTCTGCGACGTATATGTTTTATCTGGGACAGCAAACAGCTGACATATATAACCGACAAATGTTTTCGTGAATAAAAATACGCTCAAAATTATTCAGCTCGCAAAATTGAAGGCCAAATCTTGAGAAACAACTTGAAGATGCTTTAAAATGCGTGTTTCTTTGAACAAGGTTTTTCGAAGAACCGTAACGAGATAAGAAAGATGTTATAAGTGAAAAAGGGAGTGAAGCATTTTTCAAGACGTTATCGATGAGATCAAGACACTTTGCAAAGTTACGCAAGGTCGGAGGGTAGAATTCTCGGATTATTCACGTGTATTTTACCGTAAACGACAACGTGGGAATCGTGGTAAAAGGTAATTAGCACATGGATACTCGTACGCGCTACGTACACACGTTACACGTACGCAAAAGATCAATAGTGTCCGCCAAAATTGCGTGACAATGACGCAACATAATGCGAAATATTTCTGGGCAGAATCTTGTCAATTTGAATGCTTAAGGTTATTGGTCATGCAAGATGCTAGTGGAACCGTCAAGGTTTAACCTCTAGAATTTTGGGATATTGAGTGTTCTCTTTCAGTCTTTAAAGAGGAATTGGCCAACAAAAACACTGCCTGTAAAAGCTTGAAATACGAAAACGTTATCGCATTTATCTGGATGCGTGCCAAATCTCCTTCATCGCACCCCACGCGAAATTAATTCGATAAAAATGTGTTTACGTGTGTCAAAAGTTATTTTATATATTCAAAATAAAAAGAATTGTAAGGTTTAAAATATATTATGGTCTAGAAACGGCTATTTTGTTAATTAATAGATCTCGATGTTAGACATGTCAATGTCCTTGTTGTTGATTATAGTTGGATAGGCTGTAAAGTTTTGAAGCCATTTTAATTGTTACTTTTCAGTTGGGATAGGAAGAGGAGGATGTCATTATAATTCTAATACTTCATAGTTTTGACATTACTATAAAATATAAATAGATTATGTATCTGTGTGACAGGAGTCGCCGAATATTGACAATTTGACACTGGCAAATAGCTCCTGAATGCGGATTTGTTCTGTTGGTCGCGTTCAGTTGAAATAGAACCTGTAAGAATTGTTTAGAACTTATGGATTCACATTTCAAAGAACAAAAGAAGAAAGCGAATTTTTCAATTGCTGTACTTTCGTCTAACTAGATCATTTATCGCAGCTTGCATTTACTTTTTTGAGTCACACTCCAGACTAACCTTTCAAGGCGCTTAAAAACCAAATTAATGTCCTGTGTCAGCCATTTTGTTATTGTAAGGGGCATCCACTCAACTTGCGCATGCCTAAGGGCTCTATAACAGCAGTTGACAGCACTTAAGTAGACCATTAGCAGGGTACTACTTGACCAACACAACTTGAGACGCAGTGGAATTTGGAACTAGATTTACAGATTGTTGACGTTTTTCTAAGCAGCGCAAACCTGATGTCTCAAGTAATACCTTAGCTTGTGTGGAATGACCGTTAGATGAAAAGGTGACTTAAGACAAGACAGTCTGACCTCTAAATAGTTATTATGTCATAAAAGATGAATCATCTGGGTACTGTTTAGCAAATATCACGTGTGAGCTAAACACGTGAACTATCATCTATCATAGAGTAACTAATTGCTTTATTTACGTCGTACAACTAAACTGGAACATTTTTTAAACTGAGCTAACGTATTAATAACTGTTAAGAAACAATTAGCGAACGACAAGGTTGTTCTAGGAATTTATCTTTTCTAAGGTTAATGTTCTGCGTATCGGGTCTTCTTTCATTGAAGGTCATGGTGGTGATTTGATTCTTTCTTTCATGAAATTAGTAGTACGTAGAACTTAATCTTGTATCAAATGTTTTCATTTTTGAGTTGACTACTTGTTGGTAATGCAACTCCTAGAAGCCATGATTCAAGAGGAGCGACAACCAGAAAAGCGCCGAGATAATGAAGCTCTACGAAGTTTCAGAGAAACAATTTAGGTAGTTGTCTTGGATCCCGCAACGAAATTAATCAGAAAAGAATTAAATAGAACTTGAATTGCGAACGAGTAGGAGACCAAAAAAATTTAGACTTCCCTTTATATCAGCAGGAGACAGATCAAAACAAGGTCGATAGTCACAAAGGCATGTTAACATCTGGTATAAGCTAAGTTCCCTAGCACCACGGATAAATATTATCTGTAAATAGGTACACCTGTTGGTAAAGTTGCACTCGCCAAAAAAACACTTTATCACCGCTGATTCATTCTAGTACTAAAGCCCTACAAAACAGACATCCGTCTTTTTAATTCTAATTTGAATGCAGCGTCAGTAGTTGCGTTTCAATTGAGAAGGGAGTGTTATGCTAATGCGTAGGCGCCGCACGCCGCCGGTCTGAATGTATGCTCGACCACGTGCACGAGCACGCGAGTGATCGATCTGCGTGCGCGCTCCTATAGTAGTTTTACGATACATGTGTCATTGGTTTATCCTTTTTGTTTGTAATCAATCGTCTGGGAAAAGACTAACTGATTAGGACATTTCAGCTAGTACTGTCACTTATGATTATTTACTGACATTTATGATATTTAACCTCTAGAGCCCCAGCGGCACAAAAACGTGCCAGTAAACAAGTATTACCATTGGCCCCGCTGGCACAAATGTGTGCCACCAAACCCCGACCGATTTCAAACTGTATTTGTACTGTATTTGTAGTAAAGATGTCTTAAAATCAGATTACGCTTACGATAAGAGCCCGCCCGGCGGTGCTTGACGGATAGTTGACGTAAATTATGGCGGTCCTTGAGAGGTTAAAGAGATAAATTATTGCAGAAAGAGTAGTGATAATTTTTTTTAAGGGGCTAAAACTCCGCCTGTTTTTATCGCTTATCACTAGAGTCAAATTTGCGTGCGATCAAGAGCCTATCAGTATCAATATTCAAACAATTAAGTCGTATATTCACTTAGTCTAAACTCGCATGAATTGGGGCCCAAATACGAGCACGCAGCGTAAACATGACGTAAATATATCCATTTTAAAATCTTGCATACAATCTTAATCTTCTCAAAGCATGTTAGATAAATGGTTTGCAACAAGGACATCAGTATTAATAGTCACAATTATGAAAATGAATGTGTAATTAGTATATTTTTTATTTTATAATTGACTAGCTTTCGCCCGCGGCTTCGCTCGCGTTAAATTCGGTATAACACACCAAACAGACCTGCAGTTTTTGCTCTTGCGCCTGATGGATTTGTAATAGCAACGCTAAGTTTTCTCTTTTCTTCCCTCGTTCTCCCTTATATCCCACTTTTTTTTAATAAAAGTTAGCCTATGTCCGTCTCCTGGTTCCCAACTATCTCTGTACCAAAATTCATCAATATCGGTTTAGCCATTAAAGCGTGAAGAGGTAACAAACAAACAAACAAACAAACTCACTTTCGCTTTTATAATATTAGTAAGGATTTACACCGCGCACTCGTAATCACATTTATTTAAACCTGCCCACGAATTTCAGAACAAACAACTAAAGGTAATTATAGCCTCCACATACCAAACACGCTCCCCTGACGAACAGGCAGAGAACCAAACGCCTACAGCCACCGACCCCGTTTGAAGCCTCCACCTTCATATTCATAAGCTTATTACGTGAAAATAAGCCACAGTGGTATAGTAACGTAACTATTTCTGTATTCCGGGGGTGTTTGTTAAGGCTCACGACCTAATTGAACTTTAATGTTAAGCCCTATTTGGTATTTTGAGCTTAGAGCGTAGGTACATTCAGAAAGATGATTCGGGATTTATATTCAAGGGACATCATTTGTTAGTAAGTAAATAATTTTATGATTTTATTCGTTCGGGTAGGTTCATCGATCTGCTGACCTTATCCCAGTTTAAGTTATAAAGAAGATCACCCAATTGGCTTTTGTTTTTTTTTTTGTCGGCTCGCAGAAATAAACTTACCATTTGAATAGAGCATAATATAATAACAATATTTTTATTATTACACCTAAGTCGTAAGTAAATTCATCGAGAACTTATTTAATAACAAAATGTCGTAACTTTTTTCTGTGTAATACCTACTTTTGAAATTTAATTGTCCATAAATTTTTGAAGCGTGGATGATCTTCTTAAAAACACTTCTACTTCCAGGATTTACACGAAACTAATTATAGAGCTATATACTGTTTCTAGATAGAAAAAAAAGAGAAGATACCTAACCATAAATTCTACTGACCAAACCCACCCAAGATCACTAATTGCGTATTTTGACGGGCCTGTTGGTCTAGTGGTTAGTGGCCCTGACTGCTGAGCCGGAAGTCGTGGGTTCGATTCCCACCCAGGACAAACTTTGTGTGATGAGCATGATTGTTTGTTCTGTCTGGGTGTGATTTATCTATAATATGTATGTATTTATAAATTATATAAGTATGTATATCAGTTGTCTGGTTACCATAACACAAGCTCTGCTTAGCTTGGGATCAGATAGCCGTGTGTGAGTTGTCCCAAGATATTTATTTATTCAACCAAGCCAGTCCATGCATCATTCAAAGCTTAAAATTTGACATTCTCGGCTCGTAAGCCGGGTGGGCGGTGACGTCAGACGCGGTAAAAGAAAGTGGTGCGGTGGGACGGGTTCAGTACTTCAAACGGGAGCCATACGTCATTCTGGGACGAGTTTTATTTATTCAACGGGCCAGTGTTTTTGTTTTGGTCACAATTTTCCTCTGTTTATGGTAACTTTATAAATATTGATCGTAGCTGAATATTTCCACGTGGAAGGGTGTTCGTATATAAATATGTGCTGCAGGTTACCAGTACGTAGTACGTATGGTGTTGGATCAGATCAGTACCGATCCGTGCCAGTAAAATAGATATAATATACTTTCTGCATGCTCTCGCACATAAGAAAACAAGTGCATAAAACCTCCATATTTATTCAAGTACGGTATAAGCAAAGTAAATAGAGGGGAAGTAGGTTATCTCCGGCCCAATTCGCGATATAATTGCCTACTGTCATAGGGTTGTCACTTTTCACTTTGCGGCACAAACTACGCCGCACGTAGGTACTGTCGCTTTGACCTGCCGTGACCTTGTTGCGCGCCGTATGATTTCGTATGCCTACTAAGTGTCCAACTCGTAACCTTTTATTAATATTTTTGGGACAAAATATAACATGGTGTAAAAACTATTGGAATCGATTCAGTTACTTATTCTAAACAAACTATATTCAGGTTTCGCATATACTAAAAATAATGTTGTATATAATTTAAAATTAGTCAATAACTTATTTTTAATTACGATTTCATAACTGTGGGTAGTTAGGTACTTAGTTAATATACCTACAATACTGAGAAATCGGCACAACTAAACGTATATAGATTTAACATCTTTTTGTAAAACAGTTTTGTTTCGTAGATTTTGGTGTGCAATAAAGTATATTCTATTCTATTCTACTTCCTCTGTGTGATAGAAAACTAATATGCTAATACTACAAAAAGAAGTCAGTAGGTAGGTAGGTATCTCATTATGAAGTAAAAAATTGAATTATGCTAGAATAAGTGAGTAGCTTACCTTTCCTGTTCAATAGGTAATTTGAACTGAGACAATTCTGGAATTGATGAATTATTAAGACACCCAAACACACAGCAATACTTTCTCCCGCGGTTATCAGACATTTTTTATTCGTTTAGCGGTGCCGAAAAGCCGTGACGCGCGAACCTCGTGCAGTGTTAGCCCCGACTGGCGCAGCGCGAAAGGAGCCGAGATTTTGTTTAGTGTGCGTGCGGCGACGCATAGATACTCGGCGCAGTGCCTAGATAGGCATTATCTTAGTTATAAGATGTGACATTTGTATCAAATTATGTGCGAGATAACCAAAATATGTATCAGGTGGTGCCCCAGGCTATTTAACAGGAAGAACAATGATACTACATCGTAATAAAGACATTGTCTCACAGCAAAACAAAACATCGAAGATAATTGGCAATCAATCAATTGACACTACACACAACCTATGACGTAATCAAAGATTATGTACGGACAACTTTAGTTGCAACTTGACCTATGAAAACCATCCTTACGCCCAAGAAAATAAGGCATTTTTAAAACTCGCAAGTCAAATTGTTTCCATGAACGTCTTGGATGTAAGACACCGTCATTTGTTTCTGGCTCAGTAACCATGTGGGGAGGAAGTGGGAATTCATGGCACACAGTGCAGCAAGGCGCCTCCCCAACCCGTCAGCACTTTAGACAATGACACTCGAGAGATAAGTAGGGAGAAACAAGCGACTGTTGTTATGATACGAGTCTCTACGTTTTGTTTGATAAGAGTTCTAAATATTTTTTTGTTGTTTTTGACAGATCATTAAGTAGAGGGAGACATTCTATTCGGAATTCTTATTGAAATTTGGAGATTCAATAGAAAAATGTGATAGTGATGATAAAATATTTTTAGATATCTTGTGGTTTTAAGCTTCGGTAGCTTGAAGATGTTAGTTACTTTCGACCATTTCGCTTAAAATCACCAAAAAACTATGGAAATAAATAAACGAATTTATTAGTATCGCTAAAAAATTTACCACTTCAACGAAGCATCTCTAGGTCTCGCAAAAAACAATCTCCAAATAGAACTGCAGAATACAAGCAACAAAACATACTAGCTTCTATAGAAAAGCAAAAAGTCAAGGTACCTACATAAGCCACACCGCATTGCGACGTATTCTTACCAACAACTGAGAAAACTGTCCAAAGTTTTTTAAGGGATATGATGGGTAATAAAACCGCAAATATCCTATGTTCGAATGTAGTCCAAGGCTACCAGTGTGCCTAGTGACCGTGACATTCATAGGGATCCACAGGAAATGGGTGTTTACCCATCAACCCCGACAGGAAGGGGTGAGGAAATTAATAATATGGTGGAGTCAACACAGTTGGTGTGGATATTGTCAACCTAACGTTCCTGCTGATATGTAAGGAAGTGGAAAATCTGTTTTTCCTACTCCTCCGGCTATTCTTCTCTAAATAGTTTCGTTGCGGAAACCAAACCAAGACAGTTAAATTGTTCCTCCAGGACTTCGTCGAGTTTCGTTGTCTAGGCGATTTCTTGTGGTTGTTACAGATGAATCTGGCTTGCACGACTAGCAGTGGTTTGGGAATAGAGTGAACGGGCTTGACCCTAACAAGAAATTGATGTTTGTCGACTTTCCAGTTCATAATGAAAACATTATCATCATTCCTTTGCTCTTATTCCGATTTATTTGGGGTCAGCGCAGCATATCTTCTTCTATAGTTTTTTATTTGTAAAATAGATAATAACAAAAACGACAATGATACATTAAGTAAACAGCTAAATTAATTTATAAACAATGGTAAGTTAAAGGGAAAATGAAATAGACGAAACGATCATACAAATTATTTAACCTGTAAATTCCTTCCTTTGTGGAACAAGATCCGACATTTAACGTTTCAGATGGCCTAGTAAATTGTCGAATTCATGAAATTACGAAGTCAACCATAATTGTTGTTATTAGAAATGGAGAATAATTACAACTGAAATATTGGCTTGAATAGTCTTTAGATCCAATATTGTATGATGAAAACGACCTTGCAGCTTGTGCTTAGGTTAAAACTATTAAGAATACAAAACAGACATCAGAAAAGAACAGGAACACGTGTTGGCAATTTTACAACTAAAGAGAAAAGAAGAAACTTAGTTTACAGCACCCAAACGAGCAGTATCAAAAGGAAATAACGCACCGTGCCAAGTTTTTATGGGTACTAAAATTGATTTACGTTCAGACTACTGAAAAGGACATAACTTGACAATGTAAAACCAATTCCGAATCGAACAGTAGTCAATTAGCCAGTACATTAATGAAGACGACCTTTCTACAAAGCACACATTTGTTTAGTAACGAACAAGGCTTACATAGCGCTAACAATACGAATTATGTAGAGCATGCCAAAACACTAATTTCAAGGTTTAACGAACTACAGCATTCTACAACAAAGAAAAAGATAAGTGAACCGTTTAAAGGGAAACATGATGAAGTAATAACGTTTAATGTTAAGTAAATAGCCTTCAGAGCTCAGACATTATATTGTTGCAGGTTACAAAAGAATTTGATGTAAGTATTGTTTGAAACTGTTGAAGCTGTGATAGACACCGAATCTTAAATTAGTTTTCACTTTTCAACAACACATCTGGAATTCTTGGGCAATGGGGCCATTGATGAAATTACCTTGTACAATCGCAGTACTTTTAATCTTGTAATAGATCTCAATTCGTCTGTTTACAGCTCATTACAGAGAAAAGATCCATTATAAACATCAAACGGCTCACCATTGGTTGAATCGACATCAACTTCAGGATTTTAAGCAGATGTGCTGACCGATACGTGACAAATGGACGATCAAAATCCTATAAAATCTACGAAACTACACGAATAAGCTATTCTATTTCTTCTGCGGTTGTTGTTTTGTGGAAAATTTTAAAACATGACCCTAAAGCTGTATGATTTATGGTCAACGGGAGATGAATCATATGATTATAAGAAGATTGCACGTGCACGTTCTGGTTTGAAACGTTGTGCAATACTTGTGTGGTTTATTGAGATCTTAGATCAAAACTTTTCAGCACGCTTCGTAGAAATGTTAATGTTTGGTAAACCACGAAATTAGGTTGTAGCTCTAGCTCATATTAAATCAAGAAATTAGACTACTTTCTCGGATTTGTCGAGTCAACAGACGGTTTGACTGACAAACCATTTTGTTTAAAAGCTAGACTCAACAAAACGATATCGACATTTAACTCTAAGCAAAGTAAAGACATGCTTTTCAAAACGATCATTCGACTGATTACTCTAAGGTAAAGACAATGTGGTATGAAATTCAAATGCCATAACATCAGAAAGACAATCGATTGTTCCATACTAGATAATATAAACAGAAAAGGATATGAAACCACCGTTGATATAATAACAAGTTCTATATTTATCATATAATAGAATTTCTAGACCGAAGAGAAAAGCCATTTCCTTCGGATGTTTGCTGACTGATATACAAACTAAGTTACGTTTGTTCTTCAGCGTCTTAATGTCAGGGCTGTCTTAGTAATTAATTATCTACATTAACTATAGAAGAAACAATTCGTAGCTAAATATCAATGTTGGAAAGCAAAAGATGATGTTGTTGAGGAAGTTATATTGTAGGGTTTAATGTTTCGAAGTCATAGATATACTGTTATGTTGAGCTTAATGTAGCTTCTTTAGTTTTAGAAGTTAGGGCACAACGTTGCAGGTGCTGATTCATTTCGTGCAAATGATCTTAGTTAGAAACATAAATCGTTTTTTTATTTATATCTCTAACTCAGCTTTATATTTCATGCAAATTAAATTACAGTTAGGTTCCATTAATAGATTCATTGATTAATTAATTAACAAAAACACCTCCGCAGGTGGAGGCCTCCTCGAAAGCTCTCTCTATCTTGGGCTACTTAAAGCCAGTGAGGGCCAGGAATTTTTGTTTTGTCATCATCCCACCTCATGTGGGGTCTTCCTTTATGACGTTGACCCTTTCGGAGATATAAATCACATTAATACTAATAGAAACGTTTACAATCTCTTTGATCTCGAACTTCACTTGCCCTACACTCCCAGCGATGTGTTATGTCTTCATTATTCGAGACAGACTTGTACGATATCTCTTAACAGCAATATCCACAAGAGAATTCAATTACATAGGGTTCTATTACTTTATTATCATCCCCTTTTCTCTGGCTAGGGAATTTATTAAATATATTACGCCAAAAGGGCGCCCAAGAGACTCCATAATAATTACCTCCAAAAGAAATTATGTCACGCGTATAAAAATAATTTGCGGAATGAATACGACACGCTTAGCTGTCATGTTTAATGATCTAAAGCGGGGACTTGGCTCAATTAGTGTGCCGGTCAAGTAAAAATAGCTCGGTGGCTTAAGCAAACATCCTTTTACGTCATCGTTTCAGGGACAACTTTGCAAAGAAAACGCTTTCACGTAGTAATTGATCACCTACTTTAGTGTTTCGTTTTTGTGAAGGTTTTTAAGACTATGAAAGTTTCTGTTTTTCATTAGTGTAACTCGTTTATTTTATTTTTTAGCCCCTTAAATTTTTTGTTTTAGAATTTTTGTCTAAAAAGTCGATAAAGTTTATACTTTTAGTTTTTTCTTGCATAAAACGTTTCATTATTAATACAACAGAAGCAAAGTTGTTGGGCAGTTTTGGCAAAAGCTTTTATATTTAGCTTTTAGCAGAATCTCTGAAACTCTCGCAAGCACTCGCTTCACAGGTGTTTCAAAAGTTTTTCTATTGTCTTCTCCACATTTCGCAAGGCTGCGATAAACTCCTCGTGTTTTATTTACAGTGCAAATTCTTCTCACGCTACTACGTAATACCAACGTATGAAGATAGCTCTGAATTGGCGCCCACGGGTTGGCATAAAAAAAGTAATCAAGATAATACAGAGCAAATTTTCGACTATCTTTGATCAAATTCATAAAATGGGAGCAAAAAGATGGCATTTCATTTCAAGTTAAAACAGTCATTTCGTCGCAATAACATGGCTAGCATATATCTGTCATGGTACATAGATATGTAAATTCGTTTCCACTGTGGTGCCACAATATAAGCAGGAAAAGAAGGCTTATCTCTCAGAGACACGTTTGATACGTGTGAGTCGGACTGCTAATAACGCATTGTGTGCAGTAAACAAACGGTTAGTTAATGTGTTTGCGGACGTGTATCAGCAGTTAGTTGCCGTATATGTCTACATACACAAGGTGCTACGCCACACAGTAAAACAAAAGAAAATATTATTATCATTTCACTCAGAGATACTACTGTAGTTTCAGGGTCCATCTCCTAAACAGTCCTCTGTGCCCCAACAAGCAAGTACCTCTGTATTGCCACCGATGACGCAGTTAATGAAGCGTAGTTTTGGGCCAACATAATAAGTATACTGTGTTACGAAGAAGAGTACTACTATTTCATGAAGTGCAACTTCTGTGGCTTCTTTACCAAGGAACCCTTTCGTGAGGAGTGGGTATCTCCACCCCATACCTTCCGACAAGTTGCAGTAGCCGACTCGTTTTTAAGACATGTGACCCAGATTCTGAACACCATATGAAGACGTTTCTTCATTCCCGTGTCTAGTCTTTTAGTAACAATTAAAACTGGGTTTTGAATTGTGTTGGATGCTTATGGTAACACTATTTACGAGATTATGTTTACTTTTAGGTGTAGTTATTGTTGCCCGACAATAAAAGGTGCAATTATTTTTTTTCTCGTATTTTCAACTCCAATAATGATCCATATCGATTTGGCATATCATAATTCTTTTTTTCCTCAAATTTATTCGATTTCTGAGCAGGTCTTATTCTCTCGAACATAGTAGCTGCTAAATCTACTGAACCCTTAAAAAAACATGTTAAATCTCCGTATTTTCTGCTTAGCATCTCGACACGGCACTTAACAACACTCTAGGGAAGAAATAGAGCAGTCAATTCTCAGTGGACAACACAGACCACTTCCTAAAAGTTCGCCCTCAATTTTCTTCAATACCCCGTCTCAAAAGAAATCATAATGCAAATATTTTCGTATAGGTACCTACCTACTCATATCATGCAGTTAATTTCATACTTCTCTATGGCTGGTTATAATTAGAATTGTTTATGTAAAACATCATTATTTATGCAGTACGGTAGCCGTTTGTTTTGTTATGGGGAAGGTTAGCCTCGTATGCCCAAGGGAAAATTCGTTTGTGTACATCTACGAGTAGCTGTTCTATTATAATTTTACCGATTTCACCTAATTTTGTTCCCTATTCATGTTAGTTGTGCGTGTATCTTCATGGGTTATTATCTCAACATCGTCTGTGTATATTTCAGTTTTGTTTTCCACCCACATTTTTTATTTTAGTATGTCGAAGACACTGAAGTTAGATTTATCGTGAGCCCTTTTTCTATTAGGTTCTTCGGTTGGAGATGGATGTCTCATTATCGATTCTACATTAGGCAAGGATAGGATACTACACTTCTGGACTCATCTATTGGCCCACCTTGTATTTTCAGTTTCGTTTGGTCCTAGCTAAAATTTTATATTAGGTCGAGCAAAAAGTTTTTATGCAGTTTTTAACCTGGCACATTCACAATTTCATTCAATAGTCTTTTTTTGAATTTCGAACACAGAATTTAAAGAAACAAAAGACAATTTGGAGCCTGTTTGTTGATATCAAACAATCGAATACTAAGAAAATCAGGTTTTATTGGTTTACTTGGATTTAATTCTTGAAAAAGTGATGGATATCTTTGGTTTTGCAACAAACATTACTTATTCTTAAGAACAAAAAAAAAACAGAAAAAGTCTTTCCTACAGCTTTATGAACTTGGAGGGTTGTATTGGTGATTTTGATGATTATAATTCTATAATTACATACGTCTTACAGCCGCGAATAATATTTTAATCAACATACAACCTAGCACTGGCCTGAAAATTGCAAAAAAACGTAAGAAAATTTGAATTTCGCGGGTAGGTTGGAGCTTTCACCTTAACATTAAGGTGAGGTTCTATCAATAATCTATGGATACTTCACCTGAAATTGCCGCCCAAGCTGTGGCACTTATTCAGGCCGGACACAGCCAAAGAAACGTGAGTGCTCAACTTAATTTAAGTCGATCTGCGGTCCGAAATGTTTATCGGAGGTACCTAGAGACTGGCGGCTTTGTTCGTCGCCAAGGAAGGCCACGATCTCGGGTCACAACTGAAAGGCAGGATCGATTCATCGTGACGACCAGCTTGAGAAATCGTCACCTTACCTCCATTGAGATACAAAACCAACTTCGCGACTTCCACGGAGTATCTGTAAGCGCTCGAACTGTTCGGAGAAGGTTAAAAGAACGCGATATGGTACCACACAAGCCAGCTAATGGGCCCAAACTAACGCGAGCCCACCGAACAGCGCGCCTTCATTTCGCACGCAGTCATTTAAATTGGACACAGCAAGATTGGAGCCGTGTACTCTTTTCTGATGAGTCTAAAATTGTGTTACATGGCAATGATGGAAGGAAGAAGGTCTACCGACGTAAGGGAGAGCGTTTCGCACAATGCTGCTTTGAAGAGAGGGTTGCTTATGGCGGTGGCTCATGGACTGTCTGGGGCGGTATATCCGCGAGCGGCAAAACTCAACTTGAGGTTGTTACAGGACCACGGCTGCCAACATTAAATGCTGAAAGGTACATTCGTAAGTGCTTAGAACCTCACGTGATGCCATACGCGGACTATGTGGGCCCAAATTTCCTTTTTATGCATGATAATGCAAGAGCCCATGCGGCCGGCATCGTCAGGGAATATCTTCGGGATGTGAACATCACAGTTATGGACTGGCCAGCCAGAAGCCCAGACATGAACCCTATTGAGCACATGTGGGACGAGCTAAAAAGACGTGTTAGGGCTCGTCAGCCAGTTGCCCAGACGATGCAGGAGTTGAAAACTGCCATAGAAGAGGAATGGGAGATGATCCCTCAAAATTTCATAGAGCGGTTGATAAACTCTATGCCTAATCGTATGAGAGCTGTGGTAGATGCCCATGGAGGCAACACGCGTTATTAAATTAAACCTTTATTTGATAAAACATGTTTTTTATTCAAAAATCAATTGCCTTTAACAAGGCGCATATCCGACTTGTTAGGCGTAGCTCCATGTCGTATGGTATTCTGAATTCAAATTTAAAACAATACGATCGAAAAAGATGGTAAAATGTATCAGGTTTAAAACTGCATCAACAGTTTTTGTTCAATCTAGCAATCATATTTCGGTAGGGGCCATCGAAACCTAAACTCTAAGGTGGGCCAATAGATGTGTCCAGAAGTGTATATTTGCTGAACCTTCCGTAAATTGTCTTCTTAATTATTTACGGAGCAATCCTTACAGTATTTTATATTAATGATGTGAGTCTTTCCAGTAGTAGAATTTTGCTTTAATTTGAAAAAGATGTGGCTAAGTCATAAATATCTTTAAGGTCAACGTTTTAACCATAGTTTACGTTTTTAACCTTGATTGATAAGGATCCTACCGAATTTATCGCTTATCTTCTTTATCAGTATAAAAATATCGGGAAAAATGCCTCGCCTACCTATGTTATGCTGAGATAACTTAGAAAATGACACGCACAAGTTATTGATCCTTATTTTGTATATATTTTTTTCAGTTCTTCCAAATATACATGTAGTAAACATTATGTTGTTAAATCGGCAAACAAAATCACGAGTCCAGAAATAGCGGACGGACAAAATTCTCATAGTGTACAAAAAAATACAATAAAGTTTTTGCACACATAAGAAAAGGAGAATAACTCGAATTTCTCGGTGGATACTCAAGTTTTGTGTAAATATTTTTTCTGCTAACGATATAGAGCTGGTTAAACAATGGCGGGCTCTCGAGGGCTAAGTGTGAACACGATGTTACACTCAACAATAATATGCCCTTTTTTTAGGCCTTTGCGAGTATGGATTCACTCTGAATTAAGTTAGCAAGTCAGGGATGAGAAGGAAAGAACGAGGTATCATTGAAGACGACCATGTCCAGTTACTAAAATCTGATGATGATATGGATGTAAACAAAATAGTGAACGTTCTCGTGTGATACCACTACCATAGACTAGATACGTTGCATGGTCAATTTCAGACCGGAATTACATGTTTAAACGGGGAGTCCTTTATAATCTAGCACCGGATGTGACGTTCCTGTTGATAACAATTTACCATGTTTTTTTTACTTGCTGATTAAAAAATTTAGTTGTAAAGTACAACGTACTTACAAATAGGTAGCTAGGTGCAGGTTTTTTTTTATAACTTCGTTCAATTCTTTATTCGGCAATTAATTGAGTAGGATAAATTCCCTATTGTAGATGTTGTTAAAAGAATACTTATCATTAAATACTGTCTTTTTAAAAAAGGTAGCTTAAACCGTATTTTTGGTATCGGGTGTAGTCGAAATTAAAGTCGCTTGAAGGTTTTTGTGTTTTCAAAGATTTCTTAAAAAATTTAGTTAATATGGCTCCCAACTTTTTCTATCATAGTTCTGCTATTTTGAGAACTTCACGAGTTTGTAACTAAATTCGTGCCTGGAGTATCAAGTTTAATTTGCGGATCGTTATCTCAAAGGGCCAATCAGAGCCTGAATATATATTTCTCTAGCGAAATAGCCTTTGGAATTAATAAGGGGCGCAGAGATTGGAAGGTGATCGATATAATAATATTTTTCATTAAATTGTTGGAGGTTTGCAGCCTCCCGCCGACGAAGTAGGGTCGTTCCATTTTTATTGCTCTCCGTTTTGCACATAGACTGCGATATTATATACTTTTTAGCAAGCCCTTGTAACCTTTTTTATAAGGTGACCTTTTTCGGAGACGGCCATATTTTCATGCTTGGATTCGCTGATGAAACCAGATTGCAATTTTGCTTGAATTCATACATTTTATTTTAGTGATAGTTGCTCTGCAATGTATTTTGTGAATTGAAGCTTTAGTGAATTTGTTTATATTTAAAACGTGGTTGTTTTCTTCAAGCCATTCAAACCTTACTTTTTATAATAATTATGTCCTTCTACACCCACGCCTGTCAACAAAACTAATTCATATCAAATCAACACCGAATCCCACACTGTTGTTCGAATGTCAAAAAGTTGATGACGTCACGAGTAGCTAATAGTTCGATGGCACGTAAACAATTGAATCGTAGCGTGGGTGATTATAGGCTTGATCGAAGAACTTTGGAGCAGTTACGTAGTGATACGGCTAAACCGCAGATTTGGTTTTACGAGTTAGACGAATTTAAATCGATACAAGACTAATAAAGCACAATGTTTAGCTGAAATTATGACTCGAGAGTCGATTACGAATTTTAATCGATATTTAGTAAGGCTGTACAAAAAAATATTGGGCTGACGATTTTTCTTATTCGTAGAACAGTGGATATGAAATAAAAAAAAATATTTTTATTAATCTTAAAATAAAACTTGTTGAGCAAATGTTTAAAAATATCGAACATAACAACTGGGGCCTTAGTCTGCTATTACAATAGTGTCAGAATGGTCGATCACTGATCGCATAATGGTTGATTTTGACAAGTTTAGTATGTAGTAGATGTCAAAATCAACCAGTCTGCTATTACAATAGTGTCAGAATGGTCGATCACTGATCGCATAATGGTTGATTTTGACAAGTTTAGTATGTAGTAGATGTCAAAATCAACCATTATGAGATCAGTGATCGACCATTCTGACACTATTGTAATAGCAGACTAAGGCCCCTGGGCCCCAAGTCTGCTATTTTATATAACTTAGTCATTCCAACACGATTCCACTGTCATTTTGCTAAAAGTTCGTAATCTGCTAAATTACAATGGTCGATCATTGGTCGGCCAGTGGTCTCGTAATGGAATGGTAGTAGAATGACATTGTAGTATTGCCATTATTATAAAACGCGTTAGTAGAAATGATTTTCGAAAAACTACTACCACATTTAAACCGTATCAGCTCATAATGTCAACTTCGCAAAATGACAACCGATCGCAAAATGTCCACTTCTCAAAATGTCAACTTCTTAAAATGTCAAATTCGCATATTGACTATTTCTCAAAATGTCCATTTCTCAAAATGACAAACTCTCATAACGTCAGTTTCTCACAATGTCAACTTCTTAAAATGTCAAATTCGCATAATGACAACCCAACGTAGTTTCTACTTTAACAAGGTAACTTGAATCTGGCAATGTAGGTAGGTAGGTAGGTGTAGGTGAGTAGGTTAAACTTTTAAAATTAAATACCAAAATTTATCATCAAGCAACTGTAATAGTAATATAATAGGTATGTCATTTAAAAAAAATACAACAAAATCATCAAAATGACGAAAAACAACAATAATAGGTCTTTACCTATGAAATTGCCGTTTTGTATGAAAAAATTTAAACGAATTTTTTTCATGTATTTTTATTTTTATTAATCGAAGTAATCACCCATGCAATCAATGCATCTTTGCCAACGCAGTGGCAGTTTATTGATGCCCTTCTTAAAGAAATCAGCTGGACGGGAGGCAACAAATTCTTCAAAGGCATTTTGTACTGCCTCTCGGGTATTGAATTTTTTTCCCGCCAAGAAGTTATCCAAATTCTGGAAAAAGTAGTAGTCTGTAGGCGCAAGGTCTCGAGAGTTGGGCGGATGACGGAGAGCTTCCAACCCCAGTTCTTGCAACTTGGAGATCGTCTGCTGTGCAGTATGAGGTAGCGCGTTGTCGTGCAGGAGCAGCGGAGACGAGCGATTGACCAATGCTGGTTGGAGATGTGCCAGCTTCTCCATCATTGTGTTCAGTTCTTCACAGTACACATCTGCAGTAATGCTCACCCCGTTTGGTAAGAAGCTGTGATGAATCACATCGGCGCTAGACCACCTAACAGTGACCATCACTTTTCTAGGGGTAAGTTTTCGTTTAGGGCATTGTTTAGGTGCTGAACCAGGATCCAACCAACTTGCTGAGCGCTTGCGGTTATCAAACAGAATCCATTTTTCATCGCAGGTAACAATGCGGTTCAAAATTCCTTCATTTGTGTGTCTGTTGAGCAGAGCAAGGCACGTCTCGACGCGTACTTCGCGCTGGCGATCATTGAGTTCGTGGGGCACCCATTTGTCAAGCTTTTTTACCTTGCCAATTTGACGCAAATGGACCAATATTGTTTTGACGCTAACGTCGAAAGCTGCTGCTAATTCAGCCGTAGATTGTGTATCATCAGCTTCCACAATCGCCTTTAATTCGTCATTGTCGACCAAGTCTTCGGACGACCGCGATACAATCTAAATGATTTTTTTATTCCTGTCGAGAATGAATGTTTTTTTTTTAGTTTATATTGTGGTTTTTCGTCATTTTGATGATTTTGTTGTATTTTTTTTAAATGACATACCTATTATATTACTATTACAGTTGCTTGATGATAAATTTTGGTATTTAATTTTAAAAGTTTAACCTACTCACCTACACCTACCTACCTACCTACATTGCCAGATTCAAGTTACCTTGTTAAAGTAGAAACTACGTGGGGTTGTCATTATGCGAATTTGACATTTTAAGAAGTTGACATTGTGAGAAACTGACGTTATGAGAGTTTGTCATTTTGAGAAATGGACATTTTGAGAAATAGTCATTATGCGAATTTGACATTTTAAGAAGTTGACATTTTGAGAAGTGGACATTTTGCGATCGGTTGTCATTTTGCGAAGTTGACATTATGAGCTGATACGATTTAAACGTTTATTCAAGCCAGATTTTATTTATATGTATTTTTCCTGTCCCGATGCATTTTATGTTAACACGTTTAGATTTGTAATCAACTTAAAAAATATAAAATGATGATTTTTTAAATGATCTTCAACATTTATTTTATGTTTGTGACACTGAAACTTGTCAGTTGACAATATTAGAAATGTCATTTCATAACTTTGTTTACATTTGCATCATAGTGATTCGCTTCGTTTTCTATTAAAATCGACGTTTTTGACCATGAATACTGACTCTGGTGATTCTCCTATACTTACGACCACGGCTTGAATATGGATTCCGCTCTTGCTGATAATGACAACTCCCACGATAACATAGATTTGATGTCATATTCGAGTTCTTCAC
Organism: Ochropleura plecta; assembly: GCA_905475445.1. NCBI lineage: Eukaryota > Metazoa > Arthropoda > Insecta > Lepidoptera > Noctuidae > Ochropleura > Ochropleura plecta. The sequence goes on along the minus strand of FR997744.1, from coordinate 2,917,996 downwards.
TGTGAACTGTTGCAAGTGGATAATATGTACGCTGTGCAAATAAATTGTAATTTTTAACATATCAAGATTGCGAAGACACCTTTTGGAAATCGTTTAAGTTCGATCTCTCGAAAAACATGGGTTGGATTGGACATCAACAGGTAACTATAATAAGTTTTACAACTGTAATGATAAATGCAAATATGATTCAAAATAAGGTACCTATTCATACATGCTTGCAAATAAATACTCACATAATATTGTTTTTTCTTTTCCAGTCAGTTACAAGACAGTGATAGTTTGGTGTGCCATGCATGTTGGACCAAAGCATGGAATAAAATCAGTCAGGCAACAAGTCAACACTCAACAGTCCACATTTTGTTGTTGTTATCCACATTCATATCTCTATTAGCTGTGGCACCTCTCTTTTAAGGCAAAGGTCATATTTGCTGAACATTGATACACCACAACGGTAAACCAAATAAGGAATCTGATTGCATATCAAATTGCACCACAACCATGTTAAAATAACAAACTATACTATTTTTAGAATCCTATTGAATGCAGTAAGATTGCTCTGAAATGTTAAAAGGCTAACATTATATAATTTTTTTTTGCAGCCTGTCTGTGTGATACTCAATTTTGACAATGTTTTAGTTTATGATGAATTAAATGTTTTCTATTAATATATTATTATTGTTTTATTTTCAACTATCTGTAATATTTAAATAGTATATCTTTTATCAATATATTATTTGGGGGGCATACTAATATTAACATTCAATGTTGCTTGTGGGCACTCAGGGCCTTAAGTCACTATAGCGGCTTGGCATCCCTCTTTATGTGTAACACAATTTTTGTAAAACAACTCAATAATGTTTTAGCTGTCACAGTCAAATGTGATATTAACGTCAGTAAGCAACTAACGTTAACCGTATAGTTCAGTACGGACCACAGAGTACATTTTATATACGAACCCCTTCAGGTAGGTACTTGACATTCAAACCTCCGCTGGCTCGGTACTATACTGGCCCCGAAAGGGGTCGAATATTTAAGTCATACAACCTCCTCATTATTTTTATAAATATTGTATTTTCTGGTTAAAAAATAATATGGGTGTGCATCAATTAATAATAATAGTTTATTGAAAACAAGTCCTTACAATATGCTTAATGTCTAGCTGTGGTTAACAATGATTGAAGGTGTACAAGACATGAAACCCTGCCTCCAAAACTAGGAACACCTGTGACTTAGGAGACAGTGTTCTACTGCCACTTGGATACTATAAACCCTTTTAGAAATTAAAATTAATGGCTAGTAAGCTGATATCATACAAAAGAACTTTTCTTGCTTATTTAATGGAAAATAGAAAATAATATAAAAAAGAGTAAAACAATTAAGGGAGAAATTAAATTAAAACTAAAAAGTAAAATGACTGTATGATTGGTTTTGTCGGTGTGACTGGGTAATGTGTGTGTTATGTGTGTCGAGTGGGTGTGTGTGTGACTGGGTATCGTGTGTTTTGTGTTGTGCGAGTGTGATATGAGAAGCCTGAGCATGTGACTGTGGTGGTGTCGAGTGTGAGACTATGTTTGGGGTGGTGCAAGCTTGGTGTCTCCCGATGTATTAAGAAATTAGTAATACTATGTCAGAGGCATTAGAAGTGCCTCTCTTTGATTGTAGTCCAGGAGAAACAGCATACTCTTCAGCTTATCTTTTACCCCGTGTTTGCTTAACCTTGCTATTTGTGCAGCCTTATTAATATTTTGGTACACAAGAGAGCTCAACACGTAGAGCTGTCTTCTGGCAAACGTAGTTCTATGACTAGGGGTTGGGCAAACTATTCTTTGACCACGCTTATTTGAGTCTGGTAGTGGTACCTGGTTGTGCTTCCAGAGTGTGGTTCTGAGAACAAATAGTTGACTAACTGTCAAAAGTTTGAGCTCGGTGTAAAGCTGATGAGTGGGATAGCGAAAGGGCTTTTGCAACATAACCTTGAGTACTGCCCTTTGTGCACGCTCCAACTCAAGGAACCTAGTTTTAGCCGATCCTCCCCAAGCCAGAATACAATAACCGAATTAAGATAATAGAATTAAAAACTCTTATGTAAACGTCATTAGAAGTTCTTAAGTTATTGAGCAAGTTTCTTAATTAACGCTTGTAAAGTCCAAGACCGTAAATTACGATCATCGCAATTTTGATGGCAGTGTAGGTCGACGCTAAAAATCATGAAAAATGTAGTTTTCGGACATGTAAATCCACTTTATTGGGCATGATTAACTTTAATAAATATTCTTTAGCTCGTAGTGAACATATTTCTCCAATCAATACTCCACAAACACGATGGATAGCAAACACTTTTTGTCAAACCGAGCTACTAAAAGCAATGACTGCACAATGACGTTGTAATGGTAGATCACTGATCAAAGGAACTGTCAAAATTTTAGCAGATTACCGTATGCGTCAGTCATTCGTTTGTCATTATGTACGAGATTACCATTCTAAGCAATTTCTTTCAATGGACTGTCAGTGACTGACCAGTGGAATGTCATAATGACGACAATATATTAGTAGATTACCAAACTTGTCAAAATCAACCATTATGCGATCAGTGATCGACCATTCTGACACCATTGTAATAGCAGACTTAGGCCCCTGGAGTGTTACAAACCTTAACGTTTTCAGCTGTCCGACGACCCCTGTATTTTATTTCGTGATTTTACAGCACATTTGTGCAGCGGTTTAAATGTGATATACGGACAAACTGACTGATACACGGACAGAGTGAATCTATAACTATATATAGTAGTAGTAATATGTAGGGTTCTGTTGCAATTTGGCAAAAACAGAACCCTCAAAACTATAAAAAAAAGAATTAAAAGAAATCACTGCCCTGTAAAGTAAAACATTACGACAGATCCATCAATGTTGTGCGATAATGACGATATAGTCAAAATCGAGACAAACATGATGAGGACGAGGGGTAAGTGTGGTAGAAGTAAGGTGAGGCCATCCATTCAGGAGAACAAAGTCCAAAGATAATAACGATGAATCGATTCTTGAAACAGAGACAAAAATTTTGATCCCCATTGGATTAAGACAAGATCTTTATAAATAGATAATAAATAGCTCTTTACATGTTATTGAATATTGTGAATTATTTTTATCTTTATGTTATCGGGATGAAGAGAAATGTTGACATTCAATTTCCTGTTGCCGATAACATCTGAGAGGTCATGTAGTACTCGATTCCGTTTAGCAAGTCACTTGTGTAATAGGAATTCTGTTAGTTTAGCGGTGGGATATAAAATATCATGTTTAAAAATTAAATACTGTGACTTCTTTAAGAGGATCTTTGCACTTTATACTACCAACATCCTCAAAATATAAAAATGGATCGCGTTTTGGTGAGCGCATAACTCAACAACGCCCAGAACAGTTTTCCCAATGGTTTTTTTTTTAATATTCGTTGAAGTCCAAGAATGGTTTTTACGACGACGAAAGAAAAAAGTAGAGGTTTTTGTTTAAGTAGGGTAGAAAAATTGCATTGTAACGTATTCCGGGCACAGCTAGTAGGTAGTAAATACTTTTGTTGATAAAATCAAACTGAAGGAATATTTTAATTTTTTACCACTATTTGCCAAGGTTCTCTTCACAAGCTGTTTTTCACCCTAGTCCTCGCTCGTCTAAGTTAACCCAGTTTTTGCTGCAAGTGAAGCGAGCTGCCTAACCTAGTTTTTGCTCGAAGTGTGGTTTGAAAGAGCCTAGTCTGTGTCCATTTCTATCCAGTGTCAGAATCAGATTGTTGCATTCAACAGTTGGTCTCTATTGTGGTTGTCTACTCAACTGCGAACCGTTTGTAGTGAACGATTGACATGAATAAAGTATACCGCTGGTTACGTGATTTTATCATTTGCTTGTCCGCGAACATCAAAAAGAGAGATGTAGGTACTAATATCACTATATTTCGACGTTTTATGTAATAGGCGGCGGCTTATTGCCATCTTCCGGGCTCGGGTACTAAATGTTGCCATATTAGTTTTTAGATATAGGCGTTAGGTTGCTAAAGTCTTTGGGAAACGGCCAAGGAAGTTCTTCCTGGATCCAGCTTAATAGAAACGTCAGTTGAGACTCGATTGGTATACGAAACTCTTTTGGCACGGGGTGCACACGATGTAAGTATGTAGAGACTATTTAAGACTTAGTTTATTTGTTTCGTTCGTCTAATGTATTGGACAATAAATAATTATACATAAATATACATTGTGGAAGAGATAGCAACGACGCACACACTGTTAATACGAACTGAGTATGTCATTGTAGACAATTTGATCGACTACATCGATAATTAATCGGTCAAAAATCTGTATTTTCATGGACTAGTGACCTTACACGAATAAATATAAAAGATGAAAAGGTAATTAAGTACGTGCCATGTTTTTGTCTGATGCCAATAAAATAACAGAATAAACTTTTGTCAGCTGTTTTAAAAACCAGTATTCCCGTAGCAGATGCTTGTCAGAAACAATGCTTATACCTGAGAGCCGTGAAAATAAACTACTGAAGAGTAGGTCCACCTGTTTATGTTCTTACATCTGGATATGTGCCAGGCATGGAGAGTGACACGGCTAGCGATATTTAATTAAAGGTTTGGTCGTATTGCTGTTAATATTGATGGTGTAAACAGGGATTCAAAGTTGAAGAGTGGTCGCCACAGAAAATCAAAGGTGAGGACTAGAATGATCTAATAATTCCGTGTCAAAACTTTTGTGTCAGGATGTATTCAAACGAGTTTTTTCTTTAAAAAAATACCTGAGAGATTTAGCCCTTCCGTGCCAAAGTTGACGACTATAAAAAGACAAATTCAGATAAAATAATTATCCCTTTCCTTGATTAGAAAAATAGAAACAAAGACTTCAATCAGTTTGAATGCGTCTTACGATTTGCATAGTTTTGGCACCACAGATAGTAATTTGTAAGTATCCTGTAAGATTGATGTAATAAATAGCATCCACACCCACGAAACGGATAATTCTGTCAAAAAGCTTGACCAAGTTAAAATGAAAGGACCAGACTGTAAAATTACTTAAGTTTTGGGTCCACCCAAGGGTCAAAGTATGTCATTACATCACCCTTCAGCCGCTGCAGCTGACAAGATCATTTGTTTAATTTTCGCATTCCCATTCTAAATAGAAAATGTAATAAATCAGATTTATAGATAACATTCGTGTTCAGCTGTACTGTAACGTAGTTTATTGCAGACAAGGAGCCTACTGTATGTACATTCTATACATCTCGATATCGCTTATCTTAACGCTGGCATAGACCTTTCTAATGGCTGGAATATATTTCTTAGGCCTGACTGAGATATAGAATAAGATAATCTTGTACTATACGGATGTAGTTGTTTATGATCTTGTATGAAATGTGCTACTGATAGACCGAGACGTGTAGCGATAAGTCTTTCTGTTGATATAACAAGGACTTTTCTGTTACATCAATTGATTATGTGGATGAGGAAGTATTATTAAATCCTCTTGTACATTTTTAACGCAGTTTTTTAAGAATTCTGTTACTAGAGATTTTAGGGCCTAATTGCCATTGATTAGCAAATATTACAAATATGTAATATGCTATTGTTACCTGCAACTTCGTATGCATTATGTTCGCGACTTGCTTAAAATAAGTTTTTTAGTAAGGAGGTTCTATATGCTATTTTTTTTAAACTGCCCCCACACTAGGAATTTATCCTGTATCGTGGGTGCGTTCATGCAATAGGTATTGTTGCTTGTCTCCATAAGTTATTAGCGTGATAATATATGCCCTATATTCAGGTTAAAAACGATCCCCTTAGAAAATTTAATTACGATATGATCAGCCGTTTAGTCTTGAAAAACGTATCACACATACAAACAGTTACTTTCACATTTATGAAAATTATTATTTCTATAAAAACATACTGATAACATCATCTATCTAGCTTTTTCCCAACTATAGTTTCCAGTCTAACCGGATACAGCTGAATACCAGACTTTTACATGGAGCCACTGCCTGTCTGACTAACAAACAACATATGTATTCTCATCGTGAATCGTGATATAAATGAAAATAAACGTAAATTATGTATTCTGTTTGAAAACCGCCGTATTCTATTTTTCTCGCCTACAGCGGTTTCGGCAGATTTGAAATGAAATGAAACGAATGAATATATTATAATAGTATCTAAAAAAATACAACACTGGTTCTTGGAAAAACAAACTCAACCCGGTAAGAAAATGTATGACCTGTAAAATTCATTTTTGCCCATTTTGATATCAGAATTTATTTTTATTGATAGGTTTTTTCTCGAAAGTTACACGGTTTGCCATTTAAGGGACCTCTTCAACGCAATACAGGAAAAATTTTAATCAAAGAAACATTATTAAAACATTTTTTTTTATTTAAGGCCCTGAGGCAGCGTGACCCAAAACACTTTCCAGTTAAAATAGACCTCGTTATTAAAATTACCAACTTTGGACAAACAACTCAACATACAACAAAACTTAGTCTATGGCCAGTACTCTTTTGTTTTTTTTTTTCAGTTCGAACCGTAAACAAAAATTGTTTGCGAAATTAAAAATGTACTTTCTTCTTAAAAAAGGTTTTACACCGACAGCCTTAAGCGACAGGAAAATGGGCTCCAACAATGCGTAAAAAGGTATAAATTGGGCCGTGTTTCATATGGAAAGTAGACTTAACGTTGTCCTGGATTAATTTTCGTTATGGAATTTCCTCGTGATTATTTACGCACTGTTGTTATTTTCATCAAACTACATAGTTTGAAACACATCTCTCTTAGAGCCTTATTTATTTAAATTCATGTAAAGACTAAGTCCACCTATAATGTGAAATCATTTATTTGCATAAATCAACACTTTAAAAAAAAATTGCAACTCAAGTGCAAAATAAGTCCAATCGTACATTTAAATGATTCCGATGCGCATTGCCAATGCTTGCGACTGGACTTATCGCCCCCACCGAGTCACGCTTTTTGCGAGAAAGATACCTGAAAACGCTAATCCGTTAATGAAATTTCACCCTTTAAAGCCACAAGGAATTCTTAACCAGCCAACAATAGATAGATAGACAATCTTCCTCACTGGAACACTTTTCTTAAGACTGTTCTAATAAAAATAGCTTATTGCAAGTGGAGTAGCCTAGCTCGTCACGTGTCCAGCGTCACATCTGCCTCTAGCCACGCGCTAGCCCGAAATAGACCAGGCTAACCTTAAGAGGCCTTGAACCTGTCTGCGAACAGATGCGTTCAATTAATACAATATTGCAATCAACACGGTACTACACTGAACGTTTAAATTGCTTGCTTACGAATAACGATCTAGTGTTATCTTTGGATTTTCAAAATTAGTGTTAAGTGTATAGTTCAGAGAAACGTAAATGGTTTATGATTAATTATGTTAACTCAACATCTCCTTTGCGATTTCAGAAGTCTTAGCCTGAGGCTTGACGTTTAATACACCCACATGTTGTCCTATGTTATACTCAACTGCCATCAACTGGGTTAAAGTCTTGCCTCCGGATTGCTACTGGGATTTCTCTGTTAGAAAAATCCAATAAAACTGCTCGACCTGGTAATAATGAATGAATGATGCTAAGCATAGCGCTTGCCAAGACGAGGTAGTCTGATGTGTCTGGTATAATTAATTAATGTTTCAAATACAATGATAAATATATGCCCCGGTCGAATAACATAGATCTACTTAGAATATTTTCTTGGTTATTCAGAAGCTTGATCCGAGAACGCTGGAATGGAAGACATCTTGGCTATAGTCATCATAATTGCAAGCTTTTTTCTACCTAAAGTTAAGTAATTGCCTGTTCCCTATTTTGTCATACTTCTTCGGTCTCCAGGTTATACAAAATTTATAATAACATAACATCAAGCTTGTAATCCACGAAGGTTTAGACAGATGTGTACACCCAGATTTCGCAACCTTTGCTAAGTCCCATGTAGCAGGAGGTGAGCCTTCTGTTCTCATCAACCAGGCACAAATACAGACTCTGTAGCTGCTACTGAGAAAATACTGATAAAAAATCAATAATAATCATGCCCGACATAATACAAAATGATTTAATGTAATATCGATCCTCTAAAGATATATTAGCAAGAGTAACTCAAAAAACTAGTCCGAATCAAATTAGAATTTACACAAATATTTGCTAAATCAAGACCAGACCGATTCTATTAACGTCTCTCGGACCATACTAGGTCAGATTATCTGATGTTCCCGCAGGTTGATTGAAGGGTACGACAAGGATGTATCAAAGTCGATTGGGCCCCGATATTTTGTAACTTTCGAGTGTTTGAACAGTTTGAAACGCAAATTAAACTAGTTTGGGCACTTTTATTCATATATTAGTGAATGAAATTCGCTAATTGAATCATTTTGCAAACATTTGAATGTGAATTGAAAATGTTTGTCCACAATAAAGAGAACATTTAAATTTGCATAATATCTATTTATTTATAAACATTTTGTAATGGTTAGGTTTCAAGGAAAATATTGAACTCCTATTAATATTAAACACACAACCCAATCCTAATAAACCTTTTCCATATAGGTAGGTTACAAAAACAATTTATTTGATCATAATATCATGATTATCGCACAAAGCAGCAATAGGAGCAATCCACGCAGAAACTTATCCAAAATTAAACCTTGTATACGTAAAACTACTAGGACCAAAACCAGAGTAGGTAATTGTTTAAAATAAACTACGATCCTTTAGACCTATCCCGAAAAACCCACACAGGCGAATAAACAAGCACTTTCTTTAATATCCCTCCACGCCCAGTATTAACAACCCCCTCTACAGAGCGTAGATCGTCAGTAGAGATAGGTTTCATCGTATAACATAGTTACTTCTACTCTAGCTAGTGACAACCTTGAACTACGCTGAGACTCGTAAACAAGTCAGCTGTGTCAACCTACACTTACGTTTTATATCTATCTGCTACCCATTACCTAGATTACGCGGTAAAAGCCGGACTTCATTAATCATTGTTTTTTTTTGTTGGCACGTGTTTATAAACCTGTCTGATCTGTGGGTTAGTTAGAGGGTTTGGTGCGAGTTTTTATATCTAACGATCAAGTTAATTCGAAATTATACTGGAAATTAACTACTGGTGAATTTTTTTTTGCTGAAGTCGTTTTTTTATTATTTTAACGCGATAGTGTAATATCTCATTTTGTATTTTGTGATTTTTGAACAAAGATTCTGAGTCTGAAACCCTAATAATCGGCTGTCAAAGTCCAAAGCAAAGTGATCTAATAAGTTTTTTGTTCCTTTGATGCGTCAATTACTGCAGTTGACATGAGTTTGACAGCTGCTTAGTTAAAAGTCAATCCTATTTCAACTATGTTGGGGCCGGCTTCTAGCTAATCGGATGCAGCCGAATATATCTCAGTATCTTTCATGGAGCGAAAACCTATGTGACGTCCTCCACAACCCAGTCAGTACTCAAAAAACTGTAACTTTCTAAGACTAAAAAATAAACACTTTCGGTATGTTAACGGGAAAACCCTTAGCTCCAGTTTATATGCAGTACTTTGTCGTCTTAGTCACAAGGGACTGACTTGAAATGGCTAAGTAACTTAGAACGATAAGAATATTAATTTATCATGGTTTATAACATACTATGACATAAATCATAGGTTACCTATGACGTAATAGGCCATGGACTAAGCTCGTAAATATGTCAGGCGAATTACCATACCTTGCATTATACATTAGCTAACCATAATCTATATTACTATGCTTGCAGGGCAAAAGACGGGATAGCAATGCACAATGCGGCTGAATATTTTGATCGTAATACACAAAGAAAAAAACAACTATTGTGCAATATTCTGAGAAATAAATGCATTCTATTCTTTTGTAATAATATCAAGTCTTTAGCCAACTTATTCGAAAATCAAGTATACAGGGTCCAAAGAGTTTTAGTTTGGAGTTTCTTGCCCATTCTTCTCCATAGAGATCTACGCTTTGGAATGGGCAACTACAGTACTTTCACAAGTTATTATGTCTTGTGACTGGGACTGTAGCAGCATCTTTTTGTTATTATTACATTTAAAAGTGCCTGTAATGGTCTAATTGAAATGCTTTGAGTTTGAATTTGAAGGGATATTAACGCTAAAACGGTTACGCAATACGAGTTCAGTTCATTGTTCTGGACACATCCACATTGAAATTGTTCATCAGCATAAACAGCCGTTTCCCACAGAATACCACACACGGTCAAAATGTATGGAACAGCTACTAAAATAATCGACGAAAATTTGTATTTTCAGAATGATAATGAATACGAGGTAACTGCTGTAACGTCGGTGTCCTTCTCCCCTGTATTACGACTTTCCCAACCCTTATTGATCTTGAAAAGTTTCGTCGAATGTCAAATATAGATATTACTGCCCTCGAAAAGTTTAGGGCAGCAAGGTGTGTCAAATAAGTGCGAATAATACCTGTCACCTACACATTTTTACTTTCACACGGTATCGTAGTTGGGTAAATATTGTATTTCGAAGGTATCTGAAACGTGTACAAGGTTATTTTCGACATACCCGGGACGGGTAATGTTGCCATTACGGCATATCCCTGAGGATCGTTCACTGTGGCGTTCCTTCGAGGCATACGTATATTCTGTAATGGATATTACTAGCAGAAATTGCTGGATATTATGTTAGGTATATAAATTGTTATTGCGCTGATCTACGGGACGGGGGGAGGGGAGCATCTGACTTTTACGAATTAAAACCCACCCATGTAAGGAACATGGGTGGGTTTTAGTTCTTTTGTACTTAATGATCTGGGGCCGCGGTATCTCTTTCGAACAACCCGCAACCCCGGCAGACAGTTTTGTCTTTGAGATTGAGATGTTTACGAGCTGCAGATGTTTTTATTTTATGCAACTGAATTGTTAGATATGCACAACAAAATGGTGTTAATCGTTCGAAAGGATTCAGTTCAAAGTTAAGTCGCTGTAAGTAAGTTCTTTAATCGTTATTTATTTATTTTCTCAAATAACAAAAAAGACGTGCTAATACTAATAAATAAAATATTATGTTTTTCATTAGCTAAGTCAGTGTAAGGTTTTGGGGTTATTTTGAAGCATGCTGAGCAAGTTTTGGTATTCCTACCGCGGCTTGATATTTCCAAGGAAGTTCTTGGAGTAATAATAATTTCGCCAAAGTAGGTCACAATCAGGCTTAAATGTTAATTTTCCGAATAGCAAGTAAAGCTCCGTTTAATTTACGAAAAGTAAGTATAAAACCAGCTTAATTTACGTAAAGAAAACTTTTACTCGTGCCATTAAAACTTAATTTAAATTTTCCTATTCAAACAATGTTCTTGGAAATTAGAATTCTTCGTTTTTTTCCTTGTATATTAATCGGTCTTTAAGAAGCTCTTAGGTATAATTATTATAGGTGGCATGTCTGTTCGTTGTTTTCTTATTGAAGGCTGAAGGTTCTTCCTTGTCAGTCAAACTAGTGAATCTGTCACGATTTATCTTTGTGTGTAGGATACGTCACTGTTATACAAATAACGGTCACAGGGGCGTGTTTTGCCTCGTGATCTGAAAGTTATCATCGGTATGGGTTTTATCAGTTTTGTCTCACTTCAAACCTGTCTAGCTCCACATCACCCACTGCAGTCCACAGGTCTGTCCTTATATAGATAACGCATGACCCTTTATAAGTATGATATCCATTGACGGCACGGTTAGCGCAGTGGCTGAGCGATCGACTGCTACGCTGCGTGTCGCGGGTTCGATCCCCGCACGGAACAAATATTTGTATGACCTACAGGTAGTTGTTCCGGGTCTGGCTGTTTGTGTCTGTGTGTTTAAATGTTTGTAAACGCACCCACGACACAGGAGAAATTCCTAGTGTGGAGCAACGTTTTATTAAGAAAAAAAAAAAAAAAAAAGGTGATTCCTCGAGGCAGGTTGGGGTTTTTACCCGATGTGAGTCTAGCTCTAAAGTATTTTTCACGACCATGCTGTCGCACTTATTAAAAAAAAAAGAAACACCAAATACACATTTCCAATCGGTTAAGGTTTTGTCTTATTCAGAGCAAGATTTAAAAGAACGGGAACTCAACTACCTCTGATACCTCGACCTGTAGTGTTTGACTACCCTCCATTTACGGCCATTCCCACCAATAAGGGCTGCCAAACGATTCGGGGCTATTATTGTATCGCACATTGCGGTTCGTTAGGTAGCGTTTCGTATGCGGGCCACGGGAACGTCAAAAGGGAGGAACGTGGCCAGCCCTAGCGGAACTGCGGAAATATCTTTCAGTTTATTTGTATTTAGTGGGTCCCGGAAACGGTAAGGATATGGTGGGTCAAAGGAAGCTTAAAACAAGGTTATTGTTTACACGATTCAAAGCCGAAATCAAACATAAAGGAAATAATTAAACCGGACCAAAAGTACTATTTTATGTGTTAAAATGTACTTGCCTTCTGGCCTATGAAGGCGATCAAGAACATTCGATCAACAATACCAAATAAAAATACAATGAAATCGATTTTCCGCAAGCATCGTCACATGACAGTCTGTATGTAAGCAATCGGGTTCTGAGTAATCGAATATCCTGTTTTTGTAAGACGTCTCGGTACAGTGACTCGAAACAAAAACACTTAAAGAAAAATAACTGTAATCGATACTAAGCTATGGCGGTTGAAGTTTTTACTTGTCGTAATGAATTTATTCACAAGAGGTTAAGTTTATTTTCAAGAAGACAAAGAATCTTGCCAAACTGAATTAGAATAAGAATTACTACCAAGTTTACATGGAAATTTATTCAGCAGAATTAACAAAAACTTCTTACGAAAATTAAATAAGCCCGTAAATGTTAGTTAACACAAAAGTTTTCTTATAAATCCTAGCAATTCAGTAACAAATAACTCCTGAGTCAGACGCGAGTATGAGGCGAAACGCTAAATATCAATATACCGACTTGAGTGCTCTACTTTTAGAGAAAAGCCAATAACGAAGAACCTATTGTGCCCCGTTTTAAGAGTAATTTATTTATATTTCGACGTAAGCAATATTGATCTCTCATTCACGAAAATAGGCCATAGTGGCAAAGGGAAAAACAAATTCAATAGGAAACTTCACAGTTCAATAGACTCGACACAAATTCGCTTGACAAGCTTACTTGCAAACAAGATAAACCCAGCTTTTAGTATAACCTCTGTAAGTCGAACTTACATTTAATTGCGTCGTAGAATTAATGTCCCAGAAAGCTGTGACATAGTTTTGCTATCAAAGACTACAAAATTAATCATCCTTAGATTTTTGGAGTCGGGAGGGACGAACTTTGGCTACAATTGGATCGTGACGGTCTTGAATGTGTCAATGGAGGTACGTCAGTGACACGTTTTAAAGACATTAAAAAGTAATTATTTAAATAGGATTAAACGTGCCTGTGGACTGAAATGTTTTGGAGAGTAGCATTTGCTGGTAATATAAATGTTATGAAATTAAGCTTAGTGATTTTTAATGCGGAAAAAGCATTTGTTTAAAAAATACATAAAAAGGGTTTCTATGTTTTGGAGACCAACATGAAAAAAACTGGCTAAGGGCAAATCAGACTAGCGCACCGAGGGTCCCGTACAAACTTGCCATATTAACAGCCATATATTTTGACTGCGTAGACTCAGAGGGTTTATTTTTTCACAGCACAAAGGGACCACAGAGTTGAGTATAATATGATTTTCATTTCAACTCGTTACCTCCACGGGTCTTGCTTGACAGACAGACGGCCAACAAAGTGATCCATTCAGGGTTCCGGTTTTTCCTTTTGAAATACGGAATCCTAAAGATGTCGTAATATTTCAAAAATATGCAACAAATTTTCTTTGAGATAAGTTTCATTTGTAACAAACAAAGCGAAAGCTTTCAAGGATAAAGCTAAAATATTACCGTGTTGTTTACCAGCTAAATCTTTACTTCTAGAAGAGGGCGTAAACAGGTAACATTGCCAGACAATTATGAAGAAAAAATAAAAGGGTTTTCTTTTGAAACTTTTACGATCACCTTAATAGATTATTGATCCCCAACATTATAAGACTGCTTTTAGATCTAGATTGAATAGTAGTCGAAACTCAAAAGGACTTGAAAAAAGGAGAAGTAAATAAAGCTTGAGGTAACTCCATCAACTGAAGTGCCATTCAACCTTTATTTCGAATAATCCCGATATGCCTACATACTATACACACAAAACGACCACAAACCGTTCAACAATCGTCCTGCAATCAAATTAAAACTTTAGCGTTTCTCGGGGGAAAGAATTTCGAGAAATAAGGCCGTTCTTGTTATTAAGTTGAAGAGCTCCGAAGATTGTATCGTTTTTAATGTACTTATAATTTTTTTTCAAAAACCTTTCGTTTCGTCCAGAATTCAGCGAACAAAAGTAAAATTTTCGTCCACCTAAAAATAACCTGAACTTCATATTTCTCATCCAATTAACCCAAATAAAAGTTTTGAACGTGTCTCATTTTCCAAGTCACCATTACTTTCATAACGTCACCTAGTTTAGAACTCGGTTTGGGGTCAACAACCGACAGCAATATGGTTCATAATTTGCACTGCAGTGGTTTTGCATACGTCTGTCGCCATGGCAACTGTGCCTGGTGGGAATAGTCAGTAAATACTACCTTTGTTAGAATATAGAACGGATTTCTCAGGGGAAACAGCTAGCAACACAACAATGTAGATTTGAGTCAGTTCGGTTTGAAGAATGGTGTTGCTGCAGCAGAAAAAATATTTTTTAGTGGCAATACTTTTATCTAACAATTCAAGAAGATTTTATCACTACCTATATATGCAGTATCTGTTGTTTTTAAATCAAAAACCTGTTAACCATAGACGATTGACCGATACCGGTATTGAAGATTGCAATGATAAATATTTATATTCATTTTATAGTGACAAGTTCACCGATCTCGAGATGATACAAAAGTGATGACAGTCAAATTTTTAAACAACAGATTTTTTTATTAAAAAATACCCTGATGCTTCTAACATTATGATTGTGTTGTAACATCACTATTTAGTTGTACTATTATGGTCTTCACTAGTCTATGTATTATCTGTGATCTGATGGCGCTCTGCCTCACTTCTTCCTGTCATGTCTTACGATGTATACATTCCTGTGTCTCCTGTCAATAAACCAGTATCATACTTAATGGACATCTTTTATTAAGAATCCAACATAACATGGTGTCAGAAGTCATTTAAGAAGAAGTCATTCAAGAAAAAGTCGAGGTCGTCGAAGAAAATGCCGGACCAAGCGGACGTCAGCTATGATGGTGAGACAAATTTTCAAACACGTGTGAAGCAGTTGAATATATCGTCGGATCCAGCTCATAACAACGCTGAATCATGGAAAAAATGGTCGCAAGCATTTGAGCTATATTTACTAGCGACAGGCCTTGACAAAGCAACTGAGAAACGCAAAATAGCCATTCTACTGCACTCAATCGGTGAGCGAGGTCTGAACATTTTCAATACCTTTAACCTAACAATCAATGGCAGCACGCTTGAAGAGGTGAAAACAAAATTTGATAAATATTTCGAGCCAAGAAAAAATATCACGATGTGCAGATACCTATTCTTCACACGTAAGCAGGAAAAATCCGAAAGCATCGACGAATTCCTCATGGATTTGGAGAATAAAAGCAGAGAATGTGAGTTTGGCACGCTCAGGGAATCGCTCATCAAAGATATTTTCATTGCAAACCTCAATTTGGACTTGTCACATGTGCGTCAAAGGTTACTGCAAGAACATGACTTAACCTATCAGAGAATGCAAGAGCTAGCGAGGACGCTCATAGTCGCACAGCAGGATGCTGAGAGAATAGTCAAAGGGAGCAGCATCGCCAGTGAAAACGTCATGCATCTCAGTCGGAGGAGCCGTAGTCGAGGAGATGGTCGACAGCGAGCTTCCAGTCGCAAGTCAGCTTCAAGCAGTCGCAAGCCAGCTTCAGGCAGTCGCGAGTCACCTTCAGCTTCAAGCAGCTCGAAGACATGTAGCCGCTGTGGGCAGTCTCATCGCTACAAGTGTCCAGCTCAAGGAGTTCAATGCAGGTCATGTAAATCTTATAATCATTTTGCTAAATTTTGTCTCAAAAATAAAAAAGTCAGTCAGTTGCAATCGTTTAATTCAGATAATGGTAGTCAAGATTATTTCGTAGGTATGCTGAATAGTCAAAGTCATAATAGTCATTCTCACGGTCAGTCAGACCAGTCAGTCAGTCCAGTCAGGTCCTATGTCCAGTCAAAAAGTCACGGTCAGTCACTCAGTCAGACCAGTCAGTCAGTCCAGTCAGGTCCTATGTCCAGTCAAAAAGTCACGGTCAGTCACTCAGTCAGACCAGTCAGTCAGTCAGTCAGTCCAGTCAGATCCTATGTCCAGTCAAAAAGTCAAAAGAAAAAATGTCAGAGTCTCAATGATGAAATCAGTCACATGTCTGAGGGATTTCACAATAAGGCACAGTCGTCCAGTCAGTCACACAAAGGATCATCAGTGGTCAATACTTTGAATCACTCAAAGCAGTCGTGGGAAATTAGCTTATTGGTAGGAGATACCAAAGTCAAATGCATTATAGACTCAGGTGCAGATGTCAATATAATGTCAAAACAAACATTTCAAAATGTTAAAAGTCAAAATAAGCTGTCAAAATTGTCACAGACTATTACTCAAAATACATAGAAATAGCATTATTAAATAAAATTCAGTACATCTCAAAATGTTATTACTCATTTAAAGTCAATTTTTGCACGCCATGGAATACCATTGTCACTAGTCTCAGATGGTGGACCTCCTTTTCAGTCAATCCAATTCAAAATTTTTTTGCAAGAATGGGACATAGAACATGTTGTTACTAGCCCATATCATTCACAGTCTAATGGACAAGCAGAGAGTTCAGTCAAAATTATAAAAAACATGCTAAGAAAATGCAAAGAAAATGGATCAGATCCATACATAGCATTGTTACAATATAGAAATACAGGTAAAAATAATTTTTCATCACCAGCACAGTTACTCATGTCTAGGAACTTAAGAGATAACATTCCAACATCATATAAGAAGTTAAAGCCAAAAGTGGTAACATTTAAAGATTACAAAGAGTCTGTCAAGAAAAATGATCAAAATAAGTCAAAATACTACAATAAGAATGCCAAGTCAATGTCTATGTTACATCATAATGATCATGTCTATTTTAAGAGAAACCCTAGTAGCAACTGGGAACAAGCTATTGTTAAGCAAAGATTGTCAAATAATAGATCATAATATATGTTGTTGAGGATGTCAATGGAGTTGGGTATAGGAGGAATAGAATTCACTTAAGACATAAATATTCTCATAATTGTGCTAACCCTCCCATGCAATCCAACTCGTCACAAAGGGGAGAGGAAGGTGACAGACAGGAGTCTAGGCATCAAGGATCCTCATCTCAACAATCCTCAAATGTAACAACTGGGTCAGGTCGTATTGTAAAACCTACCAGAAGGTTAATTGAAGAAATTGATTAAGTTAAGTTATAAATAAAGTCATAAGTAAAGTTTAAGTATAACTATAAGTATAATTAAGCATGTTGTCTTGTATAAAGTCAAATAGCATAGCACTTATATTAATTGTCAGTCAGGGGTCTAATTTGAACTCAACAAGGGGGATGTTGTAACATCACTATTTAGTTGTACTATTATGGTCTTCACTAGTCTATGTATTATCTGTGATCTGATGGCGCTCTGCCTCACTTCTTCCTGTCATGTCTTACGATGTATACATTCCTGTGTCTCCTGTCAATAAACCAGTATCATACTTAATGGACATCTTTTATTAAGAATCTAACATAACATATCGAATAATGGTAGTTATGCTTCGAGTTCTGAATAGGGTAAATACCTGTTTTGAATATGCAGCTCCCTAGCGTACTGCTTAGTTGCAAGGCAAATAAATACATAGAAAACTGTTTAAAATTCATTCTATCAGTCTCGCATCAACGCAATATCTAGATTTCTTAGAGTTGAACATACTTTTTTCTACCCTTTTTCTTTCTATATGGAAATTCGAGGAATATGTTAGAATAATGCGTGAGACTGAAACATAGAAATATTAAAGAGTTTGGAGAGGTTTTTTTTTTTAATATTTGCCGTTTTTGGGAGTTTCTCAAAGCTTTTCTCTCGTCTCATCTACTTGGGTTCAAAATACCTACCTAGTTTCTTTGAAACGTGTTTCGTTCGAAGGACCAACACTAATTCACTTATCGTCTTTCATCAGTAAGAAGCATACATTCAGATTTGTCAACAATCCTCGTATTAAAAACAAAATTATGTAGAACAAAAACGCTCTGGCAGCAATTGATTCCAAAAACTTTAATCAAGTTAGCACTCTCATTGTTAAACTGAGAACAATTCTCCGCGTCTCATTAATTTCGTAAGGTATTGTAATGAAATTCATCGTAAATCCAAAACTTTTCTGAGACCGCATTCAAAGTCGCAATTTGCTTGAAGTTTCCAGACTAACAAATTCAGGTAAATTACCAACTTGGGCTAAATATTGCGAAGTCTTTTTTAAGGGCAATGTTTTTAAGATAACTTAAACTAGTAAGAAGAGACTGTAATTTGTCCAGACCAAACTCAACGGTTTATAAAAATATAGCATCTTTAGCTGTTACCTTTTAAATGTGCGAAGCCACAGATAAAAGATCTATCGATTGCATAAAATGCGATTCGTCTATAAAGTTCTAATTCTTTAGAAGTATTCCTCAAAAGCAGTATTTTTACGCAGTTGCACTTTTGTCTGTGCAAAGTTATACGGAAAACCTTTCGATATAGTAAAAATGCAAATCATCTAGAACCTTCTAATCCGCCATCAATATTCCTCAAAAGCCTCACTTCAGTACATCAGCTGTAGCTTAACCTTTAAGACATTCTGAGAGCAAAAGCACGGATGGAAGATCTCTCGATACTGTAAAGTGGAAATCGTCTAGAACGTTCTAATCCGCCATCAATATTCCTCAAAAGCCTCACCTCCATTAATGCAGTAACCAATAAACAAACATTGGCGCATCTTATGTTAATCTACACTTGGTTACATAAATCTTTCCGTATTTATAGCTAGTTCCGGCGTGGGGTCGCCAATTTATTCACTTTTACTTGTCAGCGACCGTGAGATGTTCGTACGCATCTTGAAAACATTATCTTTTGGCAGATTTGATTTATGCTATTGTTCTGGTTTCTCTTTCCTCATTATTTATTGCGAGTGTCGACGTTTATTCCTTATAAGAATATTTTAACTGCAAAAATTGGATACTGAAGTCGGGATTTCACCTTTCCCATGACGGCAGAATCTTCAGTTTTCTACGATCCTAACATACTTCTTTGGCTTCTTCCACGTGCACACATCTAGTCAGTCATACACGCGCGCCAGATTAAGTAATACACGCTTGAACAGTCCTATATGCAATACTTTCATCAAAAAAACTAGACCGTGAGTATATCAATCCTGAAATTGGCCTATATAACAAAGTAGGTCGTGTCTGTTCCATTCTTTAATAATAAAGCCTCCGGGCAGACCTACAAAGACTTTAGATTTTATTTCAAATGCTGTCTTAATGAATAAGATCAAAGCTGTCTGTAACAATTGTTTCCTCGGCGCCGGAATCAGTTCCAAGTAATAGACACTTGACACGTCTCCTGATCGTCTTTATAGTGTTGAACAGCTCTGAATACGAGCATTTTAGAGCATTACAGTTTACTGTTGTAGTTTGCGTGTTTCTAGCAGTTTTATTGATCAATTTGAATGTGATTGTAATGAGATTAACACTTTATATGCAAATTATATTCGTAATCTTTTGGTCATGAACTCGTGATCAAATAATAATTTTGGGAAAGTTACAATGAATACTAGAGTTTATTTTATATCGATGGCATTTAGGCCACAATATATTGTGTAAGGGTTCCATAGTATTTAAAGACAGTCCATCACAATACATTGGGCATCCTACCGCAGCCTGAGTTTCTTTTTCTAGCTTTAGAAAAATAATGGCATTTGCAACATAACTACTGATAATAAAAATGAGTAATTCCAGGACTGGAAACAGAAGATATTTAAAAGAGAAAATCACAGACTCACTCATGATCTCAGAAACTACAAGTGTTAAGAGTTTTAAATTTTACTTGGGGACCCTTTTGGAACGTAGGCGCTCACTAACACGGGATTTTGCAAAATTCGGCCGTTAAGGGGGTGAAACAGGGTGGCAAAGTTTGTATGGGAGAACGCGATTCGTTGACCGGAATGACTTAAAATTATGCAAAGGCATTCTTTCACGAAATTAATAGACTATTTAACATCACGCTGCTATAGTAAGGAGCAGGCGAAACAGCTGGGGACAGTTATATAATAATAAGCCATATCATCGCTAGATGCGGGAACACAGAACTGAGTGATAAGACGACGTTTAGGAAACGCTTATATCAAACAGAAAACGTCTTTCGACTGATGAATCACAGTAGATACATTTTGGCAAGCCATCACTCATTTTACTTCTCAAAACGACAACACCACGCTTCATCTCAATCAAGCAACAAAGTTGGTCCAAAAATAATAAACACCATTCAAGAGACAGGTGTCTGAAACACAACATTATTTGTATAATATCCATATGATTACTATCTGTCTATAAATACTATAGCATCAAAAGTGTGTATCGTGATCTGATAAATATAGCCCCGGCGTATATTCGACCTTCGCGTTGCGGTGTGCGAGTCAACCGATCTACGCATGTACAATGTTATAGGGAATTCAGGAGTAACAAGGTTGGGGCGAAATCGTACCAAAATGGGAGTGCGGTGGATATTGGATATTTCGAGTTTCGAGGTCGATCTTCGGTTCGGTCTGAAAATTTGCCTTGCCTTTGATTGCCTGGCCTTCTAAATTAGTGCAGAAATTACTCAGTTCCTTCTTAGCAATTAGATTTAGAACAAAAAAAAAACAATCTTATTCATTTGCATAGCCTCGAAATGCAACGCAACATTACAAAAAATGGTATTCGACAAGTTCCGTCAGTCAATGTCTGTCTAGTGCCAATCAAAGTTAGACTATTTTTACTTTACAAGAGAATAACTTTAAAACGGTTTATAAACCTTGTATAAGCATTTTTCCAAGCTTCTACTGCTACTTTTAAGGGTTTCCTACTGTTCATCGTGGCTAAATAATATCAGCCGGTCGGGTCAATCTTTAGTTTATGGATGACCTCCCATTACATACAAAGTTTTCTCCGTGCCTCGGAAAACACGTCAAGCCGTTGGTGTCGGCTGTCAGCTGTAGACCTTTGACAGTCGTTACGAGTAGTCAGTGGCCCGGAAGTCTAACAACCAGGCTAACAAATAGTCTGGAAGCTGACCCCAACATAGTTGAGAAAAAGCTAGGCAGATGATCGTTTATGACAGTTAATCGATAAAAAACAGGTGTATTCATACAAAGCTTAAGCAATGTAGATTCAATAATTTAAGCGCCAACCTCTTTTGAATACTAAACTGTTCCCTACAGTGTCCACGAACAAACAATTAAGCTGTATTCATTGCCTATCTGCTAAGCGGGTTCACAGTTCGCTGAGCGACTAATTAGATCAATCACCGAACTGAACCGGCATGTATACGGGCCAAGCTAAAAAAAATATCCAGTTTAACAGGCATGGTGGATATATGACGAGAAATATCCGTATTTATCTCTGTTTTGTTCCTAGAGAGACGAGTCGCTTAATCGAGCTGAAGAAACCCCAAGGTTTAAATTGGTGGTTACTTCTTTCAATGTTGTTTTAGTTTCTGAGACTAGCAATTTGTTTGGACTTTGGACAAGGCATTATCGTATTCAATCGTCAACAGTTTTAGCTGAAAATATTGTTTCTGTGTATTAACTTTAATTTATTTATTTAGCTGATGTCTACGTCACAAGGGCTTAACTCGCGTAGGTAGGTTTATTATTAAGTTAAGGAGATTTATAAAAAATCGAAGATCTAGAATGTGTAATCTAGCAAAGGGTGTACTAAAAGCTATATTGATAACCGTTCCGTAAATAATCCGGGTATGACATCCGCAGTTTAATGAAAAAGTGACGTAAATGTGCGAAAATGTCAGACGGGGTCGCGCGTTGATATGAAATGTCATAAAATTCATGACATACTAATATTTTAGTTTATTTTTCTATAGCTTAGTTATTTTCACGTTCTATTTAGAGCCGTTCCAGACACATAAATCTAGACATCTCAAGCTATATCCAAGTCTACTTAGTGTAGTTATGACGGAAAAACTTTCGCTTCTTTCTTCTTGTACTTTTGTTGGCGTGTTGTCAAATTCCGGTTTTCGATGAAGGAACTGCTACAGGACTGGTTGCATACTTTTTTGGCATTATTTTTGCGAAGCAGTGATGTAATGTGAAAAGAATGTAGAAGCAGCGAGTTTTAAGTTTCGGAAAGGCTTCTTTTTTGGCACCAAAAGAGCGTTGGAGACGATACTGAACTTGCAGATCATTGTTTAAAAGACTGGTAATTGGCCACTTATGTTATTAGGGCTGATTTTTCAATCGTAATACATCCTTAACGAAGAGAATGAAATTATTTATGATTTCCAGTTTTGTCAACATAATTTCTCGGATGGAGTTTTAAGACGCTCAAAACTTAAGCTAATAAGTTTTAAGGTATAGCCTAGACAACCAGCGAATAAAGATAAGTACAACATTACAATCTAAGAAGCGTTTAAATCAGCTTTCACCATCGATGCCCTACTGCAACTACGATGTACTACTGTAACTTGGCGGTCGGACTAGATATTTTTATGGCTAGGCCGCTATCCTATAGGCAGAAACCACACTTTGATACTTGGAAGTATCGAGTGTAATAGGCATAGGTAATGAGCGAGCTGAGCGATTAATTGCACGCGATGTTTTTGTTCATAACTAATCAGTGCAGTGATTTTCTTCGCACGTTTGTATCCACTATACTTGCATAGAAAACGGCCCACACCCTGTCTCAGAGAGTAGTTCTATGTTCCATGTTCAAGCAGTGGCAACATTGTGTCTTGTTTAGGCTTTCTTTCATCTATACAAATTACACGTGTAATTTCAAAATAACTTTAAATATCTCTCCGATACGATCCCCGTTCAATATAATGCATTCATCGCACAATGTTTGATGCGCGTAAAATTGAGTTCAGTAAAACGTAATTCTTCTTCCAAAAAAGTTTGGTATCAATAATTTTTGCGTAAAGTGACTTAATTTGATGTACAAGGTGCATGACGGACGGCTTCGTAAAAGGTTGATTTACTGTATACTACTTATAACAGAAACAATTTTGTATGTTGGCTTTCTGTCTGTCCGTTTTTTCCGAACGTTGTTTTTGTTAATCTCCGAAACGGCTGGTCCGATTTTAACAAGACCCTAACTGACGGTAAAAGAAGTAACGTAGACAACTTTCATTAAGAAAAAAATTAACGGTTCTGTGAAAAATACATTTCAACCTTTGAAACTGTTAACAAAATCCGATACAAATAGGTAATATTTTTTTAAGCTGGAAAAAATATCCTGGAAGGAAGATATTCCGTATTTTTTTTTCAAATATAAATTAGATTGTAGACTCACCTATCGCAGCAACCGGTAAGCAGTTGAAGCAGTCTGTGAATGTTTTCCATAACTTGATGTTATACCTCCGTTTGCATTCATCGTAGAATCTGTTGGACAAAATAAGATATAAGTTAATTCGTGTCAGGTTTACGTACCGTAAAGTAGAATATTATTACTATTTGGAACTTTGAAATAAATGATTTGAATGATTATTTATTTCTCCGGTGACGCCATTAGTTGTAGTATTTTCATATTGAAAAAATGTCTACTGTTTCTCGAAGAAAAAATAACATCAACCAAAAATTTTATTTTTATGTGTCCCTATAGCCCTTTTTTGCGGATGGGAATTTTCTTTTGCCCTTTATGTTCCGGGGCCGCAGTATCTCTTTCGATCAACCCGCAACCCCGCAGGAGGTATACAGGAGACCTTCACAGCCCAGTTCGTAATGGGTACCTCTGGTTGTCAGACTGAGAACGAGTTATAAGTTCAAATTTTAAATTGTTTTATAGGTACTAATCTCAGTGACGTGCCAACAGCCGGCATGACAGGTGCATCCACGCACAGGGCTCTCCTCAGCAGCTGGCTTCCTATGTCTTATCACGTCATCTCATTTACCTATTAGCTACTTTAGTACGCTAAAATTATGTAAATACATCAGCAGTCATCATTCCACGATCACAGGTTGGCAAGAGTTCAAATATACGTCATGGCTACACGTCACATTTGATGTAGGTTATAAGATGGTGTAATATTGTCCGTGTAATAAATGTTGGATATGGGGAATTACGCTCACTATTGGTATTATTATCCTAGGGTTCCGTAACTCAAAAGGAAAATACGGAACCCTTATTTGTTGTCCGCCTTTCTGTCAAGAGTATGTATCTCTGAAACCCGTGGAGATATCCAGTAGGAATTAAAACCATAAACTCAAGTCTGTGGTCCTTTGGAGATGAGGAAAAATCACATCTCTAAGTCTTCGCAGTCAAAAGATAAGGCCGTTTACGTCGCAAATTTGTACGGAACCCTCGGTACGCGAGTCCGACTCGCACTTATTTATTCTTTTTTACATTTGTAAGTAGTTCTTACAAAATATTTATTAAAAAAAAAACATTTAAAACTACAAATAGGTTTGCGTCGGTATCGGTAGCAGGGTCCAAGTTACGGGTGGTTAGTGCTCCAGAGACAGGAACCTCCTCACAATGCGGGCCGTATCGAGGTGTACTGCCTTGGCATCAGGTCCTTGATCCCAACCGCTTAAGAAGAGCTTCGACAGATGGCCGTTGATGCTCTTGGCCACCAGGCCATTCGCCCGTAACGACTATTACTATTATTGTTAATGGTTTATTTGCTTGGCTTTTCTCTTTAAATTAATGTTAGAGGTCAGTTGACTGCCATTCAAACTGATAAAATCTGACCTTCCCTAGTATTTCATAGCAGTAAAGTGGTCATTAAGGTGACCAAAGATTACCCCGAATTAAACGCGAGGGAAGCCGCGGGCTATAGTTAGTGGGTAAATAAAGCTTCGTACGCTTTATATTTACCATTTGACTTATAGGTCTCGTAAGCGTGTTTGCTGAGTGTATTTGAAATCTTTGTTTTTGGGATGAGAAATCGTCAAATAACTTCCCCCGCCCTGAACGGCGCGGGACGGAATGTCAGACTTTTACTGACTAAAACCTATCCATGTTCCTTTCCTGAGTTCTATTTCCGGGTCGGGCAGTGTTATTGGGTTTTCCCATCAGAAATTTCTCAGTAGCAACCACGGATTTGTGGCTGTTTGATGGCTATAGCCTTGCCCCCTATTACATGGGACCTAAACATAAGTGACGCAAAGTGGGTGTACAGTTAGATACAACTCTGTCAAACCCTTCGGGGATTTCAAGGCGTGATATTACGTTATGAATAATCCTTTGACCGCAATCATCAACAACCACGCTTGCCTACTTTGGTATTCCCCCAGAAGATCCATGTATAATATAAAAATGAATCGCAAATTGTGTTGGTAAGCGCATAACGCAACAACGCCTGGACCAATTTTACCAATTCTTTTTTTTAAATGTTCGTTGAAGTCTAAGGATGGTTTTTACGACGAGAAAAAATCGATAGGGTAGGCAGGGTAAGTAGCGTAGGTAGGGTAGAAAAAATGCATTGCACAGCTAGTTGTTAATAAAAAAAAATAGAATCATAAAGAAACGAACAAAAGTTGAATGAAAACAATTGCATTTAGCTGAGATGGATTTGTGGAGTGACAAGAATGGATGAATACATCCATGTAATAACATAATAATTCAAAAGGAGTCGTTTGTCTTGGTATGGACATGTAATGAGGAGAGACGAAACGTGATAGATATGAATGTTGATGGATGGAGAGGGAGAGGATAGCCAAAGAAAAGATGGATAGATTGTGTAAGGAATGATATGAAGGAGAAAAGAGTATATGATGCCATGACGTCTGACAGGGAAGACCCCAAATAGAATGAGCCAGAAGATGATGATTAGAATCATAACGAGAGCAGAACCATAGTCATCGCCATAAGTCTCTAATTCTAATTCATACGGGGTCGGTGCAGCATATCCTTATTGGATATCAGATATTTCATATCAGACTTATTAATCTATACTAATATTAGCAATTTTTTGTTTGTTTCTTTGTACTAAATAGGCTCCGAAACTACTTGACTGATTTAAAACATTTTTTCAATAGCAAGCTACATCATCTGGAAGTAACATGGACTATATCAAATCACGCTACAACACTTGGTACCAGAGCAGCGGAAGCAGCCGCTGGACACAGCTTGTGTAAAAAAATAAATAAAAAAGTACACAGTCTGAACTAAACCTTAGTCGTTCTAGTTTAGCTCGCAACGTTTACTGTACGAAAACAAACTGTAGGAAAACGTGAATGTTGAGGAACATGCTATCAAGGCCACGTTAGATCATCATTTTCCTTATTATACATAAGATAATTATTATTGTATTACTTATCTAAGCCTTTTCTAGGCAAGTAAGTTGTTGAATAACATAGATGGGCGAGGTTCCGAATTCGAATGGCCGTATTTGTGATACTACAAAGGTAAATCAAAGACATAGGGTGATTGCGCCGGTTAGCGACCAGTTAGCTGGGTTGCCCACTTAAGATGAAGAAAAAAAAATGTTGTTTACACGCAAAATAGTATATATTAATGTGAATTTGTCCCAAATATAATGTAG
The DNA here is from genome assembly GCA_905475445.1 of Ochropleura plecta. Lineage (NCBI taxonomy): Eukaryota > Metazoa > Arthropoda > Insecta > Lepidoptera > Noctuidae > Ochropleura > Ochropleura plecta. The sequence goes on along the minus strand of FR997744.1, from coordinate 2,891,114 downwards.
TTTGGATACAAAACATAAAATAAAATACATTCATACAAAAATATTTATAAAATGCTGAAAAAGTGAAAATATAGCGAAAACGTCGGTTTACGACCATTTTTATCAGTTTATGACCACCAGTGAGCTGGTTTGCGACCGCCCCATTATAATTAAAAAATATGCCAATAAAACAATTAGAATCACTTTAAAAATATTTTATTTTTTGCCTTGTCATAAAAATATAAATGGTAATCATTTGGTGTAATGTTTTCTTATAATAAAAAAATAACAATCTTAATTTTGTAGAGACTTAATCACTAGTTGTAATAGAAACCAAGCGCGTATGGCTTCTTCAGTTACTCTCGCTCTGGCTTTAATAATTCCTTCGGCAGCACGGCATGATATATCGGGATGGCGTTTTAGGAAATTTGAGTACCAGGTTTGCCCCGGACGATCATCCTTAAAAGGATTCTTTTTTCCGTTATCTTTAACTATTTTCTGTACTGTGTCCAACAGCTCCTGTTTCTTGACCGGTAATCCACATTTTGCTATGTCCAAAAGCCACTCTTTAATTTGTTTCTCGCCTTCTATACCCAATACAGGATCTGGTCCCCTTGTCTCGATTGTATCACACCTCTTCCCACTAAGGCGATCTTGCATCGTTGTCCTTGGGATCTGATACAGTCTACATGTTTCTCTTATTCCCTTCCCTTGTTTTCGGATATCATCAAGAGCTTTTTTCAGTGCTTCTTCTGTGTATTAAACAGTCTTTTTCTTTTTTTTTGTTGAGTCCTCCAAATTATTTGGGAGCTCCATCTAAAAAAAAAAAAAAAAATAGTTTGCTTTTTATGACTAAATTTTGTTTTAAACTGAAAAATAGTAATATTTCGTTTTTGACGGATTAGGTACCTACCTGCAACAAATAATTATGAAACGGACATTTCAATAACTAACGAAATTCAAAAAAAAAAATCAGACGTGGTCGCAAACTCAATGAACTTTCACACTTATTTCTGTAAGCGGCCGTTATTTCTCTCATACTAAATTATGTTGGCCGGAAACCGATGTCTTTATTTCGCCTACTTTGGTTTACGACCAGCTGTTTAGCGCCAAATTTTGTAGGTAAATTAAACAAACTTCTTACAAAGAAACTGGTGGTCGCTTACGAAAGAACTACAAGAAAAACCTTTTACAATACTACATTCAAAATTGTAATAGTCCTTTTTGAAGCATTAGGACCATATTAATCAAAACAAAATAATGCTGATCGCGTCGGTTTGCGACCATGTGGTCGCTATCTAACGTTTTTCATAAATAACCATTTCGGTTACCGACCACTTGATTTTATCTTAATAATAAGTTTAAATAAAGCAAAATACAACTAAATTATAACCCATACTTATCGATTGTATAATTTAACATGTAACTATTGTGTAAAACATGAAATAAGTATCAAAACTTACCTTTGAGCGCCGCGCGCCGTGTTATTTTTTTTTTAAACTCGCGGTACTTCCACTCACCACGGATCAAGACGCGCACTGAGCAATATTTTTTCGGCTCTGGGTTAACCCATTTGTTTCAAACTTTGCAAATTCTTATTTCATAATCATTTCTAAAGCACGTTAGATTTATTTTTTATGTATGTTACCTCTACAAATACTATTTTCTTGATTTAAAGAAACTTAGTCCGTCAAATGGTCGCCTACTGAAGGTGGTCGCGAAACCGGCGAAACGACCCTACATGATAAATATAAGATACAAAATATAATCACCATTTATGGGACAAGATAAGAATTGCATCTTAGTCTGATAGAGAATGATACTTACAAGAACTGAAAAGTAAATAAATAAGCTTCTCGAAAAACAGATTTGTTATAAAACATCTAATCTTTAGATCTTTAAAAATATTTTTATTTAATATTCAACAATTGTAAAGGGCATTTACACAACAGTGAATAACCGCCCACGTACACAACTTTTTCAAAAGAGAAAAAAACGAGATTATACTTTATTATTCTATACTCGACATTCTACGTAAATTATATATCACAGGCAAAATAAAGTAGGTCGTTGAGCCGGAGATTAATCTAAAAAGAGAATTTAATAAAAAATACTAACTTTTGTCTGAGGATTCGTCGTCCGAATTGTGGTCGGCAAATTATTATGTCTCGAGAATTTACTATCGAAATAAAAATGGCGAACGAATGGCCGATCCGTTTTCTGCGGTCAATCTCTCTCACAGAGAAAAGAAGATTCTCCATTTTTTGCCGAGTAGTGGGACAGTCATCATTCTCCTACCCTTATCCCAATTTCTTTGGGATCAGCGCAGTATGTCTTTTTCTTCCATACATCTCTATTACTCCTCATCTTATCAGAAAACTTCATTCTTGCCATACAATCCTTTACACATTCCATTTATTAATTCTTTGGTCATCCTCAACTCTTATTCCTGGCCCGAAACACAGGTTTTTATTAACCTAGATCGGGCGGGTCGCTACCTAACATTGCAATTCCGAACCACCATTACTTGCACCTATACTATTAATATTTTTAGTTTATTTTTAGGCACTATATTTGTATGGAAAATATTATTACTGTTGACTTAATATTTTTTGTGAACGTTTATATTTGAATAAATTATTATTATTATTTTTTGATTCCTCATTCAACAGCATTCCTGCACATCACATGCCCATACCAAGCCAACCGATTACCACACAATTCATCTGCACTCCTTTCTCTTTTGATCAATTCACGTAACACCACACATCCCTTTCATTCATCCCTTCTGAGATCCAACATTTATACAAGACAGCAGGCACAAGTGAAAACAAATGTCTTCAAGCATACTTAGATGTGGACTCGCTAGTTGGGTCCTGGGCGTACGCGCAAGTCAACGTACTGCAACGACTTGTGAGACGGGTTGTGGGCGCAGAGACGAAATTATTTTTGACTCATACGCTGAGTTCTGGGCAGCGAACGTGTTAACCGACATCATGGTTAACGATTGCCAAAATCCGAACAGTCGTCAAGGGGTGAAATGATAACAGACTTGTAGACTTACTGATACAGACATTATATCTGCCTAGCCTTTTCCCAACTATGTTGGGGTCGGCTTCCAGTCTAACCGGATGCAGCTGAATATCAGTATTTTACATGGAGCGACTGCCTATCTGACCTCCACAACCCAGTTAATACTGGGTAATACGATACCCCTTGGTAAGACTGGTTGTCAGACTTTCGGTACACTGACTACCTGTAACGACTGTCAAAGATCTACAAATGACAGCCGGGACCAACGGCTTAACGTGCTTTCCGAGGCACGGAGGAAACTCGGTATGTAACGGGTGGTCACCCATCCACAGACCAACCTAGGCAAGCGCGGCTTAACCTAAAGATCGACCCGAGCGGCTGCTATTATTTAGCCACGAGCTCCTCACTTACTGATACAGACAGACGATCAATAATTAAGCAGTTACTTTCGCATTTATAACATTAGCACGGAGGTACCTTCATTCATCTCGGCTGCGTAGGCGTTAGGTTTTTTTCATTTCTATTTAGGTATATTTAATAAGACATATTAAATTAAGTAAAGCTTCACAGAGTAATATTAACGTTTCTGCTCATTCACGGGCTTAATGCCCACCTACGCAACAACATAATGGTGATCATCATGATCTTCTTGCCCATATCACTTGGGGTTTTTTTCTTCCATCCTCTCCTGTCAACCGTCTCGCTATTATTCACTCGTTCTTTCATACAATCTAACCATTTTTTTAACCAACAAAATTTTTATATACTATGCCATATATAAAAGAGTTGGCTTCTCCAAGAAGTCTAATGTATAGATACCAGACTCATTGAGTGTTTAACGATTCCAATGCAGATCATTGCTAGGAAATAGGAAACTGTAGCCTGAACTCAAACTTCTGTTTCCTAGAATTATCCAGTTTATGCAAATTGAAGATCACTATCTGATGTGTCAGACGGTATCGGTAGTTCTGGAAGTTAATGAATTATAAGGAGATTGTGACCTATGTTTTTTTTCTTTTGAATTGGTAAAAAGAGTATATACATTTTGTGTATTTATAAGGAAGCGTGGTTTCTCTGTTTTGCCCGGCACTGGGTCTGTTATACGCTGGTATATTATTATTTATTAAACGCAAATAAAAATATTTAGTACATTTGTAATGTGTGGCCGCAGTGCGCGCCACAAGCAATGTTGCTATTTATATACGTTAGATAGCTGATGTTAGGTACACTTCTTCTACTATGGAATCCACGATTGATTCTTCGTCTCTTTGGCTGCAAGATATAGGCCTCCCCTTTTTTCTGTCATACTTCCTGGTTCCATACGTTCCACATTTCTCTGATGTTACAAGTTCTCCCCCGAAATTCGTCAACAAATGATTTAGGCCACCCTAGGACCTCTATAAACAGTATTTTTTGCAAAAAAAATACTCATCATGTCAGGCATTCTTTGCTCGTAATTTACCCTATACAATATTTGTCAGTTATTTATGTTTTTATACAATGGCATACGATTATTGCAGACTAGTATGAGTCATTGACACAATTATTCAAGTGCCAACGTACGGGAAATGGTTGTAAGCGATTTTGTTGTTATTGCTCATTGTAATTAAACTGTTGAAGTTGCGTTGTAAGTAAACGCTGTTAAAATTCTTCTTCCGTGTTTAATAATCTTCGTTATTGTTTATGTTTGTTGTGTAATAATCTAGGATTACGAAGCAAGTTCAAAATTACGTTAGATACCCGGAAATAAGGTCGGTATTCGTCAAGCAATCTCTTTACTTGTACCGTTGAAATTCCATATTTTTGTTCATTCACTTTTCAGACTTCCTCTTTGATGGAGGGTCGTTGAATAAAACAACATGTTCGACGATAGTCTGCGCTAGAGGGATGTGCAGCTAAGTTTAGAACATGTTTGTTTTACAAATGAACAACTTGATCCCCACAGCTTTATGCTGGGTACAGATTCTACTAACGGACGTGGAGTAGCGTCTAGCCAGCCTAATCAAGGTTATTGACTTTCACAGACCATGCAGTTCGATGCTATCAAAACCTATTCAACGGCTTACGTTGGCCTTCTGAACCCAGCTTCGCAGATCTGCGGAGAGCGAAAAAAAAACGAAACATAACTGGAGAAACGTGGTTGTACATAATACTTATACTTTTGTTTTCATTCGTTATAATCATTTGATACCCATACATAACTAAACAAATCGTTACTCACGCATCCATCCCGCACCCACAAAACATCATCCATGTCCTTCGTCTGCGCAAGCCAGTATTCTGTTTTAAATTTGACTGGAAAGGTATGACCTAAATTTGTATTGGCAACTTCGAGAGTGAATCCGAGTGTAAATCATTTATCGTTTCAGTTCCCTTCGTATTTACAGAGATACTCAAAATAAATTGCCGTTTCGCCATCGACAATTTACGCGGTTAACAAAAGTTCGATCAATTTTTCTGGTAGTCAGATTGAATATACCATTAGTCAAGCTCTTTTATCCGGTCGTTGGCGTGATTCAATGAACATTGGGTAGATCGACTGGTATTTGGGGTATATATAAAATTGTTGCGCACTTCCAAAATGAAGCTTTTGGTATTTGAATATTATCAGTTATTAGTATAATTTTCAGTATTTTATTTTTTCAAAGTAGCTCTGTCTATCCGTCTGTATTCTATCAAGCCTTACCCGCTGTACAGATTTGGATTAAAGGCACATGTATAGACCAACACTTGGCTTACGAAGTTAAGATATTAATTTTATCCCAGTCGATCCTTTCCGTGGGATAGTTTGGGACCTTGACACAGGCGTAGACGAGGGCAAAAGGTAGTAAAATATAAAATTCAGAAATATTGTTGTATATTTCAATTCGCAAATCTGTCGTTTAGCTAGGTAATTGGATAATCATCAAGTACGAAACATTTTGTTGGCCTTTCTATTGTTAGCATTTAAATTTAAATATCTTGGGACAACTCACACACGCTAATCTGATCCCAAGCTAAGAAGAGCTTGTGTTATGGTAACCAGACAACTGATATACATACTTAAATAATTTTATAAATACATACATATCATAGATAAATCACACCCAGACACAGAACAAACAATCATGCTCATCACACAAAGTTTGTCCTGGGTGGGAATCGAACCCACGACCTCCGGCTCAGCAGTCAGGGCCACTAACCACTAGACCAACAGGCCCGTCAAATTAATGTCCGTAAGTATGATTTATTACCCGCCTATTTATTTCTGACACGATCCAAATGATGAAATGGGTTCTTTAGCCATGAGCATACTAAAATAATCTAATAAAATAAACACCAAAGATATTCAACGGATGGACGGATTTTGATCTTTCTTTTTCACAGTTTTCATATGTCACCCAGGGGCTATAAGATTGATGTCGACGAGAAATATCTCTAAGGCTTGGTTTGGTTTCTTCACGATGTTTTCCTTCCCCTAAGCGAGTTATATTAATATACAATACGTTCATGAATCTGTACAAAATCAGAGGTGTGAGTCATGGGCTCAAACTTGAGACCTGACTCTGCAGTCCGATGGATACCACCATCACTGAACAGGATCGATGACATTCAAAATTCTGCTGTGAATTCATGACCTGGATTAGGACATAGGATATTATACTGTCTCTACATTCATTGAAGATAATTTCCGACTACCACGCGAGCAAAAGATAGTATGTACATTAATAATGTGCAAGATACCGAATCCGTTCAAGAAAATGTTGTTATGAGGAAGGTCTTTTAAAAAAGAACAGACATGCTCATATCTATAGACTGCTAAACGCAATATAGTACCCGCCAGTCGGGTAAAAAAAATATTGTTTAAATTGACTAGGAGTGGTCGCCATCTATAACTTTTTCCTCAATAGTGTCTACGACGCGTTCAGAATAGCAAGTAGTCAGCATATATATATGTTTTCCTTCTACAGAAGTCAGCGACAGAAATGGCTAGGCGAGTATATATATAAAATCGCCTATCAAAATCAAGGAGGTAAAATATTTCTCCATCTTTTGTAAACTGAGGCTGGGAGTTTCCTGTTCGCAAGTAATTCCCCTAGATGTTATTCAATTCCCGAGTTCAAGAATAAAATATCGTACATTCTGGAACTTTAAAAAGTTATTAGCATTTTCTAATTAAAATGGACTTGATGAAGTGTTTCTGTCTCTAAACGTTGATTTCGGATACTTCGCTTGGTAAAGAATTCGTTAATTCCGACAGATGAAAAATCCCAATTCTTGGAAAAACAGATAAAAAGACAGCATAAAGTATAAATATTTGAAAAGTTTTGAAAATATTTCACGATAAGTGACATCACACTGTTGTTTGAGTTCGTCAAGATTATCCCTATCAATCAATGGCATTATCATGTATAGTTGATAAGGCTTTATCTGGCGGATATACAGATAAGGGCGTGGCGTCATTTGAAAATAACACAATGCCTGAAAGTTGGAAGATGACAGAATCGCATATTATGTGACCGCTATTGAATCCAATCGGCGAACTTGACAGTGTCAAGTTCGCACACAATGAGTTATGAGTTTATTCGAATGCAAATCAATATGAACCTAGGAATGTTGACTCAATGCAAGCAATTGATTATGCTTATTGGCTCTAGTTCTAGAAAGTAATTAAATACTTAAAACATTAAATCTATCAACTGCTACAAACTAAAAAAAACAACTCAAAGCATTTATTTCAATAAGACCATTTTTTTGTTGGGGTGGGAAATCAACAAATAACTTCCCCCGCTCTGGGCGAAGCGGGGAGGACTGTCAGACTTTTACTGAATAAAACCCACCCATGTTTGTATTGCCCTTTACGTTTCGGGGCCGCGGTATCTCTTTCGAACAACCCGCAACCCCGGCAGGCGGAGGCCCTGGCAAACCCCTCTGCTTTGCTGACATCTCTTTGAGGCTCGCGTGAAACACTAACGCGCCGTCGACGCGGCCTGTCGTCAATAGACGGACGGACGGTGAGCTACCCATTGCTCACCGTCTACAGGCCCGCATCTACGGTGGCCAGGAGTCGTCTCGCGGCGCTCGTCGCCCGGGTCAACTAGACCATTACAGGCACTTTTGAATGTTAAGAAAAAAAAAAGGTAAGCTACAGTCGCAGACACACTGCAAAATAACTTGTGAAAGAACTGTAGTTGTCTATTCCAGTGTAGATCTCTATGGAGAAGAATGGGCAAGAAACTACATGGACACTCTTTTAAATCATACTCATTTTAGAACATCACGGTTACATAATTCATGTTGAGATTATACAAATATGTGATAACAATGTAGTTAGACGTGCACATCAAGAGTGTCGAGAGTAAAAACAAAAATAACAATAAATTTATATTAATTAAAATAAACCGTGGCAGCTAAGAGATGACCAGTCCCAAGTCTCCAGTCAGTCCCAGTCTGATAGCGCCCGTTTACGAACATGCTGCATGGATCAGTCCCATTCTGCACAACCATTTTGAAGGGAACTAAATGTCCCGATACATAAACTTTTATTAGTGTGGAACAGTAACCATATTTCAATTTTGATCTATCAAATCAGGTTTCTCCTCAAGATACGATGCTTGATACTACAAAACATCTTTATCGATCAAGTACGAAAATATCTCCTACTACATCTTTGTCAGACAGATGCATTTACAATCAGAATGCAGAAGATATATAAGAGGTGTTCCATCAAATGGAACATGACATTCGGCGGAATTATGATGCTATCTCCAGAAACATATCAATGTTTCTGGAGATAGCATAATATTATGACAAGAGGAGTGCTGTCTGATTTTCAAGTTGTCTCGGTTTTATTTTTAATAAGAAATGATGTAAAGCTGAAAATGAAATGATAATGCGCCTTAGGGTGTAGATTATTTTAGCTAGAAAGTAACTATATTTTGGTATTGCGATCAAAGTTGCCTGTGCCGATGATGCGACAATCCTATCATATTCTTCCAATATTGCAATGTAGACAGTGTAGCCAGAAATAAAAATAAAGTAGATGTCTTTGTCCTTACAAAACTCTTAGTTTAATATCTCCGAATTGTCTCATATCTTAAGTTGTTATCGATCTTTAACGAGGTCTAACGTCGCCAAACGCCTCGAACTTGACTGCTGACAGCTTATCGACCTCGCACGGAATGAATCAGAGTACTGACTCACTGGTGTTTACCACATACAGCATGTAGGTAACGCTAACGAGTGGCAGGGTAAATGATTACGATCGCTTGGGGGAACCTGGGGCACAGAATACGTAATAGGGCTTGATTCATTGATTTGACAGTGTTTTTTTGCTTTCAATTCGTAGGTAAATTTAGCAGTCCTACCTACAGGGAGGAAGGGACACCGAGGCTAAAACGGTTTCCAACGTATTTTGTACATCATTTTGAACCATTAAACGTATAATTTTCAGTCCTGGTCGACGGCGCGTTCGTGTTCCACGCGCTCCACAAAGAGATGTCAACATAGCAGAGGGGCCTGCCAGGACCACTCAGCAGGCAGTGGCCCTGGCAGGCCCAGGCTGGGTTGCAAGTTGTTCGAACGAGGTACGGTGGCCTCGAAACATAAAGGGCAAAAGAAGGAACATGGTTGGGTTTTAGTTAGCAAAAGTCTGACACTGAGCGGTAGAAGTTATTTGATGATTCCGAAAAAATTGCATTCAAATTTAACCGAACGATGTATATTTATTTTGACAAGGACTTACCTGTGATTGCTACTATTTCATACCGGGTATTCAGAATTCTTCGGCTGTATGTTTACAGTTATGCGGATTTATATAAAGATTAAAGTGTGTGCAAAAACAAACTAAAGTTCAACGGACTGGAACAAAAAAGCTTTGAGCTTGACCCGAGGCGTTAAGTTCACTAACAACAAGAATTTTGTTTGAAAACCGTTTTGAGTTAGATAATCCTACCTACTCTACGGAATTAAAAGGAAGATAGTGGGAGGATATTTTTTTTTTGAACGGATGAAGCCAGAAATTCTAAATTCAAATACATTCGAATTATAAATATTGATCACTAGGCCTACAATACAGACGAATTCGGGAGAATCAACAAAATCTTTCGAGCATGTCGTTGTGCGCACCAAGCTACAGCCTGCCCAAACAAATATTGGTACTTTCAGTTTTATAAGATGATGTCAACGCCTGTGACACCATCCTTATAAGGATTTTGGGTAAGGATTTCAAATTAAGGTGCGTCACTTTTGAACATATAACCAAATGTTGATTCACATGAAGACGTAGTTGTCATAAATTATGCAATAAGGGCTTTTTAATGAGACCTGCAAGAGTTTACTTCTTTCGAAAGATCATCACAACATTCTCCAGTCAGTTTAAATAGGGACGGTAAAGCACGAAAAGATCTACGTAGAAAACTATGGCACAAACGTTAAGCGATATTTTCGCACGCTTAGATAAACCTGTAAGATATTAGTGCGTCACAGAGCAGTTAATTCGACAAATGAGCGTCACGCGAGCGCTGCGACGAGCGCAACGCCCTTGTAGTATCAGCATAAGGACTAACTTTTAAATTAATTGGAGTGTCAGCCTCTAGAAACCCTATCTACTAACATAATATATCAACACATAAGATAACGTGCACACTATGCAGACATACGACAGTCTACACGTTTTGTCTGACAATCGACGGAGCATGACGGATGCGTGCTTACTTCCCATGACTTCACTTACTTACTTTAACATATGCGAGTGATTCCTTCGCCCTGTCTGTAGGGGAGCTTCAAGGATAAGTATTTTTAGTAGAGTATCGTTTACTAATTCCTTTTAGGCGTATCGATTAAGGACGTCGGCAGGACGTTACTTTTCCCTTAAAATATAAATAGCTTTCGAAATTAAGGCGTTTATTTTTGGACTGACCTTAAACAAAGAGTATTTGGATGACGGAAATTGGACAAAAACAAGACTTCAACATTAGTTGAATGTAGTAAGAAAATCTTCGACATGAATGCAAGAAAATGGACATGAAAGTCGCGTTTAGCCATTTATGGAGATACATAGCTGGATTCGCTAGTCAATTGACCAACGCATTAGGCCTTCTCTCCTCATTAGGCTTTCACAACACTTAAGGCGTAGAACCGCTTATGGATTTGAGAGTGCATAATACCTAAATGTGATGTAGCAGTAAGCAAGAAGCTCAAGAAAGTTCAATGATTGAAAATGTAAGATCTTAGATTGTTGTTTGCTAGTATTATGTCTAGTCGCCACCATATTTGGTGCGGTTACGCAGGAAAAAAGCTCCTTGCGTTTCCTGCTAGAGCATAGTTACACAACACTTTTAATAACGACATCTTAAGTAACGACGAATACTACATTGTCAGCCATGACACCAGGATTCCTGGTGTTATAAACTGGTCATCATCCGCCTAACCTTGTTGGAGTCGTCTTTCAGTCTTATCGGATTCAGCTAAACTATTATTTTACATAGCGCGAATGCTTATCTGACCTCCACAACCCACACCTTGGTAAGACTAGTTGTCAATTTTTTCAAGCTTCTGACTTGCTTTAACGATTGTCAAAGATCTACTTATTATAGTCGGGACCAACAGCTTTTTTTAAAGCACGGAGGAAACTCGGTATGTAGCGGTGGCCATATCACATGATGATCCACGGACGAAGGACTAACGGTAAACTGGTATTCAGGTAAAATCTTTAGAACCGTGCAGATAAAGTGTTTGTTTTTTTAAATGTTTACCGAAACAACACGTTTTTATCACAAGTTAGTTAACCAGTTACTTCACTTACCGAAATATTTGCATAACAACGTACGTTTCATTGCTCTTTTCGGTAACTTGGTCTTGTTATGCACAATCATTTTACGTCATTTTACTTATTTCATAACTTTGATTTTGTTTGTGAACATTAGAGAGTATTTGGTCAATTCCGTCTACTTTGCAATCGTAAATTACGCGTTTTGAGACAACATATGTTAAACGGCAAATAAAAAACGTAATTCTTGTATAGAAGCCCCTTTCAATATTTATTTTATTCCGTTTTAAGCGTTTTTGAACCCCCTGTCCCAATTAATTTAGAGTTGGTGCAGTGTTTTATTTTTCGGCGCCCGCGGCTTCGCCCGCGTAATATCGAAAAAAAAAGTATCCTATGTGTTATTCCAGACTATAATCTACCTCTGTGCCAAATTTCATCAAGATTCGTTCAGCTGTTATGGCGTGAAAGAGTAAAACATCCATCCATCCTCACAAACATTCGCATTTATAATAGTAGGATAGTTCACTCAGTACAAGTGAGTGACTCGTATTCTTCTAGGAATGCGTGCTCCACCCTAGAGCGATCATCGCTTCACATCAGGCAACTCGCAGCCAAACGCAAGCCTATCTAGTATTAAAAAAAAATACCACTATCAATATCTTTTACACATTCCATCAATCGTTTCTTCAATTTAAGATACCATACAAATAACTGGCAATTAACAAATTACTCAAGTTCAAATGCTCAGTTTAACACTTTAACAGAATACTCAAGTTTATAAGTTCTAGACCAACTTCAATTGCTCGAATGTGACCTTTATATTTGTTCTAAAAGGACAACTAGGCTCAAGAGTTAATTACAAAGACTATTATAGTAGATTCAACTTTAACGATAAAGCTAATTATTACAAGACACGGTTAAGAGTAGACTACTAATTAATCTTAATCCTTTAACAAGTTTCTCTTGGTTTTAATTAAAAACATGCGTTCATACCCTTTACTAAAAGAGGGCATGACGAGAATAAAAAAAAAGTGCCAAGTGTGTCTCGGACTCAAGCACCCAGGGTTCCGTACAAACTTTCGACATAAACGGCCTTATCTTTTCACTGCTTAGATTTAGAGGGTTGGTTTTTTCACAATTCCAAGGGACCACAGACTTGAGTATATGGTTTAAATTTAAACTTGATACCTCCACCCGTTCCCGACCGATGGCGATTTATCAATGTCTGCCTACACCTTGGGTGCAGCTGAATGGTTATTTTCCAGCATTGCAGGTGGGCACTAGTGCCACTAGCTACCTTTTTATTCATATTTAACTGGTTAAACTATCACTACTAACATAGAAGAAATCATTCATCATATTTAGTAAGATGACTGTAAGCCTACCCCAACATAGTTGGGGAAAGGCTAGGCAGGTGATGGCGTGAGGTAGGCAAGTAAGCAGTGCCTACCTGCAATCTGTCTTACCCTAGTGAGGAGCGTGTAATTCTTTGGTCAGACTGGTTGTGTGTCTGACTGTCTACACGTAGTGAAGATAGTGAACAATTACTATTGTAATTCTAGATCTTCATTTGCATCTCCTAAAAGATTAAACTATCAGCATATCTTAGCACGTACCGATTACATAAAAAGCTATGAATGCTAAATATTGTATTACACAACATATTCCGTATGTTCTAATGACATTGGGCGTTCCAAGAGGTTAGATATAACGTGCTTGAATATTAAAACATTTCCAACCTTAATTTACATAAAAACGTGAATTTACGATACAAACTAAAGACAGCTGTTTAAGATATTATGCGATACAAAATCTTGTATCTATGGCTAGAAAAAAACGTAATAATGGTTTCTTTTGTCTATGTCGTAGTATCATGAAAGAGTTCAATAAACTAAAACACATTATTTTGCACACTTTAAATTGTCAAACGTATTTTGACTTGTCTATATTGTCGATTCGATATCTGTGGTGATTCAGTGCTAATCAGATTAGCAAATAAATGTTTTATCTTAAAGCACATGTCGTTTTTCAAAAATGCTGAAATAACTACACAGAATAATAAATTATTATTATCATTTTATGGCTGAAAAAGTATGTTACAGATAAAATTCGTAAAACGTCTATTGAAAACAAGGTTGGGGGTTTTGCAAGACACAATCGGGTTTTCCCGGGCCACAAAAGGCACAAAATGGTTCTCCTTCCACGAAATTTTGCAAGCAGGTAGTGAAATTGTGGGCTACCTTTGTGTGAGTGAGTAATGGTGACCCCGAGGCCCGATATACGCATGTCCCATCCATCAAATGTGAGATAAAATTTTCACATATCGTATGTATTCAAAATACGTTGTAACTTGTATTATTCGATATTGAGATATACCACCTATAAACATATTTTTGACAAATAGTAAGCATATGTAGCTTTCATCCGAAATAGAAAAGAAGAATCGATTTAGGTACACTTAGGGGTTTAAGCCTTAGAGTAGAATGTTATTGCACCTATATTATTGAAAACATTAAACGTTTAGAGGGGCCCTTTTCTTGTCTTTGACTGAAAACATGTCGAACCGAGATACAAAACCAGTTTTAGAAACAGAATTTTTACATTTGAGAATTCACTGTTCAGCATAATGTTTCAATAATGCACGTATTTCTGTCAAGTTCAAACTGATTTAGCTATCTGGCTTTACGCTTATACATTTATGCAGATAAAAACAATGCCTGTGCAGTGGAGGCAGTCGGCCAAAAACTACATAGGTACATAAAGTTTGCAATAAATTAATGGAGTAAAAAGTAGAGAAAGGGGTAGGTAGAAACAACGCAGAACGCCACTTGCCTTAACCACATTAAGAAACTCATTTTACCTCAACTTAGGTTACATTTTTGTGTAGTTGGCGTCAAAAGCTCGTGCTTTGTCACATATAACCTCCTGAGACCCAGACTATCAAATTTTGTCAGATCCATTTGGTTTTTGGTATGAGTGCATAAAAATGGGCGTTTTTACCAAAAATATTTGAAAAAAAAATTTTTGCTTCCCCAGAAGTCTGAAATGGGGGGTATCATAGGTGATACTACGGGTCTCAATGAAACTAAATCATGTTATACTTTACTTCAATTTTATTAGTATGAAAATCGTAAAAACTGTTTCGGTTGACATTCTAACATAAAAATATTTCACATGTTGAACATTTAATGAATGTGAGATTGTTGCAGCAAACTCAACCGGCATTTCGAACGACTTTTTTTTATAATTTTTAACGCACATGGGCAGGTGTTGCGCTTCTTTTAACCTCTTGGCAATGTGGGGAATAGGCCCCACAAGTCTGTTTTCTTTGTGATGATGTCAAAGGCGGATCATCTTGTGTTACAGGCAGTACAGGTCTGGGACTTTGGACAAAGCTGTTTCCAGTAAGACGATCAGTGCTGGAGCTAGAACATTGCAGCACTACCGGTGTTTCGCCGCCGAAAATCAAATGTTTTGCTAGGTCCATCTTAAAATCTAGGTGCTGCATTACCTATATTTTTTCTTGGCAACCCACGTTTAACGGCTACATTCCGATATTCAATCCAGGCTGCAGCCGCAGCAAAATCGAAGAAGTGAAAGGTCGCTCTTACTGTTCACTTGCCAGTTCTTCCACGCATGGGGTATTTTCCCATCTCTCTGTCCAAAAGGTCGATTCCTCCCATGTGAGAGTTATATTTTTTTACAGCGACAGGCTGTGGGACATCAAGGTACCGCTGGTCTTTTTTGGACCACCGCCGGCATGTCCCCAAAGGTTGAAAAGCGTCCTCAGTTGATGCCAAGTGGATCGGCTTACTATCTAACCACTTGATGACTGCGAGTTTTTTATCTTGCCGCACTACACAATCGTAGCTACCTCGCCACTTGCCTGCAACGATCTGTCACTCTTAAGTAAAGTCTTTGGTCTTCTATTTTGTTGGTTGGGGCGTCGGTACTCTGGTACATGGTTTTTCATTAGCGTGCCCGTTCCGAGTAGTTTCCTTTCTGTTAGCGTTTCCAGCAGCACAATAGAAGTGAAATTATTAATTGAGTAATTAAAATCTTCTGTACGATCCTATCTCAGAGGACGATTGGTAGACAAACGATTGGAAGAACGAGCAACTTCTACAAGAGGCTCATCATCGGAGGAATCTCAATCCTCTTCAGCTGCGTCACGAGGTTCCAATTCTTCAACAATACCATCCTGCTCTACTTCCAGGTTTTCTGAATCTTCTTTATCTTCTTCCTCGTATTCAGACACATCCAAATTCAATAAGAACTCTTCAATTGCAGACTCTCCCAAGTCTGTTAAAAACAGCAAATCTTAGGTCACGAGCGCCCAAAGTATCACCTACGATACTGTTCAAAAACCGCAAAAAATAACCGAGATATTCATTAAATTTCTAGGTTTTTATAACTGAAATTTAAAGATGACATTGAATGCAAATCGAAACAAACAAAAAACTTCGAAATTACTACATAAAAACAATAATTACCTGCACGTGAAGTCGCCATGTTGTGATTAACAAAAAATGGTTACTTCAAAAGTGACATTACCCTAAAAAATGTGTTTGCACGGCAAAGTAATACCATCTAGCGGCAGCGCACACTCAAGGAGATAAATAAAAACGGTAAATGCTCTTACAGAATCACATAGCTGTCGCAAAAAAAAATATTTTTCTGAGGTATCATAGGTGATACTGGGGGTCTCAGGAGGATAAGCGACATTGGCGTTCTAAAGTTTAAATACACGTTTTGTCTCGTGTACTTCATATAACTAGAAAAAAACCAGTTGAACAATTGATTGTCACTTACCCATAAATCCTATTAATGCTAGCGCACTCGTGGTTTCCACGTAAAAGGAAGAAGTTCTCTGGGTACTTGATCTTGTAAGCAAGGAGTAGACAGATGGTCTCCAACGACTGCTTGCCACGGTCCACGTAGTCTCCGAGGAACAGGTAGTTCGACTCAGGGGGGAAGCCTCCGTATTCGAACAACCTTAGGAGGTCATAGTACTGCCCATGGATGTCACCTGTGGAAGAAACGGAAGAATTACACATTGGCATGAGACTGCTGAAAGATTGTTGTTCACTATTATCTATTACCATGATATAAGTCTCAAAATGGGAAAATATTGAGAGATGACCAAGAAATTGGGATTAAACATGTGAGATCTACCAATCCACAATGGACTGGAGTGGATTACAGCATGCTCCCTCTCATAAGATCCTCTTAAATACTCACAAAAGCAGACATTGTGCTGCTTGATTCAATAGAATTTGGACACTGGTCCTGATTCTTTAAAAATGCTATGCCTCACATCTGATCATAGTCATAACTGCATAACTAATAAAAATATAAAAAAAAATATTTGTGCCAGTGATGTGAACATAATAGGTTGACTATGCCAATGAATGGTTCTGAATATTTATATTCAAGATTGTTAATTGTAATGTTTAGAAGAATCAAATTATTTATATTAAATAAGTTTAATTGGTTGATAAGTTATGTAATTCTTCTTCTTCAGTATAAGGAAAGAGTGTAATTAATATATGTGGTTTTACATTTATTTCTGTGAATAAATGTAGATCTTTGAAAGTCATTAAAGGTAGTTTTTTTTTTTTTTTTTTTAATTAAACGTTGCCCCACACTAGGAATTTCTCCTGTATCATGGGTGCGTTTACAAACATTTAAACTCACATACACAAACAGCCAGACCCGAAACAACTATCTATAGACCATACAAATATTTGTTCCGTGCGGGAATCGAACCCGCGACACGCAGCGCAGCAGTCGATCGCTCAGCCACTGCGCTAACCGTGTCGTCAAAGTCAAAGTAGTTGGTGGCCTGAAAGTTAGACAACCAGGTTAACCAATGGTTACCATATTGTCCAGTGCTAACTGGATTGTGGAGGTCAGATAGGCATTAGCTCCATAGAAAATACTAGTATTCACTAGCATCCGGTAGAAAACCAACCCCAAAAATGTTAGGCTAGGCAGATGAAGATTAAAAGTTAAAGTAGGTAAATTACCAAAATAATTAAACTTTCATTAGTGTCTTTCATTAGTTACTTGTGCCTATGAAATTAGACAAACAAATATCAATAATGGATGACATTTTTAAATAATACAAATGTGAGTCACAAGGTTTAAATTAATTACTTTAGCTCTGGTATTCAAATGTGCCATGCTATAACTTCACACATCATTTAGTTTCTATTATAATTACTTTTATGTTTATACTAGCTTTTGCCCGCGGCTTCGCACGCGTTAAATTCGGGGTAACACAGTTCCCCTTGCGCCTTATTGATTTGTAATAGCAACGCTAAGTTTTCCCTTTTTTCCCTCTTTCTCCCTCACATCTCACTTTTTTTTTTAAATTAGCCTATGTCCGTTTCCTGGTTCCCAACTATCTCTGTACCAAAATTCATCAAAATCGGTTTAGCCATTAAAGCGTGAAGAGGTAACAAACAAACAAACTCACTTTCGCTTTTATAATATTAGTAAGAATTTAATTCTATTAGGTCATTTTGACCATCTCAATTCCTCCCAAGTGCTCGGAGGAACTGCTGGGCATAGCTAGATTTTTCATAGGGCAGTATTAAATAGAACTTATCATCTGTTTTGTCTTTTCCTTACAATATAGACTTTTTAGTCTAATTCAATATAGCTGAATTCTAGTATTTTTATAGAGTGACTGGCTGTTTAACTTCCACACATACAAACAGACAACCAGCATTTTATTTTTATTTGACCTCCACGAAACAGTAACTCTTAAGGTCAGTACTGCTTGGCAGCATTGAATTTCTGGCTTTGTAATGGCTTACTAGCCATAATAACGGTCAATGGTCTAAAAATTAAATCTTTTGCTTATCAATTATTACATTTTTTAATCCATACTACTATAAAAAAAAACAGCTACAGCAGAAAGACATATTGACCACATAAACCACTATGATGGTCTAATGATGAGATCGACGGTCCCTTCGTACATAAGGTTAAGTAAAAAACCGAGGTTTACAGGAGAGCGTAATTTGTGTTCAACACATCCTAGAAATAATTCTATGAGCAATAATAAATATTAACTTTCTACTATATTTTAAGAGTTTTAAGAGCTTTATGATGCCATTTACACATAAATATTAAAAATGTTCACGTTTTCTTAGAAAAACTGAGAGATGACCGTTTCTACGACACGTATTTGTTGTATTTATAAGACTTGTTCTCTTATACGATTTCTAGAACAAGATAAATAAATTAAATAAAAATAAAAATCGTATGTCAGCATGTGCGCATAGATAATCTAAAGCCAATGATACAATAAAAAAAATGCCATTTTCGACATGTCTTTATGTATGTAGGGACCGTTGAGATGTCCTCACTAGAGGACACACTCGGACAAGTACAACAGACCTGCTTTTGGCAAATGCCGATTGCAGATAAACAGAGAAAATAAAACTGCCCTACATAACATATTTCTCATGTATTGTGGGTGTGATTACAAACAGTCAATCTCACATATGCAAACAGCCAGACCTGGAACAACTATCTGTAGGTCATACAAATATTTGTTTTGTGCAGGGATCGAACCCCCGACACGTAGCACAGCAATTGAATGTTTAGCCACTGTGCCAACTGTGTTGTCATTGATATGAATGTGTGTACACCTGTTTCACAACCTTTCATCAGTGATTATTATGAATTTAATCTATCAATGAATAGCCAAAATTATTAGCAAAAAATCAGTTTGTTATACCAAATATGAGTAAGTCACACGGAAAAGGCTGATTTCATTAATCATTTAAGATAAGATACTCATGGAACTTTACTGATAACTGCACCTTTGTTTTTATAGCTAGAGAGAAAATGAGATATTTGATAATTTGGTTTGTAATTATATCTTGTAATTCTCATTTGTACCTATGTCTAATTTCAAATTTTTATGCTGTATTCATGTTTTGTAATTTAATTTTGTTATTCTAATATGTTTACTGTCCTATAACTCGTCTGAGTGGTGTATAACTGTCAATTCGTTGGTTATCCTTACTAATATTATAAAAGTGAGTTTGTTTGTTACCTCTTCACGCTTTAATGGCTAAACCGATTTTGATGAATTTTGGCACAGAGATAGTTGGGAACCAGGAGATGGACATAGGCTTTTTTTTTAAAAGAGCGGGTTATGAGAGAGAAAGAGGGACGAAATGGGAAAACTTAGCGTTGCTATAACAAATCAATATGGCGCTACCGAATTTAACGCGAGCGAAGCCGCGGGCAGAAGCTAGTTAATAAATAAACATGATGGAAGGTTCTCTGCTCACCACTTGAGTCAGGAGTTTATGATAGAATGTTCATTGCACCATGTTTTAAATGATGACAACAGTAAATTAAATGAAAAAAAAGACATGGAAAAAACACAAATTTTGTAAAATTGGTCAGAAATACACAAATCCAATCTTGATAATAGTCTCGGACTGGCTCATATGTTTCACACTAGGTACCTACTTAAATAAATGGTGAAAATGCACAATACAATTATTATGGTAAACAAATAACCCTAGCCTTATCAAGTGCTTTAATATGACCTTTAATTGATAATTATCTTAGCAAGGACTTGAGAAGGAAAAGAGAATTTGAGGCCAATATTATATTTGAATTATTTTTGAGGATAATTTGACTACAATCTGTAAAGTTGTTTTACTTAGAATTATTTATACAATGTGTTATCAAATAATTCATGTACTGACACTGAATCTGTCTCAAAAATGTTCACTCAAATAGTACCATGTATAACCTCAAGAAATTCACCGAAAAGAGGGTGATTACAAGGTTTTCTACAAAATACCTTCACATTACAATGTTCTACAACGACATGTACGTATTTTATGTGTTCAACAATGACATAAACGCCTAAAAATGCAGTTTCATCATTTCGAAAGTGGAAGGTAGCATTGGAAAGTGGCAGTATTCGTTGGAAAATGAACAAACGACCAGTATTTACCACAAATTTTTAGCGGCGCTTCCAATTCAAGTAATATCGGCTGTGACAAGAATATTTCCCGCGATTTCAAGCAGAGCCCTTTTATCTCTATTTCCGTTAACTGTACATTCATTCCAGGCTTTTCGCCCCGAACTGAAAACAAACGTAAACATATCACTAACACGTAAAAAACACAACCTTTTCACACTTTATCACTTTTCTACACTAATATTTTATATATTTCACTGATTCTATGCTGGAACACTTGTAACTTTGTTTATTTCATACCGTATCAACATTTACCTTTTAACAATTTTTTTATTACATTATCGATGTTTAACTCATCTGTGTCTCTGTCTGCCATTTGATATAATTGTGGTGCACGGAATATAGCTAAATAGAACAGGCAAAGGAAGAAAGATTATGAAGATATTTGCCGATTTGTGAAAGGTACAACCTATTTCAATTCTCGGCTAAAATGAAATTCAATGGCGGAGACATCACTCACACATACAAACAAGGGAAACACATCATCTGTGTTCCCAGCTCAAAGTTTACATTTCCCCACAATTGTGTAGTAAAATTTTATTTTAAATGTGGGATATTAAACCAAAAACCACACAGCACAAATGCTTAATCAAGTGCATAGGACTTAATTAACAACGGTCAATTGAAAGGATTACAAATTCTCACAATAAACTGTAAGGCAAACATTGGACACTTATTTCAATTTTCTGAAGTGTACTAAGATAATGATGACGTTACTAGACGCTTAAATATAATGTTAGGCCATTTTAAGGGTACAATGCTATAATATCTCTATTATTTCTTCTTTTATATTTTAATCGTTTTTTTCGGGAGAAACTGTAAATTTAAGTATATTTGCCGAATTTTAGGCACTTTTTTCTTGCTGACAACATCAAAACAGAACAGTGTTGCCAGTTAAAACAAAACATTTGTAATGTTGCATGTACACTAAATGTTAAAATGTTACCATAGCATTAGTAATATTTCTACTAAATTTTAAATTAACGAACTTGATGCGTGTGTCCTAGTCCTAATTTATATTATTTATTTGCGGACGAGAAATCGTCAAATGACTTCCTCCGCTTTGCGTGGTGGACGGGACTATCAGACTTTTACTGACTGAAACCAACCAATATTATTTCTTTTGCTCTTTATGTTCCGGGACCGCGGTATTTCTTTCGAACAACCCGCAACCCCAGCAGGCGGTAGCTCTGCCGTCTTATAATTTTATTTATACCTTCAACGTATTTGAGGGTTTGAAACTTCAATGTTGAGGTAACAACAGTTTCGATTGATGATGAATATCAAAGAGTAAAATACTTAGGTAAGTATGGTTTCACCAAAGGACGTTGTACGACTGACGCCGGTGTCACCCTATTAAAACACATATTTACTGCGTGGGAAGAAGCACAGGATGCCATAAGGATCTTTTGTGACCTCTCAAAAGCATTTGATTGCGTGAACCACGAAACCCTTCTCTTAAAACTTGAACATTACGGCCTAGGGAAACTTGCCCTTAGTTTAGTTAAATCGTATTTAAATGATAGACAGCAGCAAGTACAAAAAATAAATGGTGTCAATTCAATGGGTTTAAATGTAAAAATGGGTGTACCACAAGGATCGATATTAGGTCCCTTCCTCTTTTTAGTATATATTAATGATCTACCCCATTTGTTTAAAAACCAACCACAAATAGTGTTATTTGCTGACGATACCTCTTTAATATTTAAGATAAACAGACGTGCCTCAAATCTTGACGACGTAAATAATGCCCTAATGCAGGTACATAATTGGTTTACCGCTAATAATTTAGAATTAAATGGGAAAAAAACGAAGTGCATAAGATTTGCTCTACCAAATGTCAAAAAAAGTGAGTGTGACATAGTATTGAATCAAGAGAAACTAGAATTCGTTGAAAAAACTGTTTTCTTGGGAATAACACTCGATTCAAAGCTACAATGGGGTCCGCATATAACATCTCTTGCAGGACGCCTTAGTTCAGCAGCATATGCTGTTAGAAAAATCCGTCAGTTTACTGATGTAGATACCGCGAGACTAGTCTATTTTAGTTATTTTCATAGTATAATGTCATATGGTATTTTACTTTGGGGACGGGCTGCAGACATCGAGTCTATATTTATTCTGCAGAAAAGAGCCATCAGAGCCATATATAACCTACGTAGGCGAAATTCTTTAAGGGAACAGTATAAGGATATTAACATCATGACAGTACCTTGTCAATATATTTATGAAAACATCATGTATGTCAGGAAAAACTTGCATCTTTTTAGTAAAAGAGGTGACAGACACAATTATAATACTAGAAATAGGGCCCAATTAGTTCAACCAGGTTTCAGGTTAGCTAAAGTAGACTCATCTTTCATGGGGTACTGTTTGAAATGCTACAATAAAATACCTCCCCACATTCTTCAACTGAATGAAACGAAATTTAAATCTTGTATTAAACGCACACTATGTAGGCAAGCATATTATAAGTTGGGGGATTATATTGATGATAAAAATGCTTGGCTCAATGCTGGTCCTGCTCCACAAGCATATGGATAAACTCATTGATTAGTATCCGAAGCTATAGTGGAAGCTGCAGAAGATTGTAAGACTATCTTTGCAATGTATAGAATCAATTCTCTAGTATTGTATAATTATTAAGCCCATATGTGAGTGCTATGTATTATCATTGACTTGACGAAGCCCTGGTGGTTGATAGTGTCATGCTCACTTAAATGTCTCGCTGATGGTGGCGGGTGTGTCGGGTCATTTAGCTCCCTTCAAAATGGTCGAGCTGAATGGGGCTGATCCATACGTCATGTTCGTGAACGGGCGCTGTCAGTTGGGACTGGTAATTTTTTAGCTACCACGGTTCATTTTTTAAACTTATTTAGATTTAAAATTAAATTTTGCTTTTTTATTTACTCTGGACGCTCTTACTGTGCACGTCTTTCTACATCGTTCTCACATATTTGTATAATCTCAATATGAATGATGTAAATACGATTTTGTTAAAATATTATAATTTAAAAGAGTGTCCATGGAGTTTCTTGCCCATTCTTCTCCATAGAGATCAACGCTTTGGAATGGGCAACTACAGTACTTTCACAAGTTATTATGCCTTGTGACCGGGACTGTAGATTCATTTTGTTTCTTGACATTCAAAAGTGCCTGTAATGGTCTAATTGAAATAAAAGTATATTTAGAACGCAATCTGAATCAAATATTAAACATACTAAGTAACTTACAAATAAATTAAAAAATAGCGTCAAAAAATTCGTCCTCAACGCTATCAGTTGGCAACGTCCCCAAGAGACTGGCCGCGTTGCCACGTTGTATGGCAACGCTAAGCCTCTGGCCAAAGTAAAAGCCAGCCCTTGGGTCACGGGAAGTGTCAACCAAACGTTTTGATATTTCCTTAAACAGGCTGTGAGCACAAGGACCCCACGGTCCCAGAGTTTCAACCCCAAACGGCTCGAAAATATAGTTACCAATAAGGTTACTATATTTACGCCGCTTGAGGTTCTCTGCAGCCGCAGCAGCAGCGCCAGCGCAGCACGAAGAGCTAGGAAGATGGGATGGCGCAAGAGTATCGACGCACGTTGCGTCCCACACTAAAGGCCTACCCAACTTCCACGGAAACAAAGACATACCGTCCGGTCTTTTGCCATCGTCGCGTGCCAAGCCATTGGGTTCTAAAACAGCTGGAACGCCGACGGTGACAAGAGCTCGACGGATGATGTCATTAATATTCGCGTGCCGCGCAAAACGGCCCGCACTTCGGCTGCATGATAGACCGTGGTGTCCAAGGCTGTTGACTACTTCACCACAATGACAGCGATGAGGAGAACAACAAGGAGCACCTAAACGTAAGGTAGCAGCGAGGCGGAAAGTAGTGTCATCGAATAAAGTGCCTATGCTCGACGACGGTAGTGCGTTAAGCCAAAGACCCGACTCCCACTTGCTCACAGCCAAAAGGCGCGCACGCTCAGCAGTAGTAGCAGACGTGTTCAGTAGATTATTCTGAACTACTCTGCAGAGCGGCTCGTCCCACTGTCTCTGAGAAAATGGTTTGTCGGGTTGTTCAGTGCTCGGGCAAGCGATTTTCCAAGCATCCTTAGCCTCGGAGAAGCACGGCACATCAAAATCAATCAGTGTGGAAGCCAGGATATTCCTGATTAATTTTTCAGTACCGTGGACCGAGGATAAGAAAGCTGGTAGACTAATACTAGAAATTTTGCGGACGCCGAGTCCTCCCAAACGAATGGGAAGAGTGGCTTGAGCCCAAGCTCGGTCGTCCAGAGCCACATTTAAAATCAAAGATAAAGTATGTCTGATAATTTGATCCATTTTGTCCAAAAGATGAGTGTGCTTCCATAAAGGTGAAGCACGTAGGAAATATGTTAATTTAGGGCCAAAACAGCAGTAACGAATTATAGTAATAGCCGAATGCATGTTAATTTGGAGCAATCTTTCTGAGGCATCATTAAATTTTTGGATTTTTTCATCAATAAAATCTAGAAAGGAATTCTCGAAGATAGGAGACCCAAGGAGACGAAGAGAACTTTTATCAATAATTTTGATATCTGGGGCTATTGTGTTGAATTTTGATAAAGTCAGTTCTTTGTCGGTGCTGTCCGCTAAATATAACTCACATTTGGAAAGATTGAGATCAAGGCCAATAGAATGAAGTTCTTTTTTTAAAAAAATTAGGTCTCTTAAAACTGTATCCACATCGCCGCCCAAGGTTCCATCATCGAGGTACCAAACGTTAAATTTGGAATTTAGCTGTCTAATGATTGGGTGGATAGCTAAACTAAAAATCACTGGCCCAAGTGGGTCACCTTGTTGACAGCCAACAGCAGATTTCAAGAGGTTGTCCCGATATAATAATTTAGATGGGTGTCTGTAACATTGCCAAAGAAAACTGTAAATTTGGGGTAATTCTTGTTTAATTGCTGTTAACAAGGTATCCCTATTAACTGAATTGAAGGCATTCTTTATATCAACCTTCAGGATGACCTCACCTTTACCAGAATTTAGGTAGGTCGATAAAGCATGTACGGCAGCCTCACAGCCCCCTTTGGATCCGTAACCTAGCTGCAGGGGCTGAAATTTTTCGGAAACAACCTCACCATAAAATTTACAGCAAATCTTGGCTGCCATACGGCGATAAGTAGTGCCCACAGCAATGGGGCGTATGCCGCCATCTCTTTTATGTAGGGCGCATAAATTTGCACCATACAGAACGTCGATGACGGCCTCGTTCACCTTTCCGGAGAGCATGAGGTTAATCAGAGCCGTAAGCTCCCTCAGGAGCAACTCACCAGCTTCTCCAGCGCCTGAGCAGATAAGGTCCTTTAGGTGCTGAGGGCTAAGCCCATCCAGGCCGCCGGCGGACCCACTCCGGAAGAAGCAAATGGCTGTGACCACCTCTCGACCTGTAATGGTGAGGGTGTGAAGATCCGAATCAGGAGGGTCGGGAAAAGAAAGGGCATCCGCTGGGGCAGGGTGTTTTGTCTCCAGAGCTGTCAGAGTTTCTGGAGAGTGATTTGATTAGTAGAAAGACATGATTATAAAAAAATATATATTTATTTATCACATTACAATACATACAACACAATGAATTCAGAATTAAAACATAATTTATAACGGCTTAGCAGTTACAATATTGTTGACAAGATTTATTATTCAATGTTGATTATAATATTTGTAAAAAATACTTCTCTCTTCATAATTATTCAGTCTTTCTTTCCACGGAATGGGTGGCGTTTTCTGAAAAGATAAAGCAAAATATTAATACGTTACTGTTTTGTGTTGTATCATCAGTATGTGGATATGATATGTATCGGGTAACATATCGTTGCTTGGGGTCAAACACAGCCGCCAGCGCCTTTCAGCGCAGTAGCGCGGCGGCGGCGGCGGCGGGACCCGCTCGTCTGCGGCTGTGCTCGTTACGTAACGTATGAGTAAATGGAAGAGCATGAAAGTCTTAGGAGTACAGATTCCTGTATCGTCTAGAGACGGCTAACAGTACCTATAAACAGGAGTGTCATAACATAAAACTAGTTCGAGTAGTTCGTCACAATCACTAGTTGTTTTAGGTTAGTGTTTAGGGAACTTGTTAAAATAAAGAAACATTATTCTTTGTTTTGTTTTGTTTTCAATAAAATTCACGAACCGCCTTCAAAACATAACTTTCTATACGAAACGTCAAAAACTGTGTCATAGAGCGTTTCTAAGACACTGAGAGAGACGATGAAATTTAAAAAATCGAGAGAGCCGTCTCTAACAGTACCTAGGTGTCAAGGCTCCAAACCTTTGTCAATTGTGTCATAATGCCAATGATTTATGGAGCTTAAAACAAATATACAGATGGATAGCTAATACAGTAAAGGAAGACCAAAGAAATTGATGCATGGAGACACATGCTGCGGAGACCTCAAATAAATAAGGATAGAACGGAGAACGATGATGATTTTGTAAACTTACGCAGGAATAGTGAGAGTGTAGATCTCAAATCTGGTGTTAATATCCTCAAGATGGAAGATGTATTCGACGTATTTTTTATCAGCTGGTTCCGCCGGTGTCTCGAACACCAGGTTCATAATGTAGTCTTCAACACAACTGAAAAGGAAACATTTACCTACAGAATATCTTGACAAACAACGGAAATCGCCAAAATAAAACTGCTGCCCACAGTCTAGGGTCGTTTACGGCAGGTTAAAACTGCGGGCAGCAGTTGTATTTTGGCAATTGTTTTTTTATAAACTGTTTTATTTTCCGTGCCCACAGAAGACAGTTTTTTTTAAATGGTTTTATTTTCAACTAGCTTTTGCCCGCGGCTTCGCTCGCTTTAAATTCGGGGTAACACAGTTCCCCTTGCGCCTTATTGATTTGTAATAGCAACGCTAAGTTTTCCCTTTTCTTCCCTCTTTCTCCCGCACATCCCACTTTTTTTTTAAAATAATTAGCCTATGTCCGTCTCCTGGTTCCTAACTATCTATGTACCAAAATTCATCAAAATCGGTTTAGCCATTAAAGCGTGACGAGGTAACAAACAAACAAACAAACTCACTTTCGCTTTTATAATATTAGTAAGGATGTCAAACTTACTAAGCACACGGCTGATAAGGTACTAGCTTCTCAATCCTGTTCGGTCTTAAAACTTCTACGTATGGATCTGCTACAAGTTTTGTCGCTCCACCTAAGGAGGCTTTGCGGCCTTTTGGCGTCGGAGCTGGGGGCTGAGAAGAATTTATTAACAAAAAAATAAATAACTATAAGACTATAGCTTATCTACATCCAGCCGACCGTTTAACTAAGACTATGCCTGAGGTAGCTACGTGTTGCAGGAGGAGTGTGGTATGGTCACGCGATGCGAAAGGCTCAGTAAAAAAAGGGGTATTTTAATAGGTACCCCATTTTTTGCGGATGAGAAATCATCAAATAGCTTTCCCCCGCTCTGGCAGCGGAGGGGAGTGTCAGACTTGTACTGACAAAAACCCACCCATGTTCCTTCTATTGCCCTTTATGTTCCGGGGCCGCGGTAACTTTTTCGAACAGTCCGCAACCCCGGCAGGGCGTCAACAGCACTAACACACGGTCTCGGTTAAGCGGTAGGCCTATAGACAAAATGATTGCCATAGACATCAAAACGAACAACAAGGATAACTCTTGGCTCAATAAGAAGAGTTGGACAAGTCTACCTTCAAGGTAAAGTAATGATTGTCAAAGTTGTCCTGTGGATCATAAACAACCACTGCATACCAAGCTCCTTTCGTGCTTTAGAAAACCAGATAATCTGGGCTGACGTTTATAAATCTTTGGCAGTTTTTACAGCACAGAGTATATTAGAATTTTCAACTTGGTAATTTAATATTTTGTATTTTACAATTCAATATTTGTATGTCTTATTTAAAAAAGTGGTAGACTGTAACCGCAAACCTTGATAGCGCCGTATACAACTTGTATGAGGCTCTTGACTTCAGCTTCTAGGATCCTTAGAAACTTGGAGACGTTCCACTTGGTCACTTCCTTGTGGTTACCGAGGAGGGACAGCAGGGGAGTGCAGTCGCATTTCGCTAACCTAAGAGAGATTTTTTATTTTTGTATTATTGGGACATTTAACAGTTACACATAACAATAAAGTACTTATGACAATTTAAATTATTAAAACTAAGTAAACGTGAAACCCACACCAATGTCCGAACATAATGGTAAAAGAATAAAAAAACAAAATGCGTGAGTTCAGTTCTACAGAAAACAAAGCTGGCAAGTACATAACAACTTCATCCTCAGCAACACAAAATCAACAAAACAGCCATCCAACACTGCCCATTCCCAAACTACATATGGATGCAATTTAGGGACGACCAGCATTAGATAGCCGATTCAAAGATTCAATAGTCATCCTTTTGAACTTAAAGTTTGAAAGTGCGAAAATATCAAGTTCGGTGAAATGTGTGTTTTAAATCTACGATGCGTCGGAGAGGCGCCCGTGCGCCAGCGTGAGCTCCGGCACCTTGCAGTATGGAATAGTCGGGACACGCGCGCCTCTCGGCGCATCACAGTTCTTGGTACAGTGTAACATAAGTTGTTAGTGATATAAACACAATCGAATCTGTTATTACATAGCCCATGAAGCGTCATGACCATAAGTAGACTGCGTGAGATTGGTTCGTAAAGGATCGGTCATTGCAAACAGCTGTGGACTTGGGACACTGAGAGATACTGCAGTATGCATGACGACCAATCAAGCTATCCAAAACCAGTTTATGCAGATCTCTCATTGTACGGGGATAAGATTCAGTGATGGTCTTAATGTTAGAACTATAGACTGGATTATCTGCAACTTTAAATTGTCGAAATTAACATGCACCCAAAATGTATCTTATACATTTATAAAACGTTGCCCCACACTAGGAATTTCTCCTGTATCATGGGTGCGTTAACAAACATACTCACATACACAAACAGCAAGACCCGAAACAACTACCTATAAGTCATACAAATGTTTGTTCCGGGATCGAACCTCCGACACGCAGCGCAGCAGTAGATCGCTCAGTCACTGCGCAAACCGTGCCGTCAAAATTTGCTTGGAATACGTAGGTAGCAAAAGTGACAAAATATGCAACATAAAATTGATATAAGTTCATAATTTGCATCATTTTCGACGAAATACAATGATTTTCTTAAATGTTGTTGTTCTCAATAGTATCTACGATTTAGCTTGTGTAACTCTAAAAGGACCTTATTAAATCCCTAAGTCCCTATTTTGCACAGTAGGTACCTTTGGCACATTTTGAGGAGTTCGTGGCTAAATAATAGTAGCCGTTCGGGCCGATCTTTGGGTTAAGCCGTGCTTGCTTAGGCTGGTCTGTATATGGGTGACCAGCCGTTACATACCGAGTTACCTCCGTGCTTCGAAAAGCACGTACAACTGTTGGTCCCGGCGGTCATTTGTAGATCTTTGACAGTCGTTACAGGTAGTCAGTGTCCCAAAAGTCTCACAACCAGTCTTACCGTATTACCCAGTTTCAACTGGGTTGTGGAGGTCAGATAGGCAGTCGCTCCATGTAAAATACTGGTATTCAGCTGCATCTGGTAAGACTGGAAACCGACTCCAACATAGTTGGGAAAAGGCTAGGCTGATGACCTTTGGCACATTTTCGCATTTTTACAGTTAGAATACTATTAAAATTAAGGCAAATATGCCCAAAACTTCACGATGTACCAACGAAACTTAGCTAAAATATGCATGTGCAATATGCGTATGTATGCAAGATTACATGCTTATGCAAGGATGCAATTGCATATATAACTAATACTTACCTAAATCCTACAAGTGCTTACCTAACAAGTTCATCGATGCCTCTGATGACTTTCATGGTAGTAGCATCGGCTACATTATTTTCTTCCTGCTTCCGTTGAGTAGTCGCGCGAAGATTTTCTAACTCCACCGTCATTTTGGCTATTCTTTTGTCTTGATTCTCTTCTCGGGCCTCGTTTAGATCACGCTGATCAACTGTAATTTCGAGCTATTATTATTGCTAGCTTAGTTAATTAACAGCGGCTAATCAAAAAATATGCCAAGGTAATTTACTGCCGGTATGAAAGTTTCCTTTATCCTAGTCTAGGTCATTAGAGAATCTGTCAGAACATGGAAAATCTCTGTCGTATTATCTCTTGATGTATTTAGCTGTTGGATATATTATTTCGTTAATTCTTATTATACCCTTTAGAGGTTGAGGAAATGTTGTTCTGGCGTGGTTTATACGTACTTGTTTAGTATAACTTTATGCACAAGTAACCAAGCACTGTAGTATATAGAAGGTGTTGGGGTTACAAATAGTTTGAAAGAGATGCCGCGGCCCGGGAACACAATAGGCAAATGAATGGGTTTTAGTTAGTAAAAGTCTGTCACTCCCCCTTGCTTAGCCCAGAGCGGGGGAAGTTATTTCATAATTTCCCATCAGAAAAAAAGGTGAAATTTAATACTTTGGGCATTTCTTACCAGTCTATAGGTTAATATAAAAATATGGTAGGAAAAACTTGACAAAAAAAGGAAATCTTTACTTTATAAAAGCGAAAGTGAGTTTGTTTGTATGTCTGTTTGTTACGTCTTCACGCCTAAATGGCTGAACCGATTTTGATGAATTTTGGTACAGAGATAGTTGAGACCCTGGAGACGGATAAAGGCTATTTTTTTAAAGTGAGAAATAAGAGAGAAAGAGGGAAAAAAGGGAAAACTAAGCTTTGCTATTATAATAAATAAGGCGCAAGGGCAAAAACTACAGGTAACAGGTACCTGCAAATCAGGAAAGGGGAACTGTGTTATTCCGAATTTAACGCGAACAAAGCCGCGGGCAAAAGTTAGTTTATAATAATTTAAGAAAAAAAAATGCATACTTACCTACCTTAACACAAAAGAGAGAGCTCAACAGAGCTAGTAGAGATAAAATATATAGATGCAGGAAAACTTCTCTAATAAATTAATTAAAACTTAATCTTGACGAATCTGCCAACTTCTTGCATATAGTATTATGTCCGCGCGTTATGTCCGCGATTTCAAAACCACTATTTAAATGTTAAAAAACAGAAAAAGATGATCCAAAAACTCACAGATCCTTTGTCTTAACAGTTCCACTTCCTTCCTCAGGATAATAGCCTCTTGAAGAATTTCGCACAGTAAGATGAAACAAGAGAAGTTTTCAATCTCCCGGATTTGGAAGCGGTTGATGATCGTAGGCACACTGTCGGATTCACAGTATTCCTATAAAATAGGAAAAGTGGTACAATTTCGATGAAAACCGCTACTTTTTTAAGCGACATTACTGCATCATACCACAAGCCAGAATCAACAGTGGTGATGACCAGAAAAACGCCGAAACAATGAAGCACAACGAACCATCAGAGAATTAATTCAAACTGTCTTGGACTTCCAAGACAGAAAAAATTACGAAATTTATCTGCAATGAATTTTACGGAGAAGTAGAAAGACATAGATATTGAGAACGCAACGGTGGACCAGTGCAGTAAAGCTGTTCACTGACAAAGCCTCCACTAATTTCTATTGTACCGTATTCTAAGAAAACGTGTAAGTGGTGGCAATGCCACCATCCACCGAAGCGTTGCATAGTCACATAGAGAACTAAAAACCAATCCTCCCCTATTCAGTACAAAAAGTAATAAAGCGCAATCAATGGCGCTATTAAGAACTAATAATTTTCGTTCTTTACTGCCGGTAACTCGTGAACCAGTAGTTCACCAGACCGGACCGTCTGGTCGGAGGACCTTCCCTTATCTTTGGGGGAATATAGATACTAATTAAAATCTTTCCCTTTTTTAAATCTTTAAATAATAACATGCAAAAGTTCATGCTTTCAGAGATTGAGGCTGTGTGTCGTCGTGCTTGTGATCCGCCAGGCACGCAGAAGACAGTAGAGCTAGCGACTAAATGTGAGTTATTGTTTGACAGAATTCTATCTTTAACTGTCAATATTTTGAATGGTCAGTTGCTTTCTAAAGTCGACGGTTTATTCCTAATAAGAGTACTTCACTTACAAATATCTCTTCAAGCAAAGCATCGTGCTTGGCGATGTTCCTCTCGCAAGCCTGCATTTCCTCTATGCGCTTCATTTCCTCCTTCTCATCTGCTTCACAGATCCTTCGAGAACCTTTTACCCGCAGGAACTCTTCCAGCTTGGCCAGGTGATTCAGTTCACCTTCAAAAGATTGCATCTCCTGCCAAGAATGTTTAAATGGTAAAAAAAAACTACGTACAAAGTTTAGAGGTAGGTATCTAGTTTTACAGCGTTACTCAAAACACACACTTTATTTGTCGTATCTGAAATCTTTACTAATATTACAAAAGTGAAAGTGAGTTTGTTTGTTTGTTTGGTACGTCTTCACGATTAAATGGCTAAACCGATTTTGATGAATTTTGGTACAGAAATAGTTGGGACCCTGGAGAATAACTTAAAAAAAAGTGGGATATGAGGGAGAAAGAGGGAAGAAAAGGGAAAACTTTGCTTTGCTATTACAATAAATAAGGCGCCAGGATAAAAACTACAGGTAGCAGGTACCTGCAAATCAGGAAAGGGGAACTGTGTCACCCCGAATTTAACGTGAGCGAAGCCGCGGGCAAAAGCTAGTCATTAAATAAATAAAATAAAATAAATAAATATCTTGGGACAACTCACACACGGCTATCTGATCCCAAGCTAAGCAGAGCTTGTGTTATGGTAACCAGACAACTGATATACATACATATATAATTTATAAATACATACATATTATAGATAAATCACACATTAAATAACTTCAGGGGGAGAGTCAGACTTTTACTGACCAACATCCATCATGTTCCTTCTTTTGCCCTTTGTGTTCCGAGGCCGCGGTATCTCTTTCGAATAACCCGCAACCACGGATAAAACTCACACTTACTGTTCGTTCACTGGCGGTTTTTTTACCCGACTGCGTGCCGCAAAGGAGGGTAAGGGTGAATATCAACAAGTGCATATTTTTTGTCAATTTTGGTGGCAAAATTTTACTTTACTTTTCGTGAAAACTATTGACCTAGGACAAAAATAGAAAGTTCAAGCTTCAGGAATCTTCATGAGGTCAGAAAATATTCTGGTAACTTTTTGAGATATTTGAGTTCAAAGACTAGTGTAGCCACCAAAATTGAAACTTGTCCACCAAAATTGAAAGTTGACCACCAAAATTGATATTGGTCCACCAAAATTGAAAGTGCTTAAACAATACATTAAAAATCAGTTTTTGTCACAAACTTAAATCTCACTAATAAAGCTCAATGACCAAAAAACTCCATCAGTTAATAAAACTCAGTCTTGTTATAATAATATTATGTGCTGTGTGAGCTTCGACAGATGTTCGTCGAGGCTCTTGGCAATCAAGCCATTGCCCGTTACGACAATCGGCATAATGATAGCCGAGTTTACATTCCCAGGTCGACAACCTCGTGTGCCAAGTCGAGATATTTTAGTTGTTTTTCTTTCTCAGCTTTTACGAGGTTCTCGTCATGCGGGATGATTACATCTTATCACCACGTCAGGCTTATTGGCGACAAAAGTCCTGTCAGTAATGATAGACCGATCCCAGTACAGCGTGACATGGTCTTTCTCGAGAACTGGGTCGGGCACATACTTGTAGTACGGTACCTCAGATTCCACAAGATATTTCAAAGCAAGTTGCTGATGAATAATCCTGGCTACTTGGTTGTGCCTATGCAAGTACTCGCCGTTAGCTAGACGAGAACAACCAGAAATAATATGTCCGATGGACTCACCCGGACGGTGGCATGCCCGACACACATCAACCGTCCCATCCTTCATAATATATTTCCGGTAGTTGTTTGTCAACGTAACTTCGTCCATTATCGCACAGACAAAACCTAAAGTTTCCCCAAAAAGCTCGCTGAATCGTAGCCAGGATACGGATGCTAGAAAATCTACATCGGGCCCATGAAGAGCCCTGTAAAAGCGCCCGTGAAGCTCCTTGCCTTGCTATACTTTCTTGCGGTCAACGGTAGTAAGTACAATATTTATTATTATTTATCTGATGAACTCGTAATGAGAATTATGAGAGTAGACATAAAAAACATCTTTTTATTTTGAACAAAATTACTTGCCCTACTACAAAAATTTTCTCAGCGAAACTAGGAAACTAAAACATAATAAACTCTAAAATAAAACATGATTAAATAACAATATTAAACCACAAGGCAGAATCTTAAGAGAATCAATCAACAAAAATCACACAGCATGATATCAGTCATAAAATCCAAGAAAGAATATTATAGTTCTTAAACATGAAGCTTGTCTCGTCTTTATTACAAAAAAAAACATGTTATATAAAAATAATTAATACTTAAATAAGTATTTATAATTGTACACATAATTGTACTCGGATCGATCCATCATCACTGACAGGACTATTGTAGCAAATAAACCTGATGTATAACATACCGGTAACAGACATACAATAGACCTGTGGATCGATCAGAGCGGCGCGCAATGATTGTTGACGTAACGGTCCCACATGACGAGAACCTTGTGGAAACCGAAAAAGATAAACAAATCAAGTATATTGACTTGGCTCGCGAGGTTGTCGACATGTGGGACGTGGACTCAGCGATCATTGTGCCGATAGTCGTTACAGCCAATGGCTTAATTGCCAAGAGCCTCGACCAACACCTGAGAAGGCTCTCGTTAGGCAGCTGGATCAAGGGCTTGATACAGAAAGCGGTACTCCTGGACAGGGTACGTATTGTTGGGAGGTTGCTTTCTCTGGAGTCTTGACTGCCGGTAGCTTGGACACTGTTCCCGATACCGGTGGGCTACTATTTTTATATGTTTTTGATAAGAAATATGTAAAAATATAAAAAAATATGTATACAAATAAAAAAACGATAAAAATACTAATTATAATACGGTTTTAATGTACTCTTTCGGCATACTTAAATGGACTCAGTCTGAACTTGATACCCTGGATAGGAGAGTTCGTACACTGCTGAACGCAAACCGGATGCATCACCCAAGATCATCGGTAATGAGTATATCCCTCGGAAGTGCGGGGTTCGAGGCCTATTTAACGCGAAGACCTTCCATAACCGAGAGGTGTGCAGTCTCAGTAGCCATTGCCAGTCGACCTTAGAGTAGTGCAGAAAAATAACATGGCATGTGCACTTTAATAAATAGAACAAACAGAACAGAAACAAATAGAATAGTAACGTATACATATAAATGAACAATGTGCAGTGAAAAACTGTCTTTATATGTACAAATAATATATAAACAGTACATACTTAAAATTTGGTGGCTTCTTTTCAATTTTGGTGGTGAAAATCGCCACCAAATCCACCAAAATTGAACCACCAAAATTGAAACCAGGCATAAAAAAAACTTAAAAAATACAGTTATTAAGATACAAAAGAATAAATATCACTGATAAATAAGTTACCCAAATCACTACCTACAATACGTAGCTTACTATTAAAACACTTAAAAATCACCAGCAAATCGATCCACCAAAATTGACAAATTCTTGTCCCCTGTTCGACCCAAGACAGATACTTTTTTTTTGGCGAGCAATTACAGCACTAAGCACACACCTGTTACGCACCACCTTCCGCACACGACTGAGAAAAACAGAACATAATAAGCGATTGATCGCACACGCACGAATCTTCATGATAATGTAAATTGAAAAAGTGCTACCAAAATTATGATTTTTGCTAGGACAAACTTGAATCGAGTATCCTGTGCTTTTAACATCAATTTTATAATATGATTTAGATGTTTTTAGATAGTGTGTCATATGCATTTACCAATGAAATAATTTGTTTTTTACTTTACTTTTAATTGTTACTTTGGTAAATACATTTATATCAAAAAATGGAGCTAGGACAAGCCACCAAACTTGAATTTTAAAGTTATTTATTTTTCCTATCCTCCATAAGTAAGCCTATTTAAAAAAAACTGTGGCCCTAAGTGGAATAAGTTAAGTAGTTCACTAGAAAAAAAATTAAGAAACATCCCATCATTTTACACCATGATTCTCAACGTGGACACGTAAAATTTGCGCGTGGGATATTCACCCGTAATTTACATATTGCCTTTACAACAGATTCAGATGTGGAGATGCCTCACCATGCTCTAATTATTGCAACCTTGTGCATGCCATAATTCCATTGGTCCGAGGCACGGTGCTTCTAGGCTTATTTCTAATTCAACCTGTCTATTCCAGTCGACCATACGATCCAATTGAAGTTCCAATCCAGGCAACTAGGTACCACATCCTGCCTCCCTCCGCCCCTGGCGACGCCCATGATGACAACACTGATCCGTTTAATCGGATCAAAGAAACCGCAGGGATCGCGAACTTTGTATCCAGTAGTGGTAGCGGATCCGTTATAACGATCTCGTAAATTAGATTGCTGTCTGAACGTTACCTTATAAAAAAACAATTGTCCTGCTTTCTTTATGGAACGCTAAATCGCATTTTGAAAATCGAACAGTTTAGGAACCGAGCCTGGCAAATAAGTTTCAGGGCACAGTAAAAAATGCTGCGTTCAAAAACACCCATGCGTAGTGGGAACATTGTAAAATTAAGTAAAATCACGAACTCCTTAAAATACGTACAGCAATATCCCTATTGAGTTGGAACAGTCCTTTCCACTTCAGAGCCTCGAGTTTCCGACAGCACTCGTCTCTGTTCGCAAACGCTACGGAGGCTATCTCGAATATATCCATGAGGTACATCTTTCCTTTAACCAACTTCCCTATCGTGCGATTCCATTGGATGTTGAAGCCGTTCCTGGGAAGGGTATAAGTAAAATAGTGCATTAGGTCATACATAACCATGCAGTTTCATAAAGTATTATGTCCTAAACAGGGTGCTGTCATGTACGTTAATCGATCAGCTTAGTTTTATGATGTTGTATTGACAGTTTTTAGGGTTACGTACGTTCAAATGACAAAACGTAACCCACTTATGATCACTGTTGCCCACCCGTCTAACCGTCTTGTACTCTCTCCTTTTTCTCAGGAACGCGTGGAGATATCAAGCCGAATTGTTTGGAGCAGTAAACTGCTTGAGTCCACGTAATCAAAATATACGGTTGTTTTTTTTTTTATAAAAAAAAGGGGAAAAAGGAAATCCGTATCCATAAATTATACCGGGAAACGTTCTCGGAGACCATTTGATTAAAAAATATGTAAAAAAAACTGCAGATACCTATATGCAGTTTTTTTTAAACTTAACTTTTACTTTTTTCTTTGTCAAGTGCAAATTGCTCGAAACAACTAGGGAAAAAAAAATTGTTCCTACACCCATACGATAAACGAGCTTTGGTTGATTTGGGTTTGTAACCAATGAATGAGTCTCAATCCACTTCAAAACAGCATTTACCTCTCAACTAGTAGCCTATGTATCTCCTCCCTCACCCGTCGGTTATCCGTGTTGACGAGACAGAACCTCTTGGTGGCCAGGTCGAGTCTGTTCTCCATACGTCTGAGACGGTTGTTGGCATTCTCTATCATTGCTAGTTCCTGTATATTAACTAGAAATTACGAGGCTTATAAAGGGGGCGAGTTTTAAAAGTTCTACTTATTGACCATAAATTCAGTGTAACTAGAAAAAAAAATACGCATCGGTTATGTTTCACAAAATAGGCCATGCTTGTTACAGGCCTAAGTGATCTCATCATTGTTGGTTCGCATTTCCGAAGATATACGAAGATAGGCGAAGCGCATATATCTTTTGGATGGACTTTTAAAAGTTCGCCAATCAAGGGGTTTATTTAAATTGAAAACTAAATGATTTATAATCAAAACTTTATTGAAATTTTCACGCACCAATTATCAAGATCTTTTTAGTTTTATTTCAAAAGTCAGAGATTGAACATACCGAATAAATTCGTCGTATTCCTTATTTGCGTTTTGGAGTACTCACGTCAGCCTCGGTAGGAACCTTCTTGGACAGTTCAATGAGATTCTTCTGCGCGAGGTAATTGAGGCAGTCCAGCTCGGCTTGCTGGGCCCTCTCGTCCCTCAGCTCGCTTTCCAACTGCTCATACTCCACGATAGACTTATGGGTCCCGGTCTTCACATAATTGTCGCGAACTGCATGCTGACCTTTTCTGGCAAGCTGAAGATGAGTGGGTAAATGCTAACTTGGAAGGCTAGGATAGATTTTGCTAGGCTAGGATGTACTAGATAAGATAGGTTAGTCTTTCAGTTGGAAATAGATGTTCAATAGAAAACAGGCAGCTGTAGCAAGCAGATTACGCACAAATGTTTCAGAAACTAAATATTGATAATTTCGATCTTAGTAAAATAATTCTCATGAATCAGAATAAAAGATCAATCTAAAGAAATACTCGTGCATACAGTTTTTTA
The DNA here is from genome assembly GCA_905475445.1 of Ochropleura plecta. NCBI lineage: Eukaryota > Metazoa > Arthropoda > Insecta > Lepidoptera > Noctuidae > Ochropleura > Ochropleura plecta. The sequence continues at coordinate 2,851,921 of FR997744.1, read as the reverse complement.
ACAGGTTTTTTAAAGAGGGTATTCAAATAATCCGCCCAAAGCAATACATAACGCAACTAACGGGCATATGGCATTATGGTCGTAACCGGCACTAAACTACTTACTGTAATACCCAGTACCTAAAAAATGTGTATGTTGGGAACGGCTTCCAGTCTAACTGAATGTAGCTGAATACCTGTATTTTAAATGGACTGACTACTTATCTAATCTCCAAAAACTAGTGACTGGGAAATAAGACAATTCTTGGCGAGTTTAGATGTCCATGACATAAATAAATAAACCAAATTGATTTGGACTGTTACTAACATTGATGCAAAGCAAGGTTTCCTTCAGCTCATACGTCAAGATACCCAGTTGCTTCTCCTGTGGTGCCAGCTGCGGTATACCTCCGGCTCGCTTCTCCACGGTGCATTGCGGAGCTAGCTTCAGGTACTGGAGGCAGTAACAGATAGGGTATTAAAGAACTTTGATTAGTGCTTACGGAGGAATGAGGAAAATGTCGTGAGGTAACTTTTGAGTGAGAATGTGGATGGGTATGGGAAGAAAGGAGGTGTCTGATGAAATGAAGAATAATAAGAGTATGGAAGAAGACACGCACACAGAAGAGGGCAGGAGAATGGTGTCGGGTTTAGTATGAGAAACAAAATACGTTAGGAAGCAGATATATTTATTAGTGAAGGTTTTCCTCCGGGGAATATTTTTCCTAGCATCCTGGGTTCGATTCCCAAATTCGTGTCGGTATAAAGTTATTGGGTTTTTTACATCAGGAATTTCTCAGTAGCGGCCACGGAGTACGGATCCATGTCTGTCATGATCTTTTAATCATGATAGACTGTTCCAGACAGGTTGCAGAGAATGGGCGCTGGCAGACATTTCAGCCTACAATCTTTTTTACTCTCTTCGCCAAGAACAGTTTTCGGATGCTGTTTCGGCCAAAAATATAGATAAAACCTATGGTTGGACAATATAAACAGCGTGTTTGCAAGGTTAGAGGCTGGGACAAGTTGGATGCGGATAGAATGGAATCGAGGGTGGTGGTATATATTGGGAGATGCTGTCCAGTGTCCACACGTATGATAGGCTCTGAGCTGACTGAATTGATCACTAGCATGTCGTCAGAAATGGAAGTGGGCAAATACGCATTTCATCATCTCACAGCATAGAATCGTAACTTATCAGGTAGTCGACTTTCTAAGCACGTAATCCGAATTTTCCGCCGATGTTACCGTCGTTTCCTAGTCCGTATCACTTATGTATGATATCATAATTATGATATGTAACCATATGGTTACCGACATATCATTAGTTAAGGTCCCTAATTTAAAATTTATGACAATCCGATAGGACAGTTGTCCTTGCTTCCGATGTGTGAACACGGAGCAGAGTTCATTTCGACATATCGACCTACTTTCGAACAGGTACGTACTTTCGTTGACCGTAGACCCCCAGAAACGGAAAACGACAGAAACGCTTTCATCAGATATGCAAAACCATCCAACCAGAATCACGGCATGGTTTATTCTACAGGTCGTAAGTTCAATAAGAATTCTTCCTTACAGTTCTCAAGGCATTGCTAAGTTCAGCTTCAGGATCCGCCACTTTCTGTTCTATCTGCTGCGGTTTCTTCTCCGCTGGGGGCGGCATTTTGGTAAATGATTACTAAAATATAGAAATACAATAAAAGAAAATAATAGATTATAACGTCCTGTAAACAATAAGGTTTTCGTAAGACGTTCAAGTTGACATTTTAAGTGGTTTCGAAATGTATTTTCCTTCTTTCATTCTGGCATTCATTGTTGAAGTTGACAGACAGTTAAAAGAGTTTAATTGCAATCTGGATTAAAAGTTTTACGAAGAGGAATCTGATTTTCTGCTGACTTAATTAAAGTACCCCCCATGCTATCTATCGTACACGGTATGGCCTTTTTCATTCAAATGCACCAGATCCCTATGATTGCATAGGTATCAGTGCATTTACGACATATAGGTAGGTACCTACAGGTAGGTTACAGGCGCAATGTCATGTTAGTTGACTTCTATTGGATCATGCTACTCTGCATTTCCTGCTTACAATTTTATTGAACGGCGGTAACTCGACATTACCACGGGTATGTTTCCTCTTTACTAAAATATAAACTCGCACTCTGAAGGAACTTCACAAATATAAGTGAAGCATTTATAGTACAATAAAAAAACCTTTTACGGTAATCAACCAATTTACAATATCCGCCTATTAACATTTCTCAACATGTCTTTTCATAAGGCAGTTCGGTGTTTTTGTGAAAGAGCACAATTTTTTTTTCGAAATACACTCGTCGTTACAAGAAAAGACTAAGAATGCCATCACATCAAAGCCCACAAGGCAAAAGAATTATTTAATTACTGCAATAAAAAAATATACTATTGCCAACCTAATGGCTGCTTGTCTATATTTTCTTTCTTTAACAAGGGACAACAGAAAATCATCAACCTCTTGTACCTTAGTTAGCTGAATATTTGGGTCGACGCAGCATGTCTTCTCCTGCCATTCATCTCTGGTACTCGTCATCCCAGCCGTCACTTCTTTTCTAGCCATATCATCCTTCACACAATCCATCCATCATTTATTTGGTCTTCCTCTACTCTTATAAAGCCATCGACATTCGTACCTACATCATCATCATTTTCCTGACCTTGTCCCATTCTATTTGGGGTCGGCGCAATATGTTTTCTTCTTCCATTCTCCCCTGTCACACGTCACGGCATCATTTACTCCTTTCTCCTTCATATAATTCCTTACACAATCCATGCATCTTTTCTTTGGCCTTTCTCTCGCTCTCCGTCCATCAACATTCAGATCCATCACTCTTTTAGTCACATGTGCTTCACCCTTCTCATTACATGTCCATACCAAGACAAACGACTCCCTTTCAATTTTTCTGTAACAGGCGCAACTTTCAAACTTCCTCTAATATTATATACTCATTCCTTACATTCATAGCATTCGTACATTAATAGTTTTTTTTTCTCACGACAACATAAGACGACAACCATTATCAAAAAACTTTTCTATCAAAGTAAATATTTGTCATTGCATAGTATAAAATTACGTAATCCACTGTCTGCTCGCTTAAATCTTTTAGACTACTAAACGGATTTTAATGCAGCTTTCATTAATAAATAGAGTGATTCAAGAGGAAGGTTGAAGGGTGAAACCTTGGAGTGCAGATAGTAAAACATAAATTACAGTTTAACTCATTCTTTATTTATTAATTCCATAAACATAATTAATTATTTATTTATAATGATATTTCTAGTCACTATTAAGATCTTATAAATTACGATTATTTAGTACTTTATGAAAAAGTGTTTAAGTACACTTGCACTCACAAAACCATGGTTCATTTAGTAAAATAATTATGTATTAATGTACATAATAAATAATTCTAATGGATATATTACTTTACTTACAAAAACAACCTTTACTGGTTAAGTCTGCTCTGGAAAATATCTAATAAAAAGAACTTTCTCTAGGAAAACAATAAGTTATTTTTAAATGTTAAAAAGAAAAATGTTCCGTAGAGTGTTAAGTTAAATTTTGCGTAGTCAAAGTGAAGAAATTCGGTTGTTTGTGTAGATAATGTAACAAGACCAAAGAATTTATAGAAAAATGGAATGACTAAGAAGTTTTACTCGCCATAACTGTGTTTTGTGCTAAGTAGAAAATAAAAATACAGAAAAATATTATTGTTAAAATAAATGTTTCGCAAAATAAATTTCGGATACAGCAACTATTAAAATCAATATTTTAATTCAATAATTATTAGTTCAGTCTTAAAAATAAATTAAGTACAATAATATCTCTTCCGAATAAGTGATGGAAATTATTGAAATGAAATTATTATTTAAATGACATAAAGTATAAAGTTGATCATGCAACTATATACATAAAAATACATTATGCAATAAAGTATATTGCTTTTGCATTATCCAATTGCATTGTAAAGCAAAATATTAATATCATAGAATACAGAAAAATGGAAAATAATAATGTGCTGGTAAAATATACATTGACACCAGCGCCCCTACCGGTCAAAGTTGGAACTCAGTAGGTGTTTTGTAGACCGTATTCTATTTTTGCCATTCTCATAAAATCTATGAATAATAAAAACACAGAACTGTTTGAATGTATGAATTGCTATTATCTCATTGTCAACTTTGAAGTTCATTGTAGTTCTAAACACGATTAATTAAATATTTTTATAAATACTTCATAATTATTGTTTTTAACCTTGGATCATTTTAGAAATTATAGATCTGAACGGAGCAAAACATATTTTTGTAAAACCATGTATAAAAGTTAGTTTAATTAACAATTCAATTTTCGACTGCAACGAATAGATTTATAAATAACCAAACCTGTTTTGCACTATGTTTTATTGTTGGGTTATAATTTTTAATTTGAAAACAGATATTCAATATGTGAGCAATATAATATTATTTTATATACTTGAGCATGTTTATATAATAGATATTTTAATTTATTATTTGTAACACAGTGTGTATATTTAAGTAATTTTTTTTATTGATTATTCGGTCAAATGTACGATAAGATTTTGCACACAAAGATAATTTATTAATTATGCATAAATGCACTGTTAAGAGAGCTGTATTTATTATCCCGGTTGTTATTGTTATGGAGGTAAATGCGCCCTCATTTTTACCTAAATATACAGAAACGCTACCAAACTTGGCTGGGAACACTGCCATGCACATAAGTCTCTTTAGAAAACTGTTGTTGAACTTGGTTGTGCTCACTACCACGCCCAAACAATTTAATTTTATCGATTTTTATAAACTTACAATTTAGATATATTTATTTAACTAAATACCACACTTGTTCGATGGACAGTTTAAAATGTTTGTTATCCATACAGTTTTCTTTGATGTCTGTGTGAAAAATCACCAAAATATTTTATAAGCCTGTGTCGGTAGGTATATTAATAAGTAAATACAATTGACATTTCTATAGAAAAAGGCACTTTGCAAGGCCAGATACTTTTAAGGCACAGAACAATAATTAAGTACCAACTACATTACTGCAAAACAATTAAAAATATATGGGTATATTTAAATATGTGATATTTTACTAACATTTGTGAATTATGCTACAAAGGTACAAATTACTCTAGAAATTCCACCAGATCAAGTTAAATTCGCGTATGATTTTATACTACTGGTCAATATCGAAATTGGCCGATGAAACGGTGACTTTGTCTTGGGAATAAAAAAAGTTTTTTTTAAATCACGCTTGTAGTGACGTTATAAGATCGAGGTCTATCCACCACGTGGGTCTAGCCAGGGGGTGAATTTCTAGGTTCGAAAAACAAATGTTGTTTTTTTTTTCATTCATTCAGATATGTCTCAGCAACAGTCAGCCTGAATTTGTACCCCTTTTTAATGTTATTGGACTCACCCTTGTTCCATTAGATCCATAGACAATATCAATATTCATCGGTCAATGAAAACAAAAGACGTCAAAGTGGACCGTACCAGTATTTTGTAAAATATTAGTTAGTCTGTAAATAATATGGCTATTTAAATGTTTTCATTATTTAGCGATCTATTTCAATTATATCTAAAGGCCTGTCTTACCACTTTTTAATAACTTATTTAGTTAAAGAGACTGAGTAATACCAGGTTAGAAAATAATTTTAAACCTTGTTTTTTTTTGAGGCAACCCTAATATTTAACTTCTGTGATTTCTTTCATTTTGCATGTCTGATGAATCTGACTGCATTCCAATGGTACAGTTAGGAAAATTATTTTTCATGAATAACTGCGAGGGAATATAGAGACAATATCCATAGAGGATTACTGATCGTTCCAACTTGCTTACTATCAAGTAAGATTTTTTCTAATAGAAAAATCCAATTATAATTTTGCCTGAACCGGGATTTTTACCCCTCAAGCTAGCAAGACCATCTAATACCATTCCGTGATTATTTAATAGTAATTTATTACTCAGCCTCTTTTAAAAATATCTTTGTATTAAATTATCGCACATCTATCTAATTCGTATCCTCCGTGGTAACAACAGGCAATAAAACTAATTATACACGTTAGGTGCACTAAACATCTCACTTAAAGTGAAGGTTTACGTATAAGTACCAACTATACACACATAGTTCAGGTAATCTCAATTATTAAAACGTTATTTACAAATAAAGCAATGTAGGTAAGTTAAGTTTTAAAATGGCTGACGTATTAAAATGGCGGATTATTATGACTTATTTTTAGGTTAGAGTTCATTTTCGTTTCACATCGAATCGTATCTAAAATATCGTTAGTCGAGACGAGGACAAAAGATGTTAAATCTCTTGGAATTGTCCGTCTAAATAAACTTATCTGTTGTACTAAATCCGCCCTACCGGGTAATAAGAATGCCCAAATGCTCATACCAGCCATTTTACAGTGAAAAACTAAAAAGACACAATAAAACATTAAAAATTATACGTAAAGTAACTATAAACAATCTAACTACGACACTAACTATCACTGCGATAGTGTAAACATCACACGGTTTATAAAATAAAATTAGAAAATAACCTAAAAACTCGGTGATTGCGGACACATCCGTACGGTAAGCCAAAATGGCGGTCGCTGCGATCAATTTTGATAGATTTTTGTACAAAAGTATTAAAAATAAACTGTAGGCAGCTGGTAATGTCGATGGATGGTAATATTTGATGATGATAAGGTAGAGTGTTGATATGGTCGAGTTATCTATGGCTTCATAGAGGCGCACCAAGAGTGGGGTACAACAGATCACCGGTGAAAAAATCCGAGGAGTCGAGAGGCCCTGGAGGCAGGGGGAGGCTGTTCTGGGAGCTTCCTTCGTTTCTCTTGCGTGGTCAGCTTGTGTTTCATCTGTTCGTCGATGAGTTCTTGCATGTCCATCTGAAATATTGAAAGTGATTTTAAAGAAAATATTAAAATAAATCAGTCGTTATAGTTAGAAGTCTCGAATAAATCTACCGAGAAAATTTAATATGAGAAAAGTTTTTGACCAATCCCAATATTATGTCGAATACAATGTTGTAGCTTATGGCCTTAAACTTGAAAAGCATCAGAGTTACGCCGCACTTCACCTATTTCATTTAGTTCCACAACTAAATATTTATTAGGTACCTAGTTATTTTAACGGTACTTTTAAAATACATTAGTCAAGCCTCTTAAAAAAGGTTTTAAGCGCTTCACGTTAATTCTGAGTAAACTGTCAGATCCAGAACTTATGATTAGGAATTAGTAGATCGGAACTGATTTTGGAAAGCATCTTTTTAATTTAAAAGATAAAGTGGATTCTTCAGAAAAAAATACCTAAACTTGGCCTTCCTATTAATACTTTGGAGAAAACTGCAGAAAGTATGGAGCATTTTTGATGATGAAAGGAAATTATTATATCGCAGCTTATGCTGAGAAAGGGACCTTTTTGGCCTCGCACAGACACTAACCTTGCCTGTACTATTTTATTTCATTTTGTTATTGTTTTACTTGTTTTGTGCGAGACCCAAATAAAAGTTTTTCTTTCTTTTCTTTATTATTAGCTGCGTAATTTTTTTTTTTTTTTTTTATCTTGGGACAACTCACACACGGCTATCTGATCCCAAGCTAAGCAGAGCTTGTGTTATGGTAACCAGACAACTGATATACATACTTACATAATTTATAAATACCTACATACATATTATAGATAAATCACACCCAGACACAGAACAAACAATCATGCTCATCACACAAAGTTTGTCCTGGGTGGGAATCGAACCCACGACCTCCGGCTCAGCAGTCAGGGCCACTAACCACTAGACCAACAGGCCCGTCACTATCGTCTACTAATTGCTAAACATACCTACATGCATCTTTATTTCTGTCATTTACATCGTTCAACAGATGTTTTTTTCAAACATAATGAAATATAAGAAGCAATGCCTACCTATGCGCAGGATAATCTTTCGCTCTACCTTGTTGTAGCAAAATAGAACCTCAAATGTGTGCCATTAGCACCATGGTGCTATTGCCATGTTTTACTACATACCTGCCACTGTTCCAGTTGCTGCCCAAGGTCTACCTTCTGGCGAACAGCCTCGTATAGCTGACTGTTAGCTTGCATCAGCTCCACCCTGGTCTTGGCGAGGGAAACCTGGAAAATTCGAATGGCACATTTATCATCCGCAGTAACGCACAGACAAGGATGAGAGGAGTAAATCTAGAATATCTATCCATTAAGGATTGGTGGATTTAAGCACTGCATCAGCATCACCTCAACTTTAACCATTTAGTTCGATTCTTTCTATAAAGGACAATAAGGGTAACCCACAGAGATTCAGTTCGGTATCAGCTATTGAACAAGCTGAAGTGGTGGCGATCTGATGCAGTTCTTGTAAGCGCCGCATGAGCATTGAGTTGAGTTGAGAGCATGAGATTCTATTAGCCTACTGTTTTTTGGGCTATCGGTTTGAGGGTCTGAAATCGTTATAACCCTTACCTCAGCAGCTTTCTTTCTCTCCATGGCCTCGTCTCTCTCTTGGCGGGCCTTGGTGACGGCTTCGTCGTTCTGCAGACTGCTATAGTTGGCGTCATTCAGCAGCTTGTCTCGTTCCTCAGCAGCCGCGCGAAGTTCTACGTCGGCCACCGACAGCTGAAATACGGAGAAATACATAAACGTTAGTGATACTGGTTTTCAAATTGGACTTCTTAGTCGTGTTAATGATTCCCATTTTTATGATTAATTTATATTTGACGAGAATTCTGCCTCCTAAGAGCATTGGTGGACTAAAAGTAATACGCTGCCTGAAAATAAATACTGGGACCGTTAAACTAGTTTGTAGGCCTTTCTTGTAGATAGTATAGAGGGATATCATCAAATAACTTCCCCAGCTCTAATGTCAGAATTTTTCCGACTAAAACCCACCCATGTTCTTTCTTTTGCCCTTTACTTTCCAGGGCTGCGGTATCTCTTTCGAACAACCCGCAACCCCAAAATGCAGAAGGTTTTTAGGCAGTTAGAACCCTTTTTTTTACGAAAATCAACATCATTCTAGTCTCCTAACTTCAAAAGGATCAGTAGAACTTACACAGAGGTTGTAAATGTAGCATTAGTTGTTACTACAACTAATGAGATAACTTGTGGCTTTTCTTTTAGATATAACCACAGATTTCCTCAAAGGATACCTAGATAGCTGCATCTAACTTAAATGAATGAACGTCGAAAACTTTCTAAGACATGAACATGCGTATGCTAACGAGTCCGTGACTGATTCCTTTAAAGAAAGCAGATCTACTATGCTAGATAGAATTGACGTATCTGTTATATCAGAAAAATCTGAGGCGAAAACTGGTAAGCACATCAGTGTTCTTGAGACATACAGATATAGAAAGAAACTGTATCCAAAGTCTCTGCTTCGTTGGTCTTGTGGTCGTGAACGCTACTGCTGAGTATAAGGTCCTGGGTTCATTCCCGGGTCTGGCAAACTGTTATTGGTTTTTCATCAGGAATGTCTCAAATCCAGACTCGCAAACGCGGAGTCTGGATTTGTGCCCAATGTTGGCAATAGGCTCACTTATAGGACTTGATAGTGAAAGACGAGAAGACGAAAATGACGCTCTTCCTCATATACATAGCTTAACCGACGTAACAGATATAGAGACATATCATTCACAACAATAATATTTCATAAACTCGTCTCTCTCTCAAACATTGTTTTCTCTGTAACTCCCACGGTATATTTCTGCATCAACCGATCGTTTCGCGTAATGCCCGGGTGCAGTTCAACCACCATTGTTTGCGTTTGCGCATTGTACAGCATTATATCTGTCTTTTGTGATTTCCTTTGTTACCAAAGAAATATCATAATGCTTAGTATAACCGCTTTATTCGGCACGTATGTTAAAAAGTTCAAAAGTATATTTTAACAGTTCTACCATCTTTTGAATATTTTTTTTTGATAAAATGTTTCTAAAACCTCAAAATTAATTTTACTCAAACTATTTCTGTTTTTATCTTACTACATACTTAAATTTATAAAGTCACGCCCTTTTCCAAGAGGGCAGAAATCATAGGTCAAAAACGCACGCTGGCCGGTTGCGAGTACTATGCATCTGCCATTTCTGAAGATGCTAAACAATAAGGACAGTATTTGTCCTTCTAGGGTGTCCCCTACCAGCGTTGCCACTTTAACTTAGCAAACATTCAACATTGAGACATCGGCATCTCTAAAAGTCAATTTTTGGGCCACATGCTCGGAGTAAAAGTGATTAACAAATTAATCCATGCGATAATAGACAAAAGAATTCAACATAAAATACTTCATAGTTACCACAAAACGGTTTAAACTTTCAACCTTGAGAACAATAACAGACTAGAACAAAAAAATGATCGCGGCCGTAATAAGTGAACAAAATAATGACCAAATAAAAAAAAGAAAGTGGGCCATTGCATGTTATTCACACATTTATGGTAGATCATAGGTAATGTGAGAACTAGCCTTAATACATAATTAAAAGTTAGTGTAAAAAAAGAATAAATTCTCTTTGTAGTAAAGCTTGGGACACATTAGCGGTATGGTTATGCGGTTTATGGTGTTGCAAGTTTATGATGTGTGTGGTGAAGGAAAACATCGTGAGAAAACCGATGTTCTAGAATCAGAACCTCGAAGATATATGTAAGTTCCACCGAGACGTCGTTACTGGGCTTGTGTGGTGGATTATGGTCCTCACATAAGAGAACTTTGTCCCAGCAGTTTGAAAACTACACTCTACGCTGTCTATGCATGATGTGGATAAATTAATATCGACGTGTTTTCAAGCTGCGAAGTCGTGAGTGATTGTACACGGAAATGGTTTTTCCCAGTTTAAGAAACATTTCTGAATCACCGTTTTGAAACTGAGTACCTATTTAAATAAGTTGTAGTAGTATCTAAATCTAAATTGTAATTTGAATGGATACCTAACCGCTCCGAAACTTCACGCTCGAAAGACCGAGTGCTCATTTTCGTTTTTTTTAATCAATTCGCCTTCATATGGTTTCTATTTGATTCTGTACACCCTTGAGACATAAAATTACCCACACACATGACATATCTAAATCTGTATCAAAACCACGGACACAGATAATAATAATGCTATGCCATGGATAATATTAAGTTCATCAACCTTATTTATTGTATTAACAAGTACCTACCACTTAGCCACAAGCAAATTGACCAAAAATACCGTAAAAAATAAATTAACAATCACTCATTTTAAATACCGAATTAAAATGGCGTCGGCACAAAAAGGCGCGAATTGCTACAAAATGCCTGCTAACGTCCGAGCTAGGGTGATTGACCTTTGTGACGTGTGTCTACGTCACTACGGTCACGCCATGCGGTTAACTTGCAGTCTAGTCTAGAATTCTAGATTGTTGGGTTTGATTAAGAACTAAGGTTATAGGTTAGAGCTGGGTATTTTCGTCTCAAGATCTGATTAGTTTTGTAGGGGCTTGCTTATTTGATTTGGTTGTTGTATATTTCTTTTCTGGTCACAATTTATTTAGTTACTAATTTACCCGTCTATGCACGCCATAGTTTAACAATCATTATTGCTGACTTGAGATTTAAAAGTAGCCTTTTGGTTTTTCAGGAACCGAAAAAGGTTCTGACAAAGTTTTGTCTGAATTATCAATTTATTTCAGGAGTTTCAATCATTATCAAAGAAATCGTCATAAATCGTCACTATATTTTATAACCCTGTCTACAGTCACGGCCTAAACTATTGAACCAATCTTTATGAGACGGATAAGTAGCCAGGGGCCTGGAAAAGAACATTTCTCGTACAAGCTTAACAGAAATGAAAAGAAACCATTTTACGGTGCTTTAAAATATTCACGCAATTAAAGCAATGATCGAGATAATCTTTACGCATATTTTTTAACAACAGTTAAGGTCATAATGATTATAAATATAATTACTTATATAAAAAGTCCAACACACTTTCATTTCACATTAGAATTTGACCGAAAATTGCTGATGTGTATAAATTGAACTATGAAAGTTTAATGAAGGGAAGTTATATAAATGGTCTGCCACAGACCGCGATGTTGGGAAGTTAAGAATTTGGCGTCATTAATTTATTGGATGAGCTAGTAATCCCAAATCGCCAAAACACAGAACGAAGATAGGTAATTATTACAAATCTCATCGTTTTCACATTGCCACATAGTTTCTTGTTTAAATATTCCAAAATGTTCAAAGGGAGGGAAATCTTTGTTTTCTTTTTTTTTTTTTTTTTTTTTTTTTTTTTTTTTTTTTTTATTTGGCACACTCGGTTTGAGTATTCGCCACTGACGGATTATAAAGCTAAGGAATCAATTTTAATGGGAAAGGAGATTTTGAACGGGATTGAAAGGAGATTCCAGTGGAATGGTTTTAGGAAAAAAGGTAAATAATAAATACAAGTTACATTTAAACTAATATACAAAAAATTAAATTAACAAATGTAATAAATTACACTTTAATATCATGAGAAGATATGAAAATAGAAAGAGATTTATATATATCAAAATTATTAGAAGCAAGTAAAATAGGAACAGAAGTTGGTAATGGAATACGTAAAAAAACTAAAGACGAATATAATAAGGAGTGATCATATAAGGGACAGGACAGGATTAAATGATTTATATCACCCACTTCACCACACTCGCAAATACTAGACGGAATAATTTTTAATCTTGCAAGGTGGGAAGGAGTGCACATGTGACCAATCCTCATCCGGATAAGTATGGTGGTGGCCCGTTTTCCAAGTTTTAGCTTAAAAAACCAGGGTTTAATTGGAATACTAGGCTGAATTGTAGAATAAAATTTGCCCTTCACTTGGCAGCTGTTTGTCCATAATTCTAACCAGGATTCTTTTAAATATAACAAAGGTAATGCTGCTAGGTCATGGAAATAATTTTGAAAAGGAAACATGTCCCCAGACTCCACAGCATCATTTGCAAGGTTGTCTGCCTTATTGTTACCAGGAATACCAGAGTGGCCGGGAATCCAAGCAAAAGAAACATTATATTTTCTTTGTAAGCATTTATACAGTAAATTTCGGATTTGAATAATAACCGGAAACACAGGTCTATTGGTAAAAGGAAATCTTTCTAAAGCCTGAAGGGCACTTTTAGCATCAGAAAAAATTACAGTATTATGAAGATTCATGATCAAAATATACTCGACAGCTTTCAGCAATCCAAAACATTCACCCGTAAAAACTGAGGACTCTGGAGGTAATTTAATTTTTTGTACAATATTAAAATTTTGGTGATAAACACCTATACCTACACAGCCTGATGTTTCTACTTTGGAAGCATCCGTGTAAATATGGTGCCAATTTTCCCAATGTGAATTTATGATGTTTTTAAAAAGATTTTGAGTATGAAAATCAGATTTACTTAAACCTAGATTGAGCTTGATATCAGGACATATAACCAAAGATTCAAAGGAAGAACAAAAAAGGGGAAAATATAAAGAATGATAAGAAGGAGCTTTAAGTGAATTGTATTTCTGAAAACTATTGATTAGACATGGTGGATTTTTATGGGACCAATATGATGAAGAAGTGACTTTATCAAGAAGTAACTGAAGTTTGGAACGTAATGGGTGATTGGAAAATTGAAAACAACGAAATAAAAATTTATCTGATAAATATTGACGACGTAAAAATAGAGGGGGATCAACTAGCTCTACCTGTAAGGCATTATTTGGAGAGGACTTCATGGCTCCGGAAATAATTCTCAAAGCTTTTGACTGAATGCCATCCAATCTCTTTAAAGCAGCAGCATTTCCAGGTTCTAGTAAAAATGTACCATAATCAAGCAAGCTACGAATTATCGCATTATATAGCAGCTTTAAAGAGTAAGGATGAGCACCCCACCAAACACCAGAGAGACATCTTATAATATTAAGAGATCGTTCACATTTTGCTATAATATAATCACAATGTGACACACCAGAGAGTTTTGAATCCAAAACAATACCTAAAAATTTTACATTATTTTTTGCACAAATTAAATTGCCATCATAATAAATAGTAATGGGTGGAGGAAGACGCATTCTGGAAAAGAGAATAGCAGAACTTTTATTGGGAGAAATTTCCAAACCATTAGAATCCATCCAACTTTTTAAGTATTTAAGAGAATTAGAAAGACAGAGACAGGCTTGAACAATAGATTTATGAGGGAAATATAAAAGTAAGTCATCAGCATATTGAAGGACTCTAACATTCGAGTCCAAGGATGATTCTAAGTCAGATGCATAAATATTATATAGTATAGGACTTAGAACAAACCCTTGGGGAAGACCCTTCCATACAGTCCTAGGTTCCTTTGAAGAATCTTTCAAATGGATAAATCTTTCAGATAAAGAATTCATAATGAAATTAGTCAAAAGAATAGGAACTTTTAAGGTAATTAATTTCTTATATAGTATTGAAAGAATAACATTATCATATGCAGATGTAATATCTAAAAAGGTAGCAACAACTGATTCATTATTAGAAAAAGCTAAGTGAATATCAGTAACAAAAATACTAACACTGTCGATTGTACTCCTTCCTCTTCTAAATCCAAATTGATTGCTACTTAATAAATTATTATTCTCAATAAACCATTCCAGACGATTCTTAACAAGATGTTCTGATATTTTCATTAGTACTGAAGAGAGAGCAATAGGACGGTATGATGTGGCAGATGAAGAATTTTTACCAGGCTTTAATATTGGTAATATTAATTGAGACTTCCAAGAAATAGGTATATTACCAGTGATCATAACTGCGTTAATAATGTTAAGATAATATGTAAGAGAATCGTCCGAAAGGTGTGCAACAAAAGAATAAGGAATACCATCCATACCAGGTGCAGAATCCTTCACATTAGAAATTATACCTTTTAGTTCAGAAAGAGAGAAAGGACCATTAAGACCAGAAAGATTACTTGAAATGTCAGAAAGGCATGGAAGAAGAAGTTTCTCAGAGACAGATGGAGGAGCTAAATTATCCAGAAATTGAGTTTGTAATGTGGAAGGAATTGATGTAGGAGTTGGTTCTTTGAAAGCAAACCTGAATTTCCTTATGTTTAACCAAACCACAGATGGATTAACATTAGGAGAAATTGATGAACAAAATGTTTTCCAACCATCAAACTTTTTCTTTTTTAATAATTTGCGGGTGTCATTAATAATACTTGATAAAGTATCAAAATTTTCAGATGAGGAAAATTCGTTATAAATGAATTCTGCCTCTTTACGTTTTGTTACAGCTTTTGTACACTCCTTATCCCACCAAGGGGGAGACGGAATTATACCTAATGCTTCATTTTTAAGAGGGAAAACATGATTCGCTGCCTCTATAAAAGCTTTGGATAAAGAATCTGCACATTCTGAAGCATTGCCCTGAGTTATTTCTGGTAAACATGATATTTTTTCATCTAAACATGTTCTAAAAGAATTCCAATCTGCATCAATCAATTTATGTTTCAGACGAGGTGAAGAACAAGGAGAATGTGGAATTTTCAGAGAAGGAAAAGAAAGTAAAATAGGAAAATGATCACTACCATATGAGAAGGGAAGACACTTCCAGGATATTTTTGAAGCTATGTTAGGAGAACAGATTGATAAATCAGGAGCACTAACACTTTCATTAGGTGCAGTACGGCGAGTAGCTGAACCTGTATTTAGTAAACAAGCGTTATGGGTATCTAACAAGTCTATAAGAAAATTACCAAAATAATTCGATGAGCTTCCCCAAGATTGATGTTGACAATTAAAATCTCCTAAAATAACATAAGGTTTGGGAAGGCTAGAAAATATGTCATTAATTTCATTAAATATTATAGAAGAAGGGCGAGGAATGTAAATTGAAACAAAACATATATTATTCACAATAGCAGCAATAATAGAAAAATCATTATTGTGAGAAGCAATCGGAAAGTGAGTAAATGCTAAATTACGATTAATGAGTATGGCAACACCGCCATAACCATCTGAACGATCTTCGCGTAGACAAGCATAACCAGATAACCTAAAATTAAATTCTGGTTTAAGCCAGGTTTCCTGCAGAGCAAAAATAAATGGATTATATTTCTTAATCAAATAAATTATGTCAGACTTTTTAGAAGTGATGCTGCGGCAATTCCATTGTAGAATTTTGTTTGTATTGTCCATTATTATGAATGTTAGAAACTTGTGAGATATCATTTAAAAGGGCAGCGTTGGACGGTTCTTGGATAAATTTAGATTGAGATAGGGAGTTAATTAGTGCTATAATTAACTCCTTTAAAGAAGCGTTGGTTAAATTTTCAGAGTCTAAAGATTTAAGAGCACAACCTTTAGTAGAACTTTGCATGTCATAATCTTTGGTTAAAGCTTTATGAGCATTAACATCATATCCCCCAGAAGGTTTCACGGGAGAACGTGGCTTCAGAAACACCGTTTTTTTGTATGACATATGTGAAGGTTGTGGATGAGTTTCTCTAGAATGAATAAAATTGCTTTGTGTATTTGACATTACAGGTTTGGAATTTGATGAAATCAAGGCATCAGCATAGGAAATTTTAGAAATAGGGGCATGTTGTTTAGATGCTTCAGCATATGAAATACAGCTCTTAGCCATAGTTTCTTTAATGGACTTTTGTCTTTGAAATTCCAAGCATTTACTACTGGTGGCTAAATGAAAACCTTTACAAAGACAGCAAAAAATATCCTCCTCCTCAACCGAACAACTATCACCAGTATGGTCCTGACCACATCTGAAACACTTAGGACGAGAGCGGCACTGCATTTTTACATGTCCAAAACGACAGCAATTATAACATTGTATAGTTGGATATATGTACAAATCGACAGACAAGGCAGTGTAAAACATATAAACTTTTTTCGGTAGTATTTGACCATCAAAAGTAATAACTACAGTTTCAGTTGATTTTAACTCAGTTATGTTATTCACACTAATTTTCCTTTTTAAACGCCTAATCTTTAATATTTTACCACAACCAAAAGGAACATTAATATTATTTAAAATGTCATCATCATCCCAATCAATGGGGATGCCCCTTACAATACCCATGCGGGTTACAGAAAATGAAGGTATGAATGCTTTGTAATTACCATTTTCTATAAGTGGAGAGTCCATAAATAAGTTGGCATCTTGGAAACAATTAAATTCCACTGAAAGTCTATTTCTACCAATACGTTTTAGACTACCATTAATTATATTTTTAAACGAGTTATTTTTTAAAAAACGGCCAAATGTAACTGGGTGTAATGTCACGTTATCATCATGTGAGGAAATTTTCTTTTGTATGTGTACAATAAAGGGAGCTACATCAGTAGCTACATAAGACAGCCTTGCAACTGACTGTGGAGTAGCTGGATTTGGAATAATTATATTATCTTTTTGAGGAACTTGAGAACTCTCACTATCGGAAACTTTCTGTAGACACTGAGTATCTGAAGACAAACATTGACAATCAGTATCTAATAGGTTTTTTTTATTTCCATTTTTACGTCTCCGTTTATTGCAATGTCTACAAATGAGCTTACGAGATGCAATCCTCTTACGTTTGACACCACCACCAATACTTATTGCCGAACAATCAGTGTCCATACTACCATCGGTATTTGAGGCATTATTAATTGTAACTATATAACCAATGTCGGGGGGTGTTCCCCCTGGATCATCAGGGGGGTCCATAGTAAATGAATAAAAACTTACCTAAATATCACATACAATATATAAACAAACTACAAAACTCAAATATATACAGTTAAATTTACTATTTACACGCTAAAAAAACCAAACCACATGAAAAAAACACAATAATTAAATTAAACACAAAAAATCGCGACCGCCAAATTCAATGATTCCCGCGCTTTTTTCCTTTGTTTTCTTTCTCTGGCATTTGTTTCGATGTAAGACGAAAGTTGTCATAGAGTAAAAAATACCAGGAGATCACAAGTATGAAAGAAAATTACAGATACTGAAATTGCATGAAATGAAACGTACATCGATACACATTCCATTTTGTTAAATCCTTACTAATATTATGAAAGCGAAAGTGAGTTTATTTGTTTGTTTGTTACGTCTTTACGCTTAAATGGCCAAACCGATTTTGATGAATTTTGGTACAGAGATAGTTGGGACCCTGGTGACGGACATAGGCTTAAAAGGGGGATAAAGAGGGAGAGAAAAATATTTTTTTTTCGATTTTCATGCGGGTTAAAGTTAGCGTTAGCCCAAAGTAACTATGCCACGCGGACAAAGTCGCGAGTAGAAGCTAGTATTTACTTACAAACGAAACGAACTATGTACCATTTAAAAAGTCGTTTATTTATCACGGTTAAAATCTAGACTCCTTTCGACTACCGCATGTCATGTCCTCATTGTTCCACTACATGACCTCACCGGTTTCCAAATCCTTCCATATCTCAACAACCAGTTTTTATATTGTACTCCTTACGAGTTGGTATTGCCCAAGGATGGTCGTAAGAGGCTATTTATTGCCCACGCGTGGACGTGGGTGGGTAACTCATATTATAGCAACAAGATCTAGACTTTTGTTTGGCTAACCTTGGTTGAAGTGGTTTTATAGAGCAGCTTGAGCAATGACAAAACTACGATTAGTTATAAAGGACTTAAATTGAAATAAGATGACTGTAAATTTTATTTTCGCCTGTTTGGATGGTCTAGTGATCGTAAGCGCCGCTGCTGAGAATGAGGTCCTGGGTTTAATTTCTCGGTACGGCAAAGTATTTTTGGGGCTTTTCTATCAGAAATTTCTCAGTAGCAGCCACAGCGGAGTACTTTGATGATAACAAAAGTCTTCTTTAAACATAACTGGTATTAGGTACACCTCTTCCTCATTAGAGGCGTGATGTTATGTTAAAAGTAACTAATAGGAACCTAATTAACTCCATGCATTGTCTTGTTTAACTACTAACTAATTCCATGTCAATTCCACAATGGGCACGTAGCCCCCAAATTGGTCACGTAGTATTAAACAGAAGAATATTTGTTACATAATGTTAAACAGCAAATGAGCTAAACTGCTTGCGTAACAAATTAATGGTCGTAACGGTGGGTGACGCAAAATGCATTGCAGTGCACTGTCGAGCCTGCGTTCCGGGTCTCTATTGAACGTGTAGCGAATTAGCGATATAATTATTTGTGAGAATAAACTGTCGTGCAAAAAAAAACACCCCTGATTTGAAATGAAATACAGAAATTTTCCTTGCGGATCTTCTGTTGAATCTTTTGCCAGTTTCAAGTATTTTACATGTTTAATTTTAGGGTTCTGAACCGCGTTCAGGAGCTTTCAGATAAATGTTAAGAATATTGATAATGCACTTGAAAATTTACTCAGACACACGGCTTTTGAACGCGGTAAAATTTACTCCAATATCAATAACTATCTTCATACTGTTATTAGTTGAGGCTACTCAATTCTATTGCATCACGCAAAGATCAAGATTACATAGCTGATCCTCAGCTGATCAATAAATTAAATGTCTTCAAACATTCCTGAATCAGCGGTACCCACTTACTCTAATTAGACTAACCGATATTATCATTGCTCTCAATTGAAGCGTTGCAGAGAGAGTCAATATTGGTACAGCACGTAACGAAATTGAATTATTCATAACTAGCTTTTGCCCGCGGCTTCGCTCGCATTAAATTCGGGGTAACACAGTTCCCCTTTCCTGATTTGCAGGTACCTGCTACCTGTAGTTTTTGCCCTAGCGCCTTATTTATTGTAATGGCAAAGCTGAGTTTTCCCTTTTCTTTCTTCTTTCTCCCTCATTTTTTACTCTTTTTTGAAAAAAAAAGCTTCTGTCCGTCTCCAGTGTCCCAACTATCTCTGTACCAAAATTCATCAAAATCGGTTTGGTCATTTGAGTAAGGATAATACTTAGCTTATCAGATAAAACAAACCTGTTTGCAACACTTAATGTTGATTAAATATTTTTGGAATAATCTTTGATAGTTGTGTGTAGTTTTAAGTCATGTTAACACATTTTTTATGAATTCTATGATAAACTTAGAAAGTAGAAGTCACAGTTGTACTTGTCCAGATTTGAACCCACAACCTTACACGTGAGAAGGGCTCTTAACCTCTGGGCCATTACGACATTAAATATAATAAAGAACAGTCTTATTTTGTGGTTGAATTAATAACATGACATTTCGCAAGCATTGATTAGGATCAATGCTTGCGAAATGTTATGTTATATTATTTGAATTTACAAATAAAAAAATACGTGTCCCTTATTTTTGAATAATCTTAAAGACGGACTAATAATTATTTTTTTTGGAAGCTAGCCTATTATTTGATTATTTTCACGTTCAAATTCGACGGTTAACTGTCAAGACAGAACTCAAAATGTCAAAATTTTACAGGAGGAGGATGCGTAATGCGTATAGGGACGATAGAAAAAATACCCGAAAAATTGCGAATTATCTTTAGGAAGTTTTCGTATTGTGTGTGTATAAATAAATTAAAATCTATACGATTTTAATTAATTTTGTGTGCATCTTTTCCCGACGTTTTATATGTGCCCATGTAGTCTTTTGCGGAATAATAATATTTTGATTTGATTCTTTTATAAGTCGACAGTCGAATTATCTTATTAAGTACTTTTTAGGGTATTGTATTTCAAAACTAAAAAACCGGCCAAGAGCGTGTCGGGCCACGCTCAGTGTAGGGTTCCGTAGTTTCCCGTCCGTCACAATAAGTGTTCCCACTTATGAGTTTAAAGGTGGAGGAGGAAATTATTTTGTACAACTTTTTGTCTTTTTTGTACAAAAACTGTTGTGTCAATCAAGTTCAAAATGATTTTCATAGAAAGTCCTTATAAAGTTCTACTTTTCAGATTTTTTTCATATTTTCTAAACTTATGGTTCAAAAGTTAGAGGGGGGGGGGGGGACACATTGTTTTTTACTTTTGGAGCGATTATTTCCGAAATTATTGACATTATCAAAAAATGGTTTAAGTAAACCCCTATTCATTTTTAAATACCTTTCCAACAATATATCACACGTTAGGGTTGAAATTAAAAAAAAAATCACTTCCCACTTTACATATAGGGTGGCTACCCTAATAAAACATTTTTTTCCAATTTTTATTTTACCACTTTGTCGGCGTGATTGATATACATATTGGTACCAAATTTCAGCTTTCTAGTGCTAACGGTCACAGAGATTAAGCGAGGACGGACGGACGGACGGACGGACGGACGGACGGACGGACAGACAGACATGGCGAAACTATAAGGGTTCCTAGTTGACTACGGAACCCTAAAAACGGAACCTTGATTGAATCGCTTTGTTGTCCGTCCGTCTGTCTGTCTGCCGGTTCAGACCCTTTATCTCGACTCGTGGAGGTTAGGTAGAGAGAGTTAGGGGTTGAAATTATAACCATACTAGCTTTTGCCCGCGGCTTCGCTCGCGTTAAATTCGGGGTAACACAGTTCCCCTTGCGCCTTATTGATTTGTAATAGCAACGCTAAGTTTTCCCTTTCCTTCCCTCTTTCTCCCTCACATCCCACTTTTTTAAAAAATATTTTATTTAATTAGTCTAATTTTTAATTAGCCTATGTCCGTCTCCTGGTTCCCAACTGTCTCTGTACCGAAATTCATCAAAATCGGTTTAGCCATTAAAGTGTGAAGAGGTAACAAACAAACTCACTTTCGTAATTTATTTGATTACTTTCCGTAACACAGAAAGCAGAAAAACTTAACAGTTTTCCTAGGTCTGTTCGTTTCTTTACTTATGTCAGTCTATTATTTGTTTATTCTTTGCATCATCTGTACCGTAAGATGAGACTTTGAATAGGTGCACAGTTCACTCATAGGACCTAAAGAATAAAATAATCCTCATATAATGTACCATCTCAATATGAATGATGTGTGAGTGCCTATAGAGTTTCTTGCCCATTCTTCTCCATACAGATCTGTGCATTGGAATGGGCACGGACTGGCACTGTAGCTGGTATTTTATTGTTGCCGTTCAAAAGCGCTACTTGAAATAAATGCTTTTGATTTGAGTTATAAAATTCTGAATTTCAAAGATATGTTTGCAACGTCCTTAACAAAAGCATGTCTTATCCTACCCAGCCATTAGTTCTAAATTCAAAACTACACACAACCAATTTCACTATTCACTTACAACCACCATACCTTTTCAACTCAAAACTAAACATAAATCGTGCAACTACAACACTAAACGCTAACCGATCATCGATCTAACCGAATCGATTTCGCATTAAATCGATTTAAATCGGTTTAGAGCACAAACGGTATTTCAATTGGTCTAACGTGCAGTAACTGTAGCCAATATATAGGTATCGAAAGTTAACTGTATCGTTGAAATCGACAGCTTCTAGTCTATGGGGTTACGTGGTGATGAATGGCTTGTGTAGTGTCTACACACTGGCCTAGCTTTGACCACAATGGAATAGCTTTGTTGTCGCATTTGTTAACAGTTCTCAATTTAGTATGAAATTTTCAGCGATGTTTTTTTTACCAATAGACATGTATCCAATAGCAACATCAAGGCTTAAATATCATAAGCAGAATGTCTTGTGCATACACCCATAATAAGTACCTAAACTTTTGTTTTGATTGTGAAGTCCTGCCACCAATCCAATAAAATATTCACGGAAGATAGGTATGCCAAATAAGCTTTTCGGAACCAGTTGACTTTGGCGCATAAAGTTTTGTCTACACACCCAAAGAATTTGGCAGTGAAATAACACTCTTTTCAAGACAGTAAAGTTTGACAAATCACAATGTGTTTTACGCGTGTGTAAGACGAATATTCCCTCTATGACCTAGGAATTTTGATTTGAAGTAAGTACCTGGATATCACGTTATAAAACCCAAATGAAATAGGTCAAGAAACCGAGCAAGGCGCAGTAATAACAGTTGCGAGGTGTTGGAAAGAGATACCGCAGCCCCGGAACATAAAGGGCAAAAGAAGGAACATGGGTGGGTTTTAGTCATTAAAAGTCTGAGACTCCCTCCCGTTCCACCCAGAATTGAAGAATTTATTTGATGGTTAACCATCCGTAAAACAAACAAAAGGGATCGTATGTATGCAACGCAGTAGGTCTTGGGGCCAGTTCAAGAAAAAAATGTAATATGTTGGGAAAGATGGCGGAGTTTTTACCACTCTTTGTACGGTGTGGTATTCTGCAAGCACGTGGAAATTGGCGCAAACAGAGAGAGGCCTACTCGGCCAGCAGTTTAGTGGGTGAAGTTAGGCTATTAAAGATGATGACAGGGATACAAAGAGCTGCTTTTTCTATTTTTGTTGGTAACAAGTTCCCAAAGGTTAAAATAGAATCAATGTCCACCAAAAATGCTCTATCATCGGTCATTGTAATGTCCTTACGGTAAAAACCGATGCGTATCAGTCAATGCTTTATTGAAACCTCTTTGTTGCTATTTTTTATTGTCCTAGGACTACCGTTATTCATAGTTGTGTCATGGCGTGCTGATTGATTTGAGCACGTGGTCAAACGTTTATAGAATTATTGTATAGATTTTTTGAGGAAACTATTTCACAGAAAAAAAACACACTTGAAATAAATACAAGGTATACTTAGCACGTTTCTACTTACCTACGTTTTGGCTATGGCCCCAAATATGCCTTTTTTCGAATGGGAAATCATCAACTTTCTTCTCCCGCTCTGATCGGAGCGGGGGGGAGTCTCAGACTTTTGCTGATTAAAACCCACCATCCAACCATGTTTCATCTTTTGCTGTTTATGTTCCGGGGCAGCGGTATCTCTTTTAAACAACTCCCAACCCCGGGTCCGAATTTGCTTCACATTGTATATTTGACGAAAGATATGTCTGATCATTTTACAATCGCCTAAATTACCTGCTCGCCACCTAAGTAGGGACTAGGGTGTCACAACCAATATCTACATTACACACAATGCATGTTCAATTGTCATGCTGCAGGCGTCTCATAACATGCCCGTAATTGTCTTCCTTCAAATAAACAACGCTACGACTACATACAACAAGGTAATGGTACCTACTTCCTCAAATGAGCCACTTGCAAAGTTCTATTATAGTATCTACTACGACTTTTGGGCTTTTTGACGGCTTATTTTTTATGAAAGATCGGAGTCCAGTCATGTCCTGGCCTAGACAAGAAGGTATTCAATTGCGAACCAGAGACCTGGATTCACTCGTAGCGCACTCATCAATGACAATTCAGGGAGAAACCATTCAACTGTCATCGAATCTTTAGATAAAAGCATGCTGAACCAGTAAGAGAGAATTAACAATTCTCCTTAAATCAATATCTACCAAGAAGCAGTAGGTAAGTTTTAAATTCTACTAACCTTAGAAGACAGATCAGCAATAATCTCATTCTTCTCATCGATCTGCCTCTCCCTCTCCAACGCCCGACGCGCGTGCGCCGCGATGGAGTCCCTCACACGCGACCCTTCGAGCGTGGCGTACGCGGCGACGGCGTCTGCGCAGGCCGCGGCTAGGGCGCCGCGTCTCAGCGTTTCGCCCTCCTCGCCATCCAGAGATGTGAGTGATAAGTCGGAGTGGAGACCTGCAAGGTGGAATTGTGAAGTTAGAACGACAGTGAAGACAAATAAATGCTTGATTAATGAACATGTTGGAAATTGAGCCATTGTAAGACGTATTGGTAAGCACAAGATACCTTTTGCCCACAAGTGGTACAATCCGCAGAATATTTCAATAACTTAATTGCTTTACCAATGTAAAAAGGTGGCAGTTTATATTATTGAGATCATTATGGACCCTGTAGGGCAAGCAAAAGAGTAAAGGAGAAGAAACTCTGTTTTTGGAGATCGTTAAGTTGTTTTTCCATGTAAAAGTTTTAACATAAAATAATTCAGGTTCTTGCCTACTTGAACCATGGATGCCATGGGGAACCTCAATTTTTTTTCTCAAATCTTCATCTGTTTGAAGTATTTTCACAAGTATCATAATAATATATGAACATGTTTAATGTTTTTATACAATTATAATGCCTGTTGTAAAACTAACAGAGACCGATACCATACAACTTTACTAACTGTCCATATCGGATATTATTACAAAAACGACTAAGAGATGGATGAATTGAATATTCAACGGCAACAAAAAATATTATTGTAAGTTATCTAAACGATTTCCTTGGTTAAAATCAATTCGATATATTTCTTCTATTGTCTCTTCAACGAGGATCTCTACGATTTATTTAAGAGTTCTCCTAAACATCAACCCACGCCTTTTTCACAAGGGGGTAGGCAGACAACAAAACGCCACCTGCTACTTTTCTTACATACTCTTTTTGTTTTCGTCCACGTTCATACATTGATGACACAGTTGGCGCAGTGGCTGAGCGGTCCACTGCTGCGTTGCGTGTTGCGAGTTCGATCTCCGCACGGAACAATGTTTGTATGGCCTACAGATAGTAGTCCCGTGTCTGGCTGTATATGTGGGTTTAAATGTTTCTAAACGCACCCACGTAATGATAATTTTTTTGAGTTCTAAATTCAATTCATTTTTAATGTTAGGCTGTTTAGCGGAGTCTTACCTTTCCGTTTGAGAAGACAAAGTGCGGAGAAAAACAAATAATCATATTTTTATATTGATTGCCAAAAGTACTTTTTGTTCTTTTACTTAATTTATCCGTAAATGTAATGAAAAACGTCGTTTGATTCACGTGAGAATATGTCACTGCTATTCGCGGCTCTATAACACCTTCGCCTAGTGGCTCGGGAGTTAAATCTGCTTCGGCCGCAATGACAAAGTTGCAAGTCTTTTACTCCTTTTATCCATATCGTCTTTCACACAACGGTTTTAATAGTAGTTCAACGCGCTCAAGACCAGTAAACTATTAATTGCACACATCTATACCCCAGGAAAACAGCACATTGTAATGATAGCACTTTCTCTGCAATACAACCACTTTCCCATAACTAAAGTGTTCACAATTTCGCGTATTGTCCACGCCGCATCAGTCATTGCGGAAATATTACAACGAGATCAACTGCCTCCATCGATGATGGCTTCTTAATAGTTAGAAACGTAATTTGCTTTAATATATTGTGGTTTAGAAATAGAAAATGTTTTTTTTTGTAGTTCATGACATTGTGTTCAATAAAACAAATACCAAGTTATCCTTACTAATATTATAAAAGCGAAAGTGAGTTTGTTTGTTTGTTTGTTTGTTACCTCTTCACGCTTTAATGGCTAAACCGATTTTGATGAATTTTGGTACAGAGATAGTTGGGAACCAGGAGACGGACATAGGCTAATATTTTTTTGAAAAAAGTGGGATGTGAGGGAGAAAGAGGGAAGAAACGGGAAAACTTAGCGTTGCTATTACAAATCCATCAGGCGCAATAGCAAAAACTGCAGGTCTGTTTGGTGTGTTATACCGAATTTAACGCGAGCGAAGCCGCGGGCGAAAGCTAGTTCTTTATAAAAAAAACGGAACCCTTATACAATTTCTTTGTTGTCCGTCTGCCTGTCTGTCTGTCAAGACCTTTTATCTCGGGAACGCGTGGAGGTGAAAACTGAAATTAAAACCATATACTTAAGTCTGTGGTCCTTTGGAGCTGTGAACCCTCTTAAGTCTACGCAGTCAAAAGATATGGCTGTTTATATCGTCTGTACGGCACCCTCGGTGAGTCCGACTCACACTTGGCTCGTTTTGTTTATTTTCATAAAAGATATATTGTATACTACCTTCCGCCCGCGACTTCGTCCGCGTGGCATAGTTACTTTGGGCTAACGCTAACTTTAACCCGCGTGATGATCGAAAAAAAAATCTTTCTCTCCCCTTTTTCTCCCCCTTTTCTCACTTTTTTTTAGCCTACGTCCGTCTCCACCAAAATTCATCAAAATCGGTTTAGCCATTTAGGCGTGAAGACGTATCAAACAAACTCACTTTCGCTTTTATAATTTAGTAAGGATTATTGTAATACAGTTATTGATTTTACCAAAACAAATCCAAGTTGACAGGACAGAAATCGTGACTTTTTGAGATCAAACATCACACCTTTAACCCCCGAAGGGTATGGCAGAGGTTCCCCTAATAGTATAGGCACAACCACATTTCGCCAGTTACATGGTGACTTTTAGTTACAAAAACTACTCAATAACTTACTAAAATGTAATAAAGAACATTCGAGACCAATCGCCGAATAATCAATGACGAAATAATTGCACTTGTTTGCAAAGTGCATTCGATTTGGTAAGCAATTACAATAGTTACGAAAGAACCCGCTATTTGCACCACACCTGATTTTGGATGATAATGGCAGACAAAGAAAAACTAGCTTAAAAAGTTATTGAACTGGGATTTAAACAGTATTTTATATTGAAGATCTAGTTTTGGATAAATTGTTGGTAGACGTGTAGTTAAAAGAAATCAATGTCCACATAATGGAAGAGCAGAGGTAGTAAATGCAAAAGGCAAAGAAATTTTAAAAATCGACCAAGTGCAAGGCGGACGTCGGAGTGACATAAACGGCTATATATTTTGTCTGCGTAGACTCAGAGAGTTGATTTTTTTATAGCTCCAAGGTACTACAGACTTGAGTATATGGTTTTAATTACAACCTCCACGCGTTCCCTAGATAAAGGGCCTTGATAAACAGACAGACAGATGGACAACTAAGTTAACCTTTAAAGTTTCGCTTTTTTCCATTTTAGGTTTGGAACCATACAAATGTTGAAATACGTGTATTGGGATTTAATCATCCCCTTTTTTCACTTTATCGTTTGGTTAATGACTAACCTGGTGTCAGAGTTTCTATGCCGCCCATAGGCTTTTGATTTGGCTATCATGCCGTCGAGAAATATTTTCTTTTTCCTCACTATGTTTTCCTCACCGTAGCAAGTGATAATTATACAATACGCACATGAATCCGAAGAAGAAGAAAGAGAAAGAAAGATCATTCACTTTATTAGACCAGAGTCTCAATTGTTGTCACCGATGTGTCTAGCCATTTTCAAAGGTCGGCTTCCAATCTTACTGGATGCAGCTGAAAACTAGTATTTTACATGGACCTACCTATCTGACCATCACAATCCCGCTATTGAGTCACACTGTGCAATAGCACGATAGAAAATATTGGTTTATAATATTAATAACTATATGTAGAACGTGACGATGCCCTCACTCCTTCACAGCCATGTTACAGTCAACACAAATATCCACACCATTACTAAACCCCCTGCAGTGACGCCAATTGACCTTCCAAACAGTTCTAGAAATGTCAAGCGAAAAGCTACTAGAAACAGTTATAGCTACGCGTTGCTTTGGGAATGACGTCATATACTGTCACGTCAGCTGGGAGCCTGGTACGCCATGACACCTCGACCTACGGTATGCCGGCAGTCAAACTCCGCATGTTGGTAAATAATGCCAAAAATATTAAAGCTATTTGAAACAGGAGTGACGAAAGGCTTTTTGTATAGGAGACAATAAGGAAGATCATAATTATGTGTTAAGACAAGGAGAAATTGACCGCCGAGAAGAAAGGTCAAAACTTGCTTTTGAATTTTATTTTCCGAATCAGATTATCTTTTTTTAACGACCACAGAGAGTTCTGTTCACAATAGCCATTACTCACTTCAAGTGTAGTGCTAAATCAGCTTCTTTACTGAAAGAAGTGGATCAAGATTTATTGCAATTTTAAGATCTTATGAATGTGTCCTTCAAATATTTCTATTTAATATGAGAGACACATAAGCCAAACTGTGGTGATCAATCTAAAACCTTATTAATATTCTGACTTTTGAATGCTGGATGAATTTACAAAAACTCGATTTTGAGCAAAATTTTACAACAAAATTATTTAACAATTACACAAAGAAACTACAAGATCGTGATTCGGATCGAATTTTAATGCTTTTCATACATCGTCTAATGGTCTAATGTTTCCGTAAGACAACGATCCAGGAACCGATTACGAAGGTCGTTCAATTGTCTGCAGAATTGCGTATACTGCCGATGTGTTGCCACCGCGAAGTTGAGAAGCAGTAAACCAAGCAACCAGCACGTATGATTGACCAACAAAAACAAAAGATTAAAATGATCCTATTTTTACCTGGCTATAGGCTGACACTTTATAAAAATAAGTATACAGAAGAAACAATACTGATGGTGAGAATAGAAAAAGAATTGTGAAAACTTGTGAGAGTACACACAACAAAATGGTTGAAACTGAATGTCGACTTGATATGACTACTTTAAATTTTGAGCCCTAAATCTAGAAATACACAGCCCATTTTGTAGATAGTTCTATCAAATCTGAACATGCAGAAAACGTAACACAAGGTAACGAAGTTCCCTTCACACTTTGCGAAACAAATCACGTCACCAAGACCGAGTAGAAACTTGACGATGATTTCACTAACTTTATATCGAGGGTATCAATGATGTCAGCCGATGTTCAGATGGGAACAAGGACCTATGTAGTGAGTTCATCAAATGGCCTAACATTATAGACTGTACCAACAACAAAGCATCTCTTTTGCTATGATAACACTATCTATTATGAAGCCGAGGCCAAGGAAAGAAGGAAGTGTTTTCAAAAGAAGTTCAGAGGAATAAACAGTACCAATGATTTTTATACATAATATTGAGTGTACTATTATTACAGGGCTTTTCTATACGAATTGTTTGAACTGTGGTAATGAAATCATAAAGAAATAAAGCGGCTAAGTGCGAGTCGGACTCGCGCACCGAGGGTTCCGTATAAATTTGCGACATAATGGCTGTCTTTTGATTGCGTAGACTTAGACGGTTGATTTTTTCACAGCACAAAGGGACCAAAGACTTGAGTAAATGGTTTTAATTTCAACTCGATACTTTTACGTGTCCGCGAGATAAAGGGTCTTGACAAACAGACGGACAACAAATTGATCCAATAAGTCTTCCGTTTTTTCCTTTTGAGGTACGGAACCATGAAAACAACAGTATATGATGGGAAGAGAAATACAACTAACGTTTAGAAAAAAAAAAACAGTAAATGATATGCAGAAACAAAATGCCACCAGCCTCGTTGGTCAAGTGATCACTATCCCTACTGCGAGGGATACTATGAGGGAGGTCCCTAGTTTAATTTCCAGGTTGGGAAATGTGTCATTGACGGTTTCAATTGGGATTTTCCCAGAAGCAGCCCGTAGACTGAACTGAACACTATCGATGGCTAATGGCTCACTTTCCTCTATATAAAAATACATATCTGTGGAAGTATTACAATATCTACCCATCACTTTTTCCCTGAAGTACAGTCATGATGTTGACAAGGAGCAGGAAGTAAAACAAGATGCAACCGAATATCGTTCAAATCGGACCTTCTGCCATTCATCCACATTATAGTTGCCCTACAAAACGGTCACGCGAGCTGAGGCTACATTTAACTGGATATTTATGCCGTTCCGTGCAGGAAGAGTGCTTGTGGACCATTTATTTGGTTAACCAAGTTTTTGTACAAATACTAAAGTTACAATGTTTGAAAACCAAAAAGCTATTGAAACCTGATCATTTTGCTGTGGAAGATGAAAGAGACAAGTTTTCAGAATGTTTTCTTACACAGTCTGGAGTTAATATAAATACAATTGACGACAAGGTTGGCGCAGAGGCTGAGCAATCGACTGCTGCGCTGCGTGTCGCGGGTTCGATCCCCGCACGGAACAAATATTTGTATGGCCTACAGATAGTTGTTCCGAGTCTGACTGTTTGTGTATGTGAGTTAATATCAACATCAACAACAGGAGAAATCCTAGTGTTGGACAACGTTTTTTTTTAAAGAAAAGAAAGAAGAATTATTATTGATTTAGAATTCAGGCCCATAGAAATAGTTGAACATAGGTTAAAAAAAAGTGATATAACATAACTACACTGGTTAAAAATGACGCAATAACAGGGGTGGCAAATGTTAATAGCCTGCCTAGAGTGGGACGCATTTCTATATTACTTTTAATGTTCACTTTACCTACCCGGTTATTATTTTCGCTGCTGGTCTAGAAATCAACACCAACACTTGTGTCAACAATAGCTAGTCTGATGACGACATCATTAACTTGAAATTCCAGCGATAATAATTCCGAATCCAGTCGAAAAAAGAGGTTTAGAACCTTTTTAGCACCGAAAAGTATGCAAAGGTTCACTTACAACCTAATGAGTCTGGAATCACAATCAGCCAAGGATAGATTGAATGGCACTGTGAGCTGTGCATAAAGTATTAAAAAAATAAATGCCTCTTTAAAGATTTAAGTAAGAGAATTAACTGCTCATTCAGATCCAACCTGTTCCTTTGCTGTTCTCCCCCAGCAAAGCCCTTAACCGAGGCTCATACCCCACAGGGGTTTCCCTTAGCGTGTAGTCGCTTCGTTTAGGTTTTTGCCCTGGCTGGAGGCCTTACTCTGAAGGCAAAATCTATGAAGACACCAATATGAAGATATCAATATCTCTGAAGACAGGAATTACCCGATTAAACAGACGACAACCTCATAGGTTGGTTACTGCGTTGCTAAATGATGACACCATTGAGAATTATTGGCTTAGTGCTCCGCTAGACGAAATATTTAACACAAAAAACAATTCTGAAACATGGAAATATTCATGCCCATAAATAATTTGTACGCAGTTAATTCAAATACGACATCGATCGATGGAGTCGCGTGATGTCCAAACTAGTTATTGAGGTTATTAGGTATTTTGTTTGACGCATTTGAGTCTGAAAGTTTAGATTTTTACGTATCATGGTGTACATGGAATTGGTGTTGATCACGATTTTCTGATATGGAGACGATGAACTGTTTTGAGGTATATTGGAGAAGGCATAACATCCTGAGGAAACCAGCAAGTCTGAGAGATATTTCTCGACGAAATGTTTAGCCAAGTCAGAGGCCCTTGGCCTATGGGCGGCCTAAAAACTTTGACAACAGGTTAGGCACCTAACCGCGAATATGGATGAACTATTAGGCGCACCTCTGCTTAAAACTTCCCGGGATTACTTTCAAAATTTTATGTAGGTACCTGTCACAGTTATTGCCTGTACACCTAATAAAAGACCTTCGAGCATTGTTAGTCAACTAAACTTTATCCTCATATCTGACCACGTACCTGAATCGTCATCATGACCAGTATTAAGCTGTAGCGCCAGCGCCCTCAGCTGTTTATACACCTGGACAGCTTCACTCCTTAGCCAGCCATCGTCTTGATCTTCTGGTTCAGATTCCATCTCCGCATGGAGAGACCTGGCTGTGTCTGTGGTGTCGATGGGGTCCGGGGCTCCAATCCTCTCGGCTAGAGTGTCATGGGACCTTTGAAGGCGCTCCAGTTCTTTAAGTGTGTTTTGGTAGAGATGTTCCTGAAAGCAAATTGGGAATGAGTTGGGTAGGTATAGATTTGGTTAATGCTTGTACCTATGAATAACTACGGTTTAGATAGACCTGGTGAGACTGTAACACACCAGGGAGACATGGAGCGAAAGAGACGAGACCTTAACACAGCGGTGGGTTCAATATAAGTGGTAATAATGAATGATGAAGACCAAGCCATTTCATTATTAATAATAGACTATATTCAAACCTAATAGCTAAACATTGCTACAATGGAACCAAACAAAAATTTGAAATTCAGACTGGCTATTCGTAATATAAAAAATAAAAAAGGATATTGTTTCAAAAACTTCAAAAGAAGTCAGTGAAGGTTGTGGGGCATATGCACAGAATAACAAGTACGTATTAAAAACAGGTGTTCTGAAAACAAACAAGAAAACCTTGGAAAACGTACCAGCTGAGCAACGCATTGTGCAATTTATACTGGACTGTGGATAGTCACGTTCATACGATTATAGAGGTAACTTAATTGCAAGAACAATAAAATTCCAGTATGCCTACTTCTTTGGGAAACTATCGACAATGCTAACGTTGTTGATATTTTAACTAGGCACACCAAAAATCGTGATAAAACTTTCAAAGATCTGACCAAATACTGCTAAATAATATAAAGATGAACCAGATTCGCATGAAACAAATTCATGAACCGATATTTTTATTGTAAAACACGGAGTTTCTTAAGGGTACAAAGCTAATAATAGTGGAAAAAGAAGTAATTTTGAAAGCACCGAAAAAACAGTAAACATTTTTACTTAATAATTCAAGCTATAAAAGAAAAAAACACTCAAAAAAAGGCCTTAAAAGACCTTGCTACGATTAAAACCACACGTTAAAACACACAAAGCGTCATTCAGAAGGTTCCGTATAGAAGGACCATGACGGACAGATCAGAGACCAAAGCATTGCCCAACAGACAGACCTTCGGGTCGAGATTAGTTTTTAATTACTGTCCATTGTTCTTGACTAATCCGCCGGATATTGCGAAGTGAAAGGATTAGTTAGTTTAGGGTTAGGATAGAATGAAATGTCTAATTAGGTAATTTGCTTGATTTGTTTTGTCAATAGATTTGGGGTTTAAAGAGCTTATTTTAAATCTTCGTGAACGAGTTCATAGGGAATAAATACGAAGAAATTTTTCAAAATTACTTTTAATTTGAGATTCTGCTCAGTGTTGATTTTTAACTTTTATATTCTCACTAGCTTTTGCCCGCGGCTTCGCTCGCGTTAAATTCGAGGTAACACAGTTCCCCTTGCGCCTTATTGATTTGTAATAGCAACGCTAAGTTTTCCCTTTTCTTCCCTCTTTCTCCCTCACATCCCAGTTTTTTAAAATAAAAATTAGCCTATGACCGTCTCGGTCTCAAAATCGGTGTAGCCATTAAAGCGTGAAAAGGTAACAAACAAACAAACTCACTTTCGCTTTTATAATATTAGTAAGGATTTTTAGGAACTTGTAATTTTATGAAGTACTAGCTTTTGCCCGCGGCTTCGCTCGCGTTAAATTCGGGGTGCGCCTTATTAATTTGTAATAGCAACGCTAAGTTTTCCCTTTTCTTCCCTCTTTCTCCCTCACATCCCACTTTTTTCAAAAAAATATTAGCCTATGTCCGTCTCCTGGTTCCCAACTATCTCTGTACCAAAATTCATCAAAATCGGTTTAGCCATTAAAGCGTGAAGAGGTAACAAACAAACAAACAAATAAACAAACAAACAAACTCACTTTCGCTTTTATAATATTAGTAAGGATTTTCCTGTAATTTTAAATATGTACATTGATTTATTTTTCATTTTCAACATTTGCCTCGTGTATTTCTTTTGCGTTCTTTTACGGAGATATAATATTAACCAACTTAGAATGTCAATACGCATCGTCGCCAATTACAAACCCTAAGTAAAGGCTTAGTACGTAATAAGACGATCCGTGGAGCACTTCCCATACAACTACTTACGAAGCCCTACAAAACTGATGATATTTCTAACAATTGAATTATATCGCAGTTCTACAGGAAATCATGTTACCATATTACGCATTAACGTAACTGAAGCAACAACATAAACACAAGGGACGACCAAGAAAAGACTACTTCTTGCCTTAGATAAAATGCCAAATTGTAAAATAAAAATTAACTTTGACATACTCAATAATTATCTTCCCGTCGTCGATAGAATTCGTTACAATACTATAGAAATAGCATACATTTATGTTTTACGCTCTTTTTATAAATTTTATTTAACGAGTATTGAGTATTCAGGTGAAAACCAAGTTAAATAAACAAACAAATTTTTTAAATTAAATCAGAAGGAAAAACACTGAAAGTTATCAAAATAAAATTAAAGGAACTGAATAAAAAACAACAAAAGATACGTAACGTATAAAAAACAAGCTATCAAGTGAATGTTGCTGTAAATCAAGCAATATAATTTATATTTCAGTAACGGAAGTCCTTGTTGCAAGTCACTTGAGATATTGAGTCTATTGCACTATACTGCTCATCCATCATTCCATTTGGATCTAAATCAAATTAGTTACAACCGAAGTCATTAGTGTTGTGAAAGACAATCCAATAATAGAATATCACAACAGAGTATTAACTATTGTTGCTTACCATGGAGGTCATACTGAATATGATTTGTATCAATGAGAAGCAAAAGGCAATGATTCATCAGATTATTGAATGTGGTTTGTTTTATAAAGTATGGAATTTTAGAAAGCCATTTATTTCCTAATTTTCCAAGGATATAATTATTGTAGCTCAAAAGCTTTTTGTAAAAGCCTCCACTATAACTTTTCACGACATTTGTTGTACAATTTTAAACATGTGGTTCCTGCAAGGGCGTAATATATGGACCTATTTCTGAACTTTACGCCGAGTTACCGACACCTTCAATTTTAAGAGTGGTTTTTGCAAGTCCACGCCAAAAGCTACATCTTGTTACAAGACCTAAGATAACATTAATGAGTGCCTCTAAAATTGTCTTGGCAAAGGAAAATTCTTCATGTCAAAAGTCCTAATTACCTTGTTAAACGACAGGGTTTAAATACATAAATGACTATGAAATGGGTTGTGTCATTGAGTTCACCAAGATTAAGACATTAGTTTATCTAGGAATGTTTATTATTGAAATTATGTCTCATTACTCATGTCACATTCCACCCGTTTTACATGGCGTGTTTATTTATTTATTAACTATACATTTCTATTTCTAAAACTTTAATAACATCAATCTCGTTCTCAAAATTACTCTGGTTAGAAAAAAACTCTTTCATCTTTTTCATCATACCTGTTCTTTCAGCTGTCTTTCCAACGCAACGATCCTGTCATTGGCCTCATCGAGCTGCTGCATCAGATTCTCCTTGTCCTTTAGTGATCCCGTCAGCCTTCTCTCCAGGTCTGACCTCTTGTCTGTCACCATCGCCAGTTCTGCTTTCAAGGATTCCAGACTTTGTACATGGTCCTGTTAGAAAGTGAGTTTGATTAGAAAAAAATGCGTAGAGTTCATTAATTATAAAGTCTGCATTTCCCAATAGTATTAATCTGAGAGTCATCAAGTCTTAAGTGATAATCTAGTCTACAGGATGAATACTTAGTCGACCAAATTATCATCGCTTACAATCAGATAATCAAACACGAGACTGTTCGTATCAAACGAATGAAGACAAATTCACTACGCTTGCTTCATGGATAGATCTTAGAATTGCATAATTAGGATACTATGTACCATTCACCAATTAACGGATTTTAAGGTTCAGATCTCAAGGTTATTAATTAGTGAACTGCAATTGCATTTGTTAAAGTAAGACAAACAATCATTCTCTTGCCGGAGTTAGTTGGAACGAATTCGATAAATTAAGTAATCCTGGCCATTAATTATGAAAA
The DNA here is from genome assembly GCA_905475445.1 of Ochropleura plecta. NCBI lineage: Eukaryota > Metazoa > Arthropoda > Insecta > Lepidoptera > Noctuidae > Ochropleura > Ochropleura plecta. The sequence goes on along the minus strand of FR997744.1, from coordinate 2,815,588 downwards.
TAAATATATCAGCACGTTTTTGACAATCTTGCTACTTGCCCTGTAAATAAGGCATGTATGATAGAAGTCTTTTAAAAAGGAGTATTGCGTTTCGTAGCTGTGTGTAAATTTGAAAGTTAAGATGCTAGTATAAATCAAAGCAAGAGACATAAATTAAGTCTGAGACGACTCTCAAATAATTGAAATGAAAAAAACAAACCATTTCAGACACTAGTCTATATAGTCCTTATGTAAGTTGACCAACATTTTTGTCTGGACCTTGAAAGACACCTCTGAGTTTGTTTCGGCTGTTTCCTCTCAGAGTAGTCGGGTAGAGAACACCGGCCACAAATAGTTGTTTTTTTTTTTAAAAAAAACGACCTGTAAAGGTGCTTGTATACAACCTACTTACAGAAAAAAAAAACAGTAATTAAAAAAAAAAAAAAACCTGTAAGCTGGTTTTCCTCATAGAACATTGGTCCTTCAACCCCTCAAGTTGAGCTAATAGAAGTGCTTCTGTGGCTGATGACTCTTTAAGCTGTACCGTCAGCCTGGAGTTCTGGGCAGTCAGCTCTGCTATTAGACTCTGTTTTTCTTCATCACGCTGTGAACAAAATTCCAAAATTAATGATGTAACAAAGTGATTATGCGGTGTTTACCTTTAAGTGATTGTTGTACAATATATATTACTTTACGCATGTTACTTTAAGCATAAAAACAGTGTGGACAATTGTTGATGAACCAAAAAAAATAAAAATTAAATTAACACTAAAATGACTTCGAATCGTGCCAGATGGCAGGATGACCTGGACGAATCAACTGTCTGTGTTCATAGATCTATAGTTCCGGACCAAAAGAACTGGGAGATATGGAAAAGTCCTTTGTACAGATTTGTGATGATGCCAACTAAGAATAAACGGTGTAACCCTTTTTTACGGATGGGAAATCATCAAATAACTTCCCCCGCTCTGAGCAGAGCTAGTGTCAGACTTTTACTGACTAAAACCCACCCATGTTCCTTCTTTTGCCCTTTATTTTCCGGGCCGCGTTATCTCTTTGGATCAACCCGCAACCACGGCAGGATCAACCACAACTTCAAGATAAGTATTACGTACATATTATAGGCATCAAATTATAGGTTGTGTAACTGCAACCATTACGTCACAGAATCATTTTTTTTGTATTCAATTATTCATTTACAAAACCTTATTTCATAGATTAATATCACAAATCAATTAGATTCGATAATACTGAGCATAATTGAGTACGTGTACAGTAATTGCAAATATATATTCTTTTATTCATGGTAGGTAAACCAGTAATAGATGGAACTATATTAATGATGGATATCATTTATGAAAACGGGAGGCATTGACCTTTGGTTAATTACAATTAAATGGATTGATAGTTTTGTTGCTAAAAAATGCTAACAGTGTTTGTACTAGTATTAATAGAGCCAATAGAAGAAATACATGAATCCAGTCTAGAAAAGAATAATGTTAAAAATATAAATGATGAATCCAATAGTGAGGATTGTGGTTGAGGTTGTTTGAAAGAGACACCACGGCCCCGGAAAATACAGGGCAAAAGAAGGAACATGGGTGTGTGTAGATAGTAAAAGCCTAATACTCCTCCCCTCAGCTCCGCCCAGAGCGGGCAAGGTATTTGATGATTTCCCACCCACAAAAAGAAACCTCAAAGCATACCTACGCAGGTATTGTACCACTGAGTCACAACTGGAAGTATTTATGTGATACATAAAACCCAAGGTCAGAACATTTTCATGGTTGTGATACGTGAAATCATAAAAACCATAAAAAGCGGTTCTGGTTAGTTTATATATATCCATGGAAAATTATTGTTTGCAAGAATAACTATTCATTTTGCCCATGAAATAGATAATTGGTATTTCAAAGATTTTTTTTTATAAATAAATGTGGTTGAAACGGAGTGGCTTTATTGGGTGGTCTATTAGTGGACATAGGTACATATTTTTACGTGAATTTTTATGTGAATCAATTTGAATTCTAATGTTATATTCATTTAACTTCTATATCTCTTTTTTAATTGACATTATGTTTTCTTTTCCCGATTTGTTTTCATTTTAAAATAGTATTCAATTTTCACTTCTATAAATATTTTTGTGTTAACACCTAGTTATATGTGCATGCTGTGGTCTCCTATAATTGAAGGAACACAGTTAAATTAACCCATAGTATTGTGTTTTATAATGTATCTGTGTATCCTTTGTTGGAGATCCAAATAAATTAATAAATATAAAAGCCAAATGCGATTCGACTCGTGCACCGAGCGTTCCGTACAAACTTGCGACATAAACAGCCATATCTTTTAACTGCAAAGATTTAGAGGGTTGTTTTTTTTACAGTTTCAAGGGAACATAAATTTGAGTTGTTTGGCATGGTTTTAATTTCAACTCGATACCTCAACGCGTTTCCGAGTTAAAGGGTCTTGACAGACAGACAGATGGACAATAAAGTGATCCTATAAGGGTTCTGTTTATTCCTTTTCCAGGTCTTTAACCAGTTTGCTGAACTGGACCTATTTGGCCTATTTTTATTGTTTACGTTTTATTTCATTTCTTTTGTTGTGTGCACTTGGAGCAAGTGCCAAATAAATATGTTTTCTTTCTTTTGAGTACCTTTTCATTAACGTCATCCTTTACATATCTCTTATATATGTAGTTTATTCATCAATGTATGCTAGCTAGGCTATCTACATTATTTTCCAAGATGACTAATTATTTTATTGAACCAGTTATGGAATAAAACAAACTAACTCTTAACTAAACAAACAGTGATAGTGGTATCACTATCATTTCTGCGAAATATTTCCTATCGCCTTTTATGACATGTGCAAAACCTTTCAACAAAAATTAACTGACTATACTCAAGAATAATAATGGTATAAAATTATCTAATCTCAATCTAGATTAAATATATGAGTGTTATTTTTGCAGATGGGCAAACATCAAATAACTTCCCCCGTTCTGGGCGGGGCGGGGGACAGTGTCAGACATTAACTGATTAAAACCGACCCATGTTCCTTCTTTTGCCCTTTATGTTCCGGGGCCTCGGTATCTCTTTCGAACAACCCGTAACCCCAGCAGGGAATATACGAGCTGGCTATCCAAATTCGCCAGAAAATAGATCAACGAGCGAAACTAATGACGAATAATAAACCTTACTGATACCGCAATCAAATATTTAACCATACTTCTAAACTACATTGTTTTTAACATCAAGCATGGTTAATCGTCTCAAATGGTGTAACGGCATTAAGTTATACCAATCTCAACTTTCATCCACTAGTTTTAAAGACCATTATATCATCTACATAATTTGCGAAAGAGTTTTTTCCGAGTCGTTTTGAAATATTAAACAAATATTGAAAAGAAGTATGATGTATGTATTTTGATTTGCTAATAACCATTTGCAAGAGCCAATATTGCTTTTTTATACAATAATTAAAATAATTTTGTCTAATTCGAAAATCTAATAAGAGTATAGAATATTTTTGCGGATCAAATAACTTTTAAAACCCACTCAAGATCTTTCTTCTGCTCTTTTTGTTCCGAGCAGCATCTCTTTCGCTGGCAGGCCCCTCTGTTTTGCCAATATCTCTTTGAGGCGCGCGTGGAACACGAACAAGCCTTCGATATGGCCTGTCGTCACCAGACGGACGGACGGTGAGCCTATCCTACCTATTGCTCACCATCCACAGACCCACATCTACGGTAGCCGGGAGTCGTCTCGCGGTGTCCGTTGCCCAGCAAAAGTATGACTTCGAGTTTACAATTGCTTTGGCCATAAAGTACATCCGTAATGAAAACCACAAGGTGAACATAACCACAAAGGGCTATTTCATATTTTGTATAACAAGCTGCAATTTGCCAAGTTTAATGCATCTTCTAATCTTTTCGATGTTTATCAAATTATGACGCAGAACAATATTTACTTAACAACATCTTTTACTATGCTCGTTACCCAACTGTTTGGCTGGATGGCAATTGCCAACACAGGTAATTGCCGAGGATGTAATGGGACGGAAGCTAAGCTATGGCATCCTGGCAGGAAGACCACGAAGGTCTCCATATTATGCCTTGAACTAGAAGAAACTGATGGTTTTTTTTGTTGAGAGAAAAGGACATAATTATTTTCATGGTTAGTTTGTGAGGATAGAAGAGATAATGGAGGTTGTGAACGCTATTGTTTAGCACAATTGAGAGTTAACTGTGATTTTCACACTAATTAACGATACATGTAAATCCGGCCAGAATAAATCAGGATACGATAACTTGGACTTAAAAAATACACAAAATAATTGGAATCTAGAAAGTCCGATTTACTGGCCATTGAGAAGTTTCCGATGCTACATATTCAAATGAAGTAAAATAATAAACATTGAAAAATTTAAAAATAGAACATAGTTTGCAACTCGGTGTCATATAGAGTCTTTTAAAAATCCATTTTCCTAGGCTTATACCAAGCTTTAAGCCAAATATAGATAAGAACGATAGCTAATAATGACAAACGGCTGCTAGACAATCAAATGAAAAGTGCTTCAACAGGGTGTGGTGCTAATTGGCTAATTGGCCCTGAAAGCTTCCAGGGCCCGCCCGATGACTATAAATTCCCTAGAATTACGTAATTCTTTGTAATGTCACTGTGTCCTTGACATTGCGGCCATATTGGTAAGCGTAACGTATCCTACGATTATTTTAATGATATATCTGACATTTCCTGGAAAAAAATCGTTCATTTTCAGAGTTAGTTTAATGTACTAAAAAAATATGTTCCATAAGGGATATTTTTAGTGTTGTTCGAATTACCACCTTGTTTTTTTAATATAAGGTAACTATGAAATTATATCTTCAAGTCTACGCTGTAGAAAGATATGGCCGTTTATGTTGCAAGTTTGTATAGAACCCTCGATGTACGAGTTCCACTTCCCCATTTTTTTTATTTTACTGCTCCGTTGTTCTCGCTATCGCAAGCGCGACTGTTGATCACGGAGCCCTGGGTTCGATTCTCGGGTCACGCGAACTTTCTCCGGTCGTGTTGGATTACGGTCCCATCGGACTATAAGAGAGAGGGAAAAGAGTGCACCTGCACCTGCTCACACACTTGTGCACTATAATATCAACCGTGCCGATGGCTAACCTCCGCTGAGATTGGCCGAAAACGGTCATTGTGACTATAAAATTATTATGTATTTTATATTCAGCGAAAATGTTGATAATCAAAAATGGCTTTCTGCTGCTAAGCCACTTAAATATTATAAAACAGTCTCAAATCGACAAGAGAGCGAGGCCATCAAGATCGGATTGTTTGGTCCCAAGGTTGATCGCCAACTGGATAAGTTACCAACTTCCCATCCATATAATATGTGAGTCAGTTATTGTGTAACAAGTGTTACAATCATTTTGTCGCACTCGTTGCAATAAGATGATGTGTGGTGACTAAATTAAATTGTATCACAGTTAGTGTTTTGAATCAGGGTCAGAGTAAGACCTAGGTGTGAATTAATACCTATAAATACAGACAGAAGAAGTAACATGTATGCAATTATCATTTTGTTTCATTATATAGCATTGCCCTCTTTTTTTATTAAATTAATCTTTCCCCACAGAATTTCTCCTGCATCGTGGGTGCGTTTACAAACATTTAAAATCTCATACACAAACAGCCAGACCCGGAACAACTATTTGTGGGCCATACAAATATTTGTTCCGTGCGGGGATCAAATCCGCGACATGTAGCGCAGCAGTTGATCGATCAGCCACTGCGCCAGCCGTGTCGTTACACAAGAAGCCTCTTGTGGAAAAACGAACCCAAACTTGGATTAAAGTTTACTATTTTTCTCGAAACCAACTAGGTCATGCTTACTTATCCCAACGCACGTCTCGTGAAAGCCAGTCCATCACTAAAGGGCTGGTTTTTGCACCAATCAATTGTCAATAGACGTAACCGACACGAGTGACGAAACTCCGTTAGGTTAAGCCGAAGCAAAAAAGCTCCGATTAAGGCTTAAAACCTCTTTGCACGTGACGGGTCGAGTGTCAAATTCTCCGAAATTTCGTAATGTTGATGATAATGTGTGTACGTGTTATGTTATATTTAATTTTGTTTATTTGGGACAACATATGCTTATTGCAGAAGAGTTCAAAGTTCTTATTGATACCATCATCATAATCACTTTCTTACCGTCGGCGCAACACGTTTTCTTCTTCCATTCTCCCCTGTCAGACGTTACGGCATCATTTGCTCCTTTCTCGTTCATATCATTCCTTACACAATCCATCTATCTTTTCTTTGGCCTTCCTCTACCTCTCCATCCATCAACATTCAGATCCAATACTCTTTTAATCACATGCGCTTCGTCCCTCCTTATTACATTTCCATACCAAGACCAACGACTCCCTTTCAATTAAATTATTAAATTTCTTGATAATGTGTATAAAATAGATGCTGTGCCGTCATGAGTAATGTGAAGAAAGTGTTTAGAAATCTTGGAATTATTACTTCGCCATTAGTGCTTGTTTCTAATAGTTTTAGATAAATAAACGTTTTACAGTCTAATTCGAAGTAATATCGTAACATCACGTCTGCGATCCCCGAGGGGTAAGGTAGAGGTGTCGTATACTCATATATCGCTATCCAATGCCATCAACCGGGCAACCTCCAGACTCCCAGGCAATAAGCAATGACCCACTGCCCAACCCGGGAATCGACCTCAGAACCTCAAGTTCAGCAGTCACTCTTGCGACTACTAGACTAACGAGTCACTTAAGTAGTTCTAATCCTTACTAATATTATAAAAGCGAAAGTGAGTTTGTTTGGTACGTCTTCACGCCTAAGTGGCTTAACCGATTTTGATGAATTTACAGAGATAGTTGGTACAGAGATAGTTGGGACCCTGGAGACGGACATAGGCTTTTTTTTAAATAAAAGATTGAGTTATGAGGGAGAAAGAGGGAAGAAAAGGGAAAACTTTGCATTGTTATTACAATAAATAAGGCACAAGGGCAAAAACTACAGGTAGCAGGTACCTGTAAATCAGGAAAGGGGAACTGTGTTACCGCGAATTTAACGCGAGTGAAGCCGCGGGCAAAAGCTAGTTCTTAAATAAAGATCGAGCGAAATCTTATAATATAGTATCTGCATACCTACCGAAATCTTATAACAGTATGATAGTAGTGTCCTAAAATACTCTTAAGAACTGAAGCCTCTATAAGTAGATTAAGAATAGAAAAGAAATAAACAAATATATATTAGACCACGGTGTTAAAGACAAGGACAAGTCGGCTGATAGCCCACCAACCGTGTATAAACTTCTACTTACCTTTCAGATATAATATTAACAAGTCGCTAATAACATAAGTCAGTTAACAATATGCACGTGAACGAAACCTGTTGAAGGACATTAGGGTAATCCTAACACGGTAATAGGATTAAGAACAGCCAAATTAAGCACCGTCACGTTTTTGGAACAAAAGTATGGTTTCGGTCGTGGCAAGGTGCTGTCGTAAGCGTTCGAAAGATTCGGCTTTCTTACTGTTACGTTTTTTGACACAAAAAAAGGGAATGTCGAAATCTAATTTTGATTTCGGCTATATATTTTACTAGCTGGAGCTCGCGGCTTCGCCCGCGTGATATCGAAAAGAAAAGCATCCTATGTGTTATTAAAATACGTGAGATAAAAAGGATGATGCAGGTAAGTCAAAGTAACACAGACAACTCAGTGATACCACGCTACGATCCTTACAGACTCCTCTTGCCACAACCACGTTAAGGCGCCTGGCCAAAGTATTCTGGGTTCAGAGCCAACACGCATCACAGAGATGGGGACTTTTCGAAGACATGACTCTTCCAAGACTAGTACTGACTAAAATCCATCCAAGTTTCTCCTTTTGCCCTTTGTGTTCTGGGGCTCTATCTCTTTTAAATCAACCCGCAGCCCCTACAGGAGCCCTTCAGATCTGCTAACATCACCATCGCCTGGGAGGGATGGGGACTTAAACCAAACTTCTCGTTCCCATTGCTGTCAAAAATAGTATAGATACTAGTAGTACCCTAGCTTGTCATATAACCCCTAATCATAATAACAGACAAAAGTCAACCACGTAGTTGAAATATTTCGTCAATGCCATTTCTCATGGCTGCTGGCATATTATCCTTGTGTTCTTCCGTGCATAACGCTTCAGTGACACTCACAATACATTCAAAGGTGTACTAGAAATTACAGTATTTCTTAAAAATAATAACCGGCCGCATTGAGCTGGTCGCGTGAGTTTTTGAATAAATGTAACAGCTTTCTAAGAAAATATACAAATGTTGTTGTTACGCAGAAAGATCATTTTCCCGTAGCCGAGTACAATAAAAAGCGATCAAGATCGAGTCAAACTCGGGCACGGAGGGTTCCGTACAAACTAGCGACGTAAACAGCCATATCTTTTGGCTGCATAGACTTAGAGGATTGTTTATTTCACAGCACAAAGGGGCCACCAATTTGAGCATAAGGTTTGGTAATTTCAACTTGATACCTCCACGCGTGTTCGAGATAAAGGGTCTTGACCGATATATAGAAAGACGGACAATAAAGAGATCCAATAAAAGTTCCGTTTTTTTTTGAGGTGGGAAAGTATAAAAGAAAGAAAGAAGATATGAGACTCCGTCGGGAGTATACCCTTTCGATTACACAAAGAACTTTGATAATCGACCCACAATAGAACGAGAAATCGCGTAACTAACATACAAAAAAAACAGTCAGATTGAGAACCTCCTGTTTTATTTAAGTCCGTTATGAAGTAGTTCTAAATCTAGTTTTTTTTACTTTTATTCTACAAAATTGACACCAACACTGGCACCTGAACGCAGCCTTGACTCAGTTCACTAATAGTGGTAATGTACATTTTCAATGTTAATTACATCGAAACTACAAAGTTTGGACACAAAGCCTTTTTATACCAAATGTAGGGTCAAGGGAACACGCTCATTGTTTTAAATTGTGGCCATTTTGCATTATACACAGTAAAACAATGTGAAAATGCAAATATTGTAGTCTGTTATGATAGGATATTTAATCTAAATTCTGACACAGGCTTTCAAGCTTGCAAATTTTTATCCATAGAGATCAATTTGGGATTGACAACAACGATACTTTTACAAGTTATGATGTCTTGTGACTGGGACTGTAGTTTCATTATTTTGTTTTTGACATTCAAAAGTGCCTGTATCGGTCTAATTAAAATAAATGCTTTGAGTTTGAGTTGAGCTTGTACTATTGGATCTACGGCTTAGGTAGCAAATTACAGCTTTTATAGACTCCTACGCATCGGTTATTGAAGTAAGATATATAGATTTTATCTATGCATTCATTTGTTTACCGACAGCTATGAAAACTGCTCCAGATTTTGCTCTAAGTGGCAAAGTGTTCACATATCTGGTCACATTATTCCAATTATTATAAACTAACTAGCTTTTGCCCATGGCTTCGCTAGCGTTAAATTCGGGGTAACACACTTCCCTTTTCCTGATTTGCAGATACCTGCTACCTGCAGTTTTTGCCCTTGCGCCTTATTTATTGTAATAGCAAAGCCAAGTTTTCCCTTTTTCTTCCCTCTTTCTTCCTCAAAAAAAATTAACAACTATCAACTAATCTACTCAACTATCTCTGTACCACAATTCATCAAAATCGGTTTAGCCATTTAGGCGTGAAGAAGTAACAACCAAATGAACAAACAAACTCACTTTCGCTTTTATAATAATATATTAGTAAGGATTTATTGCATTGCGGGTTCATGTCTGATGGTAGCTTTAATTTTATCATAATGATCTTACCACATGAGTAGAATTAACATTTGAATTTAACTATTGTCAAGCCGTTTCGGAGTAGCATGAGAACTAAAACTGTGACACGAGAACGGTGTATATAAGATCTTACAAGCTAGTCCGCCATTGAAACCATAGAATTAAATAAATAAATATCTTGGGACAACTCACACACGGCTATCTGATCCCAAGCTAAGCAGAGGTTGTGTTATGGTAACCAGACAACTGATATACATTCAGTCAAAAAAGTATCGGGAATGGATGATTTGTTTATGGTTCCAAATTAAAATTTTTGTTTTTTTTTGTAGTTGTTAGATTGGCACAACTGTTTTCCATTTTGGCGTGGAGTTTGAGTTGCATCTGTTATTTATATTAAATACAGTGCTGGTTTTAGTAATATCATTATATAGTGTGTATTGCGAATTTCATTATGGACAAAAATATCGAACAAAGAGTTTGTCTTAAATTTTGCATCGCCAATGGAATTTCGTGTTCGGAGTCACTGAAAATGTTACAGAAGGCTTACGGTGAATCGATTTTATCAAAAACTCGTGCTTATGAGTGGTTCAAAGCGTTCAAAAGCGGTCGAGATGTGATGGAAGATTTGCCTCGCTCTGGTAGGCCGTCAACGTCTGCAACTGAAGTTAACATCGCAAAAGTGAAGAAAATAGTGACTGAAAATCCCCATTCAACTCTGAGAGAGATAGCCGCCGAACTTTCTGTATCTCACGAGTCGATCCGTACCATTGTAACTAATCATTTGGGTATGAAACATGTTGCTGCTCGGCTAGTCCCAAAAGATCTGAATTTTCTCCAAAAACTCAATCGCATGAAAGTCGCTGAGGACATGCTAGAACGAGTCAGTTCGGACCCAACATTTATGAAACGCATTGTTACTGGTGACAAGACGTGGGTTTACGAGTTTGACATGCAAACTAGTCAACAAGCTTCGGAGTGGCGCCTTCCAACTGAACCGAAACCGAAAAAACCACGCCAAAGTCGATCAAAAGTCAAAGTCATGTTGACTGTTCTCTTTGTCTATCGCGGTGTTGTGCACTCTGAATTCTTACCGGAAGGTCTAACGGTAAATAAAGAATATTATTTGAGCGTTATGCGGCGTTTAAGAGAGCAAATTCGACGAAAAAGGCCAGATTTGTGGAAAGAAAATTCTTGGATTTTGCACCACGACAATGCGCCTTCGCACAAGGCTATCATTGTGAACGAATTTTTGACCAAACACTCAACAAATACCATCCAGCAACCACCATATTCACCAGATATGGCTCCTGCTGACTTTTTTCTTTTTCCTAAACTCAAATTACCACTTCGTGGCACCCGTTTTCAATCGATAGAAGACATAAAGGAGAATTCGCGGCGAGAACTGAACTCAATTCCGGAAGCAGCGTTTAAAAAATGTTTTGATGAATGGCATTCATCAAAACATTTTTTAAACGCATTGAATGGATTATTCGTTGGCGCAAGTGTATCGTTTCTAAAGGAGCATACTTTAAAGGTGATAAAATAAATTTGGATGATTAACAGACATTTTGTGTATTATTGATCTTTTCCCGGTACTTTCTTGACAGAGTAGTACATACTTATATAATTTATATAATACATACATATTATAGATAAATCACACCCAGACACAGAACAAACAATCATGCTCATCACACAAAGTTTGTCCTGGGTGGGAATCGAACCCACGACCTCCGGCTCAGCAGTCAGGGCCACTAACCACTAGACCAACAGGCCCGTCAAATATTATTATTAGAAATATCTTCAAAACAACAACTACTAGCTTCCGACCGCGACTTCGGCCGCGTGGAATGGTTAGTTTGGGCTAATGCTAACTTTAACCCGCGTGATGATCGAAAAAAAAATAGCTTTCTCTCCTCTTTTCTTCCGTCTTCCTCACCCCTATCTCAGTTTTTTTAAAAAATGCCTACGTCCTATGTCCGTCTCCAGGGTCCCAACTGTCTCTGTACCAAAATTCATCAAAATCGGTTTGGTCATTTAGGCGTGAAGACATAACAAACAAACTCACTTTCGCTTTTATATTATTAGTAAGGATTTTAGTAATTACGAAGCCCACGCTCAGCTTTTGACGTTTTCAGGCTAATACGATGATAACTATAATTATCATTATTGCTACTGCCATCAACTTAAAACACTTTACGTAAGATATATTATGTGTAAGAGTTATTAATGAAGTAATTTATTAATGTCTTCTTGTGGAGCTTAAGTGAGAAGGTAATATGGCAAACTAAGAAATTACTGAGATTTCCTCCGTAAGATTATGAAATGCTGGATACGGAAGGAACATATTTAAACAGTAGTGAACTAGATAAGCTTTGAAACTAGCTTAAGCAGCCGTGGCTTATAGATTGACCATAACGTAAATGAAGTACGAAATTCTGAATACGAATGTTATTGAAAAAACCGGCCAAGTACGAGTCGGATTCGCGCACCGAAGAATTCTTACGACCTTGCCACATAAACGGCCATACTTTTGACTTTGTAGACTTAGAGGGTTGATTATTTACAGCTCCAAAATACCACAGACTTAAGTACTTATGTGACAATTTCAAGTTGATAGCTCTAGTCGTTCCCGGGATAAAGGGCCATAACAGACAGACAGACAGACGTACCACAAAGTAATCCTATAAAGGTGAAAAATGTCTTAACTAAGTCGATGACAAAGCCGACAATTTGCAAATAAAATCTCAATTATGATCTGTGCCCTTTAAAGACAGAGGAGCTCGTGGCTAAATAATAGCAGCCGCTCGGGTCAATCTTTAGGTTAAGCCGCGCTTGCCTAGGTTGGTCTGTGGATGGGTGACCACCCGTTATATGCCGAGTTTCCTCCGTGCCTCGGAAAGCACGTTAAGCCGTTGGTCCCGGCTGTCATTTGTAGATCTTTGACAGTCGTTACAGGTAGTCAGTGTACCGAAAGTCTGACAACCAGTCTTCTAGTGTTGCCCAAATGCAAGAACAAGACGAGACTTAGCCAGTCTTGGTCTTGGTCTTGCGCCAATACACCTGGTCTTGGTCTTGGTCTTGGTCTTGCGCTCCAAGTCTTGGTCTTGGTCTTGCAGCAAGAGTCTTGCAAGTCTTGCAATTACCTATTAGTCTATTACTATTTATTAAAGTTTATTTTAAATCTTAGAAAAACGTATTAGAATTGGAACATTGTGAGCTTGAATTAACATAGCCATAGTAAAGATCAAGCAGATTAATAAATTACTGAAGATTTGATAAGAAATTTGAAAAATCAACTGACCTATATGTCGTTTTTCATGGAAGTAACTGTTTCTTAATAATAATATCTTATAATTAAGAAACAGTTACTTCCACATTCCAATTTGTTTTTTTACATGTCTTAGCAAATAAGCTTACATTTGCATAAACAAATTAATTACAATAACTTGACTGTATTTTAAAGAACAATATCTGTCTAGAAAGATTGAACTCTCAACTTATATGAAATTTAATATTGCGTGATCATTATAATGTATTCATTTTCATTCTAAGCACTCTGAAACTTATTTATTCTTTGGAACACCTGTAGGTACTCTTAAAATTCGAAATTATTTTGCATGAGTATACCTACGCCCTGTGGCGGCCATAAAATAGTGTCAAATGTTGTGATTTCGGCGCGGCGGCAACGTTTGTTGTATATGATTTCAAAAGAAGCCGCCGCCCGGCGCGTGTATATAATATATATAATAACCATGTACTTCCGAAAAGCGGCAAATTTCTTTGAGAAGTAAGTACAAAACCTTTGATGCCGCATTATCAAAGTGCCGATGATTAAAACATAACTATGCATGCACTCAGTTTGATTGTAATGGATATTTTTTTATTCGCTATGTAGGTATGTTTATGGTATTAGTCGTAATGCGCATATGTCCAGTTTTTCATATTCTTTGATACAGTTTTTTGCGTCTCATAGAATTCCTAAGCGGCGGTAACTGTTACACCTAACTACTCCGTGAAATAGCGCTAAGTCCTAGCTGCAAGACGCAAGAGTCTTGCAGGCTATGTCTTGTTCTTGCTCAAGTCTTGCACGGTCAGTCTTGGTCTTGGTCTTGCTAAAAATACGCGGTCTTGTTCTTGGTCTTGGTCTTGCAAAAACGCAAGAACACGACCAAGACTGCAAGACCAAGACTGAATTTGGGCAACACTAAGTCTTACCAAGGGGTATCGCATTACCGAGTACTAACTGGGTTGTGGAGGTCAGATAGGCAGTCGCTCCATGTAAAATACTGATATTCAGCTGCATCCGGTTAGACTGGACGCCGACCCCAACATAGTTGGGAAAAGGCTAGGCAGATGATGATGCCCTTTAAAGACAGAGGGTCTTGAAGAAATATGTCTTCCGATAATGTTATGAAATGTATTAGTTATCCGAGCGACTCGCGATATAGACGTAAAATTGAGTACATACCTGTATTTTGTGAAATATCAAATGCGATATGAGCAATAATATGCGAGTTTATTGACAGTTGCCGATGGTAATGGAAGCAATAAATACTTCTCGTTGCCTTCTGAACATAAAATAATAATATAAAATGATATCTAATAATTCTCTCTAACAACGGGTTGACAATCAAAAGACATTACTAGTGTTGCAAAACACCCATTATGTGTAATGTATCCTCTTCCCCCCGGACCGCCACACGGCGCAGACGTGCCCAATATCCGTAACAAGTTGTTATTTAATTTATATTTGCAAAAATTAAAATAAATTAAATTCAGTGAGACACCAGGATAACATCGCAACGCAGGAGGTGATTTCGAGGCGCGTGAGTTCACTACCACGACACTACTCTCAATATATGTCGCCCTGGTACTTCGCCATCGTGATATTCCAATCAGCGCATACGCATATAACGGAACTTCTCTAAGCCACACCCGCTCGTTAGCGAAGACTCAAGGACTACACACGTCATAGTGCCCGCCACTCTCAATTTCCAACCAGCGCACACGCAGGTGGTGAAGCTCATTTAAAACCACACCCCCTCATTAGTTAAAAACACAAAGTGTCAAAGAAGCCTTTCGCTAATACTCACAATATCCTGTCGCCCTAGTACTTGGCTTGGCGAAACAAAAGCGTCGCACACGCAGAAGGCGGTACTATTTATCTAGGACACACCTCCTCATTAGCGTAGCTCAAGGACGCCATCCAATCAAGATTAAGTATCCACCTCTTTCAAGGACAAGCACCGTCGTTGGTCGGATGGTCTCTGGTTGACCCCACCCATTGTTGCTAATCACTTAAACAAGTTTTGGCTAAGAGTAATATTATTGTATTCGCCTTCCTGCCTTCAACCACTGCGCATTTTTGTGTAATCAAGCGAAAATGGGCTCGCCGGCAAATAAATCCGCATCAGATACTGACATTAACTTGTTGGGGAACGATGTAACACCGCCTAATTTCATATCACAGCGTACAAAGCGACGCAGAGAAGAACTCCCTATTAGCATTCAGTTAGATGAATTCAAAGAAGAAATGAAGAAAATGTTGTCACTGTTCTCGGATAAGAGGGATAAAGAGATACACGAAATAAATACTACTTTGAAAGAAATTCAACAATCTAACATAACTATACAAAACTCCATAACATCTTTAACGGAACAAAATGAAGAACTTCGTAAAAAAATAAACAGTCTAGAAAACAAAGACAAGGAAAATAAACAATACATAACCATCTTGGAAAATAAGATAGAGGATCTCGAGTTAACCAATCGAAAAAATAATTTTGTACTGAAAAACGTCCCGAGAAAGTCAAATGAATCTAAGGAAGATCTTTTGGAAATGGTTATGTGCCTGTCAAAAACCATAGACTGCAAAATTGATAAGAATGACGTAAAAGATATCTACAGAGTTCGAGCGAAAAATAATAGCAATCAAAGTTCACCTATAATAATTGAGACTGGTTCCACTCTCCTGAAGACAGCTATACTGAAAATGGGAAAAGTCTTCAATAAACAACATAGCAGTAAGCTTTGTGCTAAACACCTGGGCTTTCGAGTACAAGAAGATACCCCAATATTTGTAAGTGATCATCTGACAGCCAAAGCATCTCGACTACACTTTCTTGCACGTGACCTAACCAAGTCTGGAGCTTACAAGTTCTGTTGGACTGCGTATGGGAAAGTTTACCTTAAAAAAGAAGAACATTCTCCTACCATAATTATTAAATCGGAGGATCAAGTACATAAACTCTTACAAGAAATATGACTATCAACAAAACAAAAACTGTACACTGTGTTTTTGGTTCATATTTTATTGTTGCATTGTATAATGTTCTCATTAACTCTTTTCTTACGACCCAAATTAAGTCCAAATTCAGCTTACTTTAGATATAACTATACTAAATGTACACTTACTTCTATACACACACACCATAACTATACCTTACATTCCGTCCACACATTATACTCAGTTGAAACTGGTTACACACGCTGCATTCACACACCCTTTATTCTTATTCTAGGTTTAGACTATAATAAAAATAAAAATTGTCTGGCAATATATATCTTAGAACTCTATTCGCTAAAATACCTCACATATGTTAGTTCTTACAAAATTACTTCGAAAAACCTTGACTACCTACTTAAAAAAGACGCCTATTCTATTAAGAAACAAAAATGGACGATAACTTAAGAACCATAAATGATATAGACGATATTAATGTTGCACGTTCGATCGAAAGTGACCCAACTGATCTCACTAAATACTTTAATATCAACAAAACTGATCTAACTATATTCTCACAAAACATCAGAAGTATATACTGTAATTTTGATAGTTTCGTAGCCACACTGTCAATGTTTTCTTTTGAAACCGACATCATTGTACTAACTGAATGCAGATTAAGCGATTTGAAACAAATTCCGCAACTTAGAAACTACAATTCCTTTGCCACCACAAGACAATTAAATCAAAATGATGGAGTTGTTGTGTACATAAAGAACTCACTAAAGCATAAAGTTAAGGAAGTGAATTTAACTAATGCGTCATGTCTGCAGTTACAGGTTCTTAACAATATAATCTACTGTATTTACCGATCACCATCAATCTCCAATTGTGATGACTTCCTTGAATCATTAAATAACGAACTTAACACTTTAAACTCTCTAAGTAATATAATTATAACTGGGGATATAAATATTAACATCCGGCCGAAAGATCCCGACCCACCTCAAGAACATAAAAACAGAATTAACTACCTTAATACTCTGTCAAACTACGGTATACTACCTGGCCACATATACCCAACAAGAGGATTAAGCTGTTTAGACCATTTCATGCTTAAACTTGACAAGTGTAAAGTATCTGCTTGTATTGCCATTTTGCATACTTCAATAACCGACCATTACACAACTTTCCTAACAATATCTAAAATAAAAAATAAAAAAAAGGCACCAAAATCTAAATCTACACTCAATTACGAAGAGGCATTAAAACATATGCAAGAAAATAATATAGCAGACCTACTTTTCTGTACGGATCCTACTGAACTGGTGAACCTCTTCATAGGTAAACTAACGAAGTCCATACAGGCAAATACCATGACAGTTACAATTCCAAGTAAAAATCGTATAATTAAGCCTTGGATTACTCAAGGTTTACTGCAATGTATCAAAAACCGAAATAAAATGCAAAAATCTCTCAAAATTGATCCATACAACGAAATTCTTAAAATAACATTTAAAAGGTATAGAAATTATTGCAATAATTTAATAAAAAAGTTGAAAAGAAAATACGAGAATGAACTACTCGCTAACTCTGTTACAAACAATAAGCTATTGTGGAAAAACATAAAAAATATTACATATACAAATGCGAACAACAACTCTAATACGGAATTATTAAATACAAAACCCTCCCCTTCCGAATCTGTAAACTTTGTCAATAATTTCTTTGTAAATATTGGAAAACAGTTGGCTCAACAAATCATAGATCAACCAAATTCTACCCAACAAAATCAGTATGACTTAAATAGCCAAACCCCAGTATCACATTCCTTCGTTCTCTTTGACGCTGACCCTTGTGAAGTAGAGAACATCTTAATAACCTTAAAATCAAATAGTGCCCCCGGCTGGGACAACATATCTACTAATTTTTTAAAATACATAAAAGCTGAAGCTGTTCCAATACTAACACATCTGTCTAATCTGTGCTTTAGTACTGGTGTCTTTCCTGAAGCCTTGAAACAATCTATTGTAACACCTGTACACAAGGGGGGAAACAGAGACGATGTCAACAATTATAGACCAATATCTGTCCTTCCAGTTATAGCTAAAATCCTGGAAAAACTCGTAAATAATAGACTACTGAAATATCTAAATAAATACGACTTACTTGCTCCAACGCAATTTGGCTTTAGAAAAGCTACATCAACGGAAGATGCAGTAATAGCTTTAAGCTCTTTAGTTACTAATAAACTGGATGCAGGATCCAAGTGTGCAGCTGTATTTTTAGATCTCAAAAAAGCGTTTGACACCGTCTCTGTTCCCACCTTAGTGTACAAACTAGAAAAACTTGGCATAAGAGGACTGCCACTTACTCTTTTACGCAACTATTTGTCGAACAGGAAGCAGAGGGTTAGAATTGGGCATTATATCAGTGAGGACGCTGAGGTATCATTTGGCGTACCACAGGGTAGCGTTCTTGGGCCTACTCTATTTCTAATATACATAAACGATCTCTGTAACTTAAACATCAAAAATGCCAAAATCTTCTCCTATGCCGATGATACCGCCATCGTCTTCACTGGTTGTTCCTGGCAAGAAGTTAAACTACATACTGAAGTGGGCATGGCAACCATAGCCAAATGGCTTCAGCATAATCTCCTCACCCTGAACACATCTAAAACTAACTTCATGTGCTTTAACATTAGTAAACGGACACAACCTGCTGATAATTTTGAAATAAAACTACACAACTGTGGTGATGTGAGTAATAACTGCTGTAACTGCCCCATACTGAACCAAGTAACGCATACCAAATACTTGGGAATAATAATAGACCACAACCTCAACTGGTATCTGCATTTAGAGTTAGTGGCAAACAGGATCAGGAAACTGAGCTGGTTATTCAGCACATTGAGACATATCGTTCCAAAGAATATGATCACCCACGGAAAAAACCCCAGAAATCTCTTAAACGAAATATATGTTTCTTTAGTCCAATCTGTCTTAATTTACTGTATCCCCATCTGGGGAGGGACAGCTAAAACCAAATTCATTGAAGTGGAACGTGCTCAACGTGCACTGATAAAAACTATGTACTTTAAAAAAAGACGACACTCTACAGAAAACTTATATCTAATAAGTGGACTACTCTCTGTGAGAAAATTATATATTATACAGATAATACTTAAAAAACACAAAACCCTGCCTTACGATGCAACCAAACTCTCCAAGAGAAGAAAATATGCCATAGCACAAATCCCCCGCACAAAAACCTGCTTTGCATCCATTCAATATAATACACGATCATCACAATTATATAATAAAATAAATAAAGAAATATTAGTTCATGCCAAAAAATACGCTGACTGCAAAAAAATAGTAGTTGAATGGATCAAAAAGCTTTCCTATGATGAAACGGAAATGTTTATAAAATAAGCAGCTAAACACACTCATACAGTCATACATACCTACATACACCCACATACACGCACACACACACACACACTAACACACACACATACACACTTGTACTTACACAACATTATAGCGTAGATTATTGCCACTGTTTTAAAATAAGTTCCTATGTATAAATTAACAAGGTTATGTTTTCGTTTAACTTTAATTTTGAAGTGTTATCCTTAGTTATGGAAGAGCGGAGTCTTCTACTACAAGCTTTTTTCTGCTTAAAAGAAGGCTCCAATCACAATCTTATTGTATGAATATTGTTAACGAAATAAACTATTTTGTATTGTATTTTGTATTGTATTGTATTGTACAAGTTATTACAGCAGGTGTTCGGACTTAGTGGGTAAATGACACTATTATATACTTATGTAAATGTCAATCTGAATTGTAGCTAATATTCTTAGAAATAGTTAAAGTGGTATTAGATGGAGGTGTTCTGAGAAAAGGAGCAATTTGAAGGCCGTAAGATGTGATGGGGTTGGTGTGGGCGTGGGTGATTGTAGTTGTTGTCTTGTAAAAGTCTCTTAACTGTATATAACTTTGTTTTATGTAAGTATATACTAGCTGGCGTCTGCGGCTTCACCCGCGTGATATTGAAAAACAAATACCCTATGTGTTATTCCAGACTATAATTTAACTCTGTGCCAAATTTCATCAAGAACTGTTCAGTAGTTTTTCGTGAATGAAGATCAATCATACATCCATACTCACAAACTTTCGCATATATAATATTTGTAGGATTAAGTGGGATATATTTATTAAAACTTTATGCACATGTATCAAAACAATGTATAAAGGCGGACTTAATGCCTTGGGCATTTTCTACCAATCTACCTAATGTAATGTATTCAGCTGCATCCGGTTAGATTGGAAGCCAACCCCAACATAATAGGGAAAAGGCTAAGCAGATGATGAGAAGATGGTTGTAGTAGCTAGGATTAAGAAGAACACTTTTAGACCAAAGAAAAATCTACAACCGTCTATTTAAAACTTCCAATAGGCATTAAGGTATTACGCACTTTGCCAAAAAAACGCTAAGCAAATTACCCATGAAATTGTACAAAAAACGTCCATGTCGTAACTCTCTCTAACTAGACAATATAGGCGATAGGCCACCACGGTTCAATTACTTTTCACTTTTGTTTGTACCTACATAGCATAAAGATAACTGCCCCAAGTTTCGATGATTTACCGTGACGAAGGCGCGTTCGTATTCCACGCGCGCCTTATAGAGATGTTAACCAAGTAAAGGGTCCTGCCAGGACCACTGTCTGCCTGGGTTGCGGGTTGTTTGAGATACCGCGACCCCTGAACGCATAGGACAAAAGAAGGAACATGGATGAGTTTTAGTCAGTAAAAGCCTGACATTCCCTTCCGATCCGAGAAAGATCAGAGAAAGTTATGTGTTGATGTTTCAGCCGAAAAAAAACTTTTGGAAGATTTTGTCACGAATCCTACTTAATATTATAAATGCGAATGTTTGTGAGGATGTATGGATGTTTGTTACTCTTTCACGTCAAAACAGCTGAACGGATCTTGATGGAATTTGGCATAGAGGTAGATTATAGCCTGGAATAACACATAGGAAACTTTATTTTCTTTCGATATCACGCGGGAGAAGACGCGGGCGCCAGCTAGTTTGTTATAAATCATCATCTGCCTTGCCGTTTCCTATCACTTATATTAGGGTGCTTCCAGTCTAACCGGATTCAGATAATTTTCATGGAGCGACTTCCTATCCGACCTCCACAACTTAAGGTATTTATTATCGGACATTGTTTTTTTTTGGTGTGGCACTAGTTGCGTCTTTAGGCTAATTTCGGGTATCTTCGGACTCCTAACGATTGTTAAAGACCTACGAACAGAATGACAGCTGTCATCAACATAATCTAGATGTTGTCATTTAGCCACAAACTCCTCAATAAGCTCATAATTATATTGCATCAAACTATTTCCTGATCATAAATAATTCAATAAAGAAAACAAAACACTGCATCATTTTTACGTAAACGAATCTATTATCAAAATGATATATACAAACGAAACTCGTCCAGTTACGTTAGACGAACTACCTGTGCATCTTAATCAGATGTTCAGTATGAGTCATTCGAATTTATACCTATTTACCTAATAGATTTATGGTCTATTTACTTAATCATGTATGCATGGAAGATCGGTGTGGTCTTTATTGAGTAAAAGATATGTCGTAATATTCTTAGCAATGACTAAGAGGTTGTGTAAGGTGAATCAACTGTAGCATCTACTTAATAAAAATGTATAATTCAAAGATGGAGAACGCATAGGCTGTATGTACAGTCGGCAAAAGAAATACGTAACCAGACTCGCCAAATCATCATCATTATCTTCCTGCCCTTGTCCTATTATATTAGTGGTCGGCGAAACAGGTTTCTTTCTTGCATTTTTCCCTGTCCGACGTCACGGTATCATTAACCACTTTCTCCTTCATATCATGCCTTACACAGTCAAGCCATCTTTTCTTTGGCCTACCTCTCACTCTTCATCCATCAATATTCATATCTATTACTATTTTATTCACATGCGTTTCATCCCTCTTCATTACATGTCCATACCAAAACAAACGACTCTCTTTCAATTTCTCTGTAAAAGACGCAACATTCAAACTTCCTCTAGTATACCCATTCCTTACTTTATCCATTATTATCACTCAACACATATATCTCAACTTTTTCATTTCCGCTACATGCAATAGGAAATATGAGGAAAAGAAACTATACTAAAATATAGTTGATTTTTTCTAGTGTTGTTACTAACCTGTTTAACATTATTGTCCCTGGAGTCTATCTTTGCCGTGAGCTCCTTGATGTCATTCTGTAACTCCAGCATCCGCGCCTCATACTCCCCTTGTGTCGTGTCCAGCCGTCGTCTCAACAGGTGTTTCTCTTGTTCTAGTTCCTGGAAAGAAGAGAAAGAGATCGTAAGTAAAAATGTTCATGAAAACGATGTTGTGTTGTTCGCCAAGTCTACAAAATGATAGGACCCCTATATTTTTGTTAATCAGTGAATGCTGTAAATTCAGGCACCGGTATCGCTTGTCTCTATTTGCAATAAATATCGCTTGCCTCCATTTTGTTGCTTTACCCTAGGTATTATACGTAACCCATTGACTACAAATAAGATTGTTTGTGATCAATGCAAAGCCAAATGAAATCAAGGAATCAAATTATGTTCATGTAACTGACAGAAATATGGCTACGAGAAGTAAAGAACAAGGAAGCAATTTTTGGGGCTGCGGGTTGGTTAGAAAAAGCTGATACCGCGCCCCGGAACATAAAGGGCAAAAGGAGGAACATTTATTTATTTAACACCAATTTATAACACCTTATACGCTATAAGACACCAAATAACACAACATACAAATAAAAAAACGTTAATTAAATAAAAAATAAATTAATGCTTATCTTTATGACAAACTTCACAATCTTAATTCAGTTCTTAATTCAACATGGATGAGTTTTAGTCAGTACACTGACACTCCCGTCCGTCATTTGATGGTTTCCCACCCGAAGAAAACCAAGAAAGGGACTAATTTCATGAAAAATAACCAGTATTAAAAAGGGGTGCACCCAGTTTTTGGGTTATTCTATTCTTTATCGTGTGGTAAGGGCCACCTTAGTGTCAGTTTTTATGACCCCCATGGGCGTCTGACTTGGCTTAACATGCCGTCGGTAAATATCTCTCAGGCATGCTTGTTACCTCACGATGTAGTACATTGGGTTCAAGCAGTCGCTACGGTTATAATACCACTAGCTATCGCCCGCGGCTTCGCTCGCGTTAAATTCGGTATAACACACCAAGCAGATCTGCAGTTTTTGCTCTTGCGCTTGATTGATTTGTAATAGCAACGGTAAGTTTTCCCTTTTCTTCCCTCGTTCTCCCTCACATCCCTCTTTTAAAAAAAAACCTATGTCCGTCTCCTGGTTCCCAACTATCTCTGTACCAAAATTCATCAAAATCGGTTTAGCCATTAAAGCGTGAAGAGGTAACAAACTCACTTTCGCTTTTATAATATTAGTAAGGATTTTATCATCATCTGCCTAGCCTTTTCCCAACTATGTTGGGATCGGCTTCCAGTCTTACCGGATGCAGCTGAATACCAGTATTTTACATGGAGCGACTGCCTATCTGACCTCCATAACCCAGTTAGTACTGGGTAATACGATACCTCATGGTAAGACTGGTTGTCAGACTTTCAGGACACTGACTATCTGCAACGACTGTCACAGATCTACAAATGAGAGCCGGGACCAACAGCTTAAAGTGCTTTCCGAGGCACGGAGGAAACTCGGTATGTAACGGGTGGTCACCCATCCACAGACCAATCTAGGCAAGCGCGGCTTAACCTAAAGAGCGACCTGCTTTTATTTAGCCACGAGCTCCTCCTCCGGGTCTAATACAGCCTAACTCAACTAAATCCGTTTAGACTGAAAATCAACTCGACTCAATGAGGATGGCTCTAGAAGTAAGTTCGTCAACATCCTCATATTTTACTTATGCCATATAAAAGTAAACAATTTAATTAAAAAGCACTGAACGGTTTAATTGAAACAGAAGAATTAACAAAAAAGGTTTTATCATTTCCGCGCCGGAAGAACAATGTGAACGAAGCATTTCCGGTAGCCATCTTGATTCTCATCCATTGTCTCTGGTCGTAAAGTGTGCTATTAGAAAGCATAGTTTACACGTTATCGCAAATAAACTTAATTATAGTTGTCTATGGGAAATATTTGAATACTTAAGGTAAAGATTTAGTTTTATGATGATTCGTATGTTTTTTTTTGTGAGATTGAAGTAAAGGCGTGAGTACTTGCAAAAGTATTGAGAATTAAACATCTGTGGTCCCTACAATATTTTAACATAGTGGGTTTTAACATAGTACTTTTTTATTGCACTCGGCTATGGGAAAATGATTTTTCTATGTAACAATTACATTTGTACATTTTCTGAAAGCTTTTGTACATAAATCAACATATGATTGTAGTGGCCATCAATATCTATTGTCAAAAACAATAACTTACACAACAATATAAGCTATCATTAATTATAGGTGCCATATTGAACTACATAATACAAGAGTTTCAGTTCAGACAAAACAGAATAAAATATCGTCACAGTATTCCTGTTTGTTCAGCAGTTGTGTTAATAATTATTCCGAACAATTAAATAAATACGTAGAATGTGCAAAAACGGTTCGTAAAAGAATTAAAATAAAATTTGTGCCTACAGTCAAAACGTTGAACAACAACTAAATCGAAAATGTTTGTCTACCTTCATACTTTATCTGAGATTTTCTAAATAACGTGTACCTACTTATCTATCTCAGGCTGATCTTTTGTGGAAACGCAGACTGCGTTTCCACAAAACACAACGTCACACGTCTCTGTACTCTATGCTTGAAGTGTAAGTAAATAAATAAATCTCATTTTTCACTTTGTCACTAGACAGCTGAACATTCAGTGTATTTCACAATTTCACTTTCATCATTTATTGATGTCTTCCTAATTATTTTGCAAGTGAGAGTGAGTCAGTGACCGATACTGAAAGTGAGGCGATGTGGGCCTTTATCTTTGTTATGACTTGGCAAAAACGCTGCGACCGAAAACTGGGGCAAATGGTATAAAAACTATAGAGCCAACTGCTCATCGTTTTGGAGCTAAAATTGTTGAGGCTTTTTTTTTTGCGAATGGGAAATCGTAGAACCCAAACATGTTCTTTTGCCCTTTATGTTCTGGAGCCGCGTTATTGGTGATTCATTATCATCTGCCTAGCCTTTTCTTTACTATGTTGGGGTAGGTTCCCAGTCTAATCGGATACACCTGATCGCTGTCAATAAGAAAAGTGACCAGTGGTTCTAAAATGGCCGCTCAGAATCATTCGTGAAAAGGGTACAATGTGACAATTCACAAAATTAACTGCGTCTGTGACAATTTTAGACCCGCATAGCCGCGTCGCATGGCAATGCGGCTCAAGCCAACTGATTTAAATAAATGTCATTATATATTTATGTGTTCAGTAAAAACACTACGATCAGACTACATTGATAAATATCTATAACCACTACATGGCATTCTAACTATCGATTTCTTCGTTGCAAGACACGATAATTTACAATTTCCTTCTATTAACACCGGATCACTTTATCTAGCTAACGGCCGGATCTACCATAATAATACAGATTAGGTTTAAATCTTGGATTTAATCTGAACGCTTATACGAAAAGGCTGGTTTAATGAGTAGCCTTAGAAAGTGATCTATTGTATGTATGAATGCAACGTTTTAATCGTTGTTGTTTTGTTTAATTTTGTATGGTACTTTGATTAGGAGATTAGACACCTATTAAGCAAAGAGATGCTTTTTTTTTCGGATGGGAAATTACCAATTAACATGGGGTGGGTATCAGACTTTTTAACTAAAACCTATCTATGTTCCTTCTTTTGCTCTCATGTTCCAGGGCTGCGGTATCTCTTTCGAACAACTCGCAACCCCAGCAGTCAGTGGCCCTGGCAGACCCCTCTGCTTTTTGAAGCATTAAAATCATTGTCAACCCTGAATTCAGCCACTGCTAGATACTAGGTCTATATTTCCTTGTACTAAATCTCCACTAGTTGCCCGGCAATTTGCTAAACTGGGCCTATTTCACGCAGCCTTAATACTCACAATAATTATCGCCTTTTAGTTCCTTTTTTATATTTGTTTAATGTTGTGTGCAATTGTGACATGCGCCAAATAAACTTATTTTCTTTTTTATTCAGTTTCCCAGCCAGCCTCATCCAGGTTTTTCCCTGATGGCAACTATGTATTCTGCCCATATTGTCACCGGAGGGACCACATTTCTTTTACTTCTAACTGGGTTTTGGAGGTCAAATAGGCGTCGCTTCACGTTAAATACTGATCTCCGATTAAACTGTAAGCCGACCCCAACATAGTTGGGACAAGATTGGGCAGATGATGATGGATGGACTGTGAGAGATAGAAGCGCCAAAACTTTTATACATAAAGTCCAACATCATTTAGACCAACACTTCAAACAAAGCGAAATCCCCAACTCATCAAAAGACTTCATAACAACAATTAATTACTCACAGAGCAAAGAATCATTTTGACATTAGAAACTACATGGAAACTAGGGTTGTCGAAAGTAATTGTTAAGAAGCGCACTGACCCAGTTCCACGTACCAAGTTGACAACTTATGTGAACCCCTGAACCATACCAGGTAATAATGACGATGGGTATATGAACTGGGGCGTTTTCTCATATCTTGGTAACTTTTACTTTAACAATACAAGAAGCTACCTATGGCTCTCGGTTTGTTGTGAATGACAGAGAAAATTGTATTGTCTGAGGACGAACGATTGTGATGGCAAAATTATTGGTATTTCTTTTCTGATGTCTATCAGTCGTTGCTTTTGTGGTTATAGTGGAGTTAAGAGACATAAAGTTACATAATGTGACGGTCAGATTTGACAGTGATTTTGAAAAATTATTTGCCTTTTGTTTTATCAGAGTTTCAGGATTGACACGTGAAAATCTAATTAAACTCGTGATTTCATTTGGAATTAGTTCCTTACACAAAATCTAGATATAACTTGCACCGCCGCTAATGACGCGGCATGCGCAGGAGTTGAGTGTCAATCACTATGTTGTCATAATAATTATTATCCACTACCTGGCGTCTGCGGCTTCGCCCCTGTGATATCGAAAAAAAAAGTATCCTATGTGTTATTCCAGACCATAATCTACCTCTTTGCCAATGCCATAATTTCATCAAGTTTCGTTCAGCTGTTTTGACATGAAAGAGTAACAAACATCCATCCATTTTCTTGGAACAATAAATTATTCTCTACTAGCTTTCGCCCGCGGCTTCGCTCGCGTTAAATTCGATATAACACACTAAGCAGACCTGCAGTTTTTGCTCTTGCGCCTGATTGATTTGTAATAGCAAAGCTAAGTTTTCCCTTTTGTTCCCTCGTTCTCCCTCATATCCCACTTTTTAAAAATAAAAATTAGCCTATGTCCGTCTCCTGGTTCCCAACTATCTCTGTACCAAAATTCATCAAAATCGGTTAAGCCATTAAAGCGTGAAGAGGTAACAAACAAACAAACAAACAAACTCACTTTCGCTTTTATAATATTAGTAAGGATAAGGATTCTTATTCTTATACATCCATCCATCCATCCTCGCAAACATTATATTATAAGTAAGATTTTAATATCTGCATTATGTTGGATTCGGCTTCTAGTCTAATCGGATGTAGTATATCTTTTTTTATTTACGAATATAGTCCGCCCCGGTCCGTCCCAGGCACACGTTCGATACATCGTATCGTGCGCAGACGGCATACCTAGACACACATACTACGCAACCGACTGTCTGTCTTGTCTGATACACTTTCACTGATACTAATAATGCACCGATAGTTTCATTCATAATAGAGAATGTATTTGTGTTACTTTTGGTGTAGTTGATTTGAATAAAATTCAATTACTAGGTACTTAAGAAGTTACAAGTCCGTCTGACAGGGGAGAATGGAAGCAGAAAACGTGTTGGGTTGGCCCCAAATAGAATGGGTCAAGGTCAGGAAAATAAAGATATTTAGATAAAAATTAAAATAACTGACTCATTACGAAATCTCAGAAACTACATGACGTAGATGCTAGCTAAGACGGAATTTTGCAAAATTCAACCCAAACCAACATAATCAAACCAAATACCAAAACAAAACCAATATATCCCTTAATTATAACACCCCTTTTTTGCGGATAGAAAATCATGAAATAACTTAAAATTCTTATTTAACTGAATAGAACTCACCACCTTCTCTGTCCAGGCGGTTTTCCTGTGGAATGCGCTCCCTGAATATCAGGACGGCTACCAGTCGGTTTACATTTAAGGTAAAAGCTCGCGAAAATTTACGTAAGAAGTTGGCAGACTCTTATCAAAATTACAAAGTTGACAGTTTTTCATCATTTTTAGTAGTTTTTGCCTCACTTTACTTTTGTATATTTTCTATGTATATATATATGTATTAATTATTAATATAATTGATATTTCCTGTCACGTTGCACCTACTATGTCTTTCTCTCTGCATCACCCTAAGGTTGACTGGTAGAAAATGCCCAAGGCATTAAGTCCGCCTTTGTACAATGTTTTTGTGCATGAAGTTTTAATAAATAAATAAACTCACCCATGTTCCTTTTTTTGTCCTTTAAAACCCCGGCAGACACCACTGCCCTGTGGACTTGTATTCCGGGTTCTGACAGAATATTGCTCTTAAGGCGCGGTAAGAACCTAAAGATTTTTAGGTATTCGCGGAGGTGAGGCTAGCTGCCAGACTGGGTGCGAAATGACACGAGTATACGACAGTAGTATGTCGAAAGAATAGATTTTTTTTTTCATACCACGTATGTAAACTGTTTTTGGTTAAGTCTTTTCTTTTTGTATTTGACTACTTATTCACTGCATTTTTTTTGCTTGTGGTATGTACAGATACGGCTAACTTTGCGACGAAAATCTAGACGTTTTACAAAGTGTTTGCTATGTACAGCGCCTTAAATGGTTATTAACATAAAATATTGTCTTTAGTCTATGTAAAACTGGTGCTTTTTTTTGGGGAAAAAGAGGCAGAAGTAAACACAAATATGATAGATACTGTTGAATTTATTTGCGACATATTCATAGAATGTTGCACATTTTGTTGAGCCTGTGACATTGAGCTGTCATATCTCAAAGCCATCTTTTAGCACAAAAGTCAAGGCTAAACACTAAATAAATGACCAGGAAATGTAACGAACAGAGTGGTCTATTGTTTGTCAAACTTTTTAGGATTTGCTGGTGATTTAGAAAACTATCTATTAACGATCTTTCTCCAAATTTTTGACGATTGTCTTGTTTTACATCACTATTTTCCTTTAATATAAATTAGTCGTGCTACATCACATCGACCGTTACGAGAATTACGTAAAATTAACTAGCTTAATTAAATAAATATTGTTGTTTGACCCCCGGAGGTACGCGTATCAATTCGACATTTATCGGTAAAAAGCAAATGTTTTTTTTTTTTTATTTATATATGTACTAGCCTTTGCCCGCGGCTTCGCTCGCGTTAAATTCGGGGTAACACAGTTCCCCTTTTCTGATTTGCAGGTACCTGCTACCTGCAGTTTTTGTCTTTGCGCCTTATTGATTTGTTTAGCAACGCTAAGTTTTCCCTTTTCTTTTCTCTTTCTCCCTCATATACCCGTTAAAATAAAAAAAATAGCCTATGTCCGTCTAATATTAGTAAGGACTTTACAGTTTGAGAATCTCTGTCAGTTCTAAATGACTAACTCTACCTCTTCGTGATGAGTTGATGAGCTAATCCTTTTATTTTTATGTCACGAAGTTATAAATAAACGTGTTTTAATGTAAGTTCTAATTTGTGTGAACTTCAGCTTGAATTTTGTTTAGTTTAATCAAATAAACATTAAAGTGCTAAATAATAGTAGCCGCTCAGGTCGATCTTTAGGTTAAGCCGCGCTTGCCTAGGTTGGTTTGTGGATGGGTGACCACCCGTTACATACCGAGTTTCCTTCGTGCCTCGGAAAGCACGTTAAGCCGTTGGTCCCGGCTGTCATTTGTAGATCTTTGACAGTCGTTACAGGTAGTCAGTGTTCAGAAAGTCTGACAACCAGTCTTACCAAGGGGTATCGCATTACCCAGTACTAACTGGGTTGTGGAGGTCAGATAGGCAGTCGCTCCATGTAAAATACTGATATTCAGCTGCATCCGGTTAGACTGGAAGCCGACCCCAACATAGTTGGGAAAAGGATAGACAGATGATGAGTAGCGTGATGCTATATAGCCTGTTACTCAGTGATAATGTAGCTTTAAAGTAGTTTTTGAGTTTATTCGTTATAATATACAAAAATACAAATCATAGTAATATTTGTGTAGACATACAAAATCATTATATATATTTTATCTAGTACGACTATCATATAACTCATTTTACAAAATTAATTCTTTATAAATTATAATTGCCTTCACAAGACAAATATTTTGATATCTTTTGTCGACCATACTCACAGTAACTGCACTTTCATCTTTAGAACTAGGCGGCCTACATTCCTGGGCATGAATTAGGGACACCTCTGATTACAATCGGCGCTGCCAATACAATTAAAAAGTTTGCAAGTTATGGGCGTCGGCGATGGCGGGAGAAGTTTGAGTATCTGTGGTCCGATTTTTGAAATGTTCTTTTATTTTTGGTTGTACCGTTTTTGTTAAGTTGTACCGCTTTATTTGAAATATCGCTTTATAACTGGGTTAATATTGAAGTTTTAGAGTTTATTGTTATCTTCGGTTCTCGCTCTTGTAGATTTCGTGCCGACATCACTAAAGTACAAAAATTACAGGGGTCTATCGAACGTCTGTTCGAAACATTTTTAAAAGCAAAACGGTCATAAACACAAAATCGAAAGGCCACTGAAGTCTCTGAATTGAAGCAATTTAGTGTGTGGTTGTGGATATGGATTTAGCTTAAATAATGTATAATTAAGTAGGTATAAAACACTTCCATATACTTCCTCATTGCATGCAGCCCTTCAAATCTCATTAAGCCCAACACTTCAACATAACAAACATTTTTACCTCATTATTCTTAAAAAAAAAACAATCAAAATTCCTCCCTACCATGGAATGAATACCAAAGAACCTTCCACCATCAAATCTCCCATGCCTTACACCAAGACACAAAGGTCACACGAAACGCTTGGGCAATGGCTTCCGTAAAAACTGCGCATTGTTTGATTGCGCCATGCGCGTGAGTGCGCAGTCAACTGTTTTCATGTGAGAAACAGATTGGGCGAGCATTGTGTTGTATCGGTTTTTGGCTTCAATTTTGTGTGCACAGAGTCTGATGTATGTATTACTAGCTTTTACCCGCGGCTTCGCTCGCGTTAAATTCGGGGTAACACAGTTCCCCTTGCGCCTTATTGATTTGTAATAGCACCGCTAAGTTTTCCCTTTTCTTCCCTGTTTCTCCCTCACATCCAACTTTTTTTTTTAAAATTAGCCTATGTCCGTCTCCTGGTTCCCAACTATGTCTGTACCAAAATTCATCAAAATCGGTTTAGCCATTAAAGCGTGAAGAGGTAACAAACAAACAAACTCACTTTCGCTGTTATAATATTAGTAAGGATTTATTTATTTAAACTTCATGTACACACGACGGTAGGTCAACCTATTCTAAACTATTATAACCTAATCTCTCTACTACGGATTGCACACCGTAGTAGAGAGATCAGGTTAAAATGGTTTTTTAAAACACACCCACGATGCAGGAGAAATTCCTAGTGTGGGGCAACAAAACTCTCCAAAATTATTCGATACTATGTCTAAATTGGGATCTACAGTTTTAACCAAACAAATTATAACCACAACTTAACTCATGAGTAACACAAGAACCTAACAAGATCTCATCTCTTAACTGTCTGCCACCACGGTATTAATTAACTCACAGACTATTAGCTGGGTCTGTAATTACTAACTACGACTTACATCAGTTAACTATCGGTGTTAACTGTTAGTAATAGATACGTGTAATAAACATTGCTTTTTTTAGAGACAGTGTTAGAGTGTGATGGCTTTTAATTCTAAGAGCTTTTGAACGTAGCTTAATTGAGGTTGGAATGACTTATGGTATTGTCAGACTAATTTGGGGAGATCTTAAGACAAAATAAATAAATAAATCATTTATTTGCATGATTTTTATCTTATTTTTTATTTAATTAATAATCAAGTTAGGTTCCTGTGTTAACTCATGAGTTAAGTTGTGGTTGTAATTTGTTTAGATAAAACTGTAGATACCAATTTAGACCTATGTCTAAATTGGTATCTACAGTTTTATCTAGTGCCCCGCACTAGGAATTTCTCCTGTATCGTGGGTGTGTTTACAAACATTTAAACTCACTTACACAAACAGCCAGACATAGAATCCCTACTAATATTATAAAAGCGAAAGTGAGTTTGTTTGTTACGTCTTCACGCCTAACCATTTAGGCGTGAAGACGTACCGATTTTGATGAATTTTGATACAGAGATAGTTGAGACTACTTCAGACCCTGGAGACGGACATAGGCAATTATACATTTTTTTTAAAAGTGAGTAATGAGGGAGAAAGAGATAAAAAAGGCGCAAGGGCAAAAACTACAGGTACAGGTAGCAGGTACCTGCAAATCAGGAAAGGGGAACTGTGTTACCCCCAATTTTACGCGAGCGAAGCCGCGGGCAGAAACTAGTTAGTTATAAAGCTTTAAATACTTATTATGTTAATCACTACCCAATCACAATTTTCTGATAACGTATAAATACATATGGATGATTAGATAAGCAAATTTCCCATTAGCTTTTTCATCGAACTCGTCAGTAAGTGCAATAATCTATCCATTACAATGCGACACAAGCATTTTCCCATGATTTCCCCATTTTCTTCGAACGACAGGCGCTTTGACAAAGTGTTATAATTAGCTTACATGCATGAGAATTACGTTACTTAATGTACAGACAAAAAGGTCTTAAGTTCTTCAGGAAGTGTACAAATCGATTCTTAGTAGGTTATATGATGGCTTGTTAAAGTCTTCCGTAACAAGACTATTATAATCGCTTTCTTCAAGTTAAGATCTATCTATCTGGGCACTTACCCTGAGGCACCTGATACCAACAAGTGTTTGTCCAATACATTGTTGATAGAATGTCATTTAGTACGCCTACCCCTTTTTTTTTAGGGTGGGAAATCATCAAATAACTTCCCCCGCTCTGGGCGGAGAGGGGGGGAGTGTCAGACTTGTACCGACTAAACCCCACCCAAGTTCCTTCCATTGCACTTTACGTTCCGGAGCCACGGTATCTCTTTCGAACAACCCGCAACCCTGGCAGGCGGAGGCCCTAGCAGGCCCCTCTGCTCTGCTGACATCTCTTTGAGGCGCGCTTGAAACACTAACGCGACGTCGACACGGCCTGTCGTCAATAGACAGACGGACGGTGAGCTACCCATTGCTCACCGTCCACAGGCCCGCATCTACGGTGGCCGGGAGTCACGCCTACCCTTTCTTTAGCGATTTGTGATCTTTCCTCAAGACGGTCGGAGGGTAATTTTTCGGTATATCAACCAATTGTTTTTTTTAAAACGCGCCTTTTAACCTTTTGAGTTATATTCCAGTAATCTATTTATTAAAATTTCACGCACATGTAAAACAAACATTGTACAAATGTGACTGACTTAATACTTTGGGCATTTTCAACCAGTCTACCTTAGGGTGATGCAGAGACAAAAACATAGTTGGCAATGTGACAGAAAATTCCAGTTTTTTTTTTAATAAATACAAACATAGAGAATTTACAAAAGGAAAGAGAGGTAAAACTACAAATCATGAAGAAAAACTGACAGCAAATAAATTTTGAGACGAATTTGTCAACTTCTTAAGTAAGTGTTCACGAGCTTTTACCTTGAATGTGAACCGACTGTTATCAGTTATCAAGACAGGTGATAGCCAGTAAGATTGGATTAAAAATGTTCCAATGAATACAGCAATTTAAAGTAGTAGTTTCATTTATCTAGAAGACTGATCGGGCAGTTTAAAAAGAGTCTCAATGCCCGTAGTTAACACGCAAACCAAACGAGGGTCTTGACCGCATAGCTCCATTCCAATTGCCCCGATATCAACTGGTCACCAACCCCTAGTGGCCTTTTGCGATAGCCAAGGTGACCAGAGTTGAGGGTGGCCTGTACCGGGCTGGGTATCACAATAGAATGCCTACATTCCTTAAAAGCTTAGGTCTTGAACAATCGACCATAAGTTTAACACATAATGGAACTCACGCAGCGTTCAATGTATCGTTTTTGTTACGTATTATAATGCAGTAAAATCTGATGTGGTATTTTACTAAATATAAGTACTTTTAGGATTTATTTTTGTTGCCAAATTCAGTCTATCCTTATCCTTACTAATATTATAAAAGCGAAAGTGAGTTTGTTTGTTTGTTACCTCTTCGCGCTTTAATAGCTAAACCGATTTTGATGAATTTTGGTACAGAGATAGTTGGGAACCAGGAGACGGACATAGGCTAACTTTTTTGAAAAAAAAAATGGGATGTGAGAGAGAAAGAGGGAAGAAAAGGGAAAACTTAGCGTTGCTATTACAAATCAATAAGGCGCAAGGGGAACTGTGTTACCCCGAATTTAACGCGAGCGAAGTCGCGGGCAAAAGCTAGTTCCCGATAATTTATCTTAGGTGAATGGTTAGAAGAGGCAACAAAACTAATTACCTACGTTTAACAAATTCAAAGAACAAACATTCGGATTACTTCGCGTTTTTTTTTTTTAAAATCAGCCTTTTTTTCTGTGGTATGACGGTATCTCACACAAATTCTTATCGATTTTTCATTTTACATTGCCACTAAGAGATATACGCAAGCAATATTGATAAAATTCATATGGGACATACATACAAACAACATATTCCTTTCGATTAAAAAAGAATTTTGAATATCGGCCCACAATCGACGGAGAAATCGCGTAACAAACAAACGTCGGTTGCATTGCAATACCTTTTTTGAAGACAATTAAAAAATAAATACAGAAACGTACGAGATTCATGATAGTTACAAGCACTCCACTTTTCTTTATTTTTCGATGATTAAGCATGTTCCTAAAACATTATGTTTTGTATCATCTACAGGTTATTCGCACAAGGAACACAAAACGAAAGTGCAAATCACAGCCAAGTTGTAGCCTGAATATCTATACGATTACCAAGCAAAATTGTTTTTTGATTATTTTTTTCAATGATTAAATAATATTTGGCTTTACCGTATATTTGTTACCGTACATTGTAGCCTGAATATCTATACGATTAACAAGCAAAATTGTTTTTTGATTATTTTCTTCAATGATTACATAATATTTGGCTTTACCGTATGTTTGTTACCGTATATTGTAGCCTGAATATCTATACGATTAACAAGCAAAATTGGTTTTTTGATTATATCTTCAATGATTACATAAGATTTAGTTTTACCGTATGTTTTTACATTGCCAACTTTTATTGTCATTGCAAGTGTTCTTTGTAATACTTGCTCACATAAGTACTTGTTTAAAAGTAATTTCGCAAACGATGTTACAGTGAACATGTGTAACACGTTGTTGTGTACGAAACGATTTTTATCTGATAAAGTTTGTTGCATAAAATTTGAATGCTTGGAGAAGCAGATTCAAGATTTGTCATGATTATTATAATCAGCCACGATTCAAAATCAGCATCATTGCTGACCGTGAAGCTTATTATCTTCTTATTTAATTTTAGAAGTCTTATCAAATATTTGTATTTTAAATAAATAGCAAGATCATTTTTAGTTAGTAGTAGTAGGTTACTTCCTAGAGTTGCGGATTGTTCGAGAGAGATTCCGCGGCCTTGGAACACAAAGGGCAAAAGAAGGAACATGGATGGGTTTTAGTTCAAGTCTGACACTCCCTTACGCTTCGACCAGAGCGGTGGCAGTTATTTGATGATTAACCATCCGTAAAAATAGAATAATACTACTTATTCTAGTAATTACGAAGTGCACGCTCAACTTTTGACGTTTCCAGGCTTATACGATGATAACTATAATTATCATTATTGCTACTGCCATCAACTTAGAACACTTTATGTAAGATTTATTATGTGTAAGAGTTATTAATGAAGTAATTTGTTAATTTCTTCTTATGGAACTTGAGATAAACTATCATCTTTTTCCAAACTGTGTTGGGGTCGACTCCTAGTCCAGTCGGAGTTATCTCACTACCAGTATTTTACATTCACTGATATACAATGTAAGCTTAAATCTAAAAAAAAAACTGAAAAGAGGGCCAACAATTCTGCATAAGGCAGGATTATTCAAAATTTATCTTAAGGACTTGAAGTTCGTCATTTAGAAATCTTACGCCATTTGGCTAGTTTAAACAGAAATGGAATAAGCTGCGTTCTGTGATTACCAGCCCGTAGGACAAGCATGGTACACGCATAAACTGTTTGCGTTTTGTTTACTCATACTGCAAGAGAAACAAAGGTAAACCGCCTAATATAAAAAAAAGACTTTCAAATATTTTTGAATTTAGAACTAAATGAAATGTCAATTTGTGGTTATTAGGAAATGATTTTAGATCATGTTTTTTTCTGATATTCTGATAATATGCTGCACATAAGGACACCATAATCAGCAATATAACTAAGGTACCAGGAACACATAAATCCGGAAGTTCTACTGTTTAAGCAAGTGCTAATTAGCAGCCACTTACCGGAGAGAGTTAAAATAAAGTAGAAGTAAACATGCTAATTTAACACAAGACTTCATTTAGCTCAAACTCACGTACCCCTATCAACGCAAGTTGCGGAGCTTATCACTGTAATCTCGGTGTGAAATCCGCACCAACTTGAATGGACGACTGTACGCGCCGATTACGTGGTTTCTCACGTCTTACATAAAGTATAATGGAACATTCATGGGCGAAATCCAAGTTATGAGGTTCCGGATGACTGAATCTTCTAGGACAATTTGTAGGTATATTTGGCCTTGTATCTTCTGAGCTTTGTTGTTATAAGTTTTCATACGAATTTTGGTTGAATATCAGCGATTCTTATTCTTTATTGCACACGAATATT
Source organism: Ochropleura plecta (assembly GCA_905475445.1). Classification (NCBI taxonomy): domain Eukaryota; kingdom Metazoa; phylum Arthropoda; class Insecta; order Lepidoptera; family Noctuidae; genus Ochropleura; species Ochropleura plecta. Next base: position 2,778,367 of record FR997744.1, on the reverse strand, counting down.
AAAAAAGAAATAATATACAAACAAATTGCGTTACTAAAACTTATGTACAACTGTGAGTATAACCCATTTAACTAAATAAGCTTCCGTACTTATTTGTGGTCGGCGTAGCATGTCTTCTTCCTCTACATTTCTTATTACTCGACATCTCAGTACTGTAGTTACCTTCTCTCTAGCATTAACATCTTTTGCATCCAACTGTCCGTGGTCTTTCTTTGAAGTGGCTGAAAACCCTCCTCCTAGCGTCATTTTCCTCATAACTCGAGTATCCCCCGACGTGAAGCAATCTTCTGCTTGCCAATATTTCGTTATCTTTGCCTATTTATTTATTTATTTATTTATTAAGGATCTCCAACAAAAGATGTACACAGATCATTTAACTTAAATTATGGACGACAATAGAATCACGTAGATGCACTCCTTCACTTACAGGAGACCACAGCATGCACAATATAAATAAGCATAAGCTAACTAAATAACAGTTCATATATTATAGAATAAAAAAAAAAAAGTTTGGAATAACTAAATATTGAAGCAGGTAGTATTTGAAATTAAAATTAATAATTAAAAATTAAACTATCTTTGGTATTATGAAGCGTACCGTGGAGTTTAGAGTTCAGCGATGAGTAAATTTGGTTCCTTCATCTATGATGGCTCGGACCGTTCGGAAGTATAACGTCGTGGAAAACAGTATAATACTGTTTTTACAGTAAGTTTGGCAGCCCTAACAGGAGCAGCCCGGCTACACAAAATACGTTAATGATTCATCATTAACCTTCCTCATGAAATGCTAATTTCAGATTACCTATCACAACTATCACCATAATTAACGTCATCTCAACACTATTTATACTCTTCATTTATCAGTTTCAATGAAGCGGTATATCTTACTGCACACGATAAATAGTAAAAGTGAAAAACATAATGTTTTCCGCTTTCTCGGTTCCAATAGAAATAGTTTCTGCCACAATTACTGAGATATTCACACATGTTGCGTTGTGTAATTATTTTATTTGTAACATTATGTTCTTTGTAATTAAATATCAATTAGAGATTCGTGTAGTTTTTGTCGTAATTGTGGTCATTGCTCTAATGCGCTTGTAAGGTCGTTTCTTGTTTTTCAGGCCAAAGAAAAGATGGATGGATTGTGTAAGGAATGATGTGAAGGAGAAAGGAGTAAATGATGCCGTGACGTCTGGTAGGGGAGAATGGAAGAAGAAAATGTGTTGCGCCGACCACAAATAGAATGGGACAAGGGCAGGAAAATGATGATGATGATGATGACGGTCGTTTCTTGTCTTCACGTATTTACTTTTTAAGTTTGAGGTTTCTTGAATTTAAGACTGACTGTCTTGTTGGTGTAAAAGTCGCAGGCGTGATTGCCAAGCACGAGGTCTTGGTTTAGGTACCCAGGTCTGGTAAATTAGGTTTGTTAATTAGGAATTTCTTAGTAGTATGACATAAGGCTCTCTAGTATTACTTGGGACTTAAACATATCGACCAACAGTTACACCTTCGCCGAATTACAGACATGATATCAAGTTATATACCTTATATACCTAGGTCTAAACTTCACCCTTATATTCGAATGCTCGGTGATCATCCGCAACTATCTAACAAAACACAATTTACATACAGTGACATATAACAATCTATTTATGATCCCAAAAGAATGTTCATTACCTTTTTTTGCGGATGGTAATCATCATGTAACTTCCCCCTTGTGGACGAAGCGGGGGGGAGTGTTAGACTTGTACTGACCAAAACGATGGCCTGCAAAAACGATTTCTTACGTATTACCAGCAATATTTGGTAACCATATCCAATAGGTATTGGCGGTGGTTAGTGTTGGGCTTATGTTGGAGTAACACTTGGACAAAATGTTGGTTTTGTAAATCGCAAAGATTATGAAGAGGGGTAGAAATTTATGTTCAGGGGCCGCGGTAGGGGTTCAGGAGCCGCAACAACCCGCAACTCCGGCAGGCGGTGGCCCTGGCAGGCCCCTCTGAATGTTCATAACTTGCCATATAAACACTAAAACATTTTATTCGTCTCCTGAAAGTTACCGCTTTTGAGTTGTTCCAGGTTGAATCTAGGTATGCGATATGTATACCATAATGACGTCACTCAACATAACACTTACATAAACACAAATCTTAATAATTTACTCAAACAGTAAGAGTGTTAGTAATTCTTACGCACAAGCTATTCGAATTCAAGTACAGTGCAATAATTAAGGGAAAGTTGAGAAACGAATATTTTCCAAGATCTTAATGCGCTGGCCGTGACTGCAGTAACTGTTTTGACTTAAATCATGTGATTCTATTGCCAGCAAACGTGGTAATGCTGTCAGCCTTCTGGGCACTTTTCCTATTGAAATTATAGGGGCTATGCGTGTGCGCAGGCACAGGTTCACGCTCTGTTCCTTCACTCTCATTGTCTGATGGGACGGCAATCTGACACGACCTTAAGGACGTTTTTCCGTACTTTCCAAGACACGGGGGTATAATACCGTGAACTTCCAAACTCAAGGTTGTTACTGAAAATTTCCAATGGAAAACTAATTTAGAAAAAAAAACTTGAGAGGTGACACCCGGATGGAACGAAGTTGTTATGTATTATGTACAAAAAACCTGTATACACTCAACAAAAATAATCGTCGCGACACCACACTGTTCACTGCGAAATAGAAAGACAAAACAAAAATAACTGGCTTGCTTTCTATGAGAGAGAGAGAGACAAACAAAGAAACATGCGCATGCCACACGGCTTACAACTATAGCAATAAGTGTCGTTACAACGTTTGGTCTTAAGCAAAAAGTGTCGTTACAACGTTTGGTCTTATTTTTTCCGTCTAGCCCCCTTTCGCAACGCGCGATAAGGAACTTCGTTCCGATACATATATTTTCCCACCACAATATAAAAAAAATACATGTAAATATTATAAAAAAATGAGTGAAAAACACAATAACACTTTTTGTCAAACCCGGGAATCGAACGCAAGCCCCCGTGATCAGCAGGCACGCTTGCGACCGCGAGACTCACCTATTAACATAGCAACTTCTTTACTAACATCTAGGCTAGCTTATCTATCCCTCTACACTTCACCCAAAAACATCATTAGTATGTACTATACGATCCAACGTGAGAAATCCAAGTAGACGAGAATTCCATATTGCGCTGCTGTAGCACGCCAGTATCAATTAAGGCCACTCGTGCTGCCAACTGCTGATTGCTTTGCGACATCTCATTGTTGAAGGGATGTTGTTTCACGATCATGTGTGTGAGTTTCAAAATGAGGAAGATTTGTTTGTTGGGAAATTGGGTTTTTTTTGTATCTTCTTTAAGGCAGAGCTTTATGATGAACTCAATTGTCTTGGTGTTCGAAAAACTAGAATTGTGTCGTCTAACGTGTTCTTAAGAGGTTCAAAAATATATAATTGGTATAACCTCGCCTTGTTTTTTTGGGGTGGGAAATCATCAAATAACTAATAATATCCCCCGCTCTGGGGACGGGGGGGAGTGTCAGACTTGTACTGACTAAAACTCACCCATGTTCCTTCTATTGCCCTTTACGTTCCGGGGCCGCGGTATCTCTTTCCAACAACCCGAAACCCCGGATATATCCTCGCCTTAAGTTTTAGATACTCATGCCGTGATGGTCGCACTTTAGATCAACGAACTTAGCTATCACAAGAAAAAAAGCTTTTAATCGTGTTACCTTTATTAAAATCAAAACAATATAACTATGAGAATACTTACTTAATATTATAATAGCGAAAGTGAGTTTGTTTGTTTGTTAGGTCTTCACGCCTAAATGGTTAAACCTATTTTGATGAATTTTGGTACAAAGATAGTTGGGACTCTGGAGACTGACATAGGCTATTTAAAACGATTGAGATATGAGGGAGAAAAAGGGAAGAAAGGGAAAACTTAGCATTGGTATTACAATAAATAAGGCGCAAGGGCAAAACTACAGGTAATAGGTACCTGTAAATCAGGAAAGGGGAACTGCGTTACCCCGAATTTAACGCGAGCGAAGCCGTGGGCAAAAGCTAGTTTAGTTTATAAAGATATTGATTTGTTAAACTTTGGGTTTTCCAAATGAGTAGTTTTTTAGCTAACTTACGCAATCTTAATTGTAGATAGAGTGCTGGTTTACCTGTAATTAAACAAATACATTGTTAATAAAAAAGGTAGTTATGTTATCATTAATCCTTACGAAAGTGAGTTTGTTTGTTTGTTACCTCTTCACGCTTTAATGGCTAAACCGATTTTGATGAATTTTGGTACAGAGATAGTTGGGAACCAGGAGACGGACATAGGCTATTTTTTAAAAAAATTGAATGATATGAGGGAGAAAGAGGGAAGAAACGGGAAAACTTAGCGTTGCTATTACAAATCAATAAGGCGCTACCGAATTTAACGCGAGCGAAGCCGCGGGCAAAAGCTAGTCAAATATAAAAAAGACACGTTCTAGTTTAGAATCGAAGTTAATGGAGACTATAACGTAGAGATAACAAAACATAATTAGCCAAAAAAACTTTCGCCATTTTAGATGTGGTATGATGGTATCACATACAAATTATTATCGAGTATTCATTTTTCATTAAGTACTACTAATAGATATTAGCTTATCGTTCACATACATGACAAGAAAAAATATGTGTTACTGTAGCTGGTGCCAGCGGCTTTGCCCGCGTTATGATCGAAAAAAGAAGTATCCCATGTTTTAGTCCACACTATAATCTACCTCTGTGCCCAAATTCATTAAGATACGTTCAGCAGTTTTGACGTGAAAGAGTAACAATTATCCATACATCCATACATCTCATCTCTCATAAACATTCGCATTTATAATTAATATTAGTAGGATAGGATAAAAGATAACTCAAAAAATACAGTGGGATTGCGAACCTCCTCCTTTTTTTGAAGTTGGTTAAAAACATCATCTGCCTGAGGGTAATGTGGGCCAAAAAAGTTTTACGCAAAGCGTTGAAATCCACATAAAAACGTTTACATACGCATCCATTTAGATATGGCCTAGTGTTCTTGAAAACGGAAGTCCATATACTCTTCGTATTTTATGATATTACTAGCTGGCGCCCGCGGCTTTGCCCGTGTGATATCGAAAAAAAGTATCCTATGTCTTATTCCAGACTATAATCTACCTCTGTGCCAAATTTCATCAAGATCCGTTGAGCCGTTTTGACGTGAAAGAGTAACAAACATCCAAACATCCATACATCCTCACAAACATTCGCATTTATAATACTATAGTAGGAATACCTATAATTACACACTACAATGCGTACGTAGCAACTACGTCGTTGTATATTTTCTTGTAAGCGGAACTATAACCTGGTTTGAAAGAAATCAAGAACATGTCCTTGTAGAACAAAGAAGTGTTTCGATTGTATCTATAAATTACTAATATTACTCATATTTTGATATTGTTCAAATGCCTACTCATTTTGTAAATTACTGGGTATGCTTTAATACTGTTATATTCATTGCCGAAGAACAGAAAGCAAAGTAAATGTCAAAATGTTTAATTCTGACATTTTCACTTAACAACTTCACGCTGTTTTTAGCAGAGGGGTGTAGCAGGGATCAACACACACCAATATTTCACCAGTTAATACGGAACGCGTCAATTGACCTCAACTAGGCACAAATCTAGATTTTAGTCTGCTAATGAGAAATACCTGATAACATTTTGCCTGATTTGAGAATCTAACCACATGTTCATCAGTAGAGTTTGCGATCATTCGCCCAAATCCATTTTCTTTTACAATTTCGTTTTATACTTTTGTTAAGACATAAATTATGTATTTAGCTGATCAAAAATAATAACCAGTGATTAACGTTAGAGCCTTTTGGGCAGATGGAAAATCATCACATAAAATTCCCCGGTTTGGGAGGACCGGGGGGGGGGGGGGAATGTCAGACTGTTGAACAATTGTAATGGCAAAACAACTCATAACTATTTTTGGATCTATTCTTGAAAATAATTCTCAATGTGTGAACATTGAATGTGAATCATTTTTAAGAATAAGTTTGACTTGACCAACTTTTTTTTTTTTCGGGTGGGAAATCATCAAATGTCTTCCCCCGCTCTGGGCGGAGCGGGGGGGCATGTCAGACTTGTACTGGCTAAAACCCACCCATGTTCCTTCTATTGCCCTTTATGTTCCGGGGCCGCGGTATCTCTTTCCAACAACCCGTAACCCCGGTACTTGACTTCCTTATACAATCTTTTCAACCAACCAAAAGTATTTCCAAAAATCCACGATTCAATTTAAATCCAATGATCTAAGATGACACAAAAAACGTCAGCCAGTACCATAAGCTTCACAGCATCCATATTTAATCGTCACGATCTCCAGTAACAGTTAGTTAATCTTCCGTCGTGCTGGGAACAGGCTTATCTTTAACTGTTGCGTTAACTGCGAGCGGCTTACTGTTAGTTCATTTTGACGATAAAAACGTTAAGTTTTGTAATGTGTTATGTCATGGACGAAGATGGTTTGATTTTGATGGTGTAGTTTGGTTGTAGTCGTGACAGTGTTTGATTTTATCATGTTTTTGAAATACTTCGCGATATGATCTGTTGTCAAATCTTATGATGGCTTAAATATGATTGTTAGTTGAACGGGCCGAACTGATAGTTTTTTTGGTGCTGTTGCCTGGCACACCTCATTACATTTAATTCTTCATTTTCCCTAACACATGTAATGTCAAAATGCACAACACTTTCTTCATTCATTTCTTCTTCATCATTTTTTTTAAAGACCACTTTAACAGAATCGTAATTTTTTTTTATGGCCATTCATTAATAAACAGTTTACATTGTACTGAATCCAGGTATACATGCAAACAAGATGCAAATACAAAAAATAAAACAAAATACAACTATAGAGTAAGAGTATTATTTAATTACTTAAGTCTCAGACTATGATCAGGCAATAGAAGGAACATGGGTGGGTTTTAGTCAGTACAAGTCTGACACTCCCCCTGCTCCACCTAGAGCAGGGGAAGTTATTTGATGACTTCCCACCCCAAAAAAACCTTACAAAAAATATCCCCCGTCCTTTGACTGCTCCTTTTTCAGTCTTCCCCATGAATCTGGTTATTGCTAAAGGCAATTGCACACGAACTACGTCACTCAATGCAAACCGCACGTGTAACACGTCACGACGCTATATCTTTGGCATTAAGTGCTGATCGATAGTGTTATCAGCTAACAATACAACTAACAATCACGCACTAACAGTATTGTTCGTTTTGTGTGTTTCTGTTGCGATGTTTAAAGCTGGGTTACTTGGGCTTGGAAAAGGCTGCATTTTTTCGAGTCCTATTTCAAAATTGAATAGATATACTCTGGACGCTCTTACTGTGCACGTCTTTCTACATCGTTCTCACATATTTGTAAAATCTCAACATGAATGATGTAAATACGATTTTGTAAAAATATTATAATTTAAAAGAGTGTCCGTGGAGTTTTTTGCCCATTCTTCTCCATAGAGATCAACGCTTTGGAATGGGCAACTACAGTATTTTCACAAGTTATTATGCCTTGTGACCGGGATTGTCGATTCATTTTGTTTGTTGACATTCAAAAGTGCCTGTAATGGTCTAATTGAAATAAATGATTTGATTTGATTTGAAGGAGCACTGACGTCATCAATACGGAAAACCTGTTTGGGTGGAGATTCATAGATAACTGGCTATTAAGGGTTTCGTATTTTAAAAGGAAAACACGGAAACCTTATAGGATCACTTGGTTCGAGTCGGTCTGTCTGTCTATCTGTCTACCGGTCTGTCAAGACCCCTTATCACGCGAACGCATGGAGGTATCGAGTTCAAATTAAAACCATATACTCAAATCTGTAGTCCCTTGGAGCTGTGAAAAACCAACCTTCTTAGATCTTTTCATATTCTTTTTTTTTTAAACTTTGCCCCACACTAAGAATTTCTCCTGCATCGTGGGTGCGTTTACAAATATTTAAACTCACTTACACAAACAGCCACACCCGGAACAACTATCTGTAGGCCATACAAATATTTGTTCCGTGCGGGAATCGAACCCGCGACACGCGGCGCAGCCATCAGCCTAATTAAAGTACCATGTAGTAGGGGGCAAGCCTATTGCCATCAACCGGCCACAAATGAAGACTCCTTACTGACAAATTCCTCATAAACAAACTCAATGACAATTTGAATCAACTTTAAAGCAAGAAAGAAAAATAATACTAGTCGCAATTTCAAAGAAAGATCGCAATCACGACATGCACATTAAATAACAAAAAAAACCATGCAAAGCATCACAAGCATTTATAAATACACTAGCTGGCGCACGCGGCTGCGCCCGCGTGATATTGAAAAAAAATATCCTATGTGTTATTCTAGATCATAATGTACCTCTGTGCCAAATTTCATTAAGATCCGTTCAGCCGTTTTGACGTGAAAGAGTAACAAACATCTATACATCCATCCATCCTCACAAACATTCGCATTTATATTTAGTAAGTTATGGAACAAAAAAGAAACTTACAACAATGAGACTGCGACAAGTAGCAAGTAGATTTACCATAATCCTCATTTTTCTATTATTACGTAATCATGAGGATCTCTTACTACTTAATACCTGTAAGTTTTTCACAGAATATCCTAAGGAAGCTGCATACCGTAGCTCGTAGGCACCGGATAAGTAAGCCTATAACATATGGCACTAGCGGTAATCACCAGCTAATGGTTAATTTCTAGATAAACGCATCGTTAGGTGCATTTTTAAAGCGGTATGTGATGGCGGGTTCTTTGTATTTCTAGAAATAAATGTGTACAAAAAAAGTGAAACTGTTATGTGGTAATTAGTTAACCGCTTTTCATTTATAACAACTGACAGTTTAGTTAAGATTTTGCCAAATGATTTCACATGCTGACTGTTCACATTTTTGTTTCATGTAAAATATTAGTTTTTTTTATACTAGCTTTCGCCCACGACTTCTTCCGCGTGGCATAGTTACTTTGGGCTAACACTAACTTTAACCCATGTGATTATCGATAAAAAATATATTAATACAATCAAACAAACCCACTTTCGCTTTTATAAAAAAACTTTTTGTTTTCTATCATTGTTCTCATTTTATTTGAAAACCTAGGTTTCTTTCATTTTTAACTATGCGTATTTTCAGTAAGCCTTACTAATATTATAAAAGCGAAAGTGGGTTTGTTTGTTACGTCTTTACGTTTACGAGACGGACATAGGACATACATTTTCTTTAAAATGAAAAATAAGGTAGAAAGAGGGAAGAAAAGGGAAAACTTAGCTTTGCTATTACAATAAATAAGGCGCAAGGGCAAAAACTACAGGTAGCAGGTACCTGCAAATCAGGAAAGGCGAACTGTGTTACCCCAAATTTAACGCGAGCGAAGCCGCGGGCAAAAGCTAGTAATACATAAATATTGCAGTGTGAAATTAAGAGACGTAGCCTATTCCGTACCTTATTGGCTATTGTGACGGAACTCCATACACAATATTACACAATGATGGATGAACTGGCAAAGTTATCTTGAAATATTACGTTATTGGCCAAAGTGTGAATAGTCGTTAGTCACACTCGTTTCTTTATGACATTTGCATGACATGTCTTGAGTAAGCAACCGCGGTGAATTGTTAGACAAAAACTTGAGCTAGAATAGAATAGGATTTGAATGTGGGTAAGTTAATACCGCCATACATTAACAACAAGATGAGGAGCTCGTGGCTAAATAATAGCAGCCGTTCGGGTCGATCTTTGGGTTAAGCCGCGCTTGCTTAGGTTGGTCTGTAGATGGGTGACCCCCCGCTACATACCAAGTTTCCTCCGTGTCTCAGAAAGCACGTAAAGCTGTTGTTCCCGGCTGTTATTTGTAGATGATTGATAGTCGTTACAGTCCCAAACGTCAACCAGTCTTACTTAAGGGTATCTAATTAAGTTCTTTGTATTGTTCCATACTTCAAAAAGAAAGAACTGAACCCTTATTGGATAACTTTGTTTTCCGTCTGTCTGTAAAGACACTTTATCTCGGGAACGCGTGGAGGTATCAAGTTAAAATTAAAACCATATTAGTACCTAAATCTGTGGTCTCTTTGAGCTGTGAAAAATCAATTCTCTTAAGTCTACGCAGTCAAAAGATATGGCTGTTTATGTCGCAAGTTTGTACGGAACCATCGGTTGTGCGAGTCTGACTCGTTCTTGGCCGGTTTTAAAAACTCATAACTAACCTAAATCATTGAGCTACATAACACAGACACCAGGCAGGCGTAAAGACACTTATATTACATAAAATTACACAAGTCTAGTCAATTGATATCGCATTACGGACATCGCCGTCACTAGCGGATTGTATTGCATAGCCTGCATAATGCGTGTGCCTAGGGATTTTGTTTTCATTGCAAGTTAGGTATAAGGTGTGAACAGAAAATCATCTTAAGCTTTGACGTAACCCGGGTGTCACCATTCTGACGTTCGCCCGGAGGACACGGTGGAGCACACAGTAGCGGTCTGCCCAGCTTGGGCGGTGGTGATCTCTCGCTTCCGGCCCTGGTTCATTCCATGGTTCGGAGCTCCTTCTGCGAAGCTGTCATACTAGCGAAGGAGGTGGCCGGGCGTTTGAGGGAGAGAACCTCAAACCAACCCAGCAGCCGCGGGAGACGCCCCGGGCGTCGGGCGCCGCGAGACTCACGGCCACGGTAGCTCACCATCCGTCCGTCTATTGACGACAGGCCGTGTCGACGGCGCATTAGTCTTCAACGCGCGCCTCATAGAGATGCCAGCAAAGCAGAGGGTCCTGCCAGGGCTTCCGCCTGTCGGGGTTGCGAGATGTTCGAAAGAGATACCGCGGCCCCGGAACGTAAAGGGCAATAAAACGAACACGGGTGGGTTTTAGTCAGTACAAGTCTGACACTCCCCCCAGTTCCCCAAGTTATTTGGTGATTTCCCACCCGCAAAATAAAACCATGATGTAAAGAATCATAGATGTACAATGAAACAGGAATCAAAGGCGTGTGCGGTGTCCGTGTGTAGGGCGTTTAATGCGAGACTGTTGCAAAATGTAAATAGCTCTGTTCTGGCAAATCGTTATCTTCTGTATATAATCTATGATCTTCCAATAAATAACATGAAGAGGTAACTTTGTGACATTGATTTAATTCAATGCTATTATTTCCTGGGGGTCTAAATTACCGCTTAAGCAGAATCTAGGGTTAATAATATGAATTACGTGAAAAATCTTGAAACAATCAATAAACAATAAATCTCGAAATAATCAATGTCATAACCGCAGTTAATTTTGTGATAGTGACCATTTTACGAATGGTTTTATTTGACTAATCATCTTATATTTCTAATAGTTGACAATGATATATGGTTTTCCCGTAAATTCAACAAATTATGGAATTTTTAAAATAAAAAAAAATTAAAACTTACGGACTTAATGCTATAGGTCAGCCATTTTCTAGCAGTCTACCATAGTTCCAAATCCACAGTGTTTTTAGGTACTAACCTAATTTCTTGTTTTTGTTAGCCATAAATGTTTTATTGACTTACAAGCTTTTTTTTGCCCGCGGCTTCAAATTCAAATTCGGGGTAACACAGTTCCCCTTGCGCCTTATTGATTTGTAATAGCAACGCTAAGTTTTCTCTTTTCTTCCCTCATTCTCCCTCACATCCCACTTTTTTTTTTAAATTTAGCCTATGTCCGTCTCCTGGTTCCCAACTATATCTGTACCAAAATTCATCAAAATCCGTGTAGCCATTAAAGCGTGAATAGGTAACAAACAAACTCACTTTCGCTTTTATAATATTAGTATAGTAAGGATAGTATGAAACTAACTCAAAAACTTCTTAGACTGAGTGGTTAGAATATATTTGTATGTTGTGTGTATGTGATTTTTTGGGACCTTGTTCCGCCACTTTTTCTTCCCAGCTAAAACACTAGGAAGTGGCAAAGGGTGGAAAACACTAAGAGGTGGTAAAGGCATTTTGGAGGACCGTCTTGGGTAATTAATGTTTAAAAAAGCTGGTTATTAGCATAGTTTTAATAAATTACTTTTGATTTGTGTATTCTCAACCAAATTACGTCAGCTTATTTTGAGTTGCAATCTTTTTTTTGAGGATCGGAAATTATCAAATAACTTCTCATCGGGAGTGTCAATCTTTTACTGACTAAAACCCACCTATGTTCCTACGTTTGCCTTTTATAAGCCGGGGCCGCGGTACCTCTTTCGAACTACCCTCAAACCCGGTGAGTTGTAGTCTTACAGAATCTTAAGACCGTGGACGAGTGAAAATAACTTTCAAAGTGTATCGTATTTTTTCTAAGCTTTTTGGTACCTATTGGTCTTTTCTATGGCTGTTAGAATGTCACTCAATAGATCAATTTTTATTTATTTTTTATAAATATACAAAATAATATTAAATTTTATTTTAAATGAAATCTACCCTACGCCCTCAGGCTTAAATGAGGCATGTATTTTCAGCCCAAAAGCCATTTAGTCAATAAACTTGTAATGGAAACTGGAATACTAAACACAACTGTATTAGTAGGTACTCAGTTATTTAAATATTCTTGCAAAACTGTTGTTAGTCGGTTTGGAAATAAGGTATCAAAGTACTACGAAGTAATTTACTTGTCAATACTGATTGCGATATTGCTGTTAATTTCCTAGACTTTGATTTATGTTTATGATGCTTGCAATGTATACCTAAGTTAATTTTAATATCATTTTATAAGAAATAATAAAATCTGCCGCTCGGGTCGATCTTGAGGTTAAGCCACCCTTGCTTAGGTTGGTCCATGGATGGGTGACGTCCCGATACATTCCGAGTGTCCTCCGTGCCTCAGAGAGCACGTTAAGCAAAATGTAGATCTTTGACAGTCGTTACAGGTAGTCAGTGGCTTGATAGTTTGACAACCAGTCTTACTAAGGAGTTTCATATTACCTAGTTGTTAAATTCGTTGTGGAGGTCAGATAGGCAGTCGCTCGATACAAATACTGATAGTCAGCTTAATCCGGTAAGACTGGAAACCTACCCCAACATAGTTGGGAAAAGGATAGGCAGATGATGAATTAATGTGGATGGCTCTATGAGTAGAGGAGGACTAAAGAACCTATGGATGGAACGTGTGAAGGCTGATATGACTAGAAAGGAGGTGACTGTTGGGATGACGAGCATTAGAGAAGTATGAAAGAAGAAATCATATTGCGCCGACCCGAAATAAATAAGGGCAGGATTAATGATGATAATTTTGTTCATAAACTCAATACACAGATAGTGCTAGAACTCATTGTTAAAGAGCTTCTTCCAGAGGCAGGACAGGACTCGCACAATTATTCCTTCGTACTTTCATGTAGTGTTGGTTTTTGTTTACCACGATAACAATTCCAATAACCTCCGTGTTTACTTCAACTGGTTAACCGTTATGGTTCTGAAGACAAAAGTCTGTGACTGACAAACCGACAGACAGCCAGCTTGTTTCTAACCAAGATTCCATTACTTCAATTATGTCACTTTCTCAAATAATAACGAAGTAGGAGTGCATTGTGAGGTAATATTACTCAAAATATTCATATTGAATCGGAAACATATTTTAAACTACCACTTATTCGATTCCTTTTCAATTGAGTGATAACTGATATCCACATCATGGTAAAACCGAAGAGAAATTGAAAGTGAGGGCTACATACAGTCTGTGGTCACGTTTTAAGTTACCAGACTGTGCAGAACCACAAAATATTCATACATAGGTATGTCAAACTATACAAAACTAAGACTTTTTTCACTCAGATCTTCGAAACGGCTACATGGCAAGACAATTTGATAGGGTACCACTTACCAGTATACTTACAAATTCAAAGCCGTTTTAGCAACTTTGCTATTTCATTCTCTATCAGGCTTCACAGACGGAAATTAAATAACAATAACTCATTACAGTAACTACAGATTATAATTATAGTTTTAGCATCAGATTGCCAAAGCCCTTTGCCCTTCAGAATAACAAAAAAACAAACAAAACAACGAAATAAAACATCACACTCTAATTCTTAGCGCAGCCTTCATGACTATGTAGGTCAGTTTGTGATCGACTCGACGCCGTCTAGATCCACTGAGCAGTTAGGATGGACAGAAGGTTTGTCAGTAATGGTTCCTTCAGTCCGCCGAGAACAAAAGCAAGGAGGTTTCCAAATGGAAGAATATTTGGGAATTTCATAAGGTCTCCGAGAGTATACAACCGAAAATATTTGGAAAATAAAAATATTCGAATCTTTTTTTTTCCCAATTAATTTCGTGTCTAAATATTATTTGATAACATGTATAAGATATAAACTTTAAGAGAGCTCAAACTCGGTAAAATAATATACGCAAAATACGCGCCGTGGACGTGGAGTTCCGGAAAATTTAAACTATTATAACCTGATCTCTCTACTACGGATCACGCACCGTAGTAGAGAGATCAGGTTAAAATGGTTTTGTGTAGGTTGATGTGCCGTCTTGTGTACAATATAATACAATTCACTCTTTGACCTCAAGACTTGTGATATCGTTTGTAACTGTTTTCAATCCACGGGCAAATGATATTAAATAAAAAAACGGGCAGGTGCGAGTTCGATCGCACACCGAGTGCTCCGTACAAACTTTCGAGATAAATGGCCATATTTTTTATCTGCGTAGACTGTAAATATGATTTTCCACAACCACAAACTTGATATGGTTTAAATTTAACACGATACCTTCACACGTTCCCGGAATAAAGTATGCAAATAAAGAAATGATGAAAAGAAAATAATGATGCAACGAGTCTTTACGGACAGACAGACGGACAACAAAGTCATTTAATAAAGGTTCCGTTTTTTTCTTTTGAGGTACAGAACCCTAAAAACATATTCCTAAACTCAGTCATTTAAAAAAAGAGGATCTCGTGGGTAAATAATAGCAGCCGCTCGGGTCGATCTTTAGGTTAAGCCGCGCTTGCCTAGGTTGGTCTGTGGATGGGTGACCACCCGTTACATACCGAGTTTCCTCCGTGCCTCGGAAAGCACGTTAAACCGTTGGGCCCGGCTGTCATTTGTAGTTCTTTGACAGTCGTTACAGGTAGTCAGTGTCCCGAAAGTCTGACAACCAGTCTTACCAAGGGGTATCGTATTACCCAGTACTAACTGGGTTGTGGAGGTCAGATAGGCAGTCGCTCCATGTAAAATACTGATATTCAGCTGCATCCGGTTAGACTGGAAGCCGACCCCAACACAGTTGGGAAAAGACTAGGCAGATGAGTCATTTAAAAAAATCGCTCTTTATGGTCAAGACATGTGTTACTGTTTAAAGAAACTATATCAGGGCAACTCTGAACAAACCAAGGAAATTCTACTATCTTATAGTGAACACTGCACATGTTTTATTTACGAATTTAACAGAAATATACGGGACCAAACGCACATTAACAAAGCTAAGTGGTAGTCAGTAGGTTAATCAAACGTTGCATACATTTAAACCAGAAAGAACGGTATTGAAAACAGGATACAAAATAAAAATGTCAAGTTCGTAAAGTGAAGTGTTAAATTATTGCAAAAGTATTTACACATGTGCAGAAAGTACTTCCTTTCTGACTCTGAATCCTTACTAATATTATAAAAGCGAAAGTGAGTTTGTTTGTTTGTTTATTTGTTTGTTTGTTTGTTTGTTACCTCTTCACGCTTTAATGGCTAAACCGATTTTGATGAATTTTGGTACAGAGATAGTTGGGAACCAGGAGACGGACATAGGCTAACTTTTTTTTGAAAAAAGTGGGATGTGAGGGAGAAAGAGGGAAAAAAAGGGAAAACTTAGCGTTGCTATTACAAATCAATCAGGCGCAAGAGCAAAAACTGCAGGTCTGCTTGGTGTGTTGTACCGAATTTAACGCGAGCGAAGCCGCGGGCGAAAGCTAGTAATACATAAATTGCGATATTGATCAAACGAATATACACTTTATAATAAAGTGTATATATTCGTTTCGTTACGTTACGTTCTTGTATTTTTTTTATCTCACTTATAATTGCTTTGAGATTAAGTTAGTGAAAACAATAGCTAAATCATTTTTTTTTTCTTTTAAAAACTTTGCCCCACACTAGGAATTTCTCCTGTATCGTGGGTGTGTTTACAAACATATGAACTCACATACACAAACAGCCAGACCCGAAACAACTATCTGCAGGTCATACAAATATTTGTTCCGTACGGGAATCGAACCCGCGACACGCAGCGCAGCAGTCGATCCCTCAGCCACTGCGCCAACCGTGCCGTCATATTTTAAACCTAATTATTTTAAATTATCAAGAACTGGGAGAGAAAAAGAGAGTTAGGGTCTAAAATGCCCTCTTTAGGAGAATCATATTAGGTTAATAATAAGAATTACGTTACAATTCGTAAAATGTTTACAAAATGACAATTCACAATATTAACTGAGTCTGTGAACATTTTAATTTAAACGTGATTTATATTAATGGTCATTTTTGACCTCCTGATTGTGTGGCGGCGAGAAAGGCAGACGACAGTACTGCCCTCACTTATACAACTTTGATGGGCTGGCACAAATACATTTACATTGCAGGATTGTCGTCATGTGGATGATGATGTCTCATGGTAGCTATTCGTCATCATCATCTGTCTAGCCCATCCCAACCAAGTTGCGGTCAAACAAATCAGCAAGAAGAATTACCTAAACATTTTACCACAAAAAAAAAAAAAAAACTAAAAAGTGGAAAATAACTTTACATCCGGAAGTCAGTGGCAAAAAGTCATCGACAAAAACAAAAGTCACGGTGAATATCGGTAAAACGTTTGGTTGACACTTCCCGTGACCCAAGGGCTGGCTTTTACTTTGGCCAGAGGCTTAGCGTTGCCATACAACGTGGCAACGCGGCCAGTCTCTTGGGGACATTGCCAACTGACAGCGTTGAGGACGAATTTTTTGACGCTATTTTTTAATCCTTACTAATATTATAAAAGCGAAAGTGAGTTTGTTTGTTTGTTTGTTACCTCTTCACGCTTTAATGGCTACACCGATTTTGATGAATTTTGGTACAGAGATAGTTTGGAACCAGGAGACGGACATAGGCTATTTTTTTTTAAATAGTGGGATATGAGGGAGAACGAGGGAAGAAAAGGGAAAACTTAGCGTTGCTATTACAAATCAATAAGGCGCATGTGGAACTGTGTTACCCCGAATTTAACGCGAGCGAAGCCGCGGGCAAAAGCTAGTTTATTTATAAGTTTAGTTTAGTTTAATAATTTTAGTTTTTGATTAAATAAAACAAAGTAAGTAAACCTACTGTATCTAACCAATATAGTAACAAACGGCATCTAGTTAAGACATAGGCCCTAAACTGGCTTTTATTACCGTATACCGTCGCGCCAATCCACATAGGATATGCACTTCCCAACATGTTTTTTTTTACAAATAATAGGATACATGACCAGTCTGACATATCCGTTGGCTGTCACTAACTGCAATTTGACTCCATTTATATCATAAACTAACTAACTAACTAACTAACTAGCTTTTGCCGGCGGCTTCGCTCGTGTTAAATTCGGGGTAACACAGTTCCCCTTTCCTGATTTGCAGGTAGCTGCTACCTGTAGTTTTTGCCTTTGTGCCTTATTGATTGTAATAGCAAAGCTAAATTTTCCCTCTTTCTCCCTCATTTTTTTTTTATTTTAACTAAGTTCTAAGAACCTACCCTTAAGATCTAAATTACTACACTTAGTTAGCAATAAAGAATTTGACTTTGACTTTTAGAACCATGTCCGTCTCCAAGGTCCCGACTATCTCTGTACCAAAATTCATCAAAATCGGTTTAGCCATTAAGGCGTGAAGACGTAACAAACAAACTCACTTTCGCTTTTATAATACTAGTAAGGATACATGGTTTTTGTGTTGTGTGGAAAGGAAATAGCAACACCGACTGTGATAAATTTAATTGTAACTACTTCATTTGAATTAAGAACAACGGATATCGAGATGTTTTTCCTTAGTAGAATAAATTTTATAGTATTTTATCGTCCATGTTAGTTAGATTGACATAATTTATTTGTTTTAATTAAAATGGGTTGGGTTTTTTGTGTTTCAAATGTTAAAAGTTCTATTTCTTCACAATAACAAATTTCAAATAACCAAAACCTTAGCTTTTGTTAACTTCTAAAGAGGTAACTTTTACATTAAATTTGGACAAAACCCGAATAAAAGCAGATACTCCTAATTTTTTTTGCCTCAGAGATTGTCGCCTTTTTCTAGATTTTTCAGAATTTATGAAATGGTGGCCACATTTGGGACTATAAAGCCAGGGCCTTTCAAGATCGTCGAGTTGACGATATCGCCTGAATCGCGGGAAACAGATGGATAAGAGATGCACAGAACAGAAAATAATGGCAGAAGAAAGGGAAGTTCTACACCCAGCAGTGGATGATCCCAGGCTGAAATAATTTTTATTAATTTATTTAATTTTCATGTACACACTACGGCAGGTCAACCTATTCTAAACTATTATAGCCTGATCTCTCTACTACCAATCGAACGCCTTAGTAGAGATCAGGTTAAAATGGTTTTGTGTAGGTTGATGTGCCGTCGTGTGTACAATTAAATAGTGATACTTAGGCGGACTTAATGCCATAAGGCGTTCTCTACTAGTCTACCTTTGGGTTAAATACGACAATATTGTGATACGGTACAAAATATATATATCTACCAATTTCTTATCGTGAACTTATATACTTAAATACAGATAATGACCAAATACCGTAGAACTTAAAACCAAAGCTCACTGAAGAAAACCGAGTAAATGATATTAACGTTTCGCTTCATATATTTATTCGATTGAATGTTAAACATTTAATAGTTACTTAAAGATCAAGAATAAATAACAAGGCAATCGCCCCAATTAAGCTACATGCGTCAGACTAGTATCAAGATAAATACCGCAGCAATTATACGTAAAATATAATTGGTTGTACATTTCTTGTAAATGTAGTAGTAGGGAATAAAGTGAAGGGCTGATATTTGTGGTAGCTACCTTAGTGACTGGTCATCTGTTCATGTGACTATTGTGACCTATTAGATCTGAAGATCATTCACAAACGTGACACATGGGGTTGGAATTTGAAAGTATTTAATGTGTCGTAAATAATTTATAACTTGTTGTCGCACTTAGTAACTTGTGTTTATTTAAGATCGGTGCAGAGCCTTCAATTTCCATTTTATTTATATTCAATAAAAATAAATGAATTTGAATCCATGCTTCTCTACTCACACCCTTTTTACCCGACTGCGCGCCGCAAAGGAGGGTAATGTGTTCATCAGTCTATGTATGTGTGTTTGTTCCTTTGAAGCACTATACAGACTAAACGCCTGGGCCGATTTTTATGATTCATATGTCAATCGATTCCTCTTATTAGTCATTTATTTTCATGTCACAACCCATCCATCGTTTTGTATGGTTCCCCATACACTTGTAGCCATGCACATTTTTTCTCAAACTTTTATTATATGTATCACATGCATATTCCACGACATCAGATTGCCACACAACGTTTCAGTAACTGGCGCCACTTTTAGACTGCTTTAAAACTTACTGCTTTCTCAATGACAGGTAAAGGAGCATTCACGTGTATTGTAACATTATAGATTCGACTTTGAGCATTACATTACAATAATACCTCCCTGACTAACGAGCATTTGCGTGTAATGTAACATATTGATTCGACTTTGAGCATTTCATAGCAAGATGCCAGACGAAGCGGTCGTTGTGCTGAGTGCGGCAATATTAATTCGACATTGTTATTTACGTAAAAATAAAACACAGAAGAAACGATATTGGTGTCATGAACTATTTCAAAACCGGCAAAATACAGGTGGTTTGATACAGGATAGACAGGATATTTTAGAAAGAATCAACCGACCCATAAGTAAACTCAAAATGTTTTTAAGAATCTCTTCTTCGGATTTTGAACACTTAATAAATCTCATTGGACCATATCTTAAAAAAGAAGATACTAATTATAGACAAGCAATAACAGTGCAAGAAAGATTGGCTGTTACATTAAGATTTTACGCATCTGGTGATTCTCGCATTGATTTTGCAAGTTGTATCAAGATATTACACATTGTATCATTACAAGGTGTGCATTGTAATGCTCGGTTCTTCTCCTTCACTGATGTATGCTCGTATTGTATCATTACAAGGTGCGCATTGTAATGCTCGGTTCTGCTCCTTCACTGATGTAATGCTCAAATCTATAACGTTACATTACACGCGAATGCTCCCGATGAGGGAGCACCTTAACATCACTGGCATCAGAGATTTTATCATCATTCATGCTTATCCGAATTTATTCACGTTTTTTTTTATTTATTTTCGTTGGATCCCAGTTTTTGATCCTATTTTTTAGGTATTAACGATGGGTCCCATTTGATATTACCATTGAATCCCATTTTATGACAACATGTGTACATTTCAGAAGAAAAGTGATTTACTTTTATTAAATATTTCAAAAACACCGTGTGTGTATTTTGGATTTTTTAGGATTGTTGCCACTGGGGAATAAATGAGACAAATGATGTACTCCAAATAGTACTAGACTGGCATGAGTTAAAAATGATCAGGTTTATTTGTGATGTTTATAAATAAATAAATATGAACGCCTTCAAAACAAGCGCCTCTAAGCTCAAAAAAAAATACTGCCGTCATAATTTTTCCATATTTTTTTTTATATAATGTGGCCGTTTCTGGCACACAGGTCACAGTTTTAACCTAACCCTTTTTTTGTAAATAAGTAATTATCCTAATCTAAATAGTTCAGTTCCGGGTAAACAACTAAAAACAATCTCTTTTTTCTATAAATGCAAGTCGTTTGTGTCGTAGGAGGTCACAGTTTTAACCTAACCAAACCTAGTTCCCGGTTCCTATAATTTGTTTGGGTAATGAAATTTTGTCCAAATCTTTTCGGAAAAACGGCAGGCACCCGTTATTCTAACATAACCTATCCACATACCCAAATTTCATCCAAATCAGTCTAGAAGTTTGAGCGTGTTGGAATAACAAACATACATACAAAATTTCGCCTTAAAATATGATTGTGATTTTGTTGTTGGATGTACCCGCATTCAGATGTTTTTAAACATCTGGGATCCAACGGAAATAGTTTTTGGGATTCAGTGGCAATAAAACTTATTTAGTACTTATTTAGTACTTTTTTAGTATTTTTCAAATTTGGGATTCAACGGAAATATATAATAATGTTTTGTGGGATCCAACGCCAAAAATATTAAAGTGGGATCAAAAACTGGGATCCAACGAAAATAAGCGGTTTTTTTTTATTATTTTTTCTCTATATTTCTCGTCATCTCAACAGTCACCTCCTGTCTAGCTATATTATTTTTAATTTAACACAGTCGATCTATCGTGTCTTTGGTCTTCTCTATTCTGATGCCCATCCACACTCATTTATTTCTTTAACTTAAATAGAACGTTCGAGGCCAATCAATCAATCAATCAATCAAAATATTTTTATTTTACATAGGCCTACATGGGCACTTATAAAACGTCGAGAAAAGATGCACGGTTCGGGTTGGTCGTTTCCTATGGAGAAGAACCGGCAAGAAACTCCATGGTTACTCTTTTAAAATCATTTAGTTTTACAATGTTGTTGTTGTTACAGCGTTAGCACTTAAGTATGAGAGGACAGCGTAGGCCCGACAATAAGTCATTGCTTACTTTACAAAAAGTAAAATAAAATAATACGTTAACAAAAGTTAACAAGCGTCTAAGAATCTACAAGGCCAACCATGTCCACTCATTCACAACTAATAGGTAGAAAAGAATCTATACAAAAGTAAAAAAATAAATAAAAAAATATTGCAAAAACAATTATTATACTATTGAAACATATAATTTATTCAATTCAGTCATACGTTTTTCTCACAGAAACTCAAACGTTCTGACAATATCACCTTCTATTCATCCTCATGCTGGTTTCACAGATTTCTGAACAGAAATTAGTTCTGATATCAGCAGTAGAAGTTAAAAGCTGATTGTTTATTTTATTGAGTTAAGGTTGTCGGAAAACAGTTTGCTCTTTTGAGAAAACTAATAAAAATGTTTCGTACGTCTTGAAACATTTTTATTGCTGCTGTAATGTTTTCATCCTTAAAATTGGGAGGGACATCTTATTTTACGATTTGAACACAGTCGCAGCTCAGCCAATGTTTGATGGGCTATCAAAATTCAAGTATTTTTATACGTAGCATCTGTTTGTGTTTGGAACTGAATCTTATTGGAATATATTACTTGCTTAATTACGAATACAAGGACAATTAACGGGTTCGTTGCATTACGAGATCTTTCAGATCTTTTGCAGGACTTTTGTATTGTGCGTTGAATATAATCGTGTTGTTTCACTCCTTGCAGGAGGATCTAACGTTAAGTATGAAAAACCTTTTATTTAGGAGACTCATTAGGTCTCAAACGCACCAAAGGGTAGGTTAGTTCGGCGGCGATCTCTCGCGTCTGGCCCTGGTTCAGTTCATGGTCCGGAGCGAGAGGGAACGGGAAGCGGTCACCTTCTTCTGCGAAGCAGTCATGCTAGCGAAGGAGGTGGCGCTAGACATCCTGTATGACAGAGATGGCGCTAGACATCCTGTATATCAGGCTCTTTCCCTTTCTGGAATAAGTACTGCTTTAAGACGCCACGGTAGTATCTGTTCGCTGTGTCGATGGCGCGTTAGTGTTCCACGCGCGCCTCAAAGAGATGTCAGCACAGCAGGGCCTGTCAGGGCCACCGCCTGCCGGGTTTTGCGGGTTTGTTCGAAAGAGATGCCACGGCCCCGGAACATGATGGATCCCATCCGCAAAAAAGGGTATCTGTTCTAGTTTCTAAGGACATTTTCGGAAAACAAAAGAACATCGTAAAGACAATGGTCTATCATAGCCTGTCAAACTGTCAGTGTTACATTTACTGCCCCCATTCGTTACATAATCAGACCATCAACAATGCTATTTGTTTATATACAAGCCAGAGAGGGACAAAACATCTTCCCTCTCCTTTGATTGACGGCTCATTGTCGCAATTTTTCGAGAGCACAAAGACTGAATTTCATAACTTCTATTGTCTTTCGCATAAGGATTGTATTTGAATGGCAAGATGGGAAATAAAGAGCTGGCAAGACAATAAAACTGGGTTAAGCGAAAGTGATCCGATGACAAGAAAATTGTGGCAGATTTTCGAAATCAGTTTAGTTTATTATTTTGGAGACATGAATGCAAGGTCAACTATAATCGGTGGTATTATAGCTAGTTAAGACGCTATTGTACTTCAAAATGATGTTCGCGAAGGATGAGATGAAATTATAGAAATCGTGGGAAGTGACAAATGAGAAAAAATTTAGGAAGTTTCGTTTTTTTTATGTGGCATTTAGTTTTACTTCATCTAGACATGAGAAACAATTTTGAATTCTAAAAAACAAGTTAACATTTTTTACAGAAAAGTAAAGTTCTCGGAAAACTAAACGAAACATTAAAATCTCACAACCCTGATTAATAGTTCGTCCCAAACCGCAATCCGCATAGACAATTTACACAAAAAGCCAAATCCAAACATGATTGGCAAACGACAAAAGATAACATATCTAAAGTTCATTGTATATTAAAATATTTATTTCTGATTTAAAAAGAAAACAGGCATTATCTGCAACCTACTTGTTACTATAAAAGACAAATTAAAAGAGGTCGCTATCGAAATTATCTACAAAAGGAAACACCACCCATAATCCTATCCTACAAGCACCAAATACTCAGCCTACGAGTCCACTACCAAACACAACTTCACCTAATTCGGCACAGTCGGGTAAACAACCTGTATGACTCACAGAACACAGAATAAATAACTACAGAAGATACACTCTACACAACGAGCGAAATCAGGCACCCGCACACATAAACGTAACGGCAATCAAAACAAATGCCGGTCGCAAGTACGCTTGCACTCACTGTACGTGAAGCGTTTTTTATGTATGCGTGCATTTTGCATGTACCTAGTCTATTCCCAACTCTGCTGGGGTCGGCAAACCAAAATAATTCAGCTTAATACCAGTATTTTACATGAATATATCTGATTGCGAGATACTATTTACTAGATAATAAGATATCTTGACAAGACTGGCTGTCATACTATCGAACTATGTAAACTTACTCTCAAAGGTCTACAAAATGGCAGCTGAGACCTCCCGCTTAACGTGCTTTCTAAGGCACGGCGGGTATTCGGCAGGGAATGAATGGTCACCCATCCACGAACTGACCTAAGTAAGCGTTGCTTTGCGTTTAAGATGCACCCATTTAGCCAGTAGCCCCTATTGTGTGCTGACCTTCTGAACTGTTCTATGACTGTATTTCACAGACACATTAATTTGAGAACCAGGTCAGTTAAACCAATCATTCGATACATAACTGTTATTTTATTGGCAATTTTACACCTGGCTTTTAGAATTTTGCAGTTCATTTAGTTTGTCGGTAATTTTTATATTATATTTTGGCATTTTTTATCATTTTGTACCACCTAAAAAAAGTTTAGAATTTTATTTTTGAAACAAATTAATTTCATGAAGAAATGGCATACGGTACCATTAAGCTTATGTCAATGTATTTGACAGTCGTTATAGAAAAGATTTGCAAGTGATTGTCATTTGTCTGAGGTTCGCCAAAATTCCCAAAGAAAGTTTAAAAGGAAATAAATAATTTTACGAAAGTTTTAGAAATCTTTCTTAGGTCTAGTCTTATTATAGAATTACTTAAAAATGCTAGTCTATGATTCCTTTTGTACTGTCGACAAAACTACGATAATTTGTTACGTTGAGGTAAATTAAAGTTAAAATAGCCATTTTTCTTCGCATTATTAGTAGTAGGACGTGATTTGTGCACGGTCTTAACCATTGATTTGTTAATAAACTTTTAGTTCTTATTATACTAAAAACATTTAGTATTTCTTTTTTGAACTTCATTGATATCGACGACATTAGAATGGTCAAAACACCATAATACGAATATAGTACCTACAAAATAAATCGAATTACTAAAAATTCAACACTAATCCAAAGAATTTATCGGAAATCAAGAGACATAAGTGTTAAAGACAATTATTATTTAGGTATCTAAATCTTCTAAACAATTCTAGCAAAACACAAACCCAGTTGACAACAAAAGATTCAGTCAACCAGGATCTTCATGGATATAATCGCAAAAAAATGTCCATCAAAAATGAAACAACGCGCCCAGTCAACCAAAAATCGACTCATGCGCAACCGATTCCTTAATCGATTAATCTAGGCTCTAGACAAACGGTACTAGAAACAGATCATCCATGGTGACTGCTCACCTCAGAAAATAACGGTTAGCTAGAACATACGCGATTCACAGAATAGATAAACATAGAAGAACCACGAAAAAAGAGCGCATGCACACAGACGCAAACGACGTATACCGGCGATCCTAAACAAATGCCGATCGCGAGTGCGCTTGCACTCGCTGTACGAGATGCGTGTCTATGTGTGCGTGCGTGTTTGCCCGCTATATGAAGCCTTCAGTTCCTATCTAGTTTGTGTGCAAATGTATCAAAGAAACCAGCACAAGATCGCGTGAGAAGTAAGGATAAAACTTTCGATTTTAGCCGACCGTATTGTTCTGTCTATTTGTCGGATTGGCATGCAGAATTTGGAATACACTGCTAAATTGCGTTTGAAAACAAGAACCGTATAAGCGGGTTTGACTTTTGTTTAATTTCCAGAAAGAGATTATGTTTTTTACTGGGTTCTTATTATTTTGGAAACAACATTAAGGCAGCAATAGACAGTAACAAACAAAACTATGAATGTTTAGGTTTACCCTGCATAGAATATGTAATACCTAGCTTGAAGTTGTGGTTGATCCTGCCGGGGCTGCAGGTTGTTCGAAAGAGATACCGCAGCCCAGGAACATAAAGGTAAAAGATGGAACATGGGTGGGTTTAAGTCAGTAAATCCCCCTCACTCCCCCAGAGCTGGGAAAGTGTAGTTGATGACTTTGCAATATAATTTGACTAGCTTTTGCCCGCGGCTTCGCTCGCGTTAAATTCGGTAGCGCCTTATTGATTTGTAATAGCAACGCTAAGTTGTCCTGTTTCTTCCCTCTTTCTCCCTCATAACCCACTCTTTTAAAAAAATAATAGCCTATGTCCGTCTCCTGGTTCCCAACTATCTCTGTACCAAAATTCATCAAAATCGGTTTAGCCATTAAAGCGTGAAGAGGTAACAAACAAACAAACAAACAAATAAACAAACAAACAAACTCACTTTCGCTTTTATAATATTAGTAAGGATTGTTTATGTCCCACGAAATAAAGTATTGTTTTGTAATTGAGTTAAATTACAAAACAATACTCAAACCAAAGTTGAAAACCTAATACACAAACAAGATGTCCATTGAAATATGCAAAGCTAATCTGTAAAAGTTGACCAAACAACGTTTTCTTATATTTTCGGCCTCACCCAAATCGCCTTTTAAGAATAACAGTTAATATTTCTTGCAAAACAAGTATTTTCCGATGATATCATCATTTCTGTTGTGGTTATGAGTGAGAGATCCTTTTTGCATTTATATTTATTTACACGATCTGTTGGATTAGTCACTAAGTTATGAAACCTGTTCATGATCGTGTTTACCTTCGTTGCTTAGGTTAGCACCTTTATGAGGTTAGCAAGAATACTTATTTCTGTTGACTGAAATCTCTAGTTACAATAAACCAGAATGAATCAATTGACGACCATGAACGTCTTTCTATATTCATAAATCTATATCGAAACCTCTAATCGTCATTTGGGATAAGCTAAATTAAAAGAAACCATTGCTCCAATAAATAGTCTTATAGGAAATTATTAACCAGCAATCTTTTTATATCTTCAACCCTTCCTTTTCAAAATAATTTGTGATCAACATAAACTAGTACACAGAATGTCACAGAAAGTAAATAGTCCAGTCACACACAAGAAGCCTCGAGGTCCTTCAAGTTTCCTTGCTTAGTTTGTAAACGTAAGCTACACAGGTAAAACTTACGTCTGAATCATTTGTAACTCTTGACTTTGTGCTCACAGCTCCACACGGATGTGTATGACCTCATACAGTCACAGTCGTGATCAAGCGGTCATGACACGTGAGTCTGAGGGGCAAATACAAAGCTACATCATGGTGGTCTCAAGTCGTGTGGTCCGCAAATTCACCATTCATTCTATCGTGGTCTTCTAACGCCTCTTAGAATAGAAAAATTGCCATCTTACTTACTTCCTCACAAGATTTCACAGTTTGAAGAAGGACAAAAAAATAATAAGGAAACAGTCATGGCTGCTAACACATAGTCAGCAGAACTAGATTAATCTTCTTATACACATAATATCGACGACGAGGAAATAAAGTTAAGAAACAAAGATAAAAGACAAGGAGAACCAAAATATGAAACGGTAGACTTAAAAATGGTCATTGCTGTAAATACAAAATTAAAGACATCAAAACTACTGCAAAAATTAATTACGAAGCTAAGCAAACAATTTTTAAAATTTCCATCCATTCCATTAAAATTAATGAACTCAAAAGTGTTTACGTCATTCACGAGCCTTGAGTAAAAAGCCTTGCACATACATTACAGTAAAGGTATTATAATATTACTCAGCCAATCACTGGTTTACTTCAGTTTCGCAATAGTATTTTGTAATTATCACTTCATATCAATTTACTGCAATTAGTACCTACTTTGTTCTGACAATGATGGGATTGCTGCTGCTGTTGGAGTATTGAGAAATTACGATGAGGGCAGTGATATTACGCATTAAAGAGAAAGAAAAGGAATAGATCAGCAAGGGTATGACAAAATATTTGGATCGATAATGAATCTATCCTATGATGATACAACAAACGTAGCACCAAGACTTAAGTTTAACTTAATTAAGAGGGAATAGTAAAGCTAGCAAAATAATCAAACAACAGTAAAAATAACGATACTGATGCCAAGACCCTCGACCTAAGGAGGCTCTCCGTAGCAGATCAAGGGTTTGATACAGAAAGCGGTACTCTTGGACACGGCTCGTATTGTTAGGAGGTTCCATTCTATGGCCCTGCTCCCGCCACCGGTTTACTTTTTTTTTTTAGAAATATGTGTAAAAATTAATAAACGGAATATTAACGACAATGACATATTGCTCTTTGGCGGAATTTCTGAGAGTGACACTTAATATATTCTCCCCTGTATAATTTATGAGTGACTAGCTTTTGCCCGCGGCTTCGCTCGCGTTAAATTTGGTAGCGCCTTATTGATTTGTAATAGCAACGCTAAGTTTTCCCGTTTCGTCCCTCTTTCTCCCTCATATCCCACTCTTTTTTTAAAAAACATAGCCTATGTCCGTCTCCTGGTTCCCAACTATCTCTGTACCAAAACTCATCGAAATCGGTTTAGCCATTAAAGCGTGAAGAGGTAACAAACAAACAAACAAACAAACAAACTCACTTTCGCTTTTATAATATTAGTAAGGATGCCATACTCGGAGTCGTAACTTGGAACTTGTTAATGATTGATAATTACGTCTAATTTGTACCCTGTCAGTCAAATTATGACTTTGAACAACAGTATATTGATGTTGGTGATTATTGATTGGTTTCTGAGTGGCGCCTCTGAGTGTGGAAATTGGGACTGTTGTATTGAGTTTCCCACCTGTAAAAACGATGTACCTAAGTGGAATAAAAATAAATAAATAAAGGTTTAATCAAAATGAAGCAATACAATTCAATTGATAATAATTAGTATTTCCAAACACACACAAACACATTCATAAAATTCGATATGTGAAGAATTAGAACTTTAAATGTCACGTATTTTGATACAGTTATCAACTGTCATCATATTCAAATGTTACAACAAGTAAATTGTTTCTTCAATACTGAACAAGGTTAGTATGACTAATAGTGTGATGTAAACCATCATTTAGCTGAATTTATGCGATAGGTTTAGCTTGGTTATTTTTATTATTTTATTTGATTGGAGCCTTTTATTCTCAAAGGCAAGTCAGCCTCATCATAACTTAAACTATGTACTTAAACAATTTTAAACTAAACAACACACTTATGATATAAATTATTATTCTACAGTAAACAAATCAGAAAGGAGAATTGCTATTTCCAGTGAGGGTTGTGCTAAAATTTGAACATATGGACCGATATCGTATTATTTTTATTTTAAGCCACTCCGCAGTGTTTCTCTTAGGACTTTTTCTTAGGACACTCTACAAGTATATGATGAACATCTTCAACCGTTCCACACGTTTCACAGTTGGGAGAATTTACTTTCTTCATGACATCATCTTTAGACTTTTCTTGTCAAATCAGGCAATCTACTTACTTTTTAGCTTATGGCATTCGTTTGTCAAAGCCGTATGAAAAGAGGTTAACCCTCATTCAACACTGTTTAGAATGCCATTTATGACAGCCACAGCGCCGTCTAAACTTCAAGCTAAACACGATTGCGCCGCGAGACGACTCCCCGCCACCGTAGTAGATGCGGGTCTGTGGACGGTAAGCAAAGGGTAGCTCACCGTCCGTCCGTCTAGTGATGACAGGCTATGTCGACGGCGCGTTTTCAAAGAAATGTGCAAATAAATAACATTCATGATCATTCCGAAGTAATTTATCGCGAACAAATAGAAACTTCTCAACACGATATAGTGTCATTGAGGACATCGCTGAGGCTAGATTTAGATACTAAATATACCTACAATCTCAATGTGTGAGCGATTGTAAACCAGTCACTTGTGTTTTAGGAACACGAGTGCAATCGAATGAAGATGCAAGATTTCTATTTGAGAGATAAATGCAGACGTTGCATGTAAAATATTAATAAAGACTATAGGAAAAAAACTTTTTCTTAAAACCAAAAAAGTTGGTGGAAGATGATGAGAGCAATGAAATTTAAACAATATTTTAACAATTTGACACAATATTTTTAAAGCTAAATTTAGTAAAAAACGACTTACAAAAAAGTCTGTGGGCGTCTTTAAGTGTTTTTTAATTCATTTTTCATTGCTACTATGAGATATTAAGCATATCGTCCATATATATTAAAAGGAGATAGTAATATAATAAAGAAATATGTAATACTAGCTTTTGCCCGCGGCTTCGCTCGCGTTAAATTCGGGGTAACACAGTTCCCCTTGCGCCTTATTGATTTGTAATAGCAACGTTAAGTTTTCCCTTTTCCCTCTTTCTCCCTCACATCCCACTTTTGAAAAAAAAATTAGCCAATGTCCGTCTCCTGGTTCCAAACTACTTATATGTACCAAAATTCATCAAAATCGGTTTAGCCATTAAAGCGTGAAGAGGTAACAAACTCACTTTCGCTTTTATAATATTAGTAAGGATATCTCATAAATAACCCAAGCAATTAGAATTTTGAAAATCGCCACACAATTGACGGAGAATTGAGAACCTCTTCCTTTTTTGAAGTCGGTTAACAAAATATCAATAATTTGAAAAATGGAACAATAAAATTGTGAATCAATCAAAGTTACCTGGTATTACAAAATAAAACCACAAGGTTGGTAAAACATATATTTTACTTTGAAACAAAACCGCAGAACTATATTCAAGTTAAATACAATCTGAACATGAATACCAAGACTTATCGATTAAGTGAAAACAATGTACATGGCATGGCCACCAATCAGGATATACAAAACCAGTTTACGCGGGTCTCTCATTGTACGGGTAATCTATTACTAAGTGAGGTCGTGTTATACTGGAAATGTATATCTTGTTGTGTGTA
Source organism: Ochropleura plecta (assembly GCA_905475445.1). Taxonomy (NCBI): domain Eukaryota; kingdom Metazoa; phylum Arthropoda; class Insecta; order Lepidoptera; family Noctuidae; genus Ochropleura; species Ochropleura plecta. The sequence goes on along the minus strand of FR997744.1, from coordinate 2,747,465 downwards.
CGAAACAGCAACCTGGCTCTGAATTATTGAGTAGTATAAACCTCACAAGTTACTGTTTTACGCAATACCAGTGGATTCTATTCCGTCTGTAGATATAAGGAATACATGACAATCCTTACTAATATTATAAAAGCGAAAATGAGTTTGTTTGTTTGTTACATCTTCACGCCTAAATGACTAAACGGATTTTGATGAATTTTGGTACAGAGATAGTTAGGACCCTGGAGACGGACATAGGGAGACGGCATTTTTTTTTAAGTTAGAATTGTGGGAGAAAGAGGGAAGAAAAGGGAAAACTTAGCTTTGCTAAAAACTACAAGTAGCAGGTACCTGCAAATCAGGAAAGGGAAACTGTGTTACTCCGAATTTAACGCGAGCGAAGCCGCGGGCAAAAGCTGGTATACTATATGTACACTATTAATATGTATGTTGTCGTAATTTATCCAAATATCGACTGGTTGAGAATGCTTTATGCCAGTAAGTGCCTCTTTTTGCCGACGGAGAATCATGAATTAACTTCCCCTGCTCTGGGTGGAGCGGGGAGGTGTCAGACTTGTACTAACTAAAACCCACCCATGTTCCTTCTTCTGTCCTTTACATTCCGGGGCCGCGGTATCTGTTTCGAACAACCCGCAACAGATTAATTACTTCGGAATGTATCATGTATTAGCTTTTTCCCGCGGCTTCGTTCGCGTTAAATTCGGTATTACACAGTACCTGCTACCTGCAGTTTATGCCCTTGCGTCTTATTGGTTTGTAATAGCAATGCTAAGTTTTCCCTTTTCTTCCCTTTTTCTCCCTCATATACCACTTTAAAAAAAAATAGCCTATGTCTTTCTCCTGGTTCCCAACTATCTCTGCACCTAACAAAACTCATCAAAATCGGTTTAGCCATTAAAGCGTGAAGAGGTAACAAACAAACAAACTCACTTTCGCTTTTATAATACACACATCAAAAGTGTCTAGGGATCAAGCCTTTTTTTATGCGGATTTCTTGAGATTGAGATGTGGCTTTGTAATAAATTTATGATTTTATAAATTTATATGGATCCTTTTTGGTGCATTTCTTAATTTGAATCAGGAACTCTCAATCAAATTCGAGTAAAAGATGAAAATAAGCTGTCAATATTTTCCCTATAAAAACATACAACGCATTGAAGACATTATTAGTGCTACTGTTTCCCTACTACTGATTAAAACCAACGTTATTATGGAGCGGCGACGTCATTTAAGCAGGGAAGAAATGCTCAGAGCCGTGGGAATGATAGAAGCTGGTTCCCGGCAACGTACTGTAGCTTTAGCTCTGAATACAAGTCAGAGTGTTATCAGTCGACTTTGGACACGTTACCGAAGCACTGGTACCGTGGCTGAGCGCCATGGAGGACGGTATCGCTGCACCACACGGAGACAAGACCGATACATTCAAATCTTAACTCGAAGAGCTCCAACAATAACCGCCATGATGTTAGCCGTGAGGCTTCATCACTCTTCAGGGAACTTAATTAGCGACCAAACAGTCAGAAACCGCTTGCATGAAGTGAACCTTCATTCCCGAAGACCGCTACGGGTACCACCTATAGCAATGCACAATCGTAGGATTCGATATCAATGGGCTCTTGAACACAGAAATTGGGCAGAAGAACAATGGCGTTTCGTGTGCTTTTCTGATGAGTCTCGTTTTGGTATGAGACCGGATACAAGACGTATACGACACTGGAGAACCCCTGGACGCCAACAGCGATTAAAATCCTGCCAGGAAGTCCATCCTTATAATGGTGGAACCATCATGGTATGGGCGGGTATTTGGATCGGCGGAAGAACTGAGTTGATTTGGATCAGAGGCAACCTCAACGCTCAAATTTATGCTGAGACGATTGTATCAGACGTCATCGTTCCTCTACAAGTGCAAATCGGTCCCTTATTTCAGTTAATGCATGATAATGCACGACCGCACACCGCAAGAGTTGTAAGACAGACTCTCGCCGCAGCTAACATCAATGTCCTGCCCTGGCCTGCTCAGTCGCCAGACTTGAACCCGATTGAGCATGCATGGGATATGCTACAGAAAAGAGCTCTGCCGAATATGGAGGGTATCCAGTCGCAAGAAGACCTTTTTTTGTTGTTGCAACGAACATGGGCGGCCATTCCACAGCGTGATTTGGATGAACTCATTTTGAGTATGCCAAACCGATGTTCTTGTGTTGTTAGTGTTCGCGGTAGAAACACGGATTATTAATTGTTTAAGTTACCCAATAAAATTTTAAAGAAAACTGTTATTTCAGTCTTTTTTTCGAACTTTAATGTTAGTGGTTCAAATGTCAAAAATCCCTTTATTAGGAAAATGGCAAATTTCTTTATTAATACAAAGGTGACTTGGTTTATCGTTACTAAGACAAACGAAAACACTTTATTTGATGAATCCTTAAAGAAAATTTTAATTAATATCAATCAGGAGAAAAGTTATTGCAAAAATATATGTTGATCCCTAGATACTTTTGATGTGTGTATTAGTAAGGATGTATTAGCTATGAGTGGTGTGAACTATTCGATATGACATTGTGTGTAAGATCGGAAGCGTTTCGTTTCCCACATTGGAAAATACATAAACATCCTTCAATTATGTATTTTTAATATGTGGTTCATATCGGAATCCATAAAAGAAGTAATTTGATGATATCCCATCCGCTAAAACGGCATGACAGGCACGGTTGGCGCAGTGGCTCATTGGCTGCTGCGCTGCGTGTCGCGGGTTGGACTCCCGCACGGAACAAATATTTGTATGGCCTATAGGTAGTTGTTTCGGGTCTGGCTGTTTGTGTGTTTGAGTTTAAATTTTTGTAAACGCATTCACGATACAGGAGAAATTCCTAGTCCCACGCTAGGAATTTATAAAAGAAAAATAAATAAAAAGGCAGAATCATAATAGAACTAGCTGGCGCCCGCAGCTTCGCCCGCGTGATATCGAAAAATAAGTATCCTATGTATTATTCCAGACTATAATCTATCTCTGTGCCAAATTTCATCAAGATCCGTTCAGCCGTTTTGACGTGAAAGAGTACCTAACAAATATCCATTCATACGTCCATACATCCATCCATCTTTACAAACATTCGCATTTAAAATATTAGTAGGAAGTAGGTATACATGGTTTAAAAAGTGTCAATTCACAAATTCACAATACAAACTGCGTCTGTGACCATTTTAGGAATTTTAACGTACCTAATTCTTTGCATCATCCTATTATGATTCTGCTGACCATTTTAGATCCTCTGTTTCTGAAAATGCTTGCCTTGATAGATCAAGCATCCTTGTTAGCATCGAAGCTAGCACATCCACCAACAGCAGAGCAGCTACGTTCAGTATTGAAGGCGGTACAACCGGTTTTATAACAAACGGAATTCTGATCGCCCGAGCTATTCGTTCTACATGCGGCGAAAGAAGGCCACGCTAAATTTTAATTCGCAACGCCTTAACGAACTACTGTTTTGGTAACTGTCTGTGATATTTAAATGACTTGTACGGCACTCATGGTAATTTGTAATGGAAGGAATACTGCTCAAAAATACAGCAAATTTCTTGCTGTATTTTTGAGCAGTATTTCTTGCGCGAGTTTGATTCGGCCGGTTTTTAGGGTTCCGTAGTCAACTAGGAACCCTTATAGTTTCGCCATGTCTGTCTGTCCGTCCGTCCGTCCGTCCGTCCTCGCTTAATCTCTGTGACCGTTAGCACTAGAAAGCTGAAATTTGGTACCAATATGTATATCAATCACGCCGACAAAGTGGTAAAATAAAAATTGGAAAAAAATGTTTTATTAGGGTAGCCACCCTATATGTAAAGTGGGAAGTGATTTTTTTTTTATTTCAACCCTAACGTGTGATATATTGTTGGAAAGGTATTTAAAAATGAATAGGGGTTTACTAAAATCATTTTTTGATAATGTCTATAATTTCGGAAATAATCGCTCCAAAAGTAAAAAACAATGTGTCCCCCCCCCTCTAACTTTTGAACCGTAAGTTTAGAAAATATGAAAAAAATCTGAAAAGTAGAACTTTATAAGGACTTTCTAGGAAAATCATTTTGAACTTGATTGACACAACAGTTTTTGTACAAAAAAGACAAAATGTTGTACAAAACAATTTCCTCCTCCACCTTTAAACTCATAAGTGGGAACAATTATTGTGACGGACGGGAAACTACGGAACCCTACACTGAGCGTGGCCCGACACGCTCTTGGCCGGTTTTTTTATTATACCGAAATGGTATAATAAAAAACCGGCCAAGAGCGAATCAAACTCGCGCACTCATGGTTCTGTACAAACTCGCGATACAGCCATATATTTTGACTGCGTAGACTTAGAGGGTTGATTTTCAGATCAGCAACCCTACCATGACGGCTTATAGCAGAACTTATTCCACTGAGGGAAAGAGATAGTGCTAGACACCATGTATAGCTCTGTCTCTTTCCACAGTTTCACAGCATTAAGGAACCACAGAGTTGAGTATATGTTTTTAATTTCAACTCGATACCTCCACGCGTTCCCGAGATAAAGACTGACAGTAGAAGAAGTTTTGACAGACAGACGAAAAATAAAGTCTACATCACTTTATTTTCCGTCTGTCTGTCAAAACTTCTATGGGTCCCGTCTTTTCCTTTTGAGGCACGGTATGCGAAAAACAAAAGACAATCGAAAAAATATAGAATTAACATGGAATAACGTTTGTGATCTCTGAAGGGATACCATACCCACATTTCGAAAGTTATGTTGAAGTCCCATGTTATAGGGGGAAGCCAATTGCCATCAAGACATAAATCTGGAATCCTTGGGTGCTTCTGAGAAATTCTTGATGGAAAAATCTAATAACACTTTGCCTGACCTAGGAATTGAATCTAGGACGTCACCGTCAGCAGTCGCGCTTGCGACCACTAGACCAAAGCGGCAGACACAGCAGGCGATTTTAAATAGCAGGTTAATAATGTCTGATATCAAGACTAAGGAGTATAAAGCATTGTCTCCAATCAACGACATTCGAGCCAAAATTCAACGAACACTTTGACATAAATCTTGCAAATGTCTGGAATGGGAATGACCGGCTCTTTAACGGTTTTTTTTTTTAATTTCAATATGGCAACCCTACTCCTGTCAGCACATAGACAAACATGAGTACCTACATAAGCAACAGACTTCAAAGGAGCACTTACACTGACAGCATACGTAATGATATTTAGAAACACCGCCGCAGCTGAATATGAATGCTAATACACGCTATTAATAAATGCATGGAAGTGCACTTACAGATGCACGATGCATTCTCGATAAGGTGAATGTGATGGGTCTATCAAACTGGGTGTAAACCTTCAGGAAACTAACCCAGCATTCTGTACATTAAAGTAAGTAAACTCTTGATGGAAAACGACTTTTTTTGGGTTGACGTGGTAAGACAAATCAACGGGCCTTTGAGTAGTATGATACCCCTTGGTAAGACTGATTGTCAGACTTTCGGGACACTGACTACCTATAACGACTGTGAAAGATAAACAAATAACAGCCGGGACCAACAGCTTAACGTGCTTTCCGAGGCACGGAGGAAACTTGGTATGTAATGGGTGGTCACCCATCCACAGACCAACCTAGGCAAGCGCAGCTTGACCTAAAATTTGACCCGAGCGGCTGCTATTATTTAGCGACGAGCTCGTCTCTTCTCGAAATACAATCAATTACATTTGATAAAATTCAATAAATGTAATGTTTGTAAACGCACCCACGATACAGGAGAAATTCCAAATGTGTGGGACAACATTTCTAAAAAAAAAGAATAAAAAAAATACAAATAGATTATGTAAGTTACATGTAATTTTAATCCTATGACAAACTAAATTCAAGATCGTCAAACAATCACAAACTTCTTTAAATAAGGTATTGCGTATTTTCTGGACAGCCACATCATACACACTCCCACACCCCAGCACCCACACATACCTACACTCACAATCTAACATCCCTCAAAATACACAACTGCATGTCTGGAACAATAATTGTTCTCCTTATGTTAAAGGGCGTTGATAGTTGCGACACAGTTTTTACTTTTGCAGCTATCATCGTTTTTCATCTTAGTATCTATGTGTTTTTGTGTTCCAAAATAAACCTTTTTATTTTTTTTAGTTACATGTAATTTTAATGCTAATGACAAACTAAATTCAAGATCGTCAAACAATCACAAACTTCTTTAAATAAGGTATTGCGTATTTTCTGGACAGCCACATCATTACGTCGTGTACTGATTTCGAGACCAAACAAGATTGATGTTAAAAAAAGATTACAGCTATTACTAAAACCAACAGCCGGAAAGATTAGTCAGTCTGATACCCCTAAAAATACAATAATAGATAACAATTGGTTCCGCAGTTTTCAATCAATCTCGTTCACAAAGAACGCATAGATTGTGAGATTAGAAAAACGGATAAATAACTCTATAAGGGACAAAACACTGTTTTTGTGATCATTTCCTACAGTTGCGCAAGTTTAACTGAAAGTTATGGTCTGAACTATATTGCTTGATTCCTAAACATTGGAAAGGTGAGTGGAAAGTGATATCAGTGGAATAAGTTCTGCTTTAAGAAGTCATGATAGACCTACTGTAGGCCTACCATGACGTCTTAAAGCTCGTACTTATTTCACTGAGGGAAAGAGATGCTGCTAGACACTCTATATAGCTCTGTCTCTTTCCCTCAGTGGAATTAGTTCTGCTTTAAGACGTCATGGTAGGGTAGCTGAACCCTACACTGAGTGGAAATATACATATGGAAGGGAAAGAGAAAATACGAATTTTCTTACATACAAAATTACTCACTACGCTAACGAACCTCTGTGCAAAAACACACTTGAGCCCATTTCCTTTACTAATTACAAGTCTACTGAACACATTTTTGCGTCTCCATTTTACAGAATTTTAAATAAAAATTCGGACTCGCTCATCCGACTCGAACTGACAGTTCCGTACAAACTTAGGACATCAACGGCCATATCTTTTGACTGTGAATTTGGATTTCAATCTTGTGTTGATAGACAGACGGACACAACAAAGTGACGTACCCTAATATAGAAAAGATTACTAATTTATAGTTATTTAATCTACATAAACTCAAACATCCTTATTCAAAACACACCATAACTAAATTCACCTAAGCATCCTACTGTCAACTTTCTCGGCCACTCCTCAAGGCCGTGTCCATAAACTCTATATTCTAAAACAGTACCGTTACCGCAGGTATACCAGTGACTAACTGATGATGTCATCCTGTGACTCAGTCGGAGGCTGCCCTCAAACCGGACCTGAATCTGAATGAGAATGTGTTCCAAAATACAAAGGAAAAGTGAGGTAAGATTTGTGGCGTTTATGTTAATGTTGGGATCTTCTTCTAAGCGTGCCGTTTGTATGTGTGCGTATGCTTCGGGTTGTTCCGAGGAGATAGACAAAAGAAATGAATGGGTTTAGTCGGTAAAAGTCTGACCCCCCCCCCCCCGCTCCACTCAGAGCAGGAAGAAGGCAGAAGTTATTTGATGATTTCATATCCCTAAAAAAAATTAAAAAGGGTGGGTGTTATAGGGTGTGTGTTATTGACGTCCAAAAATTGCTGTTTATCAGCCTAGTTTGAATGATTGAGTTTTTGATTTTTGTGTCAAAACGCAATGTTGTTTCCTTTACAAATATATATTTTCTTTTTTCGTTGTTCCTAAATAGGCATTTCGCAAATAAACAGAAAAAAAAATCGCCTACCCTTTGCCATTTCCTAGTGTTTAGTTGGCAAGAAGAAGTGGCGGAACAAACTCCCCAGTAAACAATCACCTGATACACCACTGTATACTTCCAAAAGAAATACATGCGTGATCTTATATGTACATAGCTACCATAATTCCGTGTTATTTATTACACAATTTAAATTACGACACCCTTAAAAAATAAATAGAATACAGATTTTCAACCCCTAAAAACATATTTTTAGCATTTTTAAAACTCTGCCATTTGTCATAGACAAAACCGTACCTACCCACTTCCTTCCGCTTGATCAGCTGTCCTACCCACAGCGTTAAAAAATGCGCCACCGGGGAATTGAACCCTGATCCCCGTTGTGGTAACACGTGCTATTGATATAATGAAGATAAAGAACAGTGGCGTGTTCTTGTGCACGTCTATAGGATGTAATATGCCATGGTAAACCATGTTTTTTAAATTGTTGTTAATTCATGTATATTTTTCAATTAAGTTCAAACTTCTTTGAGATTAAAACTAATAGTTTTATATACAAAAAAACAGGTTTAGGATTAGGTTTTTTTTTGAGGATGAGTAATAATCAAATTACTTCAGCAGGGTTGAATATTACCCATGTTCCTTTTTTTGTCCTTTCTGTTCAGTGGCTACCGTATCTCTTTCGAACAACCCGCAACCCCGGATGCTGGATTGGGAATACATTACGCTACAAAACCGTAAGAATGGTTAATTTAAAAAACAAACGAATGAACACGAAATTTTGTCAGAAATGCATAAACGCCTCCTTCATAAAGTTAATTTTAAATAACAGCACTTAATAAATGAATACTTTCAAGTACAGACCAAAATAACGACCATAAACAAATCTTTAACAGCGCCATTTTAACGGTTGCAAGCCGGAAGCAACTTAAAGCTCAAGTGCCAGCCGGAAGCTGAAGGAAAGAGCTTTTATCTTAATTGACGCCCAAATAATATAGATTGAAGATAAGAGGGGCAAACAGATGCCAGTTATCTTTGAGAACAATATTAATTATGTTTGTATAGGAGTTGGAAAGATCTGTTTACATATATTCTGAGAAGACGTTGATGAAATGCTGATATTAATCATCTTAGTACAGACGGTGCTTTATTTTACTTTTTTGTAAACATTTTAGTGAATTGAACCTCAAATATTAGGTACAATTTATATTAAATCATTTATTTAATAAGATTCATTTTGTAGGGTTCCGTACCTGTAAAGGATATAACGGAACCCTTATTAGATCACTTTGTTGTTCGTCTGTCCGTCTGTCAAGATCCTTTATCTCGGGAACGCGTGGAAATATCGAGTTGAAATTAAAACCAAATACTCAACTCTGTAGTCCCTTTGTGCTGTGAAAAAATAAACCCTCTAAGTCTACGCAATCAAAAGATATGGCTATTTATAATAATAATTGACGTGAAAATAAGAAAATAAATAATATTTTATTTATTTTCTTACCACAAATTACAGTTTAAAAAATTAGATTAGTCTACAAATACAATTAATAATTAATTTGGGGAAGACTGGTGCCTAAACTAAGTTTTTTTCAAAACCTGAATGTCAGGTCACCAGGCCCTCGATAACATGATTTGTTGTACTGGAGACCATATGATACACAAATAATATTCAAATCAAAATTTATGTTTTGATTTATGTCACGAGTCTGTTCGGAACGCTTTTGACCGATTTTTTAAGGTATGTTGTAGTCAAGGAAATTAATAGTAAAGTTAATTGACACTATAAGTCATTACATAAATCTCATAAATTATACAAACAGACAGTTTGAAAAGTGATGGCTTTTGTTAACAATTAATTTCCCAAGCTCAACTTCGTTCAACACACAGTAGGTACACCAAGTCGATCATAGGTTCGAATCGATATGTCATAAAATTTCAGCAAACAAAAATGCACTTACATGAACCCAACTAAGGTATAAAATACTTTGAAAACCGCACACACGAACAATTGATTAACTCACTTTCAACAACGAAAAACCGCAAAAAATATTACATATTAATAAACTGAATTTCCTTACACGATTATGAAACTCAATGATTAATTAAAAGATTTTCTTTCAAAGAAAAATTAATTGCTTATTGTGTAGAACAATAGATACACAAGCTGATTATAATGTCAATTAAAGGCAACATGGAAGCCATTAGGTATAGTTATAAAACGTCACATTAACAGTTATGGAAGAAGTTTTTTTAAAGTGACAATGGTGAATAAAAACTCCGTGGCAAGTATGAAGAAATGGGTTAGTAATGTGTTTGTTTTTATGAGAACGATAGTGTTAATTCCTATTCTGGTTTTATTAAGTAAGACCTAAGTAAAGTTCTTAAAAGAAAAGAGCGAATTTTCTGGTTAGGTGTATTCAATAAAAGAATGGTGCTCACTTGATAGCCTATCCCTACATAGTAAGTTATCTATAATCAATTTAAAACTCATGTATTCCATAATAATAAAAACTTGTGTTAAACGGCAATATCTTTTGACTTTTGAGTTTTAGAGAGTTGTTGTTTTTTTCACACCTCCAAAGCACCACAGATTTTAGTATTTCGTTTTAATTTCAATTCTATACCTCCACGCGTTCCCGAGATAAAGGGTCTTGACAGACAGACACACAAGAAAGTGATCCAATAACCGTTCCGTTTTTTCCTTTAAGGTACGAAAACCCAAAAAAAATAAACGAGAAAAAAATTAACTTACCACCAGATATAGTAACAAATAGCAGACAAAAATAGTAAATGATCACCAAAATTAAACCAGCATTTTAAAGTAAAATTATAACCAAAGTTTTTATTCCCGGTTTAAAAAAAACCACGAAGGCTGAAGCGGGAGCTCCGCTCCGCTACGCTCCCGCCTTAGCCTTCTAGCCTAACCTATCCGAGTCGGGGTACTCTGAGTCGTGGTGTTAACCATAATGAGGTTATAATTCGATTAGATTTGGTGATCATTTACTACATTTGGTGGTCGAATACAATTTAAAGTGCAGTCGTGACTAAAATAGCTGGTACTATTGTAATTTTAGACATTATTTTTCTGGTGTTAAGTAGATATTTTTGGTTACATAACTAAGGGTATCAAAGCATTTTATGGTGGTCATTATATTTAACCCCATTAATATACCAATTTGCACTACTAAGTAAAAGTTATTTAAAGACAACAGCCATTGCTCATTACCCTTTAACCAGTCAAGGATTAAATTACCAACACGCGTACTAGTTATGGACAACAACCTTTATTGACATCTAGATCCAGTCAAAAACATCAACCTATCTTAAAAGTAAATGTCACTTGCTCTTCATCAAACACAATTGCACCATAAAAACCATCTGTTCAATTGATCCTTATTCGACCAACTGAACAAAAAACCGGGAAAAACCGAGTCTGCCTCGCGCACCGGTGGTTCTGTACAAACTTGCAACATAAACGGCCATATTTTTTGACTGCATAGACTCAGTGGGTTGATTTTTTCACAGCACAAAGGGACCACAGACTTGAGTACATGGTTTTCTTTCTACGCGTTCTCGAGATAAAAGGTCTGGGCAGACACACAGACAGACAGACAGACAACAAAGTGATCCAATAAGCGTTCCGTTTTTTCCTTTTTAGTTATGGAACCCTAAAAATTACAGTAAAAGTACTCTAATAATCCCATTACAGGGGCATACTTCTGTCATTATTAGATAAAAACGTTGACAGCTGCCTTGCGCACGCGCCAAGGTGCGTTAGCTGACATTTTCACAAAGACCAACAAAGGATCCACTTCATCTTGTGTGCAGCTGTCTTAAATTCCTAAAGGGTTAGGTTAGCATTTCACTTGAGAGTAAATATAATGTCAAATATAAAACTTTTTTGTTTGGTAGTCGGTCAATTCTTTTGCAAAAATGTTTTGTTATTTCAGCATTTTTAGTTATAGTATGATTCTATCTCACATAAGAAAGCTAGATAGTTAGATAGATCTAACTTAATTCGTTACATACAAAGATATTAGTGTAGATTTAGACAAAGAACGCCTTTATTGTCATTTTATGTATTTGAATCACGAACTCCTAATAAACATTGACGCAGGTACACAATAATAGAAAAAAGAAACATATTAAAAGTCTGTCTGATATGCTCTTAGAATGAGTACATAGTTCTACATAATGTATACCTAAAAGACCCAGAGTAAATCAGTCACATCGACACTGGCCATAAATTCCCATCAATTTATTGTTGACTTCTTAACACCTTTACATAATGTACATACGTTATTACAAACACTATGGAAACAATCACAAACGGTTACAGAGACGCATTTAGATCACATAATAGGGGTGAAAACTATTTTAGTGTTGGCAGACCCTTTTATTTCACAGTTGCACATTAATTTTGTGTAATTGTGAAGTAAGGACGGGTTGTTACGGGTATTCTTTTTAGCTGCGCAACACGGTTTCGCTAGCGTAGACCGGGATTAATCCAGGGTATAAGCTATCTGCCGGGGTTGCGGGTTGTTCGAAAAAGATACCGCGGCTCCGGAACATAAAGGGCAAAAGAAGGAACATGGGTGGGTTTTAGTCAGTACAAATCTGACACACCCCCCCGCTACACCTAGAGCGGAGGAAGTTATTTGATAATTTCCGACTGACAGACTTTTATTGATTAAAATACAGCCACGTTCCTTCTTTTGCCCTTTATTTTCGGCCGCGGTATCTCTTTCGAACAACCCGTAATCCGGCGTAGTGATATGGTTTTGAGACTCATTCACACACACACCCACACACTAGCTCTCGGTGTGATATTTATGTGTGTACTAGCTTTTGCCCGCGGCTTCGCTCGCGTTAAATTCGGTAGCGCCTTATTGATTTGTAATAGCAACGCTAAGTTTTCCCGTTTCTTCCCTCTTTCTCCCTCATATCCCACTCTTTTTAAAAAAAAATAGCCTATGTCCGTCTCCTGGTTCCCAACTATCTCTGAACTAAATTCATCAAAATCGGTTTAGCCATTAAATCGTGAAGGGGTAACAAATAAACAAACAAACTCACTTTCGCTTTTATAATATTAGTAAGGAAGTAAGGATAAGGATGTACACATCACAAATAATTCATCCTAGTATAATGGTATGTCGAAGTCAAAATCAAATCAAAAGCATTTATTTCAAGTAGTAGTAGTAGTAGTGGGTAGGTTACAGGCACTTTTGAACTGTCGATAAAATGATAACAAAAATAGTAAATGAAGCTACAGTCCCAGTCACAAGGCATAATAACTGTGAAAGAAGTGTAGTAGCCCATTCCAAAGCGTAGATCTCTATGGAGAAGAATGGGCAAGAAACTCCATGGACACTCTTTTAAATATGAAGACGGAAGAAAATCTCAGCTAAATTTTAGACTTAAAGTATATCGAGTTTCTAATTTGTCCCTTCTCAAACCAGCCCTGTAGCTCTATAATTAAACTCTACAGCCTTAAGTCTAGTAGCAAGGACAACCAAACTAATTGTATGCTAATATCATTAGCGTAAAGAATACTAAGTAACGCTAGGTATTTTAACGATCAAATATTTCAATACTTTTATAGGCTTCGCATGATTTATTCGAAATCAATTGGTGGGAAATCGACGGGAAGTTTTTCCTTGTGTTTTGTTTGAAGAATATTTAAGGCAATTTAAAGGCTTTTCTTGAAGAAGATACAAGGTGTAAATGGACTTTTCACGAAGCTAATGTATGGACTTTTGTTTGATTCATCGTTATTTTGCCACCGAACTTCCGGAAGTAAACTTATTATCCGTCTTTTTAGTGTTTAATGGATGACATCCTTACTAATAATATAAAAATCCTTTTGACATCCTTACTTATCTAATATATAAAATTTCCGTGTCACAATGTTAGTTACCGTACTCCTCCGAAACGGCTCGACCGATTCTTATGAAATTTTCGGTACATATTGGGTAGGTCTGAGAATTGGCTAACATCTATTTTTCATACCCCTAAACCTCGGCGGGTGAAACCGCTGGGCACAGCGAGTAATATTATAAAAGCGAAAGTGAGTTTGTTTGTTTGTTTGTTACCTCTTCACGCTTTAATGGCTAAACTGATTTTGATGAATTTTGGAACAGAGATAGTTGGGAACCAGGAGACCGTCATAGCGTCATTTTTAACAAAAAAGTGGGATGTGAGGGAGAAAGAGGGAAGAAAAGGAAAAACTTAGCGTTGCTATTACAAAACAATAAGGCGCAAGGGGAACTGTGTTACCCCGAATATAACGCGAGCGAAGCCGCGGGCAAAAGCTAGTTTTAAAAAAAAAATGTTTTCGTTCCAGCCTTTTTAGTTGTGGTATGATGTTAACTCACACAAATTCTTATCAAGACAAAGTGATCCAATAACGGTTCCGTCTTTCTTTTGTGGTTTGGAACCCTAAAACCCAATAACACTTCGCCTGCCTTAGGAATTGAGCCCAGAACCTCATGCTGAGAAGGCGCACTTGACCAAAGGGGTAGCTACAGTCAGAGACAGTTTTAAATAACTTTAAGAATAGAACAAAATATCAATCACGAACAACGGCGAATCATATCAATATCAACACATTGTCTAATATGATACCTTGTCAAAACTATGTCGCCGCCAACCGCGGACTTGACAATATAATCGAATTTCAATATCAAATAGATCAAATTAAATCTAATTTACGTCTCCATGTAACCGGACCTCGGTTGAAATCAAGGTTGCTTTATAAAGTTTGACTTACTAATTTAAGAATTAACTAAAGTGGAGCAAGTGTTAGTTTTTTTTTTTTTTTTTTAAAACACCTGTTACCCCCGAAGGACCCATCAGACCGTGACCATGTGGGTTGTTCGAAAGAGATACCGCGACCCCAGAAAACGAAGGGCAACAGAAGGAACATGGGTGGGTTTTCCGCAGTACAAGTCTGACACTCTTCCCCGCTCCGAAGTTATTTGATAGTTTCCCATTTCTAGAAAAAAAGGTTGCGGCAAAGCTACATGGTACTGCTAAGTTAGTTGAGTTTCAGTTCCTTATTAGGTGTTGGACTATTCCCATCAGCCGGGTATAAATCCAGTCTCTGGGTTTGCGATCCGTTTTTCGACCTCGCCGCCGAGGCCCGTCGCGAAACCCCCAGTATCGAAACCGTCCCTTGGTCTACAAGCCAGCCCGCGATGCTGAGCAGTAAATCTCAAAGTCCCTAATTAATCGACCCAGCCACCTTTGTTGCCCTCCCTCAGTGACGCCCTAAGCCGAGGTCCGTACCCCACAGCGGGTGCCCTTAGCGAGCGAGCACTTAGTATATTAGTAGTTTTGTAGCCCTGGCTGGGGCCCTTAATTTATTGAGGTCACACAGGAAAGTCCGGTTAATCAGTCTAACAACTCAAGAGTTGAACTGCGAGTGGCCCATCCTAAAAAAAAATTGGTTGTTTGTAAAGTAGGTTTACGATCGAGATGTTTACGTGATAACGTCTAGATGAGACGGGAGATCGGTCAGGATCGATCGATCGATCGCGCTCGTGAGGTTTACGTGCGATCGATCGCGCTCGTGAGGTTTTGGTGTGACACAAGTTTCTGAACATGTCACCCGACTAAAACGATTTTAAAGACGTTATCACGTCAAAAAAAAAAGCCACTGAAAAAAGTATTGTTGGACAAAACCAATAACTCTTTACCCTACATGAGGAGTGTTTTTCATCATGAAATCCTTAAGGCAGTAACTAGTCGGGAGTTTGTTTCTATGCCTGATTTTTATAGCTGAACGGCTCCATAAACTTTGTACACTTCTACGAACCCAACATCAAAGGCAACGAAACCAAAAAATGTGTCTTTAATTGTATTGTGAAAGTTTACATGCTCGTGCAGTAATGGGGTCTGTCACCATCGCTTATGGCCACCGTAACGACGTGCTTCCTCCGTGTGATTGTCACGAGTTTCAACATGGATGCCTTACACGTTCTTATGATGTTTTGAGAGCATAGATACATACGAACTACAAAATATTTGGCTAGTGATTTATAAATAAGGTAAGGTTTAAATATTCATATTATTTTAAAACCACAGACTACCTACAGTACTGTTTCTCCTTCTCCCTTAAATCCATCCAAAGGTTGTCTTGAAAAGAGCGCTTATAGCGAAAAGATTGTGCCGCCCTTTGTGTCACCCCATTTATAAGTTGTATAAATTAATTCTTGTAATTTGTATGATGTACATAGTAAAGAATATTCTATCTATCTATTATTTTAAATTGTTGCTGTTAGTATTCTCAGACTTTGCATCTTCTGAAAGTCAGAAGCGACAATGGCGACTACCAGAAAAGCGTTAGTCAATGAAAGTGGACGAGTCCGTGAGAAACAATTGAACTGCCTGTAGATCCCGTCACGTCATTCATAAGAAAGAAAATCGAACGAATCGCGTAATTTCCATTAAAAAACCCGAGTATCAATGAGTTTATAATACAAGCGTTTCCCGCCAAATTATAAGTCTGCTGTCAGTTTGACCTCACTTTTTTTTAATAGAAACTAGTGATGGCCTGTAACAACCTCGTCGTTTTTTGTTTGAAAATAGAATACATGCATAAAAGAACATGGCGGATGATATCAATAGAGAAATGTCAAAATGCATGACATGTGACGTAGCGTTTGTTATTCATACTGAAGTGGCAACGCTCTAGTAATTTCAATGAAAATATAATATTCATAGCTTGGAGCAGGCCATAAAATAGTTACGTCAACAAAATTAACTTTTGTACAGTTTGAAAATGTATTGGTACAATTTAATTAAATATTTTTCCTATTTTATTAAATTCCATAAGAAAAACAGCGTTATTGCAAGTAAGTAACGACATTTTCAGATTTATCCTGTCCATCGTGACACTTTAAAATGTCTTTGTCCAGTAATGATTTATCAATCAATTCAAGTGTGTGCACTAAATACAAATAAATCAACAGACTACCAACCTACTAGTTATACATAAAAGGCAGTAAAACATAGATAACGGTAAACCAATAATAAAAATGTCAAGAAGATCATATAACTGCACTTTACAGTTGCTTCGTCGTATGAAACGTATAGGTACTATAAATACTTTAATAGAAAACATATCACATTTACAGCTTTATTTCTTTCAACACCTGGCTCTTACACATTTATTTATATTTCAAAGTCTCCTTGAAAATACAGCTGTAAAAATGTCTTATTCTAAAATTACTTACGATGTAAAATGTGGTTGGAGGCTGAATAGAAGCAGTGTTCTTACCTGCAAAAAGAAAAATAAAAAATGTAAATGTTACCATTAAAAACAAAACTGGTAACCTAATTCAAAATAAAAATATGAATAAACAAAAAATTCAAATAAAGGCTAAACTTGAAATAGAGTTTGTGTATAAACCGTAATTGTCTATTACCAGAGCATCATTTTTAAATTAAAATCGTTCTAGAACAAACACCAACTGGGCTCAGTAAAATTCTTATCCACTTAAGGTGAAAGCTCCAACCTACCCGCGAAATTCAAATTTTCTTACGTTTTTTGCAATTTTCAGGCCAGTGCTAGGTTGTATGTTGATTAAAATATTATTCGCGGCTGTAAGACGTATGTAATTATAGAATTATAATCATCAAAATCACCAATACAACCCTCCAAGTTCATAAAGCTGTAGGAAAGACTTTTTCTGTTTTTTTTTTGTTCCTACGCCTTTATGAACTTGGAGGGTTGTATTGGTGATTTTGATGATTATAATTCTATAATTACATACGTCTTACAGCCGCGAATAATATTTTAATCAACATACAACCTAGCACTGGCCTGAAAATTGCAAAAAACGTAAGAAAATTTGAATTTCGCGGGTAGGTTGGAGCTTTCACCTTAAATAATCACAATCACATCAAACCTCCTAAAACCAAAGATACGAAATGAAACGTAACCGCTACAGTTAACTTTAATGTTACGTTAATCTAATAACGTGGTTATCTAGACAGGTTGACACGCAATGACTGCGGTTAACCGCTAAAACTGACATAACTAAGACATTCTTCGCGGTTTTTTTAACTGTAGTTTTTCTTACAAGATTTTGGCGACGGAAAAATGCGGTCAAGTGCGTTTTTAGTGCTGGTAACATTAGTTAACGGAGAACAAAGCCAATAGATGGTGGTCACATGTGACACTTTTCTGTTTTTTGTTCGTATGAATAGCTCTATGGAAAGAAGCGTAGAATATGTTCTATGTAGACGTTATATATGTATAATAATCAATTAAAATTTTGATGCAATGTGATATCGAAGAAATAGTGTGGTTAAAGAGCATCTAAATTATCTATGAATGGTGGAATAAGATTGATCAATAACGAATATTTTCACTGTCGTTAAGTTGCCGAAATATTTTTAATACGTAATATCACAAAATTCCTGAACAAGACTGAGAAACTATCAAGATATGATATATCCGTGTGTACTGGAAAATGCCAATTCAACGTGAATGAACAAATCCATTGGTTAACATTGACCAACAACATTGCATGCCAATACAAATGTACTGATTAAAATTCTACCTGTATTGACAGTGACATCGAGTTGTTGAATTGTTTTACTTTTCTTATTCTCACTGAACAAAGGAATTTCAACTTTATCATAGAGCCAAAAGATTTTATTTCAGTTACCGTTCATGCAGCTTTAAAAATTCTAAATGTCAGAGCGAATTTCAACTCTATTGTTAAATAAAACAGGGTGGTTTTGTGTGTAACTTAATCGATTGTTTAGTTTATGATTGTTCAACACTCGAATGCATATTGCATTATTCGATATGAAATATGAATTTTAAAAAAGGAATAAAAAAAAGTAATTTCTGTTTTGTACTCAGTGTTTTTGGCCAGGTGTTTAATTTCAAAATTAGTCTTTAAAATCACATTTTTAACTGTTACTTTACACCAACAATATCGGGATTAGTTTAGTTAACCCAAATCCAAGGTCATAGACTGACTATCCATTTATCAAATTGAATCCAAATATGTGAAGCAATAAGTCCAAGACACTACTACAAGATCTGAATTTCTTTCGTTTTTAAACTAGTAATATAGCAAGCACACAAAAACCAATATTTCTAATAAAAATATACAATGTTTCAGTCTAGATTCAAATCTATTTTCTTGTCTACAATCAGCTAAATCTAAAATTACGATGTTTACCGAACTCGTCATCATAAATCGTTCGCCTTTGCCTCATCTGCATAAATAATCTCACTCGTACAAATATTAGCTGATTTATTGCTTAGCTAAATATCTAGCGAAAATGGCTAGGTAAGTATTATTCTAGGATTATTGGCATGAGCAAAACAATATTGGGGTAATTTATTATCTTAATGTGATTCATATACATGTATGACGTGAGGCATCCACGTGGATTAGTAAGTAATTGTACTGATAGTTCAAAATAAAATATTCAGCTTCTCTTTAAGAAGATTTTAAAAAGGTACACGAAAGACAATCAACAATTACAATTAAATACAATCAAATAGTACAATTTTATTAGAATGTGGCAACACACGCCTACGAAAAATAAATTAAAAGCAAACACAATCAATTTTATTAACATACCAATAAAAATAAATTGAAAGCACTTTAATTAATTCAAATAACACAAATTGAATTTCATATTACACTGATAAAATGAGGCATAAAAGAAAAATAAAGTACAGACAAAAAAAGAATATAGAATCTACATCAATAAGCCGACGACAAAATAAGTCCAGGCGCACAATAACTATTGCGCCAGATAATAGCTGCGATTGCACAGCATGAGGAAATGAACGAGAAATAAGCGCCCATTCACGTTTCCCACACTGTTTGTGCGACTAAAACTATAACAATGGCAGTTGACAAATACTCTTTGAAATTAGTTACTTTTTAGTGCGATAGTTATGAACTATATAAAACCGTGGACGTTTGGCTATAAGAGTAGAGGAAAACCAAAGAAGAACCAATGAAGCTAGAAGGGAGGTAATTGCTGTTTTAAAGAAGTGTATAAGAAGAACACATGCTACGCTGATCTCAAATACATTGGGATAAGAGCAGGCGAATGATCATGAGTTATGAACTAAATAATTAAAGACTTGACACGGTTGCAGTAAATCTCATGTTTTTTAAACGTCGATTGTAAACTTTGCTGATTTTCTCACGATGTTTTCGTTCATAATTTTGAAAGTAGAAATGATTTACAGAAAGTAAAATGCTTGTAAAACTTTCATCCTATAACTTCAAATCACAAGTCATCATGGTTATTCATGGAATACTATAAATTAAACCACATGAAACCAAATAACGATAGCTGACTCACCTCTACTTAGGAAAAAGTAGTTAATCTTTCGTACTAATTTTTTGTTGAAGTAATTTCAACGTAAGTCATGCACAAGGGTTTTTCCACATTGTCATTCATGGAAGCTATTGTGACAATGTCATAACTTGCACACAAAGGCTAGCGAAGACCACGGCTTGCCAGCCAGTTATGGTTTACAAGAGGCAGGATAATGAAGAGGAAAACTTGAAATAGGCACTGGTATCCTGTAATCATAAGATAGATACTCTGAGGGACAATGATATTGAATCCTTTTTGGTGTGAATTAATGAAGTACAATTCAAGTTTGGAAGAAGAGTAGACAGTGTAGTTACTAACAATGAGACAGATAATCTGTGGAAGATTATCAAAACGAACCCAAAATAAGGTTTGAGAATAGAACTTACTACATAAAAGAATAACTAGTTACACTATAGCAAGAAAGATTTTAAGAAATAGATAAGTTGCCCGAGCAACGATAATAACTGAAACTCAGACAATAAGAGCAAACAACTAGACGAACGACAATGTTTAAAATTAACCACAAAAAAGGATAATTCACTCAGCACCTCGGTCAGTAACAACTCCACACCATGGAATGAACAAAAGCCACAATCTAATTTGACTAAACCACTATTTCTATATTTCCCATTGAAAAACCATTTGATTATTTTATCTGTCGTTATTTATAGCTTAGTGACAGGCTTTTAAAGGATATAAACTATAGTTTTTGCTTCCTTCATTGCCATTAAAGGCTACTGAACTAAACTACAAACGATTACTAGAATTGGCACGTTCACTCGACCTTCGCTATCGATTTGATCAAAATGATTGTTCTTGCCGTCATTAGGATATAATTTGTCCATTTTAGGTGTAATACCGGATCTGGTTTTTGTTTTTCTTGGATCTGCATTAAGGTAATGTTTATCTGTAACGATTGCATCGGAATTGTCATTTATACTTTAGATTTGCGTATATTAGTATTAAGTTCTATTGGTGAAATAATGGTTACTGTTAGATTTTTGCTGTCAGAAATGGAATGTATGTGCAGTTCAGTTTTTCTTCATCTTTGCATTTTTGATTGATCAATTCCTTGACGATTTTCAAAAGTGTGTCTGTGATGTCATCATATTTCACACAAATATTATGAAGGCGAGACTTGGTGACGATGTATGGTACTCCTTCACGATCACTCAAGCGATGAAATTTGGCACAAAGACAGTCAACAACCTGGGTTAACACATATAATACTTTTAAATCTAGTATTATGTTCCCTTGGGATACATTTCAAAGTTCACACGGGCAACGCCGCGGTCATGAGGTAGTTTGAAATAAATGCTTTGAGTTTTCGTTGAACATCCTAGCGTTTTTCTTCATAAACTCTATGTTCTTATCATTGATTAATCAACTTTTTGAATCGTTCTTGTTTTATTTAATGTAGTTAGATAAGATCGTACATTGTGTCACGATATGTGAAATGCTTTCTTTGAAGAATGTTATTTATATGGTGTACATAATAAGGAATATACTCATCATCATCAGATCTGCCTAGCCTTTCCCAACTATATTGGGGTCGACTTCCAGTCTTACCAGATGCAGCTGAATACCAGTATTTTACATGGAACTACTACCTAACTGACCTCCATAACCCAGTTGGTAGTGAGTAAGACTGGTTGTTGCACTTTCGGGACACTGACTATTTGTAACGACCGTGCTTTCTGAGGAACGGAGAAAACTCGGTATGGTCCGGATAAAAATAAAAACAAAATATAGGCAATAAAGAATATACTAGGTATTTTAGTCTATTAATGACTGTTTTAGAGGGAGCAACCTCTTTTTAGGGTTACGTATTTCAAAAGGAAAAAGTGGAACCCCTATTCGATCACTTTGTTGTCCGTCTGTCTGTCTGTCAAGACCGTTTATATCGGAAACATGTGAAGGTATCGAGTTGAAATTAAAACCATATATTCAAATCTGTGGTCCCTTGGCGTTGTAGAATAATCATATCTCTAAGCCTACGCAGTCAAAAGATATGGCCGTTTATGTCACAAACTCGTACGGAACCCTCGGTGTTTCCGGTTATTTTATGAGTTTTCCTAATAATTATTTCTTTATACTGGAATATTTAGCAATCACTTCTTGACATCAGCGTTTTGCACTAATAACGTACCTGAATACAAAATGTAGACCAGCACTAATGTCATCGTATGCATGAAATAACCATCAGTCATCGCAATTATAACACGTTTAAAGTACATTTGTTGTGTTACGGTAAAAAGTGATAATCTTTTACCGTCTATCCCATTTTCATGGGTATTTAAACAGTTGAGGGATTCAACCAGAGTGCTTGAATTTTTAAACTTAACTAGCTCGTGGCATAATAATAGCAGCCCTTCAGGTCGATCTTTAGGTTAAGCCGCGCTTGCCTAGGTTGGTCTGTGGATGGGTGACCACCCGTTACATGCCTCCGTGCCTCGGAAAGCACGTTAAGCTGTTGGTCCCGGCTGTCATTTGTACATCTTTGACAGTCGTTACAGTAGTCAGTGAGTAGCCAGAAAGTCTGACAATCAGTTTTACCAAGAGGTATCGTATTACCTAGTACTAACTGGGTTGTGGAGGTCAGATAGGCAGTCGCTCCATGTAAAATACTGGTATTCAGCTGCATCCGGAAAGACTGGACGCCGACCCCAACATAGTTGGGAAAAGGCTAGGCAGATGATGAACTACTTACCTTTTTTACGGATGGGCTATCATCAATGACTATTAAGCCTCATTCTCTTTGGATATCATCAAATCTACTCATAAAAACATTTAGTTAAAACAGACTAGAATAGCTATAACCAAATTCAAATAGGTTTATACGTTTCACATATGTAGGTAAAAGAAAGTAAGTATACATGGTGTTAAAAAATAAAATAGTGTTTCACTATGTATTGCCCTGCAACACGTACGAATATTTTAACACATAAAGTATTGCGGGTTGTAGTTTATACGAGTGCAAAACTACTATTATTATAACAGCCTACTTACCTAAACTACCAAAGAATAAATCTTTAATCCTACTTCCTTCCTACTAATATTATAAATCCGAATGTTTGTGAGGATGTATGGACGTTTGTTAATCTTTCACGTCAAAACGGCTGAACGGATCTTGATGAAATTTGGCTCAGAGGTAGATTATGGTCTGGAATAACACATAGGATACTCTTTTTTTCTCGATATCACTTGGGCGAAGCCGCGGGTCCAGCTATCTTACTAATATTATGTTATCTACTCTTTCACGTCAAAACGGCTGAACGGATCTTGATGAAATTTGGCTCAGAGGTAGATTATGGTCTGGAATAACCCATAGGATACTTTTTTCGATATCAAGTGGGTAAAGCCGCGGGGGCCAGCTATCTTACTAATATTATGTTACTCTTTCACGTCAAAACGGCTGAACGGATCTTGATGAAAAAATACAAAGTAAGTAAACAAAAACAGTCTCGTGTTGTATAGCTAATATCTCCATAGTTCATTATTTTAAACGAGTTCCACCGGGTGTGACTTGCAACTTGTACATTGTCAGGTTATTGACCTTACTTCAGTAAAGTACTGCATACTCCACAGTCACAAAGTACACTATTGTATTTACCTTTTAAACATATCAATGCAGTACTGCACCTCTTGGAATTCAAGCCAGGTGTTGCCATAGGATGACCATTTCCTGTGGCATGTCTTGACTAGGAAGAAAGTTGTCTTGGTCCTAGTAAGTACACAATTCATAGCGTAGTATATTCAGAATGGATATGAGAAGCAATTGTTTTAGGATATTGCTTCATTATTATTGTCTACCTAAGCTTTTCCCAAGATGTGGCTTCATTCGACAGGATGTAACTGAATTCCAGTATTTGTTTAAAAAGAACGGGACCGGATATTTTTATAATAGAATTATTATTTACAAACATATGTTTATACATATATACAAATATACAACGTGTGCTAAAAGTCAACGTTAAGCGGCACCAGGGCGTGAACAAATTGATTGACCACCCATGAGAAAAATAAAATGAGAGGTGTCAAGGGACACCCAGATGGAACAAAGTAATTATTTATTATGTATAAAAAACCTGTATACACTCAACAAAAATAATTGTTCGACACCACACTGTTCAATGCGAAATAAAAAGACGAAACGAAAATAACTGGCTTGCGTTCTATGAGAGAGAGAGACAAACAGAGAAACACGCGCACGCCGCACGGCTTACAACTACATATAACAAAAAGTGTCGTTACAACTTTTGGTTTTATTTTTTTCCGTTTGGCCCCTTTCGCAACGCGCGATAAGGAACTTCGTTCCAAAAACTGACTATTGCAATTCATTTTTAGGGTTTTTTAATTAAAAGGATGAAACAAAACCTTTATAGGATCAATTTGTTGGCCGTCAGTCTGTCTAAAACACTGTTTAGCGTGTCAAAATACTTTTCTCTGGGTAGTTATCAAGTTGTCCACATCATGGTGCCTCTGTTCAACAATTTGTATAGGTACAACCACTTATACCTTCTCAATAGTTCTCAATAAACTATTCAAACCAAGTAAGCCTGAAACACAGTCATCGATTCGCTATGGTTTGACCAACCAAGCCAGACAAATAGCCTGAAAGGTTACCGAAATCTAGGTCTTTACCTAGACCAGTGTAAAACTAGACAATTATACACACGTAACTTCGAAACTGGAACACTGACAATAGCGTTAAAATGTTCAGTTTGTAAACACGCTAAGTGTTTGTAGAAAACTAAGACTTTGAAAGAAAGAAACGTATAAATAACCGTCTTAGGACATAGCCATAGTTAAACTTTAAACAAACAGCGTTAGTTTTCTGTTATTTCGGAGTTTGAAGAGAACACTGAAAATTAAAAGACAAAAGAAGACGCACAATAGAACAAAAACATTTTGAAATATGAAACCTCTTTTTAGCGTAGGTACTTTTTTTTTCAGGTGGGAAATCATCCAATGACTTCCCCCGCTCTGGGCGGAGCGGGGGGGCATGTCAGACTTGTACTGACTAAAACCCACCTATGTTCCTTCTATTGCCCTTTACGTTCCGGGGCCGCGGTATCTCTTTCGAACAACCCGCAACCCCGGAGCGTAGGTACTTCAAAAGGAAAAACAGAACATCAATTTTTTTCATCAAATAACTTCTTCCGCTCTAGGCGAACCGGGTCAGACCGAATGTCAGACTTCTACTGACTAAAACCCCCTTTAGTCAATCAGTTTTCTAGCTCTCGAAAGTGCTCAAATGGATGTTTCAAATGGATTCGTGACAGGCACTTTTTAATAATCAAAAATAATAACTGTGAATAGACTATAGTTGTAAGGGCAGGACCCTTACAGTAAATGTTGAATGTTAATAAAATAAATGTTAATGTTCAAAAAAGTATTTTAATACGAAAAATGCACTAAAATAATATAAAAGAAAATAATGTAAAAATGTTATAAAAAATGTTTAAAATGTTAAATGTTACGCGAGCTCGATATTCTACCGAAGACTGACGTACTTGAGTACGTGACTGTATTACATTTTATAAATTAACAAAATTTGCAGTTCTCTAACTAGGCCAAAGTACAATGTGCGGTTGCTTGACCGTACATCTTGGCCTAGTTAGAGAACTGCAAATTTTGTTAATTTATAAAATGTAATACAGTCACGTACTCAAGTACGTCAGTCTTCGGTAGAATATCGAGCTCGCGTAACATTTAACATTTTAAACATTTTTTATAACATTTTTACATTATTTTCTTTTATATTATTTTAGTGCATTTTTCGTATTAAAATACTTTTTTGAACATTAACATTTATTTTATTAACATTCAACATTTACTGTAAGGGTCCTGCCCTTACATTTGGTCCTTCGAATTAAGTGTAAAATCAGTGCCGTGGTATATTTTCACTCGCGGGAACATTTTGAACATTAAACTCGAACATTAATCAGAACATTCAACAGAACATTAAAACACAGTGTGAAGAGTGAAAGTGAGAGTACGCAGAACGAGGTGAAGTATAAGCAGCAGGCAGGTGTAAGCAGCGAATCCGGTGAGCACGTTCCATTTTACCTATTTTTCTGAAATTTTGGATTTGTGTACCGAGAAACAACAATGTCTTCGTACGATGCGTTACTTGATTCTCAATCTGCCAATCTTAACTCTATCAAACGTATAAATGAAAACTTTAAGAAAGATAGCTCAACACGTAAAACCACTCTTGAGTATCACGATGAAAGACTTCAAAAGCTGGAGGAGTATTGGAGTGAATTTAAAAACAACGACATCCAATTAGCCTTATTTGAAGGCAAGAAGTCTGGACCTTACTATGAGAGTCGTGTTTACGAGCGTTTGGAACAATTATACGAGGAGACGAAGATTATGATAAATAAGTCGAAACAAAGATTACTGGCGAAAATCGAAGACGACGGATTTACTTCGTTCACTCAGTCACAACAACAAGAAGAAAGGTCAAGTGCTCAAGAGGTTGTTGAAGAACAACGGGAAAGCGACGAGATCGCGGAGGATGTGAAGAACACGAGATCAAATGAAGAGTTAGTCGTCGATCAACGGACTAGAGATATGATAAATGAGCAGCGGTCTAACATAAAGGCGTTTGAGCGAACAGTACGTAACATGGACATTGAAAATTTGAAAGAAAAGTGGCAACTTGAAGATAAATTGAGGTCAGTTACGCAACGTTGGGAAAAAGTCGATACCACGTATTGGAAGCTGGACAACATATTAGTCAACATGCAAGCATTTGAAAGTGACTATAACAGACTAGAACGGCTGTATGAATTCAGTAAGGAACAAATTAACAAGAAGATTTGGGATAACAAACACCAAGAAAAATCCACGCCTCAAATCGAACTTCCGATTTTCAGTGGCAGCTACGCCCAGTGGACAACATTTAAGGACTTGTTCGTGGAAATTGTGCATCGTAACACTTTCATCTCTAACGCTCAAAAAATGCAACATTTAAAGGCGAAGTTAAAGGGAGAGCCTGAGCGATTAATACAGCACATGAACATTAGTGCTGACAACTACGAAGCCAGTTGGCGGATACTTCAACAGAGGTACGACAATAAGAGACTGTTATTTACTTACCAAGCCAACATGTTACTGAGTCTACCCAGCATACAAACCCCAACGGCATCACTACTGAAAAGAATGCATGACACGACCATTGAGTGCCTCCAGGCTATTCAGAATCTGAAATACGATACTACTAGTTGGGACCCTTTAGTGGTTCACATTTTAATGCAAAAGCTAGACGCAGACACATGCCAGTCCTTCAAAGAATCCATGGAAAACCCAAGGGAAATGCCATCATTAAACGAGTTCTTGAAATTCATCGAAACCAAGTTCATGTCAATGGAATCGGGTACAAACCCGAACCGCCCTCGGAACGTTAACAGTCAACAGCAAAACACTCAGCCAAAAACAGTACATAATGCAACATACAGCAAGTCTAAGGCGCAACAACAGACCAGTCCAGGTGGATCTAAGAACATGCCGAAAACATTCCATAACAAGCAAACATCTCATCATTCTTTTATAACTTGTCCTAAATGTAACAAGCAACACGGTCTCTATAATTGCAGAGAATTTTTAAGTATGTCACCAGACGAAAGGTTAAAAACCGCTAACAACCTACATGTATGTCTAAATTGCCTGTTTAGTCATAACGGCGAAAAATGCACGTCGGAAAAAAGGTGCAAGCACTGCGATGAGCCGCATAGCAGCATTTTGCATGATGCGATTGGAGTTGCGAAATCAAGAACCAACAGACCTAATGTAGGTCAACAAGTAAGCACGCATTTAGCTCATGATAACTCAAATGAGGTACTTCTAGCCACTGCCCAGGTCAAAGCAATAGCCAACGACGGAACTATGGTCATTCTACGCGCTCTATTGGACCAGGGCTCTCAGGTTAGCCTCATTACAGAAAATGCTGCGCAAAAATTGCAATTAAAACGAGAGCGGATGAGCGCGGTGGTGTCAGGTGTTGGGACTTCAGCCACCACCAACTGTAAAGGGGTTCTCCATCTTAAGTGCCAAGCGATATACAGCAATTTCAACATTAACATTAACGCACTTATTATGAAGAAAATAACAAACAAACTGCCGAGTAAGACAATAAATAAAGATAGCTTCGAACATTTACAACATTTGCAACTTGCTGATCCAGATTTTAACATATCCCAGGATATAGATTTACTATTGGGAGCCGAGGTATATTCTGAAATATTGTTAGAGGGGCTAATAAAAACAAACACGTCATCCGTCATCGCACAACAAACATATTTAGGCTGGATAGTATGTGGTAATTACAAAACATTCAATTGCCATGTAATTGTCAACAACATTCAGGATCTTGCCCAATTCTGGGAACAGGAGTCTCTGCAAGAGGAAAAAGAAGATGTCGACCCAGACAACAAGTGCGAACAGCTGTACAAAGAAACAACAACACGACTTCCTGATGGACGATACCAAGTTCGTCTTCCCCTCAAGGACAATTTTATTGGACAATTAGGAACATCAAAACCACAGGCAATCGCTCAATTTCAGCAACTAGAGCGAAGAATGGTTAAAAACCATGCGTTTGCAAGTAATTATAAAGCCTTTATGGAAGAATATGAAGAAATGGGTCACATGGAAAAAGTCGATAACAACACTGGGAACAAAAACATGGAATATTATCTTCCACATCATGGGGTAGTGCGGCCAGGTGCGATCACAACTAAACTCAGAGTTGTGTTCAATGCATCGGCAAAAACAAGTACAAAACGCAGTCTTAATGATTTAATGGAGGCCGGGCCAAATCTACAAAAAGATATCTTTAGTATTTTGCTGAAATGGAGACAATACAAATATGTCTTAACATCAGACATTGAAAAAATGTACCGATTTATAATGGTGCATCCTGAACACCAACCTCTTCAGAAAATAGTGTGGAGGGATTGCCCACAGCAACTGCTAAGAGAATATCAACTATGTACAGTAACATATGGTACCAAGGCCGCTCCATTCCTAGCACTCCGAACACTTCAACAACTAGCAAGAGACGAAGGTGACAAGTACCCTGAAGCAAAAAACATCCTACTCAACCAATTTTTTGTTGATGATGCGTTATTCGGAAAGGATACCATAGATAAGGCCCGAGACACAAGAGACCAACTTATACAGTTATTGAAGGAAGGAGGGTTCAATCTCAGAAAATGGTCGAGCAACGAACGTCAACTGCTAGAAGACCTGCCAGAACATATGATTAGTCCCGTCAGTTTAAGCTTTACAGAGGCATCAGCGTCCAAAACGTTAGGCTTGGCATGGGATCCAAAACAAGATGAATTTATATTTTCAACCACACTAAAAAACAAAACCGACACTGAAACCAACAAGAATTCGTCAAAACGGCAAATCTTAAGCGACATTTCAACAATTTTTGATCCATTGGGGTTGCTATCCCCAATAACAATCAAGGCAAAAATCTTATTCCAACAGATCTGGAAGTACAAAATTGAATGGGATGATACTGTTCCAGATGGAATAGAAAAGGAATGGAGAACATTAAAAACGGAATTAACAAACATGCAACCTTTCAAAATAAACCGATGGCTTGGATTAGAAGCAAACAAAAATTGGGAATTACACGCATTTTGTGACGCATCAGAAAAAGCGTTCTCGTGCGTAGTGTACAGCAAGATTACAGAGGGAGAACATCAACAGATTACATTGGTTGCGGCAAAAACAAAGGTCGCTCCAATACAAAAACAACAAACACTTCCCAGACTTGAGTTATGCGGTGCTCAGCTGTTAGCTCAACTGGTTAAGAAAATAAAACATTGCTTTGACAAGCCTAACATTAAAGTAACAGCATGGACGGACTCGATGATCGTGCTTGGCTGGCTGAAGGGAGATGTCTCGCGATGGAAAGCCTACGTCGGACACAGAGTTCAAGAGATCATATCTGTAGTGCCCGCAGAGAATTGGAAACACGTGAGATCTGAACAAAACCCGGCCGACTGCGCGTCACGTGGACTACTACCGTCTCAGTTACACAACTTTCCTCTGTGGTTTAGTGGACCGGAATGGCTTAACAGTGAATTCATTCCTGAAGCACATGACATGATAAAGATGCCTGAAATAGAACTAAAAAAGGTGCATGCAGTTACGTCACAAATTACGGAACACAAAAACATCAACTTTATAACAGAATTACTTAACAAGAACAGTTGTATTATGACTATAATACGCATCGTAGCTTGGGTGTCGCGTTTCATAACAAGGACGTCGCAAAACAATCGGCACGGGGAAGCCGCAGCTATGAATCATCCAAACATTAATGACTCGCACGCGTCAAAACAATGTAATTTAACACTCTTTGATATTCGATGCGCTACTAATATAATAATAAAACATGTACAAAACGAATATTATGAACAAGAAATTAATGAATTAAAGGCTAAAGGAAGAATAAGCAAAAATAGAGGACTCCAAAAACTGTACCCTTACCTGGATGAAAATAACATTTTGCGTGTCGGAGGGAGACTAAAGAATTCAAACTTACCAGAAGAAACAAAACACCCAGCTATCATCCCAAAAAACAGCAAACTGGCGCATCTCTTAATTGCTCGTGCACATTCTACAACACTGCATGGTGGAGCGAGGCTAACTATGGCTACATTGAGACAGAAATACTGGATCACAGGTGGAAATAACACTGTTAAAAAATACCTGCAGGACTGTGTAAAATGTTGTCGCTTCAAACCATCGAAACAATACCAATTGATGGCTGACCTACCCAGGGAGAGAATAACACAATCGCCACCATTCTACCACACAGGAGTGGACTTCACAGGGTTTGTTAACGTTAAATTAAACAAGGGCCGGGGCGTCAGAACGAGTAAGGGTTACGTCGTTGTATTCGTATGCATGACAACAAAGGCGGTGCATTTAGAACTTGCATCAGATTTATCATCTCAAACATTTATACTGGCTCTTAACCGCATGATCGGACGACGAGGATGTCCGAGACATATTTATTCTGATAACGGAACAAACTTTGTTGGAGCCGAAAGGGAGTTAGCAAAACAACTGCATATTTCAAAAACATTTAACAACGACACCTTATCGAAAAAGAGTAACGAGATGGGGATAGAATGGCATTTCAACGCTCCAAGCTGGCCGACTGCGGGAGGACTTTGGGAGGCTGCAGTTAAGTCTATGAAATATCACCTAAAGCGTGTCCTAGGAGAGCAAAAGTTGACATACGAAGAGTTTTTAACACTGCTTACACAAATAGAAGCCTGTATGAACTCTAGACCACTTTGCCCTTTAACTGAGGACGTGGACGATATTGACTACCTCACACCTGCACATTTCTTAATCGGCCGACCTTTAACATTCTTGCCAACAGAAAATATCGAAAATCAAAACATCAACATTCGACATAGGTGGCAGTTATTAGATAAAATGAAACAAGGGTTTTGGAGAAAATGGTCATCAGAATACCTTCAACAACTTCAAGTTCGCAGTAAATGGTTAAACAAAACAAACAATTTATCATTAGGGGATATTGTCTTAATTAAAGAAGATTGCCTTCCTCCTGCGAAATGGGCACTTGGCAGAATACAGGAAGTTCACCCGGGGAGAGACAATCTGGTCAGAGTTGTGACGTTAAAAACTAAAACAGGACTACTAACAAGACCAGTAACAAAATTAGTAAAACTCCCAGTAACAGAATCTCCTATAGAAGTACCTGACACCACCACCTCCAATGATAAAAGCTGCACTGAAAAACAAAAGACCACAACAAATAACACCAACAGGAAACAACGTTTTAAATCAAACAAGATAAGCTCCAGCCTGCTATGCATCCTCGTAACATTGCTAACATTATTTCAACCCACAAAGCAGAGCAGTGACGGCATAAATGTTACACCGTTTGAACCAAATAGAGGAGTGTATTTTGACAAAATCGGCAATTTGCAAACCGTGCACGATGACTGGAAGATTGTAACATATTACAACATGACAACATACTGGCAAGGCATGGAAAATATACATAGAGTTGTGAAACACCTAGGAGAAAGGTGTGAGCAATTTGCATACCAAACATTGTGCAAAACCATCATGACTGAATTCAAACAGGAACTCAACGAACTTGATCATAATAACTACATGCTGGAAACTCATCATGGGCAAACAAGGGGACGCGTTGCCCGAGGTCTCGTCGATGGAGTAGGTTACCTTGCAAACAGCCTATTCGGCGTGCTAGATGAAAGGTTCGCAACACAATATAAAAAGGACATAGAAACATTACATAATAACAGAGATCATTTATTAAATCTGATTAAAGGTCAAACCTC
The DNA here is from genome assembly GCA_905475445.1 of Ochropleura plecta. Classification (NCBI taxonomy): domain Eukaryota; kingdom Metazoa; phylum Arthropoda; class Insecta; order Lepidoptera; family Noctuidae; genus Ochropleura; species Ochropleura plecta. Next base: position 2,714,979 of record FR997744.1, on the reverse strand, counting down.
AATCATTGAAGCACACAATAACATTTTAAAGAGAAACGAAGAGGCGATGAACACTCAGTTCAATCTATTAGAGCAACACCTTAACGCTACAGAGAACTATCTGAAGAAATTGGACGAAGCTGTTCAACAAGATGAAGCGTTGAATTACTTTAACATCATGGCTTTAACAAGTTCAACCATTCTGTCCAAACTCCGTCACATACAACAGATGCTCTTAGACACAGCTATTAACATACACCATGGTCATGTAGACACCAGACTTTTACCGCAGAACCAACTCTTTCAAGAGCTTAACATTATCTCTGGACAATTGCCACAACAATTATCGCTACCCGTTGACAACATTCAAAACCAATTAGCTGATATTTACAAACTACTAGAAGTAAAATCTAGACTGTTTGATAATTATTTCATCATCGAAATAACATTACCACTAACGGGTGACACTCCATTCACTATATATAAAACAGTTCCCATTCCGATGATCAAAAATAACAACCAGTCAATTACAATGAAAACAAGCTCAGAATATGTTGCAGTAAATGTGAGAAAAGAGACATACATGCAGCTAACAGACAGTGACCTGGAAAATTGTATTAAAATAGAACCAAGGACATATGTATGCTCACTAAACAAACCAACACGCAACATGCGAAATCATCAAATTCCATGCGAAATCGGAGCAATAACAAATATTACATTATCAAAATGTATCTACACATCCGAGTCATGCAACAACAAATGGACGCCATTACAAAAACCGAATACCTGGCTCTATGTCTGCTGCACGGATTGTCAACTGCAAATCATCTGTGAAGGTCGTATGACTACGAAGGCAATACGGTCAACGGGAATTTTAGAAGCCAAAGAAGGATGCATAATTAGAAACAACGAAGAAACATATTATACACAACTTTACTACACAAACAAAATTTACGTCAACCCGGAAATACCGCTGATAGACCTAGATGACATCAACAATTTAACATCGGTACAACCGCTTGACTTATCAACAACCCAACATAATACGCATTTTGTGAAAAACGATTATGAAAAACTTCATAATTCGTTGAAAGAATTGGAAGAAGAGACAAAACAGACTGAAATGTCGCAACACGATGTCCATCAATACATCGTTTCATACTCTACGATGGGACTTCTGATCCTGTCAATATTCGTCGCGGGAGGAGCCTACGTGTACTGTAAACGCTGCGGCAAGCTCGCCGTCAGTGACGGCGCCGGCGCGCCAACCAGATCAGCGCCACAGAAGCCACCAAGAGCTACGGCATCTACCTACGCGACGCCTCATGATTTTAACATTTAACTTTATTTACATTAATCATTTTATTTACATTTCTTTTTATTCCATGAATTTATTTACATTGATGTTATATTCTTTCTTAATTTTTACTCTTTTTGCCCCGCCAAGATGTACGGTCAAGCAACCGCACATTGTACTTTGGCCTAGTTAGAGAACTGCAAATTTTGTTAATTTATAAAATGTAATACAGTCACGTACTCAAGTACGTCAGTCTTCGGTAGAATATCGAGCTCGCGTAACATTTAACATTTTAAACATTTTTTATAACATTTTTACATTATTTTCTTTTATATTATTTTAGTGCATTTTTCGTATTAAAATACTTTTTTGAACATTAACATTTATTTTATTAACATTCAACATTTACTGTAAGGGTCCTGCCCTTACAATAGTTGTCCATACCGAAATCGTAGATCACATTTAGAAGAATAGACAAAAAAAGCATAGACAGACACTCTTTTCAAATTAAGTTAAAATACTCCAGATTTCCATATAGCATGTTTATACAAACAAGTTTTTAATGGAAGTTTAAAGAAAATAAGTTTAATAACAAAAACCTGGATAACAACATTAAAAAACCATGTACCGGAAACCAACACTTCTCATCTTCGCTTATTTTAAACATTGCCTAAAGCCCTGCCTACTCTGTATGCGTATATAGCGTGAAGCATGCAACCAACCCGTCAGCTCAACGACCTGAACATGCGAACAAAATTAGCTGAAAGGTTATCTGTAAAATCTAGGTCTCTGCCTTAAATGTGAAAATGTGTGTGTTATAAAATTACTTGGTTCAGTGAGCCTAATCTATAGGAGCTCGTGGCTAAATAATAGCAGCCGCTCAGTTCGATCTTTAGGTTAAGCCGTGCTTGCCTAGGTTGGCCTGTGGATGGGTGACCACCCGTTACATACCGAGTTTCCTCCGTGCCTCGGAAAGCACGTTAAGCTGTTGGTCCCGGCTGTCATTTGTAAATCTTTGACAGTCGTTACAGTAGTCAGTGTCCCGAAAGTTTGACAACCAGTCTTACCAAGGGGTATCGTATTACCCAGTATTAAGTGGGTTATGGAGGTCAGATAGGCAGTCGCTCCAAGTAAAATACTGGTATTCAGCTGCATCCGGTAAGACTGGAAGCCGACCCCAACATAGTTGGGAAAAGGCTAGGCAGATGATGATGAGTGAGCCTAATTTAAACGTAAATATAATGATGACGTGTAATGAAGCAAAGTATTATTATACGTGTTTTTTCACTTATATACATTTTTACTGTATGTAGGAAAAGAAGGTAAACAAAAAAACTGGCCTAGTGTGAGTCAGACTTGCGCACCGAAGGTTCCGCACAAACTGGCGACATAAACAGCCATATCTTTTGACTGCGTAGACTTAGAGAGTTGATTTTTTCACAGCTCTAAGTAGGGTTGCCAACTTTTTTTGCAAAAAAAAACGTATAAAATGGTTTATATAGGAAAAAATAAAGTATGTAAAAGAAAAAAAAAGTATTTTTCAAATTTTATGTTTATTGCTTTAAAAACGTACTTTTGTGTGCTTTGAGCACATGCTAACTATTTTTTGTTATATTTAAATGTTTCAAAGCTTGTTCGACAATTAAATAAATACACAATTCGTTTTTAATTAAATTCATTGACGCTCTATTTCTCTCTTCTCGCCTCTTTAGATTTATTACTGAAAAAAACTATTTCAGTGAAAGCATCACAGTAAAGGTTGAAAATAAAGTATTTCCACATACTTTATTTGTATACAAAAGTATTAAGTATAATTACCAAAAATAAAGTAGGATACGTTATTATAAAGTACTAGCTTTTGCTCGCGGCTTCGCTCGCGTTAAATTCGGTAGCGCCTTATTGATTTGTAATAGCAACGTTAAGTTTTCCCGTTTCTTCCCTCTTTCTCCCTCATATCCCACTCTTTAAAAAAAAGTAATAGCCTATGTCCGTCTCCTGGTTCCCAACTATCTCTGTACCAAAATTCATCAAAATCGGTTTAGCCATTAAAGCGTGAAGAGGTAACAAACAAACAAACTCACTTTCGCTTTTATAATATTAGTAAGGTAAGGATGGTTGGCAACCCTAGCTCTAAGGGACCACAAATCTATGTATATGGTTATAATTTCAATTTGATACCTCTAAGTGTTCCTGAGATTAAGGTTCTTGAAAGGCAGACAGACAGACATAGAACAAAGTGTTCCTATAAGGGATTCATTTTTTTCTTTTGAGATACGGAACTATAAAATGAATGTATGAAAATATATATAATATGAGAAGAGGTTTCAGGAGGAATGTGAAAATAATAGTCTTGGATAAGTTAGTCAACGGTAAAAATAGTTTATTCCCCTTTTACACATTCACAAAAAACATTAGGTTCGGATTTACAATTCGCGTGCGAGTAGTAGGCGCGGAAGCAACGGACTGGCGGCGCAGACGCCCGGCGGTTGCAACGCGGTGCGTGAACGCGGGAAAAGAGCGCGAATACCTCTTATTGGTATCGTAGCGGAACACGACCGCGGGACGCTCTTATTGGTCGCGACGCACCACTTGGGGTTGCTGTAATAAGTATTTAAAATCTTTTTGTTCCTAATCAAAGCGAGTCAAAAAATAACTTTTAACAAACTGCTTTTAGGAAATTACGTCCTGTTTCAATATTTTAAAGAGTAACTTTGAAAATGCACTTAGCAAGCCACGGTGAATACTGCTTACTTAGCTGTAAAGTGGTACAATATTAGCACGTTTTGCTTCAATGTGTACTTATCACGTCTGTTCATTGTTATGAGAACCAACTTTACCTTTAAATGTATTAGTACCTTTGATTCTTGCTACTGGAAGATGTGATATTTCTATGTGTACTTATGTATCAAACTCATATTCATTGACATAACGTATAGCGTGCCCACTATTGGGACATAGCACAAACGGGTCCAGTACATCCAGGGTGCTTTGGACAGGCCTGACTACCTGTAACGACTGTCAAAGATTTACAAATGACAGCTGGGACCAACGGCATGAAGGAAACTCGGTAATAAATAATAATAATAAATATCTTGGGACAACTCACACACGGCTATCTGATCCCAAGCTAAGCAGAGCTTGTGTTATGGTAACCAGACAACTGATATACATACTTATATAATTTATAAATACATACATATTATAGATAAATCACACCCAGACACAGAACAAACAATCATGCTCATCACACAAAGTTTGTCCTGGGTGGGAATCGAACCCACGACCTCCGGCTCAGCAGTCAGGGCCACTAACCACTAGACCAACAGGCCCGTCAAAAGGTAAGTAAGAAATGTGTTGACGGTGCATTCGTGTTCCACGCGTGCCTCAAAGAGACGTCAGACGAACGAGCAGAGGAAGTTATTTGATAATATCGGTTCCCTAAAAACAAAATGGGGGTGGTTAGGTCCATCCACGGACTAACAAGCGCAGCTTAACCTCAAGATAGACCCCAAGCGACGCTTATTACTTAGCAACAAGCTCCATCCAGCATCAAACTAACATCATAAACCAGCTTTATAACCCCAGTAACTCGTAAACGACAGCCAATTTCACGAAAAAGGTCAAATGCCAAACAATAGCGAGCCTTCAAATCCAGCATCACAGATTGTCCGATAGTGCATGAGAAATATCAGACTAAAAACCTCTACCGAGGTCAGCGGACTGCGTTAGTGGAAACGCTAAATCACGATAAGTCACTTCATTCCATTTTTCATTGTGAGACTGTGTGTGTCACTGAACCTATGGGAATGAGGTGTGTGTGTCTATGGTAACCTAGTAACGGATCGTGTGTGTATTGTTCGAGTTTCGGGTTTCCGTTTTTCATTTCAATTGTGCTGTTTGTCATTGTGTCATTTCGGGTTTTTAGGAAATCAGATCAACTCTGATTTCCTATAACCTAACCTCTGCATGTCGCGAGTTTGATCCCCGCATGGAACAAATATTTGCATGACCATGTTTTGGTCTGGCTGTTTATGTATGCGAGTTTGACGAGTTTGAGTTTGACGGGCCTGTTGGCCTAGTGGTTAGTGGCCCTGACTGCTGAGCCGGAGGTCGTGGGTTCGATTCCCACCCAGGACAAACTTTGTGTGATGAGCATGATTGTTTGTTCTGTGTCTGAGTGTGATTTATCTATAATATGTATGTATTTATAAATTATATAAGTATGTATATCAGTTGTCTGGTTACCATAACACAAGCTCTGCTTAGCTTGGGATCAGATAGCCGTGTGTGAGTTGTCCCAAGATATTTGATTATTTGAGTTTAAATGTTTGTAATCGCACCCACGATACAGTGGAAATTCCTAGTGTAGGGCAACATTTTTTTTTAAACTTAAACTCTGAAACTACGTAATATGTGCTATATTATACCTTCATTGAGAGTTGACAAGGTAGACCGATGCCCCAGTTTTGGTCGTAAGAATGCACAGGATCGCGTAAATGGCTGTATTATAGCACAATCATCCTTACGTTCTCGAAAACGGCTGTAACGATTTCGATGTAAGTTGCAATAGGCGTAAAAGCTATCTAATTAGGACTCATATCTAGGAAAATACCTTGTCTCTATTTTAACCCAAACATGCCACGTTTGAGGAACTGATTAATTATTATTTTGTAAGGAAACAAAGCAAAGATAAAGAAGAAATTACAAAAGAATACAAGTTATTTCTCATATCGAACAGTGTAATAGTGAAAGCATGAGCACACTTTATTACTTACTGGCCCAGTTAAATTGAGGTATGTGGAATGTTTTAGTAAATCAGCTTATTTCTTGTATGATTGATGATTCATATTAATGTGTGAACATCAGTAACTCATTAAGCAAACTATTCAATTTTACATCTAATTTGAGATTTCTTGGAGCAAGAAATTGTTATTACAAAGTATGTGAGCTACTAGCTTGTAATGTTAGCTATTTCGTATACCGCTAAGTAATCACGGGGAATTGCCTAGGTGTTACTAACATCAATTTAGAAAAAAAGTTATTTTATTTTTTTTATATAGCAACACAGAATTAGAGTACATTACATTTTCTCGGCGATACGTTGATATATATGTTGCATACATTTTTTTTTATAATTGTATTTCTACAAGGTATCATATTATAATCTAGCTACATCAGTCCCTTAAATAGACAGACAAACAGAAACCATAACCTCGTGACACTTAGTCTAGCAAAGATTTTGACTAGCAGAAAAAAACATGTTTATTGTATATACCCTTAAATATTTATTATATTCTGTTTTTAGTATTTGTTGTTATAGCGGCAACAAAAATAGATCATCTGTGAAAATTTTAACAGGCTAACTAAGACGGTTCATGAGATACAGCTTGGTGACAGACGGACGGACAGCGGAGTCTTACTAAAAGGGTCCAGTTTTTACCTATAAAAACAACACGGAGTAACAAGACCACATAATATTCATCGATCGGCCCAACAATAGTTATGACAGTGAAAGTAGAAGGTCAGTGGCGTGACTAATGCTTGCTCTATGCCTTCTCTATGCCTCTTTGTTGTTTTACCAGAAATCGTTAGCCACTACTAAGAAATTGAGGCGTTCCTATCGATACGTGAAGGGTATTAGTTATTTCTTTTTTTCAGCCTTTTTCAGTATTAATTTTTCATTTTTCATTAGAAAATAAATAGAAGAAAAATATGTGATAAAAGATCCTTACTAATATTATAAAAGCGAAAGTGAATTTGTTTGTTTGTTACGTCTTCACGCTTTCTTATCTATCTTCTATTTAAAAAAAAAGAAAGATTGAGATTGAGGGAGAAAGAGGGAAGAAAAGGGAAAACTTAGCATTGCTATTACAATAAATAAGGCGCTAGGGCAAAAACTACAAGTAGCCGGTACCTGTAAATCACTAAAGGGGAACTGTGTTACCCCGAATTAAACGCGAGCGAAGCCGCGGGCAAAAGCTAGTAACACATAAACTACTCAAGAAGTATAAATAAAAGACCAATTCATGTTACAGAAAAATTGAAAGGGAGTCGTTTGTGTTGGTATGGACATGTAATGAGGAGGGATGAAGCAAATGTGACTAAAAGAGTGACGGATCTAAATGTTGTTGGACGGAGAGCCAGAGGAAGGCCAAAGAAAAGGTGCATAGATTGTATAATGAATGATTTGAAGGAGAAAAGAGTAAATGATGCCGTGACGTCTGATAGGGGAGAATGGAAGAAGAAAACGTGTTGTGCCGACCCCAAATAGAATGGCACAGGGGCAGAAAATTAAAATTACCAAATCAAGATTAAATTAATTTGGGTCCTCAGGAGTATACTTTCGATTAACAAAATAATAATAGAACGTGTGCCAGCAATCGCCAGAGTATATAAAAAAAAATACACTCCTTTTTAGAACCTTGTTTTATTTTTAGGTTGAAAATCCATTAAATTCTGTAAAGTCTTTTACCACAATAATACTAAAAGTAGGCTACTATTGTAAGTTAAATACATTCTAGGACAAAGAACTTTTAGGGTTGAATAGAATTAATTGTATCTACCGCTGACTTTTTGGGGTCAGCGGAAGAAAGAACTTAGTAATTTATGGTAGAAGGCCATTGCCTACGATTAATTTAGGGCCACGCTAGGCTGTCCCCATTTTAGGTCTTGGAGTAGCTTCTTTACATTTCCTTATGACTGAATAAACTTTATATTGGTTGGCATAATAAACCTTAAACTAGTACAATATTATACTAGATAATAGTTATTTATATGACGGCACAGTTGGCTCAGAGGCTGAGCGATCGTCTGCTGCGCTGCGTGTCGTGGGTTCGATTCCCGCACGGAACAAATTTTTATATAGCCTAAATGGTTGTTTCGGGTCTGGCTGTTTGTGTATGTCAGTTTGAGTGTTTGTAAACGCACCCACGATATAGGAGAGATTCCTAGTGTGAGGCAACGTGTTATTTAAAAAAAAAAGATATGCAAACATACATCAAATCAATTTTTTTAAAGAGAAATAGGGAAGAAAAGGGGAGAGAAAAATATATTTTTTTCGGTCATCACTCGGGTTAAAGTTAGCGTTAGCCCAAAGTAGCCCCCACTGGATCCCAGTTGACGGTAGGAGGGGTTCGCATCGGCGTCGGGTCGACGATGAAGTACCTGGGAATCGTCCTCGACAGCCGGTGGAACTTCGTCGAACACTTTCGACGTTTGGCTCCCAAACTCGAGCGGACGGGGGCTGCTTTCAAGCGGCTCCTGCCCAATCTGAGGGGGCCAAACGCCTCCTCCCGTAGGCTCTATGCCGGAGTCGTGCGGTCCATGGCCCTTTACGGGGCCCCGGTATGGGCGCGTTCCTTGGGGCGGCGCGCCGCCCACTACCTGAACGCGCCCCAAAAGGTGGTGGCCATACGGCTTGTCCGGGGCTACCGCACGATCTCCGGCGAGGCAGCGAGCCTCCTTGCCGGACTGCCACCGTGGGATCTGGAGGCGATAGTCCTCGCGCGCCTGTTTGAGTGGCGCGCGGAGGCACTACACCGGGGGGAAAACCCGCTGCCACGGCAAGTTGCCGCTCGGCGGGCAGACCTCCGGTGCGATCTCATGGTGGCATGGAGAGAGCGACTGTCGCAACCCCGTGCAGGGCACGCCACAATAGCGGCGGTAAGTCCCCTCTTTGAGGAGTGGCTGGAGAGGCGTCATGGCGTCCTCACCTACCGCCTGACGCAGGTCCTCACCGGACACGGAAGTTTCGGGAGGTTCCTGCACATCATCGGGCGGGAGGAAGCGCCCGGGTGTCACCATTGTGACGATCGCCCGGAGGACACGGTGGAGCACACAGTGGCGGTCTGCCCAGCTTGGGCGGAGCACCGCCGTGCCCTCGTGGAGGCGATCGGCGGCGGCGATCTCTCGCGTCCGGCCCTGGTTCAGGCCATGGTCCGGAGCGAGAGGGAATGGGAAGCGGTCACCACCTTCTGCGAAGCAGTAATGCTAGCAAAGGAGGTGGCCGGGCGTTTGAGGGAGAGAACATCTGCCCAACCCAGCCGCCGCGGGAGACGCCCATGGCGCCGGGCGCCGCGAGACGACTTCCGGCCACCGTAGATGCGGGCCTGTGGGCGGTGAGCAATGGGTAGTTCACCGTCCGTCCGTCGATTGACGACAGGCCGTGTCGACGGCGCGTTCGTGTTTCACGCGCGCCTCAAAGAGAGTCAGCAAAGCAGAGGGGCTTGCCAGAGCCTCCGCCTGCCGGGGTTGCGGGTTGTTCGAAAGAGATACCGCGGCCTCGGAACGTAAAGGGCAATAGAAGGAACATGGGTGGGTTTTAGTCAGTACAAGTCTGACATGCCCCCCCGCTCCACCCAGAGCGGGGGAAGTCATTGGATGATTTCCCACCCGAAAAAAAAAAAAAAAAAAAAAAAAAAAAAAGCCCAAAGTAGCTATGCCACGCGGACGAAGTCGCGGGCGGACGCTAGTTAAAACATAATTGAAACACTTGTAATACTCCATATCATGTTACGATTAAGGATACAGTAAATTACAACGACTACTAGCCCTAAATTACCCCCAATCGCGTGCATATAATCACAAGTGTCGATATTGATACATGTAATTTTAAACCTACTCAGGACTTGTTACGATTGATAATTGTCTAACAATTGGGGTTGATGTAACACTTAAAGAGTTATTTGTTTTAGTATTAAATCGTGCGTGATTGTGTGCTGGGCCTTGGACGAATTTCCAATAATTCAAGCGAATCGGAAGGAAACTTAGGTATACTACGTTGTATATACTAGAATTCTTGATAAATATTAGACGGAATAAAACCTAAAATAAATAAATAAAACATTTATTTTCATGCCCATAGATAAATACCTAACAGACAAAACGTAGCAAGCAACTCGACGACTACGTCCGATGAGTCCTAAACTAGCCCTCCTGGCGACTTGACGGTCCCTTCGAGTTGCACGCTGCTTACTGTTCATATAGTGTTTTATTTAATATAAACCACCAATATCAAACAAGTGTTATAGTGAACACCACATCATATAATATTGCTAATACAATTCGTGTTAGTAAATAAATCCTTAACAACGTTAGTAGCACTTCACTGCACTATGTCACTGTGCGTCCATATTTCACTTATGGACCACGAAGAAAAAAAAAATATAGCCGATTTGAAAACCTCCTGTTTTTTAGAAGTCGGTTGAAAACCGACCAAAACTGGGAATTGAACCCAAGATCGCTTTACCTGTTTCAAAGGCCTACAGACAAGTTGAAATTAAAACTATATAAGTACTTAAGTATATAGTTTTTATTTCAACTTGATACCTTCACGTGTTTCCGCGATATAAGGCCTTGACAGACAAAGAACAAAGTGATGCTATAAGATTTCCATTTTTCCTTTTGAGGTACAGACGGCTGCACATCAAGCTACTACAATCTGTCAGATTTCTTTGATAGATTTTCGACTTTATTCCTAAGGTTCAAGGTTCATTGGGAAAAATTGACAGTTTCGGGTAGCTTGACCTGCTGGCGTCTGTACAAAACCCTAATAACATAGATGACGCTCAGCATATAGCTGACACGCACGCCAAAACCAACCCTCAAAAGTACCAAGGTAAACAAACGACCTTAACTTCGAGAGGTCATATACTAATACTAATTAAAAATACACCCCTTGATAATACGAAAATTACTTCAGCCACAGAGCTGAAGTAATTTTAGTCTGAAGGTACAGACCTTCGGACTTAATATTATGACTAATATCTACGAAAGTGTAAACTTAGACAGACCGAACCATGACTTTTATTTGATTCATCGATTTTTTTGCCAATTTCATCCAAATATTTTTGAAGAATAAATATGCACTCATAACATAAACTACCGAAGCAATATATAAAAAAAACAATATAAATGTTTAGGTACATTTAAAAAAGATTCCGATTTCCAAAACTCTTTTTATAATCGAAAAGGGGTTATCCCCTTTCGATTACAAACAGAATTTTGAAAATCCGCCCACAACCGACGGAGATATCGCGTAGCAAACATAAAAAAATACAGTCATATTGAGAACCTCGTCCTTTTTTGTCGGTTAAAACACGCAGACAAAGTCGCGACCAATAGCTAGTAAACTCTGAAGTATAAAATAAACGTCCTTGTACCTAACAGGGTCATTTATTTCTACATCAAATGCCAGCCTCGGCCATTACAATGGGCCAGTAAAGGCCACGCTGATAAAACCTGACTGATGCCTATGAACACGTAACAGGTCTAACTTGTAGGAACAATGACAGGATACCTAGGTATAGACCTAAAGCCTGGGAACGGTTTGAAGGAATGTTGATTAGTGAGTCCGGCTTTTGTGTTTTTTCTTCAAAGAATTGCTAGTAAGTGCTAATTATTGGCACGCCAATCAGGAGCATAGTCTTATGTGGACGGTTATGGTAACATTTAAATTTAAATACTAGCTTTGCCCTGCTGATGCACCCGCGGCTCAGCTAAAATAAAAAATAGATTACGACCTGTTCTCGGATGTACCGTATACATACAAAATTTCATAAAAATCGGTCAAGCCGTTTTGGAGAAGTATGGCAACTAAAATGGTGATACGAGAACTTATATATACGATTAAGAAGAAAGATTACAAAGCTGAAGAGTTTGTTTCGTTGAACACCCTAAAACGCTCTGAAACTGCTGGTGCGAATTGAAAAAATGTTTTATTGTTGAATAGTTAATTTATCGAGGAAGACGGTTATAAACATTCTTAGTGCCAAATTTCATCCAAATCCGTTCAGCAGTTTATGCGTGAAAAAGTTTGTTATGTTTTGGCTTTGATTAAATAACAACTTTGCTTTTCTCTGTATCGTGGGTGCACTAATAAACGTTTAAACTCGCATACACAAACTGCCAGACCCGGAACAACTATCTGTGGGCCATAAGTTCGTGCGGGGATCGAACCCGCGACAGTGCAGCAAGCAGCGATTGCTCAACCACTGCGCTAACCGTGTCGTTACATCAACACAAAGTCACAAACATCCATACATCGAGTCATTCCTTCATCCTCACAAACATTCGCATTTATTTACTAAGATTTAGTAATAGACTAACTTTTGCCCGCGACTTCGTGCGTGGCATACTAACGCTATAACGCTAAAACTTGAACCTGCGTGATGATCGAAAAAAAATATCTTTCTCTCCCCTTTTGTCCCCTATGTCCGTCTCTAGGGTTCCTTCTATCTCTGTACTAAAAATCATGAAAATTAGTTTAGCCATTTAGGCGTGAAGACGTAACAAACAAACAAACTCACTTTCGCTTTTATAATACATAGGTATTTATAGTAAGGTTTTTTTCCAAATAACACGATTAGTGCGGCACTCTAGAATTCTTGAACATCAATTTGGCAATGCTAAAGTTAGCCTTTTCAATAGTTCGAATCTTAAGGTCACGTTTTAATGCTGACCTCGAACATAGCATTATTGAATGGAGAAGTCTGAAATAGCTTATTAAAACAGCTACTAAAGAAAAATCTGTTAGTTAATAATAAAAAAAAACGTTTATTGCAGAAACTTTTACAGTAAATTTTATATGGGGACCTCCTTTTAAGTAAATATTATACTTGTGCTAGGAGGCCCCGCTTCCCAAAAACAAGTTAAAAATAGTAAACAAAAGTCATGAGTTATTTACGGCAATAATACATTATTTTAATTAATGTAATGAATGTCTCATTATTGGGCAAATACCTCATATCCTTCATTTTTACAACAAAAAAATAAACTTTGAAACTGCAAACAATTTTAGTTCCAGAAGTCTGACTTGGATGTGGAGGTGGAAGCAGTCGCTCCATCATATTAATATTATAAATCCTACTAATATTATAAATGCAAATGTTTGTGAGGATGGATGTATGGATATTTGTTACTATTTCACGTCTAAACGGCTGAATGGATCTTAATTAAATTTGGCACAGAGGTAGATTATAGTCTGGAATAACACATAGGATGCTTTTTTTTCGATCATCACATGGGCGAAGCCGCGGGCGCCAGCTAGTATAAAATATTTTTGTATTCAGCTGAATTCAGTATTACGGAAGCCAATATGTCAAAGAACAAGCATCTTCTAGTTGTTGGGCAAAATCGGAACATACGACACTGTCTTCTTTTCAGGGTTTTGTAACCAAAGGGTACTCCGCTCTCCGTCTGTCTGTCCGTCTTTCACCGGGCTGTACCTCATGAACCGTGATATTTAGTCCCAAACGACTGTTTAGCACTAAGTTCCAGGTTCGATTCTCAAGCCGGGCATAGTGTTTTTGGGAGTGTTTCACCTAACATTTTTCATTCGCAGTCACAGTGTCTAGATTTGTGCCCGAGGACTTCGCCCCCTTTTATAAAGCACCTATTATTAGGTACACTTCAACCTAACCCGTTACGGTTTACAAGCGGTATGTTAAAATTTCGTAACCTCTACAATCCTCAAGTATAGGCCAAAATATTGCCAATACAATTATCTGATTAGTCTTACTTAGTTAGTAAAGTTTTAGATATTTTTCATCATCGCAAGTCAAGCGAGAATATTGCGACAGTTCTGAGTGACGCCTTAATACCGAGTCGTGATGTAGTAACAAAGAGACTTCGATTTTGAAAACCCTTTGTTTGATTGTAAATACTATTCAAGAGATTAACAATGACAGAAAGCATTTTTTTAGGGTTCCAAATCAAATCAAATCATTTATTTCAATTAGACCATTACAGGCACTTTTGAATTTCAAGAAACAAAATGAATCTACAGTCCCGGTCACAAGGCATAATAACTTGTGAAAGTACTGTAGTTGCCAAAGCGTTGATCTCTATGGAGAAGAATGGGCAAGAAACTCCATGGACACTCTTTTAAATTATAATATTTTTACAAAATCGTATTTACATCATTCATGTTGAGATTATACAAATATGTGAGAACGATGTAGAAAGACGTGCACAGTAAGAGCGTCCAGAGTAAATAAAAAGCAAAATTCTATTTAAAATGTAAAATAATATTAAATGACCGTGGTAGCTAAAATATGACCAGTCCCAACTGACAGCGCCCGTTCACGATCATGACGAATGGATCAGCCCCATTCAGCTCGACCATTTTGAAGGGAGCTAAATGACCCGACACACCCGCCACCATCAGCGAGACATTTAAGTGAGCATGACACTATCAACCACCAGTGCTTCGTCAAGTGAATGATAATACATAGCACTCACATATGGGCTTAATAATTATACAATACTAGAGAATTGATTCTATACATTGCAAAGATAGTCTTACAATCTTCTGCAGCTACCACCTCCGTACCTCCAAAGGAAAAAATGGAACCCTTATTGGATAACTTCGTTATTCATTTGTCTGTCTGTCAGTCAAGATACTTTATCTTGGAAACGCGTGGAGGTATCGAGCTGAAAACTATGTACTCAAGTCTGTGGTATCTTTGTGCTGTGAAAAAATCAACCTTCTAAGTCTACGCAGTCAAAAGATATTGCAGTTTATGTCGCAAAATACGGAACCATCGGTGTGGGAGTCTGACTCGCTCTTGGCCGCATTTTTTTATTTTGGAATTACTGTTTTTTTGTACTATTGATTAAAAGGTAGTACGGTATATTAAAAGTAGTTCATAATCAGAGGCGGACCGTGAGTTTGTGGGGCCCTGGAATACTATTTAAGGGCCTTTTTTGCGGATGAGAAATCATCAAATAACTTCCCCCGCTCTAGGCGCAGCGGGGGGAGTGTCAGACTTGTACTGATCGATTCCAATATTAAAAATAACTAAGAAATATTCCTAACACAAAAATACTTCTGCATATAAATGAACCGTAAAAATCTTCTCTTTTTAACGATTTTGGACAAAACCCTTCACGGTGGCGAAACGAAACTCGTTAAACCGCGACGTAACCCGTAACATTATAGTTTCGTTGTAATTCGTAACGTTTAGGTAAATATCAGAAATCAATAAAATGTTTCGTCAATTTTCTGGGCAATATGAAATTGACATTCATAATTAACAAATAAGTGGGGGTCTTCAGAAAGATGTAATAGGTTCGTGGTAAGCTTTTGTGAGCAGTTTTTAAAAGAAATAAATAAAAGTTAAAAAACTTTTATTTTCACACCTCTATTAATTACACTGACACAGCTGTCACTTTCAGAAACTAACGGAAATAACACAATTTCATTCAAAAACAGCTATAATATGCATCACTCACCAAACTTAAAAAAAAAACATAACAAGACCAGCCCCATTCTCTAAGTTCCATATTGTCGGCCAGGTGTACCGTTAAGGGCGACCGCACACTGCACTACAACATCTGTTTCCGACATATGCGACTAAACGCACTTTTTTTCAAGTTTTTTCTATGCAATTGAACTACGCTTTTGGCAAGGAACGATTGATAAAAAACGTGCTTCTAGTGTTTTTTTTTTTGGAACCTGAGAAAAAGATGGACCTCCAACCCGACCCTTAGAGAACCCCAATTGGTTTTAATGCGTTCAATATATTTTTTGTACACTACTTTTAATTTGCAAAAGTAGGAATGGTCGTCTGATTGCAATCGCTTTATTTATTCTTTGCAAGTATTTTTCTAAATAATAGCTTGCTTGAGGTACAAATTAAATTATATATTAATTCAAAGAAACCAACAAAGCTGTGAAATTTTAGCAGAAACTGGGTCAAAGTGTAACAATTATTATTACAACAATTGTTTACCGCGCATATTAAACAAAAATTATAAAAATAAATACTTAATACCCGCCAAAAAAATTAACATACAAACGACAGTTCTATCTATCATAATTCTCATTGGCCAACAAAAACAGAAACAATTAAGAAATGCAAAAAAAAAACAAAATTGCTCCAAATATTCACTGAACTACAAAAACGTTTACAAATACCAATTAAACGACTGATGCCCGTGCCATTCACAAGGGCGACTAATTAAAAATAAAATCTCATGGTCATACCTTTCTCCCTTCAAAAGCTAAAATAATTATGAGTTACAGCAGAACAATAGACAATAAGACATAATATAACCCGGTCATAGACTAACACAATTACCCACTAGACATTTATGTAAGTAACTAGCTTTTGCCCGCGGCTTCGCTCGCGTCAAATTCGGAGTAACACAGTTCCCCTTTCCTGATTTGCAGGTACCTGCAACATGTAGTTTTTACCCTTGCGCCTTATTGATTGTAATATCAATGATAAGTTTTCCCTTTTCTTCCCTCTTTATCCCTCATATCTCAATCTTTTTAAAAAAAATAGTCTATGTCCGTCTCCAGGGTCCCAACTATCTCTGTACCAAAATTCATCAAAATCGGTTTAGCCATGTAAGCGTGAAGACGTAACAAACAAACTCACTTTCGCTTTTATAATATTAGTAAGGATAGATGGTGACAGGGTTATTATGACTATTTAGTCTTTTTAGCCAACGATTTGCTAATAGTATATGACAGTCGGACTTGCTAAAAAGGTCATATTGCAAATCTATATTTTTAATTACGTTTGCAAAGTAAAATGTCAATGAAACGCATCGTTTATTTTACGCATTGTGTTCTGCTGACCTTACTAATTACAAACTAATTGAAAATATAAAAAACTGTTTATTTAAGCTTGTATTCCCACCCGTCCCTTGCAAGAGCCAGCCCGCGCTGCTGAAGTTCAAATCAGTCCATAAATAATATCACTCAGATCCAGCCTGTCCCTTGCTGTCCTCACTCAGCGACGACCGAGGCTGTACCCCATAGGTACCCCACAGGGGGTGCCCTTAGCGAGTAGTCGCTTATTTTGTAAGTTTTTACCCTGGCTGGAGGTCTTAATTTTTAAGGCATCCACAGGATTCGCCCGGTTAAGCAGACGACAACCTCTTAGGTTGAACTGCGAGATGCCATTCATAAAAAAAGCTTGTATTGTAACTTGAGTTTAACTAAAGAGGTTTCTAGCCCAAATGCAAACAAACATCACAAAAAGTAAAAGCAACATTTTGTGCGAATCATCGGAGGATACAATTTAAAAATACCTTGACGAAATTACATAGTTTCTTCTAATTATCTACAGTATCACATAACATTACGCTGTCATCTCCAAAGAAAAGAAAGAAGAAGGAAAGAAAAAACATTTATTTGGCCCATGCCACAAGTGCACACAAAATGAGATAAAAACTTAAAACTAAACGATAATAACAAATACGTAATTGTGTGTCTCACGGCTGCGCCAAATAGGCCCAGTTCAGCAAACTGCCGAGCAGTTAGTGCCCGACGCTGGTTTTCAACTGAACCTTAGACCTGATGTGACGGACGTAAAACAGTTTTTGTTCAAAGGGTATGCAGAGGAATTAGTATACATAGTACAACCATATTTTAACAGTTACGTTAATAAGGGATCAGCCAATTGCGGTTATCCGCGCACAAATCAATACACCATCCATCTAAACCTTCTATTTACCTTTTGAACGCCATTGTCACATACACTTGGGAGCAAATAAATCGAGCCACTACCTTTTTTCACGAAAAATGGTAAATATTTTTGGTAATATGGAACGTATCAATTCGAACTATATATCGCCTAAAAGTTTAGTTAATAACCTTTACAATGAGGGTAAATTATTGAATAATAACCTTATTGAATGATAAATTATTGGCTCTGCAAGAAAAATGGTAATTTTGATAGAAAATTTAGTAGGGCTAAAACAGTCCATAAAAACAATAAAAAACAAAATTATTGCAAAAAAAATATTCTTAATAACTGGTATTACCCCCCCGGGCCCTGATACATTCTTGTAGCCTATTAGTCATCGATCTGATCAGCGTTACGATGACATATTGTGGTATGTTCTCCCACTCTTCAAGCACAGCGACTTTAAGCTCGGGAATGGATGAAACAGCGGGAACCCTGGCTCGGACTCTCCGTTTTAGCTCGTCCCATAGGTGTTCGATCGGGTTCAAATCGGGACTTCGTGCTGGCCATACGATTTGTTGAATCCCGATCGCAGACAAGTATTCCGTAACGATCTGCGCGGTATGAGGTCTCGCATTGTCATGCATAAACAAGAAATTTTCTCCGACAAAACCAGCATACGGCATTACGTGGTTTTCAAGAATGTCAGTTATGTATCGGTCAGCTGTTAATCCACGTCTACCACTGCCATCGTTGGCGGGGTCGACGAAGACAAGTTCCGTTTTTCCGTCTAGAGAAATTCCTCCCCACACCATACAAGAACCACCACCAAAACTCACCGTTTCTCGAATGCAACATTGGGCAAATCTTTCACCAGGACGTCTATACACTCGGTTTCTCCCGTCATTGCTAAAAAGACAGATTCTTGACTCGTCAGAAAACAAAACTGACCTCCAGTCTTCTAACGTCCAATTAATGTGTTCTCGAGCAAACTCCAAGCGAGATCGGCGATGAGCTACAGTCAATTTTGGGCCAGTTGCTGGTTTGTGTGATGTTAAATTTCGTTCTTTTAGTCTTCGTCTCACTGTCCACCTACTGATTGCGACTCCTCGAACGTCACGTAACGCTTGCTGTAGCTGAACAGCATTAAGTCCACGGTCGCGCAACGAATTGGTTGCAATAAAGCGGTCGTCACGTTCTGTTGTTGCCCGTGGTCGGCCAGTTCCAGGTCGCCGAACAAAAGCACCAGTCTCCAGATACCTGCGGTATACCCGCTGTACCTTTGAACGACTCAAATGAAGTCTGCGTGCCACTTCACGTTGTCCGTGTCCAACCTCAAGTAAAGCTACAACTTGGGCAGCTTCCGTCGGTGTAGTATCCATTTTATCAGGTTATTTTGATTACACAGACACAGATAAAGACAACAATAACAAGTAATATGGGTATGATTAACAAAAACCTCAAATTTAATCTTTTCTTAACAGAGTACAATAAAAATGTCATAAGCAAATTAAATGCGATAATTTTATTCTACCCTTTAAACTTTAATAAAAATGAAATTTTGACAACTACCCTCATTGTAAAGGTTATTAAATACCCTTTTAGGCGATATATGTTTCGAATCGATGCGTTCCTTAATACCAAAAATAATTACCATAATGCGTGAAAAAGGAAGTGGCTCGATTTATTTGCTCCCAAGTGTATATGTGATTAGCAATTGTGTACCTTGGACGCCAACGACACAAATATGTAACAAAAATTGAGGTAAAAGGATAGCATGGCGTGGAAGGACCGAGCGTGCATTTACGAGTATGCTCTGGCGTTGAAAAGAATAACATATTTAGTCGCTTTTCCTCTCGAAACATTAACCTTACTTCTAATAGTTCCCACTAGGTATATAAAAGATTCAGAGGCTTCATTACAAGAATAACTATTACAAAACCCAAAGCAACATACAATACCGACAAACATCATACAAAAATCGAGGAAGTTAAATCACACAGATGAAACGATTATAACTGTGCCTAACAACCATTCATACAATGAGCACAGGGTCCCTGACATCGGGCTTACCCATGTGAGTCACGCCCGGAAGACTAAAAACATATCAGATTAATCTACTGACAAAATGATGAATGCATTTTTTTTTACAAAACATCCGTGTACTTAGGTACTTAATTGTAAACCCACATTTTGCTAGTTTTGTTTGTCTCTTTCTTTTTTAATCTTTAATAAAAGAGTTTTTTCGGTAATGCGAAAATGACGCTCTTTCTGTATAAACAAAATATTGCCTTACAATTAACTTAAAATACTACTTGGTAATGCTTCTGGGCCTGTTCTTCAAAGCGAAAACCATATTTATTAAGGGAATTATTTTATCTGAAAGAGGGTTAGATAGGTTAATATTATGTATACCAATTTCATTTCTTAACATCTGATTAAGGACACACATGATCTCATCGGAAAGTGGTATGTGTCTTCGTCCTCATTACACATATCGCAAATACGGAATGATTAAATTCCTAACGGAAAATATCCAAAAACACTTTGTTCAGCTCTGGAATCGAACCAAGAACCTCTTGCTCAGCAGCACTTAAGATGCATTTGTTAAGTCTGTGGTAATTCATGTTAATAAGTACCCCTATGTCCTTGCGAGAGTGAATTTTAATCAAATAAATTATTAAAGCAAATAAATCGTTTTTTTTTAAAACATCTTTTGTCAGTGGTAAATTGGCGACTGCGAGTAATTTCTCTATTTTATTTACCAGGTAAAACAATGATGTCATCAAAGTATACCATCTGCAAGGACATACGGGCATTTTTACGTGACGAAATGGCGACACGATTTTTCCATTAGTGAATTATGATGAACCACTATGAAATTCGTGTGATTTGTAAGAAATTGTCGTTGAAAGGTAGCTGAGAATGAAAAGGTCAACAACTGAACTAAAGCCTGTACTGAACCTGCCGGGGTTGCGGGTTGTTCGAAAGAAATACCGCAGCCCCGTTACGTAAAGGGCAATGGAAAGAACATGGGTGGATTTTAGTCAGTACAAGTCTGACACTCCCCCCCGCTACGCTCAGAGCGGGGGAAGTTATTTGATGATTTCCCATTCACAAAAAAAAACAAAAAAGCCTGTACTGAACATATACATACAAGTTCGACTTTTTGCCATGAGACGGGCAGAAACTTCAAAAAACCTACTATGATACTAATCATACATCCGGTCATACGGGACCAAGACTAGATTTTATATTTTTCTGAAGAATATCTCGCATAAGGAGCTAAGAGATTTACACCATAAAAAGACAGTCCCCTTGAAAAAATACTCTTTTACTCCAAACAAACCTCTTTAATAATGACCTAACACTTTCAATTTATAACCAATCACAATGACGCATTTCACCAACTTTTCCACACACAAACACGTCTCACTTTGACAGTATTGATCGTCCTTCGAAAAAGCAACATTAAAACTTCCACGTACTTTCCATATGCATAGAAAATCGACATATTGTCACCGCGACTAGTTCAAGGGCATATGCATCATTAATATGTTTCATATATCTCCATTATCGACCATAAACTACACGTTCTACTAACGAAGTATTGATATTTTCAAGGTAAAATCCAGCGGCTAAATGTCAAACTACGTCGTGCTTTTGATAAAAAAATATTTAATCTAAAATGGTGGAAATAAATGTAAGTGTATTTGGACGTCACATTTTTATACGATGAGTAAAGGTAAGATCATGGTAAGGAAGACCATGGGCGACATAATAACTCAGACACTAGGTTAAGTACCAGCTATAGGAAACAAAAACATTTTGTGTAGGTTTTAATACTTTAGAATGTAGTACCTTCTTTAGTATTATCTATATTGCTGTCGAATTAGAACTACTTATAATACTTTTAATCAATATTAGCACATGGTATTGTAGTACTTCGTAACTTCACAAGCCGTTACCATGTGTCTTCTGCATTATAACAACTGAAATACGAAAACAAAAGACTACTATAAAACAAGTTAGAATAAAAAAATACATAATTGCAAATTCTTTGTGGGAACGGAATCAATAGAATCTACTAAAGACACTACGTCAAATAGAATTTCGATGGCCATAGACACGCTTAGAAAAAAAGATAATAATAAAAGCAACGCCATTATGGCGTTTAATAAAATGATTCCGTCATCTTAATAAACCTCTACCATGATCTAATCACATTAGAACTACATATCGTATTCATCCTTTTAATAAGGAATCTTCTAAAAAATATCGTCATCACTTCTCGCCGACCGCAAACATCGTATTCAACTTCCCTCAAAGACGATAGTCCTAACAAAAACAGCATTTAAACTAAAACGCAAGATAACATGTAAGCTAATAGATTTTACGGCCCCGGCCATGTAGGGAACGCGGTGAAACCTGCGCGTGCGCCTCTGTTCCGAATAGTGATGGACGTATGCGCAAGCCTAGACTTTAATGAGCAAGACGGATTAATAACAACAGACAGATAGTATCACGCTTTTGTTTCAAGGGGCAGTAGACAGAGAAGAATTTGTGCAGTTGTGTTTCAAGAAATAGTGAACTGTTCTGTAAAGATCTTGCATTGCAGCAAACGTGGAAGTAGAAAGTAATGGTTTTATTGAAATACCCTCATATAAGTTGGTCAATTAACACATTTTACTAGTGGAAGCCGTACAAAGGAAAAGAAAAATCCCAATAAGGTTACATAGGAAATAGTAAGCTCAGATTAAACACCAAAAAAAGGATATAAGCAATTTAACATTTTCGAAGATTAATCGAATGTAATTCTTCAAGGTTTACAAGCTGTTATTAGTCATATATGGTCTAACAATTCATTATAAACTAGCAATTTAATCAAACCAGGCTTTACATCATTAATTACAATAATCTTTTTAATGTAGTAGTCATCGACTTTAATGTCACGGCCTTACTATATAAGAACACGATTATATTGTCGATATTATGACGATGTCGAACAAAAAGCTGTTTTCTTAGCTAGGTGGGGCTATTAAGTAGTCAATGTGACATTTAAAAGCACCCAGTCACCCACGCTAGGTGTTGGTCATCTTATATATAGCCTTTACAGGTTTAATGACTCAGGTAATAGTTACAATCTCAGTGGCATTAATCATCAAGACTTGATAGATTAAGAATCGGATTTCATAAAGTGTTATGTTTACCTAGTAGAATAATAATGGGGCCTAGAATGTGTCTCTGTGAGACTGCTGACTGAAGAGGTCCCACAGGGTATATTTCAGGGCTGTTGCTGCTTTAAAAAATGTACACAGTTATAAACAAAAGAAAAAGGAGAAATAGAGGACGCTATCGTAATGATCATAGACGTAATTTGAAAAACTTCTAAGGAAAACAGGTATCATACTATATCATATTCTTCTTTTTTTCGTGTCGATAAAACTCATATTGCGTTAGACCAGTACATAGCCACCTGCATAGCTCTAACATTTGCTTCGTTTAAATCCTGATAAGTGCAAGTGGTTGTGCAGGATGAGCAGGACAGGAGGTGGAGCATATCCTGCAAAGAGGCACTCATCCCCAACAGAATGTCAGTTTTGACTGGCATTTGGGATGGATTGAGGATACCCCATTTGGCCAAATTATATCATATTAGTTGTAGTTGTAATGTTCATCTATGATTCATCATCTTCCTGTTCTTGTCCCATGTTATGTTTGATTTCTGCACTTTCTTGTATTCTTATTTGCCTTCACTCTTTCGTCTTCGATTCTTGCAAGCAATCCCATCCCTATTAGCACGCAACTGCCTTTCCTGATTAGCAAAACTTATTAGCGTCACGCTATTAACAACATTTAGTTTCTTATGTAATGTACTAACTGATGAATACATCCAATTATGTACATACATTCAATCATTACTTTCATTTTTTGCACTTGTATATTACAGAATTTTGGTAAATACGAATAAATCATCATTATATAACTTTTGAGGTAAATATTGGACACTCAACTTTTTACTCTTTTGTAACTTGATTTGTTATTTTATCTGAAACTGTTTAACCAGTATCAGCTTTAGCCGTTATTCTAATAAAGTTATCAGCTTGCGAAAACAGGCCATGGTCTTACATAAAATCACTATGTCAGATCTATGGCATGGTTTACTAAAAGCTGTGCGTGCCATGATTAAAGATGTATTACCATCAATATCTGCCTGTAGTTTATTCCCAACTATTATGGTAAAGGCTTCCAGTCTAATCGAAAGCAGAAGAGTTCCAATATTATATCTGGAGCTACTATCTATCTCATTGCTTGCGGAAGCTCTATTAGTCGTAATCTCTTTTCTAGCCATACCATCTTTTCTTTGGTCTTCTGCGACATCGCCACTCATACATCCTCTCAATTTGACGACACGGTTGGTGCAGTGGCTGAGCGATCGACGCTACGCTGCGTGTCGCGGGTTCGATCCCCGTACGGAACAAATATTTGTATGGCCTACAGATAGTTGTTCCGGGTCTGGCTGTTTGTGTATGTGAGTTTGAATGTTTGTAAACGCACCCACGATACAGGAGAAATTCCTAGTGTGGGGTACAGTTTCTTCTTTAAAAAAAATCACGACTCACTTTAGTTTTATGCATAACACACATCCCCATTTATGTATCATTCGTAAATCATCGTCAAATCCATAACAAACACGCATTTGTCATTGCCCTACAATCATCTCTTGTTTTACGCATCGTATGTTGTACTGATGTTAAACGTAGTGTCATGTCGAGATAAATAGAGATTATTTTGAGTTTTTCAAATTCGTAAGAGCTATCGATGAAAGAATCTTTATTGTAGTATGTTTTATCTTAAGAACTGACGTATGACGTATATCTACAAAATATCGGCGTTGTCTTAAGATTTGATACCTTTACCTATACTGCAGCAAATCTTAAAAATTAGGACACCCACTTTGTCTAGGTCCTGAGGTCCGTTAAAGGGTAACAAAAACATTGTGTATGTATGCGTAGCATAAGCGTAGTGATCCGTGATCATTTGCTACATTTACTTATTTCTGTACATCAAAAGGCTTGTGTTCAGGCTTGGTAATTTAAAACAGGATAGCTTACTAATACTATAAACGCGAAAGTAAGTGGGGATCACCCATCCGAATCGGCTGGATGTAAAAAAATCACAGAACGGATTTGAATGATATGTGGTGCACAGATAGGTTTATAACCTGGGTTAATGTAGGTTACTATTAATCTTGGTAAATAAGTCCACGCAGGAAAAATCAACAGGGCAAAAGTTACAAATAAAACCCAATTGCACCATATATACGCAAATGCCGAAATCAGCCCTATTTCAATTAACTTTCGCTGGACGGCTCATAAATTTTATTTCAACCAAACTTTACTTAAAGTACCTGACGTGAAATCCATTGTTCATTCAAATTTTATTCAAACGATTTTCCACTGCCGTGATTACACCCATGCATGAAGATATGCGACTATATGCTAATACTATTGGTAAAAAAACATAGCTCGTCCGACAGAATTGAGCAAGCGCCTCAATTTCTCAAATTACAATACCTTTTCACTAGGCAATGCAAAACAGAAGCAGTTTTTGTTCGAAATGTCAATCAAGTATGTTTGTTTTGAAAGACATGTTCAAATAACGTCGGTTCGTATGCAAAATATTATTTTTCGTCAATTTGTTGATTGACAATTGAAGAATTACTGAAATAAATCGTGATTATACGCTGCAACCAGACTACGTGAGTATGTGAACTGTAGGATAGTGGTACATGGGAGTCCCAGTATATTTGCGTCCATAAGCGGTCAACAATCAGATTCAAGAAATATTCTCTTTATTACAAGCAAATTTAAATCATTATCACGAACATTCACAAAGCCCTACCATACAACTGTTTTTATCAAAATCCTGCTGTTAAAAATATATAGTAGAATAGTCTACGCAAGTGAAACTGTAACATAAAGTATTAACGTGGGCTTTGCCTGATTTGACTTGTACTCATGTGGAAAAAATAAAATTGACATACGACCTATGCTAGCTCACTACCATAACTAATTTCATTTTTCGCAGCATTCCATTAAGAATTCCTAGAGGTGGATGCAGCTGCCAATTCTCCAAGACCAATTACTAAAGATGTTCATCTTTCCACGTATTAACACGATACCTGACGTCTGCGGAATGTAACTACAAATTATGTGTAAGAGATGTTTGTATTTACATAAGAATTTTTTATTCCGCATCATGCCCCACGCGATATCTTAGAGACTTTGCGTAAATTATTAGTAAGTGGTCAGTTTTAACACTACCTACATCGTGGCGGTCTGAACATTACTGAATTGAAATTTCGACTGTAAATTTTGATAATTGGTTACTTAGTCAAGTGCAACTGGAAGATTATTATGGTGAGTAAGTATTTGAGTCTGAAACAAACACATCCATCAAAACTTCATATTATTGCTCACGAATAAAGTTATGAAGTAATTGATGTAGAAATTACTCGTACATCTGCAAAATTAAGAGAAAAGAATGTAGATGAAGCAAATTTTTTTAGCCAACATTTTTTATCAAACATTTATTCATGTCTAAAATACTGATATACAGCTGCATCCAACTGTATTGTAAACCGACCTAGATGATGTTAGTTCATCGAAACAAAGAAGTGAAAAGGATACTGACCATAAAAGTTATTTATAGCTAATACATTAACAAGTCAAATCCAACCAAAAAAACAAAATTCATTAACTAGTTATTCCATAAGACCATACACTGGCAACCCACATACTTCACCTTAAAAGGATACTAGTAACATAGTTATAGTCAGTCCATATTTAACAAATTGATCGGCCTATTTAGGGCCTTATCATACTAGCGGATTGCGAGCGTCTTCAAAGCGAAGCGGGCGCGCAGCGAATGCGTCGCGAACACGCCGCGACTGTTCAGCGAAGACGTCGCGGACGTGCGGCAAATTCGCAACGTTTTCGTCGCGTGTTTGTAGCAAGTTAACGACGCACAGTACACTCATTAACAAAATGGATTCTGACGAGGAGACACTGCTGTTGGCTTTGATGATGGTGCATACGACCTTTTACATTCGTGTCTCGTAACTGACTGAAGAGAGGCTGGGCGGACGGGCGGGCGTTTGTACGAGATAGTACAAAATGGCGTCCACGGTGCTATTCGCGGCGAATTCGTTGCGCGTCCGCAATGAATTCGCAGCGCATGCGCGGCGTGTTCGTTGCGCGCCCGTAACGTATTCGTTGCGCGCCCGCTTCGCTTTGAAGACGCTCGCAATCCGCTAGTATGATAAGGCCCTTAGCTGTCGGAACATTATGACATATTTGTCAAGTATTGATTATTTCGACGGCCGTTTGATTAGAAAAACTGATATGGGTATCCTTGAAAGGTGTATCAAAGAGTAGCTTGTAATTTTTTTGCGAAAGGAGATGAAGTAGTTAGAGTTTGGTCTTCTGATGATAATGTACTAATTGGACTGACAAGCTTCTTCTTCCCGCCAGGCAAAGAAAAATCTTTTTGTTTTCTATTCTATAATTTCTTGTGTGTTTTCATTTACGTCCTTTACCTATCAGTTGCTCACACAATCTTTTCATACTTTCTTTGATCTTCCTTTTTCATTGCTTTTTGCCAAGCATAAAAGGTTCATAATAATATACAGATAAAGATTTATTATTTAAGTTTTTGCGAACTCATATTACATTAAAAAAATGGCAATTATCCCGTATTTAAATTGTTATTAATAATAATAGTGACCATGTCAGTTTAAATAGTTTCATTGTAGCGGTCATAGGAAGACTCATGACCAGTAGTCCTTTTAAAGAAAATCACAGCAGTGACTTGCAATAGAATGTCAAATTCAGATCATGTAATGAAATCCCTTGTTTATGGTGGAAAGGATATATCATCGCAATATTTTTAAAGATATTAAATGTAAGCATTTACAGTTACACTATCTACACCTTGGTTTGCTAAACCCTTTTTGCCGGAAGCGGTGGCCTATGCCAAGACGGGCCCGTTGTTCATTTATTTGCGTCAATCAATTTATTAACATATATTTACTCATCAACGGTCTGAGAATATATCTAAATACAATATTACACTAGCAGCCATATTTATGTCATAGACAATGTGATGGATTGATCATATTATGTTCTATAATATCTGTGAACATTCAGTCAGGTAATATTATATGTGTGTATATTGTGTTATGTTTTGGAATGATTACATATCTGAAATCTGTTTGTTGTCTTTTCACTCGTAAGCAACTGAGAAGCTCTAGCTTCAGACAGATATAGGTTTAATGAACAATTACTTAATTACTTTTTGATTTGGATATTTGTAATGAAAATTTAAGAAATACAATATACAAGCAAACGAAGTCGCGGGCAACAGCTACTAGTGAAAGAAGGAGTAAAAGTAATTAGGCATTTAAAACATATTGTTATTTACAAAATATAAAGCCGATGTGCTAAAAATAATGTCTTGAATAAGTACCTAAACTATTTGCAAGAGAATTGCAAAAGCGTAGTACTGATAAGTGATAAACAAGAAGTTATGCGCACCGAGCGATCTCTGATAAAGATAAACGTTATCTGCCGCAAGATGGAAGTGATCTCGTGTTAACACAGAGGGAATTACGAAATTTTTCGAACTTTATCGATAAGATACAGATTATGGACCGGGTCTCAACAGATACACTCGATTTTTCAAACAGTCTTGGGTTATTGAAATGCATTACAGAGGCGATCAGAATTCCCCTCAAATTTCTTCAAAGGAAATGGAGTTAAAGAGGTAAGATGATTTCTGATCCAAAAAAATGGCTGGGAAAAAACTAGCAGGAATTTCATTGATGAACCACAAAACAAATTAATGGATTCGAAAGCAAAGCAAAGTCGCAGACGTGACGTTACGGATAGCGCACATAAAATGGCCGTTTCCTTAAAAGTCATCAAATCAGATGTGGAATCATTTTTTTTAAGTTTAATTTCTCTAACACATTTTGGGTTTTTTTTATACAATACTAGCTTTTTCTAGCGGCTTCGCTCGCGTTAAATTCGGGGTAACACAGTTCCCCTTGCGCCTTATTGATTTGTAGTAGCAACGCTAAGATTTCCCTTTTCTTCCCTCTTTCTCCCTCACATACATACATACTCACACAAAAAAATTAGCCTATGTCCGTCTCCTCCTCTTATCAAAATCGGCTTAGCCATTAAAGCGTGAAGAGGTAACAAACAAACAAACAAACTCACTTTCGCTTTTATAATATTAGTAAGGATTTACTCGCCAAACTTAACGTTAAATGGCGATATGCGCTCGTATCTTATAAGTACACATAAACCTTATACTTACTTACTAAATGCTATTTAATAATCATGAAATTCATGTTGAATAAAGCTAGCACGTTCCATCGTTGCCATCATCATCACCAACATCATCATCACCAACATCATCATCACCAACATCATCATATTCCTGCCGTTGTTCTATGTTGTTTGGGGTCGACCGCAACTCGTTTTTTTTTTATCTCATTTACATTCATCATGACTGTCCCTTCCATTCTACCCAGAGCGGGGAAAACATCAAATGATTCACGTAATTTTTTTTTAGGGCATTTCAACGACTTACTCACATTTAGCTACTTTCACATTATAGCTTTACATTTATGTAGCTCATAATCACAAACAATGATATTATAGTGAATCCGTCCACTTAAAGAAGTGCACAGCTCTCGCAGAAATTATATAAAATATAAATGAGAACATTAAGATAATAATTATAAATTATATAATTTACAAAAGAAAATATTATATTAGACAATTAAAAAAATGTGAAATGGTGATTAAATTAGACATTTTATACTCATCATAAATGGACACTACAAAAAAAGAAAACAGATAGAGCAAAAAAAATCATTTGAGAAAACCCGTTCGAAAAAAAAGCATCTTATTCAACTGTGGCCATATGTTTTCCAGCCAGTTAAGTTTAAGCCACAAGAAGGATCGTTGTAACAGCAAAACAGCCTTCGTAGTAAAGGCAAGCTATAAATACTTTAACTTTCTCGTTCGTGTATTAAGTTTTCTATTACCTAAGGGTTACCGAGGTCGCGTCAAGGGTGACTACTTGACCCCACCCAAGGGAAGGCTGTGGCATTTAAACAAACATGTTCATTAAACATGTTTGCTGATTTTCACGCACATTTTTCACAGGTAATCTTTTAAAATTCGTGGGACTCGGTTTTAAGAGTAAATTAGTTTTAATTTGGCTTTCGAACTTCCTAATCGTGCTAATATTATAAATACGAATGTTTGTAAGGGTGTTCCACCCTCAGATGGATATATGGATGTTTGTTACTCCTTCACGTCAAAACAGCTGAACGGATCTTGATGAAATCTGGCACAGAGGTAGATTATAGTCTGGAATAACACAAGGGATTCTGTTTTTATCGATCATCACGCAGACAAAGCCGCGGGCGCCAGCTAGTCTTGGTATACATTAGCTTGTCATTCCTTCAAAATGGCTACACCACGACAGATGTTGACAACGTATGTGTCAATATGTACAATACAATTCACTAACTGTACATAAAGGAATCAGAAAGAATCATTTTTCATTAATTTTAGGGAAGGGGCCATCCATAAATTACGTTTCCAGGTTAAGGGGATGGGAAGGGGTTACTAAATTTCGTGACATCAAATTTCAAAATCTAAAATAAAACTAATTTCGGAATTACTGTTGTCATTTAACAATTTCCAGATATAAGATTGCAAAATATAGGCTGCGGGTTGTTCAAAAGAGATACCGTGGACCCTGAACACAAAGGGCAAAGTAAGGAACATGGATGGAGAGAGAGCAGAAGAAGTCTTCTAATGATTTCCCGTTCGCAAAAAAAAGAAAACATGGTACTTAATAGAAAGTAGCGGAGGAGAGTGCCAAACTTTTACTGACTAAAACCCACCCATGTCCCTTCTTTAGCGAAAGAGATATCGCGGCCCCGGAACATAAAGATGTTCCGGGGCCGCGACATCTCTTTCGAACAACCCGCAACCCCAGCAGGCGGCCCCTCTGCTTTGCTGACATCTCTTTAAGCCGCGCGTGGAACACAAACGCGTCGTAGACACGGCCTATCGTCACTAAACGGACGGATGACAATTTCATTTGACCGA
This sequence comes from Ochropleura plecta, assembly GCA_905475445.1. NCBI lineage: Eukaryota > Metazoa > Arthropoda > Insecta > Lepidoptera > Noctuidae > Ochropleura > Ochropleura plecta. The sequence continues at coordinate 2,684,083 of FR997744.1, read as the reverse complement.
AATGACTGTAAGAAGTTTCAATCGACTTAACGAAATGTTTTCACAATATCTACATTGCGTTTATTATGAAAACAAGATATATCTGAATCAATGTTTATCTAAACAGTGCGGTATTATTATGATTCTGTTTCACTGTTGAACTGTCATAGGTAACATAACAATGACATGTAGTGTTATGAAGATTCAAAGATGGCTGGGTTTTTCTTCCTTCCTGAATTGTGTCTAGAGAAAGAAAAGGCTTTCTGTTCTATGTATTATAGAGGGGATCATGAACTAAGTCTTGTTAACTTACCTATATATCGTCTTGACTATTGATTTATTTAAACTTTATGTAGGTACAATAGGTACAGGTACATTTGCGGACTTTATGCCATTGACTACCAGTTAGCCTTTGGGTACAAAAATTTTATTTAAAGAAAAAAAATAACTATACTAATACACACATGTCATGTGTAAGTATAGATTTTTTTTTATAATATGTACTTCCCTACTAATATTATAAAAGCGAAAGTGAGTTTGTTTGTTTGTATGTTTTTGTTTGTTACTTCTTCACGCCTAAATGGCTAAACCGATTTTGATGATTTTTGATACAGAGATAGTTGGGACCCTGGCTACGGACATAGGCTATTTTTTTAAGGTGAGAAAAGGGGGTGAAAGAGGGAAGAAAAGGGGAAAGAAAGATATTTTTTTTCGATCATACGTCAACACGCGGGTTAAAGTTAGCGTTCGCCTAAAGTAAATATGCCACGTGGACGAAATCGCGGGCGGAAGCTAGTTATTAAATAAAAATAATAAAAAAACCTATAAGTACACTACATTGCACATAAAACTACACATAATACCATAAATTACATTTTCTGCCAAACATTTATGCAATTTATTTATGAAATTCAACGACAACGAGCCACTTTTCGCTATAGGAACAGAATAAATCGAACATCGTATAAGCCAGACGCGTAGAATCGTAAAAAACACGTGCATAAAACGCAGGTCGGTTACCTAACATTTAACTGTTTCTAATTGGATAACAACGCAGTCCGATCTCACAAAGTTTGTTAGTGAAACCGTTTCATTTTATATAGATGTGACACGCCAAGGATAGCCTATCTAGAGCAGTTCTTTGGTGAAACTCGCAAACTAGGTCGATGGAATTATTATTTTAATCGATATTTTGGTTGGTTCAATTGTGAAGTTCTTTGTAAATAAGTTCGTGAATAGAATAAAAGAAAACCGGCCAGGAGTGAGTCAGACTCGCGCATCGAGGGTTCCGTACAAGCTTGCGATAAAAACAGCCATATCTTTTGACTGCGTAGACTTATGGGGGTATTCTTTCACAGCTCCGAGGTACCACAGACTTGATTATATGGTTTTAATTTCAACTCGATACCTCCACGCATTCCCGGGATAAAGGGTCTTGAGAGACGGACAGACAGACAGACGGAAAACAAACTGATCCAATAAAAATCCGTTTTTTTCCTACTGAGGTACGAAACCCTCAAAAAGAAATAATCGATCGTGATTTTTACTGCATACTGCAGCCGAAACGATCTCTGCGCTGCCGCTGACAAGGTGGTCGAAATGGCGAAGTTATACATGAAAAAGTCGTCGTTGACCTCATCATTTTTGGCACCGGTAATCACTATTGATGTCTATTGTCAACACAGAGGTATTAGTTCAAGGCAGCTCGGAAGATAGCGGCGAATGAAGGTGTGCGCATTATACAATCCAAACGATGCGTCCTATACACCCCGCCAGACAACAGCCTTTGAAGGATCCTTCCTTTTCTACAGAGATCTTTATACCCTATTCTTCATACCCCTATAACCACACAACCCGTCAGCTGGTTTGTCAAACCGATCCTTAAGAAAAGCACTAAAGGAAGAACCAAAACAAAGTTAAATATTTTTGTATTGACAACAACAGTGTCGCATGTCGCAACGAATTCACGTCCTACATAGCATGATTGTTAAACAACAGTTATAAATGACACATAAAAACACATGTAGTTAATCGTTGGCTAAACAATAACCCATCAGAAGTGACGTCAATCTTAACTGCAGTTATGTCAAGTTTATCAGTTAACGACTTGTTGTAGCACGTGTGTGGAGTCTCCGTTATTAACGTCTAGACGAGCTGAAGACTTGGCCACTGTTATTTGATATTTTGTCGTTTAACCTCTCAAGGACCGCCATTATTTATGTCAACTATACGTCAAGCACCGCCGGGCGGGCTCTTATCGTAAGCGTAATCTGATTTTAAGACTTATCTTTACTACAAATACAGTTTTAAATCAGTCGGGGTTTGGTGGCACAAATTTGTGCCAGCGGGGCTCAAAGGTAATACTTGTTTACTGGCACGTTTTTGTGCCGCTGGGGCTCTAAAAGTTAAGTTCTAACATTGCGTAGGTCGAAATTGAGATTAAAAAACTGCTTTTCTTTCTTTTTCAACTTTTGACCACCCAATAGCTATACACAGTAACTTAATAATAACCACCAGATAGACAAAACCCTGCTGGGGTTGCTGGTTGTTCCTGCCGGGGTTGCGGTTTGTTAGAAAGAAATACCGCGGTTCAGGAACAGAGAAGGGTGAAAGAAGGAACATGGGTGGATTTAAGACAGTAAGTCTGACACTCAAAGAATCAGATCAGAAAAAAAGAAAAAGATAGTCCTCCCCGCTCCACCCAGACGAGCGGGGGAAGTTATTTAATGATTTCCCATCCGCAAAGAAAAGTTTATCAGATATGATGATAACAGTTCCTATATATGCTGTCGAACGATACTGGCTCCCACACAAACTCTTTAAATCAAACACGGCACCAAAACAGTTCCCCAATGGAGCAATTTCACAAGAAGCTTAAAAATGCCATCAAAGTGTTAAAAAATTACTTTGCAAGTGGTTTTAAATGCAGTTTCCAACTTTGCCGGGGCCAAGACACGCTAGACACTTCGACGGTTCAATTATTTATGAGTTAGAAGTGATTACCAAAGGCCACAGGTTCAAAGTCGTTAAAATGGAGATATTTAAATGTAATTACTGGTTTATCTGATCTTAACATCGGTTTATAAATTAAGCTGTTAGTTAAAGACTATTATGCCTTACTAATGTGCAGTTTTTTACTCAGAAAGTCAAGGTTGATCACTGATATTAATATTACTTTTCCATTAGATTATGCATATTTTCATGTATTCGGATTAAAATCTGATCTAGTTCCGTAAGCTGAACCCTTTCCAATTTAAAGTCGTTCCTAGAATTTATTTTAATGCTTTAATCATTATATCCGACTGATTCAAATCATCGAATTGTTTTCTCAAGTATATAAGAGACTTGAGAAAACATAAGATAGTTGGGACCCTGGAGACGGACATAGGCAATTTTTTTTAAATATTGAGTTTTGAGGGAGAAAGAGGGGAGGAAAGGGAAATCTTAGCATTGTTATTACAATAAATAAGGCCCAAGGGCAAAAACAACAGGTAGCATGTACCTGTAAATCAGGAAAGGAGAACTGTGTTACCCCGAATTTAACGCGAGCAAGCCGCGGGCAAAAGCTAGTTCTGTAATAAAATCATATGTTTCCCAAGAGAATCTTTTAAACTTCTGCCAAAGTCAATTGACAGGTAAAAATGAAACATACCAAATTAATGTCCACATTAAAAATGAAAAGTCTGATGATATGCAAACGCGATTAACTTCGTCTAATCTTCCCGTCTCCTTAACCGCCACTTGGTCGCATTTCATTCGTTTCTCAATCGCAACCTTACCATGTAACCACAGTACTTCGACTTGCGACCGTCGCGGATTAGCAACCAAGCCATTAGCCATTCATTTTGACCACCGACCTTGTTGGCAGCTGTCTCGTCAAAAACGTCACTTTATTGATGCAAAAACCCGTCGAATTCATAAGGTCTAACGACACAGTCGTATGTTCAGTCAGACATTCTTAAATTAGAGAAGCTTACTTGAATCTTGATGCATGTTGCAGAATATGAGTTAATGGGTAAGTTATCATCATCATATCAGCGAATAACGTCCGCTGTTGAATCAAGGTCGCAAGCCCTATCCTTCTCGCATTATATGCATTCCGGCAGTTTTGTCCTTCACTGTTCATCGCCGCATCAAGGCTGCAAGTCCTATCCCTCTGGCATTTAGTGCATTCCGGCAGTTTTGTCCGGGTCATGTCATCAGTCTTGTCTTCAGGAGGCGTTCCAACACTAAGTCTTTTGTTGCATGATTGCAACTCCAAAACGTTTTGACCTCAAGGTATCCGTAAATAGCCGTACGTTTCAGTAATCATGTTATAAATCGTCCTAGCTGCTGGGAAGCCATCGTTTACCTTATTAAGATCGCTTCAAAGACAGCCTAAAACATAAGCCCCCCAACGATCACCATCATCATCATCTAACTTAATCTCCAAACGTCTACAACACTTCCGATCAAAAGATATTGAACAAAAAGCTAATTACACAAATGCATCGGATTCGTCGGCTGAGTTGGTACAAGGCCGTGCCCTCAAAACGCCACTCTCACTTTGTGCAGACAGACTGACGGATTGCTTCGTGGTTTTAAATACCGACGACGACGAGTTGTACGAGTCAAGACTGAATTACTTTTGTAGGAACAAAATACACAAAAATATCCAATTTGCTAGTTAGGATGGAAAGCCAATTGCAAGGAAAACAATATCTGTAGATCTTTGGGAATCTTGGGTTGGTCTTGGGATCTTCGTTGGATTTAGGAGTCGTCTTGCAGTTTATCTTATTGAGTTTTCTAGCTATAGTTCAAAAATTGCAATGCAGTGCAACAGTATGTATCTGGATTTTTCTTTAGAATTCTCGGAACAGTCAGATCACTCAGTTCTTATCCTAATCCCATTTGTTGCAATCAAAAGATACTATTAGGGATTGAAGACTTTCTTTTCTCTAAATGGATTAACTGCGGGCCTAAAACGACCTTTTTGGCAGAATCAGAATAGGTAAATATTATGAAATTACGGTACAATTCGTAAAATGATCACAGATGTAGGTTATATTATGAATTGTCTCTTTGTGGCGACCATGATAAGCTCCCTGTCCTTTCTCCCCTTTGGTTCAATTTTTTCTACCACTATAATAAACATGAATATTCTATCGTTACCAACCGCAGCACCAGAACATTCGGTCACTATGAATCACCGCAGTTTTACGTGCTTACGGCAACATTGGTGCGTCTTGCATGCTGATGATACAGCATTGGATGTTAGGCCATGTAGCTTAAGGATAATGAGCTCTTTGGCTTTCTTTGTATTTGGGTCAAAAGACTGGTTTGTTTTGTTGGTCATCTTTGGCGATTTGTGCATGTTCGGAAATACTAGTTTTTTTAAGCGTTTTGTGCGTCTTTTTTTGAATGGGAAATCATTCAAAATCTTCTCCCTTTCTGGGCGAAGCGGGCGAAGGAAGGGAATGTCAGATTTTTACTGACTAAAACCTTTGTTTTGTTCTTTGTGTTCCGGGGCAATGTATCTCTTTCGAACAACCCGCAACCCCAGCAGGAGGGTCTTATGTATCTTGAGTAATTAATTTTGATCAGAAAAAGACTACGCAGTGCACAGTGCTAAACATAGGATAACGCAGAAAACAGGATTGGAAATATTAAGAAAACCATGATTTTTCCCTTACCTGTCTGTACCTACTTATTCTATGCGTAATAACTCAATTAATTTATGGTCATAGTAGTCTAACCGCCTATACATAATTATTGCTTAGTTTTCTTTGACGATAGCCACGGTTGGATAATTTAATTCTTAGTTTACGGACCAAAGAAAGTAATTCAAATGCAGTAATCACTGGAGCCTTTGTGACAATCTTTAAAGGAGTAAACAAGTTAAGGCTCTTGAATATGTAGAACAAATTTACAACAAAATGTAAAATCGTGTAATATTCATCCTTACTATAATTTTAAAAATGTAAAACTGAGTTTGTTTATCTGTTTGTTTGTTGCCTCTTCACGCCTTCCTTAGTGGCCCAACCGATTTAGAAAAAATTTTTTGCTTATGTCCGTCTCCAGGGTCTCAACTCTACAGAGTTAAGCAAAACATTTTTAAAGTGAAAAATGAGGGAGAAAGAGGTAAGAAAAGGGAAAACTAGGCTTTGCTATTAGAATAAATGAGGCGCAATGGTAAAACTACAGGTAGCAAACCTGCAAAAAACCTGCAAATCAGGAAAGGAGAACTGTGTTACCCCGAATTTAACGAAGAAGAGGTTATAAAATAATTTAATAGGTACTGAGGTGACCGTCGATAGAGATTTAGCGTTGAATGAAAAACACATACTACGCCGACCCAAAGTAAACAAGATTGGGGATAGAATGTTAATAGTGATGAGTTGGTGAATAACTTAAAAAGATTTAAAAAAAAACCGGCCAAGAGCGAATCAGACTCGCGCACCAAGGGTTTCGTACAAACTTGTGCATCGTACGACATAAACGGCCGTATCTTTTGACTCCGTAGACTTAAAGGGTTAATAAAATAAATAAATAAATATCTTGGGACAACTCACACACGGCTATCTGATCCCAAGCTAAGCAGAGCTTGTGTTATGGTAACCAGACAACTGATATACATACTTCTTATATAATTTATAAATACATACATAATATAGATAAATCACACCCAGACACAGAACAAACAATCATGCTCATCACACAAAGTTTGTCCTGGGTGGGAATCGAACCCACGACCTCCGGCTCAGCAGTCAGGGCCACTAACCACTAGACCAACAGGCCCGGTTGATTAATTTTTTCACAGCACAAAGGGACCACATACTTGAGTATGTGTTTTGAATTTCAACTCGATACCTCCGCGCGTTCCCTAGATCAGTGGCCTTGACAGACAGACAGACAGTCGGACGGACACCAAAGTGATCCAATAAGGGTTCCGTTTTTGCCTTCTGAGGTACGCAACCCTAAAAAATTTATGAAACCAAAGTATATTTTGAACCCTTGCATAATTTAACTACAACAAATACTAACAGACAATGCACAATGACATAACATTTCCTTACCAAACCTATTATTTCGATATTCTCTTCGAAGCGCATATAATGGTAGTAAATTGACTAGATTCAAATACTTGAAGCAGTCAGACAGACTAGTTGCGATATAATTTAGTATAATATACTAACATACTGTAATGTACTTCTATTGTTTTAGTTCTCAATAGATAATATGGAATGCATTGCATTGTCTTGCTTACAGAGATTCGAGTATGATTGGTAAATATTTTGAGGTTAGATAATAAAATTATAGGTTACTAGCTTTCGCCCGCGACTTCGTCCGCGTAGCATAGTTACTTTGGGCTAACGCTAACTTTAACCCGCGTTACGATCGAAAAAAAAATGTCTTTCTCTCCCCATTTCATCCCTCTTTCTCCCCCTTTTCCTATTATATTTTATCCTATGTCCGCCTCCAGGGTCCCAACTAGTTCTGTACCAAAATTCATCAAAATCGGTTTAGCCATTTAGACCTGAAGACTTAACAAACAAACTCACTTCCGCTTTTATAATATTAGTAGGTAAGGATCATCTCATATAGTTTTTTCATCTCTCTGGCCTTCCTCTAATACTCATGAAATGTTCTTAATCACCAGTTTTTCTAATCCGCTACCAAAATTAACCGTATTTCAAAATATACATAAGGCCATACAACAATAAGAAAACCTCTAATCTGATGTTATACTTTACAGCATACGCATAGGAATCTCATGTAGCCGTAGGTTTTAATCTAGAGGTCAGGATCGCCATAATTCTTGCCCGTATGGTCGAATGACCTCAAAAAACCATCGTCAATAATAGTTACTATTTCTCTCTAACCCCTTGGCCACGAGTCAATCAGTTATGCGACACGTGACCACGTGTGTTGATAAAGTGACAGTGAAAAGAAAAATGGAAATGTCCAACCGAAGTTGAAGTTAGTGTGTAAACGCATGTTAGCCCATGAAATTCAAACTTTTCGACGTTTTCCGGTCATTGTCAAGTAGTAAATTGGTTACATTATGAATTGCGACCATTTATGAAATACTGCAAATAAATGAGTTTACTGAATTATAATCATTTAAATCATCAATACAAACCCTCCAATTATTGGATCATTTATTAGGGTACAATTAACGTACAGGGTTTTAAACTGTGCCGAGTTCAAATAAATTGGGATTTGGGCAGAAGAATGATGATGATAGCTTTCAGCTTCGGATAAAAGCTGAGTTAATAGTCGATTGATCACCTTAAACTCCGGTAGGACACTATAAATTAGTTAGATCATGACACTAGCGAAGTGACGGTAATCAAAAGAACAAAAAAAGCTGACGCACGCTTGTGTTGCTAGACGCAAATGGTAACACATGAGGCCGTGGCTTGTAATGCTATAACCATGGTGAATTCGAATTGTTACGTATTTTGCTTCCGTGGTAATCACAGCTGGTTGTAGGTACGTTGGATTGCCAAATATCTCCATAGTTTGGTGCGTGGCTGTAATTGTCTTCGAGAAGTTTAGATGTTATGACATGTTACATATTAAATGGATGGAGGAAGCTGTAGGTTTGATTTCCAAGTCTTTAAAATTCTTGTTGACCCAAAAATGAATTGGCCAATAACTGGCATGATATTAGCTAGAGATATTAGTTAGTTATAAATAAAATCCTTACTAATATTATAAAAGCGAAAGAGAGTTTGTTACGACTTCACGACGAAATGTCCGAACCAATTTTGGTACAGAGATAGTTGGGACCCTGGAGACGGACATAGGCTAAAAGAAGTGAGAGAAAGGGGAGTAAGAGGCAAGAAAAGGGGAGATAAAGACTACCATGATAAATGATGTTTATTTCGCAAATAGATTTTTACAAACACTTTAAAGTGTTTTTTTTAGACTAGATGAGGCTGGTGTTTCCTACCTGAGTGCTCTGAGAAGAGACAGTCCAAACAAACTCAGAACTCTCTTTTAAGGTCCACTTACACAGGTCAACTTACATGAGAACCAGATTAGTGCCTGAAATGGTCTTTCTTGGTAAGAAACACACAGATTTGAATGGACCTGTCCAGATAGTCAGCAAGGGTATTAGTGTAGGTCGCATTTAGTAAAAAAACTACCAGAAAATCAATAAAAACAACCACATTGTTCTTACATTCATAAAAAAAAAATATTATTAACAAAATTATTACAAAACTAGACCAACGAGACAGTCATCAAACAAAAATTTTCAAACTCACAACAAAATCCCAACCTATTTACAGAGCCAACAACCACAGCATACTGGAATAGCATCACAAAACCAGTTGCTAAATCTGCACACATCTCCAGGAAGTGTTTGTGAACGAGCAAGGGCTGTCTTAATGGAGAACCGGTCGCACCGGTCCGCGGGTCAAGTGACCAGACTGTGGCAAGTTTAACATGTTTCGATTCGATGGGCGGTATGGTACCGTGTGTCAGAAGTTTGATTCATCGTGCGGAGGAAGAAAGATAGCTTAGAAAGAAAAGACTACTAATAACCTTATTGGTAAAAACTATATTTTCGAAACATTTGGGTTTGAAAAATCATCATTCTTCATCTGATCCAGACAAAATTGAATCTTCAACAGGCTTATAAGTTTTTGATAAAATCTGGAACAGCCTAACTTATCTACTTTTGAACATTTATACTCTTGCTAGTAATCTTTTGTGCCTCAATGTCTATTTAAAACATAAAAACTTTTTGTTTAATATTTAAATCTTTGGCCTGAATAAACCATTCGACCTTCGCAGACGAAACTATTTTATAATTCGTATTTATAAAGACAAGTTAAACTAGTCGGTGCATGATTCATGATAACGGTATAAAGTGTGCTCTGACGGCGAAGTTAAAAAGGCTGAACTTGTAGGTAGGTATACTTTTATGTTTTTAACCTCAAATGGGATGGAGGAGCTCGTGGCTAAATAATAGCAGCCGCTCGGGTCGATCTTTAGATTATGCCGCGCTTGCCTAGGTTGCTCTGTGGATGGGTGACCACCAGTTACATACCGAGTTTCCTCCGTGCCTCGGAAAGCACGTTAAGCCGTTGGTCCCGGCTGCCATTTGTAGATCTTTGACAGTCGTTACAGGTAGTCAGTGTTCCGAAAGTCTGACAACCAGTCTTACCAAGTATCGCATTACCCAGTACCTACTAACTGGGTTGTGGAGGTCAGATAGGCAGTCGCTCCATGTAAAATACTGATATTCAGCTGCATCCGGTTAGACTGGAAGCCGACCGCAACATAGTTGGGAAAAGGCTAGGCAGATGATGATGAACCTCAAATGGAATGATTTAACGACAGGTCACTTGTAAAACTGCTAGTGTTTGTGTGGTCATGTGAATCATTTCGGTAGCATATCCATAACATTTTTTGAGTTCTGTACCTCAAACGGAAAAAAGCGGAACTGTCTGTCAAGATCCTTTATCTCGGGAACACAAGGAGGTATTGAGTTGAAATTAAAACCATATACTCAAGTCTGTAGTCCCGGTGGACGGTGCGCAATGGGTAGCTTACCGTCCGTTGGTCTAATGACGACAGGCCGTGTGCCTCAAAGGGATGTCAGCAAAGCAGAGGGGCCTGCTAGGGCCACTGCCTGTCGGGGTTGCGGGTAGTTCTAAAAAGATACCGCGGCCCCAGAAGATAAAGGGCAAAAAGAAGGAGCATGGTCAGTGAAAAGAATGCGTGTAGTCCCTCAACTAAAACCAAATAAAACCTCTAAGTCTACGCAGTTAAAAGATATGGCCAGTAATGTCCCAAGTTTATACGAAAACCTCGATGCGTAAGTCCGACTCGCACTTGACCTATTTTTTCTACTTTCCATGGTTTTTATCGATGTCAATGTTACTAGACTGTCTCCTGATTATGTTTCAACAAATTTCTGGCCTTGGCTGACGAATAAAACAGCCTAACCAATTTGGAGAATTTCCGAACAATATTTGCGACGTTGAATCGTAATACAAATATTTACATGGCTTATAAAACATGCGGGACAGTCAAACAAATGAAAGTGTAATGAGAGTCAACACTTTTTTATTTTTAAACTCCGGCTGTGTTTTTTCGAACCTTGATGGAGGGATCAGAAACTTGGATTGCCGAGTTGTTCGACAGAGATGCCGCGGCACCGGAACATAAAGGGCAAAAAAAGGAACAAAGGTGGGTTTTGCCGTGTCGACGGCGCTTTAGTGTTTCACGCGCGCCTCAAAGAGATGTCAGCAAACCAGAGGGGCCTGCCAGGGCCTCCGCCTGCCGAGGTTGCAGGTTGTTCGAAAGAGATACCGTGGCCCCGGAACGTAAAGGGCAATAGAAGGTACATGGGTGCGTTTTAGTTAGTACAAGTCTGACACTCCCCCCCGCTCCGCCCAGAGCGGGGGAAGTTATTTGATGATTTACCAACCCAAAATAAAAAAGGTGGGCTTTAGTCGGTACAACTCTGACACTCCCCCCCGCTCCACAGAGACGGGGATGTTATTTGATGACTTGCCATCCGCAAAAAAAGGATCAGAAACATCGTGATTTATTAGACCTTTAGCAAGTTTATTTGATTCGTGGGAAATCAGCTATCGTTATCAGTGACCAACTAATTAATATTATCGTATGATGAAAGTATTTTCATGTTTAGCAACACTGTACTATGTTATTGACTTATATTTTACGCCATGACTCAGATATTACTCATATTGGCAACACTTATCGAGCTAACTACGTGCCTACATACGTATTATTATATGCTTACATGGTATATAAGTGCTTAGGTTATCTATCGATCGGGCAATTATCAAGAATTAAGGTTGGGTTCAAGTTTAACCAGATCCTTTCCGAATGTCTGACTGTTATTTACGATTATTTTATAGATGTACTTATGTCATAGTCATTGATACAGGCTGCTTGCCTAGTTTAGAAGTCAAACTCATTTTAAACTGTCTCTGTCGTACGAGAATAACTTAATCCTAAGCAAAAAATTGTGACGACGGCGGGTTCGTGTTCCACGCGCGCTTAAAAGAGATGTCAGCAAAGCAGAGGGACCTACCAGGGTCACTGCCTGCCGAGGTTGCGGGTTGTTCGAAAGAGATACCGCGACCCCAGAACATAAAAGGCAAAAGAAGAAACATGGGTGGGTTTTAGTCAGTAAAAGTCAGCCACTCTCCCCCCAAGTTATTTGATTATTTAACATCCGCAAAAATACCAGTCATATCCTGCAGTGAACAGAAATCCAAGGTCTCACAGCATTTAAAGCGAAGCTGGATCTCAAGACTCTGCATGTATTACAAGCACAAGCCAGCAATCAATCGATCTTATCACTTGAAAGATTTATTACCGCATTATTGCAAAGAAACTATTAATTATTTTTAATTAATTGTTGCACGATAGCTATCTACAGGAAGGTCGGTTGTATAGTAAAGGATACGCTTGGTTAGTCATGTCGCGAGTTTGAGTCTCACTTGGTGTAATATTACCTTGAACCTACTAGTACGTCAGGCGTATTTTGCTATGTAAGACTAGCTACCCGCCCCCGTTTCACACAGGTGCTATGTAGATACTGATAATGTTCATTCTTTCTTGAATCACTCTATAGACTGTTGAAAACTGCATTAAAATCGGTTGAATGGTTTAAAAGATCTAAGCGAACAGTCAAGGGAAGCTACTTCATTTTTAACCGACGAAAAAATAGAGGAGGTTCTTAATTCGACATGTATATATATTTTTTATACTATGTCAAGATTCGTAAATGATGGCTATAAGAGTATGCGAAGCCCAATGAAAGTGAAACAACAGATGGCCTGTGTGAAAGGTGATATTAATAGAGAGAGGCTGAAAATGTAATAAAGATTTAACCTAAGGAAGAAGATGGCATGAGACGCCAATATGTCTTCCCAAGTAAATTAAGCTTCTGCCATTTTTTTCGGATGGGAAATCATGAAATAACTCTTCCCGCTCTGGATGGAGTGGAAGGAGTAAGAGAGGAGTCTCAGACTTTTACTGACTTCCATGTTCCTTAGTTTGTCGTTTGTGTTCTGGGGCTGCAGTATCTCTTACCTCTCTCGCAGGCGGTGGCCCTGGCAGGCCCCTCTGCCAGTTTAAGCTCTAATCACATTCTATTCATTAACTTTTTCTACACCATGTAACGAAAAAAAAAGATGATGATTCATCTTGCTAACCACGTGTTCCGTTTAACAACAGATTAGCATCTCTGAAGACAACACAGTTTAATCATTTTCAGTTATTCAGGTTTAAGTGTACAATAGTTGTCTGGCTAGACGCGCCCGATTCGGTAAACTTATTGACCTGGTTATTGTGAACAATGACTAGCTGTCGAATCCGAGTGTATATAATAATAGGGCTATTGTTGGAATAGTAGGTTAATTCAGGCATTTGGAGCGAAAACGTGAAGCAGAATGGGTTTTCAGGAACTTATGAATATATGATTTAAGGTCTCTTAGTATCCCTGTGCGGAGTCTTATAGGAATAGGGAAATAGTCTTGATCACGTGTATCTCGTGAAGTTTCTTCGGATTGGAAATTATCAAGTGACTTCTACTGCTCTGGGCAGTACGAAAGGGAGTATCAGATTTGTACCGACTAAACCTATCCGTGTTTCTTCTTTTGTCCTGTGTTCTGGGACCGCGGTATCAGTTCGTCATTAGACGGACGGTGAGCTACCTATTGCTTACCGCCCATAGACCTACGTCTATGGAGGCCGGAAGTCATGGCGTGACTCTCGACGCCCGGATAACTGCACCTTACCTTAAGGCGCTGTACAAAGCAAACACTTCGTAAAACGTCTAGTTTTTCGTCGCAAAGTTAGCCGTATCTGTACATGCCACTAGCCAAAAAAAAATTACCGTGTATAGTTCAATACATAAAGTAAAGAGTTAAACAAAATAAGTTTACAAAAGTGGTCCAGTACTACGAAAAAAAAAATGTTTAAAAAGACCAAGAAAAAAAATTTTTCGTCTCGAAATTCTCAATTTTTTCAGCGACAACCATCATATTTTTTATATCTATAACAAAGGAAATTGTATAGACTAAAGAGATATCTAAAAATTTTCAAACACAGAGCTGTATTTTTTTATATTCAATAAAAACTGCAAAATGACCTACATTTTGGCGGACATGATAAATTCAAATAAAATCAAACACCATGCAGTACTGTTGTGTACTTGTGTCAGACCATGCCCAGTAGGCAGCTAGCCTCACTTCCGCGAATACCTAAAGATTAGCTTAATGCCGCGCCTTAAATTGCAAAAGTAGTTCAATTCCACACTTTAAATCGTGTTACGAGACACTATATAAAGTACTGGACCACTTTTCTCCTCCCCCTGTTGTCTGCACAATGCAAGAAACTGGCGCTAAACTAGAAGCCAATTCTTTAGTCAAATAGCTGCTTTTAATTGAGTACAATCAAATATTCAGCAGCGTCCACGGGTGGGATCCCCAAAACCGCAAGAAAAGACAAGTCCCTAATTGAATCATCAACCTTTATCGGTTGAAAGGGAGCAAAAAGTTTACAATAGCTGGCTGTTAAGAGAAGCAGGTAGTACAAAATGAATGCTCATCTGTGTGTAGCCACAGTTGCAGGAAGGGGTTTTTGTTACTAAGATTCATCTTTTGTTACGTAGATTACATTCGGTGTAAACATCTTTCTTTTAAAAGTTATTTAGGATTCCTAATAACGTGTTTTTAGTTGTTGTTTTGTAAAGCTTTTTGTAATTGTTTAAAGGTAAACCGGGTTTTAACCCAAATTTAATAGCTAAGATAGTTGGTCTGGAATATGATCGTGTTTTTTCATTAATATGTTTTTATTGATAAGATTTGTTTTCATGAATAGTAAAGTCAACTTTTGGGTTAAATAGGACAACATTGTGATGAGTTACAAAATATTGATCTAATAAATATACATATTATGACTAAATATTGGGATTTTTATAAAAAGCACTAAATTTGCAACAAATAAACTGATGTCGGAAGCAAAAGTTAGATTACGCAAAATGAATAAGGTCGACATTTCTAAACCACTTCGTTATAGAATACATATTTCCATGGAATGTCAAGTTATCTGCACTGCAGTTTTCTAGATAAAATTCCTTCTTGTGCAACATTTTATGTCGCTTCAATGTGACATACACAATACATTTATCAATACGGGTGAGTATATGGTTTTCACAAAGAGCGATACATGATATAAGGTGCAAAGTTGCGTATTCCTTTTATGAAACTTTCAAAGCACA
Organism: Ochropleura plecta; assembly: GCA_905475445.1. Lineage (NCBI taxonomy): Eukaryota > Metazoa > Arthropoda > Insecta > Lepidoptera > Noctuidae > Ochropleura > Ochropleura plecta. Next base: position 2,668,845 of record FR997744.1, on the reverse strand, counting down.
GAAAACAAACAAAATATTCTAATTTGGAGACTACGAAGCTATTAAATATTAGTATTGAGCTGTTTCCAGTAAGATTGAAAGTTTGATCTCAACAGGGAAAAAGTTAGATGAGTTAGGCGCTGAACAAACGTCACAGACACTTTTGTGTCTTGTGTCGGATCATCATGATCATCATCATCAGGCTGTATTAGTCCACTGCTGGACATAGCCCTCCCCTAATGAGCGCCATAGCGCCCTGTCTTCAGCTTGCCGCATCCAGCATCTGCCTGCAGTCTTTCTTAGATCGTCATCCCACCTAGTCGGATACAAGCTACCAATGAATATTTGATTTCTATGGCGCTGGGTTAAAATAGACACCTTCGTGCTTTGTGTCGGATACAAACTACCAATGAATATATCATTTTCATGGCGTTGCGTAAACGTGGACTTGCAACTTGCGGTTTTCTTCGTCTTGTCCCATCTACCAAATATTTGAATGTCTTTGGGTATATATAATAAACTAAAGACCTGTGTATTTTCCTCGGATCTGAAAATTTATGCACTCCGAGTTCTTAAAATTCGAAAAAATATCTGGATTTCGCATAGGAACTGATGCGATCACCTGATGTTTGGAATTCTTTTTTTTAAATCGATCTGCCGATCTCATCTCACCATCTATCTCATATTTAACCTTGATACACACAAGTACATCTCAGTATGATACCGATGTATCAATACTATCAACTATGATAAGATAAGAGCTTGCTAATGATAAGACAATAATGTTAGTGTTGACTGGAATTTCCGAACGGTAAATATTACAGGTATTATTTTATAGGAGAATAGTTGTGAACAGTGGTTTCACCTTCTGTTCGATACCTAAATGTCGTAGAGTGATATTCAGCCTATATTAGCTTTTCGAAAAATAGGCTATTCAACACTAATATACTTTTTCAATTCGAACCAGAAGGGTTACCATGACATCTTATAGCAGTTCTTATTCCTATGTGAGAAAGAGATGGTGCTAGACACCCTGTATAGTTCTGTCTCTTTCCCTCAGTGGAATAAGTTCTGTTTTAAGACGTCATGGTAGGGTAGCAGTAGTTCCTGAGAATAGCACGTTGTACCAAACAAACTCTTCAGCTTTATTAATTAGTAAAGATAATAATTTTATTCGGTGGAAGTATTCTAAGAATCTGGAAACAGATTTCACCTTGCTTTAAAGAAGATATTCGAATCAACAATCAAAAGGGTGAAAGAAAAGATCTTGGGAAAGCCAGTTTGAATGACAAAACATGTGTCCTATTGGTGTCTACATTACTGCCTACCCCTTCAGATTTACAAGCACGATGTAAAGATAAAATAGAACTTTATTTGACACATAAACACAATATTGCCACACTAGCGATGTTATGTTTGGCATGTTCGGGAACTAAAAACTTGGAAGACATGAGAAATTTATCATCCTACACTGGACCTTTGTGGTAGCTTACATCCTTCTCCCACTCATAGAGAAGAAACCTGTGTCCCACTTGTAGAACCTTTCTTCATCGTGAGGTTACTGACTAACATGGTGTCAGAGATTTTATGCCAGCCATAGCCTTCGGACTTGCCTTAACATACTGTCAAGAAGTATCTCTACAGTACTGTTTCTCCTCCTTTAAATTCATCCAAAGGTTGTCTAGAAAAGATCGCTTTTAGCGATAAGACCGCCCATTGTGTCACCCTATTTAAAAATTGTTTAATGTTATTCTTGTTATTTGTATGGTGTACATAATAAAGAATATTCTATCTATCTATCTCTCAAGCATGCAAGCTTCCTCACGGTGTTTTCCTCCACCGAACCAAATGGAAATTATACAATTCTCATATGATTCTGTAAAATTAGAGGTGCCTTTCTTGGGATCGAACTTGAGACCTAGACTTGGCAGTCCCTTGACTAACGCTGCTTTTTATAGACTAGTTATGCTCTGTATAATACAAATCCTTACTAATATTATAAAAGCGAAAGTGAGTTTGTTTGTTTGTTATGTCTTCACGCCTTAATGTCTGAACCGATTTTGATGAATTTTGGTACAGAGATAGTTGGGACCCTGGAGACGGACATAGGCTAACTTTGTTTTAAAAAAAGTGAGAAAGAGCGAAGAAAAGAGAAAACTTAGCATTGCTATTACAATTAATAAGGCGCAAGGGCAAAAACTACAGGTAGCAGGTACCTCGGCAAATCGGGAAAGGGGAACTGTGTTACCCCGAATTTAACGCGAGCAAAGCCGCGGGAAAAGCTAGTATATACTAAGGGTATAATAACCTGAACATTGCGATATACAAAAGTATATTCCAGTAATCCGATCGAGTGTTGCTATGACGCAGTCGTTGCCACCGTGAAGAGGGTAACGAGAAAATAATTACAATATTAATTAATGTTACTGATAACCAGCGTTATTGGTCACACTTTCGAGTCAAATGCTGAATTTTTTTATCAGAAAAAATTAATCAAAGGTTGCTGAAGTGATTTATAAGTTGCACTGTCAATTCTAGTAGGTACCTATTTTGAGCAAACGTATATGATAGTGTGTCAAGCCAAGTTCGAGAACGAAAAATTCGGCCCACCCTCGTTTGTGTTATTCTCTGATCTATTAGTATAACTTCGAACACTAATTTAAGATATTTCCGTAGTTTTGTCCATCACGCTTGAAATATGTTTGTGCAAAAAGAAGCCATGTTTTCATTTAATCAGTCAATAAGATAAACCTTGCCTACTTCATCCGCATTTTTCACCTTATTCAATCATGCAATTATTATCGACTTATGAAAATTGACTCGATCAAGTAAAACGTGCTCAAATCATAAAAATAAATAATCGTGTCTGTTCTGCCATTTAGAAAAAAATGTTAATTGTCTGATTCATAGGACTTGTTATCTTATTTTACATAATTATCGATAATTGAGTAGAAGTTTTAACTCGTGGTTTGCGTCAAGCACGGCTTGGTTTGGGCTCGAGTTAATTTGTTTCCGTGCTTCTAGATTTTACAACTTTTTATCAACCAAGACTTCAGGGGATCTAAAATGACTGATCTAACATTCTGAATATAGTTTGATATTTGTTTTATGAATTGTCATTTTGTGACTATTGTTCGAATGGTGACCTATTTTTTTTAGAAAACGTTTCCCCACACTAGGAATTTCTCCTATATCGTGGGTGCGTTTACAAACATTTAAAATCACATACACAAACAGCCAGACCCGAAACAACTAACTGTAGGTCATACAAATATATGTTCCGTGCGGGAATCGAACCCGCGACACGCGGCGCAGCAATCGATCCCTCATCCACTGCGCCAATCGTGTCGTCAATTCAAATTATGGACCCATTATGATTCTGCTCAAGCGGCTCTTTTAGAACCCCTGAAGTAGTGAATGACAATTTGTAAGATGATGACTTATTGTCACACGAACAATACAAAAAATATAGATGTAGGGTTAAATCCATGTCCTAAAAAAACCAGAAAAGTCTTTTTGCTTTTACGGTATTTAGAGGTTTTTAGTTTCCAATTAGATATTATCACAGCTAAATAACTACGCCGATGTCATAATAACAAAATTACCATTTAAAATCTCATCTGGGTGCTCGGTAGTGCAACGCGAAGTTCACGTGGAACTACACTTTAGTTTATCAATTTTATTAACCCATTAATAAAAATATCAATTGTATTGTTTTCGATTTAACGTAACAATATACAATTGAAATGATATTTGAAATCATATCAAATTATAATATTATGCAAGTTATGAACCGATTAAAATTCACTATTGTACAAAAAAGTACCTATTAGGCAGGCAGTAAGTTTTTCAAAGTAGTACTTGGTCCGGTTAAGCAGACGACAACCTCACAGGTTGAACTGCGAGATAACTTTTTATAAAAAAAAAAAAAAAAAACGTACATAGTAAAGATAGAAAAAAAACTTTAGTCATTACGAAAATTGGTACATGGTAATGCTATTACATTGCATAATAATGCATTATTTGGAAATGAATATCTAAAAAGTATGGCTGATTAAATAACGCATCAGGTTCTAACGAATACGGTCGATTTTTGTCAATTAGTCGAAAATTTGCTGACGCTTTTTACGTGATTGCTAAATATTTAACAACAAAAAAAGCGTAATGGGTTCTGCTAATTTATTTGCATAAGTCTTTCCAGGTATTAAATTGTTAATATCATTTATTGCAGCCGTGGTTATGAAAACTCAAAAATAACGATTAAATAGGTAATCATACATAGGTATTCAAACCGATGATCCATTCTGTGCTAAAGATGTGAATATTAGAAAAGTTTTTCCACAAAATGAAAGTGGTCCAGTCACATCAAAAAATTCAATTCAACAACGTCAGTAAATGAAAGGACATAAACAAAGAGTATAAATTGCACAATTTTCAACAACCGCACACAGGCCAGTCTTTCTAAAAAATAGAACAACAACAACGAAAACACAATTAAACCTAATCAAGATCAAGTTAAAGTTGAAAATCCAATGGGTGGAAACGACCGCAAAAATATCAGTGCACATCGCGTGCTTGAATCAGTAACAAACAGTGAAATTGATTGCCTTACCTCAACTTTTTTGGAGTACTCTTCCGTCACGCGCTCCTGTTCTTTCTTCAGCTCCTCGTTCTTGTCCAGAAGGGCCTTCCCTAACTCTGCTGCCAGGAGTAAATCCGACTCCTTCTGCTGGAGTTGAGCCCAAAGGTCTGGCTCCTGGCTCGTGTCCATCGTTCCCGTTGACTGCCTAGTTGATGACATTTCTCTAACATACGCTTCTAGATCCTCAATAAAATGTTCGTCTGAAAAGCTAAGTGGCACAGGAGTCTTCCTCGTACCACTTTTACTCCTACTCCGCCTGTGTTTGTTTAGAGGTGTAGATGTTCTTATGTCTCCTGCGCCCACAAATTCAGTTTCAGCTGTTATAAAGTTAGGTGACTTGTTGCGATCCGGTGGTTCTGGCTCTGTGTTGTGTTTTCTACTTCTACTAATATTTGCACTAACTTCACTAGCCATTTAATCAGACGAGTCTATTAAACAATTAGTCGAACTAACTTTGCACTATTTTGGTGTAGTTGTTCTTTTTGAATATTTTGTCGATGGCTTGCTGGAACTTGGTGGTTTTGGGAAGTTTTATTTTGAATATGCTCTTGTTGATGTCGAAATCCTTTTTAAATGCCATTATAACAGTTGGTGGTTTACGAATGTAACATTTCCGTTTCACTGGCACTCACAACACTGCACTGTTATGTCGATACACTCGCGGCACGCGCGGCATAGATGTTGCCTCGACAACGGTGCGGACACAACAGAATGCCTGCGAAACCTTTGAGGTAGAACAGCCCGCGACGGTCATAGATTATACAAACGGAGAGAGGTGGACGTAGGTAGAATTGAAACCTTAACAATTGAGCATAACCGTAACAATTGAGCATATTTATGATTTGTTGTAACTAGATATATTGGTCTGACTTCTTATAAGAAATCAATTTTTCTTTGGAATAAATTGAAAATTTGGGACACTGAATAATAAACATATTATATGGGACCTATTAAACGCATTATGACAAGAGTAGATCAGATAGTTAATTCGTAAGGTTTTAAAGTTATTACGCAAAACTTTTAGTTACAGCATGGTAAATTGATAATTTATAAAAACACTGCGTGTAATACTATCGATCTGAAATTAAATATATACAGAGTGTTAGGTTAAACGAGGGACTTATTGAGGGAGGGTATTCAGTATTCGATTCTCGTCCCAAATATGTAAAAAACCTATAACCTTAATTTCTGACGTAATTGTCCAATAAAATACATTATTCATGAACACTGAGCGCGAGAGAAGTAAACAGTGAAGTAAATCACGCGGCAAAATACCTACGCGCCGATTCTAACGAAAAGGCGTCATAAGCCAGGTTTAAAGTATGAAGGGAAAATGGATTATACCTAAAGGTCATTGACATGCACACATGTTCTGCGATAGTATTAAATCGCTAGCGCAAGGGTATACACACGTTGCGAGACTTATGCGAAATTTTTGGTATGGTTCTGTCTTTTATTTATTAGTGTTTTTTTTTGTTCATATTTTTATTAGTATCATGTAAGTATGCACTATTGTGGGTTTGAATACGTCCCTCGTTTAAACTAACATACTGTATATATATAGTGTTAGTGATCAAAACATTAATCATAACTAGGTATTACACCATTACTAATATTTGATTAGTCAGTCAAATGATTAATTCAATGAATTACCAGGTCATTATCTAACGACAAGTACAATTTGTGATTAGTGATGATAAGATAAAATAATCAAGAAATTTAAAAGATATTTAAAAAATACCATATCGTTAGCCATAAAAATGTCCATAGAGTAAAAAAACGCAAATGGGCAACAGACATTTTTTTTCAAAATAATAAAAGGAAACATTAAGGATTTCTACTGACATTAAGAACAGGTTTTATATCAAATTTTCCACACAGCATTCCATACCAGTTTCTACAACAATATAAAAAAATCCATCCGCGTATGTAAAAACAAAACACCGCCACAAAAAAATACTCTCTAATCTAATCTTTGGTGTAAATCAACACGTGCGTCAGAGCGAGACGGCAACAGAAGGGTAACACCAAACCTCCACGAAAGACAAGGACAGCTATACATAATCAAGGTGATACAAAGAGAGTGGTCAAACAAAATGTCGAAACATTTATTTTTATTGTTAGTAAACGTCAGGAAATGATCTCATAGTGATTCTATAAAATTCGCATCTAAAATAAACCAGTTTTTTTTTCGTAAAAAGTAAACCTTGGATTATGTATAGAGTAGCTGCTGAGATAAATATGCGCACGGATTGTGTTTCTTGAGCATATTAAATTAAAAGTGTTGTAAAAAAGGATGTATTTCCGCACACTTAGGTATGATTGAGATTCGGAAAATTTTGAAAAAAAAATAAAAAACAAGGTGAATGTTTGTATGTTTTATTTTTACAAAACGTTCCCCACACTAGGAATTTCTCCTGTATCGTGGGTGCGTTTACAAACATTTGCACAACTATCTGCAGGTCATACAAATATTTGTTCCGTGCGGGAATCGAACCCGCGACATGCAGCGCAGCAGTCGATCGTTCAGCCACTGCGCCAACCGTGCAGTCAAGTTAGTAAGTCTTTCACTTTCAAATGGCTTAACGGAGGTAGGGTTTGGTAGTTAGCTTATACCCTGGATTATCCCATATCCTACTTTTCATCCCGGTCTATAAGTATATTCGTATATCCTAATGAAGGGGTTTTTAGGATTACGTAACTCAAGGGGCCATCCATAAAGTACGTCACATATAAAGGGGGGGGGGAGGGGGTCGACGAAATGTGACAAGGGGTGGGGGGGTCCTAGTTTTGTGACATCACATTTCAAATTTAATAAATTGAATCGCGAAAGTTGAAATATTAAATTATTTTTTAGTTTTCTCTATAAATTAGGTATTTTTAGATGTAAAATTGCAAATTTGTGACGTCACACTAGGGAGGGGGGGTCTCACAAATGTGACCACCTGTGACAAGGAGGGGGAGGGGTCTAAAAATCATGAAATTCGTGTTACGTACTTTATGGATGGCCCCAAAGGCACAAAAACGGAACCTTTATAAAATCACTTTGTTCGTCCGTCTGTCTGTTTGTGTCTCACGACCCTTTATCCCAGGAATGCGTTGAGGTATCGAGTTCAAATTCGCACTTGGCCCTTATACTGTACTAGGTTTTGCCCGCGGCTTCGCTCGCGTTAAATTCGGGGTAACACAGTTCCCCTTGCGCCTTATTGATTTGTAATAGCAACGCTAAGTTTTCCCTTTTCTTCCCTCTTTCTCCCTTACATCCCACTTTTTTAAATTAAAAATTAGCCTATGCCCGTCTCCTGGTTCCTAACTATCTCTGTACCAAAGTTCATCAAAATCGGTGTAGCCATTAAAGCGTGAAGAGGTAACAAACAAACAAACTCACTTTCGCTTTTATAATATTAGTAAGGATTCTCAAATGAGGAATGGATGACTCCTGTCAGTATCCCACAACAACACTTCACTTGGCCGTTTTTTTTGCCTTATACTGTATTCGCAAATGAGGAATGGATGACTTCGGTTGGTATCCCACAACGACACCTCTTCATCCCAGCGTATCGAGGACAACCAGTCAGTAATTTGAGTCATCCCAAAAATTGACGATGAGCTTGGCGCTTTCAATAGCATCCATCAGCTCCTATAATGTGCAAGCAACATCACACTTGAAACCATCAATCCTTACACACTTAAGTGAGTTTGTTTGTTACGTCTTCACGCCTAAATGGCCAAATCAATGTCGATGAATTTTGGTACAGATATAGTTGGGACCCTGGAGACGGACATAGGCTAAAAAAAAGTGAAAAAGGGGGAGAAAGAGGGAAGAAAAGGAGAAAGAAAGATATCTTTTTTTCATAACGCGGGTTAAAGTTAACGTTAGCCCAAAGTTACTATGCCCCGTGGACGAAGTCGCGGACGGAAGCTAGTAATTAAAACTTAAATTCTAAAGAAAATTACCTCATAAGTCTAACGTGGCACGCGTGAGCATTCCTGGGTCAAATCGCCTGGTTGTAGAACATAAATTCTCGACCGAAATGAGATTTGTGCCGGGCATGACCCTTATTATGCTTACTGGGGGGTAAAAACATTACTGACCAATAATAGGAGTACAACACGCCTCTGCTTACCCCTTCCGGGCGAAGTTATATTATACAAAACATCAACATAGTATTTCAGTATGTAACTAAGCTACAATATCGATCCAACGAAAGACAAACTGAAATTCAGTTGAACAACTAACAGTCAGCGTGTTATTCAATTATTCACAATTTAAAGAAATAATTTGTAGAAGAATACACCAAGATGGCCACTTTGATAGCTCCTGCTGATGATATGGAAATGGAGAAGATCGCGGAGGATGAACTGTCCAAGCTGCAGAGACAGGTGAACATTTTGTTTTATTGTTTGGCAAACAAAGTGCTGGTTTTTCCTGATGTTGTCGTAGATGTACGAGGTACCGTAAATTGACACCTAGGAACGAGAGGTGAACTCCATCAACATCAGACTAAAGTAGTCTAGGCTTTGCTATTTAACTAAAAACTCATTGCTCCACCTGACTGAGATCTGTTAAATATCATCGACCCTTTTCTGCAATTTTAGGTCTCTTGTTGCTCCAAGGCACAAATCAAATCAAATCATTTATTTCAATTAGACCATTACATGCACTTTTGAATGTCATGAAAACAAAAAAGATGCTGCTACAGTCCCAGTCACAAGACATAATAACTTGTGATAGTACTGTAGTTGCCCATTCCAAAGCGTAGATCTCTATGGAGAAGAATGGGCCAGAAACTCCATGAACACTCAATACACACACACATGGCACATGGCAGTATATCAGACGGGCTTGGCAGGGCCACCGCCTGCCGGGGTTGCGGGTTGTTCGAAAGAGATACCGCGGCCCCGGAACATAAAGAGCAATAGAAGAAACATGGGTGGGTTTTAGTCAATACAAGTCTGACATAGCCCAGAGCGGGGGAAGGTATCTGGCTCCTATATTTAAAGAAAGGAAGGTCCTATATTTTCGCGCATTAAAAATGACAAGTTTGATCACATCTGCCTTTCAGTAACAGATTGTGTCGTTTACAGTTCAGGGTGATGGAGATAGACCGAGCGACAGTGCTGAGCAGCGTGCAGCCGACCCTCAGGATGCAGAAAAACATCATTAACACCCTCAACCAGGATCTGGAAAAGATCATGATGGAGCTCAAGGTACACATAAACTTAAACGTCTTCATCATCATTATCTTGAACGTTAAAGTTCGATATTGTAAAAAGACAGTAGCAGTCTGTTTGTTACTTCTAAGAGCTAAGCCCCAGAACAGATTGGTACAGAGATTGATGTAACGACGTGTAAGGATAACATTCTTAATTTTTCAAGTCAGTCTCAAGTGTTTAAGTTTGTATGCAAAACCCGGAATACGCGTGGACGCACATACAGGCAAACGGACGGAAATTTGTTCCATGCGGGGATCGAACCCGCGACACGCAACGCAGCAGTCGACCACTCAGCCACTGCGCCAACCGTGTCGTCAATTACTCTCAATAAGTATCTTTTGAATGAAATAAATAAATAATAGCGTTTAATTTAAACTAACACAGAACAGAGGACACTCTTGAATGCTTTCTCTCACAGAACACCAGAGATGGGCAAAGATGAGGTACAGAATAATATATAATTTTAGGTTAGAAATGTTTATTTTTGATGAATTTTGAGTTGTTTATTAAGTATGTACTGCTGCAAAGTAACTGTAACACTACATTACACACAAGACGATGTAAATCATGTTGTCTATCATCAGAAAAAAAGTGATGAAGTGATGGTTGTAATTCGGCTAAAGATCACACAATACAGGATACATTCTAACCTCTAAGATTATAAGTTATCAACTTTTAATTCAACAGTTCACCAAAAGCACCTCCAACCTCATAGAAGGCGCCAGAAGCCGGGAGAAGCTGATAGCTCTTCTGAAAGACCACGAGAAGTACTCGACAGAAGTGAAAGAGCATCGGGAGACAACGAAGGAGCTGGATTTCTTGCTGAAACAGGTGCAGAAGGAGATCAAGTCGTTGAGGAACAAAGTCACTGGGTTTGAAATTGTAATTTTTTCTTTTATTTATGAACACACACACACATGTATGATTATGCTCTACAAAAAATTATTTGTTAGAAGCCTAAAAGAAACCGATATATAAGTACGTTAAAAATAAAACTTTGCCCCATACTAGGATTTCTCCTGTATCGTGGGTGCGTTTACAAAAATGTGAACTCAAACACACAAACAGCGAGACCCGGAACAACTATCTGTAGGCCATACAAATATTTGTTCCGTGCGGGGATCGAACCCGCGACATGCAGCGCGGCAGTCGATCGCTCAGCCACTGCGCCAATCATGTCGTCTTTGAAGAAATGTAGATTATAAAGATTAAGAAACGGGGAAGCCGGCAGTGAATTCCACAAACTGGCGGTTCGCACAATGAAAGTTAGAGAAAAGTGATTGACATTCACTGTGATTCCATGGAACTTTAGCCATATAACGATGACGCTTTGCCGTAGCTCTGCTCGTGCAATTCCATAGCACACTTCCCAAAATGAAACCGATAAAATGCCGATAGGATGGTAACGCGGCGATGTTTAAGGTTTTGGAGCTTAGCTTATTTTTTTAAACGTTGCCCTACACTAAAATTTCCTCTTGTCTCGTGATTGTGTTTACAAACATATAAAGTACAAAAACAGCCAGACCCAAAACAACCATCTGTCGGTCATACAATTATTTGTTCTGTGCGGGGATCAAACTCACAACACGCAGAGCAGCAGTCAATTAATCAGCCACTGCAGCAAGTGTGCCGTCAATTCAAAAAGATGTGACATCTACATACAACCCCCCCCCCCCCCCATAGTAGATTGGGTTCCACTCTCTCTTACAAAGATAAGGCCTGTGTCCCAGAGGCATCATTATTGGCTCATTACGTATGAGGAAATCCCTGAGGTTAAGCAGAGGTAACTAACAGCAAAATACTAGTGCTGTTCATTCATTTTCGGGTTGTTTGCTGCCGAACCAGTTGTCAGAGTATTTTAAGGCGCCTACAGGCTTCCGACTTGGCCATAAATGGCTTTTAAGCATGCAATAGCGTGTCTTAGGTTTGAACTCGAAACCGACTTGGCAGTCCGTTTGTCACACAACTACTGTCTACTGTCAGAATGTCCCAGCTCTGCTAGCCGTGCTTGGACATTCTGACAAATCATTTGTGATTCAAATTTGTAACACCTTACCTTTGAGAAGCTTCGTGGATGAAAAGGACTTTGATGGGTGGACTAACAGCCGATATAGTTAGTAGGCGTCCGAGCTTATTGACCGAGCACATATCCGTCCCTTAATGAGCATTGTCCTCGTCATTATGAACATGAGGTAAAGGATAAATAAGAACTACGGAATACGTATAACAAAAGGGTTACCATGACATCTTATAGCAGTTCTTATTCCTGTGCGAGAAAGAGATGCTACTAGACACCCTGTTTAACTTTGTCTCTTTCCCTCAGTGAAATAAGTTCTGTTTTAAGACGTCATGGTACAACAGCAGATATAATCAAGACTGACTACTACATAACTTATTATTTTCTTTCTATAATGAAGTATTCTTTTGTAACCTGAGAGAAATCATTCATCTTAGATATGATAAAGCATATCATAGAAATCACCTTTTAAACAAATATCAGTCACCGTAATAGATGTAACTAACGAGATCGTAGGATTCGATGCCACTCAGTCAGGTTTTAATTGTTATTCTCAAAACTGCGATATAATTTTGATACAGACAGCCATATTTTACGCCGCTATTATTATTCGCCATATTTTGGGCACGAATCCAGAGTCCTGAGGCTGTTATTCGTTCTTTTTATTAGTCTTTTTTGTCCCACTGCGGGGCAAAGGCCTCCTTCATTCCTTTGTAATTCTCTCAGTGTTTAGCTTCCTCTAAACAATCCGGCGGGAAAAAGTCCAAATCCTCACACCAGCGTTTTTTGGGTCTTCCTCGGTGACGATGACTGTTTTCAGGCACACACTGTGATTTATCCCGTCCCATCCTAAAAATTTGATCCGCCCAGTCCCATTGTAACCTCGCAGACTTATTTGAAAATGCTACGCTCCATCGCTCTTTGGCAAACCTTGAGTTTGGACATCTAAGCCTCCGTCGAAAACCAAGTCTGAGCGCCATAGGTTAGTTTGGCAGGATACACATGTCGACAAGGTTGCGCTTGAGTGAGACTGGAAGGTTGCCCTTCATAAGCGTTTTCATGGACCAGTAGGGTTACCATGACATCTTATAGCAGTTCTTATTTCTGTGTGAGAAAGAGATGGTGCTAGACACCCTGTATAGCTCTGTCTCTTTCCCTCTGTGGAATAAGTTCTGCTTTAAGACGTCATGGTAGGGTAGCAGTAGTATTGTGATTTACAAGAGTGTCCATGGAGTTTCTTTCCCATTCTTCTCCATAGAGATCTACGCTTTGGAATGGGCAACTACAGTACTTTCACAAGTTATTATGTCTTGTGACTGGGACTGTAGCAGCATGTTTTTTTGTTTTCATGAATTCAAAAGTGCCTGTAATGGTCTAATTTAAATAAATGATTTGATTTGATTACATTATCTGATTTATTATCTAAAACCCCAGGCCTACGCCAACGTACTGACCGGTCAGACTCTGATCAGTCAGCTGGAAAACCGCCTGGACACCGCGATGAAGAAGTTCAACACAGTCAACAGCGAGAACTACTCCATGAGGCTGGAGATCGACCGGCTGCTGAGGGATCGGTAGATATGAGACTATAAACTTTTTAAGACTTGTAATTAAAATCAATTCGAAAATGGCTTATGATAAAGAGGTTTTAAAGTTTTGTAAATGTGGAAAGCTAGGAAATTTGCAGGAACATACTGAGCAAGCTAAAGAGTAGACACATTTCACCAGTTATAGGTCCCACGTAACAGAGGGAACAATCCTATTACCGTTAAAAACCAAAGAATCACGTGGGTACAAGTATTTTCCGCTTTCGATGTGGTCGGCAACAGGTGCCAGCATCTTTCGGAAAAGAGAACGTTCTTCTTTTCCACAGTCAATTCTTTAACACCCTCTGGAAGAACCAGCTGAAGCGCCTGATGGACGGCAAGGCGATGATCATTGAGCTGTTGGAGCAAGCTATCTCCACGTACGACCAGCGTGAAGAGTGGTGCTCCAAGCTGGACGCGCTCAAGGAGAAAGCAGCTAATGATTACAGAAAACATTGCTTGGTAAGTACCTACATTTCGCTTCTTTATTTTATTTTTTTATTTGTTATTTTAATTTGTCCCATAATTTAATTATTCTTGTTATTTATTTTATCGTATTTGACCATGGCTTCTTTTGCTTGGGCGCTCTTGTTGCAGCGCCATGCTGAGATTGGAGCCTTTTGGCCCGGTTCAGGACAAATTTATTGTCTTTTTATATTGTTTTTTAGTTTTTGTTATTCTTTTTTATTGGCTTGACCTGTACTTGTCTAGTCGAGTATAAACAGTTTTTCTTATTTTCTTTCTTACCTAACCTAGAAAACGAAACGAAAAGTAGGTCTATGCAGAGAATTAAACAGAATTTTGTGTTAAGAAAAAATAAAGATTTAAACTTAAAGATAAGCCTTTATGAAGAACATATGCTGCGCTAAACGTAAATAAATAAAGTTAAGCAGAAGGATTATGATCAACAAAAAAATGATGCGAAATACTTAACGTAGGCACACTAGGTGGACAGATAGCGTGGTGAATGTTGCGGAGAGTCGCTGGTTGCAGGCGGCTCAAAACCTTATGCTGTGACAGAAGTTAGGCAAGGCCTATGTCTAGCAGTGGACGTCCACAGCCTGAAAAGAAAGAATACTTAGCGACTGAGTTTCGTGCTAAGTGGAACGACGATCTTTACAGCGTGGTTGTTAGCTTCAAGATATAAGAACACCAGGATGAAGTGATGTCCAACAGTTGACTGCCCCCGATGATGTTTAATTATTTTGTTTTTGTTTATAGGAAGTCCGTGAACTCCAGCGACAATTAGACCATAGTTTGAAGCTGGAAGAGTTCCTCAGAACAAAGGGAACGGTTAGACTGACGGCCGCCGACGCGAAGGCCGAGGCCAAGAAGTTGGAGCAGCAAGAAGAGGAGATGAGGATTTACAACAATTACGTTAACATCCTCGACGCTATCAAGGTGAGGAAGTGAGGCGTCGGGACACAGAGAGTAGCTTGAAGGTCGTTTTTAGTGTGATAATAATTGCAAAAACTTGCGATACTGGCTTACTACAGTTACGACTTCCTACATGCTTAACGACTTATTATGTTGGGTTTTAACTGATAGGAAACTGCTTGCTTTGTTTGTCTAGTGGTAGCGAGCATGATTACTGAACGTGAGCTCTTGGGTTCAATACCCAGGTCGAGAAATGTTGTTGGATGTTTCGTTTTTTTTTTAATTAAAAAAAATACGTTGCCGTTGCTGTCGTTGTCGTTGTAGGCTTAGCCATGCATTAGCGATCAATAAGTATGACTCGAGTTCGGATTTCATTTACAAGGACTAGTTGTTTTTGTTTCCATGAAACCATACTTAAGTTTTAATCAAAAACTTGTTAGGTTTATGTTTATTAAGATGAAGTTAAGTATTACTTATTTTATTATTTATTTCCCTATACCTCTGCTTAACCCTGTATTTCAGGTGTGATGTTAGATTACGTTAGCAAACTATATGGGTAAAAAAATCGCACTAAAATAAAACTGCCTACACTACATACTTTTTTCGAAAGAGAACATGACATTCAAATTCCATTTTCAGGAGTTCGCAGGTGAAGAAGATGTGGACAAGCTCATCCAGGAGTTCACTCGCCGCGAAGAAGAGAACTACGCGCTGTTCAACTATATCAACGAAGTATGCACTGAGCTGAAGAACCTTAGCGATAACGTCAAGATGTTGAGTGTTAACATTGGTAAGGGTATCATCATAATCATCAGAATAAGAGCACACACAATCTTTTTTGGAGTTCTGTACCTGAAAAGGATAAAACGGAACCCTCATTGGATCACTATGTTGTCCATCTGTCTGTCTGTATTTCTGCCAAATTACCCTTTATCTTGGGAACGCTTGGAGGTATCGAGTTGAAATTAATACCAAATACTCAACTCTGTGGTCCCTTTGTGCTGTGTAAAATCTACTCTCTAAGTCTACGCAGTCAAAAAATGACTGTTTATGTCGCGAGTTTGTACGGAACCCTCTCTGCTCGAGTGTGACTCGCTTTTGGCCGGTTTTTGTCTTTTTTCCCCCACTGAGCCTCTAATATTTACAGGACAACAATCATGGAGATCAGAGGGTTAATATCAACGGAATATGTTCTCGGTAAAAACATCATCATCTCTCCAGACCAAAAGGTCGGGGCAGCATATCTTCTTAGCCCGCTTGGCCTCCAGCATTTGGGGGAGACCGACCATAGAGTAAAGAAAACAACGGCGACGGCGCCTTGCCACATTTGTAGCAACCACTCACATGGCTGCAACATTTAGGCGCTTTCCCATCCCACCACACAGCGATGGACCATGTGTGTCATGCATCACTGTACAGAATCTAAAGGAAGGGAGCCAAGCCCCGTGACTACCTGCCAAGTTCTTCTAGACTTCATCTGCGATGCTTCATTTGTTTGCCAACCACGCATCCGGACGTAGCATGGGTATGTCGCAGACTCGCAGTAGACCTACAGTTTCATAGAAAGCAAAGTACACTCGTAGCCTAGCCGTGACTGCCGTGAGGAGCAAATAAACTAAGCCTTTTTAGAGGCATGAAGAACAGGGTGTAAAGTTCTTCATCCTCTATGGAAAAGGGAGGATCCTCCGACCAGACAGGTGTCGTGTCTGGTGGGCCACTGCCCGACATTGGTTTGTCGGGTGCTTGTATATATGCTAACTTCGCGTACAACTTTGCTTGCGCGTAGGAATCTTGCAGTTAGTTCTTCAGTGGTTGCATAGATGGCGCTGTAGTAGCTTTTGCCTCTTCATATTTGTGTCGCTACACCTTATTTCTGTTAAAAGCTGTTGCAAACATACAATAATTTTCAATGTCCTGTGGATGTCGTGTCAACAACGCGTTAGTGTTCCACGCGCGCCTCAAAGAGATGTCAGCAAATTAAGCAGAGGGGCCTGCCAGGGCCTCCACCTGCCGGGGTAAAGGGTTGTTCGAAAGAGATACCGCGGCCCCAAAACATAAAGAAGGGCAATAGAAGAAGAGAGCGGGGGAAGTTATTTGAAGATGTCCCATCCGCAAAAAAAGGCTCTGTGGACTTGAGTGTATACTTATTGATTGCAAACTCTTGAATCTTCTGAATATAATATTTATTTCAGGACACAATCAACTTGCGTTTAATCATTTTTAACAACTGCTACATATTGAAGTACTCTGTTGGTGTTGGCAACACTTATTTATCACTCACTTCTTAGGATTGACAACTTCTTGTCTTTTCTTTTCCACAGAGGAAGAAAACGCTAAGCACCAAGCGAAGCTGTTCCAGCAACAGGATAGCATTGAATCCTTGCGTGCTACCCTGGAGGAGAAGCGCACAGCCAACGCCAGCGCGCGCGCCACCTGCGATAAGAGCTCGCAAGTGCTGGCCACGCTGCTGCAGCAGATACATACTTTGGCTCTGTTAGTAATATAGTAATACTAGCTGGCGCCCGCGGCGTCGGGGCATTATCGAAAAAAAAATCCTATGTGTTATTTCAGACCATAATCTACCTCTGTGCCAAATTTCATCAAGATCCGTTCAGCCGTTTTGACGTGAAAGAGTAACAAACATCCATCCATCCTTACAAACATTCGGATTTATAATATTAGTAGGTAAGATATTTATTTGCGAAAAACACGCAATACAAAGTTGATGAAATAAGTATAAGGACCAGCATGTTTTGCTTAGAATTAACGCATGCAAATTTATAAGTAACTACCTAAACAAAAGTTATATTATACAAAACAAAAGAGAAAACTATAGTATATGTTCCAGAAATTGCCTAATACTATAGAAATTATTTTGAGTCAATCAATTATACAGTTTTACCCATCTAACAGTTTTAAGTTGTTAGGTAATTTGTTAAATATACACACGCTTAGCCAGACAGCTCTTTTTGTATTTTGCTAGCCTACAAATCTCTCCTAGTACTGTGTTGGTACTGATCACGCCGACTACGTGAGCTTACTTCTTTTACCTTTTTGAACAGTTCTAAATGTTTTCGTACGAACATAGACACTTTATACAGATACAATGAAGGGAAATGTTACGACACGGTTAGCGCAGTGCGCTGCATGTCGCGGGTTCGATCCCCGCACGGAACAAATATTTGCATGACCTACAGGTAGTTGTTTCGGGTCTGGCTGTTTGTGTATGTGAGTTTAAATATTTGTAAACGCACCCATGTTAAAGGAGAAATTAATATTATTTGCGTGTCCTCGCCGAATCCTCCTTGGATGTCCTCAACCGTGGGGCGGCGTAGGTGTCGGTCAGACTTCTACTGACTAAGACCACACGGTGTTCGTGAACGTATTTCTTCTTAAGCCCAAGCCATTCTCCACTATATTCTTTAAAAACTATTCCAGATCTTCGGATTGTGACTCCCTGCCTCTCCTGAAGCTGCTGGGCAGACGGTTCGACATCAACGTGACCAACGCGCGCCTGTACATCAAAAGCTTGGAGAAGAAGGTCCTAGAGATCATCGATATCATAAAACTTGACGAGGTAAGCAATTGTAGAAATACATAGTACAGTACCAGAATATAACTGATTTTGTAAAATAGACCCAAACATATCGACAACTAGCTGTGCCCAGCGGATTCATCTGCTGCTTAGGCGCTAGTATACTCCTAGGGTGTTGTGATATAACCTTATAAATAACGTGTTTCACTATTGATAAAATAAAATTCATTATAGTAACAAACTCACAAAATTTACCTCTTTATAATATTAGTATAGATTACGCTTAACTTGGCGAACGATAATAAAAATGTATTTCTTTCGTCTCCGAAATTTTGTTTTTGTTTAAAGAAATAAAGCAGGAATAGAGTCAGCTTACCACATAAACTGACAACCAAACTAAGAGCTTACGTAAAATTGTAAAAATACTCTCAAAATATACTTTTTTTTTAATGTCGAAGGCCCCAATAAGCCTGTCTTCTTTGAGTATTTGTTTATAATGATTATTATATATTCCCTAGCTGATCCAGCGTCAGACGGAGTCCAAGGAGCGCACCCCGCCGTCCACGCGGCGCCGCCGCGCTCGCGCCGCCAACGCGCAGCGCACACGGGAGAGTGTGCCCGTGCAGTAGGGTGCAGTACTGTGCAGCAGGGTGCAGTAGGGTGCAGTACTGTGGAGTAGGGTGCAGTACTGTGCAGTAGGGTGCAGTACTGTGCAGCAGGGTGCAGTAGGGTGCAGTACTGTGGAGTAGGGTGCAGTACTGTGCAGTAGGGTGCAGTACTGTGCCGTAGGGTGCAGTACTGTGCAGTACTGTGCAGCAGGGTGCAGTAGGGTGCAGTACTGTGCAGCAGGGTGCAGTAGGGTGCAGTACTGTGGAGTAGGGTGCAGTAGGGTGCAGTACTGTGCAGTAGGGTGCAGTACTGTGCAGTACTGTGCAGTAGGGTGCAGTACTGTGGAGTAGGGTGCAGTACTGTGCAGTAGGGTGCAGTACTGTGCAGTAGGGTGCAGTACTGTGCAGTAGGGTGCAGTACTGTGCAGCAGGGTGCAGTAAGGTGCAGTACTGTGCAGCAGGGTGCAGTAGGGTGCAGTACTGTGGAGTAGGGTGCAGTACTGTGGAGTAGGGTGCAGTACTGTGGAGTAGGGTGCAGTACTGTGCAGTAGGGTGCAGTACTGTGCAGTAGGGTGCAGTACTGTGCAGTAGGGTGCAGTACTGTGCAGTACTGTGCAGCAGGGTGCAGTAGGGTGCAGTACTGTGGAGTAGGGTGCAGTACTGTGCAGTAGGGTGCAGTACTGTGCAGTAGGGTGCAGTACTGTGCAGCAGGGTGCAGTAGGGTGCAGTACTGTGGAGTAGGGTGCAGTACTGTGCAGTAGGGTGCAGTACTGTGCAGCAGGGTGCAGTAGGGTGCAGTACTGTGGAGTAGGGTGCAGTACTGTGCAGTAGGGTGCAGTACTGTGCAGCAGGGTGCAGTACTGTGTGTGTTCTTTAATGTACTGTGTAAAGGGTACCCTTAACGTAGCCGAATGGCAAGTGTTTTTGTTCTAGACCACGGAACGTTCCACTTATGGAGATGTTGGAGCTTAGGTTTCTTTATATATGTTATAACTTAAACTTTCAAATTACTTCTCCCGCTCTGGGCGGAACTTAACGGAGTGTCAGACTTTTATTGAAACCCACTTATGTTTCTTCTTTTGCACTTTGTGTTCCGGGGCAGCGGTATCTCTTTAGAACAACTCACAACACTAAATAGCTTCCTGACCTTTTTAATATTCAATGCATCTATCTCAGCAATATTTTTTGCGTAAAGTATTTGTGATGTTGAGAAAAGTAAATAAAATTATCTGAATCGGCACAGTTGGCGCAGTGGCTGAGCGATCGAATACTGTGCTGCGTGTCGCGGGTTCGATCCCCGCACGGAGCAAATATTTGTAATGCCTATAGATAGTTGTTCCGGCTCTAGCTGTTTGTGTATGTAAGTTTAAATGTTTGTAAACGCACCCACGATGCAGGAAAAAATCCTAGTATGAGGCAAAGTTTAAAAATTATTAAAATATCGCCAAGTGGAACTGCGTAATCGTAGACACATGCATACTTATTGTAGTAGAAACAATAAAAGTCATTATTAAAACAAATATAGTTTTATTAAACATTATCCATAACTGAACAGACATGCTGTTTATATTATTTACAGATATTTCCAAAATATTGTTCTATCTTGACATAACAAAAATTTAAATTTGATCTTGTTGGTAAGATTGAAAATTTACACAAAAGCTTAAAACAGCTGAACACATATAACGTGTAAAAAAGGAGCAATAACATTTAAGGGGTATACAGCTAAGGTGACACAGTCTTTGAGCATGTTCTCAGGTTCTCAAATACTAAATTTTTAGAGAAAAATACATTTTCCTATTTTTTTGCACGAACTCCGTGCGACAACCCTAAAATCAGCTGAGAGCTTTTTATTACCAAGTTTTTTTTTAATTAGGTAGGTATCTCTACATCCAGTAAGTAGTAGGTAAATTATTCAAGTTGGTAAGAACTTTAGGAAAAAGTATTTCACGTAACCAGCGCATTCGTACTTATCATCGTCGGCCATTGACCTGAACGCCTAGGGTCGTAACAGTGAAGTAAAATGAAAAAAATGAATAGAAAGTTGAATCATAGATTTTAATTATGATTCTTTCACAGTGTATTCTTTACATGAATATAGCCTATAAGTATTAGTGCTCCTTTTATTTACACGTTGTGAATGACATTTGGCACACCGTCAGAGTCGATAGGTCATCGTTTCTTGTGTAGGTTCATAAAATAAGTTAGTGTACGGTTCGTACACTTGCAGAGTTGTTGTAGTGGTTGGAGTACAAAGAGAAAAGATCACTTAGTTTCCCGTAATATTTATTCCGTAAGAACACAGTTTACAGAGAAAACTGTTGACGATTCCTTTCTCTAATGTTAGTCACCGCGTAGCAGTAATTGTACTCAACGATTTATTGTGAAGTATGTTTATTTATAGTAATGGAGTGACGCATGTCTCGTGCAAGACCCAGCGTCAGCAAAATGTGCAGTTTAAGACTGTACAGTTAGTTCTAAATTACACTTTACAATCAAGTCATCTTACGCATTATTTTAAGGGTTCCGCACCTCAAAAGGAAAAACACGGATCCCTTATTAGATCACTTTGTTGTCCGCCTGTCTGTCAAGACCCTTTATCTCGGGAACAAGTAGAAGTATCGAGTTGAAATTAAAACCATATACTCAACTTTGTGGTCCCTTTATGCTGTGAATCAACACTACAAGTCTACGCATTCAAAATATATGGCTGTTAAGTCTACGCAGTCAAAAGATTTGGCTGTTTATGTAGAAAGTTTGTACGGAACCTTCGGTGCGCGAGACTGACTCGCTCTTGTTTACATTAATAATTACTAATGTAATTACATATTATTTACTGTCATTATAAGGATCAGTCATTTCTTATGTAAATCAGGATACCTGAAACAAGAAATAAGGTTATCATTAATTGAAAAGCGCTGTTAAAGATTTTAATTAATTTGTATTGTAACTTATCTTTTTAACTACATTAGCCATACGTCTCAACAACCAGATAAAAACCCAGAGCGATGTTTAAACCTATATACTCAAGTCTATGGTTCCTTGGAGTGAAGGAAAAATCAAGCCTTTGAGTCTACGCATTCAAAAGATATGGATGTTTATGTCGCACGTTTGCACGGAACCCTTTGGTGAACGAGTCCAACTCGTACTTGGCCATTTTTTTTTATTGTATGGGAACTTGCTGTCAACGCTGCTTAGCCGGTCTATCCTGTGAGTGCCTTGAAGTAAAGGCATCCCCGTCCGGGACCAGCCCCTTTTCCCACGATCCTTTTTTTTCACGGACGGGAAATCATCAAATATCTTCCCCAGCTCTGGGTGGAGCGGAGGGGAGTGACAGATTTTCACTGACTAAAACCCACCCATGTTCGTTATTTCGCCCTTTATGTTCCGGGGCACCGGTATCTGTAGCGGTATCCTGTAATCCAGGGGCGTAGCTACCGCCGTATCTGCCGTATCAATTATACGGGGCCCCCTTGGTTTGGGTTGGTTTGAGGTTCTTCCCCACGATGCTTACCTTTATATATTTGTTTCAGTCTCGTATCCGTACAGGCAGTCCCCGTGCGACCACACTGCTAGCTATCATGACGTAGTTGGTAGACCCTCGCGCGCGACACACCGCGCGGAGTAAGTCTCGCTCTGGGGGGGCGTGGCTTTTCTGTTCTGTTGACGTCGTGTCTGAAATAGATGGGAATAAGGGTTAGCTAAATAAAGGTTGGCAAAGTACCGACACGATGGTCAGACGTGATCAAGAAGGTATGTTGGAGGCAGTCTGTATGAGCGGTTCACAATGCAAAAGAACGCATGGCAGATGGGTAATCATCCAATAAATTTCCTCGCTGTGGGCGGCGCTAGGGGGAGTATCCCAAACTTATACCGACTTAAACCCACCCATGTACCGCGGCATCAGAACACAAAGGGCAAAAGACCCTTCTTTTGCCCTTTGTGTTCTGAGGCCGCGATATCTCTTTCGAACAACCCGCAAATCCATGTTTCGCACTTCAACCTTTGTGTCGTCCATGAATGCCTGTTTTGCTGGCCGCTACAGTAATCTACTATTTACAATATATAAATCGAGGTTGTAGCTATCACTTCATGTAAAGTACTTCTATCCAGCTGCATCAATGTGATGATGAAAATAAGAAAACTTGTACTTCTTTTGACGAAAAATTTAGTCAAAGGTAATTATACTGTTACTAGCTTTTGCCCGCGGCTTCGCTCGCGTTAAATTCGGTAGCGCCTTATTGATTTGTAATAGCAACGCTAAGTTTTCCATTTTCTTCCCTCTTTCTCCCTCACATCCCACTTTTTTTAAATAAAAATTAGCCTATGTCCGTCTCCTGGTTCCCAACTATCTCTGTACCAAAATTCATCAAAATCGGTGTAGCCATTAAAGCGTGAAGAGGTAACAAACAAACAAACAAACAAACAAACTCACTTTCGCTTTTATAATATTAGTAAGGAAGTAAGGATTCTGTACCTCATCTTTGCCCATCTCTGGTGTTCTGTGAGAGAAAGCATTCAAGAGTGTCCTCTGTTCTGTGTTAGTTTAAATTAAACGCTATTATTTATTTATTTCATTCAAAAGATACTTATTGAGAGTAATTGACGACACGGTTGGCGCAGTGGCTGGGTGATCGACTGCTGCGTTGCGTGTCGCGGGTTCGATCCCCGCATGGAACGAGTCCGTTTGCCTGTAACTGCGTCCACGCGTATTCCGGGTTTTGCATACAAACTTAAACACTTGAGACTGACTTGAAAAACTAAGAATGATATCCTTACACGTCGTTCCATCAATCTCTGTACCAATCTGTTCTGGGGCTTAGCTCTCAGATGTAACAAACAGACGGCTACTTTTTTTACAATATCAAACTTTAATGTTCAAGCTGATGATGATGAAGATGTTTAATAATATTAGTAAGGATTATTTTAAGGATAGTAGAATTACAACGACAATTAATTCTTCCCATTCATAAAATTCTGAACAGTAATACATCGGAAATGTTTCCTAAAGCAAATGTCGATATACGTGCTAAAAGTACAAGATTGTAAAAGAAATTGAAAGGGAGTCGTTAGTCTCAGCCGGACATGTAATGAGGAGGGATGAAACGTGACTAAAAGAGTGACAGATATGAATGTTCATGGATGGAAAAGAGAGGAAGGCCAAAGAAAAGATGGATGGATTGTGTAAGGAATGATGTGAAGGAGAAAATGATGCCGTGACGTCTGAAAGGGGAGAATGGGAGAAGAAAACGTGTTGCGCCGACCGCAAATAGAATGGGACAAGGGCAGGAAGATGGTGATGAACATCAAGCCTGTAGTTTCCGAAAGGTTAGGCAGAGATGTTCCCGGCGACAAACTATTACGCAGTTTGGCGGGTTTACTAAATGTGCAACAATTTTGGTCCAAAATAAATTATTAATTAATTTAAAAAAAAGGCAATACCTACATAAATAGCTATATGCTCTAATTATAATCATCAAAATCACCAATACAACCCTCCAAGTTCATAAAGGCGTAGGAACAAAAAAAAAACAGAAAAAGTCTTTCCTACAGCTTTATGAACTTGGAGGGTTGTATTGGTGATTTTGATGATTATAATTCTATAATTACATACGTCTTACAGCCGCGAATAATATTTTAATCAACATACAACCTAGCACTGGCCTGAAAATTGCAAAAAACGTAAGAAAATTTGAATTTCGCGGGTAGGTTGGAGCTTTCACCTTAATATAAAAAAATGTACCTAATAGTACACCCACATTCTCACCTAGAATCCGGTTACTCCACTTGGCCTTGCCTACGCTGTGCCACGGTAGGGGCGCTTCGGACGGTACGTACAGCGCCAGCAGTGTACTCACTACTTTGTCCACTTCCAGGTCCGTCACCTCCCACAGCATGCCCACTACCATCGGACTGGAACAATTTAGATTTGTGTTATAGTAGAAATATTTTTTGTTTTCGATCAGAAGAGAAACATGTCGCTCCATGTAAAATACTGATATTCAGCTGCATCCGGTTAGACTGGAAGCCGACCCCAACATAGTTGGGAAAAGGCTAGGCAGATGATGATCAGAAAAAAAACATGACCAAATATGGAATACTTTTCGAAGAGCTCAGGAGTAGTATAACCACATTGGGAAATATGCAAACAATTATATGGTTTGTCCTGTACCATTAGACAATGCGGTACACTTAATGTATTTTCTAATAAAGCATTTAAAAAAAAAAAAGATGTGCGTGTTTTTGGTGAAACGGAATGGGAACTCAAAATGCATAGTTTCAAATAATGCTGGTAGTGACGTCAAAGTCCACGTGTCAAACAAAACACTTATTTGAAAAGTAATTAAATTTTGACTATGATTTAATTACAATATCTCATAACTATAACTTCTCATAACTATAACGGACGCCGAAATAAACGTCTCATAACTGTAAATAAGCTATAAGTAACTAAGTAAATAAGTTTGTACATAAATATAAGTAAACAAGAATAAAAGCTTGCTGATTAGTTAATATTGTAAGGTCCGGCGGACCAGCATTTCTGTAGTGACAGGTCTCGACCTGTCGAAACCTGCACGTGCCGCTCCGCCGGACCACGCGTAGCTATTGGCCAGAGGGCAGGGGGCGTAACGCCGCACCACTGCTACGTGCGCCCTACTGCCCATAGGATATAATTATATTGGCGGCCTTAGCAAAACAAAAAACGATCGAAAATAATTGTAAATCTGTCGGAATTGCTGGTGAAATAATAAACGGTGAAGAATCATGTGCAGTTTAATTGTGAATTAGGATCAAGTACACTTCAAATAAAACTCAAGAACCCAGAAACCAAGTCATTTAATACAGTCCACTACAGAAGTATTCAAAGTAAGTTATTTAATATTTTAAACCTGTGGAAATTTTGTTACTTTAAACCGGAAGAACAAATGATTTCTGCGTTCGTAAATGGTGTTCTTTCATGCGTTATTTATTAGAGTAAAAAGAAACTCACCAGCCCGCTATGTGCAGATGGTGGTGTGCGGCGGCAGGCGGCGCCCGCGGCGCGCTGGCGCTGAGCCGCACGGAGCCGCAGCCCGACAGCACGCACACCGCCGCGCCCCGCGCGCCCTCCACGCCCGCGCCCCCGCACGCGCCCGCGCCCAGCTGGCAACCGTCGCCGTGCCCGCAGTATCTGTAGTATAGTGTTGTTGTTAGAGCCGCACGGAGCCGCAGCCCGACAGCACGCACACCGCCGCGCCCCGCGCGCCCTCCACGCCCGCGCCCCCGCACGCGCCCGCGCCCAGCTGGCAACCGTCGCCGTGCCCGCAGTATCTGTAGTATAGTGTTGTTGTTAGAGCCGCACGGAGCCGCAGCCCGACAGCACGCACACCGCCGCGCCCCGCGCGCCCTCCACGCCCGCGCCCCCGCACGCGCCCGCGCCCAGCTGGCAACCGTCGCCGTGCCCGCAGTATCTGTAGTATAGTGTTGTTGTTAGAGCCGCACGGAGCCGCAGCCCGACAGCACGCACACCGCCGCGCCCCGCGCGCCCTCCACGCCCGCGCCCCCGCACGCGCCCGCGCCCAGCTGGCAACCGTCGCCGTGCCCGCAGTATCTGTAGTATAGTGTTGTTGTTAGAGCCGCACGGAGCCGCAGCCCGACAGCACGCACACCGCCGCGCCCCGCGCGCCCTCCACGCCCGCGCCCCCGCACGCGCCCGCGCCCAGCTGGCAACCGTCGCCGTGCCCGCAGTATCTGTAGTATAGTGTTGTTGTTAGAGCCGCACGGAGCCGCAGCCCGACAGCACGCACACCGCCGCGCCCCGCGCGCCCTCCACGCCCGCGCCCCCGCACGCGCCCGCGCCCAGCTGGCAACCGTCGCCGTGCCCGCAGTATCTGTAGTATAGTGTTGTTGTTAGAGCCGCACGGAGCCGCAGCCCGACAGCACGCACACCGCCGCGCCCCGCGCGCCCTCCACGCCCGCGCCCCCGCACGCGCCCGCGCCCAGCTGGCAACCGTCGCCGTGCCCGCAGTATCTGTAGTATAGTGTTGTTGTTAGAGCCGCACGGAGCCGCAGCCCGACAGCACGCACACCGCCGCGCCCCGCGCGCCCTCCACGCCCGCGCCCCCGCACGCGCCCGCGCCCAGCTGGCAACCGTCGCCGTGCCCGCAGTATCTGTAGTATAGTGTTGTTGTTAGAGCCGCACGGAGCCGCAGCCCGACAGCACGCACACCGCCGCGCCCCGCGCGCCCTCCACGCCCGCGCCCCCGCACGCGCCCGCGCCCAGCTGGCAACCGTCGCCGTGCCCGCAGTATCTGTAGTATAGTGTTGTTGTTAGAGCCGCACGGAGCCGCAGCCCGACAGCACGCACACCGCCGCGCCCCGCGCGCCCTCCACGCCCGCGCCCCCGCACGCGCCCGCGCCCAGCTGGCAACCGTCGCCGTGCCCGCAGTATCTGTAGTATAGTGTTGTTGTTAGAGCCGCACGGAGCCGCAGCCCGACAGCACGCACACCGCCGCGCCCCGCGCGCCCTCCACGCCCGCGCCCCCGCACGCGCCCGCGCCCAGCTGGCAACCGTCGCCGTGCCCGCAGTATCTAACAGCGTTGTTGTACACAAATAAGAACCATTCTATTATGACATGACCCACCAATACAGAATATCTCATTTCAACTTCTAAAACATATTTTTCAATCAAATTCCTCGAAAACTGGCTCTTATTGTACTATGATTGGGTTCAACACGCAATGTATTTCACACGTGTTTCGTTGTTTAAGTAACACCGCTACCGCCAGCAGGGCAGGGCGAAATTCTGGTGTCCGAAGGAAATCAGTCCTCAAGTACCATTAAACAGAACGTTGACTTACCATCAGCGCCACCACCCACACCAACTCGCTCTAAGCGTACTAATAGGAAAACCGTAGACTATAGAAATTTTTTTAAGATCTTTATTGTCTACTTTACCTTTTTATTATTGTCACCAGGTCTGAAAGCTAAGTGTGAAGGAATGATGTATATGTATGTACGTACGCGCATCGCGAACGCAGCCGTGAGCGCAGCGCGGTGGCGGGGGGGGGGGGGGGGGGGCAGTACTAAACTAGCGTTCCGAGAACACGGTCGTTTCATTTACCTACAGAAGTACATCTCAGTGTAACAACTCACAAGAATACATGCGCGTCACTGAGGTAGTGTATGAAG
Organism: Ochropleura plecta; assembly: GCA_905475445.1. Lineage (NCBI taxonomy): Eukaryota > Metazoa > Arthropoda > Insecta > Lepidoptera > Noctuidae > Ochropleura > Ochropleura plecta. The sequence continues at coordinate 2,640,712 of FR997744.1, read as the reverse complement.
TCCTGCGGCGATGGAGGCTCCCCGACGTGTCCCTGCCACTGCGGGCACCAGTACTGTACGAACGACGTCATGCGGTTCTCCATGCGGTCCAGATTCTTCTCTGTAAGATTGTTAGGATAATGTATGCAAATGTGAAGTCCAATGAATGAAAGGAACGTTGAGTCAAATTAAAGTAATTTCATAAAATTCGGCTGCGAACTAACACAATTAAATAATTACGAGTGATATACTTGTTACTCATATATGCTTAGCCTTTACTATTCCTTATGCAACTGAATACCATTATTTTACAGCGGCTGCCTATCTGACCTCCACAGCCCAATCAGTACTGGGTAAGAGAGGTGAGATGTCGCAACATCTATCATGTAAGACAAGGTAGTCAGACTTTCGGGAAACTGACTACCTGTATCGACTGTTAAAGATCTACAAATGACAGCCGGGACCAACAGCTTAACGTGCTTTCCGAGGCACGGAGGAAACTCGGTTTGTAATGGGTGGTCACCCATCCACAGACGTAAGCGTGGCTTAACCTAAAGATCGACCGTATCGGTTGGTATTCTATGGCCACGAGCCCCAATACTTGTTACTACTTAGTAACAAATCTCTTAAACATTTCCACGTACTTATCTATATTCTAACACTTATCATTTTTTTTGATGATGCTATTAAAATAATTAAAAAAAAAAACGTTTCTCACACTAGGAATTTCTCCTGTATCTTGGGCGCGTTTACAAACATTTAAACTCACATACACAAACAGCCAAACCCGAAACAACTAACTGCAGGTCATACAAAAATTTGTTCCGTGCGGGAATCGAACCCACGACACGCAGCGCGGCAGTCGATCGCTCAACCATCCCGTCAAAGTCATTAGTTACTAAAAGCAATGTTTCTCTTTACTAGAGGCTATTGTGTAGCCTATCTAAGGGGACAGTATCCCCAACCATTTATTGTAGCATACCAGAGTTTATTTGTTAATTGCAACTGTTATAATTATTGTATTTACAGCAACTCCGTATATGCAATAAAACTTTCATTATATTAATTATATATTATAACTAAAAATAAAAATAAAACGCTCTGTCTAGTACTATACGCCCGGTTGTCCTGACAACCATGTCATTGTTCATACAAAAATGTTTAAGAACAACATTTTTGTATAAAATTATGAAGCGCGAGACTTAAAACGATAAACACCCTAATTCAAATAGTTGTAAAGTCGATATTAAAGCAGATACCATACCTGGATATCGTATCTAATTCTAAAATGTACCTAATGATCACAGGGATAAAGTTTAAATTTGTTTTTACGGATAATTTACCTGGATTGATGACGTTTCTACTGACAACGCGCTTGATAGAGAAGTAACCGTCGATAAGTTAATAGATAAGACTTTTAAAAACTATTCTCATAAAAGTACGGTCGACATTTGTTTGACTGGACATATGATTTGATCACGTATCTCTTTCTAAAATCAACCTTATTCAGAAAGCTGTAAGATCAATTTTCATTTGTTACCTGGATTGATGACGTATCTGCCCACATCGCATTTGGTAGAGAAGTACCCGTCGATAACTTGACTCTCGTGTATCTTGTACAAATAGTACAAAAAGTGGATGTTCTCCATCCGGGAGACGGGATGCTGGTTCAGTATGGGGAGAGTTTCCCAAGGAAATGTGTCTAGCATCTAAAATATATGGAAAGAAATTTTTTTTAAAAATGGAGATACACATAAGGCATTGGCTTAAATGCATTTTTGCAAAGTTTAGCAAGAGTGGAAAAGTATTTGGGGATACCCATCCAAAAAAAGGCTACTAAACCTGCTACTGTACAATCAAATATCCAAAAACACTCTGCCGATTAATATATCTGAATACCCAGCGCTAAAAGAGAACTCACTTATAAAATGTTGTACTTTAAGGATTTAAACTTTTATTGCTATACAAATACAGCTCAACTCACCTCATCAACAATAAGTATGACCGGATGTCTCTTGGCCTTCTTCAGACCCCATTCATCATTTTCCTTGACCTTCGTCGCAGTCTGAGAGAACGCCCTAATACCATCTACTAGGCTAAAATGATGAATCTTCTCAAAACTTCCCGACAAACATTTTAAACAAAGTTCGTTCAAAAGTCTAAACTCCTTGGTGCAACTGCCACATTCTACATTCAAAACTTGTCGAACGTCCTCAGGGTTGCCATGTTCAGTCAATATTCTTCTGATGCAGGATTTAATTTGTTGTGATTGCAACACTGAGGAGCATTCTATTAGGTTGTAGAGAAGTACTTTTTGTTTTTGCGTTAGTCTGATGAAACTGAAAAGGAAATAGGGAAGGTAATTAATATTAATTTAAATAAGTAGACATTTAATTACATCACGTTTAATACCCGAAGGGTTGGGCAGAGGTGTACCTAAGAATACAACCACCCTTATTTCGCCAGTTATGTTCAAGTCCCATCATTCGTAACTGACAGCAATAGAGAGCAAGACTTTTGTCCTCAATTGGGCATAAATCCAGACCTTGGGCTACCACTGAGAAATTCATATTGAAAAAACCCAAAAACACTTTTGATTGACCCAGAAATCGAGCCCAGAACTTCATGGTCCAGTCGACAAACGAATTAGTCACAAAAAACACTGACCAAAAACATGCTTATTGAAAATCTAAAGGGGTTTATGGCGAAGTGTCGACGATGCGTTAGTGTTCCACGCGCACCTCAAAGTGATGTCAGCTAAGCAGAGACCCCTGCCAGGTAAACCGCCTGCCGAGGTAATGGGTTGTTCGAAAGAGATACCGCGGCCCCGGAACATAAAGGGCAATAAAAGGAACATGGGTGAGTATTAATCAGTACAAGTCTGATACTCCCTCCCGATCCGCTCAGAGCGGGTAAGTTTTTTGAAGATTTCCTATCAGCAAAAAAAGGGTTTATGCTGAATCTCAAACCAACCCAGCCGCCGCGGGAAACACTACGGGCGTCAAGCGCCAAGAGATGACCCTGGACACCGGAGGTAAGGGACTGGGAGCTGTAGCATGGGGAGCGAGCCAGCCGACCGACCGGTGACGTGACGACAGGACGGGGAGACCTCAAAGAGATGCCAGCTAAGCAGAGGGACCTACCAAGGCCACCGTCTGCCGGGGTTAAGAGTTGTTCGAAAGAGCAAATGAAGAAACATGGGTAGGTTTTAGACAGTACAAGTCTGACACTCTCAAACGAGAGCAGGGGAAATTATTTGATAATTTCCCATCCGTAAAAAAAAGGTTATTATAGTGATTAATTTATTTGGAACATTTAGAACTTACCCCCAGTCCTGTATAGTGGTGTCAACCAATTTGACAACTTTTTCCTTCAAAGTCTTGTCCACTAATTTACCAGTGAGCAAACAGCCCCAGCCTCCAAGCCATTGCTTATCCATCACATTGATTACACTCTGTAAAAAAAAATGTTGACGTTACTGTTTGATGGCACGGTTGGCTGCTGACTGAGCGATTGACTGCGATGCGTTGTGTTTCGCGGGTTTGATCCCCGCACGGAACAAATATTTGTATGACCTATACGTAGTTGTGTCGGGTCTGGCTGTTTGTGTATGTTGGTTTAAATGTTTGTAATCGCGCCCACGATACAGGAGAAAATCCTAGTGTGAGAAACATTTTTTTTTTAAAGAAATTTATTTTATTTACGTTGTGGAGGAACTCGGTGTATGGTGGTCACCCATCCACAGACCAACCTAGACAAGCGTGGATTGACCTGAAGATCGATCCGAACGAGTTTTATAATTTAATCATGAACTCACAAGATGACTTTGGTGTTCTTCAATACTTTAGTTGATAGTTTTCTTGTGTGTTCATTAATAAATAAAACTAACCAATTTTTTTTACGTATTGTCATAATTATAGAGAGACATAGAAACAATGTGTGAAATGTTATAAACAGGTATTATGCCCAGTAATGGGACACTGTACTGTATAAACTACATTGCAAAGCAATCGTAATGATAATAATGAGCTATTAATGTAGTTGAGTGCATTGCACTCCGCTAGTTATACGAAGGACGAATCAATTGTATAAATTATGTCATTTAACCATGCAAGCCGCGCCGCAATGCTGTCAATATTTGTATTACGGTTCGAGATTCTTAAATGGACAAATTACAGATTTTTAAATGGCTGTCAATGTCCCTAGATCCCCATTAAGTCTTGATGAAAGATCTTCTGCAATTATCTACAGGAAGATTTGTATTTTTTTTTATAATGCCATCTCGGAGTGCAACCTAAGAGGTTATCGTCTGCTTAACCGGGAAATACCTGTGGTTGCCTTGAAATTAAGACCTGCAGTTAGGGTAAAAAACTTACAAACTAAACGACTACATGCTAAGGGTAACCTTTGTGGGGGACGAGCCTCAGTTTAGGGCGTCGCTGGGGTAAGGCAGCAAAGGGACAGGCTGGGTCTGAGCGGTGAGACTTGTCATATACTATCTCATCATCATCATCAGGCTATATTAGTCCACTGCTGGACATAGCCCTCCCCTAATGAGCGCTATATAATATACTATCTATCTATTTATAAAAGAGAAAATCACTGACTTAATCATCATGAAATCTCAGAAACTACTAGTGTTAGGATTCTCAAATTTTCCATGGGGGAATGTTTTAAGACGTTGGTGTTCACTAAAATTTGATTTCGCAAAATTAAACCCCTAAGGGGGTAAAAGTTGGCCTGTGGACGGTGAGTAATGGGTGGCTCACCGTCCGTCCGTCTATTGACGACAGGCCGTGTCGACGGCGCGTTCGTGTTTGACGCGCGCCTCAAAGAGATGTCAGCAAAGCAGAGGGGCTTGCCAGAGCCTCCGCCTGCCGGGGTTGCGGGTTGTTCGAAAGAGATACCGCGGCCTCGGAACGTAAAGGGCAATAGAAGGAACATGGGTGGGTTTTAGTCAGTACAAGTCTGACATGCCCCCCCGCTCCGCCCAGAGCGGGGGAAGTCATTTGATGATTTCCCACCCCAAAAAAAAAACAATGGTGGACTGAAACATAGAGGCGGACTGTGAGTTTGCGGGGCCCTGGACTGATGCTATTTAGGGCTTGCTTAATTAACCAAGTAATCACTCTTATGTCAAAAAACTTGTTTTCACTTAAAAGAATAACAAACATCTATACATACTCACAAACATTCGCATTTATATTATTACTAGCTGCGCTCGCGTGACGATAAAAGTCTCCTATGTGTTATTCCAGACTAATAATAATCTACCTCTGTGCCATATTTCATCAAGATCCGTTCAGTAGTTTTTTCGTGAAAGAGGATCAAACATACATCCATACTCACAAACTTTGGCGTTTATAATATTGGGTAGTAGGATTACCTTCATCCGTAAATCAATGTCCTCTCGTCGGCTCCAATAATTCTGTACAAGACGCTTGTTATTGAGAAACTGTGCGTTATCTATGGTCTTGTAGTTTTCATCTAGTAACGAGTACAGCTCGGTAAATAGAGGTCTCTCGCCTTCTGAAATTGTTTAACAAGAACATTATAACACATTACGCACGCGACTTTGTCCGCTCGTCCCTTTCAGATTAGTTTTAAGACGCGGGCCCACCGCGGCGCATGCTGAGCACGGGCAAGCGGCGCATTTTAGCTGCGTGTATAAATTTGTTTGACAACGTGGGTCTACGTTTCCACTAGAGTACCTAGACGAAAACCCACGGCTTTGTATAGCGTGGCACGGCGCACGGAGAGGCTACACACGTGGCACTGCAATCCACGGAGGAAAACCGCTCTGCGATAAGCGAACTGTACATGGTCATGGGTCATATTCTTGTACTCCAGTGGAAACGTAGACCCACGTTGACAGCGTTGAGCTATGTAACCGCCTATTCGAGCAAGTCACGCATGTATTAATGACGTCAATTCATGCGTAGCCTCTCCGTGGGTTGCAGTGGACACAACCACATACATTTTCTTACAAAGCGAAGATACACGTGCGTAGCCTCTCCGTGCACCGCGGTGGGCCCGCGCCTTTAAACACTCGCGCACGAAGTGGTCCATACCATATCTATAAAAACGTATTGTGTTGGTTGTAAAGGCTCCCTTAAACATTTATTATATTCTGTTATTTTTCAATATAAAACGACTAACTATCACGGTTCATGAGATACAACCTGGTGACAGACAGACAGACAGCGGAGACTTAGTAATAGGGTATCATATCATTTTACCCTTTGGTTACGGAAACCTATTTCTTTTGCGTTAAGTTCGCGATTTGCTTAAAACAAGTTTTTTTATGTTGAAAGTTCTTCATTGCTCTCCCATTCATATTGCTCATTGCACTAAGTTATTAGCGTTATAATATATAGCCTTCTATAGGTTGATAATTTATCTCTTTCCAAATTTCATTACGATCAAATCAGCCGTTTCGTCATGAAAAAGTAACAAACAAACAATGAGTTACTTTTCGATTTATAATATTACTAGCTTTCGCCCGCGACTTCGTCCGCGTGGCATAGTTACTTTGGACTAACGCAAACTTTAATCCACGTGATGATCGAAAAAAAAATGTTTCTCTCCCCTTTTTCTCCCCCTTTTCTCACTTTTTTTAGCCTATGTCCGTCTCCAGGGTCCCAACTATCTCTGTGTCCAAATTCATCAAAATCTGTTTTGCCATTAAGGCGTGAAGACGTAACAAACAAACAAACTCACTTCGCTTTTATAATATTAGTAAGGATAAAGTGTGGATTTTTTTAAAGACTATCTCATATGCTATTCAAAACTCACCCTTGGTGACATTAGCAGGTATATGCACGGTGATGGGACCCAGCCCTGTATCCTCTATGTAATCATTGGTGAACATGCTCAATAATATTGAGTCTACGTCAGTTCTGTACTCAAACAGTGACTTCAAGTTCTCGTTAGGATTATATGGTACAGTTAACTGTATCACAGTCCATTCTGAAATGTAAAGAAGAATATTTTTCATAAATAATTGTGATTTTTTTTTTTTTATTAAGAAATATTTAAAAATGTAAAATGGTTTATGTTAATATGAATATAACGGAACAGACTACAATATAGCATTTTAATTGTGCTTTTTTTTAATAAAACGTTGCCCCACACTAGGAATTCCTCCTGTATCGTGGGTGCGTTTACAAACATTAAAACTCATGTATGTACACAAATAGTTAAGACAAGGAACAACTATCAGTGGGCCATACAAATATTTATTCCATGCGGGGATCGAACCCGCGACACGCAGCGCAGCAGTCGATCGCTCAGCCACTGCGCCACTCATGTCGTCGAATAGAAGTCAGTAGAATTTAACATCTCATCAGAATTTTAACGTATACTGCATTGGTTATTTAACTGTGTTACTTTTCATAAGTTTTAATCTGTATAAGTAAGTAGGTAAGTGTAATTGAGTTTAAGCATCACAAATTAGCAACCACACATGATTTGTGCCCGGTTAAACTAACTAGCAAAATCCCGGTGTATAGTACTATATAGGTACGTAGAAATAGAATAGAATAGAATATTCATTTATTTGCTCTGAATGTAGGTATTTACAATAAGGTGGTTACAATAATTACGGAAAATCCTTGTACATTCTACCATTTCGGCATGCAAACATTGATGCAGTTCATCATCAAAACATATTTAGTTTGGAACACAGATACCTATACAACTAAAATTTATCAGACAGAAAATCCGATACGGAGTAGTACATTTGGTTAATAGGAGTGCAATTAGTTTTTTTTTGAAGGTTGTTACTGGTTGTTCTTTTATACAATTAGGAATGTGGTTAAAAACGTAACGTACTACTGTAGGTACTAGTTTACCTCTGTGTAACCCTTTTTTTAGGGATAGGAAATCGTCAAATAACTTCTTCAAGTCGTTTCAAATGATATTTATAGCTCTCAGCCAAATAGTTCCGGGGATCAAGTTCCGTAGAAACTTGCGCCTTAAACAGCCATATCTTTTAACTGCTTTTGACTTAGAGGGTTAGTTTATTCACAGCTCTAAGAGAGCACATTATTTATGTTACGGGCAATTGGATACGTCCGAGCACTATTAATAATGGCCGGTCTGTATTCATAATGCCCGACTCAATTGGGCAATGTGATTAAAACAGCACGATTAATCACTTTTCTCGGCCATTATGAATAATGCCTACCCTATTTTGGGCAAAGTAATAAAATATGTGAGCAGTAGCGTTTTTATTACCTAAATGAAATTAAAGTTACTAACCTAACCTATCCTATCTTTCCGAAGTATTACTGCGAAGTAATACGTCGCTGCGTGCGCGCGCGGTGTACCAATTTATCGCATTGCCCGGCTACAAGTAGGAAATTATTCATACTGCCCGGTCCAAGTGATAAATTCAAGCTATCTCAAACATTGACTTATTTCATGGACCACGGGCCGTCGGGCATTATTAATAATAGCCGGTCAAAGAGATAAATTAATAACTTTGCCCATCGCTTTTGGGCATTGTTAATAATGGCCGGTCCTTATTAATAAGGCCCAGTTAATCACGTTGCCCGTAACACAACTCGATACGTTTATGCATTTCCAAGATCTCGTGACTTGAAAGACAAACAAAAAAAAGAATAGCAAAACATGATACCTTTAGGTAATTCTTTCAGAATCTTCTGAAAGTTGTCAACATTATTTTCTTTGGAGAAGCGAAGATATCTTTTGTAGAACGGCAATTCTTCTTCAATCGCAAATGAGTCCAAAACATTTGTAATTTCATCTGTACCATCTGACAGCAATTCTAAAATCTTTGCTTCTTTCTTTGGTCTACAAAAAGTACAATTGAAAGGACTTTAAATAATTTGGCCAACCAAACGTCTAACAATTTAATTTATTTTTAAAATAACGGCTACACATTCAACCTGTATAATTCAATAGCTGGCATCAATACAAATAAGTATTTAATAATACCTAATTTTCTAATAGGTTTTCGAGATAGGTATAAGCCATCATCTTTATTACATACTGATAGCAACATACTAATTTTTCGGAAATGTTATAGTATTATATTTATAAGTACTCGTACGTAGTCCTGACCTTTTCGGCCACGGTGGCCAATCTCAGCGGAGATTAGCCATAGGTGCGGGAGATATTATAGTGCGGATCGAGGCATAGGTGCACTCTCTGTTCCATCACTCTCACAGTCCGATGGGACGGCAATCCCTCACAACCGATGAGAGATCATCAACATCAGTTTAGCCATTTAGGCGTGAAGACGTAACAAACAAACAAACAAAGTAAGGATTGATAAAGAAGACAAATTAAATACTTACATAGGATTAGCATCAATTAAATCCTTCACAGGTTTTATGTAACTTGTGATTTTGAGCAGTTTATTTCCTAAAAAAAAAAAAATATGGTGTTATAATTGTGTAAGTAGCTGGCGGCCGCGACTTCGCCCGCGTGATGATTGAAAAAAGTATCCTTTGTATTAAGTCATACTATAATTTAACTCTGTGCCAATTTTCATCAGGGTCCATTCAGTGGTTTTGACGTGAAAGATTAACAAACATCCATCCATCCTCACAAACATTCACATATATTAGTAGGATATCCAAATCCCGTATTGCACAATAAAAGGAACTATTACAGTTATCCAGCATCATACCATTACTCGGTAAAGTCCTATCCTCATAACTTCCAGTTGCTTCTAACCAGGGCTTCTATGAACCAAATGGAACTGAAAACAATCTTATTTTATTATTATATTTTTGGTAGCCCATGCTCTATCTTGTTGCCTGAATTAAAATACCAGTATTCAACTGTATCTGGTAATCTGGTAAGAGTGGAAGCTGAAGCCATCATTGTTTTAAGCTTTACCGGTATCCGGTATCTGGTAATCTGGTAAGACTGGAAGCTGAAGCCATCCTTGTTTTAAGCTTTTCCGGTTTATAGGTGTCGCTCACGGGATATCTTCCATGATTTCTATTTTTTGTGAGCAGCACTACCATATTTTTAACCCGCCACTCCTCCAACAGCATTGAAATATTGGGAGTTCATAACATATGGAAATCACAGATAGCCCATAAGTGACAAAGTAAATTGAACTGAAATCCTTTGGAAAAAGACTAGGTTTATGAAAATGGCTCTTAAGCCAATCAGATAACAGAACTTTTCTTTGAATAGAAATAACCAATTTATCAGTTTAGTATTTTTTACGGGCCTTTTGGTCTAGTGGTTAGTGGCCCTGACTGCTGAGCCGGAGGTCGTGGGTTCGATTCCCACCCAGGACAAACTTAGTGTGATGAGCATGATTGTTTGTTCTGTGTCTGGGTGTGATTTATCTATTATATGTATGTATTTATTAATTATATAAGTATGTATATCAGTTGTCTGGTTCCCATAACACAAGCTCTGCTTAGTTTGGGATCAGATAGCCGTGTGTGAGTTGTCCCAAGATATTTATATTTATTTATTTTTGAGAATAATTGCTGCTGGTAATCTTTTCTTTAAATAAAAATAACCAATTTATCAGTTTAGTATTTTTGAGAATACCTATTTGTTTCTGGTGTTATGTTTAATGACAGTTATTTTTTATAAGTACTACACATCTACTAACATTTGTCTCGCATACATAAATTGAAATACTTAAAAACTACAATGCGCTTAGTACATTATTTATAAAATGAAAATGTAAAGGAAGGGGTGGGATCCTGGTGTCCTGAAACACAAGCCTCGAGCTTAACTTAGGCACCAGTCTCCCACAATATATACTAAGTTAAATTTTGGGAGTATAATTATTGTGGTGAGAAAATAAATAAGTGTTGTTTAGTTTTCCCAACACTACCACCCTATAGATTGGATATTTTGTTTGTTTGTTTGTTATTGTAGGTTGAGCTAATGGCAATTGGCCTTGCCTGTTTTACAAAGATACCTTACCTTGAATTAATGTATTATTATCTGCTGTATAAATCTACCTGCCTACCCCTTCAGTGAAACAGACTTGACGTCATTGTCTATAGAAATAAATAGTCTATACAATTTTTACATACCAGCGGCCTTCAACTGTTCATCTCTGTAAACAGCCATCGTTCTCAGTGTAGCTGATGCTGCCTCACTCAAATGGAATGCACACCCCACGTCATCATTGTCCGCAAGACATTCCTCAGCCATAAGTTTCCTACCACCTTGAAAGGCAGAATAAATGACAATATTTTTACACATCAATCACTCATAGAAAAAAGACAAAGGTCTTTTGTGTAAGGAAACTTAATAGATTACTTCAGTAGTGTGTACAGATCTGTAATATTTCTCTGTTTTATTGATTTATAATACAGAAATGGGATAGTTAAAACTTACTTTGATAATTCGGTCCGTTCGGAGTGGGAGGCACGTCATAAACATATTTATTCAGTATGTTTTTGAATAAGGGTTTCGTAAAATTGATTTCATTCGTAAATACATCGAAATCTTCCATAATTTAAATCACTTTTCAACTTTTAGAGTGTTTGTCCGATCTTTTCAAAATTCAAATTTGAGATTGAGAATTTTCGTTCCCGAGCCCGAACAAAACTTTTGAACAAACGGTTATTGCTATCCTTGTTTTACAGATATAAGTCGCAAAGATAGAAGATAGTGTCATAATAAAAATACTGAAGTTGCTGTTTATGGAACGCTGTTGTCATTTGACGTTTCAAAATCCGTTAGGTATTGCGTTCCGATTCACTAAGGCAGGTGTTTCCGGACGCACAATGATTATTTTTAGCATTTGATCACTGAAGACAATATTTTATTGATCATATTTTTTTTTAAATCACCTTTTGTTATTCTTTCTAGTAGTAATACGTTAACTATCCTATATATTGCGAGCTGATTAATTGCAATTAGCTTGTTGTATGTAGGTATATCTGTCGAACTTTCTATTTGCCGTATAATGAGCTATGAAGACGTAAGAATATTAATTAGACAACGCCATTGATATTCCATACCGTATTATGCATCAAAGAGTACGCTGTATTATGCAAACGGCATTGCTGTGTACTACACACCGTCCTGTTGAAGCTCATATAGCTATCAAAACATAGTTTTATATAATAGGTACCCGTATTCTGGTGCCAAATCGAACATTTTGCTTTTAGCACCATTCGAACAAGGCAATAAAATAAATCGTTGTGTTTAAGCACTTAGAATTTAGGTACCTAACCTTCTTTTTGTCGATAGTGGGTAGGCAGGCACGGTGCACCTAAAACATTATTGTCGATGAGAATTTGTTTTGATGGTAGTTACTTCAGTTTGAATCGAGAATCTAGCGCCTACCAGCTCTCCAGCACTCGCAACATTTAAACCCAACGAGAATTGGGGATACAATACAAATAACTAAATTGTAACGTCAATTTTCGAATAGGCAGATAATTTGGTAAAAGAATTGGAATTTAGAAATAATATAACAGGTATTTTACAACTTTTTATTTCATAATAAACATAAACAATGCGCAAATGAGTTAACCGTCGATTTGCCACATTACAATATTACCGACTTTCACGTCGTAAGCAATTATACTCTTGGTAAGTAGGGTAAAATAAAAGTTTCTAAAGATTTTTTAAGTTGAAAAAATAACTGAAAGTGGTTACGCTTATATTGACTAACAAAATGCTCCTTATGAATAGTACAAATATTAGTGGCACTGATAAACATTCTACAAAATCGTACAGAACACCATCGACAAAGAACATTTTAGTAAATTGTGCAAATGTATATAAGGCACAAAATGTATAATTTAAACGTCGAACAACAAATATGGCCGAAAAACTTTTAAAAATACAGTTATTATGCTTATAAAAGTGCCTAATAATTCCATAGAACAAAATAAAAGGAGGTAAACTTGAGTATGTGACGGAAAATGCAAATACAAACAGTGGACATTCTTTGCATTTACTAACGATTTGAACAGCGCGTGGATTTTCCAAAATAAAGGATACAATACTGATAATTAATACAAGATGGAGTATCTACACCGGTACATTTTATTGCTATATTTAATGAGGCCTAACAAGATGGATCCTCGGAGACCGCATTGAGAGAGCAAGCTGTCGTCTGGACAATTCGTAACATGTAGTAGATACAATTATACAAAACAAGCAACAAAAAGTTATCACGTATAAAGTTACGCTTATTTTACATGCAATCGCATACCACGGGGTATCGCGACCTATTTGTTAAGCCTCATGTAAACAACGATACTATGCTGAACTGTAAACATGCCGCGAACTCGGTTTCATGAAACTGAATGCCCGATGCGCTAAGAACATCTTCGCACTTAATAATCGTGTCGAAATCTGGCAAATTCGTTACCACGGTTCATTGCACAAAACAATTGACGTTTTAAAAGGAGATATGTAATTATGCTTTTACTAATAATACCTAACTACAAAATATATATTTTTATCACACGTGTTTATTGCGTTTAGTCAAAGTTTTGAAACTAGTGCAGGAAGACTGTTTTTGCAGCATGCTTACAGTAGCGGTTAGTTTTTGTTCAGTGTAGAAAGTAAGGTACAAATTCAATACAAAGCAACAGTTTTGCTATAATACTAAGCAAAAAGCATTTTAAAATATCACTTAAATTTAACACATTTCTACTTAACCATAACACAAAAATAAACTATTCGAATGAATTCAACATGTTTAGAAATATTTTCGTTTAATCTATTACGAAGCTTTTCGTAAACCACAGAAGTGGGTATAAGACGAAAACATTCATAGATTTCGAGAACTACCTAACTAGTTAGTGTTTCAGTGGTGAGTTTAGTTCATTATAAAATCTTGTATACCAAAGTGTTTTTCATAAACAACAAATCTCATCTAAACTTCGTGTTACAGATTTACTACTAAATATGTATAAAAACCTACTAATTCATTATTAATTGAATATAAAGGCATCCGTCGGATATGACTCGAAGGCACATTTTTTAAAACAAAAGTTAGGATATAACCTCTTCAGTTATCCATCACAAGTACGTTATAACGTTAATTTGCATATCTACGTAACAAACGCGATCTACCGTATGTCTCTATAACATTCTAAGTGAAAAAAAGTTTTAAATCGATTTCTCCAAGCACCTCATACTACGATAAAACATCTCTTTCAATAACACTAACCCTATACCACTTTTTAATATTTTTAACCGTGATTAATATTTAATCTACTAGTAAATCTAACGTTTTATAAATATTTTACAATTATAAAAAAAAAACTTTATTGTATACACCTATTATTGCCCTTTTCGATATAGGTTTAGTAGTGTCGATGCTACTAAACATAGCATATAAATAAATAAATAGGTATATACACTTGATTTACTAAAGATAACGGAAAGACGCTCGATCATATCGTGATTCGCAAGATTTAAAGATTATGCATGCTTATCAAAATTTATCTTATTTACAATTCAGAGTAAATCGAGAAAAAAAAGGCCTTGAAATCTATCACATTTAAGTTTGGGATACTTAACAGGCAATAGCCAACATAAAATAAATTACTATAAAACTTGAAAAACAGCAAATACTGTCATTTCCAGATGAAGGAATTAAGTAGCTGTATTATGCGAATTACTGTTGCATTTATTCGAGTGTACGCGTTCGTCTCCGCTCAAATGAACATATAGCGTAGGCGTTATACTCTTGGCAATGCACGACCTCACAACACGCTTAATTTATTCTATCTCGTTCAATCGCACCGCTACCCCCGCAAAACTAGTTCAAAGTAATAAGTGATTTAAGAAGCGCGGGGGCTGGACGAAATACCATCAAACTTAAAAATAAGTATATAAAATGATCACATACATAAACAGTTCCGAAACTAAATTGTGGCACTCAGAAAATGGAAGTACAATAAAAGCCTGAGTGTTGATCAAGACATGTTGTTGATGCCCACCCTTTTGCTCAAAGGGGAGGCATCAAGAATCCTTTCGTTTGCTTTGTCTTCCTCCCTGAAGTGAATCCGCGTGATTACAATGTCCCCTGTACTAAGAGTTTGTGAGCCAACCTCGGTTTTCTTAGCTTCATTGAGATCATTGCACTTAATTTCATCATAAGTTGAGTTATGGCATCTGCAGTTACAGCTTTTCCTGTCTGGCTCTCCTCTTAAAATTTGGCTTAGATTGGACCAATCTTTGTTTTTGAGCAATGGCAGTGTTTGTTCCATTGTTTGTGAGAATTTATCCTCTAACTCTCCACTCAGGGGTGCAACAGCCGACAGAATAGCCTCAAGGCGATTGATTTTCTCTACTTTATCCATATTTGTGTCAGATAAGATTTCATCCATCATCTGCATGGATTCTGTGAGACTTGGTGGCTGTGTGGAGTGTGGGGATGATATTGGATCTGAAGGGTTTGACTCTAAGCTAGCCATTTCATTTTCTCTTTCATCATCATCTGAATCAGAGTCTTTATCCTGTCCAATAGCTTCTAGTTTTTCCAATTTCTTAGATATTTTATGACAACCCTTCAATTTCTCCTTTTCCTCTTCAGTAAGTTCAATGTATCTGAGCAGTCTAATTTCTCTGTTGCTCAATACAATATTCTTAGTTGTTTCAGCCAGTTTCTGCTTCAACTCACCAACTTCTGTGTTAATTTTTCGTTGTCTCTTGCGCAATTTAACTTCAGTTGGCTGAATATGCATAAATACTTGCTCATTGCTCAGTTCTTCAAATAGCTGTTGATTGTCAGACTTAATATTACTTGACATGTAAGCATAAATTGCTGGATTGACCAAAGATAGGACATCTGAAGCAGAGTAAATGATCATATCTTTGGTCAATGGTCTCCTTGCCCAATAACGTTGGTCCCTGCGGTACACATTCTTCAATTGTTCCTTCATGGGGTTCATAGGTGCATTATACAATTCACATAAGGCATTGAGACTAAGATTCTTGACTTTGTAAACAGGTACACCTTGTTGTTGCAACTGTAGAACTGCATGAGCAGCTTGTGTGTCAAAAACATTCTTCAAAACAATCTCAAATTGATTGTGTAAATTGACTGAATCATTCCTACAGTCATGTATAATTTTAACAACATTCTCACTCTCTAATAATTCCTTAATTTTACCCTCCACAACCATGCCTGGACATGCCATTATATCTAATATGTACACTTCACCATTCATGGTGGCTATTTGACACAATGTCAACACTCCTTTGAGGCCAAGGTTTATTCCTTCACAGTCAAAGGAAACAATGTTCTTTGCATTGCGTTTAGGCACCATTATGCTTTCAATTAGCGTGGCACATTCCCTTACATTAGCTATGACAGTTGTGCACTGGAGCACCTTTTGGCGCCATGCTTCACCCATCAAATTATTCCTTAAACTTGGAGTACCATTTGTTTCTTCAGCACTCCGCGCATTCAAATGGTTGTTGACTCTATCACGGACCATGTTTTCTGCCAAATTTTTTATAACAATAGAATTGATTCTTTGCTTTAGAGTCTGATTTGCAATGTTAGCTTGAGGTCCTCGGGGAGATTCAATAGGACTGAGTATTCTGTTATTTACCGGACTCTTTTTGCCATCTGATGGAGTTGGACTCTCAACTGTGGGGGGAATTGGGGACTCAGGCTTCTCTTCCACCACAGGCTTTGGTACATCAGTCTTTGCTTTAGCTTTTGCATTAAGATACATAACAGGTATTTTTGGTTTACTAATAAGTGTGACCAAGTTCGATTGAACATGGAATGAGTCTGAAAATATTTTTAAGAATGCGCTTAAATCTGCAGGAGACTTGAACATTTGATACCAATACTCTTGAGGGAAGCGCGACACAATTAAATGGAAGAGCTGGTCAACCATCACAGGCCCTTTAGCCTCTATGCACTGTGCAACATAATCTAACAACTGCTGGGCAGTGTCTGTGTTAATATTAGCTACGGGTAGATTGTGGAATTGTTCAGAATTTGTGTGTGCGTTACCTCTCCTATGATTCTCACTGACTAGAACGACGTTGTCATCGATGATCTGGAAGGTGTCCGGATGCTTCAGCAGAAAGTCCTTAAACTCCTTGATCCTCTGGCCGGAGATGTGGCGCACCTGCGGGGAGGCCTGACTGCGGTGCCCGAGCAGACTCTTGATCGGCACCTCGGTGCCGTCGCCGTACTGGACCATCTTCCCCGCGAAGTACTCCTTCGCTTCCTCGATGTAGTCGTTGTTGGACGATGCGCCAGGCCCGCAAGTGTGCTTCTGGAACGTGTTGATATCAACATAGTCCCCGTCTATGCTGAACAACGCCGGGTACTGAGCCAGGAACTTTTTCAAGCCCGACTGGGACCCGCCAGCGATCTGTCGCATCTCCTTGGTGAATCCCTTGGCACCAAACTGGCAGGAAAGATCGTGCAACGTGCGCGGCTCGCCTTTGTCGAGCAGGCGTTCCACGAAGAACAACAGAGTAAGGTTCCTAGCGAGCTCATATTCCATTGATTCCATTTCCCTGCAGTTGGTGCCAATTGTGTTTAACTTAAACTAATTTTTTCTACGTATATGTGTCACCCACAACACCATGAAATTTTTCTTTTCTATCCGCACCTGAACCATAGATTATAGACGAAAGTGAAGTGTTGAGCTGATAGTACAAAAACAAACTATTAAAAACTTATGACGTTAAAAAGAAATCACAGTTAAATATTATGTAACTGCAACGTGCATTATCTATTCAACATAATCTTGATAAAATTGCTTGATTTGTGCGCTTACAATCAATAAATTAGTAATCGTAAGTCGTCATTAAGTTCGTAAGTTATTAAATTAAAGAATGATGAAACGCTCAATCAACATGAACAAAGTGCAATTTACTGTAGTATTTATTTACGAATAGAATTAAACATTTATATTTGTTTTTTTTTCGCCAAACCTTTTGTTTTTCAAGTAACATCACTTGTATATAGAGTATTACGGTTATTTTTCTTAACGGTAAAAAAGCATGCATGAAGTCTTTTGAAAATTCATACATTTCAATTCATTCAGTTAATTGAGAATTATCATACGTTTGTATATAAATAAGTTTTGCAGTAGTTTATATAATGCCAAACTTAGTTAAAATACATCAATAAGATTTTAAGAATTTGTTTCTGAAGAAAACACCGAGTGAAACTAAACGCAACTGTTGATTTGTTGCCAAATCTGTCAAGCAAGTGTCAAGTAGTCAGTGGTCTCGAACCTACCGATTTTTCGGTATTTCTACCGATATGGGCTCTGTTCTACCGAAATACCGAAATATAACGATTTTTCAACGATTTCACAGTATACATGGAAATTCTCCCGATTTTTCTACCGATTTTACACTTTTAAGTTGGCAACGCTTTTCATTTATGTTTAATGTTACGGGGAAGCCCTCAATAGTATGGACCTAGTGCAGAATGTAGTTCATATATTTTGGGGAATACCCTTGACACCCTTGTGTCCTACAATTCGATGTTATAAGGGGCTTCCCGCTCGGGAATTTACCTGTCTAGTATATATATACAGGAATTTGGTTTTATTTTTTCATTAATTTTCTTAACTTTGAAGAGTGAGTACCTAACCGAAAGAGTCCCTACAAAATCAGATAATTAAGTTAAAATGTCGCCTGACGAGGAGCCAAGCACAAGTGCGAGTGTAATAAGAAAAAAATATAATCACTGCCAGTGATTATATTTTTTTATCACCGGTTGTAATTCACTGGTCTATTACATTCAAAGCGACTCTTTAATACAGCTAATTGTTACGATTTTGAAATTACTTCGAAGATGACTGCGGCTATGGCCAAAGAATATTGGTATAAAAAATAGTTATGATTGTTACAAATTAGTCTGTAAGTTTTTTTTTTAATAAATAAACGAAATTTATTGAATATTGTATTTTTGTTTGTCAAATACCGATTTTGGGTACAAATATACCGATTTTAGCTGGCAATTCTACCGATCTCGCTCTAAGACGTTCGAGACCACTGCAAGTAGTCAACCTGCAAATGTCAAACGCGAATGATTGTATTGGTTTCGCGACTTCCGATTTCTGATTACTGTAATCAGTAATAATTGCTTGTATTTCTTCTCAATCATACTTCCACGAACCGCAATTATTGTTGCACTGTAAATAACGGTTTCCTGTAACAATATCCTACTCTAATAACATCATGGTAAGTAGTTTTTATCAGCATTGATTGCTTACACGGAACTTGTTCAAAATGTACACCCACTTTTTTCAATTGATTTACAATAAGCCGCTCGGAATGCATCAGCTTTCATAGCTCCCTCAGAGCATAGAGATCTTTTTAGCAAGATTGGATGAATTGAACCACATTGGATGTTTTACCTTAACAAAAACAAGTCTAATAAAAATATCATTACCAGAGCTTAGTTTTTCCACCAAATACTCAGGACTTAAACTATGCCCTTCTTTTTTGCGTATGGGAAATCATCAAATAATCAATGAATGACCTAATCCTAACACATGTTTTCAATGATAATTTTAGCTTGTCCTAGTACTCGGAGACCTGCACATCCCCCACCGCTGCAGCAGTTTACCTCCGAAGTTCAAGAAGCTCCTCCTACCTGGCAGGATACAGCACATCTTGTGCACTGGCAACCTTTGTACAAAGGAGTCTTATGATTATCTCAAGACGTTAGCTAGTGATGTGCATGTTGTTAGAGGAGATTTTGATGAGGTTTGTATTTTGTTTGTTTTCAATCAAATCAAAATATTTTTACTTTGTAATATAATAATATAACTCTTTTAACCCGTTGCACGATTGTTTACAAAAATGTAGGGTAACAATGTATGTAAACTTTGCACCCGTCTGCACACTTTGTCGCGCGAAGGTTTAAAATCATTTGGTTTTACAGTGATGTTGTTACAGTGCAAATACTTAAGTATAAAAGGACAGAACTTAACATAATATAAGACTTAACAATAGTTAACAAATGTTTAAGAATCTACAAGGCCTAAAATGTCCACTTATTCACAAAGAATTGGTAAAAAAGAATCTATACAAGAAATAGAACAAAAACTTTTTGTGATATATAATTTTCGACAAACCCTCTCACGAAGCAAAACATCTGTTTGTTTTTTGGAAATGTTGCTGGCATTTGAGAAGTTGCTATTTTTTCAATAGATCTCCAGATTAATTTCATAATTGTATAACTAGCTTCCACCTGAGGGTTTGCCTTGAGAAATTCATACCTTTTTTTTTTTCGGGTGCAAAATCATCCAATGACTTCCCCCGCTCTGGGCGGAGCGGGGGGGCATGTCAGACTTGTACTGAGTAAAACCCACCCATGTTTCTTCTATTGCCCTTTACGTTCCGGGGCCGCGGTATCTCTTTCGAACAACCCGCAACCCCGGAGAAATTCATACTTTACACAATTTTGCTATAAATTATAGCTTTTAAACTATTTGGATTTATATGCTTTTCTTCTGACTTCAAAAAAGAAGGAGAATCTATATTGAACTGTATTATTTTTTTTTTTATGTATGCTCACCGATTACCACCATCTGTGGATCCATTTTCATAATTTTATTCTTCTTCTTCTATATATGGATGATCTGCTAATATTTTAGTAATAACCATGGAAAATTAATATTTGATAAAAAGTTGTGTCAGATAGATTTCAATTATATCTGTGCAGTAGTTTTTGCATGAAAGAGGAATAAACTTTCATTCATCAATTCTCACAAACTCTTATGTTTAACACATCATATTTCTTTTGTATTTTTACATATTCCTTATTATTATAAGGAATATGTAAAAAATACAAAAAAATAATAATTTGGCTTTTACATTAATTGATATGATTAGAAGAAATTTCTAACCACATCAGGTTTCTTTTTTCCATATCAACCTAACCTTTGTTGATACAGTTGCTACTATATATACTTATCTCTTTCCTAATCACCGAAACATTATATTTCCAGAACTCAACATACCCAGAACAGAAAGTGATTACCGTGGGCCAGTTCCGCATCGGTCTTATACATGGTCACCAAGTTGTACCGTGGGGTGATGAAGAGTCACTCGCTCTAGTCCAGAGGCAGCTTGATGTGGATATCCTGATATCTGGACACACACACCGCTTTGAGGCTTATGAGCATGAGAATAAGTTTTATATTAATCCGGGATCTGCTACTGGAGCTTACAGTCCACTATTCAGGTATTTTTTATTACATAAAATTACCTCTACTCATCTATTGCCAAACTTTTAATTGTACTTTTTGGTTGCATTGGTAGCTTTTTTTTGCGGATGAGAAATCGTGAAATAAATTCCTCTACTCTGGGCAGAGCGGAAGGGAGTGTCAAGACTCTTGACTTGACGACACGATTGGCGCAGTGGCTGAGCGATCAACTGCGGCGCTGCGTGTCGCGGGTTCGATCCCCGCACGGAACAAATATTTGTATGATCTACAGATAGTTGTTTCGGGTCTGGCTGTTTGTGTATGTAAGTTTAAATGTTTGTAAACGCACCCACGATTCAGGAGAAATCCTACAACTACCCGCAACCCCGGCAGGCAGTGTAAGGCCCAGTTTTAAATATTCATGAAAATTAATCAGACTAAAACTATAAAATTTCAATATAGCTTTATTTTTTTATTCTTTTTCTTTAATGCACAGAAATATATAAAAAAAAAAAACTATCAAATAGCAATACTCGCCGTTGTACAAAACTTTGTACAACGGCAAGCTAAACCCAGTTGAGAAATTTATATACACAATATATTTTTTTATGTATACTTACATGAATTTCAATTAATTCATTTCAGGAATGCCACTCCATCATTTGTGCTGATGGACATTCAAAGCTCAACTGTGGTGACCTACGTCTATAAACTGTTGGGTGATGAAGTTAAAGTAGAAAGGATTGAGTATAAGAAAGCTTAACTTTAAATTATGTTGTAAAATAGCTTGTAATTAATATATTATATTATAAATATAGATAAAATGTTCTGAATAATTATTGTTTTATACAAAAAATATGTATTTTTTTGAGTTTCATTTCATGGAACAAAGTATAGTTCTGTTGTATCAAATAACTGTAGTTCCAAGGAGTGTTTTGAGTGCATATATTTGCCCGCGCAACTGATAAAAAAAAATACATTACAATTGAAATCGGATTCAAGTGTTTTTTTACAGAACATAATTTTTTTTTTAATAAAAGTAGCCAGTTAAAGTCCCGTCAAAATCGGTGCAGATGTTTTGAAGATAACAGAATGAACAAACAGACAGATATAAAGATAAACTGTTTTTTTGTACCGTATACTTCATATTCATTCCGATATGCGACCTTGTAAGTAAATAAAACACGGTCGGTTTATATTAAGTCAGGGACTTTAATTGCTATGCAATTTGATCAAGTCATTTGACATAACTAAATCCTTACTAATATTATAATAGTGAAAGTGAGTTTGTTTGTTTGTTTACGTCTTCACGCCTTAATGGCTAAACCGATTTTAATGAATTTTGGTACAGAGATAGTTGGGACCCTGGAGACGTAATAGGCAATTTTTTTTAAAAGTGTGTACTGAGGGAGAAAGGAAAAACTTAGTTTTGCTATTACAATCAATACGGCGCAAGGGCAAAAACTACAGGTAGCAGGTACCTGCAAATCAGGAAAGGGGAACTGTGTTACCCCGAATTTAACGCGAGCGAAGCCGCGGGCATAAGCTAGTTAAGAAATAAAGCTTGATTTGAATATATGGACCATTTCAGTTTGTAATTTGATTAACAATCAATACCTCTTGTATATTTGAATCTTAGTTAAGGTGCAGGTAACAGCTTGTCTCCAAAATAATCAATTAATTGTCCATGTAAACAATTGTTACAAGTCGACATTGGCTACCTTGGCGATCAAGTACGGTGTCATCCAACATAAGATTCCGCTGGGTAACCCGCACCTGGATCCGACAGTCGTTGTGCCGACACGTTGACAGCTGGCTCAAGCACCTGAAACAGAGAGAGCATCCGAACACGGTACGCGGTCAGGTTGTCTCCTCCCTCTACTGACTAATAATTTTTGATGAATCTGTGGGGTAGCCCCACAGATTCATCAAAAATTATTAGTCTGTCAAAGATATATGTATATTTTAGGGGTGGTAAATCATTAAATACCTTCCCCCGCTCTAGGCGGAGCGGGCGGGAGGGAGCGTCAGGCTTTTATTGATTACTAGCTTTTGCCCGCGGCTCCGCTCGAGATAAATTCGGGGTTGCCTTTTCCTGATTTGCAGGTACCTGCTACCAGGGGCCTTAGTCTGCTATTACAATAGTGTCAGAATGGTCGATCACTGATCGCATAATGGTTGATTTTGACATCTACTACATACTAAACTTGTCAAAATCAACCATTATGCGATCAGTGATCGACCATTCTGACACCATTGTAATAGCAGACTAAGGCCCCTGTAGTTTTTGTTCTTATTAATTGTAATAGCAATGCTAAGTTTTCCCTTTTCTTCCCTCTTTCTCACTTTTTTTAAACATAGTTAGCCTATGTCCGTCTCCAGGGTCCCAACTATCTCTGTACCAAAATTCATCAAAATCGGTTTAGCCATTTAGGCGTGATGACGTAACAAACTCGCTTTCGCTTTTATAATATTAGTAAGGACTTGCTGTCTTGCGTGGTTTCACCCGCGTCTTTAGTTGCTGCCCCGCTCCCGTGGGTAGTAGCGTGATCTTGTATAGCATATATTACTTTCTGATAATGTGGCTTCCTATTAGTGAGGAAATGGTTAAAGTCGGTCCAGCAGTTTTGGAGCCTATTCGATACAAACAAATCTTTCCTCTTAATAATATTAGTATAGAAAACCCATCCATGTTCCTTCTTTTGCCCTTTGTGCTCCGGGGCCGCGGTACCTCCTTCGAACAGCTCACAAAAACAAGCTGGTACGAATATGTCAAAGATAAGTCTGAACTGTTGTTTTAGCCTTTCACGTTTAACAGCATTATTTAAACTGTTAACACTAAGAGAGAAGGTTGACAGATTTGTCTATACCTAACGATTTTTCTCAACTACCCGCATTCTCCCGTCATCATGTTTGTGTATGTGAGTAGATATAAATAAATGTTTGTAAACGCACCCAAAATACAGGAGAAATACCTAGTGTGGGGCAACGTATCTTTAAAAAAAAATGGCGCTTGCATTGAAATATCAGGAGTTCATAACAAAATGGAAATCACGGAATATATCTCGTAAGTGATAGTTTACACATTTCTGAAATGTTGTGTAAAATTGAGTTACACATTTTGTTATTTTTATTTGGTTTCTGTAAAAAGGTTTTTAATAAATACTTATAACTATAAATATTTTTTTTTTGTTTTGCTCGTAGTTCTATTGATTACAAGCGCGACTGTCGTCTTGCCTATTTAGGTTCTGGGTTCGATTCCTAAGTCGGGCAGTGTTATTGGTTTTTTGTTTGTTTTTCAGTAGCAGCTATAGTCTTTTTGGAGATATTTAATTATTTATACCTAGTCAAAACTGTTGCCATCACTGACTATTCACATAAGTGGAAAAACATAAAAAAATCATAACGTCATAAACATGGCTGGAGAAATGTGGGTGTTCGGTACGGCGCGGCGGCGGGATTCGACAGTAAGGTTGCAATGACGTCAACAAAAACTTCGTCACCTTTATAGCTTGATCTTAAAGTTCAATTTCGCTTCCACAATAGGAAACGTAACTGCATAATTATGTGTTGTTCTATAGGCCTACAAGGCCTATAATAGGTCGTTGATACTATGTTACGTAATGTTGCTAGTTTAAAAATATGATTATTGCGAGGTCAGATTATCATAAGTTTACTATCAATTATGTTTGTTTAGCCTTCAATGCGTTTTATTAGAATGATTTTCTAGTAGCTAATGCGCGCCACCTTCGTCCTCGTGAAATTATTATAAAAGTAAGTACCTACTAGCAGACGGTCTACCCGATATATGCAAACAAAAATTCATCAAATCGGTCCAGACGTTTCCGAGGACTTTGGTAACAAACACTGCGACACGAGAATTTTGTTTTAGATGACTTTCCTTTAATCCGATGTTATTAAGAATTTCATGTGTTTTGCAAGAAGTTATAATCCTTTTTCAAAAATAAAACTAGCCTAATTTACTCCTTTTTAATTTTAACATCAGCTATCTGTCAGTAAAAGTTGGTCCCACTTTCGGAGATTAGCCAAAACAGATAGACAGACAAAAATAAAAGTTTTTTGTTTTTATTGCCGCGTTTACCCACTTTCAGCACAATCGAGTTATAAGTGACAGTGATAACGGTACCGAGCGCAAAAAAACTTATCAAAAGTCATCAATACAAACTAAGCTGTTGATCAGCACTTTATGAATGTCATTCACACAATTAAGTTGTCCAAGATTTCTGTCTAGACCTTCAAAGACACTATGACTTCTGGGTTTGTTTCGGCTGTTTCTTCTCAGAGTAGTCGGGTACGAAACACCGGCCTCAGCTAGTTTAAAAAAAGACGACGGATGAATTGATTAATATTGGATGTTTTAAAATCTAAACGAAAACAGTCCTAATAAAAGTCAAAGAAACAGTAATGTAATGACTAGTGATATATTTTTTAAGATCTAACTATTAATTTCAGATCTTACACTTTTCTCTATGACCTCTGAGTTTGTTTCGGCTGTTTCTTCTCAGAGTAGTCGGGTACGAAACACCGGCCTCAGCTAGTTTAAATAAAGACGAAGTGTAAAAGTGTTTGACGTGCAAATGTAAAAAAAATAAATACCATGACAAAAGAAAAGAACTACCTATTACTTTTATATCAGTTGATATGTACTTGTGTAATTACAAAACAGACATTTAATCAAAGGAAAAAAACGGATCCCTAATTGGATCACATTGTTGTGCGTCTGTCTGTTTGTCAAGACACAAGTTTGTACGAAACCCTCGGACCCTCGGTGCGCGAGTCTGACTCGCTCGTATCTTGCTGTCACCGCAGCTTAACAGTTAACCGGTCTATCTTGTGGTTAGGGTTGCTAACTATACTGTTTTCAACAGTATTATAGGTACTGTTTTTCACTAAATTATACTTTTTACTGTTGAACAAAAATAAAGTATACAAAATACTGTTTTCAGCATGCAAACACATTTTCTGATACTGCAGCTACTTAAAGAGTTTTTTTCAGTAATGAATGCTAAGTGGCGGGAGGATAGAAATAGAGCATCTATTAATTTGATAAAAATGAGCTCTTCATTTATTTGAATTACACCTTTATATTATGTGGTTTGAAGTGCTGTTTTTAAAAAGATTGTAAATTGGTAAGTTTTGCGAGAAGTTCAAAAAGTATGTATATAGAACAATAAATAAATAAAATACTGTTCATTTTTCTAGAATACTGTTTAATATTCTTCACAGACCTGAATATACTTTATTTCTTGTAAAAAAACGTTGGCAACCCTACTTGTGGTTTCCTTGAGGTGAAGGCGTCCATTCAGGACCAGCCCCATTCCCCACGCTCCTTTTTTACGGATGAGAAACCAGCCAATAACTCCTCACTGCTCTGGGCGGAGCGGTGAGGAGTGTCACGAAGATGGGTGTTCATTCTTTTGCCCTTCATGTTCCGGTGCCGCGGCATCTCTTTCCAACAACACTACACCCTGGCAGGCGGTGGGCCTGGCAGGTCCCCCTGCTTTGCTGATATCTCTTTGAGGTCTCTACGGCCTGTCGTCACGTCGCCGTACAGTCGAATCGCTTCCCATATCTCTCGTCCCCAGCCCTACGGTGGCCGGGAGTCGTCTCGCGGCGCCCGACGCCCGGAGCGAAAAGTGCGCGATGTAGGCTATGTAGGCTTGCGATTCGACGGCGTGTTCGAGCAGGGGGAATTATCTGATGATTTCCCATCTGCAAAAAAAGCTTCCGCTGTTAGTTCTTGAGTTGTTGCACAGATGGCGCTGTCGTACATTTTGCCGTAGTACTTTTCTGTCCAACCCAACGTAGCCAAGAAAGCTACGGTACTATCTTTCGGAGTTGCTAATGCTAACTGACATACAATTTTGGTATCGGGGCCATGCTAAGTGACTACTGCACAATTGCAGACGCGAGATATAATCTTGGCTTGGAAGTATTTGGAAAAACTTCGAACCTGCACATTACCTATATTGAGAAAAGTGATATTTTGTACGTTATTTGATTAAGCTTTTACACCTTGACCTACTTTTATTACATCGTGATAATACAGTCAATTATCTTGTTTAGGTGTGTTTTTATAACATAATAGACGTCGTATTGCTGGGAAATTTTCCCAAGCAAATGGGATTCGATTTGACTAAGTTTTTTTTTTATCTCAAACAGTCTACATACCTAGGAACCTATTAGTTTTCCTTCATTAGGCAGGTATTTATCGAGGGTGCATTTTACAAGCATTTAAAATTACATATACGGGGGCAAAATAATTACAAGACGGGTCATGATCCTCTGTGTAGAGAGAGGGTGAGGGGCCATAATGTTCCTACTGCATTACACAGGCCTCTGTGAACGGAACTGAGTTGTAATCTACTATTGCGAACCCGGTGCAATGTTCAATTGGAATGGAGTTTCTTACCGGTTCTTCTCCACCGAACCGTGCACCTTTTCTCTACGTTTTATAAGTGCCCATGTAGGCCTATGTGAAATATTTTGATTTAATTTTGGGACATGCCAATAGACTGCTGGCCTAATAAATAAAATAAAAAAAATAAAATAAAAAAGCCTTATATTTCCAGTTAACAAATTAATAAATACATGTTGATTCCTACCTAAACTTGATAAAAAGAGAAATTAAAAACTATGTAACTTAAATTAACTCACTATAATACTAATAAAAAGAAATTAATACCTATCTATGTGACTTAAATTATCTTACTTACTATACATCTTATTTAAATAATATAAAAAACAGATCATAATTTTAAGTAGGTAGGCAGTAGCATTTGAGTGTACTGGAACCCCCCTCAGGTAAAGGCCTCCTCCAAAGCTTTCCATTTTTCACGGTCTTGGGCTATCAGTTGCCATTTTGGACCAGCAATTTTTTTGATATCGTCGTCCCATCTGGTGTACGGTCTTCCTCTATTTCGTTTGCCCGGTGGGCCTTTCCATGACGTAACTGTTTTGGTCCATCTATGATCTTTCAGACGTGCTACGTGACCGGCCCATTTCCATTTTAACTCTTGGCTGTATTTGAGAGCATCTATTGCTTTTGTTTTTAACCGTATTTTATTGTGTCTTATTTTTTGTATTTTCTTAATATTTAACATACTGCGTTCCATTCCTCGCTGGCATGTGTTTATTTTATTCTTTACTTTGCTGGCCTAATACGTTGGCCTAATACTAAGACGTTGGCCTAATACTCTAGTGGTAGAAGAGTAGTAGCAGTAGTTCACCGCTGAGTATGAGGTCCATGATTCGATTCTCAGGCAAGGCAAATAGGTTATCGGGAATTTCTCTGTAGCGGACATTAAGTCTGGATTTGGTACCTATACCTCTGCCTAACCTTTAGTGGGTTATAGGCGTGATAAAGAGTTAATAAACAAACCCCTTTTTAAACCCTTTTTTGCGGATGGGAATTCATTAAATAACTTCCCTAGCTCTGGACGGAGCGGAGGGAGTGTCAGACTTACCCATGTTTCTTCTTGTGCCTTTTGTGTTCTGGGGCCGCGGTATCTCTTTCGAACAACCCGCAACACCAGCAGGCGGTGCCCCTAGCAGGCCCCTATCATCATCTGCCTAGCCTTTTCCCAACTATGTTGGGGTCGGCTTCCAGTCTAACCAGATGCAGCTGAATATCAGTATTTTACATGGAGCGACTGCCTATCTGACCTCCACAACCCAGTTAATACTGGGTAATACGATACCCCTTGGTAAGACTGGTTTACAGACTTTCGGAACACTGACTACCTGTAACGACTGTCAAAGATCTACAAATGACAGCCGGGACCAACGGCTTAACGTGCTTTCCGAGGCACGGAGGAAACTCGGTATGTAACGGGTGGTCATCCACAGACCAACCTAGGCAAGCGCGGCTTAACCTAAAGATCGAGCCGAGCGGCTACTACTATTTATTTAGCCACGAGCTCCTCTATGTATCTTTGAAACCCTTAACTCTCAAATCTAACAATCAAAACACTTCAAACTAAACACCACTTGTTTGTAAACAAGAAGACATCAACAACAAACAATAAAAATATCGCAAAACCAGTCTACGTGAGAAACAACACGTTTAAAAGTAAACAGATATTAATTAAATAAGGAAAAAGTACCAAATCTGTCGTTATCGTAGAACAAGTATCAACAACTAGTTAAGTAGGAGTTATAATTAACCTAAATTGCAATTGTTTGGGCTACGTGGTGACCAGTGCGTAGGGCCGGCGGTGTGTGATAATAACGCGGCGTGTAGATGGGGCTAGTTCTTTACGATTTAATTTGTTTAAAGTAACTTGACTTGAATAATGACTTGTTTATGTATTTGTGTATTTTTGGCGCATTATTGGTTGGTTTTGTTTTAAGGGTTCTGTTTTTCAAAAGCGGAACCCTAATTGGATCACTTTGTTGTCCGTCTGTCTGTGTGTCTGCCTGTCTGCCAAGAACCTTTATTTCGGGAACGCGTGGAGGTATCGAGGTGAAATACTCAACTCTGTGGTCCCTTTGTGCTGTGAACAAATGAACTTTCTTAGTTGTTTTTTGTTTTCTTGTTTACAAACAAATGGTGTTTAGATTGAAGTGCTTTGATTTATAGATTTGAGAGTCAAGGGTTTTAAAGATGCAGAGGGGCCTGCCAGGGCTACCGCCTGCCGGGATTGCGGGTTGTTCGAAAGAGATACCGCGGCCTCGGTAGATATAGGGCAAAAGAAGGAATATAATATTCTTCCGCTCCGCCCAGAACGGGGAAAGTTATCTAATGATTTCACATCCGCAAAAATAAAAGATATTATTGAGCTTATACATATATTTATTTTTCGGTTTTCCGATACTCCACCATGCGTCGGTTTTAATAAATATCTCGTCCTGCATCCCACAAGGAAAAAAGATATTCATTCGTATCTCTATCTCCTTCCTTTTCTTCTTCGAGTGTTAGTTGTGTTTTGTGTAGTTGATGGATTCATTGGTGTATTAGGTGTGCTTGAGGAATCCTTACTAATATTATAAAAGCAAAAGTGAGTTTGTTTGTTTGTTACGTCCTCACGCCTAAATGGCTAAACCGATTTTGATGAATTTTGGTACAGAGATAGTTGGGACCCTGGAGACGGACATAGGCTGTTTTTTTTTTTTTAAGTGAGAAACAATGGAAAAATAGGGAAGAAAAGGGAAATTTTAGCATTGCTATTACAATCTTTAAGGCGCAAGGGCAAAAACTACAGGTAGCAGGTACCTGCAAATCAGGAAAGGGGAACTTTGTTACCCCGAACTTGACGCGAGCGAAGCCGCGGGCAAAAGCTAGTTATATAATATTTTTCTTGAACAAATTATACCTACCTAAAGTGTGCGGTGCTACGTGCTACAAATATCGTAGGTACCAAACTAAAACTTTTACTTTTACCAAAGCTTGTCACATCTGGACACGGTCTTATAATCTCCTAATATTGTCTCAACTGTCTACTTCCTATCTATTACGATACAGATTCACGTGTATCATTTAGCTAAACTTAAAAAAAACTCTTCCTGCCAAGTTATAGAGTTGACAATTGTGTGTTTCCTTTGTTACTATGAGCGTTCTGTTTTGTGTTTATGCACTTGCATTTAAGTAAGCATTTTATTTTGTGATTTATTTTTAGGTTCCCTTGCTGACGTTGAACTTGTGAATTGCTGAGATTGTTTTCTACATATCTTTGTCTACTAGAAACCTTTATCTATTTCCACATAAAAAAAAACATTCAGCCCATTGAAGACCAGTTTTCTATAAAAACTGTTGAAATTTTCTCCCTCTCATTATGCTAAAAAATAAAGGCCGCAATCACATTTTTTTAAGTCTAGGAACTGCACGACATGGGTACAACTCAGCTGTAGTATGCCTCGATTGATCTAAAAGATGTTCTTCGGCAGATCAGATAAGGAAGAATCCGACCAGAGCAATCAGTCATCGATTTAGATGATATAGGAACAGGTTCCTGCTTAAGAACAGATTTTTGGTACCTACTAACAATACTGGTAGGCAATATAGAGAAATTGAATTCAGAACTAGACATTCTATACCAAAAGAAACTTAAGGAATCCCAAAAAAACACAGACCTAAGCGGTCTTTCCACTTGAAATCTCGAATACTGCGGCATTTTGAAACTCTAGTAGACGTTTAAATTTAAGTCCCTATTTCTCAATAAAGCGCTGCATTGCTTGATGGCCATAGACCCCAAACACAAGCACATGTAACCGGCATAAACACTCCCTCCCTTTCCTCCTCCAAAGGGCCACGGACCATGAATAAAACCGACTGCGCGTTCCAAATTCAATTCAGTCCAATAGCTATCGGGAAGTGCATCGCGCGCGTTCGTATGCGTTCGGAGATGTCGAAATAATTGATTGAAAAAAAGAAAGTTGTTTGTTTATGTGAACTATTTGAAATTAGAACTGTAATCAAAATGGCGATGTCGATCGTGCGGTTGGGTTTAAGATCTGTGGTTAATTTTGAGAGGAATGCAGCAGTTTTGTCAATAACCAGTGTACCGAAACAATTCAAAGTAAGTAAATGATAAATGGTTTTATTAAATAGGTTGTCTGATTATATGTCAAGTGTCATTGACTTCTAGCCGGCGTTGCATTCTTGTTGCATCAAGCGTAACTTTGCTCAGGCGCAGCGGTGTCTAGGACAAAGACTATCTAAGAATAGTGAAACAAAAAGAAAATTGGATTTGAGTGGACCTTTTTGGGAAATAAATGCCTTAAGAAAATTGTCATTTTGCTTGAATAGGTTTTGATCGATAACGTGTGTTCTGATACCGAAAATCCAGTAGGAAAGGCAGCAAAAAGTAACTAGAGACGTAGCATAAACCACAACCAAACACGCACAACTAGTGGAAATTTCATAACAGACACAAGTAGCCTACGTATTTTTAATTTTAAAATCGACGTACGTATTTACGTTACAATTACATCGCGCCCTTGTTGTAGGTACGGCCTATGGGTAATGAAGATGGGACTGGAAAGTCAAGAATATTGACACAAGCTAAAATTGAAAAATCAAAAATCATTTATTCAAACTAGGCTGATGATCAGCACTTTTTGAACGTCATTAGGTACACAAGACAGTCCCCTAAAACGCCCTTCGCCACTATCCAAACCCTTATGATCCTATATTGTCCGTCTGTCTGTGTATCAAGACCTTTTATCTCGGGAACGCGTGAAGGTATCGAGTTAAAATTGAAACCATATACTTAAGACTGTGGTCCCTTGGCGCTGTGAAAATATAAAGTTCAATAACTTTTAAGTGTAGCCTAGTATCGGTGAAAACAACGCCTATAGGTTAAGTTTTTAAGGTAGATTCAAATAAAAAATATATTCACTTATTTGTATTGACTAATAAAACTCATTAATGTTAAGTAAAACCTAATTAAGTAACAGAGTGGTTTGTTTACTGATAAACTGATAACCCCAATGGCCCGTAGTGACTGGTCGGTCATTGCAATATTATGGTCTTTATCTTGAAAGCAACAAGGACTAGGTTTGTTTGATATTAGGTCAGTATTGCCGAGTTGACAGCTTTTTATATCTTGACAAACTGCAATTTTACTTTGAACAGATGCAGTTATTCTTTATCGAGTCACCCAGTTATGTTACCGCAGAGGTCAGGATAAAGAAGATAGAAACTCTATTTGTGGTGAAATGGATACTACCAAGTACCACGAATTTAGTTGGCATTGTTTGTCGTCTTTCATTCGTTCGTTCCTCGTTCTAAAACCCCATATAGCAGTTTTTCATCGGTCATTAACAAAAAATCGTGCAACGAGGGTCCCATACAAACTTGCGATAAAAACAGTGATATATTTTGACTGCGTAGACGTAAACAGCCATATCTTTTGACTGCGTAGACGTAAACAGTGATATCTTTTGACTGCGTAGACGTAAACAGTGATATCTTTTGACTGCGTAGACGTAAACAGTGATATCTTTTGACTGCGTAGACGTAAACAGTGATATCTTTTGACTGCGTAGACGTAAACAGTGATATCTTTTGACTGCGTAGACGTAAACAATGATATCTTTTGACTGCGTAGACGTAAAGAGTGATATCTTTTGACTGCGTAGACGTAAACAGTGATAGGTATCTTTTGACTGCGTAGACGTAAACAGCCATATCTTTTGACTGCGTAGACGTAAACAGTGATATCTTTTGACTGCGTAGACGTAAACAGCCATATCTTTTGACTGCGTAGACGTGAACAGTGATATCTTTTGACTGCGTAGACGTAAACAGTGATATCTTTTAACTGCGTAGACGTAAACAGTGATATCTTTTGACTGCGTAGACGTAAACAACCAAATATTTTGACTGCGTAGACTAGTGTTGATTCATAGCATAAAGGGACGACAAAGTTGAGTATATGGTTTTAATTTCAACTCGATACCTCCGCGCATTCCCGATATAAAGGGTCTTGAAAGACAGGCGGACAACGAAGTGATCTAATAAGGGTTCCGTTTTTTCCTTTAGAGGTACGGAACCCTTACAGGTATTCAACTGCATCCGGTTAGACTGCAGGCCAAACCTAAGATAGTTAGAAAAAGGCTAGATGATGCTTAGATTTAGATAAAGTTCAGTAATCCAAGGTCTAACGCTGATAACATTTCTAACAAGATTTTATTAAGTATTTTGACTAACTTTAATCACAGATTCATAGATAAGAACTCAACTTCTTATAAATCTATTCGTTCGTAAAATAAAACACCACAGACTACCTACAGTACTGTTTCTCCTCCTTTAAACCCATCCAAAGGTTGTCTTGAAAAGATCGCTTTTAGTGATAAGACCGCCCACATTGTGTAACCCTATTTATAAGTTGTATACTGTTACTATTTTCATTTGTGTGGTGTACATAATAAAGAATATTCTATTCCATCTATCTTCACCGTTCAAGCAATTCAATGTTGTTATTATTGTAACTTTGTTTATGTACTGCCTATGTGGCGTACGTGTGCGAGGCCATTGTTTTTATATACAATCGGCTGTTTATAATATGTTTGTCGTGAATGATAAACGTAAGTACCAAATGTTTGGCCCTTTGCAAGGACATGAACTGTTATGTTGGAGAACGGATAAGTATACAATGAAAAAATGATAATGGACACTTTATTTATAAAGTGTGATGTATTTCGTGGTTTAAAATGTCTGTCTAGGCCTAGCCCTTACCGGAGTTGTGGGTTTTTCGGAAGATAAACTGCCACTCCGGATCATGAAGGGGAAAAGAAGGCACATAGTAGAGTTTTAAGTTGCTAGTTTTTGCCCGCGGCTTCGCTCGCGTAATATTCGGGGTTTACAACTGTAAACCCTGTGTGTCTGTAAAGGGGAACTCCCCTTTCCTGATTTGCAGGTACCTGCTACCTGTAATTTTTGCCCTTGCGCCTTATTTATTGTAATACCAAAGCTAAGTTTTCCTTTATCTTCCCTCATTCTCACTTTTTATAAAAAAAAATAGCCTATGTCCGTATCCAGGATCCCTATCTAACTATCTCTGTACCAAAACTCATCAAAGTCGGTTTAGCCATTTAGGCGTGAAGACGTAACAATTATACCTACAAACAAACTCACTTTCGCTTTTATAATATTAGCAAGGATTTGATAATTTAACACTCGAAAATAACGCCTCTTCTATCTGAAAAGGACTAGGCTAAAACACGCAGACCCATGGTTGTTCCAAAGAGATACCGCGGCCCCGGAACATAAAGGGCAATAGAAGGTACATGGGTGGGTTTTGGCCAGTACAAGTCTGACACTCCTAGAGGTTATTGATGATTTCCCATCCGCAAAAAAAATACTGAATTCCTTTCAGTAACATTTATTATCATAATCAAAGCAAAATGGCAAAGCCAGATTTTCCCGACAAACAATTTTCTATGTTGCAACACCGAAGTCAATGAATAAGGTTTTGTTGTCAAACAATATCCAAATAAAAAACCTACAGCTGTTTGAATACAATGACTCATTAAGCTTACGAATCACCGTATCTGAATAAGTACGTATATAATAACATGTTTTCCACATGTTTGTTATGTAAGCATAATCAACAAACAATTGATTTCCGTAATCAGCTTGAAATTCCGGTGACCTATTTATTTACATATTTTTTATTTATCTATGTAGGTAGTAGTTTGTGCCAAGCGTCAACATTGGATGTCTAATGATACGTGGAAACTAGTTACCCAACGACGTGATGTTAAAGCCAATGGTGCCAGTGTACAAGAACTAAATTCCTCAGGTTCTCAGATTCAAGCTGCATGTCGTAGAGACCGGAATACAGAGCTGAAAAACATATGCACTGAGTTGGAAAGACATTCACAAAAGTTTGAAACCAAGGATTTGCACACGAAAATAAAAATCATCACACGTCAGTTTAAGACCAGAACTTGGGCGGTAGAGAACACTGCTGGAGAATCTGTTGTGGATATTAAACTGATCGTGAAAGTATGGGAAGACTACTGTAGGTCCCTTTTCACTGACTCTAGTAATGCAACAGACGTTGCAGTCAGTTATGCTCAACCATTACAACGGGAACCCTGCATATTAAGAGAAGAGGTAGCTGCCGCCATTAGGCATCTGAAACGCGGTAAGGCAGTTGGCGTAGATGAAATACCCATTGAGGTAATCCAGGACATGGGTGATACCGGAGTGAACATAATGCATACCATCTGCACACAGATTTGGGATACTGGAGAATGGCTAAGGGATTGGTCACAGTCAGTTTTCATACCACTCCACAAAAAAGGCTCAACGAAGAAGTGCAACAACTATCGCCTGATCTCTCTAATATCACACGGAAGCAAGGTACTGCTACATATCCTGAACACAAGGCTACAAGCATTTCTGAATAAGGAAATTGCTCAAGAGCAAGCCGGGTTCGTAAAGGGAAGAGGTACCCGTGAGCAAATTCTCATCTTGAGACAATTAATTGAAAAGGCTAGAGAATTTAATAAATCTCTATTTCTCTGCTTTGTTGACTTTCGCAAAGCGTTTGATACAGTCAAATGGAGCAAACTTTGGAACATACTCCTAGAGATGGGTGTACCACAACACCTAGTGTATCTCATCAGACGACTGTATGAAGACGGAACAGCGGTAGTTCGGGTGGATGGGGTTGACTCAGCCAATTTCAAGACGCTGGCAGGTGTCCGGCAAGGATGCATTCTTTCCCCGTTGTTATTTAATATCTACACAGAGTACATCATGCGCAAGGTACTGGATCAATGGGATAAAGGGATATCGGTGGGGGGTCGCATGATCTCCAATCTTAGGTACGCCGACGACACCACTCTTCTGGCTTCCTCACTGCCTGACATAGAACACCTTCTCCAACTTCTAGAATGTACTAGCCTCGAATTTGGACTCACTATAAACCGCGAGAAAACCAAAATGATGATTGTGGATCGCAAAACGGGTAACAGACCTGAGATCAACAGCATAGGTAACTGTGAAGTGGTCCAAAGTTACATATACTTGGGTTCTACTATTACCAACACTGGAAGTTGTGAGGAAGAGATACGAAGGCGATGTGCCGTGACACGTTCAGCTGTAGAAAAGCTCAGGAAGATTTGGAAAGATAGGCGCATAACCAAAAATACCAAGGTTAGACTTATACGGTGCTTAGTTTTCCCCATCTTTCTCTACGGAGCGGAAACATGGACGATTCGTCAAAGAGATCGCGGCAGAATAGACGCGTTGGAAATGTGGTGCTGGAGACGACTACTGAGGATAAGCTGGACTGCGCATCGCACCAATGTATCTATATTAAAAGAGCTTCGCATCAAACAAAGACTTTCTTCGATTGTGCGAGCAAGAAGGCTTAAAATGTTTGGGCATATCATCCGAAACGAAGACTCAATGGAACGATTGGTGGTGCAAGGGCGAATAGAGGGGCAGCGTCCGCGCGGTCGGTCACCAACTAGATGGACGGACCTTATAAAATCAGTGACATCCAGCTCAATAGTGGAGTGCGCGAGGAATGCCACTAACAGAAAAAAGTGGAGAGAAATCGCAAGGGCAGCCACCAAGGACATACCATGATCACGACCACTCTGTCAATCAAGAGTGTACGATTAAGAAGAAGAAGATGTAGGTAGTATTTTATATGAGCCATGTTTATTGCCGAGCTATCATCATCGACTGCGGCTTCCAGTCTAACCGGAGTTAGTTAGGTAACTGGTATTTTCTTTATTTAACTTCATATACATAGTGGTACATAGGCGGACTTAATGCCATAAAGCATTCTCTACCAGTTAACCTTTGGGTTAAATACGACAACATTGTGATAGTACAAGAAGCCCCGGAACATAAAGGGCGATAGAAGGAACATGGGTGGGTTTTAGTCAGTACAAGTCTGACACTCCCTTTGTTCCGCCCAGAGCGCGGCAAGTTATTTGATAATTTCCCATCCGCAATAAATAAAAAACCGGCCAAGAGCGTGTCGGGCCACGCTCAGTGTAGGGTTCCGTAGTTTCCCGTCCGTCACAATAAGTGTTCCCACTTATGAGTTTAAAGGTGGAGGAGGAAATTATTTTGTACAACTTTTTGTCTTTTTTGTACAAAAACTGTTGTGTCAATCAAGTTCAAAATGATTTTCCTAGAAAGTCCTTATAAAGTTCTACTTTTCAGATTTTTTTCATATTTTCTAAACTTATGGTTTAAAAGTTAGAGGGGGGGGGACACACATTGTTTTTTACTTTTGGAGCGATTATTTCCGAAATTATAGACATTATCAAAAAATGATTTTAGTAAACCCCTATTCATTTTTAAATACCTTTCCAACAATATATCACACGTTAGGGTTGAAATTAAAAAAAAAAATCACTTCCCACTTTACATATAGGGTGGCTACCCTAATAAAACATTTTTTTCCAATTTTTATTTTACCACTTTGTCGGCGTGATTGATATATATATTGGTACCAAATTTCAGCTTTCTAGTGCTAACGGTCACAGAGATTAAGCGAGGACGGACGGACGGACAGACAGACATGGCGAAACTATAAGGGTTCCTAGTTGACTACGGAACCCTAAAAAGTAGGTACCAGGTAAAGACTATTTACGAATGGCAGCGACGTTTAACGAGTTTATTTGAAAGAATACTAAGATTTCATTACTTATAGAGGCGGCCCTTTCCATCTCAATTTGGTTCAACACAAGCATGTTTTCTATTAGGTACATAAACAGGTGTTACATAACGCCCACGGCGCTGTCGGTCATTAACCCCGGCACCAATCGTGTACCATAGAAATTTGGTCGATGCTTCTGTGCGTTACATTGGGAGGCCCTTTAAGTGGGTAACTTTATTATGACGACACGGTTGGCGCAGTGGTTATGCGACCGGCTGGTGCACTGCGTGTCCCAGTTTCGATCGCCACACGAATCGAAAATTTGTATAACCGACAGGTAGTTGTTTCGGGTCTGGCTGTTTGTGTATGTGAGTTTAAATGTTTGTAAACGCACCCACGATACAGGAGAAATTCCTAAGAGAGGGGCAATTTCTTTTTTTTAAGTTTTATCTAAACTGAATTTCGGTTACGGCAACAAATCTTAACACAGCCATTGACAAGTTGACGCAATCCTTACTAATATTATAAAAGCGAAAGTGAGTTTGTTTGTTTGTTTATTACGTCTTCACGCCTAAATGGCTAAGCCGATTTTAATGAATTTTGGTACAGAGATAGTTGGGACCCTGGCGACGGACATAGGCTATTTAAAAAAAAAAAAAGATTGAGATAAACTTAGCATTGCTATTACAATAAATAAGAAAGAAAGAAGAGTTTATTTGTTAGAATATAGTACCAAACTAGAGGTAGCAGGTACCTGTAAATCAGGAAAGGGGAACTGTGTTACCCCGAATTAAACGCGAGCGAAGCCGAGGGCAAAAGCTAGTAGACAATATATCGTGTTTCTTAATCTTATATTCCATTGGCATCGGCATCAAACTATTTGATTATTTTTTGTAACAACTTTATGAAGGGCCCGTGTCTACCTGCTACACGGGTATTACCTTAAAACTGGTTGGACCGGAATGCGGCATAAAATCTATCCCTTCAATCATTTGTGTTGGTATTTGTAGCATTGAAATGAATATCTATTACACTATCTATGAGGTAATTGTATAGTCGTGTTGACGGCGCGTTCCTGTTCCACGCGCACCTCATAGCGATGTCAGAAATGCAGACAGGCCTGCCAAGGCCATTGCCTGCCGGAGTTGCAGGTTCATCGAAAGAGGTACTGCGGCCCCAGAACACGAAGACACGACCTTTAACAGGTCAGAATCGAAGAGGTCTAATTGATTTAAGGGGTCAATCAGAAATATCTATACTAATATCGTTTTTTTTGGGATGGAAAATCATCAAATAACTTCTCCTGCTCTGTGCGGAGCGGAAGGTAGTCTCGTATTCAATATAATAACGAATCGTAGCGACATGGTGGCTTGGCCTTTTGTCAGGGTTGAGGGTTGTTCGAAAGAAGTACCGCTGCTCCAGAACACATAGGGCAAAAGAAAGAACATAGATGGGATTTAATCAGTAGAACACTGACACTCCCTTCCGCTCCGCACAGAGCAGGAGAAGTTATTTGATGATTTTCCATCTGAAAAAAAACCATATCAAGTAGTATAGATATTTCTGAGTGACTTTTTGACCCCTTAAATTAGTTAGACCTCTTCGATTCTGACCTGTTAAAGGTCACGTAGACCCCTCAGTCCATCCATCTCGATTTATTTCAAGCACCATTGCAGTCAACAGAATGATATGACTGCTATCCGTGAACTAAATAAACTAATTCGCAAATCGTTGTGGCAAGGTCTCAGGATAACCAGCATTGACAAGAGTCGTTATGTATGATTGTATGTATGATTTGTATGTTCAATGAACTTTTGTGACAGAAGGTCAACGACCGGTAGTTATTTTTTTTTATAATTTACACAATTTGACATTATAATATGATCAAATTGATAAAGGATAATATTTTTGTGTTCACCAAAAATACTGATCGTGCACCAAATATTCTTTCCTGAATGTTAAAAAAATGCGTAGGTTAGGTTAGGTTAGAACTGTGACCCCCTACGCACGAGCCGAGCGAGCGGCCAGTAACGACTTGCATTAAGAACGTTTATGCCAATGCAGCGCACAGCGATTGTAGGTAAATTTACTCACACAGCTTTATAGCAGACAGCCGTGTGTGTTGGAGCGTACGGCCCCGTATCATACAGCGCATTGATCATTTTGATACTTGGCCAGCTATTTTATTAGTACCTATAGAGTGTTTTAATTTCTTTGTATTATTTGTGAAGTTGGGATATAATTAATTGATTGTAATTGATAAGCAATATAATATTTTGTTTAAAAACGGTAATGTTAAAAGTAAATAAAACATGTCGTGTAAAATAAATATATATATATAAGTATATTTGTCGTCTCTAAGTTTCATAAATCTTGCTTTACGGGGATCTACAATCTCAAAAGATATTTATTATAAAAACAGACCAGCCGATGTTCCATGTTTTCGCTCCAAAATGTAAAGCCCCTGATTACCTTTTCTGTTTTCAATTTGTGATCTTTCCCTGTCCACATAGCAAAGACACGGTAGTTTTGTTAGTTATGTGTAGCTGCCCCTGTATTTGATAATACCAGTCATGGCGTCGATTCACAAATTCATTTACTGTCCAATTTTTTTTTTGGCTTATATTGAGTCTGATCCAAATGCTGAACTAGGACATTTAATTTAGACGATTCCATCAGATTCGATCAGTCCATCTAGCGAAGCATCTGTGATCATAATAATTTGACTTATTACTCAAATGACTACTTATTAATGGAATTTAAAAATAAAATACACTGTTTTTCAGAAAATTTAAAAACCTTCTCTTGTAACTAAGCAAGTGAAATAATAAAATATAATATCTAATGAGTTTTCGAAGTGTGAGTGCCGAATTTTTCAAATATATAACATCACAGTAATACAAATAGTAAGCACCGTGACCGGTGATTTTTATTTCACTTAACACATGATACTGTGAAAGTAAGCATAGTATACTAACCTATCTGTGTCTACATCAGTTAACTGCCCAATTTTCCTTACTGCATTATGCAGCTGAGCTGAGCTGAGCCTACCCGAAAGAGTTCTAATGTGCGCGCCCCATGGCGTTTTGAATCGATAGTCATCCCCGAGAACACAGTTTCCGCTGTAGACAAAACATCGCCTTCTTCATTCTTTATGGAATGGTTATTGACTAACCTGGTTTCTATGCCGCCAATATCTCCCAACATGAAAAATATCTCTCAGGCATGCTGGTTGCCTCACTCAAACATTGTGAGGAGAGACCGTTAACCCAGACTAGGAACTTCTCCAATATCGTGGGTGCTTTTACAAACAATTAAACTTACATACACAAACAGCCAGACCCGAAACAATAAATATTTGTTCCGTGCGGGAATCGAACCCGCGACACGCAGACGGCACGTTGTACCGTCACAATGTTTTTGAATTTCTCAGTTTTTAGTTGTATTATATACCTAAAAATAACAACTCATTACAATTCCAACAAACCCAAACACGGCTATGTTCACCGTAATAATATAAAGTTCTGGTATCTTTCGGCTTCATCATCAGTTCTACTTTATTAAGTGGTACTCTATATACAAATGCTTTACTTGTTTTGTTTGTGTTTGTGTTCCTATAAAATTGAGAGTTATCTCGATATTGAAATCGAGATCCAAATGACCATAGAATTACCTGGAAACTTTAGCCTTTCTAACAAAAAAAAATATTTTCTAAATCAGTCTAGTCATGTTCGAGTAAAAGATTCCGATGAATTGAGAGCCTCCTCCTTTTTTCAAGTCGGTTAATAAAAATCTGAATTGTTCATAACCTTCGCCATATTTTCGTATGATGTTCTTTTTGTCCAATATGCTTTCTTTTGTTTGCCATATATCTGCAAAAAGTAGGTAAAATAAAAATACAATTTACAGAAGTCTAATTTAATCTTCTTACGTTCATTACAAAAAAATATTTACTCACCACAATTTTGTTCTATAATAAAACTGTATTAAAAAAAAATCAATAGTGTCACGATGTCGCGGTCGCGCTATAAACTCGAGAAATAAGGATAATATTTTACGCAGCGCGCGGCGACCAGAGCGACATAGGTCCTAGCTCGGCGAGGCCTCGGCCGGCACCATGCTATGTTCTCTTAGAACATTAGCGGGCCATCCACTAACGTTCATTTCTTCCGACTTGTCCCGTTGGGCAAACTGTACAGAAAAGCGATGGGATAAAATAAAACCGTTGAAGCCACTAATTAAACCACAATCCTACGTTCTATCCCCTGACTTTATCACAACACGCCAGTTCGACAGGAAAAACAATCCTTCAGTGACCATACACACGTTTAGGTACATTCCTGTCAGTGTGCATCTTGTCAGTCATACCGAGGGATTGCGTGTCTGTGGATGGTAATAATCCTATCATTTTATGAAGATTGTTGTCATTTAAAAGGAATGCTCGTCATTTTGAATTATCTTTATGGATTATTTTCATTTTGCACGACATGTGTAAGCAAAAAATTGCTATTGCTTAATTTATATTGCGAGTGAATATCTATTTAAACCTAAAAGAAGACAGAATGTGGGTAAAAAATGTGGTTATTAGAAAAGGAGGAATATAGAGATATAAGACTTTTAAAAGATCTGGCATGCGATGAACTTAATGATTTTAAGAACTATTTAAGAATGGATGTCTCAACTTTTAACGAATTGCTCAAGATGGTAACACCGTATTTGCAGAAACAAAAAACCAGAATGAGAAATTGCATTACAGCCAGGGACCGCCTTTTTTTTTGGGGGTGGGAAATTATCAAATAACTTCCCCCGCTCTGGGCGGAGCGGGGGGGCGTGTCAGACTTTTACTGACTAAAACCCACCCATGTTCTTTCTATTGCCCTTTACGTTCCCGGGCCGCGGTATCTCTTTCGAACAACCCGCAATCCTGGCAGGCGGAGGCCCTGGCAAGCCCCTATGCTTTGCTGATTCTCTTTGAGGCGCGCGTGAAACACGAACGCGCCGTCGACACGGCCTGTCGTCAATAGACGGACGGACGGTGAGCTACCCATTGCTCACCGCCCACATGCCCGCATCTACGATGGCCGGGAGTCGTCTCGCGGCGCCCGGCGCCCGGGGCGTCTCCCGCGGCGGCTGGGTTGGTTCGAGGTTCTCTCCCTCAAACGCCCGGCCACCTCCTTTGCTAACATTACTGCTTCGCAGAAGGTGGTGACCGCTTCCCATTCCCTCTCGCCCCGGACCATGGACTGAATCAGGGCCGGACGCGAGAGATCGCCGCCGCCGATCGCCTTCACGAGGGCACGGCGGTGCTCCGCC
Organism: Ochropleura plecta; assembly: GCA_905475445.1. Lineage (NCBI taxonomy): Eukaryota > Metazoa > Arthropoda > Insecta > Lepidoptera > Noctuidae > Ochropleura > Ochropleura plecta. Next base: position 2,597,196 of record FR997744.1, on the reverse strand, counting down.
CAAGCTGGGCAGACCGCCAGTGTGTGCTCCACCGTGTCCTCCGAGCGATCGTCACAATGGTGACACCCGGGCGTTTCCTCCGCCCGATTATGTGCAGGAACCTCCCGAAACTTCCGTGTCCGGTGAGGACCTGCGTCAGGCGGTAGGTGAGGACGCCATGACGCCTCTCCAGCCACTCCTCAAAGAGGGGACTTACCGCCACTATTGTGGCGTGCCCTGCACGGGGTTGCGACAGTCGCTCTCTCCATGCCACCGCACAATCGCACCGGAGGTCTGTCCGCTGAGCGGCAATTTGCCGCGGTAGCGGGGTTTCCCCCAGGTGTAGTACCTCCGCGCGCCACTTAAACAGGCGCGCGAGGACTATCGCCTCCAGATCCCACCGTGGCAATCCGGCAAGGAGGCTCGTTGCCTCGCCGGAGATCGTGCGCCGTATCAGCCGTATGGCTACCACCTTTTGGGGCGCGTTCAGGTAATGGGCGGCGCGCCGCCCTAAAGAACGCGCCCATACCGGGGCCCCGTAAAGGGCCATGGACCGCACGATTCCGGCATAGAGCCTACGGCAGGAGGCGTTTGGCCCCCTCAGATTGGGCAGGAGCCGCTTGAAAGCAGCCCCCGCCCGCTCCGAGGAGCGCCTTACAGTAACATTGCAGTACAGTAGCTTGATGCCCTTTGTACTTTAAAGTCCTGTTGCCGTACAATCTTTATTTTTTATTTGCCATAAGGCAGGGTGAGATTTGTAGGTACTTATTAATTCTTTTATAATGTGCTTGGGCACATTTCTAATGTCATCTTTATCGTCTATTTCTTGGGAATCCATTTTATCCTTCCGGAACGAAGACGAACACAAAATGATTACAAACGAACGCTCAATCACGCCGGACAAATAAACAGGCACTAACTTGATCACAGAGCGCGTCGCGTCATTCGCGACGGGAGGAGTGGCGGGGTTTTAATACCGTCATTCTTTCTCGCTCTTGCAAATCCACTGGCGTTCATTCCTTAAGGATTGTAGATTCCGGCAGGAATGAACGTTAGTGGATGGCCCGCTATTGCTGCCTGCTTGAAACTTTTGTATGGAAACTAGCTCCATCTATCCCTCGTGGTGAAAACTATTTACTCGTTGGGTTACCACTTCATTAAAAGAGTTATGATTTAATCAAATATAATAATATACATAAATATTTATGTTATTAAACCGTATTCATTTAATTTACGCTAGTCTATTTTAGTAAATAGAAAAAGTAAAACAACGATTTCAATCAACATCGTTTTTTGTCATGGTTACACCAAGTATGTAAGTGACGTAGAACGTCACCTATAAAAATGCGTTATTTTGATTTCAGTCGAAATTTCGGGTGAGATTGTTTGTAAAACGTTTTGCCCTGGATTTAGACTTCGAGTTGAGCCGCCGACCCTGGATTTCCACTTCGAGTTGAGCCGCTGATCCTGGATTTCCACTTCGAGTTGAGCCGATGCTCCTCCGCTCTTGTTTTGTGAGATAGGACTCTGTGTGAGCAATTGTCTCTTGTTTGGTTTGAGATAGGACTCGTAGTAAGTGATAAGTGTGAGAAATTGACTCTTGTTGGAGATAGGACTCGTGGTTAGTGTAGTGAGAAATTGACTCTTCAGTTATTTTTAATTTTCTGGTGTCCAACTACACACGTACAATGTCTTTCATGTCTTGTTGTGTGCCTGGCTGTACGATCACTACAGAAGACGGTTAGTATACATCACATTATATTATATAGTTGTTTGTTATTTTACATGAAATAAGCTCAGTCAAAAGTAATTCATCAAAAAAATTCCAGGTGTGCTTCACAAATTTCCAAACCCTAATATTGAAAGAGAACGCTTCCAGAGATGGGTTAGAAGTGTGGGAGATACCATCAAAGAGTTTGATGAATTCTTCATTTATAACAACCGAAGAGTATGCCGAAGACATTTTGCAGCGGTCTTCCACTACCCAAAGAACAGATTAAGTAAATTGGCAGTACCCACATTGTTAATTGAAGGTAAATATATACATTTGCTTGCAAAAAAAACACATGCTCAATTATTAACCATTCGAACAAAGATTAAATTCTGGAAAGTAATAATAAACTTAAGATAAATAAATGCCTGAAAAATAAAAAAGTAATACAGTTGTGATTTTAATTTTTTTTATACCTAAAATTGATTTCATTTTCAGGCATGCACTTGAATCAAGAAGAGCCTGCTCAAATGTTAAGTGTTGAGCATTCAACAACTTCAGCTCTATTAGACATAACCAACGTCAGCCTATCAAGTATGTTGTATTTCATTTTTATTAACTTTATTTGGCCTATTCGTGGGTGCCAGTAGGTAGTGACAATTGGTGGGCACTTATCCTGGCTTTGATGTTAATTGGCAAGTTGTAAAAAATAGAACATTTACATTACACCACTAAACTGAATTAATAATGGCACAATATAATATTTTTTTTCTAGATGCTGGATTTAAGATTAATATTGCTGATGGTAAACCATCCACTTCAAGGTCATGTAAAGAAAACACCATGCCTATGGAAATTGTGTCTTCAGAACCAACAACGCCTTTAGATAATCCTAACAAAATCCAGAAAAAGCAAGGTACTTACTTGAACCAGTTTGTCATTGTATTATTTATAACTTAATTAACTCAAATTTACTTTTTTGGTTTTTGTGTCTGTTTGTCTGCTAAGTTCTAAACAGTGAATTTAATGAGGTTTTTACCACTATTTGGAGAATTTTTTCATAAAGGTTTACTTATGTCATAATTTCCTAATATTTAAATTGGCCAAAAGAGTGATTATAATTCTGTTTATTCTTTTGATTTAATAGCTTTATTTTTTTCAGAAAACAAGCATTTGTTATCTTTAAAGATACGTGCGAGAAAAGAAATGGAATTAAGAAAAACAGTACGCCAATTAAAATCAAATTTGATTAGAGCCAAAGTACAAAAACTTACCTTCAAAAAAAGGCTGTCAATAGCAACAAAAACCATTAATACAAAGGCATTTGAGGTCCTTACTCGAAATATGTCCAAAGCGACCAAAACTTTTTTAAACATGCAGGTTACCCAAATCGGTAAAAAACTTAAGGGAAGACGTTTCACTTTTGATGAAAAAGTTTTGGCTCTGTCTTTATTTAAAGCCAGTCCAAAAGCTTATAGATATTTAAGTGAGCTCTTCATTTTGCCAAAAAGAAAAACAATACAAGGTGTGCTTCAAAATTTAACACTGCAACCTGGAATAAATCAAATTATGATGAAGCAGTTGAAAAAAAGGGTTTTAAAGTTGCCAAAAACGCATAAGTTCTGCACCATAATTTTTGATGAGATGGCAATTGCTCCCAGCTTGAACTACGACATGAAAAACGACAACATTATTGGCTTTGTGAATGATGGACACAAACAGACAGCAGAATTTGCAGATCATGTTTTAGTTTTTATGGTGAGAGGGGTGGTAAAGAAATATAAACAGCCAGTAGCTTATAGCTTCTGTGCCGGGTCCACAAAAACGTTAGACTTAAAAAGATTAATCAAAACTGTGGTTCAAGCTGTGGAGGAAACAACTCTGCAAGTTGTGGCAACTGTATGCGACCAGGGCTCTACAAATGTGGCTGCAATAAACACCTTATTAAGTGAGACAAAACAAAAATATGTTAGGAGGAATGAAGAATGGCGAGGGGGGTTTTTTGAAATAAATAGCACAAAAATTATTCCCCTTTATGACCCTCCACATCTACTGAAAGGTGTACGGAATAATTTACTAACAAAAACATTACACTACAAATATGAGGACAAGCAGTGTGTGGCGAAATGGGATGATATAACAAAATTGTACCAACGTGCTTCAGGCTTCATGGGGGTGACTGTAGTTCCCAAATTAACCTTACTACATGTGATGCCAAGCATGATACCCAAGATGAGGGTTAAATATTGTACTCAAGTTTTTAGTAGTACTGTCTCTGTTGCAATGGCAGTGATGGCAGGTAATTTTGACAATAATAGTTTATTATCAATGTAATTTTACACTATAACTTTTTTGTACTATAAACTCATTTCAGAAAGGTTTTTGAACATCTTACTTTTTACTAATCTTACTTCTTACTATCTTATCATAATCTTTCTTACTAATATTATAAACATGAAAGTTTGTTTGGATGGATGGATGTTTGTTACTCTTTCACGCAAAAATACTGAACGGATTTGGATAACATTTGGTACAAAGATAGTTCATAACTTGGATTAACACAGGATAATTTTTATCCCGAATTTACCTTCTTGTGGGTTAATTTTCGAGTTGTAGCGGGAGAAGCCCCTGGCAGCAGCTAGTATAAGTATGAGACGGCAATCTGCTGTAAAATTAATGAACTCCACACCATGCCAGTGTGGGTCCCTTTTCAGTCATAGGTAACGGACATGAATGAATTCCACATGTTTGATGTTATTTTGAATTTAATTTCAGATGAAGGTAAACTGAAACCCACGGCGAAAGAAACTGCGACAATTCTTATGATTTTCGACAGATTGTTTGACTCTGTTAATGGAAGTTTCAGTGAGATAAAAAACGGGAAGATATACAGAGCAGCTGTAACGCCAAGATCGCCACATCATAGGTTATGGATAGATAGCTTGCCAATTCTTAAATCTATGAAATTTGTCACAAATGATGGAAAATCGGCAAAAGTTCCGTCACTCTCCAGTTGGGTAAAAACAATAGAAGGGTTTCAGATTATTGTTAAAACAATGGCCACTAAAGGCGTGAATTCCCTTCTATTAAGAAATTTTAATCAAGACCCCTTGGAAAACTTTTTCGGGGCCATTCGAGCACATGGCTCTAGCAACATTATGCCAACCGCTGTAGGGTTTCAAGCAGCCTATAAAACTTTATTAATAAATAATATGTCGTCGGCTCACTCAGTTGGATCCAATTGTGAGAAAGATGAACACAAATGTCTCAAATCATTAAAACATTTGTTTAAAAAAAACCACACTGAGGAGTCACGACATGAAAACATAGAAATTGATGAGGAGCATTTATTTATGCAACTGAAGGATCTAAATAAACTGATTGAGAGTGAATCTCCAATGGATCGGGAGAAATGTGCAGCTATTGGCTATTGCAGCGGCTGGCTGATAAAAATGGCAAAAAAGAAAGTTTATAAATCATGTGCGAATTGTAAACACAACTTGGAAAGTGACGAGACAAACGATTTTCACAAATTTATCAAAGCTAAGGAGTATGATAATAAGCGTTGGTTGTGCTATCCCAAACGGGAATTATTTGATAATTTTGCCCACATTGAAGCAATAACATATGAAATATTAAAGAAAAAACATACAAGAGTTGTAGAGTATATAAAAACAATTATAAGTATCCATATACAGTGGGACTTCATATCATGTCAAACCCACAAAGAACAACTTATAGAATATTTATTAAATAAAAATGTATTATTTTGTGTTAATAACTGGTGCAAAGAGGTAAACCAAATATTGTGTGGAAAGGCACCATTAAGTAATCCAACAGATCCTATAAAAGTTCAGGCCTGGAACCACCATCAAAAATATAAATTGAGGAAGAGGATGAGGCAAACTGGTGTTGAAGTAAATATTTGAAAAGTGTCATTACTAGATTGCCTACATTGCATAATTTACATTGTACATTGCATGATTAATGATTCTTTTTAAACATAGATTTCTTACATTATTCTATAATCGTCGAAGTATTTACGATGCTTTCCTGTGAGTTATAGCTGTTTTTTTTTTTCGTTTAGCAGAAATATTTTTTTTGTCAACTTATTTATATTTTTGATAAATTTCTTTTTAATAAGTAAATAATATTTCTACCAAACGCTAATCTTTTGACACAGTATGTCAATAAAATCAGACTATTATGTACTTTCAACTTGTGAGAATGATAAAAGTTATTTTATATAATATTTTTAACTATGATAAAACATGTATTTGGCCTAGGCCTGCAAAATTAAAGATATAATCAGGATTGTAGCAAGCGAGATTAGCATTAATTGAATACCTACTACTTGTTATGTATTTAGTTAGACAATTCTTTGTAAACCTTATTGTTTTAATAAAAGTGTGTAAGTAATTTACAACGTTTTTCATTAAAGACAATAAAATCGATAAATCGTCTCTTCCCTGTAAATAGATTTTTGACAATACTTTTACAGAGCTAAGTCAAAATCTATTTACGGGTAAGAGTCGATATAATACCAGAATATAATTGAAGCGGTCATATCTATTAGTAGGTACGTAGCTATAGTTATGGATTTAGTTTAACCACCACCGCGGATAGATGGCACTGCTCGTATAATGACGGAATCACGGTCGAGAGTACCGTCTATCTCATATATATTATTGTAGTCTTTGGCCGGCACTGAGCGCTGATGCCATTTCGGGCCGATTATATACTAAGACTAAAAAAATCATTAAAAATTAACAAAATAAGTTATTTAAAAAATATTTATCCCATGTTTTAGAACGTTAATGTCTTCATTTACTAGGTCTAAAAAAAATAGAATTGCTTCAGTTTTTACCCTTATCCAACACGTTTAATATCTCGAAAAATGGCTAAAAGTTACGGTTTTTAAATATACTTTTCTTGAATGAAAACTTAAAGAAATTGTATTTTTTCTAAAACCATACACTAGTAAATGTTATTGTTTAATTAAAAGTGATTTTTTTAATAGTTTTTAATTTACGGTTTTACTAGTATCTGGAATCTAAGTAGACCGTCGACCGCCAGTTTTAAAAAAAGGGTTGAATAAAAACTGTTCTTATAGGAATACCACACAAATATTTGAAAATGTTTTAAAACCAAGCACTAGATTATGAAATTTTCAATCATATGGTGCCAGTTTTCAATCTAGTATGCAAGCACATTATGGTTTTATTGTCCGTCGAAAATGGTTAATTTTGAAGATTGAGTGAATTTTTCGAATGAACGCTCTTAATAGAAAATGGATAAAGATATAACACTTTTTTATTGTAGTGCGCTGATGCTCGTTATGACATATATTTTAATTAACATATTTTGGTGCACATTCAGTATATTTGGTGCAACACAGGCAAAATTAGGTAAACGAAATGGGAATAAATTGAAGTACTTTTAAATACCATCCATTGATAAATAGCATTTGTTTTTGAAATACTTGTATTAAGTTCACCAGTACGCAAACTGAAGTTTTGCATACGTAGGTACATGTTTAGTTTAAATGACAAAGCATCGTTAGCTAAGTGACGTCCTCCTAAATCCAATATGACTCCCAGGGGTAGCGGACTCTGGAGGCGATAGTCCTCGCGCGCCTGTATGAGTGGCGCGCGGAGGCACTACACCGGGGGGAAACGCCGCTACCCCGGCAAATTGCCGCTCAGTGGACAGAACTCCGGTGCGATCTCATGGTGGCATAGAGAGGGCGACTGTCGCAACCCCGTGCAGGGCACGCCACAATAGTGGCGGTAAGTCCCCTCTTTGAGGAGTGGCTGGAGAGGCGTCATGGCGTCCTCACCTACCGCCTGACGCAGGTCCTCACCGGACACGGAAGTTTCGGGAGGTTCCTGCACATAATCGGGCGGGAGGAAACGCCCGGGTGTCACCATTGTGACGATCGCCCGGAGAACACGGTGGAGCACACAGTGGAGGTCTGCCCAGCTTGGGCGGAGCACCGCCGTGCCCTCGTAGAGGCGATCGGCGGCGGCGATCACTTGCGTCCGGCCCTGGTTCAGTCCATGGTGCGGAGCGAGAGGGAATGGGAAGCGGTCACCTCCTGCGAAGCAGTAATGCTAGCAAAGGAGGTGGCCGGGCGTTTGAGGGAGAGAACCTCAAACCAACCCAGCCGCCGCGGGAGACGCCCCGGGCGCCGGGCGCCGCGAGACGACTTCCGGCCACCGTAGATGCGGGCCTGTGGACGGTGAGCAATGGGTAGCACCGTCCGTCCGTTTATTGACGACAGGCCGTGTCGACGGCGCGTTCGTGTTTCACGCGCGCCTCAAAGAGATGTCAGCAAAGCAGAGGGGCTTGCCAGAGCCTCCGCCTGCCGGGGTTGCGGGTTGTTCGAAAGAGATACCGCGGCCCCTGAACGTAAAGGGCAATAGAAGGAACATGGGTGGGTTTTAGTCAGTAAAAGTCTGGCACGCCCCCCCGCTCCGCCCATAGCGGGGGAAGCTATTTGATGATTTCCAACCCAAAAAAAAAGTGTACCCTTGGACCACAACTCCAAGGGTACACTTTTTTTTTGGGTCGTATCTCTAAGTTTACGCAGTCAAAATAAAAAAAAGATATGGCTGTTTATGTCGCAAGTATTTAGGAAACCTTCAGTGTGCGAGTCCCATTCGCGCTTGCCCAGGTTTTTTTTTTGTGATGGGAAATCATCAAATAACTTCCCCCGTTCTGGGCGGAGCGGGAAGGATCGCAGACTTGTACAGCTAGTACTTACTAAAGCCCATCCATGTTCCTTCCTTTGCCCTTTGTGTTCCGGGGCTACGGTATCTCTTTCGGACAACCCACAACCCTTGCAGAAGGGGTCAATCGTCACTACCAGTCTTGCTGATTCATCATTTTCCTGCCCTTTTCCCCATTCTATTTGGGGTCGGCGCAACATGTTTTCTTTTCCCACTCTCCCCTGTCAGACGTCTCGGCATTATTTACTTCTTTCTACTTACTTAATTACTACTTACTTACTACTATACTTAATTCTTTACACAATCCATTCATTTTTCGTTGGCTTTCCTCTCACTCTCCATCCAACATTCATACATCACTCTTTAAGTGACATGTTCTTCATCCCTCCTCATTACATGTCCATACCAAGCAAACGACTCCCTATAAACATATTTGTAACAAGCGCAACTTTCAAACTGCCTCTAATATACTCATTCCTTACTTTATCCATTCTTGTCACTCCTTGACATTCTCATCTCCGCTACATGCAATTGTACACACCTATTCTTTTTTAGCAGCCCAGCATTCTTGCTGATTACCAAACATTTTCCGTGCGTCTGTTTTTTGGGAGATCTAAGCAACGTGTTTGATAGCACCTTATTATTGTATTCAACGTCTTATTTTCAAAAGTTATAAATACAATGTAAACAATATTAATCAGAGCAACAGGAAAACGATTTCGTTCTAGTTTCTTATTGACTTGACTAACTTGTAAATATTACTCAACCTCATTGATTCAAGTTTTCTTAGCGATGTGGATGATTTTTTTTAAGCCCTTTAATTGTTTTCCCTTTTTGGGACTTGTAGGTACATATTTTAGTTAGTTAGTTAGGTTATACTAAATTCGTGTAGATTGTATATTTGTTTAATTAATAAATACCATTATCTGCGTAAGTGTAGGTACTTATACAGTTCACATGGGGTCCGTGGGGGTCGGTCACAACTATTTTGTACAATATTGATAGTAGCACTAAAGTAATATTAACAGTAATTAGAAATTAATTAATTTTAAATAATGTCATAGAAGAAAAAAAGTCTAATAAAGTTTCAATTGAAAATTTTCTATCATGTTATTAAAATAATAATACAAAACAATCAAGTTAATAAGGTAATGATCAAATTAAAAAAAAAATACGCTAAAATAAAACATAATAAAACTAAGTAATTCCCACACTTGTATGTAGTAAAGCTGAAGATTATTACGTTCCACCATGGAACAATCCCGTGACATGCATTTACTTATAGATTCATATTATGCGCCTGCGCACACAACCAATCTATAAATACACTGCAAGGCCACAGCAACGCTCACTTAATAGGGTGCATAAAGCAATGCAGTCTGGACAACAATTTATGTACTTAGGTAAATTTTAAAACTACTTATATAATAAAATGGCTTACATTATTGATGTTTATTTATGATAGTACGGCAGCGCTTCAACTTTATGTAAGTACCTACATCTTGCACGATGCTAAATGTCATTATTTTTATACTATTTATGCACAAGTGTTTATAAGTTGCGCTTGCGCACGGCTGCGCTGCATGATGCGGTCATCGCACTCGAACATAGATGTTCAAGTTATAGATACCTAATGTGCCTATATATATGTCAGGTCTTGCTTATCTGTGGGTGATAACGCAATGATAAGCTTTGTGGTGGGAACTTTAGTGATGGGTTAACTGTGTTTGAACATTCGAAATTTAATTAATGCACACACATATAATTTTTTTAAACAGAATATAAAATATTTACGTAAATACATAATGTGGAGGTCGTATGATTAAAATGCTCGACCCCTTTCGGGGCAGTACCGAGCCAGCGGAGGTTTGAATGTCGAGCCCCTGAAGGGGTCCGAACTATACGGGGTTAAAATATCTAACTCAGAATTACAATTCAGCGGGGGTTTTTAAGACGAATATAATGATACCTCAACTGTCGAAAGTTGAAACCCAGCCAGCCGTTTTGGTAAATTTTTATACAAGGTAAAGAACTTACATGAAAAATACGCGCGAAAAATATAAACTGCACTCCTTGGCATTCGGAACGAAACTTTATTAGGATACTACATGTCTTCCACTATTATGATAAAAATTGCGACTTCGTAGACTTTTCTGTCTAGCTCTTGGACTATACTTTAAAAATTGAACTTATTATAACTTCTAATCTAAGACCCGACTAATTCTGTGACTTGGCAATTGATTTCGACTATTTCGCGAATATTTTTTTGTAAAAACAGATCTTCACTAGGTGCCCTAGTTTTCGAGATATACATGTGGCCAAGCTGGGGAGACTCTCTCTGGCTCGGCCACCTATAAACCCTTATAACTTTTGAACTAGTGAACGACTATTTCTGATATTTGGCGACTAATTTCGACTATTTAGCGACTATTTTTTTGTAAAAACAGATCTTCACTAGGTGCCCTAGTTTTCGAGATATACATGTGGCCAAGCTGGGGAGACTCTCTCTGGCTCGGCCACCTATAAACCCTTATAACTTTTGAACCAGTTAACGACTATTTCTGATATTTGGCGACTAATTTCGGTTATTTTTTTGTGTTATCAAAATTAAAATCCCTGATGGTGGCCAAGCCAGAGAGAGTGACACTGCACCTGAACCCATCTGTTCAAATCAAGATTGTTTTAATCATTCCAGTGTTGAAAAGAGATGGCCCTAGACATCCGGTATAGCTCTGTCTCTTTCCCACATCGGAATTACATTTAAACATCAGACGTCAAACCCCACAGGCTGTGAAATTTTTGTTCCTCGTGAAAAAAGGCTTAACCTCTATTTACTTTCCTTCCAGTTAATCCACACGAAGCCAGCCTGCAACGGTAATGTCTGCTACCTGGGCGAGCTGCCCCGCGACCGAGAGCTCCAATCAGAACGAGGGTCCATCCTGAGACGGTACAGCAAACACCATGGGCGTCCGGAGGAGGATCGTCGGAAACGGTCTGATAGCGAGTCGGATTCTGCCTCCGATACTGAGTGTAAAGGTTATGATCGGGTAAGTTGATTATTGTTGCTGTAAATTAAAAATTAAAATAGAAAACTGGGAGTATTAAAATTGATTTTAGTTACCCGATTAGCTCTACGTTTCAGAGTAGTAGGAGAAACAATCAAATCGTAACCGAAATCGACAATCGGCACTGGTCTATGTTCTCGTAATTCAATTGTCAAACGAATGTCTGATATGACAATGTTGATGGCATAGATTCTGTGTTGCAGTTTAATGAGGATATGAGGAGACATCTTTATTTTGTTCCAGCGCGTTTAAGGGGTTCTGATGGTCTCTTATGTGGACCTGTAGTTAGAGTTACCCTATACTAATTAGAAGCAAAGGTTATTTATCTGTTCTAAATATTCGACTATACGAATGCGCTGGTTACATGAAATACTTTTTCTTAAAGTTCTAACCTACTGGAATAACTTACCTACTACTTACTGGATGTAGAGTAGAGATACCTAATCAAACAAATTTGGAAATAAAAAGCTCTCAGCTGATTTCAGGGTTGTCGAACGGAGTTCGTTCTAAAAAAGTAAAATGTCCTTTTCTCTAAAAGTCTAGTATTTGAGAACCTGGGAACATGCATGGTTATCACCTTATAGCTGTATGCCCCCTAAATGTCATTGCTCTTTTTAACACTTAGTATAAACATTATTTATTTTTCCTTGCTCACAGTCTGAGTTCTGGCGCCGCAAAATGCGCACAGTACACAACATTTTGGATGTTGACAAGGATGGTCTGATCTCATTCAACGACTTCCTACTCTTCGCCGAGCGGTTCAAGTCACTGGGACACCTCGGCGAAAAGCAGGCTGAAGAGTTTACTAGTATTATTAAGGTAATTTACATTTAATCTTGTATTTGGTTTGGGGATACCTCTGTAGATTTTCCTTAAATTTTTTGCGTATGGGAAATCAGCAAATAACTTAAGCTTTTTGGTCCGTGGATGGACCTGGCTACCCCCATTATGTTTTTATGAATGAGAAATCTTCAAATAACTTCCCAAGCTCTGGGCGGAGCGGGGGCAGTGTCAGACCTGTACTGAGTAAAACCCACCCATGTCCCTTCTTTGCCCTTTATGTTCCGGGGCCGCGGTATCTCTTCCGAACAACCTGCAACCACGGGTGCTCTACCCTAGTGGTAGATCGGGATGTTAACTTAAAATCCTTACTAATATTATAAAAGAAAGTGAGTTTGTTTGTTTGTTACCTCTTCACGCTTTAATGGCTGAACCGATTTTGATGAATTTTGGTACAAAGATAGTTGGGAACCAGGAGATGGACATAGGCAATTTTTTTAACAAAAAGTGGGATGTGAGGTAGAAAAGAGTAGAAAAGGGAAAACTTAGCGTTGCTATTACAAATCAATAAGGCGCAAGGGGAACTGTGTTACCCCGAATTTAACGCGAGCAAAGCCGCGGGCAAAAGCTAGTAAAATAATAAATACAAAACTTTATTGCTAAAATATGACACTAAGGTCTATATATAGATATAGGGCACCAGTGGGTTTACTATTGGTGAACATATTCGGTGGCGAAAATCTAGTTTTAGAAATAAAAAACAGGAACCTAAAAATTATCAAAATGACAAGGAAAACTAGTGTTTTACCGCTTGTTTAACGAAAGTATGTTAATTTATAATCTCTAAACAGTTGACCTGGGAGGAGCAATGGGGAGCCATAGACCCGTACAACTTCGTGACAGTAGAGCAATACCTGGAGGACATGCATCACGTGCTCAACGACAAGTCGCTCAAGAAGAAGGCACATCGCTGGCTACCGTACTTGTTCAAGGTAAGGTTCGCCAGTGGCCCATACACATAAACATCATGCCTGTCACTTTTACTATTAGGTAGGGGAAAGGATGATATTTTAGATGTTTATAGATCGATCACTAGGCCGCCATCTTTAGGTATACGCTACGCGTTTTTTTTTGTGCTGTAACTGTCAATTCATCATCTGCCTAGCCTTTTCCCAACTATGTTGGGGTCGGCTTCCAGTCTAACCGGATGCAGCTGAATATCAGTATTTTACATGGAGCGACTGCCTATCTGACCTCCACAACCAGTTAATACTGGGTAATGCGATACCCCATGGTAAGAATGGTTGTCAGACTTTTGGAACACTGACTATCTGTAACGACTGTCAAAGATCTACAAATGACAGCCGGGACCAACGGCTTAACGTGCTTAACTAAACTGAACTGTCAATTGAAGTTCTCAAAAAATAAATCTTCAATTTCATCCTAGGTTTTACCAGTTTTTTTTCAAAGTATGTAAATGTATTAACAGAAAATGTAGTTCTAACCCGAAAGCCTTTCATCAACATTAATACAAAGTTGTATTCTCCTCAGAAAACCCTTTCATTTGATAGGTAGTTGAAACACGGGAATGCTTACAAAATGACTAGTCCGCAATTTTGGAAGTCCGCCATATTGGATTATTTAGAATGACGTCACTTAGCTAACCATTTATTATAATCCCAATTACACAATAATTTTAGCGCAAACAGAAACCGAGAAGTGGTTCAAATTTAACTTCAAAGGCCTTTTTACATAGTTAGATGTAAAAAATATTAAACGTGTTACCTATGTGGTCTTTTTTCAGGCAGTGGACAAGGACAAGTCTGGTTTCATATCGGTACATGAGTTCAAGTTGTTCTTCCAGTGCTTAGGACTTGACAACGAGAAAGCGGCTGTTGCCTTCGCTGTGATAGACGTTAATGGGGTAAGCAGAAATATTAAATAAAAAAATTAAATTTTTATTGAAACTTTTATAGTATCGGAATCTCGTTAGGAACACACAAACAATGAGTGTGATTACGAGTGAAACCAAGAACGCGATTAGAATGGAATATCCGTTTCTCCCAAAAATTTAAAAACGTTCTAATTTTGCTCAAATTCATCGTCTTGCGTTTATAATATTGCAATTTACCGGTTTTTTTTTAATTTTTCTAATGTATTTTTTTCTTTTACAGGATGGCAAGCTATCACAGAAAGAATTTTTGAAGCTCGGGAAGGAATTCTTCTGCACTGAAGACCAGAAGAGGGTGTCCAAAATGTTCTGGGGACCCCTGATTAACTAAGTCATTATAATATTAGCTTTACGCGTAGGAATTAAGAGTCATTATCGACTGTCTTTTTAATTTAGTTTTATAAGTGCGTGTAAGTTTTTTAATGTTTGTTTTTAAAGACAGCTATATGTTTACTGAGCGGAAACACAGATGGCGCTGCTATTTGATTCGTTCCGTCTCGTTCTAGCAATGGTCATAATTATTGAGAGAAAGAGATGGAACGATGCAGATCGAGTAGCGCCATCCTTATTCGACTTTAACATTTTTCTATACGGCTATACTGGAGCTACAAGAATTGTTTTGATGTAATTCCAGTGCGAGAGATAGCTATACAGAATGTCTAGCGCCATCTTTGTCGCACACTGGGATAGGATTAAACAATACTGTTTTATGACGTCACAGTAATTCCACTTATTATTATTTAGAGTTTTGATTTTCTCACAGCACAAAGGGACCACAGATATTAATTTACATATACAGGGTTATTTGTAAAACACCGACAACCTTGCAGGACTGTATTACTATCATCATAAACAACAACTTTTGTTCTATGATTTTTTCAAAATTTTATACATTTACCAAAAACAAATCTTCAAGATTTCGTTGTCCTATCTAACACATTCAACTCCGTATTTTGCTGTACCTACATACCTACACCTGCCGCGCACTGTCCTCGTAGTGATACTTTTGGTTAATGACTCGCTTAGGTACCTACGTTTACTTCGCATAGATTTCGTAACATTTAGAGCGTTCAATTTAAATATTTTTATTTTTGTATGAAAATCTGATGAACTAAAATATGATAAATGTTTAAATGTCATAGAATAAAAGTTGTTGATTATGATGTTAGCAACATGGTCCTGAGAGGTTGCCGGTGTTTCACAAATAACCCTGTATAATATGATTTTAATTTCATCTCGATACCTCCACGAGTTCCCGAGAAAGGGTCTTATCATATAGACAGACGGAGAACAAAGTGATCTTATAAGGGTTCCGCTTTTCCTTTTGAGTTACGGAACCCTTGAAATTAAAAGCGTATTTGAAATCTTTGTATTTCTGTCAATTATTTTTGTATGTAATTTGAGGGCTATATACAACTGGTATTTGACCGCCTACATTAAGACTTTTATGTTTTTTTTGTTATAATAATTCTGTTATTATCCAGAGTTAGTTATTACTTATGATTACGGTCTTATGACGCTAAATAATAATGTTAAAGTAAGCCATTCCTATATTACGGCCCAACATTCATTATTCGAATGTCTAAAATTATTATTTGTATTGAATCTTTGAATAGAATCTCAATTTAAACAAATACTTTGTTTGTTTTATTTGCATGCAAAACCTATTTTTAGGTTATTTTGTTTTTATAAAACGTTGCCCCACACTAGGAATTTCTCCTGTATCGTGGGTGCGTTTACAAACATCTCACACGAAACACTCACATACACGAACAGCCAGACCCGGAACAACTACCTGTAGGCTATACAAATATTTGTTACCTGCGGGGATCGAACCCGCGACACGCTCCGCAGTAGAACAGAAGAACAGAGTGTATAGCTCTTCATCCTTTATAGAAACGGGAGGATCCTCCGACCAGACGGGTCCCTGGTGGGCAACTGCCCGACATTTGTTGTGGGTTTTTTTTATGAAAGGCATCTTGCAGTTCAACCTAGGAGGTTGTCGTCTGCTTAACCGGGCCATTCCTGTATGGTCTCAACTCGCGGATAACTTTGCGTGGTGTAGGAATTGTGTCATTTAGTTCTTCAGTTGTGGCATAGATGGCGTAAGACTTTTTGCCGTAGTAGGAGTTGTATATAATAGTCACTACACTATATCAATCAATCAAACATTTATTTCGTATAACATAGATGGGTCAAGGTAGTATAACAAAAAATATGTTCACTATGTTTTGCCAGTAGATGGCGTACAAAGTTAAAGAAAATAAAAACAAGCAGAATAACATAATTATAAATCAAATTAGCTTTGTTTATTTTTGTCAGTCTCATTATTAAAAATCTATAAATACATTATCTGTTTTAAATAGGTGATTAATTTACTAGCTGCATTGAAAATAGAACCGTATTCCTACTGCTTAAAAGTGCGTGATCGAGAACGTTATATGGTTCCTGCCTACCCCAATAGGTATGTAAAAAGTGTAATGATATATATACATATATTCTCTCTCTTAGGTAGGTGATTAATACAAAAAAATGACGTCTTTCTACTAATATCTTTATTGAGAAACAATACAAAATTAAATCAAACTCAGTTCTAACAATTAAATAAAAAGTGTACACAAAAATAATCATTAAATTATAGCTTCACATTGTATTTTCTTCACAACAAAACATTATATTTATTACCTACCTAGACAAGACTGATATGGATCCAAGGAACTAAGGACCTTGTTGTATAAGTTAACAAGCTGTCCTCTACGGTTTCACCTCTAACTTTGGTTACTGCCCGGCTCCCGTGGGTAGAAGCGTGAGGTTATATAGCCTATGTTACTCAGTGATAATGTAGTTTTCTAATGATTAAAGATTTTTTAATTCGGTTGAGAAATTTTTGAGTTAATCTCAGCAAACAAAATTTACCTTTTTATAATACTAGTTTAAATAAAATAACCAATACTTTGACAATACTGAGTTACAGATTATTTTGAATTGAAAACGTGTGTTACATTAAAATCAACCTGATATATTGTTAAAATTAATTATGACAAATAATTGTTCTATATTATAAACTATTGTCACACCTCATTGAGTAGAGGATCGAAAAAGAAAGCAAAATTTGTTTTTTTTTTAAACTTTACTCCACACTATGAATTTCTCCTGTATCGTGGGTTTACAAACATTTAAACTAACAAACACAAACAGCCAGACCCGGAACAACTACCTGTAGATCATACAAATATTTATTCCGTGCGGGAATCGAACCTGCGACACATCGTCACAGTCGTTCACTCAACCACTGTGCCAGCCGTGCCGTACAAATTATCAAACTTGTCTCGAGTACGCGTGAACAGTTTCGCCAGTTATGTTTTAAGTCCCAACTTCCCAAGTAATAGGAGACAAGGCTATTGCCATTATCCGAGCACGAATTAGATTTCGTGGCTGGTAGTGAGAAACTGTTGATGGGAATACAATAGCACTTCGTCTTCGTGCGGAGCGGGCGGGGTCGGGGAGTGTCAGACTTTTACAGAATAAAACCCTTTTCATGTTCCTCCTTTAGCCCTTTATGTCCCTGGGCCGCGGTATATCTTTCGAACAACTCGCAACCCCAGCACAACCGGGCTATCGAACCCAGCACCTCACGCTCAGCAGTTACGCTTGCGACCACATGACCACCGAGGGACATTCTGTCTCGGAGTGAAGTAAACTAAAAGTAGAAATAAAAAAAACTTTGAAAATAAATGAAATCTTGCGTCTACAAACATGACATGACAGAATTATTTCATTACAAACAAGAAAAACAAATACTTATTAATATTAAGAACTAAAGTAAATCTAAACAATGCTGAGTTGGTCTTTCAGTAGCTTCGTTTCTTCAATGATCGTTGATATTTGTCCGGTTCTGAAAAGGAGGATAAATAATTTATAATTAAAAACTTGTCACATAAATGGCCATTTTTTTTGACAAGGGTTGTGTTTCACGGCACAGGGACATTCAAGTATATATAGGTTTTAATTGAGTCGAGTCGATACTTTCACGCGTTCCCGAGATAAAGGGTCTTGACAGACAGACAGACAGATCTATAAGGGTTCAGTTTTTTTTTTTTTTTAATCGTTGCCCCACACTAGGAATTTCTCCTGTATCGTGGGTGCGTTTACAAACATTTAAACTCACATACACAAACACCCAGACCCGAAACAACTATCTGCAGGTCATACAAATATTTGTTCCGTTCGGGAATCGAACCCGCGACACGCAGCGCAGCAGTCGATCGCTCAGCCATTGCGCCAACCGTGCCGTCGTTTTGAAGTACAGAACCCAAAAATACAAGTTTTTTTTTTGCGAATGGGAAATCATTAAATAACTCCGCTAGTTATTTGATAGTGTCAAACTTGTACTGACTAAAACCCACCCATTTTCCTTCTTTTGCCTTTTATGTTCCGGGGCCGCGGTATGTCTTTCGAACAGCCCGCAATCCCTTCAGGCGGTGTCCGACTTATAATCGAACCGAGGACCTTATACTCAGCAGTCGTGCTTGCGACCACCCGACCAGCGAGGCAGTACAGACATAAATTAGCCATGAAAACTACTCTTTAAACCAGAGACAAGACGAGCAGAGAGGAGATATGGTTGTCGACTAATCACACAACTTGAAATACACGTCGCGTTCTTCGTCTCTCCTGCGATTGGTTATACCTTGCGTCGCCACAACACGTCAGACTAACGCGCAAAAAATAATTTGCTTATAACAACAAATTGACATTTATCTGAGTTCTAAATTCAAAGATATTTGAATTTCTTATTTTTATAATTATAGGCTGTTTAGTTTATTTGAAATTACGCTGAGAGAATTTATGGTAAAGTTAGTGTGATGACTTACTGTTGTTGCAGAATAGAGGAGATCGTATCACTGTGAGACTTGCCGAGCGCTATTTCCTTCTTCTTGTATTCAGTGTGCCATTTCTCCAGCTAAAATATAATTGTGATAAATAAATAATAATAACAATAGTGGACTCAGCGATCATTGTGCCGATAGTCGTATCTGCCAATGGCTTAATTGCCAAGAGCCTCGACCAATACCTGAGGAGGCTCTCGTTAGGCAGCTGGATCAAGGGCTTGATACAGAAAGCGGTACTCCTGGACACGGCTCGTATTGTTAGGAGGTTCCTTTCTCTGGAGCCCTGACCGCCGGTAGCTTGGACCCTGTTCCCGATACCGGTGGGCTACTATTTTGAAATATTTTTTTGTTTTACTTTGTTTTTAATAAGAAAAAATATATCAAAATATAAAAAAAGAATGAACGAAATAATAACAATATTTTTAGGTATATTTAAAGTGGCTTTTTGAATGATCTTGATGCATTATAATGATAAGGTAATTACCATTATCTAAGGACCGGGTGGGCAATAAAAAAAGCTTTTTATTCTAGAGTATGCTTGGAAATCTTATAATTATGGAGATATTAGAGGTCAAAATTTAATTTATTCATAATGAAGTTTTTAAGCATTAGCACGAAACGTTTAACGATCATTCTTCTTCGAAGTACTAATAATTAAGATCCTAAACTTGTTGTTTAAAATCTTCAAGTTATCATTAATTAGGAAGGGCTCAATCTTGAATTATACTTGACCACAATTCTATTTAATATTATAAATGCGAATGTTTGTGAGGATGGATGTATGGATGTTTGTTACTCTTTCACGTCAAAACGGTTGAACGGAACTTGATAAAATTTGGCATAGAGGTAGATTATAGTCTAGAATAACAAATAGGATACTTTTATTTCGATATCACGCGGGCGAAGCCACGGGCGCCAGCTAGTCACACTATAATATCTGACATTTCTTACAACCTCACTCTCTGAATTGATGCGCGATAGCCCCCATTAATGACTTGCTTATCAGTCTCGTATCGCTTACCTCGACCGTCTTGTGTTGCGCGTGTTGCTTGAGCATGAGGATCTGTTCGCTGAGTCGCTCGCCGCTTCGCTTGTACCGCTCGAGCTCGGCCAGTAGCTCTCGCTCGGCGGGACTCGCTGTAGCCGAGGCTCGGATGTTACGAATAACTGCTGAACATCTATAACGGTACAATTATTTATCTATTCATTAAATGCACAATGTACAAAAAAGTTACACGCTAAAGTACGGACGCGGAGCAGAAAGAATTTCGAACGTTGACCTGTTATTACCTGTCTCTGTCACTCCCACGTAAATATAATGCGTCTCGCTCGCACAGTTGCAATGGCGGCCGTTCTCAGGGATTGTAAACCTTTTACACAGGTAAAAGGTTTACAATCCCTGAGAACGGCCGCGACTGTAAGGTTTGTTATTGTTTGCATGTGGTTTTTTGGTTGGCCTTGATTCACGACAAAAACTCCTTCTTGATAATTTTTAAATAACGAACGAATGACATTCCATCTTGGGATGCGTTAATAGTGATAGCTCAGTTTTCGGACACAGTTATTTATTCCTAGTTTGTTGTTAAGTAAAAATGCTCAGTCCCTTGAGTTTCGTTATAGTTTACACTGTATATACATAATTTATTTAATAAGTTGGTTATTTTTTTGCTTCAAATATTTCCTGTAAACCACACGTAATACAAAAATGTTTGTAACCACTGGCAGTAGGTAAAGAGGTCATTGTACGAAATTCTTCCTGCTCCGCGAGTGGACTTTACGCTTATACATACCTAGTGAGTACATGACCCTGTTAGGGCGCAGAACAATGTCTTAAAACTAATAAAATAATATTGCAGAATATATCACGTATGGTAGGAACTTTCACAATATTTATAGTGAATTAACATAGCATCACGCTTGCATTCCTTGAAAGGGTAGGCAGAGATTAATGACACCCGAAAATTTCGGCAGTAAGCTCGCTAGTTTTTGTGTATTCCTTACTAATATCAAGCGAAAGTGAGTTTGTTTGTTTGTTTGTTACGTTTTCAGATAGTTGTTTTTGGTACAGAGATAGTTGGGACCCTGGAGACGGACTTAAGCTAAAAAAAATGGGATAAGGGGGAAAAAGAGGGAAGAAAAGGGGTCAGAAAGATAATTTTCTTTCGATCATCACGCAGGTTATCGTTACCCTAAAGTAACAATGCCACTCGGACGAAGTCGCGGGCGGAAGCTAGTTCTCCATAATTTACGAAGCCAAATTAGTATAGGTATGTTGAGAGACAAAACATGGCACCACGACGACCGGAGGGCGACAGCGGCTTGCGGGGAGCGGGGGACGAGGGACGACGGACGAGGGACGAGGGACGAGGGACGACGGACGAGGGACGAGGGACGACGGACGACGGACGAGGGACGAGGGACGAGGGACGAAGGACGAGGGACGACGGACGAGGGACGAGGGACGAGGGACGACGGACGAGGGACGAGGGACGACGGACGAGGGACGAGGGACGAGGGACGAGGGACGACGGACGAGGGACGACGGACGACGGACGAGGGACGAGGGACGACGGACGACGGACGAGGGACGACGGACGAGGGACGAGGGACGACGGACGAGGGACGAGGGACGAGGGACGACGGACGAGGGACGACGGACGAGGGACGAGGGACGACGGACGAGGGACGAAGGACGAGGGACGACGGACAAGGGACGACGGACGAGGGACGAGGGACGAGGGACGACGGACGACGGACGAGGTGCTGAGAGCCTGCTTCCTGCCGCTGCTAACACGCTCTGCCATTCACTCAAACGACACGGACCATAGGCGCGCGTTTTTATAATCGAATACAAGAATGTATTCGATTATAAAAAAATTGTATTCCTTACTATATTTACAGTCCGCTATTTTATTTCTACCATCTGAGTCTCACCAACAGGTACTCCTTGGTGATCACATCATAAATATCTTTTAGTAACAATGGAAAATTAAAACTCGATAAGAATGTATGTGGCATACCATCATACCATAACTAAGGAGGCTAAAATAAAAATTGCAAAAAAACGACTTCCAAAAAAACACAAAAACGTGGAAAAAACAAGATGAAACAAACAAGAGTCTTTTGAAGAACTTATTTTTCACTTATTAGTGTTTTTTCAAGTGGATCTATAAGCTGTTGTTGAGTTAATAGTATTTAAAAAAAATAGAAGAAATTCTGTATGCAAGTGCTATACAATGGTATAAATAACATGCTGGTATTGTTAATAAAGGCAATTGACAGCACTGTTGGCGCAGTGGCTGAACGACCGAATGGCTGCCCTGCGTATCGCGGGTTCGATTACCGAACGGACCAAATATTTGTTGTATGCAGGTAGTTGTTTGGCTGTTTGTGTTTGTGAGTTTGAATGAGTGTATTGTGTGTACAGACGCCTGCACATCAAGCTACTACAATCTGTCAGATTTCTTTGATAGATTTTCGACTTTATGTCTAAAGTATTAGGTTCAAGGTTTATTGACAAGGAAAATTGACAGTTTCGGGTAGCTTGACCTGCTGGCGTCTGTACCAACGATACAGGAGACATACCCAGAGTGGAGGACAAAATAAATACAAAGATAATCCACCTGTATTTGAGATCATCCTGATGTTTCTCAGCTAACATACACTTTTCTTTAAGGACCGTAGAATCGAGTTGAACGTCGTCTATCTCTTTCTGAAAATAATACAAATAATGCATTGTTAATTAAAACTTAAATTATTTATTTATTACAGGTACTTTTGCATGTCATATAAAAATAAAAACGATGATGCTATAGTCCCAGTCACAAGGCATAATAACTTGTGAAAGTACTGTAGTTGCCCAATCCAAAGCATTGATCTGTACAGAGAATAATGGGCAAGAAACTTCATGGACAGTCTTTTTAGTTATAATATTTTTACAAATTTATGGATTCATCATTAATGTTGAGATTATACATATATGTGTGAGACAAGCACATTTAAGAGTGTTTAAAGTAAAACCAAATCACAAATAAGAATTATATAATAGATGGATTTAAATTAAACTGTGGCAGCTAAGAGATGACCAGTCGCTGACAGTACTCGTTAAATTCGATTTCGATTCTTTACGTGATCTAAAACCAAGTCATTTCTGGTATGTTTGCTTAGATCTCTTAAACCACTCAACGGATTTCAAGACGGTTTTTAGCAGTAGATAGTGATTCAAAAGAAAGGATTACATGTATAATATCCCACTCTACGAGGGTGAAACTGCGGGGTGCAGCTAGTTATATGTAGCATAATATTTTTTAAAAGGTCCTCAAGCATGACGCGCGAGATAGCACCCGCCCGCGACAGGAACCCGCTACGTGCGCCCACTGCAGGACCGACCAGCCGGCCTCACCGACGCCGCCTACTCTGTGGCCGGCCGGGCCCGCGCGCGCACAGACGTGGCCCACCGAGGGCCCAGCAGGGGAGCAGGGTACCCGCTACGTGCGCCCACTGCAGGACCGACCAGCCGGCCTCACCGACGCCGCCTACTCTGTGGCCGGCCGGGCCCGCGCGCGCACAGACGTGGCCCACCGAGGGCCCAGCAGGGGAGCAGGGTACCCGCTACGTGCGCCCACTGCAGGACCGACCAGCCGGCCTCACCGACGCCGCCTACTCTGTGGCCGGCCGGGCCCGCGCGCGCACAGACGTGGCCCACCGAGGGCCCAGCAGGGGAGCAGGGTACCCGCTACGTGCGCCCACTGCAGGACCGACCAGCCGGCCTCACCGACGCCGCCTACTCTGTGGCCGGCCGGGCCCGCGCGCGCACAGACGTGGCCCACCGAGGGCCCAGCAGGGGAGCAGGGTACCCGCTACGTGCGCCCACTGCAGGACCGACCAGCCGGCCTCACCGACGCCGCCTACTCTGTGGCCGGCCGGGCCCGCGCGCGCACAGACGTGGCCCACCGAGGGCCCAGCAGGGGAGCAGGGTACCCGCTACGTGCGCCCACTGCAGGACCGACCAGCCGGCCTCACCGACGCCGCCTACTCTGTGGCCGGCCGGGCCCGCGCGCGCACAGACGTGGCCCACCGAGGGCCCAGCAGGGGAGCAGGGTACCCGCTACGTGCGCCCACTGCAGGACCGACCAGCCGGCCTCACCGACGCCGCCTACTCTGTGGCCGGCCGGGCCCGCGCGCGCACAGACGTGGCCCACCGAGGGCCCAGCAGGGGAGCAGGGTACCCGCTACGTGCGCCCACTGCAGGACCGACCAGCCGGCCTCACCGACGCCGCCTACTCTGTGGCCGGCCGGGCCCGCGCGCGCACAGACGTGGCCCACCGAGGGCCCAGCAGGGGAGCAGGGTACCCGCTACGTGCGCCCACTGCAGGACCGACCAGCCGGCCTCACCGACGCCGCCTACTCTGTGGCCGGCCGGGCCCGCGCGCGCACAGACGTGGCCCACCGAGGGCCCAGCAGGGGAGCAGGGTACCCGCTACGTGCGCCCACTGCAGGACCGACCAGCCGGCCTCACCGACGCCGCCTACTCTGTGGCCGGCCGGGCCCGCGCGCGCACAGACGTGGCCCACCGAGGGCCCAGCAGGGGAGCAGGGTACCCGCTACGTGCGCCCACTGCAGGACCGACCAGCCGGCCTCACCGACGCCGCCTACTCTGTGGCCGGCCGGGCCCGCGCGCGCACAGACGTGGCCCACCGAGGGCCCAGCAGGGGAGCAGGGTACCCGCTACGTGCGCCCACTGCAGGACCGACCAGCCGGCCTCACCGACGCCGCCTACTCTGTGGCCGGCCGGGCCCGCGCGCGCACAGACGTGGCCCACCGAGGGCCCAGCAGGGGAGCAGGGTACCCGCTACGTGCGCCCACTGCAGGACCGACCAGCCGGCCTCACCGACGCCGCCTACTCTGTGGCCGGCCGGGCCCGCGCGCGCACAGACGTGGCCCACCGAGGGCCCAGCAGGGGAGCAGGGTACCCGCTACGTGCGCCCACTGCAGGACCGACCAGCCGGCCTCACCGACGCCGCCTACTCTGTGGCCGGCCGGGCCCGCGCGCGCACAGACGTGGCCCACCGAGGGCCCAGCAGGGGAGCAGGGTACCCGCTAAACCCGGAGTTTCTTCCGTGCCTCAGAAAGCACGTTACGCTGTTGGTCCCGGCTGTCAATTGTAGATCTTTGACAGTCGTTACAGGTAGTCAGTGTCTCTAAAGTCTGACAACCAGTCTTTTCAATGGATATCGTATTACCCAGTACTAACTGGGTTGTGGAGGTCAGATAGGCAGTCGCTCCATGTAAAATACTGATATTCAGCTGCATCCGGTTAGACTAGAAGTCGACCCCAACATAGTTGGGAAAAGGCTAGGCAGATGATGTCGAACGTGTACCTGTAGGTCCCGCAGCCACTCGTGATGCTGGTTGCTGAGCGAGCGCAGCGCCTGCATCTTCCTGTCGACGGCGTCCCGCGCTCGTTGTTGTCGGGAGATGTACTCGCCGCGCAGCTTCAGCGTCGCTTGCGTTAGGAACTGGGAAATACAAATACAATTTTCAACAGACTGATGACTTTTGATTCACGTCAACGCTGATCTTAGCTCCATAACACCCTCGCTTGACGGCTCGGGTGTGAATTCCGATTCAATGTACTATTGTGATGATATTCTGATACGGATAGCTTTATCTTTCATGTCTTAAATTCATATAGCTAACGACAAATGTATGTGTAGCGAATTATGTGATGTACCGGATACATGGTAACAGTTCTCGCGTCGGTGTCCTTTCCACCTTGTGTAATAAAATTCTTTAAGATTAGTATCATAGTAGTAATTGAGGAAGGCCTTTGCCCAGTAGTGGGACTGTACAGGCTAAATTATAATAAAAAATAGTATATTTTTTTATTTACTTTTGTTTTGAATAATGGAACACCACAGACTAAATACAAACATAACCTAACCTAGATTTCAAGCGTGCTGTTGTGCCTGGCAAATGGTATCACCAATTGTAATTGGCAAAATTAGGCGATATGTCTCTACTCCTTTAAATCCACCCAAAGGTTGTCTTGAAAAGATCGCTTTTAACAATAATACCGCCCATTGTGTACCCTATTTATAAGTTGTATACTGTTATTCTTGTAATTTGTATGATGTAGATAGGAAAGAATATTCTATCTATTTATTTTACGTTACCTCTAAGCACTCCTTAGGACTAGGCTCTGCTTTCTTGCTGATTTGTAAAATTGGCTGAGACACGTCGCGAGTTAGAATCTCTTGTATAACTGATGTAAAGGTCAGTTTCTGTCTCTGGAATAAAAATAAAAAATATCTTTATCATTACAATATAAAACATGAAGGCTGTATTTCTCGAAAGCCGAGATGTATGCTACATTCACATTCGGCGGTTACTTCTAAGTCCTCTGTAAAAAAGACTTGGCCCTTTGTTGGTACTTCTATAAAACATAAACTTTTAGTGAATACTAGGGTTTAGAGATTATACCCGCACTGTTAGCGCAGAACAGGCAGCGTGTCGCGAGTTCGATACCCGCACGGTTCCAAATATTTGTATATTTATAGGTAGTTGTTCCGGGTCTGGTTGTTTGTGTATGTGAGTAAAAATATTTGTAAACGCACCGACGATACAGGACAAATTCCTAGTGTGGTTTTTAAACTATAAAATACTAGCTTTTGCCCGCGGCTTCTCTCGCGTTAAATTCGGGGTAACACAGTTCCCCTTACGCGCACTCGGAAAAAAACATTTGTATTTTTTTTATTGGTTTAAGCTTTCACGGATTATAAGTATACTAGCTGGCGCCCGCGGCTTAGCCCGCGTGACATCGAAAAATCCTAT
Organism: Ochropleura plecta; assembly: GCA_905475445.1. Classification (NCBI taxonomy): domain Eukaryota; kingdom Metazoa; phylum Arthropoda; class Insecta; order Lepidoptera; family Noctuidae; genus Ochropleura; species Ochropleura plecta. Next base: position 2,570,254 of record FR997744.1, on the reverse strand, counting down.
GTGTTATTCCAGACCATAATCTACTTCTGTGCTAAATTTTATCAAGATCCGTTCAGCCGTTTTGACGTGAAAGAGTAACAAACATCCATACATCCTCACAAACATTCGCATTTATAATATTAGTAAGATTATTGTACATACCTCCTTCAGAATATTGTTTATATCATCTTGTTCTAGAGTAGGATTTTTTAGCTGCAGTTCCTTGTATAGCTGTTCTTCTAAGTCGAATGGCTCCAATGTTCTGTGGGGTATGCAAATTGTTACTTATTATGTTTTCTACGCAATTATTCATACTAATAGCATTTTTAACCTATATATGGCCAGAGATCGCACAAAGAGAAGTTTAGAAGAAGAGACCTTTGCCCAGCGAAAGAGGGTTCCGTACAAACTTGCGACATAAACAGCATTCTCTTGACTGCATAGTCTTTGAGGGTTGATTTTTTCACACACAAATGACCACAGAGTATATGGTTTTAATTCAACTCGATACTTCCACGCGTTACCGAGATAAAGGATCTTGACAGACGGAAAACAAAGAGATCATTACTTTTATTTACTTTGTTTGTTTTTGACGATTGTCTGGCAGTTTGAGTATTATAAGCGACCTACAATGTCCTTTTTTTGGTATTGTTCGTCGTGTCGTTGAGCTCCTTGGGTTATGAGTCGAGCTACACGATAACTGACAAATGCTTGCACTGACTGGACAGGTCCACTCAATTTATTTTGTCAATTTTGGTTGTTGTTTGTATTTTTTTTGTCGACACGGTTGGCGCAGTGTTTTAGCGACCGACTGCTGCGCCGCGTGTCGCGGGTTCGATCCCCGCACGGAACAAATATTTGTATGACCTACAGGTAGAGTTATATGTTTGTAAACGCACCCACGATACAGGAGACATTCCTAGTATGGGGCAACGTTTAAAAAAAAAGTGTGGTGCTTTCCTAAAATGACCATTTCAGACACCAATCTGCATAGTCCTCATGTAAGTTGGCCAAGATTTTTGTCTGGACCTTAAACGAGACTATGACCTCTGAGTTTGTTTCGGCTGTTTCTTCTCAGAGTAATCGGGTTCGAAACACCGGCCTCATCTAGTTTTTTTTTAAAAGTCGTGTAAAAGTGTTTGTGAAAACCTACTTGCAAAATATACATCATTTATCAAAGAAACCCTAAAAAATTAAGGGTCCCATGCTATTCATTTACAAGGGGTGCCTAACGAAATCAGAGAGCTTAGAATCAACTCTCTCGCTTCGCTCGTGAATCCTGAACGCAGTGAGGCAAGGGAATATTTTTATCTTTCTTACCTAGCGAGTAGATTGCATCCAGCACACAGTACCAACAACCTCGGTAGTGGCGGGGACGTGAGAGCTAGTCCTACAGGCGGGGACACATCGGTCCCGGTGCCCGTGCACACCAGGTGCCGCGCTATGCTGGAGCGGGAACACATCGCTGACAGTACAGCTTCCATCTCCGCTGGAAACACGGAATATTACTTGAGTAGCTGAGACAGAAAATTAGTTACATTTTCAACGCTAATTAAGAACAGGAAGTCTGAATCCTCTGTCGAGTTATTAAAGGCTGCCTAAATCCAGGGTTGTTCGAAAGACCGCGGCCCCGGAACATAAAGGGCAATAGAAGGAACATGGGTGGGTTTTAGTCAGTACAAGTCTGACACTCCCCCCCTCTTCGCCCAGAGGGAAGTTATTTGATGAATACGCAAAAACGCCTGAATAAAACGGGTGAAACTAAACAAAAAGCTGTTTCTTACTCTCATCAGCCAGCGCATAGTCTACCAGATGTCCAAGCATAGGCAGAGTGATGGCATGTACGCCGCCTGCGTGCACGCATGCGTATGTGTTTTTTGTGCACTGAAAATAAACAAATATCAATTTTACTAGTGTGTAAACAGAGTTGATTTCAGCATGATTAAACATAAAAACATATAGCGTATATTTTTTATAGAAACTCCGTGCAAGGTCGAGATCAAAGATTTACTACTAAAATGTACACAAAGGAAATTAAACTTTATTGAAAAGCAAAACAGTTGCTTTTTACAGGGCAGTTCAACGAGAAAGTGCTTAGTTTAAACCAAAGACTATAAAACCACTTGACTGCGCATACGGTGCCCCGACGCACGAAAAGTATTAGTATTTTTTCGCCTATATATAGGCTACGGTAGTGGTGACCATTTTAGTCGTGTCCAAGTGTTAGAGCTGTGTGTACGCAAAACTATTAAAATAAATTATAACGTCCTAAGCAATCATAACGCATCAAAATGCCTTCATGCGCGGTGAAATGGTGTGGGAAACATTCCAAGACATCTAGTTACAAAAAGGATGGCATAATTTTTTACCGGTAACTAAACAGTATGAAAATTATTTTAGATTTAACCAGATTATGAGCGACTTCGGGGATCTAGATAAAATGGTGGCTGGGTGAAAAAGCACACAAATTGTATCCCGCTTTGATGTCTTTTGGAAAAGTCTCGCTCTTTCATTACACAATTCCAATGCTTCTATCCCTTTCTTTCCCTTTGTCCCTTTATCGTAAAAACCTGTGCTGCTACCTTTATAATCTGAAGTCGATAACTCGATATCGAAAATAATAAAATTAAGGTGAAAGCTCCAACCTACCCGCGAAATTCAAATTTTCTTACGTTTTTTGCAATTTTCAGGCCAGTGCTAGGTTGTATGTTCATTAAAATATTATTCGCGGCTGTAAGACGTATGTAGTTATAGAATTATAATCATCAAAATCATCAATACAACGCTCTAAGTTCATAAAGCTGTAGGAAAGACTTTTTCTGTTTTTTTTTTGTTCCTACGCCTTTATGAACTTGGAGGGTTGTATTGGTGATTTTGATGATTATAATTCTATAACTACATACGTCTTACAGCCGCGAATAATATTTTAATGAACATACAACCTAGCACTGGCCTGAAAATTGCAAAAAACGTAAGAAAATTTGAATTTCGCGGGTAGGTTGGAGCTTTCACCTTAATACAAATATTTATTTAGTTCAAATACTGCAAAGACATATTTACTTTTAATCGACTTCAATCATTCAGAAATATGTTGATGCTCGTTTATCATTTTTTACGAAGAGCAGTCAGAACCCTTCAATTTTAATTCGAAAAACATATACCAAATTAATTCATTTTAAAAATCAATAATAACAGAATACATGTTTTTTATTAATTGAGTGATTTTGATTAAATATCTTTTTCCTATTTTAATTCAGTATTTATTATCATGTTTAAATCCATTTTATCGACATCGACTTTTTTCCCTTAATCTAGGAGAGCCGCCCTAACGATGGAATACCTATGCAACTTGACCTTGAATTGACCAATTGCAGCCACGCGTTCTTCCTCGTCCCCCGGCCCCGCGTAGTGAGTTGTGCACTTAGAAGAAATCGGCCTATAAGTTCTCTAGTGGTTATATTCTCTATGGTTTAAACAAACCTTATGAGGCAGGCCTTAAAGTTACTTTTCAGACATTTCAACATTATTCAACTTACAGGATACAGATGTACTGGATAGGAATATTGTAGATCATCGTCAGGGTTGAGAACGATGTTCAGTTCCACAGCTTCGACCACATAGAGGGCGTGGCTGTCGCCATCTTCCTTTTCCGAAGGCTGAAAAGAGAAAATATGTACTATAAAACATCACACCTGTATTCAGTAAGGAGTAGTCAGATATACTGTTCTTAAGTGCCTTTCACTTATAAACTGGGATTAATTCGATTTTTTGGATTAGAGATTATTACAAATAAAAATACACGTATTTCTCGATTTTAATATTTTTTACAAACAAAATTACAAAATACGGAGTGTTGCTTTTAGGCAACACTGAGTCGAGAGTATTTGTTAGTAATAGTTCATGAATGTAGACTACGAACTACAGTACGAGATTATGGTGGGAAATCAATTATTTTAAATTTTGAGGCGTATGTACGATATGTTGCCTACAGTCTACACAATAGGCATCTACAGTACTTTAGCAAGTTATTATGTCTTGTGACTGGGACTGTAGCAGCATCTTCTTAGTGTTTATGACATTCAAAAAGGTTTGACGCATTTGGTGAGCATCTTAACTTGTACACCATGCTCAAATGCTGAACTTAGCAACTGGTGCATTTCTCATATGGCACACTTCGCAATAAATAATAATAAGACAATAACCTTTATAATATTATAAATTAACTGTACTTACAGTTTAAATGATGATATTATAAAGGAATATACACGAACAGGTAAACAGCATCAAGTCCATTCACCGGTAATCAACGCACCGAACGAAATGATCACAACAAAATATTTGGGGTGAAAAAAATTACACCATACCCCAACCCATCATCATCTTCTTGCAGTTAGTACTTACATTAGGCAGCAACAGACAATGGTACAGCGCCGCAGAGCAGGTCGCTACCACCACCAGAGGAGGAGTGTCCCCTCCTCCTAGAGCGGTGATGGAACACGACTCCGACCCGTAGTTGTCGTCAGCAGGTGGGTACATTGCTAGTGGGCCTATTAGCTTTGGTGCGAGGGGACTGGAATTTAGAAATAATTTCATGTTAAATACGGTCTTTTTAATACGAAAATAAAACCTGCAACTCGGTATTCGAACCTTGGATCTCACGCTTAAATATTACGCTTGTGACTACGAGATCAAGGGTGGAGATTGAGCAACGTAAGTGATTCGGCACTTATGTTGCTCAATCTCCCTATAAAGTTCCAAAAAAAAACATGGTGTGCGATCCGTCTGCCGTCGTGTGCGCATATGAATTGAAAAAGTCACAATGGTACCAGCCCGGATTTGAACCTACATTTGCGTATCGTGTGTAGAACTTTTTGTATTAGAACCAAGATAATAGTCGTGGTATTCATACCATTATAATGTGTATTTGATAAGGTCGTGTTGACCAATATTAATAATATGTATACCTTTACTTTAGCCTACAACCTTATGCATGATTCTCTTTTTGGTGATTTTTGTTCCACGTCTTAACGGGGAGCACTTTCCAGAATTGGGTAGTATGACCTTTCAGGATTTTGTTTTTTTAACTCTGCATTCTATACCATATACGTCCGTTACCTTATTTCCTTATTTAGTATCGTCGTTATTCCGTGGACAATGGTGTGGGTTATGTGTTTTCAAATATTTTTTTATTGTACTTAAACACAATGTCAATATTGTAAAATGTAAATGATTTTTTGTCCCAAAAAAAAAATAAAAAAAAAAAGGCAAATCGTACGACAATGACAGGTTTCTTTTTGTACCTCTAAAGCCCCGTTCCAATAAACAAAAACGAGTCGTTTTGCTTACGGATAGTAAGATTTTGACATACCTAAGTCTCATAGAACTTATGTCAAAATACTACCATCCGTAAGCAAATCGAGTCGTTTTTGTTTATTGGAACGGGGCTTTAGACACACGACGAAAAAAAAAAATAAAAAAATAACGTTTACCTCTTACGATCCAGTTCACACTGCATCATATAAACATCTCCGTTCCCCCTCAAGATCAGCAGGGTTTCAGAGTCTGGTATCGGCGTGAAGTCCACCGCAGTGTCTCCCAAACTGTCGAGAATGTTCCTGCCGGCAAGCTGGCCGGATGGCTTGATGCCGATGGACAAGATCTGCACCAGTTTGGGACCTTTCTTTAAAGCTATGTTGTAGAGCCTGTAATGGGAGAGGTATAGTTGAATTTCACTTATTTATTTAGGTTAGATAACAATGAAAAAATATATAAGAAAAACGTGTTTATTTGGCACTCGCGCACCGATGGTTCCGTACAAACTGGCGACATAAACAGCCATATCTTTTGACTGCATAGACTTAGAGGGTTGATTGTTTTCAAAGCACAAAGGGACCGCAGAGTTGAGTATAGTTTTAATTTCAACTTGATACCTCCACGTGTTCCAGAGATAAAGGGTATTGACAGACAGACAGACGGACAACGAAGTAATCCAATAAGGGATCCGTTTTTTCCTTTTGAGACCGCGGAACTCTAAAAAAAACTTAAATTTTGACACAAAAAAGAAAACAAAAAAAAAAACTTTCGTCAAATTTAACTTGCAAGATTCCACCCGAACAAACATTTAGTTACATACATACATTGCAAGTAAAATAAAACTTTGTAAAACACTGAGTACAAGCTGTAGTGAGTTCTTAGCGTCACGCGTCAAAATAGATTATGCGCCATATTAAAGTCTGAGGGTTTTATATTGGACTAGCTTTTGCCCGCGGCTTCGCTCGCGTTAAATTCGGGGTAATACAGTTCCCCTTTCCTGATTTGTAGGTACCTGCTACCTGTAGTTTTTGCCCTTGCGCCTTATTTATTGTAAGAGCAATGCTAAGTTTTCCTTTTTCTTCCCTCATATCTCGCTTAAAATTGCCTAAGTCCGTCTCCAGGGTCTCAACTATCTCTGTACCAAAATTCATCAAAATCGGTTTAGTCATTAAGGCGTGAAGACGTAACAAACAAACAAACTCACTTGCGCTTTTATAATAGTAATAAGGATTCAAATCCTTAAGCTAATGTCCTTAAGCCAATGCTTAAGCTTATAATCCTTAAACTTATGACAGACGTTAATACAAGGGTAACCTTACCTGATGGTGTTATCAGATCCCAGTACCAACACGTGTGACAGTGACCCTGGATGCCAGTGTACTCTCCGCACTTCACCTTGACAATACAGGAACCTTTCATCCAAAGAGTAACTCCTGCAAAGAGATCAGAAATAAATCAGTCCTAGTGTCTTGGCGAAGCTAGCAATTTTATCAGAAGATCCTCTTTGCACATTTTTTTGACGTTAAATGGCAATATTTTAATAAGTTTCACATAGTGACGATTATGAAATGTATTCAATATTCCAATTGCGTTACAAGTGTCATAATTGCGTTGCAAGTGCGTTCCACAATAATTATCCCGCAATTTTGAACATTTTGAATTTTTTTCTGCTTAAAATTACGGAATCAACAACTATACTGTTTTGCGCTGAGCATGGTGCGGGTGATATTTGCTAAAAAGATAAGTTTGGCGGTGAGATGTATTGCCATGTTGGGTAGACCTTCACGATAAGGATATTCGGGGTAAAGCCTATTTCAGTAATTATCGCAAATCGCAGTAACGTTACGGGTTGAGCACCATGCTGTAGCGAAAACAGTATAAATCTAGTAAGCAATTACAATCTAAGAAAGACTGCAGGCAGATGCTGGATGTGGCAAGCTGAAGACAGGGCGCTATGGCGCTCATTAGGGGAGGGCTATGTCCAGCAGTGGACTAATATAGCCTGATGATGATGATGATAATGAAGCAATTACCAAATCATTTTATAACACTCTAAAAAGTACCTAAGTCTTAGTATCAGAAAGACATTTAACCTGAAAATACCATATTATTGTTATACAGTCCACCGCGGAATCATCAACTCCGAAAATATAAAGCCAATAAATCGTCGGAAAAAAAACCGGTAACATCCATTACATCTATGATAAATAAGCGGTAAGACCGCAGTGCCCTCACGTGGGCCTTCTAATAATTTGATTATTCGCCGGCCATTTTGTTTTTTCTCCTCATTTTTGGCGGGAACGCGGTCTGGATTAATCGTGCGTTTAGAACTCGCCTTCTTGTCGGATTTACTTGTTTAATATTAAAATGGGGTCTGTGATTCGGAACTGTAGGTGAGGTGAAACGTAAGGCGAAATGAGCCACTTTTTGTGGGTAGAATTATGAAGTACATTTTTGTGGTTCGGATCATATTAAAATTCGGTTAAAATTGTAGGCATTACACAGTAGGTGTCGATAGTGGCGTATTCCTACAAAACTAACACAGACACTATCATAAATCTAACTAATATAAAAGCTCCTAAAGTTGATCGACCATGGAGATTTTAGTTTCTTTTCTGAGGTTCAAAAGGCTACCTCTTCTTACAAACAGCAACGACCGATAATGTAGCTTAGTTCCATTTGCGAAAAGAGATACCGCGGGCATGGAACGCAAAGCGCAAAAGAAGGAATATGGATGGGTTTAAGTCAGTAAAAGTCTAGCCGCTGTCCGCTCCGCCGAGAGTTTAGTGAGTGAGTTAGAGAAATCATCAAGTAAGTAAATTCCTCCTGAATTTACTTACTTGATGATTTTCCATTCTTAAAAAATGATCTCCATGAAAATAACTTTTAAAACCATGCATACAAAACAACCACAAAGTAACTGAATAAGTTAAATGATATGATTTTTTTCCAATAAAACTGAACGCAATCAGTCCATTGAAACGGTGGTTAAAAATTCTTACAATACTCTACGATAGTGACTGATGACACTAAAGCCCTTAAAAATTGGAATGATCAAAACTCATTTGACTTAAAAAAAAAAAATGCTTTTAGATAAAGCTTCTAATGTAATAAAATTTTTTGATGAAAAAGTATCTAATACTTAGTTGGATTTTCACATTATTTGTATTAACCTAATATTAAAGATTAGCATACCCTTTTGACGGCATATTGTAGACGGCATTAGGGACTTGTAACTAACTTATGTACAACTTTTTTAAAGAAACGTTGCCCCACACTAGGAATTTCGACCCGAAACAACTATTTGCAGCGCAGCAGTCAATCGCTCAGCCACTGCGCTAACCATGCCGTCATAATAATATAATATTCCATTCTTCTATAATTTGTTGTATATAAAACCATGGCGGCTATCCCAAAAAGCCGAACTCTTGAAAAAGCGTTAACTTCACCAAGTGTATCAATAGATAGACTGCCACTGGGGCACAGTACAGCGCATGCTACACGTCCAATTTGACGCTAATCCCATTGCCGACCGCGTTCGGGATTCAGTTACAGCAGGCCGTTCATTGTGTATAACTTTGGCATTGGCTACTGCTTAGCAGTATTATGGATGTTTGTGTGTTGCGATTTAGTGCCGATGTTACTGATCGCGATCAGCATAATTCAATAGCGTATAAGAAGCGTTAGTGGCAATATTCTATCGAAATTATTTATAGTTAATTACAACGGTATAACACCAATTACAATAATTAACATAGGAACAGAAAATAAAATAGAAGTAAAACATTAAGTAAAACAACTTACAATAGGTTCAATTAAAACTAACACGGAACAGTGGACACTCTTTCATACTTCGTTTCACAAAACACCAGACATACTAGCATGACTTCATTCCATTCATCCGCAAACACATCACATTCAGGGTGGAAAGTCAGGAGAGCGTTGAGCATCTTAAGAATACGACAAACAGGCGATTCAGCTCTGGCGACAGTTTTGGGAAACGGTTGAGCGAAAATACTGTGTCGGCGGTTCTGACGGCGTCCGATGTGTTTGTCGGGCACGAATAGCTGGCAGAGAAGGGTATGAAGTTCGACACTAGTTTTTTTGATTATGACACTAGTTTAATCAATATTAATACTAGCGGACCCGGCAGACGGTTTACAGCTCCTGGTACAGAAAATCAAATTCAGTCACATAGCAAGTCAGTCCCACTGTTTTCAAACCATCCAAGAAACCATTGAAATATACACTTAAAATTTCTTCCAAATCGGTCCAGCGGTTTAGGTGTTTGTACGAACGTACACGAAGAATTAAAATATATTACGATTATAAAGACGAAAGATTTTGTGTGTTCTTTGTATCAAATAGATAGCTTAACTATAGGGAAGAAACAGGCTACACAGTATCACGCTACGATAGTATAGATAGGACCTGAGCAGCAGGGAAACCACTGGGCACAGCTAGACAATCTATAATTATCCAGCTGTAGACAAAATTCTTCTTTATATCAGGGAAGTGTTGACCACGTAGCCTACTGAGAGTTGGTAGATGACACACATCTCCTGGCTAAATAAAAACTGCCGCTTGGATCGGTCCTGAGGTTAAGTCACGCTTGCCTCGGTTGGTCCGTAGATGGGTGACCACCTGATACATACCGAGTTTCCTCCGTGCACGAAAGCACGTTAAACAGTTGGTCTCGGCTGTAATTTGTAGATCTTTGACAGTCGTTACAGGTAGACAGTGGCTCAAAAGTTTGATAACCAGGCTTACTAAGGTGTATAGTATTACCTAGTTGTTACTAAGTGTACCTAGGTGTCTTTGTCTCTTAAGATCCAACCAAGACCCTATTCCTCTCCTAGTTTAAGAGGCAGGGTTCATAACTTTTAGTATGCATAGACTAATTAGTGTACCATAATTATCTCTGCTCAAAAATATGATAATATTCTTATATTATTGTATTTTGCTTTATTTCAAACTGTTGTCTGTGTCTATTATTTGGATAAATAAACTATTTTTTTTTGTTAAATGGGTTGTGGAGGCCAGACAGGCAGTCCGCTCCGTGTAAAATACTGGTAGTTAGTCGAATCCGGTAAGACTGGAAGCCTCTAACATAGTTGGGAAAAAACGACTAGGCACACGATGATACCCGGTTTCCTCACGAAGTTTGTTATCCAGTTCATCACAACTGGATAACAAACGGTGAACTTATGTTGCGATACCTTTTCCACAAATAAAATGTCGTGATATATTTGTTGTAATATGGGAACTCCTTTTTTTTGGGTTGGGAAATCATCAAATAACTTCCCCTGCTCTGGGCGGAGCGGTGGGAGTGTCAGACTTGTATTGACTAAAACCCACCCATGTTCCTTCTATTGCCCTTTACGTTCCGGGGCTGCGGTATCTCTTTCGAACAACCCGCAACATATGAGAACTGAGAACTGGTTGATGTACATATTGTTTTAATCTTAAATTCTCATGCTTTCCTAGCATTATGTTTTTTTCTTTACTTCATCAATAAAATAACAAAGTGACAACACATATTTTCATCCTTTTTAACTTTCCTATATAAAAAGTTCAACAATATTCATGTGTTACAATTTGGGAAAGACAGCGTCAACATTTTGTGATTTTGGTATATAGTGTGTTTTCTTCTAAAGCTATTATTAATGAAGAATGAAAGAAAAACTAAATGTCTCCTGAATAAAACAGTTTTACTTGACATGAATATAGAACGAATACAATAAAAAACCGGCCAAGTGTGAGTCGGACTCATGCACGAAGGTTTTCTTACCATCATCATTTTCCTACTTTTGTCCCATTCTATTTGGGAAGGTTTTCTTACCGTTCTACTAATATTATAAATGCGAATGTTTGTGAGGCTGGATGGACGTATGTTACTCTTTCACGTCAAAACGGCTGAACAGATCTTGATGAAATTTTGCACAGAAGTAGATTATAGTCTGGAATAACACATAGGATACTTTTTTACGATAACACGCGGGCGAAGCCGCGGGCGCCAGCTAGTTATCTATAAAAACGACAAAATATCATATTTTTTGTATGGGAGCTTCCTTAAATATTTATTTTATTGTTTTTAATTTATTTATTTGCGCTCAAAAACATGGCAATATGCCTATGTTATTGTATTTTGCTTTATTCGCAAAACTGCAAACTGTGGTCTCTGTCTATTATTAAGATAAATAAACATGTTTTTTTTGGATATTATAGCGGCACCAGAAATATATCACCTGTGATAATTTCAACTGTATAACTATTACAGTACATGAGATACAGCCAGGTGACAGACGGAGTGACAGGGGAGTCTTAGTAAAAGGGTCCCATTTTACTTTTTGTGTACGGAACCCCAACAATGGAAGCTAAAGAAAACGGGCGCTGGTCAGCTACCAAAATATAAATCAAACAATTTTTACATACCAAAGAAAAGGGTACCCATTAGGCGGTCAACTAAAAAAAATACACGTACAGTGAAACGTAAAAATTACAAATGGGATGACATTAGAACAAACGGGGTATCCGACCCGTTCCGTAGTGTCTCCGGAACAAAAACCGATAAAAAACGGCGAAAAGGATCCGATCCGGTAAAAAATAAGAATCAGACAAAGCGGCCGGACGGCCGGTAACCTCTATACGTGTCCAGTTTTTTTACGAGCACCCCGCAGCCCTTTTGTCCTTCCGGGAGGCCTTTTTTTAAATAGATCAGGGGCTGGCAAGTAAAGACCGCGGCCGACGTCCACCCTGAAATATTATTGTGGATTTTTCTGCTTGGCATTCATAAATATTTCCCAGGGAGAGCCCCACAACCCCCTCCGTCTACCCACTGTAGGGGATTTACTCGAATCGGCGTAGAATTATAAATTCGGTTAATAAAATATGATACGATAAAGCCGCTTTTTTCTCTGGCGGACCTCTATTATATTTTGTTTAATTTAAATATGAATAATTAAATTTAAAAAGGAAATCTCGGGGCTAATGAAATTTTTGTTTTCGAGATAATGAATTGAAAACACCGAGTGTCGCTCGCTCAGAGCTGTGTTATTCTTTTCTCGCTCATTCGGATTCATCCTTCGTAGTCTAAAAACGCCTGAAAAATATTTTATTTTTTAAATGTATTAATTATGAATATGAATTATATTTTTTCCATGTTTATCTGACCCTTTATACTATCGTGGGGTCCTACACGAGCGAATTGTATTTTTTAAGGCCTACAGAGTAATTAGAATTAATTATTTTTTTATAACTCGCGGTGGAATTAGGAAATTTTGGTATTTTCACTGCCTTGTTAAAGTTAGGGCCCGTTACGTTAACAATGAACTACTTTCATAACGGCCTCATCGCTCGTAATGGCGGTGGAACAGGCAGTCACAACATAATCACACTTTTAATATTCTACACCCATACAAATTGTCGGACACGAGTAAAAAGTATAAAAAGAGAGTGCGGTCGAGACATGGGACCCCCAAAACCTCGAACAACGCCTTTAATCAACAAACGCACCCGGCGATCAAACGGCCGAGAATTAAAAAAAAAGCTTCGATCCAGTCTGCCACAACCACAAGGGATTAAAATCGTAACGAACGTATAAAAATATTCAAATACAATACTAACAAATTGATACAAACACTCATTAGGTGCGGATCGCGGAAGGCGCCCCCCTCTCCTCCCCGGTGGGTGGTTGCGGCCCCGCCGGCCGATCTCTACCGACATTACAATCCACATCCAACGTACAAATATTATCTAAAATTCCTTCTCATTTATAATCCTTTTGTGTCCTCAGCGCGATGTCCTCCGTCAAATCCCCCCACTCCCCACAGGGGTCGGGTGGGGTATTTTTATATTTTTAATCGCGTTGGGCATTATCCAAATGGACATTGGCGGGTGCGCCGACTGCCGGTGCCGTCTAGATGATAAATTCTCCTTTCGTTCGACACCGGGCGCAATGTTTTGTTTTGTCCCTTCAGTAATGTCTCCTTTATTGGTATCGGAGTGAAAAAAAGTACCCTCATAGTCATTAATTACAGAAGATTTGTCTGTTGGTGACTGGCGAGTTCTTGGCGACTATTAAAAATACTCCGCCATCTGTGGCTTCTCGTTGGCTGATTTTTTCGGCGTCTTCACAAATGAGGATTGATTGTGGAAATCGTTTGATGCAGATTCTTATTGAATGCGATGACGGCTTCGTTCGTGATCGATGGTCTGCCTTTGTGGCTACAATTAGGTTAATTTTTTTGGAGCTGTATAGAAGGAAGACAAATTATGTCAGTTCAAATTAGGGAGCGAAATATTTGATGTTTTTGCACAGACAGTTTATCGATGTTCTCAAGGAAAAACTAAGATTCTGAAGTCTGCAAAACTATTGAGGAGTTCTTTTCCTAAGCAAGTGAGGATAGATATAGATACAGCGATATAATCTATTTTTATTCTGCTTCCAATATAACAACCCACTATATAATTCAACATGCAACCCCTAGTTTTAATCAATGCTCAAACGCTAACAAATGATCAGCAAAAATTCGCCCAAAAACCAGCCAGCTACGGAATCGTGAACGTACATAAATTTAGGTGCCGTACAACCAGCTCCCACGACGGCGCGGTCCGAAGTTTCACACCATTAATTCTTGCGCGCAGTCCACTGCACTTTTTCCATCGTTCCTCAAAAACACTGACAAAAAAACAATCGCTTTTCTATATGCAAAACAGGGTTCTGTGTTCAAACCACCGTTATAATACGGATCATCTATACAATATCAATTTCGGCTAATATATTGGGGTATTTTTATGTTTTATTGAAGCCAGGATTTTGGTCCCATTAAACTTTTTTTCGAATTTTATGTCACGGAAGATATTGTTCTTCTTGTTTGGGCTTTTAAAATGGGGTGGGCTGTGGGCTCGTGTAATGTATTGTTTTTTGAGTTATGTTGTAAGTTATAGGAAAGTAAGCCGAGTGGTTTTGTTTAAAATGGTATTTTCAATGGGGCTCGATTCTGGTAATCATAACACGCCGAGTTTCCTCTGTGCCTTGGAAAGTACGTTGAGCCGTTGGTCTTGGCTGTCATTTGTAGATCTTTGACAGTCGTTACAAGTAGTCAGTGGGCCAATCAGTCCTACCAAGAGAATCGCATTACTCCAGTACTAACTGGATTATGGAGGTCTAAGTAAAATCATTGTATTAAGCTGCATCAGCTTCACTATCGAAAGAGACCTAGTTTGGTTTTCTTTCCGATTAACGATGTGCATGCTGAAGCTAATGGAATCCTGGGGATCTACTGTTCGTTTAAAGACTTCGGAAAAATATATGTATCAGACAAGCAGATCCTACAGATTAGTTGTGGATGACCAGTCCATATTTGGAAGAAAGCATCTGTTGAACGTAGGCTTGCCCCAATTTACGACACAAACACGGAATCCAGTCTCTCCTTGTAAAAGACTTGTATTCAGCTACATCCAGCTAGACTTGAACCTGACCGCCACATAGTTGGGACAAGACTAAGCAGGCGATGATGGAATCCAGTTAACTTTACTAATTCGTCTAGTCTTATCAAACAAATTACTTCAATAAACGTAATTAGCTGCTTATTACACGGTGCAAACGAGGTAATGGTGAGCTCTTCACTGAATAATATAGTCTATGTTAATGATGACGGCCGGCGCCTGAAATAATTGGCGCAAATCGCTTTCATTATCAAAACTGGTTGTGGAGTTGCTTGTCGGTTCTTCTATTTTGGACAAAAACGATGGGAATGTAAAGAAAGAAATGTAAAGGTATTGCTTGGACTAGCACATGACAAACTAAATAAGACATACATCATCATCTGCTTAGTCTTTTCCTAACTATGTTGGGATCGGTTTCCAGTCTAACCGGAACAAATGAGACATACATACATACATTAATCTGAACTTGGTCCTGCTAGTCACAGTAATAATGTTCAGTTTTTGGAGGTTAATTTGATCAGGAAAGTTAGGTTCATTTTGCAGAAGCTTCGATTCATAAAACTTCGTTTATGGATATTATTCGCCGTACTAAATAAAGATTTCGGTAAAGGCTGTAGGCCTCATAGAACATAGCGGGACGAGCTGGACAAAACCAACGACCAGGTATGTTACCAAGACTTATTTTTTGTTACGGATGAGAAATCATTAAATAACTTCCAGGGGAGTGTCAGACTTTTACCGACTGAAACCCAACCATGTTCCTTCTTTTGCCCTTTATGTTACGGGGCCGTGGTATGTCTTTCGAAAAACCCGCAATCCCAGCAGATAAAATGACGTTTGAAAGCAAAACTTCTTCCAGTGTGAGCAAGAGACAGATCTATAGAAGGCATCTAGTGCCATTTCTTTCTGACACAGAAAGACGTCCAGTGAGTGCCCCAGGCGTCAGGCGCCGGCCACCATAGATGCGGGCCTGTGCACGGTGAGCAATGGGTAGCTCACCGTCCGACAGGCCGTGTCGACGGCGGGTTAGTGTTCTACGCGCCCCTCAAAGAGATGGGCCACCGCCTTCCGGGGTTGCAGGTTGTTCGAAAGAGATACCGCGGCCCCGGAACATAAAGGGAAGGAACATGGGTGGGTTTTAGTCAGTACAAGTCTGACAGAGCGGGGGAAGTTATTTGGTGATTACCCATCCTCAAAAAGGAAATGTCCAGTGATCCACTCCAGCCATGGTGCAATGGCGAGAGGCCTTTGCCCAGCACTTAAAACGACTGCAGAAAATTTGTATTTATTTACAAATGAAAAGCCTTCATTTGAAACTTTCATAAAGAAAAAAGTTCTTGATAAAGAATCCTGCTCATCCCAAAAGCAAACTAGGTCAAAAAATATCGCAAGCCAACCATATCCAAATCATGCGATAAACTGTTTATTTTTTTCTGTTA
This sequence comes from Ochropleura plecta, assembly GCA_905475445.1. Taxonomy (NCBI): domain Eukaryota; kingdom Metazoa; phylum Arthropoda; class Insecta; order Lepidoptera; family Noctuidae; genus Ochropleura; species Ochropleura plecta. Next base: position 2,554,073 of record FR997744.1, on the reverse strand, counting down.
AAACAAACAGTTGATTTGGAACACAGCGTACGTTTCCCAAACGTTAACAAACGCGATTCGGTGAGTGTCGTTTTCGCGCGTTAGCTGGAATACGCCGCGTCAAGTGTCGAAGCGACCTGTGACGTAAAGTATTGGCTGCGAAAATGTTGGACTGAGTAGTTTTGATACTTGATGATTTTATTTAAAAGATTTACTTTTTAGGGACCATTCAAACTAAAAACGATAAGCATAACTAAAATGTGTTCAAAACGTTATCACGGTTATCATTGTATCAGAGACTTAGTTAGGGCAGCTGTGAACACGGATTAGACGTCAGATCGCGTTCAACTCTTGAACGCGGATTTAGATGTGCTGATCGCGTTTAATGTATCTGTTTCAACTTGCATCTCGGGTAGACTTGGGAGTACCAATACGGAGCTATCTATACAAATAGGCTTAGTTTACAAACTGTGATAAATAACAAACAGACGATAATATAATTGGATGAGAAAATATAAGTCAAATTCTGAACAGGGATTTTATGTAAAACATTACGTACTTGCTATTTTATATATTAGATTTGTGCAATAAGGACAGCACCTCTCACTGGTTTCACGAAAAACTACATTAATATTCATCCGCCAAGTAACGTGTTATGAAAGAAAAAAGAATTGAATTGCACGTTTCGCTTTTTCTTGCTATAAAACGTGACAAAGAAACAGCATCAACAACACGTCGTCGCACTACATTATTAACGTGGCGAAACAACGATCACTTCGTCCCAGGCCAACGCTTCGCAATTTTTATTCAAGCTCCTTTTTTTGGCCACAAACCTCCTTTTTGTCCGCAACCGCGTCCGCGGTCGAAACTGTTTAATGATTTGAAAAACGTGTTCTATCAGCCTTTATTCGGAAACAACCGAAAAAAGGCGACAACAAAGGGTTCAGAGTGCAAATATAGACTCATCGGTAACCACTCTTCTTTCCCTGAACCCTAATAACAAGCCAATTTCACCTTTATCCCTTTGTATTTAAGAAGCACGTTAGATATTTCGGCACGCAGATTTTTTTTTGTTGATGTGTACGCACAGATCTCATCGGCAATTTATTATATTTTGTCCGTTGGTGAATTTACGATTATTTGAACGGCCGGTGGTCTGTGCGATTGGCTGTTTCTAACACCGATAATACGTGAATATATCGAGGAATGGTAGAACAAAAGGTTTGTGTGTTATGGTAATGAAGCTCGATGAATTTTATTGAAAGGCAAATATAATAAATATTTATTGTTTTAACTGTAACGGCAGTGTTTTATGGACTAAACAATCGATCAACCTTACATTGGAAAACCAGTCTGGGTACTTACAGAATTTTTGCAGATACAAAAAATGTAAAAAACCTAAAAAGCTTTTGCATTTAGTAAAATTAGTTTCGAATGAATTAAAGAAAAAAATATAGAAGTTATCAATAATGAAAATATTTTTATTTCACATAGGCAAACATGGGCATTTATAAAACGTCGTTTGGGTTTGTCGTTTCCTATGGAGAAGAACCGGCAAAAAACTCCATGGTTACTCTTTTTGGTTAAAAATTATTTGGATTATGTTGTTGTTACAGCCAACAAGACCAACAATGTTCACTCATTCACAAGGAATTGGAAAAAAAAATATATACAGGAAAAAAAAATATTGAAAAATAATTGAATACATAAAAAGAGATGTTAAATACATTATAAGTTCTATTATCTTTAACCCAACATACTGTTACACACGCAGAGTAAGTTGTTCCTACAAATCACATAAATATCACCAGTTGCTGACACTCAAACATTTTCCAATAGGTAATCTCTTTCTCAAACGTTTAGAGCGCATTCCAAGAATTTTGTAGTTTTCAAAATCAAAAGTTATATAAACACTAGCTTTCGCCCGCGGCTTCGCTCGCGTTAAATTCGGTATAACACACAAAGCAGACCTGCAGTTTTTGCTCTTGCGCCTGATTGATTTGTAATAGCAACGCTAAGTTTTCCCTTTTCTTCCCTCGTTCTCCCTCATATCCCACTTTTTTTAAATAAAAATTAGCTTATGTCCGTCTCCTGGTTCCCAACAATCTCTGTAAAAAAATTCATCAAAATCGGTATAGCCATTAAAGCGTGAAGAGGTAACAAACAAACAAACTCACTTTCGCTTTTATAATATTAGTAAGGATTTTTAATACTCAGTTAATCAACACAACATCTTAATAACATTAAATAAAAATAAAATACTTAACCCAATACAACAGAGGTCAATATAACAGGCCCGTAAAATTTACGATATATTTACATATGTGATAAAAAATCGTGTTCTACACGGGGTCGTCGGTTCAATTCCCGTGCTCGCTTTAATTAAACAAACCGAATATAATATACGGTGGCAATTTTATACGTGTGTGGTGGCCTAACGACACTTTATAGATGAGTTGTGAACACATACCATTTGTCGGCACATATTAATTTATTATTGTTCAAATTTATATGTGACGGGAACACGGGATATTTATGGTATATAATAAATTTCGACATGCTGGCTTTTTGTAATGGAAATTGACGGGAGATGGTGTGAATATTTGTTTCTCACACATGTTTTTTTTAACGCAGTTCCATCAATTAACAATTAACACATTTATTATCAACTAGCTTTTGCCCGCGGCTTCGTTCGCGTTTCATTCAGGGTAATATAGTTCCCCTTTCCTGATTTGCACGTACCCGCTACTTTTTGCCATAGCGCCTTATTTATTGTAATAGCAATGCTAAGTTTTTCCTTTTCTTCCCTCTTTCTCCCTCAGATCCCAATCTTTTTTAAAAAATTAGCGTACCTATGTCCGTATCCAGGGTCCCAACTATCTCTGTACCAAAATTCATCAAAATCGGTCTAGTCATGTAGGCGTGAAAACGTAACAAACAAACAAACAAACTCACTTTCGCTTTTATAATATATAATATTAGTAAGGATTTGTTCCATTATTAAGAACACTTGAGAAACAGAAAATCGATATTTAAAAAAAACACCTTGGAAATTATAAAGTTCACATTAGAACTTCCAATCTAATCTTATAATTTAATTTAATCTTATAGTTCTTATGTGAACTTTATAAATTCCAAGGTATTTTAAATGTCGATGTCGGTGGATCAAAGGAACTGGAAGTCATGGCGAGAGGCATTTGCCCAGCAATTGGGCAATAACGCAAGGTAATAGTTTCATTAAAAATAATAAAGTATCAAGAATTCTTGCCCCACCTACAAAGTGAGAAACAAAAATCAACACAAATATTTAAAAGTTGTCACAGACACTAAATTCGCGTGATTCCCCATCGAGTTTCCAAAGTAACACCAACTAATGAATAGGGGAGTTTGAATAGAAAAATAGAATGATTAATTTATTCTATTTTTGCGCGTGATGGTTAATATGCATGCGTTGTTCGGCCATGTCCCTGGGGCTTAAAACATGCTTTCTATTATTTATAACGTATTTAATGCTAGGGATCATCGTGTGTGAGCTATTTTTATCAATTATGCATGAGGACTGAACTATTTAAATGTGGTTTGCCTTGTTATCTAAATGTTGCGATCGATTTTTACTCGACTGCCCCAAAAAAGAAGTGTGATTCGCGTATGCGAGTTTCTTTATTACACCATAATTTCTGAACGCCTAAACCGATTTCGATGTTTGTGGTATTGATAGAATCTTTGTGTTTACTGCTTTGAGTAGTGACGCGTGGATGAACATTATCGGACTTAATATTTGACATGTTTATATATTTATAAGTCACCACCAAGGGGTATTTAAAATTAATTTCTTCTTGTGAAGTAATCAAGCTTTTGCAATCGGTTTCTTCTTCATGTGAATTTATTTAAATAATTTTTTTAACGTGTCAAAATAAAAATAATTTGAAACTAGATGAGGTTGATATTTTCTACCCGACTACTCTCGGGAATATACTTACCTACTTTTGATTAAACTCTTTTTTCTTTTTGTTTCTTACTTCTGAAAACACCAAATAATGCTGATAAAAGAGTAACCATGGAGTTTCTTGCCGAAACGACTAACCCGATCTGTGTATCTTTTCTCGACGTTTTATAAGTGCCCATGTAGGCCTATGCGAAATAAAAATCAAAATCAAAATATTTTTAGTAGCTTACTACTTACGAAATTACCACACAATCATGTCATTTCTTTTTGTAATTCCAGTAATCTGTCACTTATTTTAAATTTAGAACAGTAAACCTTTGCATGCCCATGTGACGGCAAAATATGGAGAGCTTTATTACAAAAAAAAACACATGTTTTTTGTAATAAAGTTGAAGAAGTAAAGAATAGTGTATTTTTTGTTTCTAAGTTTAAGTGAATCGGTTTCTTGTAGGCAAGCTTGCTACATGTTCTGCCTCATCAAAACGTCACATGACTAGAGTTAAATATTTGAAGTTAAAACACTTGGTCTACAAGGGAATGGAAAACGAAGCGTTCTTCAGCTCCAGCTGTCTCTGTCAACGTTTTGGGCAAAGAACTGTCACTGTCACCGTTGACACTTACGTCACGCAGGACCAAAAGAGCATGTTTCATTTCTTCCCAAAAGCTTACATCTCTTCAGAAGATTAGAAAATGCACGTACACGATGTAAAATATTCCACGCTGGACATGCTTGAGTTACCCTGTCACCAACCTGAGAATGTTTGTCAAGTTTGAAGTAAGGTTGTCAAGAAGACGTCACGCTGAGGAATGAGAAGCCTTTTTAAAGGATTGCTGAAGGAACACCGTCACTGAACACCATACAGAGGTGTTAAAAGATCTGTTGGTTTTGAAAGAGACGGACGGACTGAAGTGTTTTGTTTTTACCGACTGCTGCGGCCTTAAAGGATGGTTATATGTTTGACCTGTATGTGCGTATGGCCATTTCTTTGTCCCCTCGTTACTCTCAAATGCATGCGCCGATTAGGTTAAATAAATTAGACTTTGGTCAAATTCCGTTGGTGGCGCAAGTGTGACAAAATGGTGGATTTTGGGCGCCGAGTATTCCGTGGTTTTGAGAAACTGATTTGAAAAAGCGACTTAATTTTTTTTGTGTGGTTAGTGCGTAACCTAGTGCCAGAGTTTTTATACCGCCTATGGTCCCTTGACTTTACATGCCGTAGGAAATATCTCTCAGACATGATTGTTTTGTTTTCTTAAGATGCTTACCACCACCGATTCATATACCTAGCAATGGAAAAATACGCAAATGAATCCGAAAAATCAGAGGTCATACCACCACGCTATTCGCTTTTTAAGAACAAGGATCTTCAGTCGAAGTGGATTAACAGATTCTATGGATTTACTATTCAAATAGGCTTTTGAAAGAGGATTAAGTCAATCAGGTCGATAGCCAGAGCCGGGATAAGGAAGAAACGCTGGCTAAATTGGTGACGTACACAAAGTAGGTAACTGGATTTTTTATGACACATCAAATATCTTCCCCCGCTCTAGGCGGAGCGAGGGGGGAGTGTCAGACTTCTACTGACCAAAAACCTACCCATATTCCTTCTTTTGCCCTTTGTTTTCCGGGACCGCTGTATCTCTTTCGAACAGCCCGCAACCCTGGCAGACGGTGGCCCCGTTAGGACCCACTGCGTTTTTATGGCACTTTTGAGCTCTTACACACGAGCGGCATGTTCCCAACGGCAGAGGTAACTGCAGCCGTCGACGCGCGTCGGCGGCAACCGTCGACGCGTCGACGGCAGCAGTCGACCTATATATAGCGACACTTGCAGTTGTAGTGTGCCGCGTCCGCCATTTTGTCAGTCGACTTGCAAATATGTAGTTCAAGTTCACAAATTTGTGACGCGTGCTCACTGCACGCGTCACAAATTTGCAAAATGAGCTCTACTGACGAAATTCATAATTAATTGCTATATTTTTGGCAGTAAAGAAAAATGAAAAGTATTTGGAATTATAATTGAAAGATTATAGCAATAAAACAATTAAAAACACAGCATGGCCATCCATGCTGTGTTTTTAATTGTTTACGGTTTGTGAAGAAAATGTAAATGATTTTAATAATAAATCCATTTTACAACTGACTCCTATACTAAGAGAGCAGACGACGGCTGCCGCTGATCTTCGAAGTTGAAATGACGACGGCTGCCGTCGACGCGTTGACGGTTGCTGCCGCCGCGCGTCGACGGCTGCAGTTACCTCTGCCGTTGGGAACATGCCGCTCGTGTGTAAGAGCTCTAATGCCCCGTTCCAATAACCAAAAACGACTCGTTTTGCTTACGGATAGTTGTATTTTGACATAAGTCTCATAGAACTTATGTCAAAATACAACCATCCGTAAGCAAAACGAGTCATTTTTGGTTATTGGAACGGGGCATTAGTCGCCAAACGAGATTGTCAGGAAGATACATGAGTGACAGAGATAATTTACTAACGAATCCAACCTTTTTTCTACAATCTCAGTAAGGCAAATTAACAGAAGCGTACCTACGTAAAAGTAGTTTGCTTAGAACCTTTAATTTTCTTTATTTTCTCATTTCCTTCCTTGACACAAAAACCATCAATACACGAACAGGTAAACAGCATCAAGTCCATTCACCGGTAATCAACGCACCGAACGAAATGATCACAATAAAATATTTGGGGTGAAAATGGCTTTCACCATCCGAACCCCGACTTTTCACCTTACGCCGGAAACAACAAACATTTTTCGCGAGGAACGCCGTGGATGTTCGAAATATGGATGGGGTAGCGTTTGTTTTTTCTTATTGTACTGCCTACTTGACATCCACAACCCAGTTGAAAACTGGGTTATACGATACCCCTTGCTAAGACTGGTGTTTTGACTTTCAGCACACTGACTACCTAAGCTGTAACGACTGTGAATAATTTACTAAAGACAGTCGGGACTAACGGCTTATCGTGTTTTATGTATGTAATGGGTGATCACTCATCTGCGGATCAACCTAGGCAAAGTAATAAATTTAATCCAAAAACCAAGGCAAAATTAGTTGTTGTGAAACTTAAAAAATGTTGGTGATCTATTATTCCGAACGACGCGTACAGTAGTAGTGAATGTCAACAGTCGAGTGACTACGTCTAAACTTCTACAGACAAAAATTAAGAGGAAAACACAAACAGCAATGAAAGTAATCATACTCTTGACATACATGATGTTTTGTTCCTAGGATTCGACTAACTGACACATAATAAATAAAATACCTTTCGTTTGACTTTTCCAGTCTTCCTACATCAGTGTAAACCTTTTAATAATTAAATGTATAGCGATGTGGGAGTCCGGTGTTTCACGTAAATCGTCGATCCGGGATAATACTGATCAATATTAACGATCGTCGAACACTTCGTGCGTTTCCGCCGCGGTTCGGCCGCGTTCGCAAATTGAATTAGTTATGCCCTCTGATTGGCCCCGTGTTTTATTCGTCACTGATTGCGTGTACGTTGATGACGTAATAAGTTCGTTCGTTGTTTGAAATTGGGTGTTGATTGGTAAAGATCGGTTGTTTATGTGGGTGATTCAGTATGTTTGAAAACTCGCTATAATCAAATGAGCAAGGAGAGTACAATCAATTTGAATAAAAGTAATTTAGTATTTGAATGATCTTGCTAGGTCACGAAATCAAAGAATATCGTAAACGTTTTTGACTTACTTCAGCTTTCAAGACTACAAATCGATATTATGAAGAACGACGAAAATAAATGTTTGAAGTGTTTTGAAGCGAAACACAACAACCAAATTTTATTATTTCATTCGAAAAAGCAATCGCAGTCTTTTAAATTTTGATTAAAATCAACAAGTAATAAATGAATCTATGAATTCTTCATGATCTGCTGTCTATGAAATATGATAATTTCAATGAGTTACAACTTTTTCGTTCTAATAAAATACTCATGATAAGCGAGACAGAAGAAACACTCTTTATAACATGTCCATCTATAAAATGAACCAAGATTACTACATTAATGCCTGCAAAGACCAAATTCGCTTACACAGACCCGCCCACCCAAGACCGTATTAACTAAAAACGCGAAAAACGTCGCACACGATTATAATACTAGAGGGGGTCAACTATCTGCCTTTTGAATTCACCCTAAATCGCGTTCACGAACTGAGAGCTTAAAACTAATACATCTGGGTGGCGTGTGACTGGAGTGGTGGGGGGAGGTCTGAGGGTGGCATGTAGAGGGGAGGAGGGGGGATGTCGGTGTTAATTATTCACATTTTAATTTACGAAGCCCGGTACTGGCCAGTCGCAACGGGGAAAAATGTCTTGCGATCATTCGACAGTTGGATGGAGTATGTGGACTTGTGGGAGTGATGGTATGAAAGATTTTTGTATGATGATTAGTGATTTAGATGTTAATGCTAATGGTGATTGAAGGAAAGACGAAGAAGCTGATCGTATAGTTGATGCAGGTATCATTCAGAAAATAATGATTGTTTGATCCTCGATTGTGATGTGACAGCGAAGCAGCTTTTGATACGGATAGACTTAACATAGAAGTTTAAAGATAGCTTAAGTCATAAAGTTTTTGGTTAATTTGTAAAGATAAAAATCAACTGGAAACTAAATGCTTAGACGTCTAAAAAATAACATAGTACCAGAAGATTTTATTTTCAGGTTAAGACATAAAACTTACAGATCATAGAAGTAAAACAATGCAAAAGCAAACGTCAAAATCATTTATCAAAAATATTTTGCGAAGGCAAAGGCATCATACTCCGACGTCCTCAGGTACATTATTCAAGCCAACATTCAAACGCTACACTCACCCCAAACGTATTAGACATCACTTTCATGACACATGCTATGAATAAACGAAACAAAAGCAGGCTCCACCTATGTATATTCCCATCCCTCTCCAGCACTATAGAAAAGACAAGGACAAAGATAGTGCTCCTATCCGATACCGATGAGAAAAACGATCAGAATACGGACCCACGATTGCTATCTAAATAATTCAAGCGCGTATTCAGTCTCTGTAGCACTTTGCAAAATTCTATACTCCATTTTTAAAACCATACGTAACCTTTATAACTACCCACATAAGGGTTATATTCAAATGAGTCACAGTTTGGAAGTTTTGGCGCAAATGCGGTGCAAACGTATGGAGTTTTTACAGGCTCTTATACGAAAATGTCGAACCGAATCGGTGTTCTCATAAGCAAAATGTATGGAATAGAAATTTAAATTCGTGCATGCGGGGCATGTTCAGAAGATTGGGTGGTTAATTAGTTTGTTGTTTTGTTGCAAAAGTTATTGTGGCGAAATACTCTATGGAAGAATGTCAATAATTTCAGACACGTCTGTAAACTTTCAAATTTGAAGAAATGTGTCAACGGGCGGTTAATGTGTGGTCATAAGACGCATGGAGACTGACTTCATATTTAATACTGTTGGGGATAATTGATGGGAACTATCACTCAATGATAATTCATTTGCTGCATCCTAAACATAATATAATACACATACATAATTTGACGACACGGTTGGCGCAGTGGCTAAGCGTTTGACTGCTGCGCTGCGTGTCGCGGGTTCAATTCTCGCACGGAACAAATATTTGTATGGTCTACAAATCAGTTGTTTCGGGTCTGGCTGTTTGTGTATGTGAGTTTGAATGTTTGTACGTTTGTACCCACGATACAGGAAAAATTGCTAATATGGAGCATTGTTTTTAAACCCAATGGCTTTTCATACCTACTAACATTTTGTGTAACAAAAACCACGGCAATTTAAACAACTAACTGCGCTGCAGAACTGAGCAGTCAATTTGGTACGATATGCGGTGCAAGTATAAAACTACGAACTGTCACCTTGACTTGCTCGGCAAATGATAATACCAAGACCCCAAGAGACAAATACATCTCTCAACCAACATACCACCCTGGTACTTCTGTTCCAACTACATCACCCCCTTTACATTAACCCAGCGAGCACTCTCAAAAACAATGAATATGAATCGTAAAAACTGAATGACAAGATGCGGGTAGATAAGGAGCTCTAATAACGCGTCAGTGTCGATCACTGTACGAGATGAGGCCGATTTGTAATGTAGATGTGTGTTGTACCATCCCTTTTATGATAGCTCTCTCCGAATTTATTACACACCTCAATGGAGTTATGAATATGGGTTTTTATTAGGTTTCTGTCTGATGTATTTTAATTGGGTGTTTTGATTTGGATGACTGTCTTATCTTATGAATATGTTGTAGAGAACTTAACTACATTTTTTTTTAACGTCAGACAGACAATATGCCGAAACAGATTTTGGCTACTAGTTTGGCGCCTTCAGTAGTGTCCACCAGTTTTCGTCGTTTTATCACTTTGCTGTAATCACTTCCATTAAGTCTTCCATGAGCAGTTGTTTATTTTCGATTCTCAAAATGATTTGATATTGCAATAAGAATCTTTTTGGGACACCATGAGGCATCTTAAAATCATTTCTGATATCGCTATATCCTAAAGTATTCTTCATTGCAAAATGATCAAAATGCTTACAAAACCTTCAGATCTCAAAATAACTAAGAAGATACATCTCCTATGATCGGTGCAGAAAACATCGCCAGGTATCGAGCGGGTTCATTAAAAGGGCAGCGAGGGTGGGCCTTATCCAATATTTATTAACTTATTTCAAAGAAAATCGTATAATTAACACCATAGCTTCGCCCCCGGAGCTAACACCCCACGAGAACCTTCGCCGGTGAGCGATAGAGTTGGTAATGCAGATGCGACATGATAACGGAGATCTTATAAATAGGCGCAGAGTTCACAAGTTCTGGCAAGTGTCTAAGTTTCTCTTTATCGTTCTTTTTTTCCGATAGCAGAAATTTTTAAGACTTGAATTAACTTTTTTCATGCATAACAGCTTTCATCGTATTTATATTCTCTATCATAACCATCAAAACACAAAATCTTTCTTAAAACAATCGAATTTAATTAAACGTAAAACTTTCTGGTTTCTTCAAATCGTCTAAGATTTTGAAAAAATTGGCACAAATAATTTATTATCAATGATGATGTAGTAGTTTTCCTGTAAGTTTTGACCAAAATAATGAAAAAGCTTGGGATGACAGTTTATTTCTTAAAAAATACCTAACAAAACCAAAAAAACAAATCTTGACAACACCTCCCATCTCCGTACACAGTAGGCACAAAACGTTGTTTGTAAGTTATTTGCCAATTACCCGTGTGTCGGTTCTCCTTTCATCACTCTTAGTTCTCAATTAGTATTCAGTCTCACTCCTTACATGTTCCAAACTTAATGAGAATATGTGTCGGAGTCGTATTTTTGAAATTCAGACCCTTTGAAACAACATGGCCATCGCAAAAATATGTTAATGTCACCTGTGAAGCGGCTATGCGAGCAAAATTGATTAAGTCTCTTCGCTAAGTAATGTATTTTTGATGTTAAGTGTGGATTATGATTGCTTTTGGGTTTTTTAATAACGAAGAAGTTGTAACGATAAAAATATGGATATTGTTTATGTTTTTTGAAGATAATTGAAAAGAAGAAAAATATTGGTACATTTAAAGATTCTAGACAACATAATACATAGGTAAATTTTTTGACCACATAAAAATTTTTCAACGACAAGCAAGATTTCTTTATTTAAACATTGTATACATACAAGAGCATGCAAGATATTATGTTGAAGTGCAAGATATTCAGTTGTATGAGGTCGTCAACGTCATAGTAATTTAAAAAAAAAAACAGCTGTACTTTAAATTTACTTTTGTTGCAGGAAACTGTTTTTTTGTCCCTTCCACCCCAAATTATGTTAAAAACGAACAGTAAAAAAAAGTATTGAGAATTAGTGCAAAAATAAATGCATACTTTTGCTAGCTACTTAAGATTACTGTCACTAACGCCATTTATGAAGAAGACAAGTATATTGACAGTTAATTAAATGAAATATACCATGGTTAAATAGACATTTTTTTTGCGAATTGGAAATCATCAAATAACTTCCTCCTCTCTGGGCGAAGCTAGGGGGAGTGAAAGACTTTTACTGACTAAAACCTACCCATGTTCCTTCGTTTGCCCTTTGTTCCGGGTCCGTGGTATGTTTTCCGAACAACCCTCAACCCGGCAGTCGTCTAAGAGACATTGCCCAAGGCTTTAATTCCGCGTCCGCACGATTATTTTTACTTGTGCATAAAGTTTTAATAAACAAATCCATGTGAAGCGAAATCCACACATAATCTTAAACAAAAACGAACACTCTACAAGCCAGAGGGTGCAAGCAAGCTATCGATGCACCCCATTGCCCCCGCTTTGATCTCGCCGCCGCCGATCGGCTAACTGGATTATTTAACGAGTTCTCACCCAATTCCGTTAATTGGTCGGTAATCCGGTAGCTAAATGGCAGGTACAGGGCTTACGCCAAGCCTGAGCTTGGTACAATAGTCAGTTTGATTAGTGTTCGTGTAAGTTGTATGTGTTATGTGAATTTTTTGGTGGGACTTTTGGTAAATTGGTCTTTATTAACCGACTTCAAAAAAGAAGGAGGTTCTTTGATTGACTAGTTTTTTTATGTATATTTAGCGAATACTCCGCCAACTGTGGACCGATTTTCATAATTCTTTTTTTGTTCGAAAGGGTCTACTTCTGAGGTGGTCCCCGTATTTTATTTATATTGCTTGGGTAGTTGATGAGGATATACTATCCTATCCTATCGTCTATAACAGATTGTTTTTCTTCTATGTGGATGATTTGCTAATCTTTTAGTAACAATGGGAAATTAATACTCGATAAAAAATATGTGAGACACCATCAAACTGAAACAAAATACAATATGGCGGATATACAAAGGTATATCCGCCATTTTGTATTTAGTTTTGTTAGTTATCTAGTTAGTTGCAGGTTTAGCTAATAAAGCGTGTTACAAAAATAAGTTTAAGGTTGCTTTGTATTCTATTAATCACTCAACCAGCTCAAGGTCAAAGTGTAACCAACGTACGGTCTATTGCACTTCCATATAAAAAAAAACCTGATGTGGATAGTCCCCTAGGAAAGAACTAACATCAGAACAAATAGAAGCGCTTACCACTTCCATCCATCGCACAGCAACTAACACCCATTCACAAACAAAACCTCTTTTTAATTCATCACTGGCTAAGCTAAGGGCGGCCACAGATCTCGGAGCTTACGTCCCACGTTGGCAAGGCGAACCACGCATGCATACGATTGTCGCAAAAGGTTATTTCTGCAAGGCGGTGGTTTGTGGCCACGGCTGCTGTGACGTGCGGACTGACGCCTGTGGCTTGCTCCATGCTTCTTACGGGCTTTACGACTTGCCCCGTGACAATGCGTAGGTGCGGGAGAAATATTTGAGTGGTCAATTTTCAGGTAGTTCGTATTTTAGTGCGGACTTTCTCGAGGGTTTTGTGGTGTTGGGGACGACTTTGTGCATATTTTGTTTGGGTAAGACTTCGCTGTTTGGGCTTTGGTTAAGATTGACAAAATTTTCTCATTCAATTGTAATTCAAAACTACCCGGTTTTGAAAAGAAAAACCCTATTGAAAACAATTTTTTTTTAAAATAACGTTGCCCCACTCTAGGAATTTCTTCTGTATCGTTGGTCCGTTTACAAACAATTAAACTCACATTCACAAACAGCCAGACCCGGAACAACTATCTGTAAGTCATACAAATATTTGTTCCGTGCGGGGATCGAACCCGCGACATGTAGCGCCTGCTGCTCAAAACGCTCAGCCACTGCGCCAACCGTAATGTGACTTATACATTCAATCTAGGGAGTATGTTACCAGAGTATCATGTTTTAAAGACAATTATAAAAATATTCTTTTTCTTAAGTTAAACAAATGTGTGGTAGATTGAAAGAACAGAGAATGTTAGTAATAATATGAGTTCGTAATATACTCCTAGTCGAAGTTTTACATGTAGAGAAAATAATACTCGAATCCAACTTTCTTTGCATTACCAAGAAACTTAGAACATCATCAAAACGAGCCTCATCCATTGTGTTAACAGTTCAACTACGAGTTCCTTACCGATATATTCCGAATGTAAGTTAGAAGCTAGACCGTAGCGAAATAACACTAAATCTAGACCAAGTTCGAGCGTGTTGGCTGTATATTTTAGAACTTTCTTTGTGTAGAAATGGTTCTAGCATTAGATGCTAGTAAGAGAGGATTTGGACTGAAGAATGGTATCAGCCCGCGTTAGGTGACGGGAACAGCGTAAGTATTCTTTTGGGTAACTCAATTCGAAAATAATTGCAGTAGACTTCGATCAACTAATGTTGATCAAAGGCGTAGATCACTAAGAAAAAACAGACTTTTCTGACCACAATGAACATTGTCGTTTAAGGCACATTGTGACACTAGCCAACAATCTGAAAAAACATTCCAGAAATACAATCTACTTATGTTAAAACGATGACTGCATTTTGATCACTCATCATTTTATAAATGGAAGAGTTATCCAATGTCCTTACAAAAACAAACACTGTCCAAAGTTCGCACTCATCAGCATACATGTGTTAATTAAAATTAATTCACACATGTCTGAGCGTTAAATTATTCACAATTATAATTGTAATAATCAGGAGTCAGACCTAAGACCGTCCGAACCAAAAAGCCGGGGCTGGCCGTATTAATATTATCACATATCCGGGCAGTGGAAGCTCACTGGAAGAATTTTTAATGCTATGCTTTAATTATTTTGCCGTTGCCCCGGTTGGGCGCCAGTCTAAGTTCCATTCACATTAGAGAATTCATTTTTGCTACGGCCGCGCCTACGTTCTGAATTATTAAGGTGCTTGCCGAAAACTGAAAATTGCTGAGATCACCGGGTGCCAGACGGTGTGTATTTATGAGTGCGTAAATTTTCTAGAGGTATTCTGTAACCGTTTGTACATTATGAAGGGGGCTAATTAACCGGCCGAGTTCGGGTGCTGTTAATAATGGAGGAGGTGCTGCGTAGTTCTAATGTTAGATGGGTGTGGGTAAAAATCTACGGTCTGTATAAATTTGATATGGTGTGAATTATTGACAAGCTCTATCGGATCATGTCGATGCGTGTTTCTCTTGTCATAGCGGCTAGCTGTGTGGTTCTCTTGTCTGCAGCTTGGATGTTTATGAGCCCAGTATAATAGGCGAATTTATTGAATTATAGAAATTATTGTCTGACAAAAGAGTTTACTTGCCCTTTTAAGAACGTATCAGCTCTAGATACCTGAACAATATAAACTAATTCGCAATACTTATAAACACAGTTGAAAAAAATGTTAATTAAAATTAAATCTTACCTAGTGAAGCCGCATTACAAAGAAACAGACGAAACAAAAATGTAATATGATTAGAAACAAATTACACACGCGGCCACGATAAGTCCGGCTCACGGGGGCTAACCAACCGTGGCCCACGTTGGGCGCCACTCTGCCTTTGTCCGGCCACTTTCTTTGTATATTGTACCATTTCATGCAAAATTTAATTTCGTTTTCAAGACTCGTGCGGAATGATATTACGGTCGGCGGACGCCACCGCCGTTTGTAATTTCCCTCCTCAAGTGTGTGTGGACATCGTGCCTTTTTCATCGCATTCCGTTTCGGTGGGTGGGCATGGCACCGGCCCGGTCCGGTACCGTTACGTTTATTGCGGCGTTGTTCGGAATTAAACAGTCGGATTGCAACCGCCGTTAATTACTATACACAACTACGGCCAGGTGGTTTATTGGCTGCTCTTTTAAAGCTATGTGCATGATTTTGCTGGTTTATCAAAGTTTCTACTGGCATTTTGATATTTTCGGTAGTAAAATTACGTGATTTGATTTGTTAGTAACGGAATTAGCTCTGTATCCATATATATTCAAGAAATGCAAGTACGAAATAATCCAGCATACAATAATTATAAAATTGGAACTGAGGTTTGTAGGAAATTAAGATGTCATCCATGTAGAAGTAGGTTCTAAAGTCGTCTGAACAATCACACATGGTAAACATATATCAATCAGTGTGATCAAACCAAAAATGATCAAAATTGTAAATAAAATAACAACATACATATATTACACACAATTTAATTTGATAACCATGAAAAAACTAAAAGCAACAAGTCCCCTATATCGCATAATATTCCTGACTCGAATCCACAGGGACCTGACAAAAGATTTAATAACCCCTATCTTGTAAGGAACTCCCAAATCTTTTCAACCCTTTAAGAACTGCATCCCCAATTTGTTATCGATACCGGTAACATGGTCCAGTGACGAGGAGACTCCCTGAAGGGATAAAAAAGGGATTCTTTCTGTGATCTACCCGCAAATCGGTGTACACACAATAGGGGGCGATTAAGGTACTTAGGTTCGACGTGAGAAAGAGATTTTCTTTTTCTTCAGTTTTTATGGCGTTTGATCGGTTTTGGGGAGGAAATGCCGAGATTTTATCTTTGTGTTTTGCGGTTTGGACATTTTTAAGGATTTTGGGAAACCTTTTGATATTGATAGACTACTTATCGATGCCTGATTTAGGAGATACGTTTAAAATATATTAATTACGTTTGTTACTTAGATCAGCAATTCATTTTTACTATTTATAATCATGCTTATTCTCTTACCTTTTTTTCCAATTTATTTGGGAGCAACCTAGAAAGCCTTTTTCCTTTATACTTATCTAATAATCATCACCTCCTGAGCAAACATTCAAATAATAATCAATGACTGAACTTCAATCAATATACTTCTCAAGACATTTTCCGACAACTAAATTCTACAATTAATCCACTCTTAAGCAAACATTATGCCATACAAAGATATTTAGTGGTACACTCAATAACTACCCCTAACATCCCTCAAACATGTTTACACTGACTATCCATGTCCAGTCTTGTTCAAACAGCCCCGTACAAACTGGACGGGGCTAGATATTTGCATATCGGTCTCTTACTTGTTTATTGAGGCGTCTATGAGATTATGTTACTTAATAAAGTTTAGCTAAGATGTTGATGGTCATTTTGTGTGATGGTTTGGTTAAGGGTTTTAGTCAAGTTTGATTTTGGGAAGGTTGTTTGTCATACTTGTTTCTTTATTAGGTGACAATGGATAAGAAAATAGAATAGAAACACTTTATCGTGCACACTATACAAATAACGGTAGGTAGTCATCTTACATAGGCTGGCGCTTTGAGCAGTCTTTTCACTGTAAGAGATCTATTTAAGACAGATTTGATAGATTGATATATTTCAGGGAGAAAATGAGACAATACTGTAGTTTTTGTAGACATCACCTAATGGTTTTATCAAGTACTAGCTGACGCCCGCGTGATGATCAAAAAAAGGATCCTATGTTTTATTCCAGACTATAATCTAACTATGTGTAAAATTTTATCGAGTTCTATTCAGCCGTTTTGACGTGAAAGAGTAACAAATATCCATACATCCATCCATCCATTCTCACAAACATTCGCATTTATAATATTAGTAGGACAGGACACTAATAAATTTTATTCTGTTTCGCTTAGTCAGTTAACTCTACTAATTCTATCTAAATAAACTTCTAACGATACTCCACAAAACAGTTATCTTTGAACCCTGCCAATTCTAGCACACTTTCAAAGTTTATCCACCACCAACCTTAAAAAATTAATCCACCCAAAATCACTGATAAGAATAAAATCTCACGTAAAGACAAAGAATAAGGAGATATAAGCTGGGTGTATTGGGGTCCCGAAGCGTCCGTACGTGTACCTCGGATTAACTGGCAAATTGGTTTAAGCCAAAAGCCCGGATCACGCCGCAAGAGAATCAATCCCGATCGCTGGAGACGTGAGGGCTAGTGTGGAAGCGGTTAGAGGTGGAAATGGTAAAATAGCGGCAGTTGAAGAAGAAACACAATATTAATAATTTTGAATCATTGGAAGTGCGACTTTCTTTTGAGACTATTAGGGTTTCTTCTACGGCCTCGATTGTCTTGTTGTGGCCGAGGTTGTGTATTGCATGAGGACTCTTCTCAAGTAAAACTGCGATCGGTCAATCCGCAGTAGCAGTAGCCGATAAAGAGACTCTTATCTAAAAAAATCGATCTTTCAAACCTATATTTTACAAAGGTTATTTTGTATCATTTGATGTCTTTAGAACTGCAGACTCGATTCTGCTAAAACTTTTACTGATGTGAAGTCACATTATCGTCGAGTGTAAATTTGAAACGTTCCCGTGAGATAATTTCAGACCAAAGCGTGAATGAAGCTGTATTTCAAGTAATCAGATAGTGACATAAAACCTGATTCCTGTACAAATGGAATTCTGCACGACATCTACTCCTTACTTTCTTGGCACGATTTCGATTCCAATAGATTCTAATAAGATTAGTGTTGTCACACGGGTGTTAGATAAAATAGTTTGTGGCCTATAATTGGGGTTCAGGTCGGCCCGACCGATGTCAAACATAGCCATTCCAAAAGACACCCTAACCCCTCTAATCAAAGCGTAATTTGGTGCAAAAACATTGTCCATGGTCATCACTCGCATGACTAGACAATATCGACTTGGAAGGTGATCTCTCTGCATTACATCCGAAAATTCAGCTTTATCGAGTTCAGTTTGGGTTTGTTTTTGGGTGTGGATGCCATGAATAGTTTTCTCCGATCGAGTCCCGTTTACAAATTGGATCGGTCGTCGGGTAAATCAGGGTTACCCAGTAATTGAGACTTACAGGATCGTTCGGTTTGTGGGTAGGTCGACGCGGTTGAAGGATTACATGCGATGTATCGCTATCTATCGATCTTGGGTTAATGTATGGGATTTGTCGTTGATGGTTATGGTAGTAGATTATGGTGTTTGTGGTGCTTGAAAGAGACATTTAGTTTGATGTTTGGCTTGTTTACAGCTGCTCATGGATCAGTATTTTTTTTATTTGGCAAAACTTGATACTATTTAGATATATGTATATATATTTTATATATTAACAACCCGCAACTTTATTATAGGACCTGTTTACATACAGAGAATTCTCTTATTCTTCTCTTTACTACTACTTTGCAAGGCGGATTGGCACTTACCACTAAAATTTTATAAGTCTAGTGTTTTCCTTCACTAACCCAGTAATGTCCAAGATAATTTGGCAATTCTATTTTTTTTTTTAAATTCCTTCCTTTCATGATTTCTTTACTCTAGACTCTAGACACAAAGGCCTTTTAAGCCCAAACAGAATCAATCCTCTACTTTCGAACTAACATCAAACAAACTTCCTTGGACGCAGGTTCTATTCCCGTGCGAATCTACTTGTTTCGTTTGTGTTTACAGAGGATCGACTCCTGTTTGATGTCTGTCTGTGTCAATAATGGATGCTTCATTATCCGTTAGGTTTTAGACAGTTTTAGATTTTTATGTTACCTAGGCTCGACTAACACAATGAAGTGGACATTGAGTTAGTTACTATGTTTTTTTGTTAATAAACAGTATGTGGTGGACCATTAAAAATATTGCTAAGGTCATTCTTTGATTTGAAACTTACAAATGTTTGATACATAATCAAAACCTCATTCAACTATTGCCCATTAAAAAGTTGCGCTAATGAAGATACCCAAATCAATAAGAAACATACATTTCCCCACAGCCTCCAGAAAATACCTGAGCTTACATAACCAAAACAGAAGCAAACACAGTAAATATTCCAACATTATATTTAGCGGGAGATTCGCTTCGGAAGCTCGGAAATGCACCGAACAGCGGCGATAAGGGGTTATCAAAGAATATACGAGCCCACTCGACTTGAAGATGTTGCGACACAGAGTAAATTAGTTGGGGAAAATTGTGCTTTAAGATTATTATAAAGGTGAATGCAATTTGTGATTGCTTATGGCTAATAAGGTTTTGGTTTAATAGATGATTTTCTATTGTGTTCGCTTGGGGGGTAACTGTTTGTTGTTTTGTGGCGATGCCTGATAATAACAGTATAAATATTTTGAAAGGCAAAACTTGTAATCAAATCTTTTTATTGATTAATGAAAAAAATGAGTTTTTTTATCAATCAAGTTAGCGGGAAGTTTGCCAATTATTATCACCAGCGTCATTTTTACCACACTAGATCTGGATCTTACCACCTGGAAGTCATGGGAAGGGGGCGGGGCAATAATATTTAGTTACTTATGTACCAAAACATTATTCAAAAAAATAAATAAAAAAAAAGACATTTTATTCAGGAACTTCTAAGTCGTATTAAACAATAAAATAATCATAGAACAAATGATTATTTTACTGTTTAATGAATATAATGAATGTAATGTATTCGTCAGCCAGAATATAAAATCAAATTTTACTAACTAAAATCACCGGTATAATATGTCCAAAGTTGGACATAGCATTTCTTGATTGATCGTCATAATCGATTTACGAGACAAAAACTTTACTCTAATAAATAAGAACGGTGCTCTTAATATTTGATCTCGGACTTTCTCAAGATTCTATCTTAAACTTTAATCTCAACAAAACTTCAACACCGTGCCAAAAAATCATGATATCATCTATGTACACAGGCGTATAAACAAAGTGTAAAACTCAAATCCTCGGTGCAGACGGCAAGACTGAACATCTTAGCATAATTAGCCGAAAGGGGCCGTTTATTGCTAATATTAGTAGTAAGGATTAATACCAACGGGTTCTGAGCTGTGCTGGGACTGCTAACTGCTATTACCGTAAGTCAGACGGGGTGTAAGATGTATTTGGATGAATCTTGGTACTGTTGCTAGTTTTTTTTATAGATGGTGTGAGTGAAGTAGAATTAGTGGGGAGAAACTGAAGAGATACAGGATTTAATGCTTAACTGATTAAGTGCAATAATGTTAGTTGAATTGGTATAAGCAAAGAAATATAGAAAGACATTATACAGGATGATTCCAATGATTAGCTACAGATTACACACGACTGCGGAAAAAAGAACTAACACGTTGAGTCCCAACGAAAGATAATACAGCAAGAAATTTACACTGCAGATAATATTGCAAAGGAAAATTTAAGAAAAGTCACAATCTTCGCTATCAATATAAACGACTTGCTTCCCCTAACAGAATAAAAATTAAATCAATCCTCCAACCTACTTATCATAAACTTGAAAACAGTTTTGATACTTGGTCGGCGCTCAATCGAAACACTTAATTGAAAGTCATCGACTCGTATAATACTCGTCTGAGGGACGAAGCCACAATACATATCGGTACGTATAAATTCTAATGCAGAAATCCAAAAACATTACAAAAGCCACCCCCTTGAGCACCCGTCTGGATGGTGGATGCGGGCAAATCTTCGAATTAATTTTACTGCCGAAATATGCAAATTTGGAGATATAGCCGCCTAATAACATGTACAAAAGAGTGGTGACTCCGAGCGCGAAACACTTAGACTATATTGTGGTGGGTTTTGGGGTAGCTTTGTGCCTAATTGGCGTATGCTTCTGTGCGGTCTACGTTTGCAATATGGACGCCTTATTCCGGAACATTTCTTTTAAAGCGATTCGTTCGATATCTTCCTTTTCGCAATTTTATTTCGACGTTTATTTGGCAAATGTTTTTGTGGGGAGCAACATTGATGATTCACAATTTCATAATTATTGTGCTAGTGTGCTTGTTGGCCTATTCACTAAGATTATTCAACTCCTACCCCGACCCAGACAAAGAGAGCATATAACTCATTTTACAAGGTCTTCAAAATCTAGACCGCCACTTACCATCAGAGAACAGTCCCATCTAAAAGTTGTGATCTAAACAATAATCTATGCCTTAATCGTTACCTCAGGCTAACATTATAGCCGCTTCGAGGAGCTTAATAGGTTACAAAATTTACCGTGATAGTAGAAAATACACGATGCTTACGTGCCAGCTTTCTCGGGAACTTATCAGGCTTTATTAGATTTCAGGTGTTTAGTTTCTTCACTAGACGTGGTTAAGCCTTCATTTTATAGTTGAAATTTGTTGCACTATATTGGGCTTTGTTTAAAACTTTGTTACGAGCGAATTTATTAGTAATTTTTATGGTTATGGGGTTGCGAGAAGATTTTGTTGCGCTGATTTGTTTTGTGAGTTAAGGCTTTGAGATACCACAACCGAATGGAGCCTTTGTGGGTATAGCCAGTAATTTCATATAAGCAAGCAAATCGTCCCAGAAATGACGATATTTATATAGATAAAACAGTTATTAATTCATTTGAGGTTGATTTTCTTTATTATTTTTGGGGGTTTTTATTCATAAGGATACATCATCTACCCTTAGCCTTCTCCCGAATGGAAGCCGACCCCAACATACATATGTTGGGGTCGGCTTCCATTCCAACCAGATGCAATTGAATACCTGAACGCTTATCCATAAGGATAAGACAACTCCATTTCTTTTGTATTTAAAACACCACCAATCACTTTTCCATTGCAAACCGCCATTTTATTTCATCAGCTTTAAAATTTAACTGAATTTTGTGATATTTCTTTCATAGATTTTAATTGTACGGTTTGTTTTTGTTGTTATCTTAATTTATAGTTTTTAAAGTTATTGATCTGTTTTAAATTACCTATGTCGAAAAAAAAAATGCTATTATTTTAAATTAATGTTATCGGTTTATTTTTAATTATTTTAATTTCATATAGGTATTTGTTTTTATTTCTTATAAAAAGAACATTATTGGCATAAACCATAAATTTATAGTGCACGTGGTGTTAGCCTGTAAGTGATTGTTGCACTTGTAAAAGTATGTATAAGTAATAAGTTGTAAATGTTTTGTGTAAACAATTGTTGCATTTGGCATAAATAAATTCAGCTGTCCATTATCGGTATAACTTGACGACATAATCATTTAAATATACACAGGCACACAACAACGGTAAGGAAGGGTCACTCACTTGCACAGCACAGTCTCCTTGCCAGAATCAAAGAGTCCTGCCCTCCCCCATCTTGCAGGCAGCTCGGCGATGGTGACTCCTCGAGAACCCCACACGCAGATCCGGCTGCCGCATCCGCTGGTCATGATCCTCTCCACTTGGAATGATGGTGGGATGAGGAAAAGGAGTTTCTGCAAAGAAAGAAGAGTAGAAGATTGATATACTTTATGGTATGGTGAGAAGAAGTACATCAGGATGGAAAGCAAAACTATTTGTGACGCTAAAAGGAGAGCCCTTAAAGTATGTGCATTTAACACGGGCGATATTAGGTTTTAGGGATAAAGATAAAGTAAAAGTTATTTATTTGTTAAACAGACCATTAAAACGGTGATATACGACGACTACTCAAGCATCAGTACAAGACTCAAAAGGCTGATTATATGAGCATATGTACTTCTTAAAAATAAACTGTAAAAGCGAAAGGCAAACGCGGCATCGCCAAATAAGATTTTGGGATCATTTAATGTTACAAATGAAATTGAGGAATTAGTAAATTCAAAACCATGACATATTCGCTAAAATGTAACCAAATCATGTTTAATTTTACTTTTGCTATCCAACATAACGTACATTACAGAGTTAAAACAAGCCATCAAGTCAAACAAGCTGCGCTGAGACTCGATCCCGATTCTATTTCACACTCCACGATCAAGGCAACTTTTTCAATTTCCTTTAGAAATAAGCGCTATGCGGACCGCGGGCGGCCGTCAAACGATAAATGATTATAACTATGACGTCAAGGGAAACGAGGCAAGGCGCCGGTGTAATGAGAAATAAGACGAAAAAATCCGTCCGAGCAAGGAAGCCGAGAACGCTTCCTACTTTATTTTTTGTTCCTTTTATTGATTAAAAAACTTTCCTAATCATATTTTTCCTTCGTCTCGGGAGATAGTTAGGTTATCGGCGCTGTTGAAGATTCTCATGTTCATTGTTTTGTTTTTGATATATTTTTTTCGGGGATTTCAATTTTGATGGATTTGTTTTGTAAATAAAAATATTAATATATTTTGAAACGGGATATTCTCATGAATCGTGTTTATACGTGATCTTGGTGTTTGCAACAGTACCGAAATATTGGAAACTTACAATAAATAATAAACATGGTAAATATCCCACTTCGAATGTTTTTAATAACGTTAGCAAACTAGTCACTTTAAAAAAATACTATAGTGCATTGGAACATTTCAGGGTAGCCATTTAGGCTATCCGCAATTCATTTATCCGCTTTACCTTGCTAATGCATAGCAGGGAGATTGACAGCCATCTAATCCGATTGATCATAATGCCACCATAACATGGGTCCTGTTTAACGTCTAGCATCTTCGTGGAAGTCTCAGACGTTGGTGGCAGAACAAACTTCAAACCTATAAGCATTGGGTTACGGGTTGATCGAAAGAGATGCCGTGGCCCCGGAACACAGGACAAAAGAAGGAACATAGATGGGGTTTAATCAGCACAAGTCTGACACTCTTCCGCTCCGCCCAGAGCGGGGGAAGTTATTCACATGATATGATTTCCCATTTGCAAAAAAGAAGTGTAACTTGGCAGTCCGGTCACTCAGCTAGACTATTACTGGTCCGAACAAGCGTAACTTACAGCTCTCTCTTTGCTGCCAACATACAGAAAAATCCCAACCCACTTCAAAACAAAACAGACCTAAATCAATGCACAACGAAGCGCCATCCAAACCAGATATTAATAGTCTAATCGCGATACTAACTATTGCACTGTTTCCAGTACATTAACCGCCACGCAAACTTGCCAAGCACAGCCCCTGTTACAAACTGTTCAATGTACTATAATGGACTATTAATATTCGGGTGGTCAAAGGTTTGTCATTGGCGTTGTATTTGAATCTTTGTTGTTGGGAGATGGAGCGTGGTTTCAGTTAATTGTTGAAGGCTACTTTGTGGATTGTTGAATTAATGCTGATTATTGTTATAGTCTATAAATAATACGAAGAAACACCTTTTCTTGTGTGTGTCATAAGTAATTCACAACATAAAAACGGAAAAAATAACCGACTTCCAAAAGAAAGCGGAAAACAATCATACTTCTTGAAGTCGGTGCCTTTTGTTTGTGTCGTTGTTACCGAAATCCGGAAAATAAAGTAATTTAGCACGTTTAAGTTTTTTTTTTGAAAAAAAGTTATTTAATTCAGCCATTTACTTATAAAATTACAAATAATGAATTAATCAACTTTTAATTTAGTTAAATTGTTGTCCCTATAACATCTTACATATGAATATATTACTCCTTAAAATCACATCTAACATGTTATAGGCAAAAATATAACTAAACGTAGTTTAACTCATAGTTTTGTTTTCGTCAGTTAATGACTTCTAAATTCTAATGGAGTAAACCAACGTAATAGTCGATAATCATTTGAAAATAATCAACACAAGATTAAAACGCATAAAAGTCGAACTGTAGGCGAAAACATTTACAATGAATAAGTATACCCAAAGACAAATTTATCTACGCGAAAAACAATAGAAGTTCACCCTCTTCGCCCATTATTTAAAACATTGAAAAACCCGAAACGGCCACAGTGCATTAGCGGGTGATTATCGAAAAGAATCAAAGTGGGTTAACCCTACCGAACGGAACCCGGAACGTTTTGACCCACGCGGTAGCGATCAGTCGGGGTCACAATTATAGCGGAGATTTGTAGTGTTTTGAGGATTTTTTTTTGTTAAACTCAAAATATTGGATGGCATTTTTTTGGGATTATTTTAGTAAAACTCAAAATATTGGATGGTATGTTTTTATGTTTATTTTAGTAAAATTCAAAATATTATATGGAATTTTTAAAAGACAGGGTTTTAATTACGGACTTGCTTATATGCAGCTTCTACGACCACCTGATGGTAATCTTTGATGATGGTGGTCTTGGCAATCTGCAGTGTAAAATATACATTGGACGCCATCCCAGAAAAAAATTAAATCCCTCATGCACCAGTAATACTCATACCTTGACATTCTTAAAGTACTAATTTCAAATGAAAGGGTTGGTAGGCAGAGGTATACCTAATTTAACACCCATATTTCTCCAGTTATGTTTAAGTTCCACGTAATATGGAGCGAGGTTTTTACCATCAACCGGGCACAAATCCTCCTTACTCCTCTAACTCGGTGGCTGCTACTCAGTAATTCATATCGGAAACACCTAATGACACTTTAAAAATGACTTTTTAAGATAGTAAGTATCTATTATTTTTATTTGCACCCCTTCCCCCGCCACTAGCACCCCAGTGTGACCAACTCGCACGCTGCGGTCACAGCGGGGCGGGCATAAATTCAGACGACGAAAACCTCCGACAGTTCCGAAGCGTATCCTACGCGACGCGATAATGGCTTCGAATTTCACGCCTAAAATATGGCCTAGCAGTTTTTCGAAAAAAAAAGAGGTTTTTTAAATGTTGATATATGGGTTATGGTCGTACGGGATGAATTTTCTAGTGTTAAGTATTGATGAATGAAAAATAGATAAGATTGTGTAGGAGAAATGGAGGCATTATGCCTTATAGTGAGCCAAAACAGCTTGAAAATAATCAAAATATTATTTTTTCATAAATTTAAGGAATACGGCTATTTTATGATATACAGAAAATAAAAACACATCGAGGGAATTCTCACATACCAAAGTAAAAGCGATTGCGTCTAATATCAAAATAATTACATTTCGACATAAAGTAGGTACCTTATACCCACCAAAAAAATTAAGTATGCAAATTCACAAACAAAAACCTACAATAAAAATAAGAGCGGGGATTACTGTGGTCACGTATTAAAATTCCTGATAGGTACACACATAGCTGAACCTCGAACAATTAAGGGAAGGTGGGTGTCTAAGGGACCCCCGCGCAGCGGCAGGGTAATTCGGCCATATTTAATAAAATAATAATATTATGAAAAAGGAATTAAATTATTCAACCCGCGTACGTCCGTGTATCGCGATCGGTGTCCCAGCCAGATATGTATAAATTTTTTTTTCGCCATTCTGTTTTACGTGACCGAGAAGGCTCGCAAAGATTGCGAGTGCGGTGCATGTATTCAAATAATTGTTTGTGTTTTTTCATTTTAATTCTTCCACGGGTGGAATTTTAATGATGCGTTTGTATATAAAAGATTGGAGGATGCTAAGCGTTTATATAAAATTTTCGCAGCCGGATTAAAAAGGAAAATCGCCTTTGGATTAAGAGCGGGCGGTCAGTTTTTATAGGTACGAGACTCGTGTTTTTAGTTTATCTATTTTTTAAATTTGTGGAAATTATTTATGTTGAATATGAAATGTAGCTGAAGGATCGTTTTTCTACAAACAGTATCAATTCAAGGTACCTATAGGTAATACAATTATGACATAACAAGATTTGTACAATAAGTCACAAATGTTAATTCTGCTATGCGAAATGGTATAAATGATATTTCCAAATAATAATCGTTGATAAAAAAACCAACCTCCAAAAAAATAACAACTAAAAAGTGGAAAATGACTTTACTTCGGGAAGTCAAACTTGTCTGTTTCGTTGACTTTTTTTCCACCGAATTCTGGAAATAAAGTTATTTGTATTTATGGCATGACGATATATCACATAATTTTTTATCGAGTGTTCATTTTCTATTGTTACTAAAAGATTAGCAGATCATCCATATATAGAAATAGAAGAAAAAATAATATTAAAGACGATAACTCACAAACTACCCAAGCAATATAAATTAAATGTGTCAAGTCAAGTGCTTACAATTCGTCCTAATGTATTGATTAAAGTTTCCCGATTTCACGAACGTAGTATTTCAAAAGCCATAACTATTATGAAATAAGTTTCATCTCAAAGGGGAAAGCGTTTTTTTCACGAGAAAATAGCTTTGAGATTCGGTAAGTTATTGTTCGAGACTACATATAAATAACCACTTTTTTCTCATGGGGGTATATACCTATGGGGGTGGGTACCTGTTACGATTCCAACATACTTATTCACGTCATACATCTTGTCCACGATCATTAATACGAGACTTTAGCACCAACGCGCAATGTAAACGATACATATGTCGATATTAACATTTTAAATTTAAAATACCCCATTTTTGTCATATCTATGGAATATGGTCTTAAATGTGTTACAAACAATTGAACTAAAATGTCATAGGACAATTGTATTTTCGTTTTTTGTTTTGGTCGGATGTCAAATCATCAAATGACTACTTACTCAGACCTGAGAAAGGAGAAACGGGAACGAAATATAGACGAGTTATTGAGAGAGAACGAGAAAAATAAGTGTTTGTGCTTTAACCTATTATAAACTCACATATGTTTTATAATTTTTTCATACCTATATCTACAAACTCCCCACATAAACCAATCAGAGTGTAGCGCTAGTTTTATTAATAAAATCCTGTAAGTCCAAACGTTCTTAAAATTAACACCGCTACTCGGCGCTAGATGGCGCTAGAGGTAGCAAGTTGCTTTTAGACCGAATTTGTCGGGAAGCTGAATTTATTCGATTCTTGTAGATACAAAAAAAAAATAAAGTACACAAGAGAGATACACGCAAGTACTAGAATTTAATGACTGAAACTAAAATATTAATGTGAGTTGTGTGAATTTGATTTCGAAAATAACTCTAAGCAAAAAAACTATCTTAATTTTGCTGATTGGGTATGTTGTTTGATTGATCATTTTGAACTTGGGAATATTATAAATAAGTTATACCTGAAAAACACCTCCATTGGAACATGTCAAACGCACGCTCTACGGAAGTCATGTAAAACAACTTTAGAAATATCGTAATTCTAAATAGTAATAGTAGTTCGCAATGCTACGGCGTAGACTACTACGCCGTAGACTACTACGCCGTAGCATTTGATTAGTTCGAGATACTACGTTACAGTATATGCATTAATTCAATCAAACGATGATTAAACATCATAGTTTAATAAAAACTTTCAAACTGTGACTTTCAAACTGAAAACTTTCATAGTGTAGTATTACACTTATGTATTATTTTCAACACTTAACAAATCAGCAAGGAGAATTGCTATTTCCGGATTTTAGGGATCGATTATTTTCATTTTAAGTTACTCCACCCACAGACACATTTTCTCTTTCTTTCTTTTTCTTAGTACACTCTACAAGTAAATCATGAATATCTTCAACCGTTTCACATGTTTCACAATTGGGAGAATTAACTGTCTTCATTAAAAAACCAAACTTCCAGGGTTGTGACCAGAACGCAATCTATGAAGCAAAACAATATGACTCCTACTCATTTCTTTGATAGCAAACCACAGTATTCGAAGAGGCTGATATTGAATTGTTTTATACCAGATTGTTTCGTCAAACGACGTGCGTGCTAAAACCTAAAACCAGCTGACCAGCTCAAACACCAATCTCCAAACAAGGAACAAAGAAAATTTTTCTCAACCACCATTAGCGGCTTTTCCAAAGTTCTATAAGGTCCACCTGTCTTAAAAACACCAGGGTGCGACATCGAACCGCGAATAGTTACAAAACTCGAGGCATAAATCAGCCAACTCCAGCGTAACGTACTCTCTTCAGGGCCATTAGCATTTTTTATGCATAGGAATCGATCCAGCGACCGTCTAATGCCTCCCATGATACATTAATATCTTAGTTTTTATGACTCTTCTGCAACAATTCGTCTCGTATCGCTGTGTGTAACCACCTTTACTTCAACATGCAAACTTCAACTTTGTCTCTTCATCTTTAAGGTGCGAATTGCTTTCTTGAAGAGGTGGTAGGATGTGGATTTGCTCACGGATTAAGTCGCGTTTACAGTTTAGCTCAAAAGTTACGCTATAATTGTGAAGTGTACAAATATTTTGGCTAAGATTGGATTAAGGTGTGTGTTTAAGGTGATTTTTAGTTGTGAGTATGAACGTACGGTGGGTAGTCCTCTACCCAAGACTAAAGAAATGAGACATGGACTGTGTAAAAGATGATATGGCTAGAGATGTCTGATAAGAAGACAATTATATGAGAAGAAGACATGCTGTGCTAACCCCTAATAAATTGGGATAAGGGCAGGAGAATGATGTAAGCAGTATTCATTTGTTTTCAAAGCTTTGTAGGTGAATAGAAGATCTCAGTATTGACATTATAGTCTAGTCAACAAGTGCTTTTTTAGTCAAAACTTTTTAAAAGGCTCGGAAAAATATGGTTGAGGGCTCATTCGATTCGGGATCGAATCTAGAAAGTTTTTGAAAAAATTCAAGACCCGCTCGAAAAAATTGCAAAAGTTATTAACAAATTAGTAAACAAAAAAAAAGGGGTTTAGTTTTTTTGGTATATCTCGAAAACTATTTGATATATTTTGATTTTGAAAAAAGATTCAAAAAGAGGAGAAAATTTCCTAAAAAAAACTCCCAACTCGCGAAATTGTAGGAACAATATAAAAAAATTTACAGGGAGCTGAAAATACGCCTGAAAACGGGTACTCGGGTTTCCGCAAGCCACGCCCCCTTCGAGCGCTTTAATGAAAACTATTATTTAAACATATTAAATGTTGATATTAAAATTTGAAAAAAAATCAGACATGTACAGGACAAATTAAAGAATAAAATGCCGTAGAAAAAATATTTTTATCGCGATTTTATAAAATGTTATCCATAAATTAATTAACAATTTCTTCCGACTGGGCTATAAACATTGCAAGTTGCATAATTGTTAAACCAGAAATCTCAATTTTTTTTCCTCTCGTGGAGCTATTCTTCAAAGATTAAAGAAAGGATTTCCGTTGAGTAAATAAAAAAATTGTAAATTTTCGATTTGTTATTAACAAATTACCTAGGCGGCAAATTAAATATTTAAATAAATGTTACAAGAATTACTTTTTTTTCCAATGTCGATGATCACTCGTTTTTCTATCAATAAAAGCTACCTAAAAATATTTTTTTATAAATTTTAATTCTTTTTGTTTATAAAATTGTTATAAACAAATAGATTATTTATAAGATAATTGAATTTTTTTTTTTGAAAATAGATTCCACGTTTAAAATTATGAATTTTAAGATAAAAAACGATCCTTAAAAAAAAAATTTTATTGCTAAAAAACCGTTTTGTTAATAAACAATTTTTTTTACCACTTGTTAATAATATCAAGGTACGCTTTTTTTTAAAATATCATTATTTATTATCCTCCCTAATAATCAAAAAAAAAATCGTTTTTTTATAAATTTTCATTGTTTATTAAATAAACAATTTGTTAAAACAATTTTTTTTTTTTTGTATAATTTTTTTAGAATTCTTTACACTAAAATAAAACCGACTAATTACCTTTTTGCAAAAAAAAAATATATATTTATATTTATTATCGAATAATTTTTTTTTTCCGCATAAAGGTAATTGGTCGGTTTTATTTTAGTGTAAAGAATTCTAAAAAAATTATACAAAAAAAAATAATTGTTTATAACAAATTGTTTATTTAATAAACAATGAAAATTTATAAAAAAACGATTTTTTTTTTGATTATTAGGGAGGATAATAAATAATGATATTTTAAAAAAAAGCGTTCCTTGATATTATTAACAAGTGGTAAAAAAAAAATTGTTAATTAACAAAACGGTTTTTTAGCAATAAAAAAATTTTTTAAGGATCGTTTTTTATCTTAAAATTCATAATTTTTTACGAGGAATCTATTTTCAAAAAAAAAATTCAATTATCTTATAAATAATCTATTTGTTTATAACAATTTTATAAACAAAAAGAATTAAAATTTATAAAAAAATATTTTTAGGTAGCTTTTATTGATAGAAAAACGAGTGATCATCGACATTGGAAAAAAAAGTAATTCTTGTAACATTTATTTAAATATTTAATTTGCCGCCTAGGTAATTTGTTAATAACAAATCGAAAATTAACAATTTTTTAATTTACTCAACGGAAATCCTTTCTTTAATCTTTGAAGAATAGCTCCACGAGAGGAAAAAAAATTGAGATTTCTGGTTTAAAAATTATGCAACTTGCAATGTTTATAGCCCAGTCGGAAGAAATTGTTAATTAATTTATGGATAACATTTTATAAAATCGCGATAAAAATATTTTTTCTACGGCATTTCATTCTTTAATTTGTCCTGTACATGTCTGAATTTTTTCAAATTTTAATATTAAAATTTAATATGTTTAAATAATAGTTTTCATTAAAGCGCTCGAAGGGGGCGTGGCTTGCGGAAACCCGAGTACCCGTTTTCAGGCGTAATTTCAGCTCCCTGTAAAATTTTTAATATTGGTCCTACAATTTCGCGAGTTGGGAGTTTTTTTTAGGAAATTTTCTCCTCTTTTTGAATCTTTTTTCAAAATCAAAATATATCAAATAGTTTTCGAGATATACCAAAAAAACTAAACCCCTTTTTTTTTGTTTACTAATTTGTTAATAACTTTTGCAATTTTTTCGAGCGGGTCTTGAATTTTTTCAAAAACTTTCTAGATTCGATCCCGAATCGAATGAGCCCTCAACCATATTTTTCCGAGCCTTTTAAAAAGTTTTGACTAAAAAAGCACTTGTTGACTAGACTATTATTGTAGTTTGCAGACCGCTCTTTATATGCTTACTAGCTTCCACCCGCGACTTCATCCGCGTAGCATAGTTACATTGATGATCGAAAAAAAAACTCTCCCATTTTCTTCCCTCTTTCTCCCCCTTTTCCTCGTCCGTCTGTCCGTCTCCAGGGTCCCAACTATCTCTATTTCAAAATTCATCAATATTGGTTCAGTCATTTAGGTGTGAAAACGTAACATAGAAACTCACTTTCGCTTTTATAATATTAGTATGGAAGTAAGGATAATAAAAACTGCGAAAATTTCTTTTGACCATCTTTGTCGATAACACTACGGTAGGTCTGGCTTTTCATGGGAAACTGTGCTCCAGCTATTCTTGCGGAGTAGCAGATAGCTTATACCTTAGAAAGATGATAAGAGTACCGAGACACAAAATGAATGAATTACCTAACATATGCCCGCGGCATCGCCCACATGAAATTTCGTGATTGTCCCACGAGATCGGTCTACCCGGGATAAAAGGTAACCTGTGTGTTAATCAAGGTATAAACTGTCTGTGTGCCAAATGTCATCTAAATCCATTCAGCAGTTTATGCGTGAAAATGTAACAGATATTCTAACAAACGTTCGCATTTATAATTTTTAGTAGGATAAATGATGTTTATTTTACAAACACTTTTACACGTCTTTTTTAAAAAACTAGATGAGGCCAGTGTTTCGTACTCGACTACTCTTAAAAGAAACTGTAGAAGCAAACTCAGAGGTCATAGTCCCTTTAAAGGTCCAGACAAAAATCTTAGTCAACTTACATGAGGACTATGCAGATTAGTGTCTGAAACGGTATTTTTAAGAAAGCACTGATAACCTAGGTACCAAGACCTATGAACACACCTTTATCTAAATCGGAGTTGATAATAGGTGGATCTGGCGATTTCCTTAACGCCGCCATTTTTCTTTCACGGCCACTTTGAGATTAAAAGTTTGGAAAATGAAACGTTCGGCGCTACTTCGCTATTTTTAACGTATCGGAGCATCGGGCGTTTTTAAAAAGTTTCAGGAAAGAAAATGTGTTTTTTTTTGGTGGAAAGATTTTATGGGGAAGGTAGTATGTAGATTTGAATTTAGCAATTTATAGCTTTGATTATAATGGTAGATGGAAATGATTTTGCTTTATAGAATGTTAGTTACAAAGCCCATCACATATTATATTAACGCCTTTTATAGTCGTGGTATTGATTCCTATCAAAGTTAATTCGGCAAAATTATACCTTTTCCGTCAGATTTTTAGGATACCGTACCTTCCTCAAAAGGAACAAACGGAATCATTAAAGGATAACTTTGTTGTCCGTCCGTCTGTCTGTCAAGGCCATTATCTCCGGAACGCGTGGATGTATCGAGTTGAAATTAAAACCATATACTACAATCAGGGTCCTTGAAGATGTGAAAAAAATCAATCTAGTCTACATCGTCAAAAGATATGGCTTTATGTCACAAGTTTGTAAGGAATCCTCGAGTCGCACTTGCCGGTTTTTTAAACTAATATTTTTGTCTTTAAACTGACATGGTTACTAATATTATTATTAACGGAATATTTACCATGTTTGTTATTTATATCGAGTTTCCGATATTTCGGCGATCTTGCAAACGCCATGATCACGGATGAACTGGGTAAATATCCCGTTTCAAGTGTTAATTATAATAATATTTTTGTTCCACAGAATGCTTTTGTTCTTGTTCTTTATGAGCGCAGTAGAAACGTTAGAAGAACTGAACATTGTTGGATCAAAATCATTGACAGTTACCGCAAAGAGTTATACTGAAGCGTACTACTAGTATTATCATCATCTTCCTACCCTTGGTCCCATTCTATTTG
This sequence comes from Ochropleura plecta, assembly GCA_905475445.1. NCBI lineage: Eukaryota > Metazoa > Arthropoda > Insecta > Lepidoptera > Noctuidae > Ochropleura > Ochropleura plecta. The sequence goes on along the minus strand of FR997744.1, from coordinate 2,519,797 downwards.
AGATCGGCGCAACACGTTTTTTTCTTTGGTTTACTCCTTTTTTATTCATAGCATTCCTTACACAATGCATCCATCTTTTTTTGGTCTTCCTCTCACTCTCCATCCATCAGTATTCAGATCCATCACTCTTTTAGTCACATGTGCCTCTAGCGTACCACTAGTGTACATTACGAAAACTATGTTTAAGTCCCATTTTATTATTGGAAATGGGCCCACTCTTGACCTCGTGTAAGCCTTTATTGACATCACCAAGCAAAAATCTAGAATCGGAGCTGTTTGAGAATTCTTTGATGAAAAACCCCAATAACTCCAATTCTTTTTTTTGCGGGTGGGAAATCATCAAATAACTTCCCTCCCTCTAGGCGGTCAGACTTTTACTGACTAAAAACCCACCCATGTTCCTTCTTTTGACTTTTATGATCCGGGGTTGCGGCATCTCTTTTGAACAACCCGCAACCCCGGCAGAACCTCTTATAAGCCTTTATTGAAATCATAAGAGCACAAATCTAGAATCGAGGCTGTTTGAGATATTTAATGGAAAAAACCCAATAACATCTATTCTTCAAAACTGTATTAATTACTCTGGTCTCACCGAAGCACATCATACTCTAGCCATAACTTACACCAGATCATCTATTTGCCTGTAAAGCAAAAATATGAACGATATTATGTTAATACGCGATACACCACGTTCTGCGCTGGCGGGATGCCAGGCAACGTTATCGGGAGCGTCCTCTGAATATTATGACCAATACTTTAACCCGGATTAAAAACTTATTTAGTTATTCTAATGGCGAATACTTGGTTATTTTGGTATTCTGGGAGTTTGGGTAAGAAATTATTGTATAGGTTTACATTCAAATTCATTTAATTGTCTGAATATGGTACATTTTTATGGTCTTAAATATAAACAAAGGTCTCATCATATTCTGCCACTGGAGGCGTGCAAATATTTGGTACAAAAACAAAATTTTAAAACAAACATTAAATAGGAATAAAAAAATACAATTAGTGGCATGTGAATTAAATAAATATTATCAGAATTCAGTACAATGTCAAATTATTATCCAATGTCAAACTTTAATAGAGATGTCAATGATTATATGATTACAATTTAATTAGGATGTCAAAGTATCATTAAAATAGTCGTTTAAATTACATTAATACGATAACTTTTTTTTCGGATGGGAAATCATCAACTGACTGCTCCCGTTCTGGGCGGAGCGGAAGGGAGTGTGAGAAATGTACTGACTAAAATCCATCCATACCTCTTCTTTTGCGCAGCCGCAGTATCCTTTTCTCTCTTTTAATCGAAAAGAAAAACGTGGTGAGTTTGATACAACCTTCGACGATGCACGTTCGGTTTGTTAATTAGGTAGGTAGAGTAGCGTAGGTTAGTAGGTAGGTAAGGTACTGTAAGTGGTTTTATACCTCAACCAATGCTGGCTGGTTGGCCATAACTTTCCAATACTCAGGTCATTTTAAGGAAGGAACTTAGAAAAACATAGTATAGGAATCAAATAGGAAGTGTGACATGTATCTATAAAATATAATCTTAAAAGGATATATGCGCTTTTATTAAACCATTCTAGCCCAGTTCCTACAGTACGTAGGTAGGTAGGTACTCGAAAATGCAAGGGAACGCATGCCGGGGCCGGGCACAGCTAGTTAATATTACAAAGGCGAAAGTTCGTAAATGTGTGTATGTTTGTTACTCCTTCACGCTTAAACGGATTCGGATGAAATTTGGTATGAAGATAGCTTATAATCTGGAGTAGGTAACACATAGGCTACTTATGATCCTGAAAAAATGCGGTGCTTAAAAAACTTAAATATGGTTTTTCACAACGGGAAGCGCAGCTATTAATGATAAAACTTTAATCAAAAGCTACTCTACTCAATATTGTTATCTTCCTCTCCCAAATCATGTATCAAATTATCTCATCATATAGTTAATACGACGCTATCTAAGCAGCGCACATGGCCGACCCGATATCCTGGCACGGAGCCATTTGCTAGCATTATGTTAGGTTTTCGTAGTTCCTAGCATAACGCTGATGTACTGTTTTAAAAATTTTGTATCGTAATTTTGAAGGCAGTCTTCATTTTTGTGGGAAAATCGGAAAAGAAACATGTCTTGTAAAGAGGTATCGTGCTGCTCGGAATTACGGCGGTTGGATCTGGTCCATGCTTGGTATTCAGCTACAATCGGTTAGACTCGAAGCCAACTAGGCTAGGTAGATAATTATAATGCTAGAATACCATGACACAGAAGCAGGTATCATAATACTACCAGTCTATAACTGTCCCACAGCTGGGCAAAAGATTCATACAGAGAAAGCACGACAATTCAATAAAAAAAAAACAGGCATAGCCCAAACTTATATCTTTCAAACTTATATCCTAACTAATATTATAAAAGCGAAAGTGAGTTTGTTACGTCTTGACGCCTAAATGGCCAAACCGATTTTGATGGTACAGAGATAGTTGGGAAAAGGGGGAGATAGAGGGAAGAAAAGGGGAGAGAAAGATATTTTTTTTTTCGATCATCACGCGGTTTAAAGTTAGCGTTAGCCCAAAGTAACTATGCCACGCGGACGAAGTCGTGGGCGGCAGCTAGCTTTTTCTAATCTGTAAAATGTAACCTTTATAAGTACGAAATAAAATGAAACTTGTAGTAAAAAGTAAAGTAAGTTGGTGTTTGATGCAGCATCCCACTTTCAGTATTTTTTACGAAGTGGACACATAGAAGATGAAAAATTCAAGAGATTCCTGTGTTATGAATTTATAACAAGGCTTTCGAAGCCAATTTAGCTTCGGTAAAAGCCAAAGACATCCAAAACAAAACGCCATTACTCCAAAACAATACAGCACAAACAAAATTTTCCGCCAACTTGAACATAGGATATTATTTTTAATATGAAAAAAATAAACGTTGAACCGTTCGCGAAATCGTTGCGGCCATCTTTTCCATTACCACAAATTACCGGGAGAGGCCAGGGCTAAATAACGTCACGTATTTAATTACGAGCTCTGCAGAGCCTCAAAAGTGACGCTTTTGAATTGAAAGCTTGAGTTTTGGGACACATTGGCAAGGGGGCTTGGAGTCCGAGAATTGGTCCTTTCGATGTTCAATACGTCGGTTGAAAAAAAAATCCAGAAAGGTAGAGAAGGCTTCATAATATTTAACTATTTTGACAGGTCGTTGAGTTCAAAGAGCAGCGATTTACATATTTCTTGAAACTTGAAAGTTTCTCACCTTTCATAGGTGATTTTATCGTTATATTTACTGGCGTCCGCGGCTTCGCCCGCGTGATTTCGAAAAAAAAGTCCTATGTGTTATTGCAGACTATAATCTACCTCTGTGCCAAATTTCATTAACATCCATTCAGCCGTTTTAACGTGAAAAAGTAACAAACATCTATACATCCATCCTCACAAACGTTCGCGTTTATAATATTATGTAAGTAGGATATATAATTCTGCCGTAAGTGTGTATGTCACTGAACTCCTCCTAAACGATTTGAATGTTTTTTTTATCGTATGCGTTTGGGTGGCGCCCTGGATAGTTTAAATTCACAAATCAGCCCGGCAGATTGCGCTGCATTCGGTATCTACATTATTTATCTATACTGCAATTAAACGGCTGGATCGATTTGAATGAATTATGATGAAAGTACTAGGATTGCATAAAATTCAAAGTGGTATTCTTTCGAACAATTTGGTCTGTATACACAGTTAACGGCTGTATAACATTACGCTACAATAGATGGGAACTGAGTGGTGGGTGAATTCGCTAGGCACAGCTAGTATCACTATAAAAACGAGTAATTCTTACTAGTACTGTAGTAGTTTCTTCACGGCTTAACCGATTTTGATAAATTTTGGTACAGAGATAGTTGGGACCCTGGAGACGGACATAGGTTATTTTTTTTTTAAAGATTGAGATATGAGAGAGAAAGAGGAAAGAAAAGGGAAAACTTAGCATTGCTACTACAATAAATAAGGCGCTAGGGCAAAAACTACAGGTAGCAGGTACTTGTAAATCGGGAAAGGGGAACTGTGTTACCCCGAACTTAACGCGAGCGAAGCCGCGGGCAAAAGCTAGTATTACATCTACAACAAACAAGCTAAACATCTTCTACATCCGTGTTTCACAACAGCCGGAGGTCAATCGAGTCGGCCACTCTAATGTTTACTGATAAAAAGAAAACCAATTTGTGTGCCCACCCCCGACCGCCCTACCACAAAGGAGCGCTATCTAGCGATAAATTATCGAAATTATTGCATTAAAAATTCCATCTAGTAAGTCAAAGCGAGCCATTATGGCCGCTTGGGTCCGCCTTCAAAAGAGAAACGACGTAACTACATTGTTCTCCGTACACTTTGTGACGTTCTGGTTCCGTATATGTAATTTTTCTTGGTAAACGTTATGGGAAACCGTTTTTCTCTCCGAGGAAGCGAGATACTTTGATATATCTAAGTTGTCGGCCTACAGTTTTTTGTTTTAGAATTTTTAATGAATGTCTGGAACGAATTTCAAATTGGTTGTTGCTGCTGTTTGCCGGTTTAGGTTGTGGTAACCAAAAAGTTTTGACGAAATTTGAACTTTGTATTCGTACGTGTAAAGGTTTCTATGCATTGTTTGCTTTGTCGAAGTTTCCAATAAGGGTTACCTATATGTTTCTGTCTCTTCTACTTCTTTCAGAATGATCTTGTTGCTGTTGTTGAGTTATTTGCTGTACTAGCTGCGCCTCGCGGTTTCACTCGCGAGGTGATAGAATCCTTTCCTTACTAATATTATAAAAGCGAAAGTGAGTTTGTTTGTTACCTCTTCACGCTTGAATGACTAAACCGATTTTGATGAATTTTCGTACCGAGATAGTTGAGAACCAGGAGACGGACAAAGGCTAATTTTTTTTAAGAAAAAGTGGGATATGAGGGAGAACGAGGGAAGAAAAGGGGAAACTTACCGTTGCTATTACAAATCAATAAGGCGCAAGAGCAAAAACTGCAGGCAGCAGGTACTGTGTTATACCGAATTTAACGCGAGCGAAGCCGTGGGCAAAAGCTAGTATACAATATATCTCTTTATGAAAGAAGAAAGAAAGAAAAAACATTTATTTGGCCCATGCCACAAGTGCACACAAAATGAGATAAAAACTTAAAACTAAACGATAATAAGAAATACGTAATTGTGTGTCTCACGGCTGCGCCAAATAGGCCCAGTTCAGCAAATTGCCGAGCAGCTAGTGCCCGACGCTGGTTTTCAACTGGACCTTAGACCTGATGTGACGGACGTATAACAGTTTTATATTTATTTGTGTTTCTGTGTATAAATAGGTATATGTATAGCATAAATTTGTGTAAAATCATAAAAAATAAACTACTTACATAAAAAAGAGTGTTAGGCAAATATGTTATAGGAATAAGTAAAGGAAATAAGAACGAGACAACTGCAAGACAAAACAAAAAAATAAGAAATGCGTTACTACATAATAGATGGGATGATACATGATGGATGATATGAATTGTAGTTTATGTGTTATTCTGATATGTAAGCTACATTATTGTAAAGTTACATTAAAATCCATACAGTAGTTTTTGCGTGAAAGATTAACAAATATCCATACATCCATGCAAACTTTTGTGTTTATAATATTAATAAAGTAGGATAGGAATCACCGCTTTTCGTCATTTTTTCTCAACAAAATCTCCATTCGAAAAAGAAGGCACTTCTCAAGAAAGAAATGATTACAATCAGTGTAAAATATTAATTAACTACATCTTGAACAAGCTTATACAGTAATCCCATACACTCCCAGAGGATTGAAATAATCCAGCGTTCTCTTACAAAACCATATCCCATCGATGTATAGCTACGTTCAGTATGTTCCCACGATACATGGAGGTGCAGCCAATTTCCTGGAGGATCTCATTCTAGATTTTTAACCGACTTTAAAAGAGGCGAGGTTACGTCTTCGATGCATTTCTTTTGCAATATTTTTACAGCGATTTTCTTAGATTATTTACAGGGCTTTTCTTTTATTTGGTGAGCTGAGCAAGGCATGCGTTGCAATGCAATTTTTCTACCTAATGCAACTACACTACCTACCCAACTATTTTTTCCAGGTCCAGCCGTCCACGCGTGATGCCGTGAGCAAGGGAAATAGGGATTATATAATTTTACTGCCTGTGCCCAGTGATTTTACCCGCTGCTGAGCTCCTTCTCTGGAAAGGGCAACCCTTATCACCCAGGGGTGTAAAATATACCCAACGAACAATTCTAACACCTTCCAATATACACAACAAAAAAAAAAAACATAAAAATCGGTCAAGCCGTTTCGGAGGAGTTTTTAAACTTGCCCCACACTAGCAATTTTTCCTGTATCGTGCGTCGTAGCGTTTACAAACATTTAAACTCATACACAAATATTTGCTCCGTGCGGGGATCGAACCTGCGACACGCAGCGCAGCAGTCGATCGCTCAGCCACTGCGCCGTGTTGTCAATGTGACACGAGATCCGTTATGTATTGGAAAATTTACTCATAAACTGAGTTAGCTTTAAACATGCATATTTGATCTCATTCCTCGAAATTGATTGCCATAACAATATAATTATTTTGATATGTTAAACAATTACATAAGAAAAAATTGTATGAAATAGACGTAAATCCATATTATTGTAACAAAATAATTTAGGTCTCAACGAATAATCTAGAATTCTACTCTAAAATCCTGCACCATCGATGCATAGCTAAGTTTAGTGTGTTCCGACGTCAGCATGGAGGTGCAGCCAATTTCCTGCAGCGCCTCATTCCGGCTAATTTTCATATTAACGAACACGTCTGGCCTGTTTCGAACGATATGAATTGTTCGTGTAATAAGCTATTGTTTATTAACTCGCAGGTCTTCTTAAGGCGAGCTGAAGGGATTTTATAGAGTGGGCTAATGTGAGTTAGAGATAATTTGTTTTAGGATAAGTTTTAACGTTTTTTAGGAGGTATTTTCATCAGTTTCAGTACTAGTGCCCTATTAATATGCAGTTTAGGATATTAATTGCAGGTAACACTGTGTAAAATTCCATACAATACGCTAGTTTTCCAAAAAAATCAAAAATAAGGGACACGTTTTCTTTTATTCATAAATTAGAATAAAAATGACAAAGATATAGCCCATTAAAGTTACGTGTGACGTGTGAGTGTCCCAGTCCCTTATTTCTGAATAATCTAAAAGACGAAATAAATAGAATGTAATTACTTTGACCCTGGAAACTACCCTATAGTAATAGAAAGTTGTTGGTGACGAGATTATTGGACATGTAAATTGCATAGCAATTTCTTTTTGTTTCTTTAGATGGCTCATATACCAGATTTAAAGACGAATTTACGTGATTTTAAATACATTTTAGGGTACCGTACATCCGAACCCTTATTGGATCACTTTGTTGTCCGTCCGTCTGTCTGTCAAGACCATTTATCTCGGGAACGCGTGGAGGTATCGAGTTGAAATTAAAACCATACAGTCAAGTCTGTGGTGTCTTTGTGCTGTGAAAAATTAACCCTCTAAGTCTACGCAGTCAAAAGATATAGCCGTTTATATTCCAAGTTTATTCAGAACCCTCGGTGCTATTCTGACTCGCTTTGGTCGTTTTTTTTTAATTCAAACAATTCTAGCAATTTCTTTTTGTTACTTTATATATCAATTACCAGATAGAAAGACGATTTGACGACACGGTTGGCGCAATGGCTGTGCGATCGACTGCTGCGCTGCGTGTCGCGGGTTCGATCACCGCACGGGACAAGTATGGCTTACAAATAGTTTTTCCGGGTCTGGCTGTTTTTGTATGTGAGTTCCAATATTTGTAAACGCACCTACGATACAGGAGAAATTCCTAGTGTAGGGCAACATTTTTTTTAAGAATAAATCGACGAATTTACGTGATTTCAAATACAATTTTACTCGGGCATTATCTGAAGTTTCTATAACATGCTACAATAACATTTATTACTCATCAGTTTCCTGATATAAAGTACTCGGAAAAGACCTTTCCGTTAGGAAACTGCTTTGGGAAACTACTATGTGGCTTAAGCGATAACGGGGAATGTATTTTTCAAGTTTTTTTTTACGTTATATGACAAACGATGTTTTGATGCAAGGTTTTTTTTTTGGGGTGGGATATTATCAAATAACTTCCCCCGCTCTGGGCGGAGCGGGGGAAGTTATGTTCCTTCTATTGCCCTTTACGTTCCGGGGCCGCGGTATCTCTTTCGAACAACCCGCAACCCCGGTGCAAGTAGGTTTTACACGACTTTTTTTCTTTAAACTAGACTAGCGACCCTACACGGCTTCGCACGGGTGCAAAGTAGATAGTAATATACTAATATTATACATACATCTTTATCATTTCTCATACAATTTATTCATATCATTAGGTATTAGGTTTACCCCTATTACAAGTCACCTTCTATACAATAGCTTTCCTTCTAATTCCCTACCTTTCCTATAACTATTTGACCAACCGCCAATTAATCCGAATGCCCTACCAAGACCTGGCGAACAATTTAATTTAAAACACGAACGTCCGACGGAAACGGCCGAACTCCCCCGATGATGTACTCCAATATTGCACGCCTTGTTAATATAAATTTTGCACGGGCCATAGTCTCGAATAAGGTGAACTGTAAAAAATATAAATTAAATACGCTTGTACTGTTTTTTGGTTCTGCATGTTTTTTGTATAGGATAAACTTTGTACATATTTAGTTAAAGATCGCTAACATACTTTTTTGGTTGCAGGGCTTTCTCGCTTAGCGACCACATCGCCCAATGGTTTAAATATACATGCTTTTTCAATACACTTTATACATTGGCAGAATGGTCGTCATCGTTTTTGCTTGCTATATTCAAAAATAGAATAGAATTTTGGAAATCGAACGGTGTGACATGATTTACTTTTTAATTATTATTAAATTGATAACGAATTCAGTGCGTCTTTACCGTTTTTTTTTGCAATCGTAACATTGAATAACAGCCATAGAAATTATAGCTAAGTATTTTGACTTCCAATTGAAATTGTTCGTACTTTCAACACTCTCTCACATACACACACACTCCAGTTGAAAACCAGCGTCGGACACTAGTTTGCTAAACTGGGCCTATTTGGCGCAGCCGTTATGCACAATAATTAACGCATTTTTATGTTAAGATTTTTGTTTTTTTTTATCACTTGTTTAATGTCGTGTGCATTTGCGGCATGCGCCAAATAAACTTTTTTCTCTTACTTTCGAAAAACATTATCACTGCCACACGTTTTATTTTAAGTAAGTTGTCAATCTACTGAACATACTTTCCTGAAAAATCAATTTCCCGAGAGATGTCCCCAAAAAATCAATTATCACAACACTCTGTATAATTGGTTTCTAATTTTCCAAAAAGTTCCTTTGAAGAGAAAATCGCTTGCGACTAATAAGCGCGTCTTCGCTAATTCATCGTTGTTTTACACTAATAAAAAACACGACAAAAACACATCTTTTCTTGGAGATCCCCTCCCTCTAGGGAGCCGACACCTTCAGGTGAAATGTCGATGAAAAAATTGTAGATTGGTTTGTTTGCATAAGGTTTATGTTGGGGTATTAGCAAGCTAATTTGAGACTACTTTCTAAGTCTAGAAAAATGTGTAGAATTAAAATCTGCTTAGTCTTTTCCAAACTATGTTGAGGTCCGCTTCCAGTCTAACCGGATGCAGCTGAATACCTGTATTTCACCACAATTTGTACTGGGCAATACAATACCCGTTGGTAACACTGGTTGTCAGACTTTGGGACATTGACTATCTGAAAATACTGTCAAAGATCTACAAATGACAGCCGGGAGCAACAGCTTAACGTGCTTTCCGAAGCGCGGAGGAAACGCGGTATGTAACGATTGATTACCCATCCACAGACCTATCTAGGCAAGCACGACTTAAACTAAAGATCGACCCGAGTGTTTGCTATTATTTAGCCACGAGCTCAACGAGCTGAATTAAACTCTGTATTATACCTTCTAATTATTTTTTAACTAACGAACGAGTATATTACTTGGCAGTGATGTCCTGATTTTGCATCACTGTTTCATAATAAGGAACCACCTTTATTAACGACACACTGACTTGTTTAATATTTATCAATCTTAGGGACACCAACCACAAAGAATCAGGACCATGAACGAAAATCAAAAGACAAAACGACATTATTAAATTATAAAAAAAAAACCGCCAAAACAAAAGGAGCGAAGCCGTGAAAAAAACACTAGTGGGTAATAACGGCGTCATCTCCTCGTACTCGTATAGATTGAGAATATTTTAAAGTGATGTGCTCGTAGCAAATAATGAAATTATGCCGGGAGGGGAGAGTGGGGCGAGACGGCCCATCTTTCGCTTTTTCCTTCTTTTGTTTGTTTATTCGTTATTTATCGGTAGATCGAGGAGCCACGTTATAGATTAACATCAAAGGCATTTTACGGCGTATACGATCTCGTTAAAATTGAATGGGCTTCCGTAATGAGGGGGAATTGGTGTTCGGATCAGGTATATTTTTGGAGCTTTTTAATAAACTTGAAAGAAGTGAAAAATTTAGACGACAGGTATGGTTCAATTGCGCTAAAAATGTGGTGTTGTACTTGTGAAAAGTTTTTCAATTATTTTAACAAGGTTAAGAAATAAAAGGTTGTGTACTAATAAGGTTTTTAGCAATTAAATAATAAGACGACTTCTCAGAATTGGGTTTTCCCGAACTTAATTCTGGTTTTAGCTTGCATTTGTTTGTCCATAAGCTATATAATTCAGCTTTTATTTGTATTTTTTTATTTGTCTTTTATATCAGACCTTCCATTGTTTATTTGTATAAAGTAAAGAAAAGGAATAAGTTATGAGATTTATTAATCAGCATTATAACTACCACTTCTTATGTTGTTAGGTATAGCAAAGCAAACATTTTTCCAAATATCTTCCAATAAACACACCACATAAAATTCCTCAACACACATAAATACAAGCAAGAAAATGTGATCAAAATCGTCCGCAGACCACCCGAACAGTCGTTATCGTGCTTATTGTTGTTTTTAATGAAATGTGACCGAAATGATGGCCGTCGAAGCTTTGTCCGACGGATCGGCGTCCATTATCCCCCTTTTCCTCTTAATATCGTGAAGGACCGCAATAAAATTTACTTCGCCTTTCGGACAGGGTTGCATTAAACTGATCGTATGACAATTTTGGAAGCGGAGATAAGAGCTGCCTAGTTGTTGCAAACGCGACAGCTGAGCATCGGGTTCTGTAGTACATTCTCAGGTCGGGTATAGTTTTATTCGGTTTTTCCATCAAGTTTCAGTAAGAGCCGCGGAATCTAGATTTGTGCCTAGATGATGGCAGTAGGCTCACCCGGTGTTACATGGGGCTTTTGTTTTGAGGATGGGACATCATCAAATAACTTCCCCCGCTCTCCTTCTAACTCTCCCCGGGGGAAGTTATTCATCCTTATTCCTTCTATTGCCCTTTATGTTCCAGGGCCGCAGTATCTCTTTCGAACAGCCCTGCAGGCGGTGGCCCTGGCAGGCCACTCTGCTTTGCTGACATCTGTTTGAGGCGCGCGTGGAATACTAACACGCCGTCGACACGGCCTGTTGTCAATAGACGGACGGACGGTGAGCTACCCATTGCTCACCATCCACAGGCGCCTTGAAGACTCTCCGTCCGCATTCCGGCCTATCGTGCTGCACGACGAGGTGGGCAAGCTCTTTGAAAGAGTAATTGCAAACCGCCTTGTCGAGCACCTCGTGTGGACGGGGCCGGATCTTGCGGATTTCATGGGGCTTAAATGTAACTTAAGAAATGTTGCTGTTTAAGGTACACTTTTGTCTAACTTTTTTGGGATTACAAGCGTGATATTTTGTTTGTATCGTGTAGTACCCGCAATAAATTTGATTCAAGGTTGCGTGAAACTGATCGAGTGACAACTTTAGAAGCGGAGATGGTTTGTGGTGCGATTTATGTTTCACCCATATTGGGATTTGTCTGTTTTTGTGATAAGAGAATGGTGGCAAAAGTCATTATTCTAAATTAAGTGGTTTTCTTTTTTATGTAAACAAGTCATAGAAGTTAAATTTGACTCAATACCCGTTTTGCGATTGAGTTGAAATTTTGCATACATGTTAGCTGTGACACGTCCTTCTAAAAGAAGTACGTACATAAGATCTCTTTGCGTAAACAAAAAAAAAGTAACTGGCACAAAACAAAACCGATTTATATCAACAAAATTGATATTGCCTATGAAAGAAGGTAACCAGCATAATAAAAATATAGTATTAATTGCGTGTGTTTTTTTTAAAACCATCATATTTATTTTGTGTAGGGAACGACAAATTAGAAACGTGCAGACATTACTTAAATGATGTTAAAATATTTTTGGATTACAATCATAAATGGTAAAGCTAGTGTGTTTAAGTGCAGTTTTGTATGTATTTTCTTAACACATTATTACTCTTCGTAATCGGACACATTATTCCCAATCTACAAGAACATAATAAATGTGAATGAAGCAAACGCTAATACGATTCCAATCCCAACAAAAACTTCAGAACAAATACCCCAAATCTGTTTTCGACTATCGAAAAAAACGCCATGCAAATTCAGGGACAACGACCGAAAAAACACGCGAAGGAAATTAATAAAGCACCCACTAAAGCGAAAACAGGCGGAAAAATAGAGACGGGGAACGAATAGAGAAAAGAAAAAAAATGTCGACCAGCACCGTGCTCTTCATTATAGCGACATAGAAACACCGGATGAATTGATCAATCAGAAATTTTATGGCCAAGAATCACTCAACGGAAAATAATTCTCTGGCCGTTTCGTGCTTGGCTCATCGCCGCTGTTTTAATTTCGCTCTCTTGGGGAGATCGAGTGTCATCCAATCTATCTGACGACTTGAAAAAAAAATGCCATCATCACCCGCCCTCCCCTCGAGGAGACAGTCTTAAAGACCGGCGGGCGATTACGTCCGTGGGAGCTTTGAGACGATTGTGTGATCAAGTTGCTTGTTATTGATATTTCTTGTTGATTTCGTACGTTTTTGTACGGGTTGTTCATTGAAAACTGCGGCTTGCAGGCTAGTTTTTCTTCCGCCTTGTATTTTTTTTAGAACGCGTCGAGGTATCGAGTTGAAATTAAAACCATAAACCTACTCAAGTCTGTGGTCCCTTAGAGTTGTTAAAAAACCAACCCTTTAAGTGTACGCAATCAAAAGATATTACCGACTAACTGGCGCCCGCGGCTTCGCCTGCATCATATCGAAAAAAAAAGTATCCTATGTGTTATTCCAGACCATAAACTACCTCTGTGCCAAATTTCATCAAGATCAGTTCAGCCGTTTTGACGTGAAAGAGTAACAAACATCCATACATCCACCCATCCTCACAAACATTCGCAATTATAATATTAGTAGGATAGAAAGTGGGGTTACGTTAAGTTTGTACGGAATCCTCGATGCGCGAGTCTGACTCGATCTTGGCCGGTTTATTTTAGAACATACCAAGTATGTTTGAAACTCGCTACGTTTTAACTTATTCAAAATTAAGTCTAATCCCAACAGATTTAATAGCGATAATTGTTTACTAATTATTACGCCCAAACACCGATGTATCGATGTTTAGATTAACGTGAACAAGCAATTTGAGGAGTAATCGCACCCCATCAACGTCGTAATATCGCATTCTGTTTGCAATCACTAATTAATCAAGATCAAACGGAAATAACAATCGCTTGCACATTTATCATCCTACCTGACAGTCTCGTTTTATGAAGGAAAAAATAGACTCTGCGCTGTAGAAAGATGTGATATGATCACATGACACGACTGCGACACGGTTGGCGCAGTGGCTGAGCGATCGACTGCTGCGCTGCGTGTCGCGTGTTCGATCTGCACGGAACAAATATTTGTATAGCCTACAGATTCCGGGTCTGGTTGTTTGTGTATGTGAGTTTAAATGTTAGTAAACGCAACCATGGTACAAGAGAAATTCCTAGTGTGGGGCAAGATTTTTTTTAAAACAAAACTAAAACATGCTTGAAGAAAAAATAAATAAAATCGATTTTAAATCACTTGTCCCAAACACCGCCACCCACTTGTTTTGTTGGGGTTGGCTTCCAGTCTAACTAAACTTAGCTAAATACCAGTATTTTATATGGAGCGACTGCCTATCTAACCTTCAAAAAAAAGTTGGTAAATTCTCTATTAAATAAAATATTATGTATTATAATTAAAAGTTCGGTACTGAATAATTGGGAACGCGGACCCAAAGCCTAGAAATACCCACTTAGTATTTCAGAGTCCAGTCTAGGTTCACTCTTTGTGGAATAATTAGGAACTGTAATTGAGGTATATATACAGTGTTTGTGGGCCTATAAACACAACAATAAGCGTCTTTTCTGTTTGTGCAACACAACACTTTTCATCCAGGTAAACCTAGAACAACATGTATCTTTATCAATTATACTGCTTCAAAAAAACAATAAAACGAACATCTTTTCGTTGTCTTAAATACATTCTTATTTATCTACATTAACAAGCCTCCCAAAAAAATATGCGTCAGCTGCCTCCGATTATTCCAAAAAATACACCGTCCATCGCTTATTATCCGAAAATTTGGAAGATAATTCTCTAAAGGAAAAGATGGGAAGGCATTAAAATAGCAATCAAACTGGCAATTTTGGGGTGAAGTGTACGAATTCAAAAAAAGTACTGCGTACCGATTTGCGATGCAAACCTTCTAAGATGGCCGCCTATATCAGATTTGAATAAAGATCTGCCGTGGACAGGGACTCGTTCCGAATTCGTGAATAATTGAAAGGCCGTTTCTTTATATTGAATTTGTTTTTTTGACGGTCAATTTGTTATGCGGCTTCAATTGGAGGACTGGAGAGATTTTCACTGGCAATTTGCGTAAACATAGGAAAGAAAGACCGAAAAATATGTTACATTGAATAAATTTTGTTGGGATGTTTAACAACGCGTTAATTCGGTGCTTTAATGAAAGAAAAAATATACTTTTGGTGTTTAAACCTTGTATTAGGTAAATTTCTACATTGCATGCTTTTTTTTTTGGGTGGAAAATAATCAAATAACTTCCCCCGCTCTGGGCGAAGTGGGGGGGGGGGAGTGTCAGACTTGTACTGACTAAAACTCACCCATGTAGCTTCCATTGCCCTTTATGTTCCGGGGCCGCGGTATCTCTTCAAACAACCCGCAACCCCGACAGGGCACTGCATGCTTACAAAACAATCAGAAACCAGACTATTCCGGTCATAATTAACGAAATCTCACGAATTTTTGAAAACCATTCAATAAATTTCGCGCAAAAACACTAGACCCACAAAACAATTGATTTCCATACCCCCGGGACCATTCAAATGAGGAGTGCAATCGCAATACCTACAGCAGAACTTGCAATCTTAAAAAATAATAGGCATTAAACATCACCCCATGATCAAGGTTTACAGGGACTCGAACGATCAGCCCTGGAGCCATCTTCATTAATGAAAACCATAAAAGTGGGGTTCGGCGGCTCGAAAGATCGTAGCGTAAAAATTCGCGTCAAACGACCAACGCCTTATTAAGCCCGCGGGGTGCAGGTGGGGGCGAAAAAAATTATAGTATTTAACGATATTAAGTTATTGAAGTTAGATTGGTAGCTTAATTGGTTTGAGCGGCGATCTGGATCAATATTTTATTAATGGTTTGGAAGTTTTTTTGTTAATGCTTTCAGTATTGTTACTATTTATAGCATGCCGTTTATTTCGTTTATAATTTCAATAAGTGACTCCACTCTTAACCTCCTTGTCCGAGGACAGATGAGGTCGAAGATGGAAAGAACTTAGCCAAAAGAAGCCGTTAAATTGTGAGTTAATCCCTTAGATTAGCAGAGGGGCCTGCCAGAGCCACCGCCTGACGGGGTTACAGGTTCTTCGAAAGAGATACCGCGGCCTCGGAACATAAAGGGCAAAAGAAGGCACATGGGTGGGTTTTACTCAGTAAAAGTCTGACACCCACCCGCCCAGAGTAGGGGAAATTATTTGAATAAATATTATGAATAAATCATTGAATATGAGTAATAAAATCTTCGCTAAGCACAAGGAATGTTGAATTACAAATTTAATAAGATCTGCTGCACTCCTCCTCATCATATATCATAATGTTGTCCTTATATGGTCTTTTCTGTTTTCTATCAGGACTCATCGAAGTCGGTTTCGATGAGCAGGCCCACCAGGCAACAAAAACTGTTCCCTTACAGTTTTTTTTACTGACTAACTGCGCCCCGCGGTGTCAACCACGTAGACCGGGATATAAATAAGAAAGAAAGCAAATGTGTTAACTATGTGTGTGCCAAAATTCATCACAATCCATTTAGCAGTTTTTACGTAAAGAATAATCAACGTCCGTCATCGCAAACTTTCATATTTATAATATTTGTGGGATATTTATTCCGAGTTTTTATCTGATGTTTCTTGATCCATCTGGGTGCATAGATGACCCAATTCTTTAACAACTTCTCATCAACGGAAGCCCTAAAACAGTATTGGCAGTTAGTTGAAGTCATAACAAACCAGTTTGTGGTTTTCATTAAAATATAGTCTCTAAAAAGCGTGCCACCAACGTTATCTCTTCCTGAAGCAACTCATTACTGAAAGTAAAAAAAGCGATCCACTTTTAACTTAAAAAAAACCTCAACAAAAAGCATTGAAATATTCGCGTACCGATATTATAATGATACAGAGGAAACATTCGCGTTATTAAAACATACAAGTGGCCTATTAGTGGCGAACATATTTCAAATGAGGGTAAAGCCAATGCGAAAAATTGTCGGGAAGACTAATAACAGCGTGCAGAGAAAATAAAAAAGTATTAGTATAACACAGAATAAAAACAAAAAACTTAGACATTGATCGAGTCAAAGTAATGCCACATACGAAAAAATAAAATTAAAAAGAATAAAACAAATACAGAGCAAATAGAGTACTGAGACGCCTTGACAAGACGCGGCGTTGTCAATACTTTCCATATTAACAACCATTCATCATCGTTCCCTCGGCCTGATGTATTATATCCTCCGTCACCATCTACCGTCGTTTACAGTAGTTAGGTGTCGAACGAATATCATTGTTACGTTTTTTTGCACTGTCAACTCTAGACGCTGTTGATTCGGTGTTCTGTGGTAAATTATAAAGGTAGGTTCGCGAGTCGTGCCCATTAGTAAGCTAC
The DNA here is from genome assembly GCA_905475445.1 of Ochropleura plecta. NCBI lineage: Eukaryota > Metazoa > Arthropoda > Insecta > Lepidoptera > Noctuidae > Ochropleura > Ochropleura plecta. Next base: position 2,502,499 of record FR997744.1, on the reverse strand, counting down.
AAGGTTCGTCTCCATTGACGTGTAGAAAGACATTGTTGGTATTACGTAAGTGCAGTTTGTACTTGCTATTGCCATACTCTAGGATGCCATCTAAAAGACATTATTGCAAAAAAGTATTGAAGTATTTTTTGGGTATATTATTAGGTAGGTATAACACAATTAAATACTAGATTAGGTGATTAGTAAGGTTGGTATCTTACTAGAGGTGCATGCTCTATCAACTGTCGACCAGTTTTGTAACAGCTGTACTTAATATCAATCATTGTCACCCAATTTTGAGAAGAAGATACAGTCTCCGAAAGTGTTCCAATATTTCCATCACCAAATCAGAACGAAGTAACCGAAAACACTGGTAATTATCCCTATACCTGATACACGTTATCACCACAAGGATACGTAATAAAACCCCAAGTATCATGTTTTTGTGTAACAAGCAGACTAAATTACGACAATTATTCAATGTTACTGTGTTATCGGCAGTTGTAAAATCGGGAGACAGTGGGGGAGCCTCATTAAGGTGAAACACGGGTGGAGGCTGCCCCCACAATTTTGATAATGTCGCCGGTATAAAAAAGTCCCGGCCAAGTTGAATGATGTATTGGTAGGTTTGCCTGGCCCGGTCGGATGGACTTTGCCGCTATCTTTCAGGAAAGGTGTGAGTTTTCTAGAATTTGCAATTGTTGTGTTATCATGGCATTGGGGTAGGGAATTTGAGGGTAGTGATGAATGGCATCTTGGTTTGTTTTATTGCATGAAAATATAGAACACATTTTACGTATTCAAATGCTTTGAATTCTGAACATTTAAAATGGAGGCTTAAAACTCAGCAGTGAGTAGAAAAATATATTTGACGACACGGTTAGTGCAGTGGCTCGACTGCTGCGCTGAGTGTTGCAGGTTCGATCCCCGCACGAAACAAATATTTGTATGGCCTACAGATAGTTGACATAAATCATAAATCATTTATTTTTGCAAACATGGGTAATTTTTACATAGATGTTTTCGTATATAATAGGTCCTCCATATTCTACCGTCTTATGGGCATGCAAATAATATTAATTTCCAAATTTAAAGGAACAAGTTATTTAAAATTAAATATAATAAATTGATTCAAATAAATTTGACGACGATAGGCTCGCCCCTTATCACATGAGACTTAAGCATTACTGGCGAAATGTGGGTGGTACTATTAGGTACACGTTTACCTAACCCCATGGAGATTACAAGCGAGATATTATATTATATGTAGGTTAACTAAGAACAGTGTTTATAAAAAAAAGTCGTGCGAGTCGGACTACTATACTCATGTTAGGAAAGAAATAAATGATTTGATTTGATTTTGATTTGGACTCTGATACCGAGGTTTATGTACAAATTTGTGCATAACCATAAACGGCCATATCTTTTGACTGCGTAGACTTAGAGAGTTGATTTTTGCTCACAGCTGCAAGGGACCACCGACTAGATTACATGGTTTTAATTTTCTTCACGCGGTTCTGATATAAAAGGTCTTGACAGACAGACAGACGGACAATAGATTGATCCTATAAGAGTTTCGTTTTTCTTTTTGAGGTACGGAAAAAAAAATTGACAAACAAATACCAAAGATCCATCGCGTACCCTTCTTAAAATCATCTACCACGAATCTCTCCCAAATTAAACCAAGCCAATCCATTCCATGTTAATCTCAAAGAATATTCTGACCTAGTGATCTCACATGCAGCCATCAGACTTGAACCCATGTCAAGGCATCCGCAACTATGATCAAAGCTTATAATTGACCGGGATCCCGTTTGCATCACTGCCTATGGTACAATGTAAGAGGATTTGAATTAGTTGTATTAACGATTGAGTACTCAAAGGATTTGTTAGTGATAGTGGTTGTGAAAGGGGTCGCGGGAATATGAATTTGGGTGTGTAGGATGGTTGGAGGTTGGTCTTCGTTTTTAGTTGAAGAAAGGTTACAGCGTTTATTGATATATTTATAATAATACTAGCTGGCGCTCGCGCCCGCGTGATTATAAAAAAAAGTATCCTACGTGTTATTCCAGACTATAATCTAATTCTGTGTCAAATTTCATCAAGGTCCGTTCAGTAGTTTTTTTGTGAAAGAGGGTCAAACATACATCCATACTCACAAACTTTCGCATTTATAATATTAGTAAGAAGTAAGATAAGATAAGTATACAACTAAAGCAAACCTGGTACATATCCCGTTTTAAGTGATAATTATAATGTTAGTGACCATGTCAGTTTAAAGACTTAGATATACTTATAGTTCGTTTTTAGAAAACTGATGGTTTTCAAGCCGTAATTCGCAAAAAAAAAACGGTATTCCTGATCTGCAGATTGCGTGGCAGCTGGGACAGAATCTCATCCACAGTTTAGAGGGTATTTTGTGAAACGAGTTATTTGAAATATTTTAATCTTTTGTATATTTTGAGCTGTTGAATTTTGGGTTATGTGGTAGTAATTTTAATACGTGATTTTATTTATTTACTTTTATGACTAAAATGTATCATACATTTTAGTCATAAAAATAAATAAATAAAATTACTACCTCGAGAAATATGAAAATGGACTTCGAGAAATATGGAATGTTTTTTTTTAATTTCCTAATTAAGGGTTCCCGACCATTCCTTACAAGGGGAACATTGTTGACATATGCTCACCTTACGCACAATACTTGTAAAAAAACGTTGAAAAGAAAGTCTTGGGCAAAATGTAATGCATCTAAACTTAGAGGTTCAGACAACGCCCTCTCTTTAAGCAAATAAATGATAATTATTTAAGTATATTCCGGTAATAAGGTAATGGTCGACTAATTTGTGGTCATAAAACGGTACATCTAAGCACCATTTAATTAACAAAATATAAAATAAGAGATCAAAAAACAGGCTTTAAAGAAATTTTCGCCGTTTTCTCATTAACTTCATCTATGTCTTTTTCGTAATGTGTAGTCGGTATCACTATCCTTGAATTTGTAAATAATTTTCTACTACAGATTTAACTGTTTATTTAATATGTCGTACTAGGATTCCTTCGTGAAGTGTCGTCTAAGTGACGAGAGCTCTCGTGTTTAGACGCCGTTAACACTCGGAGGCTGGCGTAGATTTCCTATTCCTCTTTCAAGTCTACTTCATGATTAGTGGTTCTGTTTTTATTATTAATATAAATGTTTTTAACATTTTGTTGATAATTTATCTAAGTCTTCATTGTAAGTCTTAAACCGAACCAGAAAAACAGTTGCATAGTTATTTAATACTAGCTGCACCCCGCGGTTTCACTCGCGTGGTGATAGAGTATACAATATATCTTTATGAATAAAAGCCTATGTGTTATTCTGATGTAATAAGCTATATTATTGTAAAGTTTCATTAAAATCCATTCAGAAGTTTTTGCGTGAAAGAGTAACAAAATCCATCCATTCATACAAACTTTCGCGTTAATAATATTAGTAAGAAGTTCAGAAGAGGAGAATATCATCTACGAGTATAAAAGTTACTTATCTGATGAAGTTATTTTTTTTTTTAGTTTTTACCGTGACCAATATTAATGTTTCCATAACATACAACAATTAGACCGGTCTGGGGCAAGTTTTTAAAAAAAAAAAACAATAACTTCTAACAAAATATCCTATAAATCCTAAATCTTGGATACAAGACAGAACTTTCATCAGATCTCCGCGCATCTGCAAAGAAGTCTACATATTTAAGTAAATCATGCTCCCAATAAAATTACCACTTACAAAGTCGACTTCGGAACCGAACATTCTCACTGCGGCAGAATAAATGCATCGTCATTAGGCAGGGTCGCTTCATTAGTTATTCATCAGGACTCTTCAGCGAAAACGCGCGTTGCCAATTTGCACATATATACAATATTTTTTTAACGAGCCCGCTTCATGTTGGTAAGAGGGTATTGAATATGATATTTTTTCTAAAGTTTGAGGGACATATGGACAAAATTGTAACACAGCTTTTTTACCTCATTTCTGGGTCAATGGTTACCATGGAGGTCTTATCGCTGACATCGATAACTGTCAGATAATCTTTGGATGGACTGAACGACTGATTTTTTATTTATTTAGATACTTCGATCAGGGTCATTTTTCGGATCTTTAACTACTTGAAAACATGACTGTATATGAGCAAATTTACTTTAAGACAAAAAGAAATACAAATTATCATGACATAGGTTCGAAAACTTACTAATAAACAGTTCGGAATAGCAACTTAGTACCCAAATGCCCACTTCAACAAAACTGGAACAAGGTAAACACCTAATTCACCCCCAGTATACAGAAGATCCATCAAAACATATTTATTCCTTCCCGCATTTCAAACAAGGAGCGAAACGCACAAATAAGGTCTTGCAAATAAGACGCCGTGTTACAAACACGGGGGTATCTAGGAAAAATAAATTAAACAACCACCTTGGAAGGCGGGGGATTGATCCGGGAGCATTAATGTATCTATAAACATTTCAATTGCGGTGAGACACGCTTATCCGGGTAGCAGAGATCGCAGAGGGTCTAAAGATGCGGAAGAAAATTTTGGAGGAAAACCTTTGGGACTTACAGTTAGAACGAAGGAGAATGATTGTGTCAAATGTTGTATGTGACTTCTTAATAAGGCACTTAAGGATGTTCATGATGCGTTAGTTATATAGTTTTCTACTGCAGTAACTATAATATGGCCTAGGAATTGGATTACTTCCTCTGCTGATACTTGAATTATAAAGGCTGAGGAGCCGTTGAATGTTCACACCAATGAATTATTTACAAAATTTCCACACAGTCCCTTAATCCTATAAAACGTTTAGTTATTCAAAAAGATACCGCCGAAATAATTTAGCAAACATTTTTGTCAGGTCTTGAGTAGCGAAAGACGTATCTTTCACCCCGAATTTAACACAGAAAGGCCCAAAAAGCGGGTTTCAAGACAAAGTACTGCCGTTCTTATCCCTCAACAAATAATCTATGTAAGGCTCGTTCTCACGGCCGATATATATGCAGATGGAATTATTACCGACGACGGTGTTAAATAAAACGCGAACACTGGCGTCGGGTCTCTTCAACAGGATTACTGCCTAGTGATGAAAAAGGGAAAATCATTTATTTTATTACCTGTGGAAAAATAATAAGCCTTCGGAGAGGCCGAGGTCAAAATATCTCTGGAATTACGTGAGGAATTTTGAAATATAATTAGAAGACTGTTATGTGTGCAGGGGAATATATTTTGTTTTTTTCTTTGACAGGGAATTATGAAGAATTTAAGAGCGATGTTTACGAGGTGGCTAAGATGATCTTTAGCAAAGAGGTTGGCTTTGGAATTGACAATCAATTTTAACAGCACAAAATTATTTTCTGCTGCCAGTTATATATGCATAAAACTTTAAGTTTATGGACACGATAGCACACTGAAACCCTCCATAGCAGCATTCGTTGACTGAAGTATTGATCTCAAAACATTTCCTTCCTAATAACGTAAGAAATAAAGAAACATTGTGATTTTCACTGACACCCCTTCCTCAGTCACTGCCAATCATAATATTCTTTGTAAAGAAACAAAATTCCCCATTCTCGCATCACCCTTACAAGTATCATACGTTTCAATCAAAATTATACGTACTGTATAACGTATAAATGTTGGTGCGATTTTCTTGCAAATTTTGTTGGTATACAGATGATTATCGATTGAGTTGCTCAGTTTACAAGTTGAGGAGGTTGATAATACGATACCAAGAGATGCCAGGTAGCGTGGGATTTATATAGAGTAGCTGAGTGTGTGTTGAAGGTTTTGGTGTGACAGTGATTCTAAATCAACGATCATACTTTCATAGTATGTGATCATTCGACATTAAAAGCGATTGTTTTATTTATTTAATAATTTATGTACACACAGTAGACAAGACAGGAAAAAGAGCACAAAATTTGGGTACTGTTTGTCTGTTCGTTTCGTTTGATTTTCTCTACACACTGTCTCTCTAATTTTAATACTTCGTTACTACAACAGTGTTGAAACTTGTAGTGTGCTTGCAAGGAACCTAATTGTGTGTCTGGTCCTTTATTGGTCTTATTTTGAAATTTTAGTTGCGAGGACGCTATTATTAAAGGTAAGATTATACGAAGGCATGGAACTGATTTACCGCTCAGTCTTCCTTATCTTTATTCAAGTACTAGCTGGCGCAAGCGCGTGATAATGATAAATAAATAAAGTATCCTATGTGTTATTCTAGACTATAATCAACCTATGTGCCAAATTTCATCAAGATCCGTTCAGCCGTTTTGACGTGAAAGAGTAACAAACATCCATCCGTTCTAACAAACATTCGCATTTATAATATTTGTAGGATTTTCTCCGAATCAACAAATCTTTCGGTATCAACAACTCTATAACCATACACAGGGTGCGGTACCCGTGCGTTTTTCGCGGGGTATTATCAATTATTAAACATCAGCATGGAAATAGCACCCGTGAGTCCAACTCCCCCTACATTGCGTAGTGGTATAAAATATTCCTGGATTACTGCTCAGCCCGCTTCGGCACCGTGAAATGGTTTTCGGTTTTGTGCATGTTATTAGCAGGATTTGCATGTTTCTGATTTATTGTATTTTTCGGTGGGGGCCGGAGTTTTGATTAAGATGTCAGTGTCTTCGCTGTTCCCAGTTTTGGGGGGGGTTGGATGTTTTCGTACTGAGTAATAATATCATTTTTATGATACACACATGTATTTCTTATATAACAATCGGACTAGAACAGAAAATTGTTTATACGATGATTAGTGGATCTTTCTTTTTATAAATGTTGGTTAGATTTTATTGTCTATAAAAATCTCATCGTCGTTGGTCGAGTGACGGCAAGCTTGACTATTGAGCTTGAGATTTTTTTTTTCCGGATGGAAAATAACTTCCTCCGTTCTGGGCGGAGCGGGGGGGAGTGTCAGACTTGTACTGAGTAAAACACACCCATGTTCCATCTATTGCCCTTTATGTTCCGGGCCCGCGGTATCTCTTTCGAACAACCCGCAATCCCGTCAGGCGGTGGCCCTGGCAGGCCCCTCTGCTTTGCTGACATTTATTTGAGGCGCGCGTGGAACACTAAATGCGACGTCGACACCGCCTGTCGCCAAAAGACGGACGGACGGTGTGCTACCCATTGCTCACCGTCCACAGGCCTGCATCTACGGTGGCCGGGAGTCGTCTGGCGGCGCCCGACGCCCGGGGCGTTTCCCGCGGCAGCTGGGTTGGTTTGAGATTGGGTTTGATTAATGAGTCAAGCAGTGTTATTGGGTTTTAACAACAGGATTTTTCAGTAGCAGCTACGGAGTCTGAATTTGTATCCGGGTGATGGCAACAGGCTCGTACCTATTACACTTAAAGATTACTAGCAAAATGAGGGTAATACGTAACAGTACAACCTCATTTCTTCACCTCTGCCTACCACAGGTATTTCTCAATCAGAAACCATGCTGTAACAAATATCAATTTTTTGCGGATGGGAAATCATCAAATAACTTCCACACAACACTCCTACAACAACACCCCTGCTTTGGGTGGAGCGGGGAGGAGTGTCAGACTTTTACTGTATATAACCCACGCATGTTCCTTTTTTTGTCTTCTATGTTCCGAGGCCGCGGTATCTTAAAACAGAATGCTCTTAGATCTGCAGTTGGAATACTTTTCAAAAGTATTAAAATCCAAAGCATAAATACCTTAAAAAGTACTTCACGTTACATACAAAACGAACTAAACCGAGCTAGAAACAGAGTAGACAATTTATCTTAGTATCAAGTTCGGGAGTTAGTGACTAAGATCTAAGTGTAGTTCCTAATCTGTTTTGAGCTGCGATCAAGTGATAGTATCTGGAACTGAAGTAAACAGGTCGTTTGATGCTGTAGTACTTGAGACGAACAAGTGTGTGACTTCTTCAATAGTTTGAGTAGTTGTGTTCTGTGCGGCTACGTTGGTTTATTCTTATTCTTTATTGAACACAAATAATAATGATAATAAAGCCGAGAAAAATTAACATATCTAGTATATTGACTTGGCTCGCGAGGTTGTCGACATGTGGGATGTAGACTCAGCGATCATTGTGCCGATAGTCGTTACAGTCAATGGCGACTTCTGACGTGCCTCTGGACACGGCTCGTATTGTTAGGTTTCTTTCTCTGGAGCCCTGACTGCCGGTAGCTTGGACCCTGTTCCCGATACCGGTGGACTATTATTTTTTTGTATTTTTAAATGTTTTATTTGTTTTTTTTTAATAGGAAATATGTAAAACATAAAACAAATTTAAGTATAAAAATAAATAAACGAAAAAAAATATGTACAACGGCAAACGTAACCCAGAATTTCTAGGTTTTCTTACAAAGGTAGGTTAGGATTCTGGTTATACTAATGTGCATGAACACTTAAAATTTAACTAGGTTTACTGGTCGCATGAGCGATTGATGAGCATGACGTCCTGGGTTTGGTTCGGGTAAAGTGTTATTGGAGTTTTCCATCAGGATTATTTGCAGCAGTTTGGAATCAGGATTATTTGCAGCAGTTTGTGGTAATAAGCTCGGCCCTATAACATTGGACTTAAAACATTACTGGAGGCATGTGGATGTATAGTATCTTTCTGGCAGACCATTTTTCTAAATATTCTGATGCTTTGTATGTTTATTTATTTTTGTGTTGGTTCGCGTGCTCGTCGTTAATGCGACTAATAATTGTATTCTTTCTCTCAATCAGAAAATTTGTTTTTGGGTCAACATCAAGAAATTAAAATTAAAAATATTTTTATTTCACATAGGCCTACATGGGCACTTATTCAAACGTCGAAAACGGTGCACGGTTCGGGTTGGTTGTTTCCTATGGAGAACAACCGGCAAGAAACTCCATGATTACTCTTTTAAAATCATTTGGTTTTACAATGTTGTTGTTACAGCGTTAGTACTTAAGTATGAGAGGACAGTGTAGGCCCGACAATAAGACATTGCTTACTTTACAAAACGTAAAATAAAATCATACATTAACAAAAGTTAACAAGCGTCTAAGAATCTACAAGGCCAACCAAGGCATCGGTCTACCGCGGACTGCCTACACACTTTTATTTTCTCGGACGGAATCTCAGTCAAATAACGTCTCCCGCTGGGCGGAGTGGAAGAGACTATCAGACATACTTATACTAACAAAAACCCATCCATGTTCCTTCTTTAGCTCATTACGTTCCAAAGCCACAACTGGCAACCCCGGCAAGATGCTATTTTTTTTTTGGTGTGGGAAATCATCAAATAACTTCCCCCGCTCTGGGCGGAGCGGGGGGGCGTGTCAGACTTTTACTGACTAAAACCCACCCATGTTCCTTCTATTGCCCTTTACGTTCCAAAGCCGAGGTATCTTTACAAACAACCGGCAACCCCGGCAGGCTGCTTAAACCCTAAATCCTGAATTGCAACAGGTAAGCAGAATAGCTTCATTTCTCATTGACAAGACGATGCCATCAGTCCAGTATTCCTCAATTGGCTTCCTCGTGCCAGTGGTTGTAATCAAACGCATTGCTCGACTGTTTGCATTGCTTGGCATTTGAGTGGCGGAGAATTAGGTAGTAAGAGCAAGTTATGGGAATAGCCAGAATTGGTAGCACATTTCCTGACATTATTAATTCTAGAAATGACTAGGAGGTCCAAAATGGTCACTTTAGCAGAATCATAATCCTTACTAATATTATAAAATCGAAAGTGAGTTTGTTTGTTACCGTCACGCTTTAATGGCTACACCGATTTTGATGAATTTTGGTACAGAGATAGTTGGGGGAACCAGGAGACGGACATAGGCTATTTTTTTATTTTAAAAGTGGGATGTGAGGGAGAAAAAGGGAAGAAAAGGGAAAACTTAGCGTTGCTATTACAAATCAATAAGGCGCAAGGGGAACTGTGTTACCCCGAATTTAACGCGACCAAAGTCGCGGGCAAACGCTAGTAGGATAAATTAATATGAATTACGCTAAAATTATAAATTGTTACAGACGTAGTTAATCAATCAAATCAAAATATTTTTATTTCACATAGACCTACATGGGCACTTATAAAACGTCGAGAAAAGATGTACGGCTCGTGTTGACCGGTTCTTCTCCTTTTAAAATCATTTGGTTTTACTATGTTGTTGTTACAGCGTTAGTGCACTCTGCCGCTGCCCAGAACTCAGCGTATGAGTCCAAAATGTATGGTATAATTTGGACTGGGCAGCGAAAGGGTTAAGTATGACAGGACAGCGTAGGCCCGGGTGTAAAAGTACCCTTAATGAAGTCGAAATTCATGTGTTGTCCGTGTTATTGCGATAAGTTTTTTTGTTCTAGACCGTATGGTCTATGGTCCGTATGGCCTTCGTAACAAGAAGGTATCTTCTGTTACGAAGATATTGAGGGTCAAAGTGTATTTTTTTTTTGTCAAAGTGTTTAACATTATAACTTTACTATAAATACTTTCTCGAATCCCGTTATATACAATGCATCTATCAACACAATGGATTAGGTGCGTGATATTAAGTTGTACCGTAAAACGTTATTTTTCACCGCCAAAATATAAAGTCATTTTCCCGAAATTATTTTTGGGTAGTGGTTCGATGTATGGAATGCATGGTTGACGACTTTGGGAAGGGTTGGTTTACATTGCACCTTGTATACATATTTACATGTAACAAAACAGTTAAATCCGCATTTTTTAAATTTGGCGGCACGGTTTGCGCAATGGCTGAGCGATTGTCTGCTGCGCTGCGTGTCGCGGGTTCGATCCGCACACGGAACAAATATTTGTATGACCTACAGGTAGTTGTTCCGGGTCTGGCTGTTTGTGTGAGTTTCAATGTTTGTAAACGCACCAACCATACATATAGGAGAAACTACTAGTGCGGGGCAAGGTTAAAACGAAAAAAACATAAGCCACCATTTCTAAAAACCACTTGCCACAAAGACACACCAAAAACACCCTAAAACTAATTAAATTCGTTCTGATACACTCTAACATCTCCCACAAATACCTGTCCTACCCACCATTCAATTTTCTAGTCCATTTCCGAACGGCATAATTAAATTTGTCCGTTTTACCTTACGGGCGACCGTGTTTCCGGACAGCCCCTTATTGGGATATCAGGTGAATCTGATTTTATTGTTTTAATACATCTTTTGTTCTTGATCAACCATGGATTTGTGAGGTGAATTGATCGTATTCATAAAAAAAGAGTATGTTTCGGCTGTTTTTACTCAGAGTAGTCATATACGAAAATTTATTAAATTTGTAAAATAAACATAATTTTTCTGTATACCTCAGAATTGGTAATGTTTCAATAAGCGATGTTCCATGCCTTCTTCCACAAAATCCATCGCATTTATTACCACTAAGAAACATCTGTTCTGATATAATCAAATTAATCCATCTAGGAACAGATCGAAACGTCAGACTGGACCAGTAGTGAAAATAATTTCATCCGGAAACCATCCAAATTATTCAGACCCTCATCTCACTCAGCTATTCCCTTGGTGAGTCCAGAATAGGGATTGTTCAGGGAAGGGAGGGAGGTCTTGATAAAATGGCGTCGGGTGTGCGAAATGGGTATTATGATGGATGGTATGCCGACCGAATGGTCTTTTGACGGGTCCATCGTTCAATCGTCGACAATCGCTCTTTGACATGGAGTGAGTGCTAAGAAACGATTGGTGCCATTATTTTCTATGTCACAGTAGGAGCCCCGAATTGTTATGATGAGAAAGAGATTGATGGTTTGCAAAATATCACAAATCTACCAAGTATAATTTGTCTCAATAAGATTTCTAGAGATATATCTGGTACGTATTAGTAGAATGAATCATAAAGGACAATATAATGAAGTGAACGCATGAATTTAAACAGATTATGATAAGCGAAACACGCGACCAGAGGAATGGCATACAAACAATACTAATGAAGTCGACGTCCTACATCATTAAGATCCCCCACCCAAAAGATTAACTATCAACCAATAACAATACTTCATAAAGAATATAACTACAAGCGAAAACACGATTGAACCGGACAGGCAGATACAATCTACATTTAATTAACGGTCAAACCCAAACGCCACAAAACATCAAAGGCTATCTAAATACGCTCAGAGCAAAATCGTCTAAACATCGGCATTAGGGACCCTCTAACAATTTGTGTCTTCATACGAGGTGAAATTTTCACCCACGTTTGTCCAATAGTCTATTAAAACCTTACTACCAATAAAACTCTATCCTTTGTTTATAATAAACACTTTCCCTATCTGCGTCCTACTCGCTCTAGTATTTCTTTCCATCTTGGCGTCTCTTTCTCCCGTTTGTTTTGTAGTAGCATTCTAGTGCATATCTAGGGTAGAGCAGTACAGAATACTCCCCAGGAACGTTAACGACGCACCCCGAGTATGCCTGAGGCCGATTCAATTACTACTGTCGTATTATTTCGACGAAAATATGTATGTGTGTTGTACGTTTGTTGTGGTGTATATTAAATTCTGTTTCGTGTTTATTGGTCACCGTCGGCGATGTTTGGATAAGGGTTGAACGTTACAACACCCGTATATTGGTACGAATTGTTGGTACCTGTTTAGATTAATTCTGGGTGCTCCGAATGTCCGAATTTCTCGATATTATGTTAGGTATTAAGTTTAAATTTAGCTGAGAAAGCGGTTATTTCGCTGATGTGAATAATGTCTGACCAGACATTCTTTAAAGAACTATGTAGGTATCAATTGGTATATAGCCTATAAAATCAAAAATTATCCAGAGATAATCATTTCTGAATTTACCTGAAATAAATGACATGACATCTCTTGATCGACCCAATAGTTGAGCATCGGCTATCATAATTCCCATTTACGAAGATCACGACGTCATTATAACTTAATTCTAAGGGCAATATCAGAGGCGAACTATAATAGGTTTGATTAACTAGCGGCGGCCCGCAGGGTACAATCATCGGCCCGATATCGCCCTTAAACAACTCGATAAGGTGTTATCGGTGGCCCTTGCTGCTATTTATGGAGAGTTAATAGTTATCCCTCAATTTTGGACCCGAATTGAAGCAGAGATTTTATTGATTCAAAGATTCTATACAAGGTTACAATTTGAATTAGGTACTGAATAGGCCTTCTGTAACTAACTGGTCGTTATGAACTAGGTCACTTTTAAAGAGTGGTAAAATGCCGAAAAAATGCGATAGATCAAAGATGGATCAAATTATTGAAGTACCTTTATAGGAAAGTATTGGCCACAATTCACATTACCATAACTTACATCAACCATAAGCCCCTACACTAAATGAGTACCAACATACAAATAAACACAGCCACACACAACACACCAACGATGCGTGCGGTATATTAATTTTTCAACGAGTGCAGTGGTGCTCTTGAAAACGTCGCCGCTGGCGTCGCAGACAGTCGCGAGTGTTGCAGACGCGACTGTCTAGCCGATGAGCTACGTAACCAGCGGAGCGAGAGCGAAGCGAACTCGGAGCGAAATGGGAGGCTGTTTATTGTGAGATTGTTAGGCCTAATTGAGAATTAGAAAGAATCGGACCGATGGAAGGATTGGAAGGAAGGCTTTGCCTTGAAGTAACCTAAGATAAAAAAGTGGTTATTGAACTTTAACTAAAACACCACAGAGTTGAACTTTGTGGAAAATTTTGCCCAGCAGTGACCTAGGTTGAAAAATTAAATAATGAGATATCTTGTTCAACATTACTTAGTAAAGTTGATCAAAAGAAATTTGAATACTGGTATTATATCTGCGTTGGGGTCAAAAGTATTTCGATTATTAGAATTCGGTCTAAGACCTTCTTGAACTTACAAAACATTTCTTTTTTGGTATCCTATTTCCTTGTTACGCACAAATATAGTAACGCAATTACCACATGTTTAAACTTTTATTTTTAGCATCCATTATCTATATAATTATTATTAAGTAGTCATCAGATTGTCCGTCCAATATTATAATGTATAGGTACATGTGTACTGAATAGAGATGTATTTTTTTAGGCAAAGTGTAAAAGCCCTTCCGGTAACGCAAAAATGCAGTTTTCAAAAAATCACTGAAGGTTTCAAGGTTCAAGAATTATTCTACAAACTGAAGCAACTTTTTCAAAGTGGGGGATAAAGAATTTATTTCATAGTAAAATAATTAAGCACCCTATTTACAAGTTTAATAACTACCATACTCTGACTATGTACTTATAAATAATGTATGTATGTACATCGATAAATAACTTCCTTGATTGAATCCAAATAAAGTATTACCGACATATTTTTTTATAAAAACCGTTCCACCCAAAAGAGCCTAGCAAATAATAACATGGGATGCTTTATTATCTATCTGTTTTCCTGAGGCCTAATTTGTTTAGTCTTCTTCCCCCATCATAGTCTTCAAACGTGGGGGCCCACGAATGATCAATTATAGAGGTTTTCATATGCAAATGTCTCGGGAGCAATTTTAATTATGTGTTTTGATTGCATTATATATTGATTGTGTTCGTTACCAGAGGTTTCAAGGGGGTGAATATAAATGTATGTGATTAAGTGTGTATTGGTTGGGACTCTCATTTCTGTAAATTAAACATACGTACAGTTCCCGATAGTACTATGACATAGGTAAACGTATATATTTTACGTTTTGTAAAGTAAGCAATGACATATTGTCAGGCCTACACTGTAACAACAACATTGTAAAACCAAATGATTTTAAAAAAGAAATCATGGAGTTTCTTGCAGGTTCTTCTCCATAGGAAACGACCAACCCGAACCGTGCACCTTTTCTCGACGTTTTATAAGTGCCCATGTAGGCCTATGTGAAATAAATATATTTGGTTTTTATACGACGGGCCTGTTGGTCTAGTGGTTAGTGGCCCTGACTGCTGAGCCGGAGGTCGTGGGTTCGATTCCCACCCAGGACAAACTTTGTGTGATGAGCATGATTGTTTGTTCTGTGTCTGGGTGTGATTTATCTATAATATGTATATATTTATAAATTATATAAGTATGTATATCAGTTGTCTGGTTACCATAACACAAGCTCTGCTTAGCTTGGGATCAGATAGCCGTGTGTGAGTTGTCCCAAGATATTTATTTATTATTTATTTATACAGTTTTAGAAGGTATCACGTAGGCATGAGTGACAGACACAATGCTCTCTAATTTCATAACTTTTTAACTCGATATGCCATGTCTATGAATTGGTATGTACTTTATTCTTGTTACGTTCATCCTTCATTCCCCTTGATGATCCGTCCAGACGAAATAGATTACAATTCGTACATGGGCAATCATAGTCTCCAGTTCTAGATTAATTTTACAGATTGGTAGAACATACCTTAGGTCTACATCAGTTGATTACTGGGATGGGATCGAAGTAACATACCTGCGGGCAAAAACAAATGAAAATATTATAAAAAAAACTTTATTTATTGATTTATACACAAACAAAATACTTGATAGGACATTACATTAAGACAGAAGAGCACAAAGGTACTGCTTCATTTATTAGAAACTAGCTTTCGCCCGCGGCTTCACCCGCGCTAAATTCGGGATAACACAGTTCCCCTTTCCTGATTTGCAGGTACCTGCTACCTGTAGTTTTTGCCCTAGCACCTTATTCATTGTAATAGCAAAATCCTATGTCCGTCTCCAGGGTCCCAACTATCTCTGTACCAAAATTCATCAAAATCGGTTTAGCCATTTAGGGGTGAAGACGTAACAAACAAACAGACAAACTGGCTTTCGCTTTTATAATATTAGTAAGGATTTCTTCCAGCAGACCTGCGAGAGGAAAGTTGGATGAGATAAGTAGACAGTGTGTAGAAAAAACAAAACAGGAAAATTTTAAATTATCAATCATAAAATAAACATACATACAAATAACACACAATGTAAAAATAAATACTAATATATTATTAAATATATACTTAAATATATAGTTATGCAGACTATTACAGTATAGAGAGAGATAATGCTCTTTGACTTGCTTTTTGAAGAGAAATAAAGTTTTGGAGTCTCAAATGTAACTTTTTATACCGCTCAAAAGAGTTTTCAACTGAGAATATTTTTATGGAAGGCTATTTAAATCACTTTAAACCAATCAGCCCCAAAAACAAACGAATTCTTCTCCCCGATCAAAACCGAGACTCAACAAATCAATTTCCCGTTAAAAGCTATCGCAAACTGGGGTTAACATTTAAATCAGTTTGCTCAATTTATCCCGAAATCCGTTACTTCAGAACAAAAGGCAAACGTCTAAGATTAATATCATCCCAGTTCCAATATCGGATCTGTTGAAGTAACGGGTTCGAAAATCGAGAGCGCCCCTCCGTGTCAAGTTGTGCGTAACGAATCGGTGAATTTTTGATCTTAGGGGGGTGTCACCAGCATTATTAACACTTAATATTTAGAGGTAGGGGATGAAGTGTGTTTAGTTACTGTTACCCAGTTTTGTGGATGTGTGTTGGCATGTTTTGTGGGATTAGTAGGTTTGGGTTCAAATTTACAGTCATGAAACAACAGACTACTAGGCCCATGAACGGCATAATCATTCTGTCATCATATACTATTTTTTTTTATTGATTTACACGGTTTTTGCAGTGGCTGAGCGATCGACTGCTGCGCTGAGTGTCGCGGGTTCGATTCCCGCACGGAACAAATATTTGTATGACCTGCAGATAGTTGTTTCGGGTCTGGCTGTTTGTGTATGTGAGTTCTCCGGGTTTTCGACCCCTTAGTTAGGCACTAATCACACGATAACGAAAGAAAGCGTTTATGACTTACTAGCTTTTGCCCGCGGCTTTGCTCGCGTTAAATTCGGGGTAACACAGTTCCCCTTTCCTGATTTGCATGTACCTGCTACCTGTAGTTTTTGCTCTTGCGCCTTATTGATTGTAATAGCAAAGCTAAGTTTTCCCTTTTCTTCCTTCTTTCTCGCTTAATTCTCACTTTTTGTAAAAAAAAGTGCCAATGTCCGTCACTATCTCTGTACCAAAATTTATCAAAATCGGTTTAGCCATTTAGGCGTGAAGACGTAACAAACAAACAAACTCACTTTCGCTTTTATAAAAAAAGTAAACATATCAATTGTGTTCATACTTCATATCCCACCTTAACGAATTCATCTACAGTATTCAATAATTCAATTCTAGAGTTTAATTGTCCCTACCACCATACTTATTGATGAACTTCAACTTCATAAAAACGACGACATTTAATTTCCCCATGACCCGTTTAAGGAACTTTCGCTGTAACACTCTCCAAACTCGCCTTCGCACTAATTGCGTACACAACATCGCCCCAACAACAAGAAAAAACACCTATAACATATTTCGCAGTAAAATGTCGTCGAAAATATTCGGCTGGCGATAAGTACATAAAAGCTTAAAGTTTAAACCTCCTGAAGAACACCCCTGCTATTAAGCGTAAGAACGGGCGCAGACCGCCAAAGTGTCACAACTCAGTGTAATTAATATTTTAATTGGGCATTTTGTGCGCTGTTACTTAGCTGATATTGCT
Source organism: Ochropleura plecta (assembly GCA_905475445.1). Taxonomy (NCBI): domain Eukaryota; kingdom Metazoa; phylum Arthropoda; class Insecta; order Lepidoptera; family Noctuidae; genus Ochropleura; species Ochropleura plecta. The sequence continues at coordinate 2,484,948 of FR997744.1, read as the reverse complement.
CGATAAATTCTGTGGCGCTAATAATGTCTGAAACCCCTCGGTGAGTGCTTTTGGTTTTAGATTCTGTATGCGTGTTGAGTGGTGACGGTACATTGTCAATTGAGAAAGTAGATGCAAAATATAGATATAGACTTCATATGAGTTACTTTAGAAGTATACATGCGTGAGATTCTTAAAAAGTCTTTCTTAAATCTCTCTTTTTTTATTTAATATTTTATGCACACACAAAATACTTGATTGGACATTTCATTAAGACAGAAGAGCACAAAGGTACTGTTTATTTCTCTGTTCACAAAGGTACTGCTTATTTATCTGTTAAGAAAAAGTATCTTTGGTATGGCACCGGCTATTTTTAACCACATTCCTAATTGTATAAAAGAACAACCAATAACAACCTTAAAAAAAACTAACTGCACTCCTATTAACCAAATGTTACTACTCTGTATCGGATTATCTGGCTGATAAATTTTAGTTGTATAAGATCTGTGTTCCAAACTAAATATGTTTTGATGATGAACTGCATCAATGTTTGCATGCCGAAATTGTAGAATGTACAAGGATTCTCCGTAATTATTGTAACCATCTTATTGTAAATATCTACATTCTAAGCAAATAAATGAATATTCTATTCTATTCAATTATTTCATTTAAAATCTCTTACAGCAGACGTGCGAGAGGAAAGTTGGATGAGATATGTAGACAGTGTGTAGAAAAACAAAACAGGAAAATAAAAAATATCAACCATAAATAAACATAAATACAAATAATACGCATAGACGACACGGTTGGCGCAGAGGGTGAGCGGTTGACTGCTGCACAGCGTGTCGCGGGTTCGATTCCCGCACGGAACAAATATTCGTATGGCCTACAGATAGTTGTTCCGGGTCTGGCTGTTTGTGTATGTCAGTTTAAATGTTTGTAAACGAACCCACGATATAGGAGAAATTCCTAGTGTGTAGCATAGTTTTAAAGAAAAAAACTGATACAGTAAAAATATAGTAATTATGTATAGTTTCATATTGTATCAAAAGCTTTTCCTGAAATTTGATTGTAAACTATCCATTACAGCCTCAGAATGTTTAACAATTATTCGTTGATTTGAGTTTCGAATATTTATTTTAATTAACACACAATTCTCTCTATCTATAGTTTGAAAGACTTCCCATCATCCAAGAATAAATAAATACTGACGATTATTCCAAATGAGAAACAAATCATATTTGAAAAGATTCCTCCACCAATATTCAAACGAAATTTCGCAATCATCGACTGAAATGAGAAAGAACATAAACACTTCATTCAGTACTATTTAAAAATCCGCTATTAACACAAGGGGAGAAATCATTTCACCCTTCAATCACTATAATCACCAAGCAGTTATTACTGTGTGAAATCAAACATGCACATACAAAAACTAAGCTTTGATCCGATACTTTTGTACTGCCTAATGAGACACCTGAAGTGCGAAGGGCGAGAGAAGGCCATGAAATCGGCTGGGTATGAACATGACGTAAAACTTTTTTTTAACATATTGAAGAGTAGCTTCCGCCCGCGACTTCATCCGCGTGGCTTAATTACTTTTGGCTAACGCTAACTATAACCCGCGTGATGATCGAAAAAAAAAACATCTTTCTATCCCCTTTCTTACCACATTTTTTTTGGGGTGGGAAATCTTCAAATAACTTCCCCTGCTCTGGGCGGAGCGGGGGGGAGTGACAGACTTTTACTGACTAAAACGCACCCATGTTCCTTCTATTGCCCTTTACGTTCTGGGGCCGCGGTATCTTTTCCGGTTTTTTTTCTTACCTCTTACGTCGTCTCTATGTTGGGACCATCACCAGGGTCCCAACTATCTCTATACCAAAATTTATCAAAATCGGTTGGGCCATTTCGGCGTGAAGACGTAACAAACAAACTCACCTTCGCTTTTATAATGTTAGTAAGGTATTCTTTAAACCTAAAATTTTATCGCTATTTCATAGTAAATGTCAATTTGTAATGGTATATAGTCTATTATTTCATGAAAGAATGCCTATGCAAAATTTCAGGTTTATCCGGAAAAGGAATCGCGTGCTCCCATACAAACCGTGTTACACTCGCTTAGGGTTGAATTTTGCAAAAACCCATCTTAGAGAGCACTTACGTCCTAAAAGGATCCCCCATGCAAAGTTTGGGGGTCCTTACACTTGTAGTTTGTGAGATTTCGTGATGAGTGAGACAGTGATTGTCCCTTTTATATATATAGACTAGCTGTGCCCAGCGGCTTCATCCGCTGCTCAGGCTCCCCCTATCACTTAGGGGTATAAAAATAGATGTTGGCCGATTCTCAAAACCAACCCGATATGTACACAAAAAATCATACAAATCGGTTCAGCCGTTTCGGAGGAGTTTGGGAAAAAACACTGCAACTCAAAAAATATATATATGTATTAGATAACAAACGGTATGGGCCTTGTTATTTCTACGTATTGATCTACCGGGACGTGATTGGGTAACAGAGTATCATTATTAATTATAGGTCTTCTGGGACATGCAGGGTCATAAGAAATATGGTAGATATAATTTTCCGCATTACCTTCATAGATGGTACTTATCCGTCATATTGGATTTGAAGACGACAGTCACTACGTCATCCAAACTAAACATGATGAAAATTTTCAGCTCAATAGGAAGCCGGAAAATAGGTCAAATTTGACTTACAAGATTATTTTACTTTCAAACTGGTAAAGTTCATACATGTTTGTTAAAGAAAAAAATACTATTACTCTTAGCAAACAAGTTTTCCCTCCAACTTAGGTGCCATACACAGTACTTAACGCAGTTTACGATCCGCGGTAAGCACGCGTTAAAAAGCGGCAGCGATCGCGTCATATCGCTCTCGCCTGCCTAATTGGTATCTTTGATCGCTTTGCGCCGACTTTTGACAGGAATTACGTTGACTTTGGCGGCGTTTTTAAAATCGTCTGATTCATTATGAGGAAGTGGGCGCCATATTGAAATTATCTGTCTACTGGCACTTGGATGTTGGCAAATACGTGGCAAATAGTCTTTGCCTGTGAACTTTAAAACTATTATATTTTATGTATTTTGAACTTTAAAATCGACGTAACTAGGTTAAGTTTACACTGCGGTCTCAGGCTTCTGATCCAAAGTTCACATTCATTGACAATCTCACAACGTGTCATATTCACGACCGAGTACAGTAAGTTTACGCACATATATTCCCTGATCCAATTAGTGCGATGATAATGAAATGGGGCAAATCTAATCGCGAACTCGGCGATCCCGGGTGGTCTCTAGAATCAATAAATCATCTTGTCTCAAATTGTTGGCGTTTGTTCGTTTGGATACACACGGATGGTTGTTTTGGGGAACCTTATTTAAATGTCAAGAGGGAGAGGATGGCTTTCTTTGTGTAAGGAATGATATGAAGGAGAAAGGAGTAAATGATGCCGTGACGTCTGATAGGGCAGAATGGAAGAAAAAAACGTGTTGCGCCAGCCTGAAATAGAATATAGGAAAAGGGCAGGAAAATGGTGACTTTCTCATAATACCTCGTACAGGAACCCATAAACAACAGAATACTAACTAGTTAGCAAGAAGGTTGTGGGCAGACTGCTCAAGGTACATTAGACCTCCGTGGTGACGTTAGATTTTTTTCGATCGTAAAGGCTTCACTAGCAATCTAAGACGGAATATGCGATGATTGGAGAATGTTGGATCGCTGGTAGATCAGAGGCTTTCCCAGCGAGAGAATTCAATGTGCAAACTTGATAGCGGAAGAACTTGGTAGAGCGTAATGATAGAACGCAAAGTAATTTCAATCAATATCTGCCATTCTTCTTTATTCTGTGCGTCCTTTATTCATTTACTAGCTTTCGCCCGCGGCTTCGCTCGCGTTAAATTCGGTATAACACACCAAGCAGACCTGCAGTTTTTGCTCTTGCGCCTGATGGATTTGTAATAGCAACGCTAAGTTTTCCCTTTTCTTCCCTCGTTCTCCCTCATATCCCACTTTTTTTAAATAAAAATTAGCCTATGTCCGTCTCCTGGTTCCCAACTATCTCTGTACCAAAATTCATCAAAATCGGTTTAGCCATTAAAGCGTGAAGAGGTAACAAACAAACAAACTCATTTTCGCTTTTATAATATTAGTAAGGATAAGGATTCCCGCTATGTTGACAAAATCGTCAACTCAACACGCTTTTGGGCGGTCTTGATTTAAAAACCTTAATCAACCGATAACAATCTGTGCTGGTTTAGAAAAAAAAATACTGACTATATTCTTGACAAAAGCTTGTCAAATTCATTACCAGTATCACATGTACATGTATTAATGAAACAAAGTTTCCTGCAAACACTTGTAGGCCTAAGTCAGTCGCAAGTGTAACCACAAAACGCCCTCTCGGGACTGGCTCGTATGTTGTACACAATGGCCCACGATGGCACACAGTGGTACACTGTACATTCATGGTGTCATGGTTTTTATTGCGCGGCTTATGTACAACGACCTATGTTCAAGTTCGAGATTTTTGTCGAGAGAAAATTGTGGTCGTTTTGGATTGATAGTGGTGTTTGTTTGAGTGACAATATGTTTAGATGATTGAATAAGAAAGTGAATTTAAGTCCATATTTCATTTTTTTTACGTTTTTATCTTTTTAGTGCAGTTTTAAGAACTATTCGAGACTTTAAATAGCATTATTATTAAAACGAGATATTTACCATGTTTGTTATTTGTTTCGAGTTTCCGATATTTCGGCGTTTGTTGCAAACGCTATGATCACGGATAAAATAGCATGCATATTTATATATTTAACTCGCAATAAATAGCAAACATGGTAAATATTCCGTTTCAAGTTTTAATAATAACAAAAATTTTCATATGTCTTCTTCCAATCTTAGTGACCTAGTCAGTTAAAAGGCATTTTATGTTATAAGAAAAAAGTTTGAATATAGAAAACGATTAAAAAAAGAGTTATTGATTGTGTTTAATGCCAACTCCAAATCTATTATGGGGCAGGAAGTTAGTGATGCAGCCTCATTTCTATAAAGGGTAATGGGATGTAATTTACCACCCCGGCCCTGTTGTGGATTGTCTATGACATGCTTGATTTTCATGATTTTCTTCACAATTTTTATATTCCAAAATGAAATTGATTGACTTATGTAATGACCACGTCTAAGACCTATAACTATTTTTATTTTTTTTGTTGTCCAAACATAACATTTTTTTTCTTAATTTATTGACATTTGAAAGGAACTATCTCGAAGTTCGCAAGCAAAACATTTAAAGATCTGAGTAATACAACTCAATACATTATAAAGCTGATATATAGACACAGTATTCTAAGTGTCCCTAGTTGCAAACGTATTGTGTTCAACGACGTTACACCATCGGCATCTTGACATAATTTCGACCCCCGTTGTGGCAAAAACCGGGTATGACCGAAACAATAGTGTTGGGGGCGTGTCGATAGTTTTTATGGGCCATAAAAATGATTTTTATTGAGTGTGCACGTGTGCAGTGAGTTGTTTGAAATTTCACTGTTGTTGCTTTTTCTTGGAGCTCCAATTTTTGCCAGTTTACAGTACCTACAAAAACACAAAGCTATCTAGCTATATTGAGACTTTACGATACCGACTAATTCAAGTATTATTTAGGGACATTTGTAGTAAGTATACTATTACTGTCAGCCTTCTGCTGGACGAGGGACTCTCTCCAAGACTTCCAGCTCATTGGATCCATATCAAATCTAAACCACCAGTTCATAATTCAGTTCAGTTTTGTCCAGTTCATTAGATTAGATCGACATCGCGTAGAAGATAACACGACGCCATCTAACCTACTAGATGATATAAATACAGAAAACAGCCACATATTCGTCGTAAAACATTAGAATTAATCCAAGATATCGATATACAAAGCGTCCTCCCGCGCTATCTCCTGTCCACATCGACACTTATTTACCCAAATCACCCCATCCCTAAACTGAGACAAAGTGTTGGTGTACATTAGCGGGTGGCGGGGTGTTTTTATTGCCTCCCACGCCTTAAAATATTGTCTGATTCATTAGAGGATATTTCACATTTAAGTTTCGTGTGTGCTCTTAGCTTCCCTGTGAGGATATTCCCAACTTTTGAGTGGCAAACGTAGGCGATCATTTAAAAAGGGGAAAGGTGGGGGGTAAAACGACACAGTTACAATTTTCTGAAAGGATATCGTTACGTTCGCGTAATAAGACGCTAAGATTCCGTTATACTCTTAATTATGGTGGGGGGTGGGTGGTGTAAGGTAATGACACATGTATGTAAATATTCGCTGTAACGACTCGAGGTGGCGACGTGTTCACGCCTTAATGGGCGCTCGGTTGTTTTCTTTGATTAAAGAATTTTATTACCGTATATAATTCACGATTAGACGTTAAAGGGTTTGGGAGGCGCTGCGTTTTCTTAAGATAAAATGTTCGCGTAATGACGGGTGCGTGATTCCGAATCGTAATTGTTATTACCGACGGTTTGCGGGGTAGCTGTTTGAATTTAAGCTGCCGAATTTGATAATGTCCTTTTAATATTGGAAGTCGATACCGATTTTCTTTTGCGAGCTCAGGAACATTGGGAATTAGCATCGATTCATTCGCAATTCTTATTGAAATTTTTGCCATGGTGACAATAGTATACCAATCTAGTATAGATTACCTTATACCTTATATATAATATAATAAAAGCAAAAGTGAGTTTGTTTGTTACGTCTTCACGCCTTAATTAAATGTCGTCGTTTTTATGAAGTTGAAGTTCATCAATAAGTATGGTGGTAGGGACAATTAAACTCTAGAACTGAATTATTGAATACTGTAGATGAATTCGTTGGGATATGAAGTATGAACACAATTGATATGTTTACTTTTTTATAAAAGCGAAAGTGAGTTTGTTTGTTTGTTACGTCTTCACGCCTAAATGGCTAAACCGATTTTGGTGAATTTTGATACACACATAGTTGGGACCCTGGAGACGGCATTTTTTTTTAAAGTGAGAAATGAGGGAGAAAGAAGGAAGAAAAGGGAAAACTTAGCTTTGCTATTACAATAAATAAGGCGCAAGGGCAAAAACTACAGGTAGCAAATACCTGCAAATCAGGAAAGGGGAACTGTGTCACCCCGAATTTAACGCGAGCGAAGCCGCGGGCATATGCTAGTAATACTATAAAGAGGAAAGATTTGTTTGTTTGTGTCGAATAGGCTCCAAAACTACAGGACCGATTTAAACCATTTTTTCACTAATAGGAAGCTACATTATCAGGAAGTAACATTGGCTATACAACATCACGCTACTACCCACGGGAGCGGGGCAGCAACTAAAGACGCAGGTAAAACCACGCAAGACAGCGAGTAAAGTATAAAATGACCATTTTTTCCCTGAAATTCTGATTCAGCTCTTTCTACTTTCATGATAGTAAACTTCATCTAGCGTTCATGAAAACCTGTCAACAGCATGATGACTAAAAGCATCATCTTTTCAGCACAGGTGCCTGGCAGGGCCACCGCGTGCCGGGGTTGCGGCTTGTTCGAAAGAGATGCCACGGCCCCGGAACATAAAGGGCACAAGAAGGAACATAGGTGGGATTGGGTGGGTGGCTCCACTCAGAGCAGGAGAAGTTGTTTGATGATTTCCCATCAGTAAAAAAATACATCATCTTTTATAACGACTGCTCTATACCGTGGACCTTCCAATCCTAGGTGCTTAAATAACCATCTATTTCTAACCAAAAGTTTACTGTCGGTAGGTTATGTAATTTTTCCGCTCCCACATATAAATTAGCGTCCCATCTGAACTATATACAGAGTGAACACGCGTCCTCCACACCCTCCTTTTGAATCTTATAACCCGCTCGCGTTTTAAATTTTAATGAATATAGATATCTTTATTCGCTTTGAGCGAACCTCGCTTGCTCAGTGAGAGCGCTGATTAAGGTGTGGTTCCTATGTTCCTTTTTTTAATGCTTATATTTTTTGTTAAGGCTATAATTAATGTACAGGTTAATTGCGTAACATGGTCGCAATTCCAATTCGACTCATTTTGACAGTTAAGAACATTATTCATTGCAAGATTTATGTCGCTTCTGGTTTACAAAAATCTTTTGGTTTGTCATTCAAAAGTGTGTTGCAATTCGTATGATGGATTACCAATACCGCCTTATAGATTTAGATCAGCTATTCCTATAGCTTTCCCACTTATCCCTTTCCAAAGCAGTTATTTGGCAGTCATTAAGAACTGAGTCGAGTTCGTTCTGCCCTATCTCCTTTTGGTCAACTTACTGCACAATAATTTAAAACAGATTAGATTATTTTCCGTCATTTGCAAATTATTATGTGACTTATGGAGCAAAAGAAACTAAATCAAACTTATTTTAAATACATTTAATTATTATGAATGCTTTTTATGGCATCCCACTAATTAACATAGAGGTCATAACTTCATGAAATAATGGTGGGCCAATGTAGAAAATAAAACCGGAGGAAGTCTGAACAAATCAAGAAAAAGATTCATAGAACTACGGCGTTCTACAATACGAGTATGCTCGCCGAACATTCGCCACAACCCCGAACACCGCTCGCCCATACAAACAGCGGGCACCCATCTTAAATTGTGATTAAAACATTCGGAGCGCGCCATTAAATCTAATATGCAACGAAATCATGTGCGATGTTTGTATGTAGGTAACATGCAGTTTTTTGGTGTAATAATCATAATTAGTTATAACTGTTATGTCTTACGTTATGTTATGCTGGTACTGAAAATGTTTCATGAATAAGGTTTTTCATTTATTTTAAGTCTCGATAAGAATCAGACAGGTTTTTTGTAGGAAATTGTTGGTATGCAACATTTGTATTTTAAAATCGCTTTTTATTAAGTTATAATTTGGTATTAAATACTTTCTTAGTTGCATATACAGTCTCGGTTAATAAAATAAACAATTAAGTTAAGTTAAGACGAAACTAGAAAAGACTTTTCGAATGATAGTTACCATCGTGCTGTGGGTCAACTGAAGGTGCACGATGACATGACCGTGCTAATTTGTTTCTATTTAAAGTCGGCTTCTAGTTTCTAGAAGTTTCTGCACGAGTAGTGGTCGCCAGTTTGAAATATAGTTCCGACATTTTTTTTTTGACTAGCTTTCACCTGTGACTTCATCCGCGTGGCATAGTTACTATGGGCTAACGCTAACTTCAAACCGCGTGATGATCGAAAAAAAAAATCTTTAGCTCCCCCTTTTTCCCCCTTATCTCACTTTTTTTTAAATTTCTCTATGTCTGTCTCCAGGGTCCCAACTATCTCTGTACCAAAATACATCAAATCGGTTGGGCCATTTAGGCGTGAAGAAGTAACAAACTCACTTTCGCTTTTATAATATTAGTAAGGATGTAGTGTAGGTAATCTTAAAAGAAACTTGTGATCCGAATTCAGATTCAAAGTATTCCCTGGTATCTTTACATAGTATAAAATGAAGTAGCTTTCGCTGTCTGTTCGTTTAGATCTTTTAAACTGCTCAACCTTTTTAATAAAATTTTCAGCAATATAGAGTGATCAAGAGGAAGATTTATGTGTATTAGTTCTAAATTGCACCCGTGAGAAACCGAAGCGGGATGCTAGTGTAGCGGGCATAGCTAGACCTACACCAGATTTAGAAATTACACAGACAATTTATATTACATTAAAGAAGTATTGTAGGTATAGTGTAAATATTTATTGTATTATTAGAAAATATATAAGGATATTAAGTGTGTAATAAATATAGTAATTAAGTAAATATGTAAATATAATTCTGTGAAGAAATGTTGGTTTTATTTATGGTTGATGAACGGTGTTTTTGTCTGTGGTGTTCTGTATCTGTGGCTGTGGTGATTTGACGTTTCGTGAATGTTGGTATGTGAATGAAAGGTGAATTGTTTACAATTTATACTTTAGTTTTAAATTAAGTTTTACTTATTTCTAAATCTGGTGTAGCTCTAGCTATGCCCGCTACACTAGTTTAAAATAAAATTGATTTCCATAAAAGTTAAAAATATCATTAGTGTCTTTTGTTCGTAAAATTAGTTTTTTTTTGCCATTTAAAGCCAATATTTCCTTTTTTGAAGTTGGTTAAACCGTGGCATAATTACTTACCATTATGTGAACAAAACCGCGAGCAAAAAAGTAAAAATAAAGTGTCATTAGTGAAGTTTTATTAACATTCATTGTCATTGACGATATCCGAGTAGCGATAACATGATTAGGCATACTAATTAGCGTTTCAAATGACTGCCATAATGACGTTCAATAACCGCTCCTATCTTCAGACAAAAATTCAGTAAACATCGTTACAATGTCGTCAATTAGTCGCAAGTAGGGTTACCAGTTCGTAATTCAGAAATGCAATGTAGAACTACATTGTATTCGCTGTAGCATGGTGTGGGTGACATTAGATTAAGACATGCATAGTGATGAGTACTGCTACGATGGGCAGTCTTGTAAAAATCATTACTAATATTATAAAAGCAAAAGTGAGTTTGTTTGTTACGTCTTCATGCGTAAGTGGCTAAACCGATTTTGATGTTTTTTTTTAAGAATTGAGAAATGAGGGAAGAAAAGGGAAAACTTAGCTTTGCTATTAGAATAAATAAGGCGCAAGGGCAAAAACTACAGGTAGCAGGTACCTGCAAATCAGGAAAGGGGAACTGTGTTACCCCGAATTTAACGCGAGCGAAGCCGCGGGCAAAAGCTTGTGAATAATTTTTTATTACTCGCAATTACGACGTGCAGCCAAATAAAAAAAAAACTGCGTCATTGTGGATTTGATCCCCGTTGATGGCAATAGGCTCGAGCCATATTACATGGGACTTAAATATAACTGGGTGGCTGTACTATTAAGGTCTACCCCTTCGGAAATTACAGGTATGAAGTTATATAGTGTGTTCTAAGATAAAAAAAAACTAAGAGATTATAGTTAACTGCCAAGTCTCAAAAAAAAACAAAAAATGTTTTAGTATTTATCACATTTTTTTAATAGAATTGGTAGCCCTATTCGTAAGCCGTGAAAGCCATCGCTAATTACTGGCTATCGCCGATGTATGCCGCGCCTTCACGTCAAACGTGTCATAGTAATTGATGGTACGCTTTCTAATTAAATTGCTTATATTGAACTAGTATTGTTTAGGTAAGTGTTCTCTTTAAGGGGTAAGGCTTTGACCGTGTGAAGGTCGAAAATAATGAAACAAAAAAAGGATTACAGCCCTCTCCTGATCCTTTTCCTAACTATATTGGGGTGGGATTCCAGTCTAACCGGCTAATATTTGTTTTCTAGTGGGTAATCATCACTTTTTCTGCTTTGGGCGGACCGGGGCGGAGAAGGCGGGGCAGTCTGACATTCCCAGAGCGGAAAAAGTCAAATGAAGACTACCCAACAAATAATATAATAACAGTTAAAACACAACCAAGTTCCTCACTTGGTTGTGTTTTAACTGGCTATTATTTTGTATCTGGTATTATTTTTGCCATCTGTGTTCCGGGGTCGCGGTATCTCTTTCGAACAACCCGCAACCCTAGCAGGCAGTGGATTTCTTTGAGGCGCACGTGGAAGACCAACGCGCCATCAACACGGCCTGTCGTCACTATACGGACGGACGGTGAACTGCCCATTGCTCACCATCCACAGACCCGCATCTACGGTGGCCGGGGGTCGTCTCGCGGCGGCCGAAGCCACCTCCTTCGTTAGCAACGACTGCTTTGCAGAAGAATGTGACCGTGTCATTTTTCATTTATTCCGCAAGAGGTCGCCGCCGCCTATCGCCTCTGCGAGGACACAGCGGTGCTCCGCCCGCGACAGCACAGTAATTGACCTCCGGGCGATCGTCAGTCAGTGGTGACACCTAGGCGTTTTCTCCTGCCCGATACGCAACCCCCTTATTTTATCAACCCCAAGGAAACGTTCAGACAAAGCAATATGTACAAAGTTGAATGTCGGTAATTTAGGACACACCTAACCACTAATATCACTCAATCAAACCTTTAATATCACTTTCAATAAACACAAACCAAATGGCAGTAGTTTCGTGATGTCAGTAATTTAACCGACACATGTCAATCGATTATGTAACCTATGATTATCTAATAGAATCTATTATACCCATAATTCACTGATAATATAATGACACCGATGGAATTTCAACCCTCAGCTCTGAGTTGAGCTCCGAAATTCCAATAGAGTAATAATATTTAGGCATAAATTAACGAGTCGCCTAGTCTTGGTGAAAACGACCATTAATATCGTTGACAGTAGCGATGCGATCGTCAATTGTCATGGGGATTCGGCCTTTTACGATAATAAGTTATTAGATAAGTAAGTAAATTATACGTCAATGGTATTGTAGTTCGTAATAGATGTTATTCATATATGGTTCTACTTTGAAGGTTAATTTTTTTATGAGGGGTGACGCTATAAGGAGTCTTTCTAACCGGCTTCAAAAAAAGGATGAGGTTGTCAATTCGACTGTTTTTTTTGCTTTTTGTGATTTTTTCCGTCAGTTGTAAGCGGATTTTTGTTTATTTATAATCGACAGGGTATAACGGGCGTCTCATATCAATTTTATCTATATTGCTTGGGTAGTTTATGAGGTATCTTTTATAATGCATGTATTTTATTCCAATGTATATGGATGCTTATATTATGTTTTAGTAGCAATCGAAAATGAATACTGGATAAGTTTTTTTGTGAAATAAGTACCATCATACCACAATTTAAAAAACTTCCTTAAAAACCCTAAAAAGATGGAAAATAAATCGATGAATCAAACAAAAATCACCGACTTCCGGATATAAACATTTTCCGTCTATTTCTGTTTTTTTTTAATAGTTTTTTTTTGTTTAATCTATGACCTGTTACAGTAGCACGCATAAATTAGTATCAATTAGAAAATAAATGTGACTGCGACCTTCACCTAACAGGGGGTAACCCTAACAGGGTCCATAAATGTACTTTTAGCATTAAGCCTTTTGTAACACCTACTAAACACATTATGGTGCGCAAATAAATGAATATGAATATATTATCATCGACTGGTCACAAATTCAGACTCCGTAGCTGCTACTGAGAAATTCTTAATGCAAAATCCCAACAACAATTTGCCGAACACAGGAATCGAACCCAGGACCTCACGCTGGGTTGCGGGTTGTTCGAAAGAGATACCGCGGCCCCGGAACGTAAAGGGCAACAGAAGGAACATGGGTGGGTTTTAGTCGGTACAAGTCTGACATGCCCCCCCGCTCCGCCCAGAGCGGGGGAAGTCATTGGATGATTTCCCACCCGAAAAAAAACAAAAAAAAAGGACCTCACGCTCAGCAGTCTGACTACTTATTAGAATCAATTTAAAGAAATAAATGTCATTTATCCCAATATCTTCAATCATATTCGATGACAGTTCGTCGTTGTATTCCTCCCCCAATGGTACGCGTATCGAATTATTTAAACATATTTCCCTGGACGCCATAAGACTATTAGTATTGCTTACAAATGGGGTGGGCAGAATTAAATACTTCAGATGAGAGGTAAGTAAATATAGAGCTGTTGTGACCGGGACTGTAGCCTCATCATTTTGTTTCATGAAATTCAAAAGTGCCTGTATTGGTCTTATTGAAATAAATGCTTTGAGTTTGAGCTGAAAGTCAAGGAGAATGTTTTATGGAAGGTACGTTACCCTTATTTTCAAATTTTTGTTGCAAGTTGCTTCTAAAAAAGTGTGATTTGAGATTGTTACAAATTTTTAATTGGCTGAAGCACTTTTCATAGTTTTTAGGGATCCTTTAAAATAAAACGAGCCCTTATAGGACCACTTTGTTGTCCGTCTGTCTGTTTCTATCTCGGGAACGCATGAAGGTATCTAGTTGAAATTAAAACCATAAACTTAAATTCGTGGTCCCTGTGAGCTGTAAATCAACCCTCTCAATCTACGCAGTCAAAAGATATGGCCGTTTATGTCGCAATTTTGTAGGTAACCCTTGATACACGAGTCCGACTCACACTTGGCCAGTTTTCTCTTTTTTTGTTTAATTAAAACTTGTAAAAAATCATTGTTAAAATAATCGCTATTGTTATTAAAGTCATAGAAGCTGATAACGTAAGTATTTGACAGTGTTTATTATTGATTAATTATATCGATATCATTTATTTTTGAAAAACGAAATGTTCAGTTCGTTGCAAAGTGTTTTTTTTTCTATATAATCACGCATTAACGTTTACAAATAATCACCCTTTTTTGCATATGGGAAATCATCAAATAAATCAGAGGGGGAGTGTCAGATTTGTACTGACTAAAACCCACCCATGTTCCTTCTATTGCCCTTTATGTTCCGGGGCCGCGTTATCTTTTTCGAACAACCCGCAACCCCGGAAAAAAAATAATCACCCTTATCATCAAACAGAACTATCGAAGGCGCAGAAATTTCTCCAAAATCCCTTTAACAGTTATAGATATAAATTGTGTGAAACAAACCGATATTTCCTCATAAGCTGCGGAGGCCACATCTAGATAAATAACATATGTCCAGACGCCCTCCGTGGCGCCCCTAGCGGCCACTACTAATCAAATATCTTTTCCTGCTCCTGAGTAGGTGACAATACGCGACACAGAGGGATCGTTTGTCAAAGTTCTATGTAGAATTATTTTTAGTAGAAAAAAAAAGGTTTTTAATTTCAGACTTTTTAGTTATGTTATGGTAATTTATTTATTTATTTGGTCTACCAACAATTGTTTACAACAAGAACTTGAAGTTGTTAAGTTTATTTCCCTAAGAAATAATTATAATATACTAATTTCCTGTTTAGTCACCCTAAGGTAGACTGGTAGAAAATGCCCAAGGCATTAAGTCCGCCTTTGTACAATGTTTTTATACATGTGCATAAAGTTTAAAAAATAAATGGTATATCACACAAATTCTTATCGAGTACCTATTCATTTTTCCATTGGTAGTAAAAGTTATTAGCAAAACCTACTAATTCCTACTTTATATTATAACCGCGAAAGTTTGTATGGATGTAAGGATGTTTGTTTCTCTTTCACGCAAAAACTACTGAATGGATTTGAATGAAACTGTACAATAATATAGCTTATATATCAGAATAACACATAGGCTACAATTCATATAGATATATGGTATATTCTATAATCACGCGAGTGAAATGCGGGGCGCAGCTAGTCACTCCATATTATGAATGACCAGGTGCGTCATAACACAAACTACCGAAGCAATACAAATAAAATTGATATGGGACCATCTCGGATGTAGCGTGACGAATATTTTTGACGTTTTGTAAATTAAGCAATAACTTAGTTTCGGTACTACGCTGTCCATATACACACACACATACCTAAATACTAAGGGTGTAGCAAAAACATTGTAAAACCTAGAGTTTAAAATAGTAAACATAGAGTTTCTTGCCGGTTCTTATCCATACCATTTCTCGATGTTTTATAGTGCCCATGTAGGCCCATGTGAAATGAAAATTATTGATTTTTTGACTGGATAAGCGTTCAATCACAGACCTTGGTAAGCGCTGTTTAACTCTGAAGATCGACCCGGCTGTTATTATTTAGCAATAAGGTTCCCAGGGGTTCGCAGGGGCATATCACACTAATCAAAAACCTGCAGGCTACGTTCTGGTAGCAACAACTTAAATTACATAACTTTTACGTAAATTACACTAATATTTTAATGCAAAACAAATAAAAAAATGCAATGTGTAATCTTATGCACCTATGTATAATGTATTGTATAATTTGTAGCTCCTATTATGCATAAATTTCCTGAAATAAACGAATGAATTGGCTAATTAATGTTTGCAAACATGATTGACCGTACGTTTTGACGTACATTAAAGAAGAATAAATCAATCAATTTATTTGAGGCATCGAAAGCCCATACAATAAATTAAGAATCCAATCATACAAATCTTTTATGCATATCGGGTAAGTCTGACAATCGGCCGACATCTATTTTTTACACCACTAAGTGATAAGGGGAACCCGAGTGGCGGGTAAAACCGCTGAACACAGCTAGTTAATATTATATGAAATAAAAACTATTGCACAAGAAGTGACGGCGCACGGTGGGCTGAAAATCGGCTTTCATAGACTTAGGGATTTCAATTTGCAAGTGCTTGTTTTTATGCCGGATATCGCTTCTATTAGTCATTATTATGTACAAAAATGACACCCGAGTTAATTCTGCTCAAAACCGAAGGAAATATAATTTTTTTACGAAAAATTTGTATGAAGCTAGTATGAAAAATCGAATTATCTCCTAAACGGCATGTTTAACCGTAATATCCTTAGAGATGGTCATAGTGCTAATTATTTATGATTTTTTGGTTGACGATTGGACAAAAATTTTAATGCCGTTTTTTTTTTAAAAATCGTCAAAATATTTTTATTTGTTTTTACGTATGAAACGATTCCTTTTGGTGTTTATGTTGAAGAACACGGACTTTTAACTACACATAACATAAAATAGCATCACTCCTATATTTCCGAAGGAGTTGGCAGAGGTTTATAGTACACCCACACGTAGCCAACTATGTTTGAGCTAGATATTTATCAACACAAAATGAGTTTTAAAACTTTTCATACAACCAAATTACCAATTGTCTTCTAATGAGTCCAAAAAGAAGTGATTAAGTAACTACACTGATTAGGTCTTCTAATGAGTCTTAATAGGTGATTTAATGATTTTCAATATCTCACGACAATGGATTATATTTAACATTTCCTGATAAGTAAGCTAATTTGTTAATTAGCAGTGCTATGAGTTCTAAGAATAGTTAGTGACAATTATAGATTTTCATTAGCTAATGAGGAGATAACTAATGAGGGTAGTTACCTAATTATTGTCGTTTTGCAATAAAAGGGCTAAAGTTTTGTTTTATAATTTAATTTGTTCACAACTGTGTAACTGCTAACACTAAATCTGCGACTATAAAATCTTAAAATGGAAAGTTTAATGACCAATTTAGACTTGTTTGTTCTTCTACGAAGTGAGAGTACTTCATTTGATCATGAAGTATTGTTTAGTGCAGTTGTATCCCGCATAGGCGATTGCCTGTCTGACGAAGATTATGTTGTTCTCAAAGAATTTTGTCGGAGATTTACGCGAGCCGCTTTACAAAGGTGGGAGAAATCCAACCGATTCCTTGATAATTTCAGGAGAAAGTACGAGAATTGGTTGGGAGCAAATATTGATTGGCCGAGTTTTGTGCAAACTTTAGTTAATCAAGAACCAAGTGTTGATGAGATACCAAGAGCGCCCTCAGTCTCTCCAGAACCGTCGACATCAACGTCCATTGGAACAATGACGAAAAGATCCCGTAAACCATTCGAAGACCTGGGAAGTAAACAAAAAAAGAGAAGATCTGATGAACACACAGGCGAAGGTTCCAGTGAATTGGCATATGCAGCTGCAGCACGTTTAAAAGAAGAAGGACATGGAGATATCGCCTCTGTCATCGAATACATGATGAAAAATCCTGAAGCAGCCGCTAAATTAAATGAAACGCTTAAGAAACCAGCGAAAACAATCATATTTACGCCAGAAAAGGCGCTTGGATTGCTTCTTTCGCTAAAACTCTCAAAGTGGCAATATATTACGTTGCGTGAGGCTGCCATTCGAGAAGGTGCTAAAGATCATCCATCTTACTATAAAGTGCAACAAACTAAGCTTGATTGCTACCCTCCGAAGCAATCAGTGACAGTTACTGATTCATCGGCTAGGATTACACTTCAAGCTTTACTTGATATCACGGTTACAAGAATCCTTCAAAGCCTTTCTAACGAAGAGCATAACAAGCAGTTGAAGCTGATATCCAAGTGGGGATTTGACGGTGCTTCTAACCAAAGCCGATACAAGCAGAAAATTGAGGGTGAGGAAGATGATTCAAGCATTTTCATGACCTCCTTGGTGCCACTAAAACTGACAGATGGAGACAACATTTTATGGACGAACCCAAAACCATGCTCAGTTTTGTATTGTCGTCCAGTTCAGTTTACTTTTGTAAAGGAGAGTGAAGCAGTTGTCCTTGGGCTGAAAAAACAAATGGATGAAGAAATTGAGGCCCTTATCCCCACAGAGTGCAATAATAATAATAGGGTGACTCATCAACTAATGATGACGATGATCGACGCTAAAGTCTGTACTTACCTTTCTGAAGCTAGATCAAATGCATCGTGCTACCTGTGCTTAGCAAAGCCTACAGAAATGAACCGCTTAGATGCTGTAACATCAAAAATTGTGTGTTCGGACCTGTATGAGTTTGGCTTGTCATCCCTACACGCCCGTATAAATTGTATGGAATGTCTGTTACACATTGCATACAGACTGGACTTCAAACGGTGGGCAGCGAGAAGTGATGAGCACAAAGAAATGCTACAGACAAGAAAGAAAATAATTCAAAATAAATTCAAAGATGAGCTCAATCTGTTGATTGATATAGTAAAACAAGGCTCGGGAACCACCAATGACGGGAATACTGCAAGAAAATTCTTTGAGTTTCCTAATAAAACCGCAGCTATAACCGGTTTGGATGAAGACCTCATCAAAAGATTTGCTGTAATTTTACAAGCAATTACATCTGGAGAGCAGATCGATATAATAAAATTTAGAGATTATGCTCGCAAAACAGCAGAAAAGTACGTATTACTATACGACTGGTACTACATGTCGTCAACCGTTCATAAGTTACTAATCCATGGGGCTGACATAATCGAGAAAAATAATATTGTGCCGATTGGGACTCTCTCGGAAGAAGCCTCAGAGTCTCGAAACAAAGATTTTAGAAGGTTTCGAGAACATCATTCGCGGAAAAGAAGCAGGCAGGATTCCAATCAAGACATTTTAAATATGCTTGTTGTTTCTTCGGACCCTTTGCTAAGTGCACAAAGGCCTAAGTTAGATGCCAAGAAAAAGCAGAGCTTTTTTGCTGAAACTCTCGACTTAATTCAATTTCAGGAAACTGAGTTCGAATTTTTGGATATATCCAATCTGGATGCTGACTCAGAATTGGAGTCTGACAACGAGAGTGATAAGGAAAATTTGTAAAAAAGATATATATGTACATATTTGTAAATTTGTATTTGAGTGTGTTTGGGTTTTTTTGTAATATTTAATGATATGTTTTATTTTTTTTATTTATTTTACTTTATTTTACGAATGCTTAGTATTAATTCCTTAAATTAACTTATTTTGTATAAAATATAACTTCATATGTTACTTCAATATAAATCTTTTTTTATTTAAATTAATATAAATGTGTCAAAAACAGCAATTTTTTTATTTTATTTTTCTTGTTTCGTGTGTTCTTAATATTTGGGTTAATAACATATCGAACTTTTTAACTTAGACACTAAAGGGGATCGTTTTACATGTAAAAATAAATAAAAATATTTTGACGATTTTTAAAAAAAAAACGGCATTAAATTTTTCGTCCAATCGCCAACCAAAAAATCATAAATAATTAGCACTATGACCATCTCCAAGGATATTACGGTTAAACATGCCGTTTAGGAGATAATTCGATTTTTCATACTAGCTTCATACAAATTTTTCGTAAAAAAATTATATTTCCTTCGTTTTTGGGTAGAATTAACTCGGGTGTCATTTTTGTACATAGTAATGACTAATAGAAGCGATATCCGGCATAAAAACAAGCACTTACAAATTGAAATCCCTAAGTCTATGAAAGCCGATTTTCAGCCCACCGTGCGGCGTCGTGTTTCGCGGCGAGCTCGGTATCATTCCACGAAATCGTCGATACACGACACCCTTCGGCCAAAACTCTCCTTTGAAGAAGGTCTCCAATAAAGCCAAACAATAAAAGATTGAGCACCACTGTCCTGCATCTGGACGAGGACCGAATGGTAAATGATTAATAACAATAAGGCTAATACCATTAGCGGTCAGACGACACATTCGATTACTATTGATAGCACCACGTACTACGTAGGTATTATGGCGCGAAATAACAATGTAATTGTTGAAGAATATCGCAAAAAAAATAGAGGTTGTCTGGAAGACATCGCTGTCAGCGATAATACCGCCATTGTATCCATAGAATTAGCAAAATTGTTAAATTGTGTTTAAATTTTGGTTTATTCTATTCTATGTTGTATTTTGGTGGTTACAACGGTATTTCAAGCGAAAACATTGGATGGACGTGATCGTGAACTACTTAATTATTTTGAAATGCCAACTTATTCCTATTAGAAGCAAAAAAAATATTATTTTTCAGCTATAGATATCATCAAACAGCCATGCAGACCACGAATTATTACTGGTTAGCCATCTTAAAAAAAATATGTTTTATTTTTTTATTTTAAAGAAGTTATAAAATTGTTTAAAAACAAATAAAAGAAACAAAAATTGTTATAAATAATACCAGCCCGTATTACACACAGTGGACGGAACTTTAAAGGCTTTGAAGGAACTGGCTAAAAGGAACACTAGGGTTTCTAGATTCATGTACTGAGATCATGCGTACCCCAAGCCTTACTCATAAGGCGGGCCACATGATATACCAGTTGAGCAGGTCACAACCGGACCTGGTTGACCTGCGAGATGCAACTAAAAAAAACTCCATGGTTACCATTTAATAACTTAATTTACTTATCAAAATATTACCGAATGATGACCTGTTAAACCATGATTTAATAAAACCTAAACTATACACAAGCCAAATAATACGACACAAACAACTGCAGCTAAACAAAACTAAGTAAATATTGAACCCATGATAAATGACAGTACAATGAATGGAAAGTATCACCCCGGACCATATATTACGTGATCTTCGTCTTACGTGGCTGTCGGGGACACAATTACTCAAAACTAAAGCCTTGTCACCGATATAATGGACAATGGACACGCGATGCAGGAAATAACTCGAGATGATAGAAGTGATACTAGCTATGTACGTGTAATTGTTTGCGAAATTAAATTAACTAAATCAGTATCTGTGTACTCTTTCAACTACCATACTGAAGTCGGCTTCCAGTCTTCTTGGAGCAGCTATGCTATGCAGCTGAATACCAGTATTTTACATAGAGCGACTGCCTATCTGACAACCACAACTCAGAACTGGGCAATACGATACCACTTGGTAAGACTGGCAGTAAACATCTTCGGAGGTTGCCCCGTGGTAGGACAAAACCCTTTCTAGTATTGATTTGTGTGCATGGCATGCTAATCTTCGCATTTCCTGCATGTTTTTGCAGGCAATTCTACTGCCTGCAACCAAGCCTGGATTATTTTTCCAGATTAACATGTGATTTCATGGATATCCGAAAAGTCAACGCCTAATGGCATATCTTTTTGAAATTTATTCAGTGAAATATCATTATTGGAAAAAGGCATGCCAACGATTGTCTAAGAAAGAAATTTGAATACGGTGCTAAAGAATTTAATTAAGATAGAAAAGAAAATCAAAGAATAAATTGAGAACAGATTGAGTTTAATGCTTGTGTCAAAAAACTAACGTGTATCTAAGGATCAATTTATTAAGACAAGACCTTTTTAATTTCGCGGTAAACTATACTTATTCCTCGCAAATAACAGACAAAGTTCCAAGGAATGTTCTGGATTAGAAATAAGATAAACAAGCCCAATAGCTATCAATTACAAGGCCAATTTACTACTTTAGATGCCAACATTTCTCCTCACGACATTCTTTTCTTCCAAGATCGACACGAAATACACCCTCTAATTCCTGAGAAAAATTCCACTTTCCTATTTACGGACAAACAAGGGACAGTCGACTGTATAATCATTTATCTCGAGTTTAATAAAAGGAAGATTATTTAGTGCTGTGGACGAAGCAACGCTAATATCGCATGATTTAATCCCATTTCATTGGGAACTCTGCCAGGGATAGCTATCGGGACGAGTATAGTGAAGAATGAATAGGTGTTTTTTTTACAAGAAAAGTTAGTAAATGTTTTTGGGATGAATTGGTGTGAGGGGGTTTAACATAAAGTTGATTATTAGCCTGAATGAACCATGAGAGTGAACTCTAGCCATAAAACGCATTATTCTCATGAAAGTCTAAGCTGAAACATTATTTATGAATATTTACGTATTTGATGAAAGAAAAATATTAAAAGTTAATTAAGTCTAGTGCGAAAAAAAAAGAAAAACAATTCATGTTCCTGAATTAATAGACGGTCGATCCCCTACTATGAGTTGACAATAATCTCAAGACGTCCACTAAACCAAGACTCGGACACAACAATAGAAAACCGAAACACAATTGAACGCGTGGTAATATTTCCGCTAAACCCTATTATATTAGTAGATTAAAGACCACTTTACTCAATATTCCATAAAATATTGCCTCATAAATAGACGGGCAGCTGCAGAGACGTGATCAGACCAGGGGTCGGCGAGTGTAATCCCGTTAAAAATTGCCAAACAGAAAACAAACTGACAATGGCGGGTGGTTATACATCAAGTGCCTTAAAAAGAGAGACGGAAAAAAGGAATTCGTCCGAAAGTAAACGGTAGATGACGTCCGAAGACGGATTCCGGGCGGTTCCGGACGACAGATACGAATGAAATCGGATGGGTGTAATAGAGACTGGCACGGTCAGGCTAAATGACCGACATCCGGGCGTAGACAAAAGCGAATCCGCCGTAATAAAGCAGGATTGATGAAAAAGCGCTAAGCCACGCCGATACAACGGCGTGACGTAAGATATAGGAGATAAGCGGAGACTAACACTTCACTGGACACGACACATGCCATGGTCGAGCTAAATGCAGTAATACTGTTTAAAAAAGACGAACCCGAAGGATATTCATCTTCTTCAGATACAGCTGAATATCAACTATTAATAAATTTAAATGCATACGATGTTGTAACTATTACAATTCTAAAGGAATCTCTACAACGCTGTAGACTTCAATCACTACATTCTGAACCGCAATAAGACGGTCCACCATCACCAACTCTTCAAATAAACATGTCTTCCAAACCAACAACTAAGTTTTTCGCCAATTTTTGCACCAAACAATAAGACTTCACTCCGGGCAGCTTTAACACAAAGCTATTGCTATTACAGAGATCGCGAGGAGCGGACCATCGAACACTGCCAAGCTTTACCGGACTCACTTTACCGGGATTTCGGATATGACGTAAAGCACTCACTTAGATCTCCCTCCACCCCCTGACCGAGTTTTTCGCCTTCTATTTATTAGCTTAGGATACATTTGAGGATGAAAGGAGATTCGGCGGGATTATTTTTCGGGATTGCAATATGGGGGTTTGTGATGTCGTTAATTATGGCGCGCTGTTATTGGTGGATAGTTTCTGTCTCCAAGATGGTTTTGTTTTGTAGTTTTTGAAAGTAGAATGGTTGTTTTGTATTTGAACGTCGAAACTGCCCGGTTGAATGTGCCTTTGAGACATTGATACTCTTTTGGACAGTGGCGAATTAATTGCATTTAATAAAAAAAAATCAGACAGATTCTATTTAACACAATAATGCTTTGTGTTTCCATTTTGAAAATTATATAAATATGCGCGCACTTTCACGGCTAAAAGGACGCGATTACATAACTGGTTTTAAAGAAATAGAACGTAGTACTATCAGATTAGGCTCATTCTTGAAAGAGCACAGCCGCCTGTTCGAAGAAAGCCCATATTTTCAAAGCCCCCACAGATTTGTCTTTGACCGAGAGAAATGCTTCACAAAGATATCCCCACATAATGAGAGCAAAACAAACACGTCACCCGACCATATCGTAATTTATTAACAACACAAAAAGCGGAATGGCTACAATATTTACAGTTGACCCGAAATTACTGTTTCTTAACTCCCAACCTTTGTTGTAAAATGAAACAGAATAGAGAACATACCCTGAAGGGACACCTGCCAACCATAGGGTCACAGTAACATATATTAATAACGCGTTAATTTATTAACAAGCACTGTTTATCCAGGGATTAACTGAGAATAGTTTTAGTTGAACAACAAAGGGCCTGAAAGGGTTCAAAGCGAATTTCTTGCCAACATATTTACCTAAGGTGTAGGTGATAGTAATTTTACGCGCGAGAGGTCCGAGGTTCGGACGATGGCAAACATGTTCCCCGGGACATGCCTAAAATTTTCACGTACATTATAGAACGAAATGTTTCAGAATCAAAATCCGTTGTTTGTTTGATGCTGTAAACGGTACATGTGATTGTTAATCAAAACTAACAAGTCTCACAATCAAATACACGTTACTCATGTTAAATTCAAATGTTTGTTCGTGCGAAATGAGATTTTGTTACAACTTTTGTACGGTTTGCTAAACTGAAATCAGACGTTGTTTATTTGTTAATGTTTCGAACAATGAAACTAACTATGTTTTATTTACGAATTGTTATGTTGGATAGTATTTTGGGTCTTGATTCTGATAGGTTAATGTTGACTTTCAAATTGTATTTCATTTCGATCTTTATTTTGGTAGTGTAATTTGTCGTACTATATCTAGATTTAAGTAATGTGACTCGATTGACAAAGCAAGCAAAACTATTTCCAAATCACAAAGCTGAATCGTTAACTTTGTTACATTCAACATTTTTACTGCTTCATGTTTTATTTGTGAAGTCTCTAGTTAGTGCTTACTTCTCAGAAAAAAGTCTGGGGGTATCGCAAAAAAGCTATCGCAGAGCCAGGACAAAGAGCCGGTTCACTAACATAATTAAAATCTCCCGATTCCAACTCCGGGCGTCGCGAGCAATTCCCTACTTTTTAATTATGGAGAAATATCCAAGGATAACATGGTGCTGCGTTTATTCACAGAGAGTCGGTAGGTATATATCCCCAGGACAAGTCGAGGTGTAGCCAAAGAAAACACTGGCTGTGCATGTCGTTTTTTTCAGATTTTCATTTTAATTAAAAGTAAATAAATAGCGCAAATAGATTGAGAGTAGAGCATTACAGAAAGCACATTGGCACATTAGTCTTCCGATAACTTGCATATATTTTTTTTCAAATTATACTGGTGGCTTTGGAAGAACAGCATCTCAATATAACGTTTTTATATGTCGCAGTATAAAGCTTTTCTTTGCGAAACCTACTTTGGTTATCGATTTCGATTATTCCGCTACATAATATGCATAATCGGCTTCAAGTGAAAGAGGAAATCTTGAAACAAGCGAATCGAACTATCCTTACTAATATTATAAAAGCGAAAGTGAGTTTGTTTTTTTGTTTTTTATGTCTTCACGCCTAAATGGCTAAACCGATTTTGATGAATTTTGGTACATAGACAGTTAGGACTCTGGAGACGGACATAGGCTAACTTTAAAAATAAAAGAGAAATGAGGAAGGAAGAGGGAACAAAAGGGAAAACTTAGCAATTACAATAAATAAGGCGCAAGGGCAAAAACTACAGGTAGCAGGTATCTGCAAATCACGAAAGGGGAACTGTGTTACCCCGAATTTAACGCAAGCGAAGCCGCGGGTAAAAGTTAGTTAATCAATAAATGCGAAAGTTTGTAAGGACAAAAGGATGTTTGTTACTCTTTTTAGAAATTGGTACACAGTTTATACCTTGGATTAGAATACTTAAGAGATAGAGGATAGGCATAGGATACTTTTTATCCTGATACAACGACCCCGTGGGACAATTCCCGAATCCCACGCGGGCAAAGCCAGCGGGTATGAGCAAGTTATTAACTAAGCGAAAATCCCTTAATTCACACGGGTCACTTTCGATACGGACGAAGTCAAACATCCACCCACTTCTAGAGCAGAAACCTTCCAGATGAATTTACCATTCACATTAATTAATACCACTTGTAACAATAGTTTTATTTGCACCGTCCGACCGTGTGCTCGGACAAAGAGTTTTCCCAGTATTATTTTCTATACAATCGTTGTTAGAGGAGTTTAATTTGGTACGAAATCCCCGTCGGGGTGGGTAGTGGTTAAATAGTGCACAATAGATGTGGCCGGTTGTTCATTAATGATGCATCGCTTCGGTTCGGACCTTCGAGGGACCTTTTGCCGGATGCCTTAGGTTCGACGCATCGGGCGTGAGACGGTGGTGTTACGTCATAAAAGTTTCAAAGCTATTTGAAATTCATCGGGTCTGGAATATGTAGTGTGAAATATTGGGCTTACACCTGTGATGTTAAGATTTTTCGATGGCATTCAATTCTGGATTCGGAATCGCGAAATACAATGGATATGGGCGAGAATTCGAATTATGGCCAACTCCTTGTCACTGAGTAGCCTGTGTCCCAGCATTGGGAATGGAGTCCTGCTAAATGAAAATTCATATTTTAGTCATTTCAGTTGAGTTACTTATATTCAGATTTTCAAAACAATCAATTTTAAATAAATAAAAAGCGGACTGTAAGTGTCTCATTCATTCAAAATTATGTCTTGGCACTTAGCACCTGTTAGCATGGCTGCCAAAATCATTATCCGGGAAAAAATCTCCCAGGAGGCAGAAATAGAGAAAGAATCAGATTTCCGAGTGGGAACCCTTCAGTTTCCTGTGAAGTGGCATGATAATTATCCTTTAATGATCCGTTCGGAGTCACCATCGGTAAGGCCCGGTATTAATACTCCATGCATTTGGTGCTGGTACAGATTTTGTAGTCATAGATCATGTTGGGAAAAATGTAAAATATTTAGAAGAAGCGAGTGTTTGCCGAAAAACTCTTATACTGTGTATATGTATATGTGTAGGTTTTTGTTAATTGAGAACCAATCTACAAACAAAAATGGACAGGACTAGAAAACTTCGTCAATAAAGCAAGAATGGAACTCAACTATTGTATATATTTATTATAATCATGGAGCAATTCTTTATTGCCAATGACCAGACTGAAGCGTGCATAGTATTAATATTAATATAAACTAAGTTGAATAATCTTTAAGAGCATAATTAAATATGTTGAGATCCATGTTTTCTGCATAGTTTATCTGTGTTTGCCTGCAGCGTACTTTGAATACCATAAAAGTGTAGTTCCTGTCGAACTAAACAATAAGAGCAAATCCACCCGTAAAACTAGTCTAAATAATTTCTACCTTACTACAAATCCTGCCGATCCTGTCAACAAGTCTGTACATAGCCCGCGGAAGTGCGCTTTCAAGTCGATTGTTTCACGAGATTTTAATAACGGTGCAACGCAAAGAACAAGTCGGAAAACCATTGTTGACTTCAAGATGGCTGAGCACTCGTCAAACCCGACGCCACTCTACTCCTCCCACTTTGATTTTATTAGATTCATAATAATTTGCAAGGGGCCCATAATTCATTCGATACTCAATTGATGGACAATATCTTAAACAAATGACGTGAGGATATGCGAAAACTCGTCACTGATATGCACAACGTGCGAAAAGATTTATAAAGGAAGACCATTTTTTAAACTAAGATCATCGCTATTATTCCAAAGCGTTTTAATGTCTTACGAATCAGCCTTTAAACTAAGCATAGTGAACTCTTGGACGGCACAGTAGCTTACAACCGAAGTCACCC
Organism: Ochropleura plecta; assembly: GCA_905475445.1. Lineage (NCBI taxonomy): Eukaryota > Metazoa > Arthropoda > Insecta > Lepidoptera > Noctuidae > Ochropleura > Ochropleura plecta. Next base: position 2,457,395 of record FR997744.1, on the reverse strand, counting down.
CATACGCCAACAAAGACATTCCCAAACTTACTACAATGTCCATAAACTGAAGTTTCTTTTGATGAGATGCATAATCCCTGGAATGTGGTCTCTGTATGAGCGAGGGTCGAATCAATGAAGGTGCCCATAACTCACATAGTTCTCCAACTATCATAACAAGAGGCTGTGAACTATTCGGACTCTTTGTCTTTAACCTCGATGCTCCTTTAGTGCCAATAAATAATGACATTACCTGTTCATGAGACGCTCTGAACCATATTCGGCACAATAAGAAGATTTGGGGCGCTATTATATGCATATAAACAGAACAAGACATCGGTCGCGGTTTATTAAGGGATGCTTATGTCTCTGGAAGGGGTTAGGGCGTAAAATTAATGAATGGGACCTCCCATATCTTCAAGTTAGATGACCTTCAAGACCTTTTGAGAATAAACTAGTGTGGTATAAGCGTTGAAGTGCATATCGTAAAGTGGTTATGACTTTATAACTCTTGTAATGGCATTTAATTGGAAACTTAAGTTTTGGAACTAATAAGAAGATTGAAAAACGGCGATTTGTAACTGCATGTTTATGAAAATTATTATCTAAGATAAATCAAAGATATTTATTTTATTTGGTCATGGTTATGATGGCCCAGAGGTTAAGCGCCTCGCCTCTCATGCATGTGGTTGTTAGTTCAATTCTGGGCAAGTACCAAAGTCACTTTTTCCATTTATATGTTGCTTTCTAAAGCTTATCTAAGACATCAGTAAAGGAAAACATCCGTGAGGAAACCTGGCTTCACATAATTAATATAAGTCTCGATATCGCCAACCCGTCTTGGTCATGACAGAGATCAGAGCAGACATGTAGGCAAGAAATTATACCTATAGCAAAAACGGTAAAATTTACATCATCGAAGCACCCAGAAACATACTACCTACTAGTGAAGCATAACCAACCAAAACAATCATTGCAAAAAAAAGAAGTTGCTGCAAAAATTCTCAATCGCATCCAGATTTTTTCCCTCCAAACGTAGGCAGCGGGGGCAATTACCAACATCTCGGACACAACGGCGCAGACGTCCTCGACTCACAATGGTCTCCACTAGACTCTCGCTGTAACGAATCCACTACTGCGTACTATCAACCAGTCCCTCGCGAAACTGGAACGGGATTGTTTGTGTGACACTCCTACCACGAAATAGATAAGCAAAGAAGGCCGGTTATATGCATCGGGCGAAAACTGACGCACGCACACTTAAACGCGAACGTACGGCGATCTCAAACAAATGCCGGTCACGAGTGCACTTGCACTCGCTGTACGTGAAGCATGTCTATGTGTGCGTGCAATTTCCGTAGCTGCATGTAGCGGACCTTCTGTTTTGCATCTATTTCGTGCCCCTACACTACCAGTTAATGATGTATGGGGGTTCATTACACGGCGGGTTTTGTTTCGCACGCTTTTAGAATTTTTGAAAGATTATCTTACTGATGATAGTTGCTGTGTGCTGTGATTTATAATATTCTTTTTCTCTTAGATTATTGTGTGCCTGATGTTTATGACGATACAAACGTTTAAGATGAGGATATTTATAGTATATAAAATTTTGGAACATATTGTAGATAGATAGTACCCTAAATTATTTAGATAATAGTATACCCAGACCAACTGCCAATTAATCAGTCCATGTCGTGGCAATATTCCCTCCAATAATTCACAAACATCAAACCCATATTGTACGCACAAGGCGACAACTACACAAAGCCTTTATTGGCCCGTATCCCGTACAATCCATCACAACCGTTGTTTCCCCCGTCCAAGGGTCTCTTGTACCCTGATCATTATTTAAAATATAGATGAGTGTTTTCTTTCCGATAATCGAGACCACGATTGAGGGTTGAACACAATAGGCAAGGTCCTTTTAAAAGCGTCGCCTATAGCGGTTGTTGGGGGTCTAAAGGACCGAGTCGCGCTTATTTGTATTAGTAAATTGAAGGTACACTGTCCACGCTATTGAGAGCCCTGTCGTTGCATTCTTCATCTCCCTTTGGCTTTCTTTCTTGGGTACCGTCAATGGTTGGAATATTTGTTTCTTTTTTTATAGTATGTACCTACTGAATTTCGTTTGGGGATATCCGTTCGATTTCTTATTAAACCTTCCTGCATATTTCCTGATACAAGTCAATTACATACATATAAAGGGTATGCCTATAAGCACCAAATCCTATGAAGGACTTCCTATTTCGTAGTCTTTAACGAAAGAAATTTCACCCCCGTTCTGACTTTTTTTCTTTTCAATAGCTCTGGAACCATCAAAGTTCGTCCAACTCACACCTGACCGGTTTTATATATTTCAAAAGTGGAATGGGGCGCGGGGGGATCAATTAAGGTGGTCTTTGTGAACATTATATCGACGCGCATTGAAAAGAGTTGTGATTTTCTTTGATACCAGCAGACGTGGTTTGCCGAGTGAAAAATCAAAGGACCTGCCATGGTGATGCATGAAGGGATTTATTAAGATTTAATGTCGGCAACGACACTCCGAGGCGGGAAAAGAACGAGTTTCAAGTGCTCACCGCGATGTACGTTTTACATGACGCCATTTTAGATTTGTTCGTGTAAATGTGGAGTGGCAAGGTGAACGCGCTGCTACGCTCAACTGTGCTGGATTTTAAATAAATATTTATAGTTTGTGTGGCGTAATTAAATGCTGGGATCAATTTCATTGAAAGCGTTAAGTTTTTTAGCATTTCTTCAAACTTTGGTAGTGAATGACGTATTTTTATTTGCTGTACTTGACTAAAATCGTGGCAATCCGTTGGCACCATTATCTAATGCCTCATGGGTAATAGATTCTGATGTATTTTTTTATATACAAAACTAGTAATAATATTCAAATGCTTGATGTCTTGAAATCTTATTCCCTTCACGTTCACCGTTCTTTTATCTTTTGATCCGTCCCAGCGTCTTTTCTCAATCGGGCCCGATGGAGCGACCACAAACACTATCTACGATCATCGGCTTAACATGCTGAGTTAATGAACACCCGTGGGCTTACATATTCACACTAAGCATGTACGGACATAGAGAAGGGTGGGAGTAGGGCGGGGAGGGGAGGTGGGAGGCGAGCCGTCTTAGAGAGCCCTGAGACACTCACACGGGTGTGCACGTTTTAAAGTTTTATTAGTAATTAATATGTTAGATAGAAATCTAGTGCGGAAAGGAGAACGAGTTGTGTGCGGAGCTGTTTGATTTTTCAGGTTTTGTGTTGCTATTTTCTTTTGAAATACTATTAAAATTTTCTTCTTTTCTAATAAGGAATGAGGAATATGGAAATGAAAATCTTTGCTAACTAGATTATTTGCTAGGGTAACAATTAAGTTTTTTTTTCTATATTATTACTCTAAACCTTACTTTTACTCTAAAAAGTATACCTACAAAGACAACAGCAACTGCTTAACTAAATAAACTACAACTGTTAGCTTAGTTTCGGCTTGGCAAAGCTAATTGTATCATGCTCCTACATCCCAAAGTCTTCCTTACCGCTTTGACCTCAGCTTATCACCGAACTTTCTCTAACCGAAACCCCTTAATATCGCTGGCTGTACAAATTAATCCAACTATTGGCACATCAGACAATACACATGAGATATAACTAATAATTTGTGACGTCAGCAATGTGCAGTTAATTCCAGAATGTTCGTTACAAAGGGCCCCAAGATATATCGTCTCATTGGGACTTGTTTATCTTCTGTTGGGTTATTTAGATCATTGTGTCGATATTCCAGTTCCAGTGGTTTAAGTGAAAGTTATGTGGATATAAGAATTGATTATCTTGGGGGAGGGATGTGGCTATATTAAATTTGTGGTTGGAGATCTGTTTTGGTGTATTAAAGACCAATCCTTTACAATTTGTATGTTATGTCCAACTTCTTTGTTATCATAAATATTTTTTTTTCAAATCAGATTCATTTGGGTACATACTTCAAAATATCTTAATACTGTAACATTTACCAGAAAACTACTTCTTGAAAATCATTTGTCATCTATCAAAATATATTAACAACTGAGGGATTCTTTAATATTATTATTTATACCGTAACAACTGTTTCAACGCAACGACTTAAATCTCACAAACTTTCCTGTTTTTCTTAGTCAAATGTCTTCTATTATCACAGGGCTACTAAACAAAGTTTACCATCCTACCCTTCTATATTGTACCCTCGATAAATCAGCCACCCAACACCACACAAGCCACACACTATCGAGACATTATTAATTAAAATCCTTGCAAGAACACACCTGTCCCAAGATACCTCCTTGGGGTACCCCGTAGAAATCGGTTTAGACAAAGAACCGATGTGCCTTGGGCCGGCAACTTAAGGGTAATCCGTACAGGACCATCGATACTGTTATGTTTAATAGATTGTGTGTGGTTTAGTTTGATTAGTTTAAGGATAGTAAGGTTCTAGTTTAGCTTTGAGAAGTTTGGCTAGTTCACCTCAAATGTTACACTAAAAACTTTATTATCTGAGAGACTAAGTGTCGATTGTAAATGACGTGAATTATGTGCTTAGAGCCTTTTCCTTACTATGTTGGTGTCACCTTGAATATGAGATTATTATTACGCACATTTCAAATCAATTCTGACGGGCCTGTTGGTCTAGTGGTTAGTGGCCCTAACTGCTAAGCCAGAGGTCGTGGGTTCGATTCCCAACCAGGACAAACTTTGTGTGATGAGCATGATTGTTTGTTCTGTGTCTGGGTGTGATTTATCTATAATATGTATGTATTTATAAATTATATAAGTATGTATATCAGTTGTCTGGTTACCATAACACAAGCTCTGCTTAGCTTGGGATCAGATAGCCGTGTGTGAGTTGTCCCAAGATATTTATTTAATTATGCCACAGGTCAATAATTGATTTAGATTAAATATTTAGGGTGATTGAGAAGAGCTAAAATTTCCTTTTACTATATAAAAACTCAAAATAAATTAAATGGTTAAATCTTTTCCAGAAAACTAGCAGTAAACAGATGCAAAAATCAACACAAACCATTAATTACAATCCAATCCTTGGTACACAATAAATAAGGCCACAATCGGAACAAATGGACAGGCGGCAAATTAAACCCACGCTGTTCAATCCACATACATTAGGCACATCGATCTAACACGTCTAAACAAAGGCCGCGGCGAAATGCTTCCGAACACGCGATTGTCTTAAGTTCACCTCCCAAATCTTTACCTTTATCCTTTGTGTGAATCTAAACCTTGATGATGAGTCTTTAAGTTTAGAATCGGTTGGAACAGCGTTAAGAACTTGTGGGACGGTCTTGTTAAACCGAAGTGTAAGGTTATTGCAAAAAGCTGAACTTTTTAGGATATTGTTTTGCACCACCCACCTTTTTCCCGTAGTCAATTAAAAAGTAAAAAATATTTACGACTGAAAACAAGCTGATCGTTAAAAGATGTCGTTTGAAGTGGACAACGCGTGACATTAACAGTTCTAATATTTGGCTCCTAAAGTCGTAGACCATAATTTCGCACTTTAGCTCTTTCACTCTTTATCGCGTGGCACCTAACCTGGTGTCAGTTTTATGCCGGCTTGTGGCCTCTGACTTGGCGGATACAAAAATATCCTTACTACTTATTGGCTTAATATAATATTAAGCCAATAAGTTTTTCTCTACGTTGCAGATCGGTGTGAAACACGGCCATCCTTAATGCGGCCCGACCAAAAACAAAACAATCCGATGCTCACCTCCTCGCGTCCGGTTCCGTACAGTAAATTTACATTCCCCACCATCCATCCCCGAAGTCCATCCGGGTTGGTAATAAAACGATCTTAAGGTACGGAGGAAAATATCTTAGAGCGTAAGCTACAAGTTGTAGACTTTCAGCGCTGTATCGGTCTGGATAAATGTGATGCGTCGTGTTATTGACACATAAGAAAAAGAAGCATGGGTACGAATACTGTTCGTTTGGTAGATTTTGAGAAGTATTTGGCGCAAGTGGTATATTTAAAGTTTCGATGATGTAAAAACCCAAAAAGGGAAAAAGATCACGATCCGATAAGGTGAGTTTTGTGTGTCGAGAGCTAAATCCAGTTGTGTGTCGTAAGTGACAGTGTCAGTGGTACAGATCGCAAAAAAAAAACTAATAAAAAAGAGGGTAGATTGTTGTCACCTCATAAACACCCACCCGCAATAACTTCATTCATCCGTGATCCAAATATCGGTGAAATAAATAACAAACTTGCTAAATATCCCGATCCAAGGCGGTTTGTTGCTGGGAGCTTCGTTTGGAAGACCAAAACTGAGCATAAACCATATTTTAAAAAAAAAACAGATAGATTATTTACTTCGAGTACTATTATACGTCTAGCCCTTTCCCAACTGTCTTGTCGTCTGTGTCTAGTTTAACCGGATGCAGCTGAATACTAGTATTTTACATGAAGCGACTGCCTATCTGACCTCTAAAACCCAGTTAGTACTGGGTAATACGATACCCCTTGTTAAGCCTGGTTGTCAGACTTGCAGGCCACTGATTACCAGTAACAACTGATAAAGATCTTCAAATGATAGCCGGGACCAGCTGTTTAACGTGTTTTCCGAGGCACGGAATGTAATGGCTGGTCACCCATCTACAGATCGATCTAGGCAAGCGCTGCTTTACCACTAAGAGCGATCCGTACGGCAGTTATCATTTGACCTTGAGATCCTCCCAACCATAAGGAGGTATAAAATAATTATGATTATGAATTAAGTACCGCATACGCCTAACAAAAAAGAAAATCTAGTTATTATCTTATTAGTTCAAGTTGCTAATAAATGCATCAACCTTTACGTCTGCTATTATAATTCGTTTAGATTTTTTTTCTGTTCAATTATCTAGTTATGCCAAACCAAACGAATTAATGAAATTATCACAAAAAAATTCTCGAGCTTTAATTGCTACGCATTTATTTGGGCCTATTGATTCGACTAAGGCCCTGTTTTTAGAGTTCCGTACCCATCATCATCTGCCTAGCCTTTTCCCAACTATGTTGGGGTCGGCTTCCAGTCTAACCGGATGCAGCTGAATATCAGTATTTTACATGGAACGACTGCCTATCTGACCTTCACAACCAGTTAATACTGGGTAATACGATACCCCTTGGTAAGACTGGTTGTCAGACTTTTTGGAACACTGACTACCTGTAACGACTGTCAAAGATCTACAAATGACAGCCGGGACCAACGGCTTAACGTGCTTTCCGAGGCACGGAGGAAACTCGGCATGTAACGGGTGGTCACCCATCCACAGACCAACCTAGGCAAGCGCGGCTTAACCTAAAGATCGACCCGAGCGGCTGCTATTATTCAGCCACGAGCTACTCTTTTAGAGTTCGGTACCCAAAGGGTAAAATGGGACCCTATTACTAAGACTCCGCTGTCTCTGTCTGTCCGTCTATCGCCAGGCTATATCTCATGAACCGTGATAGTTAGTAAGTAAGGTAGTAGAAAATTGTAGAAGTACAATTTTTTTTTGTTACAGTAGTATTAGAAATTAACTTTTAATACTTTCTTGAGTTGTAAATACTGTTTTCCATTGCATCCCTATTCTCCACTTCAATAGTTTATTTAGACAGTCACACTCAAGCGTCACGTGTGTTGCGCCAGTTATTGCGCAGAAACCAGAGAAGATAAATGAAAAAAAAAAATGTAAGAGCATTGCCACGAATTACCACGACGCAGCTGAAACAACTGAGTGACGCCCTTGTGACTTAATGCAAGTGGAGTCGCGTGTATTTAAAAAAAAAACGTTACCCCACGCTAGGAATTTCTCCTGTATCGTGGGTGCGTTTACAAGCATTTAAACTCACATACACAAACATGTATACATGTTGAATAAATGGATTATATTGATTTATATATTTTTAATACATAACTTTATTTTAATTATTTGTGTAGTATTAGCAGTAGGTACACCATTGACTACCCCCCGTTGTATTTTTATATTCGTAAAGTCCATCCAAAGGTTGTCTGGAAGATATCGCTATTAGCGATAAGACCGCCATAAATTGTAACCTGTAGATTTAGCACTTTTTTGTAAAACAGTTTTTTTCAATTTTGGTGTGCAATAAAGTATATTCTATTCTATTCTACATGATGTCGTGGTACGGGGCGTCACTCTTTGTGAAAACGGGCATAAGATTTCTCCCGCTCATTCTTGAGACTTGAGCTTGTATCTCGATTGCCACACGGGCCTCTGGAGCCTCAAGATATACGCCGAAGGGTACCACTCTTCGTCCGTGTGTTTACAGGCTGATGCTATCGCGTAATTGTGACAATATTTGCTTTACACATTTATGTATGGAAGGCGGGTCAAGTTAATTGTTCCGCCCAGGTGTGTGTTCCCCAAATTACCTATTGAGTAACTGATTAAATCGAAGGTCTAAGTGGGTCACTTTAGTTGGTTTTAATTAAAATGTTACACGATGTATACTGTCTGGGCTTTAAATGGGCCCAGCTTTGGTGAACCAATGATGTTCCCAACACTTGTAATGGCTGGATTAAGAAACACGAGATCATAAAGTTTCCTTTAGTAACGTTTTGGCAAATCAAAGAGGTCTTAATAAAAACGAATAATACTTTTCAAAGAATTACGAGAGAGAAGAACAAGTAACAGTTTTCTTTTTCACGTAAGCAATGTTATGAATATAATAATTTTAAATAACTAATTGCGCCCCGCGGTTTCACTCGCGTGGTGTTAGAATATACAATGTATCTTTATGAACTGTAGCCTATATGTTATTCTGATATATAAGCTATATTATTGTAAAAAAAACAATTCAGTAGTTTTTGCGTGAAAGAGTAACAAACATCCATACATCCAAACAAACTTTCGCGTTTATAACATTATACGTATAATAGTAGGATAATACCAGCACTAACTATCTCACCGCTGATGAAAGGCTCTTCTCATACAGAGAAGTTTCGGGCATTGATCAGCACGCTTGCACAAGAAGGATTGCCGATTTCAGACTAATATTAATTAATAATAATAAATCAATTTATTTCAGGCATCGAAGACCCATACATACATACTATACACAAATAATCTTAAATTTATAAACTAATACATATTTTATAAAATTAAAAAAATTAAAAACTATTGCACACGAGGTGACGGCTTCGTGTTTCGCTGCGAGTTCGGTATCCTTCCACGAAAACGTCGATACACGACACCCTTCGGCCAAAACTCTCCTTTGAGGAAGGTGTCCAATTGACTAGTCGGCACCCACACCACAAACGACTTAAAATTAGTGTCATGGCGCGACTCCAACTGCACGACTCTCAAAGTCCAGTTTGTCTTCACACGTACATACTCCACGATGTCTTCAGTCGCCGTGGTTTCCTCATGATGTTTTCCTTCACCAATGTCTTAGATAAACTTTAGAAAGTACACATGAATTGAAAAGTCACATTAGTACTGTCCCGGAACTCACAACCTCATGCATGAGAGGGCGCTTAACCTCTGGCCCATCACGAACTCCATTCAAATCTTCAGCATTAAAATTCGAAGAATCTTCCAAGAAAATTCTAGTTCCGTGTTATACCTAAGCCATAAAGAGACCACCCCTTAACTTGGCATTCGTAGCGATTTAAGACCGTCTTGGTCCGAAACGGCGAAGGTGAAAAGTACACCTAAGTTCAGATTAACAATCGGGCAGGGCAAAGGGCTACTCCGACGGAAGGCCCGGATCCGAAACAATAAATCCGGTTGGAAAGACCATGGAAATAAAGCTATGTGTGTGTAGGGACGTGAACGTATTTAAAGTTACCTATATAGTTGTATGTATGTGCTGTGATTTTCTGAGATTTTTGGGCAGAAAACTTTTGTTCAACTGTTTTGTATCTATTGCAAGCATAAAATTTAACTATAACAAATAAAACTATAGAGAGGAATCCCTGTAGAACTTTTTTTTAATATGTTTTTCGGCTTCTTTTTCTTCTATTCTAACTTATGTCATCACAGTTGTAAAACATTTGAAGGAAATGGAAATATGCAATATATAGCCTGTGTCCTTTTCCAACGCGGGCAATCTCTTGGGGACATTGCCAAATGACAGCTTGAGGACGAATTTTTGACGATCTTTTTTAATTTATTAAGTTAGTTAATTCTATTAAAAAATTGGTTGTTTGTAAAGTAGGTTTACGATCGAGATGTTTACGTGATAACGTCTTATTGGTGATATAAGTTATCACCAGTAGTGACATCTAAAATGAAATTAAGTACTAATTTAAAGTTTTTTTTTCGAGCCAAGTAACAGATGGCGCTACCATCTTTATGAAATATCGCTCGTGAGGTTTACAAGTTTCTGAACATGTCACCCGACTAAAACGATTTTAAAGACGTTATCACGTCAAAAATAATTCTTTATTAATAAATGTCACATAAATCTATATACTCATTCCTGAGTTACCATTATAAAACCTTTCCAACTTGAAATGTATCTCCTTACCAAATTTCATTACGATCCAACCAGCCTTTTAGTTGTGGAAGGGTAAAAACATACAAACAAACATACAGAGTTACTTTTAGTATGGATAATGAATGCGTTGTATTGCGTATAGTTTTTTTTGTAATTGTGAGTCATACCCCTGTTTCTACTATATATTTTTACTTATTTTAACAGTGTTCGCGTTTATTTATTTACTTCATAATAGTTTTGCCAAATCTCGATTATTCTCGAACTTCAGCCTTACCTATATTTCTTCTCAAATGGACCTTATCCAGCTACCACTAAATCTTGGGCACTCTGGTCACTATAAATCGGCCAATGAGATGTAGTGATTTAATCGGAAACCTCAGGGTCCCTCAGGAAGCCCATTAAATCGTATGGTCAGAGGATAATTAATTCTGTGGTAACGTTTCAAGTGAGATTAATGGCGGTCAGATCGAAAGCTCTTTTCAATGGTCGCCGGTAACATGTTCATTGTTTTGTTTTGCTATTCATCAATTTGGTTAATTGATTTTCTTTGGGGTTTTAGCGATTTTAGTTAGAGTGTAGGTAATTGTTTTATGATGATACTTATGTTCTGTTTTCAGTTCGATCGTTTTGAAGTAAAAGCATAACGAGGATAGACGAAGGATCACTTTTCTGTTTTTTGTTTTGATATAAATTTAATTTGTTTCTTTTATTCAATTTAAAACATGTTATTTTCCATTATTATTATTACCGGTGCGCTACTATTTTTTATACTTTTATTTTAAAGAAATATATTTACGGTGACGGGCCTGTTGGTCTAGTGGTTAGTGGCCCTGACTGCTAAGCCGGAGGTCGTGGGTTCGATTCCCACCCAGGACAAACTTTGTGTGATGAGCATGATTGTTTGTTCTGTGTCTGGGTGTGATTTATCTATAATATGTATGTATTTATAAATTATATAAGTATGTATATCAGTTGTCTGGTTACCATAACACAAGCTCTGCTTAGCTTGGGATCAGATAGCCGTGTGTGAGTTGTCCCAAGATATTTATTTATTATTTACTATTTTTTATACTTTTATTTTAAAGAAATATTTATTCTTTAAAATAAAAAATAGTAGCTCACTAATATCGGGACTAGCTATTGTCAGGGAGAGGAACCTCCTAACGATACGAATCGTTTAATAGAGTACCGCTTTCTGTATCAAACTCTTGATCCAGCTGCCTAACGAGAGCCTCCAACCTCCTCCAAGGCTCTAACAACTATCAGCACAATGATCGCTGAATCCTATCCTTCATTATATTTTTTTACTAGCTTTTGCCCGCGGCTTCGCTCGCGTTAAATTCGGGGTAACACAGTTCTCCTTTCCTGATTTGCAGGTACCTGCTACCTGTAGTTTAGGCCCTTGTGCCTTATTTATTGTAAAAGCAAAGCTAAGTTTAAAAAAAAAACCGTCTCCAGGGTCCCAAATATCTCTGTACTGCAATCATTAAAATCGGTTAAGCCATTTAGGCGTGAAGGCGTAACAAACAAACTCACTTTCGCTTTTATAATATTAGTAAGGATTATTTGTTATTGTATACATGCTGTGTTCTAAAAGTACGGCCAACGAGACGCGATACCAAATGTAAACAAAACCCATGCTAAAACCCCATCTAAAATGGCCGCCCGAATGTTGGCAAACCCGTCTTAACGTTGTAATTTTTTTGCCGGGAGAACGAGACATTACGACAAAGGCACAAGATGGAAAGAGATAAATATTAGATTGTCAACGCCACAGTTGTTCTTTAGGTTAATGACCTTTCGTATCGCTGCTAGTTGGCCTTATTTTAGTGTAGTAAGTAAAGAAGTACACCTACGTAATACTGTTGTCGTCCACGATATATTTTTAGGTTTCGTTACCTGAAAAGGAAAAACGGGATCCTTATTGGATCACTTTGTTGTTTGTCTCTCAAGACCCTATATCTCGGGAACGCGGGGAGATATCGAGTTGAAATTAAAACCATATACTCAAGTCTGTGGTCCCTTGATTTCTACGCGCGCTCAACCCAGTCAAAAGATACGGCCGTTTATGTCGCAAGTTTGTATGGAACCCTAATTGAGCGAGTCCGTTTCGCAATGGGACGGTTTTTGTAAAACAGTTGTGTTTCATTTTGGTGTGCAATCCTTACTAATATTATAAAAGCGAAAGTGAGTTTGTTTGTTTGTTTGTTACCTCTTCACGCTTTAATGGCTCAACCGATTTTGATAAATTTTGGTACAGAGATAGTTGGGACCTTAGAGACGGACATAGGCTAAACTTTTGTTTAAAAAAAGTGGGATGTGAGGGAGAAAGAGGGACGAAAAGGCAAAACTTAGCGTTGCTATTACAAATCACTAAGGCGCAAGGGGAACTGTGTTACCCCGAATTTAACGCGAACGAAGCCGCGGGCAAAAGCTTTAAAATATATTTTTAACCGACTTCAAAAAAGGAGGAGGTCAACAATTCGACTGTTTGTTTTGAACTTTTGACTGGGTGAACCGATTTTGATGATTCTTTTTTTTATTAGAAAGCTGTCGCTTCCCATGTGGTCCATTTATTTATTTATTGCTTAGGTAGTTTATGAGTTATCGTCTATAATACATATTTTTCTCTATGTCTATATGGATGATCTGCTAATAATATTTTAGTAACAATGGAAAATTAATACTGGATAAAAAATAAGAGATACCTATATCATAATACCATAACTAAAAATGTAGAAAAAAAAACTTTCTTATAAAAAAGTCGGTGACAAAAAAGTCAACGAAACCAACAAAAGTCACCGACTTTCGGAAATAAAGTTATTTTCCACGTATTAGTTTTTTTTTTGGAAGTCGTTTTTTTTTCGTCACCGTCCCTTTGTGCCGTCGTTGTGGTACCTATACTTAGTTTGAGCAATAGCCTGCGCTCAAACTATACCACAACGACGACGGTCCAATAATGACAGTTATTAGTTGAATATGTAGTCTATTACAGTTAGTATTCATACGAAACGACCAACCCAAACAGCGCAACTTTTTCGAAGGTTTATAAGTGCACATGTAGACCTTGTGAAATTAAATATTTCTCAAAAATGGCCTGTGTTTACATTGATTAGGTTGTGACAAAGAAAAAAATACTCATTGAGGTTTTTATAAGTAAACTATATTTTTATTATTGTTTTTATTTTAAGCTTTAAGCATGTTTTAACTTAGAGCATGTTTCACACACAATTCAATTTCAACAAAATTATGCAAGTACATATATATATGTATATTATTTATTAAGTAAGTATTATTACAGGGTGGAAAAATAAGTTGGGCCCTGGAGGGAAAATTTCCTTAAATCCTTGTTGAAGTTGGATCATTTTACTTAAAGTTATTTTCAAAAAGAAACAAAACTGCATTCAAAAGTTTTCTAAAACTTGCTTGCCTCGCCCGGGGCTCGGACTAACAGAAATTAAAATTCCCTCACTTGAATCAAAATGGTATATTGCCATCTTACTATCATCCTGTATTTTTCTACCCACCTACATAACATTCCTACTTATAATAATAATACCTTATTTTTGTTTTTTTATATGTTTTTTAATTTTATTTAAGAAATATGTAAAAATATAAATAATATGTTAAAAAATTGAATAAACGGAATAATACCTTATAATAATAATACCTTATTATAAATACCAGCCTGAAATTGTTCTCGAAAACACTACTCACAAATTGTATTTTGACCGAGCAATTTTCACAGACAGAACCATACACTACAATAGACCAGACATCACGTTATTAGACAAACATAATAAGACCGCGCAAATCATAGACATTGCCGTACCAAACACCCACAACCAACAAAACACAATAGCAGAGAAACTTTCGAAATATACAGATCTTAAAATTTAAATCAGCCGAATGTGGTGTCCAAGTAATGTCACCATAGTCCCTATTGTAGTCTTAACAACAGGAGTTATTCCTAAACAACTCCATCAGTCTTTAAAAACACTTGACTTACCACCATACACATACCAAAGCCTTCAGAAAGCTGCTAACATAAATCTTGAAAACATGCAGGATTGTCAGAATATTTTTGCAAAATGAAAATGAATCTGTAGTCACCACCACTCACACACACCTTCCAGTCACCACACATACAATATCATCATCTCATCCTATTACCACTTTCACGGGGTAGTACTTGGCTTCGGCCCGTCCTATCCTAAAATCCGGCAAATACGCCGAGATACGTAAATGTAAAAAGACAAAATAATAATAATAAGCCTCTTATCCTGAACTGCTTTCTTCATTCTGTGGTGTGGTTGACTGTTTCGTTATCCTTACTAATATTATAAAAGCGAAAGTGAGTTTGTTTGTTTGTTTGTTACCTCTTCACGCTTTAATCCTTACTAATATTATAAAAGCGAAAGTGAGTTTGTTTGTTACCTCTTCACGCTTTAATGGCTAAACCGATTTTGATGAATTTTGGTACAGAGATAGTTGGGAACCAGGAGACGGACATAGGCTATTATTTTTTTAAAAAGATTGGGATATGAGGGAGAAAGAGGGAAGAAACGGGAAAACTTAGCGTTGCTATTACAAATCAATAAGGCGCTACCGAATTTAACGCGAGCGAAGCCGCGGGCAAAAGCTAGTAATATATATCTCTGAGTTCAGTGTGCCTCTTGGCAAAGGCCTCCTCTAACAGTTTCCATTGTACTCTGTCTCTAGCAACCCTTCTCCACTTTGGGCCTGCCGTCAGTTTAAGTTCATTCCTACTTACTTAAGTTTTACTTTTTTAGGAACCTTCTCTTGACAGAAACAAAAAAAAAGAAATAGAGATATTTGTTCCATCCATTCACCCGTAATACCGTGACCAAAGAAATATGGATTAACTAGCTGGCGCCCGCGGCTTGCCCGCGTGATATCGAAAAAAAAAAGTATCCTATGTGTTATTCCAGACTATAATCTACCTCTGTGCCAAATTTCATCCAGATCCGTTGAGCCGTTTTGACGTGAAAGAGTAACAAACATTCATACATCCATCCATGCATCCTCTCAAACATTCGGATTTATAATATTAAATAATAATTAGGATTTTGAATATTTAAATCCTAGTTGTTTCACTTTTATTTTTTTTATTCTATCAACCGTCTTGTATTTTTCTATCTACCTACTTACCTGCCCTATCTACCCTATCTAACTATCCTATCAACCATTGATACCAGAAAATTCTATGCTATCATCAATAAATAATTACCTACATAACTACTTATTTTTTATTTCTTTTAATTAACCCTTGAATGTCGTTACGTTCCTACGTGGGAACATAAGGCAAAATGCCACAAGTGTCTTAAGTACCTGCGGGGGAACTTTATACAGTGTAGCTATTGGTTTAATGGTAAAATCTTCGTTTTTCTGAAGGCCTACCCTGCTAAAATCGAATTTTCGCGCGTTTGTTGTGACATTTTACAGGATAAGAACCTTCTCCTACAATAAAACAATTATAATAAATAGGTCTAGCCGCTATTATGCATGATGCTGTGACCAAGGGAAATAAGAATTCATTTTTAATAAAATAGAAGATAGATAGATCAGATGATTGTTAGTGTGAACTTGTGATAAAACTGACTAAAGATTACTTTTGCTACCACACCACCTAAATGTAAAACTGACTAAACCTAACCTACCTGTAATCATAGATTGGGTTATTAACTCTTACTACTGTACTACGAGCTAAAATGCCCAGCCTTTTCCCAACAATGTTGGGATAAGCCTCCACTCTTACCAGATGCAGCTGAATACCAATATTTTACATGGCGCAACCGCCTACCTGACCTATACAACCCAGTTAGTACTGCATAATACAATACCTCTTGGTAAGACTGGTTGTCAGGCTTTGGGACTCTATTTTGATTATCTGTAACAACTGTTGAAGATCTCCAATAGACAGGCTTGACCAACAGCATGCTATCCGAGCACAGAGGAAACTCGGCACATAATGGGTGGTCCCCATCCCCAGACTAACCTAGGCAAGTGCGACTTAACCTAAAGATCGACCTGAGCGGCTGCTATTATTTAGTTACAAGCTTCTCTTGTACTTCGAGTTGAATTTATGAAGGAGGAATTTTCATAATGTTAGCATTTTGCCTATGGAATAATTTATGGATTAAAATAAATCAAACCAAATTGTGAATGTGATTAAATTATACTATTACAAATTAAAATGCTTTTATGTTATGTGAAATTTTGTAAAATCATGATTGTAGGTACCTATATTATTTTTGAAATTAGGCTTATATATTATTTTATCATTTTGACACTTATATAAAGGTCAAGTGTTTTTTTTTCTTTCCGCCAGGACTAAATGAAGCAAACAACAGTTCTGTCCAGTTCGTTACAACTGATTGGACTGAATCAAAGTCATCAATTTAATACAAAAGAAGTATTGAAGGTATGCATTCTGTGTGCATCGTCATTAATTTGTTACTGGTACTAAGTTGTTACATGTGCGATGGTAAGCCTGAGTGTCTCTTTGTGATAAGTATTGTACATATCGGTAAGCAGAAAAGACAGCCGACATTGTGGTAGTCAATACAATGTGTTGATAGATAAAACTTGTGTACAACAAATTTGTTATGATTTAATGTAAATTGGTTGCGTTATAACGATCCAGATCTACCACAATTTAATAAATACTAGTCTAAGAAGCCTTTGCTTACTAAAAAAATGAAAACTAACTGTTAGAGTGTTCATAACAAGACAACATAACCTCAAACTGTTTTATTGCAAAAAATCAAGCCGGCATCAAGTATTGAGCTAAAATAATTCAAATATCTAGAATATAAGTACTACAATACCTGATAAGGAGTCTCGTCACCACTTTCTTCCAAATGCTTCAGATTTAAACTCAATAAACAGTTCTCATTCGAGTTCCAAACGTAAAACACATCATCCTTCAATTCGATTAAATTTTGCAACTTTCCACAAGGATTTTCACTTGAACCGGCTTTTAGATCTTTAAAGATTTTATGGTTTGGTAATTTGGTCTCGTACAAACGGCTATCCATCGTGAATTAATCAAAATAAACTCTTGTTTTGGCTAACGACAATTTCACAAGTTTTATTTGACAGTTCTTGTCGCGGTATTTTGTCACGTTTCGTTTCTACGTTGTCAAACGTTTCGTTACGCTTTTCTATTAAAATATAAGAATTCATATTTTTATAAGTTATTCAAGCGTAGAATTTTAAAAAATTAATTATAGTGACAATTTTAAAATGTGGGATTTTTTTCATGCTCTCAAAAAGATCACAGTTTCAAGTTTCAATACACTTACGTAAACTGTTTAAAAAAATTATTGAGAAGAATTACTCAATCAAAATAAATTATAATACTACTAGCTTTTGCCTGCTAGTAATATTACCTGCTACCTGTAATTTTTGCCCTTGCGCCATATTTATTGTAATAGCAATGCTAAGTTTTCCCTTTTCTTCCCTCGTTCTCCCTCATTTATCTCAATGTTTTAAAAAAAAGCCTATGTCCGTCTCCAGGGTCCCAACTATCGCTGTACCAAAATTCATCAAAATCGGTTTAGCCATTTAGGCGTGAAGACGTAACAAACAAACAAACTCACTTTCGCTTTTTTAATATTTTAGTAAGGATCCAGGTCCATTTAAATAATAAATCACATTTATTTCTCAGTTTTTCAAGTGGGTTAAACAATCATTTTTTTATATATACTGGAAGACATTGATATTCTCTATTGTACTGCTCAAAGAACTCGCGGTCACACTATATAATGATGATACTGCCATCTAGCCGATTTCGGATCCACAACTACTGCCTTTCTAGGACAGTCGTCGCGCGATTGCTAAAAATGTAGGTACATTCGGTAAAGTAAACTTCGCACCCGGCGTAAAACTTTGTCGCGTGAGGCTGGAACCATCTCATCATCACATTTGAGCTTTGGTGTGCTCTCAAATGGCATTTATTATTCAACTTTAGCCGAAAAACTCCGAACAAAAAGTGAACATGTCAGAACACAATTGGTGATGTTATGTAGATGTAGCAAACTTTACATACAAAATAGCAGTTACCTATTAATAATCAATACAGGATAATCCATAATGATTGATTTTAATGTGCCGTGCATCTCTTTTTCTTTACCTAGAGACGGTGGGACGATCCGCTCTGCAAAGTAGTTCAGAATAATCTTCTATACACGTCTGATAATACTGCAAAGCGTGCGTGCCTGTTGGTTGTGGGAAAGTGGGAGTCCGGTCTTTGGGTTCACGCACTACCGTTGTCGAGGCACTTTGTTTGGCGTAACTTCTTTCGGCGTCGCTCTTTCTTTACATATTAATGTGGTTCTTCTCATCGCTGTCTCTGTGGTGAAGTTGTCAATAGCCTCGGACACCACGGCCTGCCAAAGCCATGCCGCCGAAGTGCGGGCAGTTTTGCGCAACACTCGAATATTGACGACATCATCCGACGAGCTCTTGTCACTGTCGGCGTTCCAGCTGTTTTAGAAGCCAATGGTTTTTCCTGAATGGCATCTCGTAGTTCAACCCAGGAGGTTGTCGTCTGCTTAACCGGGCGAATCCTGTGGATGCCATAAAAGTTAAGACCTCCAGCCAGGGCAAAAAACTTACAAACTAAGCGACAACACGCTAAGGACACCCCCTATGGCGTCGCTGAGGGAGAACAGCAAAGGGACAGGCTGGATCTGAGTGATATTATTTATGGACTGATTTTAACTTACTGGCTCAGCGGCGCGGGCTGGCTCTAGCAGTCTAGCAAGGCACGGAAAGAAGCCAATGGACCGAACGGCAAGTTTTTGTTTCCCTGGAAGCTGGGATGGCCTTTAGAGTGTGATGCAAGATTTGTCGATACTCTTGCACCATTTTGTTTAGCTTAGTGAATTGAATTACGCGTTCATAATTTAAACTAAAATAAGTATATTAACATGAAATTATTACCTACATATTAAGTAAAACAACATTTTACCTCTGCTGGGAGTTGCAACACAGTCATGTTATCGACAGGGTTTCAAAGTGTGGTTTTCCTTGTGATGATAAATTAAATTATAGCCTCAACTCATTATTGTTGAGGATAAAATTATAAATAATAATGGTGTACCTAAAATTATGATAGGTAACTAAAATAAAAACATTATAATTAACTGGTATTTATAGGGAATTACGTCATTGTTTTTTGTGTATAAATATCTAAAATAAATAAAATTGGATAGAATATTATACATTTAAAGCAAGTTCTTGATAAACACTTTTGTAGATTTTGTAAATACGTCAGATTTTCACTCGGTCTCGAGTTGACAAAAAAATAAGTACCTAAAATCGGAATACGTCAACTCGCGCGAGTTGATGAATAAATTAATGGTGAAGGTTAAAAAAATGACAAAAAGAAATTGAGAAATGTAGGTAGGTAAATAAGTAGGTACTGGTGTCTTTTTTATTATAAGTACTTGTTGATGTATCGATGTTGATGAACGGATCTTGATGAAATTTGGCACAGAGGTAAAATATGGTCTGGCTGGAATAACACATAGGATACTTTTTTCCGATATCACACGGGCGCGAAGCCGCGGGCACCAGTTATCTTACTTCCTTCTTTCTTAATAATATTCGTCCACGTAACTTAAAAAAAGGAACATAAAGGGCAATAGAAGGAACATGGGTGGGTTTTAGTCAGTATAAGTCTGACACTCCCCCCCGCTCCGCGCCCAGAGCGGGGGAAGATTTTTGATGATTTTCCGCAAAAAAGGGTCAATTAGGTAGGTAGTGTCTTTTTGGACAAGCACGAATCTACCAAAGAGATCTTATACCTAGGTACATGTTACCTGGTGATTATATCGCAGCGGTGCAATAATAAGAATGACGTGACCTTGCTAATCATATGTGTTATCTTCACGTAGCCTAGTATTTCCTTCTAGTTTTTTTTTTGTTTCAAGTATTTGTATATTATTTATACATGTACCTATGTGTAGGTAAATATTATTAGGTAGGTATCGTGTAGTTTATGATTGGTATTTATAATCCTTACTAATATTATAAAAGCGAAAGTGAGTTTGTTTGTTTGTTACGTCTTCACGCCTAAATTGCTAAACCGATTTTTATGAATTTTGGTGGGTACAGAGACAGTTGATTTCTCCCTCATTTCTCACTTTAAAAAAAAAGTTAGCCTATGTCCGTCTCCAGGGTCCCAACTATCTCTGCACCAAAATTCATTAAAATCGGTTTAGCCATTAAGGCGTGAAGAGGTAACAAACAAACTCACTTTCGCTTTTATAATATTAAAAAGTAAGGAGTAAGGATTATATTATATACTAGCTTTTGCCCGCGGCTTCGCTCGCGTTACATTCGGTAGCGCCTTATTGATTTGTAATAGCAACGCTAAGTTTTCCCTTTTCTTCCCTCTTTCTCCCTCATATCCCACTCTTTAAAAAAAATAATAGCCTATGTCCGTCTCCTGGTTCCCAACTATCTCTGTACCAAAATTCATCAAAATCGGTTTAGCCATTAAAGCGTGAAGAGGTAACAAACAAACAAACAAACTCACTTTCGCTTTTATAATATTAGTAAGGATTATAGGGACATAGGTATTGTTTTTTTTTAAGGGACCACTGACTTGAGTAAGTATACAGTTTTATTCAACTCGATACCTTCACGCGTTCCCGGGATAAAGAATCTTGTCAGACAGAAAGACGAGCAACAAAGTCATCCTATTAGAGATTCCGTTTTTTTTTACTTTTTTAGAAAAAGTGAAGAAAGTTTGAATCGTTTGAAAACCGAATGCCAATTTTTTTCTGTAATCATTTGGTAGGTTTCAAAAAAACCTATTCATTCCAATTTCAAATATTCAGCGTTCAAGTTACTGCTGGTTGTTATTCCAAAGTTTATTACAGTTAGATTAAGACAACATGCGATTATAACTTTATGCAATGTGTATGTGTATGGGAGTTGTTTTGTATCAGTCACGGTTCGGTCTTCCTGTCACATTTCCTGTGCACTCGATAACGAATTGCGTTTGTTTTTGAACGATTGAGGGATTTCTATTTTGCTGATTATGATGTGTTGCAAGTTGATTCGTAAGTGATGACTAAGACTTAGATGATGATGTGCCTAGTCTTTTTGCAACTATGTTGGGGTCAGTTTCCAGTCTTACCGGATGCAGCTGAATATGCGACGACACGATTGTTGCGCTGCGTGTCGCAGGTTCGATTCCAGCACGGAACAAATATTTGTATGGTCTACGGGTAGTTGTTTCGGGTCTGGCTGTTTGTATATTTGAGTTTAAATGTTTGTAAACGCACCCACGATACAGGAGAAATCCTAGTGTAGGGCAACGTTTTTTTTTTTTTAATATCAGTATTTTACCTGGAGCGACTGCCTATAGGACCTCCACAACCCAGTTAGTACTGGGTAATTCGATACCCCTTGGTAAGACTGGTTGTCAGACTAACGGGCCACTAACTACCTCTAACGGCTGTTAAAGGTCTTCAAATGATAGTTGGAACCAACAGTTTAGCGTGCATTCCGAGGAGCGGAGGAAACCCGGTATAGAACGAGGAAGCACAGCTTAACCTGGTCGACCGCAGCGGCTGCTATCTATCATTTAGCTGCGAGCTCCTCGTTGATTCGTAAGTGAATGTTTTTAGGGTTCCGTAGTCAACTAGGAACCCTTATAGTTTCGCCATGTCTGTCTGTCCGTCCGTCCGTCCGTCCGTCCTCGCTTAATCTCTGTGACCATTAGCACTAGAAAGCTGAAATTTGGTACCAATATGTATATCAATCACGCCGACAAAGTGGTAAAATAAAAATTGAGAAAAAATGTTTTATTAGGGTAGCCACCCTGTATGTAAAGTGGGAAGTGATTTTTTTTTTAATTTCAACCCTAACGTGTGATATATTGTTGGAAAGGTATTTAAAAATGAATAGGGGTTTACTAAAATCATTTTTTGATAATGTCAATAATTTCGGAAATAATCGCTCCAAAAGTAAAAAACAATGTGTCCCCCCCCCTCTAACTTTTGAACCATAAGTTTAGAAAATATGAAAAAAATCTGAAAAGTAGAACTTTATAAGGACTTTCTATGAAAATTATTTTGAACTTGATTGACACAACAGTTTTTGTACAAAAAAGACAAAAAGTTGTACAAAATAATTTCTGGACTAAGTTTGTAGTATAATCGTATATGCAACCATTTTTTTTAACTTCGTTTACATGTTTTATTATCCTGAACGTATCTTTTTTAAACAAAAAAAGAATTATTGAAATCGGTTCTCGCAATCCAAAATTACCACCGAAAACTACTTGGACGTCTTTGTATTAATTAGTAACCCAATTCCCCGAGAGATGGCGCTGTAGGTATTTATTACATTGGATCGGGTATTACCGAATTGTTCGGTTGGTCTCTCCTTGGCATTGGCGGTATCTTATAACTACATAAAACTTCTATCAAGAACATGCTAAGGCAATTTAGAACAAAACTAAATTTTTTTTTTTTAACACCATCAAAATGTTAAGGTAAAAACCAGTTCATAAATGGTTCGATAGATGGCGTTGCGTAATGACGTCATTTTTTTAAAAGTCGATGTTAAGATTTTCCGTGCTTTCATGACCTACCGTGGTAAAGAACACTTATTGTGACGGACGGGACACTACGGAACCCTACACTGAGCGTGGCCGGACACGCTCATGGCCGGTTTTTTTTTTATAATGGTATCCTTACTCTAGTGAGTTTGTTTGTTTGTTACCTCTTCACGCCTTAATGGCTAAACCGATTTTGATGAATTTTGGTACAGAGATAGTTGGGAACCAGGAGACGGGCATAGGCTAATTTTTTTTAAGAGGAAAGAGGCAATAAAAGGGAAAACTTAGCGTTGCTATTACAAATCAATAAGGCGCAAGGGGAACTGTATTACACCGAATTTAACGCGAGCGAAGCCGCGGGCAAAAGCTAGTCTACATATAACGTAAGAGCTGTTACAGGAGATCCCTCAATTCAGTGTGCCGTGTGTGTGGAAGGAGAGTAGTCATGACAGAACTTAGTGGAAACAGCTAGAGGAGAAATTTGCCAAGAGACACACTGAATGGTATCTGTCCTACTAATATTATATTAGGTCCTTACATATGAAATTGGCGTTTTGTATGGAAGGAACAAAAAGTCGAATATTTTTTAATATAATATATTTAATTAATCAAAGTATGAACCATTGTTTTCAATGCACTTTTGCCATCTTATAGGTAGTTCATTGATCCCTTTACTAAAAAAACCAGTCGGACGGGAATCAATAAAATCTTTGAAGGCGATTTGGACTGCCCCATCGGAGTTGAATTTTTTCCCTTGCAAAAAGTTATCCAAATTGCGAAAAAAATGGTAATCTGTTGGAGCAAGGTCCGGGGAGTACGGAGGATGTCTAAGACATTCCAATTCAAGCTCTTCTAATTTGGTAGCCGTCTGTTGCGCAGTGTGTGGTCTGGCGTTGTCGTGAAGCAGCAGTGGCGTGGAGCGATTGACCAGCCTTGGTTGTTTAGCCGCTAGCTTTTCCATCATGGTTTGTAATTGCTGACAATAGACATCAGCTGTAATAGTCTGGCCAGATTTGAGAAAACTGTAATGAACAATACCGGCACTAGTCCACCAAACGCTTACAAGTAACTTTTTTGGGGTTAATTTTCGCTTGGGGCAGGATTTGGCTGGCTGGCCAGGATCCAACCATTGCGCTGAGCGCTTCCGATTATCGTAAAGAATCCATTTTTCATCACAGGTAATGATTCGGTTTAAAATACCTTCATTGTTGTGCCGGTTCAGTAATGTAACGCAGCAGTCGACGCGCGTTTGCCGGTTTGCTTCAGTCAATTCGTGAGGTACCCACCTTTCAAGCTTTTTAATCTTCCCAATTTGCTTCAAGTGAATTAAAACAGTTTTATCACTAACATCGAAGCCTGCAGCTAACTCGGACGTGGTTTGCGATGGGTCCGCTTCCACAATAGCCTTCAAATCTCCATTATCAACTTGGGTCTCAGGCCGTCCACGGGGCTTGTTCTGCAGGTCGAAATTTCCAGAACGAAAACGTTGGAACCAAAAACGAACTGTGTTTTCTTTTGCAACATGACCGCCATACACATCATTCACCCTTCGAGTCGTTTCCGCAGCACTAGTGCCACGGCGGAACTCGTACTCGTAAATAATGCGATATTTTAAATTTTCCATTTTGTAAAATGAGTGACGCAAACAGAAAAAACAGAAGAAAAAAACAAATGAATGACGGTCATCGAAGCACAAATACATGAGTAAATAGCTGTACAAATTTGAATTTGGAATTCCTTACCAAAGAGGAGAAATTCGTGATTAAAGTGGCCAGTACGAAAAACGCCAATTTCATATGTAAGGACCTAATATTATAAATGGGAATGTTTGTGAGGATGGATGGCTGTATGGATGTTTGGATGTTTGTTACTCTTTCACGTCAAAACGGCTGAACGGATCTTGATGAAATTTGGAATAGAGGTAGATTATAGTCTGGAAAAACACATAGGATACTTTTTTTCATCACTCGGGCCAAGCCGCGGGCGCCAGCTAGTAAAGAAAGAAAGTAGAAAGTTTGTTTGGATGGATGTTTGTTACTCTTTCACGCAAAAACTACTGAATGGATTTTAATGAACAATAATAACACATAGGCTACAATTCATAAAGATATATTGCATATTCTATCACCCCCGGGAGTGAAACCGCGAGTCGCAGCTAGTAGCTACATAATTGCACAGTTCTCCTGACCGTACTTACACCCCGTCTTTCACTTCAGCAAATATAATAAAATGAGCTGAGCATTTATTTTTCGATATCGTGCGTGCGAAGCCGCGGGCGCGAGCTAGTACAATATAAAGTCGAGAAGCTTATTTAAAAAAAAATATGCGTAACTTAACCTCCTCCTTTTTTGTGGTCTGTTAATAAATTTAAAAAAAATCCTTAGAGTACTTGTTAAAAAAAACATTGTATCGTCGTCAATCGACCGAGTAGGCTCAAATGAAACATACACACACAGGTAACTGATTGTACCAAACACACAACGCTGTATATCACTTTGATTCGCAATGGTATCACGTAATTTCATCTCCCTGAGCGCGGCCCATGCTTTCTTATAAATAAAACAACATATAGGAGGCAATAAATTCCATTCTACAAGATTTCGTACGTGAATTTTCGTTGTAATTTAATATTTTGTATGGTTTAAAGGTTTGTAGATTGTTCTTGGCATTGAATGAGTGGCGCTGTTAGTTGAATTGCGATTACAGATTCGCTTTACTTAGTTGTTTTTAAATTAAAACTACTAATTTATTTTGTTTTTGTTAAATGGTAACTGCCTTGTATTCAAATTTGCTTATTTTTTTCTTTCGTGACAGCGCGGTGCTACAACTTGTTTAAATTATATTTTTATGTGTGACGTACACGACGTCGATGGCGCGTTCGTGCTTCACGCGCTCCTCAAAGAGATGTCAGAAAAGTAATAGGGGCCTATCAGGTCCACCGCCTGCAATAGTTGCCGTTTGTTCGAAAGAGATACTGCGGCCCCTGACTACAAAGGGAAAAAATAGGAACATGGATAGGTCTTAGTCAGTACAAGTCTAACACTCCCCCCACTCCGCCCAGAGCAGGAGAAGTTATCTGATGATTTCCCATCAGAAAAAAAGCCACTAAACCCATCATTAAACAGTTATTATTTAACGGCACTTAAGTTAACGGGATTAAGGAAAATATGCTAAAGTGGAGATTCGTAGACCACTCTACATGTGGTGACTTCCAAGTCCTGTCGTCTACATTTCAGGGACGCAGTTGAACGCTCTCAAATTACATTCTAACAAGAAGTCCTGTCACGTTATGTTAACAGCTCAGCTGTTGTATCACTTTTGTCATGAACCAGGTACATGATTTAGAGCACTTTAGGGTCCAAAATCAACCATACTACTTGTGTGACCTAAGTACTCTGGATAGCAGCATATGGTGTAACGGTGAAGATGAAGAAAAATGTGTTTAATTGGTTTCTTGCCTATTTTTCTACATAGAGATGGAAATGGTAACTACATTACTTTCACAAATGATGCCTTGTGACTGGGACTGTAGCTTCATCTTTGTGCCTGTAATGGTCTTATTGAAATAAATGATTTGAGTTTGACGTGTCGTTTAGAACAATAATATGGATAACAAATAATGTAATATTGTGACACTTTTAATAATTTAATCCATTCTTAAATTAAATATTTGCACACCACATTTAATGGTAGAATGTAAATAGGCCACATTAATGTTAAGATTGTGGCGGATTGTGTCACAACACTAGTTTTATATTAGATTATCTGTGCGGCGGATATAGCGCCATTACACTGGCTCAACACATACGTTCCGGACCTGATGTGTCGGTCTATGCAAAAAGCTATTGTAAACTTATAATTATGAATATACATTTAGTCCTCTGGTGTCTTTGACTTTCAATCAAGATAGTGGTTCTCAAGATACGACCCATACCCCAAAAGATCATACATACTACTTGTACACCTACATTCTGGCAAATAAATTATTCTTATTCTTATGGTCGCGATCCTCAGCAGTTAGAACACTTTGATCATGTAGAGGTACCAACAAAACAGAATTTTCTAGAAATACTTCTACCAACAATACAGAATTTCGTTTAGAAACAAAGATCAATGTCGACTTTGCAGGCTGAATAGTTAATACAAAGTCGAGTGGTGGTCCCGATGTTCCGTCATTGATAAATTTAGCAGAACTCTCACATGATATTAAAGGGTGTATGTACGATATGCCTCCCTCTCCGATCTATTATTATGCTGGGCAGGTTCCAGAATTAAATAGGGCTGTGTGGTAGTGCCTTTCTATATTTTATGGTTGGGTTAGTTTTTTCTTTTTGAATTTGCGAGAGCTGATTGGAGACCATATCGAATAGGAATCGTCATGAGCTGGTTAGAAAGATGCAACAAAAGCAAATACAGGGTTGCGTAAATTCAAATAGAACGATACAATTCACGGTTGATTGCCTCGTCGGTCAGGCAGCTGCTGAGGTTCTACTTTCGATTCCTGGATCGGTCAAAGTATGGGTGTTTTAGTCCATCAGGAATTTGTGCTCGGTTAGTGGCAAAAGGCAAAAGTGGCAACTACAGTACTTTCACAAGTTATGATGTCTTGTGACCGGGACTGTAGCTTCAGCAATTTATTTCTTGACATTCAAAAGTGCCTGTAATGGTCTGATTGAAATAAATGTTTTTGAGTTTGATTTTAGGTTTGAAAGGCTCGCCCCTATTAAATAAGTTTAAAAACGTAATGTGGGTGGCACTATTAGATACATCACTGCCTAACCATTTGGGGATTACGGGCGTGATATTATGTTTATGTGATCCTCAAGCAATTTATTAATTACATACTAGCTTTTGCCCGCGACTTCTTCCGCGTGGCATAGTTACTTTGGGCTAACGCTTACTTTAAATGTATCTTTCTCTCCCCCTTTTCTCACTTTATTTAGCCTATGTTCGTCTCCAGGGTCCTAACTATCTCTGTACCAAAATTCATCAAAATCGGTTAGGTCATTTATGCGTGAAGATACAACAAACAAACAAACTCACTTTCGCTTTTATAATATTGGTAAGGATTGGTAAAAGTAGAAAATTGTATGAATATCGATACGGACGTCAAACTTCGCCTCGCGCATGCCCTCGACTCGTTCGCGCGGATTTAAACTAAGCAACAGATTTTTGTTATTGATTAAAATGAAAAATTAAGCAATACTTGGTGTGCGAGGTTGTCGACATGTGGGATGTGGATTCAGCGATCATTGTGCCGACAGTCGTAACTGCTAATGGCTTAATTATCAAGCGCCTCGACCAATACCTGCGGAGGCTCTCGTTAGGCAGCTGGATTAAGGGCTTGATACAGAAAGCAGTATTCTTGAACACGACTTGTATTCTCTGGAGTCCTGACCGCTGCGTCCGTAGCTTGGACCCTGTTCCCGATGCCGGTGAGCTACATTTTTTTGTATTTTTAAATAAGAAATAATTAAAAATATTTATATAAAATCATTAGACGAAGCAATACTTATTCTATTGTACTTTTATAAGAAGGTATCTTTATATCTTTTATTTTCCTGGCAACCCTGAGTTTGTCCGCCGGGAGGACACCGATGACTTGTCATTAATAACGACAGTAGAAATGTATCAAAAGGTGACGCGTCCCGACGTCTGTCCCGGCCTTTATTTATGATACCAACAAACAATATTTATTCGTGTCTATACGCTGCGGGCATTAGCCTGTGACGGACGTGTGTTGTTTCTTACAGTATTATGGGGAAAGTGCCAGGGTTGCCCGCGAAATATGTTTTTAGGCTTTTTCACTCGCGTTAAATTCGGTAGCGCCTTATTGATTTATAATAGCAACGCTAAGTTTTCCCGTTTCTTCCCTCTTTCTCCCTCATATCCAACTCATTTAAAAAAAAATAGCCTATGTCCGTCTCCTGGTTCCCAACTATCTCTGTACCAAAATTCATCAAAATCGGTTGAGCCATTAAAGCGTGAAGAGGTAACAAACAAACAAACTCACTTTCGCTTTTATAATATTAAGTAAGTATTTATTGTTATACATAAAAGTACACATAATTTAAATGTCACTGAACCTCATACTAGGATACCGTGTCGTGGGGTTCAGCCTCTTTCGTCTTTAGTGGAACAATATACAATCGTTATTTTTAAAATAAAGCTTGAGATTTTTTAACTTAAGAAAAAATATACTTTGTTGTCAATCTGTGAAGACCCCTTTATCTCGGAAATGTGTGAAGGTATCGAGTTTATATTTTAAAAAAAGGGCAACTGCTACTCAAACTCGCATATAAAAACGTAAACGGAAATATCTTTTGACTACGTAGACTTAGAAATGTGATGATTCCACGACTACAAGGGGCCACCGATTTGAGTTGTTTTTAATTTCAACTCGATATCTTCACGCGTTCCTGGTCTTGATAGACAGGCCGACGGATAGCAAAAGCTTTTGAGGTACGGAACCCAAATAGCCACAATAGTGGCGGTACGTCCCCTCGTTGAGGAGTGGCTGGAGAGGCGCCATGGCGTCCTCACCTACCGCCTGACGCAGGTTCTTACCGGACACGGAAGTTTCGGGAGGTTCCTGCACATATTGGGGTGGGAGGAAACACCCGGGTGTCACCATTATGACGATCGCCCGGAAGACACAGTGGAGCACACAGTGGCGGTCTGCCCAGCTTGGGCGGAGCACCGCCGTGCTCTCGTAGAGGCGATCGGTGGCAGCGATCTCTCGGCGATCATGGTCAGGAGCAAGAGGGAATGGGAAGCGGTCACTTCCTACTGCGAAGCAGTCTTACTAGCGGAGGAGGTGGATATCGTACCGACCACTGTAGATGTGGGCCTGTGGACGGTGAGCAATGGGTAGCTCACCGTCCGTCCGTCTATTGGCGACAGACTGTGTCGACGGCGCGTTAGTGTTCCTCGCGCGCTTCAAAGAGCTGTCAGCAAACCGCCTGCCGGGGTTGCGGGTTGTTCGATAACCGCGGCCCCGAGACATAAAGGGCAATAGAAGAACATGGGTGGGTTTTAGTCAGTACAAGTCTGACGCTCCCCCCCGCTCCGCCCAGAGCGGGGGAAGTTATTTGATGATTTCCCATCCGTATAAAAAAGGATACACAGTTAGTTATATTAAATGCACAATACAATAGGTTGCTTTAAGTGTGCCTTCAATTATAGGGAACCACAGCATGCGCATATAGGTGTTAAAAACAACAAACAGAGGAATATTAAAAAAAACTCACAAATTTAAAACTTTTTGAAAATTATAACATAGCGGAAAAAGAAGAATTCATAATCTAAATAAAAGCAAGAAATAGAAATTAATTGAATATAAGAATAGAATTAAAATTGTTTCACATAAACTTTATAATTATAACTAAACTAGCTGTGCCCAGCGGTTTCACCCGCTGCTCACTTAGGGATATGAAAAATAGATGTTGGCTGATTCTCAGACCTACTGAATATGCATATAAAATTTCATAAGAATCGGTCGAGCCGTTTCGGAGGAGTATGGGAACGAAAATTGTGACACGAGAATTTTATATATTAGATATTATACTTAACATAATACTTCACTGGTTACATATTATTACTGTCGACAGTCTTTCGTCGATTCACGACTCTAGGTCGATTCTAGGGGAATCTTTTTTTTGACCTGTCAAAGAATACCTCAAATGCTGCATCACATGCTTATCATAGGAAGTCGTGCTTAAGTTAGGTATGTACTGACAAGTACTAAACCACGACAGAAAAAAAAAACAACTGCAAATCTCACAACAAGCATATCTCATACTAACATTCCAAAATAGGGTGGCATCACCAGTTTCAGTCACGTACAAAAGATGGGTATACAATTTACACAATATCGTCATATGTCAAGTGTGTCAGAGATCCTCACGAGGCATCTACCCCAATTACCGTTAGGATTGTTTCGCACCAGCTATCTATTACTTCCCTGGCTCCCGACTTGGGAATTGGGACAGCGTTGTATGATAAAAAATTGTTGGATCTGTCGTAGCTGTCACATTTACAGCATTTGTCGTCTATTCTTGGGGAGAGGTCGTGAAGTAATTATTATGATTGATCTTCCTGCGCGTATTGAATTACTACGCGATGGAGACGTAAGGTGAGAGTTAATAAATAAATAATATCTTGGGACAACTCACACACGGCTATCTGATCCCAAGCTAAGCAGAGCTTGTGTTATGGTAACCAGACAACTGATATACATACTTATATAATTTATAAATACATACATATTATAGATAAATCACACCCAGACACAGAACAAACCATCATGCTCATCACACAAAGTTTGTCCTGGGTGGGAATCGAACCCACGACCTCCGGCTCAGCAGTCAGGACCACTAACCACTAGACCAACAGGCCCGTCAAGTTGAATCATCAATATTTTTTATGCAAATGTTATAGTATCTTTTTGGTTCAGAATCGCGTTTAATGACGTACTTTCTCATTTTGCAGAGGAACGTAAACGGTTGTGACCGTTAAAAACACTAACAAATTATAAAGATTCTTGTTTGTAGAACAATGACGAAAATATCTTCGCAGTCTAAGTACTCTGTTCACGATGCAATATGAGCATGAGGTACAAGAAACAGTGTGTATAACTTGGGTAGAGGTCGTGTAGGTACTGGGTAACCTGACGGAACCAATACAGTCCGCCTATAAATCCGACGGGACGTCCGAACACTTCAACTGTCTTAACCGCGTGCCCCTGCCAGGTGTCTCTGGATCGGATAAAGGTGGATTAGAAATCCTTACTTCCTTACTAATATTATAAAAGCGAAAGTGAGTTTGTTTGTTTGTTTGTTACCTCTTCACGCTTTAATGGCTAAACCGATTTTGACGAATACAAAACGACATAGGCTATTTTTTTTTTAAAAAAGTGGGATATGAGGGAGAAAGAGGGAAGAAAAGGGAAAACTTAGCGTTGCTATTACAAATCGAAAAGGCGCTAGAGCAAAAACTGCAGGTAGCAGGTACTGTGTTATACCGAATTTAACGCGAGCGAAACCGCGGGCAAAAGCTAGTAAAGAAATAAAGTCAAAAACATTTTAAATACCATTTGAAACGCGAAATTTAGCATGTTTATTATTTATTGTAAATTCCCTATACTTTGGTGCAGTTGCAAACACCTTCTTCCTTTTTGCTGAAATATCGTAGTATCACAGTTAACTATAAAAACGATACATATTCCGTTGTTATATGTTATTACTTATTAATAACATTTGAAACTAGCTGGCGCCCGCGGCTTCGCGGGAAATTTCATCAAGATCCGTTCAGCCGTTTTGACGTGAAAGAGTAACAAACATCCAAACATCCATCCATCCTCACATACATTCGCATTTATAATATTAGTAGGATCTTTTTAGAATCACTAAAGAACGTCACTTTATCTACGCCCGCATATTCGCCTTTAATACTTATTTCTCAGGGCATACGTTTATAAAGTTGTACGTGTATAAAGAGGTTTATAGATAGATTTATATCCTAATGAACTTGTTACCGAGAAGCATGTAAAGTGCGTCATATTTTGTTTGATAATTTCTATAATTATATAAAGCGTCATTCAAATAAACTCTTACAAGATAAGAATTAAGTAGTCATCGCGTGACTACTACCTTTCAACAATTATAAATTATTGGTACTTTATAAGTAATAGAGTAAGTAAGAAACTCTCACGCAACACCGCTCGTCATTGCGTAGATCGGGCGGAGGTGGTGAAGATTTTGTAGCAGTGCATCGCGCGAAGAAGCGGTGAGGGTCACTGGTCCGCGTGGCCATAGGGAGTATCTGTTGTAGGCATTAAAGGATTTTATAAAACAAACTAATGCGGCATGAGATCCACTTACAAGCCCGACCTCGCGGTCGACTGGTTTAGTGTGTAAAGCGCATTATCATTAACTTCCTATGACGTTGCCCCGAAAACCCTACATAGACATGTTATTAAACATTCCAGGCAGATAAAAACTAAAATAGGTTTACACATTTAATTGCTGTAATAAATAACAGTTGCATATAAAATGTAAGCCGGAAGGCAAGTAGTCGAGATTTCAAGGTTATACCTACCTAAACATTTTGTAAGCCACTTGTACTCGTTTATTGTTTCTGCGTGAATAGAATATTTATGTATAGTTTTTAAACCAAATTGATATACTTAGGCACTCGTATCATCATCTGTCTCGTCAGTCTAGCCTTTTTCTAAATTACACCAGTATTTGTCATGCAACGACTGCCTATTTCAAAATCTAGAACCAAGTTACTGAGTAATACGATACCTCTTTCGATGGCCTGGTTGCCTCTTGGACAAAAGGCTTACTGTACTATCCGAGGCACGGAGGAAGCTCCGTATGTAACGATGATCAACGCGCATTTAATCAACAATGTTAAATACATCAATGCCATTCAGATATTAATATTCCGCTCAAAACGCGAATGATTTTGTATGCACCACCACGCTCATTGACGGTCGACCACTTTTCGATCTTATTACCTAGTGCATAAGGGTGAAAAGTAGTCAACCTAAATAAAAAAATGGAACGTCTTTATCCTAAATAGTCTAGCTAGTCATAACAAGCGTACTAATGAGCTTGGTCTTCTGGGTTAGATGACCTTGGAATTCACCATTGGTCCTCGATTTTGAAGCATTGTGTATTTTTGTAACGATTTTCAACAAGGTTGACATTATACTTTTGATAGTTTTTCTTATCATCGTTATCGTTACCGCTATGTCTTATCGTCTGGATTTATGCCCAGCTGATAGCAACATTCCATCAGGATTTTTTCAGTAGCAGACACGGTGTCTGGATTTCGGCCTGGTTGAGGGAGGTAGGCTCGCTCTCTATTACATGGAATTTAAAAAATATAAAACTGTTGAAATGCGGGTGTACTGTAAGGTACACCTTTGCTGATCCTTTGACGATTATAGGCGTGATGTTATGCTACGCAATCCTACTTATATCCTACTATCCTACTTGTCATACTAATCCTATTAGTCCTACTAATATTATAAATGCGAAAGTTTGTGAGTATGGATGTGTGTTTGATCCTCTTTCACGAAAAAACTACTGAACTGATCTTGATGAAATTTAGCACAGAGGTAGATTATAGTCTGGAATAACACATAGGATACTTTTTTATCATCACGCGGGCGAAGCCGCGGGCGCCAGCTAGTAATATTATCAATGCGAAAGTTTGTTGGGATGTTTGTAACTCTTTCACGCAAAATCTACTGAATGGATTTTAATGAGCAATAACTTATACATCAGAATAACACATAGGCAACAATTCATAATGCTATATTGTATATTCTATCACCACGCGAGTAAAACCGCAAGTCGCAGCTAGTAGCAACATAATTGCAAAGTTCTCCTGACCTTACCTACGTCTCAGTCTTCCACTTCAGCAAAAATAACAAAATGAGCTTCTTATCCAGTATTTTCGCAAATCTAAGGTGTTCAAGCCATATGTTAGCCAAGAAAGGGTTGAGCAAGTGCTACCTGTGGGGTTTGGGGCAAGACGGGGGACGAAAGGGGTGGAGGGTAGGATTTACACCCCTCATTTGTTTGCGATGACCCCCGAGCACTATCTCCTTAGAGCGTCTTGGTATCGCCTTGGCTTAAGCGTCGCTTACATTATTATGTTTTTGGCGCTTTTCGGTTTATTTTGTTTATCGAATGATTTATTTATTGGCTTTTAGATAGACAAATCAAAGTATTTGTAAGAATATATTTACTTAGTATTTGAGGTAACAATTACTTGCAAGACTTAAAGGAAATGTTACTTCACAAATATATTTACTTATATGTTTTTTTTAAATTTTCATTTTATTAAATTCTTTAGAGGTTTTAATAACTTGTTATTCAGTATTCATAATTATCAGGTGTGCGAAATATCTAATGTTGATATACATAATTATGTTCATTTATCATAACCAATTTATGGCAATTGGTTATGATAAATGAACATAATTTTTTGACGGCACAGTTGGCGCAGTGGGCGCAGTGGCTGAGCGATGGACTGGTGCGCTGCGTGTCGCGGGTTCGGTTCCCGCACAGAACAAATATTTGTATGACCTGCAGATAGTTGTTTCGGTTCTGGCTGTTTGTGTATGTGAGTTTAAATGTATGTAAACGCACCCACGATAACAAACGCAACGTTTGTTTTTTTTTAAGAAAAAGAATACCTATCTAATCCTTTAAAATTTCAGCAGTCCAAAATTGTAAGCCAGACGATTTGGCAAGACATAATAACTATTAGGTATTCTGTGACATAACACTAAAATTATCTAAACGACAAACCTTTCAAAAGTATAACCCACCGTCTTGTTAACGTTCACTTTACATCGTTTTAATATTAAGTCTGTTGGCAATATTTACGGCGGTTATTAGCAGGGACGACAACAGTGCCACTTACCCTGAAGCTCTTCTACAAAGATTGGAGGCTCTTAGCGATGTAGTCTTGTGCAAGTTTAGATAATGACCCAACTAAGTGCAGTTTCGAAGATTTTTGTGCAAGTTTTTCAGTTTTTGTTTTTATTTTAATAACCCGGAACCAAGTCTAGAAAAAACGATAAAAAATCAAAAGGTCACCAAAACTATGCACTATAAAAACTTCATATATAAATACGGTATGTATTTATATATAAAGTTTTTATAGCATAATATTATAAACATAATATTATATGTGCTTACTTTCAAGGCATTGATGATTTTTTTTTAGGGATGGGTAATCATCAAATAAGTTCTCCCGCTCTGGGCGGAGCGAAAGAGATTGTCAGACTTTTACTGACTAAAACTTTTCTGTGTTCTTTCTTTTGTTTTTTGGTGTTCCGAGACCGCGGTATCTCTTTCGAACAACCCGCAACCCAGCCTGTAATAGTCATAAAAGTTGTTGCAAACGATAGGTCGATGACAAGTACGCACGACGGCACATCAACCTACACAAAACCATTTTAACCTGATCTCTCTATTACGGTGTGCGAACCGTAGTAGAGAGATCAGAAGAGTTACCGTGACATCTTATAGCAGTTCTTATTCCTGTGTGAGAAAGAGATGGTGTTAGACACCCTGTATAGCTCTGTCTCTTTCCCTCAGTGGAATAAGTTCTGCTAGACGACATGGTAGGGTAGCAGGTTATAATCGTTTAGAATAGGTTGACCTGCCGTCGTGTGTACAATCGCATGTTTGTGTTTTGGTCACTAATTACACCAGTGACCCGATGTAGGTAGGTATTAACATTTCTTTAATGTAAATAAAGATAGTGAAATCTACATGTTTTGGGAGATAGGTCAAAAAGATTTTGAGTTTATCTATGTCATACATATGTCATATACCTATGTATAAGTTTGATAAAATCGAAATCTCTAAAACAATCAAGTCATCCTATCTTTGCGATTCTTATTTGTAACTAAAATATGCAGTAGGTACCTATAATAAATAATCTAAAATAACAAACTGAAGCTAAAATACGTCTGTTTACTTAAGTCGGTTGCAAACAATCAAAAGTAAACTTATTTTCCACTCATACTGTTTTTGGAAGTCTGTTTTTTCATTTTAATCTTTTTTAGTTGTGGTATCATGATATCTCACAAGTTAATATCAAGTTTTCATTTGGAATAGCATTAGAAATAAAAATGTATTAAAAAGATAACTATTTATAAATAAAATTCAAATGGGGACCCCTTTGGGAGTATAGTCTTTCGATTATAAAAATAATTTAGAAAATTGACCCACCTTTGACAGAAAAATCGCGTAACAAAAATACAAAAAAGCTAGGCGAGTCGAGAACCTCCTACTTTTTTTAAGACGGTTAATAACATAAAACTTTTCATGTTTTAGACTAAGTTTTATACTTTATGAGAAATATTTATGTTTTGTCTTGTCGCGCATGGGCCGCTCGCTAATTTTACAAAAATGGCAGTTAAATACAGAAAGGAATGTGCGAATCTGTAAGGGTTCCATATGGCTACGGAACCCTAAACATAATTTGACAAACAACAGGATATTATTATAAGCTTTTAAAAAAAAACCAATAACCTCTCTATATCTGGCCGGAGCGGGAGGGAGTGTCAGAATTTTACGCAAAAAAACCCACCCATGTTCTTTCTTTTGGCACTTTGCGTTCCGGAGCCGCAAGACTTCTTTCAAATAACCGGTAAACCCGGCAGGCGGTGGCCCTGGCAGGCCCTTCTGCTTTGCTAACATCTCTTTGAGGCGCGCGTGGAACACTAAAGCGCCGTTGACACGGCATTGCAATCGGTGGATGTTGTAAGTTCAAGGACAAATTGATAACATTAGACTACTGTCTGTTGACTATATACTTCTACAAATTAGAAGACTAAGAGAACATTTGGTGTTTTCAAATAATTAGAGAACATTTTGGACATAATATGCGGGTTAGAAACGTTTGCCAAAGCAGTATTTAAGTAAGTTTTATAACATGACATGACAGTAGCCTCTGAATACAATTGAGTGATTAATTACAGCATTTTATGGAACCATAATCGACGTAATCATTGAGTAGGTACCAATTATGATTTCCTTTATCAAGACTGTCATGACAAAGTTGATTGGCAGCAGTACTATTTTATTGACATCTAGAGAGTTTATGACAAGCCGTGGTGTCCGGTCTGGCAACTTCACCACAGTGTCAGCGATGATGAGAACAAAGAGCTCCAAAAAAGAAAGAAATGACTCATTCTAAGAATCCTTACTAATTAATTAAAAGCGAAAGTGAGTTTGTTTTATACGTCTTCACGCCTAAATGGCCGAACCGATTTTGATGAATTTTGGTACAGAGATAGTTGGGACCGTGGAGACGGACATAGACTAATTTAAAAATAAATAAGTATCTATAATTCAAAAGTTTTGTGATAGTCTATCCGTCCGTATTGTGTCAGTGGGACTGTGGGACTTCCAAGTCTCTCGGTCTTAAGTTAAATCCCAAGACCAACAAGAAAATTTTTAGGATTCATATGCAGATCGCATAATTTACATTTTGCTTTGGTGAAGGAAGATATCATGAAGAAACCATCAAGCCTGAAAGATACTTCTCGATGCTATGCCAAATCAGAGGAAAACTTTGACAATATTTTTGGCATTAACCGCACGATGAAAAGAATTATAATTAATTTAAATATATGTACTAAACCGACATACCACAGTCAAACGAGTTTTATCTGATGTAATTAAAAAAAAACACAAACTGGTTTACTGACTTACTTGTGCCGTGTATACATCTCCATTTAAATGACATGACGCAAGTCTTATACCCGTCCGGTGCGGGCGGTCCTTTAAGACAACTGTATTAAGATCATTGAGTAGCGGCAAGCCTTCAATACGTTATCAGACCTCGTAACTAACAGTCGTGCATCATGAGCTTCAAGAACAAAGTGATCCTCGTCACAGGAGGCAGTGCTGGCATCGGAGCGGCCACCGCTGAACAATTCGCTAAAGAAGGCGCTAGCATCGCGATCGTCGGGAGAAATGAAGCGGGACTTCAAGCAGTGGCCCTACGCTGTGAGAAGTTTGGCGCCCCAACCCTCATCATCAAAGCCGACGTTGCCAATGATGTTGAAACAAAAGCTATCGTCGAAAAGACAGTCCAGAAGTTTGGAAAACTCGACGTTCTTGTTAATAACGCAGCCATACTGAAGAACTCATCGCTCACAAGTCCTGACGTGATGCAGGCGTACGATGAAGTGCTGGGTATCAACCTGCGGGCTGTTGTGCACTTGACGAGCTTGGCGGTTCCATACTTGATGAAGACTAAGGGTAACATCATCAATATCTCGAGCGTACTTGCCGAAACGTACGCACAAATACCACAGCTGATGATGTACTGTATTTCAAAGGCTGCCATGAACCACTTCACGCACGGAGCGGCGTTGGAACTAGCGGCTTCTGGAATTAGGGTAAACACGGTTAGTCCAGGACCCGTCCGCACCAACATGCTGGAAACCTTGAAGACTGCCAATCTTTGGGAAGACAACCCCGAAGCTACTGCTCTGCAGAGGATCTCAGAACCGGTGGAAGTAGCTGACGTGATTATGTTCCTTGCTAGTGATAAGGCGAAAGGTGTGACGGGCTCCAATTATAGTGTAGACAATGGACTTACGTTAAAGTTTTAAACAGTGTCACCTTAATATGAAATGTTTTATTTATTTATGTACACACAGTAGACAACACAGGTAAAAATACACATATAAAATTTTAGTACAAAAATACTGCTCATTCGTAAAAAAAAAACTGCCAGAAGACTTGCGAAAGGAGATATGAGAACGAAATGTAGACGATAGTGTGTGAGAGTACGAGAAAAATTATGTGTGTATGTAACCTACTTATTATAAACTAACACATATTATAAGTAAATATTAATAAATACTTGTGTAAGTACATAATGCTTTAAATATACATACAAAACGATTGAGAGGACAGGACATGCTCTTTCACTATGTTTTTTATTACGAAATTCCGCAACAAAAATCTTAGTATTCATAAAAGCATTTACATAAAAGAAATTAGAAGTATGTGAGTCCATATATTTTTTGTAAACTTGCTTTTTCTATCGCTTGTCAGATCTCAGTAACAAATAGAATAAAAATAGAATAGTTTCCAAGTGACTTGATTGTTTCCGTAAACGACATAAGTTAGTTACTACGATAGGTGCGTATTATAGTTTTGATTTTAGCAGTCTTTGCAGTGTTCCTCGTCTTGCAATCTTATATTTTTATATAAATATTTAAATTTGATGATTTCTATAATTTTTTTAGGAACATTAATATTATTTTTGAATACCTGCCGATAGACAACCAATGCAGTATTAGTATTAGTAATTACGGCTAGAAAGATTTCCATACATTGTTATCTTTTTAGCCGTAATTATACATTTGTATCTAAACTAATAATATTTAATGAGGAAAGATTTTTTTGTTTGTTTGAATAACAGCTAGGTTTAACACTAACTCAGGGGTCAGGGATATCAAATAATACTTACTAATAAAGTGAGTTTGTTTGTTACGTCTTTACGCCTAAATGGCTAAACCGATTTTTAAGAATTTTGATACAGAGATAGTTGAGTCCCTGGAAACGGATATAGGCAATTTTTTTTAAGTGAGAAATTAGGGAGAAAAAGGGAAGTAAAGAGAAGAGAAAATAAGGCGCAAGGGCAATAACTATAGGTAGCAGGTACCTGCTTATCAGGAAAGGGGAACTGTGTTACCCCGAATTTATTGCGAGCGAAGCCGCGGGCAAAAGCTAGTCAGATATAATGTAAAATAGCAATTAAGATATTTTTTTAAACTGCTGTGACCTGCTGCCATCTACCAATAGGGTATTAGGATACTCAACAACGCCAGGCTGACATTGATTTGTCTGTGGTTAAACCAAAAAGCATTTATTTCAACTAGACCATTAGGTACAGGGACTTATGATGTGAAGAAACAAAAGAATGAAGCTACAGTCCCAGTCACAAGGCATAATAACTTGTGAAAGTATTGTAGTTGCCCATTCCAGCGTTGATCGTTATGGAGAAGGTTGGGCAAGAAACTCCATGGTATGTATTTTTACAAGATTTTAGTTACTTCATTCTTGTTGAGATCATTAATAAATAATAATACCAACTTATAACTGCCTGTACGCAGTAACAACTACCTGTAGGCTGTAGGTCATACAAATATTTTTTCCGTGCGGGGATTGAACCCGCGACACGCTGCGCAGCAGTCGATCGCTCAGCCACTGCCCCCGTGTCGTCAAAAGTACATTGATCCGTGGTACCTTCACACTCGTCGTGAAGCATGCAAACCAGGAAGTATTTGTAGACTTTAGAGATTTATTTGTCGATTGGGTTTTTACTGTATTTTTTATATATTTTATTGATTTCCGTGATTGAGATAACCTTCAATAAGGAATCCTCTTTCGGTTAAT
Organism: Ochropleura plecta; assembly: GCA_905475445.1. NCBI lineage: Eukaryota > Metazoa > Arthropoda > Insecta > Lepidoptera > Noctuidae > Ochropleura > Ochropleura plecta. Next base: position 2,416,374 of record FR997744.1, on the reverse strand, counting down.
TTAATTTATCCATTACTCTAGTCCAACGTATACATTGAAGCAGTAACAGCCAATGCAATCGCTGTATGTAAAATGTACTGCTTGGTGTGTCACCATGCGTACCTACCTAACGCACGGTGACACACCAAGAAATACATTTCTAATATACCCACCGTGGCCTCGAATTTACAAACCCAAAGAGTAAAACAGGACCCCATTACTAAGACTTCACTGTATGTCTTTCCATCTGTCCCCAGGCTGTATTATCATGAACCGTGATAGTTATTATTTATTTTTATTTTTTTAAACGTTGCCCCACACTAAGAATTTCCCCTGTATCGTGGGTGCGTTTACAAACATTTAAATTCACATACACAAACAGCCAGACCCGAAACATCTATCTGTAGGTCATACAAATGTTTGTTTCGTGCGGGAATCGAACCCGCGACACGTAGCGCAGCAGTCGATCGCTCAGCCACTGCGCCAACCGTGCCGTCAACGTGCCGGAAGTTAGACTGTTGAAAATTTTCATAAAAGATGTATTTCTGTTGCCGCTATAATAACATATACTTAGAAACAGAAGAAAATAAATATTTAAGGGGGTTGCTATATACGACAGACATGTATTTTTGCCGTTTTTAGGGTTACGTACCTCGAAAGGAAAAACGGAAACTTTATTGGAACACTTTTTTGTCCGTCTGTCTGTCTGTCTGTCAAGACCCTTTATCTCAGGAACACGTGAAGTTATCGAGTTGAAATTTAAACTATACAACATTATTTTTAGTATATGCGAAACCTGAATATAGTTTGTTCAGAATAAGTAACTGAATCGATTCCAATAATTTTTACACCATGTTATATTTTTTCCCAAAAATATTTACTTAAAAAAGTTTATAATATGGACACCATGCGACACTAAGTACCTATTCGCAAGCGCTACCCTGCACTTGACCATTACGACAGTCCAAAGCCTGCCAGACAGTGTGATGGAAAATGTATCACCTGTTAATTACCTACAATACAAACTGAGACATTATTATTATCAATGAAAGCAAGGTGCGCGGCGCGGGGACGCCGCCGCCGCCGTGCGCCGTTGTGACAGTGTATTTGTACGGATATCCAGGTAACATAACAAGCTTATAACTTTGTGGTTTTTCATGATACAGTTTTGAAATTTTGTGCATAGATTCTTTATATAAAAATACTGGACAGGTGTTTCGGCTTTCGCATAAACTAAAAATAATGTTGTATATTGAAGTATCTAGTCCCTCTGTGTAAATATATTTATAGGGTTCACAGCACAGAGGTAAAAAGTAGTTAAAAGTATGATGGTATGGACATTAAATTATTACATGAAGCCGCAGCCATCTTTGCAGCATAGGGTACTTCCACCGATCAAATAAAACACCCAGTATAGTGTTGGTACTGCCACGAACACATTATATCCTTTTTCAGGGTTCCGTACCACAAAAGGAAAAAAAAGAACCTTTATTGGATTACTAGCTTTTGCCCGCGGCTTCGCTCGCGTTAAATTCGGGGTAACACAGTTCCCCTTGCGCCTTATTGATTTGTAATAGCAACGCTAAGTTTTCCCTTTCCTTCCCCCTTTCTCCCTGACATCCCATTTAAAAAAAAAGCCTATGTCCGTCTCCTGGTTCCCAACTATCTCTGTACCAAAATTCATCAAAATCGGTTTAGCCATTAAAGCGTGAAGAGGTAACAAACAAACAAACTCACTTTAACTTTTATAATATTACTAGCTGTGCCCAGCGGTTTCACCCGCTGAGGTTTAGGGGTATGAAAAATAAATGTTAGCCGATTCTCAGACCTACCCAAAATGTACCCAAAATTTCATAAGAATCGGTCGAGCCGTTTCGGAGGAGTACGGTAACTAACATTGTGACACGGAAATTTTATATATTAGATATAGTAAGGAAGTAAGGATCAATGTTGAGACCCTTTATCTCGTTAGCGCATGGAGGTATCGAGTTGAAATTAAAACCACATACTACTCTGTCAAGAAAGTACCGGGAAAAGAACAATAATACACAAAATGTCTGTTAGTCATCCAAATTTATTTTATCACCTTCAAAGTATGCTCCTTTAGAAACGATATACTTGCGCCAACGAATAATCCATTCATCAAATCATTTTTTAAACGCTGCTTCCGGAATTGAGTTCAGTTCTCGCCGCGAATTCTCCTTTATGTCTTCTATCGATTGAAAACGGGTGCCACGAAGTGGTAATTTGAGTTTAGGAAAAAGAAAAAAGTCAGCAGGAGCCATATCTGGTGAATATGGTGGTTGCTGGATGGTATTTGTTGAGTGTTTGGTCAAAAATTCGTTCACAATGATAGCCTTGTGCGAAGGCGCATTGTCGTGGTGCAAAATCCAAGAATTTTCTTTCCACAAATCTGGCCTTTTTCGTCGAATTTGCTCTCTTAAACGCCGCATAACGCTCAAATAATATTCTTTATTTACCGTTAGACCTTCCGGTAAGAATTCAGAGTGCACAACACCGCGATAGTCAAAGAAAACAGTCAACATGACTTTGGCTTTTGATCGACTTTGGCGTGGTTTTTTCGGTTTCGGTTCAGTTGGAAGGCGCCACTCCGAAGCTTGTTGACTAGTTTGCATGTCAAACTCGTAAACCCACGTCTCGTCACCAGTAACAATGCGTTTCATGAATGTTGGGTCCGAACTGACTCGTTCTAGCATGTCCTCAGCGACTTTCATGCGATAAGTATTATCTGGATAGCCAGGGTCGGACTTGGCTGGTAATACCCGAGTGGCTGACCACAACCCGCGGGACCCAATTTATAGAAAAACTTTAAACGGAAATTGGTTTTGACTTGATGTTTCGTTTTTGAGAAATGGGACTTTTTCATCGAACTGCAGAAGTAACTTTGTTTTGCATTAAGAAACTAAAAAAATAGTTATGTGTTTGAAAGTAAAATTTGAGTAATTGGTAAAAATATTGTCATTATATTGTTTGGTGCAACAGAACCATGTGTTCAACTCCAACTCGCACTTGGCAGGATTTGTCAATTTCGTTTCTCCCTAACAGGCTAGTTTCCAAAATAATATATTAGTCCGTTTTTAGATTATTCAAAAATAAGGGACACGTTATTACGTGTGACGTCACGCGTTGCTGCATTTTTCGCAACGAGTGACGTCACAAGTAACTTTAATGGGTTATATTTTTGTAATTTTTGGTCTAATTTACAAATAAAAAAATACGTGTCCCTTGTTTTTGAATAATCTAAAAGACGGACTAAATAGAATGTAATTACTTTGACCCTGGAAACTACCCTACCAGTTTACAATTAGGTCGTAAGATCTCAAACCTAGCTTGTGCGGTCTTCTTATCTTACCAACAGCCTGACGCTTTGGCGCCCGCGCAGGCTATGGGCCGGCTTGCAAACGGCCCACGTCGATTTTATAAGTACCTATATGTATGGCCAGTCTGACGTTGTATGTTGAGCATACAAGTCCGCGCCTGGTTTTCCCGATTACATTTCGCAGTGATATTAAAATATTCATATTGTACAACAACGTAGTTAATGTCTCGTTTCTTAGTCATATTATGTATCAAGCCCTAATTTCATCTGTAATTTAAAATAATGGCATACCATGTCATTCAATTCAAAGAATTGCCGTATGCTGATATTGATAACTATGTATGTGTGCCACACTCCTGGATAAGATGGTGGGATGAATCAAAAGAAAGAGTTATCGTGGCGTACCCTGTTGAAGCAAAGTCTCTCACAGTACCGCGGGTGAAAAATAATGAAAGATATTCAAGTAATTGGAAGTGTTATATGGCTATTGCTGAATACAAAACAAGTGAGTACCCAGTGTCCATAATTATTATTTAAAAGATCAGATAGTTGATAATTAAACAAACATATCTTTTGCATTACCTATTTCATCTCATTCATCATTTCATCATCATTACCTATTTCATCACTCTATCGATTGCCGGAGAGTGCATTAAAATCTGTTGAGCAGTTTTAAACATCTAAGCGAACAGACAGTGGAAGCGACTTCATTTTATACTATACTAGCTGGCGCCAGCGGCTTTGCTCGCGTAATATAAAAAAGTATCCTATGTGTTATTCCAGACCATAATCTACCTCTGTGCCAAATGCCATCAAGATCCGTTCAGCCGTTTTGAAGTGAAAGAGTAACAACCATCCATACATCTGTCCATCCTCACAAACATTCGCATTTGTAATATTAGTAGGATGTCTCCTGCATTTTCTGTGCAAGCGTCATAAAAAGTCAGCAAAGCAGAGGGGCTTGCCAGGGCCTCCGCCTGCCGGGGTTGCGGGTTGTTCGAAAGAGATACCGCGGCCCCGGAACGTAAAGGGCAATAGAAGGAACATGGGTGGGTTTTAGTCAGTACAAGTCTGGCAAATCTGACAGCCCCCCCGCTCCGCCCAGAGCGGTGAAGTCATTGGATGATTTCCCACCTGTAAAAAAAAAGCGTCATAAAAAGCAAAATTGTCATAGACGCAGTTATTGTGAAATATATATGTAGACTACCAATAACATTACCTCAGTCAGTCGGGTATTAACGTTGTAACGGAAATGATTTTCAACAAACATACAAACTCCCTACCTACTTACACAATTGTACATTTTTGGTCTCTGAACGCATAAAATAGGTAAAAACATTAACTACATTACGATTCATCTCTATACTTCCATAATCTTTGGTCCCTTTTGTATCCGTTGAATATCCGTAGTTAGAGATGACAGTACGACATGACCGGATTTAAGTGGGTTTTAATCCGGAGATAAGAGGAATAGGATGAACATAAAAAAACTGCTGATCGACACAAAAATAATTAATTTTACTTATTTGATTGCAGATGGCTACAACGAAGCGGTAAACTTTATAGAATATCTAAACAATAAGAGGAATAGGAAATTAGATGAATCTGTCAGGAAATCAAGAAGCATTGTTGGTGAAGGTAGTAGTAGTAAGTAGTACCTCATACAATTTGAATATGACGGAGATTCGTCGTCGGATGGTCGAGATCATCATGGCGGAGGACACGAAATAATACTCGCAAAACTTTTGTTAACACTTGTATTGTCCTTTCACAAAATCAATAAAACAAAATAATTAAAGATGCTTATGATCGATACAGATTTAAATCAGAAACGCGGTAAGTTCGGTACAGGCTGGCAAAACGACCTCTCACGCTCGTGTCCATCCAAAAAGTAACGTCTCTTCAATCTCATTCCTCTAATGCCCACAAATGACAACTGACAGCTATCAAACCAGACTTGCCACACCGTACCGACCTCACCCAAGCCTACTGCTTGACGTTTCCGACAACCGATAATAGATGGCGTTGTTCTAAAATAACGATTTCAATCATTTCTCTTTGTTGATTCTGCGACACGGCCGTCCTGATGGTCACACGACCTCGTGTGAAGTACCTCCAAGCGTATCCATCGTCACACTTATGACCTCCATCCAGTCATAATCACCAGACAATACGACCTCCATCCGGTCATCACCACGTAACCTCTATCTGGTCACCACTACACGTAACCTCTATCCGGTTACTTACACAATAGGCATCCTGAAACAAGAATTCATGGAAAGTAAAACGTTCTTCGCTCGGCCTTTCTGACAAACACGAAGAGAAATAAAGTCACACGATTCAAACAACACAATTTTTCTGATTCACATGATTTTCATCAAATCTTATAAAGAAAATCTTAACATTAAAATCACCACTCTTAATCAATTTCAACCAATTCATGAAACTTTACGGCCAAATCTAGTCAAATCCAGTCAAATCTAGTCAAATCCAGTCAAATCTAGTCAAATCTAGTCAAATCTAGTCAAATCTAGTCAAATCCAGTCAAATCCAGTATGAAATACTCTTTCGGTAACCAGTTTCATCAGATTCAACACATTGCCTCCATTCGGCAACCAACGGGACCTCCATCCGGTACCCGTCCTCAACACATCACATTGCCTCTATCCGGCAACATTGGGACCTCCATCCGGTACCCAATCTCAAGACAATACTTAGCACCATGCTTGACCCCAAGTGCCCATCCAAGGTCACCAACCTTAAGGAAGCACCAGGATTCAAGCAATCTGAGTCATTTGCATACTACATTTGCATCTCTTATACCCTTCTCAAGGTCTATTATCCTCATCGTCAGTCGGTCTCGTCTCGTCAGTGTCGATCGTGTCGAACTCAAATTTATAATCAACAATCACGTCATATGTCTGAACAGTCCGTATTTTCTTAAATCGTTTCTTATGGACTGCTAAACCAATTGATAAGACTTCGCGTGAAATCGCCAATCATGATTTCATGTCGCAATCAACATGTCAGGTAAAACGTGGAAAAGAATTACAAAAATAATTAAAACTCATTAGTACTCAATATTTGTACAGTCGACCTTTTAGAAGTCTGTCCGATACCAGTCAATGTCACATTTTCATAAAGTCCCACTAAATTTACAGGATACAGAAGATTCTTTGATAAACGAACATTCTGCACCAGAATCATAATAAAAATGGAATTGCTCACCAAATTGTCTTAAGGATCCAGCAGGTGCGTCCACAAGGCATACATCAACTCGTCTTTCCCTGACGGGATCGACCACCGTGCTGCTTCGTGCCTCCTTGGCGTCCCTCTTAAGGCAGCTGGATGCGTAGTATCCTTGTTCGCGACAGCTGAAACAAGTGATCCAGGCTTTCCCTGTTGCCTGGTTACTCTTGCCACTGCTAAACGCTGTCGATCTCGATTCTTCTTCGTGTGCCGAATGTCTTTTCAGGCGACATTGCACGATCGGTGTACTGGTTTCCCACAATTGTAACATTTAGGCCCAGCGTAGGGCTCATTGGGGCGGTTTCTCTTCGCATCAGGACCTTCATGCTCATCAGCACCTGGCGGGGCGCTCCTCTTCAGAAACGAAACAGCTTTTTCAGCTCCCGGTGTAGGTCGTTTCGGGTTTTGATGTCCGTAGTAAAGGACAATCGCTGGACTCGCGTATCGTTCTTCGCGATGTGAGCTAACACCGTCGCGATGGCAATCTGCTTTGTTGTGAGCCATTTCGACATAATAGTTGTCATGAGGGTAGCTGCATATGCGGCCAAACAATCGTTCTCTTGAGGCTTATTTCCATGTAGATTAGCAAGAAAAGAAGCGGTAGTCTCTGAATAATCATACCTGGCTAAAAACAGTTCCTTGAAATCACTCCATTTCATCCCAGGGTAAGATATGGATGACAACCATGACGAAGCTTCTCCCTTAAGTGCGCGGCTCAAGGCAATCATCAACGATGCACCTGGACTATTAGGATTGATAACACACATGTCTGCTGTTGCCAGCCAAGTACGCGGGTCAACTTTCCGTTTTTCAGGGTCAAAATCTGGTAGGCGAACATCCACAATCACAGAAGGTGTTTTCATTGCTTGCACAATAGTCATAAAGTTTTTATTTTGCTGTTCTAACAGAAAACGCCTTTTTTCCGTTTCTGTGTCACTTTCAAACACGCACGTATTGTCTTTACACTTTTCTTGATTAGCACTGTCACTCGCACCACGTGTGGCGTTTGGATTGCATTCCACTTCTGATGACGGAGATTCGTCGTCGGATGGTCGAGATCATCATGGCGGAGGACACGAAATAATACTCGCAAAACTTTTGTTAACACTTGTATTGTCCTTTCACAAAATCAATAAAACAAAATAATTAAAGATGCTAATGAGCGATACAGATTTAAATCAGAAACGCGGTAAGTTCGGTACAGGCTGGCAAAACGACCTCTCACGCTCGTGTCCATCCAAAAAGTAACGTCTCTTCAATCTCATTCCTCTAATGCCCACAAATGACAACTGACAGCTATCAAACCAGACTTGCCACACCGTACCGACCTCACCCAAGCCTACTGCTTGACGTTTCCGACAACCGATAATAGATGGCGTTGTTCTAAAATAACGATTTCAATCATTTCTCTTTGTTGATTCTGCGACAAATATTTATTATTTGTCAAACAACATCATCATCATTTTCCTGCCCTTGTCTCATTCTATTTGGGGTCGGCGCAACACTTTTTCTTCTTCCATTCTCCCCTATCAGACGTAAAGGCATCATTTTCTCCTTTCTCCTTCATATCATTCCTTACAAAATCCATCCATCTGTTCTTCAGCCTTCCTCTCGCTCTCCGCCCATCAACATTCTAATTATTATTGGTCAAAATTGTGTGTAATAAAATTATTAATTATGTACTATTATTAGTTTGTAAGTTCTGTATGTCTTTACTAACAATAATGAATTGTACTGATCTGAAAAATAAATGAATTAATTAAAATATTGAATGGTTTATTTAATACATATTTTAAGGTAATATTAATATTGTTGACATTCTGAGTATCTTATTCTACTCATTATTGTACGCCCAAAAGGTGGAACATATCTGTTCACAAATTATTATTGACACCAGATTTGAGTTCATCTTAGGACTTTATTTCTAAGTATTGTGTAATTTTAAAGCCTAGAAAGTGCCCTGGTGGTTAAGAGATTGCCATGCCCACTTAAATGCCTCGCTGTTGATGGCAGGCGGCATGGAGATCATTTGTGCTACGGCCCGAGTATGTACAAATGTCCAATTAATCACCTGGTCGAGTGTCCAGTTGTCCAAAATTGTCCAATAATGTGGGCAACAATGTCATGCATCTGCTTTTCTGTTTCGTTCAGTTGCCAGCCATGAATATTTGTTATATGTAAGTTTAAGAGCTTCATTTATTTTAGATGTCCAATCACCAAATGTGAAAATAGAGGAAAACGAAGGTGAGAATAATATATTCTTTCTATTTTCTCGAACGCAAAATCTAGGATGATCTATCCACCTAAATGGATCTTTCATTGTGTGGCCTTAATCAGAAGCAATGCCGCCATCTTCTTTTGAATACGTTGGTGTTGCCTGTGCATTGCGTCTTTGTAAAGCAATATTTGTGATAAACCTTAGCTTGGAAACCTAGAACTTAAATTACGAGTCTGATTATACAATTTACGTGGTGATGGCTACTTGGTCTGTACCATATTCACTCCGATAGAATTTTTGAGGAACATTTTCAGTTGTACTTTTGTTTTAGATTAGATCTCTTAAGTGATTTTATATGCGTTTATTAATTTCAATTTTTTTTTAATAGATAACACTTCTTCAGATGAAACCGTGCTAGTGCAACCTCTACCGAACCCTACGCCTGGCAAGGCGGCTGAGGCGAAACGTGAAAATCCTCAAATAATTCTTCCTCCAGAGTATGACCCAAATAATCCTAGATGGTCATTAAAATTTCCTGATTCTAATTATAGAGGACGAATGGACGTGATTGAACTGACGCATGGAGGTAAAAAGAGCGGTGTCTTTGTTCATCGTTCTGGATGGGACAAGTGTCTTGAAGTGTCGGACACTACCAATACTTTGGCTCGAAATTTAATGATGGAAGTTTTTACTGAAAGTGCATTACAAGTATGCACCTTAACAGGAAAAGTGCCTGCCGGGCCTGACGACAATTCAGAAAGAAGGCCAGGATTATATGTTCACGCTGTAAATGCACTGGTATCTACAGTTTTATATCATAGACCTAACTCTACTTTTGATGAAGTAGCTGTTAGAAAATGTTTAAGTTCAAAGCTTTGTCATTTGAGATCTCTACAAACTAAACACTTTAAATAATCATTTTATTTTACTTGCAATTTTTAATGACCAGACCAATTTCGGCATTAGGATTAAATAAAGAAACCGTAATTGAGTGGTAGACATTCTAATCAAATAAACAGAAAGTCATGAAAAAATTAAATATAATATTCCGATAATTAATAAAAATTCTTTTATTGCAGACAAAGTCCATTTGGTTAGTACGCCATAACTTAAAAAAAAACGAATGTAATATATAACTTATTGAGGTGATTTTTTTTGCAAGGAACCTTAGAGTTGGCATGACTTAGTCTATATTTCATTACTTTTTAGACATAAACAAGCAGCTTCATCGAGGCTTGGCTAGTTCTTTACAGAATGTTTTTGGTTGGATTTCACTTCTTTTTGTAGAAACGCGGGCATATTGATTTAGTTTATTTATTTGCTGCCAATAATCCCTCCTAATCCCTAGCAAACATTTTCAAACGCAAAAGAAGAATGTCGTAAACGACAATGCAGCCGGTTGCCACTTCGCCATAGAAGCTTATCGGAAAAACAACCGTAAGCGAGTTTTAAAATGCAATTAGCGCTATCTGGCGATGTGTGCGGTTATCACCGCCACTCTTAGTCCATTGCATTATATTTTGACCAAATTTTGTGCGAAATTAATATTTTAGTGTAATTTGTTTATTTAATTTGTGTAATGATCGAGTAGAATAAAGTTAATCGTTCGACTATTTCTTTGTGTAAACTTGTAGTATAAGTTTAAGTCTACGCTGATGATTTAAAAATATATTGTAGGATATCGGACCTGAGTGATTGTATTAAAGCTTCAAAGTGATCTTGATGTCCTTCAACAGTAGTATATCAACAACAAAATGAGACCCAGTGTTAAAAAATGTCAGGCTATTACATTCACGAATAAAGTGAATTATATTCAATATGATTAACGTTTGGTTGGATCAACACTGAGCAGAGTTTCTGTCATCCGCGATCTAGGCGTATCTAGGTGTATCTCTTCGATACAATATACATATAGATACTATTGTTCCTTAGGCTAAAAATATGCTTTGTTTTATAATCCGTATGTCAAAACCTTTCCCTAATTATAGTAGCATTATTTTCCTATATAATGCATTGTTAAGGAGCTCATTGGAGTATTGTTCCGTTATTTGGTCTCCTTTTTATTCAAGTTATACAAATAATGTTGAGTCTGTTCAGGCCCGTTTTGTTAGGTATCTTTGTATGAAAAATGGGATCCGAAAAGCTATACCCGATTATCTTGATAGGTTAAAGCACTTTAAATTAATTAGTTTAAATACGAAATCACTCTGACTTACTAACTTTATACAAAATTATTAACGGTTCCATGGATGCGCACTTGATTAAGTATTTTACCTTTAGGACTAGCCTACGTAGCAAGCGACATCATCGCATTTTTCAATTGCCTACATCTAACCTAAATACCACATTTAATAGCCCTCTGAAACGTAAGGCAAAGATAATGATCGGTCCAACTTGACGGATTTACCTACGCGCTTTTGTTTTCTCAATGAGTTTCGCTTCATACAGACGTTCCCTATATAAACAGTATGCACCATGAGTGTATATTTATCTTGTATTGTTTTTTTTTTATTGTACTGGTTTTGGATCTATGTGACACAATTTTCGTTATAGCCTCCTGTCTCTAATATTTATCATGTTCTATTTCATGCATACCTGTTATTAATAGATTATAGTCAATTAATAACAAAGTTAAATAATCGTAAGGTACACAGTGAACTTAATAGCATCGACTGGAGTATACCCCTCCAGTACGGGTGCCCAAATGAAATAGTGAATTTTATTCATACTAATTTTAATAATATATACGATAGATGTAAATATAAAATGAAGAAAAACAGCTCCAATAAACGTATAACTTGCCCATGGGCTAATGAAAAACTTAAAAAGATGTGTAGTAAACGTGATGTATTATTTAATGTTTGGCTCAAAGATGAAAATAACCCTAAAAAAAGATTGTTGTACAATAAATATAGAAATAAGACTAATAAATACACTCAATATGTTAAAAATAAACAAATAATGACTGATGTCTCTCAAAATTTTAAAAACACCAAAAAGATATGGAGCATTGTGAATAGTTTAACTGGCAGAATTATGCAATGTATTGAAAACGTATTACTTGTAACTTTTCGAACAAATCCAATGACGTTGGCTAACGCATTCATGACGGAATTTGATAAGAACATTAAAAACTTAAGTAATCATTGCGATTTACCTCTTCTAGACAAATCGACGTACGAGATAGTTCCCGATAGATCGATGAGGGTAAATCCTGCAAGAGAAGATGTAGTCGAACGAATCATCAAAGAAATGAACGATAGGAAAAGCCCAGGCTATGACGGGATACGGGCGATGGATGTGAAGTATATTTCCGCGAACCTTGTGCCGGTTATTACGCATCTAATCAATCGCTGCCTGCAGACTGGCACCTATCCTGACCTGTTAAAAATAGGTGTGATTCGTCCTATATACAAAAAGGGTGTACGCGATGACTTTAACAATTATCGTCCTATCACGATACTGTCTTGTCTAGACAAGATTATAGAGCGTTATATAGGCAATAAATTAAATACTTTTTTTACAAAAACACGAAATAATCAACAACAACCAATTTGGTTTTCAAAAGAATAAGAGCACGACACAATTACTACGAGAATTTACCGATGAGGTCAATAGATGCTTAAATGATAAAAAACATGTTATGGCACTTTTTATAGATTTTAGCAAGGCATTCGATGTACTACGTTTTGATATACTGTTTGACAAGCTGTCACGAAGTGGAATACAGGGGCCACTGTTGGAATTATTAAAAAACTATCACACTAACAGACACAACACAGTTAAAATACAAAATGAGTATAGTACAAAATTACCATCCACGCAAGGCACGGCCCAAGGTTCAATTCTGGGACCGACAGAATACCTTTTTTATGTGAATGATATGAGCTACGTGATGAATTCAGGTTCGGTACACCAATTTGCAGATGATACTTGCATCTTGGTCGCTAATAAAAACATTCACGAAGCTCAAAAATCCCTACAACACAACTTCAATCAAATGTGTAAGTGGGCTCATGATGTAGGATTAGTAATAAATGCATCTAAAACAAAAGTTGTTCACGTACACTCATCGCACAATAAATGCTCCACCACACCAACAATCATATCACACGTCCATTCTTGCCTTCATAGCTCGCCAATCACTTGCAAATGTCCGTCACTGGAGGTAGTCGATAAACACATGTACATCGGTCTTATAGTTGATAACCGATTCTGCTGGGGTCCGCACATAGATCATGTGTGCAATAAACTGAGGTCTATTCTGGGTAAACTTACTATATTAAAATATAAATTGCCGTATAAAACACTGAGAATGCTATACATGGCTTTAGCTGACTCGGTTATCAGTTATGGCCTAAGCAGTTACGGAAGAACTTATCATACCTACCTAACGGAGATATATAAATTACAACTAAGAATATTAAAAGTAATTACGCCTAAACATATAAAAAAGAAAATGCACAGCAGCGAGGACGACCTATTTAGATACTGCTTTGTAATGAATGTGTTCAAAAAGGTTGAATTTTCCACTCTTGCGGAAGTCAACAGGCCAGAGCTGCTGACAGAAAATTCTAGACCAGACTTCTTAAGAAGGATAACACTTAAAAATAAATATGTCCTCCCAAAATTTAATAATGTGTATGGGACGAGGGTAGCTGAATATTTAGTACCTTATTTTCTCAACAAACTACCAGACGACCTGCAAACGTTATATAGGACAGGTTCGAAAAGTTACAAGTACAAATATAAACGTTACTATACTAAGTTATAAATGTAGATACTAATATTTATATAATAACATGAACGGCTCGCCAGCACACAGATAAACCCTGTGAGGTTTCCGTGTATGGCAATATATGGTCAAGTATGTGAATAAGTGTTTTAGAAATGAATAAATAATAAATATTTGCATGGTTGCTGAAATGCAGTTTTTAGATGTTAGTTTATTTCAATTTGTATGTGTCGAACCGTCCTGTTGATGTGATTATTATAAATAAATAAAAGCCAGTCTAGTCTTATCCAGAGTTTTCCTTTAATTTTATTTATATGCGTGTTAAAAGCAAAAGAGGAGGCATTCGACCAGCAGTGGCTAGATTAAATTACAAAATGTGTCCCACTACGCTGGATTTTTGCAATGACTGTCGATATTTTATGTACTAATAGTAGAAGGGGGCATTACTCTATCTCTAATACAGCTGAGACCGGCTGAGGGTTCTTCATCACATACTTCAGACCTTCGATTTTTGACATCAAATGAAGCGGCCCACCAAGTTGAAGATTTTTTGTAAAGGCGGTATTCTTTATTATATATTGTTTTCTCGGGTACTACAGATCTTCGATTATCCTAGTTTTTATAGTTTTCCCTTTATGTGGCCATTGAACCCTAACTAAGTACCAAATTTCAGCTCTCTGAGTTTATGGGAAGTACTAGTTCTATTTTGATGATCATGAGTGAGTTTTGGAACTAAATGACTACTACTACTAAATGACTTGAAATTTTGGATTTTAAGTATGTAATTATAGCTTACTAAATGACGAAAATTTCTGCGTTCTGGTCTTATTCAAAGGTTCTCAAATAGGGGCCTGAAAATACGACGAAATGGTTCCAGTAAAATGATGGTACGGCAGTGTTTGCTTCGCGCTCGACTTGGCGAAGGCACTTCTATAATTTATTAATTCTATTAATATTATTAGTTATTCCTATTAACTTAGGTAATTTAATCTTGTATAGTCAAGAAATTAGTCAACTTTGGTCTATTCATTTTATACATATAAAAATTAACATACGATAATACTTTTCGCGAAGCGGACGTAGCGATAAGTATTATCTGAATAGCCAGATAATAGGTCAGGGTCGGACTTGGCTGGAAATGCCCGAGTGGCTGACCACAACCCGAGAGGCCCGATACAAAAAAAACTTTTTACGGAAATTGGTTTTGACTTAATATTTCGTTTTTTAGAAATGCGACTTTTTAATCGGACTGCAGAAGTAACTTTGTTTTGCAGTAAAAAACTAAAAAAAAAATGTGCTTTTGAAGGTAAAACTTGAGTAATTGTTCAGATTCAGATATATTTATTTGCAACAATGTAGGTACACGTATAAGATGATATGTACATAGTTTAAAGTTTCCGCTACACTCTACCTTACGGCATGCAAATTTACAGAATAAATAATAAATAAGTACTTTATCGTCAAACATCATGTCGTTCTAATTAACAATAATAAATAATCAATAAAATATAAATAGCCATTGAAAATTGAAATGAATTGCATTGTTTTGAATTATAATTAAGCATATAGGTACTCTACGAACACAAGTGAACACTTACAAATTACAAGGTCATATTTCCCTATCATTTAAAAAGTCATTTGTACAATAATAAATTAATTAAAAAAATTCTAATAATAATGCATAAAAATAATAAATTTATACTTTATCGTCAAATATCATGTCGTTATCATTAACATTAATAAATACAATATAAATAGTCATTGAAATTTGAACTGAATTGCGCATATACTCTACAAACACAGGTGAACACTTCCAAATACAAAGTCATATTTCCCTATCATTTAAAAAGTCATTTATACAATAATACGTTTTGTCTAATAATAATGCAGTCAGCTTGGATTTAAATATACGTATAGGGTGTTCTTTAAAACTGTGTGGAATTTTATTATATATGATAGGTCCCATTGACATAATATTTTTCCTAAGCAATGCTGTCTTGTATTTGCCTGTGTGTAATATGTTTTTATATTTTTGTCTAATTGGACCTGACCAAATTCTCATATAGACTAGTGACGGAAATAAATAAGAATTCATTTTAACAAATATTGCAACCTCTAAAATGTAAATAGATGGGAAGGTCAGTATTTTCAGCGACCTAAACACAGGCACACAGCTGTCTGTTGTTTTCAGGTTCAGCATGGATCTTATACAGCGTTTTTGGGCTTTGAAAATCTGTTCCCTCTCACTGCAATTCCCCTAGAATATTACTCCGAATCTTAGAGTTGATGCAACCAGACCGTGATAAGCTACAACCAGTGTATTGTTGCTAACTTTATGCGATAGGTTATGTAATACAAAGGCTGACTTACTCAGTTTATTACAAACATCTTCAGCATGAGGTTTCCAAGTAAGATTGCTGTCAATTAAAATACCCAGAAATTTGGCAGTATTTGTTGTGTCAACATTTTGTCCACTATAACTAATATTAACATTTAGAGGGCATGTCCGTTGGTAAAAATGCATAACCTTTGTCTTTTTAAGATTTATAACCAGGTTATTTATGTCAAGCCAATCAATAATCTTTTCCAATGCCTTATTAATGTCATCTTCATAGTTTCTAATATCAGTACATTTTATTATTACTGTACTATCATCAGCAAATAGCACCATCGGATATTGCGTTTGACGTGGCAAATCATTTATATAAAGAAGAAATAGTGGTGGGAGAAATAGAAATAGTTGTTAAAAATATTGTCATTATATTGTTTGGTGCAACAGAAGCATGTTTTCAAGTCCAACTCGCACATGGCAGGTTTTGTCAATTTCGTTTCTATATAGGCTAGTTTCCAAAAAAAAAAATAGTCCGTCTTTAAGATTATTCAAAAATAAGGGACCCTTATTACGTGTGACGTCACGCGTTGCTGCATTTTTTGGCAACGAGTGACATCACAAGTAACTTTAATGGGTTATATCCTTGTCATTTTTAGTCTAATTTACAAATAAAAAAATACGTGTCCCTTGTTTTTGAATAATCTAAAAGACGGACTAAATAGAATGTAATTACTTTGACCCTGGAAACTACTCTACCAGTTTAAAATTAGGTCGTAAGAGCTCAGACCTAGCTTGTGCGGCCCCCTTATCTTACCTACAGCCTAGCGCTTTGGCGCCCGCGCAGGCTATGGGCCGGCTTGCAAACGGCCCACGTCGTCTTTATAAGTACCTATATGTATGGCCAGTCTGACGCTGTATGCAGAGCATACAAGTCCGCGCCTGGTTTTCCCGATTACATTCCGCAGTGATATTAAAATATTCATATTGTACAACAACGTAGTTAATGTCTCGTTTCTTAGTCATAAATGTTTCAAGCCCTAATTTCATCTGTAATTTAAAATAATGGCATACCATGTCATTCAATTCAAAGAATTGCCGTATGCTGATATTGATAATTATGTATGTGTGCCACACTCCTGGATAAAATGGTGGGATGAATCAAAAGAAAGAGTTATCGTGGCGTACCCTGTTGAAGCAAAGTCTCTCACAGTACCGCGGGTGAAAAATAATGAAAGATATTCAAGTAATTGGAAGTGTTATATGGCTATTGCTGAATACAAAACAAGTGAGTACCCAGTGCCCATAATTATTATTTAAAAGATAGTTGATAATTAAACAAACATATCTTTTGCATTACCTATTTCATCTCATTCATCATTTCATCATCATTACCTATTTAATCACTCTATCAATTGCCGCAGAGTGCATTAAAATCTGTTGAGCAGTTTTAAACATCTAAGCGAACAGACAGTGGAAGCGACTTCATTTTATACTATACTAGCTGGCACCCGCGGCCTTGCTCGCGTTATATAAAAAAAGTATCCTATGTGTTATTCCAGACCATAATCTACCTCTGTGCCAAATGCCATCAAGATCCGTTCAGCCGTTTTGAAGTGAAAGAGTAACAAACATCTATACATCCATCCATCCTCACAAACATTCGCATATTGTAATATTGGTAGGATGTCTCCTGCATTTTCTGTGCAAGCGTCATAAAAAGCAAAATTGTCATAGACGCAGTTATTGTGAAATATATAATGTAGACTGCCAATAACATTACCTCAGTCAGTCGGGTATTAACGTTGTAACGGAAATGATTTTCAACAAACATACAAAATCCCTATTTACACAATTGTACATTTTTAGTCTCTGAACGCATAAAATAGGTAAAAACATTACGATTCATCTCTATACTTCCATAATCTTTGGTCCCTTTTGTAACCGTTGTATAGTCCGGTGAGATGACAGTACGACATGACCGGATTTAAGTGGGTTTTAATCCGGAGATAAGAGGAACAGGATGAACATAAAAAAACTGCTGATCGACACAAAAATAATTAATTTTACTTATTTGATTGCAGATGGCTACAACGAAGCGGTAAACTTTATAGAATATCTAAACAATAAGAGGAATAGGAAATTAGATGAATCTGTCAGGAAATCAAGAAGCATTGTTGGTGAAGGTAGTAGTAGTAAGTAGTACATACGATTTGAATATTTATTATTTGTCAAACAACATCATTATCATTTTCCTGCCCTAGTTTCAAATCAAATCAACATCATTTATCTCAATTAGACCATTACAGGCACTTTTGAATGTCAAAAAAATAACAAAATGTTAAAGCTACAGTCCCAGTTGTTATGTTGGATGTTTATGAATGATAGTCCGTTGGGTAAGATACAGGTTTATTGGTAGTAGACACAGGAGAGAGATACACACAGGACTACATCATGACATGAAGTGTGGCGGAGCGCTGCCGACCACAGATAATACATTTACTAGTGAAGACCATCTTAGTAACATACTAAAATAGTGATGTTACAACATCCCCCTTGTTGAGTTCAAATTAGACCCCTGACTGACAATTAATATAAGTGCTATGCTATTTAAGTTTATACAAGACAACATGCTTAATTATACTTATAGTTATACTTAAACTTTACTTATGACCTTATTTATAATTTAACTTAATCCATTTCTTCAATTAACCTTCTGGTAGGTTTTACAATACGACCTGACCTAGTTGTTACATTTGAGGATTGCTGAGATGAGGATTCTTGATGCCTAGACTCCTGTCTGTCACCTTCCTCTCCCCTTTGTGACGAGTTGGATTGCATGGGAGGGTTAGCACAATTATGAGAATATTTATGTCTTAAGTGTATTCTATTCCTCCTATACCTAACTCCATTGACATCCTCAACAACATATGATCTATTATTTGACAATCTTTGCTTAACAATAGCTTGTTCCCAGTTGCTACTAGGGTTTCTCTTAAAATAGACATGATCATTATGATGTAACATAGACATTGACTTGGCATTTTTATTGTAGTATTTTGACTTATTTTTATCATTTTTCTTGACAGACTCTTTGTAATCTTTAAATGTTACCACTTTTGGCTTCAACTTCTTATATGATGTTGGAATGTTATCTCTTAAGTTCCTAGACATGAGTAACTGTGCTGGTGATGAAAAATTATTTTTACCTGTATTTCTGTATTGTAACAATGCTATGTATGGATCTGATCCATTTTCTTTGCATTTTCTTAGCATGTTTTTTATGATTTTGACTGAACTCTCTGCTTGTCCATTAGACTGTGAATGATATGGGCTAGTTACAATATGTTCTATGTCCCATTCTTCCATAAAATTTTTAAAATCAACTGACTGAAAAGGAGGTCCACCATCTGATACCAGTGACAATGGTATTCCATGACGAGCAAATATGGACTTTAAATGAGTTATTACATTTTTTGATGTACTGTTGTTATTTAATAATGCAATTTCTATAAATTTTGAATAATAATCAGTGACAATTAAATATACTAAACTATCAAAATGCATTAAATCAATACCGACTTGTTGCCATGGATATTTGCTTATTTCATAATTCTGTAGTGGTTCCTTTTGGTTACATGGTTTGAATTTTGCACATACTAGACATTGTTCTACTAAATTCTTAATATCACTAGACATATTTGGCCAATAAAGAGATTCTTTAGCTAAGTTTAGACATTTATTTATACCTTGGTGACCTTTGTGAATTTTTACTAACATTTCTTTATGCATTGACTGTGGTACTATTAATTTTGAGCCTTTGAATACTAAATCTCTAATTTTATGGATTTCTCCTTGTATATTCCAGAATGGTTTTATTAATGGACTGACACTATTTTTGGTTTTTGGCCAACCTTCATTATAATACTTTATTAATAGCTGCAGGGTTTCATCTTTCTTAGTTTCCTGAGCCAATTTTGTGCTATATTCATCTGTAATTGCTAAGTTAGCATACATTAGATTGACATGACAAGACATTTCTGATTCATTTTCAGGCCTATAATGTTCTTTCAAAGCTGCTCTTGACAATGTGTCTGATATGAACATTTCTTTGCCTGGGACATGTATAACTTCTAAATCATATTTTTGACAAGTTAACATCATACGCTGTAATCTAGCTGGGACATCATGTAATGGTTTTTTAAATAGATAGACTAAAGGTTTGTGATCAGTATGAACTGTGACTCTATTACCATATACATATTGGTGAAATTTTTCACAACCAAATTGAATTGCTAGCAGCTCTTTTTCTATTTGAGCATATCTTTCCTGGGTTTCAGTTAAGGTTTTTGAACTGTATGCTATCGGTTTATTTTTTTGTAAAATGACTGCGCCTAACGCTGACTTTGACGAATCGACTGACAAGACTAATGGAATCTTGGGATTATAATGAGCTAAAACTGGTGAATTTGTGATTTCATCTTTCAGTTTCCTCAGACATTGACTATGATTCTCATCCCAAGTCCAGACTGAATCTTTTTTCAAAAGATTTCTTAATACTTGTGTTTTTTCTGACAGGTTACTTATAAAGGGTCCTAGGTAGTTTATCATACCTAGTATTCTCTGTAACTCTTTGACATTTTGCGGTGTAGGCATGTTGACAATTGCTTTGACCTTCTCAAGATCTGCCCTTGCACCGTCTTTACTGAAGACATAACCTAAAAAACATACTTCTGACAGTGAAAATTTACACTTTGACTTGTTAAATTTTAAATTGACTTGACGAGCTCTTTGCATGACTTTGTGTAATCTTTCATTATGAACTGACTCATTTGGTCCATAGACTAAGATGTCATCGATGAATATAAGTACGCCTTCTATGTCACCAAATAGATTCATCATGACTCTTTGAAATATTTCAGACGAGGCATTTATGCCATAGGGTAATCTTAAATACTTATATCTACCAAATGGTGTTTGAAAAGTACATAATTCTGAACTATATTCATCTAAACGTAGCATCCAAAATCCTGAAAATGCATCTAAATGAGAAAAACATACAGCCCCTTCGAGCTGAGACCTAATCTCATCAATTGACTTGAGTGGATAATGTTCCCTCATGATATTTTTATTTAAATTTCTGGGATCAAGACAAATTCGTAACTGACCTGAACTTTTTACTGTTACAACGACTGAATTAACCCACTCTGTAGGTTTTGTAACCTTTTTTATGACTTGCATTTTCTCCATGCGATCCAACTCCTCACGCAGTTTCCCTTGTAATGCGAATGGGACTTTCCTGGGCGGATCCACACATGGTACTGCATCAGGCTTGAGTTTTAGATGACAGACTGGAGGCAGACAGCCAAGACCCTGGAATACATCATTATATTGTGTATGAATTTGCTCACAAAAGTCTTGTTTTGACACTGAAAAGACACGTTTTATTATACCTAACTTTTCACAAATTGGGAGACCAAGGACATTTGGACACTCTATATCTGGTATAATAAACATTATGTTTTCAACAATGTTCTTATTGTTTAAGCAAAAATTACAATTTAAGTTGACTTTGCCTAAAATCGGAATGGATTTTCCACCAAATCCTTTGACATTTACTTGACATTTGACAAGTGACAATTTTGACAGCTTATTTTGACTTTTAACATTTTGAAATGTTTGTTTTGACATTATATTGACATCTGCACCTGAGTCTATAATGCATTTGACTTTGGTATCTCCTACCAATAAGCTAATTTCCCACGACTGCTTTGAATGATTCAAAGTATTGACGACTGATGATCCATTTTGTGACTGACTGGACGACTGTGCCTTATTGTGAAATCCCTCAGACATGTGACTGATTTCATCATTGAGACTCTGACATTTTTTATTTTGACTATTTGACTGGACATTGGATCTCTCAGACATGACATTTTTTTCATACATGTGATATGAATTGGGACTCTGACTATTTGACTGGATAATAAATCTATCCGACATGTAATTGTTTTCATACATGTGATATGAATTGGGACTATTTGACTGGATAAAAAATCTATCCGACGTGTCACTGTTCTCCTCATAGGGATGTGATGTCATACTGTGTGTTTGTGACTGATTGTGTCTCTGACTAAGTGACTGACTGTGAGAATGACTATTATGACTGTGACCATTATGACTTTGCTGACTGAGTGACTGACTGTGAGAATGACTATTATGACTGTGACCATTATGACTTTGACTATTCAGCATACCAACGAAATAATCTTGACTACCATTATCTGAATTAAACGATTGCAACTGACTGACTTTTTTATTTTTGTGACAAAATTTAGCAAAATGATTGTAAGATTTACATGACCTGCATTGAACTCCTTGGGCTGGACACTTGTAGCGATGAGACTGCCCACAGCGGCTACATGTCTTCAAGCTGCCTGAAGCTGAAGGTGACTCGCGACTGCCTGAAGCTGGCTTGCGACTGCTCGAAGCTGACTTGCGACTGGAAGCTCGCTGTCGACGATCTCCTCGACTACGGCTCCTCCGACTGAGATGCATGACGTTTTCTGACGTTCGTTGACTGGCGATGCTGCTTCCTTTGACTATTTTCTCAGCATCTTGCTGTGCGACTATGAGCGTCCTCGCTAGCTCTTGCATTCTCTGATATGTTAAGTCATGTTCTTGCAGTAACCTTTGACGCACATGTGACAAGTCCAAATTGAGGTTTGCAATGAAAATATCTTTGATGAGCGATTCCCTGAGCGTGCCAAACTCACATTCTCTGCTTCTATTCTCCAAATCCGTGAGGAACTCGTCGATGCTTTCGGATTTCTCCTGCCTGCGTGTGAAGAATAGATACCTGCACATGGTCACGTTTCTTCTTGGCTCGAAGAATCTGTCAAATTTCGATTTGACTTCGTCAAGCGTGCTCTTGTCTATTTTTAGGTTAAATGAGTTAAATATATTGAGACCTCGTTCTCCAATGCAATGTAAGAGAATTGCGATTTTTCGTTTCTCGCTTGACTTATCTAGACCTGTGGCTAACAAATATAACTCAAGTTGTTGCCACCATCTTTTCCACGTTTCAGCGTTATTGTTCGTGGTATCTGACGAAATATTTAATTGTTTCACACGTGTTTGAAAATTTGTCTCACCATCATGGCTGACGTCCGCTTGGTCCGGCATTTTGTTCGACGACCTCGACTTTTTCTTGAATGATTCTTCTTAAACCACTTCTGACACCATGTTATGTTGGATGTTTATGAATGATAGTCCGTTGGGTAAGATACAGGTTTATTGGTAGTAGACACAGGAGAGAGATACACACAGGACTACATCATGACATGAAGTGTGGCGGAGCGCTGCCGACCACAGATAATACATTTACTAGTGAAGACCATCTTAGTAACATACTAAAATAGTGATGTTACAACACCAGTCACAAGACATAATAACTTGTAAAAGTACTGTAGTTGCCCATCCCAAAGCGTTGATCTCTATGGAGAAGAATGGGCAAGAAACTCCATGGACACTCTTTTAAACTAGAATATTATTACAAAATCGTATTTACATCATTCGTGTTGAGATTATACAAATATGTGGGAACGATGTAGAAAGACGTGCACAGTAAGAGCGTCCAGAGTAAAAACAAAATTCAAATCTCATTCTATTTGGGGTCGGCGCAACACGTTTTCTTCTTCCATTCTCCCCTATCAGACGTCACGGCAACATTTACTCCTTTCTCCTTCATATCATTCCTTACACAATCCATCCATCTGTTCTTCAGCCTTCCTCTCGCTCTCCGCCCATCAACATTCTAATTATTATTGGTCAAAATTGTGTGTAATAAAATTATTATTATTAATTATGTTCTAACATTAGTTTGTTAGTTGTGTATGTCTTTACTAACAATAATGGATTGTATTGTACTGATCTGATAAATAAATGAATAAATTAAAATATTGAATGGTTTATTTAATACATATTTTAAGGTAATATTAATATTGTTGACATTCTGAGTTTCTTATTCTACTTATTATTGTACGCCCAAAGGGTGGAACATAGCTGTTCACAAATTATTATTGACACCAGGTGTATTATGTTTACTTTCTTATGATCCACAATATATATGATTTGATTTGAGTTCATCTTAGGACTTTATATCTAAGTATTGTGTAATTTTAAAGCCTAGAAAGTGCCCTGGTTGTTAAGAGATTGCCATGCCCACTTAAACGCCTCGCTGTTGATGGCGGGTGTGTCTGGACATTTAGTTCCCTTCAAAATGGTTGAGCTAAATGGCAGGCGGCATGGAGAACATTTGTGCTACGGCCCGAGTATGTACAAATGTCCAATTAATCACCTGGTCGAGTGTCCAGTTGTCTAAAATTGTCCAATGCTGTGGGCAACAATGTCACGCATCTGTTTTTCTGTTTCGTTCAGTTGCCAGCCATGAATATTTGTGATATGTAAGTTTAACAGCTTCATTTATTTTAGATATCCAATCACCAGGGAATGTGAAAATAGAGGAAAACGAAGGTGAGAATAATATATTCTTTCTATTTTCTCGAACGCAAAATCTAGGATGATCTATCTACCTAAATGGATCTTTCATTGTGTGGCCTTAATCAGAAGCAATGCCGCCATCTTCTTTTGAATACGTTGGAGTTGTCAGTGCATTGCGTCTTCGTAAAGCAATGTTTGTGATGAGCCTTAGCTTGGAAACCTACAAGAACTTAAATAACGAGTCTGATTGTACAATTTACGTTTTAAGTTTGCTTATTTTGTTATAATTTAGTTCAATAAGTGATGGCAACTTGGTCTGTACCATATTCACTCCGATAGAATTTATGAGGAACATTTTCAGTTGCACTTTGTCTTTGATTAGATCTCTTAAGTGATTTTATATGCGTTTATTAATTGAAATTTTTTTTATAGATAACTCTTCTTCAGATGAAACCGTGCTAGTGGAACCTTTACCGAACCGTACGCCTGGCAAGGCGGCTGAGGCGAAACGAGAAAAACCTCAAATAATTCTTCCTCCAGAGTACGACCCAAATTTTCCTAGATGGTCATTAAAGTATCCTGATTCTAATTATAGAGGACGAATGGACCTGATCGAACTGAGGCCTGGAGGAAAAAAGAGCGGTGTCTTTGTTGATCGCTCTGGATGGGACAAGTGTCTTGAAGTGTCGGACACTGACAATACTTTGGCTCGAAATTTATTGATGGAAATTTTTACTGAAAGTGCATTACAAGTATGCACCTTAACAGGAAAAGTGCCTGCCGGGGCTGACGACAATTCAGAAAGAAGGCCAGGATTATATGTTCACGCTGTAAATGCACTGGTATCTACAGTTTCACAACATGGACCCAACCAAGTTTTTGATGAAATAGCTGTTAGAAATTGTTTAAGTTCAAAGCTTTATCATTTGAGATCCCTACAAACTAAACACTGTAAATAGTCATTTTATTTTACTTGCAATACAGAGTTAATTTTCAAAATTCAGGGTTATAATGACCAGACCAATTTCGGCATTAGGATTTAATAAATAAACCGTAATTGAGAGGTAGACATTCTAATCAAATAAACAGAAAGTCTAGAAAACATTAAATTTAATATTCCGTTAATTAATAAAAAATCTTTTATTACAAACAAAGTTAGTACGACACAACTTAAAAAAAAAACTAATGTTAGTACTTAAATCTACCAGAAAAACAATCATAAATTATACATCACACTTGCATGTAGGCGTATCCAATGTCCCAGTATGGGGCTGTCCCACCTGTCCGCTATAGTGCGTAGGATGCTGTTGGGGCTGCAGCGTACCCTGCGCATGATGGAGGCGCATTGCTTGCGCATGGTGGCGTGAAAGCCATCTATGCCCGGTTCTGCAGACATGCCGGAAACACTGCAGTAACGCGGAAACCCCATCAACACCCTGAATGCATCATGCATGCCCAGGATGCGCAAAGTGCTGTAGATATACCCTCTGCGTGTAGTTGACCCGCAGACTGCATGTATAAAACGACTGACAGTACGCTGTGAACAGCGTAGCCTTCAATTCAGTCGAGCATTTTAATAATCAGTAGGCCCACCATGACGTCTTAAAGCAGAACTTATTCCACTGAAGGAAAGAGATGGTGCTAGACACCCTGTATAGCTGTCTCTTTCCCTCAGTGGAATAAGTTCTGCTTTAAGACGTCATGGTAGGCCTACTGGTATGATTTTGGCAAGTGATGCGGAGAAATAAGGAAATGACACAACTCACGACATTAGAAAACTCGATATTATTTTTTAAGATTAGTTTTTAGGGTCCCATATCTCTAATGGAAAAAATATGCCCTTATTGGATCAGTTTGTTGTCCGTCTGTCTGTGTCAAGTTTGTGATCCCTTTGTGGCGTAAAATAATCATCAGTCGGAAGATAAGACAGTGGTCCTTCGAGCCGGATTTTGTTGCAATTTTGTGCGGAAACCTTGGTGCGCGAGTCTGACTTGCTATTGGCCAGATTTTTTCAATCCTCCGTTACACGTATGGAAGGCTAGCCCTATTATATTCTGTTAATAAACTTCGAACCACATTAACGTATCGGTTTATGGAAGGCAGCTATACCCCAAATTCAACTAAAAAATAAAATAAAATCTCTTCTCAAGCATGCTAGTTTCTCACGATAGCCATACTGAAGTGATAATTATAAAATACTAAGACTATCACTGTTGCTTTAGTAATTTATGAGATAGCTTCTAGAATACGATTTTATCTTCTTAACTTGTGTTGATAACGTCCTAGTCAGTTGCATTTAGAGTGTAAAATTGATACATTAAGAAGGAATGTATGATGCCATTTTTTTATTTTTTGGAAAATAAATTAATTGATAGAAAGGTAGTTGGTATCAGATATGTTGAATTTGTGCTTCATTTTTATCTGGAAATACTTTCATCACACAGATAAACCCTAAGATGTTTGTTATCTCATGACACAGTTGAACCCATTTAAAAATATATACATACTAGCTGTGCCCAGCGGTTTCACCCGCTGAGGTTTAGGGGTATGAAAAATAGATGTTAGCCGATTCTCAGACCTACCCAATACGTACCCAAAATTTCATAAGAATCGGTCGAGCCGTTTCGGAGGAGTACGGTAACTAACATTGTGACACGGAAATTTTATATATTAGACTAGCTGTGCCCAGCGGTTTCACCCGCTGCTCACTTAGGGGTATGAAAAATAGATGTTAGCCGATTCTCAGACCTACTGAATATGCATATAAAATTTCATAAGAATCGGTCGAGCCGTTTCGGAGGAGTATGGTAACAAACACTGTGACACGAGAATTTTATATATTAGATAAGAGTTAGGGTTTACAAAAACTGATAATAAAAAATCCTGCTATGTAAGTATATATATTTCGTGATAAAGTTAAACAAAATTGTATAACACGTACAAATGTTACAGCAGAAGTAAATAAAAAAATATATAAAATTAAAAACATATACTTTGGTAAAAATAACATTAATCTGAAATATGCTGTAAATATTTAACGAAATTAAGTTCAAGTTGTGGTATATAAAAAATCTAAAACTAATAATTTTCTTGTAAATGAAACTCATAGTCTGACTAATTTATTAAATAATATTTTTATCTCCGCAAGCCATCGCTGAACAAATCGTGCAGCGAGAACGCATCGTGCAGTTATACGATCCTTGCCGATTCACAATATTTTTATGATTTTAAGAATTAATTCATATTTATCTTACTGATTGTGCTTGTTGCAAATAGTTTGACCATAAAGCAACGGGGAAATTGTATTTTCGTTTAGAAAAATCTTTGTATTTTCTTCGGCATTTGCCTCTAGAAGCTTGACTGATTGTACTAAAGAATAAAAAAGAAGCTGCCTTCCGAATCTTTATCCCGTAAGCAGGTGTCCCCGGTCAATATAATACTTGACTCCAGTTATACTTCGTGCCCTATTACTTGCTAAATATAATATAAGATCAGCAATCTCTTCTGGTTCAGACACACTATCAAGTTTAAAAGATTGACCGATATCTTTCCAAGAATCTGTTACACCAGCCTTTTCAAATATTTCAGTTTTCGTGGGTCCCGGGCAAACATTGTTCACTCTTACACCATGCGGTTGCATTTCCAAAGCAGCACCATACATGAAGTGATCAAGACCAGCCTTGGAGATACAATACGGCATATACTTAAAGTTCCCAGCGTACGTTTTTCCTAGGATACTAGAAACATTAATAACATTACCCTTTGTTTTGACAAGATAAGGAGCTGCCAGCATAGTGAGAAACACGCAAGCACGGAGGTTTGTAGCCATAACTCGGTCATAGGCTTGCATTACGTCTCCATTGAGGAGTGATCCAAAGGTTAATATCCCAGCGTTGTTGACCAGTACGTCTATTCTACCGAATTTAGTAACTGTGTTACATACTAGTGCGTGTAATTGATCATCCATGGTCACATCGCAACAAAAACCTAGTGTTTCGGCCTGCAGCTCATTCTGGCACGTATTTGCGACTTTTAAAAGGTTTTCTCTGTTCATATCTGCGGCGACAATTTTGGAGCGCTGCCCGGCAAACGCATATGCTGCAGAAGCTCCGATCCCCGTTCCAGCTCCGGTTATTATAACTACTTTATTTTCTAAGCCCAAATCTGATATACAGCGGTATGAACACCAGTAAACAGGTTGCTTTAAACCAACTGATGTCATTAAATTACACGGTAACTGCAAGGTTCTATTAAGTGTTCGGTAAAACATTGTGTTATTATTAATACGGTTTACTTGATTATGTTTTCAATTGACAATGAATAATAACTTTGACAGATATGACATATGTAGAATGGTGTGTAAAACAGTAATAATAAAAAGGATTGTTTTGTCACGCAACCAAAAGCGAAACTCTGTGATTCATGCGCGCCTCAAAGAGATTGTGTCAGCAATAAAGAGGAGCCCGTCAAGTCTATTGCCTGCCAGGGTTGCGGGTTGTTCGAAAAAGATACCGCTGCCTCGCAATACAGGGCAAAATAAGGGACATGGAGAAGTTTGACACTCCCTTCTGCTCCATCCAGAGCGTGAGAACTTATGTGATGATTTCCCATCCGAAATAAAAGGTCAAGTAACGGTCACGGTCAAAAACTGATCGCTACGTCCCCACAAGAAGTTCTAATAACTGAATAAGAACTTTTTGTGGGGACGTAGCGACATCTATTATCAGTTCCTAATAAAAAAGAAAGCTTAAAAGTCATAGCAAACCTCAGTCGTGTGTTTGTCAGTATATAATAACAAGACCTCACTGAAAATTTGGTGAAATTTGACTATCCAGGAGATAACTTATATGAAGCAGTAAAAGTTAAATTACATAATAACATTGTCGTTTTTTTATGTTATTTACGAAATCTGTTTGAGTGGCTTCGGGTGGCTTTGGTTGTGCAATGGTTTTGTGCATGGAGAGCAAGTAGAGAGCTTCCATGTGTGACGAGACCACGAACTGACACGCTTGGCACGCACAGGACAGTCGGTACAGTCAAAGACAAGTAGATACATCCAAAAGTATGCCTATTAGTAGTAGTACCTATTGCTTCCAAGTACAGGATGTATCCTACCTGGTACCTACTTTTAAAAGAAGGGTGAGGAGAAAGATAAATTTTGAGAATCGGTCCGCAGTTGTTGGAGTAATCAGTGGGCATAAAACCTTCTTTTTTGATGTCAGTTAATGAAAAATCAAAATTTATTAAATATTTAATGTTCATCTTCAGTCAATATCAATATATTCAATTCAATATTCAATCAATATAATATTATTAAAACGAAAGTGAGTTCGTTTGTTACGTCTTCACGCCTAAATGGCTAAACCGATTTTGATGAATTTTGTTACAGAGATAGTTGGAGACGGACATAGGCTATTTTTTGTTTAAAAGTGATAAATGAGTGAATAAGAGGGAAAAAA
Source organism: Ochropleura plecta (assembly GCA_905475445.1). Classification (NCBI taxonomy): domain Eukaryota; kingdom Metazoa; phylum Arthropoda; class Insecta; order Lepidoptera; family Noctuidae; genus Ochropleura; species Ochropleura plecta. Next base: position 2,386,563 of record FR997744.1, on the reverse strand, counting down.
GGGAAAACTTAGCTTAGCTATTACAATAAATAAGGCGCAAGGGCAAAAACTACAGGAAGCAGGTACCTGCAAATCAGGAAAGGGGAACTGTGTTACTCCGAATTTAACGCGAGCGAAGCCGTGGGCAAAAGCTAGTATCATATAATTAAAGTACTCTGTGTCAATATCCGATCGATGGGCGCAATCAGTTGACCAAAATAAAGAGCCAGGTTATTCAAGAAATATCTGTCAAATAGTCTTTTATAATTATCTGTAAAGCCGAAGTCAAGAACATACAATAAAACAAGTAAAATACGTCTGCACTCGAACGAAAGATTTTTTCTGCCTGACATCTGTCTGCCAGCCTGCCACCTTTAGGGCGGCGCGCCGCCCACTACCTGAACGCGCCCCAAAAGGTGGTAGCCATTAGGCTGATCCGGGGCTACCACACTATCTCCGGCGAGGCAGCGAGCCTCCTTGCCGGATTGCCACCGTGGGATCTGGAGGCGATAGTGCTCGCGCGCCTGTTTGAGTGGCGCGCGGAGGCACTACACCGGGGGGAAACTCCGCTGCCGCGGCAAATTGCTGCTCAGCGGACAGACCTCCGGTGCGATCTCGTGGTGGCATGGAGAGAGCGACTGTCGCAACCCCGTGCAAGGCACGCCACAATAGTGGCGGTAAGTCCCCTCTTTGAGGAGTGGCTGGAGAGGCGTCATGGCGTCCTCACCTACCGCCTGACGCAGGTCCTCACCGGACACGGAAGTTTCGGGAGGTTCCTGCACATAATCGGGTGGGAGGAAACGCCCGGGTGTCACCATTGTGACGATCGCCCGGAGGACACGGTGGAGCACACAGTGGCGGTCTGCTCAGCTTGGGCGGAGCACCGCCGTGCCCTTGTGGAGGCGATCGGCGGCGGCGATCTCTCGCGTCCGGCCCTGGTCCAGGCCATGGTCCGGAGCGAGAGGGAATAGGAAGCGGTCACCTCCTTCTGCGAAGCAGTAGGTAATGATAGCAAAGGAGGTGGCCGGGCGTTTGAGGGAGAGAACATCTACCCAACCCAGCCGCCGCGGGAGACGCCCCGGGCGCCGGGCGCCGCGAGACGACTCCCGGCCACCGTAGATGCGGGCCTGTGGACGGTGAGCAATGAGTAGCTTACCGTCCGTCCGTCGATTGACGACAGGCCGTGTCGACGGCGCGTTCGTGTTTCACGCGCGCCTCAAAGAGATGTCAGCAAAGCAGAGGGGCTTGCCAGAGCCTCCGCCTGCTGGGGTTGCGGGTTGTTCGAAAGAGATACCGCGGCTCCGGAACGTAAAGGGCAATAATAAATAAAATAAATAAATAAATATCTTGGGACAACTCACACACGGCTATCTGATCCCAAGCTAAGCAGAGCTTGTGTTATGGTAACCAGACAACTGATATACATCATCATTTGCCTAGCCTTTTCCCAACTATGTTGGGGTCAGCTTCCAGTCTAACCGGATGCAGCTAAATATCAGTATTTTACATGGAGCGACTGCCTATCTGACCTCCACAACCCAGTTATTACTGGGTAATACGATACCCCTTGGTAAGACTGGTTGTCAGACTTTCGGGACACTGACTACCTGTAACGACTGTCAAAGATCTACAAATGACAGCCGGGACCAACGGCTTAACGTGCTTTCCGAGGCACGGAGGAAACTCGGTATGTAACGGATGGTCACCCATCCACAGACCAACCTAGGCAAGCGCGGCTTAACCTAAAGATCGACCCGAGCGGCTGCTATTATTTAGCCACGAGCTCCACTACATATTATATAATATATATAATACATACTTATATAATTTATAAATACATACATTTATAGATAAATCACACCCAGACACAGAACAAACAATCATGCTCATCACACAAAGTTTGTCCTGGGTGGGAATCGAACCCACGACCTCCGGCTCAGCAGTCAGGCCCACTAACCACTAGACCAACAGGCCCGTCAAAATAGAAGGAACATGGGTGGGTTTTAGTCAGTACAAGTCTGACATGCCCCCCCGCTCCAGCCAGAGCGGGGGAAGTCATTAGATGATTTCCCATCCGAAAAAAAAAGGGGATCCCATTCAACAAACATGAGATTTTTGACGTTTTTATTGATAACTAGGTGGCGCCCACGGCTTCATCCCCGTGAGAGTGTTAGTAATACACAGGTACTTACGAACTATGTTAGTAATACACAAAAATACTAAAACAAAAGCAAACTAAAGTAAAATTAAAATTATCCTGTATGTAGGTGAATCCAATGCCTCCATATAGGGCTCTCTACGTGCTCTGCAACCGCCCTCAAGTAGCTGTTGGGACTGTCTCTCACTCTACGCATCAGCGACGCCGCTCTTTTTCTAATTATGGCATAGTAATCGTCGACATGCGCTTCTGCAAACATTGCTGACGCACTGCAATAGCGAGGCAGTCCCATCAACATCCTGAAGGCGTTGTTGTACTGAACTCTCAGAACACTCACAACCCGCCGCGTGCAATTGGCCCACAGGCTGCAGGTATAAAATGTTTGGCAGTAGGCTCTAAACAAAGTTGTTTTGACTGCCTTTGAGCTTTTGGAAAACCTGCGAGCCAGCATGTTACTGCGAATCGTGAGCCCCCTGCGTTCCCGTTCTACATCTAGGTCATCAGTCAGGCTTTCATTAACAACATGTCCTAGGTACACAAACTGAGACACTCGCCTTAGTGCCACCCCTCGTAGCGTCACAGGCGGTACAAATGAAGGATTCATTTGCCCCGCCCGAAACACTAGCAACTCACTTTTTTTGACGTTATATGTCAATCCATGTGCTTCAGCATACGCCTCACACACCCCTAGGAGCTTGCGCAGGGCACTTATCGATGGGCTCAACAACACCATATCATCGGCGTAACTAATGTTGTTAACTATACGACCATCTATGGAGCAGCCTACACTGGTGTTGTTGAGCTCACGCACCAGCTCCCTAACATATATGTTAAACAATGTAGGGGAGCTGAGTCCTCCCTGCCTAACACCACATTCCAGTTGATAGGGATCTGACATGCAGTCTGCCCATCTTACAAAATTAGTCTGGTGTCTGTACCAGTACTCGAAAGTCCCCGTTATACCCTCTGGCACTTTGTTGTCTCTCAGTTTGGCCCACAATTTGTCATAATTGACCAGATCAAATGCCTTAGAGAGGTCCAAAAAGGCGGCATAGACAGGCGTTTTACGGTCAGTATAATACCTGACGGTGTGCTTAAGAACTAAAATCGCACTCTCAGTTGAGGGACCCCCTCTGAAACCGAATTGGGCATCCTCGAGTGTCACATATTGAGCAAGATAACTGTCCAGCACACCGTCAAGCACTTTTGCCATTGTAGTGGCTAAAGTAATGGGTCTATAATTCTGTTTGTCACCAATATCTCCTGTCTTGTTCTTTACGATTGGAACTACAACTGCTTTCAACATATCATCTGGCAAATAGGCATGTCTGATACAAAAAGTGTAGAACATTGCCAACACTCTACACAGATGAGGGCCAGCATGCTTCAGATGCTCCACACTGATTCCGTCGTGTCCAGGAGACTTACCTTTCACCATTTTCCGTAACACCCATGAGACCTGTTTTGACGTTACACCAACAGGCTCATCTGATGAGGGACTAGCAGTATGGAGCATCCCTTTTAGTGGTAAAACCATAGAGTGTGTCTGAAAGTGGTTTTTGAAAATATTGGCAATGTCAACTGCTTCTACTTTGCCCTCTACACTCACCGGGAGACTCGGCCTCGGATTAAGTTTATTGGTCTGCTTCCAAAACTGTTTAAACGACTTATTATCATGATGGGTTGCCAGCACATCCATTTTTACCTGTTCCCGATTATTCTGAAGAGACTTAAGGTTTTTCTTAAAGGTTTTCCTACTGTCAGTCATAGCCTCCCAGACAGGTCCCGAATTTGGTTTTCCATTAAGCAGCCATCTCCTAAAGTGAGTACGAGCCTCCCAATGAGAGTCCCTAACATATTGGTTCCAACCAGGGATATAGCCGCCTTCCGAACCTCTCTGTTATTCCTACTCAGAGTCGCTGCCTCGGTCATAGATTTAACAATGTCACTATACAATTGATCAATGACTTTCCTATGACTGTTTTCATTGCAGTTTCTATCAGCACAAAATCTTAACTCTTTTGGGAAGTCTATCAGTCTTAAGTTTCTATTACATATTATTATTATTAAGTAGGATAGGATTAGTAGATTAGAAAATTTAGAAAATATATTGTGTTAAAATAAAATAAAGGAGGTAATTGCTGATACAGCTCTACTTCGCACCGATATCATCCGATATTAACGGTTTCGTATTTTATTGTATTTTTAGTTATTACATTATTTTCGTGTGGTTAATATTGTAGTTGATAAAATCCCATTATCGGACTATGAAACGTTATCTTCTATAATAATTATGATATTGTACTAAATAAGGAGATATTGAAATTTGATTGTCGGTTCAAAATACATAAAAAAACAATGTACCTCCACTTATTTATGGAATTATTTATTGCTTGATTATTTTTTTAGTTTATTTATTTATTGATTGATTTCATAATTAATTTATTACCTTATTTATTTGTTAAGTATAAATTACGTTTTTTTTGTGTTTGTTATAATGCACCTATTTGCTGGATTTAAAATAAGAAAACACAAAAATGATGTTACACCTGTTTTAAATTAAAACTTATAATGAATTTTTAAGACAAGCCACGACTATCAACATGTCATTCTAATCTTACGTGGAGATAGTAAGTGCAATAATAAATTATAATCAAAATAAAAACTCGAGGTCGAGTGGATGGCACGGCACTGGCTTGTGGCTACAGTTATCTTTGCACCGCCAAAAAAACCGGTCAATAACAAAATGAGTTTTAAAAACAAAGTGGTTGTGGTTACGGGCTCAGGATCCGGTATGGGAGCAGCTACAGCACTACTCTTTGCTGAAGAAGGAGCTCAAGTCATTATAGTAGACAACCGCGAGGAAGCAGCGCTCATAACTGCAGAGAAATGCGAAAAATACGGCAACAAAGTGCTTGTAATCATAGCAGATGTTTCGAAACACGAAGATGGTGAAAAAATTATTAAACAAACAATTGAAAATTTCGAAAGAATTGATATATTAGTCAACATTGCAGGCACTGTAACAGAAGGGAAAATTCTAGATGGCACTATTCTTGAAACATACGATAAGATTATGGACACAAATTTACGATCTGTGGTCACCCTGACGACTTTAGCTGCTCCACATTTGGCGAAAACCAAAGGTTGTATAGTAAATATGTCAAGTGTAGGAAGCACAGAGATCAGAACTGGCTATTTGTATCCAATGTACTGTGTCTCCAAAGCAGCTGTGGATTGTTTTACGCGTGCGACTGCATTTGAACTTGCATCATCAGGTGTGAGAGTGAATAGTGTTAACCCAGGACCTGTCCGCACAAATTTTCTCGTCCATAGTGGTGTCTCCGGGAGTTGGGATGAAGTAGCCAAAGTAACGGCTTTAAAGAAAGTTTCGGATCCCAAAGAAGTTGCCAATCTTATTTTGTATTTGGCCAGTGATAAAGCAAGGAGTATAACTGGAGCGTCTTATATAGTAGATAATGGTATGGCACTAGTGTGATTATGATTTGTTTTTGTTTAAAATGATCGAGTTTGGTGATGACGCATAGTTTGAAAGTACGGTGACGGTGACAGAGTGAAAATAGAGAAAATGATTTTTCTCAGATATGTATGAAACCTGTAAATGCTCTTGCAACTTTATCGAAATTGTTTAAGCCTTTTTCGAGAACGTGATTACAAATATATGTATTACTCATTTAGTACTTAGTATAGAATAAGACTTATGTTTTGTTTTCTTCTGAAAATGTGGACAATGACATTAAAAGTATGAGAATCAATATGATGTTTTTTTAACCTTTTTACCGCCACGGACTTTACGGATTTTACCTACCTTCCAAAAAATTCAAAGCAACAATGAAACACTTTCCATACTTACTTAATTAAAGGAGTCAATCGTAGTTATGCAGAAATCCATGATATACATTCCCCTAGAATAGAATAGTACTTTATTTGCACAGAAATTAGGTACAAGTTACATTATGTTAAGTTTAAAATATAATATTCTATAATATTCTAACTACCTTATGTAAGGCATGTAAAAAGTTTTAGCTATATTAATAAAAGACTCATATATTATCAAGACAGTTAAATAAATTAATAAGCCATGTCAAGATGATATTTGGTGAATAATTCGAAATAGGCCTATGCCCCAACTGTGGGTCAAAATATGCTGATTATGGTTATTCATTTGAAAGATCCGTCCTCCGGGTTTTTTTTCGGGATGGGTAATCATCAAATAACTTCCCCCGCTCCGGGCGGAGCGGGGGGGAGTGTTAGACTTGTGCTGACTATAACCCACCCATGTTCCTTGTATTGCCCTTTACGTTCCGGGGCCGCGGTATCTCTTTCGAACAACCCGCAACCCCGGCAGGCGGAGGCCCTGGCAGGCCCCTCGTCCACCGTGCTTGGCAAGAAAGTTTGTAAAATGTAAGTTTGTGATGCCGAAGAAGACAATTTACTATTGTTTGATAACTTAAATAGAACTACGTATGTACAGAGACAAATTCAATTATGAACTAGAAGGTTGCCCTCGTCGCACCAGAACACTCACAAAATGTCTAAGCGCACCCCCATCATGCTGTTTTCTGCTAGCGCCTTTAGAATGATATTAGTTTTTTTTTTTAAACTTTGCCCCACACTAGGATTTCTCCTGTATCGTGGGTGCCTTTCGCCATACCACACCGTCCGGGACACGGAGTGGTTTTGTGGAGCTCGCACCCACGAAAACCTTCGCCACATTTGCCAACTTTCCCCTTTTTTCTTGGAGGTGTTCGACTTCCAGTCTAACCGCATGCAGCTGAATACCAATATTTTACATGGAGCGACTGCCTATCTGACCTCCACAACCCAGTTAGTACTGGGTAATACGATACTCCTTAGTAAGACTGGTTGTCAGACTTTCGGGACACTGACTACCTCTAACGACTGTCGTCAAGGATCTACAAATGACAACCGGTACCAACAGCTTAGCGTGCTTTCCGAGGCACGGAGGAAGCTCAGTATGTAACAAGTGGTCATCCATCCACAGACCAACCTAAGCAAGCGCGGCTTAACCTAAAGATCGACCCGAGTGGCTGCTATTATTTTGCCACAAGCTCATCAATCCTCCAAGCTCTTGCTTAAGGACGCTACTAACTCCCAATTTCTGTTTGCCGACCATTAATCTGACCAAGGCCGGCAGCGAAGTTTCCTCCGATAATATCCGATCTCTTGCGCTAGCCTCAACTAAGTCTTACCCGCGATGGCAACAATGCCATCCAATACAACCAACCCAAGCTAAATTCTACTCAAACATCTTCGAAGATACTTGTGCCTTTAATAAATCCGTGGTCCTGATGCTAAGCTATTGGTTGATGAATATTTGGGGCCTGTTATACTGTACATATTATTTTTACAGTTAACCGTTAGATTGCTATTTTTATTCTACAGGCATATGACTAAAAGTGTGATAGATACAAATGTTGATGGATGGAGAGAGAGAGGAAGCTCAAAGAAAAGATGGATTTTGTGAGTAATGATATAAAGGAGAAAGGAGTAAATGATGTCGTGGCGTCTGACTAGAGAGAATGGATAAAAAAAAGAGTGTGTGTACTTATGTACACACGTTAGAAGTTATACTTCTTTGGCGTATAGAAAAAAAAAACTAAAATGCTGTAGTGATTAACGATAAATATAAAAATTAATCAAAAAGATTTTATTTAAATAAATAATAAAACTCCAAAAATTTTAAAAAAATAGACACATTACTTTTTGGAGCTTTATTTAAAATAATTGATCTTAAAGTCTAAAAGTGAACTGAATTAAATTATACATTCGTATTAATATCGAATTCTGCTTGATCACTTTCTTTATACATCGCTTTTGTCATTTTGTCAACAAAAGTGCCAGAGAGTAAAATAAAGGGCTAAACCTGCCAAAAAGGCAGGTTCCTGCCACATATGGTCACACTGGATACCACCTAGAACTAACTTCACACTGTCGCTGTGGTAAAAAATCACTCTCATCAATTTTCTCCATCGCCCCAAAAGAAGTATAACTTCAAAAAAACGTTGCGCCGACCCCAAATAGAATGGGTCAAGGACTGGACTGGCATGAAGATATTGATGATTGTAAGGGCATCATTATTATTATTTAAATAATTAAAATTATTAGTTACATTTTCATATCAAATAAATCTTTGGTGTCATAGAAATTATGTCCATTCAGCCATTTAAACAGCTTATTTTTAAATGAACTGGCATAATATGTTGGAGACTATCTATTTTTAAATTATGTCCCTTCAGTGTTTAAACAGTAATATCTATTTTAAAAAAATGCCTGTGTGTATGCAAATTTTAAAGCTCTAAAAGTCTGTAGATACTTCTGAATGATCTGATCGAGCAAATTTTTTTTAAAATTATTATTTATTCATATCTTTATTTGCATTCCATTATGTGTGAAAATCTTACAATGGGCTTAAAGCTAAGGTACAATTACGGACCCTGCCAGGCACAGCAAAAAGTATAAAGTAATTGTGAGATAAAATGAATACCAATTCTATTAAAATGTTAAAACATGTCCTTAATATTAATTAACTAAATGAAATATTGTGTATGAGCACTGTGGTTTAATTTAAATATAATCATTATTAACGATACCTATTGAGTTGCGTATGTACCTATTTGTCAAACCTATCTTACAGTTTCACAATTAACTTTGAACAGTAATCATGGTGAAATGTTGCTTTAAATAGTACTTTTTTCCATAGTCTTTCTTGCAACACGGTTCACAACTGACTGATTCAGAAGCTGACTACTGACAAGAGTGGGAATCGGATGTTCCGCACCAAAATTTTAAGGGCTATCATCAGAAAACTTCGTCCGCTCTAATCAAATCAAATCAAATCATTTATTTCAATTAGACCATTACAGGCACTTTTGAATGTCAAGAAACAAAATGAATCTACAGTCCCGGTCACAAGGCATAATAACTTGTGAAAGTACTGTAGTTTCTAGGCGGAGCAGAAGGGAGGGTTAGACTTAGACTGACTGAAAACCTATTCATGTTCATTCTTTTGCCATTTGTGTTCCGGTGCCGCAGTATAAATGATAAATGATGTTTATTTTGCAAGTAGGTTTTCACAAACACTTTTACACGTCATTTTTTTTTAAACTAGATGAGGCCGGTGTTTCATACCCGACTACTCTGAGAAGAAACAGCCGAAACAAACTCAGAGGTCATAGTCTCTTTTAAGGTCCAGACAAAATAATCTTGGTCAACTTACATGAGGACCATGCAGATAGTGTCTGAAATGGTCTTTTTAAGAAAGCACCACACAGATTGAGTGGACCTGTCCATATATCTTTCTAACAATCCTTCAAATCGGCAAGCGGTGGCTCTAGCAGCCTCCCCTGCTTTGCTGACATCTCTTTGAGGCGCGCGTGGGACACAAACGCGCCTTCGACACAGGCTGTCGTCACTAGTGAAATTATTTAAGTTTTAATGGATGTCTTAATTAATCGTGAGTTATACAACTTACTGTACAAAATAGTTTATTCACAAGTCGCAATTATCTTGCAATCAATTCCAACATGTATTTATGAATGTTATTTTAATGCAATGTGCTATTCTATTTTTAAAGAAAAAACAACACAAATCGTGTAGCATACCAAACAAGAAAATATTTACTCACCTAAATGTAAGCCTTGACCTTTTGAACTAATACCGGACAAGATAGTATAGTGTCCTAATAGAACGAACCACGAAAATCGCAAGCTCGCGCGATTTTTGCCATCGTGAACTGAGGCCTTGGCAAGAACGCGCTGAGTAAAAGTAACTTAATATATTTGAACAGAAAATGCAATCCATACATATTATAAAAAGCAAAAGTGAGTTTGTTTGTTTGTTACGTCTTCAACCCGATTTTAATGAATTGTGATACAGAGATAGATTGTGATACAGAGATACTTTTGTGAGTGCACTTGCACTTACGTACGCTCATATACGCTGCTGATTGTGTGCAAATGATTCCACTGACCTTGAAACAGATACTATCTGTTTTGTTTCCAAATCTCGTTTGAATAAAGCTTACTCTATCTTTCATCAAGATTGTGTAGTTTGACTTTTGCTTGTTTTTCAATGTTTTCTTTCTTTTTAGAGTTCCTAGCTCAACAGGAAAAAGTAATCCTTATCGGGAACGGATCACTTTGTTGTCTGTCTTTCTGTCAAGACTCTTTATCTCATTAACGCGTGGAGATACAGAGTTGAAATTAAAACCATATACTCAAGTCTGTGGTCACTTGGAGCTGTGAAAAGATCTACCCTCTAAGTCTACGCAGTCATAAGATATGACCGTTTATGTCGCAACTTTGTGCGGAACCCTCGGTGCGCAAGTCCGAATCGTACTTGGCCAATCCTATGAGATTTATCAATAATCTCCTCGTGACAGTTTTCACTAACACTAAGAGACATCTAACTTAAAACCTTGTACCCGTTTACACCAGCTGCCGGTTGTTAAAGCTCCAGAGACAGGAACGTCCTCACAATGCGGGCCCTATCGAGGAGTACTGCCTTCTGAAATTCAATTTAGGTGGAACCAACCTAACACACGAATCCACACACCTGATAAGTGACACTAGACAGTACGAATTGTTACCAAGCAGTTACAAGTATTGGATTCTCAGCTGCTAAAGAAGAAAAAAATTGCATTACGATTTTCTTCGTCCTAACCCGTCCATCATTCGTTAATATTTAAATGTCTTTGTATCCTACTCATTGATTTAGTTACCAGTGTAATTGAAGCAATATTTAGTACGCCATATTTTATAGTTCTATGGTTTTATTTTACACCTTCGCATTTGCAACCTGGTTGTTCTGGTGGTCTCATGCGCGAGGCTGTTAAAATGTTACTGAGCTTTTCTCTCATAAATTTCTCAGGAGTAGCCATCTGGATTCACGCCTGATTGATAGCAAGATATGTAAATTATTTCTTTTCTTGAAATAATAATATTTAAAATCCCCTTGACTGTCTCAAATTGTGCTTTACAAAAACAATGATGAGAGATTTTATATCAGTTATATAATAATCGCTACCTATCATTGGAAATAAGTATTAATATCTTCATACGTAATGATATCGAAAAAAACAAGTACATTTTGTATTAATATAACTGATAAGTGCTTCCACTTCATCATTTTATCAGGACATTACAGAGCAATTTTCATACTTAGCAAGTACGTTTATGCCCGCGGTTTCACCCGAGCCGAGATCGGAAATAATCCTACGAAAACATGGTATCGGGATAACAAGTATCATATGACCTAAGGTAAATCGGTTTCTGTTTTGGCAAAGGCATTTTGGCTGTCGTATAACCAGGCTATCCTATGAGTGCCTTGGTGAGCTCAGTCAGGGACATAAAAGCAAAGCAAGAACACGCTAAGGGCAATCCTTGTGGATAGGGTACTCGGTGTAAAGATGAGGATTAAAATAAGTGAACTGTATTTTAGGCAGCTGTTGTATTACCGTTAAATTTAAAGCTAACAGAAGTCCAAGTAGTAACGAGTATTTTTTTTTTTTAGGGTTGGGAAATATTCAAATAACTTTACCCGCTCCGTCCAGAGCGGGGGGAGGGGGAGTGACAGATTTTTACTGACCTTTTTTGCCCTTTATATCTCGGGGCCGCGGTATCTCTTTCAAACAAACCGCAACCCAGTGCGGTGCCCTAGCAGGCCCCTCTGCTTTGCTGACATCTCTTTGAGGTGTGCGTGGAACACGAACGCGCCGTCGACATGGCCTGTCTTCATTAGACGGACGGGCGGACGGTGAGTTACCCATTGCTCACGGTCCACAGACCCGCGTCTATGGTGGCCGGGAGTCCCACGGTAGCTAGGTTGGTTTCTGGTTCTCACTATTCAATCAACAATATTAATTGGCTGTAGTGCGTCTGTCGCGGCTGAGTTCGAAACTTTTATTTTATCTTTTCTATATTTCATGTGACATCTTATTAATTAGTTGCTGTAAATTCCTTTGTGATAATCGTATGCCCTAAGGGTAATACATCCTAACTGCTCGCTGTTGGGTTCAATTCCCAGCACTCGATTTAGAGCCTCGCTTCGGAAGAATAGTTAGAAATAGGTTGGTCATATCTTTTAACTGTCTAGACTTCGATGGTTGAATTTTCGATGCTCCGAGGGGCCACAGATTTAAGCATATGTTTTAAATTTCAACTCGATACCTCCATGTGTTCCCGAGATAAAGGGTCATGACAGACAAACAGACAGATAGACAAAAAGAAAGCCAAGCAACAAAATGATCCTAGGGTTCAGTTTTTTTTGAGGTCTCTCTAAAAACTACCCGTTCGATATATTTTATTGAAATTCGCTGAGCCTGGAGCATGCAGACCCGGTTGCGCTATAGTAGTAAAAGCCGGGAAAAAGTGACAAACAAACCAACTTACAAGTTAATTATGATTAACCAAACTATGATAAAGACAATTAGTAATTTTATCAGCATATTCAGCCTTGATACTTTTACAGTGTTTTTCATGAAGGATAAACGCTTAGTCAAGTGTATCGTAAATGTGTGCAGTCATATATAATCTAATCAATAAAGTCAATAGGCAATAATCTGAGTGTTTTGTATGGTAGAATGATATAAATATACAGTTTTGGCTTTAGTAATTTACTAAGTTTCCTAACGTGAAGTTAAAATGTTTGTAAATAAAGTAGTACTAGTAACTGGAGGAAGCTCTGGCATCGGAGCCGCTACTGTGGAGGTATTCGCTAAGGAAGGGGCTTCTGTCGCCTTCGTCGGAAGAAACGAAGTCAAACTGAAGGAAGTTGCCAGCCGCTGCGACAAACTTGGAGCTAACACCCTCATCATCAAAGCAGATATTTCCAAAGACGAAGAAGCGAAGACCGTCGTCCAGAAGACAGTAGACAAATTCGGCAAACTCGACGTACTCGTCAACAACGCAGGGATATTACGAAATGCATCTATCTTTACTCGACCCCAATATAGTTGGGAACTTTGACGAAGTCATGAACACTAATCTTCGTCCCGTCGTGCTTATCACCAATTTAGCCATCCCCTACCTCAAAGTCACCAAAGGCAACATCATTAACGTGTCCAGTGTCCTTTCAACGTGGATCAAGATTCCTGGCACAATCTCTTACTGCATGTCTAAAGCCGCTATGGATCATTTCACAAGAGGTGCTGCAACAGAACTAGCTTCCTATGGTATTAGAGTGAACTCTGTCAATCCTGGACCAGTGATAACAGATATTTCGACGAATGTTGACATGCCTATTTCTCAAGAGAAAATTGTTGAGACCTTGACGTTATTAGGGAAGTTTTCAGATGCTGATGAGATTGGTGATATTATCCTGTACCTAGCCAGTGATAAGGCTAGGAGTGTTACTGGATCGTGTTATCTTATTGATAATGGTATGTACTTAAAGTAGAACGATGTTCCTGTTTAGTGTTCTCTAACAGTAAGCGATATTGAAATGAATGCCTAAGTATTAGCTAGCCTCAATAAATTGAAAAACAGGCTATTACAAATTTATTGATTGACAAAGTGATTCAGTAAGCGAATTTCTAAATGGTAAACTTTTAGAATGTTGACATTATATTCATTTATTCTTGCCAATAATTACTTGTTTTGAGATGACTAATATTTTGTGGATGTATTTTTAATATCGACATCTAACTGTCATTTTGTAAAATTTCATTTAATAATTGTTATTATAAACACATTATTGCTTTGATAAAATTTAATTTAATGTACCTAATTTGAGAAAGAAATATGCCTTACGGCGGAATATAGATTGTTTCTGACTTTCGTATTTTACCATCGATCTTTTACTTATATTCACAAAATAAATGAATTTGAATTAATTCTGTACTCTTGGAATAGCAGCTGAACATTGACAAAAGAAGCCCTATAACTTAGAAGTCTAGGAAATACCGGCATTACAGACTTGTAATAATTGTTTTGTATAGCTACAGCTCATGATTGGTTTAATTTATTTTTTTTAATTCCATAATTTGTCTTTTCTAATAATCCACATGATTAACATTTTGGCGACACGGTTGGCGCAGTGGCTGTACAATCGACTGCTGCGCTGTGTGTCGCGGGTTCGATCCCCGCACTGAACAGATATTTGTATGGCCTACAGATAGTTGTTCCGGGTCTGGCTGTTTGTGTATGTGAGTTTAAATGTTTGTAAACGCACTCACGATACATAAACACGATAAATTCCTAGTGTGGGGCAACATTCACTTTTTTTTTAAATTTATCTAATGACCAATAAATTGTGATATAATAATTGTATGAGATATATTTTTTTATCCTGGCATCATCTTCCCAGCCTTGTTCTTACTATATTAGGGTCGGCTCTTAGTGTAATCAGCTAAAAATCAATATTTCACTAGTGACTGCAGTTAGTACTGGATTACGATACGGCCCCTTGATGAGACTGGTTGTCAGACTTTGGGGCCATTGACTACCTGTAATGACTGTCGAGAATGTAAAAAAAAGCCGGGACCAAAGCCGTAACGTGCTTTTTGACACACGAATTAAAGTCGATATATACTATATAAGAGAGATATAGCTCTCCAATTGTCAAAATTCTTGTGCAAAGAGTAATTGGTACCGCGAGACGACTCCCGGCCACCGTAGATGCGGGCCTGTGGACGGTGAGCAATGGGTAGCTCACCGTCCGTCCGTCTCTTGACGACAGGCCGTCAACGGCGCGTTAGTATACCACGCGCGCCTCAAACAGACGTCAGCAAAGCAGAGGGGCCTGCCAGAGCCACCGCCTGCCGGGGTTGCGGGTTGTTCGAAAGAGATACCGCGGCCTCGGAACGTAAAAGGCGATTGAAGGAACATGGGTGGGTTTTAGTACAGTACAAGTCTGACACTCCCCCCGCACCGCCCAGGGCGGGGGAAGTTATTCGATAATTTCTCACCCGAAAGAACAAAAAGAGTAATTGGTACTAACACTAGACAATAAGTTACTGTGTTAGTAACTTATTGTCTAGTGTATATCTAGTCTATGGGTCTTGTTGTATCCGAATACATTCAATTATATTCTATAATCCACCCATCTTCAGATCAACCTAAGCAAGTGCCGCAGAACCTGAAGATCGACCTGATCGGCTGATATTATTTAGTCAGGAGCTTCTTTTTGATCCTGTAGTTAACAGAAACTGGCGCAACTAATCTTTCTTGACTTGGCATACATGAAAGATAGTATGTAGAAGCTCTTAATTACATCAAGTGACAGGAACGCTAAATTTATAGCCAAAAGTCCCTTGTCCCGAGCGGGTTCAACAAAGATCAATAAATTGTAGCTTAATGCATTTGCTCGTCACGCTGACTTCCATAGAAGGGGTAAGCACAAGGTGATGGAAGGATATGCTATTGAAACAGAGCCTATTTTGAAATACCAACTGGTTTTTATGGAATTTTGCGTTAATAAGGAACGCGTGAAATGTTATGACGTTTTTTAAATATAACTAGCATTTTATCTGTACGTACAATGTTCCATTTGAAGGATCAAGTGCGGAAACCGGACTCCTCCAAGAAGCGCCACATAAAGAAGAAAGAAGAAAGAAGGAAGAAGAAGAAACATTTTACCTGATTATAACTGTCCTTCGGGTCGCTTTGAAGCTAGTTCGTGTATGGGTGAACAACCGTTACATACCAAGTTTCCTCCGTGCCTTGCAGCTGTCATTTGTAGATCTTTGACAGTCGTTACAGGTAGTCAGTGTCCCGATAGTCTGACAAACAGTCTTACCGGTTAAACGGTATACTCCCGAAGACGAAGAGAAGATTTTTTTCGATAGTGAAATGAATTTTGAAAATCAGACCACAATGAACGGAGAAATCGCGTAACAAACATACAAAAGAAACTGTCAAACTGAGAATATTCTTCTTTTAAGTTTGACTAAACAAATGTATAGAGTTTGTAAGCAGTTAAAAAATAAATAATAGTCCATAGGTTTAGAGTGTAAAATATAATATGATTCTGACTTTTAATTTTCTTGGTAAGTAATTTATAAATTTATTTAAAATTTTAGTTTGAGTTTTTATTTATTTAACACTTCACGCATGGCATTAAGTCCATCTCTGTACTTTGTAGTACAGAGGCGGACTCAATGCCATAGACATTTCCTACCAGTAAACAGTTTTTATCTGTTTTTTTTTATCTAAGCCAGTTCTAATTTTAAATGTATGTGTATAACCTATGGACTTAAATATTTCTGATAAAAATAAAAACAAATTAGCATTTACTTTGTTTTCCAACAGTTTTATTTATTACAGTCTCATTTAATAAATCTAGCCTAGAACATAAAAAAACGAATCCTACCAGTTATACTAGAAAAGGACGGTTTGACTGGATTCCAAATGAGAAAAGTTTCAACGAAATCCACTGTTGACGAGTCAATATTAACTGGAGAGCTACGACTTTTTTATTTTACTGTCTGCTATATTGAATAACCAGCAATATAAGCCTAAACTCTATACACATAAGAGTCATGAATGTAGTAGTTGGATGATTTTAATGTATACAGTAAGTTGGTAGTTTCCCAGCTTTCCGATGAAGTTTTTTCTAATAAGGACCGTTGCAATGGTATGCTGCTATTCTGCCTACGATATCTGTTTGAATTTTATTTATTTTCTAGCTTTTGCCCGCAGCTTCGCTCGCATTAAATTTGGGGTAACACAGATCCCCTTGCGCCTTATTGATTTGTAATAGCAATGCTAAGCTTTCCCTTTTCTTCCCTCTTTCTCCCTCATATCTCAATCTTTTTTTTAAAAAAATGGCCTATATCCGTCCCAGGGTCCCAACTATCTCTGTACCAAAATTCATCAAAATCGGTTCAGCCATTTAGGCGTGAAGACGTAACAAACAAACTCACTTTCGCTTTTAAAATATTAGTAAGGATTCATTTAGGCGTGAAGACGTAACAAACAAACTCACTTTCGCTTTTATAATATTAGTAAGGATTTTTAGTAAGACCATAATAATCAGGTTATATTAGTCCCACTACTGAAAAACAAGTCTCCTCCCTAAAGAAGGCTGTTTTCGACCACATGGGCTTTACAGACAGACAGACAGACACCAAAGTGATCCTATAACGGTTCCGTTTTTTCCTTTCGAGGTACTGAACCCCAAAAATATTGACGCAGTGGCTGAGCGATTGGCTACTGTGCTGCATGTCGCGGGTTCGTTTCTAGCGTGGCAAATATTTGTACCTATTTCTTGCAGGTTGTTGTTCCGTGTCTGGTCTAGATGCAGATGAAAAAAAAAAACAGAATTCGTAGCTAAATAATAATCGATTACAGTCAATACTTTAATTGTCAAGAGCCTAGACCAACACCTGAGGAGGCTTTCGTTAGGCAGCTGGATCTAGGGCTTGATACGGAAAGCGCTACTCTTGAACACGACCCGCCGTTAGCTTGGACCCTGTGCCCGATACTGGTGGGCTACTATTTTTTATTGGAGTTTACTCCTTAAGAATCGATTTTCATATATAAGGCGCCCGGTATGAGAAAAATGTGAGGTGTAAAATCTACTGATGAATGACCTCGTTACGTTTTTGGTGCACGTGCACGCACCTATGGTGTTTGTCGTACAGTTGAATATTACTAGATGGCGCTTTATGAAATTTTTCGTCCGTCAGTGATATTTTTAATTATTTTTTTATTTTTTTTGTACTTAAGGAGTAAACTCCAGTCGTGCGTCGGAGCTGACACACACACTTTTTTTTTAAATGTTTTTATAAGATTTTTTTATTATATTATAATCTATAAACGAAAAAAATATTATTATGTTATTTAGAAATTATTGATTATTACAGATTATTATTTATTTCATTTAACCCGCGCTTGCCTAGGTTACTCCCACGATGTGTGAACACTTATTACATATCAAAGTTTCCTCCGTGCCTCGGTAAGCACTTTAAGCCTTGGTCGCGACTGTCATCTGTAGATCTTTGACAGTCGTTACAGGTAGTTCCAGCCCCGAACGTCTACCAACCAGTCCTACTAAGGAGCATAATCAGCTCCGAATAGATAGAACATCTTTAATAAAAGTTGTTGAGATTGATATTCTGAAACACTAAGAGGTATTCAATACGCTTTTGTGAACCTTGTACAGACATTCCGCTAATATCTTAAAACCATTATCTCAAAGACGACCGCTACAATATTCATAACAGTTTAGTTATATTATTGAAAGCCTTAGTCGGCATTGTGTCCGGATCTCCGGGGTAACACAACGATATTACCGCGTATTGTTTGCGGCGTGACGCCCTGACCGACAGTAACCCATATATTCATCCCATTATGTGATCTTGAATAAAGCGCCCTGTGTTTTGGCTGACATACGGAGGTATGGGTTGGTTAACAAACACTACTAGTTTGTTGGAGTCATTCGCGACCAAGTTGAGTCACTGAAAATAGATAGCAAACATTTGTAGGGGCGCCGGTGCATCAGTTTTGTATTCCTAGCACGCCCAGCAGCGCTCACCGAGAACAGTTCGCCCAAAACCACCTTCCACTATCCACGCGCTCGCAACCTAACTTTGTAACAATCAGCATACAGTAAACAATTATCCGAAGATTACCGTCTTTTTTCTCCGTACACACTACCTAAGATCACCCCACGAACAAAAAAACCAACTAATGAAAATTCTCTGCTTTTCAGTAAATACACTGGTCGGTAACGTTTTTCATGAATACACAAAAATTGAGGACTCTCGTTAAGTCAAGGGATTGATTCAGAAAGCGGTACTCCTGGACACGGCTCGTATTGTTACGAGATTCCTTTCTCTGGAACCCTGACTGTATAATTAAATAACAAACTGGACAATTTTATGAAATAATGAAAATAATCAAACGATACAACATGAAATTCCACTGGCGGAGTTCGGTTCTCACATTTTGAACACTCACTTTCTCTAGAGACCGATCTAAAATACAAACTGCTCACCATTCTTGAAACCCGTATGTCACTTTCTCTATTCGACAATTAAGATTCCTTAGCTCATTGTAATTACACCTATGCGGGTTTCTTAATGAAGTTAAAGGGAATTAATTATTTTAGGGGGCATAAATTTAATCTGGCCCGACCTTTACTTATGATGGCACAATGCAGACCTTAACTTGATTATTGTGCGTTATCTTTTAGAGTTAATCTTGTGTACGTAACTTGGACCCTGTGGTGGAATTAATTTTAGGCCGAAATTTTAAACGGATTTTGTGAGATGTTTTTTTTTTCAGGATTACTGGCACAGGTAAGGTACGGTACTTTTATTGCACTGAAATAAAAAATAAGACATAAAATAAATAAGAAAAAAATATTTATAAGTTGCTATGACGAGGACCAATCGGAAGAACGGACGGGACAGACTTGTAATGTAATGACATATTGTCGTGCCAACGCTGTTCTATCATACTTAAGTACTAACGCTGTAACAACATTGTAAAACCAAATGATTTTAAAAGAGTAACTATGGATTTTCTTGCCGGTTCTTCTCCATAAGAAACGACCAACCCGAACCGTGCATCTTTTCTCGACGTTTTATAAGTGCCCATGTAGGCCTAAGTGAAATAAAAATATTTTGATTTTGTTGAGGCACACAAAACAGAAGAAAAGATAGGCCTATACCCAACAGCGGGCGATTCCGAGCTGAAATAATGATGAACGACGACAAGCAGTCAAAGTAAAAAAAAACAATACTGCATTCCAATAGCGTCATGCGGTTTCTAAACTATTAGCTGGCTTCTTTTGCATTGAAAAATTAGCTAGTACTAGCTGGCGCCGCGGCTTCGTCCCCGTGATATCGAAAAAACAATAATGTTTATTCCAGACCATAATCTACTTCTGTGCCAAATTTCATCAAGATCCGTTCAATCGTTTTGACGTGAAAGAGTAACAAACATCCATACAAACATTCGCATTTAATATTATTAGTAAGTAAGTATATTAGTATTAGTAGCAAGTAGGATATAGTAGGATATAGTAGGATAGTACTCATCCATACGTCATCCATCATCACAAACATTATTAGTAAGATTATAAACAAACAACTGCCACACCATTTGGAAATAAACAAGCGTGAAGTTATCTTTCTTTGTTTATAAAGAAAAATCTAGGAAAAATGTCACACAGACATTCAAACCTTTATTCTCATTCCCGTAGAGTTCTATGTGTGGGATAACAAATCGTTGAATGTGTGCGGTTGATTTTTATTCATTTGTTCGCTACCCCGGGATCGCTGGAGACATATTGGCTGGACTGGCTAGGAAATTGCATTCTGCGTCGCACCCTCGATAATTTGTTCTATTTTGTTATATAAATTGTTTGTGGTAACTTTTATTATGTGGCTTCCGAGCTGGATAAGAATAATTTATTTAACAATGTAACACAATACATTTAGGCGTACCTAAGCATCATCATCATCTGCCTAGCCTTTTCCCAACTATGTTGGGGTCGGCTTCCAGTCTAACCGGATGCAGCTGAATATCAGTATTTTACATGGAGCGACTGCCTATCTGACCTCCACAACCCAGTTAATACTGGGTAATACGATACCCCTTGGTAAGACTGGTTGTCAGACTTTCGGAACACTGACTACCTGTAACGACTGTCAAAGATCTACAAATGACAGCCGGGACCAACGGCTTAACTTGCTTTCCGAGGCACAGAGGAAACTCGTTATGCAACGGGTGGTCACCCATCCACAGACCAACCTAGGCAAGCGCGGCTTAACCGACCCGGGCGGCTACTATTTATTTAGCCACGAGCTCCTCGAGCCTCCTCGAGGCGTACCTAAGCATTATTTCTCATGCAATCGTATAAATTAGTGCAAAAAAGTGAATTTTTAATAGAGAAAAAGACCATTTCAGGATCCTGCTACCTGAAGTTTTTGCTCTTGCGCCTTATTTATTGTAATAGCAATGCTAAGTTTCCCTTTTCTTCCCTCCTTCTCCCTCATATCTTTTTTTTTTGTAAATAGCCTATGTCCGTTTCCAGGGTCCCAACTATTTCTGTACCAAAATTCATCAAAATCGGTTTAGCCAAGACGTAACAAACAAACTCACTTTCGCTTTTATAATATTAGTAAGCATGCATTTTTTTTTGCTACTGAGTTATACAATACAATACAATACAATCTTATTGTATTGTATAACGGGCTGGTGTCCGCAACTCCACGTCTGAGGCGCGTATTTTGCGTGTGGGTGGGAATATTATTCGATCCACCCCAGCTTCACGAGAAACGTCAACAGCGCCTTGGTGTTGCTGACGATCTCGCGAAGAGTACCTGGGTTACCGAAGTACTTTGCCCTGTATGGGGCAACCTCTGGGCAGTGCAGAAGCACGTGGGCTGCTGTTTTGGTCTACCTCCATGCAGGCTCGGCACAGTGGGCTGTCTGTGACTCCTAAGACAAAGAGGTGTTTATTAAAAGAGCCGTGGTCAGTAAATGGCTGCTGTAATTGTGCTACTGAGAGATATAAGCATATCGTCCATTTACATAAGAAGAAAAAAACTGTTTTATAGAAGACTAGCTTTCGCCCGCGGCTTCGCTCGCGTTAAATTCGGTATAACACACCAAGCAGACCTGCAGTTTTTGCTCTTGCGCCTGATTGATTTGTAATAGCAACGCTAAGTTTTCCCTTTTCTTCCCTCGTTCTCCCTCATATCCCACTTTTTTAAAATAAAAATTAGCCTATGTCCGTCTCCTGGTTCCCAACTATCTCTGTACCAAAATTCATCAAAATCGGTTTAGCCATTAAAGCGTGAAGAGGTAACAAACAGACAAACAAATAAACAAACAAACAAACTCACTTTCGCTTTTATAATATTAGTAAGGAAGTAAGCATAACTCATAAATTACGCGCCCAAATTAAATTATGTATCTACAAAAGTGACATCGAATCAAAGTACCAAAATATCGAAATTTCAGAGTATTGAATGTCCTAAATATATTTATTTCACATAAGGTAATTTGATAAATCGGATATTACATATTATTATTACGAATAATAATTAATAACTATTTTACGGTTGGCGCAGTGGCTAAGCGTTTCACTGCTGCGCTTCGTGTCGCGGGTTCGATCCCCGCACGGAACAAATATTTGTACGACCTACAGATAGTTGTTCCGGGTCTGGCTGTTTGTGTATGTGAGTTTAAATGTTTGTAAACGCACCCACGATACAGGAGAAATTCCTAGTGTGGGGTAACGTTTTTTTTTTTAAAAAAAGACCCGGATAGTTAGAAAATGGTGAAATGTTGTGAGCAACTTGGACGTAGGTTATTTGTCATTTTTAACTTGGCAACTAAAACTGTGACAAGAGAATTTTATATATTGGAAGATGTACTCCGTGTTGTTAGTCAGAAGTCATCTACGTGGTTTGTTTAGAAGCACGGACAACGTATTTTGGGTAACCCCCTCCTCCCCAAGCGCCCGCCATTTTAATTTGTCATTCGACCACTTAAGCCCAACATTTAGAGCCTGCTATCATTAAGAGAAACCATAATGCACGACACGTTTCCATTCGACAATAGTGACAGCAGTCTATGGCAACACTACCCATTCAATTTCCCTGCATCTAGCTCAGTTAATACATAATTCACCCTACTAAAATACAAGCCAAAATACACCTTAAGAAGCAAACAATAGAGAAGGGTGTGAAAGCAACAGTAAGTTGGTAAGTGAGTAAAAGAAAACTCCACCAAAGTTGCCATTCGAAAAATAAAAATAAAACGGTATCTGTGATGGTGTTGGAATATGTGTTTCTTTTTTATAGGAGACAAGTGGATTGCTTTCAGTATCAGGAGTTTTAAGTTAATATATACTAGCTGCCCCCCGCGGCTTCGCCCGCGTGATATCGAAAGAACAAGCATCCTATGTTTGTTGTTGTTATTCCAGACAATAATCTACCTTCAAGATCCGTTCAGCCGTTTTGACTTGACATCCATAAATCCATCCATCCTCACAAACATTCGCATTTATAATATTAGTAGGAAGAAGAATATTTAAAATTTAATTTTATGCTTTTACTAGCTTTTGCCCGCGGCTTCGCTCGCGTTAAATTCGGGGTAACACAGTTCCCCTTGCGCCTTATTGATTTGTAATAGCAACGCTAAGTTTTTCCTTTTCTTCCCTCTTTCTCCCTCACATCCCACTTTTTTTAAACAAAAGTTAGCCTATGTCCGTCTCTAAGGTCCCAACTATCACTGTACCAAAATTGATCAAAATCGGTTTAGCCATTAAAGCGTGAAGAGGTAACAAACAAACAAACTCACTTTCGCTTTTATAATATTACCAAATAAACTTATTTTCTTTCTTACTTTCCCTTTAAAGTTGTTCCTCAAAAACTCATGTCATTTCTGCATGGTTCTGTTGAGATTTGTCATAGACTAGACTTTCTCGTCTTTCTGGGCTGTTACAGAGTCTCTGAGTTTGTTTCTAAAGTTTCATTCTTCTCAGAATGGTTGGACAGAAAACTCCTTCCCAACCCCATTTGATTAACGTAATTAGGTAAGTTTTGATGCGTAAAACTGCTTTATACAATCAATTTTGACGACACGGTTCGCGCAGTGGCTGAGCGATCGACTGCTGCGCTGGGTGTCGCGGGTTCGATCCCCGCACGGAACTAGTATTTGTATGACCAACAGACAGTTGTTCCGGGTCTGGCTGTTTGTGTATGTGAGTTTAAGTGTTTGTAAACGCACCCACGGTACAGGAGAAATTCCTAGTGAGGGGCAAAGATTAAAAAAAAAACTAGCTCATATCCGCGTTGCCCGCGTGAAGTTCGGTGACTGTCCCACGGATTCCCTAGGAACTGTCTGTGTATCTTTCACCAAAAACCGTCAATCAGGAGTTTTTGAATAAAAGAGTAACGTTAAGATATTGGTCTCGGCTGTCAATTGTATGTCAGTTTCCTGGAAGTCTGAGAACCAGTCGTGTCAAAGGGTATAGTATTGGAACAAAGTTCCTTATCGCGCGTTTCGAAAGGGGGCTAGACGGAGCAAATGAAGACCAAAAGTTGTAACGACACTTTTTGCTTTAGTTGTAAGCCGTGCGGCGTGCGCGGGTTTCTCTGTCTGTCTCTCTCTCTCTCATAGAAAGCAAGCCAGTTATTTTCGTTTCGTCTTTCTATTTCGCATTAAACAGTGTGGTGTCGCGACGATTATTTTTGTTGAGTGTATACAGGTTTTTTGTACATAATAAATAATAACTTCGCTCCATTCGGGTGTCCCTTGACACCTCTCAAGTTTTCTCCACTACTAACTGGGTTATGGAGGTCATATAGGCATTCATCAGATGGGCATCCGGTTAGACTAGAACCCAAACCCAATATTGTTATGGAAAGGCTAAGCAGATTATGATATGAGTAACATATGTGCATCCATATATCCTCACAAACTTTTTCATTTATTATACTAGTGTTATCCGAGTGGAAAAAAAATGTGTTATTTAATCTTCATAAGTAGCCTATGTGTTAACCCAGAATATAAGCTATTTTGTTGCTAAATTTCATGCGAATCCATTTGAGCGTGAACGAGTGACAAACACACACACATACAAACTTTCGTTCTTTTATAATATTAGTGCCATTGGTAGGAATATCAAATACTTAAATCAGAAACAGGTCGTCAATCACATAATATTGACACAACATACAAAGAAATCAAAGAACAAATAGTCCCACTCAATGTTTTCCATATTGTCAGTAAGAGGCAAGGGTCAGTCCCCCATTCAGCCTTTATTGCATGTTATTGAATACATTCCAAAGATTTGGACAAAGATCGGGTTTTCGGGTTGTTACAATCACCCCTAGGGCCCCATTTTGATGTTTATTTCGATACAAGTGCTATTTCGTTGTTTTTGAAGTATTTCATAACGTGTCTCGTGTATTTATTATCTGTATTACTATTTTAGAGGTATGAAGAACAGAGTGTAAAGTTCTCCATACTCTAAGGAAAAGGGAGGATCCTCCGACCAGACGGGTGTCGTGTCTGGCGGGCCACTGCCCGACGTTACTTGTCGGGCGCTCGTATATATGCTAACTGCATGCACAACTTTACTTGCGCGATGTAGGATTTTTGCCGTTTAGTACTTCAGTGGCTGGATAGATGGCGCTGTAGTAATTATCGCCACTTGCATCTTTGTGTCGCTACATCACTCCCCCCACACGGCCCAAGGTCGAGTCGTGGCTGACTGCCGGCGTCGACCGGGAGAGGATCTGCGTCGACTCTCAACTGTCGGGAGTGCAGTGTGCTGGCGCCATGGTCACCGATCGGGAGCTGGAGGGAGTGATCACGTCGGGGTCACCACTTTAGAGGTATGAAGAACAGAGTGTAAAGTTCTCCATACTCTAAGGAAAAGGGAGGATCCTCCGACCAGACGGGTGTCGTGTCTGGCGGGCCACTGCCCGACGTTACTTGTCGGGCGCTCGTATATATGCTAACTGCATGCACAACTTTACTTGCGCGATGTAGGATTTTTGCCGTTTAGTACTTCAGTGGCTGGATAGATGGCGCTGTAGTAATTATCGCCACTTGCATCTTTGTGTCGCTACACTATGATGGTGTAGCATGAAAATATAATTAAGCTCCTCTGGCCAGTCGAGATGGTGATCGTATTTTGTGAGAAAACCAAATAGTAATAAGAAAAAAATAACGCAGGAGGTGATTCAAATAAAAAAAAATATAACTAAAATGACGTGCCCTCTAAGTGGCCAGTTACAGTTAGGTATATGTTCAAACAGTTTACATTGAACAACATTAATTCATTACTAGGTATAGGCGTATCCTCCTAATTAATTGGCTCGCCACTCCTTTCTCCAATAAAATATCTACGGTAATAAAGATTAAAAACAATGCAGAACAAATTACCTGTATGAACGGGCAACACTCACGCGTGATTAAAAATGGTGCCCGAGGACGCATAATAAATTCTCGACAGCCATTTTTTTTTCAGAAAGAGAAAACTGTCGTATTTCCCACAACGCACATAAAATATCCTGATGCGACGAAAATAGAACTGTGTGCACACCCGATATTGTTTCTTTGAATTTTAAATATAAAATACCTTTACGTGTTTGCCGCCAAAAAGTCTAACCTCAAATTCTTATTGTTTGACAGTAAGGTCGATATTGGCGCGAAAACTTTATCTATCAGCGATGTTTTACATTTGCAATGCATGATACGGTTTTGGGGGACGAATTGTATTGGTATTTTAAACAATATTAACCTTTACTCTTCATGTGAACTCTAGCGTGTAAGAAATAATGTAGATATTTGTAGTTTTCTGGATAGTTTTATGTTTGTTTGACTGCGGTGCTCTCGTTTACGAAAAATGTTTGTAAATATTTTAAAATATGCAAATAAGGTTCTCAGTAAATGTGTCTGATGTTATTGTCGTTCTGTAGATTCATTGAATAATTGTATTTGTTTGTTTCTTATTTGTATATTTGACTTTAGGGGGTCATTCTTAAACATGGGCAGGCATTAGTAGAAATTGAATAAAGAAATGGTGTTAGTATGAAGTAATTCATTGAGAATTTTCTTAAAACAGTTTTTTAATCCAACTCAAAATTGAAGCAAAACCAGAAGATAAGCAGCTACATCAAAATTTGAACGAATGTCAGTAATATAATTATTATCATCAAATTTTAAATACAGAAAGCTAGACCGGGCACAAAACATGAAGCCATTTACAAATGAAAAACCTAGTTTAATCATAAATACAACTATAACTTTCTAATAAGCCATATATGTAGTTTTCAATATTAAGGCGCTGTACAAAGCGAACACTTCGTAAAACGTCTAGTTTTTCGTCGCAAAGTTAGCCGTATCTGTACATGCCACTAGCCAAAAAAAATTACCGTGTATAGTTCAATACATAAAGTAAAGAGTTAAACAAAATAAATTTACAAAAGTGGTCTAGTACTACGAAAAAAAAAATGTTTAAAAAGACCAAGAAAAAAAATTTTTCGTCTCGAAATTCTCAATTTTTTCAGCGACAACCATCATATTTTTTATATCTATAACAAAGAAAATTGTATATACTAAAGAGATATCTAAAATTTTTCAAACATTGAGCTGTATTTTTTTTTATTTTCAATAAAAACTT
Organism: Ochropleura plecta; assembly: GCA_905475445.1. Lineage (NCBI taxonomy): Eukaryota > Metazoa > Arthropoda > Insecta > Lepidoptera > Noctuidae > Ochropleura > Ochropleura plecta. The sequence continues at coordinate 2,359,289 of FR997744.1, read as the reverse complement.
CAAAATGACCTACATTTTGGCGGACATGATATTCAAATAAAGTCAAACACCGAAATATTTTCGACCTTATTTCTATTCTTTCGATGCAATACTGTCGTGTACTTGTGTCAGACCATGCCTAGTATGCAGCTAGCTTCACTTTCGTGAATACCTAAAGATTAGCTTATTGCCGCGCCTTAAAACGTCTATCAGCTTTAATTTATCAACTCGTATAAGTCTTCAATTTTCGGTCTAAGTAGACATTAAAACAAAAACTCCACTGCATCCATCAGTATCTATTACCTACCAACATGGCTACCAGGTCCCGAGGAACTGTCAGTTTGGTGCAAAGAAACGAATACTACATAACTTGACGGGTGAGACTTGGGCAAACAAAACCATGTGCATTGGTCAAGGAGTTCTGAGGGAATGGATATGGCGATGAATAAACATCGAAGTTTATTTTAACTTTTTATTCCGTTTTTAAATTTTTGCACAAGTTCTGTTCTCAGGCAATTTTCTTGGAATTTAGAAGTTTCTTAATAGCAGGATATTATGAACATTATATTTGCATCGAAAATAAAAACGTGGAGAGAGGAGTTTTTGTACATACAATCCACTCACCACGATTTTTATTTATGCTGGATCATTATGCCACAATAGGCTTAGCTGCATCTGGTTAAACTAGAAACAAGCCTCATCATAGTTGGTAAAAGACTAAGCAAATGATGATGACGTTACCAATATTTCCACTTCCTACACAACTTGCCTTGCAACTAACATGGCACGGAGAAAAATTGCTTGTTTGCTTGCATATTTCAAAAAACTCTCTTAAAACTTGATCCTACTAATATTATAAATGTAAATGTTTGTTTGATTGTTTTTTGGGGTGGGAAATCATCCAATATCTTCCCCGGCTCTGGGGGGAGCGGGGGGAGTGTCAGACTTTTACTGACTAAAACTCACCCATGTTCCTTCTATTGCCCTTTACGTTTCGGGGCCGCGGTATCTCTTTCGAACAACCCGCAACCCCGGCAGGAATGTATGGATGGAATATATCTTTGTTACTGTCAAAACGGCTGAACGGATCTTATTGAAATTTGGCACAGAGGTAGATTATAGTCTGGAATAACACATATGATGACTTTTTTTTTCGATATCACCCGGGCGGAGCCGCAGGCGCCAGCTATCCTACTTCCTACTAATCCTACCTAATATTACCCTGACATCCCCAACTTATTTGAAGTCCGCTCAGCATGTCTCATTCTCTCATACTTCTCTATGACTCGTCATTTCAGTAGTCTTTATTTTCACTCGAGTACTGAATATCTTTTCCAATTTGAATACCTCATCCACTTGTATTTGTAGATCCCACACCATGCACATTACAGTAGCGAGTGGCTAGACAAGGCTGCCTCCCCTTGGATTTCGCGGATTACTCTCATTGCATGCAAAAAACGGACAAAAGTACGTTTGTCTGTCAAAGAAATTGAATTTGTTCCGGTATTTTTAGTAGACGATTGATTTTCTCTTTTAATCCTAAATCAGAGGGACTGGCAGGGCCACTGCCTGCTGGGGTTACTGGTTGTTGAAAGGAATTACCGCGGTATAGGGCGAAGGAAGGAACATTGATGGGTTTTAGTCAGTATGATTCTGACAATCCCTCCCGTCTAGAGCGGGGGAAGTTATTTGATGATTTTTGAATAGCTAGCCGTATTCTAACCAAAACAATCGCCATGCTAACACGCGATGGTCGTCACTTTATGGATCTGCGAACTCATAGCTGTTCCTTCTCATTTTCTAAATCAGGCGCTTTTCTCGAACGCTTTGGTTACTTTGTAGGCGTCTTGGCAATATGCTCAATACCTCATATTCTACCATAGAGCTTCGGTAAGAGTTGTTAAGTTTGATCCAAGTCGTTGTTATTTGGCCACCAGCTCAAGTTTGAGCAGCCTGTTTGGGATTTGATATTGCCGTATGCCTTGCCTTGGCTTGGGAAGCAGATAAGCCGCAGACGGCAGTGATCAGCGGATCACTGCCGTCGCATCGTGCTTTCAGAGTGAGAAAGTATAAGTTCTGGTTCATCAAACCTATCACACAGGTGTGTTGCCGAGGAGTTTGTTCTGCCACTTCTTCTTTCCAGCTAAACCACTAGGAAGTTGGAAGGTTGGGCGTTTTGAGGGACTGTCTTGTTTAATGCCGTTCAAAAAGTGCTGTTCATCAGGCTAGTTGGAATAATTGACTTTTAATTTTGATTTTTAAAGAGAGAATGCATTATCAATTGTACATTATAATATGCTGACGCGCATTGGTTTGTTTTAGATATCGACAGCATTTATCGTAAACGGTAAGGATTTGTACTATCATTTTCTCCATTCTAGAACTAAAAAGATGAACAAACCCGCATGATACACACTGCTAAAGCCAAACAAAATTAGGGAGGATACCCTACCGTGTATAATTACGCCGAATATTTTCGGATACACTCAAAAGCAAGCTGCTCGAGTGTTGGCATATTCAAAAATTTCAATACAAACCGCTGCAAACCAAGCTTATGTGACACACCGACTTGAAATCCGTCAACTACAGTGTTAAATGATTGTTTTGGGGCACGAATGACACTTAAAAATAAAAATAAAACTTTGACCCTTATTAAGAATTATTCCTGTATCACGGGTGCGTTTACAAACATTTAAACTCACATTCACAAACAACCAGACCCGAAACAACTATCTGTAGGTCATACAAATATTTGTTCCGTGTGGGAATCGAACCCGCGACACGCAGTGCAACAGTCGATCGCTCAGCCACTGCGCCAACCGTGCCGAAATTGATGGAAGGTTGGTTCTTTCGGTCATTTGCAGAGCTTTTCCCAATTATGGTGGAGCATTCAGTCTAACAGGATGCAGATTCTTCTTCCTTATCGTGTGGTTAGTTCCTTAGCCGGTGTTTTATGCTGCCTTGGCTTAATATGATGCAGCTGAATACCAGTATTTTACTTGGACTGCCTATCTGACCTCCACAACCCAGTTAGTGCTGGGTAATAGGGTATTTATAGGTAAGACTGGTTGTTAGAATTATGGACCAGACACACGAACGGTAAGACCGTCTTAGATCTACAAATGACAGCATACGGAAGGAGGAAGGTTACAAATCAAGAGACACAGGTTTATTTTTTATCTTTACATACAGTCAGTTCGCCTTAAAATTTCCAAAAAAAAACCGGTCAAGTGCTTCGTACAAAAAAAAATAAGGTTTCGTACAAACTTGCGACATAAATGGCCATATCTTTTGACTGCGTAGATTTAGAGGGTTGATTTTTTTCGTAGCTCAACGGGACTATAGATTCGAGTATATGGTTTTAATTTCAAGTCGACACCTATATGCGTTGCCGATATTATCGAGAAATGAAAATAATGGTCTTGACAGACGGACTACAGAGTGATCCTATAAGGGTTTCTTTTTTCCTTTTGAGTTACGGAATTCTAAAAACGTAATTAGTGCTGTCAAGCTTTTCAAGCAGTGTGTGACATGCATTATCAGCACTTAGCATCACTTCTGAACGTCAATTGGCGACGTCGTAAGTTCAACATAATGTTGGATTACTGGACTAACTATTTGAGTATATAAGCCTGACACGGTTGACGCAATGGCTGAGCAATCGACTGCTGCACTGCGAGGCGTGGGTTCGATTCCCGCAGGGAGAAAATATATGTATGGCCTACAGATAGTTGTTCCGGGTCTGGCTGTTTGTGTATGAGAGTTTAAATGTTTGTAAACGCACCCACGATAGAATTCCTAGTGTGGATCAACGTTTCTTTTTTTAAAAAAAGCGCCTTAGTGGCTAAACCGATTTTGATGAATTTTGGTACAGAGATAGTTGGGACCCAGGAGACGGACATAGGCGCTTTTTTTTTAGAAAAAACTGCAGGTAGCAGGTACCTGCAAATCAGAAAGGGGAACTGTGTTACCCCAAATTTAACGCGAGCGAAGCCGCGGGCAAAAACTAGTATATAATATAGTACTCCTGACGGTTTTCGGCCACGGCGACCAAACAATGACGTACCAAAACACCCCTTTTTAATAAACCTAAACAAATGGTTAAATAGAAACTAATGATACACAAAGCGTTTGTCACTATTACCACAAATAATTGTATGAAATCATACAGTTTGTATGGGAGCGGTCGAAACTAGGATTTTATTGTAATAATAGATCTTTATCGTAACTGTGGAAGGGGCGATTTTTTAATTTTCCTAATAGTTTTAAATGTACGTGATGATATTTGGTTTGTATAAGTCGACTGGTTTAAAAACGACGCTCGCGGTTGGATAACTTTGATTTAGTCTGCAATATTTTAGAACATGCACTAATCGTTGCAGTCATGAAAACAATTAGGTCCTAGGTATTTTAATTAGATAAAAAAGAAGCGGTTGCAGGTTGTTCGAAAGAAATACCGCGAAACACAAAGGGCAAAAGAAAGAACATTGATGGGACTCCCATCCGCTCCGCCCAGAGTGAAAGAAGTTAATAAAAAACTGCTCATCAAATAAAATCAAAAGGGGAAAAAGGGCATTGTTTGCTTTTTGGATATGATTATACCAACGGCTAATTACCAACTGACTACATATTTTTAAACCACATCTATCGTTTCTGCGTTTTAAGTTAATTAAAAAATATACCTAGTTTTCCAAGTTTATCAATTGGAATATGTTTATCTACTTATGTACACAGGTACAAGATATATAGTTTTGAAGATCTCTGTCTATTGGCACAAATATAATACTAGCTGGCGCCCGCGGCTTTGCCATCGTGATATCGGTCGAAAAGTATCCTATTTGTTATTCCAGATTATAATCTACCTTTGTGCCAAATTTCATTAAGACGCGTTCAGCCGTTTTGACGAGAAAGAGTAACAAACATCCATACATCCGTCTTCACAAACATTCGTATTTATAATATTATAGTAGGATTAAAAGTAACTATTTAAGTTTTTACAGCCTAGCGTTCAATCCGAAGTAGTTCAATTATATCACACATTAGCCATAATCTGACCACACCCGTCTATTGGATGGCCTCTATCATCGCTCGTCGTTGAGTTAAATTAAATAGTTTTGGATGTTAGTTACTTTTTTATAACAATATCATAACGGTCATTATGTTTTTAACAAATAAAGAACCGGGCAAGTTGCACCGAGGTCTTCTAAAAGACTCAAAACTACTAAACCGATTTGAAAAATTCTTTCACCATTAGAAAGCTAAATTATTACTGAGTAACATAGGCTATATATATAATATCACGCTACTTCCCACGGGAGCGGGGCTGTAACCAAAGACGCGGGTGAGAACACGCAAACGCTTTTATTTATAGCGCATTTTAAGTGTGAGATACAACATTATTTTGAAACTTTTGTACCATCACATCTTCCAAGCTGAAGCTGACGCTGCGGGTAACCTGCCTGCCAGGGCCACCGCCTGCCGGGGTTGCGGGTTGTTTGAAAGAGATACCGCGGGCCCCGGAACATAAAGGGCAAAATAAGGAACATGGGTGGGTTTTTGTCTGTACAAGTCTGTGGGTGTCCGAAGTTGTGTGTGAGTTTGAAGTTAATTGATGATTTCCTATCCGCAAAAAAGGGGAAATCTATGTTTTCAAGTCATTTGGGGTTTTAAGGACAGCCTTTTAAAGTCATTTCAAAACGCTTAGGTGGAATTTTCCGTCACCAGTTTCAGGCTCAGCACAGCTGACAACTTTAAGGAGTTTGTTGTTAGTTTAGAATAAAGAATGTTGTCAACAATAAACTTGTATTCTCTATGGATGTATTATTCCTTGCCCATCCTATTAATATTATAAATGCGAATGTTTGTGAGGATGTATGGATGTTTGTTACGGATCTTGATGAAATTTGGCGCAAAGGTAGATTATAGTCCGGTGATTTTTTTCGATATCACGCGGGCGAAGCCGCGGGCGCCAGCTAGTTTAACAATATTTGTTTGTATTTCGTTTTATTTTAGAAACCAGAGGTTAGTTAGGCTATCTGTCTGTAAATTTATTTAAGGTTTTTATTAAAAGCAGACTTAGTTCCCTACGTTTTCAAGTTCTCTCATCACGTCCTACCAACTAAGTTAACATGCTTGCTGAAAAACTTCTTGAGCTTTCCTTATCACATCATAAATTTCATTAGCTATCATGCTTTCTAAAAAAATTCTTGAGCTCTCCCTAACTCATCATAAATTTCAGCTTTTCAAGACAATTTCAATGTTCCATCGACCTCACCGCACTACACCTCATCAAGACAAGATGGAGGTCCATTTAATAAAAAAAAAAAACACTGTAGTTACGCTCAAAACTTTCCCATAGTAAAACTGGGAAATCATCATCTTCCTGCCCTTGTCCTATTCTATTTGGGGTCGGCGCAACACGTTTTATTCTTCCATTCTCCTCTGTCAGACGTCACGGCATCATTTACTCCTTTCTCCTTCATATAAGAAGCTGGTAATGGCAATGGTAAACAAGTAACCTACTTACACATCGATTACATAGCATACTCACTCATAATTCCTTTTAGAGTGTTCCTTATCATGCAATTCAATATCAGAACATAAATATTTGTAACTACTTATGACAATCGTATCGTTAAGATTCTTGTTTGTTTCCGACCTGAATATTAGTAATTACATTACAAAACTACTTATCAGTAATAGCCTATTAAAATTCGAAGTAGAAATTTAAGACATTGTGATTCCCGCGACTTTACCGACTGTTAATAATGTTTGTTACTCTGTGAAGCAAAAACTACTGAACAGAATTGGATGAGCTTTGAGACATGTATGGCTTTGTTACATTTAATACGATGAGTTCATTAAATGGTTGGACATTTAAAAAAAAAAGTTACTTTTTGCAAACCATCATTGGCATCCAAAGATAATTTTAACACAAAATACTATAATAATAATCTGTCAATGGCTTAATACAATACCTAAGGAGATGGATCAAGGGCTTGATAGAAAAAAAGAAGAAAGAAATAACATTTGTTTGGCCCATGCCACAAGTGCACACAAAATGAGATAAAAACTCAAAACTAAACGATAATAACAAATACGTAATTGTGTGTCTCACGGCTGCGCCAAATAGGCCCAGTTCAGCAAACTGCCGAGCAGCTAGTGCCCGACGCTGGTTTTCAACTGGACCTTAGACCTGGGCCCCAAGTCTGCTATTTTATATAACTTAGTCATTCCAACACGATTCCACTGTCATTTTGCTAAAAGTTCGTAATCTGCTAAATTACAATGGTCGATCATTGGTCGGCCAGTGGTCTCGTAATGGAATGGTAGTAGAATGACATTGTAGTATTGCCATTATTATAAAACCCGTTAGTAGAAATGATTTTCGAAAAACTACTACCACATTTAAACGTTTATTCAAGCCAGATTTTATTTATATGTATTTTTCCTGTCCCGATGCATTTTATGTTAACACGTTTAGATTTGTAATCAACTTAAAAAATATAAAATGATGATTTTTTAAATAATCTTCAACATTTATTTTATGTTTGTGACACTGAAACTTGTCAGTTGACAATATTAGAAATGTCATTTCATAACATTTCATCTTTGTTTACATTTGCATCATAGTGATTCGCTTCGTTTTCTATTAAAATCGACGTTTTTGACCATGAATACTGACTCTGGTGATTCTCCTATACCTTACGACCACGGCTTGAATATGGATTCCGCTCTTGCTGATAATGACAACTCCCACGATAACATAGATTTGATGTCATATTCGAGTTCTTCACTGTGAACTGTTGCAAGTGGATAATATGTACGCTGTGTAAATAAATTGTAATTTTTAACATATCAAGATTGCGAAGACACCTTTTGGAAATCGTCGAAGTTCGATCTCTCGAAAAACATGGGTTGGACATCAACAGGTAACTATAATAAGTTTTACAACTGTAATGATAAATGCAAATATGATTCAAAATAAGGTACCTATTCATACATGCTTGCAAATAAATACTCACATAATATTGTTTTTTCTTTTCCAGTCAGTTACAAGACAGTGATAGTTTGGTGTGCCATGCATGTTGGACCAAAGCATGGAATAAAATCAGTCAGGCAACAAGTCAACACTCAACAGTCCACATTTTGTTATTGTTATCCACATTCATATCTCTATTAGCTGTGGCACCTCTCTTTTAAGGCAAAGGTCATATTTGCTGAACATTGATACACCACAACGGTAAACCAAATAAGGAATCTGATTGCATATCAAATTGCACCACAACCATGTTAAAATAACAAACTATACTATTTTTAAAATCCTATTGAATGCAGTAAGATTGCTCTGAAATGTTAAAAGGCTAACATTATATAATTTTTTTTTGCAGCCTGTCTGTGTGATACTCAATTTTGACAATGTTTTAGTTTATGATGAATTAAATGTTTTCTATTAATATATTATTATTGTTTTATTTTCAACTATCTGTAATATTTAAATAGTATATCTTTTATCAATATATTATTTGGGGGGCATACTAATATTAACATTCAATGTTGCTTGTGGGCACTCAGGGCCTTAAGTCACTATAGCGGCTTGGCATCCCTCTTTATGTGTAACACAATTTTTGTAAAACAACTCAATAATGTTTTAGCTGTCACAGTCAAATGTGATATTAACGTCAGTAAGCAACTAACGTTAACCGTATAGTTCAGTACGGACCACAGAGTACATTTTATATACGGACCCCTTCAGGTAGGTACTTGACATTCAAACCTCCGCTGGCTCGGTACTATACTGGCCCCGAAAGGGGTCGAATATTTAAGTCATACAACCTCCTCATTATTTTTATAAATATTGTATTTTCTGGTTAAAAAATAATATGGGTGTGCATCAATTAATAATAATAGTTTATTGAAAACAAGTCCTTACAATATGCTTAACTGTGGTTAACAATGATTGAAGGTGTACAAGACATGAAACCCTGCCTCCAAAACTAGGTACACCTGTGACTTAGGAGACAGTGTTCTACTGCCACTTGGATACTATAAACCCTTTTAGAAATTAAAATTAATGGCTAGTAAGCTGATATCATACAAAAGAACTTTTCTTGCTTATTTAATGGAAAATAGAAAATATTATAAAAAAGAGTAAAACAATTAAGGGAGAAATTAAATTAAAACTAAAAAGTAAAATGACTGTATGATTGGTTTTGTCGGTGTGACTGGGTAATGTGTGTGTTATGTGTGTCGAGTGGGTGTGTGTGTGACTGGGTATCGTGTGTTTTGTGTTGTGTGAGTGTGATATGAGAAGCCTGAGCATGTGACTGTGGTGGTGTCGAGTGTGAGACTATGTTTGGGGTGGTGCAAGCTTGGTGTCTCCCGATGTATTAAGAAATTAGTAATACTATGTCAGAGGCATTAGAAGTGCCTCTCTTTGATTGTAGTCCAGGAGAAACAGCATACTCTTCAGCTTATCTTTTACCCCGTGTTTGCTTAACCTTGCTATTTGTGCAGCCTTATTAATATTTCGGTACACAAGAGAGCTCAACACGTAGAGCTGTCTTCTGGCAAACGTAGTTCTATGACTAGGGGTTGGGCAAACTATTCTTTGACCACGCTTATTTGAGTCTGGTAGTGGTACCTGGTTGTGCTTCCAGAGTGTGGTTCTGAGAACAAATAGTTGCCTAACTGTCAAAAGTTTGAGCTCGGTGTAAAGCTGATGAGTGGGATAGCGAAAGGGCTTTTGCAACATAACCTTGAGTACTGCCCTTTGTGCACGCTCCAACTCAAGGAACCTAGTTTTAGCCGATCCTCCCCAAGCCAGAATACAATAACCGAATTAAGATAATAGAATTAAAAACTCTTATGTAAACGTCATTAGAAGTTCTTAAGTTATTGAGCAAGTTTCTTAATTAACGCTTGTAAAGTCCAAGACCGTAAATTACGATCATCGCAATTTTGATGGCAGTGTAGGTCGACGCTAAAAATCATGAAAAATGTAGTTTTCGGACATGTAAATCCACTTTATTGGGCATGATTAACTTTAATAAATATTCTTTAGCTCGTAGTGAACATATTTCTCCAATCAATACTCCACAAACACGATAGATAGCAAACACTTTTTGTCAAACCGAGCTACTAAAAGCAATGACTGCACAATGACGTTGTAATGGTAGATCACTGATCAAAGGAACTGTCAAAATTTTAGCAGATTACCGCAAGCGTCAGTCATTCGTTTGTCATTATGTACGAGATTACCATTTTAAGCAATTTCTTTCAATGGACTGTCAGTGACTGACCAGTGGAATGTCATAATGACGACATTACATTAGTAGATTACCAAACTTGTCAAAATCAACCATTAAGCGATCAGTGATCGACCATTCTGACACTATTGTAATAGCAGACTTAGGCCCCTGATGATACGGAAAGCGGTACTCTTGGACACGGCTCGTATTATTAGGAGGTTCCTTTCTCTGGAGCCCTGACCGCCGGTAGCTTGAGCCCTGTTCCCGATACTGGTGGGATCTTATTTTTTGTATTTTTTAAATGTTTTATATATTTTTAACTAGCTTTTGCCCGCGGCTTTTTTTTTCGCGACACAGTTTCCCTTTCCTGATTTGCAGGTACCTGCTACTTGTAGCTTTTGCCCTAGCGCCTTATTTATTGTAACTGTCTTCCAACTGTCTCCGCACCAAAATTCATCAAAATCGGTTTAGCCATGTAGGCGTGAAGACGTAACAAACAAACAAACTCACTTTCGCTTTTATAATATTAGTAAAGTAAGGAGTAAGGATAGGTATTAGTAAGGATAAGAAATATGTTATAATATAAAAAAAAATAACGGCTTAATAATATCTGCACAAACAGACTGATAACATCAAGTTTATGGATGCACATTATTATGGACGTATTTATTTTACTACACACTTATCTTTGCACTTCAGTGATAATTTTATCACATCAGTCTCTTATATATCAGACTTACTGATCAGACGTTTGCGAGAAACAGTATTTTAAAATGTCTTTTGTGCAAAAAGTGGTCCTAATCACAGGAGGTAGTGCAGGCATCGGTGCTACCACAGCCGAATGGTTTGCCAAGGAAGGAGCGTCCGTAGCCATCGTTGGAAGAAACGAAGCTAAACTCAAAGCAGTAACTGATCGCTGCAAGAAGTTAGGAGCAGAGATACTCGCCATCAAAGCAGACGTGTCCAAAGATAAAGAAGCAGATGTAATCGTCAAACAAACAATTGACAAATTCGGAAAACTAGATGTACTTGTTAACAATGCAGGAATCTTGAGAGAAGCTAATATCTTGTCTGACCACTTCTTGGAAACGTATGACGAAGTTATGAACATCAACATGCGCGGTGCTGTCCGCATATCTTACTTCGCGGCTCCTCATATTATCAAAGCAAAAGGCAATATAATCAACGTTTCAAGCATCGCAGGAACTTGTACAACAAGACCTGATAACATAGCATATAGGACATCAAAGGCTGCAATGAACCATTTCACAAGAAGCCTTGCTTTGGAACTTGCTCCTCATGGAATAAGAGTCAATTCAATCAGTCCTGGTCCAGTCCGCACTGATATCTTTGAAGGATTGGAAGTAACTGAAGAGAAGTTGAGGAAGAATACGGCTCTTGAGAGAATTTCGGAGACTAAGGAGATCGCTGATATGATCGTGTATGTCGCCAGTGATAAGGCCAAGGGTATTACTGGCTCAAATTTCGTAATTGATAACGGCACTCTGTTGGTGTAGTATATTTAATCCCTTATCTTATTTGTTTGAATATCTGCTCAGTAAATATTGTCAGAAACCAAATGTCTCTTTATTATTGAATTTTTGTGTTATCCATGAATGTACCAGTGTATTAATTTGTATTAAAGATTTGAATGAATATGTGTGGTGTTTTTTTCGGGTTCCGTATATTTTGTGCGATTGATATTCGCTTCGTAAAAATGACCAGATCAACGCGTGACCTTCGTGGTGCATTCAACAAGAAAAGACTTTGACAGGTTCAAAATCAGAACTTACCAATGAGACGTCTCGAATGGAAAAATATTTCAGCTTCAAGTTTGTTTTTAATAAAAATAACATCACTGTATATTGACTTAGCTCGCGAGGTTGTCGACATGTGGGATGTGGACTCAGCGATCATTGTGCCGATAGTCGTATCTGCCAATGGCTTAATTGCCAAGAGCCTCGACCAATACCTGAGGAGGCTCTCGTTAGGCAGCTGGATCAAGGGCTTGATACAGAAAGCGGTACTCCTGGACACGGCTCGTATTGTTACGAGGTTCTTTTCTCTGGAGCCCTGACCGCCGGTAGCTTGGACCCTGTTCCCGATACCGGTGGGCTACTATTTTTATATGTTTTGATTAAGAAATCTTTAAAAATGTAAACAAATGTATATGTAAATTGATCAGTAAATGAACAAGAACATCACTGTAATCTCTGAAGGTACACCCACGTTACGCCAGTTATATTTTAAGACCCATGTTATAGGGCGCGAGCCTATTGCCATCAATTGGACACAAATCCAGGTTACGTGGCTACTACTGAGAAATTCCTAGTAGAAAACCCAAAAGCCCTTTTTTTATTATCCTTAAATATGATGTTACTAGCTTTTGCCCGCGGCTTCGCTCTCGTTAAATTTGGGGTAACACAGTTCCCCTTTCCTGATTTGCAGGTACCTGTTACCTGTAGTTTTTTGCTTGTTTATTTATTGTAATAGCAAAGCTAAGTTTTCCCTTTTCTTCCCTCTATTTTCCTCATTTCCCACTTAAAACAACGGGCAAATTTGCCCGTCTCCAGGGTCCCAACTATCTCTATACCATAATTCATCATAATCGGTTAAGCCATTTAGGCGTGAATACGTAACAAACAAACAAACTCACTTTCGCTTTTATAATATTATAGTAAGGATTCTAGTCTATTTCGATGTCAAAGAAATAAGATTACGATTTTTAGTGCCTGACTTAAAAATGTATCTAAACTCACACATATGCTAAACATTATTAGGGCATCACCAGGCGCTTTAATTAAAAAAACGAATCGGACTACAAAATTACAACCTACTTTTCCCAGCTTGGGCGGAGCACCGCTATATCCTCGTAGGAGGCGATCTCTTGCGTCCAGCCCTTGTTCAGTCCATGGTACGGAGCGAGAGGGAATGGGAAGCAGTCACCACCTTCTGCGAAGCGGTCATGCTAGCGAAGGAGGTGGCCGGACTTTTGAGGGAGAACATCAAACCAACCCAGCCGCCGCGGGAGACGTTCCTGGCGTCGGGTGCCGCGAAACGACTCCCGGCCACAGTAGATGACTATGGACGATGAGTAATGGGTAGCTCACCGTCCGTCCGTCTAGTGACGACAGACAGGCCATGTCGATGGGGCGTTCATGTCCCACGAGCGCTTCATAGAAATGTCAGCAAAGCAAAGGGACCGAAATAAAGAGTCTTGAAAGACTGACAGACAGGCAGACGGTCCACAAAGTGATTCTTTAAGGGTTCCGAGGTTCGCAACCCTAAAAACCAGTTTGGGGGCCCGGTTGAATGGTTCTCAGGTCTATAAAAGACGTAGGTAAAATCATTTTTTATGTTTTCAACGTAAATCAATGAATTCTCCCTTCGCGAGATCGAAGGCCGCATTGAGTGACAGTATTGCGGGCCGTCAAGTGCTGTCTCCTGTTGGTAAAATATAACGCGTGATTAAAATGTGTGGAAACTAATCACGAAATAATGTATTGTCTATATAGAAAACAGAAAATAACTGACGTCACGAAATCTTAGAAACTACACAAGTTGGGAATCTCTAATTTTGTATGGGGCATCCTTTTTGGATGTAACTTACAAAACAGGAATCAACGCAAAAGAAAAATAATGAACGAGGATTAAAAAAGATAGAAGCACCTGGTTGCGGGTTGTTCGAAAGAGACACCGCGGCCCCGGAACATAAAGGGCAATAGAAGGCACATGGGTGGGTTTTGTCAGTACAAGTCTGACACATGGGGGAAGTTATTTGATAACTAGCTTTTGCCCGCGGCTTCGCTCGCGTTAAATTCGGTATAACATAGTACCTACTACCTGCAGTTTTTGCCCTTGATTTGTAATAACAACGCTAAGTTTTCCCTTTTCTTCCCTCGTTCTCCCTCATATCCCACTTTTTTTTAATAAAAATTAGCCATGTCCGTCTCCTGGTTCCCAACTATCTCTATACCAAAATTCATCAAAATCGGTTTAGCCATTAAAGCGTGAAGAGGTAACAAACAAACTCACTTTCGCTTTTATAATATTAGTAAGGATTTACCATCTGCAAAAAAAGGGTGTGAAACAAGGTGGCTAAGTTTATATATGGGAGAACGCGACCCCTTGGCTTGCCTTGGATGGACTTATCTTCTATCTATCTATCTATACTTATAATAAATCTGTAGAGAGGTCAATTCTGTACATGAAATATATTTCCAAAATAACTATCAGGGGGTGATTAGTGATCGATACTGATGCCAAAAATGCAATCAGTAAAATTTTTGTCTGTCTGTCTGTCTGTCTGTCTGTCTGGATGTCTGTATGTTCGTTATAGAAACAAAAACTACTCGACGGATTTTAACGAAACTTGGTACAATTATTCTTCATACTCCTGGGCAGGTTATAGTATACTTTTCATCACGCTACGATCAATAGGAGCAGAGCAGTGAAAGAAAATGTTGGGTAATCGGGAGAAGTTGGTTAAAGCTACACAGTATTCATGTATGACGAAAATGTTCTCCTTAAAATTATATAAAAAATATACTACGACAGCATAGGTCTATCTTTTATGGTTGACTCACAAAAACACGTGTAACTCCCGATAACTTAGCAGTTCGGAGATTTCTGATTATATTTGTCTACTCTTACGTTTATAATACTCCCACTCATCTCTAATTAAAAACAGTTAACATTATTACATATTCAATAAAAAAAGAATCATATAAATCGGTATACAAACACCAAAGTTATGCATGAAATACGCTAATAAGCCATCGCGCGTGAATACTGAATCATGTTATAAGGATTATTTTTGTGTAATATTTGGCTGTTGATGCGAATAACCGTTCAGAGTGTTTGACCTTATTGACAGACAATGCTTTCAGCCCGACTTTTAGTCTTTAAATAATTTCTTTTTAGATTTCTTTTGTTGTTATTTTATAAAATAGGTATTAGTTATTTTGGTAGTGTTTAAATATTCGTTCAAATTACAAACTATTCATAGTTTACATTTTATTTCTTTTTAGGTGAAGAAAGAAATTAGCCGAAACTCGATTTCTAAAAATCTATGCGTACCTACTACTAAGTAGGTACGCATAGATTTTTAGAAATCGAGTTTCGGCTAATTTATGTTCAGTTTTTTTTATACTATGTTGGTAAAAGCGTAGTTAATTATACTAATTATAGTTATAGGTATTATTAATTAAAGTATTTATAGGTTTTTATTTTTAAGTGAAGTAGGTATACATAGGTAGATAGTATTGGACGGGTTCCCTCTATCTGGCAGAATCTTGATGCTCTGAAATTTATTTGGCACTAGCTTCCGCCCGCGACTTCGTCCGCGTGGCATAGTTACTTTGGGCTAACGCTGACTTTAACCCGCGTGATGACCCGAAAAAATGTATCTTTCTCTCCCCTTTTCTTCCCTCATTCTCCCCCTTTCCTCACTTTAAAAAAACTTGCCTATTTCCGACACCAGGGCCCCAACTATCTCTGTACCAAAATGCATCAAAATCGGTTCGGTCATTTAGGCGTGAAGCCGTAACAAACACGACACGGTTGGCGCAGTGGCTGAGCGATCGACTGCTGCGCTGTGTGTCGCGGGTTCGATTCCCGCACGGAACAAATATTTGTATGACCTACAGATAGTTGTTCCGGGTCTGGCTGTTTGTGTATGTGAGATTGAATGTTTGTAAACGCACCCACGATACAGGAGAAATTCCTAGTGTGGGGCAACTTTAAAAAAAGAAAAAAAAAGAAAGAAAGAACAAACAAACAAACTCACTGTCGCTTTTATAATTAGTAAGGATTTATGAAAATAACCGAAGGTAACTGAATGCCTATTCAGTTATTTAACGAAATAAGCTACGTTAGAGGTCCTAACTGTAGCTACCTTACACTTAAAAAATCCAAGTGCCTACTTAAATAATAAAACTGATCCTAAATACACTACAGCTACAACTAAATAAAACTACAGCTAAATAAATTAAAAAATAATAATTTGAATTTATATTTAACCTGAAAATAATTTAAGTACTAAATTATATATATATTTTTTAATATATCTAATTATGCCTATTATCTATAAGAACCTATTAATTACCAATAAAGTAGGTACTAAAACTAAATAATTCTAATAGAACTATACCCAGAAATATGTAGGTAAGTACAACTTGTAACAAAAAAAGAATTTAAAATAAAGCTAAAACGCCTGTCCAATACTGGGTCCACCCTTTATAGCAGAACTTTTTATGTCATAATTTTATTTTGCATAACAACGGATAGCATAAACTTCATTTCGCAGAACATTGTTTGGCAGACACTATCATTGTTTAGCAGACATGATCATTTATCATACATTCAAAACTCATAATTTTGTAAGTCAGAATCATCTCTAGACATAAATTTCATATCCATAATATTCAAAAAGCAGAAACATCATTTCGCAGAAAGTTCACAGCCAGAATCGTCTTTTGACATATATTTCATATAGATATCAATAAACGGCAGAATTGTCATATCGCAGAAAGTTTATAGTTAGAATCATCTTTATCATTATTTGTTGTCATTTATTTTAATTATTTATTTCTTTATAATAATATCATTTATTTTAACTATTATTTAATTGAATTTGTAATAATGTCATTTAATTCCATAAGTAATTATTATCCTAATGTAAATAGTTCAGTTCCGGGTAAACTACTAAAAACAATCTAATTTTCTATTAATGCAAGTCGTTACTGGCACTCGCCGGCCGCTGCCGCGGCACCGCTCGCTCCGCTCGCTCGGCTCGTGCGTAGGGGGTCACAGTTTTAACCTAACCTAACCTACCCATTTTTTTACAAAAATTTAACCACGTAGCAGGTCACTGTTTTGACCTCACCTAACCTAGCCATTTCTGCCATCTGATGGTATGCCAGGTGAAATTATACCAAAGAATAATAGCTCTAAATGAACATTATGCTACACGATATTATGCGAAATTTGAACTCTGCCAATCGTAAATATACTAAATGTAATTCTGCCATCTTAAAAGTATGCCATAGTTAATTCGAAGTTTTGAACATTATGCCAAACGATAATTATATCAAATAATTTTTATGCCTTTAAAATGTTCGTTTAAAGAAAAATATGCTAAGTGTGTTATGCCAAATAAATTTCGGAGATTCTGCCAGATAGAGGGAACCCGTCCAATACTATCTACCTATGTATGTATACCTACTTCACTTAAAAATAAAAACCTATAAATACTTTAATTAATATTACCTATAACTATAATTAGTATAATTAACTACGCTTTTACTATAAAAAAAAACTGAACATAAATTAGCCGAAACTCGGTTTCTAAAAATCTATGCGTACCTATTACTACTTCACCTAAAAATAAATAAAATGTAAACTATGAATAATTTGTAATTTGAACGAATATTTTAACACTACCAAAATAAATACCTATTTTATAAAATAACAATAAAAGAAATCTAAAACAAAATTATTTAAAGACTGAAATTCGGGCTGAAAGCATTGTCTGTCAATAAGGTCGAACACTCTGAACGTCTATTCACATCAACAGCCAAATATTACCGACCGTTACACAAAAATAAACCTTATAGCATGATTCAGTATTCATCACGCGCGATGGCTTATTAGCGTATTTCATGCATAACTTTGGTGTTTGTATACCGATTTATATGATTCTTTTTTTATTGAATACGTAATAATGTTAACTGTTTTTAATTAGAGATGAGTGGGAGTGTTATAAACGTAAGAGTAGACAAATATTATCAGAAAGTCCGAACTGCTAAGTTATCGGGAGTTACACGTGTTATTGTGAGTCAACCATAAAAGATAGACCTATGCTGTCGTAGGATATTTTTTATATAATTTTAAGGAGAACATTTCCGTCATACATGATTTCTGTGTAGCTTTAACCAACTTCTCCCGATTACCCAACATTTTCCTTCACTGCTCTGCTCCTATTGATCGTAGCGTGATGAAAAGTATACTATAACCTCCCCAGGAGTATGAAGAATAATTGTACCAAGTTTCGTTAAAATCCGTCGAGTAGTTTTTGTTTCTATAACGAACATACAGACATCCAGACAGACAGACAGACAGACAGACAAAAATTTTACTGATTGCATTTTTGGCATCAGTATCGATCACTAATCACCCCCTGATAGTTATTTTGGAAATATATTTCATGTACAGAATTGACCTCTCTACAGATTTATTATAAGTATAGATAACACACTTAGCATATTTTTCTTTAACCCTAGATAACTAATCATTCGTCGACACGACGACGCGACTTAGTGCGGATGAGTGATTTGCAAAGTTCCCCGCGCCCCTCGCGTTTCTCTATTCGTTTACCTTAATAATAGTCAAAAACAGTGCAGCGCGTGCCGCAATTGTGTGCACACGCTTATTAGGAACTTACTTACGCGCATTGCGTCGCCCGCTCGACGAAAGTTTAGTTACTACGCAACTTTTCTGCAAAGGTATGTACTTTATATTTTTCGTCACTTTTTTATTTAAGGGTAATTAGTGCAATCTTTATTTGTAGTGTTAGTAAGAATAATATTTATTTGAATGTAATTCTAATGAAATTATAACGATAACATGACTAAATAGAAACTTTTGCTGTTATTAATGTCAATTTTTTTTTTATTATTGTTGTATTTTTCACGAATTATTACTTATATTATATTATATTATGTTATTATACTTTTAGATGGATTTGAGAAGGCAAGAGGAGCAAATAAGCCAATGGATTAATGCAGAATTGGATGGCGAGTGTAAAGATGAATCTGAACAGTCTGTATCGGAAATAGAGGATAATTTGTTAGAGGAAATACATCGAGACACAGACAGTGAATCAGATTTTTTGACTAACTCCTCGGACTCTGACGAAGATACTAATACACATTTACATAATATTTACATAATACACTTTTACAATAGTACAAAGGGTGCAGTCGACACGGTTGACCAAATGTGCTCTAACATGAGTACAAACAGAAAGACTAAAAGGTGGCCATTATGTATGTTCTATAATATGCTGAACCTATTAGCTATCAATAGTTATGCTGTCTATGTCTCTAGTAATGTTAGGAACAAAAAAAAACCTATATCACGGCGAGATTTTGTCATGAAAATGGGAGACCAACTCATGGAGCCCTGGCTAAGGCAAAGATTACAGACAGTGACTTTGAGACGGGAAATAAAAACTATAATCCAGGATATTTTAGGTGAATCATCAAATGACGAATTACCGGTTCAACCTACAACGAATGCACGCAAAATATGCTATTTATGTCCATCAAAAGCTCGCCGAATGACTAAACACTATTGTGTCAAATGTAAAAAAGCAATTTGTGGCCCTCATAATGTGGACATGTGTACCAAATGTCTGAATTAAAATTTTTCATATATTTTTTTCTTAATTCGTTCATATTAAGACATATCATTGTGCCATGTAACAAGTTCCTCTTTTGAATAAACAAGTTTGATTATAATGACGTCTTTTAATGCGTAGTCCGCTCGACGAATGATTAGTTATTATGTTTCTGTAAAACAAGTTTAGTTATCTAGGGTTAAACGAACATTTTAAAGGCATAAAAATTATTTGATATAATTATCGTTTGGCATAATGTTTAAAACTCCGAATTTACAATTGCATAGTTTTAAGATGGCAGAATTACATTTAGTATAATTACGATTGGCAGAGTTCAAATTTCGCATAATATCGTTTAGCATAATGTTCATTTAGAGCGACGAGTATTTGGTATAATTTCACTTTTCATACTATAGTTTAAAGACTTATATGCCTAATAAGTCTTTAAACTGACATGGTCACTAACATTATTATTGACGGTTAAAACGGGATATTTACCATGTTTGGTATTTATTTTGAGTTTCCAATTACAGTGAGTTACAATTGTATACAAAAACATATTAAGGCAAAAATAAGATATTTTTGGAATTATATAGAAAAAAAATACATTGTTTTTAGTAGGTTACCCGGGACTCATCTATTAAGATTAGGTTAATTTGTTAAAAAAAAAAATGCGTAGGTTAGGTTAGGTTAAAACTGTGACCCCCTACGTGTGCCAGTAACGACTTGCATTAATAGAAAATGAGATTGTTTTTAGTAGTTTACCCGGAACTGAACTATTTACATTAGGATTATAATTACTTATGGAATTAAATGACATTATTACAAATTCAATTAAATAATAGTTAAAATAAATGATATTTTTTAAAGAAATAAATAATTAAAATAAATGATATCAAATAATAATAAAGATGATTCTAACTATAAACTTTCTGCGATATGACAATTCGGCCGTTTAATGATATCGATATGAAATATATGTCAAAAGACGATTCTGACTGTGAACTTTCTGCGAAATGATGTTTCTGCTTTTTGAATATTATGGATATGAAATTTATGTCTAGAAATGATTCTGACTTACAAAATTATGAGTTTTGAATGTATGATAAATGAGTGTCTGCCAAACAATTTTATGCGAAATGACGTTTATGCTATTCGTTGTTATGCAAAATAAAATTATAACATAAAAAGTTCTGCTATAAAGGGTGGACCCAGTATTGGACAGGCGTTTTAGCTTTATTTTAATTTCTTTTTTTGTTACAAGTTGTACTTACCTACATATTTCTGGGTATAATTCTATTAGAATTATTTAGTTTTAGTACCTACTTTATTTGGTAATTAATAGGTTCTTATAGATAATAGGCGTAATTTGATATATTAAAAAATATATATACAGTATATACATATAGTAAAATTTAATTTTCAGGTTAATTATAAATTCAAATTATTATTTTTTTATTTATTTAGCTGTAGTTTTATTTAGTTGTAGCTGTAGTGTATTTAGGATCAGTTTTATTATTTAAGTAGGCACTTGGATTTTTTAAGTGTAAGGTAGCTACAGTTAGGACCTCTAACGTAGCTTATTTCGTTAGGTAACTGAATAGGCATTCAATTACCTTCGGTTATTTTCATAAATCCTTACTAATATTATAAAAGCGACAGTGAATTTGTTTGTTTGTTCTTTCTTTCTTTTTTTTCTTTTTTTTTAAAACGTTGCCCCACACTAGGAATTTCTCCTGTATCGTGGGTGCGTTTACAAACATTCAATCTCACATACACAAACAGCCAGACCCGGAACAACTATCTGTAGGTCATACAAATATTTGTTCCGTGCGGGAATCGAACCCGCGACACACAGCGCAGCAGTCGATCGCTCAGCCACTGCGCCAACCGTGTCGTGTTTGTTACGGCTTCACGCCTAAATGACCGAACCGATTTTGATGCATTTTGGTACAGAGATATTTGGGGCCCTGGTGACGGAAATAGGCAATTTTTTTAAAGTGAGGAAAGGGGGAGAATGAGGGAAGAAAAGGGGAGAGAAAGATACATTTTTTTCGGGTCATCACGCGGGTTAAAGTTAGCGTTAGCCCAAAGTAACTATGCCACGCGGACGAAGTCGCGGGCGGAAGCTAGTATAATAATAATCTTGCATGATTTCACTGTGGATTTAATCCCAACAGTTTGGTCTATACATCCGATTTCTTGATAGAACTAACCTTAGATAAAACTAATAGGATTGCATGAAATACACGACGGTTTATAGTTTGTTGTTAACGTATAAGTTCTAGATAGAACCTACCTATTTTGTATCCCGGTCCACTCGGATGAAACCGCGGGGCGCAGCTAGTTTCTTATATATCTAACTAAATAAGTGATAATAACGATAATAGAAAACACTTATAGCTATTTTCAACTCAAATGACATTTAATGATTAGCTAGACAAGCCTTATCAGTTACTTACTAGGAAAAGATTGACATAATGACAATCTATAAAACGATATTTTTGAACCGCTTTGGGTTAGTAAACTATCAAATTTCGTGTCGAATTGTAGTCGAGAATGTTTGTAAATAAAGTGGTATTGGTGACGGGAGGTAGCTCCGGTATTGGAGCGGCTACTGTTGAACTGTTTGCAAAGGAGGGGGCTTCTGTCGCTTTTGTAGGCAGAAACGAAGTCAAACTGAAGGAAGTTGCCAGCCGCTGCGAGAAGTATGGAGGCAAAACCTTCATCATCAAAGCAGATGTCTCAAAAGATGAGGAAGCGAAGACCATCGTACAACAAACGGTAGACAAGTTCGGAAAACTCGACATACTCGTCAACAACGCTGGCATCTTGCGGTTTGCGAGTATAGTGGAACCCAATCTATTGCAGAACTACGATGAGGTCATGAACACGAACCTGCGCCCCGTCGTCCACATCACCAACTTAGCAGTCCCTCATCTTAAAACAACAAAAGGCAGTATCATCAACGTATCTAGTATTGCATCTACTTTAGCTACGGTACCAGGGATGGTGTCTTACAGCGTATCCAAAGCTGGTATGGATCACTT
Organism: Ochropleura plecta; assembly: GCA_905475445.1. Lineage (NCBI taxonomy): Eukaryota > Metazoa > Arthropoda > Insecta > Lepidoptera > Noctuidae > Ochropleura > Ochropleura plecta. The sequence continues at coordinate 2,336,610 of FR997744.1, read as the reverse complement.
TACGAGATTTGCTGCATTGGAACTGGCACCGTCTGGCGTTAGAGTGAACTCTGTTAATCCTGGACCAGTTATAACCGACATTATAACCAGTTCTAACATAACACCTGAAATGGAACTGGGTAGGGATGTTACCGATAAGACAGCATTGGGAAGAGTTTCAGACGCTGATGAGATTGGTGATATGATCCTGTACCTAGCGAGTGATAAAGCTAGGGGTATAACCGGTTCGTGTTATGTTATTGATAACGGTTATTTGCTGAAGTAGACTCTTTTGTTCTTTGAAGAATCCCAATTTTTGTTATGATTGTATTTAAACCGTGATTAAATGCATGTTTGCATATTTTACTATAATGTTGTTTGATTAAATAGTCCACTAATTAACGTGACTGCAGTTAATGTGTATCCCTTCTGCCTAAAAGCAGTATCACAGAATCAAAGCTGAAATGTCAGAACTATCTTTCTTTCGACTGCCACGCCACGACACGTCACATCAGCCACGTCACTGAAAAAGTGTACTATTGCCATAGTGCCGTTATAAATAGCTATCTTCTGATCGTACGTCTATCCTATAATTCCACAGCTATGTCAGATTGACGCATTATCTATACTGTAATTTATTATTTTATCTTATTTTGGTCTTTTGCCACCGCTGCCGTACCTGCGGTTTTAGAACGAAACGACGACGTGACGATGGGAAGAGACCAGATAGTATGACCTTGGTGCATTGGAAGGTACCGAGTGTTCACTCTGCACGATTTTGACTCGCTCTTGTTTTGTGATACAATTTTGGATTATTCCTTTTACTGGCGCTCAATGATATTGCTTCTGGCTTTCAATGGTTCTAGATTCAGTGTATCGCGCAAACCTGCGGGTCAGCATATTTTTTTTTCTTTAAAAAAACGTTGCCCCACACTAGAATTTCTCCTGTATCGTGGGTGCGTTTACAAACATTTAAACTCACATACACAAACATACCCGAAACAACTATCTGCAGGTCATACAAATACTTATTCCGTGCGGGAATCGAACCCGCGCAACGTAGCGCAGCAGGCGATCGCTCAGCCACTACGCCAACCGTGTCATATTGCAGCGTACTGACAGTGATATTTGTTCCCTGTCAACGTCCTTGTTATTTTTCACGTCAACGCTAACCCAATGACCCAAGAAATTGGTTACCCTATTTAAAGGTGCTCCGTTCAGCGAAAAATCTAGTATAGTTGGGTAACCGTTTTTGGCGTCAGACTTGAGTCCGTGAGCCACCGCGCATGCTTCATAGATTGACGTCATTTGTCTCAAACCACTGATCCATAACTAACAGCAGCATCAATAACACACTCCATCGATATGACAACCGATATTAATTAGTGATCAGCCGACCCATAAAAGATTAAAAAGTCGAGGTGAGCTCAATCCACCTTGCCTTATCCCGCACTCCAACAGATATACATCAGAGAATTACCCCTTTCACTGAACACTGTTTTTCTGATTATTGTACATATACTTGAATAATCGTATAACTTCACCAGGCAAGGTAGTATTTTCCTGTAGCTTTCGCCACAGTGCATTATAATCTACCAGATCGAATGCCTTTGACAAATCCATAAATCAAGCAAATAATATAAAAATTTCTATTAGTGTCGTTAGCGGCTGTCATAGCCAAAGCGGGCAGTGTGCTTGAGAAATAAAAAAGCACTTTCCGTGAAGAATCCTAACCCGAAACCAAATTGTCTGTCTTGTAATAAATCATGCTTCGATAACTGTTTGTCTAGCAGACAGTCCAGCACTTTGGCTACTAGTAGAGCCTAGTAGCCAAAGTAAATTATTTCAATGAAAATAACTACAAAAATTGACTTTATAATTTTAAAAAAACAAACCCGTTATCGTTGATGGTAATATAAAAAGTGGTTCGTCACTTCATGTTATGATGATGGTAGATAATGATGGATTTATCGTATAAATTATGGTTTGATAACATTGCCGCTTTGCAGTGCGCTGTTGCTATTCTTTTTCTTTTTTTTTAATTTATATAAAGGGTTTTGTCGCTTAGCGCTGTTGCTATTCAAATTTCGAACTAATGCGAAAGTAGGCAGCGCTAGCTCGCTGTTAAAATGGCGGGAAGCAACAATGTGCATTCACAGATTGAGTTTATTTAAAATGTTTTTTTTTTCTGTTTCCTCGCAAATTTGTTAAAAAACGTCGTACGATATACGTGCGTATTTGTTATAACATGCTCGGCTCAATTACGCCCTCGCCTACGGCTCGGGCTGAAATTCCAACTCGCATGTTATAACCATCTTAACGCACATATCGTAATGTACTATTAAAGGTATTTTTAGAAATAAAGAGAAAATCACCGACTCACTCATAACGAAATCTTAGAAACTGCAAGTGTTACGAGTCCCAAATTCTCCATGACGGATTTTGCAAAATTCAACGCCTGTTTTTACGGACGTCCTCTTCTCCGATTTAGGGGGAGCGGGGGGAGTGTCAGTCTTTTACCGACTAAAACCCACCCATGTTCCTTCTTTCGCCCTTTATGTTCCGGGGCTACGGTATCTCTTTCGAATGCCTCGCAACCCCGGCAGCAAATTCTATCCCTGCAAGGGTGAAATAGGGAAGCAAAGTCTGTATGGGAGAACGCAACTTAGGCCGCCAGTTTAACTTGAAATTTTGCATTGGCGTTTTTTCTCGAGAATGGAACTACTGGGCACAACTAGACTGTAATAAATTAGCAAACTACAAAACAAAAGTATAGGTCTGTAATGACACTCATCTTACATTTTCCGTTTATCAATAAGGCCATGTACAAATCTGAATAGATTTGAACATGAAATGCTGTTACATGTTAGAAGTTCAGGAGGACTCTTGGCTTTTCTTCACTGACAGAATACGTCCGATGATTAAAAATAATACGATGATGCTGTTGGGTAACTCCACACATCAAAAGTGTCTAGGGATCAAGCATTTTTATGCGGATTTCTTGAGATTGAGATGTGGCTTTGTAATAAATTTATGATTTTATAAATTTATATGGATCCTTTTTGGTGCATTTCATAATTTGAATCAGGAACTCTCAATCAAATTCGAGTAAAAGATGAAAATAAGCTGTCAATATTTTCCCTATAAAAACATACAACGCATTGAAGACATTATTAGTGCTACTGTTTCCCTACTACTGATTAAAACCAACGTTATTATGGAGCGGCGACGTCATTTAAGCAGGGAAGAAATGCTCAGAGCCGTGGGAATGATAGAAGCTGGTTCCCGGCAACGTACTGTAGCTTTAGCTCTGAATACAAGTCAGAGTGTTATCAGTCGACTTTGGACACGTTACCGAAGCACTGGTACCGTGGCTGAGCGCCATGGAGGACGGTATCGCTGCACCACACGGAGACAAGACCGATACATTGAAATCTTAACTCGAAGAGCTCCAACAATAACCGCCATGATGTTAGCCGTGAGGCTTCATCACTCTTCAGGGAACTTAATTAGCGACCAAACAGTCAGAAACCGCTTGCATGAAGTGAACCTTCATTCCCGAAGACCGCTACGGGTACCAGCTATAGCAATGCACAATCGTAGGATTCGATATCAATGGGCTCTTGAACACAGAAATTGGGCAGAAGAACAATGGCGTTTCGTGTGCTTTTCTGATGAGTCTCGTTTTGGTATGAGACCGGATACAAGACGTATACGACACTGGAGAACCCCTGGACGCCAACAGCGATTAAAATCCTGCCAGGAAGTCCATCCTTATAGTGGTGGAACCATCATGGTATGGGCGGGTATTTGGATCGGCGGAAGAACTGAGTTGATTTGGATCAGAGGCAACCTCAACGCTCAAATTTATGCTGAGACGATTGTATCAGACGTCATCGTTCCTCTACAAGTGCAAATCGGTCCCTTATTTCAGTTAATGCATGATAATGCACGACCGCACACCGCAAGAGTTGTAAGACAGACTCTCGCCGCAGCTAACATCAATGTCCTGCCCTGGCCTGCTCAGTCGCCAGACTTGAACCCGATTGAGCATGCATGGGATATGCTACAGAGAAGAGCTCTGCCGAATATGGAGGGTATCCAGTCGCAAGAAGACCTTTTTTTGTTGTTGCAACGAACATGGGCGGCCATTCCACAGCGTGATTTGGATGAACTCATTTTGAGTATGCCAAACCGATGTTCTTGTGTTGTTAGTGTTCGCGGTAGAAACACGGATTATTAATTGTTTAAGTTACCCAATAAAATTTTAAAGAAAACTGTTATTTCAGTCTTTTTTTCGAACTTTAATGTTAGTGGTTCAAATGTCAAAAATCCCTTTATTAGGAATATGGCAAATTTCTTTATTAATGCAAAGGTCACTTGGTTTATCGTTACTGTGACAACCGAAAACACTTTATTTGATGAATCCTTAAAGAAAATTTTAATTAATATCAATCAGGAGAAAAGTTATTGCAAAAATATATGTTGATCCCTAGATACTTTTGATGTGTGTATTTGTCAATAAAACAATATTATTATAACATTTCCATACATGTATTTGTTTAAAGTCAGAATTTAAATCCAACCATTTATGTAATAATTGGTTAGAACCTAAAAGAACAAATGAGTCTACTTCAGGGAATAACCGTTATCAGTAATAAAACACGAACCGGTTACACCCCTAGCTTTGTCACTCGCTAGGTACAGGATCAGATCCCCTATCTCATCAACATCTGAAGATCTTCCCAAAACTGTCATTTGCGTAACATCCCTACTCTGTTGGATTTCTAGAGCCATATTAGAATTGGTTATAAGGTCAGTTGTAACTGGTCCAGGATTAACAGAGTTCACTCTAACGCCAAACGGTGCCAGTTCCAATGCAGCAAATCTCGTAAAATGATCCATACCAGCTTTGGAAACGCTGTAAGACACCATCCGTGGTCCTCTGGTTGATGTTGATGTAATACTAGATACATTGACGACGTTGCCTTTGCTTGCTATAAGATGAGGGACCGCTAGGTTGGTGATGTGGAAGACCGAGCGCAGGTTCGTGTTCATGACCTCGTCGTAGTTCTGCAATAGATCGGGTTCCACTATACTCGCAAACTTCAAGACGCCAGCGTTGTTGACGAGTACGTCGAGTTTTCCGAACTTATCTACGGTTTGTTGTACGATGGTCTTCGCTTCCTCATCTTTGGAGACATCTGCTTTGATGATGAGGGTTTTGCCTCCATACTTCTCGCAGCGACTGGCAACTTCCTTAAGTTTGACTTCGTTTCTTCCGACGAATGCGACAGAAGCCCCTTCCTTAGCAAATACCTCCACAGTAGCGGCTCCAATGCCGGAGCTACCGCCTGTTACTAATACCACTTTATTTGCAAACATTTTGATCTACTGGATACTTAAGATTTTACTTGACGTTTCGAAATTTATAGGATTACTAAATCAATGAGGTTTGAAATGTCGTTTTATAGTAAACAATTATCTTTATGTACGATAAGATTTTACAAGCTATATCCGTATGATTATTTATCATATCAAGAAGTGTCAGTTAAGTTGTGTGGTCTTTGGATTGGCAAGTCATTGTTCTGGACTTTGAAACCCAAACAAGCACTTTTGAATTTAATCCGAAAAGTCATCAAGTCATTCAAGCCGAAAACATCGGAAGAATCGAGCATGTCTAACAGATATTTCTCGACGTCCCAAGACAGAAACCAATGGCCGCCGTCAATAACTCTGACACCAGGTTAGGCACCTAATCACACGATACAGAAGAAGATTTTAAGATAAGAAGATTTTTCATATCGCATCAATTATTCACAAAAAAATGGTCTCCTTGATGTTTTTCATAAGCCTATTCTGTCTTTCCTATTCCATTCCAACTTTCCTTAAGTTTTGCTTTATCTAGGATCTAGAACAAATAACCAGCGTTTCTTGGGCGTGTCATATTATCATGTATTTTAAGTTTCCAATACTCCTTTTGCATGAAAGCAAGACAGAGCCAAGTTCAAAAACTAGTGAAACCTAAAGTACACTCGCAAACAACGCACTCGATATTTAAATCAAACATAACGTGTCACCGAAGTTCACTAATTGCCCACACGCATGCAATGTAACCGTTATTAATATTAGTACTCTAATATATTTCTGTTGGAGCGTGTAGTTGTGGCATTTTAATGTTAATTGACTCCTGTTCTTGGTGGTACACGTATTTAATTATAAATCTTTTTTTGATTATGGATATATTGTACGTGTTTGAATCGAGGGTGGGGAGTTCCAAGGGTTGTCCGCGCTATCTTTGCATTCCTTCTTCTGATATTCGACATGCAAGAGTTGCATTCTCATGTTTTAAACTTGATAGAAAAGAATGTTTTGGAAGTTTCTGTCATATCTCCACAAAGATACGCCTTGTCTATATCGCCATATATTTCAATTGTTTATTATGATCACCTACTCTGTAATCTATTTAATTTTATATCAATTGTTTACCACTCGAATTATGACAGTCATGCCATTGCTGCTAGCACGAACTTTGCTCTAGAAGGAAACCACTTAATTGCCCAAAATAGCTACCAGATGATGAATAATCATAAAATACACCATCATAGTTAACCATATCTAATCGTACATTTAGATAAGTGTACACTATAAATCGATACTTCAAACGACTTTGATTTAGTAATCCGACAAATTTCGTGACGTTAAGTAACCAGTACATCGAAATGTTTACAAACAAAGTGGTTTTAGTAACAGGCGGTAGCTCCGGCATTGGAGCCGCTACTGTGGAGATATTTGCTAAGGAAGGGGCTTCTGTCGCATTCGTCGGAAGAAACGAAGTCAAACTGAAGGAAGTTGCCAGTCGCTGCGAGAAGTATGGAGGCAAAACTTTTATCATCAAAGCAGATGTCTCCAAGGACGAGGAAGCGAAGACCATCGTACAACAAACCGTAGATAAGTTCGGAAAACTCGACGTACTCGTCAACAACGCTGGCGTCTTGAAGTTTGCGAGTATAGTGGAACCCAATCTATTGCAGAACTACGACGAGGTCATGAACACGAACCTGCGCTCCGTCTTCCACATCACCAACTTAGCGGTCCCTCATCTTATAGCAACCAAAGGCAACGTCGTCAACGTATCTAGTATTACATCGACATCAACCAAAGAAACAAAGATGGTGTCTTACAGCGTTTCAAAAGCTGGTATGGATCATTTTACGAGATTCGCTGCATTGGAACTGGCACCTTTTGGCGTTAGAGTGAACTCTGTTAATCCTGGACCAGTTATAACTGACATTATAAACAATTCTAACTTGGCACCAGAGGTACAAGAGGTTAGGGATGTTACGAAAATGACGGTTTTGGAAAGAATTTCAGATGCTGATGAGATAGGTGATCTAATCCTGTACCTAGCGAGTGATAAGGCTAGGGGTGTAACCGGTTCGTGTTTTGTTACTGATAACGGTTATTTGCTGAAGTAGACTGTTTTGTTCTTTATTTAGTAATAAATTGTGATTAATTTGTGATTTTAAATAATTATATGTATGAAAATGTTATTTTAATGTTTTTTTTTATTGGCAACAAGTTAGCCAATAATTGACGAATAAGTGAAGAAAAGCCAAGAATCCTTCTGAACCTCTAACATGCAGACTCTGTACGGTAAAAAGATAATAAATGGAAGTTTTCGAAGCTTATCAATGGAGACTATTCTTATACCGCGTTTGACGTTCAAATGTACCTCTTGAATGTGAAACGTGTTTGGCGTAATTGAATTACGAAAAACTTAAGAATGTAGTTCCAAAAATTTTGACGAATGACGCTTTCGCCCTCAAAATTACCACGTAAAAGTGTTCGCACAAATTTTTTGAGAGTTTTTAAAGAATCAAATTTTAAACTTCTATCTATTTACATAGTTAATAATTATATAAATTGCAATGTCTTATTTTGGTTTTATATTAATAAAATAACAATTTCAAAGTTAGTTTTTAAAAATATTTTTTTGGGTTGTAACTAAAACTACAAAAAAATGTTGCGATGACGTGAAAAAGGTGCAGTGTTATCAAAACTAAATTAAAGCGAAAAAAAAAAATTCGTCACTTCTTAGTTAGTGTACATGTATGTATGTAGTGGTTTGCCATTTCAGTGGAATTTTTTATATTCTCATACTTAGATTATTTAGGTAGCGCCTAACTCTATTCAAACATTGAAACAACCGGCGCAATTTTACCCTTTTGAATAACGCTCTGAAGCCAACCAAACGTTGTCCTAGTAATTGTTACACACCTTACTCTATATTTCAAAACCAAACCGAACCGATTCAGGAAAAACCTGCACTATTCCCTAAATTGTACTACATATATAGGTATAGTACAATTTAGATAAAACTGTAATTAGACTAACAGTTTGTGATATCTGCGGACAGACATACATAAAAATTACATGTATGTCTAAAAGCTGGTATTGACAAAATAATTTGCAATTCTGACAATATTATTTATTGTCTTGATTGTATTGATAATTTCCTTTTAGGATTCCGTATAGCTATGTTTTATAATTACAATCTGTTAGATAATGGAGACTTCATTATCATTTGTTGCTTAGTAGCTCATTCAATCAAATAACATTACAAAAATATGTATTTGATCAGAATTTGCTAGAAATTTCTAGTTTTTTTTTAGAATTTTGCTTGTCTAGTTGGTCCATCGATGGGTGACCACCCATTACATACCAAGTTTCGTCCTTGCCTCTGAAAGCACGATAAGCAGTTTTGTAGATCTTTGACAATGAGACAGCTTGTCAGTGAGTCGAGAATTGGAAAACCAGTTTTTATACCCAGTTGTTAAATGGATGGCGCCTGCTAATTTGACCTCCACAAGGTCAAATTAGCAGGCGCTCCATGTAAAATACTGGTAGTCAGCTGAATTCGGTAAGACTGGAAGCCGACCTTAACGTAGTTGGGAAAGACTAGGCAGATGATGAATATGTAACGACTACTTAAGCATGAATACCGGATTTATCATTAGATACTGAAGAAAACTAATGGTCTGATTCACAATAATTAAAGGAATCATTACAACAAAAAATGTTGTCGTATAAAGAGTTTTTAAATGATCGTCATTAATGTTTATTTTCATCAACATAATTAAATCAAAATAAAGGCATTTATTTTAAGTAGACTACAGTTCCAGTCACAAGGCATAACAACTGCCAAAGTACTGTAGTTGTCCATTCGAAAGCGTAGATATGTCTGGAAAAGAATGCGCAGAAACGTCCATTGACACTCTTTTCAATTGAATATTGTTACAAAGCCTTGGTTACATCATTCATGGTAGATTATGTAAAACAATATAGCAAGACGTGCACGTTAAAAATGTCCTTAGTAAAGACAATTTGAAATAAATAAATAATTTAAATAAGCCGTGGCAACTGAGAGAACGTGTTTACGAACATGACACATGGTTCAAAACCATACGATGGTTCTGAACCATGCGTCATCTCTACCATTTTAAAGGAAACTAAATGATCCCGACACACGCGCCAACATCAGCGAGACATTTGAATGAGCATGACATACTATCAACCGTCAGAGAACATTTAAGTCAGGAAAAGACGTAGGTAATAGTAATTGATAGCATTATAGTACACTAGCTAGCATCCGCGGTTTCACCCGCGTTATGATTTTAAAAAAAGTACTACAATCTACCTCAGTGCCTAATGTCTTCCCGATTCGTTCAGAGTAACACACATCCGTCCTCACAAACATTCGCATTTATAATATTACTAGCTTTTGCCCGCGGCTTCGCTCGCGTTAAATTCGGTAGCGCCTTATTGATTTGTAATAGCAACGCTAAGTTTTCCCGTTTCTTCCCTCTTTCTCCCTCATATCCCACTCTTTTAAAAAAAATAATAGCCTATGTCCGTCTCCTGGTTCCCAACTATCTCTGTACAAAAAAACATCAAAATCGGTTTAGCCATTAAAGCGTGAAGAGGTAACAAACAAACTCACTTTCGCTTTTATAATATTAGTAAGGATCGTAGGATAGTACTCACACAAATAAAATGATAATTTTAGTATGACGTAACTAGACCACCACAGCTGACAATGAGACCACAGACTAATTCTGTATTAATATTAAGACGTCCATTAAATATATAAAAAATATTTTCCGCCGCTATCATGAGCAGGGTATAAGCTACCAGTGGTTGAGGTTCCAGACACAGGAACCTCCTCACAATGTGGGCTGTATCGAGGAGTACTGCATTTTTAATCAGGCCCTTGATCCAACCGCTTAAAGAGAGTTTCGACAGATATTCGTCGAGGCTCTTGGCAAGCAAGCCATTGGCCGTTACGACAATCAGCACAATGACAGCCGAGTTCAGATAAAACATGCCGATAATCTCGTGTGCGAAGTCGAGATATTATTATTACAATTCTTTTCTTGTGCTAAACCTAACCAGTTATACCATCTTGCCATTGATATTTTGGCAAAAGTCAGGCAACTCCGATTGTCGCTTTCTGTTAAAACATCTTTTGTTTTATTTTGTCCTTTAGCTAAACCAAACAAATTGGGCAATAATGATAATTCGTTGATATTCTACGAATTTCATTTCGAATCCAGTTATGTTAAAACTTGCTTATCTCAGCATCTACATTACACTTTAGACATTATAAAAACACGTTTGAACGTCAAAAGTGTATTACAGGTGACGCTACAGATGAAAGTCGACAACTTCCATTAATTATCTTTCCACCAGACAGAGTCTGCATCTTAGAGGTTCAGAAGGACTCTTGACTTTTCTCACTGCCAGAATGCGTTGTGGTCAATAATTGGTTAACTTGTTGCCAATAAGTAAAAAACATTAAAATGTAATTTTCATACATGTATTTGTTTAAAATTTCAAATTAAATAAAATCATTACGAAAAAAAAGAACAAAACAGTCTACTTCAGCAAATAACCGTTATCAGTAACAAAACACGAACCGGTTACACCCCTAGCCTTATCACTCGCTAGGTACAGGATTAGATCACCTATCTCATCAGCATCTGAAATTCTTTCCAAAACCGTCATTTTCGTAACATCCCTAACCTCTTGTACCTCTGGTGCCAAGTTAGAATTGTTTATAATGTCAGTTATAACTGGTCCAGGATTGACAGAGTTCACTCTAACGCCAAACGGTGCCAGTTCCAATGCAGCGAATCTCGTAAAATGATCCATACCAGCTTTGGAAACGCTGTAAGACACCATCTTTGTTTCTTTGGTTGATGTCGATGTAATACTAGATACGTTGACGACGTTGCCTTTGGTTGCTATAAGATGAGGGACCGCTAGGTTGGTGATGTGGAAGACAGAGCGCAGGTTCGTGTTCATGACCTCGTCGTAGTTCTGCAATAGATTGGGTTCCACTATACTCGCAAACTTCAAGACGCCAGCGTTGTTGACGAGTACGTCGAGTTTTCCGAACTTGTCTACGGTTTGTTGTACGATGGTCTTCGCTTCCTCATCTTTGGAGACATCTGCTTTGATGATGAGGGTTTTGCCTCCATACTTCTCGCAGCGACTGGCAACTTCCTTCAGTTTGATTTCGTTTCTTCCGACGAATGCGACAGAAGCCCCTTCCTTAGCGAATATCTCCACAGTAGCGGCTCCAATGCCGGAGCTACCGCCTGTTACCAAAACCACTTTGTTGGCAAACATTTCGATGTACTAGATACTTAACGTCACGAAATTTGTCGGATTACTAAATCAAAGTCACCTGCAATATTGATTTATAGTGTACACTTATCTAAATGTATGATTAGATATAGATAACTATTTCTGTGTGTTTTATGATTATTCATTATCTGGCAACTATTTTAGGCAATTAAGTGATGTCCTTCTAGAACAAAGTTCATGCTAGCAGCAATGGCATGACTGTCATAATTCGAGTGGTTAACACTTAATATAAATCGGCTACAAATGATGTTGATAAGAAGCAATCAAAATGGTTTACTTTTCTTATTTGTTATTTACTGTAGTCACCTCTTCCTGGTAGCGTTAGTTCTAAAATAAAGTAAATTAGCTGTGTCTGGAGGTTTCACTTGCTGTTCAGCTTCTTCATGATATGATGTTGTATTGTCTATTAATTTCGTGAAAGAACGCAAAATTGTAAAACGTACAGGTGTACGGACCTCTTCAGTGGTCTTGAAAGCATTCCCCGTGCAACATGTATTACACGTGTAGTTTCTGGGTGTCTTTTATCATGAAGACAGTGATGGAGCCAAATCATGACCTCAGTCTTTTCTTGAAAATCATAGATGGAGTAGTTAATGGAACAAGCTAATTTGCCAGTCTGTTTTCAGTAATTCCTGTTTATGAGTGTAGCATATTCTGAGTAACTGAAATGTAGACTACTGACCTCCATTTGCTCATTGGCATACTTCAGATTTTTTGGACTCGGTTATTTTTTATTTTTTTGATAAAACTTTGCCCCACACTAAGAATTTCTCCTGTATCGTGGGTGCGTTTACAAACATTTAAACTCACATACACAAACAGCCAGATCCTTAACAACTATCCATACAAATATTTGTTCCGTACGGGGATCGAACCCGCGACACGCAGCGCAGCAGTCAATCAGTCAGCCACTGCGCCAACCGTGCCGTCAACCGTCTTTGATTGACTACTTCTTTAGATCTTTTAAACTCCTCATTGGAATGTAATACAGTTTTCAGCAATAGATAGAGTGATTCAAAAGGAAGTAGAAGTCTACGTGGGTGAAGCCATGGCGTGAAGCTAGTTAAATTATAAATGCTTTTTTGATTGTACGTGTTTAAATCATTGGTGTGGTGTTCTAAGGGCTGTCAACGCTATCTTTGAATTTCTTTTCCTGATTTCGACATGCAAGAGTTACATTCTCATATTTTAAACTTGATAGCGAGGGCGGTTTTAGTTTTTTTCTGCCGTCTCTCCACAAAGTTACGCCTTGTCCACGACCTTATACGATGCGACTAGCGCCGCCACTAACACGCGACAGTCGCGATACTACCACCAAGAAAAAATTTTAAGATTACAATTTAATTCGGTCAAAAAGCAAGTTACTGTTCTCACTACAAATCCACAAACAAATTCACATAATTAAAAACAAAAACACTCTAATATCACATACGAAAACACATAAAATAATTAAGGTCAACAACAACAATAATAAATCATGCGACAAAACAATCAAATCTAATACGTACGGCCCAAATCCTCGCCCACTAGTTGAGAGGACATATTTTATTAATTACACACCACGTTATCACGAAATATTACCTTTATGTCCCATATTTGCATATCGTGTTAGTCTATAACAGAATGTGGGAGCGCCGAGCATGCGATGACCGGCCTGATTCATGAGCGGTAGCGATAGCGGGGTTGGATTTTTTTTTACCGAAAGTTAGATTATGCCAGCACGACGGTTTGAATACTGATGTTAACGATGTCAAGGTGAGGGTTGTCTGCCAGGGTTGTGGGTTGTTCGAAAGAGCACAAATGGTAAGAAACGTGACGTTCAAAAAGTGCTGATTATCAGCCTAATTTGAATAAATGACTTTTGATTTTGAAAGGTCAGTAAAAGCCTGACGTTCCCCCTTGCCCCGCCCAGAGCGGGGGAAGTTATTTGATGATAACCCATCCCTAAAAAAACTGTGAGCGTTGGGTAAGTCAAGACTTATTTTTTTTTTCTGACGATGTTTTCTCCTTCTCCATATTTCGAAAAGTGCCAATATCATCAGGGCTCCAGAGAAAGGAACCTTCTAACAATACTAGCCGTGTCCAAAAGTACTAAGTTTTGTATGAAGCCCTAGAATAAATCATTTATATTGCTGTGCCCTAGCTAGGTTTATGTATGAAACAAACTATACTTGTTACAACTATTAAACTACATTGTAGGGACACATCGACGATATGAAACATGATCGTGTGACGTATGTACATGCAAGTGTGTATAGAGACGGCTGCGTCCCGTCAAGTAAGTAGCCTCAGTCGTGATTATACAGACCTACAAGAACTACGCCTTTTCATTTACTCTCCCTTGTCTTTCAATAACCCTAAACTGATGACCCCGAAATGGACATCGCAGCCATTGAACATCATGACGTAACCATCGTCATATCACTTCCTCCAGCTCCCGAGCAGCGAGTCAAAACAGCCAGCCAGCTTCTAACGAGTACCCCTGACCACCAGCATGCAGCAGAAGCGCATTCCTGGTCAGCTCCCACAGCCTTATCAGCGTCCATGGCGCCAGTTCACTGAACTCCCGACGGTTGAGAGTACGCAATTAATCTCCCGGTTGACGCCGGCAGTCAGCCACGACGCGGCGCTGTAATACGTCCGACGCACACTACCTTATAATACATGAACAGAATGAAATAAATAAATAAATATCTTGGGACAACTCACACACGGCTATCTGATCCCAAGCTAAGCAGAGCTTGTGTTATGGTAACCAGACAACTGATATACATACTTATATAATTTATAAATACATAATTATTATAGATAAATCACACCCAGACACAGAACAAACAATCATGCTCATCACACAAAGTTTGTCCTGAGTGGGAATCGAACCCACGACCTCCGGCTTAGCAGTCAGGGCCACTAACCACTAGACCAACAGGCCCGTCAATAATAAAATACTGTTTTTTTTTAAATTGATCATTTGGCACTGCTGACGAGCGGAAATTTAAAGACGGTGCCTACCTATACTATACTGACTGGCCAATCATCAACAAAAACTTTTACACAAGGAGAAATCGTATTTAACTTCTTTTTTCGGATGGGAAATCATCAAAACTTTCCCAGCTTTGGGAACTTTTATTTTTTACTTAACAGGATTGACATACCTAATCTTTTTTTTTTTTAAAGTTGCCTTATACTAGGAATTTCTCCTGTATCGTGTGTGCGTTTACAAACATTTAAAGTCACTTAGAAAAACAGCCAGACTCGGAACAACTATCTGTAGGCCATACATATATTTGTTCTGTGCGGGAATCGAAACCGTGACACGCATCGCAGCAGTCGATCGCTCAGCTACTACGCCAACCGTGTCGTCAATCTGCTTTGGTAGCTTGAGTCAATCCAATAAGTTTTTGACATTTCAACCGTCTTTATCGCTTTTACAATGCCACTTTGCTCCTATGACATGGACCGTGTCATATATTTGATGGAAATTTGGGCGTATCCATCGAAATACGACCGCGACTGTCCTCGCGTTCATTTTAATGATTTTGATAGACGCGCGATTCAGAGCCACCATATTTATACGAAAGCTTTTTATTTGATTAATTTTTGGTTATTACTTTGAGTGTCATTGGTTTATGTTCAGTATTATCTTTGAGAAACCGATGCGCCTCGCGTTGAGCCGTTGGTTTCGGATGTCATTTGTAGTCTGACAACCAGTCTACAGATTCAGTAACTGGGTTGCGGAAGTCTGATAGGTCTATCAAAATAAAGATATTCATATGCCTCCGATTGGACTGAAAGCCAATACCGGAGTCTGCCGAGAAGACAGATTATACCGGAGTAGACTCTGTCTTCTCGTTCAGGGATTACAGGCTTTTTTCCTTTTTTTTTTTTTTTTCGTACGAGAAATCGTCAAATAACTTCCCCCGCTCTGGGCGGAGCGGGGGAAGTTGAGAGAGAGAGAGAGGGTGTCAGACTTGTACTGACCAAAACCCACCCATGTTCCTTCTATTGCCCTTCATGTTCCGGGGCCGCGGTATCTCTTTCGAACAACCCGCAACCCTGGCAGAAAATTCGACCCCTTAAGGACTGAAAATGGGTCGCAAAGTTTATATAGAAGAGCGCGATTTCTTGTCCAGATTGACTTGAAATATTGCTTAGGCATGCTTTATAATAACATCGCGGAGCTCGTGGCTAAATAATAGCAGCCACTCAGGTCGATCTTTACGTTAAGCCGCGCTTGCCTAGGTTGGTCTGTGGATGGGTGACCACCCGTTACTTATCGAGTTTCTTCCATGCCTCGGAAAGCACGTTAAGCTGTTGGTCCCGGATGTCATTTGTAGATCTTTGACAGTCGTTAGACATAGTCAGTGTCCCGAAAGTCTGACAACCAGTCTTACCAAGAGGTATCGTATAACCCAGTAAAAACTGGGTTATGGAAGTCAGATAGGAGTCGCTCCATACTGGTATTCAGCTGCAAACAACATAGTTGGGAAAATGCTAGGCAGATGATGATGTTTTATAATAACATCACGCATTGAGGAGCTGAGTAGCGGGTGAAACTGCTAGGCAAAGCTGGTACATACATAAATAGGTATTTGTGAACCAACATCCATTCGGCCGGAGGTACCACGAAACTTCATAACTCTGTTACTACCGCACAACCACCGAAGCACACACCAATTAGCTAGTGTTAATAACTCGTACTAACGCGTAAGAGCAATGGTGAGGCACAAATCGTTAGTGTCAACAACGGTCAGGAACTTCCTCGGCAAATATTCTACCTTTGGACTTGTCTTGGAGTAGTGTGGCTATGGATTACGAGAAGGAAGGACTGTCCTGTAAGCAATGATTGTTTAGATTTTCAATATGTTAAAAACACTGTTAAATTCACAGTATGTTAAAGAAAACTCTGTCGATCTGTGAAGGTATTAATGTGTATCTATATTTGATTCTATTTCAGTAATAAAGAGTGTTAGAGTTTTTTTTAAAGATAAAATAAAGTTTTAAAAAAAAAAATTTAAATGTTGTATAATAATTATCAAATGCAATTTATTTTATTCTTATTTACTATTTTGTAGTGCCCTTCCGAGGTGAATGTTGGCACTCTTGCTATTGGTTTGACATCTACAATGGTTTGGCAAAAACTTACAAATTTTTATAATCCATTAACTTACTAACTACCTTAATTAAGGTATATGAACAGTTTTAACTGATAAAAATGACTCATTTAATTATGCATATAAACACATGCAGTAAAAAAATAGAAGTTAACCATGTCAAGATGAAATTCAGTGACAAGTTTTGTGTTTGTTGCAAATTATCAAGTTAGAATATAGGATTTTGGATAAAAAAAAATTACGTCTTTCGTTAGGTTTTTGTTTTATTAATTCGACTAGATATGTTACTCTAATGTATATTACCTATTTACTTTTCGTATGTTACCGTAAGCATAAAACCAGGTGCTGAAAACCTCAAACGGCGCAAATATCACAATCTGATTGGTAGTTATGTGTTTGAACTATTTGGGGTTGAAACACCAGGGCCATGGGGTCTGAGTGCCTACGTAGTATTTCGAGAAATCGCCAAGCGGTTGGTCGACTCTTCTCGTTACCAAAGGGCTAGCCTATTTTTTACGCAAAAAAGTAGCTTTGCCACCCAACACGGTAATGCTGCCAGCCTTCTGGGCACTTTTCCTGTTGACTGCGATGCGGACGAATTGTTTGACGCCCTGTAATTTACCATTTTTTGCTTGTTAGTTGTGTAATTAATAACAATTTGCATTGTTATTATTAGTTTTTATCCATTTAAAGTTTGTAAATAGTAATAAATTTAATAAATAAATTCAGATTTTCGACTTCAAAATATAATATTTAAAATATATAAGCGTTTTTAAGCTACATATTTTCGCATAAACCCACTCAACTCATGGTCCCTGTAAACCCAAAACTCAAAATGTACAACTTGGACATAGTTGCTCACAGGAGCGCCGCAGGGGTTATTGTTTGATCTCTAATCAATCCAGGGGTGCAGAACTTTGTAGTGGCGGCTAATTAGGGATTATGTATGAATTTGTATGTTTGGACAAGACGTAGGGTTATACTGGTCGTACCTTGTAACATCTTCAGAAGATTGTTCGTTGAGTAATTTGACAAGCAAATGCTTTTTCTGTGGTCAAAACAGAAGCCGGTGAAATTATTGGCACAAAAAACATTTTAAAACTATTTTAAAAAAAACATACTAATCGTTTCCAGCTACCCTACCATGCGACTTAAAGCAGAACTTATTCCACTGAGGGAAAGAGACAGAGCTATACAGGGTGTCTAGCACCATCAGTTTCCCTCAGTGGAATAAGTTCTGCTTTAAGACGTCATGGTAGGCCTACAGATGTGGCAAAATTTACTGACAGATAACACATACATAGTTCAAACTCCTGGATCTCATAGCATTCTAAAAGTGTTAAATTAGAAATGACTAGCTTTTGTCCACGACTTCGCTCGTGTTAAATTCGGGTAACACGGTTTCCCTTTCCTGATTTGCTGCTACCTGTAGTTTACGCCTTTGCGCCTTATTTATTGTAATAGTAAAGCTAAGTTTTCCCTTTTCTTCCCTCTTTATCCTTCATTTCTCACATTAAAAAAAAATTGCCTGTGTGCGTCTCCAGGGTATCAACTATCTCTGTACCAAAATTCATCAAAATCGGTTTAGCCATTTAGGCGTGAAGACGTAGATAACAAACAAACAAACTCACTTTCGCTTTTATATTAGTAAGGATTAGTAAGAAAGTACAGTGGTTTGACATCGAAATTCATCAATCAACTTCCAAATTAGGAACATTGTCTAAATGACAATAATAATAATAATCAAAGTCCGCTTAAAGGCGATACATGCAAACTCCGGCAACCTACTACCCTTAGATACACAAACAAACTTACTCAATATGAGAACGATGTAAGTTAGAGTCAATACTACAAACGGCGGATGATGAGCTTTGAGACACGGAGGAGATAGAAGATGGAAGGCTATTTTAAATTGATGTTACCTTAATGACTTTGACATTAACAGATGCGTATTAGAATTTAGAAAATTAACATTTACACATCATATGTATTGGTTGAATGTAAATGGGCCATTTTACAATTTTTCAGATCATATTCTCTACACCTTTTTTTTAAAAAAAAAAAAAACGTTGTCCCACACTAGGAATTTCTCCTGTATCATGCGTCTACAAATATTTAAACTCACATACACAAACAGCCAGACCTGAAATAACTATCTGTAGGTCATACAAGGGTGAATATCAACAAGTTGTAAATATTTGTTCGAACGAATCGAACCCGGGACACGCAGCGCAGCAGTCGATCGCTCAGCCACTGCGCCAACCGTGTCGCCACTTATGTACCTTATGCCAAATAAATTAATTTAATGAATGAATTATTGAATTGAATTTGAAGCTGATGGTAGTGATGGTCTTTAAACATCGGTCATTGGTAACGGCAAAAATAATATACCATCATCAGTCGAGCCTTATCGCAATTGTGTTAGGGGCTAACTTCCAGTCTTACCGCGTGCAGATGAATGCCAGTATTTTACTTGAAGCAACTGCCTATCGATACCAATCAGTACTTGATATACTATACCCCTAGGTAAGACTGGTGGTCAGACATCATGAGGTGTTCATGACCATCACATATCGAGTTTCTTCCGTCACGGCTGTCAGTTTTATATCCTTGACAGTCCTGAGAGGTAGTTCGTAAGCCCTCTACAGCCACGTTTCTGTTCACTGGTCCTACCCAATTAAAATATATTAAACTAGCTTTTGCTCGCGGCTTCGCTCGCGTTAACCTGTAGTTTTTGCCCTTGCGCCTTATTTATTGTAACAGCAATGCTAAGATTTCCCTTATCTTCCCTCTTTCTCCCTCATATCTCAATCATTTAAAAAAAAATAGCCTATGTCCTATATCTGTACCAAAATTCATCAAAATCGGCTAAGCCATTGAGGCGTGAAGACGTAACAAACAAACAAACTCACTTTCGCTTTTATAATATTAATAAGAATTGCTTACTCCATTTATCGTTATTCTGTGTCGATATTACTTCGCGATGATATAGTTGGAAACTTTCGATACGAAGCTATTGTGGAACACAAATATTGAAACTAAGCCTACAGAGTCCGACCGCAGTTAGTTGAGCAACTGTTGCTCCACTATATTGGAAAGTTGGAAATAAATATTTACATTTAAGTACGTATGTACTCATATTTGACATTAGGATGCTTTACATCATTTAAATACTACACTGCAAGTCGGCATTAGCCCACTGCTCAGAAAACGCCTCCCCCCATGACTTCCAGATCCTCTAGGGCCAGTGTTCCTTCTTGTTCTTCTTCGGTTCTTTCCAAAAACCAGAAACCCCGTCAGGAGTCTGTGGCCCCTTAGAGCTATGAAAAATTGCAGATTATAATGCACAAAATATGCGTGCACTACGTTTTGTGATTTTTTTGTTGCTAGCATGTGTTGGATCCCGTAAGTGCTGACCAATACTTTTATGGCATAACGTGACATGACATAATTCCTAAATAGATAGGCAGAAGCATACCAATCGGTTCGAAACGCACGGAACAAATATTTGTATGACCTGCAGATAGTAATTGTTTCGGGTCGGGCTGTTTGTGAATGTGAGTTTAAATGTTTGTAAACGCACCCACGATACAGGAGAAATCCGATTAGTGTGGGGCGACGTTTTTTTTTTAAAAAAAATAACTAAATAAAAATAAAATAGCACACCCACATTTGCTACTTAATTTAAAGTCCCATATAATGGGTACGAGCCTGTTACACCAATTGGGCGTAAATCCAGACTCCCTGAATCTCCTCCCATCATTATGTGCATATCCTATGTATCATGATACACATGTTTATACCAATAAAATATTCTTTATCTAGTTGCTACTGAGAAATTCCTGATTGAAAAACCCTTTCATTTGCTTCAATACAAAAAATCATTGCATCCGGCACATAAAATGGTGTCCACTATTTCTAAGGCCTTTTCCAACTGTGATACCAAAAGTCGTAATCGTAGCTTTGAATGCAATGAATGCACCCTTATTAGACTGTGTTTACACTGACCGGAAGACGTTTCTTTCAATGCCATGCTCGGACCGGCAAGTCAATAGGACATCATTATATGCCCGGGATGGGGGAGGTGTATTTAGGTGAGATAGTGGGCTAGTTGCTTGGGCGATTAACTGGCTTTGAAAAGCGCAACGTTGGCTTTGTTTCCTGTAAATAAACCATGGGTACTTTCGGAAGACGGTGGCAAAGTCTTTGAATTAAACCATGTCACCGACTTACGGAAGTTGTTTTCCGTTTTTTAATATTTTTTTTGGATGTTGGTTTACTTATTTGAAAAAAAAAGTTTTTTATTGTTAAGAAAAAAACTGTAATATTTTGTACTTTTTATCGGACATGGCCAAAGCGTAAAAATCACAAGGATTTACATAGCAGAACTTGCGTTCGAAACTGTAGCCACTGCAAGGTGAGTGCGCGTGCATCTCTATTGCCGACAGCAGAAAACTTACCTTTTTATACCGTTCAAAAACTGACTTTCATCATGATGTGTCTTGTCATGAAGCGAATTTACGGTGCCAAATAACCACTTTTGCAAGACTTCCACTATATTGCACTACCATTCTATTTGCTTAAATATTTTAATGATGTATTCCATAATTTTGCATGCCCAGTTTTGCGAATTGATTGAGGGACTATAAAAACTCGACCATCCATATTGTACTACAATTAATGTAAATTAACGTTTTCATTTTGCCACCAGTTTCGTAGCAAACCAAAGCTAAAAAAGAAAAAAATAGCTGGCAAGTCAACTATCCAATTCAAACACTCCTCCATTGGTATTCGCTCAGAGTCGGTCAACATTTGTCCAGCGTTGAAAGGCGTGGAATGACCATATGTACTCTTATGACCACTGCGAGTGACATGCAGCCATTGAAGCTGGTCTTTGATAGATTGAATAGTCGATTGCGAAGACTTGTTTCCCCAGAAGGATAGGCAGAGATGAAAGGAACATCTGCGTGTCGCAGGTTTTTTCTCAAAGGCATGTTAAGCCAAGTAAAAGGCCCATGAGCCGCATAGAAACTCTAACACTGGATTATTCACTAATCACATGATTAACAAAAAAAAACAGCCAAGTGTGAGTCAGACTCGCCTCTTGAGGGTGCTGTACAAACTCGCGCCATAAACAGCCATATCTTTTGATTGCGTAGACTTACCTATAGGGTTGATTTTTGCAGATCCTAGGGACCACTAACTTAAGTATATGGTTTGAATTTTAACTCAATACTTCAACTCCATAGACAGACAGACGGCCAACAAAGTGATCGTTGCCCCACACTAGTAATTTCTCCTGTATCGTGGGTGCGTTTACAAACATTTATACACACATACACAAACAGCCAAACCCGGAACAACTACCTGTAGATCATACAATTATTTGTTCCGTGCAGGGATCGACCCGCGACACGCAGCGCGACCGTCAATCGCTCAGCCACTGCGACAACCGTCAACAACTCTAGCCGAGTTGTAAATAAATAAAACCGCAGATTCAATGATACTGAACCGAAGCAAACTTTACGATGCCCCTCTTTGTTTTTTTGCGGATGGGAAATCATTAAATAACTTCCCCATTCTGGGTGGAGCCGGGGGGAGTGTCAGACTTGTACCAACTAAAACCCACCCATGTTCCTTCTATTGCCCTTTATGTTCCGGAGCCGCGGTATCTCTTTCAAACAACCCGCAACCCCGACGATGTTCCTCTACAGTGTACAATTATTTTCACCCTATCAGTATCATTTATTTCTTAAATAAAACAAGAGGCTCAAGTAACAGCCACCACAGAGTATCTATGGATATTAAAATATTGATTACAAGAAGGCGATACTTTCGGTATCATTATTTGCATAACAAAACTTTATTGCTGCCTTCAAGGAACCCCTGATTCTGTGCATAAACACGTCACGAGCAAAAATTAACCTTGCCTAACTTCCCTAAGGTTGGGTTTTCAGTAAAAGTCAGTTTGCAGTATATCAAGGTAATTTCTATGGTAAAACATGAGCAAATAAATAAATATTCTTATATTTAACAGGAATTGCTCAGTTGCTGCTTTTTTTCGGATGGAAAATCTTCCTATTTTTTCCACCGCTTTAAGAAGAGCGGGGGGAGTGTCAGGCTTTTACTGACTAAAACCTATCCGTGTTCCTTTTTTTACCTGTGTTCTGGAGCCGCGGTATTTTTTTGAGCAACCCGCATCCCCAGCAGGCAGTGGTCCTGGCAGGCCACTTTGCTGATATCTATTTGAGGCGCGCGTGGATCACTAACGCGCCGTCGACATTGCCTGTCGTCACTGGACGGACGGACGGTGAGCTAACCATTGCTTACTGTCCACAGACCCACGTCTCGCGCTCAGAGTCGAAATCTGTTCTCGATGATTATATTTTTCATAAAATAACGATACCGCTGGGTTTTTTTTTATTATATTGATTTTGTATAGAACAAAATAAAAAAAAATAGTAAATGTTAGAAATAAAATGAATAAACGAGTGAGTATAGTATTTATTATTCGTTCTATTTATAACAAACACTTTTACGAATTGATACAGACTTGCGCACCGAGGATTCCGTACAAATTTGCGACATAAACGAACATTTCTTTTAATTGCGTAGACTTAGATGCTTAATTTTTTCAGCGCTCTTAGAAACTACAGACTTGCGTATATGGTTTTAACTTTAACTCGATATCTCTACGCGTTCTTAAAGTCTTGACAGATAGACATACACCTAGGTAGAAAGATAGATGGACAACAAAATATTCCTATAAGAATTCCGTTTTTTATTTTGAATTACAGAACCCTAAAAAGGCTTTTTTATTTTTTTTCGGGTGGGAAATCATCCAATGACTTCCCCCGCTCTGGGCGGAGCGGGGGGGCATGTCAGACTTGTACTGACTAAAACCCACCCATCCTTCTATTGCCCTTTACGTTCCGAGGCCGCGGTATCTCTTTCGAACAACCCGCAACCCCGGCAGGCGGAGGCCCTGGCAGGCCCCTCTGCTTTGCTGACTCTCTTTGAGGCGCGCGTGAAACACGAACGCGCCGTCGACACGGCCTGTCGTCAATAGACGGACAGACGGTGAGCTACCCATTGCTCACCGTCCACAGCCCCGCATCTACGGTGGCCGGGTGTCGTCTCGCGGCGCCCGGCGCCCTGGGCGTCTCCCGCGGCGGAACCCTAAAAAGGCTAAGATTAAGATCAAGAACTAAGCACACAAAAGCACAGTGTCACCAGTTGGAAAGCCACGCAACAAAAGGGTTAACCAAACCCCATCCCCCAGTGTTTGTGTAAGGCAATTATTCTATTGTCATTTTATTTATATTCCTCCAAGTTATCGCGCGAATATCTCCTAATAAACTCTAAGATGGCGACCGCGACGGGGCGAATTTTAAGTGTTGTTTTATGTTAATACAAAATTATAGTTATCAACGTCTAAACTTTGATTTCGTTAATTTAAATACTTTTGAGTTATTGCGTCCGTTTGTTGTGGCTTTATTGTGAATTTTAATTTTTGTTTGAATTTCTTAGCGACAGTTTAACTTTTTCATTTTGATGTATTCAAAGTTTCTCATCTATTTACACTTAACCTTGCAGGTTCTTTTTTATTTGGTTAGTCCCTAAATTGGTGTCAGGGTTTTATGCAGCCTATGCCACCGTCGACAAATATCTCTCAAACATGCTGGTCTGGAAAAAAAGGCAAAAGAAAAAACATAGATGGGTTTTTCAGTTAAAATCTGATACTTCCTCCCGCTCCAAAACTGTTTGCTTCTCTCTACATTTTTCGCAAATGAGTGAAATTTCAAAATAATTCTAAAATAAAAGGAAAAATCTAAACCCTTATTTACTTTGTTGTCCGTCTGTCTGTCAAAACCTTTTATATCAAGAAACCGTGGAGATATCGAGTTGAAATTAAAACCATACACTCAAATTTGTAGCCTCTTAGAGCTGTGAAATAATCACCGTTCTAAATTTAAACAGTCAAAAAATATGTCCGTTTATGTTGCAATTGCGTCAATGGTATCCACGGCGCTAGTGCGACATGCAACTGGCCGTTTTTTTTTAAAAAAAAAACCTCTCCCTATTAACTTAAGAACAACAAAATGAAGCTAATGAAAATAAACAGGTAGATTACAAAGCGCAAGTGTAGGTTATAGCTCAATGTATCAATCCTAAGACACCAGGAGTTAACAAAAAACTTTGGTAAAGTAATGTTAACTGTTCAACTCTGTTACTTTGTTTAACTTGTCATCGCTGACTTTATTTAAGGCTGAGGTTAAGATGGTTATAGAATGGGGTGCGAGACGCTGCGTTTTTAAGTTTTTTTTTGTGTGGTTGGGCTGATAGGAGACTGATGTGTAATCTAAAAAAAAAACAAAATTCAAATAACCGAATAAGTTTTTTTTTGGAAATAATCTTTTATTTTCTCGTAATATTTGAAAACAATACTTTTTCATGTATCCAAAAATTTATTGCATTTTTTTTTAATTTAAATGGTTTTTTTCTGTTTTTATTATGAAATATTTAAAAATGTTAAATTAAATGTGAATAAACGAAATAAATAAACAAATTAATAAGGAAGTACCCAGCATTTTGGTTTTAAACTTAATTTCGACTCTTTATTTTATAGGCTGATTGGCTAGTTTACGATATTAGTAAGATCATTTTGAGAAGGAAACCGTTGAATAAACATCCAATGAGGCCAACTCCAATCTGCCAGATATCATCATCTGCCTAGCCTTTTCCCAACTATGTTGGGGTCGGCTTCCAGTTTAACCGGATGCAGCTGAATATCAGTATTTTACATGGAGCGACTGAACTGACATGAGCGACTCCAATATACCAGATAGTGTTATATAATCTCAACCAGTGTAAAATACTCCTAACAGGTTATGCTAATAAAATGATATTGTTTTCTTTAGAAAGTGCTATTAATTAAGAAGTGTGGCAGTCGCATTTTATTAATCCCCCCAAACTCGGGAAGACCTATTAATGTTGAAAACTTCGGCTCTTTAAAAGACACAAGGTGTTACTAGAGCAATAAAATACAATATTATTTATCTTAGATAATAATTCATAATTTTTATGGCAATTCTTGGAAGATGTTTTGTTTTTTTTTTTCCTTACTTTTAATGGAGTTGTCTTTTGTTGTATGAGTGTCACTGTTATTGTAATTGGGTTCGTTGATAAGTGCTGTTTGTTTGAATTTGTGAAGATGGATATTTATTTCAGGTAGGTTATTTTGGTTAAATGTAAGGATTGATGATATCTGAAGATATCTTAATAATTGGTCCGCATTTTGGTTGTTAGAAGGTTTAACATTTGACATGAATATCTTTTCGTTGTAATATTTATTCATATAGATCCAAGAAACAATGAATGGACTGTATGAAGGATGATATGGCAAGGGATGAAATCTGACCAAGTAATACAGAAGTTCAACACAAAAACATATACAATATTTAAAGCCAGGTTAAAGTCATTGCTCTTAGATAAAGCTTACTATAGTATCCAAGAATTTATGCAAGATACAAAGTTAAAATAGAATTTTAAAATATAATTATTTATGTGCTAAATGTTTAAGGTTACATATAAGTTTAATTAATATGTATAATATTGTGAAAGTTCCTACCATACGTGATATTAGATTCTGCAATATAATTTTATTAGTTTTAAGACATTTTGCTGCGCCCTGACAGGGTCATGTATTCATTAGTTATAAGCCTAGTGAGTAACTTTTTTGTACATTGTGCATTCAATGAATAAATAAATAAAAGTATGTAAGAAGAATACATGCTGTCCCAAACCCCAGTTAATGGGTATAAGGGGAGGAGAGCGATGAACCGTTCCTATATTCATCAGAATAAACTCAAAACATAACCGTTGTTCCAGGGTTGCGGGTTGTTCGAAAGACATACTGTTGCCTCGGAACATGAAGAGGAAAAAAAAGAAACGTGAGTGGGTTTCAGTCATTAAAAGTCTGACCCTCCCTTTCACTCAATCATCAATAATTTTCCATTAGAAAAGAAAAGTGTTGCAATATTTCTTATATACTTAGAAACTTTTTCAATACATGTATGTAAGTAAGCAACAACCTCTTTAATTTTTCACCTACTTATCCAACTACCAACATACCCATTAACACAGAACCAACTAATTTTATTATGGGCCAACTTCTGTTTCTAGGCCTTTTAGAAACCATCTGTCCTGAGGGGCAATAATGCCCCATTAAGTAGTATAAGAAGGTTGCCTAATGAATTTAAATATCCCTGAAGCCACTCCTGAAAGCTGACACATATTCTCTCAATAACATTACACAATTAGGCGCAGCCGGTAACAGCAAAAATCCATCTCGAACTTCACACTTAAGGGCTATCCAGTTTCTAACTCGACCACTCGCTACGTTCTTGCTACGAGCTACGAACGCTACGGCGTAGCAGTTACGTAGACATGGCTTTGTGGAATATGGTTAGGTTTTTATAGTAGGATCTCTTTTCAAAAATTGTGTGTGTGGGTGTGTGATTGTAACTTTTTTAATAGAGTTAATATATTACTCGCTTTTTTGTTTGCCTGTAGTGACCCACTACTGGCCACTACACTACTATCTTCCGCTTTTTGTCTCAATTCCTCTCAAAGTTCCGTTTTTTCTTACTTATTCATGAGGAAACTATCCTCTCAATCTCCTATTGCAAGAAAAAATAATCGAAAAACTTAAAACTTTGATAAAATGTGTTTTTTTAGGAATTATAATATCGATATACACGAACCAGATCTTTTTTACAGACTTATTTTTTTTTTTTTTAAATAACACCTAAAAATTGAATTTTCTAAAATTCACCGATCAAAAATGATGTCAATATTTTAGAATTGAGGTCAATATTTAAAAAAAAAACACTAGACTTAATAAACTGAAAATCCTCTAAATATCTGGTATCCTTAGCCAGTCCATAGTTTTGACCACGGTTTAACGACAAAAAAACTGAATCGCCACTTTAAAAAAAAAACGTTCCAACGTTCATCCATCAAATTCAAAACAACCGCATCCATTTCTTCCCACCCCCTCCCCGAAAAGGTGGCATTAGTGTTCCGTCAACGCATCCTCCCAGGGCCTCACTAGAAACAATAATGAGTCCCACAGATTTCCCCAACGTGTACTGCAGACCTACGAATTTGTAAAGTTATCAAATTTTCAAAACTGTATAACGCATTATGCCGCGCCGTCACGTCGCCTTGTATAATTATAATTGCAATTATTACTTTGGTTGGCAACTGGATTTATTGTTGAAGGAAAGTGGGTTTGTTTCGTTTTGGGTTTCAAGAACTTTTATAGAATAGAATATCTTTATTGCACACCAAAAATTGAAACAACTGATTTACAGAAATTGCTAATTCTATGGTTACAACAGCGGTCTAATCGCTGATAGCGATATCTTCCAGACAACCTTTGAATGGACTATATAAATTTAAAAAATATAACGGAAAATATAAATTGATTTTAATTAGTGTTGTAGATAAAGACCATTCCCTTTATCCACATTAATTAATTTAAAAGCAATTTCGCATGTATCTAGGATTGGTGCTCAAAAACTGCTTGACCGATTTATTTACTGATGATAGTTTTTTTTTGTTCCTCATTTTCCTTTTAAGTAAATTGAAACCTTGCGTAGCCAGGACGGGTAGCTAGTTTATAAAATATCGTGAACCTATCAAGAACTATAACATACTTAAACAATAAAGTAAAATTAAAAATGATCAATGGTAAATATTAAAATAGTTCTAAAAGTGTTTCTTTTTTTCATTTGTTCGCCTCGCATCGTTGCCGATTGCTTATAAAAAAAACACACCTGGTAAAATAAAACACTTAAAGTCCAGAATTAGTATCACAAAATTAGCGAACATAATCAAAACGAGCATAACAGTCGCCCATAAGGCTAGCTGCACACGTCGATACATGAATGTTGCAGACGAACGAAACTAGTCGCGCGCTCTAATACGTAATCATACGCGCGCTACCGTCATTATTTAGCGTAGGATGGTCGAGGAATGCAATAGAGCTGTTGATACCGAGTTTGTTCACCACCTGCCTTGCTTTTCCCGCTATGTCGAGGATAGCTTCCAGCGTGAAGTTGCGTACAGGTGAGAGAACTGATCATTCAATCACCTCCGTTATCTCTTCGAGAAAGCAAATGTTCGTGTTTACGCCATACGTTTTAATAAAATTGTAAATATAGTCTTTAATATTTGTAAACGCACTCAAAATACACGACGAAGGTTCGATAATGTTTTAAAAACAGTACCAGATGAAAGGCGTTGTAGAAATACGAATCGCTTTGAAAGCAATATCCAATGGTCTACCCTTTACAGGCTAAAACACAATTAAACAATACATTTTATATAGTAGATATTAATAACATAAAAAACGTGATATTTACCACGTTTATTATTTATTGTGAGTTCAAACAAACAAACACAAACAAACTAAAGTGTTAAATATGATTTAAATGGTCATTAATTAATATTGTTAGTTATTTAATTTATATTTCTTAGTTGTTAGTTGGATCAGAAACGATATGTTCCCAAAAATAATAACTTATTCTGTTTTTTTTTTCTTTTTAGTTTGTTTTTTGTACTGTTCTTTGGAATAATAAAAGTAATAGATTCATATTTTATTTTATGTAAGTATATCTACATAATTTAAAAAAAATGTATATTGCCAGAATCCTATAAGCAAACTCACAGCTACACTAGCTAGGAGGGGGTATTATCCACTCTTAAACTTTCTACCTAATATTACCGTTTGACATGTACCAATTTTGAGTTCATTTGATATTAAAAGGTTTTCAGCGGCAACCCCGCGGAGGCAGCGTTAGTACTAAATAGTACGCTAGTTGTAACATTATCTTGTTGGTTCATTACATTCTGTAATGTGTTGTTAGGCTGGCAACTACCTGAATTTACAAGTCTGCGGATTTAGGTGGCCTCGTTTGTAAATGGCTGTATTTTAGAATTAAAGAGCTAATTTTTATTCTATTTGAAAATCCTTACTAATATTACAAAAACGAAAGTGAGTTTATTTATTTGTTACGTCTTCACGCCTAAATGGCTAAACCGATTCTGATGAATTTTGGCACAGAGATAGTTGGAACCCTGGAGACGGACATAGGCTAAATTTCTTTAAAAAAAAAGATTGAGATATGAGGGAGAAATAGGGAAGAAAAGGAAAAACTTAGCTTTGTTATTACAATAAATAAGGCGCAAGGGCAAAAACTACAGGTAGCAGGTAACTGTAAATCAGGAAAGGGGAACTGTGTTACCCCGAATTTAACGCGAGCGAAGCCGCAGGCAAAAGCTAGTAATGTAATAATTATAAGTATGACTGATACCGGGGTTGAAGGTTGTTCGAAAGTACTACCGCGGCAACTTAACATAAAGGGCAAAAGAAGGAACATGGGGGTATAAGTCAGTAAAAGTCTGACAATCCACCCAGAGCGGGGCAAGGTATTTGATGATTTCCCCATCAGTAAAAAGAGCCAAATGGCTTAACTGAATATGGGAATTAGAAATAAAGCTGATATGATATGGAATAATTTGAACAAATATTTTTTTTTTTAAATTTTGTGATGTGTCAAAACAATTTATTGTAAATGTGAGGACCACGTAGATCATAACTTTTATTTACTTTGTTTGTTTTTGACGATTGTCTGGCATTTTGAGTACTATAAGGGACCTACACAAATGTCCTTTTTTTTGGTATTGTTCGTCGTTTCGTTGAGATCCTTGGGTTTTAAGTCGAGCTACACGATAACTGACAAATGCTTGCACTGACTGGACAGGTCCACTCAATCTGTGTGGTGCTTTCTTAAAAAGACCATTTCAGACACTAATCTGCAAAGTCCTCATGTAAGTTGACCAAGATTTTTTGTCTGGACCTTAAAAGAGACTATGAACTCTGAGCTTGTTTCGGCTGTTTCTTCTCAGAGTAGTCGGATACGAAACACCGGCATCATCTAGTTTTTAAAAAACGACGTGTAAAAGTATTTGTGAAAACCTACTTGCAAAATAACATCATTTATCATTTAAATAACTCGACATCAGAAAAAAGTCTTATCTTTTTGTTTTTGAATATAATGTACATGTTATTCGAACGCCATGATTTGGCAGAACAACGCAATTATTGCTTATCAAGGCTATGGTGAACATGGGAATCAGGATTCAAGGCGGATATGATAAGGAATCATTTGAAAAAATAAGATTTGTAATTTTTGAATTGTGTGACGTGACAATGCTATTTGTATTTGGCAGAACAACGCAATTATTGCTTATCAAGGCTATGGTGAACATGGGAATCAGAATTCAAAGCGGATATGATAAGGAATCATTTGAAAAAATAAGATTTGCAATTTTTGAATTGTGTGACGTGACAATGCAAATAACTTGACGTCAGCAAAAAGTTTTATCTTTATTATGTTGTTTATAATGTACATGTGATTTGAAAACCATGAATTGGCAGATCGACGATCACACCACATCGCTATCACTGTTTATCATGGGTTTGCTGACTTAACTAAACATGGGGATCATGATATAAAGCGGATATGATAAAGAATCTTGTGAAAAAAGATGATATGCATTTTTGAATTCAAAAATTCAATTATTTCAAACATTATATACTAACTAGTAATATTAAAATAAAAATATATGCAACTCCCAAACGCGAAAAAAAATTACAATCCTTACTTATATTATAAAAGCGAAAGTGAGTTTGTTCGTCTTCACGCTTATATGGCTTTTACCGATTTTGATGAATTTTGGTACAGAGATTGTTGGTACCCTGGAGACGGACATAGGCTATTTCTTTATAAGTGGGTAATGAAAGAGAAAGAGGGGTGAAAAGGGAAATCTTAGCTTTGCTATTGCAATCAATAAGACGCAAGGGCAAAAAACTGAGAACATCTGCCCAACCCAGCCGCCGCGGGAGACGCCCAGGGCGCCGGGCGCCGCGAGACGACTTCCGGCCACCGTAGATGCGGGCCTGTGGGCGGTGAGCAATGGGTAGTTCACCGTCCGTCCGTCGATTGACGACAGGCCGTGTCGACGGTGCGTTCGTGTTTCACGCGCGCCTCAAAGAGAGTCAGCAAAGCAGAGGGGCTTGCCAGAGCCTCCGCCTGCCGGGGTCGCGGGTTGTTCGAAAGAGATACCGCGGCCTCGGAACGTAAAGGGCAATAGAAGGAACATGGGTGGGTTTTAGTCAGTACAAGTCTGACATGCACCCCCGCTCCGCCCAGAGCGGGGGAAGTCATTGGCTGATTTCCCACCCGAAAAAAAAAAGGGCAAAAAACTACAGGTAGCAGGTATCTGCAAATCAGGACTGTGTTACCTCGAATTTAAATAAAAGCTAGTATTAAAATAAAAATACATGCAAATCCCAAAAAGGGAAAACAATTCAAGGCGTCAAAAAATTCATTCACTTTACTGTCAAATGGAACAATGCCCAGAAAACTGGCAGCATTGCCATGTTGTATGGTAATGCTGATTCTTTGTCACTTAAAGAGGTGACCAACAACTTGGCAATATCCCAAAAACTAAGTGAGCATAGACCAAGGCCATAAGTTCCGAGTGCAACCCCAAACACAACTACCTATTAAGTTATTATATTTGCGCCAATTGAGGTTTTCAGCATCTGCAGCAGTCGCGCCAACATAACCCGTCGAGCTAAAAAAATGGGATAACGCAAGGGTATTGACGGATGTTGCATCCCATACCAAAAGCCAACCCAACTTGCAAAGCATTATGGTCATACCATCTGGCGTCATCCCATCTTCGCGTGTTAAGCCGTTGGGTTTTAAAATGGCTGGCAGCCCGGTGGTAAGAGCGTGGCGGTTGTTGTCATTAATGCTGGCCTGCCGTGCTCCCTGACCTAACCTAACCTGATTTTTACTGCATAAAAGACATCATCGGACACGTAGGTCGACAACTTCACCACATTGATAAATGAAAAAAGTTTATTTGTCTCAAAAACGTTACGTTGTTCATAAAGATATATAAAGAGTGTCCATGGAGTTTCTTGCCCATTCTTCTCCATAGAGATCTACGCTTTGAAATGGGCAAAGTACTTTCACAAGTTATTATGTCTTGTGACCGGGACTGTAGCTTAACATTTTGTTTTTTTTTGACATTCAAAAGTACCTGTAATAGTCTAATTGAAATAAATGATTTTGATTTGATTTCGATAAATAAGATACCCCCAGGAAGTTATTGGTAATACTTGTATTGGGACTATCTCGCTCTTTCCCTTAAATATTAACAATAATGAGACACTTAACTATACTATTGATAATTGATGTTTATTTTGCAAGTTTTTATATTTTTCGTGTCGTTTTTTCTTACGTGCTTAAACCGTGAAGCCGGTGTTTCATACTCGACTTCTCTGAGAAGAAACAGCCGAAACAAACTCAGAGGTCATAGTCTCTTTTAAGGTCCAGACAAAAATCTTGTTCAACTTACATGAGGACGATGTAGATTAGTGTCTGAAATGGTCTTTTTAAGAAAGCACCACATAGATTGAGTGGACCTGTCCAGTCAGTGCAAGCATTTGTCAGTTATCCTGTAGCTCGACTCATGATTTAAGGAGCTCAACGACACGACGAACAATACCAAAAAAAAAAGACATTTGTGTAGGTCGCTTATAGTACTCAAACTGCCAGACAATCGTCAAAAAGCAACAAAACGAATCTGTCCTTGGACAAGATTGACAAGAAGAGTGTCTCACTCTTCTTGTCGATCTCTGGCAAAAAAAAAATGAATTAATTTCGTGAGTGGCAAAGCGAATAAGTCGATATCAGCAAAATGTTTTATCATAAATAACATGCAATTCAAAAGAAATGACTCGGCAGTCCAATGGTCACACCATACCGTTATCACAGCTTATCAAGGCTATGATAATCTAGTTATGCAGTGATAGCGTAGTATTGCCCAGTCATAAGTCCGAAGTTCAAATCCATGACACGCAGCTCTGATTTTTCGGATTCGTAATGTGATGTTAGGCTGGAAAGTACCTGAATTAACAAGTCCGCGGATTTAGGTCGCCTCGTTTGTAGATGGCTGTATTTTAGAATTACAGAGCTAATTTTTATTCTAAACTAGCTAGCGCCCGCGACTTCGCCCGCGTGATATCGAAAAAGAAAACGTGAAAGCGTAACAAACATCCATAAATCCATCCATCCTCACAAACATTCGTATTTATAATATTAGTAAGATGAAAAAAATACTGAAATTGCAGAAAGCACCACACAGATTGAGTGGACCTGTCCAGTCAGTGCAAGCATTTGTCAGTTATCGTGTAGCTCGACTCATAACTCAAGGAGCTCAACGACACGACGAACAATACCATTTGTGTAGGTCGCTTATAGTACTCAAATTGCCATATAATTGTCAAAATCAAACAAAATAAATAGTTATCTGTCCTTGGACAAGAATGACATGAAGAGTGAGCCCTTTCATGAAAAAAAAACTATTTATTTAAATTTCGTGAGTGACAAAGCAAATAAGTCGATATCAGCAAATTGTCTTAACTTTATTTCAATATCATGTTATTTAATAACAATGATTTGGCACCATAATGTTATCACAGCTTATCAATGTTATACTTATGCAGTGATAGCCTGCTACTTCACTAAACTGCTAAATTATATTTCCAAAGTTCAAATCCATGACACGTGCCTCTGATTTTTCGAATTCACGTGAAGCAGATATTGTATAATTATCACTTACTTCGGAGAGGGAAACGTTGTGTGGAAACCAGCAAGCCTTTTGTTTTTTTTTTCGGGTGGGAAACCATCAAATGACTTCCCCCGCTCTGGGCGGAGCATGTCAGACTTTTACTGACTAAAACCCACCCATGTTCCTTCTATTGCCCTTTATGTTCCGGGGCCGCGGTATCTCTTTCGAACAACCCGCAAAACCAGCAAGCCTGAGAGATATATCTCGACGGTATGTTAGCCAAGTAAGAAGCGCATGGGTGGCATAGCATATATATTGCGATATAATTTTTTAAACTGACATGGTCACTGACATTATTATTAAAACTTAAAACGGCATATTTTCTGGGTCTTCAATGACTTCAGTTCATCCGTAATCATGGCGTTTGCAACATCACCGAAATATCGAAAATTCAGAATAAATAACAAACATGGTAAATATTCCGTTTTAAATGTTAATAATAATGTATGTCCTTACCTGCACATTTTTGAAATTTGTATGTTTTTAAAAAGGTATTTGCATATGTTGGCATTATATGAACACATTTCAATCAAAGTGAAAAGAAGAACCCCAACTAAAGGACATGGCCAGATCCTGCCCTGATAATGCACAGTAATGATTAATATATGAAAATTCCTTTTGAAATAAATAAAAAATAATCCCAATAATTACATTTCCCTAAAACAGGCGAGAGAAAATGCAAAAAAATATAGGTATGTTTGTTCGTCGATTGTGTGGTTTTATATTCTGACATAGCATTGATTGACATTTACATTGTCGTCTTGCGTTGATTTTATCACGTATTATCGTAATTTGTTACTATTGAAACTAGACCACAAACTATCGTTTACTAATATTAATATTCTGCTGTACCTTATTAGACTTGTTAGTTTAAGTTACGTTTTACAAATATGTGGGTATCCAGAGAAAAAAACACGTTTATTAAACTGTCTCTAATATTTCACACTACTTTACTATTATATCATTTACATTACACTACTATGCATTTCACTCTTGTAGTGAGTTTTGATCGCAGCGACGACTCCAGCCGAGTCTCTATAAAACTTGACACTGCAGTAGCGGTAATCTCGACGCTGTTTTCTTGTAGAATAGCACGATAACTGTTTGCATGATATCGGCCTTCCTTGTGGAATTAGTTCCTTTTTATGAATAGCCTAGTCTATTTACTAAATGGCGTCTGAATAGTCTTCCTCGTTTTGTTACGCCTATAAAACTCTGAATATTTCATCATTGCTATTCAAATTGTCAAGGCGCTATTTTTGTTGTCTATTTATAGTGTCTCTCGCCTATTCTCGGATCATAAATCATAAACTATTGTAAAGCCCAGCATGTAAGCTTTAAAATGACGTACTGTACATCAATGTACATGAATATTTTTTTGTTAGGGCATAGCTCTATACCCATTCTGGCCATGTCATTTAAATACAGCAGTCATTGTGCCGAAGGTCGTGTCGGCCAATGGCTTAATAGCCAATAGCCTTGACCAACATCTGAGGAGGCCATCACTTGGCAGTTGGATCAAGGATTTGAATCAGAAAGCAGTACTTCTGGACCCGGGGCGTATTGTTAGGAGGTTCCTCTCTCAAAAGCCCTAACCACCGGTTGCTCGGATCCTGTTAATGATGCTGGTGAACTGCTATTACTCACTTGCACATAGTCAGAGACTACATTTGTATAGCAGGAATTCCAATTGCATAGCAATTAAAATCTTTAACAAGTTACCCCCACGTATCAGAGTGTTGTCTACTAATAAATTCAGGAAAGCAATATTTGATTAGCTTTTAGAGAACTGCTTCTAATCAGTTTCCCGCGGATTTTTTTTCGAACAACCCGCAACCCCGGCAGGACCCTCGGCTTTGCTGACTTCTCTTTGAGGCGCGCGTGGAACACGAACGCGCCGTCGACACGGCCTAGCTAAAAAGTAGCCTTACAAATCATTTCAATATAACAAATGGAAATATTCCAAAAGAGGCTTATTTAAATAAGTGAAATTAAAATTAATCTATAGAACGATTAAAATAAAAGCCGGTGGAATCCCCGAAGACGCTTAATATAAAATAATAGAAAAACTTATAAATATTCACAAAACGGAGCTAAACCTTTAGCTGGAGTGACGGATTCGTTTTTACTTATTCCACAGAAAATCTGCTTAAAATCCGTATTAAAAGAATCACTCGGAATTTATTTGTTAGGCGGCGCAAGGGATGGGAGGAACACGACTTGTGAATATTACGAAGTTCCTTCTAGTAAGCTTAGTGGCATTTTACTAACACTTAGCTAATTTCACTAATACTAACCACAACTAAATACTATAGCGCAGGTGGATTTTCATTGAGACGAGTGTTGAAAATCCAGCAGTGTGCAAATTACTACTTACTTCGTACATTGTTTTGGTGACTGATATCTTTTTTATATGAAACTAGCTTCCGCCCGCGACTTCGTCCGTTTGGCATAGATACTTTGGGCTAACGCTAACTTTAGCCGGGGTGATGATCGAAAAAAAATATCTTTCTCTCCACTTTTCTTCCCTTTTTCTCCCGCTTCACCGCATCACACTTTAAAAAAAACTTAGCCTTTTTCCAACTTGTTGCGGTCGGCTTCCAGTCTAACCAGATGCATCTGCATACCAGTAGTTTTAAATGTAGCGACTGCCTATCTGACCTTCACAACCCAGTTACCAATCTGGGTAATCTTTAACACCCGAATGTACAATAATCAACAATATTATTTACCGATTAAAAAAAGAAGATTCTCAATCGCAATTTAGATGTCCATTTTTTTTTGTAACTAATAACTTGTAGGGTTACCATGACATTATATAGCAGTTCTTATTTCTGTGTGAGAAAGAGATGGTGCTAGACACCCTGTATAGCTCTGTCTCTTTCCCTCAGTGGAATGAGTTCTGCTTTAAGACATCATGGTACGAAAGAGATACCGCGGCTCGAAAGAGATACCGCGGCCCCGGAACGTAAAGGGCAATAGAAGGAACATGGGTGGGTTTTAGTCATTTAGTTTCCCCTGCTCCGCCCAGAGCGGGGGAAGTCATTTGATGATTTCCCACCCAAAAAAAACAAGACGTCATGGTAGGGTAGTTGGTCTTGGTTCAGTAAAAACCATGACATCAACGGCGTCCTTATTCCGTATGTCGATAGCGTGTCACTTGCGCCGCTCCATCGAGTTTTCTCCTTATCTCCTGGCAATGGTCGCGATTCAGAGTGGTTACCCTTTGGATGTTGTCGTAGCGAATGATTTTAAATGTAAAAATTATTCAAATACGCCTCGGATAAGACGCTCAGCGGTCGAATAGTTGACGTCTTCCAAAAACTGGATCGGGGATCGGCGTTTTTGAGTAATAAGCCTGTATTTTCTGGCTCAAATGTTTCGGCATAATTTTTAGCGTGACAAATTTTGAATTTTATCATTTCTGTTATGTATCTTGGTAGATTTGAGATAGGGAGATAGGAATTAAGCGGTCTCAATTTCATCGGGTAGGTGGCAAATTGATATTTTAGATTATACACAATCATTGTTCACAACAGTATCAGATTTTATTTAAGTGTAAAGTTGTACTAAGCGGAACTCATCAACAAAATCAAAATATTTTTGTTTCACATAGACTTACATGGGCTATGTGAAAAAAGCATTCAATGTTTTATCGAATGCTTTTTTCAATAAAACATTGAAAAAAGGTGCACGGTTTAGGTTGGTCATTTCCCTATGAAGAAGAACCGGCAAGAAACTCCATGGTTACTCTTTTAAAATCATTTGGTTTTACAGTGTTGTTGTTGCAGCGTTATTACTTAAGTCATCATCATCTGCTTAGCCTTTTCCCCGCTATGTTGAGCTGAATACCAGTATATTACAAAAGAGACTGCCCACCTGATTTCCACACGCAGTCATTACTGGGTGAAAGAAAAATGAAAAACTGTTTACAAAACTCAGCACTGCACAGAACAAGACAATAAAACAAAATTAATTTAAAAAAGAACAACAGAAACTAAATCTTTATATAACTGCAACTGTGAGCATATATTGTCTCAACTATTGCTATTTGTTAATTATAAGACTGACTGGTAGAGAAAACCTAATGACATTAAGTCCGTCTATGTACCACTATTGTACATGAAATTTAAATAAACAAAAAAATGGTAATTTGTAATTGGTCTTCTGCCACATAAAACTGTAACTATTCCATAATAATAGCTGTAAGTTTCCAAAACAATATAAAATAAAATAAATAAAAAACAACTTTTTCTTGTATCGTGGGTTCGTTTACATACATTTGAACTCACATACACAAACAGCCAGACCCGGAACGACTAGCAGTTGGCTCTAGTGAAAAGGGTAGTTTCCAGGGTCAAAGTAATTACATTCTATTCAGTCCGTCTTTTAGATTATTCAAAAATAAGGGGCACGTATTTTTTTTATTTGTATATTAAACCAAAAATGACAAAGATATAACCCATAAAAGTTACTTGTGACGTCACTCGTTGCCAAAAATGCAGCAACGCGTGACGTCACACGTAATGTCCGTTATCCTTACTATAATATTATAAAAGCGAAAGTGAGTTTGTTTGTTTGTTAACTCTTCACGCTTTAATGGCTACACTGATTTTGATGAATTTTGGTACAGAGATAGTTGGGAACCAGGAGACGGACATAGGCAATTATTTTTAAAAAAGTGGGATGTGAGCGAGAAAGAGGGAAGAAAAGTAAAAACTTAGCGTTGCTATTACAAATCAATAAGGCGCAAGGGGAACTGTGTTACCCCGAATTTAACGCGAGCGAAGCCGCGGGCAAAAGCTAGTTTTATAATTTAAAAGACAGACTAAATTTTTTTAAACAAGCCTATTATATAGGTTCATCTTGTGTGGTTTTTGTTAAAAAAATATGTGAAAGAATAACTTTCTTTGATGGTTTCTTCTTATTTTCTAGTTGATGGAAGTGAACTGCTGTGCATTGGTATCGCGGTCGCAAGCCACGGATTCGATACCCGCACGGAACAAATATATATATGACCTACAGGTAGTTGTTTCGGGTGTGGCTGTTTGTGTATGTTTAAATATTTGTAAACGCATCCACGATACAGGAGAAATTCCTAGTATGGGGCAACGCTTTTTTTTTTAATAAATAAAAAATATCCTGTACAATACATACATAATACCAAATAGAGCAAATAACAAATTATCATAAAACAGTCAGGAAAAACATGAAGGTACACATTGTAACAATAATTTTATTGTATTAGACCTCATTCGTTACAAAGACTTCAATTAGCAAAACTGACGAACAGTTAGCACCCCTCGAGTGGAGTGCACCTCTAGTATGGCACAGCTAATTAATACGAGAACCAGAGAGTATTGTTTAGTGTCTATGGTATGAAAAATGTTACGTGTTTTTTTAAGGATGTAACTTCAATTTTGCAGTTAATGGTGCGAGGCTGAGCGGGTCTGAATGGCACTTGAGATATGCAATATTTTGACGGGTTGTTTTTTATAAAGGACTAGCTGGCGCCCGCGGATTCACCTGCGTGATACCGAAAAACATATCCTATGTGTTATTCCAGACCATAATCTAACTCTGTGTCAAAATTTCATCAAGATACGCACAACCGTTTTGACGTGAATGAGTAACATAATATTAGTAAGATACCTGGTACCCGCGGCTTCGCCCGAGTGACATCGAAAAAAAAAGTATCCTATGTGTTATTCCAGACCATAATCTAACTCTGTGTCAAAATTTCATCAAGATACGCACAGCCATTTTGACGTGAATGAGTAAGATAATATTAGTAAGATAGCTGGCGCCCGCGGCTTCGCCCGCGTGATATCTGAAAAAAAGTATCCTATGTGTTATTCCAGACCATAATCTACTTCTGTGCCAAATTTTATCAAGATCCGTTTAGCCGTTTTGACGTAAAAGAGTAACAAACATCCACACATCCAACCATACGTCCTCACAAACATTCGAATTTATAATTTAAGTAAATTAAGATATTTTATGTTTTGCTCATCTGATATTAACTGAAGATTGGTGGCCTGAGCTCCAGCGATGACGGCTCACCGATACAGAACTGAGACGACGATTGAGAATCCTGATATCTTCCATAGGAATTGTAAACAAAGTATTTCTCCCTGTTTTTCCTATTTTTTAATAGCCATCCACATTACTTAAAACCATTCGATACCTCTTCGAGATATTTTCCTCATTCCTCCGCATCATCTATTTATACTATGACATCCGATTTTAGTATATCTTTTCAGTTACTGGAGCCATTTTCTAAAAGGAACATAAATTAAAAATAATAGTTTTTATTATGAATAACTTTTCTTTTAAAATCTTTTTAATTTTCTAATATTGTGTAAAAGTGAGTCAGGAAAATCTGTTCTGTAACGTAAAACTTATCTTAAGTAATGTTGCCACCTTTAAAAACCTAAATAAAACAAAAAAACAACTCTTTATACTTAGGAAATGTCAAATCATCAAACATAACCTGTCATAGAACGGAAATTCCCGCCAAAACGACGGCCATCTTGTGAAACATTAGAGGCGCGACTTTTGAAAAAATAACACTTTTTCGAGCGTAATCGAATCGTTAACCCTAAATTGGCATCTCGATAACAAATTCAATTTAAAACCGACGTTCAGTGCTCTCATCTTTGACAATTCTGTTGCCGATATACCAAAGGAAGGGGTTAAGATGGCTCCCGATAAACAAAAAAAGGCGAAAAAAAAGTTAATTTAACTTCGAGCGAGGAAACGAAGTCGCGGCGAAGATTTTTTTTTTGTGATATTTATTTATTATTTTAGGGTTGTTCGTGGTGTGTTTTTAGAAGATTTTAGTGTGACAAAATATTCTGAACCAATGATTATTGCTACCGCATTGATGCTTAATACACTGATCTATGTTGTTTGTGTTAAGAAAATAACAGAATAAAAACGCAAAAACAATATCAAATTTACCTCTTAATTACTCACACATATTAGTTTTTTTTAAGTTTTATCAATCCCAAAAAAAACCAAATTGGTGAACCGAATGGGAAACAAATCTTTTTTATTGCTAACAAAAATATTTGCTGAAAAACAACTCTATACAAATTACCAATGACACTCAAAGACCAAAGAAAAAAGCAGGCCAGAGACAATACACCAGAAAACATTCTTCTAGACAACTCACCATTATAATTTACTCCTGATTGGGATCAAGTTGAAATTAAGAAAAAATAAAGGGAACAAAGGGGGTTGAAGGAACGTGATTGTCTTTTTTTATCTGTAGGACTTGATTTAACAAACAACCCCTTTTCATTTTTGATCTC
Source organism: Ochropleura plecta (assembly GCA_905475445.1). NCBI lineage: Eukaryota > Metazoa > Arthropoda > Insecta > Lepidoptera > Noctuidae > Ochropleura > Ochropleura plecta. The sequence goes on along the minus strand of FR997744.1, from coordinate 2,294,711 downwards.
TTTGTGTTGGATTGTTGATTAACGGGCCCAAATTGGGTGGGTTCCAATAATGAATGTGTAATAATCGTCGCTGTCTCTATTTTGTTTGTCTTTTGTAAGGCTAAAGATGTTGCAGGAAGACTTCTTGAGAAAACCTGCATGTCCCAGGTGAAAAAAATTGTTTCAAGTGCAAGTCAGACACGCGCACCGAAGGTTCCGTACAAATTTGCGACATATACGGTCATATCTTTTGATAAATGATGTTTATTTTGCAAGTAGGTTTTCACAAACACTTTTACACGTCTTTTTAAAAACTTGATGAGGCCGGTGTTTCGTACCCGACTACTCTGAGAAGAAACAACCGAAACAAACTCAGAGGTCATAGTCTCTTTTAAGGTCCAGACAAAAAATCTTGGTCAACTTACATGAAGACTATGCAGATTCGTGTCTGGTCTTTTTAAGAAAGCACCACACAGATATTGACTGCGTTGACTTAGAAGGTTGTGTTTGTGTTGTGTTTTCACAGCTCTTAGAGACGATAGATTTGAGTGTACGGTTTTAATTTAATCTCAACATCTCCATTCGTTCCAAGATAAGGGGTCTTGATAGACAAACAAACGGACAACAAAGTGATCCTTAATGGTTCCGTTTTTTCCTTTTGCCGAACCCTAAAAAATAAAAAAATAATCAAGTAATAGTGTGTAAAGTCCGGTTCACTCATACAAAGAAGGCTTGATTTAACGACACCCATTAAAGCGAAGCAATCAAAAGTCAACATATACACAACCGGTGATCGAACCTGCGACCCTCCCTAAGACTTATTTGTTACCACTGTAATTCCGTGTTCGTAATGGCTAACGATACGATGGTTTTGAGTGGACATGGCCTACATTTAAGTTATCTTATTCGAGACAGTTTACAAAAGCAACCTTGATCGGTTGAACCTTGAAGTTGCGGGTTATTTAAAGAGATACCGCTGCCCTGGAACACATAGAGCAAAATAAGAAACATTTTAATCAGGTTTTAGTCAGTTTTAAAGAATATTTAGATAGGTCGTTAGTAGTCGGCTGTTTGTGCATGTGAGTTTAAAAGTTTGTAAACGCACCCACGATACAGGAGAAATCCTAGTGTGGGGCAACGTTTAAAAATAAAAAATATATCCTTTATTTTACCATAACTAACAAATACATATCAATCAAAATAATAACTACAATAGAAGTTCAATCTTTATTACAAGAAATTTTACTAATAGTTTATTAATCTAAGTTTTGATTTTTATGGATATTTTTGTACGTCATAATATGGCAGGATATGTTGGAACTAATATTGTTACATCAATTTTACCATTCTACAAATAATCATTTTTGATTTGATTTGATTTAAAAGTTTGACACTTCGCTCGGCCCAGAGCGGGAGAACTTAAATGATGATTTCCCACCCGAAATAAAACACTCCGTGTCCGCTATTGCATAAATCAACCTCTGGAAAATTCATCCCTTTGTATACCTGTTTAATCAATTTAGTTAATTGTGTGATGCGTTTGCATCGAAGATTTTCATTATGGGTACTTTTTTTTAAATTTAATTCTCAAACAATTTTGTGTTTTTATACTCGCCAAACTTTACGTTTGATGGCGAGATGCGCTTCTTTCTTATAAATATATATAAACCTTAGCTATTTTATTAATTTATACAAAATTTAAATTAAAACAAATACCTATATAAAAAACTAACAGAATTTGCTTCTCAACAAAAAAAACGTGGGAGAGGCACTGCAGTCGCAACCTCTAAGTAACCTTATCGAGAACCAAACTCTTCAGTTTTGATATAAGTTGGTTTGCCATAATAAATCAATTTTATTGAAAACTTTTGGCACTAAATATTAGGACAATCTTTCTCCATAGTTACTTTTAAATAGCTTGCTAGTCAGTCATGTCCCCACTAAGCCATCATCATAAGTCTAAGGGGCGGTGTACAATGGCTAGTTTCCACATTAAACAGTTTCCACTAGGGCCGCCGTCCGGTCAGTTGTCCGAACACGATTAAATTCGGTCGAGCACGGCCCATTGGGTGGACAGAGACGGATTCAGTTTTATGTCTCGGAATATACGGTGAGTGACGTATGGAAGCCACAAAGTTGCACCAGGGTTTTTATACGAACTAAAATAAGTCGTAAGTACCAATACTCGACTCCATCTTGTTTTTTCATTGCGTCTTCCAAAAACAATATCATCAAGCATTAAAGAAAAACAACACTGTACCTAATATGATCCCTACACGAACCAAATATTTGGTAGGTACTATAACTACCAAATATTTGGTTCGTGTACCCACTTTTCGCCAGTAAAGTGGAAAAGCGGGCGAGCCTTTTGCCATCAACCGGACGAAAATCCGGACACCGAAAAAAATAGTGAAGTGTGGAAACTTGCCAGGGTTGCGGGTTAGACGACATGCTGTGTCGACTGCGCGTTCAAATCAAATCAAAAGTAATTTATTCAAATTAGGCTGATAATCAAAACTTTTTAAACGTCACATTACAAGAGACAGTCCCACAAAAGCGCCTTGCCCTTCACCACTTCCTAGTGTTTTAGCTGGGAAGGGGAAGTGGCGGAACCAACTTCCCAGCAAGCCAGTTCGTGTGCCACGTGCGCCTCAAAGAGATGTCAGCAAAGCAGAGAGCCATTGCGTGCAGGGGTTGCGGGTGGTTCGAAAAAGACACCGGACCCACACAAAGAGCTAAAGAAGGAACATAGATGGATTTTAGTCAGTAAAAGTCTGACGATCCTTCCCGTTCCGCCCAAAGTGGGAGAAGTTATTTGATGATAACCCATCCCTAATAAAAATCATCATTGCTTTGGAAGTTAGCACATATAATATTATGTTTATTATAGGTATGTATTTATTTATAAAGTTTTGATAGTTCATAGTTTTGGTGACCTTTTGATTTTTTCAAATCATCAAATAACTTCTTTTTGATGATCTCCCATTCCCTAAAAAAGGACGTTAAAACTGTTAAAACTGTTTGCTTTTAAATCCTTACTATAATATTATAAAAGCGAAAGTGAGTTTGTTTGTTTGTTTGTTACCTCTTCACGCTTTAATGGCTACACTGATTTTGATGAATTTTGGTACAGAGATAGTTGGGAACCAGGAGACGGACATAGGCTATTATTTTTTTAAAAAGAGTGGGATATGAGGGAGAAAGAGGGAAGAAACGGGAAAACTTAGCGTTGCTATTACAAATCAATAAGGCGCTACCGAATTTAACGCGAGCGAAGCCGCGGGCAAAAGCTAGTATAACATATTTTTTTAAATCATCAACCAGCTTTCATTTGTCCCAAACAATCCGTCCCCCTGTAGGTCAGTTCATCAGTGGTCGGATATCGTAAAGATATCGACGCGACACTAAACCGAAAGGGTCACTCCCCGCCCTCCGTTTTACGAGAACGCTCTCGGACATGAACGTACACACACCGATACTGTTTACAAGAATATTTGGATTTAAAGAGTTTCCGTCGTCGTTTTTGCAGTCCATTTACAGGTATAATGTCTTATGTACACTTTAAGTAATTTGTCAATAAGGTGGAAAAATAAAGAAGTAAAATAAATACACCACATGAAATATATCTTTTATTTGTATAATTCTGCTATAATACGTGTGTATGTCACTGAACTCCTAAACGGCTGGACCGATTTGAATGAATTCAAGACCTCCCATGCGGTCTCTCAAAACCTAAAACTGATTAGGTACGTTTTATTGCAATAGCTCTTGAAATTCGCAAAAATAAAATTGGACTTTGCAAAGGAACTGATACTATTAGATGGTCAAAATATATGGGAGAACAAAAAAAAAACCGGGTAAGCGCGAATCGGAGTCGCACAGCGCGGTTTCCGCACAAACTTGCGACATAAACGGCCATATCGTTTAACTGCATAGACTTAGAGTTGTGATTTTTGCACTAGTTATAATTTCAACTCGAAACCTTCTCGCGTTTCCGAGATAAATGGTCTTGACAGACAGACAGATGGACAACTAAGTAATCCAACGTACGCAACCTTAAAAAAATATTGTTCGGTTTCATGGTCGAGAGTTTACCGAAATTATGGTCTGGGGCGTCTTGCGCGTATAATATTACACCTTGTATTTAACATAAACATTGTTTTTCTCCCATCCTCATCTCATCATCTGCCTAGCCTTTCCCAACCATGTTGGTGTCGACTTCCAGTCTTACCGGATGCAGCTGAATACCAGTATTTTACAAGGAGCGACTGCCCATCTGACCACCACAACCCAGTTAGTACTAACTAATACGAAACACCTTGGTACCTGTAACAGTTGTCAATCTACAAATGACAACCGGGACCAACGGCTGAACGTGCTTTCCAAGGCAAAGAGGAAACTCGGTATATAGCGGGTAGGCGCCCATCCACAGAACAACCTGGGCAAGCGCGGCTTAACCTAAAGATCAACCCGAACGGCTGCCAAGAGTTCTCCCATTCTCATCTACTACACTAAAACTGTACTAGCACTCGACCAGTGTAAACTACAGCAATAATAGTACAGTACGAATCGAGCTCCCACGATCGAGCGAGCCTCGGTCCTTACAAATAACCATTAAGTGATCCCCTAAGTACTAACGCAACAATATATCTTAAGAAGGGATGATATCTTACAACCCATGTACGATTATCCGAATATTGTGTTTAGAAAACTGAAAAACTCAAATAATTTTTTTCTTTTAGGACGTTACAGGCACTTTTGAAGGTCAAAAACAAGATGATGAAGGTACAGTTACAAAGCATAATAACTTGTAAAAGTACTGTAGTTGGCCATTCCAAAACGTAGATCTTTATGGAGAAGAAGAAGACAACTTTATTAAACGCGCGTATAAAGTTGAAAATGTATTAGTGACTGCTGAGCGATAACGATTTCTAACTTCGTTATCGTTTTTAAATTGTTACTTTGTCTAAGCCCCCAGCCCAGTGCCACTGCTGGACAAAGGCCTCTTCTCAAACAGAAGGCACGAGCATCGATCACCACATTCACAGCGATTGTTCAAGATGGGTTTGCAATTTCAGACTTATATTAATAACTAGCTGGCACCCCCAGCTTCGTCCGCGTGATGATCGATAAATAGTATCTTATGTGTTATTCCAGACTATAATATACCTCTGTGCCGAATTTCAACAAGATCCGTTCAGCCGTTTTGACGTGCAAGAGTAACAAATATCCATACATCCATCCATCCATCCTCACAGACATTCGCATTTATAAGATTAATAATAGTAGGATTATGATTCTGCTTGAGCGGTCATTTTAAATCAATGATCAAAAGCATTTCAAAAACCCTGTTGTTATCGCTCTTTACAGGCACAGGTGAAATTAGATGACAAGACATATTTGGTGATAGGATGTATAGTTGAGATGTATGCTCGATATTTTTTATGGAAAAAAAAAGGTAAAAATGTCATCATCTGCCTAGTCTTTTCCCAACTATGTTGGGGTCGGCTTCCAGTCTAACCGGATGCAGCTGAATATCAGTATTTTACATAGAGCGACTGCCTATCTGACCTCCACAACCCAGTTAGTACTGGGTAATACGATACCCCTTGGTAAGACTGGTTGTCAGACTTTCAGGACACTGACTACCTGTAACGACTGTCAAATATCTACAAATGACAGCCGGGACCAACGACTTAACGTGCTTTCCGAGGCACGGAGGAAACTCGGTATGTAACGGGTGGTCACCCAGCCACAGACCAACCTAGGCAAGCGCGGCTTAACCTAAAAATCGACCCGAGCGGCTGCTATTATTTAGCAGCGAACTCCTCGGTAAAAAAAGATAAAATTGTATTAGGTACGAATTCAAGAAAATTCGACTACGAGTTAAAATATTATTTCCTATTAACAGTCTGCTTGCCTACGTAAAAAAGCAATGCACGTGGTTATTGCTACATCCCAAAACATCAAACAAAACCCAACCCTATCAATACCTCATCTTCAATAAGAAACTTGTAACCCACAAAATGCGGTACCTAATGAAAACATAAATAATTGAGCTCCGTTAATACACTAATAATGGCTTATAACAATAATTAGTTTGGCGATTTGGGTCCCGATCCCTCGGGGGTCAAGTGGACCGATTGTCCTTTGAAGGGTTGATTAAGATGACCGGTGGGGTTGGTTCGATTATAGATTAAAATGTAGATACGACATTGTGTTTTTGAGTGAGTTTTCGAAAAACATAGTTGTTTAGCTTGCCATAATAATGTATAAATTTCCAAACTTTTACCTAAGCAGTTTAAGTAAAAGCAGCATTTTTAGATGATGATGGAATCTCACACAAATTCTTATCTGGTATTCATTTTGTATTGCTACTTAGAGATGTTAGCATATCGTCCATATGCATTTGGAAAAAAAATATATGTATTACAGAATATCCTACTAATATAATAAATGCGAATGTTTGTGAGGATGTATGGATGTATGGAGGTTTGTTTCTCTTTTACGTCAAAACGGCTGAACGGATCCTGATGAAATTTGGCACAGAGGTAGATTATAGTCTGGAATATCACGCGGGCGATGCCGCGGGCGCCAGCTAGTAAGTCATAAATTACCCAAGCAATGTATAGATAAAAATCATATGACACCCTTTCGAGGGTAAAACGAATTTTGAAAATCGGCCTACAATAGACGGAGAAATCGCCTAACAGCGAATTGAGAACCACCTCCTTTTTTGAAGTCGGTTAAAAAAGAATCAATTTGTTATGTAATTATTATTTTAGCAAGTGTTTTCTCGCAAATCTTCCTGAACCAATCTGGATCAATCCAATAAAATTCTTGCTTAAACTAAACTAATTTTCTTCCCAAATCTGTTTGCGTATTCACATCTCCGTACTAATCTTTGACGTCCCGTAATGACCAGAGAAAGTAAGGGGTAGGACACAAGTTTAATGCGGGCCCTACCTGTCTCCGGGATTAACGAAACTCCGCTATTTGTTCTGAAAAGGGGTTTTTATAAAAGTGCTAATTACACTTTGAACCTTTGATGTGTCCGTTTTAGATTCTCAAGTGTGGACATGCTTTATGGCATTTTTTTGTCTATGGAATTTGGATATTTCTTAGAACGAAAAGTAGAAAGATAAGTACATTTAAACCTGGTTTTAATTTACAGAAATTTTTTATTATTACTATTATCTTTTTTGTGCATTTGGCGGATTTGGCTTTTGCGGGTGGGAAATCATAAATAAATATCTTGGGACAACTCAGACACGGCTATCTGATCCCAAGCTAAGCAGAGCTTGTGTTATGGTAACCAGACAACTGATATACATACTTATATAATTTATAAATACATACATATGATAGATAAATCACACCCAGACACAGAACAAACAATCATGCTCATCACACAAAGTTTGTCCTGGGTGGGAATCGAACCCACGACCTCCGGCTCAGCAGTCAGGGCCACTAACCACTAGACCAACAGGCCCGTCGAATGAACTTCCCCCGTTCTGGGCGGAGCGGGAGAAATTGATTGGCCCTTCTTTTGCTTTCTTTTTGTTCCGGGGCCACGGTATCTCTTTCGAACAACCCGCAATTCCAGGTCTATTGAGTGGCTTGTGCATCACCCAGTTGTTAAATGGGTTGTGGAGGTCAGATAGGCAGTAGCTTCATGTAAAATACTGTTAATCAGCTGTATCCGGTAAGACTGGAAGCCGACCCCACCATACCTAGGAAAGGATGATAAGTCGGTAGTTTCTTTTCGTCGTACTGAAATATTAGGCCATTTAAAATACAGCCTATTATATTATCAATATCAGCGTTCCAGATCATTCCAGAAACATCTTAAACAAAGATATCTGCTCAAACCCGCCCTCTTTCGTGCCAAAAGCACGCGCGATACAAAAATCAAAAACAATAAGGAGGTTTCATTAAAAAGTGAGCACAATAGTCATACAACAATAGTCCGGAGAGTGAATTAGACAAACTGATTATATGTTCGTCTTTTCTCTTTATCTTAATTTCGCTTAAAGGATAAAAATAATTACAAGATGAAAGATATTTCCTAGCAGGTTTTTTTTCTCGTTTTTTTTCGCTTTTTCTTTGGCCCGAGACGCGATCTGTCGCCGTCTCATTGTGTTATCCATTGGCTGAGCGTTGTAATAACGTGGATAAGTCAGGTTTTTTTTTTTAATTAAAATTACTTTTTCTTAAAAGTTTCTTTGACCTTCACAAAAAAGTATAAAACAAAGTCGCTTACCGCTGTCTCTATGTCCCTATGTATGCTTATGTAATTAGAAAACTGCGCAACGCAATTTTGATGCGGTTTTTTTTTTAATGGGAGAATGAGTCAAGAGGAAGGTTTATATGTTTAATCCTTACTAATATTATAAAAGCGAAAGTGAGTTTGTTTGTTTGTTTGTTACCTCTTCACGCTTTAATGGCTACACCGATTTTGATGAATTTTGGTACAGAGATAGTTGGGAACCAGGAGACGGACATAGGCTAACTTTTATTTTTAAAAAGTAGGATGTCAGGGAGAAAGAGGGAAGAAAAGGGAAAACTTAGCGTTGCTATTACAAATTAATCAGGCGCAAGAGCAAAAACTGCAGGTCTGCTTGGTGTGTTATACCGAATTTAACGCGAGCGAAGCCGCGGGCGAAAGCTAGTATAAATATATTTGTATCTATATTGCACCCGTGCAAAGCCGAGGCCAGTCGCTAGTTGATAATATTGGACAGTCCCTTAGTGTGTTCATGATTTCGGCTGCAGCATTAAGACATTTATTTTAGTTATTTGTGATCCATAACATCGAAACCAATATAAGGCAAAGTTTTAGCTCAGTTTTTCAGATTTGTAATGACTAAAACTCATCCATGTACGAACATAGATGAAATGGAGATACCAAGGCCCCGGAATTCAAAGTGTAAAAGAAGGATCTTTTACACTTTGTATTCCGGGGCCTTGGTATCTCCATTGAACAAACCCGCAGCTCCAGCAGGCAGAGACCCTTGCGCGCGTGGATCACGAACGCAGCTTCGACACGACCTGTCATTCTAACAGACGGAAGGTGAGCTACTCATTGATCACAGTCCACAGACCTACGTCCACGGTGGCCGGGAGTCATCACGTGGGTCCTGATGCAGGAAACGTCTCTCGCGGCCGAGGATCTCTTCCTCAGACATCCAGCTACCTCCTATGAACCGTTGGCAAGCAAGTTTAACTTCCAGCATGGCCAGTTTAAAGGCTTATCTCCAACATATCATCGGTATGTTTTAATTCAATTCTTACTCCATAGTAATTAACCCTTTTGAGGCAATTCTTTGCTGAGGGACAATAATAATAAGCTGACAAACTAAAATGAACATTAATGCTAAGGGAATACTTTTACGTGACTTGTCTTAGAGATAGGGGAACAGCAGAGCTGTTAGTTCATTAGTGATAAGCCATAATATTAGTGTTAGATTTCGTATAAAATTCATATTATTGAAATTTTCAGTAGCTTATAGTCTCGATTTGATAGCCTGCGCTGTCCCAACGCTGGGCAAAATCCTATCCTATGCTTTCCAAATTTTCTTTGTCTTTTATTTTCGACTTCGGCTATGCATCCCTGATGACCATTTATAGACCACAGGCGTGTTTTTTGTCAATCATTAAAGAACATGGTTATCAATAATATCAACTTAACAAAAAAATATACAAAATGCTGACCCCACTCTAGTTGAGAATAAGCAAGACCAATTTCAAAATAAAACTTTTTTTTTTTAATTAAACGTTGCCCCACACTAGGAGTTTTTTTTTAATCGTGCGTGCGTTTACAAACATTTAAACTCACATACACAAACAGCAACCGAAACAACTATCTGCAGGTCATACAAGTATTTGTTCCGTGCGGGAATCGAACCCGCTACACACAGCGCCGCAGTCGATCGCTCAGCCACTGCGCCAACCGTGTCGTCAAAATGATTGCGACGTGTCAAAAACATCTTATAATGTCCCTTAAAAACTGCATGCCCAACAAAAGCCAAATCCTTCTTTAAAACATAATCTAACTTCACTAAAAGCCCATTACCATAAAATAGAACCTCCGTATAAAAAAGTCACGTCATCCCGCCCGCCCTACGGCGACCGGAAGCGGGCGTTAGGCGGTTATTGGTTATCGATTGGTTTCCGATCAGCCAACCCGAGCGAGGGACCGGCACGCCCGTATAAACACGCCTTTACGGGATGTGTGGGAGGGTAGGAGAGAAGAAATATATTTATTGGGAAAAAATGACAAACAAAATGTAGTATAGAGAGATACTATCATGTTTGGAGTTCAAAAGGAACTGACTCCTGAATTAGTTTCGGAATAATATCTCAGATATCATTAGCTAATTTATTACAAAGAATTAACTTCAAAAACGATAGGAATAATAGACAAGTAAAAACGTCTATGAAGAAAAATAACTCAAACTATTTAAAAAAAAACTTTATTCATACAAAACTATATAAATGCGGACTATATGCTAGACTACCTTAGGGTTATGTTGGATACTAGAAACTAATAATTGTTAAAAAAATTAATTTAAAAAAAAAAGTTTAGAGACCATAATACAAGACAACAATTTGAAGACACGGTTGGCGCAGTGGCTGAGCGATCGACTGCTGCGCTGCGTGTCACGGGTTCGATTCCCGCACGAAACAAATATTTGTATGGCCTACAGATAATTGTTTCGGGTCTGGCTGTTTGTGTATATGAGTTTATATGTTTGTAAACGCACCCACAATACAGGAGAAATTCCTAGTGTGGGGCAACGTTTTTAAAAATAAATAAAAATTAAATTAATTCTAATACAAAATTGTCAACTTCTTATAAATATGTTCACGAGCTTTTTTTTTCTGAAGTAAACCAACTTAACCTTCCTGATATTATGAAGGAGCTCATTTCAAAGGAATACCGAGAATTTTACCTCGTGACATTGAAAAGTCAGAACCCTGATGAATGAATTTAATGGCACGGTTGGCGCAGTGGTTAGGGGATTGGCTGCTACGCCTCATGTCGCGGGTTCAACAAATATTTGAAAATAAATAAAAACAGTTAAGCACCACACAAAAATAAATTACAAAACATAAAAACAGCCTGAAAATTAAAAACTGAACATAGATAACAAATTAGAATTACAAGTGTGTATTTTAAATAAAGAACAAAATAACTTAAACACACATTGATATGTTAATCTGACAGATTATCAACGATAACTTACACGACATGCTGCATTCAAGCATAAATGTGACACTCACAATTTGACTCGTCCAAACCGTACTTACCGTACAGTCCATAAATATCTGGAGACGCCTCACATCCTCGATATGTATCTTCGAACCGATCAGACCAGACATGCGCGCATCGGTGTATTTTTTCAATGGGGCGTGGCCTTCGATACTTCGATAGCTATCGATACACCACGCCCTGTCGATATTGTAATGGGTATCACGCCCAATAACCTACTCTTATATTTAGTGTGTTATGAGGTGGGATTAGCTGTCATTGGTGCCGATGTTTTCGTCACAAACAAAACAAATTCTTACTAATATTATAAAAGCAAAAGTGAGTTTGTTTGTTTGTTACGTCTTCACGCCTACATGGCTTAACCGATTTCGATGAATTTTGGTACAGAGATAGTTGGTACCCCGGAGACGGACATAGGCTAACTTTTGTTTAAAAAAATGAGAAATGAAAGAGAAAGAGGGAAGAGAACGGAACTCTTTGCTTTGCTATTACTACAAATAAGGCGCTAGGGCATAAACTACAAGTAGCAGGTACCTGCAAATCAGGTAAGGAGGACTGTGTTACCCCGAATTAAACGCGAGCGAAGCCGCTGGCAAAAGCTAGTACTACTCTAAAATCACTAAGATTTAGTTTAATCTTGTCAAAGGACGTTTCCTCTGTCGTTGAGCTCCTTGGGTTAAGAGTTGAGCTACACGATAACTGACAAATGCTTGCACTGACTGGACAGGTCCACTCAATCTGTGCTTTCTTAAAAAGACCATTTCAGACACTATCTGCATAGTCCTCATGTAAGTTGACCAAGATTTTTTTTGTCTGGACCTTAAAAGAGACTATGACCTCTGAGTTTGTTTCGGCTGTTTCTTCTCAGAGTAGTCGGGTACGAAACACCGGCCTCATCTAGTTTAAAAAAAAAATGACGTGTAAAAGTGTTTGTGAAAACCTACTTGCAAAATAAACATCATTTATCTCTTTTGAAATTAATTTAAGTGACACAACTTAATCATATTATAGTTTAACAGCAAATGATTGTTTAATTACTCAATTTAGAGAAAATGGCAATCTCGCAATTCGGGAATTGATGGTTTTCACCAAACATAGTGATTGTCAAGCTAAATCGGACCATCTTTAATCGCGACTGAAATGGTGTGGAATAAAATTATATGTGACTAGCTTTCGCCCGCAGCTTCGCTCGCGTTAAATTTGGGGTAACACAGTTCCCCTTGCCTGATTTGCAGGTAACTACTTCCTATAGTTTTTGCCCTTGCGCCTTATTTATTGTTATAGCAAAGCTAAGTTTTCCCTTATCTTCCCTCTTTCTTTCTCATTTCTCACTTTTTATTAAACAAAAAGTTAGCCTATGTCCGTTTCCAGGGTCCCAACTATCTCTGTACCAAAATTCATCAAAATCGGTTTAACCATTAAGGCGTGAAGACGTAACAAACAAACAAACTCACTTTCGCTTTTATAATATTACTAGCTTTCGCCCGCGGCTTCGCTCGCGTTAAATTCGGTATAACACACCAAGCAGACCTGCAGTTTTTGCTCTTGCGCCTGATTGATTTGTAATAGCAACGCTAAGTTTTCCCTTTTCTTCCCTCGTTCTCCCTCATATCCCACTTTTTTTAAATAAAAATTAGCCTATGTCCGTCTCCTGGTTCCCAACTACCTCTGTACCAAAATTCATCAAAATCGGTTTAGCCATTAAAGCGTGAAGAGGTAACAAACAAACAAACAAACAAACAAACTCACTTTCGCTTTTATAATATTAGTAAGGAAGTAAGGATTAGTAAGGATTAGGATTATCATTTTAATATTAGTCTAGTTTAATCCGGTGGTTATTATAGAATATGATAGAAAGGATTAAAAACGAGAATAAATTGAGATTGATATTTGGCATTGTAAATCTTTTTAAATCGCCGCTCAGTGGACAGACCTCCAGTGCAATCTCATGGTGGCATGGAGAGAGCGACTGTCGCAACACCGTGCAGGGCACGCCACAATAGTGGCGGTAAGTCCCCTCTTTAAGGAATGGCTGGAGAGGCGCTATAGCTTCCTCACGTACCGCCTGACACAGGTCCTCACCGGACACAAGGAAAGTACGAATTCAAAATTTTGGGAAGATTCAATTCAGATTGCCATCGTCATGTGACAAAAAAGACGTGGTAAGTCTGCATGGGCAGCTTCACGCATATAAGCTTAGTATAGACAACAACACAGGGCGCAAGTAAACTATGAACGTCGTAACCAGATACGCCCAGTGCGCCGACTCGAACCGATATTCGAAACCAATACGTGAGTGGGCGGGGCGTGTGGTGCACATCCCTACTGGATATTACGTGAACCGAGAGTATTTTACGATCTTTTTCTTCTTTATACTGTGAGTTTTTTTTAAGCTGTGACCCACACTAAGAATTCGACTTTAAACTCAATGTTACGTGCTCAATATATTGTACTGATTCATTAAGTAGTGAGGGGTCATTCGATTCTTCCTACTCGTACTTATAATATTATAAATGTGAATGTTTGTGAGGATGGATGAATGTATGGATATATGGATGTATGGATATTTGTTACTCTTTCACGTCAAAACGGCTGAACGGATCTTGATAAAATTTGGCACAGACGTAGATTATTGTCAGGAATAACACATATGATTTTTTTTTCGGCCACGGGCGCCAGCTTTTTATGAATAATTTTAAAAAAATACCTATAACTGTATTATAAGTATTAATAACAATCAACCCATTACTCATACCCAACCCAATTATAAAATTTTAAAATAACCAGCACACAGTATAAAACAAAGTTATTAATTTAAATAACGTAGAGTCGTCGTGGGCGGCTTAAAACGAAAATGTTGTACTATGAAATGAGTAAGGAAGTGATATTTATGGGGTTGTCTCATTACTTAATGAGGGAGCTATGGGATGCAGGTCTTAAAGGGGTGGGAAAATACACACGTTAGTACTGTAGTAAGGAATTGATGACATACAGGGTGCAAATGGACCCTTCACTATGACCAAACAAGCATTCTGGGGGTTTTAAATGTCCACTTTAGGAGAATCATAATAAGTTAAAAATCCTTACTAATATTATAAAAGCGAAAGTGAGTTTGTTAGTTACGTCTTCACGCCTAATTGGCTAAACCAATTTTGATGAATTTTGGTACAGAGATAGTAAGGACCTTGGAGACGGATATAGGTTAATTTAAAAAAGAAAGTGGGAAAAGGGGGAGAAAGAGGGAAGAAAAGGGGAGAGAAATATTTTTTTTTTCGATCATCACGCAGGTTAAAGTTAGCGTTAGCCCAAAGTAACTATGCCACGCGGACGAAGTTGCGGGCGGAAGCTAGTAATAATATAATTTACGTTACCATTCGTAAAATGGTCACAAAGTTAAGACAGACATTCACATTATAAACTGCGTCTGTGATCATTGTCACCATGCTGACAAGCAGTCTTAACAAGTTGTATCACATTACCCAGTACTAACTGGGTTCTTAAGGTCAGCAGTCGCTTTATGTAAAATACTGGTATTCAGCTGCATCCGGTAAGACTGGAAGCCGACCCTAACATAGTTGGGAATAAGGCTATGCTAAACATAGTATGATGTGTATACATTATGTGATGAAATATGTGTACACATACAAGAATAAGAAAACTTGCATGCGGAATGACAAAAGCAGAAACGGTCCCGACATGTTTGCTACATCCTATGGCATGCAAATATAACGTACACGTAAAAAAAATATATTACAAACTAACATCATAAACAGTTTGCGAATACAAAATTATGTCAATAATGAAAAAGTGAAAATATATGTATGTCAGTATTGTTGTTTTAATAGAATTTAAATTATGCCAAATCTCTATAAAACATTAGGCAATTAATGTCAAAATTATAATACAACATATTATCTCAAATCTCAGGAAGCGAGTACTGCGTAGCACCTTAGCTCGTAGCGGCGTAGCACTTGCTACGATGAGCTTGCTAAAAGTCGTTTTTTTAATACTCTTAATTAATGGTATTGGTTAGTAACAAAATTATTATTGCCTTCATTCATGATAGCGAATTAGGGTGATTATTATTGTTAAGATATGCTAATAACAGTGACAAAAAAGCCAAAACGACAAAAACTAACTAGAATTATTGTAATACTCCATATATTATTGTTTAGTTTTATTTGTTGTCTGATACCTTATAATCATAGATTATTAGCACCTGAACTGTTCTGAAACTTTCACAAGACCAAGTTTTTGGTTCAGCTACTCGACACTAGATGGCGTTGTGCGTCACACAAAATTCTATTTGACGTTATTATAATTTTGCTGTACGATTCAAACTAAGAACGGCACTATATAATTAGATGTTGTTGGGTACAAATATTTTTCATAAAAATAGCGACTTTAGTACTTTTTGAAGGAACTTAATCATAACTATTGCAATAAGAGTAATTTGCAGGTAGGTCCAATACTGCCTACTACTCTGCGAAATAAGGAGTATTAAGGCGCTGTACAAAGCTAACACTTCGTAAAACGTCTAGATTTTCGTCTACTTTTCATCCAGCTAGACGCAGGTGAAACCGCTTGACGCAGCTAGTCTATATAGTTATATAGTAAACTTCATCTATATAGTACACTTAAACAATTTAAAATGGCTCACGTTGCCCATCAATTTTTACGCACTGAACACACTTCTCCGTTCTTATACAAATATAAAATAAATTAATTGTTTGTATGTAAGTCGTGCGCTTAAAGTGCGTAGACGTCCACAATTATTTATGTGCGCTGTGTGTCGGTGTGAACGAGTGATATATTATATACCGTGCGAAGACGTATTTATTGCCCAAATTGTAGGAGAACCGGTTTCAGAGAATGGTTCCGTATATTTGTGTACACGGTTGGCGTTTGGCTACTGCGCCGCGTGTCGAGATTTCGATCCCCGCACGGAACAAATATTTGTGTGACCGAGAGGTAGGTGTTCCGGGTCTAGTTATTTGTGAATGTGAGTTTAAATGTTTGTAAACGCAACTACGATACAGGAGAAAACCCTAGTGCGGTGCAAAGTTAAAAAAAAACCTAATTTAAGACGAAAATATATTATTTTCTTTGCAATCGTTAGCTACGTTTGTTAAGATAGCATTCTTCCAAACCATGTTTGCGTCGGCTTACAGTCTAACTAGATACAACTGAATGCCATATTACAAAAAAATTCTGCCTATCTGACTTACACAACCCGTACTGGGAAATACGATAACTTTTGGTAAGACTGGTTGTCAGACTTTTGAGACACTGGCTATCTGTAACGACTGTCAAAGATCTACAAATGACAGCCGGGACCAACAGTTTAACGTGCTTTCAGAGGCGCGGAGGAAACTCGGTATGTAACGGCTGGCCACCCATCCACAGGCTAACCTAGACAAGCGTAGCTTAACCGAAAGGTAGATCCAACTAGCTGCTATTAATTAGCCACTTGCTCTTCTAAACGTTCCAGTGCTTACTGTGTCAATATTCCAAAGAAACAATAAAAATGAAGGCTCTAACGGTTTATATGTAACCTAATCATGTTCATTGCTGAAATTCACCTTTAGTATGAAGGGTTTTCCACATTTTCTAAGTAACCCTAATTATAAAGAAACAAAAAAGAATCCATAAAGATGTCAAGATACAGGGTGAGACAAGTTGATGCATGTGTGGGGTATTCATTATTTTTTGCGGTATTTAGGGGACAATCCGAATGGGCCACGCGGCTGAAAAAGTTGAGGAATTTATTAGTCCAGGTGTATTTGTGTTTTTTTTTTAATTCCGGAGAAAATAAGTTTTTATCTTAATTAAGTTCGCAAATCTCTAATTCTTACTAATTATCATTTATTTATTTACATACATATTTTTTATATTTTTACATATTTTTTTTATCAAAAACAAAAAAAAACATTTAAATATATAAAAATAGTAGCCCACCGGTATCGGGAACAGGGTCCAAGCTACCGGCGGTCAGGGCTCCAGAGAAAGGAACCTCCTAACAATACGAGCCGTGTCCAGGAGTACCGCTTTCTGTATCAAGCCCTTGATCCAGCTGCCTAACGAGAGCCTCCTCAGGTATTGGTCGAGGCTCTTGGCAATTAAGCCATTGGCAGATACGACTATCGGCACAATGATCGCTGAGTCCACATCCCACATGTCGACAACCTCGCGAGCCAAGTCAATATACTTGATTTGCTTATCTTTCTCGGCTTTCACGAGGTTCTCATCATGCGGGACTGTTATGTCAACAATCATTGCGCGCCGCTCTGATCGATCCACCACCACTATATCAGGCTTGTTGGCAACAACAGTCCTGTCAGTGATGATGGATCGATCCCAGTACAATGTGATATAGCCATGTTCGAGAACTGGGTCGGGCTCATACCTGTAGTAGGGCACTTCCGCTTCCACAAGGTTATATTTTAGAGCAAGTTGTTGATGGATAATCCTGGCTACAAGGTTGTGTCTATGCAAGTACTCTCCGTTAGCTAGACGAGAACAACCGGAGATAATGTGTCGAATTGATTCACCCGGACGGTGGCATGCCCGACATATGTCAACCGTGCCGTCCTTCACAATAAATCTCCGGTAGTTATTTGTCATCATAACTTCATCCATAATTGCACAGACAAAACCCTCGGTTTCTCCAAAGAGATCCCCGGAACGTAGCCAGGCTACGGACGCTGATTGATCTACATCGGGACCATGTAGGGCCCGGAAAAAGCGTCCGTGAAGCTCCTTACTCTGCCATACCTCCCTGCGGTCGTTAGTGTCAAGCACTACAGGTTTGCGCCAATTCTCTTTAGCCAAGGAGAGCGGGGTGAGGCCTTTGTCCACTGCAACCACATCCCGATGCATTCCCACGTCGGTTTCTAGGAAATATTCCCTCAGACTGCATATCTCGCGATTGTGGAGAGTCTTAGCGTTTAAAAAGCCTCGACCTCCACAACTTCGCGGGATATACAGTCTCATAACCGAAGAACGTGGGTGATGCATACGAAATGCCGTTAACAATGTACGGACCTTCCTATCCAGGGCGTCCAGTTCTGTTTGAGTCCATTTGAGTATGCCGAAAGAGTACATCAAAACCGGCATGACCCAACCGTTGAAAGCACGCACCTTGTTTCCGCCTGATAAAAGACTATTAAATACTTTTCTCAGGCGGCCAAAGAAGCGTTCCTTCAACAATTGCTTCATGTCAGCAACATTGATGCCCAGCGCTTCCGACATCCCCAAATACTTGTAGGTTTCGGTTGCTGAGAGGGATCTAAGATTTATGGAATCTGAAAGCTGGGTTCCCACAGATTCCACAATTTCCCCTCGCTTTACATGCATGACCGCACATTTGTCCACACCAAATTCCATCCTGATGGCACTACTGAAAGTTTCAGTTACCTTCAGTAGTTCCATCAGCTGCAAATCGTTGGGGGCATAGAGTTTCAGGTCATCCATGTAAAGAAGGTGAGATATAACCTGACCACCTCTCTTCAATCGATAGCCCAGACCTGAATTCTCCAGCAACGTGCTTAGAGGATTCAAGGCTAAGCAGAACCAAAGTGGACTCAAACTATCGCCCTGGAATATACCTCGCTCTATCCTTATCGGTTCACTATTTCTCTGAATCTGCCGACATCCTGGATAGCGAAGGACTGTACTCCATTGCCTCATACACGAGATCAGGAAGGTGCGCAGAGTTGCATCAATTTTATACAAATCTAGCACCCTCATGAGCCATGTATGTGGCACGGAGTCATAGGCCTTCTTATAGTCTATCCAACATGTCGAAAGATGCCTTCGGGAACGGCGAACCTGTTGACTAATGGCCATATCAATGAGGAGCAGCTCCTTAGTACCGCGGGACCCGTTCCTACATCCATTTTGAGAAGCAGTTTCTTACTAATATTATTAATGCGAATGTTTGTGGGGATATATGAATGTTTGTTACTCTTTCACGTCAAAATGGCTAAACGGACCTAGATTATGTTCTGGAATAACACTAAGGATATTTTTTTCGATATCACGCGGGCGAAGTCGCGTGCGCCAGCAAATCTCTAATAAGGTTTAAACAGACAATCAAAACTCAAACTCAAAGCATTTATTTCAATCAGACCTTTATTTTTGCAGATGGGAGATCATCAAATAGGTGCCGTGGCATCTCTTTTGAACAATTTGCAACCCCTGACATTGCCCTGGCGGCCCTCCCTGTTTTGATGATATCTCTGAGGTACGCCTAGACGCACGAACGCGTCACCCCAGCCTGTCGTCAATAGACGGACAGATAGTGAGCTATCCATTGCTCATAGTCCACAAACTCGCGTCTACGGTGGCCGGGACTCGACGTGGGACCGAAACTTCGTGTACTTTGGAAATGGTTTAATTACTAAAAACATGTACATACAAAAAGCAGTAACAATTAACATGACAGTTAAATAATGTAACGTCCATTACACGTTAGAACGCGAAGTAATTTCAGTTTAATAGTCCTCTCATAAGTTAACTATGTACAAATTGTACAATTATCACGATTCTTTAAAACGAGTATACACTAGGGAGAGTTTTAATTAAAATAATTAGGTTCTTAGGTACAGTACTGCTGGATGTAGATTCATGTAACAGGTAATTCTGCTCTATTTTGCACTAGATTTTGCCTGCGGCTTCGCTCGCTTTAAATTCGGGGTAACGCAGTTCCCCTTTCCCGATTTGCAGGTAACTGCTAGGTACCTGTAGTTTTTGCCCTTGCGCCTTATTTATTGTAGCAAAGCTAAGTTTTCCCTTTTCTTTCCTCTTTCTCCCTTATTTCTCACTTTAAAAAAAATAGTATCCAAGGTCCCAACTATATCTGTACCTGTAAATTTATCAAAATCAGTTTAGCCATTAAGGCGTAAAGACGTAACAAACAAACTCACTTTCGCATTTATAATATTAGTGAGGATTTATAAATTGTTTTGTTGTCAGCCACGATGTCTGCATTTAGGCTCGCACCATATAACTGGACGCGGTTGGCGCAGTGGCTGAGCGATCGACTGCTGCACTGCGGGTCGCAGGCTCGATCCCTGCATGGAACAAATATTTGTATTGCCTACAGATAGTTGCTCCGGGTCTGGTTGTTTGTGTATGTGAGTTTAAATGTTTGTAAACGCACCCACGATACAGGAGAATTCCTAGTTTGGGACAACGATTAAAAAAAAAAAACTTGAGAGATGTCAAGGGACACCCGGATGGAATAATCGTCGCGACAAGTTTCTACAGAAGCCTCGGTGCGCGAGTCTGACTCAATCTTGGCCAGTTTTTTTTAAACACCCATTTAATTTAAAAAATAATGAAATTTATTGGTGGAGTTATGTAAACTTTCACATCAGTTATAAAAGTCAATATTAATAGACAAATTTCTGTAAATACAGATTAAAAATGTAATCAATTACAATAAATACATTTCAATAAATGTCAAATATGTAGATTAAGTTTTATGTAATTTTAATGCTAATGTCAAACAAACTTCAAGGTCGTCAAAATAGATGAGTAAAAAAACATCAAATATGTTTGTAATGAAACCCAATGTAGCGCTGTTTCAGAGTAGACTAGGAAATATTTTGGTTCATAAATCTTACTAAAGTGTCGCTGAAATTGATATTTAATTTAATCAATTTTTTTATGTTTTATGAAATTTATTGACATGTTTTAAAAATTGTGATTTATGATAAGAACTATTGTATATTACTTATATTAGCAAAATAAAATTCTATTCTATTCAAACCACCTTCAAAATCCCCCAAAACCATTCACTCATTACCACAACCAAGACCAGTTCCCACCAGTTCCCTCACTGCATCGAAGCTACTTTGTTCCTCCGCCATTTTTCCACAGCTTCCGGCTTCCCCCGGACACAGAGAGCAATAACTCTAAGTATTGTTCTCGCTGTACTCGGTTCCTTCAAGAAACCTGTACCAAAGTTCGTAGAAAGCATGTCCCTTTGTGCCTTCTTGAATTATTGCCACAGAAACGGATAAGTCTTGGCGAGTATTGTTTGACGATTTTTGCGTTGAATTGTGTGATGTATTAATGTTTGTTATGGTAATGGTTTATTTGCATGTTATTTCCAAGTGGGGAGGTGCTGTAAGGGTTTTTTTGATGATACTTCAATTGTTTGTATTGTATCGACATGTAACTTAACTATATAGCTAGCTTCATAGGAATTATAGGAATTTTATTAATTAAGTAGGCATAGAAAATGATTGCTTGTTTATATTATCCTTTTCAAAAACTTTTGCAGTAGAGCTAGCCTGAAACACGGGTTAAAAAAGCCTAGATCGGGCAAGTCACTACACTTCGTTTTTTTGCATCTTTAATATTATAACATAAGTCGATTTGACAGTAACTTGTAAAGCTTTTATAAAACTAAAATTAACCAGCTATGCCCAGCGGTTTCACCGTGTAGCGTGATGTTATGAAGTTTATTAATTTAATCCGCCCAAGGAGCCTGCCGGGGTTACGGGTTGTTCGAAAGAGATACCGCGGCCCCAAAAGATAACGGACAATAGAAGGAACATATGTGGGTTTTAGTCAGCACAAGTCTGACACTCCCCCCCGCTCCGCACAGAGCGGGGGAAGATATTTGATGAAAGTCCAAGGAATCGCTTTCTCTCATACAATCTTTGTCACCCTCAGCGATTGAATTTTGCAAAATATTAGTGAGCACATTCGTCCTTAAAGGATCACCCATGCAAATTTTGAGACTCTTAACACTTGCAGTTTCTAAAATTTCGTGATGAGTCAGTCAGTGGTTTTCTCTTTAATATGTAACTAGCTGGTGCCCGTGGCTTCGCTCGAGTGATGATCGAACAAAAAAGTATTCTATGTGTTATTCTAGACTATTATCTACCTCTGTGCAAAATTTCATCAAGATCCTTTCAGCCGTTTTGACGTGTAAGAGTAACAAATATCCGTGCATCCATTCATCCTTACAAACTTTCGCATTTATAATATTAGTAAGAATTAGATATTTGCGCACTTAATTAAGATAGAAAATATTTTAACTTATTTTTTTAATTGTTTGTTATCAATAAAAAGATGGTTGATTCTAACTACTGATTTCAACCCGCTATCTGTAGACTTTTGTACACCACCTTAATGATATTCAAAATGGACTAAAACAAAACAAAGATAACTAATTAAACCGAGGACAAGTCACAGTTTGTGGCTAAACGCTAGACGAAAACAGAATTAAGTCCCACGTCTTCATTCGCGATTATAATTTATAACGAATAAATGAAATATTATAAACGCATCGGCGCACCGCTCCGACAACGCCACTGGCAATGGCGTTTGCTTTGTTGAGTGCGGGATGGGAAAGCGGCATATCGATAGATTTTATTGTTAGATTTCTGGAAGTCTTCAAGACTTGAAAGGTTGTACGGTTGCGCTCGTATAGCATAACTGTCACATTTTTTTTGGGGATGGGAACTCATCATATAACTTCTAAGTCTGACACTCTCCGGTCCGCCCAGAGCGGGGGTGAGTGTCACACTTTTGCTGACTAAAACCCATCCTTGTTTCTTCATTTGACCTTTATGTAACGGGGGGGCGGTATCTCTTTTAAACAGCCTGTAACTGCTGAACATAAGTTTCTTCCATTGTACGACATTTAACTTGATACAAACCTTAATGTCTAGTGTGTTCCAGCTACTCAGCGATGCCCATTTTGCAGCACAAATTTCCTTCAATATAATTTTCTTATTTGTGTTTTAAATCCTTTTGTGAGCCTCTCTTATTCAGTGCGAATATGGTTTTCTTCTTTCTACCTAGGTGCGTTCCTCCACCTAAACAAACCTTAACTTTTTATCACTCACAAACTGGATTTTATTTGATTTTTTATGGATTGGGTTTTAATATTTTTTACAAATAAAACAAAATAATAAAAATCGTAATTTTGGTACTAGTTCGTCAGTTCGGAATGTAGACTGCGTTCGTCAGTTCGGAGTGTAGGTACAGTAGGTACCCGATTACGGTATAAAATCAATTATTTTAAGGCGTTTGTACAGTGATACAGCCTAAAATCTAAACAATGATATATCACTGTTGAGATTTATTACTTCTTTAGTTTATAAGTTATCTTTTATAATACATAGTGGATGTTATTAAACATATACATTAAAAATCAATTGTGACAAAAAAAATGAAATTAACCTAACTTATAAATAAATTAAAAAATAGCGTCAAAAATTCGTCCTCAACGCTGTCAGTTGGCAATGTCCCCAAGAGACTGGCCGCGTTGCCACGTTGCATGGCAACGCTAAGCCTCTGGCCAAAGTAAAAGTCAGTCCTTGGGTCACCAACAGCTTCTGTATAAAAATATCTTAAAAATAAAAATTACATAGTATTGGACTTATACAGTTGCCAATTACAGGTTAACCAACATTTTTACATAATGAGTAATAACAATAATATTTATTAATTTATGTTTTAAGTGTCAACCAAACGTTTTGAAATTTCCTTAAAAAGGCTGTGAGCATAAGGACCACGGTCCCAAAGTTTCAACCCTGTTGAGATTGTAAAAAAATTAAATATAAACTTTATCGACAAGTCTCTTCCCATCCCTACGCCCCCTAGCTACCGACTTCCTTCATACTCGCGCTCACTCGCTCGAACCATGCCTTTGTCGGGCACAATTGTCGACAAATTACAAACGAATTGAGTTATTTAATATCAACCAGTAATATGCAGGTTATTGTTTATTATTTTATTAAGAACACATAATGAACGCCTCTGTTTATGTTTTGTCTACTTTGATGTTTTAAAAGGAACTTAGATTGTCTTGTAATCACGTTTTGCGTTGATTCTTTTGTACGTGCTCCTTTTTTGACACGGAACGTCGTACAAATTGACAATTTAAAAGTAGGTTACTATAATCGTTTTCTAATTTAAATACAAGTTTAGTTGGTATAAGAGTAGGCGGAGACCAACGATGCTATGGATAGACTTTGTAAAGGATGATATGGCTTGAAAGTAGGTGTCTGGTAAAATGACTAGCAATAGAGTAGTGTGGGAGAAAAAGACATGCTGCGTCGCCCAGAGATAATAGTCGACACGGTTGGCGCAGTGGCTAATCGTTTGACTGCTGCGTTACGTGGCGCAGATTTGATAACCGCACGGAAAAATATTTGTATGACCTACAGATAGTTGTTCCGGGTCTGGCTGTTTGTGGGTGAGTTTAATGTTTTTAAACGCATCTACATATTATAAACAGGAGAAATTCCTAAAGTTGAGCATATCTATAAAAAAGTTGGCATTTGAGCAGCTGAACGATCATAGAATAGAATAGAAAGAATAGAATAGAAAAATATTTATTCGAAACAGACATCGAAAAGTTAATACACAGGAATGACGAGAGCTATCGAAAACTTGTCAAAAGTCGTAAGAAAAAATACAAACTGCTTTGAAAGGTAGGAACCTCAAAAAATGGTTGAAATACTAATGATAGAATTAATTTGACCCACTAATCATCCACCATCATTGTGTCCATATAATTTTAGCCTCCTAAAAACCCTTAACAAAAACAACGTCCTGTACTTACAAAAGAAAATATTACATAGTAAGTAACTGCACAAAAAAGGCAACATCCCATACACTTCCGTGCAAGAAAAAGGGATCATTCTATCACTCCCCATAAACCACCGTGATTTATGTAACAAATTTTATTGACAGCCAGTGTACGCTTGATATTGAGAGATCATATTTTATACTTTATTTGACATATCTGTACGGTACCCTTTTTTACCCAAGGGTGGGAAAACGATTGTGTCATTTTACTGTAGCTATTTGAATATTGTACCTGAGAATTATTTGTTTTGTGATAAAATGTCAAGCTGACTGTTGGATGAAATGGGTTTTGGTAAGAGAAAATAGTTTTTTCTTTATTTTGATTCATTGTTGCTATCAAGGCTTTTTATATGATTTGTATTGTTAACTTCCAAGTATTTTTTTTTTTTAATTAATCCAATCAGACACTGTTACTTTATATTACTCAGTAGTGACCGGGTTGGCAGTCGCTCCATGTAAAATGCTGCCCAACATGTTTGAGAAAAGGCTAGGCAGATAAGATGATGAAGACACTTTTGATTCTAAAGAAGTTGATCAGCCAGAAGAATACAGATAATTGCCCTTTCTTTTGAGTAAAAGGTTTGTAAGGCTTTTTTTAACTCTTTCGCTGCCTAGAACTCAGCGTATAAGTCCAAAACATATTATACTAGCTTTTGCCCGCGGCTTCGCTCGCGTTAAATTCGGTAGCGCCTTATTGATTTGTAATAGCAACGCTAAGTTTTCCCGTTTCTTCCCTCTTTCTCCCTCATATCCCACTCTTTTTAAAATAATAATAAAAAATAGCCTATGTCCGTCTCCTGGTTCCCAACTATCTCTGTACCAAAATTCATCAAAATCGGTTTAGCCATTAAAGCGTGAAGAGGTAACAAACAAACAAACAAACTTTCGCTTTTATAATATTAGTAAGGAAAATAAGGATTGTTTGGACTGGGCATCGAAGGTTCCGTACATACTTGCGACATAAACAGCCATATCTTTTAACTGCATCGTTACAAGGTCAGAGCTCTAAGAGACCACAGACATAAGTAATGGTTTTTGGTAATTACTAATTTATACTTTCACGTGTTCCCAAGATATAGGGTCATGAGAGACAGACAAACAGACGGACGGACAACATAGTTCCGTTTTTTTCTTTTGAAGAACGGAATTCTAAAAAGACAAGTAACTACACGAACACGGACATATTTGGGTTGGCAACATTTTCAAATACAAAAATACATTAAAAAAAATGTTACTCTCCACCAAAAGTGTGTTTAAAATTGTAAAGTTGTTTTAAACAGTGGTAATATTAATCTTTTTTTGCCGTTACTGACTAAAATTTGTCGTAAGCACTACAGAGTAGGTAGCAATACCAAGAAACTGTAAGACAACACATAAAACCAAACAAAAAATAAAACTTTCACAAAAAACATCGAACTGAAAACTATCGAAAAATACTTTGTCCCAACTTCCCGGGGTTGAAACTACCCCTGTCGATGTAAACACCCCCCTGAGGGCAGTCGCTACCGATTTATCCGAAGTATATCATATTTTGAGCACTTCCACGGAATATGGAGCGAAAATATATATATTATTATCCGATTGCCAACTACGGGGGCCTCTACCCTTTTGTAAAACGATCAACTTGGGAGTACGGATGTGTTTTGATTTGTATTGTGTTGCCACTTTTTTTGGGAATAAGTGTAAGTTTTGGATTTAGAATTACAGAGCAATTCAATTTGATTCGTAGTAAACAAGAGTACTATTCAAAGTTATAAACATCAGCCGTTCTATACTTTTGATCACTTCTAGTCTATGCCCATGAAATAATTTATTAGAATACTTCACAGTCTTGTGTACTTTATTTGTGGATGGAAAATCATCAAACAACTTCCCCCACTCTGGGTGTCGGAATTTTACTGACTAAAACCCACCCATGTTCCTTCTTTTGCCTTTTATGTTCTGGGGCCGCGGTATCTCTTTCGAAAAACCTGCAACCCCAGCAGGCAGTGACAAGTGCAAGTGTATTTAAATCTAGTATTTTGATGGTATTTAGGAACGTAAAAACCGGGCAATTTCGAGTCGGATTCGCACACCGAAGGTTCCGTACAAACTTGCGATATAAATGGCCATTACTTCTGACTGCGTAGACTTAGAGATATGATTTTTCCACAACTCCAAGAGACCACAGACTTGAGTATATGGTTTCAATTTCATCGCGATACCTTCACGCGTTTCCGAAGATAAAGGGTAATAACAAGCAGACAGACAGATGGACAACAAAGTGATCCAAAAAGGGTTTAGTATTTTTCCTTTTGATGTACGGAATCCTAAACAAGAACGTCAACAGTAAAACTAAGCCCGTGTTCACCAAAATCAAATCAACCGTTTAAATAACCTGATAACAAAACGTAAACGGAAGATTAACCGTCGGTGAAATCAGACCCTATAGTAAAAATTAAAATATATACCTGCGACCAGTGCAATCGATGCAGCCGGCCAGACGTAGGAAACAGATCTAATTCCACATAAACTAACGCCGAAATAGGGGAGCCCGCAGCACTAAACTAAACTAAAGTACGCTAAATAGGTAGCGGGGAATACAGGAGTTAGATTTAGTGAAAGCATTCTTGTGGTGCACGTAAATGTGAATGATTTTATTCTAAATAAATACCGGATTTATTTATGTACACACAAAACATAAATAATGGAAAATAATACAAACAGTCAAAATAGCATAAAGGTACTGCTTATTTCATAAAGAAATCTTTTCCAACAGACCTGCGGTAGGACAGATTATTTATTACTAGTAGCATCCCGCGGTTTCACTCGCGTGGTGATAGAATATACAATATGTATCTTTATGAATTGTAGCCTATGTGTTATTCTGATGTATTTGCCTGTGACTTGTGGCCAGTCATGTAGCTAATTATTGAATATGTGGAACACACTTAAAGAACATAGTTGAGTAACTAATTAATCATAATAAAGTATTAATAACACTTGAAACGGTGTTTCTTAGTCACGAAATAGTTTTTTTTAATTACGAGATCATGTGCGTTTGCAACATCGCCGAAATATGGGAAACTCGAAATAAATAACAAACATGGTAAATAAAGTTTCAAGTGTTAATTTATAATGTTAGTGATCATGTCAGTTTCAAAACTAATATCATAATAAATATTTTAAATGCCATCTCATTTCATTCATACATAAATCGACTTTGAAATTCATAGACTTTTCCGCGTCCAAATTTTATACTAAAAGTGTGTCAAAGGAAAGTTCAATTTAAAACTTGGGGAATAACGTTCAAATTCATGTAAAGTTGATATCAAAGAAATTATTTTTAGAGATCCTTCTCAGTGACTGGGAAATAAGTGTTTTTCATGTTAATGGCATGTTTCATATTCCTCACTTCGAGTGACCAGAGGGCTGGCTCTTTGGCCGAAGAATTGTCATTGCCATTAAACGTGCTGCCAGTCTTTTGAACACGTTTTTTCTGATGACAGCGATGTAGAGGTAAATATTCCTGTTATTTTTATTAAGTTAGTTTAAACTTAGCTAATTAGGTTCTGAAATTAGTTTTATTTAAAATAATTGGATTGGCAAAAATGTTTTTTTCTGTGTAAGCTAAATACCACGTTACTAGGAGAATTTTTACTCCATTTATCCATTTTATTTATTTGTATGTATGTGTATATTATAATTTATGAACTGATTTATATGTTTTTATTTTGCTTTTATTAAAACGTTGCCCCACTCTAGAAATTTCTCCTGTATCGTGGGTGCGTTTACAAACATTTAAGCTCACATACACAAACAGCCAGACTCAGAACAACTATCTGTAGGTCATACAAATATTTGTTCACTGCACCAACCGTGTCATGTTGGGGTTGGCTTTCAGTTGGCTTTCATGTTACACGTAGCTACTGCCTATCTGACTTTCAGACCCAGTTAGTACTGATGAGACTGGTTGTCAAACTTTCCATTGCCAACCTGTAACGATAGTCAAACATCTACAAATGACAGCTGGGACCGACAGTTCCGAGGCACGGAGGAAACTTGGTATATAGGCAAGCGGGGCTGAAAAAGCATTTTAATTTATTGACACTAATAATTTAGTTTGTTGGTGTATATATTCTAATTCTATTTGTTTACCTATGTCTAGTTTCTAATTTTTATACTGCATTTATGTTTTGTAATTTAACTTTATTATCCTACTTAATATTTTAATAAATACGAATGTTTGTGCGAATGGATGTATGGATGTTTGTTACTCTTTCACATCAAAACGGCTGAACGGATCTGGGTGAAATTTGGCACAGAGATAGATTACAGTCTGGAATTACTAATAAGATACTATTTTCCGATAACACGCGTGCAAAGCCGCGGGCGCCAGCTAATTTCTTATATGTTTACTGCCCTATAACTCTTTTGTGTGGTGTGGTGTATAACTGTTAATACTAAAATTATAAAAGCGAAAGTGAGTTTGTTTGTTTGTTACGTCTTCACGCCTAAATGGCTAAACCGATTTTGATGAATTTTGGAAAAGAAATAGTTTTGACCCTGAAGACGGACATAGAAGATTGCGATGTGAGGGAGAGAGAGTGAAGAATAGGGAAAACTTAACATTGCTATTACAATAATTAAGGCGCAAGGTCATAAACTACAGGTAGCACCTGTAAATCAGGAAAGGGGAACTGTGGTACTCCGAATTTAACGCGAACAAAGCCGCGGGCAAAAGCTAGTAAACAAATAAAAAAACAAAACTTCGACGGAACCTCAACAAAAATCGCGAGCCAACGCTAACCTCGTTCATAGTGTGACCATATTAATTTATATTATAATGTAATTTATGCCCGGGTCTTTCTTTTAAGGTATTTTTTACTTGATTCCGTTCTTTGTAACCCACCACTGGGCAGTGTGCGTGAAATTATGAAAAATTACAGCCGACCCCCTGCGGCCCGCTTTTAAAGGGTTAATATCAACTGCGGATAGGTAGGAAAAAATTGAGAAAGCATGAAAAGGGTTGATGGTTAACTTTTCTTGATGTCTCTTGGTATGAGTTTTTGCGGATTTTTCTTATTTCAATACGAGTAGGTTATGTTAAAATACTCGGTGTAAGTGATAATCCTTACTATCCTTACTCCTTACTAATATTATAAAAGCGAAAGTGAGTTTGTTTTTTGTTTGTTACCTCTTCACGCCTTTATAGCTAAACCGATTTTGATGAATTTTGGTACAGAGATAGTTGGGACCCAGGAGACGGACATAGGTTATGTTGTATTTTTTTTAAAGTGGAATATGCTTGAGAAAGAGGGAAGTAAAGGGAAAACTTAGCTTTGCTATTACAAATCAATAAGGCGCAAGGGCAAAAACTGCAGGTAGCAAGTACCTTCAAATCAGGAAAGGGGAACTGTGTTACCCCAAATTTAACGCGAGCGAAGCCGCTGGCAAAAGCTAGTATATAATATAAGCCTTTTATTTCAGACATTATACACTATTACAATTATTAGCTTAACCTAATGACTCTTGCGAGTCAGTGACACCGACAAAATTGGTCTAGTTGCCCTATTTTGACGGTGTAAGTGATACCGCCGCTTAAATTGGTGAGTACGAAATCAGAACATAATTGTAATCCCTCTTCAAATGTATCACTGGTTAAAAAAAAAAATCCAGCCAGGTGCGAGTCGGACTCGCGACACCGCGGGTACCGTACCAACTTACGACCAACGGCCATATCTTTTGGCTACGTAGATTTAGAGGATTGGATTTTTCACAGCTCTAAAGAACTACAGACTAGAGTATTCGGTTTTAATTTCAACTCGATACCTACACGCGTTCTCGAGATAAAGGGACAAACAGACAGACGGACAATAAAGAGATCCTATAAGGGTTCTGTTTCTTTCTTTTGAGGTCTTTCTTTCTAGTGTGGGGCAACGTTTAAAAAAAAATATAATGTGCTGAATTTTTGGTAATAGATTCCTTGTCGATGTTTTTTGAACTTGTTACATATATTTGAATTAAGCGCCTTGCGTAAAACCTCATAGAGAGCTCTATACTAATCTTGTTTATGGTTACGCTCTCTTCTTTTGTTTTTTACTTCTCTCTGGTTCCGTCCGTGCAATACGCAGTGTTCCCAAATTATATTTTATAATATCTTTCAAATCATTGTTTAATTTATCAGAACTTGTTCGTTTTTGTGTGGTTGACTTAAGGTTACAAGTGATACTACTAAGCAAAAGGTTTTTGTTACGGTATCCTGTCAGACAGTGCTAATAGATGCAGATGATGGCCAGATTCTGCGCTACTGTGCCCTGTTTCGCATGCTCTTTTTTATTATCTCTTGACCCCTTCAAGTAACGCATTTGTGATTGTTTGTGTGGTCATTAAATCTGGAGCTACGGTTTGTTCGAAAGAGATAACTCGGCCCTGGAACATAAAGGCCAAAAGAAGGAACATGGGTGGGTTTTAGTCAGTACAAGTCGCCACAATCGTAATAGCCGTCGACAGAATCTTTTCGCTCAACCGTTCTCCAAAACTGTAGCCAGAGCTGAATCGCCTGTGTGTCGTATTTTATAGATGCTCAACGCTCTCCTGACTGCCCACCCTGAATGTGATGTGTTTGCGGATGAATGGAATAAAGTCATGCTAGTATGTCTGGTGTTTTGTGAAACAAAGTATGCAAGAGTGTCCACTGTTCCATGTTAGTTTTAATTGAACCTAGTGTAAGTTGTTTGTTTCTATGTTAATTATTGTAAAACCGTTTTAATTAAATATAAATAATAAATTTGACACTCCCCCCGCTTCGCCTAGAGCAGGGGAAGTTATTTGATGATTTCCCGTCCGCCAAAAAAAGGTCATTCTATTGTCTGTATTTCTGTACGCGTTTTAGTGTCACTAGTGTAACTAATGAATAGCAACGATTAGTTCGAAAACCGCTCGTGGCTATATAAGCAGCTGTTCGGGTCGACCTTTAAGTTAAGCCACGCATGCCTAGGTTGGTCTATTTGGGTGCACAACTGCCACATACCGAGTTTCCTCAGTGCCCCGGAAAGTATGTTAAGCTGTTCCCGATTGTTATTTGTAGATTTTTAGCAGGCGTTACAGGTATAGTTTTTCCTAGGATCTGGAGGTCAGATAGGCAGTCGCTCCGTGTAAAATACCGTAATTCAGCTGAATGCAGTAAGACTGGAAGTCAACCTTAACATAGTTGGGAAAAGGCTAGGCAGATGACTATGATTAGCTCATGACGCATTAGTTCTAGAATAGAGTATAAATGTATTGGTAAAGTTAGCTCTATGATGAAAGACGTTGACGACACCGTTGGCGAGGTAGTTGAGTGATCGACTTCTCGCTGCGCATCGTGGGTTCGATTCCCGCACGGAACAAATATTTGTATGGCCTACTGATAGTTGTTTCGGGTGTCGCTGTTAGTGTATGAGTTTAAACGTTTGTAAACGCACCCACGATACAGGAGAAATAGTGTACTCCTAGTGTTCCAAAGCAAAGTTAAAAAATATATAAAGTCAACAGGAGGGGCCAAATTATTTACAAAGCAGGTATAAGTTACTTGAACTAATAAACAAATTCACAGCTCTTACTGAAGGCTATATATATCCTATACCTCGGATTTAAATTGAGGGAAACAACCCCATTCTTATCCGTCCCTGTATAATTATAATTATTTAAATATGCTAATAATGATAATAAAATTTCGTAGGTTTTTGCTTTTGTTTGTGGCAAAAGGCTTATTGGGTTATACTTAATTATATTTAGAGGGGTACCCCCCTACCTGGGTAACCCTTAATTTTTATTTATGTCTACACGTTAATTCACTCTTTGTGCATATTTTAAATTATGAAGTCTTTACTTTTAGTCATAATTTGATATTACTTATGCTTGTTTTTGTACCCTTTCGAGTTATGGATTGTCGGTGGATTGGGCGAGTGCTTAATAAGATTTTATTTGCATAATTTATTTTAGCAAAGCAGCCGGTTCGTTGTTGTCCAGGAGCAAGTACTTGTCAGTTGTTTTGTTAAAAGGTTTCTATATTATTATTTATTTATTTAACAGTCTACAATGAGGTTCATTGTGTTAATAACAATATGACTTAGCATAAGTAAGTACTTAATAACTAGATGAAGTGCGCATGGTTAGCGCATCAGCGGGCTGTCTGCCCGGGCAGCATGCTTAGCTTATTTCTTTTGTACTATGGTACTAGTTTATCATCTGTGACTTCTTCTCTGCACGTGTAAGAGGGGAAACACGTTCGATTGGAGGACTTATTTATGCTTGGGTATTTTTTTATATACATAATTGGTGTTTGCTAACTGACATGCGACAATGCATTAATTTTTTTAAATTTACTTTTCGATAAACGAAATTGTATGAAATCTGGTTCTTCTTACCTGACAGACAGATGTGTTGCCGGGGAGTTTGTTCCGCCACTTTTTCTACCCAACTAAAACAATAGGAAGTGGCGAAAGGCGGGCTTTTTTGTGGGACTGTCTCTTGTAATTTGACGTTCAAAAAGTGCTGATTTATCAGCCTAATTTATGACTATTGATTTTTAGCGAATATTTTTGTTTACCGAATAAATGACTTTTCATTTTTAGCTCGACATTGCAGTGGAGTAGCGAGGCAGAATTTTTACGCCACAACGCATCAAAACTGACAGTGCGTGCGTTACTAAACATTGCTGAGGCACTACACAAGCGTGACAGCCGCAGCAATACCCTTTTTTTTTTTTTTTTTCGGGTGGGAAATCATCCAATGACTTCCCCCGCTCTGGGCGGAGCGGGGGGGCATGTCAGACTTGTACTGACTAAAACCCACCCATGTTCCTTCTATTGCCCTTTACGTTCCGAGGCCGCGGTATCTCTTTCGAACAACCCGCAACCCCGGCAGGCGGAGGCTCTGGCAGGCCCCTCTGCTTTGCTGACTCTCTTTGAGGCGCGCGTGAAACACGAACGCGCCGTCGACACGGCCTGTCGTCAATAGACGGACGGACGGTGAGCTACCCATTGCTCACCATCCACAGGCCCGCATCTACGGTGGCCGGAAGTCGTCTCGCGGCGCCCGGCGCCCTGGGCGTCTCCCGCGGCGGCTGGGTTGGGCAGATGTTCTCTCCCTCAAACGCCCGGCCACCTCCTTTGCTAGCATTACTGCTTCGCAGAAGGTGGTGACCGCTTCCCATTCCCTCTCGCTCCGGACCATGGCCTGAACCAGGGCCTGACGCGAGAGATCGCCGCCGCCGATCGCCTCCACGAGGGCACGGCGGTGCTCCGCCCAAGCTGGGCAGACCGCCACTGTGTGCTCCACCGTGTCCTCCGGGCGATCGTCACAATGGTGACACCCGGGCGTTTCCTCCCGCCCGATTATGTGCAGGAACCTCCCGAAACTTCCGTGTCCGGTGAGGACCTGCGTCAGGCGGTAGGTGAGGACGCCATGACGCCTCTCCAGCCACTCCTCAAAGAGGGGACTTACCGCCGCTGTTGTGGCGTGCCCTGCACGGGGTTGCGACAGTCGCTCTCTCCATGCCACCATGAGATCGCACCGGAGGTCTGCCCGCCGAGCGGCAACTTGCCGTGGCGGCGGGTTTTCCCCCCGGTGTAGTGCCTCCGCGCGCCACTCAAACAGGCGCGCGAGGACTATCGCCTCCAGATCCCACGGTGGCAGTCCGGCAAGGAGGCTTGCTGCCTCGCCGGAGATCGTGCGGTAGCCCCGGACAAGCCGTATGGCCACCACCTTTTGGGGCGCGTTCAGGTAGTGGGCGGCGCGCCGCCCTAAAGAACGCGCCCATACCGGGGCCCCGTAAAGGGCCATGGACCGCACGACTCCGGCATAGAGCCTACGGCAGGAGGCGTTTGGCCCCCTCAGATTGGGCAGGAGCCGCTTGAAAGCAGCCCCCGTCCGCTCGAGCTTGGGAGCCAAACGTCGGAAATGTTCGACAAAGTTCCACCGGCTGTCGAGGACGATTCCCAGGTACTTCATCGTCGACCCGACGCCGATGCGAACCCCTCCTACCGTCAATTGGGATCCCGACGGTGGCGTGTTTCCGCGGCCATGAAAGACCATGGCCTCGGATTTGTGCAAGGCCACCTCGAGACCCAGCAGCCGGATCCTCTCTAATACCCTGAACGGATTTTTATATTGGATACACAGAGCATTATGAGCCTTAAGAAGTTATACAAGTTGTTAGGAAATCAGCTTTACAAACATTTTGACCGAATTTCACCAAGGCATGAATTAGATATATGTTTTTTTTTATAACTTATCATCTTCCTAGCCTTTTTGCAACTGTGTTGGGGTGGAGCGACTGCCTGTCTGACCTCCACAACCCAGTTAGTACTGGATAATACGATTTTTCTTAATAAGATTGGCTGTCAAAGTTTTGGGCTGTGACTACTTGTAACGACTGTCAAAGATCTATTAGAACCTAGATCATCGGCTTAACGTGCTTGTCAAGGCACGAAGGAAACTCGGTACGTATTACGTGGTCACCCACCCACAGACCAGCCTAGGCAAGTGTGCCTTAACCTGCGCTACGAAGTTCTCTTTTTTAATAACTGACGAAAAATAAATTAACTTTTGTGAATGAAGAATCATGAATTCGCTGTAAAAGTTTTTGCGTCAACTTTCTGTATACTAAACTAGCTGTTCCTCGCGGTTTCACCCACGCTGCTCAGCACCTGTTGGTCGTAGCGTGATGTTATATAGCCTATAGCCTTCCTCAAGAAATGGACTATCCAACACTAAAAGAATATTTCAATTCGAACCAGTACTTCCTGAGATTAGCGCGTTCAAACAAACAAACAAACAAACTCTTCAGCTTTATAATATTATATATAAATATATAATATATATATATATATAATATATATTATATTAAATATTATATACTAAATATTTCAACCACGCCTATACACAGTCACACTATCTCCCATCAAATTTAGTTTTTGATTCATAACCAATAACTTGTAAAAATAATAATGACATAAATGTCATTTTTATTTTTACAAGTTATTGGTTTGGTGGTCAAAAATGTTTATATAATATATAATTTTTTTTTTGTGTTGTGTAAAAAAATTGTCCGTTTATGAAAAAAAAAACAATTGTATAAGTTTTTATAAGGTTGATTTTTTCAGAGCGGTCCCTTGGAGACCACAAACTTGAGTATATGGTTTTAATTTGAACACAACAAAGTATCGGTTCCAATGATATTATATTAAACAGATATGTTATGAGCGCGCAATCGTGAAGACTCGAAAAGACCGCAATTGGCATCTATTGCATTTAGTCTGCGTTACGCATCGCTTCGAGTCGTACGTTTTTACGAATTTATAAAATATGCCTTCGTGTGTGTTTAGAAAGTGTACCAATTATAATGCCAAAATTAATAAAACACAAGGGATCTCATGTAGGAAATGTACAATGAATAACAAGTGTGGGTGCGTGCTGCGGAACACAATTTGCGGTTGTTTAGTGAGTGTATAACATATCTGTTTATTATAATATCATTGATCGGTTCCGATTTACCTTTTGAGGTACTGAACCCGAAAAATATAGCCAACTACCCCTTTACCCAGTAAACTCTTCAACATTAATGAAATCACCCCCGATCGTCGCGGGATCCAGGGAAGGGAGGGAGGGAGGGAGCAGCCATTTTTCTAAGATAACATTTTTAATCGTTTCACACGCCTCACTTGGTATTTCACCAACCCTCCCCCACGGTCCAGTGAACAGATTAAAGATTATTTCTTCTTTAAAAAGCCCTTTTCTGTTTGACTTGATTTTCGGTCAGTTAGACTTAAAAAGTTAAAATTTATTGTCCTCCGTTTTCGGTGAATTTTGATTGGAGATAAGTATTGGAGGATATTTTTTGTGATTCAATTTTGTTTGGAAAGTTTTATTTAGTTTAGTGGAAGGGTTGAGTCGGTAAAATGGGGAAATTAGAACCATGGTTAACCCTCCTACTTATTAACCTACACTATAGTATTAATATAATATACTAAGACACTGATACCTGGATTCATCATCATCTGCTTAACCTTTTAAAACTATGTTGGGGTCAGCTATTAATCTAACTGGATGTAGCAGAATACTAGAATTTAACATGTAGTTGCTGCCTATTTGACAAGTTAGTTCTAGGTAGTAAATACCCCCCATTTTTTTGAATGAGAAATCATCAAATAACTTCTCCCGCTCTGGGCGGAGCGTGTCAGGCTTTTACTGATTAAAACCCATCCATGCATCATCCAGCCCCAAAACACAAAGGGCAAAAGAGGGATCTTTTGCCCTTTGTGTTTTGGGGCTGCGATATCTTTTTTGAACAACCCGCAACCCCGGCAGGCAATGGCCTTAGCTGGCCCCTCTGCTTAACTGACATCTTCTTGAGGCGCGCGTGGAACACGAACCCGGCGTCGACACTGCCCGTCGTCACTAGACGGACGGACCGTGAGCAATGGGTAGCTCACCGTCCACAGACCCGCATCTACGGTGGCCAGGAGTCGACTCTCCATATGATACCCCTTGGACACGTGGATTGTGAATACAACTCGTAGATAGATTGCGTAACTTTCTTTCAGAGATTAAGTTGACCGTCTTTGCTTCATTTAGGTAATCAAAGAAAACAAAAAAAAACCAGGAGTTTTATGTCATTTTCTACTTAGATATTTTTATGTCATAACTTTTTTTTTCGCTCACTTTCACTGTTGTGTTGAGAATGATGTTTAAAAACCACGTTAAGCATTTAGTTTGTGTTGTAGTAAGTTTCTATCTCTTACCAAAACTGAATTTTGAACATTCAAGAGAATTTACTTAATACAACCTAGACACTTCACAATGTTTTGATAATTAATTAACTGTGAAATTGATCTGGCGAGCACTACATCGCAAGCAAACAGCTGCAAAACTGGAGGTCGTCCGTGATTGCACCCAACGGCTATTAGTGACTGACTCGTGTGAATGTACTACGCTTAGGAAGTTTTGATACTTTGGTACAAATATGTCGAATAGAATAAACTGTAGACGAGATTTATCAATAACAAAATACAAAAAAAATAGATGTTGTAACATCTACTTGAATTTTGTTGAACTAAGGAAGTTAAAGTTACTTGATTCAAAACGTACTGCTAGACTTTTTACACCTGCAAGCTGTGGGTGAAGTCTGGTGCATCAAGTGCGCGTCAGTGCCAACAGTTTCATAAACACCATTATAGAAAGGATTAATTGCCCTCTGGTGCGGTACTGGAAAAGTGCGGATACGGGTTTCAGGCCAATATAATTTTTATTATCAGATAAGTTTTTACCAACTTTATTTTTATGAAATAAAAATTACGAACAATTTATGGATTTTTATCTGAAGTGAAGCTTTGATGAAAAAGTACCGAAGATAAAACAGACAAAATCGATTATTTTAGGAAGATTTTAATAGCGAAATGCCAAATGAAAAAAAAATAGTTAATGTGTTACTCCAACACCCAACGCCATCTCTCGAATGGTGACAACATCACGTCGACCGGTCGATTAGCACAACAACATGCAACGCTATCTATCCGACCATGTAAACAACTCGCGGAACGATCCAATTGTCACTTAAGTTCCGTTTCCCTTTTTATTATAATTGTGTGTGTGTGTATTCTTGTCTCAAGGAGTAAACGAGTTGATGAGAAGAATGAACTCTCGTTTTTTAATTAAATAAACCCAGCAAATGTCACCCCAAAAAATTTTTCATTTAATCAAAGCTTGTATTTAAATGACCTATAATGAAAAAATAGAACTTTAAATTAAATCAAACTCATCAGTTTATTTCACTAGATTCACCTCAACGTTCTTATGATTTAAATCTGAGCAAATACAAGTATCAAGAACGTATTTCGGTGTATACGTCAGGATGCAGACTCATGACCCAAATGTTGTGATAGCTCCCAATAACAGCCGCCGGCGGTCAATGATTGCCTTTATTAATTAAGAGCCCACCTTGCCCAACTTTGGTCATATCTCCAAGATATTGGACGTAGTTAGTTAAGAAATTGTAGGCAACTGAAGGGCGTTGGTAGGTGAGAATCAATTTGGCGGTGAGATGGAGTTGTTACTATATTTTACGTAATAGTTTTACCCACAGATATAGATTGACATAGATAAGGCAAGAGTAACTGCTATGCTGTGTGCCACTAGTCGGATGTCAGTTATCAAATTTGAAATGGTGGTTTTTTTAAAAAAAAAAAAAACGTTTCCGCACGCTTAGAATTTCTCCTGTATCGTGGATGTGTTTACAAACATTTAAACGCACGTCACTAAAATATAGTGCATGAGACGTCATAGTAGGTGGTCAAAAAATGGCACGCTTGGTATGGCCACCAAGCGTGCCATTTTTTACACAGATAACGCTAGTATCACGATCTGTATATAATAATATAATATAATTATATATATATATAATATAATATATATACAATATAATTATATATGTTGTTTTGCCGCTTCTTTAGGCGGTGTTCAATATCTAATAATTTTACGAGGCGTTTTTGCGTGCCCCCGGCATGCGTTGCAATGCATTTTTTCTTACTTACCTACCTATCTACTTAATACATATTTTTAAAAATATTTTAGGATCAAAATTCGCCTAATCGGTCCAGCCATATTCGAGTTTTAGCAAGATAAACGGACAACAATCTATTTTTAAATACATATATAGATCAAGCAAAAAAGATTTTTGTTGTTGTAAAAAGTGAACTTTGGAGGTTTTAATTCGATTACAAAGGTTATTTTATTTATAGGCTACTATTGTTGAGTACTTTTACTATACGTGAGTAGTAGCAGGATTTAAATTTATTTCTTCGACTTGGTTGAAATTAAGAACATTTACAAGGTGTGTAATAGAAACAAGTTCTTGCATGCTTTGGCTCGTTTATAGAAATGTGATGATTACAAATATTTTATTAAAGTTTGTGTCTTTCTTTTAAAAAATCATATGTAAGTTGGAACTTGCTATAACCTTTTCAATATAATACAATAGTTATGTGGCGTGCTACGAATGCTACGTGCTATGCTACGTTGCTACGCGCCACCTACGAGGTTTCGTAGGCGGTGTAGCTCGTGGACTTTTGTATGGGGTTAAATATAATGACCACTATAAAATGCTTTGATACCCTTAGTTATGTAACCAAAAATATCTACTTAACACCAGAAAAATAATGTCTAAAATTACAATAGTACCAGCCATTTTAGTCACGACTGCACTTTAAATTGTATTCGACCACCAAATGTAGTAAATGATCACCAAATCTTGCCGACTGAACGTCATTTAGCATTGTCGCTGAATGGGATATAGCCGACTTTGTAATGGCGTATTAATATGTAATTAATTCACACTATTTTATTACGAATAAGTCACTTTATAAACTTTCGTAAATATACTTGAATTATAACCTCATTATGTTTAACACCACGACTCAGAGTACCCCGACTCGGATAGGTTAGGTTAGAAGGCTAAGGCGGGAGCGTAGCGGAGTGGAGCTGAACTTTAGCCTTCGTGGTTTTTTAAACCACCCAGAAATAAAAACTTTGGTTATAATTTTACTTTAAAATGCTGGTTTAATTTTGGTGATCATTTACTATTTTTGGGTTAACCACGATATATTTGGAGTCATTTTGCTTAAATAAGATAGCAAAGTGTTAAAACTTTGGTTATAATTTTACATTAAAATGCGGGTTTCATTTTGGTGATCATTTACTATTTTTGTCTGCTATTTGTTACTATATCTTGTGGTAAGTTAAACATAAGCCCTTTTGTATTTGTCCTTTCGGTAGTTTTTTCATCCTCTTAGCTGTTGTTGCCTCAAATATTATTGTTTCTCTTTCAAATCAAATCATTTATTCATTTGTTTAACTTATGTAAACAATCGTAATATAGCTCTTAAATATGGTGAGTAAAAAAGTACGCTACGTTATGAGAGAGCGTACAAATATAGGTATTAATAATATTTTTTGAGAATCCTTGGTCTATGTGGTATATAAAAATGTCACCGTGTTCATGTGTAAACCGATCATAGTAAAAATATTTTGTTCTGATATTTAAAACTATTGAGGTGAAAATTGGCCGCCCCAGACTTTTGTTGAAACAAAATGAACACAAATCTAACTAAACCGAGGATTTTTTAGAGAGAGTTGGTCGCATAGTAAAAGTTGAAAGTGTTAAATAAAAAAAAAAATGTCAACTATTCAAACTATTCAAATTATGATAATCAGCACTTCTTAAACGTCAAATTACAAGAGACAATCCCACAAAACGCCCGCCCTTAGCCACGTTCTAGTATTTTTTCTAGGAAGAAGTGGCGAAAGAAACTTCCTAGCAACAAATCTGTCTGTCAGGCCAGAAGAACCAGATTTTTATAAAATTTGATTTATCACGGGGTAATTTTAAGAAATAATTAATTTATTGTCACATGCCAGCTAGCAAACATCAATTATGTATAAGTGTGTGTTAAAAAGTTTGACACGTTTCTAAGTATCGATTACATCACATTATAATACAACATTAGTTTTTATGCAAAACCCGAAACACGTGTCTAATATTTTTTGCTTTGGGCTAACACTAACTTTAAACCGCGTGATGATCGAAAAAAAATCTCTCTCTCCCCTTTTCTTTCCTCTTTCTCCTCCATTTCTCTTTTTTTTTTTTAATTAGCCCAGATGTATGCTTTGGGCTAACGCTAACTTTAACCCACGTGATGAACGAAAAAACAATCTCTCTCTCTCCCCTTTTCTTCCCTCTTTCTCCCGCATTCCTCATTTTTTTTAATTAGCCTATGCTCAGATGTATGTCTCCAGGGTTCCAACCATCTCTGTTCCAAAATTCATCAAAATCGGTTTGGCCATTTAGGCGTGAAGACGTAACAAACAAACTCACTTTCGCTTTTATAATATTAGTAAGGATAATATTGCATAGAAATATTTATAAATATCCCAATCCCAGACTCTTCAAGCAACATTTAAAAAAATATAAAATAACATACCGTACAATTGAAACTGGCCAAAATTTATTATCGGCAATAAAGCTGGAAACACTCCTAAAGCATTGCTAATTAATGTAAACATGGAACGATTAGGAGTACGAATAAACACGCCAAATGGCCTTCTGCAGTAATAAATACCTATAATATTTTTAATTACCCCAGAAAAAAGACATTAAACAATATGAGAGATAAAAAAAAAATACGCCATATTGCAAATGAGAGAAACAATGAGGGGAATGAGATAGAATTATATTTTTTAAACGTATTATATAAATGTATAATATTAGGTGGGACAGGGACTCGGCGAGGTCATCAGGATAAATAAATTATGATATAGTGGGGAGGTTTTAGCAGCTCGACGCGTTCCACGATGCACAGAGTTCGGATTAGTAGAAAGGACAGTAAATCTTTATAGTCAATGGATTCTTTTTTGAAAAATCTAAGTAAATTAGAGTGTTGTCTTGTTCTTAGTTGTATAACTGACTGTTTAAAGATAATGATAATAAGATGTCTGGTGGCCTGTTTTCGGATGAAAATCAAATAACTTTCCCCGCTCTGGGCGGAGAGGGGGAAAGTTATTGATAGTGTCAGTCTTTTTCTAACTAAAACCCATCTATGGTTCTTCTTTCCCTTTGTGGTTGGACCTGAGTAAGTTGTCACGTTTAAATAAATCCTTACTAATATTATAAAAGCGAAAGTGAGTTTGTTTGTTTGTTACCTCTTCACGCTTTAATGGCTAAACCGATTTTGATGAATTTTGGTACAGAGATAGTTGGGAACCAGGAGACGGACATATGCTATTTTTTTTAAAAAAGAGTGTGATATGAGGGAGAAAGAGGGAAGAAACGGGAAAACTTAGCGTTGCTATTACAAATCAATAAGGCGCTACCGAATTTAACGCGTGCGGAGCCGCGGGCAAAAGCTAGTCAATGATATCGCCATTCTAAATGCGCTTTTGTCAAACTTTTCAAGGGAATAGAATTCATTCTACGCGTCCGTAAAACACTAATAATATTTAAGTAACTAGCTTTTGCCCGCAGCTTCGTTCGCGTTATATTCGGGGTAACACAGTTCCGCTTTCCAGATTTGCAGGTACCTGCTACCTTATTTAAATAAGGCGCAAGGCAATGTTATGGCAAAGCTAAGTTTTTCCTATTTTATCCCTCCTTCTCCCACATTGCTTACTTTAAAAAAAAATATCCTATGTCCGTCTTCAGGGTAACTATCTCTGTACCAAAATTCATCAAAATCGGTTTAGCCATTTTGGCGTGAAGACGTAACAAACAAACAAACTCACTTTCGCTTTTATAATATTAGAAAGGATTTGCGAAGCAAGCTAGTTCAGAAATTGTACAAAACAGAGAGCTTTGAAACATGAATGGGTAGGGTCAACACAGTATATTATGACTATGAAAATAAAACTATATTTTCAAACAATGCCACTTCTAGCCTTACCATAGACAACTCGGACGTGAGTTTAAAAAAAAAC
This sequence comes from Ochropleura plecta, assembly GCA_905475445.1. Lineage (NCBI taxonomy): Eukaryota > Metazoa > Arthropoda > Insecta > Lepidoptera > Noctuidae > Ochropleura > Ochropleura plecta. Next base: position 2,251,351 of record FR997744.1, on the reverse strand, counting down.
GTCGTCGGTGTCTAATGAATTTATGGTCAGGAACTTGGTCGGTGGTCGCGCAATTTTTTCTCCAGGGACAAGATAAAGACTGATAACAGTGCACGTGACGAATAGTGCGGAAATGTTGTCATAATAATATTATTCACGTTTAGTTACATATTTTGGTTGTAGAGATTGACTTGGTAGCCGCTGTTTGTACGTTTAAAGTACTGGTATTTAAAAACTAACCCTTATGTAGTTGGAAAAAGGCTCAGATTGATTTTTAGGGTTGCGTAACTCAAAAAGAAAAAACGGAACCTTTATTAGAACACTTTGTTGTCTATCTGTCTGTCAAAACCTTCTGTCTCGGAAACACAATGAGGAAGAAGTTTAAGGGGTTTTAATTCCAACTCAATAGAGTTGGAATTACAACCATATAAGTACTCAAATCTATGGTCTCTTCGCGTATGTTGGTTTTATTTATAGATAATGAATTGTGTTTCGTGTTTTATGTCTGTGGTGATTTGTTTCTGTTGTGTTTTGTCGTTTTTGTTTTAGACGTTTCATGAATGTTGGTTTGTGAATGAATGGTGGCTAAAATGTAAACACTCACAATTTAGATGAGAAGTTTTAAGTTAAGTTTTAATATCCTAAATCTACCGGTATAGCTATGCCTGCTACACATGCATGAGAGACAAAGCGATTAACTTCTGGGCCATAACAGCCAAAGCAGGACTTTCAAAATTTATATTGATCTGGCCATCTTCATTCAACATACCGTGATTATAAACAGCCGATGATAACGTTCAGTGGTATTCAAAGAGCCGTCATCAGGGACAGGCCCTCTATAACCGTAAAGAGCAATGCTGACCTTAGTATTGGTTAGACTACTTTGGGTATGGACTTGGGAACAGTTGAGATTGATCTTTGTTGATTTTGTGTTTAAAGTTCAAATTTCATTGGAGTTTTTCTCTGCCATATTGTGTCGTTTACTTTGCCTTACTATACTATATTGACTTCAACTTTAACTCTTTACTAATGGCCTTATTGGACGAAAGATACCAGAATTTTGCCAGTATCACGTGCGCAGTGTTAATAAACTATCAAACGCTGGAGAATATTTAGCAAATAGAAATAATAAAAGCATTTCTTTGCAGATTTCGATTAACAATTCATGACAGAATGACAGAAACAGATTCTTCAAATCCGGAAAAAATATAGTGTAAAATAAAAAAGAAACGAATCAAAAAGTTACAACTTAATTTTAATTATCTCGATGAATTTACATAGTTCGAAAACAAAACGAGAAAACACAAACGAGTATACTATATTAGGCTTGACACATAATTATGTCTAACAAATGACAGCTACATATAAATATTTACAGGCAGCTGCCAAATTTGGACGGAATTAATTAAACCACGCTTGTAATTTCCAAAAGGTTGGATAAAAGTGTATCTGTTGCAGTCAAAACTCTTAACTAGTCAAAAGTACTATTGACTAGCAAAATCAGTCAAAAGCACTTTTGACTGAACAGGTTGGTCAAAAGTGGTTTTGACTAAAAATTATTGGTTTTTAGTACTTTTGACTGCAAATTTGCGGTTAAAAGTACTATTGACTGACGCTCTTCGTCAAAAGTAGTTTTAACTGCAATAAAGCATCAGTCAAAAGTACTATTAACTAACACTAGGTTAGGTTAGGTTAAAACCGTGACCTCCTACGCCAGAAACGACCTGCATTTATAGAAAAAAGAGATTATTTTTAGTTGGTTACCCGGAACTGAACTATTTAAATTAGGAGGCATTACAATCTTTTTAAGAGTTTTGACTGATACAACCAGTCAAAACCACTTTTGACGGAATCACTTAGTCAAAAGTACTTTTTACCAGCTCCATTGGGCAAAAGTACTTTTAACCGTTATTTTAGTCAAAAGTACTATTGACTAAAGCATACGGTCAAAAGTACTTTTGACTGATTTTGCTAGTCAATAGTACTTTTGGCTGGTTCAGAGTTTTGACTGCAACATATCTAATAGTACACTCATATTTTCAAACTGCTAGACAAACGTTAAAAACTAAAACTGTTCATGGTGTTATTGGGATTTTTCATCACGAATTCCTGAATATGCCTGATAGTAATAATGTCGCCCCGGGCTCCTGACTCAGGATTACAGATGTACTGTTATGTTTTCCACCATTTTAATAAGTCTTACTATTTATTTGACTTAATAGGTAGTAATGTGTTTGAGCCGTTTGGGGTTGAAACACTAGGGCCATGGGGTCCGAGTGTTCACTTAGTTTTTGAGATATCACAAAGCGGTTGGTATACTCTTCTCGTGAACAGAGGTATGGCCTTTATTTTGGCCAAAAAAATCAGCATTGTCATCCAACGTGGCAACGCGGCCAGTCTCTTGGGTACATGACCAACTGACAGTTAGCTTCTTTAAGTTATTTTAATTTAATATTATAAATAATTGACAAACATTATTATTGCTATTGATAAAACCTTAAACTATTTATTTCTGAAGTCCACAGCTTCAATAGCCACCCATACCGATCTTCGGCAGCCGTATTAACGAAAAAGGCACCATCACACAATTCCGGTCGGATATATTTTCCACTTGGTTAGCCGATTTTACGGGCAATTGGGTTTAGGGGGCGTCCAAAGGTCGGCACTCGAACCCTGGACAATGGGTGGATAGTTTGTCTAGTGCCATTTTGATGGAGTAATGCTGATAATGTTAACGGCTTTGTTCGGCATGTGTTTGTGGAATCAATTTGTTGAATGGGTCGGAGAACGTTGTGTAGATAAGAGGGAATGTATGTTTGCACGCAGTCAAATTGGAAAACGGTTTTCCGCTATTGATATTTTTTTATAAGATCCATTCATAATGTAATATTAAATAATTACCTTGTGATAAACGAAATTGTATAAAATCTGGTTTTTCCAACCTGACAGACAGATGTGTTGCTGGGGAGTTTGTTCCGCCACTTCTTCTTCCCAGCTAAAACACTAGGAAGTGGCGAAGGGCAGGGCGTTTTTATGGGACTGTCTATTGTAATTTGATGTTCAAAAAGTCCTGATTATGAACGTCCTGATGTCCTGATGATTTGGCCTAAAAATTCCGAACACAAACCAGACTATAGGAGGTCTTAGCTTTTAAAAAAACAATATAATCTAGACAATTAATTAAATTAGTCCTGTACGAAGTCAAAAGGCCTCTATCTCAGCATGATGCTGCAACATGGTAGCCACGAATAAATAAAAAATACTTGAGAGGTGTCAAGGGACACCCGGATGAAACGAAGTTATTATTTATTATGTACAAAAAACCTGTGTACACTCAACAAAAATAATCATCGCGACACCACACTGTTCAATGCGAAATAGAAAGACGAAACGAAAGTAACTGGCTTGCTTTCTATGAGAAGGAGAGAGAGAGAGACAGACAGAGAAACACGTTCACGCCACACGGCTTGCAACTATAGCAAAAAGTGTCGTTTCAACTTTTGGTCTTAATTTTTTCCGTCTAGCCCCCTTTTCGTAACGCGCGAAAAGGAACTTCGATCCAAAAACATTATGAAAAATATGAAAAAAAAAACGAAATCTACACCCATAAACAATTGCGACCTTCTTTTCCATCTTTAAAGGTGTAAAACCTGCCGATGGACATGATGCATTTAGAATTGACAAATGACCTTAGATTTTCCCCCCAGATGTTATGAAGAAATTCCTTGCAAAACAATTAAATGCACCGCCACTAATTTTATATCGACAGTTTCAGTTTACGAGCACCCTGTATTGGAAACGAGTAACTATAAGGAGAATTATTATGGCAATGGGCATGAAAGCAGTTTTTTCTTTGATTGAATTTGTGCGAGTTCTCGTATGTACAGTCAGCAAAAGATATAAGTAACCAGTTAGTACTAAGTAATTTGAAACGTGAACCTTGTGGGAATCTGTTGTTCTAAGGGTGAGGAAGACTATCAAACGAATCAGTCCAAAGACAATCTAAACATCTATTATGATCTACCATTTCTCATTCTACAACTGTTGACGTACATAAAAAACTTTTTTTTTGGGGTGGAAATCATCAAATAACTTCCCCCGCTCTGGGCGGAGCGGGGGGGAGTGTCAGACTTTTACTGACTAAAACCCACCCATGTTCCTTCTACTGCTCTTTGCGTTCCGTAGCCGCGGTACCTCTTTCGAACAACCCGCAAACCCGGCAGGCGGAGGCCCTGGCAAGCCCTTCTGCTTTGCTGACATATCTTTGAGGCGCGCGTGAAACACTAACGCGCCGTCGACACGGCGGACGGACGGACGGTGAGCTACCCATTGCTCACCGTCCACAGGCCCGCATCTACGGTGGCCGGTAGTCGTCTCGCGGCGCCCGTCGCCCGGCACGTAAAATAACTTAAAACGAATTTCTACCAGTTATTATTAAGACTTTACGACTTATTAAGACTTTAACTCTGTATGGTTGTCTCATATTCATGCAAGAAAGATTTTTTATTTATTTAAGTTATTTATGTTATAAATTTTAATGACAGGTTTGTTTTTCTATCAAATAAATTAAACTTTATTCTAAAACATTCATGGTTGCTGAATGTAGGTTTTTTAGGACAAACCGATCCAAAGGGTCCCGTTTTCCAGGGATGCGGGTTGTTCGAAAGAGATACCACGGCTCCTGAATATAAAGGGCAAAAGAAGGAACAAGTCTAGGTTTTAGTCAGTTAAAGTCTGACACTACCCTCCGCTCTACTCAGAACGGGGGAAGTTATTTGATGATGTCTCATCCGCAACACTTTTACTATCCGTCCGGCTGTCATCAGGCTATATCTCATGAACCGTGATAGTTAGACAGCTTTAAATTTTCACTGATGATGTATTTTTATAGCCGCTATAACAACAAATACTAAAAAACTTATCAAACAAATATATAAGGGGGCTCCCATTCAAAAATCATTATTTTTTGCAGTTTTTATAGATAGCTACGGAATACTACGTACGCGAATCCGACTCGCACTTGGCCTGGTTTCCCACCAGGTCTCCTAAAAAAAAGTTATAATGATGACATATCCAAAAAGTCAAAAAAAAAAACTAGTCTTTCAGTCAAAAGTCTTAACCTGGCTGATCAATCGATTCTTTCAAAACTAAAACCTGTTTTTAATTAAACCACGTAAACCATACATTCAGTATAATGCCCTACGTCAAAGCAAGCTAATCGAATCTCCGTACAGCGGGGTTGAATATTTCGTTAATCTTGAACAAAATGGTGATAATATGCGTCGCGGTTTCTTGCGAGTTACACAGTTAATTTATGCCACAACACGAACTATAGCATTTTAACTCCTTCGGAGATAGAGACTGGGAGGCAAAGAGGGTTAAGTATAAGTTTGAGAATTTTGAGTTTTAGTTTGCAGGTTTTCAAAGGTTCTGTACCTTACCAAGAGTGAGTTAGACTCGCGCACCAAGGGTTCCTTACTAATTAGCTGTTGCTAATTAGTAAGGAACCAAGAGGAGCTCTTGGCTAAATAATAGCAGCCGCTCGGGTCGATCTTTACGTTAAGCTGCGCTTGCCTAGGTTGGTCTGTGGATGGGTGACCACCCGTTACATACCGAGTTTCCTCCGTGCCTCGGAAACCACGTTAAGCCGTTGGTCCCGGCTGTCATTTGTAGATCTTTGACAGTCGTTACAGGTAGTCAGTGTCCCGAAAGTCTGACAACCAGTCTTACCAAGGGGTATCGCATTACTCAGTACTAACTGGGTTGTGGAGGTCAGATAGGCAGTCGCTCCATGTAAAATACTGATATTCAGCTGCATCCGGTTAGACTGGAAGCCGACCCCAACATAGTTGGGAAAAGGCTAGGCAGATGATGAATTAGTAAGGAACCCTTGGTGCGCGAAACAGCCATATCTTTAGGCTAGCTCGGCTGCTTTTATTTAGCCACAAGCAAGCATGTTACATTAATAAACTAAATCTACTCTTATCCCATTTCTCCATAGGTGTTTAGTGGCGATCCGACTTAACCGAAGCCAAAAAGTGTACAGTCACGCCTCACGGCCCCCGCGACCCCTCCACGACACCCCGCGACCACCCCCTCACCCCCTGTCCGGGCTAACTTCATAAGACTATGAATTTAAATACGTTAGTCGATGTCAAAGGGTCGTCTTGTTGCATCCGTTAGGGGTGGTAAAATGGCGCTTTTAGGAGAACAGTTGAGGTGATTTGGGGTCAATATTTTTAACGAATAGTGAAGTCACATATTATCATTAAGATATTATGATGAGTTATTTAGGTTTTCTAAATTAAATTAAATCATGAATGAATGATTTTTTAGTTGGGGAGCCAAGATAGTTGTGGTTTATTGTTTTAACTTCTTTAACTAAAAACGACCTCAAAAGATGATTGAGATGATTCTTTCCACTGGATAATTTCTCCTGATGAATAGAAGTTGACAAACACAAACGCAATGCTCCTTATATGCAAACGACGGCACGGTTGGCGCAGTGACTGAGAGATCGACTGCTGCGCTGCGTGTCGCGGGTTCGATTCCCGCACGGAACAAATATTTGTATGACCTGAAGATTATTGTTTCGGGTCTGGCTGTTTGTGTATGTGAGTTTATATGTTTGTAAACGCACCCACGACACAGGAGAAATTCCTAGTGTGGGGCAACGTTTATTTAAAAAAAAACCTAACACAGTTCATGTAAGGATAATTAATGTTTATGTTGCCACACGTACTTTACTTAGAACTTACGCAGCCATCTTGTTTTTTCAATATGATTTCCACAGATATTTACTGACAGCTCACTCCTGTCAATGTCATTGATGACTCAAAAGCTTTGTTCACTTCCAGCGTCAACACCACCCATTGTGATGTCTATTTGAAATGTTTTATGTAATAATGTTATTGATGAGTACATAATAAATAAAATTGTATTCTCTGATTGCAAAATAATATGTTTTAAATGATGGCAGCTTTTATCTATCTGAGTGCAGCATTTTAGCGGCTCAACACCACCAACTTTCCTTATCACAACCGGATTGTTAGTACAGTGAGTAAAAATATTCGGAACACGAGCCGCACTTGATGTTTGTTAATTACTAATTACTGAACTTTCACTAACTATGACTTTGATGGCAATGAATTAGAATTAGGAATCATTTTGTTTTAAATTGGAATTTTCTGGATGGTTATGTGGTTCAGAAGTATTTTTTTAAAATTTTGCCCTACAGTAGTAATTTCTTCTGTATGGTGGGTGCGTTTGCAAACATTTAAACACACATACACACAAATAGCCAGACCAGAAACAACTATCTGTAGGTCATACAAATATTTATTCCGTGCGGAGATCAAACCCGCGACACGCAGCGCAGCAGTCAATCGCTCAGCCATTGCGCCAACCGTGCTGTCAAAATTAAGTTATTTGTTTTGTACTGTGTTGTAAATCTTGTGTGTGTGTATAAATTTTAAAGATTTTATGTGGGTTTGTTACAAAAAGTGATTCCACCATGTACAATATTCATGCATCAATACAATATTGTTTTAAACTTTAAGGCTTTTTAACTAAACTGGCACTTACTTCCAAAATCTGATTCCCCAGTCATCCCACGATCGTGGCGTTTCGAACAGCGTCAAACTCAAACTCAAAGCATATATTTCAATTAGACCATTACAGGCAATTTTGAATGACAAAAAATAAAAGAATGAAGCTACAGTCCCAGTCACAAGGCATAACTTTATAACTTTTGAACCATTCCGCCCAGGGTGTTCATCACTCTGGGCGGAATGAGAAGAATTATTTGATGATATCCCATCCTTCAAAAAAACTCAAATGCTTATACGAAAGTATCGTCATTTCGTCGCTACAGACAAGACATTTCTATCAAATATCACCAATAAAAGCAATGTTTTTGCTGTAAGTAGCTCCAGTCACCAACAATAACTACTGTCGTCTAGCATGTCAGTACCCCACAAGGGAGCCCAAATTGATTTTTCACCACTAATCGTGAAGGTTCCGTACGTGTACCAGGGAGGCCAATAAACGGCGGGGATGTCTTTATGGGGCTACAACTAGCAAACCGCCATTACGAGATCGCTATTAACTTGGGAGCTTAGAGGGAATGGATGTGGTAGTTTGTTTTTTAGTATTTTAAAAATAAAAAAGTCGAGCACATGCATCAGGGTTCTACACAATCTTGCAATACGAACGGCCATATCTTTTCACTGCGTAGACTAAGAGATATACCACAGACTTGAGTATTTGGTTTTAATTTCAACTCGATACCTGAGGGATATTTGGAATTCCAAAGACATCAGTGATACTTTGTTATTTTAGGAATAAAACTAAAATATCTTTTGTTTCAAACATAACTATTTTGTTATGTACATAGATACCTGTCTCCTTTGAACTGCAATGAAATATTACCTTAGTTGAAAGAAAACTTAAAGTTCTCGTTCTGATTCTGAATTCTGGTCTGGGTTTGTGCACGATTGATAGCAGTAGGCTTGCTCCCTACGACATGGGACTTAACTGGCGAAATGTGAGTACTATTAGAAACACCTCTGCCCAAACCAAAATTCTAATGAAATTCATTAGAATTTTGCTAGTGTAGTTACACTAGCACATTAAATACTCACCTTATAAAATACTTCTCAATACGTAACCAGTACTAACTGGGTTGTGGAAGTCAGATAAACAGACGCTCAATGTTGACGGCACGGTTGTTGAGCGGCTGAGCGATTGACTGCTGCGTTGCGTGTAGCGGGTTCAATCCCTGCACGGAACAAATATTTGTATGACCTATAAGTAGTTGTTTCGGGTCTGGCTGTTTGTGTATGTGACTTTGATGCACCCACGATACAGGAGAAATTGCTAGGGTGGGGCAACGTTCAATATAAAAAAAAAACTTGTATTTAGCTGTATTTGGTTAGACTGGAAGCCGACCCCAAAATAGTTTAGGAAAGGCTAGGTAGGATATGAATTTTGAGTTCAAACGAACCGATGTAGTGTTTAATGTTTATAAGATTAAGTCAATACGCAAAAAGTCTATTGACGTATATACACGTTTTTTTGCGGATGGATTTTACTGACTAAAAACCATGCTCCTTGTTTTGCCCTTTCTGTTTCAGGGCAGTGGTTTCTCTTTCGAACAACCCGCAACCCCGGCAGGCTGTGGCCCTGGCAGGCCCCTCTGATTTGCTGACATATCTTTAAGGCCCGCGTGGAAAACAGTCATGGCCTGTCGTCGTTAGACGGACGGACGGTGAACTATCCGTTGCTCACCGTCTGCAGGCCGGGAGTCGTCTCGTCGCCTGACGCCCGGAGCATCTCCGGCGGCGCCTGGGTTGGCTTGAAGTTCTATATCCCTTAAAAAGACAATGATAATTGTGATTTGAATACTATAAAAAAATCTACACATTCCGATTCACCAACAATACCTATATTTTATATTTTCCTAGTTTACCTCCTCCAAATCAAATCAATAGGTTCGTACATCCGTCCTATATTCCGTATCTTCGCGAAACACGTAAACAGCGGCGTGGCATCGTAAAAGAGAATGCGTTCGACTGGACCGCGCAATTTGCGCTGCTCTATGTATCGATCAGGCTGTATTGCTGGCAGCTGGACGTAACGATGGGTTGGTCTTTCTGTTTTTCTATTAAATGAACTAGACAAGGTTGGCCTTGTCCACAAAGACTCGGTAGGGACTATAAGGATTTAATTATATATTACAATAAAATGCGCATTTAATACTTTTTGATTATAATTTAAATCACAATTTTAAGTTACATGTCACACAACCTACCTCAACCTATCTCAAAACCTATCCTTATGTTTTTTCCTAAATTCTAACTTGAAAACGACCTGAGTATTCATAACATTATGGTAAACCAGCCAGCATTGGTTAGGTTAGGCCTACATTGGCATTTATAAAACGTCGGAAAAAGGTGCACGGTTCAGGTTGGTTTTGTAATTTTATTTTATTCTTTCTTATATTATAAGACACTATAGCTTTATTCGTTTGTGTGGTGTTTAACTGATTCAAGTCAGTTTTTAATAAATAAATAAAATTTGTACAAGTAAAGAAAGGATTGAATTACTACCTCTGCTTCCTCGTCCATTTTAATAAACAAAGTAATTACCCCACATTACCTGCACCAAACAAACTTAATGACAAAATAAATTAACAATCCAATCAAAGGAAACTATAAAGACGATCACCACCACACCAGAGATATAACCATACCTCATAATAATTATGAATTATACCCATAAAATCCTACCACATTATTTTTATAACCTAATAAAATATGACGGTTATTTCTTGTCCTAAGCAACGGTATATTGATGGGCACCATCTAATTTGGATTAAGATGTTATAATGGTGTGTAAGTGGGGTGTAAAAATATTGATTTAATGGGACATGCGATAAACTAGGGAAGAGAGCCGTAAATAAATATATGAGACTAGCTTCCGCCAGCGACTTCGTCCGCGTGGTATAGTTACTTTGGGCTAACGCTAACTTTAACCTGCGTGATGATCGAAAAAAAATATCTTTCTCTCCCATTTTCTTCTCTTATATCTCCCATTTAAATCACTTTAAAAAAATAGCCTATGTCCGTCTCCAGGATCCCAACTATCTGTGTACCAAAATTCATCAAAATCGGTTGGGCCATTTAGGCGTGAAGACGTAACAAACAAACAAACAAACTCACTTTCGCTTTATACTATTACTAAGGACTAGCTGGCGCCCGCGGCTTCGCCCACGTGATGTAGAAAAAAGTGTTCTATGTGTACTAGACTATAATCTACCTCTGTGCCAAATTTCATCAAGATCCGTTCATCCGTTTTGACGCGAAAGAGTAACAAACATCCATACGTCCATACATCCTCACAAACATTCGCATTTAGTATATTAAGTAGGATATTACACACTCAATTCCTCCTGCCTTCTTCTACCTTCTTAATTCGCATAATTTTTTTCATACATCTCAATAGCGACTAAGAAGAACTGCACATCGAAGAAATCCCTTTGCACTTGTTTCATAAACATAGTTATTGTTATGTTTTTTTCTATTTCTTTTTTAGATTCTCCTTTACCAATTATTTGTGTGAATTACTGGATTTTGTTGGCCTTGTAGATTCTCAGACGCTTGTTAACTTCTTATCTTACGTTACGTTTTACAAGTGCCCATGTAGGCCTATGTGCAACAAAAATATTTTGATTTTGTACGGTTCACGTACAGGCAAATTGCTAACGCTGCGACCTACTTTTCGTTGCTTTTATTATATTTATAATTATTTAGTTGACCAATGGTTGCCTAAGCGCTATAACTATAAACGCGGATTAGCATCCAACGGAACCTTTTTTTTTTTGGGGTGGTAAATCATCAAATAACTTGTCAGACTTTTACTGAATAAAACCCACCCATGTTCCTTCTATTGCCCTTTACGTTCCGGGGCCGCGGTATCTATTTCGAACAACCCGCAACCCAACGGAACCTTCAATAACTTTTACGAATATAACTAAAATATCGTGAAGTCTATCGTTTTTCGTCCTAACATTCAACTTTAACTAACCGGCTACCTCGAACCATGCAGATTTTGAATTTCGAACAAAGTTGAGTTTATGGTTCTAATTTCAATTTGAAACCTCCATGCGTTATCGAAAAAAAGTTCTTGAAAGACTGACAGACAGACGGATGGAAAAGAGTGATCCTGTAAGGTTTCCGTATTTTCCATTTGACGTACGAACCATCAAAACGCTACAGGATGATAGTACCATTTTCAATTTCAAAATAGGCTAGTTTTCAAAAAAAATATTAGTCCGCCTTTTAGATTATTCAAAAATAAGGGACACGTATTACGTGTGACGTCACGCGTTGCTGCATTTTTTCGCAACGAGTGACGTCACAAGTAACTTTAATGGGTTATATCTTTGTCATTTTCGGTCTAATTTAGAAATAAAAAAATATGTGTCCCTTATTTTTGAATAATCTAAAAGACTGACTAAATAGAAAGTAAATTACTTTGCTACTACCCTTTTGCCGTATTTCTTTACGTTGACGTCGTGAACTCGTGCTAAGACCTTAGATCCTCAAAAAAGATACGACGAAAACAAGCTCATTCTACTCACAATCATAACTCTTAATCGAAGCTACATAAACGTTGGGTATCTCAGCACGCCTTATTACGCCAAAAAAAGAACTTACATTGTAGGTGATCTTGTGGCAAATTAAAAGTGCCTGAGGGCGATGGTGTAATATTCTCCATCATTACAGAAAGGGAACGATTGCCATTTTCAGGTGTATTGTGTAAAAGTTCTGGGAGCGGAATACAGACGTGTGGTGCAGATGTTTTGAGGCTCTGTGGGTTGGGGTTTGATTTTCGGATAGGTATTTTTTTTTTGGAGAAGCGGACTGTTTCGCTGCTGTGCAGAGTGCGGAGTAGTCGCAACTATATCCCGAGAGCTGTGTCGGAAAGCTATCTTCAAATATATGGAAGTTAGGTATTAGTTTTACATTTTGTAAAGTGAGCAATGACGTCTTATTGTCATGCCTACGCTGTCCTCTGATAGTTATTAACTAAAGTTGTAAAAACAGCATTGTAAAACCAAATGATGTTAAAGATTCACCATGGAGTTTCTTGCCGGTTCTTCTCCATAGGACGTTTCCTATACCGACCCGAACCGTGCCTTTTCTCGACGTTTTATAAGTGCCCATGTAGGCCTATGTGAAATAAAAATATTTTGATTTGATTTGATTGAAATATAAAAATAACATGGGTCATACAGCTATCAAAAAAGTCATTGTGAATTGTTAGCAAGTGCCAATCAATTTGAAAGCGATCGTCTCTTGATGACGTCTGGAATTCTAGCGAAACACTTTTTTAACTTTGCCTCGCTGTAGAAACTTCTCCTGTAACGTGGGTGCATTAAAAACATTTAAACTCACATACATAAACACCCAGACACGGATCAACGACAAGAAGCCATAAAAATATTTGTTCCATGTGGGGATCGAACCTACGTAAATTGTTAGCGCAGCAGACAGCCGCTCTGCCATTGCGCCAATCATGCCGTCAAATATATGAAAACACCAGCTTCTCATTTCACGGCATTAACCAGTGCTGGGCAAAGCCTCTTCTCATACAGAAAAGATTGTATAAGCATTTCTCACCACACCTGATCAGAGTATATTGTCCAGGTATACTTTTAGGTAGGTAGGTAGATTTTTTCCGTGATGCCCAAGATAAACATATTTTTATTTGGGAAAATAAACAGTTATACATGAAATCTAATACTAAGTTATAAATCTACAATAGTTATAAATATACATTTATGTTAAAAGTTATAAATGCGCTATTCTAAGCTGTTAAAACAAAAGTAGTACAGGTAAACTTAAACATAGACAGGCATGCAAGAGACAGAGAAAGAGAGGTAATAAACTATATAATAACCTATTAAATTAACTAAGTATTACAATCCAGATTTTTATTGCGAATAATACATCTAAATTTTTGAGCAGTGAGAGAAAAGAAGTCGATGTCCACAAAGATCCTAGTTAATGTAACAATACGGTAATAAATATAAAGGTTTATACCAACAGTGAAGCTACCTCTAGTTCATAAGCGTTGGTGCGCTTACCTAGAATAAATTCAGGTTCGTTTCTGCGCCATAATGAATGCGAAGATTAAGATTTGTGCGCTGTTGGCTTGTGCCATTGTTTGCATTGTGCTTGACTGTACCTCTACGTACAGTCGTGTGCAAAGGTTGTTATTTTTCTTCTGTGTATATGTTGGGAGTTTTCGATTATGGGAGGACAGTTGGGTAGGGAAATATGTTTTAATATTTTTCGTTAATAAAGAATTATTATATAAAACTATTTACTAAATTGTTTATTTTTGACCGATAGGGATTTCTCTTGTATCGTGAGTGCGTTTACAAACATTTAAACTCAGAACCGAAACAAGTACTAGAATACAAAATATTTGTTTTGTGTGGGGATCGAACCCGCGCCACGCAGCGCAGCAATATATCTCTTAGCAACTGCGTCAACCATTTATTTTGGAGGCATAACACGTTAGTTATGCCTCCAAAATAAATGGTACCTTTACCAAAACAACGAATTTTTACCCAAATCCAACATCTTGGTTCATTCAGATGTTGTCAAAATGCATTATTTTAATTTACCAAGTTTATCCCACCGCTACACCCACAAGCCCATCATTACCCACAATACCCACATAGAAACAAAATAATAACCTCATTTTTTAAATTGGTAACCTGCAAAAAAGGTAAGCAATCTTTCGTTTCGACTGTACCGCGAACCGCTCGGGGCATAGTTCTTGTAATGCACGTGGGATGACAACGCTTGACAGTCCCCGAGAAATACACACTTGCGACTCTATAACTAGACTTGCGACTTTTTTGTCGCTGATAGGTGTGTTTTTTTGCGGATTAGAAATCATAAAATAACTTTCCCCGCTCTAATGGACTTGTACTGATTAAAACCCACCCAATCCCATGTTCCTTCTTTTGCCCTTTATGTTCCGGGACCGCAGTATCTCTTTCGAACAACCCACATTCTCGGCAGGCAGTGGCCCTGGCAGGCCCATCTGCATGCATATAGGTGCTTTGATGCACTTTTAAATGTTTCATTCTTTTTTGTTCGTTCGTTACTGCCTTGTCAATCTACTGAGCGCAAAAATTGCTCAGCATTGGTACTACGTTCGAGTTTTGGTCAGACAAAATATTGGATTATTTTCGAAGTGAAGCAATAATCTCGCCATATAAAAGAGAATAAAACGATCAATCCAAAATTTTATGTACTAGGTTTAATCTTGAGGCGTCTTTAAATTAGACACATAATTTTGTTTTTTTTTTAGAGCTTTTGATGGCAATACGTTCAATCCCTATTACATAACAATCCTTACTAATATTATAAAAGCGAAAGTGAGTTTGTTTGTTTGTTACCTCTTCACGCTTTAATGGCTAAACGGATTTTGATGAATTTTGGTACAGAGATAGTTGGGAACCAGGAGACGGACATGGGCTATTTTCTTTTTAAAGTGGGATATGAGGGAGAAAGAGGGAAGAAAAGGGAAAACTTAACGTTGCTATTACAAATCAATAAGGCGCAAGGGGAACTGTGTTACCCCGAATTTAACGCGAGCGAAGCCGCGGGCAAAAGCTAGTTAAACATAACTGGCGAAATGTGAATGTACTATTAGATACTCATCTGCCTTTTTTCGGATGGGAAATTATCAAATAACTCCTACCGCTCTGGGTGGAGCGAAATGGAGTGTAGGACTTTTACTGACTAATACCCATCCATATTCTTTCTTTTGCCCTTTGTGTTCCGGGGCCGCGGTCTCACTTTCTGAAAGGCTCTTACCTTTTGAAATGGCTGAGTAGGAATCTAGATCACCTATGTGCTCTGAGTGATCTAGTTTAGTATGTATTATATGCTAATTTTTATCTTAGTGTACTAGCCGATGGTTGGAGGAACTCATGGCTAATAATAGCAGCCATTCGGTCGATCTTAAGGTTAAGCCGCGCTTGCTTAGGTTGGTCTGTGGATGGGTGACCATCCGTTACATATCGAGTTTTATCCGTGGCTCGGAAAGCACGTTAAGCCGTTGGTACATACAGACATACCAACAGCTGGTGTTGGTATGTCTTTCACGCTCAAACGGCTCATTAGATTTGGATGAAATTTGTTATGTAGACAGCTTAAACCCTGGATTAACACATAAGCTTTTTCTTTACTATAGAAAATACCTATACACTATAGCCATGTTTGCAAAGAAATAAATGATTTGATTTGATTTGATCTGTTGTATGCGGGTGAAATTGCGGAGCGACGCTAAACATATATTTATTTATTTAACTATGTATGTACACACAGTAGCCCAGACACGATAAAAAACATAAAATTTGAGTACAAAGGTACTGCTTGTTTCTTAAGAAATTTCTGCCAGCAGACCTGCGAAAGGAGATATGAGAATGAAATGTAGACGGTAGTGTGTGAGAGAGTACGAGAAAAATATGTGTGTGTGCCTTAGCCTATTATAACTTACATACATAAGAAATATTAGTAAATCCTTACTAATATTATAAAAGCCAAAGTAAGTTTGTTTGTTTGTTACCTCTTCACGCCTAAATGGCTAAACCGATTTTGATGAATTTTGGTACAGAGATAGTTGGGACCCTGGAGACGGACATAGGCTATTTTTTTTTAAAGTGGGTTATGAGGAAGAACGAGGTAAGAAAAGGGAAAACTTAGCGTTGCTATTACAATCAATAAGGCGCTAGGGCAAAAACTACAGGTAGCAGGTATCTGCAAATCAGGAAAGGGGAACTGTCTTATCCCGAATTTAACGCGGGCGAAACCGCGGGCGAAAGCTAGTACTTGTATAAATACACTATGCTTAAATATCTATCCATCAATAAATACATATATTACGATTGAGAGGACAGGTAATGCTCTTTGACTCTGTTTTTGAATAGGGAAATGGAGGACTTTAAATCGCGAATGCTAGCCTATATCTTATTATTTTGCAGTCAACACGCTATACCGCTATTTTTTCTCTCTTGCGTTTGTGAACAAACATCTCTTACAGAAGCGCAATCAATAGGCGAAATCCAGCAAAAACACAAAATACATCGCAACAAGGAAAATAGTTCACCACACAGCGCTCAGGGGCGTGGAACAATAAAAACTAATAGAAATGGTTGCCATTAGCCGTTGTCGACTATTGCCGATCTGTGTTGAGTACACCCGGTCAGCTATAGATAGATTTGGTGAAGGAAAAACCTTTCTTGGTAGAGAAAATAGAAAAAAATACTAAATATCATTATCTGACTAGCCTTCTGAACTTCCAATTGTGTTGGGGTCAAAATCAAATCAAATTATTTATTTTTGCAAATATAGGAAATTGTTAAATAAACGTTTTCGTATATAATTAGGTTTTCCATATTCTACCGTAGTATGGGCATGTAAATAATTTTAATTTCCAAAGGAGATTGCGCAGCCTACTATGGCACTTGGTTGCGCAACTTTTGACACAGTATAGTAGTGAAAATTAGACACAAAAAAGGGGTAGTTTCATACTTTAAAACAAGGTTAAATTCAAAATGAAATATTGTGGGGTTTTTGAAAAAAAAAATGTTTAATACCTTTTGAGGTTATGTTACATCTCAAAACAATTCGTTTTGAAACGTTATTAACTGGCACATATTTTGCATTATTTTGGTACATATTAATTGAGTATTACTTACTATTTAAGATATTTGATTAAACACATTGATCTAGAAATCCTAAACAATATTCTCGGCTTAACCGGCAGCTAACACGGTAAACAGAAAACACCGATTTTGTTTGACATTTCACCGAATAGTGTTGTGACACAACAATAGACTACGGGGCATCATAACATTATCGATTATATCTTAATTGTTTTATTTTTGCCTAGAAATTGTATTTAATGGAAAAAAATAGTAACAGAATTAAAGAATGATAATAAGGACAACTCTTAATACTTTTTAGTTGCAAATGTTAATTATTTTGTTGTTCTATGATTTATGTTAGTGTTTAATCGATCGATTATAATTGAAAAAGGAGTCGCTTCACTATTAGGCAACAAATGACGTATTTATTTTATTAAATATGTACATACTAATTAAAATTAAAATAGAAACCCCACAAATGATTTCAATGAATTTAGGTAAAAAAACATTAAAAATAACATAATTAATTATACATTAACTCTAATGGCTTTACGCGTCAAAAAGTGAGACTATAAGTGCTCAATCTCCTTTAAACTGTCAAAGATCTACAAATGACAGCTGGGACCAACAGCTTAATGTGCTTTCTGAGGCACGGATGAAACTCGGTATGTAACGGATGATCAGCCATCTACAGACCAACCTAGGCAAACGCAGCTTAACCAAAAGATCTATCGGAGCGTTTATTTTTAAATAGCCACGAGCTTAATAAACAAAAACAAAACACGAAAATGCATTGCCCAAACGAAATCCGACCATTCAATCAAACAAGTGACACAAACGTAACAAAACAATGGCGGGAAACTTTCCAAAATGGCGATCACAGCGCGGAATAAAATCACCATTAATTCGTGTTGGCGACGTAGGTAATGTGCCACTCTGTATTGGAACAACCTGTATAGCCGAAAGGATGGCCCACACTCGATTAAATCACTGCTCGGTGAATTAATCGAGAGTTTTGTATCGATCTTTTTGTGCGAAGTGACTATAAGTTTTGTGGTAAATAATTTTGCTGCCTCATCTTTGTATATATTTTTTTTGTATGCGTTTGGTTGGCGCCCTGGATGGTTTAGATTCACAAATCAGCCCAGCAGATGGCGCTGCAGTCAGTGGGCACAACTTCAGTTGATGAATCAAATAATGAGCATTGATCAAACTCGGTGTTTTACTAATTATAATCTACAAGGTTCCAAAACAGCAAGACTTTAAAAGGCTTTATTTGTGTTCATGTTAGTGTTGTAAATAAGATGTTTCACTGTAAATTAAGCTTCTTGCTTGCTCTAAACAATACTAAAGTTAAAAAAAAAACATTTGTATACCCATAGAAATTCATAAAAAAAAGTAGTCCGCCATCTTTTTCTTGACGACACGGTTGGCGCAGTGGCTAAGTGATCAGTCAATTGCGCAGCCAAATTAAACATGAATACATATTTATTTTATCTTAATTGAAAACCGGGAAATGGGTTTAAATTACCTTTAAGATTTATTTACATAGTTTGTTACAAGTGAAGCCAATAAAAGCAGTTGCGGGTTGTTCGAAAGACATACCGGGGCCCCGGAACATACAGGGCAATAGAAGGAAAATCAGTTTCAATAAAACCATATAAAAAAATAGATAATTTTTTGTTTATTTTTTTTTTATCGAAAACGATACCACATTATCCCCTCCCTAAAACGATAGCCATAACAGAACAATTGCGGCGATACGATGCAGCAATCGTGTTAATTATTCAACCAATATTATAATTGCATTGTCAGCCATCGCCACTGAATTCATATACCATCCGAACGTCATTGCAATGACGCCATGACAATGATACTGTCATTTATGACATTTTTGAGGTGGATATAAAAGTGAATTGATATCACAAAGCGTTGGCGTATTGGTTTTGCATTTTACAGTTGGTGGCTTTTAACAAATTGTGTCCGGATCAATTAATGTTGGTCAGCTTATGATGCACCCGGTATTATGCTCTACACAGAGTATTATATAACTTACTAGCTTCCGCCCGCGACTTCGTCCGCGTGCATAGTTACTTTGGGCTAATGCTAACTTAAACCCGCGTGATGATCGAAAAAAAAGTATCTTTCTTCCCCTTATCTCACTTTAAAAAAAATAATATTAAGTAGCTTTTGCCCGTGGCTTTGCTCGCGTTAAATTCGGGGTAACACAGTTTCCCTTTTCTGATTTACAGGTACCTGCTACCTGTAGTTTTTTCCTTTGCGCCTAATTTATTGTAATAGCAATGCTAAGTTTTCCTTTTTCTTCCCTGTTTCTCCCTCATATCTCATTCTTTTTTAAAAATAAACCTTTGTCCGTCTCCAGGGTCCCAATTATCTCTGTACCAAAATTCATCAAAATCGGTTAGGCCATTTAGGCGTGAGACGTAACAAACAAACAAACTCACTTTCGCTTTTATAATATTAGTAAGGATTCTAGGTATATAAATTGTGAAGACGCAGAAATAACAACATCTATGGGTAAACAAACATCTAATGACGAGAATCAATAAGCCGCCAGACGACATTATGTGAGATTTATTATCCTAGTGTGGGCTTATTAGACCGCCGGACGAATTCGCGTTAAACTGTATAGAGTTAGGAACGGTTAGACGTGGCATTCTAAGAACAAAATTTTTACATTTCTACTGATATTTTTTAACATGGGCGAAAGTTGCCTAGCGAAGACTTATCTACCTACAATAATATTACAAAGGGGTGAAGTTTTTAGAAAGTAAGGATTTATCGATAGGTATATAATTCCTGTGTTTTGCTTTAATCCGCCCATATCGCGAATACAGTCGCGGGCAAGATCTAGTTGAAAATATTTTTGGCAAATTAAAAAAAAAACCTAATATTAATGCGTTCCTGTCATCTTCCGTAGATTTAAAAAAAAAAACTAAAACTTTAGACGCGTAAAATACACTCACATGAAACGTTTTCTGAATTTATTTATTTAACTAGTAATTTTGAAAGCCGACCCCAACATAGTTGGGAAAAGGCTAGGTAGATGATGATGAACTAGTAATTTTGTTCTATTACATATTTCATAGTATATTTTGTTCTTTTAAAGATTCATAAGGTTGCCAATTTCTACTTAGTAGTCCGAAAAGAATTAAAGAACTCGGAAGAAAATTTTTTAGCAAGTCAGTAGTAAAATAAAAATGAAAAATATGCAAAAAAAAAATACGAGAACAAACTGAGTACCAATAACAAACAAAATATCTTTATGTTCTTTGAATTATTTATATATACATATTAAATTGTACTATATAGTTTTAAATCTAAAAAAATATAGCATCTCCATCATCTTCTAGCAAGTCATTTCTAATAAACAGTATACGCTTTTATAACAAGTTGCCAAAATCAGTTATTGAACTGACAGATGGAAAGTTTAAAAACTACATAAAACGTGTCCTTATTAAAAACGCATATTACAAAATCAAGGACTACGTTGAAGATAAAGAAGTTTGGCTATAGTTCCTTCTGCGCATGCGGCTTCCCTGGTAGCTATAATCAGCACAAATTTGTGGATGTCTCTAACTATTCTCAATCTTATTTATTTGTGTGATCTCTTTAATCATTTTGTTTTTTTTTTTTGCAATAGTTGTCAAATCACATATTTATATCACCTTGTTCTGAATAGTTACAGTACTGATAGCAACATCTGTGTGACTCGTCTTTTAGTTATTATTTTGTTTTTGCAATATTTTTTTATTTATTTTTTTACTTTTGTATAGATTCTTTTCTACCTATTAGTTGTGAATGAGTGGACATGGTTGGCCTTGTAGATTCTTAGACGCTTGTTAACTTTTGTTAACGTATTATTTTATTTTACTTTTTGTAAAGTAAGCAATGACTTATTGTCGGGCCTACGTTGTCCTCTCATACTTAAGTGCTAACGCTGTAACAACAACAACATTGTAAAACTAAATGATTTTAAAAGAGTAACCATGGAGTTTCTTGCCGGTTCTTCTCCATAGGAAACGACCAACCCGAACCGTGCATCTTTTCTCGACGTTTTATAAGTGCCCATGTAGGCCTATGTAAAATAAAAATATTTTGATTTTGATTTTCAAAATCTGCTCAAACTAGTGCCAAGTCTAGTCAACCCTATAGCTGCATCATCCAATATACAAAAGTCGGCAAGAATGCGACAAAGTATTGGTGTATAAAAACCAAATGTTGGCGAGCTCTGCAGGCTCCTCCGACGTTTAATATACTCCTGGGTACTGGCAGAGACAGAAGTGTGGACTGCATTTTCAATCCTTATATTGTGAAATAAATGCAAGTCTTGCGTGTTATTAAAAACAACCAAAAATAATTCACTGCTAGCGTCATTGTTAACTTTATGAACTATTTTCGTATTATTCGTTTTTATATACATATTTTTTATATTACATTTTTCTTTCATTTAAAAAACAAAATAAAAACTTTTCAAAATTCAAAACAAAGTATTTCCCCCTTATCAGGAACAGGGTCCAAGCTACCGGCAGTCAGGGCTCCAGAGAAAGGAATCTCCGGACAATACGAGCCGTGTCCAAGAGTACCGCTTTCTATATCAAACCCTTGATCCAGCTGCCTAATGAGAGCATCCTTGTGTATTGGTCGAGGCTCTTGGCATTTTTTACCATTCGTGTTATAATTATATTACATAGGTACTAGATAGAATATTGGTCTGTACAAAATATGTTAAATTTTAAATCTAAAAATAACTTATCGCAGACATTCACAAAATGTCACTATACATTTAGATTCTTAATATTCTATTTTCAATCAATATTTTACCACACTTTTTAACAATCAATAATAAAATTTTATTTTTTCATTTTTTAATTTTTTTATTAAGTAATATTTAAAAATGTAAAATTAAATGTGTTAAAATCAATAAACGAAAAAAAATCAATAACAATAAAAAATATTAATCACATTACTGAATCATAAAACTTCTTCCAAAAGAATAACAGATAAATAAGTTTTAGAAAAAATCGCCAAACACTTTTCGTTCCACCTACCCGTAACATATGTCACAGACTAGCCACGACACAATAAATAAATAGCACAAATTCCGAAGTGACCAGTCCCGTCCCTATAAAACCTGACTACTACCCCGGGGTAGATAAATATTGCACCCCTACCGAACATTTGTTACTACTAGTTACGGTCGCGGGGTGTAACATGTTCCGAAGGGAATTTGATTGTACTAGTTTGTGAATTTGTATAAGATTTTTGGATGGATTGTGCATTTTGAGTAGGCAAGGTACTTTATAGATCTGATAACATTGATCAAGCCTGTGACCGAACAGGCTTGTTTGCAAAAACATTCAATACTCAAGTTTTAAAATAAATATAAAGGCACATGGTCATTATCTGACCTCTCCGAGTTCATTATTAAATCACGTTGAGTTACAATTTACTTTGGATTGACGAAATAAGAACGAAATTATAAACAGAAACTTCTAATTAAACGACGCTCCACCGAACACGTCTTGCTTCAAGCATGATGCGAACGGCTTCTTCCTCGTTCGACGGTCGCGTGCAAAAGAGCCCGGAGTTTCATCAGAGGGAAGAAACGTCAAAGCTCGTTTTTTTTATAATGTCAACCATTATCCGTGACTTTTCTTGACACTCTTAAAGCATCAAAGCGCCGTCAAATATTTTTCAAGAATAGAAGGGCCTTGGTTAGCCTTAGCCTTGGTTTCATTGTGTGATATGTACCTATTGCTAAAAATTAAAATTTTAAAGTATTTTATCTTCTTTCAATTGACGACACGGTTGGCGCAGTGGCTGATCGACTGCTGCGCTGCGTGTCGCGGGTTCGATCCCCGCACGGAACAAATATTTGTATGGTATATCTACCTACAGATAGTTGTTCCTGGCCGTTTGTGTATGTGGATTTAAATGTTTGTTAACGCAACCACGATACAGGAGAAATTCCTAGTGCGGGTTATAACACCTTTTAGAGGAAGCAATAATTAAAAATATATTTTGCTACCACATTATTTTCGTCAATGAAGAAAACTGCACATTATCATAAAACTAGCTTTTGCCCACGGCTTCGCTCGCGTTAAATTCGGGGTAACACAGTTCTCCTTTCCTGATTTGCAGGTACCTGCTACCTGTAGTTTTTGCCCTTGCGCCTTATTTATTGTAATAGCAATGCTAAATTTTCCCTCATTCTCCCTCATTTCTCACTATTTTTAAAAAAAAGTTAAGTTAGTTAAGCTAAGTTTTCCCTTTTCTTACCTCGTTCTTCCTCATATCCCACTTTAAAAATAGCCTATGTCCGTCTCCAGGGTCCCAACTATCTCTGTACCAAAATTCATCAAAATCGGATTAGCCATTAAGGCGTGAAGACGTAACAAACAAACTCACTTTCGCTTTTATAATATTAGTAAGGATGCACCTTTAAAATCCCCAACTTATCTATCTCAGGTATCTGCCGATATACCGTCAGCTATAAACTCCACGGTTCCTCGGAACCAGTTCAGCAATAAATCCAGGGTAGAAGGTCATGTCAGCGACTTCCCTATAGTACTAGATAAGACAATATGAATGCAACTTGTCGCGACAATCTTGTGACATTACTGGCTGAGAGGAGTGGAGTAGGCTTCTCTGTTTTAATTTTAATCGGTTCACGTTATCAAATCAAATTATTCTCTCGTCGTCTCGAGAGAGGCTTACCAGAGCCTCCGCCTGCCGGGGTTGCGGGTTGTTCGACGCAAAGGGCAATAGAAGGTACATGGGCGGGTTTTAGTCAGTAAAAGTCTGACAATGCCCCCCGCGCCCAAAGCGGGGGAAGTTATTTGATGATTTCCCACCCCAAAAAAACAAAAAATCTGGGGGTCTAAAATATCTGCTTTAACAAACATCACAATAGGATAATAATAGAAATTGCGTAAAAAATCTTAAAATGCTCGGTAATGTCTGTGAGACGCAGTCAATATTATGAGTTGTGACTTTGTGATCATATTCTGAATATTTAAGCAGCCATTTTACACTTCCAGGTCTTTTATTCAAATCAGACAGAATTAGCACTTATTGGGTGTCTAGACTTATAAAATAAAATATATCTTGTAGTTGATTTCATTGTAGTTGTTCAATATTTACATACTTACCATTATGAGGTCATTGTGTTAACAAAATCATTTATGTATTAACCATTTGGTAATGAGTCTTTTTACTTTGTGTAAGTTTGCGTCGTTGCGATCTTCAAATCCGGCAAAGATGATCAATATATATATTTTTTTAAAACGTTTCTCCACACAAAGAATTTCTCCTGTAGCGTTAGTGGGTTTACAAAAATTTTAACTCACATACAAAAGCAACCAGACCCGTAACCACTACCTAAAGAATATATAAATATTCGTGCAGGGATCGAACAGTCGATTAAACAGCAGTCGATCGCTCAGCCACTGCGCCAACCGTCCCGCCCAAAATGTTATTTACAATTACCCTATTGCTGGCAATCAACTCCCTCCGTACTACAAGTAAACTTAACATAGATGCCTACCTACATCAGGAATGTGGGTGCATCTGCTATAGAAACGTAATGTTATTAATTTAATAGTGTCATTCGAGTTCAATATACATTGCTTAAAAGGAGCTCGCATTAAGAATTTAAATAAACAAATACCTACAAATTGACTTACAAAGTCTCTCTCCACACAATCCAACTCAACCCTTACCATGCCATTGTAAATCAATTTCTGCGAGCGTCCGCTTTGAATGCAGTCGATACGGCACGCTACCGTGCCGGTCGCGTGCCGGCCGCGTCGATTGGGATCCGATACCGAACCGATACGGTTTTGTTTTAAGTGCACGTCGTGTACAGGCTAGGGGACTTTCGAATAGGTGGATTAGTCATTGGTTGAATTAATTAGAACGATTTTACATTGTCATGTAGTGAGCCGTTGGTTATGATATAGCGGGCATTGAACTGCAGCCTCAACTGCCTTGTTGGTATAGCAATCGTAAGTGCGACCTGAGCAAGAGGTCCTAGGTTTTATTTCTTGGTCGGGTAAAGTGCTATTGGGTTTCTCCATCAGAATATTTTGTGTACGAAACACGGTTTATAATAGATGTTTTGCTCAGATGATTGCATTAGTCGCTTTTGAATTATGACTTAACTAGCATTTGCCCGCGGCTTCGCTCGCGTTAAATTAGGGGTAACACAGTTTCCCTTTCCTGATTTACAGGTACTTGTAGTTTTTGCGCAAAAATGTACAAGTATAAAAATGGTAAAATAATTACAGGACGTCAATAAATTCGTCCGCATCGCAGTCAATAGGAATAGTGCCCAGAATGCTGGCAGCATTACCGCGTTGGATGGCAATGCCAATTTTTTGGGCAAAAAACAGGCCAGCTCTCTGGTCACGAGAAGAGTCATGTTCGTGAACGGGCGCTGTCAGTTGGGACTGGTCATTTTTTAGCTACCACGGTTCATTTAAACTTATTTAGATTTAAAATTAAATTTTGCTTATTATGCCTTGTGACCGGGACTGTAGATTCATTTTGTTTCTTGACATTCAAAAGTGCCTGTAATGGTCTAATTGAAATAAATGATTTGATTTGATTTGAGTCGACCAACCGCTTGGCGATTTCCGCCGATCGAGAATCGTAATTAAATACATCTCTAAAAATAAAAATCGTACCCGTTTGGGTTCTAATCAACTGCCACAATTTATAAACCAGAATCGTTAACCAGTATACAAAAACATTATTCAGTAACACCATTTTGAGAACTAAATAGAATCGTTTTTCCAACACATTAGCTCGCGTAGTCAACACATATTATGTGTTCTTATCAAAGTGGACTTGCAAATACGCATTTCCTTAAACGATTGTATTACAATTTATAATTAAGTCTATTTCAAGTATGTAGGTGAGAATTATCATAGTATATATGTAGTTGCCTTGAGATGGTTGATTGCTTTAAGAGTCGTTTCAGCTAGTCAGTGTCCCGAAAGTCTGACAACCAGTCTTATCGGGGGGTATTGTATTACCGCATTCTAACTGGTTGTGGAGGTCAGACAGGCAGTTGCTCCATGTAAAATACAGGTTTCTAACGGCATTCAGTAAGACTGATAGCCAGACATATATATGACTAGATGGCACCCGTGGCTTCATCCTCGTGATGATAAAAAAACACCTATGTGTTATTCCAGACTATAATCTACCTTTGTGCCAAATTTCATCAAGATCTGTTCAGCCGTTTTGACATGAAAGAGTAACAAACATCATTTATTATATTAGTCAGAAGTAAGATTTTACTCAAACAAAACATTATATTTCTCGTTCAATAACTGCAGCGCTGGTACCCCATTCCGTACAGACAGCAAACAAAACGGAAGGTCATACCGTGACCTTATTAAACCAACTCAAGTATTATGGATTTCAGTCTACATACCGCTTACCTAGACATAAATCTTTTGTCTAGATCAATATTTCATGTCAACTGCAATGACAGACCTGAATCTGAAGTTAGTTCATGTAATAAATTTTCAGTAACTGTTTTGCTATCGCATGCAAAATCTTTCTTGTTAGGTTGACTTGGATTTTTTTAGTGTCAGTGTAAAATCAAAATATTTTTATTTCACATAGGCCTACATGAGCATTTATAAAACGTCGAAAAAATGTGCACGGTTTGGTTGGGCCGATTCCTATGGAGAAGAACCGGCAAGAAACTCCATGGTTACTCTTTGTTTTACAATGTTGTTGTTACAGCGTTAGTACTTAAGTATGAGAGGACAGCATAGACCCGACAATAAGTCATTGCTTACTTTAAAAAACGTAAAGTAAGATAAGAAGTTTTAAAAGTCAACGTAATGGGTTCCTGAGGATGGACGGTCCCGCCGAAGGATGCCGTACAAATTTGCGACATAAACAGCTATATCTTTTGATTGCGTAGACTTAGAAGGTTGATTTTTACACAGCTCTAAGGAGCCACATATATGAGTATATGATTTTAACTTGATACCTTTACGCGTTCCTGAGATAAAGGGCCTTTTTTTCCCCGCTCTGGGTGGAGGGGGGGGAATGTCAGACTTGTACTGACTAAAACCCACCCATGTTCCTTCTATTGCCCTTTACGTTCCGGGGCCGCGGTATCTCTTTCGAACAACCCGCAACCCCGGAGATAAAGGGCCTTGACGGACATACAGACGGACACACGGAACAAAGTGATCCTAACGGGTTCCGTTTTTTTCTTTAGAGGTACGGAATCCTAGAAAGAAGTCAGAGAAGAGGCCATCTCTAACTTATTTTTTCTTCTGTTTAAGCTAGACAATTCTCTTCCAACCAACCCCAAAATCAATTCACCCCATCAAAATAACTACAAAATCCCAATATTCGAGACTTTATAATCCAAAATAATTACACCCGGCTCTCATACGCAAGTGATGCGTGCTCACGGCGCGAAACTCAAGTACGCCTTTAAAAACATGGGTCAGGTTCGCACCACCAACAGAATACCAACCTTACAGCTTCGTGAATAAGGTTGGGTTTAGTGGCAAGATGGAAAGCCAGAAAGTCCGCAAAATGAACATAGTCGCGAGTTTTTACGCGACGCTGTAATTCAGATCTAGCCAATACTTGTATACAGGGTGTTGAGTAAATGTAAAATGAAGTTTTGGAAGTCATTAACATCGTGTTAATACAAGCTTTTGTAGGTATGATAAAATGTTTTGAAGTTCCAAATTTGATATTTCTTGGCGACTGAATCATATTTTCCATATGGGTTTATTTCAGTGAAACTTTGATTTAATAAACCTATTAGCTGCTAGCGAGAAGTTTATATTTAAGAAGAAAGAATAAAGAAATAATCAATGGCTGGTATGTACACCAGAGTTGTTTAAGACGTAATCTTCTAAGGCGTCACATTCCCGATATGAAAGCTATGAAACGTTGTGCCGATGGTCGAGATTGTAACTTTGACTTAGATCTCAGAAACGTGACGTTTTGGAAGATTTTGTCTCATACAGAACGGATTTGGTTTGAGGAAGTAATCGATTATCGCACCCACGGTACAGGAGAAAATCCGACTGTGGGGCAACGTTTTTTATTTGTTTTTTAATAAATAAATAGTCCCATGTCCGAGCCTTGAGCTATTAACCCCTTACTGCATGAATTATAAAGGAGATGAAATAAAAAATATTTTTTTGCAAAAATGTGTTTATTTTAGCTTAATTATTGAGATCAAATCAACAAAAAAAAATATTAACTTATAATTCAAAAGTTTATAATCAACGCCATATGTGGCTTCGTATGCATTCTAGCTATATAAGCTTCAGTCAAATATGGCTTCGTATGCATTTAGCTGAAAAGTATTTTATTCCTCGTGAAATTCTTTGTAACAGTTGCGTTTGTCATTAAAGCACAAATAAACATTGCATTTTTCACATAATGTAAAAGAACGAAATTTAAAACAATTTTGGCATATTTGTCGGGCATTCTTCATCCAAATCGGAAAATGGCTAATCCCATCGGTACGCACGGACTCCAAAGGCAAATCTTGATGTCTAGCTGGCGTTTTTCGTGTCTTTTTTGTGGGAACTGGAGATTCAGAAATAAGAGAGGGGGTGCCACCCCGGCTGGATGTCGGAGTTCCAAGAATGCTCGATGGACGACCACGTTTCTTGGTCATAACAGCTTTTCCTGCTTTTCGCATATGTTCGGAAACGGCCAGTTTGAAATCGTATAGTGGCATGACAGTAAGAGTCAGCATTAATTCGGCGCCATAACAACTAAGCATTGACGACGGACATGTCCACCATGTGAAAAAAAATCCTCTTGTACCATTGACGAGACCGCAAATGGATTCTATAATAACCCAGCATAAAATCAAGTAAATCTACTCCTCCCATAATGCTGGTTATAGACATCCACAACTTGGGGTGAAGGTATGTAAACATATTTTTTATCATGTCGAACATAACGCCGCTTTGTTGTTGTGGGTTCACTTCCAACGTAGGCTGAAAGAAGATTCACATTCTTATTATCGAACCAGGAAACCAAGCTCAACTTCACTTTGTCTACTGCTACTACTTACTGACTGCTACTTTTTCTGCCATGCTACCGCGTCCTCGCTTCTTTAGTTCCTTTTCAGAAGGCATGTTGGAGTTTGGAACACGATTGAGTCGCACATTTCCTAACGGAAGTAAACCTTTTTTGTAAAGATATACTTGAAGATTTGGGCTATTGAACCAGTTGTCGAAACAAATTTTGTAATTTTGATGTTGTGGAACTGTAGATGTTAATCGTGTGACAACATTTGAACTTACGCCAAGATCTGGTGCATCTGAAGGGTAGGAATTACTTTGTTCCCCAGCAAATATATCAAAATCATAGCTAAAACCACTAACGCCGCTCAGGACTTGGTTTTTGTAACCCCATTTGTGAGGTTTAGCAGGGTTATATTGTAAGCCTTAAATGCATAGCAAGCCAAATATGACAGTATCACTTTTAACCATAATGCATACGAAGCCAAATATGGCAATTTTGAAAAAGTAGACAATTACGTCAACATATGCAAAACAAAGCAAAAATCAAACATTCATTGTTTATAAGAAAGATAAAAGAATACTGTGATATTTTTTTTCAAATGTTTACTCACCTTTTTAGTATTTTTTTTTTAAATTACAAAGTAGGACTTTTTTCGCTGCACCTGTTCCGCCGCACGCGCTCAACATAATCTTACAAATATTTGACAGCTGGCATTTGACATGAATAAATTAATTACGTTCCGTTTCACCATGAAATCCCGGATCTGTTGTTGGTTAGATTTTTAAAATAGGACATACCAGTAGCTTGTAAAAAAAATGTAAACTTGGTCATTCATATATGGTTTCGTATGCGGTAAGGGGTTAACCGGGCTCAAATTGAGTCTTCAACGGTTTTCCATTATTATTAAAACCCAATAGCAACTTCTTAATTACTACTGTATACCAAATACTTATAAAACTTTTATAAGTATTTTGTAACACATAATTATACAAGTATTATTGAAAGTATTTTGATATACTCATACAAGTATTTTTGAAAGTATTTTTAATACCTACTCGTAAAAGTATTTTTCAAAGTATTTTGTAATACTTATATAAGTATTTTTGAAAGTATTTGGTATTTCTCTAAGAAATTCTCGCCTTGGCCACATCCTGTACCTACATCCGATAGATATCCCAGTACCAAGTAGATAGTTCGCCTTTTCTTCGAGCCACTTGCACTAACGATGTCATTCGCGTTCCGCGCTGTCGAGTTATTGAGACTTTTTCAAGAGACAAACCACCCTGAACATCTCCCCCCTTCCCCCGCGACCCCCTCGCATTGCCTAAGGGTGGCTATGTGAGGATAAAAGTAGATGGAAGTGGCAAGATAATTTTGTAAAGATGTTTAATGGTAGTTTAGTCCATACATCTGTGTGTAATTTGCTTGAATGTGGATGAATGGGTTTAAGAATAGAGGAAGACAAAAAGAGGATTGTGTGGTTTTACGAAACCACGGTAAAAGTGAAACTTTTTTTCACATTATAGACGTCCCTACTCTGCGGCCGCCCGTCACGCGACATGCAAGACACAGAAGAAAAAGTTTGAGACGATGTAATAAAAGTTTCACTTTAAAAACGATAGATGGACTATGTGAAGGATGCAAGAACTTCAAGACACTTTCTGTGTCTGATGACATGAAGGGAAATAGACATGCATGGAGGAAGAAGACATACAGCGCCGACTAAAGTAAATTTCGATAAGCGCAGGAGAATAATGACGATCACTAATAGCGTAACGTAAAACAGATTGTGGTAGAGGTCAATCGGGATAAAAAAAATATTCAGGTACTTAAAACCCA
Organism: Ochropleura plecta; assembly: GCA_905475445.1. NCBI lineage: Eukaryota > Metazoa > Arthropoda > Insecta > Lepidoptera > Noctuidae > Ochropleura > Ochropleura plecta. The sequence continues at coordinate 2,220,237 of FR997744.1, read as the reverse complement.
CATTACACAATAAAATAATCATAAAAGAATACACTAGATTAGTCAGCTAGAATTTAAAATTAAATTAATTATCTTAGAACACTATTGCAAAAAAAACAAAAAAGTAAGTGTGTTGTAATCAAAACAATGCCACTGCAAAGCCAAATAAATGTTTAAAAAATCAAATAAATGTCACATAAATTTAAAATAATATTAAAATATAATTCTATAGTGACAATGAGCCTTATGTAATGGAATGTGTGTGTTTGTGAATACCTACTAACTTAGGATTCCGAACTTAAAAACTATTTTTTTTTAATTAAAGCAATCAAATGTTGAGGTGAGAGGAGCTCGTGGCTAAATAAATAGTAGCCGCTCGGGTCGATCTTTAGGTTAAGCCGCGCTTGCCTAGGTTGGTCTGTGGATGGGTGACCACCCGTTACATACCGAGTTTCCTCCGTGCCTCAGAAAGCACGTTAAGCCGTTGGTCCCGGCTGTCATTTGTAGATCTTTGACAGTCGTTACAGGGAGTCAGTGTTCCGAAAGTCTGACAACCAGTCTTACCAAGGGGTATCATATTACCCAGTATTAACTGGGTTGTGGAGGTCAGATAGGCAGTCGCTCCATGTAAAATACTGATATTCAGCTGCATCCGGTTAGACTGGAAGCCGACCCCAACATAGTTGGGAAAACGCTAGGCAGATGATGAATCAAATGTTGAGGTTAGGTTTACTGAAAAAAAAATTAAAATGAAAATCCGGTTATCTACTATTGAGGTTTTCATCATGAAAAATAATATAAAGGGAAAAAACATTGGCAGTAGGTTCAGCATAACCATCATAATTTTTGCTAGTGACTTCAATTCACATAATCAAAACTTTAAACTCAATTAATCACCATAACCCACCCTAGGCGAAAATCACATACGACATAACTCGACTACGCTCACCAACTCCACAAAACTACGCACCGGCCTCTTCCATTTCCACGATATCTTGACAAGACTTGAACGTGGATATCTGACGATAATTATGTCGGTTGAAAGATTGAATACACTTGAAGCTGCGCATTTTTTCTGTTCATCCTGCCCGGCCCCTTAGGGACATAACGGATGATTGGTGATACGGGTTTATAGGTATCCTTTTGTCATTGAGTGAATGGAAAACATGAGGTTCTTTCGTAAGTAAGGTTGTGAAGATTACGTATGTCTAAACTACATCACTGATTTGGATGAAATTGGGAATACATGTAGTTTATTATTTCACGATACAGTTCGCGCAGTGGCAGAGCGATCGTCTGCTGTGCTGCGGGTCGCGGGTTCGATCCCCGCACAGATGGTTGTTCCGGGTCTGGCTGTATCTGTAGTAGTGTCGGGCAACGTTTTGTAAAACAAAAAAAAACCTGGAATTAGCGGGGGGAGTGTCAGACTTGTACTGATAAAGCCACCCATGTTCCTTCTATTGCCCTTTATGTTCCGGAGGCGCGGTATCTCTTTCGAAAAACCTGGCAGCCGGTGGTCCTGGCAGGCCGCTCTGCTTGAGGCGCGCGTGTAACACTAACGCGCCGTCAACACGACCTGTCGTTAATAGACGGACGGACGGTGAGCTACCAATTGCTCACCGTCCATAGGCCCGCATGTACGGTGGCCGGGAGTGACCTCGCGGCGTCCGTCGCCCGGGGTTATAGGATCACTTAGATGTCGTTCTGTCTGTCCCTGTCTGTCTGTCAAGACCTTTTTTATTTTATTCCGGGGACGCGTGGAGGTATTGAGTCAAAATTAAAGGCATATATATAGTTTGTGGTCCTTTAAAGCTATGAAAAAATCATCCGCGGTGTACAAGACCGACTCGCACTTGACCGGTTTTTTTGGATCTCAGCAACAGCTTGATAAAATAATGGTATTGACAGAAGTTTACATCGATCTCTACCTACCCTAACGGAGAATACAGGTATGAAGTGACTGATACAAAATAAAGTAAACAATAAATAGTATAATGCAAATAAGACGAGCCACAAACAAGAAAACAAATGATTATACTAGTAGGTACCCGCGTCTTCGTCCGTATCTCATTTGTTGGTAATGTGACTCGCGATAATCATATTTTTGCTCAGAGATCGGCCTCGATAATGTTCACCTTGTACTGGTTGCAAAAAAATCTTTAGGAAGCTGTCATAGGGAAAATGTTGGCTATAAGAGGAATCAATAGAATAGAATATTTTTATACTTTATTGCACACCAAAATTTAAAAAAAAAACTGTTTTACAAAAAAAGTGCTAAATCTATGGTTACAAAAAAGTGCTAAATCTATGGTCAAAAGTGCTAAATCTATGGTCTTATCGCTGATCGCGATATCTTCCAGACAACCTTTGGATGGACTTTACGAATATAAAAATACAACGGGAGGTAGTCAATGGTGTACCTACTGCAATGAATAAAGAGTAAAAAAAAAACAAAACAAATGATAGATTGTAGATAGGAAAACCGGTCAAAAGCGAGTCAAACTCGCGCATCTAGGGATTCGTACTTTGGTGAATATCCCAGGCGCTAATTTTACGTGTCCACGTTGAGAATCATGGTGTAAAATGATGGGATGTTTCTTAATTTTTTTTCTAGTGAACTACTTAACTTATTCCACTTAGGGCCACAATTTTTTTTAAATAGGCTTACCTATGGAGGGTAGGAAAAATAAATAACTTTAAAATTCAAGTTTGGTGGCTTGTCCTAGCTCTATTTTTTGATATAAATGTATTTACCAAAGGAACAATTTAAAGTGAAGTAAAAAACAAATTATTTCATTGGTAAATGTATATGACACACTATCTAAAAACATCTAAATCATATCATAAAATTGATGCTAAAAGCACAGGATACTCGATTCAAGTTTGTCCTAGCAAAAATCATAATTTTGGTAGCACTTTTTCAATTTACATTATCATGAAGATTCGTGCGTGTGCGATCAATCGCTTTTTATGTTCTGTATTTCTCAGTCGTGCGCGGGAAGTGGCGCGTAACAGGTCTGTGCTTAGTGCTGTAATTGCTCGCCAAAAACGAAGTATTCATCTTGGGTCGAACAGGGGACAAGAATTTGTCAATTTTGGTGGATCGATTTGCTGGTGATTTTTTAGTGTTTTAATAGTAAGCTACGTATTGTAGGTAGTGATTTGGGTAACTTATTTATCAGTGATATTTATTCTTTTGTATCTTAATAACTGTATTTTTTAAGATTTTTTTTATGCCTGGTTTCAATTTTGGTGGTTCAATTTTGGTGGCTTTGGTGGCGATTTTCACCACCAAAATTGAAAATAAGCCACCAAAATTTAAGTATGTACTGTTTATATATTATTTGTACATATAAAGACAGTTTTTCACTACACATTGTTCAGTTATATGTATACGTTACTATTCTATTTGTTTCTGTTCTGTTTGTTCTATTTATTAAAGTGCACATGCCATGCTATTTTTCTGCACTACTCTAAGGTCGACTGGCAATGGCTACTGAGACTGCACACCTCTCGGTTATGGAAGGTCTTCGCGTTAAATAGGCCTCGACCCCCGCACTTCCGAGGGATGTACAGTCTGATTACCGATGAATTCGGGTGATGCATCCGGTTTGCGTTTAGCAGTGTATGGACTCTCCTATCCAGGGCATCAAGTTCAGTCTGAGTCCATTTAAGTATGCCGAAAGAGTAGGTACAATAAAACCGTATTATAATTAGTATTATTATCGTTTATTTATTTGTATACATATTTTTTTATATTTTTACATATTTCTTATCAAAAACATATAAAAATAGTAGCCCACCGGTATCGGGAACAGTGTCCAAGCTACCGGCAGTCAAGGCTCCAGAGAAAGGAACCTCCTACCAATACGAGCCCTGTCCAGGAGTACCGCTTTCTGTATCAAGCCCTTGATCCAGCTGCCTAACGAGAGCCTTCTCAGGTGTTGGTCGAGGCTCTTGGCAATTAAGCCATTGGCTGTAACGACTATCGGCACAATGATCGCTGAGTCCACGTCCCACATGTCGACAAACTCGCGAGCCAAGTCAATATACTTGATTTGTTTATCTTTTTCGGCTTCCACAAGGTTCTCGTCATGTGGGACCGTTATGTCAACAATCATTGCGCGCCGCTCTGATCGATCCACCACCACATCAGGTTTATTTGCTACAATAGTCCTGTCAGTGATGATGGATCGATCCCTATACAATTACGTGTACAATTATAAATACTTATTTAAGTATTAATTATTTTAATATTACATGTTTTTTGTAATAAAGACGAGACAAGGTTCATGTTTAAAAACTATAATATCTTTTCTTTATATATTTTACGGTTTAATATTGTTATTTAATCATGTTTTATTTTAGAGTTTATTATGTTTTAGTTTCTTAGTTTTGCTGAGAAAAATTTTGTAGTATGGCAGGTAATTTTGTTCAAAATAAAAAGTTTTTTTTTTAAGTCTACCCTCATAGTTCTCATTACGAGCTCATCAGATAAATAATAAATATTGTGGTACTTACTACCGATGACCGCAAGAAAGTATGGCAAGGCAAGGAGCTTCACGGGCGCTTTTACCGGGCTCTTCATGGGCCCGATGTAAATTTTCTAGCATCCGTATCCTGGCTACGATTCAGCGACCTTTTTGGGGAAACTGTAGATTTTGTCTGTGCGATTATGGACGAAGTTATGTTGACGAACAACTACCGGAAATATATTATGAAGGATGGGACGGTTGATGTGTGTCGGGCATGCCACCATGTCACCCATCCGGGTGAGTCCATCGGACATATTATTTCTGGTTGTCCTCGTCTAGCTAACGGCGAGTACTTGCATAGGCACAACCAGCTAGGATTATTCATCAGCAACTTGCCTTGAAATATAATCTTGTGGAATCTGAGGTACCGTACTACAAGTATGTGCCCGACCCAGTTCTCGAGAAAGACCATGTCACGCTGTACTGGGATCGGTCTATCATTACTGACAGGACTATTGTCGCCAATAAGCCTGACATAGTGGTGATAAGATGTAATCACCCCGCATGACGAGAACCTCGTGAAAGCTGAGAAAGAAAAACAACTAAAATATCTCGACTTGGCACACGCGGTTGTTGACATGTGGAATGTGAACTCGGCTATCATTGTGCCGATTGTCATAACGGGCAATGGCTTGATTGCCAAGAGCCTCGACGAACATCTGTCGAAGCTCTCCTTAGGCGGTTGGATCAAGGGCCTGATTCTGAAGGCAGTTCACCTCGATACGGCTTGTATTGTGAGGAGGTTCCTGTCTCTGGAACTTCGGTACCGGTAGCTTCGACCCTGTTCCCGATACCGGTGGGTTACTATTATTTTCTGTTTTTATTTAGAAATATTTAAAAAAAAATATTAAAATGTATTTAACTGAATAAACGAAATATTATTATAACAAGACTGAGTTTTATTAACTGATGGAGTTTTTTGGTCATTGAGCTTTATCAGTGAGATTTAAGTTTGTGACAAAAACTGATTTTTAATGTATTGTTTTAAGCACTTTCAATTTTGGTGGACCAATATCAATTTTGGTGGTCAACTTTCAATTTTGGTGGACAATTTTCAATTTTGGTGGCTACACTAATCTTTGAACTCAAATATCTCAAAAAGTTACCAAGATATTTTCGGACCTCATGAAGATTCCTAAAGCTTGAACCTTCTATTTTTGTCCTAGGTCAATAGTTTCACGAAAAGTTAAGAAAAAAATTTGCCACCAAAATTGACAAAAATATGGACTTGTTGATATTCACCCACTTGCGACATAAACAGTCATATCTTTTGACTGCGTACACTTAGATAGTTATAGAAGAAATAGAAATAGAAATATTTATTCGAAACAGACACAACACAACAGCAAAAAGAAAAAAAAAGGTACACAGAACGGAAAAAACATGGACATGGTTGCGCTGAGCGTGCCCATAACGAAAGGGTTACCAACTCAGCATATGCTAGGCGTCAGACACCTAACGCTGGTTTTCAGTTGGCACCCGCAGTGACACACGGACGATGGCAACAAGTACAAGTAAATAAGTAGATACTTAGTGATAAAATAATAATAATATAAATGTGTGTAGTTAATTTTTGCACAGCACAACAGGTCTACAAAGTTGAGTTTATGGTTTAAATTTGATACCACCACGCGTTCCCGAGATAAAGGGTGTTGACAGACAGACAAGAAAGTGATATTATATAGATAAAAATATGTAGGCAAAAAGGATGTAATTACTAATATGACAGCAAATACATGCTGCGCCGACCCAAAATGTTCAGTGCAGATTTTAGCTCTCTTGTGACACAATCCTTATTAATATTATAAAAGCGAAAGTGAGTTAATTGTTTGTTTGTTACCTCTTCACGCGTTAATGGCTAAACCGATTTTGATGAATTTTGGTACAGAGATAGTTGGGAACCAGGAGACGGACATGGGCTTTTTTTTTAACATGGGATATGAGGGATAGAACGAGGGAATAAAAGGTAAAACTTAGCGTTGCTATTACAAATCAATAAGGCGCAAGGGTAAAAACTGCAGTTAGCAGGTACTGTGTTATACCGAATTTAGCGCGAGCGAAGCCGCGGGCAAAAGCTAGCATATCAATAAAAACTTCATACAATAATAATTGACATAAATACATATTATGATTTTTGCAAAAGTATCTATTGCATTTTTTTTTTGAGTGTGGGTTTATTTTTAAGGATCTAACTATTTTTCTTTTTGACATTGCCTTTTTTTGCTATCCCTACTATGTCTTGGATATTGCTCTATTACATTTGAATAATTATTCTTCAACGTTGATGTGTCGCCTAGCTCAGAGGCTGTAACTATAAAATAAATATATTTAGGTTATCGCGTATTCTCTAAAATATAGGATTTTTCAGAAAATATTGATGTAAGGGAAAGGTCAAAGAATTCTATTGGATAATATAGGTATTACTTGCGGTTTCGCCCTCTAGGAGGTCAGAAATTATTCAACACGAACGTACTGTGATAAAAATCGTCCGAGCTCTGTCTTGCTCTACATGTCTGCCAAATTTCATCGTAATTTGATCAGCCTGTGAAGAGAAACAGACTAACTGGTGACATATAAATCCTTACTAATATTATAAAAGCGAAAGTGAGTTAATTGTTTGTTTGGATGAATTTTGGTACAGAGATAGTTGGGACCCTGGAGACGGACATAGGCTTTTTTTTTAAAGTGAGAAATGAGGGAGAACGCGGGAAGCAAAGGGAAAACTTAACATTGCTATTACAATAAATAAGGCGCTAGGGCAAAAACTACAGCTGGCAGGTACCTGCAAATCAGGAAAGGGGAACTGTCTTATTCCGAATATAACGCGGGCGAAGCCGCGGGCGAAAGCTAGTAAATAAATAAGAATCTTAAAAAAAATAGCAGTTAAGTACCTTTGCACTTAAAAGACAATGTCCAAAATGGCCTTTGCTATAAAGAGTACGAGTCACGAAACGTAAACGCGTAAGAGTACTGGTCGTCTTGTTGACCAGGTTTTTGTTACTGTTATTAGTAATTATTTTTATGCTTAGCTTATCTCTTTTGTACTATGGTCCTAGATTATCATCTGTGACTTCTTCACTGCACGTGTAAGCGGGCACATCCATTAAGTAAAGGAAGATTTATTTAAGCTAGGGTATATTTCCATATTTTCATAAACATAGTTGGTGTTTGCTAGCTGACATGTGACAATGAATGAACTATTTCTCAAATTTACCTTATGATAAACGAAATTGTATAAAATCTGGTTCTTCTAACCTGACAGACAGATGTTATGCTGGAGAGTTTGTTCCGCCACTTCTTCTTCCCAGCTAAAACACTAGGAAGTGGCGAAAGGCAAGGCGTTTTTGTGGGACTGTCTCTTGTAATTTTACGTTCAAAAAGTGCTGATTATCAGCCTCATTTGAATAAATTTTGATTTTCTGATTCTAGACTATCGGAATAAACGAAAATATTATCCTAAACCCTTGTATACGTAGACATGTAATGAATGAATATGTTCTATTTCTAATTGGGGCTACAGCCTCCCCTGGAGGGCGTCACGGACGATTTCACTGGCGGGAACGATACGTGGCGGGTTTATAGTATGACTATGTTTACTGGATCCTAGGTTTCCTTGACAATATTTGCAGGGACTGTAGAATACACTTTGTATTGTCATCTATCCATGTATGGGTGTATCCTACTAATAGAATATATCCTATTATAGAATTATAAACGCGAATGTTTTTTTTTAATTGCGTATTATATATCCTATTAGTATTATGAATTGCGGATGGATGTATGGAGGTATGGATGTATGGAGGTATGGATGTTTGTTACTCTTTCACGTCAAAACGGCTGAACGGATCTTCATAAAATTTGGCACAGAGGTAGATGATAATCTGGAATAACACATAGAATACTTTTCGTTTCGATCATCACGCGGGCGAAGCCGGGGGCGCCAACTAGTATAAAATAAAAATACTGTACTGCTATACCCATCCACATTTTTACTCAGAACTTTCCTCACGACATTTTCCTCATTTCTCCGTTTGAATATACTCAACAACGAGAGCTTGCTTCATCAAGTAAACTGCTCTATTAAATTAACGTGGTTTCTTAAATGTATTTCTTCGTTTAATCATTAAGCAACACACAAAAACAATCAACTGCAGGGTCGAGAAGCAACCCCAGGAACCCAGCCCAATGATTGATCAGCGCCGATTACCGGTTGATTTCTAGTTAGCGTGTTCGAGGGCTATATTCAGGTGAAGCAAGATCGATTGGTTGCCATCGATTTTTGGGCAATTATTGCGGTATGGTGTTGTGTTACTTGGACTAAGGATTTTGCTATGAATAAACGTTTTAACTTTTGTATAGTTTGCAAAAAGTAAAAAAAAAGCTAGATAAAAATGAAGTTTATTAAAATTGAAGCCTTTGGGAAAAACCAGCCAAGAGCGATCCGTACAAACTTGCGACATAAACGGCCGTATCTTTTGACTGCATAGACTTAGAGGGTTGACTTTTCACAGCGCAAAGGGGCTGCAGACTTGAGTATATGGTTTTCATTTCAAGTCGATACCTTCACGCGTTCCTGAGATAAAGGGTTTAGATAGATAAATAGACGGACAACATAGTGATCCAATATGGTTCCGTATTTTCCTTTTGAGGTAGAGAGAGGGGTAGAGAGAGTAAAGTATAGGAAAAAACAACTATAAGCAACACTAAAATCGAATGTCCGGAGTAAAAAATGCACGTTAAAACCACAACAGAACACAAATAAATCTCGATTTAACTCAAACTCAAAGCATTTATTTCAATTAGACCATTACAGGCACTTTTGAATGTCATAAAAACAAGAACAAAAAAATGATGCTGCTACAATCCCGGTCACAAGGCATAATAACTTGTGAAAGTACTGTAGTTGCCCATTCCAAAGCGTTGATCTCTATGGAGAAGAATGGGCAAGAAACTCCATGGACACTCTTTTAAATTATAATATTTTTACAAAATCGTATTTACATCATTCGTGTTGAGATTATACAAATATGTGAGAACGATGTAGAAAGACGTGCACAGTAAGAGCGTCCAGAGTAAATAAAAAGCAAAATTCAATTTAAAATCTAAATAAGTTAAAAAAAAAATGACCGTGGTAGTTAAAAAAATGACCAGTCCCAACTGACAGCGCCCGTTCACGAACATGACGTATGGATCAGCCCCATTCAGCTCGACCATTTTGAAGGGAGCTAAATGACCCGACACACCCGCCACTATCAGCGAGACATTTAAGTGAGCATGACACTATTAACCACCAGGGCCTCGTCAAGTCAATGATAATACATAGCACTCACATATGGGCTTAATAATTATACAATACTAGAGAATTGATTCTATACATTGCAAAGATAGTCTTACAATCTTCTGCAGCTTCCACTATAGCTTCGGGTACTTATCAATGAGTTTACCCCTATGCTTGAGGAGCAGGACCAGCATTGAGCCAAGCATTTTTATCATCAATATAATCCCCCAACTTATAATATGCTTGCCTACATAGTGTGCGTTTAATACAAGATTTAAATTTCGTTTCATTCAGTTGAAGAATGTGGGGAGGTATTTTATTGTAGCATTTCAAACAGTACCCCATGAAAGATGAGTCTACTTTAGCTAACCTGAAACCCGGCTGAACCAATTGGTCCCTGTTTCTAGTATTATACTTGTGTCTATCACCTCGTTTACCAAATAGATGCAAATTTTTTCTGACGTACATGATGTTTTCATAGATATATTGACAAGGTACTGTCATGATGTTAATTTCCTTAAACTGTTCTCTTAGAGAATCTCGTCTACGTAGATTATAAATGGCTCTAATGGCTCTTTTCTGCAGAATAAATACAGACTCGATGTCTGCAGCCCGTCCCCAAAGTAAAATACCGTATGACATTATACTATGAAAATAACTAAAATAGACTAGCCTCGCGGTATCTACATCAGTAAACTGACGGATTTTTCTGACAGCATATGCTGCTGAACTAAGCCGTCCTGCAAGAGATGTTATATGCGGACCCCATTGTAGCCTTGAATCGAGCGTTATCCCCAGGAAAACAGTTTTATCGACGAATTCTAGTTTCTCTTGATTCAATACTATGTCACAATCACTACTTTTGACGTTTGGCAGAGCAAATCTTATGCACTTCGTTTTTTTCCCATTTAATACCAAATTATTGGCGGTGAACCAATCATTTACCTGTAATAGGGCGTTATTTAAGTCGTCTAGATTTGTGGCACGTCTATTTATCTTAAATATTAAAGAAGTATCGTCAGCAAACAACACCATTTGTGGTTGGTTTTTAAATAAATGGGGTAGATCATTAATATATACTAAAAAGAGGAAGGGACCTAATATCGATCCTTGTGGTACACCCATCTTTACATTTAAACCCATTGAATTGACACCATTTATTTGCACTTGCTGCTGTCTATCATTTAAATATGATTTTACTAAACTAAGCGCAAGTTTTCCTAGGCCGTAATGTTCAAGTTTCAAGAGTAGGGTTTCGTGGCTAACACAATCAAACGCTTTTGAAAGGTCACAAAAAATTCCTATGGCATCCTGTGCCTCTTCCCACGCAGTAAATATGTGTTTTAACAAGGTAACACCAGCGTCAGTCGTACAACGTCCTTTGGTGAAACCATACTGTTTTTCATGTAAGATCTTATTGGTGTTAAAGTGGTTGAGCATTTGATTAAGCATTACCTTTTCAAACACCTTGCTGAAAACCGGCAAAACGGATACGGGTCTATAGTTATTGGTGTCTTTACTATCCCCAGATTTGAAAAGGGGTATAACTTTACTGTATTTCATAAGGTCCGGAAAAACTCCTTGGTCCACACACAAATTGAATATTATGGCTAAGTACGGTGCTATTGTCTCAATAATAGCTTGACAAACTTTAATAGACATTCCCCAAAGATCTTCGGTTAATTTGATTTTGATTTGCTTGAAAGCTTTAATGACTGCAGTGGGGTTAATATGCTTAAATTGAAACTCAACCGGACATGGTGAAACGTTTGCTCTTAATAAATCAATGGAAAGCAAGGGTGAAGAATTTAATGTTTCAGTAGTTTTAAGTGGGATACTAGTAAAGAAATCTACAAATTCTTGAGCAACTTCGTTTTTAGTGGTTAGAAGACCACGCGAAGACTCTAGTGTGATCTCATTATTACATTTTTTGTTTCTGTTAGTTTCACTATTAATGATTTTCCAAACCGTCTTAATTTTATTATCGGCGGATTTAATCTTGTTGCTAATGAATAAAGATTTAGCTAATTGGCAGGTGTTTTTAAAAATTTTTGAGTAAGTTGCAACATAGTGATTGAAAGTTTCTGAGTTGAAGTAAGGCTTAAGGCCGTAAAGCTCAAACAATCGTTCCCTACTTTTTCTTATACCCTTAGTTGCCCAATCACTAAACATAAACTTTGGGCTAATAGATTTAGTTTTTATTTTTAACGTATCATTGAACTCTGTGTAGACCACCGAAAAGAATTCCTCATAAAATTGATTTACATTTTCAATATTAAATCCCGTAGTGCTTAAATTACTAATTAAATTATTATTAAATTTATTCAAATTGCTGGGTGTTATTTGTCTAGATTTTATCTGGGTTTTTTGTGACGGTGTGTAAGACTCGAAAACGACGGTTTGACCGCTGTGATCAGATGGAAGGTAATTTACAATGGCTTTATTTAAGTAGTCGCAGCAACAAAAGACATTATCAATACATGTAGCAGTGTCTGTAGTAATTCGGGTAGGCTCCGAAAAGACATTTATCAAATTAAATGATTTAAAAAGATGTAAGAATCTACTGCTATTTGAATTTATATCTAAAATATTAATATTAAAGTCACCACAGATAACTAGTAATTTATTACCTTTTGCAAGTTTTACTAAAGCATCTTCCATTACTGACTCAAATACAGAGTAGTTTTGATAATTTGGGGGTCTGTAAACGCACACTATGACATGCTTATCTAGCTCAACACAAGACATTTCAATATTATGTTCAACCGAAAGATCAATTATATCATTACGAGTTTTAAATTTAATGCCATTTTTAATTAAGATAAGTGAACCCCCACGCATCTTAGATTTGCGGTTAAAGGAACTGCCTACACTGTAATTCTCAAAGTTAATTAACATTTCATGATCTTTTAGCCAATGTTCGGTGAAACATACAATATCAAACTTGGTTTTTTCTAAAAACAATTCAATCTCTAGTTGTTTCGAAGAGAAACCTTGAATATTTTGATGGAATAATTTCAAGGAATTCTGCTTAGCCCCTTTTTTAAATTTAATTATTTGAGAGCAAGAAGGTACCTTGGTGTTAGTGAGTGTAACACTTATGTTATTTATATCTTCTGTTGTCTTACTAGCTAGTTTGAATGAGCCGGAGTGAGTGACAATACTCCCCCGCCTTCCTTGTAAAAAGGTAACTTAGTATAAGTACTAATAGTCGCAGTGTTAATAATAGAAGAAAACATAGACATAATATTTATGTCCGAGTGAATATTATAAGCTAATAGCCTAGCTATTTTGTGTCTACAACTAGTAGGTAGAAACACATTACCCCGTGTCGACCTAAGTTTATCAACAACATTGTTAATATCCAGATACATGAGTTTGTCACAATAGTGACCTACCAAAAAATGAACATGCTTATTCAGCATGTGAATATAATTGTTAATTCGTTTCGATAATCTTTCAAAATATGGAAAAGCACACAATATTATTTTACGACAGTTCAACTTTAACAACTCAGTTACACTATCTGTGATGTCTTCTTTTGTAATAGAAGTATATAAGTTAAATCAGTATTTTTACTATAAACATTTCCAGTTACTAATGCCATTATCTGTTTATAATTTAACCCTGGCATACAATTATTTTGACTGGGAAAACTCAGGTTATTACTTAATAATTTACCTACACCCCTTCCTATACTATCTGAAAACATTACGGAGTGAGAACATTCACAACTATCATATATCTCAGTTTGTACCACTTGTAAATTATTTTGTGGAATATTAACTGCATCTTGGTTGAGTATACAGTCCAGAGGCAAATTCTCAGCCTGGGACGGGTAACACAAATTGACGTGTCCTGTGTCACAAAAAAAAAGCAAATCAAAGCTGTCGAAAATCCGGCGAAATATGGCAAAAACCGGTTTTTCACTTAGCGCCCATGTAATTGGGGAATGTATATCGGCACATTTTTCAGCCAATATGCTCATGTCAAAATCGGGACAAATGACGGGGATGGTGTGAATGAGAACACGGTACGCGGGCGTTACGGTTTGTTATTTTTTGGTCGTAATTAATTTATTAGGAGAGAGAGAAATATTGTGTGATGTCAGACAGGCTCTATGGTCCTGTTTTATTACAAAAGGATATTAATATGGAAATCGCAGTGTTAAATAACTATAAGCATTTTTTTGCGTGTGAAAAATCAACTACCAAACTTCTAAACCGGAGAAATTAATATTATTTTTATGTATTTTATTTTCAATGTTATGTATTTTATTTTAAAGGGAGTCAGTTCTTTTGCCTAGTAGTAGGTTAATGCTGGTTAACAATATGACCTATAAAGTAGATTGAAATTGTGGTTGATTGTTTTTTTTTGTAAGATTATTTAAACTTGCCATGAAAAGCTCTGTAAACAGTTTTATCATTGAATAATACACAAAATTATGAAACTGTCTACAATATTATAAGGTTCCAAATAAACAATTAGACAAGAGTTAACAACCTCTAATACGTATGTCTAAAGGAGTGATGAATCTGAATGTTGGTGGATGGAGAGGGAGAGGAAGGCCATAGAAAAGATGGGTGGATTGTGTAAGGAATGATATGAAGGAGAAAGGAGTAAATGATGCCATGACTTCTAACAGGGGAAATGGGGAAATGGGAGAAGAAAACGTGTTGCGCCGACCACAAATAGAATGGGACAAGGTCAGCAAAATGATGATGACATCAATTAAAAATCTCTCGATTCATAACGAATTGATGTATGACAAAAACGCAGCCATTTTTCAGACCCGAAAAACACATTGACCACGTTCTGCGTTTGATCAGTGGTGTCCATTAGTATCAAGCATCGGAAAGTGCGTGTGATAGGTAAAAATGTAGCCTCTCACTAATGCTTCATCGGGCAGCTGTGCGTACAGGCTAGGGGACTTTTTAGGACATTGAGTTGTGAGAGAAAATAGTTATTTGTAGAGTCCTGTCTGTTTTCTTACGATAAATAAAACAGCAACAATGATTAAGGGTCGTAACAATTTTGTTTCAGTTGGTTTTTATACAATTTTTTTTTGATTTTTCTAGACTTTTATACCTTAACACAGAAGTATAAAAGTTAAAAAGTAAAGGTAAAGTGAGCGTATGGCAATCGTGGGCTGCAGCTGAAAAGCAGCTTATTTATTTTAAGGTGTTCCTGTTATTTATTAATGCTAAATAAATGCTGAAAAAAGTTTTGGTTTACACCCTGTATAGTGGACGGTCACCCATCCACACACAGACCTCAGCAAGCGTACCTTAAACCTAAGCTGTTTTTATTAAGCCACGCTTATCACGAATTTATCTTTGTTACAGGTGAAAGAAACTGGCCAGGTACGAGTCGACCTTCGTACGGAGGGCCATACTAGCGTCGTTAGCGGCCATATCTTTTTACTGCGTAGACTTGGAACATTTATTTTTTCATAACTTTAAAGGACCACAAGGTTAAGTATATGGTTATAATTTGAACTGGATACCTCCATGCGTTCTCGAGATTCAGGGTCTTGGATGACAAACGGACAACAAGGGTCTTTTCTTTTTCTTTTTTACAAAACGTTGCTTCACTCTAGGAATTTCTCCTGTATCGTGGGCGCGTTTACAAACATTTAAACTCATAAACACAAACAGCTAGACCCGGAACAACTATCTGAAGGCTATACAAATATATGTTACGTGCGGGGATCGAACCTGCGACACGCAGCCCAGCAGTCGATCGCACAGCCACTGCGCCAACCGTGTCGTCAAAGTGATCCAATAAGGATTTAGTTTTTTTCCTTTTCAGGTACGGAACAGTAGATTTTTTTTTAAGTAAACACATTTTTATGTCCCTCTGTATTTGATAATGTTTTCACCAACCAAAGTGACCCTAGATTCTCTTTTTTTCCTTTTGAGGAACCCTTAACGGAAATCCAGCATCAATATCAAAGCGAAAACCTCCAAAAATCCTCGAACTACGTACAAACATCCATAAATCCAGATTAGTCAAGTGTTTGGGCGTACTTCGGACACAAGCCTGTCGTTCCCTGATTTATTCGCCACATCAATTCTTATGAACATACCAAGAGTGCTCTGGCTTCGATTTTTGAGGGGACCAGCATGATTTATTGGTTGGGCTGTGTACTGTTGCCTTATTTTTGTTATTGATTTTTAGGTTGGTTGGTTTTGATACTAATTGTTTTATGAATAGAGATCAAATTGGCGTATATAATGTTGGAACTGTGTATGTATGTGAATACATGAGGAACAATGTTTAATCCCCTTTTGTGTGCGATTTGTCACAATTATGAAGAGAGAGAATGAAAAAAAAATGATAAAAAACTTACGTTTTAAAACAGTATATTTTATCTGTTGCTTAATATTTTGAGGTAGGTATGATACTATGTCTGATTCAAACTCAAACTCAAAGCATTTATTTCAATTAGACTATTACAGGCACTTTTGAACGTCATAAAAACAAAAAAGATGCTGCTACAGTCCCAGTCACAAGACATAATAATTAGTGAAAGTACAGTAGTTCTTTTCACCCCTAGAAAGGGGGTAGTGATTTCTATTATTTAAGCGTTTAAACAACCTTTTCATCATCTGCCTAGCCTTTGCTCAAATTTATTTGGATCGGAGACTGTTGAATTCCATAATTTTACATGGATCGACTGCCTATCTGACCTCCACAACCCAGTTAGTACTGGATAATATGGTACCTCTTGTCAAGACTGGTCGCCACTGACTACCTGTAACGACTGTCAAAAGGTCTTCAAATTACCTGGAGTGTGACCAGGAGCGGACGGACTTTAACGTGGTCTCCGAGGCACGAAGGAAACTGGGTATGTAAAGAATGGTCCCCCATCTACAGATCGACATTGGCTAGCGCGGCTTAACCTCAAAAATCAACTCGTGCGGTTATTACTTTTACTGCTGCCTTTCCTTTACTAGTAAATTAAAGTAAAACAACACCAAATTAAATGTTTTATTAACTTCTACAATAATATCAGTTATGGTGGCGTGTCACAAACACGTTATCGAATAAAACGATCTCTTAGTGGACAAATTAAAAATTCTTAATAGCTGACAAGGGAACGCACAACTAGCTGGTTGTCTGGGGACCTCGTTGCGATAAACAGGGATATAGTAGACATGGAAGAGGCTTTTTAATATATGGAAAAAGATAGACATTTGTTTCTAAGGTCTACCGCGACGAAAGTAGTGTTGTGAGATAGACTCGGGCAGAAATTGAAAAAGTAATTGATATTTGAAAGGAGAATGGAAAGTTTTGACGCAGCAGCGAAAATAATGAAAAAGTTATCGAAAAACAAAAGACAATCCCATATGTCATTCTTATGGAATTTCTGAACCTTTGTTTTGTATTGGGTGCAGCTGATAGTTATATGTTTGCATTGTTGTATCATACTATCACCAGACTAGAGAAATGTAAGTGTTGGCGTAAAGAACGAGGGTTATGCAGAATAGAGAGAGTTAGAGAGGTATAGGGTTATACAGAAGTGTCCGCAAACCAACCCACGCCGCCACGGGCCACGTTCTGCGCGTCGGGAGTCGTGAGAGTACTCCCGGCCTATCGAATCAATCAATCCAAGGCCATTTGTTATCGAAAAAAAATATCCTATGTGATAATCCTGTCTATACTCTACCTCTGTGCCAAATTTCATCCCTTCAGCCGTTTTGACGTGAAAGAATAACAAACATCCATACATCCATCCATCCATCCTCACAAACATTCGCATTTATATTATTAGTAGGATTTAAAGACGCCTCAAATTTAAACCACGCTCATAACTAGTATTGAACAATTCACTTCCATAAAACATTTCTCCACGTTGACAATTACGTTTTGAATATTTATTCGTACTTACTAAGCCCGTGGTCTGCATTGACATAAAGGAAACTAGTAACTATGTATAATATTGATATAGTTTGTTTATTTTGCCCAATTTTAGAAATAACCTGCGTGTGTTGCCACTATTTAAATTTATTTGAACGTTTAACGGTTTTAGTTTCGTTAATAATTTGTTGTTATTACCTGTGGGGTCCTTGGTTTGATTCTCAGGTCGTGCTCTATTATTGATTTACATAAACTTACTTATCAAGGTTGATTTGTGGTCTTTTACGAATCATCATCATTTTTCTGCTCTTGTCTCAATCTATGTGGGGTCGGCTCAACACGTTTTCTTCTTCCATTCTTCCTTGTCAGACGTCACGATATTTAATCTATTTTAGAGAAAGGGGCCTAAAATGATATGTATGATCCAAGATGACGCTTAAAAATAATAACAGACAATAAATGCCACGTCACAAAATGACTTAGCACCAAAACCATACACTACCAATATTTAAAAAAACAAAGCAAGCAATTTCCCTAATTCAAAGGGTGAGCCCCAATCATTATCAGACTTAACACTTTCCTATGAAGTCATTATGTATCTACCTATTGGTTGTTAACCTAATGGGTTAACTTAAACCGTGGATAACACGCGATTGGAGCTTTTTAATGGTGTTTAGTTATTGTGATTCTGATGATTAGGCAGTTAATGGGTGCTGGTACGAGTAATCTTAAGGCTTGGAAGTTTAGTCTGTGTGTACGAAGTTGATAATTGATTTTAGTGCAAGGTCCATTTCCTAGGTTTTTTGCAAAGTGTTTTTGGGTTTTGTTCATTAGGAATTTCACAGTAACAGCCACGGAATCAAGCGTAATTTAGTATAATGTTAATATTTCTAACTAGCTTTTGCCCGTGGCTTTGCTTACGTTAAATTTGGGATAACACGGTTCCCTTTTCCTGATTTGCTGGTATTTTTTATTGTTAACAAATAGTGTGTGTACTGATTTTTAGCTACCTACCTTGAAAACTGCAAAAACTCTCATATAAATTTTCACCCGATCTTTTAAGGGGTTGGGGGCAGATGTCCCAAAAAAAAATTATGCATGATTTTTTCGTTAATGACAAATAGTCCGCATACCAATTTTTAGCTTTCTACCTTGAAAATTATTTTATATTATACTGTCGTGCTAAACTTAAAAGAAGTAACATAAAAAATATTTATGTTAAAGGTGATTTTAATGGCTATAGATAGCTTAAATAAATACGGATCTAATGAACTAAGTCACACAGCAGTAGGTATCTATTTAGAAATATCAAAAATCATTAAAAAAAAACTCCTACAGTAAAAACCAAACTATATTACTCTCAAAACCGGCTTTCCTTGAGATATCGATTAAAAAAAAAAGTTCCCACACTGCAGAAATTTCTCATGTATCGTGGGTGCGTTTACAAACATTTGAACTCACATGCACAAACAGCCAGAAAAGGAACAACTATCTGTAGGCCATACAAATATTTGTTCCGTGCGGGGATCGAACACGGGAAACGCAGCGCAGCAGACGATCGCTCAGCCACTGCGCCAATCGTGTCGTCAAAAACGTTTTGCGTTTCGCACGGCAGTATATTCCCCATAAATACCTTAACTACAAACTCCGCATAATTTTCGCACCAAACGACGACTATTACTTTAAATCCCCATCATAATCACCACACCATCCCCACTAAAATTATAATTTTTCAATGACCATACGAGAGCCTAAGCAAACGAATAAATAACGTAATTAAGTAAAATTAGCGGCTCATGTAATAATATCGTAGGGTTCCAAACAGTATGGGGATAAATATTTATTAAAGGGTCTAAAACTGTCCACTATTGGGTCAAAACATGCATGAGGAAGGTAGGTTGATTTGAATACGGCATTTTAACAGAAACAACAAAGAAAATTAACATGGGTTTTAGTCAGTAAAAGACTGACACTCTCCCCCGCTCTCGAAGTTGTTTGATGATTCTCCAACCACAAAAAAGGATGTAGTACAAGTATAGACATGAAACACAATGCAAAACACTTTGTTTTTTTGGTGGGTGCGAAATCATCAAATAACTTCCCCCGCTCTGGGCGGAGCGGGGGGGAGTGTCAGACTTGTACTGACTAAAACCCACCCATGTTTCTTCCATTGCCCTTTTATGTTCCGGGGCCACGGTATCTCTTTCGAACAACCCGCAACCCCGAATGGAAAACACTTATGTACACACGACGGCAGGTCAACCTATTCTAAACTATTATAACCTAATCTCTCTACAACGGATCGCACACTGTGGTAGAGACCAGGTAAAATTGTTTGGTGTAGGTTGATGTACCGTCGTGTGTACATACATAGAAGTACTACCATATCCAACCCTTTCGCTGCTGCATGTGCGCTGTTGGTCAAGCTGCGTTAACATATGTAACCCTCGGGGCGTCCCTTCGTAGCCACCAACTGTCATAGCATGTTTTATTATTTATCCTACACTACGCCACTACGCACTACGCGGCCTGTTTGCGTAGTTCGGTTCCAGGGAATAGCGGTCACAACTTCATTTAGGAGGTAATTTAAACGTTGAAGGTTAATGCTTGAATGGGGAAAGGAGGAACTGAATAGTTTATGGCAAACAAACATGGCGGTTCTTTTAAACTTCATTGTTATGTCCGAACAATGAAAATATTGGTAAATGGTTTTGGATGGTGTCGTTACAGTAACTCTTTTGCGAAACACACTTCGTGTCACAGGATTTTGATTATAAGTAATTTAAAAATGTGTTGTGATAGTTATCAAAACACATTTTCATAAAAAATCCCTCTTGTGTGGTATCTGACTATGAAAGTCAATTATTTTTGTGGAAATTTATAACTTCTGTTTAGTTAAACTATACGTTTTCAGATCGCGTCAGTTCCTATAGAAAGAGCACTTTTTTGCGAATTACGAGATTTCTAAATTGCTAAAGTTTTTCCGGTTCATGGTTTGAAACACCATACATTATAATGTTATAATTTGTAAATAAACATTGTTTTTTAAGAACTTTGCCACATACAAGAAATTACTCCTGTTTCATGGGTGCGTTTACAAACATTCAAACACACATACACAAACAGCTAGAAACGAAACAACTATCTGCAGGTCAGACAAATATTTGATCCGTGCGGGGATCGAACCCGCGACACGCAGCGCAGCAGTCGATCGCTTAGCCACTGCGCCAACCGTGCCGACAATATGATACCTACACGTCAGTAAGCTATACGTGATATTTTGACATCTTACTAAAGACCCCACTTCAAAGTTTAAAATATCTAAAAAAAACAAGTTTTTAGAACCTCATCTCAATAAATACAATGGCACCTACATCTTTGATTAGTCATCACCTCCATTAAAACAAACGGTATCAATGCCCAACCCTCCAACGCTCACGCAATTAAATCAAAAATACACACGCCTCACGATCGTTTATTAAAATTGACAGCCACGCCACACCTGTGACGCAGCCGAAGGGTTAAACTACAAATTGATTCGTTGGTACACACGTCGTTATTAAAACATTATAGGGTTAAATGTTGGCTTTGTGCTATCAAGCTTTTTAGGGTTGATGAAAAGTTTTGTTGGAAATTCTGAAAGAAATGGTTTTTTTTAAAGTTTAGTACTTTGTAGAGTATTTTGTGAGCACTATTTATTTGCACGGTACTGTATAGTGTCAATATTATGGTTATATAAAAAAAACGTTCATCACGCGGGTTAAATTTAGCGTTAGCCCAAAGTAACTATGCCACGCTGACGAAGTCGCGAGCGGAAGCTAGTAATATTATTAAGTTTAGTTAAGTTGAAGGAATGGAGAGTGACATAGGCTACTTTTTGTCTCTTTCTAACCCTCTACTTTCCTAAAATGGGGGGTGGATGCAACCAAAGCCGCAGGAAAAAGCTAGTATACTATAAAGACAATAATACAAATTCCATTCCTCTTTCAACCACCCACTGGGCAAGCGATCATCCAAAGCCAAAAGTTTGGCAAAGACACCGATATTAAGTTCGGCTCAACTGTTATTGTAACACAAAATATTATACCACTTATAACGAAAAACAATAACAAAAGTTTACTCTATAAATAATGGACAAAACATTGGTGAGGGTAAAAGAATGGGCTACTAATGGTTTTCGAAAGACGTTCAGAATCCTGTGAGTTCATTCGCGAGCGAGAGGAGAACGAGTCTATAAGTACAATGAACTTAAATTTGGTAGCAGAATTGTAGAACGGTCAACTAAACATTCTTGTCAAAGTATTTATTTGTGTGATTTTTGGTTATACAATAAGGTCTTACAGATATTTATAATGAACTCAAAAATCTACCCTTAGGCGTACAATATTAATTAAAAATATAAGAAATCACATTGTGTTTATTTAAACATGCTTTGCTTAATTTATTTAAAAAATCTTCAATGTCAAAACAAAAGCGAGAAATTTCAATTAAGTAGTATCCATTTTCAAATTTATCATTAAAATACTCTCTTCAAACACATTAAATATTCTATTAAATAAGGAGTACTTATAATAAACAATTTAGTTACATAGGTTGGAGTTATATATATTTTTTTACCATTTTTGCAGATTAAAAAGACTTATAGAGCCGACATTGGGCATATTTACATACCTACAGAAATTTTTATCCAGACCATTCTCAACTTTGACAGACGAATGATTTATGACAAGTGAGCGTGGACCACTAAATGTAACGATTTGTTACCAAGTACTAACCATTATTGGATTATATTCTACTACTATATTCTAGTACTAGCAATTTATTTGAATGTCTTTGATTTAAACTGTCATAGTGGTCAATACATGTATTTCGAAGTACAAAACCGTTATAAATCTTTGAATCAGGAGGTAATTTACTTTCGAGTTGGTATCCATAGTAGTGACCGGTTAGTTAACTATAGTTACAACGTTTTCCCCGTCGATTAAGATACGTTAACCACTCGATAATGATATAAGTTTACCTACTATGTCGTGGCCGTGTTGTACGGTTAGAAAAAAAAAGTTTTTTTGGAAACAAACGTATTTGTTAGAAAAAAAAAATTGGTTGTTTGTAAAGTAGGTTTACGATCGAGATGTTTACGTGATAACGTCTTATTGGTGATATAAGTTTTTGGGAAGTAAGGAATTAATGAAGATAACAATTTTTTCAAATTTTAAATTACATCTATCGTTTTATTCACACTTTTGATGATAAATTTCGGGTGTAAAATGACAAGTTTACTTATTCGACTATGATATACATTTTTCTTCTTAGATACATTCATACAAACATACATTTATACTCAAACTCAAACTCAAAGCATTTATTTCAATTAGACCATTACAGGCACTTTTGAATGTCATAAAAACAAGAACAAAAAAAATGATGCTGCTACAATACCGGTCACAAGGCATAATAACTTGTGAAAGTACTGTAGTTGCCCATTCCAAAGCGTTGATCTCTATGGAGAAGAATGGGCAAGAAACTCCATGGACACTCTTTTAAATTATAATATTTTTAC
Source organism: Ochropleura plecta (assembly GCA_905475445.1). NCBI lineage: Eukaryota > Metazoa > Arthropoda > Insecta > Lepidoptera > Noctuidae > Ochropleura > Ochropleura plecta. The sequence continues at coordinate 2,197,022 of FR997744.1, read as the reverse complement.
AAAATCGCATTTACATCATTCGTGTTGAGATTATACAAATATGTGAGAACGATGTAGAAAGACGTGCACAGTAAGAGCGTCCAGAGTAAATAAAAAGCAAAATTCAATTTAAAATCTAAATAAGTTAAAAAAAATGACCGTGGTAGTTAAAAAAATGACCAGTCCCAACTGACAGCGCCCGTTCACGAACATGACGTATGGATCAGCCCCATTCAGCTCGACCATTTTGAAGGGAGCTAAATGACCCGACACACCCGCCACTATCAGCGAGACATTTAAGTGAGCATGACACTATTAACCACCAGGGCCTCGTCAAGTCAATGATAATACATAGCACTCACATATGGGCTTAATAATTATACAATACTAGAGAATTGATTCTATACATTGCAAAGATAGTCTTACAATCTTCTGCAGCTTCCACTATAGCTTCGGGTACTTATCAATGAGTTTACCCCTATGCTTGAGGAGCAGGACCAGCATTGAGCCAAGCATTTTTATCATCAATATAATCCCCCAACTTATAATATGCTTGCCTACATAGTGTGCGTTTAATACAAGATTTAAATTTCGTTTCATTCAGTTGAAGAATGTGGGGAGGTATTTTATTGTAGCATTTCAAACAGTACCCCATGAAAGATGAGTCTACTTTAGCTAACCTGAAACCCGGCTGAACCAATTGGTCCCTGTTTCTAGTATTATACTTGTGTCTATCACCTCGTTTACCAAATAGATGCAAATTTTTTCTGACGTACATGATGTTTTCATAGATATATTGACAAGGTACTGTCATGATGTTAATTTCCTTAAACTGTTCTCTTAGAGAATCTCGCCTACGTAGATTATAAATGGCTCTAATGGCTCTTTTCTGCAGAATAAATACAGACTCGATGTCTGCAGCCCGTCCCCAAAGTAAAATACATACAAACATTTATGCATACATACATACATACATACAATACGATCAGTTACAATCTTCACGTAAATTTATCTGTTTCCAATCTGGGTAATCTTGTTCAGGATCGATCGATCGATCGATCGATCGCGCTCGTGAGGTTTTGGTGTGACACAAGTTTCTGAACATGTCACCCGACTAAAACGATTTTAAAGACGTTATCACGTCAAAAAATAAACTTACATACATCTTGCCGGAATTGCGGGTTGTTTGAAAGAGTTACCGTGGCCCCGGTACATAAAGGGCAAAAGAAGGAACATGGTTAAGTTTTAGTCAGTAATAGCCTGACACTCTCCCCGCTCCGCCCAGAGCAGGGAAGTTTTTTGATGATTTCCCATCTGCAAAAAAAAAAACTACATACATTAATTCGTTTGTAAAGTGTGTTTGTTGGTGTTTCTGAAATTTTTGATTATTAATTAGTTTAACGGTACTTCTTCTTCTGAATCCTCCGGGTGAATACATATGTCAGTAATTGCAAATGATAAATATATAAAAAAAAAATCTTTAATTTACAGACTACGTAAAGCAACCGACCAACGTAGTCTTCATTAAAACCTATGTTAGTACTTAGAGAAAAAAGAAATGGTGTGACCAAACTCAGCCCCAGGTAGATTCATCAAGGCCCATGTAAGACATGTAGCTTGATAAACCTACCCAAGGTAGGCCCATCCAGCCTTTCGGCAAACACCCTCAAAATGCTGTTGGTGCTTCCTACCATTCTGCACATCACTGATTATGCTCGAATCTGAATTTTTAGTATCTACATCTTATTTTTTAAATCTATGCCTTTTTTGCTCAGTTTAATATTTTTTTGTGTTAATTCTTGTATTGTTTCTTTTGTTGCACCAAATTAATTAACGATTTATCTATAATTTTAACACTAAATAAATAAAAAAATATTTTCGACTTAAAATCAGTGGTCCACATAAAGCTTAGACTGACAGAATCATAGGCCATAGAGAGGCCATTGCCCAACTGTGGGACGACAAACTAGCAGTAGTAGAGTATTAGTTAAACTTGAATCACCATTTCACTGCTACTTCACAAAAAAAAATATTTTGCACATTTTTTCTGCTAACGATACAAATACTATTGAAGCGTGTAAAAACAGTCAGCATATACAGCAAATGATAAACAATTGTTTGAAACTATTGTCGTTAGTGGATGCTTTTGTCTTTTATTTTTCTACCTAGACACTCGTACGGACAGCAAAAGAGATACGTAACCAGAGTAGTCAGATTCAGTCGAAGAAAAAAAACAACTAACGTTTTCGTATAAATTTAAATTTATTTGAAAGAACTACAAACAATTTATTTAATATATTAAAGGACATTGCTCTGCGTCCATAAATTGTTAGCCTTGGAGCCAAGAGTATTGAAAAATGATGTATTGTATTCTCTATCATTAGTAAACTACTTTATGATTTTTTTAAAACCGGACTAGCTGCAGAATTTTTTAAAAAATAACTGGATTTTGAGGTTGAGTGGTGGATCTGAATGTTGATGAACGGAGAGCGAGAAAAAAGCTAAACAAAAAATGGATGGATTGTTTAAGGAGAAAGGAGTAAATGATGCCTGATAGGGGAGAATGGAAGAAGAAAAGGTGTTGCGCCAACCTCAAATAGAATAGGACAAGGGCAGGAAAATGATGATGAACTATGTAGATTTTGAGGTTACAATCGAACCATAACAACAAATATTAGGTATAATTTCTATAACTCCGAGTGATTTTTAAGAAACCGAAAAATAATACATTTAGTTATTTTTAATACCTACCTAGACAATTAGTAAGTAGTAACAATGTATTTTTTTTCAAACGCCTTCGTGGATGTAAGTGCAACATTAAAATGCATAAAAACTATTCATTTAATTTTATATACCATAGGTAATCGCCTGTATTCTTAACATTAGGCATAGATGGAGACTGGTGATAGGGGTTGTCATTAGTTGCGTAAAATACTATAAAATGTCAAAAGTCAAAGTTATTCATCTGTGAAACATAGGTAATTATGGTACACTAGCTTTTGCCCGCGGGTTCGCTCGCTTTAAATTTGGGGTAACACAGTTCCCCTTGTGCCTTATTGATTTGTAATAGCAACGCTAAGTTTTCCCTTTTCTTCCTCACATCCCACTTTTTTTTTTAAATAGCCTTTGTCCGTCTCTTGGTTTCCAACTATCTCTGTACAAAAATTCATCAAAATCGGTTTAGCCATTAAAACGTGAAGAGGTAACAAACAAACAAACTCACTTTCGCTTTTATAATATTAGTAAGGAAGTAAGGATGGTATAAAGAATTGTGTTGTTTCACTATGTTTTGCCTTGCAAGGCGTACAAATTAATTACAAGAAACCGTTATAAATACAAAATAGAATAACACATAGATCAGACAGTTTTATTTTAGCTTTATCCTCTAAAAACTCATCAATAGAATAGTATGCCTTTTCAACTAAGTTTTTTTATATTAGATTTAATAAATGCTTTGTTGTGGATACACTTTTTAACGTTTCCTACTGTGACATACTGGTTTCCTCACGTGCGTCTCCATCAGGTGTCAGCATAGCAGAAGGGCCGGCCAGGGACACTGCCTGCCAGGGTTGTTCGAAAGAGACACCGCGCCTGGGAACACAAAGGGAAATAAAAGGAACACGCGTGGGCTTTAGTCAGTTACAGTCCGACATTCCCCCCCCACACGAGAAGTAATTTGACGATAAACCAACCGAAAAAAAAACTAAAAATTAGGGGTGCGTGTAACTGCTTATAATTAGACAGTTTAGCAAAAACTCTAAATTATTCACGATTAAAAAACATCATCTCGAGCCAACAAAAAAAAAACACAGTAAAGCTACCATTATCAACACCATTCGCTATGCCCATTACCGATTAATGACATCGGCGAAAAAAAAAAATCGCATGCGAAATAAATCCTCTTTTAAAAAAGAAATGCTGAACGCCACTGATGAGCGTAATATTTTTCCCTACTGATATTAAGTCATGTTTAAGAAGGTTCGTCATTATCCTTAATAGTAATAGATATTTTATTTTGTCGCGTTTCGCTTTGGGGTGTTTACACAATATTCTTGGGGTGCTATTGCAAAAAGCATTCGATAAAATAGCGACTTTTAATCAAGTGAGATTAATTTGTGTTGTTAGTCATTAGGTAGGTACTGAAAAATAACAACTTAATTTCTCTGAAAAATTTAATGTACTATATTTTTATCGAACGCTTATTGCAATAGGTATTACAACTATATTTAGTTACATTGTTGTAACTAAATATACAAGTATAATATTATTTTTGTTATACGAAACTTCTCAAGGCCTTTAAATAACTGTCTTCTAAGAAAACTACATTGCATTGGGGACGGCTTCCAGTTCCACCCTTTGTCCCTACCCTGATTTCCACAACGCAGTTAAGCAGTTACTGGATTTAAGGATGACTCTTAGCAAGATTAGTTATCAGAATCTCACGTATCTGACAAACGTGACGTAATATTGAAGATATTCAATGTACTCTTTGAGAATTTAACAAATGCTTTTAATTCATTTCAATATAGCACCTTTTAATCACGATCGATAAAAAATATCGAACACTTTAATTTTCCACCCCCTGATACATTTGCCGTTCGTTAATAGGTTTTTCCTTTATAAAGGGAATGTTTAACCTATTTATTATACAGCTGATATTAAAAACGAGGGGCTCAGTGTTGTCATATTATTAGAAGATTAAGAGTGGTTGTCCGCATGTTTGTTTGTGTCCATCTTTAAAACTGACACGCACCATTTGATAGGCTTTGAGACATTGTTGCTAGGAGATCAAGATTTTATAAACTTATAGGATATTTCAAAACTTGAGAATCTTTATTGCATATCTTTAAAACAAAGTGATAAGTTAATAGTAGAAATATTCCATTTTTTAATAACTCTTCCAATGGGAATAGAAGAATATTTATTTATGAAAGACTAGCTTTTTTAGTTGCTGCCCCGCTCCCGTGGGTAGTAGCGTGATGTTGTATAGCCTATGTGACTTCCTAATAATGTAGCTTCTTATTAGTGAAATGATGGTAAAAAACAGTCCAGTAGTTTTGGAGCCTATTCGATACAAACAAACAAATAAATCTTTCCTCTTTATAATATTGGTTTAGATTATGATTTTGCATTTCAGTTGATTTATTTTCTAAATGCACAAGAAAATTCAGGGTATAAACTTAGTGTTGCTTTCCAAGCGACTTGAGTGTCTCACAATGTCTTTATGTCATTATGTATCTGTCACGGATTGTTTGGCAATCTTAATGAGGGGTTAAAAGTGGGTTTTTATTAAAATTTTAAACGGAGACTCAGTTTAAATATTTTTTCAACATGATTTTGATTACAAAATTTAACTACGTATAAGTTACACACAGAATCCTTACTTACTAATATTATAAAAGCGAAAGTGAGTTTGTTTGTTACCTCTTCACGCCTTAACGGCTTAACCGATTTTAATAAATTTTGGTACAGATCCAGGAGACGGACATAGGCTATTTTTTATTAAAAAGAAGTACGATATGAGGGAGAACGAGGGAAGTAAAGGGAAAACTTAGCTTTGCTATTGCAAATCAAAAAGGCGCAAGGGAAAAAACTACAGGTAGCAGGTACTACCTGACGACGGGCCTGTTGGTCTAGTGGTTAGTGGCCCTGACTGCTGAGCCGGAGGTCGTGGGTTCGATTCCCACCCAGGACAAACTTTGTGTGATGAGCATGATTGTTTGTTCTGTGTCTAGGTGTGATTTATCTATAATATGTATGTATTTATAAATTATATAAGTATGTATATCAGTTGTCTGGTTACCATAACACAAGCTCTGCTTAGCTTGGGATCAGATAGCCGTGTGTGAGTTGTCCCAAAATATTTATTTTATTTATTTATTTTATTTACTTGCCAATCAGGAAAGGGGAACTGTGTTATCCCGAATTTAGCGCGAGCGAAGCCGCGGGCAAAAGCTAGTCTGTCATAAATGTTATTTTAAGCTTTTCGAGACAAAGACTTTTTCTCTGACATTTATTTTATATTTTCAATTTACTATTACTTCTGTCCAAATATATATAATATAATTATAATCAAACCAAAATGTGATGTGTATCCAAGTTTAAAGATCTTTATTCACAATAAAAACATAACATGTCACTTACTTGAGAACAATAATTATTACTTAAATATCAAATGGGATTCGACGACATCCGTTAAAAACCAACTGAAACTTCACCACTCAACGCATTCATTTCTCGAGTTATTTCCGGTTTACGATTAAGTACAAGCTAAGTTGGGTTTTGAATGGACTGAATGAGTGTAGGTTTCTTATGTGTGAGGGTATTTCATCATCACTAAACACATCCCATCACTAAACATGTCTGTGGGTAGTCAAATACGGCTATGATATTCAGGGTAAAGCCTTAAAGGATTTCATTCATGATCAGAAATTGAGGTAACGTTTCAGATTGAAGAGGAATGGTACATTTCACTAAATTTAATGTCAACCGCATCATGCACATACATTTTTTTTAAATAGACTTAGCGTCGGGGTTGAAGTAACGTAAAAAGGTTAAAAAGGTGGTGTACAAAAGGTTAAAACTTTCGAATTAACACACTTAATTTATTTAAAAAAACTATCTTTTGTACGCGGTTTCGCTCGCGTTAAATTCGGGGTAACACAGTTCCTCTTTCCTGATTTGCAGGTACCTGTTACCTGTAGTTTTTACCCTTGCGCCTTATTTATTGTAATAGCACAGCTAAGTTTTTCCCTGTCTTCCCTATTTCTCCCTCATTTTTCAATTTAAAAAAAAATCTAAATCCATGTCCGTCTACAGGGTCCCAACTATCTCTGTACCAAAATTCATCAAAATCGGTTTAGCCATTTAGGCGTAAAGACGTAACAAACAAACAAACTCACTTTCGATTTCATAATATTAGTAAGGATAGTCTTGGATGAAAACAACTCAATAACCAAACTCAAAAATTCACAACAAACATTACTCTCTTAACATCCAACCCTAAAATGCAAGCACATTTAAAATTCCCGATACGTACCACATCGGGTACTTGAGACCGACACATTCGCACCATATTTATCACTGGATCAAAGTCGGATCCGGGTAATGCTCGCGACCAATATTTCATTCAGTCGCGTCTCAATAAGCGAAGCAGAGGGTTATATATCATAGAGAGGTTTGAGAGGAATATGAAAAGAATGTGGTAGTTTTATTTATTGTGTTCAGAGGATATAAAGGAAGTATGGGTAAATTTTGAAAGCTTCTTTGGCATTATGACTTTTTCTGCTATCGTATCTACACAAATACACTGTTTTCGCTGTAGCATGGTTTGGGCGACATAAGTTAAATGAGACGTTACTCGTTTATCTGGAAGGCAACCGCGATTTAAGATTATGACTGATTTATGGACAGAGAGCCTTAATATCATAATCGTGAAGGTCATCATCATAATACTACATCCCATCATTAAACATGATTTTTTCATATAATACTAGCTTTTGCCAGCGGCTTCGCTCGTGTTAAATTCGGGGTAACACAGTTCCACTTTCCTGATTTTCAGGTACAGGCCTGCTAACTGTAATTTTTACCCCTGCGCTTTATATATTGTAATAGCAAAGCTAAGTTTTCCCTTTTCTTCCCTCATTTCTCACTTTTTTTATATTATTTTAATTAGCCTATGCCCGTCTCCAAGGTCCCAACTATCTCTGTACCAGAATTCATCAAAATCGGTGTAGCCATTGAGGCGTGAAGACGTAACATACAATCAAACTCACTTTCGCTTTTATAATATTAGTAAGGATTACCCGCACTATGCTACAGCGAAAACAGTGTAGTTACCTTAATTTTTGCTTACCAAAACACTCTTTTTAGGTGTCATTGTAAAATATCATCTATTCTCATCATCATCTGCTTAGGTTTTCCCAGCAAAGTTGGGGTCGGCTTCCAGTCTAACCAAATTCAGATACTACTATTATTTTATATGGAGCAATTGCCTCCACAACCCAGTTAGTACTGGGTAATGCAATACCCATTGGTAAGACTGGTTGTTGGACTTGCGTACCACTACCTGTCACGGCTGACAAATATCTGCCTTATAACAATGGGTAGTGACCCATGTTTAGACCAACCAAAGCAATAGTTACAGCCAATCGGTTCGTTCTTTACTTTAAGCGCAGCTTTATTATTTTGCCACGAACATCTCAAAAAATATCACTTAGTTTACTATTCTTTAAACAAAAACAGAGTGAAAAAGAATTACCTGTCCTCTCAACCGTAATTTATGTATTTATTTATGGATATATATTTAAGCATTATGTATTTATACAAGTATTTATTAATATTTACCTATATATGTAAGTTATAAAAGGTTAAGAGACACACACATATTTTTATCGTACTCTCTCACACGCTATCGTCTACATTTCGTTTTTATATCTTTCGCAGGTCTGCTGGCAGAAATTTCTTAAGAAATAAGCAGTACCTTTGTACTCAAATTTTATATGTTATTTTTCCTGTCTGGTCTACTGCGTGTTTTTTTACGATTTTGGGGTCAACCCCTGAGTTTTAATAACTCCATAAGAGATTAATGGTAAACACGTATTCCGGCTGAAGACTAAATTTTTAAATGCAACGTGAAACAACTACTAAACAAAGTTGTCTCTTTAATAATTTTATTTCCATGTATTTCAGTTGACAAAGTAACAATAAAAGTTGCCACATCCAATAAAAATAAAACAGTTTCAACTCCCCTTCACAATCGGAATACATTTTTAAAAAGGAGTTTAAACTTCGACAGGAGAAAGAAAAAAATAGGGGTTGGTACAAGTTAAAGACTTTAGCGACAGAGCCCCATTTTTCTATTTTTCTATTCGAAAAGTCTCGTGAATCACCCATTTCTTTAATGGGTTCCATACAAGCTTTCCACATAAACAGCTATATCTTTTGACTGCGTAAACTTAGAGATATGATCACAAATTTGAGTATGGTTCAAATTTCAATTCGATACTTTCACGCGTTCCCGAGATATAGAGTCTTGATTAACAGACAGGCAGACAAACAGATAACAAAGTGTACAAATAAGGGTTCAGTATTTTATTTTTGAGGTACGGAACCCTAAAAATGATAGTTATACAACTGTATACAATACAACACCATATTCATAGCAGGACACAGCGACTGTGAAGCTGTGTGGAAAGAGGTTGTTGTAGTGTGAGCAAGTGATCATGACAAATGCGAGATTTTCTTTCTCAAGAAGTTTTAAATATTATTATTATTATTATTTATTTAAATCGAACACAAAGATTCATATTTTTGTTAATAGCACTTACAAAACTATGTTAATAATATATAAAATTATGAAAATTAAATAAATAAAATTATCAAAATTACATTTAAAATCAAAATCAAAAATTACATTAAAATTAAAACATTAAAATTAAATCTCAACATTAAAAATAAAGACAAAATTAAATTACAATCACAACAAAATGTATAAAGGAAATATAAAATCATGAAATTAAATAAATAAAATTATCAAAATTACATTATAATCAAAAATGAAAATCAAAATTAAAAATATTAAAATTAAATCTGAACGTTAAAATTAAATCTCAACATTAAAATTAAAGACAAAATAAAATTACAATCACAACAAAATGTATAAAGGAAATATAAAATCATGAAATTTTAATATGATAACATCATAACAACACCCCTGTAATCTCTGAAGGTTTGGGCAGAGGTGTGACTAGTAGTACATCCACATTTTTGGTTTATGCCATCCACTGGCCATGAATTCAGTGTATGTGGCTGCTACTGAGAAATTTCTGATAGAAAAACCCAATGAGCTGTTTTTTTTGGATGAGAAATCATCCAACAGCTTCTCCGCTCTAGTGTCAGAAATTCCTGCATAAAACGATGGGTTTTATGCAGGAATTTCTTTCTTTTGCCCTTTGTGTTCCGCGGCCGCAGAACAACCCGCAACCCCGGAATCCAATGAGCTAAAAATGTGTAATATTTAACTAATACTAATTTTTTTTTTATCCGAAATTCAACGCTGACAAGTTCGCTTGAATTTAAGACTAAATTTAAAACAAATGTTTTTTTTAAGGAGACAAATTTATTCATCTGCGAATAAACCCACGTACTTGAACTTTTTGATACACATCCTTACTAATATTATAAAGCGAAAGTGAGTTTGTTTGTTACGTCTTCACGCCTAAATAGCTAAGCCGATTTTTATAAATATTGGTACAGAGATAGTTGAGACTCTGGAAACAGACATAGACTAATTTTTGTAAAGTGAGAAATGAGGGTGATAGAGGGAAGAACAGGGAAAAATTAGCTTTGCTATTACAATAAATAAGGTGCAAGGGCAAAAACTACAGTTAGCAAGTCCCTGCAAATCAGAAGAGCAGAACTGTGTTACCCCAAATTTAACGCGAGTGAAGTTACGTTCAAAAGCTAGAAAATTAATAAACCAATAAATTTGTTCATTTCATACCTAAATGGCACCACAATTCGCTTCTAACTTGCACCCCACCGGGTATTAAGACAGTAATAAAACAACGTCAAGCATGCGAGTGTTAAATTTGTCACGATCTATTTGAGCCGAGTCGATCGATGAGCTCGAACTGTCGACGAGGCTTTTGGGAAAAATTATCGTGATTATCATACATACGTGGAAACGTTTTTTTTTTTATAAATTTACTTCCGAAAGTAGGTGTTTGTTTGTTTCATCGACTTTTTTGCCACCGACTTCCGGAAGTCAATTTATTTTTCGTATTTTTTGGTTGTCGGTTTTTTTGGCCAGAAAAGTTTTTTTTACAGCCATTTTAGTTGTGGTGTGATTGTGTCTCACACAATTTTTTATCGAGTATTCATTTTCCATTGCTACTAAGAGATATAAGCAAACCACCAATTTACATAACAAAAAAAAATGCAATTAAAAGACTAGCTTTGCCCGCGGCTTCGCTCGCGTTAAATTCGGGGTAACACAGTTTCTCTTTCCTGATTTGTGCTAACCTGTTTGCCCTTGCGGCTTATTGATTGTAATAGCAAAGCTAAGTTTCCCTTTTCTTCCCTCTTTCCCCCTCATTTCCCACTTTAAAAAAAAAACTAGTTAGCCTATGTCCGTCTCCAGGCTCCGAACTATCTCTGTACCAACATTAATTAAAATAAACAAACAAACTCACTTTCGCTTTTATAATATTAGTAAGGATAACTCTTTAACTACCGCAGCAATATAGATAAAATAAAAAAAAAGAAACTTATCACTCTATAGAGTTAAAACAGAGTGAAGCATAGTTTCACGAATTTTCCATAAAATTTACGCACACTATAATAGGCATTATGGTGGAAAAAACTGGAACGCAATTGCAATGCAATCTAGTCAAGCCTAAAACGACAGTTAATTTGATTTTTAACATTTAATTTAAACACAAACAACCAACTAATTATGTCATTTAACAAATAAACGAATCACTACGGGTGTAGCAATTCGTTAATATTAGTGGGTACTAATCATTGAAACAATCGAAACCATTGGACCAACCACAAAATAAAACATTCAAAGCCACTAAATACATACTTCCATAAACATAGTCATTTAAAAGGAACTCTGTTTTGTTTGTACTTATATATGTATATATATATGTTTTTTTGTTTCTTTGTACTTATATTTGTAAATTTTTATATTATGTTATCTTTTCACGCCTAAACGGCTTATCAGATTGTTATGAGATTTTGAAAGAGACATATATTTTTTAAACATTGCCCCACACTAGGATTTCTCCTGTATCGTGAGTGCGTTTACAAACATTTAAAATCACATATATAAACAGTCAGACCCGGAACGACTATCTGTAGGCCAAACAAATATTTGTCCCGTGCGGGGATCGAAGCCGCGATACGCCGCGCAGCAGTCGATCGTTTAGCCACTGCGCCAACCGTGTCGTCAAATAATGGATGTATCTATCTTATTAATTGCAAAGACAAATGTATAATCTATGATAATATTTTTGTGGAACTAACAATACAATATATAGGTGGGGTCCTTGTGCTCACAGCCTTTTTAAGGAAATTTCAAAACGTTTGGTTGACACTTCCCGTGACCCAAGGGCTGGCTTTTACTTTGGCCAGAGGCTTAGCGTTGCCATACAACGTGGCAAAGCGGCCAGTCTCTTGGGGACATTGCCAACTGACAGCGTTGAGGACGAATTTTTTGACGCTATTTTTTAATTTATTTATAAGTTTAGTTTAGTTTAATAATTTTAGTTTATGTTGAATTTGAAAAATATCAAAATTCGAAAAAATATATTGGTACAAGTAACAAAAAGGGGCAAACAATTACAGGACGTCAAAATAATCATCGACAATAGGAAAATTGTGAAGTGAGACTAGCAGCATAATTTATCTATCTATTTATCACAAACAACATTATAAAGCCTTATTAATAACACATTACGCGATTGTTAGACGCGCGATATGTCAATTTAAACGCACAAATCCGATTCGCATCCATCACCGATCGCGACATTAGCATCAGCACATTAATTAACAATTTAGGTGGACGCGCGTCGACGCGTCATCGCGTTCGCGACACGCGCGGCTTGACGGGTTAAGAGGCGAGGTGGTACTGTTGACGTGTTATAGACTTTATTTTGAAAACACTTTTAATAGCTTAACCTGTAACTAAGTTTGTAAAAGATGTTAGAAAATACATAGTAGTACATAATAAAAGTAAAAGATGTTAGAAAATACATAGTAATACATAGTATACATATAGTAATACATAGTAGTAGTATAGTTTTCGATTGAGCTGTTTTAAATACATACTAACTGTGCCCAGCGGTTTCACTCGCTGCTCAGGCGCGAGTTAAGTGTAGTAACCCTGCTACAATTGGCTTTTTCAGCAACGTAGCTTCTTCCAAATCAAGCGGATAAGTATTTATAATGACAACTACAGTACTTTCACAAGTTATTAATGTCTTGTGACCGGGACTGTAGCTTTTACTTTTTCTTTTTTTTTGACATTCCTAAGTGCCTGTAATGGTCTAATATTGAAATAAATTATTTTGATTTTGAATGTTGGACGTTGTCGTCATGCCACAATATTGTCATCTTAGCATAAATTTAGCTATAAGTACACACCTCGTATTTAGTAGAAATTAATGCGAAAGCGTGCCGCGTCTATGTTGCGAAGAGTGTGGGCTAGCACCAACGCCGTGCTGGCAGGATGGAACGCTATATTCTGAGACATTGTAGTAGCCGACATGTGCCTGTACCCACGACGACACATCAACCTATACAAAACCAGTTTATGCTGCTCTCTCAACAACGGATCGTGCACCATAGATTTCAAGTACAATGAGAGATCCGCATAAACTGGTTTTGTATATGTTGATGTGTCGTCGTGTGTACAAGAGCCGCGTAGAATGTGATATTAATAATAATATAGTGTGTTTTTATTTTGCTTTTATTTTATTTAATGTTTGTGTAGAATGTAAGAATTTAATTTTTGTTTTCTCTTGTTTTTTTATCTAATTAATGAATTTATTTTTGATATGGATGTTTTAATGTAATTTAATATTATTGTAATTGTAATGAAATGGGTGCGACTTACCTGAAATAAAGTAATTTATTTATATTAAGATTATATTATGTTCACTGTTACTCTGTCGCTTAAAATAAAGTATTTTTTATAAACTCTTCGAGTGCTGTTAACTTAATGCGCGCGTGAAACACTAACGCGCCGTCGATAAGGCCTGTCGTCAATAGACAGACGGACGGAGAGCTACAAAGGGTATGTCTCTGTTCAAGTCTTTGGAGATTGACAAATGACAGCTTGTTTTCGTCACTGGTCTCCCACTCCCCGCTCCCCGCTTCCCGCTGCCAGTGTGGCCACCTCTCCCTTTGACGTTTGGGACACGTAATGAAGTTTGTGGCGTGAGGTTGTCAGCGCAACATGGCGTTGTCACTCGGACGCATCCGTGTTTAGAACATCCGTTTGTTATGGAAAAACATAGAAATTAATATAAATTAATAGAAATGAAATAGTTTTGGTACATTTGACACTAATTCGTGTGTACTGAAACATGACAGTTCGTGAATCGGAAAAAATGTTGAAGAAACTGGCCAAGAGCAAGTCGGTCTTATGCTCCGAAGGTTCCCTACAAATTTGTAGGTAACTTATGAAATTACCTTTATAATTAACTAGCCTTTGCCCGCGGCTTCGCTCGCGTTAAATTCGGTATAACACAGTACCTGCTACCTGCAGATTTTGCTCTTGCGCCTTATTGATTTGTAATAGCAACGCTAAGTTTTCCCTTTTCTTCCCTCGTTCTCCCTCATATCCCACTTTTCTTTTAATAAAATTAGCCTATGTCCGTCTCCTGGTTCCCAAATATCTCTGTACCAAAGTTCATCAAAATCGGTTTAGCCATTAAAACGTGAAGAGGTAACAAACAAACAAACTCACTTTCGCTTTTATAATATTAGTAAAGAATAGTAAGGATTAATAAAATTAAACATTGCTCTACCGAAGGAGAAGGTCTTGCTATCCACGAGGGGTTAGGCAGAAGCGTTTATAGTACTGTTAGAACTAAGCTATTTACTTTGAATAAAAGCGCATATAATATTTTAAGGATTATAATTTAAATACATTTTAATTTACATGTCACACTGCTTGTATCAAAACCTACTCTTCTGTTATTCTATTATAAGGAAATAGAAAACAATTCTCTTTACAAAAATTATAAATTTAATGATGAAATTTAAAATTAATTACAACGATTACTGATTTCGGTCTTCATACACACCTAGCAACTAAGTAATAATAATTGTAATACGATACGTAAGTGATGCGCCCGTCCGAAGAGCTGTCTCGAGCAAAAGTGCACGTCGCACGGTCGCACTTCATCAGACAAGAATTGTCATTTGACTTTGACAGTTCGGCTAATGTCACATAGTTGATAAGTTTGACATTAGCAAAGCTTGACGTTATTGTTTCCTTACACTATTCTAACTTTAAAACGTCCTGAGTATTTGAACGTGATGGTAAACCAGCCAGCATTGGTTAGGTTATAAAACCTCTTACAGTACACCCACAAGAGAAAAACCTCAAAAGGAAAAAAAATAAATCCTTATAGAAACACTTTGTTGTCCATTCGTCTGTCCCTTTAATTCGGGAGCTCTTGAACACGTGGTTTTGTTGACTAAACACAATAAAGAATTGAACTTCAGACAAACATCATAGAAAGCTGCATAGAATCAAATCAGCATTCAAATAAAAACAGAAATAGTGCAATTCAATCCCTAAATTTATAATGTGAATTCATCCCTAAATGATAAATATAAATAAACAGCTTTTCTCGTTTCTATATTGAGTAGTAAAAATATCAATTTTCGATATAAAACTGCCGATATCCACCCTCTTACGCGCCGTAAGTTATTATTAAATGTTGCATGTATTAAAATTTATATCGCTGGCTACCCCAAAAATTTTGGAATCGATTTTTATGGAAAAATGAGTGTAATATTGTGTAGCTGGTCGATTGTAAGTTTTAAGTTTGAGACCTATTTAATCGATTTTAGGGTTCTGTATTGAGGTAAAGGAAAACAGAACACTTACAGGATCACTTTATTGTCAGTCTATCTGTCTTTCTGTCAAGATCCTTTATCTCGGCAACGAGATATCGAGTTTAAATTAAAAACATATACTCATACTCACGTCTGTGGTCCTTTGGGACTGTACAAAAATCAGTCCTACGCGATCAAAAGATGCGTCCTACGCGTAACGGTATGGTTGGCGTAGTGGATGAGCGATCGACTGCTATGGTGCGTGTCGCGGGTTCGATCCCCGCACAGAACAAATATTTGTATTACATACAGGTAGTTGTTTTGGGTCTGGCTGTTTGTTTATGTGAGTTTAAATCTTTGTAAACGCACCCACGATACAGGAGAAGTTTCTAGTGTGGGGAAAACTTTTTATTTTTAAAAGGTATGGCCGTTTATGTCGCAAGTTTGAACGGAACCCTCGTAGTGCACGAGTCCGACTCGCACTTGGCTGATTTTTTGAGAATCTCAAGGCTAAAATAATAACAGCAGCTAATATATTCAAGGTGTGGGGCACTGCAGCTAAAACAAATTAAACAAAAAACTCTTATTCGATTACCACGCCTACATGGCTAAACCGATTTTGATGAATTTTGGTATAGAGATAGTTAGGACCCTGGAGACGGATATTAGCCTATGTCCGTCTCAGAAAGAAACTCAGAAAGAAAGAAAGAAAGGGGGAAGAAAAGGGAAAACTTAGATTTGCTATTACAATAAATAAGGCGCTAGGGCAAAAACTACAAGTAGCAGGTACCTGCAAATCAGGAAAGGGGAACTGTGTTACCCCGAATTAAACGCGAAAAAACCTGCGGGCAAAAGATAGTAAGATTCATAAAGCAACGCATCTTAAAAGATTTTTAAAAAGGTTATAAATCATTTTTTTTTCAAAGTCACGATTAATTTTCGAGCCGTTTGGGGTTGAACTCTCGTCTAGCTGACGCTTCCAGTGACCCATGGGCTGGGTTTTTACCTTGGCTAGGTGTCGCCATAAAACGGGTAACACCGCGAAGCGCAGCTAGTACGCCGCCGTTCGCGGTGCGCCGTCACTTACGATGCAAACTTTCTTATTTTATATGTTCACGTCTTACAGTCCATTCAGTCCAGTCCAGTCTTACCAACGGGTTTTGTATTTTTATTTATTTAAATAACTACAATGGATCACATTGTAGGGTGTTAGTAACAATATGACTTAGCCTATGTTAGTACTTAATAACTAGAACAGATCGAGTGCGATTAGTTAGCGCCCACATTAGCGGGCTGTCTGCCCGGTCAGCTATCGATTGCAGGATAGTGTTGGGACTGCCACGCAGCCTGTGGAGTAGCGAGGCAGATTTTTTACGCCACAACGCATCAAAACTTACAGTGCGTGCGTCAGCAAACATTGCTGAGGCACTACAGAAGCGTATATTGGATACGCAGAGCGTTATAAGCCTTTTGGATATATGTGAACCACAACTCACGAGTACAGTGAGGTGCAGTATGCTATGAAATTACACAATACTAACTAGGTTGTTGAGTTTAGAAAGGCAGTCGCTCAATGTAAGATACTGGTATTCAGCTGCATCCGGTTAGACTGGAAGCCGACCCCAACATATGTAGTTGGGAAAAGGCTAGGCAGATGATGTACAGTTCATCCACATTATGGTTTGGAAGCTATTAAGATCCGCCATTGTAACCATATAATTAGCAATATTGTAAAACTATTGTATTTAAAAATTAAGTAAATAGTTTAGTGCCGTACAATTTTTTTTTCTTAACGACAAGATGTCCACATTCAAAACAGAGGGGCCTGCTAGGGACACCGCTTGCCGGTTGCGGGTTGTTCTAAAGAGATACCGCGGCTCCTGAATATAAACGGGCAAAAAAGGGGGTTTTAGTCAGTACAAGTCTGACACTTCCCCCCGCTCCGCCCAGAGCTGGGGAAGTTATTTGATGATATCTGCAAAAAAAAAGATGTCCACATTCGTATATTTTCTTTACCCCAATCCTCCCCTTCAAATCAAAGCTTTTAGATATGTATCCAATGATGAACGAGTCAAACATACATTTGTTCACAAAATTGGTTCAATCTTCGCATTGACAATCGTTTCGTACGATAAGACGTTATAAAAAACGTGCTAACGTCCCCTTATTTGTCTCGAATAGGATATAGATTTTATTTGATCATAGATAAGGAAGCTGTTTGTATGGAAATGTGTTTTTTTATGTTGTTTTATTAGCTTTTTCTTTACTTAGCAGTTCAACGATGATACACATACTTACAGGGACTTCAAAAGGCAAGAAAAGATCCCTTATTCAAAATCGAAATCATTTATTTTAAGTAGGTAGTAACAGGCAGTTTTAAACTGTCGAAACATTAACAACAATAACATGAAACTACAGTCCCAGTCACAAGGCATAATAACTGTGAAAGTACTGTAGTTGCTCATTCCAAAGCGTTGATCTCTATGGAGAAGAATGGGCAAGAAATTCCATGGACACTTTTTTAAATCAGAATATTGTTACAAAACCTTGGTTACATCATTCGTGTTGATATGGTAAACTATATGAGAACGATGAAGCTGTTGGATTACTTTGTTTTCCTTCTGTCTGTCTATACCCTTTATTTTGGGAACGCGTGTATCGAGTTGAAATTAATTAAACCAAATACTCAAGTCTGTGGTCTCTTAAGGCGCGGTAACAAGCTAATCTTTAGGTATTCGCGGAAGTGAGGCTAGCTGCCTACTGGGTATGGTCTGACACAAGTACACGACAGTACTGCATCGAAAGAATAGAAATAAGGTAGAAAATATTTCGGTGTTTGATTTTATTTCAATATATCATGACCGCCAAAATGTAGGTCATTTTGCAGTTTTAATTGAATATAAAAAAAAAATACAGTTCGTGTTTGAAAAATTTTAGATATCTTTTTAGTCTATAAAATTTCCTTTGTTATAGATATAAAAAATATGATGGTTGTCGCTGAAAAAATTGAGAATTTCGAGACAAAAAAATTTGTTCGTGGTCTTTTTAAACATTTTTTTTTGTTGTATTATACCACTTTTGTAAACAGATTTTGTTTAAGTCTTTACTTTATGTATTGAACTATACACGGTAATTTTTTTGGCTAGTGGCATGTACAGATACGGCTAACTTTGCGACGAAAATCTAGACGTTTTACGAAGTGTTTGCTTTGTACAGCGCCTTAAAACTGTGAAAATAAAACCCTTAGTCTACGCAGTCAAAGCATATGGCCGTCTAAGTTGCAAGTTTATGTTGACGGCACGGATGGCTCAGTCGCTGAGCGATTGACTGCTGTGCTGCGTATCGCGGGTTCGATTCCCGCACGAAACAAATATTTGTATGGCCTACAGGTAGTTGTTTCAGGTCTGACTGTTTGTGTGTGTGAATTTCAATGTTTGAAAACGCACCCATGATACAGGAGAAATTCCTAGTGAGTAATGTTTTTACGGAACTCTTGGTGCGCAACTCACACTTGGCCGATATAATTTACAAGTATACATATATACAACCCGAATTGATAGTCTGAATTGAATTGATTGTCAATACTATACAAATTTTGACATTTCCATAATTGATGCCACTGATATAACATAACTTTTAAGGACCCCCTTTTTGCGGACGAATCATCAAAAAACTCCCCGCTCTGGGCGAAGCGGGGGACGTGTCAGACTTGTGCTGACTAAATTCCCAAGTTTCCTCTTTTGCCCTTTATGTTCCGGGGCCGCAGTATCTCTTTCGAACAACCTGCAACCCCGGTTATAAGGACCCTCAAGAATATTTCTGTAATGGCAGTCCCATCAACGCCACACTCCTGCTATACCCCACAGCGACAACATAACGTTATTGTTTCCAACATAGACGTATGTGCGATATAATTTTCCAATTTTCCGAACAAATGTCTCGTTGTTAAAGGCGAGTATGCAAAGCCGTTTGTGTATTTACGCATTCGCGTTGAGGTTGGGGAGTTTAACCCTAAAAGCTCTGATGTTGATAATGTACGCCTGCGACACCACACGCCTGAATAAAGGCGTCTCCCCATCATTTATAGACTTCCGCCTTTAATATTGTTTTAGTTTTAAATTAATACTATCTTTCGATTCAGACACCACGTATACTGCGGTGCTCTTAAAAAAATTATGTACCTCTTAGTTAAGTTCTAGTAAACTTCCATTGCATTCTTTCTTATCTTTTTTTAAAAAAAAAACGTTGCCCCACACTAGGAATGTCTCCTATATCGTGGGTGCGTTTACAAACATTTAAACTTACTTACACAAATAGCCAGACCCGGAACAACTATCTCTGTAGGTCATACAAAGATTTGTTCCGTGCGGGGATTGAACCCGCGACACGCAGCGCAGCAGTCAATCGCTCAGCCACAGCGCCAGCCGTGCCGTCAAACATGACTCATAACTAAATAATGAGACTGATATCACAATCAAACGTTACAACAGACCTCAGGAATATCAAATGTCCTATTTGAACAAAAGAGGATTAAATCAATTTAAAAAAAAAGTACCTAATACAGTCACATTTACGCAAGTTCTACAGCGCGGAGGAAACATCGTATCACTGAAGGAATCAAACGCCGGAAGCGGAAAGGAACGTATTTTTCGAATTTGAATTCCGAACTCCGACTACTTCCGGAGCGGAAACTTGAAGATTTTACGAGATGGAAGTTTTAAACGGAATGGCGGATTTATATTCTTTCATTTTTATGATGAGAAGTTATTAATAAGTTATTCTCTTCAGTATTTACTTATGAATGGTATTAAAAACTATTATTATAAGCCGTTTAGGTGTACAGTGTTTAGATAAACCTGAGTTCAGTTTACTTAAAACAAACGTGTTACTGAGACACGCTTTCTTGCGGAAATTATCCAATAACTTACTTACTTTACGCGAGAGTGACAAACTTTAAGTGACAAAAATCTACCCATGTTCCTTCTTTTGCCCTTTAAGGTGCTCACACCTGGAGCATTTACTTGTAATGTAACGTTTGAGATTCACTTGTTTCTGTACAAAATCGAATCTTGAATTGTTACATTACAGGCGAATGCTCCTTTATGTTTCGGGCCGCGGTTTTCTTTCAAACAGGCTGGCTGGCCCGCTAGAGTCATCGCTTGCAGGGGTTGCGGAATTTTCGAATATCTTTCGAACAATCCGTAACCGTGGCCCCGGAACACAAAGGGCAAAGAAGGAACAGATGAGTGTAAGTCATTACAAGTCTGACACTCCTTTACGCTACGCCCAGAGTGGAAGATAATATTTGATGATAGCCCATCCAGCAGAATACACTTTAACCAACTTCAAAAAAAGGAGGAGGTTCGCAATTCGTCAGTTTTTTTTCTATTACGATGTATTATAATATGTAGAATAACATGACGTCTTGGTGAATGTCTTCACCGCCGTCATACGTGACATTGATTCGCCAATTTTGAATTGTGGATGGAGCTTGATAGAGTGAATCAAGAAGTTTTACAGAGTAAATTTGTAATTTGATTAGATGGGAAAAAAAATTGAATAAACTCAGTAACTTATTGCGAGAAAAGTGGATGGAAACGAATTAAAAAAAACACGATATAAAGAAAAAACTGGAATAAAAATAAACACTCCAGTTTTATATTTTTTAAATTGGAGTCTGATTATATAATACTAGCTTTTGCCCGCGGCTTCGCTCGCGTTAAATTTAGGGTAACACAGTTCCCCTTTTCTGATTTGCCATGCTACCTGTAGTTTTTGCTCTTGCGCCTTATTTATTGTAATAGCAATGCTAAGTTTTCCCTTTTCTTCCCTTTCTCCCTCATATCTCAATTTTTTTCAAAAATAGCCTATGTCCGTCTTCAGGGTCCGAACTATCTCTATACCAAAATTTATCAAAATGGTTTGGCCATGTAGGCGTGAAGACGTAACAAACAAACAAACTCACTTTAGTAAGGATTTGAAATGTCAACGGCCAAACTTCAAAATGTAGGTACTACAATCACACTAATATTATGAAGACGAAAGTTTGTTTGTGTGTGTGTGTATTTGGTATATAGATAACTTTTACCCTGGATTTTATCCCGATCTACGAAGGTGAAAACACGGGGCACAGCTAGTATCTTATAAATTCTTAGCTATATACAGCATACCTCCAGCCACCCTAATGCTGATAGATGTAGTGCAGAAGAGGGATTTTTGATGGCGCTCCAACTGCGAGGGACGCTTCTATTTATATTGAATTTGTTATGTTAAACAATTTATTATTTCGCGTTTGCCAAACGATTTCCCGCATACGTCACTGTTTCTTTTGTCATTTGTTTCTGAAGAACTATTTGGGAAGGTACGATTGATGTTGAATTGGTACTTGACAGGCTTAAAGAATATTTATAAGTTGTGGTTATGTTTAGTACTAAGTTTTATGGATTTAGACTGGCTACAGATGGATCTGAATGTTGATGGTTGGAGAGCGAGAGGAAGGCCAAAGAAAAGATGGATGGATTTTGTAAGGAATGATATGAAGGAGAAAAGAGTAAATGATGCCGTGACGTCTGACAGGGGAGAATGGAAGAAGAAAACGTGTTGCGCCGACCCCAAATAGAACAAGGACAGGAAAATATTATTATAACTAGCTTTCGCCCGCGGCTTCGCTCGCGTTAAATTCGGTATAACACACCAAGCAGACCTGCAGTTTTTGCTCTTGCGCCTGATTGATTTGTAATAGCAACGGTAAGTTTTCCCTTTTCTTCCCTCGTTCTCCCTCATATCCCACTTTTTTAAAATAAAAATTAGCCTATGTCCGTCTCCTAGTCCCCAACTATCTCTGTACCAAAATTCATCAAAATCGGTTTAGCCATTAAAGCGTGAAGAGGTAACAAACAAACAAACTCACTTTCGCTTTTATAATATTAGTAAGGATTTCAACGAGGGTGGCTGATACCTCTAATTACAAGATATTAAGTTATCTTAGCTTAGGTATTGGCTGCAACTCTAAAATTTAACATTATTTACCTTACATTATGGAAAATGTACTTGTATTGTAAATTGTATTTGTTTTTTTGAAGGTGCAAATAAACTATTTTTTTTTAAATGTTGGTGACAGTCACAAGGCATTATAACTGTGAAAGTAGGTACTGTGGTTGCCAAGTTCAAGGCTTTGAAGGTTAGCTATGACAAGAGAGTCATTTCAATGAGCTTCTTAGCTTTTTTAGGGTTCCTTAGCTCAAAAGCAAAACACGGAACCCTTATTAAATCACTTTGTTGTCCATCTGTCTGTCTGTCAAGACCCTTTATTTTGAGAACGCGTGAAGGTATCAAGTTGAAATTAAAACCAAAAACTACTTTCAACTCTGTGGCCCCTTTATGCTGTGTAAAAATAAATCCTCTAAGTCTACGCAGTCATAAGATCATCATCTGCCTAGCCTTTTCCCAACTATGTTGGGGTCGGCTTCCAGTCTAACCGGATGCAGTTGAATATCTGTATTTTGCATGGAGCAACTGCCTATCTGACCTCCACAACCCAGTTAGTACTGGGTAATACGATACCCCTTGGTAAGACTGGTTGTCAGACTTTCGGAACACTGACTACCTGTAACGATTGTCAAAGATCTACAAATGACAGCCGGGATCAACGGCTAAACGTGCTTTCCGAGGCACGGAGGAAACTCGGTATGTAACGGGTGGTCACCCATCCACAGACCAACCTAGGCAAGCGCGGCTTAACCTAAAGATCGACCCGAGCGGCTGCTATTATTTAGCCACGAGCTCCTCTACTACTACTACTACGCAGTCATAAGATATGGCTGTTTATATCGCAAGTTTGTACGGAACCTCCGGGGTGCCAGTCTACCTCGCTCTTAGCTGTTTTTTTCTATAATAACGATTCCTCTACTAACCGAAACCCTAACTGTAACACACTACAAACAATAAAAAATAACTGCTCCTTTAAGGAAAACCACAAAAAAAAACATGAAGGATTTAAGAAATTCCTTTCAAAACCTGTAACGCAATATCTACACGGCTCAATTCCCACAGTATTTGATAACAAGACAACGAAAACACGAACAATTCAATCTCACTTAAGGCGAAGTATTCTAAAGGAAATCTCCTATACGTATGCTATACAAACGCCTAAGGCAAAACGACACCAGCATCTTTACCAAATTGGGAAAGAACAAATTACATTTGATTTTATTTTACAATTTCTTTTCGATAGCTTCGCCTTAACAATGACTTATGCGACGGTTGGAGGAGGTTGGACTTTGTTAGAAAGACTTTACGGTCGAGATTTGAATGTTTGTTGAAGATCGGGATTTTTCATGTGTGGTAAAAACATAGGGGAACTAATTTTAGTTGGAAATGTGGCGTGATGACCAATGAAATAGTTTATTTAGACCGATCGCTTTTTACCAATGAGTTAGAAAAGGAAAAGAAAAAACTGACAAGGCTTCGTACCTGCAAATACTGGGTATGAGATAGTCGATTCGATTCCGACCTCTTTAATATTTTCGAAAATGAATTTCTTAGTACTTATCCGGAGTCTAAACTCGTGCCTATTTGATGTCAACAGATGAACAACCCCTTATTACATGCCCTTACATCTGACATTTTGGTAGTTGTGATCAAATCCCTTAATTTTTCTCGTAAACGATTTCTGCATGACTCATAGCTAAATACAAAATTAAATTGACTTTTATTTTTTTATGAAATTTGAATCTGCTGACAGTTAATCTAATTATAATCTAATTATAATTTAATATTAATAATCTAAATTTGTATTTTCCTGACACTACTCTATTTAACTAAAATAGGAATGCTAGTGTTTGAAGTTACCTAAATGAGTCGAGTCTTAGTCGTTACTTGAAATAAATCCTTACTTCCTTACTAAACTCAAACTCAAACTTAAAGCATTTATTTCAATTAGACCATTACAGGCACTTTTGAATGTCATAAACACAAGAACAAAAAAATTATGCTGCTACAGTCCCAGTCACAAGACATAATAACTTATGAAAGTACTGTAGTTGCCCATTCCAAAGCGTCGATCTCAATGGAGAAGAATAAAACTAATATTATAAAAGCGAAAGTGAGTTTGTTACCTCTTCACGCTTTAATGGCTAAACCGATTTTGATGAATTTTAGTACAGAGATAGTTGGGAACCAGGAGACATAGGCTAATTTTTATTTAAAAAAAGTGGGATATGAGGGAGAATGAGGGAAGTAAAGGGAAAACTTAGCGTTGCTATTACAAAACAATAAGGCGCAAGGGCAAAAACTGCAGGTAGCAGGTACTGTGTTATACCGAATTTAACGCGAGCAAAGCCGCGGGCAAAAGCTAGTTAATAAATAACTTAACATTGCTTCGGTGCTTTTCGGGTGTTCGCCACTGATACATAATAAACATAAACGCACAAAACTAAATTCCGTATATTTCAAACTTGAGCCTAATGTTCAATACTTGATGTACAACGAATGTGATCTTCTGACAACAGGGGTGTTCGTTATTGATGTCTCTCTCAGATCGGCATGTCTGATCTCGGTAACAGCCTTGATTTGGCAACACCCTTTATATATGCAGATGTAAGGGGTCTCTAAGTGATTCGCGGTGTGTTTACGAAAAATTGGATGTGAGGATTATTCAAAGAAACGTATTGGGATATATTGAGACGTTCTATATTCCAGATTCTACTTCGGACTTCAAATGTAACATTTTCATAACTTTTAGAATTTATTCATTTCTATGGATGATACTGAGTATGCTTGTGTGCAAATATTTTAACAAAAAAAAAACTACAGCATGCTCTATGCATCTTAACTTTTTCTGGTCATCAATTTATAGACCGAAATATTACTTAAAAAAAAATAGCCCCACACTAGGAATTTCTCCTGTATCGTGGGAGCGTTTACAAACATTTAAAATCACATACACAAACTGCCAGACCTGTAACAACTATCTGTAGGTCATATAAATATTTGTTCCGTGCGGGGATCGAATCCGCGACATGCAGCGCAGCAGTCGATCGTTCAGCCACTGCGCCAACCGTGTCGCTTTGAACTCGTAGCTTTTTTTAATTTAGCCACACTTATAGGAAATTAGTTTGACTTGCCTATCTTAATACTACTATAAATGCGAAATTTTGTGAGAATACATGGATGTATGGATGGATAGATGACGTATCACACAAAAGCTTCAGAATAGATTTGGGTTATAATCGGCACCGGTAGTACGACCCCGAGGGGTAATTATCGAGCTCTGCATGAATAAAGTCGTGGTACTCAACTAGTTGACCAATAATTAGATACCCACTAAAACGATCGCCATTCACGTTTCCACAATCAAAATTCATCTCTACATACACCTGTCAAATTCTACCCCAAAACTCTACGTCCTCATCTCTACAAAATGACCAAAAAGGTCTTATTCCGCACACGTCTGACTGTGATTCGTCATGTCTCTACATCTCCACAAATATCTCTACACGGACGTCTCTATCCTTCAAACAGTGGCTCGTATTCGTCACTTTTATACCTTTATATTTACCTAGGCACGCGTAAAAGCCGATACGTAGAGCTGGGAAGGGATAGAGGTGGCACAAATTCAGGGGTTGCAAATAGACAAGTTTAATTGTGAAGTGATCGTAGGACTGCCAACTAAAATACACAGGGCAAAAGAAGGAACATAAATGTGTTTTTTTAGGGTTTGCTAATATCGGGTGGCTGCCCGCCTTCAATGCATCTACAAGTCACCAACTGGCAAAATATCGTTGTACTAAACTGGACCAAACGAACATCTGCGTGATTTTGGTTTATTTTTTATTTGCAAAAACTGCCAGCTCTTAACTGCCAAGTCTATGCGTTCTCTCATCATCCTACAATAACATTGACGGTATCACGTATTCGTCATTCGCTGCGAAGGCGCGGGCTGTGTGCCGTATTGTGGAAGATCGTGACGGATTTTTACGAGAAGTCGCGAATCACCGTGCCTGGACACTGATGTCTAATGAAAGATTTTTTTACGACTTCGCGCGGTTATGTGGTCTGTGTTTATGGTAAATTACTGGACGATGTTGTTATGGTAGATTTTTGTAGTGTGAAGAAAGACAAGAAAGAAAATGAGTATGTTTGACCATAGACCTATGATAAAACGAAAATATATCGTCTTTAACAATGTGTCATTCTCACGGTTGGCGCAGTGGCTTAGCGATCCCTGCGTGGAACAAATATTTGCATGGCCTAAAACTAGTTATTCCGAGTCCAGCTGTATGTGAGTTCAAATGTTTGTTAACGCACCCTCATTATAGGAAAAATCCTACGAAAAAATTCCCCTGATATGCAACAATGTTCTTTTTATTCACGTCTATCATAACCAAAGGTCGGAGTAGATTGATTTAGGGTCGTTGACGTTAAACATAGAGGTAATATGGATATACCGGAACTTCAACAGTGACAATATTAAAAATAAATTAGAATGGAACGAAATCCGGATTGACACATTTAAAGAATCCAGCGAAAGTATTGAAAAAAACGTAGCAAATAATCCGATAACTTATTTTAAATTTGCTCCATTGACGTCTACAGATGTTGAACGATCATTTTCCACATATAAATGGATATTAGGCGTCAAAAGGAATACTTTAAATTTTAAAATATTGAAAAAAATATGATTATTTCTTTAATTGTATTAATAACGTTGAAAGCCAAAATATGGAAATTGTATCCGATGAGGATTAAAAATAATTCATTTATGTTTTTGTTTAATTAGAAATAATTGTTCATTGAATTCAATCAATCATTCATATAATAAACGATTTTGTTAGCCTATCTGTATGTTTTTTATTTTATTTTATTCCATAATTCCAATCCCGGACCTTTTTCCGGTACTTCCCGCACATCCTTACTAATATTATAAAAGCGAAAGTGAGTTTGTTTGTTTGTTTATTTGTTTGTTTGTTTGTTACCTCTTCACGCTTTAATGGCTACACCGATTTTGATGAATTTTGGTACAGAGATAGTTGGGAACCAGGAGACGGACATAGGCTAATTTTTATTTAAAAATAGTGGGATATGAGGGAGAAAGAGGGAAGAAAAGGGAAAACTTAGCGTTGCTATTACAAATCAATAAGGCGCAAGGGGAACTGTGTTACCCCGAATTTAACGCGAGCGAAGCCGCGGGCAAAAGCTAGTTATGGATAAAATGGCATGTCCATATTTTATTATCTTGACGCAAGTATAAATCAATCTACCTACTCCGACCTCTGATCATAACAGGCTAACGAAATGCGATAAATGCGCCTTACTTAATTATAACCTAATTGATACACTTATAACTAATTACAAACAATGCATTTCTTGTGAATTCACTTAGAGAATCCTTACTAATATTATAAAAGCGAAAGTGAGTTTGTTTGTTTGTTTGTTACCTCTTCACGCTTTAATGGCTAAACTGATTTTGATGAATTTTGGTACAGAGATATTTGGGAACCAGGAGACGGACATAGGCTATTAT
Source organism: Ochropleura plecta (assembly GCA_905475445.1). NCBI lineage: Eukaryota > Metazoa > Arthropoda > Insecta > Lepidoptera > Noctuidae > Ochropleura > Ochropleura plecta. Next base: position 2,168,941 of record FR997744.1, on the reverse strand, counting down.
TTTTTTAAAAAGATTGGACTATGGGAGAAAGAGGGAATAAACGGGAAAACTTAGCGTTGCTATTACAAATCAATAAGGCGCTACCGAATTTAACGCGAGCGAAGCCGCGGGCAAAAGCTAGTATTAAAATAAATGCGTGCTCTGAAAATCAACTCTCTAAGGCCCGGCGCCCATTATCGGCATCGGCACGACTGAGGATTTTAGGTGGCAAATAGCAATATACATTAACATAATGGCAATAAAGTAGAAATTTCCATTATATATGGTCGTAATAACAAAAATACCGCCTCGGTATGCTTGAGGCTGCTGTATCGGCAGCCTTGAGAATGCTTCGGGATGCTTCGGCATCCTTCGGTACGCCGCCGGCATCATTTGACTCACACACAACACAATCGAGGTAATACGATATGAGACGCTTCGGCAAGCTACAGGACGGTGCGGCATGCTTAAGGACGCCTCGTTGTCCCTAAGCATAATTTCCGACAGTGTGCGCTTGCATGTAGGATGCCGAAGGATCCTTTTCCTTGCCGATGCCGATAATGGGCGCCGGGCCTAAGTCTACGCAGTCAAAAGATATGGCCGTTTATGTCGCAGCTTTGCGGGACTCTCAGTGCACGAGTCCGACTCACACTTAGCTAGTTTTTTTTTAATTACTGACGAAACTTTTCTATGGGTTTCAGAATCATTGGAATCGTTTTTAAGTCGGTATTCTTTCTACCCTGTTTAGTGAGAAACCGCGAAATCTAAAAATAAATGAAAAAGAAAAACCTGAACACTTTTACGAAAATTACCTTTCAAAGGATTCAAACGTCAGTCAAAAAGTCGTCTATTTATAAGACTTATAACAGGTAACCAAATATAAAACGATAATCAATCATTTATTTTGTAGAACATAGGTGTTTACAGGTAGTATATAAAATATAGGTTCACTATGTTTTGCCAATAGATGGAGTACAAAGTTAAGGTATAAAAAAACAAACAAAAATAACACAATTATATATAAAACTAACTGTGCCCAGCGGTTTCACCCGCTGCTCACTTAGGGGTATGAAAAATAGATGTTGGCCGATTCTCAGACCTACTGAATATGCATATAAAATTTCATAAGAATTGGTCGAGCCGTTTCGGAGGAGTATGGGAACGAAAATTGTGACACGAGAGTTTTATTTATTAGAAGATAAAATTAAATTAAAAAGTTAGTTAAGCTTGAAATGTCTAAATTTAAAAATAACTATGTCAATCACGTAAAGTTGTTAGTATCGTTATTAAAAAATAAATCAAATAAAATAAGCACATCATTTGGATAATATTACTGATTAATTCATTAAAAATTATTATTATTAATTAGCATATCGGATCTTCATATTCCTGTTTATCAGCAATAAATTCAGTGATGGAGTAATAGCATCTACCCAAAGCAAACTTAAACAAGGACTTCCTAAAGGATTTCAAACATTCTTTATTTTTAATATCTTAATAATATGGGGTAGAGAAAATAAAATGCTAAGGATAAGTCCTTAGCATTTTATTTTCTCTACCCCACAGAAAAATCATTGTGGAAAACCCTTAATAACTTTATTTGGCTTCGACAGAATACCCAATAAAACATACGATGGACAATTTGTGAGCAATACCCTACCTTCAAGAAAGTAGGGTGCCCAAGTTATGGCAACATAAAAACGGGACACCCCCTATATGCGACAACTGGATTGACCACACTTTACGGGCGGAAAATAGGCATAGTAAAATTTTTATTCCGTCCTTTACTTACGGCGAATTTGGTAGAATGTTAAATGATTGGTAAAATTATTTTTTATGAATAATTCAAAATGGCGGATTTCGTTGCTGTAAGATTATGGTACAATGTTACCGTGTCCATGGTGAATAAAACAATTTTGTTTTTTTTCTTGTTTCTTTTGTGCTTATTGCTGTCGTTATTTTGACAGGCGTTTTGTTTGTGTCTATGTTTTTCTTGATTTTCAATAAAGAACAAAATAGATGTATATATAAATATAAAATAGTTTTTATTTGATGAAATATCATAAATTGTCTGAGGAAAAAAAAGAATTAATGACGACAGGAAAAACCTGTGTGCGCTTTTTTAACCTGTTGTTTACCCAAGGAATCAAAATTTAACGATTCCACTGATGGATAAAATCCATTCATCCACCGAATCCCATTCCAAATAATGCTATAATTTTATACTTGAGGTAAACAATGACATAATTGAAGGTAGTGCTTCGCCCCATAAGCGGGTGGTGTGGACTATAAAAGCACCACAAAACGCGGGAAGCTCCGGATTGACAGCCGACATAAAACTGAGTCAAAATGTTTGAGGTGATGTTTTATCTCTTGCAGGAGCTGTGTGCCTGGTACATTGTGGCTGATTCTGTGTGTGTGAGCTGATTTCTTAGTTTATTCATTACTAGCTTTTCCGCGCGCGGCTTCGCTTGCGTTAAATTCGGGGTAACACGGTTCCCCTTTCCTGATTCGCAGGTACCTGATTCCTGTAGTATTTGCTCTTGCGCCTGATTTATTGTGATAGCAAAGCTAAGTTTTCCATTTTCTTCACTCTTTCTCCCTCATTTCTCACTTTTATTTAAAAAATAATAGCCTATGTCCGTCTCCAGGGATCCAACTATCTCTGTACCAAAATTCAGTAAAATCGGTTTAGCCATTTAGGCGAGAAGAGGTAACAAACTCACTTTCGCTTTTATAATATTAGTAAGGACTTATTTAAAACCGTTTATTCATTTTTTACTTATAATGTTTACTATTTTCTGCCCGCGACTTTACTTTTGTTGTTACTTTGGCCTAACGCTAACTTTTCCCCGTGTGATGATCGAAAAAAAAATTCTCTTCCCTGTTCTCCCCTCTTTCTACTAATATCTCACTTTAAAAAAATAGTCCTCGAAAATCTGTTCTTGAAATATTAACTAAACATGCAAAACTATTGTTGGGCTCCAGGCCACTAGCTACTCGGCAGTTTGTTAAGGCGACAACCATCATATTTTTTATATCTATAACAAAGGAAATTTTATCGACTAAAGAAAGACCCATCTAAAAAAATTACAGTTACTAACTATATTTTTTTTAATATTCAATTAAAACTGCAAAATCACTTAGGTACATTTCGTACAAACGTCGCAATATTTTCGACCTTATTTCTATTCTTTCGATTCACTACTGTCGTATACTTGTGTCAGTCCACGCCCAGTCTGCAGCTAGCCTCACCTCTGCGAATACCTAAAGATTAACTTCTTACCGTGCCTTAAACTGGGCCTATTTGACGCAGCCGTGAGACCCAGAACACTCCAGCCGGGGTTGCGGGTTCTTTGAAAGAAACACCACACCGCGGTCCCGGAACGTAAAGGGCAATAGAAAGAACATGGGTAAGTTTTAGTCAGTAAAAGCCTGACACTCCCCCCGCTCCGCCCCCGCTCCGCAGAGCGGAGGAAGATATTTGTTGATTTCCCACCACAAAAAAAAGACCCAGAATACAGAATGACTTTATTTTATAAAACTTTTTTTTTAATTTTAGTTTTTTTTAAACAAAATACTTGCTTTCTTTTTTCGAAAAAAAAAAACAGCATGTATCTGCATTTTCAAATTCCTAATTAAACTATGGTATAGTTTGTGTTGTTTATGCATAGATATTAAAAGTAAACGCCTACTCAATGAATAGAGCAACGCTGTTCTATTGACGAAGTTTGCTATTGCTGAAAATCGCCTGGTCAAGGTGTGTCGCACTGTGATTATACGACGAAATACACATATTATAAATCCTCACTCTTGTATTTATGGGAGGGAAGACAGAGAAGTACACGCACATTTGTCGAGATTGTAATTATTCGTTGGCCGGAGAAAATCAAGATTGAGATTTGCAGACTAATGGTTCCTATCCATCAAAACCATAGTACTTGTATTATATTTAGTTCTCATTATTATACGAGTGATGCCAAGCATTACATAGAACATCTTTTTTATGCACAATCAGAAAACGCCTGTCAACAGTTGGCCAGTGTCAGAGTTCAGCTAAGAAAAAAATCTACAGAACTGTCTTAAGTCCGTCACATCACATCCCAAGAAAACCAGCGCCGGGCACTAGCTGCTGGGCAGTTTGCTAAACTAGGACTATGGCGCAGACATGAGACACGAAATACTAGCTTCTTCTTTTGTTTTTAATTGACTTCATAGACTTAGAGGGATGTTTTTTTGAGTTTTTTCACAGCTGTAAGAGACCACAGATTTGAGTTTATGGTTTTAATTTTAACTTGATACCTCCACGCGTTCCCGCGACAGACAGATATACGGACAACAGAGTGATCTTTATGGGTTTCGTTTTTTTTTTCACGTTTGGGGTACGGAACTTTAAAAATTATAACTAGTTTAAACAATATCGCTCGCTTGCAATATCGATTTACATGGCAACAGAAGTTATTAACTTCAGGCAGGTACAGGCTTTTTTCGGATAGGAAATCATCAAATAACTCTCCTTACCTCTCAGACTTTTACTGACTGAAACCCATCCATGTTGTTTTGCCATTTGAGTTCCGGGCCGCGGTATCTTTTCGAACAACCCACAACCCCAAGCAGGCGGTGGCCGTGGCAGACCCCTCTGCTGATATCTCTTTGATGCGCGCGTGGAACACAAACGCGCCGTAGGCAGGCGGACTTAGTACTGTAGTACTATAAATGGGCAATTGGAAATTTCCAGAAAATATCGATCTACTACTAAAGCACCCCGTATTACACGCTCACTTTAATCTTACTTTTTCTAAAGTAATTCTTAAACGAAGTAGGGTTATTTATTCAACCCCCCAATACCAAGGAGTCACGTCTTCGTCTAATTTAACACCCAATTTGTGTTGGAGCCAGTTCGACGAGAAAAGGGTTAAAAAATTGGAACCCTTGGAGACAAGTGGCTAATGATAAGGCATTTGAGAATAAGGTATTTATATAAGAGAGTAGGTATACTTGTACGTACAGACGCCAGCAGGTCAACTACCCGAAACTGTCAATTTTTCCCAATGAACGTTGAACCTAATACTTTAGAAATAAAGTCGAAAATCTATCAAAGAAATCTGACAGATTGTAGTAGCTTGATGTGCAGGCGTCTGTACCTTTATAGTTCCTGTTAAAGACGTATATTGCGGCCAAAAACGTTTAATAGCGATTTTTGCAATGAATAAAATGAATGACAATTAATAAAAAAACGGAACTCTTAAATAATCACTTACTTGTCTTTTTGTCTGTCAAGTCAATTTATCTCGATTAATTTCAGAAACGTGTTTAGGTATTGATTTGAGATTAAAACCTTATACTCAAGTCTGTGGCCTCTTTTTTGCGCATTGGAAATCATCAATTAACTTCCCCCGCTCTGGGTGGAGCTTGAGGAAGTGTCAAACTTTTACTGACTAAAACCCACCCATGTTCCTTTTTTAGCCCTTAATGTTCCGGGACCGTGACCGTGTCGGGACCTCTTTCGAACAACCCCGCCAGGTGGTGGCTCTGGCAGGTCTTTCTGTAAGTCTGTGGCCCCTTGAAGCTGTGAAATATTTAACCCTTTTAGTTTACACAGTCAAAAGACATGGCCGTTTATATTTCAAAATTGTAAGGAGCCCTCGTTGATCGGGTCCGACTTGCACTTGTTTTTTATTCTAGGACAAAAGTAGACTCCAGACACAGGTGGGCCAAAGAAAGAAAGAGCTATCTAGGTGGAGATTCATAGATGACTCTGCCCTGGAGTGTAAATATGGTATTAACCACAAACGTTTGGATACTTAGCATCGCGTCCTGCCTGTCCTGTTGCTTGCACATCACAGGAGATGATGGACGCTACTGAAAATGTTAAACTTGTCGCCAAATCATAGGCTGGTTTAATTTAGAACTCCATCGCACGGAAGAAAATTCTAAGACAAGGCGGTTTCGTTGATAATTTACAAAGTAAAATATTCCGTTCCTCGATTTGAACCCAACCAAATCGCGGGAGTTATCTCTAGAGCCGCCATTCTGATATCTCAGAGCTACCAGTCACCTTACACGTTCTAAAATTAAAAATAATATAGAACGTTTGGACTACACGGTTGGCGCAGTGGCTGAGCGATCGACTGCTGTACTACAAGTGGCGGGTTCGATTACCGCACGGTACAAATATTTGTATGGCCTGCAGGTAGTTGTTTCGGGTCTGGCTGTTTGTGTATGTAAGTTTAAATGTTTGTAAACGGACCCACGATACAAGAGAAATTCCAGGTGTGTAGCATTGTTTAAAAATAACTAGATAGTAAAACGAACCATTTAGTTTGCTTTTAAATATTTTTTTTCTATTTAGTTTCACATTTACGTGCCGTATTATCTTTGTCCATGAAATGGGAGTGGGGGCTTCCCCGGTAATAGTGACTAATCCAGATGACTAGCCGGATTCCTTATTTCTAATACTTATATCATACTTCCGTCTCCGGTATAAAGAGACAACTCTTGTTAAGCCATCATTCAACTACAGTACTTTCACAAGTTATTATGTCTTGTGACTGGGACTGTAGCAGCATCTTTTTGTTTTTATGACATTCAAAAGTGCCAGTTATGGTTTAATTGAAATAAATGCTTTGATTTTGAATTTCATCATTTTGCTGTCTTTCTCCCCATTTATTTTCGTTTACTTCCAGGTTAACCTGTCGCCTCGTCAACCTCATCTCTGTGTTTAAGACAGGATCTTTTGATTGCAAAGACTTAGATAGAGAGATGAAATTTTTACAGCTCTAAGGGACCATAGATTGTTGTATACAGGGTTATTTGTAAAACACCGACAACCTTGCAGGACTGTATTACAATCATCATAAACAACAACTTTTGTTCTATGATTTTTTACAAAATTTTATACATTTACCAAAAACAAATCTTCAAGATTTCGTTGTCCTATCTAACACATTTTAACTCCGTATTTTGCTGTACCTACATACCCACACCGCCGCTTGTAGGTACGTTTGCTTCGCATAGATTTCGTAACATTTAGAGCGTTCAATTTCAATATTTTTATTTTTGTATGAAAATCGTGTCCTAGAACAAAAGTTGTTGATTATGATGTTAGTAACATGGTCCTGAGACGTTGCCAGTGTTTTGCAAATAACCCTGTATTATAATTTCAAATTGAAACCTCTCGCGTTTTTGAGATAAAGGGTCTTGAAAAATAGACAAGGAGACAGACAACAAATTGAAATAAGTCTTCAAACTGACATGGTTACTAACATAATTAGTACTAAAATAAATAGTTTCCGATATTTCGGCGATCATGGCATTTGCAACATCGCCGAAATATCGAAAACTCGAAACAAATAACAGACATGGTAAATATACCGTTTCAAGTTTTAATAATAGGGACAACAAAGTGATCCTACAAGGATTCAGTTTTTTTCCTTTTGAGGTACGCAACCGTAAAAATACATCACTATTGTTATCATCTCAAAAGTGACACATCTCTAGCCAAATAATCTTTCACACAGTCCATTCATCGTGTCTTTGGATTTCCCCTACTTTTACAACTCAGCTATCGCGTCATCGTTACGTCAACTTAAAAACACACACACGTTAAATAACAGTTATTCATTACACATATTACCTATACTGTGATAATCAAATTTATTATTTTTAGTATTTAAATCTTTCCTACTGAAGACCCACCTACATAATATTCGCCGCACATTTTCTCGACATCCGTGTGTCACTAGCAGGATTCAGCAGAATACCAGCGTCAGGTCTTAGTCTACCTGGCATTATGCTGAGCTGGACTCCTATTTGGTGCAATTTTAAGACACACACCGCCCAGTAGTGGGCGATCTTAATAAATATGTATATGTGATGTGTCTAAATGCCTATGGGTCAATCTAACTTAGTCTAACTTACTTTTATTTAAATGTGTTCCTTTTTTTCTGTGTGATGTTTTTTTTGTATTAATTCTTGTATTGTGTCTTTTGTTGCATCAAATAAATGATTTATCTAAATTAGTTAATATGTGTCAGTACAGATGGCGCTTCAAGTTTATTCTTTTATTCAGAAGAAGTGTGGGAGTCCCCACTACATTTCTGCATCAGCTACTAACTCCCTCAGCTACATACTGAGTTTCAAAATAGCCCACAACATCAGTCCTAACTGACCATGTTTAAGACAAAGCGTTAAGGCAAAGTTTCTAGCGCGTCCACGCGTCATAATCTTGTGAACGGAACCGCGGTCCAGCTACTTGAGAACTCGCCCTTAAGTTTGCCGGACTTTGCAGTAGTTGGTCATACACTCCCAAGTTTTAGATAATAGAAGTTATGAACAATGCACACTTGGTGATTTATTGAGAACTAGCTTTTGCCCGCGGCTTCGCTCGCTTGAAATACGGGGTAACATAGTTCCCCCTTTCCTGATTTGCAGGTACCTGCTACCAGTAGTTTTTGCCCTTGCGCCTAATTTATTGTAATAGCAAAACTCAGTTTACCCTCTTTCTCCCTCATTTCTCACTTTAAAAAAACCTATATATAAATAGTCTATGTCCGTCTCCAGGGTCTCGACTATATTTGTACCAAAATTCATCAAAATCGGTTTAACCATTTAGGTGTGAAGACGTAACAAACAAACACACTTTCGCTTTTATAATATTAGTAAGGATAAGGACTACGAGTCAGGGAGCATCCCTGTCGTATCTTCCTATACAGTGTGTGAACGAACTCTTCACGAAGTCTTCAACCATGCATTTTGTATTTCAAACTAAGTAACTCTAGCCAAAAAAAACCGTTTTATTCCTAATTTTGTTATTTTGGCACGTAATTAATTTATTCACTTACACTTAATTGCGTAATTTATTTCATGACCATTGCTTTTAAAACGGCGAAGAAATCCTTTATAACTACACAAAGGAGACGTTCAACAAATGTATGGGGCTTGGACCTAAAATAATTTTAAATTTGAACAGCAAGTTGACCTATACAGGTTGAAAGAGCGTACTTATTTTGATTTTTTGAGGCATTAAATAAGATTTTACAGGCCGCCGTTTATTTATAAAACGAAGTTGAAAAAATATAAGCTTGTAACCCTACAAACATTATTTTAAAGGGCTAGCAACCCTGTAGCAATTGCCATGACGGTATATTTTGTATATCTGTGGTAATTATATATATCTGTGGTGGCGACAACAAAATGTAAACAAAACAATCTGACGACTTTCCGACATCGTATTTACCGCGTTGTGATCATGAGTGTTATCGTGCTGGTGTGCTTTTACTTCCATTTGACCTTTGCATCTGCTCTACGGACTCCGAACCCTCTATAGTGATCAACCTACCGCTTGTGTTAACTGGACTGATATTCTTTGCGATTTGGACTATCGTTTGTTCGAAAACCATGGCTGTATGTGTTAATTGCTGTGTTATCTTGCAACCTGAGGACGTCAGATCATTAAATACTATGCTGCAGAACTGAACCCAGAGCTAGCTTTGATTATTGAAGAATGGTGCGGACGTGAGGTTAGTTATTATCTTTTTTTAATTGACTAGAAGTATTAATTGTTTTATTCACAAACAAGGCTTTGAATGCCTACATTAGTAACCATTAGCATTATTTTGTGAACGTTCGAATCCACAATACTAAAAAACTCATGACTTGAAGGCCAATCCTATCAAAAACTGTCTTGCTTTGTTCCGGGGTCCATTCCATAGAGGAATGACGTAAAATTGGTTTCTTCAGACGTATTGTAGTGTTAAATATTATTTTAGACATAAAATATATAGTTGTTTTTACATTAGTGTTTTACTAAATAGATTTTATTTCAATCACTGAATTAATAAATAAATAGCATAATAAAATTATTATTTTGATTTACAGATTAGTGATAACGACCGGTTATGCCAAGCATGTGTTCACCTATCTGCACAAGAAGCCAATAATCGCATTAAAAATCCCGCCATCAGACTGGTTTCACACATACTTGTATGCATATCTTGTGGCATTACATTGGGTCAACACACAGGAAGATGACATCGCACATTATTAGAGGGATCTCATGTGCGAAATTACATAGAAAACCAAATATTTTCCCGACAGGTAATAAGATCATTAGTTGTTTATTACTTTGCTTACACAATAATAGAATTTTGTTTTATTAATAAATACATTTCAATTACCAACAGGTCCCAGATGAAGCTTGGGCATGTAATGCTTGCTGGATGAGGGCTTATTATAATATACCCCGGTTACAAACGGAACCTTCTGTACCCATGGAATTTGAAGTGCCAGTGGTCCCTGTCCAAGTAAATGAGGTGTCAGTTCCAGAACAACCGAATGTTGACTCAGTTCCTGCATCAAGTTCAATAACTGTGCCAAGCTCAGAAACAGAATCTTGGGCTGATCAGATGTCCAACATTCGACCACCAATCGATACCATTAATTTAGTTTCATATGCTCGCACATCAGACACAGCATCCCACTGTTTTGCACCAGACTGTATGAACCCTGAACGCATTAGAGTTCCTCACTATTTAATAAGATCAATCTTGTCTCAATTTAAAAATATATTTCTGACAATGCTAGAGTATGTCATGAACATTTAATGTTATATAACTGGGATATTCCACAGTTTCAACATAATGCAAATAGAAGATAATTATGTTAGATTTGTTGTGGCATAGACCAGCTGTTTGTTTGCTGTGCCTAGACCATTTAAATAATTCATTTTTATTAAGAGGAAGATTAAGGTCACGCCACCAAAGCAATAAAATATATATAGTTGAATTTAAATAGTCGGAGTACAGATTGGTGTCAACGTATTGCACAATATTATTGCAGTTGTATTATAGGGAAACATACTATTGGGAGCCGTGCCCATGTTATGACTATTGTTTGATACTTGGGATGGGCGCTGCATCAGGAAAACGTAATTCACCCACCTGCCAGTTTCTTAGATAATATTTTAGTATGAGGCGATATAGAAAATGAAGAAGATGAATAAAGCACTAATAATTATTAACCTGTTTTTTATTACCTACTTCTATCCCTATGCAATGATGGCTACTATAGTTTAAGTATGCACATATAAAAATGAAAAATAGAACACTTTCTTTTCTTTAGACTTCACATGTTCATCATGAATATTAGTATGTTACATGGACCTACTGGGCTACTGCCATCTGAACTCTGTAAAACAAAATGTCCGCTTATACCAACTTAACCGAGTTAAAACACTTCATTCAGAGGGATAAAGCCCAATAGCAGGGCTACAAGCAGCTTGGGTTTCTGATACCTAGCAGTCTCAAGATAGTTTGCACCTTTTTTATTTAATCCTTAATGAATCGTACTGGATTTTACCAAGGGAATAATAAGTATGGATGTGTGCTAGATAAACATCCTTTTAGCAACTGAGTCTACTATAGTATAAGTGTCTACTATTTTGCCATCAGCGAGGCGCAATGAAGTACTTGGCGCCTTGTGGTAATCATAAAGCTCATTTCAATCTGGAATTATATAATATTGATTGTAATTTGCATTTCCCATCAACAATTTATTTTAATGTCAAACGACAACTGACGTCAAGTTGATTATTTGACAAATTGTCAATCTGACATTTACGAATTTGTCATTTCTGCCACGTTTTGATATTGCAATATTATGATAATAAATATTTTTGTCTCAATTGCATGTTACTGTAGCTTAAATCATTATAAGATCAAGAAGTATTAAGTAGAAAACTCAATTTAAGAACCATTTTAAACTTAACTATATGTCTCAAATACCAAAATAAAACAAAATGTGCGTTTTGTTTTTACTAATACATTTTTCAGTTTTTTACAATAACGGGGGGCTGAAAAAATCATATTTATATATAATCGAGTAGCATAATAAATAAGCTTTCTAATAAGGTATATCATATTGCTGTTCAAATTTCTTCGGAATAAAGGCCCACTTTTAGTCGTCTCCTTTAATAAAAAAAAGCATTTGTTTGTTTGTAAAGGTAATCTTAAAAAAAAAAAACTAATAATATTTTTGCTGTCCTCTCCAGCAACGCCCTAAGCCGAGGCTTGTACCCCTGAGCGTGTAGTCGCTTGGTTTTTAATTTTTTTTTTGGCTGGAGGCTTATCCACATCCACAGGAATCGCCTGCTTAAGCAGGTGACAGCCTTATAGTTTAAACTGCCTATAAAAAAAGTAAAATAAATATGTTTTTCTTTTGCTTTACAATCATGTTGATTAGCACGGTAACTGACAAATATTAGCACTTACTGGACAAGTCCACTCGATCTGTGTGGTTATTTCTTAAAGAGCCCATCTCAGACACTAATCTGCATAGTCCTCATGTAAGTTGATCAAGATTTTTGTCTGGACCTTAAAAAAAAGTTGGTTACCGCTGTTTCTTCTCAGAGTAAATGGGTACGACACACTGGCCTCATCTAGTTTTAACGAAACCGACGAATAAAAGTGTTTGTCAAAACTAATTTGCAAAATAAACATCATTTGGCTGATCATGTCAGTTTCACACATACATAGTTGTCAGATACTAAGTCCATTATTTTTTGGAACGAATTTCCTTATCGCGTTGCGAAAGGGAAAAAAAATAAGATTAAAAGTTGTGACGACACTTTTTGCTATAGTTGTTTTTGGATCGAAGTTAGGCTAGACGGAAAAAAACTTAAGACCAAAACATGTAACGACACTTTTTGCTATAGTTGTTTTTTTGCGCGTGCTTCTCTGTCTGTCTCTCTCTCATAGAAAGCAAGCCAGTTATTTTCGTTTCGTCTTTCTATTTCGCATTGAACAGTGTGGTGTCGCGACGATTATTTTTGTTGAGTGTATACAGGTTTTTTTGTACATAATAAATAATAACTTCATTTCATCCGGGTGTCCCTTGACACTTCTCAAGTTTTTATGAAATTCATTTATTCGAAAATAAAAACAGTCTCATGGTCCAAGAAACCACACAAAAGCGCTTATTATGATATAGGTACTTTGTAATTGCACTTGACCGACTTATTTCAAGGGCTAGACGTTATCAACGCCAAACGGCAATAAACAAATAAGCCTTTAATGTATTTAAACATTCTTTGAACTATTTAAAACGTCATTCATCAATTAAAATACCAATTAATAGAGGGTTTCCCTCTAGACTTTGCCCAAGGTCAAAATGTGGGTAAGCTAAAGAATGTAAGTACCAATTCGTAAGATATTGTCAGTTCTTATAAATTTTAAAGTGCGTGCAATGAATACGCATATTTTTTTTTGTACTAGGGAATTAATTGGCTTGTAATTTTCCTTCCACAAAATGCCCCTTTTATACAGAAAAGGTACAATATTTGTCATCATTTTTGTTCACTATGAGATCAGAACATTTAGAGGAGCTCGTGGCTAAATAATAGCAGCCGCTCGGGTCAATCCTTAGGTTAAGCCGCGCTTGCCTAGGTTGGTCTGTGGATGGGTGACCACCCGTTACATACCGAGTTTCCTCCGTGCCTCGGAAAGCACGTTAAGCCGTTGGTCCCGGCTGTCATTTGTAGATCTTTGACAGTCGTTACAGGTAGTCAGTGTCCCGAAAGTCTGACAACCAGTCTTACCAAGGGGTATCGTATTACCCAGTACTAACTGGGTTGTGGAGGTCAGATAGGCAGTCGCTCCATGTAAAATACTGATATTCAGCTGCATCCGGTTAGACTGGAAGCCGACCCCAACATAGTTGGGAAAAGGCTAGGCAGATGATGATGAGATCAGAACATTTAAGGTTGATTTTGCAATACCAATAATACCGGCCTATAAGTGTACCACTGCTGGGCAAAAGCTTTTTCTCATACAGAGAAGACACGAGCATTAATCTCCACGCTTGCGCAAGACGGGTTGGCGATTTCAGACTTATATTAATTACTAGCTGTGCCCAGCGGTTTCACCCGCTGCTCACTTAGGGGTATGAAAAATAGATGTTGGCCGATTCTCAGACCTACTGAATATGCATATAAAATTTCATAAGAATTGATCGAGCCGTTTCGGAGGAGTATGGGAACGAAAATTGTGACACGAGAATTTTATATATTAGATAAGGCCAGGTGTCGAAAGTGAGTTTGTTATTAGAGATAGTTGGGACCCTGGAGATAGACATAAGCTAAAAATAGGCTAGAAAAGGGGGGAAAGAGGGAGGAAAAAGGGAGAGAAAGATATATTTCCGTGTCGACGGTGCGTTAGTGTTTCACGCGCGCCTCAAAGAGATGCCAGCAAAGCAGAGGGGCCTGCCAGGGCCTCCGCCTGCCGGGGTTGCGGGTTGTTCGAAAGAGATACCGCGGCCCCGGAACGTAAAGGGCAATAGAAGGAACATGGGTGGGTTTTAGTCAGTAAAAGTCTGACACTCCCCCCCGCTCCGCCCAGAGCGGGAGAAGTTATTTGATGATTTCCCACCCCAAAAAAAAAGGGCGCTAATAGAAGATAAAATTCAAATGAGAAGATTTTTTGGAAATTCCTCCTCTTATGAGGTTAAATTATAATGAAAGGCCAAAAAGAAATCCCATATAGCTTGTTTCCCCAAAAAAAATAATTTTTGAAAATGATGAAATTAGAGCAAATAAACGTTTACGAGAATCATAAAAGTAGACATTTTTTAATTGTTATGAAATGTTCAGGCAACTTGTGCTTGTTATCAGATCAAAGATAATGATTAGCGTGGCGTTAAATATGAAGTTCCAAAAAATCTAGGAATGTTGTGTAATCCAAGCCATTTTAATATTGCTTGTGAAATTATTTATCAATAATTTATTACATTCTGCATTCGCTATCAGCAAAAAGAATGCTACTGTAACCACAGGATTAGCAATTTATGTAAAACAGTAATCTTTCAAATGTAAAAAAATATTGTCTATTATACAAATATGTTAACAAGTGACTTAAAATATTATGTGATCTTGCCAGGCACATCCAAATTAGTTAAAATCACACCAAACATGCTATCAAGTTATACCTATATAATAGAACGAAAGAAAGAAAGATAACCATGTTTATTTGCCAACTGCCACAAATGCACAAAAGTAAAAAAAAAATAGTTAAATCCTAACACTACAAAAAAAAGAAAAAACAGATAATATTGCGTGTCTTTGCGCCAAATAAACTCAAACTCAAAAGCATTTATTTCAATTAGACCATTACAGGCACTTTCGAATTTCAAGAAACAAAAACAAAAGCTACAGTCCCAGACACAAAGCAAAATTACTTTTGAAAGTACCTACTGTAGTTGCCCGTTCCAAAGCGTTGATCTCTATGGAGAAGAATGGACAAGAAACTCCATGGACACTCTTTTAAATCATAATTATGTTACAAGATCATAGTTACATCATTCATGTTGGGATTATAAATTCATGTGAGAACGATGTAGAAAAACGAGCACATTAAGGCCCATTATCGGCATCGGCAAGGAAAAGGATCCTTCGGCATCCTACATGCAAGCGCACACTGTCGGAAACTATGCTTTGGCATGCTGCAACGTTCTTAGGGATGACGAGGCGTCCTTAAGCATGCCGCACCGTACAAGCTTTGGAAGCAACGATATACGTATATATTGCCTCGGCGCCGTCGGCGTACCGAAGAATGCCGAAGCATCCTGAAGCATTCTCAAGACTGCCGATACAGCAGCCTCAAGCATACCGAAGCAGTATTTTGGTTATTACGACCATATATAATGGAAATTTCTACTTTATTGCCATTACGTTAATGTATATTGCTATTTGCCACCTAAAATCGACCAGAGTAAAAGCAAAAACAAGAGTTTAATTGATAAATTAATTTATTAAAACAAACCGTGGCGGCTAATCCTTACTAATATTATAAAAGCGAAAGTGAGTTTGTTTGTTTGTTACCTGCTTTAATGGCTAAACCGATTTTGATGAATTTTGGTACAGAGATAGTTGGGAACCAGGAGACGGATACAGGCTAATTTAAAAAAAAAGTGAGTTGTGAGGGAGAAAAAGGGAAGAAAAGTGAAAACTTAGCGTTGCTATTACAAATCAATAAGGCGCAAGGGGAACTGTGTTTCCCCGAATTTAAGGCGAGCGAAGCCGCGGGCAAAAGCTAGTATATAATAATAGATCCATTCACGACTGACAGCGCCCGTCATGAGCATGACGCATATATCAGCCCCATTCGCTCAACCATTTCGTCCATAATACATTTTTTTTTCGGCTAGGTCTATATGGATGATCTGCCAAACTTTTAGTAACAATAGAAAATGAATAATCGATATAAATTAGGTGATATATCATTATACCATAACTGAAAATACTGAATTAAAAAACTTTTTTGTAAAAAGAAACAAAAATTTCAGTGAAATCAACAAAAGTCACCGACTTCCGGCAGTAAAGTTATTTTCCACTTTTCCAAGTCGATATTATTTTATACAATTTTTTTTATAATTAGCACAATCTATTTATTATTTTAAATTTTGCAATAAACTGTTTTGTGTGAATTTGAAATGCAGGCATAGATTTCAAATACGGAATTGTTTTCTATCTATTGGTATTAGTGTCCTCATTTCAGTTATCGCAATCAGAAGCGATGCGATTACGATGAATTTATTAGCGATAAGACCAAAATTTGCAATATTGCAAAATCAATTTTGTTGCACAATATAATATATTCTTTCTTAAAATGTGTGTTGAAGTTTGAGCCTTACCTGTCGTACTATTAGCAAGGGTCGACGACGCGTTCGTGTTCTACGTGCCTCAAAGAGACGGAAAGCAGCGGATCCTGCCAGGGCCTCCGCCTGCCGGGGTTGTGGGTTGTTCGAGAGATACCGCGGCCCGGAACACAAATTACAAAAGAAGGACGTAGATGGGTACTAGTCTCATCACTCAGATCCAGCCTTTTCCTTGCTATCCTCCCTCAGCGACGCCCTAAGCCGAGGCTCGTACCCCACACGGGGTGCCCTTAGCGTGTAGTCGCTTAGTTTGTAATTTTTTTTGCCCTGGCTGGATGTCTTAATTTTTAAGGCATCCACAGGATTCGCCCGGTTAAGCAGACGACAACCTCCTAGGTTGAACTGCGAGATGCCATTCCTAAAACAAAAAAGGTCTGTAAAAAAACTTGTGGACGAAGCATAGAAGTATGGAAGGATCGTAGCATTTAGCACTGTGTGGTTTCTACCAAAAACTGGCCAAATGCGATTTTTTTTTTACATAAACGGCCATATATTTTGATTGCGTTGACTAAGAAGGGTATTTTTCACAGCTCCTAAAAGCCATAGACTTAAAATAAAAATCATTTATTCTCAATATAGGTTTTGGTAGTGAAAGAAATGTGATTGCCTTTGTTAGGAGACTCCTCTCTTCCACAGGAAAACGTAGACAATATAGTCTGTGAATGCAATGAATTGAGTAGGTACAGTTTTAATTTTAACTGAAAACCTTTACGCGTTCCTGAGATAAAGAGTTTTAACATACAGACAGACAGACGGACAAGTGATCCAAGAAGGGTTCCGTTTTCTCCTTTTGAGGTAGGGAACCCTAGAAACAGCGTGAGTTTGGGTTGTAATTTGCAAAACTGAAAGATTGAAATAAAACGCAACTGCGCCATATTTGGCTGGAACTGCAACTGCGTACGAACGTAACGTTATAGTTACCTTCCTATATCAAAATTTGTATTATTCATTCATGGATTAGTCACCCTTGAATATTGTACGAATTACACTATTCAATAAGTTATCGCTTATCAACGGTCGATACGCAGAGATAACTATTATGGCTTTAAAAGGTAAAGCGCTTGCGCAGTTGTACTTGTTGTACAATCAGAGTCAAAAGTGTCTGCGGATGAAATCACGCTCAATTTTTTATAAAGTTTATAAAAAAAAAATATAATGTTTTTTAGTCTTTGCAAAAGGCGATTTTTAGTAGAGGTGGGGACTATGGCTGTGGTAAAAAAAGGCAATATCACAGACTAAGATCAATAATAAATTGTATCTTAATTTTGTACCCACAAATATAGATAGCATAGATAACGCAAGAGCAACTACTTCGCGTGCCCAGCTTACAAAAATCGTAAGCTGAGACTTTCGGACGTCAGATACCAAACTTAAAATGGTTAATTGCGTTTAATAAATTGTAAAACCTGTCGTCGATCACTAAAAAGACGTCACATCACTAAAATATAGTGCATGAGATGTCAAAAACCAAGCGTGCCATTTTTTCTCTACCTACTAGTGAAAAATGGCACGCTTGGTTTTCATACAGATCGCGATACTTGCGTTATGTATGTTAATCTATACCTATGGTTGTATCGATGGACAAAATATTCCTGAGTATTTGTATTACGGTGCCTTTCAATGAAGCACAACTGAATAGTGCTTGATTTTACTCTGGACGCTCTTAATGTGCTCGTTTTCTACATCGTTCTTAGATGTATTTATAATCTCAAAATGAATGATGTATCCATGGTTTTTGTGAAAATATGATTTAAAAGAGTGTCCATGGAGTTTCTTGTCAATTCTTTTCGATAGAGATCTACGCTTCGGAATGGGTAACTACATTACTTTCACAAGTTATTATGTCTTTGACTGGGACTGTAGCTGTATTTTATTGTTGTCAATGTTTCGACAGTTCAAAAGTGCCTGTAACTGGCCTACTTGAAATAAATGATTTTGATTTTGGTCATCACGGTACGGAACTAAGCAGAAGTAATGAAAACAAAAAAAGATCCAACTGAAGTCCTAACTGTAGCAGCGTCTTTTTTTGTTTTCATGACATTCAAAAGTGCCTGCAATGGTCTAATTGAAATAAATGATTTGATATGAGTGTGTAACATACTATTCTACGTCTTGTATTTTGAAATGTGAATGTTGCGATGGATGTGTGGAGTGACAAGAATGGATAAAGTAAGGAACAAGTATATTAGAGGAAGTTTGAAAGTTGCGCCTGTTGTATTGTTTTTTGTAGAAACAATTCAACCTCTAGTTGGTTTGAAGAGAAGAGCGCAGTTGTAAAAATGTATACTAGTATTACTACTAATAGTCTAAACTTTGACATAATATTTATGTCTGAGTGAATATTATAAGCTAGTAACCTAGCTATTAGTACAACTAAAAGGTAGATATACTTTACCCCGTGTCGACTTAAGTTTATAACAACATTGATGAGTTTGAGGTAGGTATGGAATCCTAAAAAATATTTAATACTAGTTTCCGGCCGCAACTTCGTTCGCGTGGCATTGTTACTTGGCTAACGCAAATTTAACCCACATGTTTTTTTTTTTTTTTTTGTATAATGTGTCCTAATACGGTTACATCATAAAAAATACAATCTAGCTTAATACTAAAGCTAATAAGTAATTCTATTTTGACTTAATTTGCTAGGGAGACTATGACTAAGAATGTGTCCATTAACACTTTTCTTATTGTCTCTATTAAGGGGAAGACACTTTTTTTCTTGTGTTCTTTATAGGTAGCACTCACTTCACTACATTAAACTAACACTTCACTAAATTAGCTCGAAAGGTTTTGTCCTTTTTAGCCTTCTCACTATGTCCGTGTTGTCGAGGAGCTGGATAGCCTCGATGTTCACATGATGGTGAAGCCTTCGTTCATGAGCTTCGGCGTTCTTTTTAATTATGTCTATGACGAGGTTTACTTTGAGGTCCCGATGATGGTCGTCATTTCGAATGTACCAGGGCGCATTAACGATACCTCTGAGTACTTTGTTTTGAAAACGCTGTATAATTTTGATGTTACTTTGTTTGGTACAGCCCCAAAGCTGAATACCATAAGTCCATACAGGCATGAGGACTTGTTTGTACAACAGTACTTTGTTGTGTACTGACAGCGAAGAATGTTTTCCTATCAGCCAGTACATCGACTTGTAGCGAAGCTCTAGCTCGTCGCGTTTCTTTTTAACATGAGCTTTCCAGCGAAGCTTTGCGTCTAATGTCATGCCTAAGTATTTGGCTGTATTTTCGTATGGTATGACATGACCGTTTATGTTTATCGGATGATAATTTTGCATTTTGTTTGTGAAGTCTATGTGAACAGATTTTGTTTCATTAAGTTTCACACGCCATTTTTTTGTCCAGTCAAAGATGATATTGACGGCTGTTTGAACTTTTTTCACTGCTTCTTCTTGAGTGACGCCTGTGGCCATTATAGCTGTGTCGTCTGCAAATGTGGCAATGGTATTGTTCTCTAATTCAGGAATATCGCAAGTGTACAATAAGTACAAGACGGGACCTAGGACACTTCCTTGCGGTACTCCAGCTTTTATCGGTTTTAGTTCCGAATGTGCATCATCTTGTCTTACTCTAAACATACGCTGTGATAGGTAAGACTCTAAGATGTCAGCAAACTGTTTAGGGAGCATATTTCTTAGTTTGTTAATGAGGCCTTTGTGCCATACCTTATCAAATGCTTGCGCTACATCGAGGAAGACCGTTGAGCAAACTTTGTTTTCCTCTAAAGCCTTTTCTTTAATGTTGGTAATCCTGTGTACTTGGTCTATAGTCGAATGTTTTTCCCTAAATCCAAATTGGTAGTCAGGGATCAAGTTTCTTTCTTCTATGATGGGTTTTAGCCGCTTCAAGAGAAGCTTTTCAAATAATTTTGACATGATCGGTAGCAGCGAGATCGGCCTATATGATGTCGTTTCGTGAGGTGGTTTACCAGGCTTTGGTATCATTATAACTTCGGCAACTTTCCACAGGTCAGGTACAGACTTAAGCCTGAACGTTGCATTGATAAGGGTCGTAAGTTTTACGATGGCTTTACGTGGGAGGTTCTTAAGAACTTCTCCGGTAATAAGATCGTAGCCAGGTGATTTCTTTAGTCGAAGACGCTTGATTTCGTTGTATACTTCTCTAGGTGTTACCAATTTTATTTCTTGCTCATCATTATTTGATGTTTCATCTAGCAAAACGCTGTCTTGGTGTTCTTTATTTGGCGTAAAAATTAGTTCCAGATGTTGTGCAAACCTAATAGCTTTTTGCTCGTTGCTTATTGCCCACCGCCCGTTAGTATCCTTGATAGGGGGAATATGCATAATTGGCTTTTTTAAATTTTTTGTAGTTTTCCACAGAGAGTAATCTACTGTAAAACCCACATGATGATCGAAAAAAAAATCTTTTTCTCTCTTTTACTTCCCACTTCCTACCCCTTTCCTTTAAAAAAAAAGTGAGAATGCCTATATCCGTCTCCAGGGTTCCAACTATCTCTGTACCAAAATTCATGAAAAACAGTTTGGCCATTTAGGCGTAAAGACGTAACAAACAAACTCACTCTCGCTTTTATAATATTAATAGTAATGATTACAACAAAGATAACTCCACTAATGATTTGAAAGTAAATTAAAATTGCCAAAATTTTCATCATCTTCCGCGGATGACTGTACCTTAGGTTTGCGTTTGGTATAAATACTTCGCTCCGCCATTTTGAATCAGTTTTTACACATAAAACATACGGAAAACACGTTCAAAATAAATTACATACATTTCCTTAAAAAAGTGTTATTATAACATAAACAGTGAACAAAACTTAATCAATGGAAGAAAGTTATAGTCGAATGCATAAATTATTTGTGGTAGATAATTTACCTAATTTGCATTTGTATTGGTTGAAATAACAAAAGGAAGCAGCTCCACCCAAGAGTGACTGCGAAGATGGCAAGCAGAGAAGATTACTTCCCAAGAGTGGATCCGGGAGAATCGAGTCTACCCCGGAAGAGATTTATGCGTAAGTTTTTTTTTGCAATGACATCTTTTTTAATCCTTATTTAAAATTATGAAAACGAAACCGATTTTGATGAATTTTAGTACAGAGATAGTTGGGACCCTGGTGACGGACATAGGCATTTTTTTTAAAAAGTGGGATGTGAGGGAGAAAGAGGGAAGGAAAGGGAAAACTTACGTTGCTATTACAATTTTTTTATTGAGAGAAAGAGAAAACGAGGGAATAAAAGGGGAGAGAAAAAGATGTTTTTTTCGATCATCACGCGGGTTAAAGTTAGCGTTAGCCCAAAGTAACTATGTCACACGGGCGGAAGCTAGTCACTTATATTTCATTTTTTGTGTACCATTTTTGTTTTCGGATGGGAAATCATCAAATAACTTCCCTCGGAGCAGGGGAGGAGGTATGAGACTTTAACTGACTAAAACCCGTGTGTTCGTTGTTTTGCCCTTTGTGTCCCGGAGCAGCGGTGTCTTTTGCCAACTGCCCGGAAGGTCCTCGACCGGCAGTCGAGTCGGACTCACGAAACGAGGGATCCGTACAAACTTGCCACATTAACGGCCATATCTGTAAACTGCGTGGAATTAAGGTTTTGAAAGTTGATTTTTTCACATTTCTAAGGGACCACAGACTTGTTTTGTTATATACGGTTTTAAATTCAACTTGATACCTCCACGCGTTCCCGAGATAAAGGGTATTGACAGACAGACGGACAAACAGTGACCATATCAGGTTCCGGTTTTTCTTCCTTTTGAAGTACAAAACCCAAAAATAATGTACTTCCCAATATGGAAACGTAATAATATGATTCAAAGTACTACATAAATAAATAAATACTATGCAAGGATGACGGCAAGGGAATTCCCTGGAAAACGAGGAATATTGTGATAACCTAATTTAAAGGAATTCAAGGCATAGATGTAATGGTCAAAGAAATCTAATCTTATCTAGAAATACTAAACGTTATAATTGTCATCAACATATATCATACCTACAATTTTAGGCCACGAACAATCAATCAATCAAACGTCTTTAAGCCATTAAAAAAAAAACTAAAAAGTGGAAAATAACTTTACTTCCGGAAGTAAATGACTTGTTTGTTTCGTTAATTTGGCTTATTCGTCAACTCGCGCCTCATAAACTCGCGACTGCGCGCGAGTTAGCACCTACTGATTTTACCTATTTTTGTTGTAGTCAACTCGCGACCGAGTGAAAATCTGACGTATTTACAGTCATCTACAAAGGTGTTTTGTCTTTCGCGCCTCATTTTTGCCACCGACTTCCGGATGTAAAGTTATTTTAAACGATTAGTTTTTGTATTTGGAAGTCGGCTATTTTTTTGCAAAAAACTTTTTTTTTCAGCATTTTAATTTATGGTATAATGAAATCTCAACAAAAAAATTAGCCCTATAAGTCTACGCAGTCCAAAGATCTGTTTATGTCGCAAGTTTGTACGGAACCTTGCTCGAAACTCGCTCTTGTTTTTTTATCAATTGTAATTTAACGCTTAACAATTTCTTCCAGATTTGCAGCTGGAGGCAAATGTGTTTCAACAGGCGACGAACCTGATGCCTCCCGAGCCACCTATGCCTCCTCCGGAGCCAGCCCAACCCCCGGTTGAGCCTTTGATAGCCAGGTGGATTGCTGGATGGCTTGCTCCTCACTCATACAAAGTTGGGGCTAGCTTGGGCAGCAACGCGGTTGCACGGTCTGGTGTAACTTTTAAAAGATCTTCCAAAAAGGTGTAAGGACTTTAAACAAAAAAATGAACGATAACTCCACTTTTGAATGCCAGTGACTTCTATTTGTATTATTTAATTGACTTGTTAACTTCGAACAACGGTTATTTTTCTTTTCATTCTAGATCTGAAAGTCGTTTAATATTAAAACCATTGGCCGAGGAAATAAATGTTAAACGCCAATAGAACACATTGAGAACAACTAACCAAAGTTGAAATTGATCTCATTTATTTAGTCGCGGAACAAAAACATACCAGTAGAACTAATATTTTTTTACGTAAAGAAGTGGTACCGATACAATAGTATACAACTAATGCATGAAGGTACCACACGTTATTTTGCGGCTTCAAAAATAAATATTTTTTCCTTGATAGTTATCAAGGAATAAATGTGTAAATAAAGAAAAAAAAACCCTAAAAAGTCCTGGACGTCTAAACGTGTAGCATAACTTTTGAGTTTTTTTTTAAGGCCTACGCCCTAGCTCATATCACCAGTCCTGCCTTCTAAATAAAACCTTGTTGAAACCAGCGTGTTTAGAAAAAGAAACGAGAAAGATCAATTAACGAATGTAGTTATAAAAATAAGACCTTTCTTTCTATAGATTTGATGTAAAATTAGGAGTTTATAGATATTCCATTTTTTCCTTACTTCAATTTTAATTTCATGATTAATAATACTTCATTTGTTAGCTACTCTGTGTAAACATTTTGTTTAAAACAAATTTTGGTACCAAATATTATATTGATGATTATATTGGAATAGTCACATCATTAAGTGATGTAATATGTACTAATTATTTAGTAATAATAACTAGCCTGTATTTAACACGGATTAAATAATTTCAATATTTATATTGATAAGATGTCAAATTGATTTAAAAAAAATCGATAACTTATTGTATTTTAGTACAGAATGTAACTCCATTTTTTTAAATATCTTTTGTTTGTTTAAATTATTTTGTCTATAATACTACATTACCTCAAGAGTGTTGTGTTTACCAATGTAATGCAATGTAGGTACATAATATAATAAACTTACCTATTTTCTTTCTTTCTCGTGTTTTTTTTTACGTGTTAAATGCATGTTTTTTTTTAATTGATCTATTACTTTGATTTGCTTTTTTAAGCTTTGGATGACATAAATAACATGTAACATAGATGTAAGGGGAAGACACTAGCTCCTGTAATACATTTTACACTAGCGCAGGAGCTAGTGAATTCATTAATATGTTATTAAGATTATTATTATTTCTTTACATATTGGTGTCGATTTTGATAAAGCACTGGAATAAACTTGACTAAGATTATAATGACATACCTAATCCCATCTAATTTTATTCTAAACTATTTTAGTCGCGATTAAAGACAGTCCAATTTAGATTGACCACTTTTTTGTGAAAAACGTAAATTTTATAGCGAGTTTGCCAATTTCTCTAAATTAAGTAATTAAACTATCATCAATGCTGTCACTTTAATCAATTTCAAATTAAGAAATGTCGTTTGCCAGGAATTAACTAAGTTTTTAGAGTAGTTTTAGTTTAGTTTGTGACAGCTGAATCGAACTTGCTTTTGTGATTCATCATCTGCCTAGCCTTTTCCCTGGCTTGATTACAATAATATAATAAATATTTAATTTTTCACCGTGTTTGGCCCTTTTATTTCTCTTTAAAATATTTCATACCAGCTTTTGCCCGCGGCTTCGCTCGCGTTAAATTCGAGGTAACACAGTTCCCCTTTCCTGATTTGCAGGTACCTGTAGTTTTTGCCTTTGCGCCTTATTTATTGTAATAGCAAAACTAAGTTTTCCCTTTTCTTCCCTCATTCTCCCTCATTTCTCACCCTTTGTCCGTCTCCAGGGTCCCAACTATCTCTGTACTAAAATTCATCAAAATCGGTTTGGCCATTAAGGCGTGAAGATGTAACAAACAAACAATCACACTCACTTTCGCTTTTATAATATTAGTAAGGATGAAAGCTTCATAATATTCGATTTAACAGTTATAACACAACTTCAAGCCCATAATTCCGAAAGGGTTGGCAGAGGTATACTCACATTCGCCAGTTATGGTTAATTCCCATGTAAAAGGGGGCGCACCCATGCCTCTCCTGATGGAAAAAACCTATACTCATTGATTTAAGGTTCAAAATAACCTTATTAAATGAAAATTAATAACAGTAAAGAAGTACAGCATTGCCAAGCCATCTAGCGACGAACGACAAGCAACTTTTCAGCCAGTCGGAACACAGCATAGACGGTGGCGCCACCACGGCGCAGACGCAACACTCTGCATCAACAAACGTGCGCCCACTTCGTGTATCTGAAAAATAAGGTAGGCGTCACTATAAATTACATACTGCAATGCAAAATAAACTTTAAGAGTTGCAGTGAAAGTTTGTTTTTGCATTTTATAAATCTTTTTTTTTTGTATATTCAGGAATTTTCGTATTTTCAGCCAGTCGTATTTTAAACAAGAGAGATGACATACGCAACGTATAATAAATACAAATAGACAATTCATTTTAACATTAACAAAACTTTGAAAGATTGCACACCAACACTCCAACCACGTCAGTCCCAACGATGAGCTGTAAAGACGAAATGGACTTCCCAAAATTGGATTCTGGTAGCCAAATATCAAGTAAGTACAAAAAAATATCTAAAGAACTATGGGCATTTTTCTAAGAACTTTGGGAGTAAGACCAACGGAACTGAAATGTATATTGGGTCGTCAATGTGCTTCGAAAAGCCGTTTGAAGTTAATAGGCGTTGTACAGTAACTGGGTTTTGACGTCAGATAGGTAGTCGCAGTCAAAACATTATTTAAGAATAGTGGAGCCTTCAATTACAGACAATGCACTGACAGCCTAAACTGTACTGAATGTGAGAAAAAGTAATGTACTAGCTTCCGCCCGCGACTTCGTCCGCGTGGCATAGTTACTTTGGGCTAACGCTAACTTTAACCCGCGTGATGATCGAAAAAAAAATCTTTCTCTCCCCTTTTCTTCCCTCTTTCTCCCCCTTATCTCACAATTTTTTTTAAATGTTTCATATCATATAATATTCATTTAACATAATAACATTTAGTATAACGTTCATTTTATATAATTTTCAATATGTATAATGTATGTCATTTCAGTTTTTAAGAGTGATGCTGTGGTGTACGAACCGGCAACGAACCTGCAGCCACCTCTAGAGCCACCTGCACCCCTGTCGCCACAGAACCCGCCTAAACCTGCGTCTAAGCCATTGGAGACTACGGATCTGCCCGAAGAACAACGAACAGACGAGACCTAGAAGATTCCGAACGAGACCATTTTTACAGAATTCCAGAAAGCCGGACATTTTGTAAATAGAACACCTTTTAGGTCTAAAGAATATCAATTTCCTATAATAATTTTAACAAACAAACATAAAATAAAACATTATGTTGATCCTACACAAACAGTAAGTTTAGTTTTTTTTTTAATATGTTGAACCTCCTTTGAAGATGTATGCGTTGTAGCTTGTAAAATATGTAATTCATTGCTGAAATTTGTTAAACAAAATGCCTCATTTGTTGTAAACAGAACCTTATTTACCAACAAATAACTTACAAGGCCTCTAGCCATTCACATTGACCATATAGATTGTAATATTATTGAACATACGTTTAAAAACCACAAAAGATAAAACGTGGTTAATTTTTTTTTCTCAAAATAGCACGTTATCAGACGTGACTATTATATATATAGTTTCTTTTAAATTTTTCCTGTAAATGTTTTTGATTGTTTGACCATAATGATTTTATAGTGAGATACGGCTATCCAGATAAATTCACCTTATTTCTATGTATTCCATTTCGACTATAACAGCTTCTGAAAGCCAGTCGCTGGTCCAAGGGGTGCTAGTACGAGGTCTTGGGCGATTTCGGGGTCGGGTTTTTCCATCATGAATTTCTGAGTAACAGATATGATGCCTAATACATTGTTGACCACCCGACTGAACCAGGGCCGGACGCGAGAGATCGCCGTCGCCGATTGCCTCTACATGGACACAGCGGTACCTTATGAATCCAAAATCTAAGATATCGTAATGCCAAAAATACTGTTTTGAACTAAAAGTAAAGGCCTAAAACAGCAAAACACGGTATCTGAAGATGCAGTGTAAAATGTTTTTGCGCGTTATCTAAAAATTTGTCTTTCGTAGTTACAGTGTATTGGATTCAAAGGTACAGCGGTGCTCCGTCCAAGCTGGGCAGGCCGCCACAGTGTGCTCCACCGTGTCCTCCGAGCGATCGTCACAGTGATGACACCCGGGCGTTGCCTCCCGCCTCATGTTATGTGCAGGTAAACGGAACTTTTGAAGGATGACTTTGTTATCTGTCTGCCTGTCAAGATCTTTTATCTTGGGTAAGTGAGGAAGTATCGAGTTAAAATTATATCCAATTTATGAAGTCTGTGGTCCCTTGGAGTTGTGAAAAAATTAACATTCTAAGTTACATGGTAGACATCCCACCCACACGCACTAAACGGTTTGGGAATACTTTCATTATGCGTACTGCTAAGGAGTGGAATTCCCTGCCGGAGTCTGTATTTCCTGATAGCTATAACCTGGGGGTCTTCAAGTCAAAAGTGAATAGGTTATTTCTAGGTAAGCGTGCTTCATCGTCGACCACATCATCACTTACCATCAGGTGAGATAGTAGTCAAACGCGAGCCTATGAATAATAAAAAAAAATAAAAAAACCGGCCAAGAGCGTGTCGGGCCACGCTCAGTGTAGGGTTCCGTAGTTTCCCGTCCGTCACAATAAGTGTTCCCACTTATGAGTTTAAAGGTGGAGGAGGAAATTATTTTGTACAACTTTTTGTCTTTTTTGTACAAAAACTGTTGTGTCAATCAAGTTCAAAATGATTTTCATAGAAAGTCCTTATAAAGTTCTACTTTTTAGATTTTTTTCATATTTTCTAAACTTACGGTTCAAAAGTTAGAGGGGGGGGGACACATTGTTTTTTACTTTTGGAGCGATTATTTCCGAAATTATAGACATTATCAAAAAATGATTTTAGTAAACCCCTATTCATTTTTAAATACCTTTCCAACAATATATCACACGTTAGGGTTGAAATTAAAAAAAAAATCACCTCCCTAATAAAACATTTTTTTCCAATTTTTATTTTACCACTTTGTCGGCGTGATTGATATACATATTGGTACCAAATTTCAGCTTTCTAGTGCTAACGGTCACAGAGATTAAGCGAGGACGGACGGACGGACGGACGGACAGACAGACATGGCGAAACTATAAGGGTTCCTAGTTGACTACGGAACCCTAAAAAGTAAACGCAACCAAAAGATATGGCCATGTATATTTTGCAACCAAAACTATGGTCGTTTGTATCCGTCTATGTATATGATGTATTAAAAATTTCTACATAGTTGCAATATAAAAATAATATTTGACACAAGATTTTTTTTTTTTAAAAAAACGTTTCCCCACACTAGGAATTTCTCCTGTATCGTAGGTGCGTTTACAAACATTTATACACACGTACACAAACACCCAGACTCGAAACAACTATCTGCAGGTCATACAAATATTTGTTTCATACGGGGATCGAACCCGCGACACACAGTGCAGCAGTCGATTTTGTGAGCTTCCACAACTAAAAATTAATTACTTGAACGTCTGTTATTTCTTTACAAATGGTTGTTTTTTGTTATAAACATCCGTTAAATTTTATAACTAACACTTTAAATACACATAATGGCATCCACCCGCAATAACTTCAGTTCATCCGTGATCATGGCGTTTGCAATATCGCTGAAACTCGAAACAAATAACAAACATGGTAAATTTCCTGCCGGGGTTGCGGGTTGTTCGAAAGAGATACCGCGGCCCCGGAACGTAAAGGGCAATAGAAGGAACATGGGTGGGTTTTAGTCAGTAAAAGTCTGACACGCGCCCTCGCTCTGCCCAGAGCGGGAGAAGTTATTTGATGATTTCCCACCCCAAAAAAATAGACCATATCAGTTGGTCACTAACATTATAATTAACACTTGAAACGGGATATTTACCATGTTTTTTTTTAAGATTTATATCCGTCAAATTAGTTATTACGTGTTTCTAACACGCATCCTTCGAGGTAATTAGTGTTTAAGTGCTACATACGTAATGTAGGTCATTTGACAGTTCCGTGTTTAACGGTAGCACTTGTTTAGTCATCAGTGATGATCATCTCAAGTACCTCTTTCTTCCGTGGTGCACCTTGGTCCTGCCCTACTTTTTTTCAAGGTAAAGTTCGTTCATTTATAAATTAATTACTAATTTTTTTAGTCACTCTTTTGTTTTCCTATTTGACGTTAATGGCGTTTAAAATAGGTTTACCCTTTTAAGGTCAAAAGTCCAGTCATTCAAGGATTTATAAAACCCTACTTGGGTATAGGATAGTTGAAAAACAATTTGTCATTAAAAGTATTTATTTATGCAAGGTCATTGTCACGTACGAAGTCAAGATAATAATATAACATTAACCTTGTAATGTCCAAAGAGTTAGGCAGTGGCTTATATAGAGGAATCCTTACTAATATTATAAAACCGACAGTGAGTTTGTTTGCATGTTACGTCCTTCACGCCTAAATTTTGGTACAGAGATAGTTGGGATCCTGGAGATACATTGGCTATTTTTTTAAGTGAGAAATGAGGGAGAAAAAGGCAAGAAAACAAAAACTTAGCTTTGCTATTACAATAAATTAGGCGCAAGGGCACAACACTACGGCACTACAGGTAGCAGGTGCCTGCAAATCAGAAAAGGGGAACTGTGTTACCCCGAAATTAACGCGAGCGAAGCCGCGGGCAAAAGTAAGTACTAAATAAACGATGGATGTCATGTGTGAAGGATGATATAGATAGGTAGAGGGTGCTGAGATTACGAGAAATAGAGCCGTTGGACTGTCATGTGTGAAGGATGATATGGCTAGGTGCTGAGATGACGAGAAATAGAGCCGTTTGGAAGAGGAAGATATGCTGCTCCGACAATAAATATGTAAGTTGGAATAGGGGCAAGAGAATTGGCAGCGGTGACCTCTCGCGTCCGGACCTGGTTCAGTCTATGGTCCGGAGCGAGAGGAAAAGGGAAGCGGTCACCTCCTTCTACAAAGCAGTCATGATAGCAAAGGAGGTGGCCGGACGTTTGAGCGAGAGAACCTCAAACCGGGAGACGTTCCGGGCGTCAAACGACGCAAGACGACCCTGGGCCACTATAGACGTGGGTCTGTAGACGGTAACTAATGGGTAGCTCACCATCTATCCGTTTATTGACGACAGGCCGTGTCGACGCCACGTAAGTGTTCTATGCGCGCCACAAAAGATGTCAGCAAAGCAGAGGGGTCTGCCAGGGACACTGACTGCTAGGTTTACGGGTTACGATACCGCGGCCCCGGATTACAAAGACCAGGAATGGGAAATCATCAAATTACTTGCCCAGCTCTGGACGGAACGTTGGAGTGTCAGATTTTAGGTACTAACTAAAACTCATCAACGTTCCATGTTTTGTCCTCTTTCGAACAACCCGCAACCAAAACAGGCAGTGGCTCTGTTTGGACACGGCACGTAACATCTCTTAAATTAAATATCCAAAAATAGATGAATAGTGACAGCCGTGTTGGTCTAGTGGTTAGTGGCCCTGACTGCTGAGCCGGAGGTCGTGGGTTCGATTCCCACCCAGGACAAACTTTATGTGATGAGCATGATTGTTTGTTCTGTGTCTGGGTGTGATTTATCTATAATAAGTTTGTATATCAGTTGTCTGGTTACCATAACACAAGCTCTGCTTACCTTGGGATCAGATAGCCGTGTGTGAGTTGTCCCAAGATATTTATTTATTTATTTATAGTCTAACAAAAACTCTATCTATGTATTGTCACAACTTTCGTAAGATCTAGTGAGTCATCAAGGTCATGAGACTAACTCATTACTACACTAAGGTGCGTGTTGAAAACTTTCTTATTGCGCAAAATTTATAAATATTTGATGATGTGTATCTATCTGTAGTAGGGATATTGCGAATATTTGTATCCGCATCCACGCATTATGGAGCTCCCGCATCGATTTGGGCATCTGCATCCGCAACCACATTAGTTGTGGATGTAGATGTTGCACAGGTCACGGCGTGTGCCTTACGCGCGTGGACTTTTTTCTTACAGATGGGAAATCATCAAATAACTCCCGCCGCTCTAGGCGGAACGGGTGTAGTGTCAGACTTGTACTCACTAAAACCCACCCATGTTCCTTCTATTGCCGTTTAACAGAATTTAACGGCAATTACGGCCGCTCTATGTCTTTCGAACAACCCACAACACGTGCGTACGCTGGGACTGAGAACTACAGATGGATAACCCCAGTTACACTTAACATCCAAGCCATCATGCTCATCAGCATTTGCGACCACTAATCTAAGCCGCAGTCAATATCACAGGATTATCCTTGGACGCTCTTAATGTGCACGTTTATCTACATCGTTCTCACATATTTGTTTAATCTCAACATGGATTAATGATGTCACCATGATCTTGTAAAAATATTATGATTTAGAATAGTGTCCATGGAGTTTTTTTGCCCATTTTTTTCCATAGAGATCAAAGCTTTGGAATGGGCAACTACGGTACTTTCACAAGTTATGAAATGCATTTTGTCTGGGGCTATAGCTTCAACATTTTGTTTCTTGACATTCAATATTGCCTGTAATGGTCTAATTGAAATAAATGAGTATTTGTTTTAGTTTCCATAAGATAATTAAGCCCGTAAAGTCCCACTGGTACCCACCAGTGGGACTTCATCATTTTATCTCCTTCCTTTCATTTCCCACACACACCTATCCTCTGTCATTAGGGACAGTTCCTTTTATTACATATTATTTGGAGTAGTTTTTGAGATATGACGATTTTTTCACCTCGTTAAACCTTTTATTGTCATAAGAAACGCGCTATACTGATTTCGATTCCAACTTCATCTTTCTGACCTTACTCAATCTATTTGTTGTCGGCGCAATTCGATTTCATCTCCCCTGTTAGATGTCACGGCATCGTTAAGTTATTCCTTTTTAAATCATTGCTTTCATAATCTATCCATATTTTCTTTGGCTTTCCTCTCTCTCTTCATTCATCAATATTCTCGACCTTCGAATCATAGGCTATTTTGGTGACTTTCGTTTATTTTTTTGTTATTTTGCGTGTTTGTCATAAATATTTATTACTTTTTCTTTTCTTCTATTCTAAGCACTGGTCATGATGTGCGTGTGGAATATATGACCTATAACAATTAGCGGATCGCAAACATCCGGTTCCCTATCTACCACGTCCAGTTGGTCCCAGATACTGTTCATATATTTATTTAGGTAGGGAATCCCACGCTGTACTTGCCAATGTTTGATCTCCAATCATAAAAAAAGAGTCCATGATCATTTCTCAATGATTTCTCTGAATCACTCTAAAGACTCATGGAAAGTACCTTTCATACTATTCTCTACAACAAAATAGTCAAAAAAATCACGGTCTTACCCCAAAGAAATCACTTTAGCATAACTTTAATTGACAGTAATGAATGACTGACCAGCATCAACGAATTTCTCTGTGACACACACGATAAATATATGTATCTCTTTCACTCTCTCGTTAATTTTAATAGGACCTCTCGCTTCTGCGAATTTATCTTACACAAAAAAGACGTCACTGACCTCAATACTCGCTTGGACAGTTTCGCGCGGTACTGGAACGTATTTATACTACACTCTACGCAACCGCTATAAGGTTCATATTCAACTGTGGGTAGTATGGCTCTTCTTTTGAAGTTAATATAGCTATCAGTGGCAAAATGTTCAGTTGCTCTGTCAGTTGGCTATCGAACGCTGTTTTGAATACAGTTCATTGTTATAATTTTTAAATATCGAATGTTTTATTATTTTTCAAATTGGTGTGGTCGAACTGTGTGGTTCTCTTTTTGAATTTGGATTTTGTTGCTGTCATTGAACTCTTTGGTACGTTTTATTTTTTAATAATTTTTATTTTTAGTCTGCGCGGGAGTCTTTTTCGTTGTTCCATATGTTCTGTTTTTTTTTACAGTGGTGCTATTAAATTCATTTTGAATTGATTTCATGTGCCCTTTCTACAAGCTTCAATTAAGGAAAATAACAACATATTGTTTCAGTATGTTAAATGTATATTTTGTATCCACTTGTTGTAAAATTACATTCCTACTTTGTTACCCAATGCACTTGCATTTTCCTTAATTATTTTTAACAAACGACAACCAGATTTGGCCAGCTGTTTTCAACATCAGAAGTCATTACAAGCCAACATAAGTTGAAGTGATTATTAAACCAGTAATACTATAGTCTCAATGTAGACAATGGGCCATGCGTGTCCAAGTTCGGCCATTGTTTAAAAGCTATAAAACTTTACGGAAATAAAATGATTCAGAGTTCAAGTTTAAACTAAGGACTAAAACTTAAATACAAATAGAAAATAGAGGGAGAGAAATAGATATGATACTAACTAAAATAATACATGAAAGTTTGTTCGTTGCCTCCGTGGCTACAAGAATTTTGAGGAAATTACGCTTAAGGATATAGTAGAAATATATAACCCATGACCTTGATAGGGACTATTTACTCTGGGATTATTTTTGCCCTCCACTCCACAGAAGCCGCGGGCAAAAGCTTATCAATAATAGTAGATAAAAAGTGCATTATTAATAATGGTATTATTGATTATTATTACCCTTTTTAGTGTTACTACATAGCCTTGAATTGATAAGGACATATCGCACAAAAGAACTTGTTACCAATAACAAAATGGTGCGGTATCCCAGTGATAATAATTAAATAACAATAATGTAAATGTAACCCTATTCCCGATACCGGTGGGCTACTATTTTTTATATTTTTAAATGTTTTTTTTTAATGTTTTATAAATAAATATTTAAAAATGTAAACTTATATGTAAATAAATCAATAAAGGAATGTAAATGTCAACTAATTTCATAAAATTGCACGTATAATAACACCAAGCTTGTAATCAATCGCACCTCTACCCATTTTACGAGCCTATTCTGTCCCACTGCTGGGCCTTCTGAATTCATTTCCACCTCTCTCAGTGTTTGTATTTTTTGGCCAATCAGTCAGGAGCGATTCCAAATCGTCACGCTAGCGATTCTTCGGTGTCTACTTTCGTGACAAGAACTATCGTCAGCATCAATTGTCTTGAAAAGATGGGCCAGTTATGTGTGACGATTCTGACCCATCTTTTCCGATATCCTATCCCCATCCTTATATATTATATATACCTATGTATATATTACTCGCCATTTTAGCAAATTCATCGCCATTCTTTCCTGGTTACCTCCAGCGCATCTTGAACTAAATAAATAAAATAAATAAATATCTTGGGACAACTCACACACGGCTATCTGATCCCAAGCTAAGCGGAGCTTGTGTTATGGTAACCAGACAACTGATATACATACTTATTTAATTTATAAATACATACATATTATAGATAAATCACACCCAGACACAGAACAAACAATCATGCTCATCACACAAAGTTTGTCCTGGGTGGGAATCGAACCCACGACCTCTGGCTGAGCAGTCAGGGCCACTAACCACTAGACCAACAGGCCCGTCAAACAGCCAAACAGCCCAACTTGTTCACCGTGGCAAATGGCTGATGTTCTTAATTACCGTACTTCTTCTGGAATCGCTGACTCAGGTTTGGTCCGGCCAGTTGGCTGCGACCTGAACAGTTCTACCGTATTCCTCATTGAAGTCATAAGGTGCAACTAATTAGCTTATCCTTACTAATATTATAAAAGCAAAAGTGAGTTTGTTTGTTACCTCTTCACGCTTTAATGGCTTAACCGAATTTGATGAATTTTGGTACAGAGATAGTTGGGAACCAGGAGACGGACATAGGCTAATTTTTATAAAAAAAAGTGGGATATGAGGGAGAACGAGGGAAGAAAAGGGAAAACTTAGCGTTGCTATTACAGATCAATCAGGCGCAAGAGAAAAAACTGCAGGTCTGCTTGGTGTGTTATACCGAATTTAACGCGAGCGAAGCCGCAGGTGAAAGCTAGTCTGAAATAAATCAGACCATAAAAGCAAAAAAAACCAGCTAAGACCGAGTCAGACTCGCGCACCGTGGGTTCCGTACAAACTTGCGACATAAACGGTCATATCTTTTGACTGCGACTTAGACTTACCGGGCGTTAGAGGGTTGACTTTTTCACAGCACAAAGGGATCGCAGAGTTGTGTATATGGTTTTAATTTCAACACGATATTTACACGCGTTGCCGAGATAAAGGGTCTACACAGGCGGACAACAAAGTGTAATAAGGGTGCCATTTTCTCCTTTTGAGGTACGGAACCCTAAAAGACATGTCTATATGCTGCTTCCAAAAACACGGTGGAAAAGCATGTCAACTTCAAAACTCATTTAAATCAAGTACAATTTTTTATCAGTTATTGATAATTGCAAGTCTTGGAGTAGAAAACAGATAACCGGTTACATACGGCTGATAACATTTAGAACTGGTCACTGTTTACAAGATAAAGATTGATAAATAATGAAGTCAAATACATCATACACATGCTAACCTTACTGATATACCTAGAAGATCTCCCCGCTTTGGGCGGAGCGGAGAGGAGTGTCAGACTTGTACTCACTAAAACCCACCCATCTTCCTTCTTTTGCCCTTTAAGCTCCGGGGCCGCGGTATTTCTTTCGAACAACCCGTAACCCCGCTTAAGGCATTAAGTCCGCCTTTTTACAGTTTTTACTTGTGCGTAAACTTTTAATAAATAATTGAATACTTAATTGTCAAGAGCCTCGACCAACACCTGAGGAGGCTCTCGTTAGGCAGCTGGATCTAGGGCTTGATACAAAACGCGGTACTCTTGGACTCGGCTCATATTATTAGGAGGTTCCTTTCTCTGGAGCCCTGACCGCCGGTAGCTTGGACCCTGTTCCCGATACCGGTGGGATACTAAATATTTAAAAATGTAAACTTTGGTTGGTTTGTGAGGATGGATGTGTGGATCTAGACGTATGGATGTTTGTTACTCTTACACGTCAAAACGGCTGAACGGATCTTGATGAAATTTGACATAGAGGTAGATAATAGTCTGGAATAACACATAGGATACTTATTTTTTCGATCTTACGCGGGCGGCAGATAGTATTTACATAAAAACCCTGGTGGGTTAGAAAGAGGTGCACCTAACAGTACACCCACATTTTGCCAGTTAATAAAGGCCGAACCTATTGCCATCAATCAGGCATAAATCCAGCCTACGTGGTAGCTACAGAGAAGTTTCTGACATCATCATTTTCCTACCCTTGTCCCATTCTATTTGGGGTAGACGCAACACGTTTTCTTCTTCCATTCTCCCCTGTCAGACGTCACGGCTCCATTTACTCAATTCTCCTTCATTGCATGAGAAATTTCAGAAGGAAAATCTTAAAAACAATTTTCAAAATCCAGGAACCGATCCCAAGATCTTTTGCTTAGCTTTCGCAACCACCTGGCCAATGAGAGCATCCTATACGAACATATATTTCTATCACACGCTGTATATGTGTGTCATGTGTTCTACATTTTTGAAATTATCTTGTCTATGTCATAAATAAATCGGCAATACATAACATGGATTACTGTTATCTTTAAGAGAGTTCATATTTAGATTGTATATTGGTGTGAACCTACTTACACTATTTAGGTTAGAGATACTACTCTATCAACGAGTTTATACATATAAAAAGTACAAAATAAAACTCTGGTCGATCTACAAATTATTCGATTTTGTTTATGAAAATGTTTTATTTAGTTGTTTCTAGAGTTCCCTACTTAAGACGGAAAAATCGATTTCCTTATATGTCTGTCAAGACCCTTTATCTTAAAGATGCATAAAGGTATTGAGTTGAAAATTGAGATTCCATAATCATTGATAATCATTGAGAGTCAATAATCAGCCCTCTAAGTCTTTGCAGGCAAAATATATGGCCGTTTACGTTGCAAGTTTTGTAAGGAACCCTCCGAAATTTCGTATACATATTAAGGGTGACTCATCTGGAAGGAAGGAAGTTTGAAAGTTGCGCCTGTTACAGAAAAATTTAAAGGGAGTCGTTTAAAGGGAGTATGGACATGTAATGAGGAGGGATGAAGGACATGTGACTAAAAGAGTGATGAATCTGAATGTTGATGGACGGAGAGCGAGAGGAAGGCCAAAGGAAAGATGGATGGATTGTGTAAGGAATGATATGAAGGAGAAAGGAGTAAATGATGCCGTCACGTCTGATAGGGGAGAATGGAAGAAGAAAATGTTGCGCCGACCCCAAATAGAATGGAACAAGGGCAGGAAAATGATGAAGGGTGACTCATCTACGGATAAAACTAGTCAATTATAGCTTTACCTTAGCGGCTGTAATTATTTTGCCAAAAGCATTGTTATTGAAGTAAGCAAGCAAGCATTGCTGTTGTTTGTTGTAGCATTGTCTGCCTTTGTGTTGTTTTTATTGCTCGTTGTTGTCTTGTTCCCGACAGTGTGTCTTTTTGTGGTTTATATCGCCGAAGTAGCTTTTTTTGCGAGTGGGAAATCATTTAATAACTTACCCCGCTCTTGTTTGAACGGAGGCCCCCCACTCCGCCCAGAGCAGGGTAAGATTCAGAATTTTACTGACTAAAATCCACCCATGTTCCTTCTTTTGCCCCTTATTTTCCTGAGTCACGGTATCTCTTTCAAACAACCCGCAACCCCGGCAGGCGGTGACCTTGGAAGGCCTCTATCTTTTGCTGTCATCTCTTTTAGGCGCGCGTGGAACACTAACGCGCCGTCAACATACATCTTGATTGAACTATTGAATCACTCAAGTTGTTATAGCTTCTTGTAACACAGCAAAACAAGGTTTACCTATAAATTAATATTCCAAAATAAAACCGGTTTTCTATCCAAACTTGATGTTAAAACATTTCAACACCAGGATACAATTCGCAATCGTCATCAACAGTATTGGCGCCTTTACTATCAAAGAGAAAGTGCCTTTACTACGTTCTCAATTTATTTTCCAAACATACAAACAACGTGTGTTTTTAGAAATACAACTTGAACACCAACGCTTACAGTTCAGTTTGCCTTACCTACAGCTTCGATTTTAAAGACGTTTTTAAAAGTACCTAGTCATTCTGAAGTGGACTTAATTTACACCTAATTTAAGTTGATTCTTGTTTAACATCAATTGTAAACAAAGAGCTAGCAGTAGTATACTTAAGACGTAGCAAAAGGAATTCGGTTAACCCAGTATTTGTGGGCATTGGGCTCATGAATCATGGTCAGATACCAATCGTTAGATAACCTCCTATCGGTCTATCACAATTGCGTCAGTTATAGATCCGCTTACTTTGCCTTGTAGAAATAAAACGCTGTTTTGTCAATAATGCTGGCATGCCGACGTATTTCTTTTTGCTTATTTTGTCCCCATTCCTTTTCAACTCTCTCGTTGTTTCGCCTGCTCTGGTTAATCCGTCAGAAACGAGTCCAAATCGTCACGCCAGCGTTTTTGGGCCTTCCTCGGTGACGTCGACCTTCAAGCACCCACTGTGTGACGATTCTGACCATTGACAGGAAACTGATTTAAAATTCAGTTGCGATTTGATTTTACTGCTTAAACGAAGAAGTGGTGCAAGCACAGAATTTTACATTTTAGAAGCTATTGCTTCCGACCCTGGTTTGCGTGAAATTATTAAAAACTAGGTTTTCCCGCGTTCTCGTGGTCATTTACCTAACTGATCAGCCCCGGTAACGTGCAACGAGGTATATTACGAGGCACATTTAATGTGGCTTTATAGTGCTAAAAGAATTTTTGAAATCGGTTCAATAAATCTAGAGAGTAAAGTTTGTGAGTTTGTGAGGCTGTAGTGGGTACTGCAGCCTTACAAACTTTACTTCTTCACAAAATTAGTATATATTTCTTCTTCATTGGAATTGGATTTTCTTAACAATTTCAACGATTTCAATCACTCCTTATAACATTAGTTATTGGCCAGTTACAAGTCGCGTCAAAATCGGTACCGCCAATTCGGAAATTAGCCGGAACAGACAAGACGAACAAATATTTTTTTAAATGTGTTTTTTTTACATATAAATGTCGCAAATTTATGTTTTATATGTATCTATTTAGTAAATAGGTGTTATTTAAAATTCTACACTCCTTTATTTTATTTGCAAATAAATGATCTGTTCCATACTTGCCCAAAGACTGTGCCAATAGGTCAACATTCGAGTTCACCAACATTCGCATGACGCTTTGGTTTACAGTAAGGCCTTTTTTTGCGGATGTGAAATCATCATATAACTTCTCCAGCTCTGGGTGGAGCGAGGGGAAGTGTCAGACTTGTACTGACTAAAACCCACCCATGTTCCTTCTATTGCCCTTTAAGTTCCGGTGCCGCGGTATCTCTTTCGAACAACCCGCAACACGACCTAGCCTTAGTCACTATAACATAAAATTATACAAAGTCAAAAAGTATTTAATAAAAAAGGTTTCTTGAACTTTAATCTCCGATCAGTGGTTGTCATAATAATGAATGATAGGTTGTTTTTTATTTTAGTCAACCTATCAGAGATAGATCAAAGGGTTGATTAGGATTGTATATCTTATCTAGCAGATAAAAATTATAAAACGTTATCATAATACTATATGTTGTTATAATAATACGCATTCGAAAAATAACCAGCTAAAAGAAAGTCAGATTCGCACACTCTGTTTTGTACAAACTCGCGACATAAACTGCTATATCTTTTGACTGCGTTGATTTAGAGGGTTGATATTTTCAAAGCATAAAGGGACTACAAAGTTGAGTATATGGTTATAATTTGAACTCGATACCTTCACGCGGTCTTGATATAAATGGGCTTGACAGACAGAGAGACGGACAACAACGTGATCCAATAAGGGTCCCGTTTTTTCCTGAAAAAAAACTAAACAACTTCAAAAATACCAAAAAAAATCTTAAATATCGATCCGAGCGACTGTTATTATTTGACCACAAGCACCTCAATTTATTACAACAGACTCTTAAATAATATTTACATTGAAAATGATAACAAAGTCAGACAATACAACTACAATGAAATATTAAATCATACTCATTATTAAATAATAACATAATGTCATTTTAAACCTATTGATCCCGGTTGACACATCGTATTGATAAATTGGATCAAAGGTTAAAAGTAGGTATCTTGGTACAGTCGGCTAAGGAGAGAAGTAGCCAGGCTTATCAAATTTAAATGTTTTTTTTAAACCGATGGTCGTTTTTGACTAAAATTGTTTTGTATCAAATAAATTTATTTTTATTTCAATAAGTTAATGGGATGTTAAGAAAGCCTTTTTGCTTATTTCTTTTGCGGATTGTACATTATAATATTATATTCCAGTTTGTAAGCAGTTACAAAACAAGTATAGCAATATTCAGTTTTCCTCGTTGACTAATTTAATAATAATACATATTATGTTTTGCATGTATTATTTCATACAAAATCATTGTTCTAGGAATACCTTTAACACGTTGCGGATTGAAAGATGTACCGCGGCCCCGGAACATAAAGTTTCATTTCAAAGGGTAGACTCTATGGAGAAGAATGGGCAAGAAACTCCATGGACACTCTTTTCTCTACAAAATCTTAGCAGCTAAACTTTAATATTCACAAACAAAGCTATCCTGGGCACATAAACAAGAAAATGCCAAACAATACAAATCATACGAAGAACGATAAACAAAGAAACAATTTTGATAAACATCAATATCAGTTGACAAGCAATAAACTTACTTAGAAATTCTAATATTATTGTTTCAAAGGACACTGTTCATAATTAGAATACAATACTGTCTGCTGTAGGTACACGCTACAAGGTACGCCCTCCAGTATAAACTGATCTCGAATGCACAGTGTAAAGGACAAAGATTCTAGAAACACGTATGAAATCTATGAGAAATTGTATGGATTGAAAGAACAGTAAATTTTAATTCACGGACGAAAACGGGCAATGACTAAAACGTGTAGAGCAATGCCCATTCTTCTCTATAGAGATCTACGCTTTGGAATAGGCAGCTACAGTACTTTCACAAGTTATTATGTCTTGTGACTGGGACTGTAGCAGCATCTTTCTTTTTTTTTGTTGTGTTTATGACTTTCAAAAGTGCCTGTAACGGTCTAATTGAAATAAATGCTTTGAGTTTGAGTTTTAATGGTGCCTTAACAAAATGATACAGTTAGAATACGTTCGCACTTGCAGGAGCCTCGGGGCCTTTGCTAGCAAATAACCAAATGTTTAGTTAGTTCCAAAGCTTTTAGATCTGGAAGCACGTGGATACATTACGACGACACGGTTGGCGCAGTGGCTCAGCGATCAACTCCTGCGCTGCGTTTCACGGGCTCGATTCCTACACGGAACAAATATTTGCATGGCCTACAGATAGTTGAACCGAGTCTGGCTGTATGTGTTTAAATATTTGTAAAACGGAGTTTATCCTGTACTGTAGGTGACCGTACAGGATAAACTCCTAGTGTTGGGCAACGTTTCAAAAAATGAATACCAAATCGGCTGGTGTTATCCTTACTAATATTATAAAAGCGAAAGTGAGTTTGTTTGTTTGTTTGTTACCTCTTCACGCTTTAATGGCTTAACCGATTTTCATGAATTTTGGTACAGAGATAGTTGGGAACCAGGAGACGGACATAGGCTATTTTTATTAAAAAAGAGTGGGATACGAGGGAGAAAGAAGGAAGAAACGGGAAAACTTAGCGTTGCTATTACAAATCCATAAGGCGCTACCGAATTTAACGCGAGCGAAGCCGCGGGCGAAAGCTAGTATATTTATAAACCAAATCAGCTTTAGAGTCCCACTCCTGGCCTCCTCTAAAATGCAAGATCAGCTTATTCTGGCCAAGTTAATATTGTCATATCGTGTGTACTAGAAATATTTGCGTATTCAACAGATTTAGTCCGATCACGTTCATTTTATTACCAATTGTAATGCTACTTAGAATCTCGCATTCTTGGACGTCTGCATAAGTTAGGCACGTAGGTAAGGGGAATACGGAAAAATGCTTTCGAAGCGATTTAAGTAATGTTTTGTTTAGACAAGACTTTATATGGACAAGACAAGTCCATACGCCATATTGTCTCGATTTGTGATGGAATTTATCGCGGTTGAAGTTATTAACTAATTGTTTTTAAGGATTCGGTACAGTTAAAAGGAAATATATTTTGGCGCAGTGGCTGAACGATCGACTGCTGCGCTGCGTGTTGTGGGTTAGATCCCCGCACGGAACAAATATTTGTATGACCTACAAGTAGTGTGTATGTGAATTTAAATGTTTGTAAACGCACCCACGATACAGGAGAAATTCCTAGTGTAGGGAAAAGTTTAAAAACAATAATAATAACGAAGCCATTATAGGATACTGTTTAAGAAAATTAATTTCGCTCAAAAAGAATACTAAATATATATTATTCACTTATATGAGGAAAAACATAATAACTGAGATAAGCGACGGTTTCGCTAGTGAGAAACTAAAATAGGTCGACAAAAACGGTAAAAACTTAAAATAATTTTACATAGTTCAGGTGGTGCTTTAGTAGCCTTTTGATTGCGTAAACTTAGAAGACTGATTTTCACAGC
This sequence comes from Ochropleura plecta, assembly GCA_905475445.1. Taxonomy (NCBI): domain Eukaryota; kingdom Metazoa; phylum Arthropoda; class Insecta; order Lepidoptera; family Noctuidae; genus Ochropleura; species Ochropleura plecta. Next base: position 2,125,796 of record FR997744.1, on the reverse strand, counting down.
TCCAAGATACCACAGACTCAATTAAAGTTTCGACTGAATACCTCCACATGTTCCCGAGATAAACTGTCTTGATAGACAGACAAACGTTCCGTTTTTTCCCTTTTGAGGTGCGAAATCTTAAGATGACTAAAAAGTATTACAGCCCATTATTTTACCAACACGGTCCTGATCCTGACACAGTCCTATAAAAAGAGAATGAGACAGCGAGAGAGTCTCATGTCTAAGTCCCAGTCCTATAGGCACAGCAGTAAAAACATGTCAGGTCAAGTAAACTGAAGCATAATTATATGGACTAAATTAGGACACACTAAGACTCATCACTATACTCTGACCAGAACACTCAACCCTCATTTTGTTCTCACCGAATTTATTCTTGGAACTAAAACAAAGACTTAAGGCAGGGAACAGTGTATGACTAACAGATCAGATAATAATTTGGTGTTAAGGGGATATAATTATGTGGTATTTTTAATGGGTTGATACTGTAGTGATTTATATCTAGCCAAATATGTTATATTTTTTTATAAAAAAAAACTTTGCTCCACTCTAAGAATTTCTCCTGTATCGTGGGTGCGTTTACAAACATTTAAACTCACATACACAAACAGCCAGACCCGGGACAACTGCCTGTCAGTCTCACAAATATTTGTTCCGTGCGAGGATCGAACACGCGACGTAGCAGACGATTGCTTAACTACTGCGCCAACTGTGCAATCAAAAGTGCCGTGGTGACGGAATGATGTATATTTGTTTTTTAATTATAGATTTTTTGTTAAGAAATATGTGTTTTGCACAATGTTGTGTAGTCGGTTCAAAGCTCATAGATCGACAGTTAGTCACAACTCTTCTTAACTTTTAATAGATTACGTTTTTTATGCAAGAAGGTTCTTCTCTGTGAACTACATACACTGTAAACTACACACTAGCTTCCGCCCGCGATTTCGTTCGCGTGGCAGTTACTTTGAGCTACCGCTAATATTGACCCAAGTGATGATCGAAAAAAAATATGTTTCTCTCCCCTTTTCTTCACTACTTATCCCCCTTATTTCACTTAAAAAAATTGCCTATGCCCGTCTCAGAGTCTTCACTATGTCTGTACCAAAATTCATCAAAATCGGTTAGGTCATTTAGGCGTGAAGACGTAACAAACAAACAAACTCACTTTCGCTTTTATAATATTAAGTACAACTCTTCAGTACAGGATTTCCCAAAATCTAAATTGCGCTGTAAAAAGTATTTGACAACAGGAAACCCGGTTTTTTTCAACAACATTCCACAAATCCCTTCTTTCGGCTTGCACTTTTAATGAATCAACACAAATTCCTTCTCAAAACTTTTGGTGTCTTTCTTAGAATAAAAACAAAGGATAAACGAACTAGTGAATCACAATGCAGGTAGAAAGTATTTAAAAGTTAATTGGTTGAGTCAACTTTACTGTGGTTTTTGAAAGATTAGGTGGTACTAATAAATGACGTGTCTACACTACTAAGGTACTGTTAAACTTTTAAAATTAACACGTGATATTAGTTAAATATTAGCAGACGATTGGTTCAAGCTTCAGGCTGAGACGTGCTTGTCTAGGTTGGTCCATCGATGGGTGACCATTACATACCGAGGTTCTTCCGTATCTCGGCACGTTAAGCTGTTGGTCCTGGCTGTCATTTGTAGATCTTTGACAGTCGTTACAGGTAGTCAGTGTCCCAAAAGTCTGACAACTAACTAGTCGTACCAAGGGGAATCGTATTACCCAGTTCTAACTGGTCTGTGGAGGTCAGATAGGCAGTCCATATAAAATACTGGTATTCAGCTGCATCCGGTTAGACTGGAAGCCGACCCCATCATAGTTGGGAAAAAGCTAAGCAGATGATGATTGTTCATTGCTCACCGTCCACAGACCCACGTCTGTGGTGGCCGGGGGTTGTCTCGCGACCAGTTAGGTACACACGACGGCACATCAACCTACACAAAACCATTTAAACCTGATCTCTCTACTACGGTGTGCGATCCGTAGTAGAGAGATCAGGTTATAATAGTTTAGAATAGGTTGACCGTGAAGTGTACATAACAACATGCAAGAACAATATGATTTAATATTGTTCTTGTTGTTTTTGGGTATTTCCTTGGTAAATATCTTCATCTATTTACATAAAATACCCAACTAATTAATTAAAATCATTTTACCCAATTACATTAGCCTTTATAAGTACTTACTTACAAATTATACTGTCCATCAAATTCCTAATTATTTGCCAACTCTAACTGCGCAAAACTTCAAACCACAAAAAAAAACTGGGTCAGCAGAGTTTAAGGTCACTGTTCACCCACACGTACTTATCAATGTCACTACGATAGCACGGACACCTACACCGCATGTAGGTAACGGTACTATATTTGTACCCAAAAGGAATTTAACGGGAAATTTGTAACGGGATTTTCAAGTAACTATTTCGGCACTTATTTTATTTTATAAAAGTACCAGGAACTAAAAGAGACTTCCAAAAAACACTGAAAAGATAGAAAAAAACAAACTACCGAAAGTCGGTGACTTCTGTTTGATTCATAGATTTTTTGCTACCGACTTCCGGAAAAAATAATATCTTTCGTTCTTTTTGTGTTTTTTTGGAAGACGGTTTTAATTTTGGCAATGTTTTAATTTCACATTGGCACTTATAATGCTTCGAGAAATGGTGCACGGTTCGTGTTGGTCGTTTCATGTGGGAAAGTACCCACAAAGAAACTCCGTGGTTACTCTTTTAAAATCATTTGGTTTTATAATGTTGTTGTTACAGCGTTAGTACTTAAGTATGAGAGGACAGCATACGCCCGACAGTCATTGCTTACTTTACAAAACGATAAATAAGATAAGAACCTTATAAAAGTTAACAAGCGTCTAAGAATCTACAAGGACCACAATGTCCACCCATTCGCAAAGAATAGGTAAAAAAGAATCCATACAAGAAATAGGTAAAATATTACAAAAATGTTATTTGAATGTAAATAAACTGATACAAAGAAAATTTATTTAAAAGTAATTGATACCTACTCAAGGTTTGCTTATCAATAATGTTTAAATCTTGTCATTCATTGACCTTACAAATTGAACAATAGTTTCAAAACAACATTATGACCACTGAACATTATTTTCATAACAGACTTTGTTAATCTTTTGTCTTGTTCAAAACAGTAAAGTTACTCAACTGATATTAGTCACAAATAACATAACATCATGCTTGTAATAGCCAGAGGGTTAAGCAGAGGCGTACCAACCTAACAAGACCCACTTCGTCAGCTATGTATATTTGTACTAGCTAGTGCCTGCGGCTTCGCCCGCGTGATATCGAAAAAATAAAGTATCCTGTGTTATTCCAGACTATAATTTACCTTTGTGCCAAATGTCATCAAGATCCGTTCAGCCGCTTTGACGTGAAAGAGTAACAAACATCCATACATCCATCCATCCTTACAAACATTCGATTAGTAGGATCCCATGTAACAGGGACGAGACTGTTTATACTCCAGACTGCATTGTTGCTAATGAGAATTTCAAAATCCAATTAAACTTTGCCTCACCAGGGCATCGAATCCAAGACCTCAAGCTCAGCAGTAGAACTTTCGACCACTTAACAACATCATCATTCTCATGCCCTAATCCTTACTAATATTATAAAAGCGAAAGTGAGTTTATCTATGTTTGTTACGTCTTCACGCCTAAATGGCTTAACAGATTTTGATAAATTTTGATACAGAGATAGTTGAGACTTTGGAGACGGACATAGGCATTTTTTTAAAGTGAGAAATGAGGGAGAAGGAGGGAAGAAAAGGGAATGCTTAGCTTTGCTATTACAATAAATAAGGCGCAAACAAAAATTACAGGTAGCAGGTACCTGCAAATCAGGAAACGAACTGTTTTACCCGAATTTAACGCGAGCGAAGCCGCGGGCAAAAACTAGTTCCAACTAATCTGTGGTCTGCGCAACATGTCAGCTTCGTCCATAGTGTTCTATTGCTCGTCACATCATCAAACACCTCCTGCTTGGCCATAGATATCATCCGTCACAAAGTCCACCATCGTTTTGATGGTATTCCTCTACTGTTATACCCATAAATATTCGTGCTGAAAACTTGTCTCACGACATTTTCCTCATTCCTCTGTATTTTTCGATCACTTTCGACCATTATTTATACGAATCTGACCTCATCGTAATCCTTATTTTCGGATGAGAAATCATCAAATAACTGCTCCCGTTCTGCGCGGAGGGAGTGTCAGACTTTGACCCCTCCATGTTCCTTCTTTTGCCCTTTGAGTTCCGTGGTTGCGGTGTTTCTTTCCAACAACCCGCAATCCAGGCAGTAGCCGTAGTGGGCTTCTCTTCTTTGATGATATGTCTTTGAGGCGCGCGAGGATCACGAACGCAAATTCGAGACGTTCGGACGGCCGGTGAGCTACCCATTGCTCACCGTCCACAGAGCCGCGTTTACGGTGGCCGGGAGTCATCTCGTGTCCCACAAATGACACTTCCGGACAAAAATAGAGACTTGACCGAAACATCGACTCGATAACATTATCGTTCAAAATAATGTCTAGGTTATAAACCTTGAACTAATAACGTTTAAATAATTATTGTTAACTAGCTTTTGCCCGCGGCTTCGCTCGCGTTAAATTCGGTAGCGCCTTATTGATTTGTAATAGCAACGCTAAGTTTTCCCGTTTTTTCCCTCTTTCTCCCTCATATCCCGCTCTTTTTAAAAAAATAATAGCCTATGTCCGTCTCCTGGTTCCCAACTATATCTGTACCAAAATTCATCAAAATCGGTTTAGCCATTAAAGCGTGAAGAGGTAACAAACAAACAAACAAACAAACTCACTTTCGCTTTTATAATATTAGTAAGGATTAGTTAATAATGATTTGACCTTCGTTTTCTCTAGTTAACTGGTTGGTATCGGTATTTTATTCTTTATTGATTTTGAATGGGAACGTTGGTTAAATATAGACGATTTGCTTTGCTAATAATTACTTATTTTGTAAAAGTATTATAATTTACTAGCTAGCGCCCGCGGCTTCGCCCGCGTGATATCGAAAAAAAAGTATCCGTTGTGTTATTCCAGACTATAATTTACCTCTGTGCCAAACTTTATTAAGATCCGTTCAGCCGTTTTGACGTGAAAGAGTAACAAACATCCATCCATCCATCCTTCTCAAATATAATATTAGTAGGATATTAGGTACTATAAAAAGTAAAGAAATATACATTTTAATTTCGACATCTCTGATTTTCAGAATTCATATGCGTATTTTATATTCTTTACTTACGGTAATGGAAAACGTCATAATGACATGGTGTCATAAAAACTCTGACAAAATCATAAGTCATTCAAACTAGGCTGATAATCAGAACTCTTTGAACGTCATTACACAAGACATTCCCCCAAAACGCCCACCCTTCGCCACTTCCTAGTGTTTTAGCTGGGAAGATGAAGTGGCGGAACAAACTCCCAAGCAACACAACTGTGTTTTAGATTCCGGACTTTATACAGTAGTAAAAGTAATACACGCAATAAGGAAAGAAATACAGTAATAATAATGTTTTGTATTAGTGGACTTTTGAAATGTCATAACATTTAATTAGAAGGAAAATGTACTGATCTAAAATTTATGACAAAAAAAAAGCGATCAAACGTTATTCTAAGAATGTAATATACGTTTTCATCAGAATCTGCCGCGTTTCCTTAGTTATGCCATGAATCATCGGGGTCATGAGGTTGATGACTCGGCTGGTGTTCAGAATATTTGTTTAGTGGGTTTAAGCGCCAATGATAACTGAGAATTATGTCATACTTATCCACAAGTATCCTTACTAATGTCATAAAAGCGAATGTGTGTTTGTTTGTTACGTCTTCACGCCTAAATGGCTAAACCGATTTTGGTGAATCTTGGTACAGAGTTAGTTGGGACCCTGGAAACGGACATAGGCTAATCTTTACTTCCCTCTTTCGCCACTTGGAGAAAGAGGGAAGAAAAGGAAAAACTTAGCATTGCTATTACAATAAATAAGGCGCTAGGGCAAAAAGTACAGGTAGCCGGTATCTGCAAATCAGGAAAGGGGAACTGTGTTACCCCGAATTTAATGCGAGCGAAGCCGCGGGCAAAAGCTAGTACAAATACAAAATAGAAAATCACTGACCCACTCATCATGAAATCTAAGAAACTACAAGTGTTAGGATTCTCAAATTTTGCATAGGGGATCCTTTTAGGACGTAGATGCTCACTAAGGCGAGATTTTGCAAAATTCAACCATATAAAGAGTGAAACAGGGTATCAAAGTTTGTATGGGAGATCGCGATTTTTTGGCCGGATTGACTTGAAGTTTTGCATAGGCATTCTTTCACGAGATTAGTAGACTATATTAGTATACTATTGACGGCACGGTTGGCGCAGTGGCTGAGGGATCGGCTGCTGCACTGCGTGTCGCTGGTTCGATTCCCGCACGGAACAAATATTTGTATGACCTGCAGATAGTTGTTTCAGGTCTAGCTGTTTGTGTATGTGAGTTTATATGTTTGTAAACGCACCCACGATACAGGAGAAATTCCTAGTGCGGGGCAACGTTTAAAAAAAAAAGGAAGAAGTATATATAACATCACGCTAAATAACGACACTAAAGAGCTTTGCAGCGAGTGCTACGTTATAAACACAGAATCACTTGTATTGATTTTCCTTCACGATTTCAACTATAAAAAACTAAAATACTCAATCCTCACTAAATAAAACTAAATTTTACTCCAAAATACTTCAAGGCTCACTGCCAATCTCTAAGCCCAATTAAAAATACAGAGACTAAGGAAAAGTACGAAATAAAATTAAAAAAATACGGATTTATAACTGTGTCTTAACTTTAACTAACACGAATTTGTCTAAATCCACATTTATTCCTCTCCCCTCATTAGTCAGGCGGAAAAAATAATTTAATTCGCCAATAGGCCCTCCCCCACACACAGACAGACAATCACTAATTACCCCCTGCGTAAGCTATACAAATCGCCGAAAATGTTTACTAATTTATAAAAAAGGCGAAAAAAAAATATATTTTTTTCACTCTGCAAATGAACTTATTTAGCTCAAGAGGGATTTAATAAAGATTTTTCACGGGTTCTCTCGGCTTCGACGAAGTTTTTGGGGTTCCTTTGGATTGGGTATGGAACGGTCGGTGTGTCTTTAAAGAAAAAGTTTGAATAGAATAAAATAGAAAAGAATTTTATTTTGCTAATATGGGTAAATTTACAATAGTTCCTATTTTTACACTTATCATTCTGCATGCAAACATTATTTTTAAAACATTTCATGAAAAAAAAATTAAAGAATGATTGAATACATTGGATTAAATTAAAAATATCAATAATCAATAAATGATTTCGCTGTTGGGAATTTAGTTACACTATAACATAATTATATAGTTTTACTAATCAAACAATTTCGTCTACGTTTGTTTTGGTATGAAAAAGAAATATTAGGGAGACTCTTTTCAATCACTTGACAATATATAGTACTACTTTCACAATTGTGTAATATAAAAAAACTTATCTCAAACAATTTAAACGAATAAAATCTTCTTAGCTAAGTGATCAAAGGTTTTTTGTTGTAATTAAATGAAGAAACTTGTTTTAATTAGCGAAACGTGATTTATTATAAACACTTTGACAAGTAAGATGCAAGAAACTGTGTTACCAACATAGAAAAAACACAATAAAAGTGAAATTACATTCTCGTTTTTCAAATTTTTTTTTCAAAAAATCTTACAAACTTTCCGAATACCATCAACAATAAAAAAAAAATAATAGCGGTGTGCATTTATTTCACGGCAAGTATTCGTATCTGGCAACCGTGGTCTAACGTAGAATATAAAATTAAAGTTAAATGAATCAGTACGGAACCATCATTCAAAGAACGGTTCTACCAACATTTCTTCCGGCGACTTTTTTCACCGGCGACTAATCTCGACAATATTTCTCGTGTCGCAGATTGAATTAGTGCACGACAAACGCACCTCATTTCAATGCGAAAATACGTTAAAATTATTTATTTACCCTCTTGTTCGGGAAATGAAAATTCGCTTACACTGATTTGAGAAAAAAAGTCATTTGTGTATTTCTGAACTTATTTAATTACTAGCTGGCGCCCGCGGCTTAGCCTGATCGAAAAAAAGTAACCTATGTGTTATACCAGACCATAGTCTACCTCTGTGCCAAATTTTATCAAGATCCGTTCAGCCATTTTGCCGTGAAAGAGTAACAAACATCCATACATCCATCCATTCCCAGTAGGATTAAGTCAAATTCAAGCTCAAAGCATTTATCTAATATATAAAAGTCTCGTATCACAATGTTCGTTCCCATACTCCTCCTAAACGGCTCGACCGATTCTTATAATTTTTTTATGCATATTCAGTAAGTCTGAGAATCGGCTACTATCTGCTTTTCAAACCCCTAAGTGATAAGGGTGGTAAGCAGCGGGTGAAACTGCTGGGCACAGCTAGTTTTTATATAGATTCATGAAGGGCACTTTTGTATAGTCAACGTGAAGCTTCAGTCCAGACACAGGCATAATAATTATTAGCTTACTACCTTTTGCCCGCAGGTTCGCTCGCGTTAAATTTTTGGTAACACAGTTCCCCTTTCCTGATTTGCAGGTACCTGCTACCTGTTGTTTTTGCCCTTGCGCCTTATTTATTGTAATAGCAAAGCTAAGTTTTCCTTTTTCTTCCCTCTTTCTCCCTCATTACTCACTGTAAAAAATTGTCTATGTCCGTCTCCAGGGTCTCAACTATCTCTGTACCAAAATTCATTCAAAATCGGTTTAGCCATTTAGGCGTGAAGACGTAACAAACAAGCAAACAAACTCACTTTCGCTTTTATAATATTTAGTAAGTATTTTATTCTATTAGATTCCTCAAAGCGTTGTATATCGATCTGGGCAACTAGATCGATATAAGGCGTTGCTAGGACTAACAGATTCATCATCATCTGTTTAGCCTTTTACCATGTTGGGGTAGCTTCCAGTCTAATCAGATTATTTTGTAAAAATATGTAGTTGACGACACGGTTGGCGCAGTGGCTGAGCGATCGACTGCCGCGCTGCGTGTCGCGGGTTCGATTCCCTTTCGGAACAAATATTTTAAAGACCTATAGATAGTTGTTCCGGATCTGGCTGTTTGTGTATGTGAGTTTAAATGTTTGTAAACGCACTAAAGATACAGGAGAAATCCTAGTGTGGAGCAATGTTTGTTTAAATTTAAAAAAAAATATGATTCTTTATTACAGATGGTATTAATAAACCAATATCGTTAAAGTTATCAATTGTATGTCATTGTCGAACTGATTGTAGATTCACTTTTAAATTTTAAAAAGGGAACAGACTACAAAACAAATCTTAGACATTTTTAACTCGAACATCGAGAACAAAACATTAAAAAGACACCAAGAAAGGGGCACCCGTCTACCTTCCACGTAGGCCCAATGATCCTAAATTAACGTCGGAAGGGGCCTAATCGACCATTTTTTTCCCGCCTGATTACGAAAGGCTAATATTGAACCCCCTACCCCATTGGCTCAAACAAATGTTAACCCTTTATTCGCGCTAACCCCTTTCGAAAAAAAAGCCCATAAAATATATCTAATTAAAAAATATCCGCGTCTAAGGACTGACGCTCATAAAGAATGTCAATTAAGCTTGCGACGTTTTTTTTTCTTTTGGCGAGTATAATTTTTTTTTTCGTAATATTTTCTGTCGTTCCGCGGCCAGCGAGGGTTAAGATAGCGAAATTAGTATCGGTATGAAATATTGAGTAATTTAATATTTGTAAGGTGGGTGGCGACTCCAACCCTTTTTGTTCTGTTTGATGTTCGTATTTTTTTAATCAAGATTAACAACGGGGTGGTGTTTAAATATTATATTTGATATTTTATAATTTGGCGCATGTGTCCTTTATGGGCCTTATTTGGTGGGACAGCGATTAGACTTGACTGTTTTCATTAGACATTGTTATTATTAATCATTTGAAAAGCATGAAAGTTTTTAGGATTTAAGATATTTATTGCATTTTTTAACAACAACACACTTAATAGTCGTACAGCATGCGTTAGAAAAACAGCTAATCAATAACTAGATTTAGTGTTTTACAAATATACATTTGTATATTATGTAGGTATATGAAGATTTAAAAAAAAAAAAAAAACATTGCCCCACAATAGTAATTTCTCCTGTATCGTGGGTACGTTTACAAACATATAAACTCACACACACAAACAGCCAGACCCGAAACAACTATCTTCGGGTTATAGAAATATTTGTTCCGTTCGGGAATCGAACCCGCGACACGCAGCGCAGCAGTCGATCCCTCAGCCACTTCGCCAACCGTGCCGTCAAAACGATACTTACTTACTTCATACAATTATTATAATATATTATATTCATCAACAAATGTGTTAATAACCAGGCTTTTAAGATACAGTTCCTTTTCTTAATTCCTTAATGTTTTCGGACAATGTCATTAAAAAAAAACTGTTTAGTAACATATTTTGAAATAAATAACATTTGAATTGATACGTTCATCGGTCTCTAAGCAAAACTTAAACCACATCTGACAAGTTTGGTCAGTTATCTCTTTCGTTGACCAACATATATTTTTTAATAAGTAATCAAACATCTTCGGGGTCTCATAGACCGATCCTCATCTTTGACAGGTTAAACTCAAATGTGTGGTCATTGACTTTCATCAATAAGGAAAAAGCCTTAAGAAATACGTTATAGGTTACACCATAATTCTTAAAATTATGCAACGATGAGAAAGAAAGAAAAAATCCGGTTAAGTGCCCCGAGAGTTCCACACAAACTTGCGACAAAAACAGCCATATCTTTTGACTACGTAGAATTAGAGGGTTTATTTTTTCACATTTCCAAGGGGCCACAGAGTTGAGTACGTATATGGTTAATTTCAACTCGATTTCTAAACGCATTATAGTGTAAGAAAAACTCCATGAATGATTAAATAAAAACACTTTTATTGCAAATCACAAATTATAACCTTTTATAACATTTAGATACGCATAATACATCATAGAACAATATCATATTACCTTAGGTTTTATTGACAACTTTTTTAGAAGATGTTCACTAGGAGAATCTCCGAAACGACTGACGATTTTGCCGGGCTGTTATCGTTCGTTATTTCCAATTACCGCCATTTCAATAGTGGAATGGGCGCGTTCCTGTGATTGGTTGGTTTTCAACGAGGGCACTTTGAGTGTTGCCAATTAATAAAATAGTGGTATTATCAACGTTTAGTTATTGTACCGACGGTCTATGTTGCATGTTAATTAATCGAACATCTTCGGGGTCTCATAGACTATCGAAAACATATCAAATTTATTATAGACGCTAATACTATTGTTAGCGTCTATATTCATAGATAAATGATCTTGAAAGACTGGCAGACAGACAGAAAGACGGATTACAAGGTGTTCCTATAAGGATACTATTTTATTGAAAGTTCTATTTAATCGAATTGTTACAAGTAGAGTTACATCATTAAAAATGATGATGATGACGTGGACGTGAACAAGTGTTCACGTCCACGCTTTAATCACCACTTGGTGATTAGGTGGTGATTAAAGCGTTTTTGAGCGCACTTTCACTTCTACATTCTCTTACATTCTTATATAACATTCACGGATGAATGATGAAAATGGTATCTAATTATATCAGAAAGTAACAGTGTCTCGTTGGTACAATTACTTTCAAGCGTCTTTTTGGGGTTCCGCACCTCAAAAGGAAAAACACTGAACCCTTATTGGATCACTTTGTTGTCCATCTGTCTGTCAAGACCCTTTTTCTCGGAATCGCGTGAAGGTATTGAGTTAAAATAAAAACTATATACTCAAGTCTGTGGTTCCTTCGAGCTGTAAAAATGAAAATCAACCTTCTAAGTCTATGCAGACAAAGATATGGCCGTTTATGTACAATTTTTGACGGAACCCACGATGCGCTAGCCTGATTCGCTCTTTGCCGGTTTTTTTTTATTTCAACTTATTTAATGAGAGGCTAAATAAAAGTCATCAGTATCTTCTAGAGAAAACTAAAAGTGAAATTACTAAAGTGTTGGAAGATTAAAATCGATTTGAAACTCGCTTTCAACAAATTAAGAGTTAATGAATCCGAATTATACTTTTGAATTAAAGCTACAAAATAAACTACATCTAGGTATTTATAATCTGCCTCGTTGGTTCAGTGATTGTAAGCGACTGCTGATCATGAGGTCCTAGATTCAATTACCGGGTCGGACAAAGTGATCGCTATTGAATTTTCACATAAAAGATTTCGCAGTTTCAAACACAGAGTCTAATTTTTTCCCAGTTAATGGCGATAAAAAGGACTTTAAATAACCGAAAAATGTGGGTACTTGTACACACTTTTTTGTATTTAAAAACGTTGCCCCTACACTAGAAAATTCTTCTGTATCGTGAGTGCTTTTTACAAACATTTAAACTCACATACCTAAAGAGCCAGACCCGAACAACTACCTGTAGTTCATACAAATATTTGTTTCGTTAGGGAATCGAACCCGTGACACTCTGCGCAGCAGTCGATCGCTCAGCCACTGCGTCAAACATACCGTCAAACCTCTGCCCTGCCCTTGAAAGACAAGGCGTTATGATATGTCAGAAAAACACGTACCAACCTAGCAACAACCGACATGTTCCCTACCTATGTACACATCTCCATTTCAAACTATATCCTACATTGTAACAATCAAACATCACGGTAGCGATGCACAAACATACAAACATGCAGAACGTCAGATGATAAACAAAATGGCTGTCACCGATGGTAGGTGGGAGAATAAATAAATATATACACTAGTGCATCTAGGACGAACAATGTGCTCTACGTTAGGATAAAGGGGATAAGACGACATTCAATAGGGTAGTTTCCTGGGTCATAGTAATAACATTCTATTTAGTCCGGCTTTAAGATTATTTAGAAATAAGGGACACGTATTTTTTATTTGTTAATTAGACCAAAACTTACAAAGATATAGCCCATTAAAGTAACGTGTGACGTCACTTGTTGCGAAAAAATGCAGCAACGCGTGACGTTTAACGTAACTTTAATGGGCTATATCTTTGTTTTTTTACAAGAGAAAAATACGTGTCCCTTATTTTTGAATAATCTAAAAGACGGACTAATCTTTTCGTGGAAATTAGCCTATTGTGTAAATTAAAATACAGTGAGTTCCCGGATTCGATCTTAGGGCGAATAAAATTAAGTCTGACACTCCTCCCCACTTCCCAAAAAGCGGGGAAAGGTATTGGATGATTTCCGATCAGCAAAAAAATTGGCCAACCGAGAACAACAAACAAACTTGTAATATTAACAGCCATTGTTTCTTTTCACTGCGTAAACTTAGAGAGTTGATTTTCACCGCACAAAAGGACCATAGATTTGGTGTAATTTCAGCTCGATACCTCCACGAGGTCCCGAGATAAAGGGTCTTGACAGACAGACAGACAGTCGGACAACAAAGTCCTTACTAATAATATTATAAAAGCGAAAGTGAGTTTGTTTGTTTGTTACCTCTTCACGCTTTAATGGCTAAACCGATTTTGATGAATTTTGGTACAGAGGTAGTTGGGAACCAGGAGACGGACATGGGCTAATCTTTTTAAAAAATAATAATATGAGGGAGAAAGAGGGAAGAAAAGGGAAAACTTAGCGTTGCTATTACAAATCAATAAGGCGCAAGGGGAACCGTGTTACCCCGAATTTAACGCGAGCGAAGCCGCGGCCAAAAGCTAGTAAAATATAATTTAATTAGAAATTTCTCAATAGTACCTAGTCTTGTAGTCTGTATTTGTGTATGGTTGTTGGCAATAGACACGGTTGGCGTAGTGGCTGAGTGATCGACTGCTGCGCTGCGTGTCGCCTGTTCGATTCCCGCACGAAACTAATATTTGTATGACCTACAGGTATTTGTTTCGAGTCTGGCTGTTTGTATATGTGAGTTTAAATGTTTGTTGTTGTTGCACGACACAGGAGAAATTCCTCGTGTGGGGCAACGTTTTAAAAAAAATATATACGGAACCTAGCGCGATTCCAACTCGCACTTGTTTTATAATTGATGATAATAATCATTATCCATCAAGAACTTGTTCTAAAATATAACCTTGTGGAATTGGAAGTGCCGTACTACAGGTATGAGCCCGACCCAGTTCTCGTACATGGCAATATCACATTGTACTGAGATCGATCCATCGTCACTGACAGGACTATTGTTGCCAACAAGCCTGATATAGTGGTGGTGGATCGATCAGAGCGGCGCGCAATGATTGTTGACATAACAGTCCCGCATGATGAGAACCTCGTGAAAGCCGAGAAAGATAAGCAAATCAAGTATATTGACTTGGCTCGCGAGGTTGTCGACATGTGGGACGTGGACTCAGGGATCATTGTGCCGATAGTCATATGTGCCAAGGGCTTATTGCCAAGAGCCTCGACCAATACCTGAGGAGGCTCTCGTTAGGCAGCTGGATCAAGGGCTTGATACAGAAAGCGGTACTCCTGGACACGGCTCGTATTGTTAGGAGGTTCCTTTCTCTGGAGCCCTGACCGCCGGGTAGCTTGGACCCTGTTCCCGATATCGGTGGGCTACTATTTTTATATTTTTAAATGCTTTTTTTGTTTTTGATAAGAAATATGTAAAAATATAAAAAATATGTATGTTAATAATTAAATGACAAGAATAATTATACTAGTATGGATGAGTAATATGTGTCACAATGGAGGGTAACATCACAACTGCTTATTTTTTTCCTAAGTATTAAGTACTAGCTTAATGTGACATAAATGGCCATATCTTTTGATTGCGTTAACTTAGAAGGTTGATTTTTATACAGCTTCAAGACACTACAAACTTGAGCGTAAGGTTTTAATTTGAACTCGATACCTCTACGCGTTTCCGAGATAAAGGGCCTTAAACAGACATACAACACAAAGTGATCACATAAGGATTCCGTTTTTAGGGTTCCGTAGTCAACTAGGAACCCTTATAGTTTCGCCATGTCTGTCTGTCCGTCCGTCCGTCCGTCCGTCCTCGCTTAATCTCTGTGACCGTTAGCACTAGAAAGCTGAAATTTGGTACCAATATGTATATCAATCACGCCAACAAAGTGGTAAAATAAAAATTGGAAAAAAATGTTTTATTAGGGTAGCCACCCTATATGTAAAGTGGGAAGTGATTTTTTTTTTAATTTCAGCCCTAACGTGTGATATATTGTTGGAAAGGTATTTAAAAATGAATAGGGGTTTACTAAAATCATTTTTTGATAATGTCAATAATTTCGGAAATAATCGCTCCAAAAGTAAAAAACAATGTGTCCCCCCCCCCTCTAACTTTTGAACCACAAGTTTAGAAAATATGAAAAAAATCTGAAAAGTAGAACTTTATAAGGACTTTCTATGAAAATCATTTTGAACTTGATTGAGGCAACAGTTTTTGTACAAAAAAGACAAAAAGTTGTACAAAATAATTTTTGTAGTATAATCGTAGCAAGCATTTTTTTTAACTTCGTTTACATATTTTATTATCCTAAACGTATCTTTTTTCAAACAAAAAAATAAACTACGGAACCCTACACTGAGCGTGGCCCGACACGCTCTTGGCCGGTTTTTTTTCATTTTGAGATATGGAACTCCACAAATAAAAGTATCACTATTGTTTCCGATAAGCTCCCAAGTATTCATTGTATAACTGATAAATGATATCAGTAGTCATTATCAATATTTAACGGGGATTTTACTAGTTCCTGGTGTCCGCATGATCATAAATAGATAGAGTATTATTCTTAATTAAGTACACCATACAAATTACAAGAATAACAGTAAACAACTTACAAATAGGGTGACACAAGGGGCGGTCTTATCGCTGAGAGCGATCTTCATAAGACAAACTTTTTTTTGCGGATAGGAAATCATCAAATAACTTCCCCCGGTGAGTGACAGACTTGTACTTACATGAAATCCCACATTTCTTCTTTTGCCCTTTATATTCCGGAGCCGTGGCAGCTCTTTCGAATATCCCGCAACTTCGGCACTCAGGCTTAAGACCTTTTGATGGATTTAAGGGAGGAGGAGAGACAGTACTTTAGGTAGTCTTTATTTCATTATAAAACCTTTTTATTTCACAGAGGCCTACATGGGCACTTAGAAAACGTCGAGAAAAGGTGCACGGTTCGGGTTGGTCGATTCCTATGGAGAAGAACCGGCAAGAAAGAAGTTTCTTGCCGGTTAATTAAAAGAGTAACCATGGAGATGGTTACTCTTTTAATTCTTTGTGAAGTACCGTATCATTATCATATGATATTGCTTTGAAGTATGACGTGTTCTCAAGGACGTTATTTCGGAATGTAAGATAATGTAATGATACTGTCTGACTCAAAGTCAGATAATAACAGAAAACGGAACTTCTTGATATGCGGAAACGTTGAAAAGAATTTTATCTGTAGCATGAGCTACGTCTTACGAAAACGCATTTGAAAGTATAGCCTAACTTAAATAAAACCACTGTTTAACATTTATGTTAACAGTTAAATCGACAAAGACTTTAGTCTAGCAGCAGGGTACCTAAAACCGGGGTTGCGGGTTGTTAGGTCTTATCGAGGACTACTGCCTTCTGAAACAAACCCTAGATCCAACCGAATAAGAAAACCTTCGACAGATGCTCGCCAATAAATTTAAAAAAAATATTATTAAATCCTACTACTATTACTAAATGCCAATGTTTGTTAGGATGTATGAAAGTTTGTTACTCTTTCACGTCAAAACGGATCTTGGTGAAATTTGGCGCAGAGGTAGATTATAGGCTGGAATAACACATAGGATACTTGATTTTTTTCGATATCACGCGGGCGAAGCCGCGGGCGCCAGCCAGTATCTTAATATTTTTTCATCTGTACGTGTGTTTGTCATCTAACTCCTCTTAAACGCCTCAACCAATTTCGAAGAAATTGTATGCACCACAATGCACTGGTGGTGCTGCTATCGGTATGTCACTAAACTTGATTGGCTGTACAAGGGGCAGAACAACGTCTGCTGGATTATTTTTGTGTAAATAATTTCATCAAAACTGCTCTCAAAGCGGTTGTAGAAAATCATTGCGAGAAATCGACACAAGACATTTCTGGACTGAACTTGATTTTTCCTTTATTTTTTTTGTTATATTAATTTTTATTGTAACGCATGTCCACACTAAACCAAAGAGTCGCGCGTTGCTCAAACTATGGCGAACTTTCCACAAACTGTGTTCGGTGTGAAAGCGTCGTTCCGATACAGTTGCTATCTTACACAAATATACTACTACCCTCCCCTGTGTCACTTTATATCGTGTGTATGTTTAAGCTTCTAACTAAGAGAGATCTGTATTTAAAAGGCTGTGAATGAAAGCCATATCTTCTTTCTATGATGGTACTAGCTGGCACCCGCGTCTTCGTGTTTTTCCAGACTATAATCTACCTTTGTGGTAAATTTTATCAAGATCCATTTAGTCATTTTGACGAGAAAGAGTAACAAACATCTATACATCCATATATAATATTAGTAGGATTCATCCAAGTAATTTAATATATCACATAGCAGAGGTGTACCAAATACTAAAAAATTTAGAACGAGAATTTAAGATTTAGTAGTAATCAGCATATTCGTATGATCCAAGGCAATCAGGCTTACAAGGATAAATTTGAATAAACTGTACGGTAAAAACCAAATGATTAAAATACGCTTGTATGTCAACTGTTTAGTAAAAATGGCATTATAAAATGTCAAAGGTCCATAGGTAGGTAGATATAATATTAAATTCTTTTGGAATTGAATTCGTGCGGAAAGACGGACGAAATAATACTGGAAATATTTCGACGGTTCCTACGCACATAAGATTGAGTCAAAATCCGAGGTTTACAGGAGCGTAATTTGTGTTCAACACGCCCTAGAAATAATTCTATGAGCAATAATAAATGATTTCTTTCTACAATATTTTAACAGTTTTAAGAGCTTTATAATGCTACTAGCTTTTGCCCGCGGCTTCGCTCGCGTTAAATTCGGGGTAACACAATTTCCCTTGCGCCTTATTGATTTGTAATAGCAACACTATGTTTTCCCTTTTCTTCCCTCTTTCTCCCTCACATCCCACTTTTTTTAGATTTTAGCCTATGTCCGTCTCCTGGTTCCCAACTATCTCTGTACCAAAATTCATTAAAATCGGTTTAACCATTAAAGCGTGAAGAGGTAACAAACAAACAAACAAACAAACTCACTTTCGCTTTTATAATATTAGTAAGGATTTACACATAAGTAGGTATTTTATTTTTTCACGTTTTCTTGGAAAAAAAGATAAATAACCGTTTCTACGACACTTATTCGTTGTATTTACATTGTTCTCTAAAACAACGTAAATAAATAAAAATAAAAGTCGTATGTCTGCATTTGCGCATAGATAATCTAAAGCCAATGATACAATAAAAAAATGCCATTTTCGACATGTCTTTATGTACGGACCTTCGATTTGCACTCCACAGATGCTCTGATGTTATGTTCATTTGAGGAAATATCGGATTTTATAAGTGTCAGTTAAAGGGGAAAATATACAAGTCCGTGATTAGACCTTTTGTACTGTATGGGTTAGAATGCTGGGCTGTAAAAAGGTGGATGAAAAACGTTTGCATGTAGCGAAGATGAGAATGTTGAGATAGATGTGCGGAGTGACAAGAATGGATAAAGTAAGGAATGAGTATATTAGAGAAAGTTTGAAAGTTGCGCTTGTTACAGAAAAAAAAATGAAAGGGAGTCGTTTGTCTTGGTATGGACATGTAATGAGGAGGGACGAAGCAAATGTGACTAAAAGAGTGATGGATCTGAATATTGATAGACGGAGAGCGAGAGGAAGGCCAAAAAAAGATGGATGGATTGTGTAAGGAATGATATGAAAAAGAAAGGAGTAATTAATGATGCCGTGACGTCTGATAGTGGAGAATGGAAAAAGAAAACGTGTTGCGCCGACCCCAAATAGAATGGGACAAGGGCAGGAAAATGATGAATGATAAGTGTTGATACAGATCATGACAAAACTTTCTAGTTCTAGTAGTTTAAAAAAGTTAATACATATTACATAATCGTAAAACAAACTGAAGTATTTTTTGTAATATTATTTTCATCTATTGTTTTGGTTACGTAGATGGCCCATACTATAAAACTGTATAATCGAAAATTGACAACTTTAAGGTATTAATTATGTCCTGTTTTTGTGTTGTTGTTCTTGTGATGTTTCTTCTATTGCCCTATACGTTGCGGGGCCGCGGTATCTCTTTCAACAACCCCGCAGGTTTATTTTGTGCTTTGTTCATATTCCAGCTGTCATTTGTAGATCTTTGACAGTCACCCGAAAGTCTGACAGCTAGTCTAACCACTGGAAGCAAACCTGAATATAGTTGGTAAAAGGCTTAGCAGATGATGGCATTTTGTTTGTTTATATTTATGAAATGAAAAGAAAATGGCAAGAAGAAATGGCAGGCGCAAGATATATATTTTTAGGGGGTAATGGATTGTTCGAAAGAGATACCGCGGCCCCGGAACACTGAGGGCAAAAAAGGGTGAAGAACATGGGTGGGTTATAGTCGGTTAAAATCTGATACTGCCCCCGATCTGCCCAGAGCGGGGGAAGTTATTTGATGATTTTCCATGGAAAAAATATACCAAATATAAAAAAATATATGATAAATGATGTTTATTTTGCAAGTAGGTTTTCACAAACACTTTTAAACGTCTTTTTTTAAAAACTAGATGAGGCCGGTGTTTCGTACCCGATTACTCTGAGAAGAAACAGCCGAAACAAACTCAGAGGTCATAGTCTCTTTTAAAGTCCAGACAAAAAATCTTGGTCAACTTACATGAGGACTATGCAGATTAGTGTCTGAAATGGTCTTTTTAAGAAAGCACCACACAGATTGAGTGGACCTGTCCAGTCAGTGCAAGCATTTGTCAGTTATCGTGTAGCTCGACTCATAACCCAAGGAGCTCAACGACACGACGGACAATACCAAAAAAAGGACATTAGTCAACTGCCAGACAATAATTATTTATAGGTATTTGTTAAACTTTTGTTCAACATGAATACAGTCCTTATAAAAACAGGGCAAGTGTGAGTCGGACTCGCCCTCGCGTACTGGGGGTTCCGTACAAACTTGGGACATAAATTGCCATATCTTTTGACCGCATAGAATGTTGAGACTGATGATTTTTTCACAGCTCTAAGAGACCACAGATTTGAGTAGGTAGGTACATTTTTTTTATTTTGCTTCTCACTTGTAATTACTCCTGTATCGTTGTTGTAGCTTTTATAAACATTTGAACTCACATACACAAACAGCTAGACCCGGAACAACTATCTGTAGGCCATATAAATATTTGTTCCATGCAGGGATTGAACCCGCGACACGCAGCATAGCAGTCGATTGCTCAGCCACTGCGCCAACCGTGTCGTCAATTTGAACTCAATACCTCCACGTGTTCTCGAGATAAAGCATCTTGACGGAAAGACAGATGCAGGATAAAGTTTCGGTTTTTTTTCTTTTTGTGGTGCGGAACCCCAAAAACCCAACTCTGCATAATAAGTACTTTGTGTACCGAAACAGATAATCGTCAAAAAGCTTTGAAAATCAAAGCCTCCTGGAGAATTAAATTAAAATCAATCGGCTGTTTCATATTCAAAGGGATGCCATCAAAAGAACGTCAAAGATAATCAATTTTACAAATATCCCTCCCCCCTTCACCCCTAACGTACGTCTTTTTCTTTTCCTATGAAATAAATCTTTTCAGACAACGCTTGTGGGTTGTGGGTACGTCTTAAACGTTATAACTACACTTTATCTTTACACAAAACTCAACCTTAAATCTTCCATGTAAAGTCAAAATTTGATTGTGTTTGTATCTGACAGTATATAAGACTTCCCGATATACGAAAATATGATAACACTGTGTGAAAGTATCGAACTCAACTTTATTAATACTGAACGCAGCATATTTTCCACTCTGGCGTCCTACATCTATGATTTATTTTTGCGTAACATTTGAGCAGATAGGACCTTTTCGAGTCGGGTAGTTGTCATCAATACCGTATCGTCTGTATTATCGTTTATATCGTAGCATTAAGACTGAACCGTTCAAGGGAAAAATTGGTTAATAAATGTTCTATTAAGGCGCTTACACATCAATGTATTTGAGGATTTTTCCGTTATAAAATTTTGTTGAGCATAAAACTTTTAAATGGTTAAATATGGGTTTACATTTAGCTGCACCTCTGTCTAAATCTTTGAAGATTACCGGTATTTAGTTCACTTAGATCATTTGATGTTGATCTAACGGTCTTGAGGAAATTAAGTATGGATGACGAAGAGAAAAAAAGATGGCCGGATTGTGTGTAGGATGATATAAAAAAACTATTTTGCCAAAAAAAACCGACTTAAAAAAACTAAAAATTATTTTGATTCCGGAAGTCGGTGACAAAAAAGAAACGATAAATCAAACAAAAGTGACAACAATAGATCTAAAGAGATATTTAAAAAAAATACGTTCACACGTTTTTATTTTTTAAATAATAAATAAATATCTTGGGACAACTCACACACGGCTATCTGATCTCAAGCTAAGCAGAGCTTGTGTTATGGTAACCAGACAACTGATATACATACTTATATAATTTGTAAATACATACATATTATAGATAAATCACAACCAGACACAGAACAAACAATCATGCTCATCACACAAAGTTTGTCCTGGGTGGGAATCGAACCCACGACCTCCGGCTCAGCAGTCAGGGCCACTAACCACTAGACCAACAGGCCCGTCTAATCTCAATCTCTTTAGATAATTGTTACCGATATCAGGGCTGGTTTATTTTATCGCTTTGTTGCAATTATCGCGTATGCTTAAACGGGAATTCCCCTGTATTCATTCGTTACTGTTTATCTTGGGGGATTCCGTTTTAGTATTCATCCAAATCTTTTGGCAATAACCTTAGATTCCTACCTTCGATATTCGTTTATTTACTTAAAATCTGGTCAAAACACCGGCCAAGACCGAATCAGACTATCGCAAAGACGGTTCCATACAAACTTGCGACATAAATGACCATATCTTTTGTCTGCCTCTGAAGGACCACAGATTTTAGAACCTGGAATTAATTTCAACTCGATACCTTCACGCGTTCTCGAGCTAAAGGGTCTTGATCCTGCCGGGGTTGCGGGTTGTTCGAAAGAGATACCGCGGCCTCGGAACGTAAAGGGCAATAGAAGGAACATGGGTGGGTTTTAGTCAGTACAAGTCTGATACTCCCCCCCGCTCCGCCCAGAGCGGGGAAAGTTATTTGATGATTTCCCACCCCAAAAAAGGGTCTTGACAGACAGACAGACAGAAGGACAAACAAAGTGATTCTATACGGGTTCCGTTTATTCCTTTGAGGTACAGAACCCTAAAAATGAACTTTTAAGTATTGGATTTTCGTGGGCAGCAGCTGAAAATCAGCGTCAGGTGGCGGCCTTGTGTTGCCACCTGACATTGTTTTATTTAGTTTAACTTTAAGGTGTTTCTACTTTTTTTTATTGTCCTACTAATATTTTAAATACGAATGTTTGTGAGGATGTATGACTGGATGTTACTCTGTTTGTTACTATGTTTGTACTCTTCACCTTAAAACGGCTGAACGGATCTTAATGAAATTTGGCACAGAGGTGAATTATAGTCTGGAATAACACTGAGATTATAGTCTGGAATAACATATCTATAGGATACCTTTTTTTATCATCACGCGGGCAAAGCTGCGGGTGCCAGCTAGTATATTATTATAAATGCGAATGTTGGTGAGGATGGATGGATGTATGGATGTTTGTTACTCTTTCACGTCAAAACGGCTGAACGGATCTTGATGAAATTTAGCACAGAGGTAGATTATAGTCGGGAATAACACATAGGACTTTTTTAATTATCGCGCGGGTAAAGCCGCGGGTGCCAGCTAGTATTTAAATAAATAAAACTGACGCTCGCGATCCAGCTCCACTCAAAAAATAACAAATTAGTTGCTCCTCTCTCTTAGACACTCCACTGTTTTATTTCCTCGTCGTATGTGTAGGGGCCTTAATAACTGATCACATTATGACGTATCTCCAGTACTCCCTGCGACTGCATGAGATAAATACGATCATTTATTATTAATAGCTGCTTTAGTATCTTGATTCGATGCTCGTTACTCCTCAGTCCTCATATTTATTTACGAAGGTCCATCGGCTCTATATCATGATTTGTTCTGGAGTATACCTTTGTGAGATTTAGATAGGTACCTATATTGCTTACTTGTATAAAAACTTTTTTGTAAAAATAAAACCGTTTTCTTTCTTTTTTACAAAAAAGTTTTTTATTTCAGCATTTTTAGTTATAGGAAAATGGAAAAAATATATATATAGGAAAATGGAAAATAATACCTATTTTCCATTTTCCATTGTTACTAAAAGATTAGCAGATCATCCATATAGACATAGAGAAAAAATATATATTATAGACGATAACTCATAAACTACCTAAGCAATATATATAAAATTATGAAATGGGACCGTGGGAAATGACAGCTTTCTTAAAAAAGAATCATCAAAATCGGTCCAACCAGTTAAGTTATGAGGTAACAAACATACAGTCGAATTGATAACGTCCTCCTTTTTTTGAAATTGGTTAAAAAAGGAGGAGCTCGTAGGTAAATAATAGCAGCCGCTCGGGTCGATCTTGAGGGTTAAGCTGAGGTTGCCTAGGTTGGTTTTTGGATGGGTGACCATCCGTTATATATATCGTGTTTGGCGTTTTGTGTATGTGAGTTTCAGTGTTTGTAAACGTACCCACGATACAAGAGAAATTCTTAGTTGGGGCAACGTTTTTTTTTAAATGTACTATATTCTCCGTGTTATGTCAATTTTAATGAACCATATCATAACTTCACGCTTGTAATCCTCGAAGAGTTAGACAGAGGTATTCCTAATAGTATAAATCTAAACACTTACCTGTTTGGTTCTAATAAACCTGTGAAAGTGCCTATGTAAGATTCAATAAACCAAACTATACTAAACTGGGTTTTTGATATGTCGTGTTAATAAATCCATTAATGTATCTATTATTACCAATCGGTTCACTTTCAAAGTAAAAGTTCGGGAACATTTGCTTAAGAAGCTGGCAGATTCGTCTCCTAATTAAATGGTTGTTAGTTTTTCTTCATGTATCTTTGTATTTTTAACTTTCCTTACATTTTTTTTGTATGTATGTTTATAAGTATTTATTGTTATATTTTAATTGTAAATATATTTTTTTCGAATACTCTCTGATATGCACCCTGCACCTACTATGTTTTTCCTCTGCATCACCCTAAGGTAGACTGGTAGAAAATATCCAAGGTATTAAGTTCGCCTTTGTACAGTGTTTTTAAACATGTGCATAAAGTTTTGATAAATAAACATAATCTGTTTCTCTTGTTTCAGAATTCAAAATGCCGCCCACCAAAGATTACAACACCAAACAAACCTACGCCAGGTCTTATTCCAACAGTAAGTATTTTAATACTGTTTTAAACTTTCACGGTACTCTTCTTCTCTTCCTTCTTCGGCTTTTTTGACCATTGCGGTGTAGGCCTCTTTCAACTATCACCATTCTTCTCTATTTTGCGCTCTGCGTATCCAGTTCGACTATCTTCACGTCATCTTTCCAGCGCCATGGTTTCTGTAGTCTTCTTCTAATCTTTAATGGCCCTAGTCAAACTTACAACTTTCCTCACTCCTTCAAACACAAACTGAAATCATTTGAAATAAGTTATTTGAGTTTGAGTTTGAGTTTGAAGGGTCACAAAAAAGTGTCTAATTGAAATAATTAGACCTTTTTTTGCGGATGGGACAACATCAAATAACTTCCCCCGCGCTAAAGATGGCCCTGGCAGGCCCCTCTGCTTTGCCGACATCTCTTTAACACTTACGCGCCGACGACACGGCCTGTCGTCAATAGACGGACGGATGGTGAGCTACCCATTGCTCACCGTTCACAGGCTCGCGTTCACGGTGGCCGGGAGTCGTCTCGTGGCGCCCGACGTCCGGGGCGTCTCCCGCGTCGGCTGGGTTGGTTTGAGGTTCTCTCCCTCATACGCCCGGCCACCTCCTTCGCTAGTATTACTGCTTTGCACAAGAAGGTGACCGCTTCCCATTCCCTCTTGCTCCGGACCATGGACTGATCCAGGGCCGGACGCGAGCAATCGCCTCTACGAGGGCACGGCGGTGCTCCGCCCAAGTTGGGCAGACCGCTAAAATTAGACCCTAACGGGCACTTTTGAATGTCAAAAACAAAAAGATAAGCTACATTCCCAGTCATACACAAGGCATAATAACTTGTGAAAGACCCTAATGTAGATCTTTATGGAAAAGAATGGGCAAGAAACTCCATGGACACTCTTTTTAATCATAATATTTTTACAAGATCATGGATACATCATTCATGTCGAGTTTACGCAAATGAGTGAAAACGATGTAGTTAAACATGCACATTAAGAGCATCCAGAGTGAAAGAGGAAATCAATAATCCTTACTATAATATTATAAAAGCGAAAGTGAGTTTGTTTGTTACCTCTTCACGCTTTAATGGCTACACCGATTTTGATGATTTTTTTGTACAGAGATAGGTAGTTGGGAACCAGGAGACGGACATGGTATAGTATAATTTAAAAAAGTGGGATGTGGGGAGAAAGAGGGAAGAAAGGGGAAAACTTAGCGTTGCCATTACAAATCAAGGCTCAAGGGGAACTGTGTTACCCCGAATTTAACGCGAGCGAAGCCGCGGGCAAAAGCTAGTTAAAAAATAAAGTAATTAAAACTTTTCATCACATACCAAGCCGATACCAAATTATAAAAAAAAACAATTCAATGTTACCAACACTTTCTTGTCGTATTTGATTAGAATATCTACAATTTCAGCATTTGTCTGGTAATTAAAAAGTAAACCTGTATTGTAGGAACAATAAAAATAAAGATGAATAAGAAAAGTATTTAATTTTTGATCAACATTGAGACCTCAAATGATAAAGCTTTGCACTTAAACAACTCCTAATAGATGTTTCATCACAATCTTCATCATATTTTTTACCGGGTCCACGTTCTAGAACTATGTCCACCAGAGCGTTAACAGCATGTACATATAATCCTGGTCTGGATTTGGTAGCGTCAGTCCCGGGAGGCACTTTCCCTGTTAAAGAGCAAACCCGCAATGCACTTTCGGTAAAAATTTCCATCAATAAATTTCGAGCCAAAGCATTGTCCGTATCCGATATCTCAAAACATTTGTTAAATCCGATAAGATTAACATAAACACCGCTCTTTATTCCTTCAGGCCTCAGTTCAATCAGGTCCATTCGTCCTTTATACTGAGAATTAGGATATTTTAATGACCATCGAGGATTATTTGGGTCGTACTCTGGAGGAAGAATTATTGAAGGGTTTTCAGCCGCCTTGCCAAGCTTACGAGTCGATAGAGGTTGCATTAACACGGTTTCATCTGAAGAAGAGTCATCTACAAAAAAAAATAGCAATTAATATACGCTCATAAAATCACTTAAGCCACCATTTTAAAAGGGAGCCCAGTATTACCATTCGATCGTCTCGCGTTCTCCCCAAACCTTTTTTGTAATCCCCCCCAAAAATCAGGAAGAAATTAACCCCACAAATAGCAAAATATTTTTATCCACCTTCAATCCCAGATGTTTCCATTAATATACCCCCAAATTTGGAGGATACCTTCCTATTTGGGCATCACTAAGGGAACCATCAGCGTGACATTTAAGTGAGCATCACATTCTCTGAACCACCAGGACACATGCGAATCAAATTTAGTACTCACATAATGAGCTCTAAAATAATATAATACTAAGAAATAAAGCCCTATTGAGATTCTACCTTCAATAACACTATTTTTCTTCTTTTTCTGTTGTTTCTTAACCGAACCATCTGATTTCAGATTCTGGTTTAGATATTTTATAAAGTTTACCGCTTCGTTGTAGCCATCTGCAATCAAAGAAATTAAACATATCAGTTTTGGATTAGTCCTATAGGTACTGCTAATCTCTAGTTTAATCCCCGGTTAAGTCCAGTCATTTCCTATTGCCGTCTCACTGGACCATGGGAGTAAAAGAAGATAAAGTGCTCACTGTGTCTATTGCTTTAAACAGCATATTCTTTAATATAACGAAGGATGTTCACCCATTGAGGGTACCTCGTCATTTAGATTCAAGTTAGACATGGTGTAGGAAAGAAATAAACGTCTTAACACTTTTTATAACCGTCTATTTATTCACTGCAGTTAATAAAATAACAAAATATTAATTGATCAATCCGATGTACAGACGCCTGCACATCAAGCTACTACAATCTGTCAGATTTCTTTGATAGATTTTCGACTTTATTTCTAAAGTATAAGGTTCAAGGTTCATTGGGAAAATTTGTCAGTTTCGGGTAGCTTGACCTGCAGGCGTCTGTACATTGCTTAAGGTACGGAAACGCGGTAAGTTCGGTACAGGCTGGCAAAACAACCTCTCACGCTCGTGTCCATCCAAGAAGTAACGTCTCTTCAATCTAATTCCTCTAATGTTCACAAATGACAACTGACAGCTATCAAACCAGACTTGCCACGCCTTGTACCGACCTCACCCAAGCGCACTGCTTGACGTTTCCGAACAAACGATAATAGATGGCGTTGTTCTAAAATAACGATGTCACTATTGTGCCTCTTTGTTGATTCTGCGACAAATATATATCTAAATATAGCCTAAACTATTTGCAAGTGTACCATAATGTCTTTAAGCTGTCTTATTTAAACTATTTTTTTGCGGATTTTTTTCTCACAAAAAAAATTACAAAACTTTCATTGATTTGCATATTTTTGTGGACTTAAATTTTGTTTTTTAAAGTTACGAAAATGTCACATGTTAAACGATAGACAATATTGTTGCTCTCTGAATAAACCTATTTTCGATTCAGTAAGACCAAAACTTTGAGAGATATGATTATTTTTTGTACACGCATTGAGAATATCTCAAAATGGCTGCCAAAAAGCGGGTAAGTGAATTAGACCCAAGTGTGTATCGTAATAGTATTTTAAAACACTCGTTACATGCGTATCTAGAATATCGCTAGGCCATGACCGGACACATTGTATATTTTCACTTGAAATGATACATTATTATTTCTAATATTTTATCGGATATAGTCATCCCATGCCTAGAGATTATTTGCAACGCATGCACCATTTATTTAAAAACACTACTTTAACATTGGATACTCACCTGTTTTGTATTCGACTTTAGCAAAAAAACACTTCCAATTTCTTGAATACATTTCACTATTTTCCACCCGCCATACTGTACAAGACGGTGCTTCAACAGGGTACGCCACGACAACTTTTTTTTTATCTTTATTCCACCATTTTATCCAAGAGTCTGGCACGCATACATATGTATCAATATCAGCAAACGGCAATTCTTGGAATTGAATTATATAGTACGGCATTATTCTTGCACAAAGATGAAATTAGGTCTTAATATAGTAAGACAAAGAACTAATAAATGCGTTGTTGTACGCTTTGAATTTTTGATAAGACGTCTGTTTAATGCAATCGCAAAAACATTTATCAGACTCGATAAGTATTTTATAATTATCGCAACAAACAGGGTCGGACTGGTCATGTACATAGTCGAGGTAGCGTTTGCAAGCTGGGCCCCAGTCTGCGCGGGCCCAAACGGGGCAGGCGGTGGGAAGAATAGGGGGCCCGCGCAGGTTAGGTCTCAGGACTGGCAATTTTAATATAAACTAGATCAGATAGTTTATTTATATAATTAGAGAGAAATAAAACAAAATGAAAAAACCGGCCAAATGCAAATAATCCTTTCTTACATAATATATAATAATAAATAAATATATAATATATTTATTTATTTAATAATTTATGTACACACAAGAAAAAATACAGGAAAACATCATAAAAAACAAAGAGTACAAAGGCACAGCTTATTTCTAACGAAATTTCTACCAGCAGGCCTGCGAGAGGAAATATGAAGAAAGAAACGTAGACAATAGTGTGTGAGAACAGGAAGAGAATAGTAACTAAAATAAGAATGTCCTAACCTAAATATAAGTACACATATAAGCACAATAATATTTAACTGTATACATACATAACACAAAAATACATAAACAGATATGTAAATACAATATTATATATATTCACAATTGAGAGGAAAGGTAATGCTCTTTTAATCTAATTTTAAAAATTGAAATGCTTTTCAAGTCTCTAATGCTAGGCGGGAGTGAGTTCCACAATCTTACGGCATGGATAGAGAAGGAATAGGAATAGTAACTAGTTTTATGAGGAAGGGATTTAAGGAGGGATCTGAGGTGCGATCTACAAGGATCATATAATTCTTTCTTTAATATTATAGAAGCGAATTGAGTTTGTTTGTTTGTTACGTCTTCACGTCTAAATGGCAAAACCGGACCCTGGAGACGGATATAGGCTAAAAAATGTTAGAAAAGGGGAAGAAAGAAGGAAGAAAAGGGGAGAGACAGATTTTTTTTTATCATCACGCAGGTTAAAGTTAGCGTTAGTAACTATGTCATGCGGACGAAGTAGCGGGCGGAAGCTAGTATAATAATAAAATAACACAAATTTTTAACGCAAACGCAAATTAAAACCTCAATCGCAATATTTAATTTAATATTAGTAAAAAACAAAGTTGCTGCTGCAGTTTTATTAAAAAGCCCCTTTTCCCAGAAACTAAATGTAATGTAGGTACTTGCATAATTATATTAGTTAATATGTAGTGGGTGGGTTCAAGCTTCTAGAGGACAGTTGAATTATAATGGTGCTAATTGATGTGCGTGTTTCAGAACATAACACTAAATATCATGTCAAAACCACTTCCCGTTAAAAGTTTTTCTACGAATCGGGCCCGGGCGGGTTGTGGTCAGCAATCCGGGCCTTTCCGGCCAAGTCCGACCCTGGCTATATAGATAATATACTTATCGCTACGTACTCGTCGTTGTGTCGATAACACCAAAGTGCGCGTACTGATCGATCAATTTTGCAAATAAAGCGGTTTTGCAGGGATTCGTATAATAGTCGTAGCTTAGTAGGTATTAGGCCTTAAAAAGCAAATACTTTTTTTAAATAATCAATTTTAAATAATATTTTTTTAATAATCAAATATAAATAATCAATTTTAAATTATCAATCAATTTTAGTTAATTTCTTTTTTTCTCGATATCGTGAAACTGGTTTTAGCGTTTCCTTAACCCTTGGCATACAAGGTGAAAAAAAATACCTACCCGTACAACGTGGGGTTAAAGTAACCCTTATTAAATATCTATCTATTAAGGATATTATTTAAATACAACGGCTTAGATAGGGATATTTGGCTTATTATGTTATAAAGTAATAATTAAAACTCAATAAATTAAGAAAATAAACTTTAATTATAGAAAAAAACACAAAATGCAAAAGTACCTACTTCTAAAACTCAACGAATTTTCCTTAAATCTAAAAAAAGCGAGAGATGTTTATATTTATAGGAACTTTTGGTCTAAGTCAAATAAAAGTAGAATATTCAACATTATAAAAAAAAAAAATTGAAATAACTAATTTCTATATTTCTAGCGAGATCATTCGTTATGTAAATCAATACAATTTTGCCACATCAGATTTGCGTGTTGCTTACATATTGCAACATTGCATTTGAAACAACCGTTCAACGTCTTCCTATTATTTCTAGGACAAAAAGAACATCTTTGCGACTTCCTTGGTTGCTTTCGTGGCGGACCTGGAACCTCTTCATCCAAAATTTTGTGCACACGTCTTCTGATATCTCGAGGAACTTCTCTATTTGTTTCTTTGGTTCACGGATTAGTTTAACAGTTTTCCAATCGCAAACAAATCTTTTGGTTAGTACACTATTCCAAGTCCAAAATTTTTTGTCGCGAATAGTAGGTTTACACCCAGGCAAATACGTAATTATGTTCTCAGACCTTGTTCGAGAACAAAATCATCAAATAACTTCCACCGCTCTGGGCGGAGCAGGGGTAGTGTCAGACTTTTACTGACTAAAACCCACCCATGTTCCTTCTATTGCCCTTTACGTTCCGGGGCTGCGTTACCTCTTTCAAACAACCCACAACCTCGGTGCGAGGTAGAGGCGAGGTGAGGCGCGCGTGAAACACAAAAACGCCGTCGACACGGCTGAGATTACACCCCACGACCTCACAAACTTTCACCTTGCCCGGTCTTCGGCATCCTTAACTGTGATACCATTGGCACGTTTATCATCCCTTACGGCGTCAAGCCAGCTTTCTTTTGGCCTCACTCTTCTACCGGGTCCCGGAGATGTCATAGCCAAACATTTGTTGCCCATATAGCCTGGTGGCTGCGGTAAAACTTGACCATATCAGCAAAGACGACTCGCCTTTATTTAGTCTTCTATCTGGAGGCTACCGCGGGTGGGAGGGTTTGTGAAGCGGTCCTTTTGCGTGACACACACATTCAACGCAGCATATTCAACAGTACGACGAGTTCCTGCACTTACCCTTCTACTACAGCCCATGTAGCTCGCAGCGTTATATGCTATGAGACGTGGCTTTCTATAAGTGAAATAATTTTCAGAATCGGTTCAGTAGTTCCAGAGATAACACCCCCTTTTTCACGGATGGGAAATCATCAAATTCCTCCCATTCCCCGCTCCGGGCGCAGAGGTGTTAGACTTTTACTGACTAATACCCGCCCATGTTCCTTCTTATGCCCTTTATGTTCCGGAGCCACGGTATTTCTTTCGAACAACCCGTGACTCCGGCAGGCGGTGGCCCGGGCAGGGCCCTTTGTTTTGCTGACATCTCTTTGAGGCGCGCGTGGAACACGCCGTCGACACGGCTGAGATTACACCCCAAGACCTCACAAACTTTACCTACATCTTTATATTATTAGTTTAGATGAGTACATGACGAGACTGGGAAAACCAGACAACAGTCAGTAACAGTTGACGATCGGTGGCCTGCTGCCAAGTAGGTCTTTGTTCTTCTTACCTTGGGTGGCATATACGTATGTATAGATATATTATTTAAAAGCCCACTTATACAGCGACGTTTTTTCTCAACGCCCATTGATTGGGTGTATGTCGCTTATTATTTCCGTTTATTCAGTTAAATCATTTTTTTTTATATTTCTTAATAAAACGTAGAAAATGAAAAAAGAAACATTTTTAAAATACAAAAAAATAGTAGCCCACCGGTATCGGGAACAGGGTCCAAGCGATATTATTATTATTAGATAGCGCAGCCCCAAAATTTAGTATTGTATTTTTTTTAATATGTAGCTATTCAAAAAATAAACATAAAAACTGTTAGTTTATATAAAAATAAATAGAAAGCGCCACCTGGTGTAGAGTATGTTTAAGGTTACTTGCTAGTATTAATTTGTGTCTATGATATTGTCTATGATGTCATGTATGAAAAGAAATATTATAAGTTCGTTCCAAGTTGAATACCAAACACGTTGTTTTATTACTCACAAGGCATAATAACTTGTGAAAGTACCGTAGTTGCCTTTTCCTAACGTAGATCTCTATGGAGAAGAATGGGCAAGAAACTCCATGGACACTCATTTTAATCAATATTTTTACAAGATCATGGATTCATAATTCATGTCGAGATTACCCTTGACCGATGTAATTAAACATGCACATTAAGAGCATCCAGAGTTAAAGTAGAAATCGATAATTAAAAAATAAAGTAATTAGAACCACCCAGCCTTACACATAAACAACACATAAACAACACATATATCAACAAAAGTAACTGTGAAAAGTACCTTGGCCTTAGATTAGACAACAAACTAACTTGGCAAGCGCATATTGACTACATAAAAACAAAATTAACATCACTAATGGGTTCAATGCGTGTTTACATAAATACCATTCCAAGAAAAATCCGCTACAACTTTTATAACTCATTAGTACGCTCACACATAAATTACCTAATCGAAATCTGGGGATGCGCCACTAAATCTACTATAAATGATCTACAAAGAGCACAAAATAAAATAATCAAACTATTACTCAACTACGACCATCACACACCTACTTCCGAACTTTAAAAAAACACTAAACTAATGAGCATTCATCAACTTTACACATTCAACACCTGCATTCTCATTAAAAAAATCCTAAACAAAACTATACACACACAATTATACTTCAACATAAAAACATCAAAATACAGCCAAAGAAACCCCAACCAAATACAGACACGGGGTGTGTCTGTATTTGGTTGCAATATGGGACGGAGGCAATATGGTAGGAAAAATATAAAATGCGAAGGCGGTAGGGTTACACTTTACAACAAACTACCGGCAGATATTAGGGACACATCTTCTTTTAACTTATTCAAAGGTAAACTCAAAGACGTAATTAACAATACAAATTATTTAAGCTAACAACATGCAACATAATATCTGTATAATAACATTCACAAAAAAAAGTACTAGCTACTGGACCACACTCTTTATAAATTTTATGTATTTATTCAATAAGTGAACAATGTATGTTCTTCTGAATAAATAAAGAATCTTTAATCCCTAATCTTTAAGTCCCTGGTGCGCAGGGTGTGGGCCAGCCCCAACGCCATTCTGGCAATGATCGCAGACAGGTTGGACTGTCCTTATGTCCGACATAGCTGTGCCAGACATGCCGCTGTTCCGGTTCCCGTGAGGGAATTGTAGTTGTTATAGGAGTCGGTAATGATTATATAAATTACTTATTTTTACTTGTACGAAATTGCATTGATGAAATTTGAATCTGCTGACATTTAAAATCTAGTTGTAATTTTTGGCATTTTATTTTGATATTAATAGTTTAAATTTGTATGTTGTGTAATTGTTATTTGTTTGATGTAATTTTATTGTTTTCTGACATTTAATTGAAATTGAAATGCTTGTGTTTTGTGTTTATTATATTGTTTTCTGACATTTAATTGAAATTGAAATGCTTGTGTTTTGTGTTTAATGTTACTTAAAATGAGTCTGTGTTACTTGAAATAAATGAATAATAATTATTATAATTTAAACCCAAAACTTTTCATCACATACCAAGCCAATAAAAAATTCTTAAAAAAAAAAACAATTTAATGTTACCATAACTTTCTTGTCGTTTTTGATTAAAATATCTACAATTTCAACATTTGTCTGGTCATTAAAAATTAACCCTGTGTTGTAGGAACAATAAAAATAAAGGTTAATAAGAAAAGTATTTAATTTTTGATCAACGTTGAGACCTCAAATGATAAAGCTTTGCACTTAAACAACTCCTAATAGATGATTCATCACAATCTTCATCATATTTTTTACCGGGTCCACGTTCTAGAACTATATCCACCAGAGCGTTAACAGCATGAACATATAATCCTGGTCTGGATTTGGTAGCGTCAGTCCCGGCAGGCACTTTCCCTGTTAAAGAGCAAACCCGCAATGCACTTTCGGTAAAAATTTCCATCAATAAATTTCGAGCCAAAGCATTATCCGTATCCGATATCTCAAAACATTTGTTAAACCCGATAAGATTAACATAAACACCGCTCTTTATTCCTTCAGGCCTCAGTTCAATCAGGTCCATTCGTCCTTTATACTTAGAATCAGGATATTTTAATGACCATCTAGGATTATTTGGGTCGTACTCTGGAGGAAGAATTATTGGAGGGTTTTGACGTTTCTTCTCAGCCGCCTTGCCAGGCTTCGGTAGAGGTTCCACAATCACGGTTTCATCTGAAGAAGAGTCATCTACAAAAAAAATAGCAATTAATATACGCTCATAAAATCACTTAAGAGATCTGATCAAAGACAAAAGTACAACTGAAAATGTTCCTAAAAAAATTCTATCGCAGTGAATATGTTACAGACCAAATTTCCATCACTTATTGAAATGGATAATAAAAACCAGCCAAGTGCGAATCGGACTCGTCAACGAGGGTTCTGTACAAACTTGTGACAAAAACGGCCATATATTTTGATTGCGTAGACTTAGAGGATTTATTTTTGTTCCGTAACGACTGCAGATCTACCTATATGGTTTTAATTTCTATTCGATGATTCGACACGTTTTCGGGATAAAGGATCCTTACGGATATACAGACAGACAGACAGACGGACAATAAAGTGTAACCATTTTTTTCCTTTTGAGGCACACTACCCTAAAACCAAGATGGTGGCTCTGATTAGGTTAACGCGTCAAATAATCTATCTGAATGTATCATGCCGTCAAGGAAATAGAAAGAACTAGCTTTTGCCCCCGGGTTCGCTTGCGTTAAATTTGGGGTAACACAGTTCCCTTTCCTGATTTGCAGGTACCTGCTACCTGCAGTTTTTGCCCTTGCGCCTTATTGATTTGTAATAGCAAAGCTAAGTTTTCCCTTTACTTCCCTCTTTCATATCCCACTTTAAAAAAAAAGCCTTTCTCCGTCTCCTGGGTCCCAACTATCTCTGTACCAAAATTCGTCTAACTCGGTTTAGCCATTAAGGCGTGAAGAGGTAACAAACAAACAAACTCACTTTCGCTTTTATAATATTAGTAAGGATTATTCTCACCGTCATAGGAGACGCTTTCATCTGTTCCAGAATCACTTGAAGATGTGTCATCTAAAATTAATTACCTAAGTTAATAAACTTACATAATAAACAGTTATCATGGCTACCAACCGAACCAAAGAAAATAGCAGAGGTGCGATTTTGTTGCCAGCAACAATAGATTTTTTGTTTTAAAAAAACATTGCCCCACTAGGAATTTCTCTTGTATCGTGGGTGCGTTTACAAAAATTTAAACTCACATACACAAACAGCCAGACCCGGAACAACTATCATAGAATCCGCGACACGCAGTAGGCTATACAAATATTTGTTCCGGACGCATAGAATCCGCGACAAGCAGCGCAGCAGTCGATCGCTCAGCCATTGCGCCAAAAGTGTCGTCAACTCAATTTGGACAACTCACATAATTTCAAATAGATTGAAAGTGTTAACAACCAAGTGATTAGTAAGACATTCGTAAAACTCTAAACATGACTAGCGTGATCCCCACGCCACCTGTCATTCAGCCTCATTCAGCTCAACCATTATTAAGCTATTGCATAGCTTCTATCGCGGACCTTGAGCGCGGGGACCGAATCCAGAAATTCCGTAACGAAAAAAAACCTGACGCTCCCCATTCCGACGGGCACGGAGGTGTGGCTTGAAGGCCGTGCATTGTCTAACGTCGTTTACACAATACGGTCAGTTATTTCAATCCCGATTCTAATGTGCTAATAGCGTGTTTGGTAGAGAATCGGATAGTCAATCGACATTACGCTGGATCAAACCCAAGGTCTTGTTTTTCTTTTTGCGACTGCTTTTCATTGGAAGTACTTTTTAAATATTATATTTAGTTTTTTATTTATTGTCTAACTTGATAAAAAAAAATCTTTTTGCGACTTCTTTTCGTTGGAAGTACTTTTTAAATATTTTATTTAGATTGTTTTTATTTATTGCATAAGTTGATAAAAAATGCTATGCAATAGCTTTATCGCGGCAGTCCCCGAGTGCCACACGTTTTTTTTTTTAATAATCTTTATTCATGACCAAAGATACAAAGTCTTTCAGTCGCATACATAACCATTTTAAAAGGGAACCCAGTGTTACTATTCGATCGTCTCGGGTTCTCCCAAAACCTTTCTCGTAATCCCCCCAAAAATCAGGAAGGTTGGAGGATAAAAATATTTTGCTATTTGTGGAAGCCCCACAATCAATCCCAGATGTTTACATTAATATACCCCAAATTTGGAGGATTCCTCCCAATTCGGCATCACTAAGGGAACCAAATGACCCGACAGATCCGCTACCATCAGCGAGACATTTATGTGAGCATCACATTCTCTTAACCACCAGCTTACATGCGAATCAAATATAGTATAATACTAAGAAATAAAGCCCCATTGAGATTCTACCTTCAATAAAACCATTTTTCTTCTTTTTCTGTTTTGTCTGTTGTTTCTTAGCACCATCTGATTTCAGATTCCGGTTTAGATGTTTTATAAAGTTTACCGTTTCGTTGTAGCCATCTGCAATCAAAGAAATTAAACAAATCAGTTTTTGTGTCCACCAGCAGTTTTGGATTAGTCCTATACTGCTAATCTCTGGTTTAATCCCCGGTTAAGTCCAGTCATTTCGTATCGCCGAGTCACTGGACCATGGGGTCCCCTTTCCTGATTTACAGATACCTGCTACCTGTAGTTTTTGCCCCTGCGCCTTATTTATTGTAATAGCAATGCTAAGTTTTCTCTTTTCTTCCCTTTTTCTCCCTCATATCTCAATTTTTTTTTTTTTAAATAGTCTATGCCCGTCTCCAGGGTCCCAACTATCTCTGTACCAAAATTCATCAAAATTGGTTTAGCCATTTAGGCGTGAAGACGTAACAAACAAACTCACTTTCGCTTTTATAATATTAGTAAGGATTCTATTATGATATACCATTTAGCAGATTTATCTGACTTCAGCTACATTTTTACTAAAACTATTTGCTATAATTTACATCTGATTTCTCGCCTCATTCCGTGGGGCTATTTAAAAGTCAAAATAACCCATCTTACAAACACCCAAACATAATCTCACTGCATAAAGTTAATTCTGTTCCTGATACCTATATTAATCGGATATACAATGTGTCCGGTCACGGACTAGCGATATTCTATGTACTTATATAACAAACATTCTGGTACTCAGATTTATTGATTAAAAAAAAACTACCATTTTTTTTTCACGGAAAAGTTTACAAAACTTTTATTGATTTGCATATTTTATTGGACTTTAATTTTGTTTTCTGAAGTTACGAAAATGTCAGCTCATCATTTCTTAATTTAAATGATAGACAATATTTTTGCCCTCTGAATAAACCTATTTTCGTCTCAGTAAGGCCAAAACTTTAAGAGATATGATTATTTTTTGCACACGCATAGAGAATATCTCAAAATGGCTGCCAAAAAGCGGGAAAGTGAATTAGACCCAAGTGTGTATCGTAATAGTATTTTAAAACATTCGTTACATACGTATCTAGAATATCGCTAGTCCATGACCGGACATATTGTATATCTCCACTTGAAATGAAACATTACATGTCTAATATTTTATCGGATATAGTCATCCCATGCCTAGAGCTTATTTTGCAACGCATGCACCATTTATTTTAAAACACTTCTTTAACGCTGGATACTCACCTATATAATTGTATTTGACTTTAGCAAAAAAACACTTCCAATTTCTTGAATATTTTTCGTTATTTTCCACCCGCTGTACTGTACAAGACGGTTCTTCGACAGGGTACGCCACGATAACTTTTTCTTTTGATTTATCCCACCATTTTATCCAGGAGTTTGATACACATACATATTTATCAATATCAGCATACGGCAATTCTTTGAATTGAATAACATGGTATGCCATTATTCTTGCATAAAGATGAAATTAGATCTTGATACAGTAAGACAAAGAAACTACTAATAAATACGCTGTTGTACGCTTTGAATTTTTGATAAGACGTCTGTTTAATGTAATCGCAAAAACATTTATCAGACTCGATAAGTATTTTATAATTATTGCTACATACAGGGTCGGACTGGTCATGTACATAGTCGAGGTAGCGTTTCCAAGCTGGGCCCCAGCCTGCGCGGGCCCAAACGGGCAGGCGGTGGGAAGATAGTTTATTTATATAATTAGAGAGGAATAAAACAAAATAAAAAACCGGCCAAATGCAAATAATCCTTTCTTACTATAATATTATAGAAGCGAATTGAGTTTGTTTGTAAACGTGTTGTAAAATCGGTTTTACCATTTAGGCGTAAAGACGTAATCGTCTTCACGCCTAAATGGTAAAACCGATTTTGATGAATTTTAGTACAAAGATAGTTGGGACCCTGGAGACGGACATAGGTAACCTAAAAAAATGTTAGAAAACGGGAAGAAAAGGGGAGAGACAGATATTTTTTTTGATCATGCCGCAGGTTAAAGTTAGCGTTAGCTCAAAGTAACTATGGCCGCGGACGAAGTCGCGGGCGGAAGCTAGTATACCTAATAATAAAATAACACTTATTTTTAACGCAAACGCAAATTAAAACCTCAACCGCAATGTTAAATTTAATTTTAGTGAAAAACAAAGTTGCTGCTGCAGTTTTTATAAAAAAGCCCCTTTTCCCAATAACTAAATGTAATGTAGGTACTTACATAATTATATTAGTTAATAAGTAACGGTGCTACTTGACATGCGTGCTTCATTTACTGACCCTGAACATAATACTAAATATCAAGTCAAAACCAATTTCCGTTAAAAGTTTTTCTACGAATCGGGCCCGGGCGGGTTGTGGTCAGCAATCCGGGCCTTTCCGGCCAAGTCCGACCCTGGCTATATAGATAATATACTTATCGCTACGTACTCGTCGTTGTGCCGATTACACCAAAGTGCGCGTACTGCTACCCTACCATGACGTCTTAAAGCAGAACTTATTCCACTGAGGGAAAGAGACAGAGCTATACACACCTTGTATAGCACCATCTCTTTCCCACACAGGAATAAGAACTGCTATAAGATGTCATGGTAACCCTTCTGATCGAACAAGTTTACAAACAAAGCGGTTTTGCAGCGAGTCGTATAATATTTTCATCGTCGTTATAATAGTCGTAGCTTAGTAGGTATTAGGTCTTTAAAAGCATTTTTTTTTAATAATATTTTTTAACAATCATTTTATTTTAATCAATTTGAAAAAATCAATTTTAAATAATCAGTTTAAAATAATCAATTTTAAATAATCAATTTAAAATTATCAATAAACTCCATGGTTACTCTTTTAAAATAATTTGGTTTTACAATGTTGTTGTTACAGCGTTAGTACTTAAGTATGAGAGGACAACGTAGGCCCGACAATAAGTCATTGCTTACTTTACAAAACGTAAAATAAAATAATAAGTTAACAAAAGTTAACAAGCGTCTAAGAATCTACTAGGCCAACAATGTCCACTCATTCACAAAGAACTGGTGAAAAACACAACACAACAATACAGGAATAAGAAAAAATATTGCAAAAAATAATGCTTAGGGTCCGCTATCCTCCGTAACGCCTTCACCTTGCCCGGTCTTCGGCATCCTTAACTGTGATACCATTGGCACGTTTATCATCCCTTACGGCGTCAAGCCAGCTTTCCTTTGGCCTCACTCTTCTACCGGGTCCCGGAGGTGGCATAGCCAAACATTTGTTGCCCATATATCCTGGTGGCTGCGGTAAAACTTGACCATATCAGCAAAGACGACTCGCCTTTAATTAGTCTTCTATCTGGAGGCTACCGCGGGTGGGAGGGTTTGTGAAGCGGTCCTTTCGCGTGACACACATTCAACGCAGCATATTCAACAGTACGACGAGTTCCTGCACTTACCCTTCTACTACAGCCCATGTAGCTCGCAGCGTTATATGCTATGAGACGTCGCTTTCTATAGGTGAAATAATTTTCAGAATCGGTTCAGTAGTTCCAGAGATAACACCCCCTTTTTCACGGATGGGAAATCATCAAATTCCCCCCATTCCCCGCTCTGGGCGCAGGGAGGAGTGTTAGACTTTTACTGACTAATACCCGCCCATGTTCCTTCTTATGCCCTTTATGTTCCGGAGCCGCGGTATTTCTTTCGAACAACCCACGACTCCGGCAGGCGGTGGCCCGGGCAGGGCCCTTTGTTTTGTTGACATCTCTTTGAGGCGCGCGTGGAACACGAAAACGCCGTCGACACGGCTGAGATTACACCCCACGACTTCACAAACTTTACATCTTTATATTATTAGTTTAGATGAGTACATGACGAGACTGGGAAAACCAGACAACAGTCAGTAACAGATGACGATCGGTGGCCTGCTGCCAAGTAGGTCTTTGTTCTTCTTACCTTGTGTGGCATATAAGTATATACTAGCTGGCGCCCGCGGCGTCGCCCGCGTCATATCGAAAAAAAAAGTATCGTATGTGTTATTCCAGCCCATAATCTACCTCTGTGTCAAATTTCATAAAAATCCGTCCAGCCATTTTAACGTGAAAGAGTAACAAATATCCATACATCCATTGTATTGTATAACGGGCTGGTGTCCGTACGTCTGAGGCGCGTCCATACATCCATACATCCATATGATACATCTTCACAAACATTCGCATAATAATATTAGTAGGATTATTTAA
The DNA here is from genome assembly GCA_905475445.1 of Ochropleura plecta. NCBI lineage: Eukaryota > Metazoa > Arthropoda > Insecta > Lepidoptera > Noctuidae > Ochropleura > Ochropleura plecta. The sequence continues at coordinate 2,084,367 of FR997744.1, read as the reverse complement.
ACCCACTTTTGCAGCGACGTTTTTTCTCAACGCCCAGTGGTTGGGTGTATGTCGATTGCGCAGCCCCAAAATTTAGTTTTATTTTTATTTAAAAAAAATGTAGCTATTCTAAAAATATTTTTTCAACAACCCCTTTTATAAAATAAACATAAAAACCAAGGCACCTATTTGTTGTGTTCAAGATAACTGACAACATGTACTACTACACATCTTTACCAACCTTAGAGTGATAAAAGCGTGATGTTTTATTAACCCCTTGTTTTCTCTCATTTCAGATGGTACGACGATGTCAGCAAAGGTCTACCACCCTGCGACCAATCTGATGCCGCTCACACCTCCTCAGTCACCAACCGGTATGGCCCCTACCTTTGGCGCCGGTAAATCCAACACATCATCTTGGGGTCGACAGAACAGCACCGGCAAATACTCGTGATGACTACCTCGATAAAGCCCGGAATACTTCCGAGCTCAGAAATCTCGAAATACTCGGTAAACTCGGCAGGTCTGACATTCAGACCCAATATTATCGATAACTCGATTTGGTTTTGTTAAAAAAGAAAATAAGGTTTGTTCAGATAGGGCAACTTTTTTGTTTAAAGCAACTTTATTGCGATATAAAAAAAATGAATATAGGTACATAGTAAGTTATTGTATTCCACAATGTGTAATAGATGGTTACTTTATATAAGTATATATGGGCTTTTTATAAGTATCTCGTGGAAAATATTTATAAATAATGTTAAATTATAAACGGGTAATAGAAAGTACTGGATAGAAAAAACGGGAAGGCATGATGATAACCTTTGTCCAGCTGTAGGCTGACGCAGGCTAATAATAACAGTTACAGATAATATAATGTTATTGTGGTTATCAGAATTTCCCTTTTATTTTTTTTCCAAGTAATATTTTGACGAATTGTATGACGTATGTTTTTATCAGTTAATGTTAGAGGTAACGGTAACGAATTAATAATAGTATATAAAATTTTTGGCTTTCCTATTGTTTTATAAAACGTCACAAACCATAAAAAAGGAAAGTTTTACTACGAATTGATAAATAGATTTTTGGTAAATATTTTTCGGCACCATTTATAATATTGTTAATAGCCTACTTTTGTGATTTGATGTCAAACATTATGAATGAATAAAATCACCACCGATTATGAAAAATCTCAGATTAAATTGTTTAAAAGCTTGAAAAAATATTGTTCTAAATATAGTGTATAATCAAAAAATTAAATCTTTTTTCAACATCTCAATTCGTTGCTTTTATAGTCAATCGCCATGTCTGAACAATTCCTAAAGCGGGGACAAAAAAAAATGCCGAATATTAAAAAAAATAATTTAAAAAGGCCTAAGCATTATTTACTAAATGCAACGTGTAGTTGTTAATATTATTTGTAAATATTGTAAAATATGTGACGTAAACCTATTTGTAAGTTAAAATAAATACTCTGACTGTATGTATGTTGTATTTAATTCAATTTATCCTTATTGTTTTGTATTTCCTCAGTTCATCTTTAATCTGACGTATTATTCAATTAGATTTATAACTAACCCTCGTATTACGCGCTGGCCTGAAAGATAGCGGGGTAGACTGAAAGAAAACAACACCCCTAGGTTTTGTACCACTATCCGAAGCAGTTTATTCAAACTCAACAACAATATCACTATTCAACAACAACTCAAGTCAACCAACAACAACTTAACTCAACCTACAACTACATAACCAACAACTCTACAAAACTCAATTCCATAACCAACAACTCCACATTAGAGGACGGATGGATGTATGGATATAACGATGTTTGTTACTCTTTCACGTCAAAACGGCTGAACGAGACTTGATGAAATTCGGCACAGAGGTAGATTATGGCCTGGAATAACACACAGGATAGAACCTTACCGTCTAAATCAATCCAACCGTCTAATTGCGTTTACTCAGTGCAGCTGCGTCAGTGAACAAGATTAGGTAGTCATTGAAAGTGTTTGAGGGCTTTGTCCTGTTAGTGGGTACACTAGGTACTGGCTGAAAACCTACAAAAACACGTTTGTATTGAAAAACAAACAATAATGGACGGCACGGTTGGTGCAGTGGCTGAGCAATCGACTGGTGCGCTGCGTGTCGCGGGCTCGATCCCCGCATGGAACAAATATTTGTATGACCTACAGGTAGTTGTTTCGGGTCAGGCCGTTTGTGTATGTGGATTTAAATATAGATACAGGAGAAATTCATAGTGCGGGGCAACGTTTTTTTAAACAAAAAAAAATGTAAAAAAAAGAGGAAGCAATGGAAGGCCATTGTGTTAGGCTTAATTATTCAGAAGGTGCAGACGCCAGCAGGTCAAGCTACCCGAAATTGACAATTTTTCCCAATGAACCTTGAACCTAATACTTACTTTGGAAATAAAATCGAAAATCTATCAAAGAAATCTGACAGATTGTAGTAGCTTGATGTGCAGGCGTCTGTACCATCATCAGTTGCCAGGTCTTTTCTCAATCATATAATTATTAGGGTCAAGTCTAATTGGATGCAGCTGAATACCAGTATTTTACATGGAGCTACTGCATATCTGATCTTCACAATTCAGTTAGTACTGGGCAATATGGTGGTGTCACGCTACCAAAAGCAAATTCTATATAGCCAAGTTTATAATATTGTACTGTTGATTTTCTGTTCTAACGCCATCTTTTATGTAAATTCTGATCTATAACTCGATATTACTTCCAAACAACATAACAGATGGCGCTGTTCATATTCATATTCATATTCATTTATTTGCGTACCATAATGTGTGTAGTAGGTGTTACAAAAGGCTTAAAGCTAAAAGTACATTTATGGACCCTGTTAGGGCACAGCAACAGTGTTAAAAATTATATAATCGAAATGTCAATAATATTACAACGTTACACAATTTAAAGTTACATAGTGAGATCAGTTTTTTTATTTTTTTATAATATTTACACATTTTTATTAAACACTTTATTTATAGTTTATAAAATGGATTAAAACATAAAATATATTAATTTAAAAATAGATCTGAGTTTTATTATAATTATATCATAAATTTAATTAGTAGTCATTTATTAATTAATTAAGTAGTAACACAGTTTATCATTTATTATTCACATTTCATAATAATTTATCATTTAAATATTCATTTATGTTATAGTAGCTTTTGTTTAACAGAAATAGATTTAACTTATGGATAAAAATATTATGTTCATTTATATTCCTAATTTGGTCCGGTAGCTTATTATTATAATTTTATTGACATCACATAAATGTACTTGTGGAATGCATTTTTAGTCGTGATTTTGGAATGTTAAGTCTAGTTTTGTGTCTTAATGTAATTTTAGTTTGTATGTCTTCCCTTTTTGTATATAATTCCGGGTATCTGCGCACAAATTTACAAATTTCAAAAATATAAAGGCAGGGTAAAGTTAATATTTTGAGTTCTTTGAAGTGGGGCTTACAACTGTCAGTTTCTTCTATATTAACTAAAATTCTAATGAGTTTTTTTTGAAGGGTAAATAATATGGGTGCGTCTGTACTATTACCCCATAAGATAACGCCATATTTGAGCCATGCACAGGCATACGCGTAATATGTTACGAGCGCCGTTTTAAGGTCTGTAGTTTTTTTAATTTCCCGAAGAGCATAAGAAAATTTTGAAATTTTCGTTCTTATTTTTTGAATATGTGATTTCCAATTTGTATGCGAGTCTATGTCTAGGCCTAATAGAGTAAACTTACTAACTACTTCTAGTTTGGAGTCTTCGAAGCTAAAATTTATGTCTATCGGTGATTTTTGGCGGGGGTGAAATGTCATTATTTTGGTTTTATTAAAATTATTTTCTAAATTATGTTCTGTCATCCAATTTATTGTAGTATTTAATATGGTATTCAATTTATTATTTAGATTAATGTTAGATTCACATGAGGTAATTATTGAAATGTCATCTGCAAACAAGACACAAGGTTCATTTATATGATTAGGAAGGTCGTTTATGTACACAAGGAATAGAAAACAGCCAACTACGCTTCCTTGTGGAATTGAAGCATTTATTGGTATGTTTTCAGACCGGAATAATTCAATTTCATTTGTTCTATTATTATAAAATTCTATTTCTACTAGTTGTTCTCTATTTTGCAAGTACGATGTGAACCATTCGTGGCATTTTCCACGGATTCCTATACTGGATAATTTATTTAATAATATTTTGAATTGCACTTTATCGTAAGCCTTTGTCATCTCTAATAGTATGTTATCAAATAAAGTACACGATCGTAAATAAGAACACAGTTTTAATTATAATATAATTTTGTTTACAGGGTTGTTTACGTCGAGTTCCACAATATAATAAATAAATCATTTATTTCGACAGGTATTATTTTTGATGTTTATAGTGCCATCTGTGAATCTGCTTGGTAACCTACAAGAATTCAATCAATACGCGGTTGTATTAGTGTTGTGATAAAAGTAAAGATGTCACTGTGCTCAATCAGAAACTGTCTTGCAATGGTTATCAAGTTACGGTTGACAAGGGCTCTCTTGATTATAAGAAACCAATCCATACAATAACTATTTGAAATTTCCCTGGTAAAATGGAAATTCAGAAATATCAGCAAACATATCCATTCAACACAACTTTTGTGCCGCTCAATCCAGTCCTCAAAATATTTTATAACCCACACAAACATAAATGGGCACTTACAAAACGCCGAAAGTCTATCTTTTATTTCTATTCTTTCTATCTCAGGTACTGCTACTGTAGATGACCACAAGCTGTGTCGCAAAGCTACTCATAAAGATGTAAAAACAATTTAGGTAACTGTCTTGGATCCCGTAAGAAATCAATCAGAAAATAATAGCAGAGGCCTTGACAATTTTCCGCTTCTATCCACATTCAGCAGGGGCGGATATATATATATATATAAGCGCTTTTTGGGTTGCAACCCAGGGCCCCCAGTCACCATTTAAGACAATGGACAATTGTGAATAAAAAAAATAACAAATACTGCAGTATTTGTTTGAGAAAAAATGCATTTTGGCATGTATAGGTACATTGCAAAACACATCATCATCAGAAACAAAACTACTAAAAAGCTAGGCTTTATTGTACTGTTTTTCGATATCACGCGGGTGAAGCTGCGGGCGCCAACTAGTGGATAAAATTAATATTAATAGGTGCATATTGGCGGGATTGTTTCTGGACTCCAACGTCCCGATACCCAGAAACAATATTTTTTTTTATTTCATTTATTGGTTTTTTTTACATACAATTACATTTTTAAATATTTCTTAATAAAAAAGCATAAAAAATCATTTAAAAATATAAAAATAGTAGCCCACCGGTATCGGGAACAGGATCCAAGCTACCGGCGGTCAGGGCTCCAGAGAAAGGCACCTCCTAACAATACGAGCCGTGTCCAGGAGTACCGCTTTCTGTATCAAGCCCTTGATCCAGCTGCCTAACGAGAGCCTCCTCAGGTGTTGGTCGAGGCTCGTGGCAATTAAGCCATTGGCTGTAACGACTATCGGCACAATGATCGCTGAGTCCACGTCCCACTTGTCGACAACCTCGCGAGCCAAGTCAATATACTTGATTAAATTAACAATATTATTGTTAGGGTATCTGATCAAGTCGTCTTGTTTGAGTCACGGGTAAATAAAGTACTAATATCACTGCCGGGGTTGGGGATAGTTCGGCCTCGGAAAATAAAGGGCAAAAGAAAGAACATAAGTGGGTTTTAGTCAGTAAAAGGTATTTGATGATTTCCTATCCGCAAAAGGTATCTACTGATATTTTACATAGTATAATTATGAAGGAGAAAGGAGTAAATGGTACCGTGACGTCTGATAGGGGTGAATGGAAGAAGAAAACGTGTTGCACCGACCCCAAATAGAATGGGACAAGGGCAGGAAAATGATGATGATCCCAATTCTTTCTTAATAATCAAAATGATATAATAAATTGTTTTATAACGTTTTGTTTTACTGCCAAACCCAAAAAAATCACGATAAAACCGCACCCATCTTTTTGTTCTATAAATACACAAATTTTAACTTACGCCAATGATAACACATTATCATTTAATTACAAATAACATGCTATAGAATTATAATTGATCCTTATTAAATCTTTCCGTCGATTAAAGATACAGTTTGGACAATCATTGTAATTATTTCTTTGCTTTTTATGATAAACCGTAAAATGATTGTTGCTACATTATTTTATTAAAAACATGAAACGGTTTGGTGTTTTCTAAAATAACAGTCAACTCACAGATAAGCTTCTTGTCCAGATCGATCTGTGATTTCACATTAAGCCTTTTTTTAAGGATGAGAAATCCTTACTTCCTTACTAATATTATAAAAGCGAAAGTGAGTTTGTTTGTTTATTTGTTACCTCTTCACGCTTTAATGGCTAAACCGATTTTGATGAATTTTGGTACAGAGATAGTTGAGAACCAGGAGACGGATATAGGCTATTTTTTTTAAAGAAAAAGTGGGATATGAGGGAGAACGAGGGAAGAAAAGGGAAAACTTAGCGTTGCTATTACAAATCAATAAGGCGCAAGGGAAAAAACTGCAGGTAGCAGGTACTGTGTTATACCGAATTTAACGCGAGCGAAGCCGCGGGCAAAAGCTAGTTATCTAATAACTTCTTTGTCACTTCCCTCCGCTCTGGGCAGTGCAAGGGTGGAGTTTCAGACTTTTAGTGATTAAAACCCACCCAGGTTTCTTCTTTTGCCCTTTATGTTCCGGGGCCGTGGAATTTCTTTCAAACAACCCGCAACCCCGGTAGACGGTGGCCCTGGCAGGCCCCTCTGACACACGAACGCGCCGTCGACACGTCCTTTTGAGATAGATCCATGAAGAAATAAACACAGATTTGACGGGATTCTATTCTATCCAGTCAATGCAAGAAGTATCAGGACGCGTGCAGCTGTGACCGTGCCCTGGAACATTAAGGGCAACAAAAGGAACATGGGTGGGGTTTAGTCAGTAAAAGTCACACTCTCCTTTTGCTCCGCTCAGAGCGGGGGAAGTTATTTGATGATTTCCCACACGTAAAAACAGTCATCGCAAACATAACGGGTCGAAAAACTCCGAGCTTATAAAGGACATAATATTAGAACATCATTGACTTTCATTGATTGTCAAATCAGTGTCAAACCAAAGACCTTGGCAAGGCCTGCTTGACGAAATGTCAGCTAAGATGTTGTGGACCATGGGTGGGTTTAAGTAAGTAAAAGTCTGACACTCCCCCCGCTCCGCCCAGAGCAGGGGAAGTTATATGGTGATTTCCCACACCAAAAAAAAAGATGTTGTTTACATGTCTCTAAGATGCAAGCAAAAGAGAGTGGCTTAAGGAATTCGCTGTTCTGAATTCCAGGTAGCAAAATGGATGCGTGGTGTCTTAGTTAGACCAACCTAGGCAAGCGTGGCTTAACTTAAAGATTGACTCGATAAGCTTTGGTTATTTAGCCACGAGCTCCCATTTTAGAACTCTTTGGGTATTCATTTCAATTAGTCCATAACAGGCACTTCTGAATGTCATAAAAAAATGCTGCTACAATCCCAGTCACAAGACATAATAACTTATAGAAGTACTGTAGTTGCCCATTCCAAAGCGTAGACTGTGGCGTAGATCTCTATGGAGAAAAGGCAAGAAACTACATGGACACCCTTCTAAATCATAACATTTTTATGAAATCATGGTTACATCCTACTATAATTATATATACATATAATATTATACATGCGAATATTTGTGAGGATGAAAGGAAAACGGCTGAAGGGATCTTGATGAAATTGGGCAGAGAGGTAGATTATAGTCTGAAATAACACATAGGATACTTTTTTTTCGATATCACGCGGGCAAAGCCACGGGCGCCAGCTAGTCATTAATGTTTAAATTATACAAATGTGTGAGAACGATTTAGAAAAACGAGTACATTTAAAAGCGTTCAGAGTAAAAGCAAAAACAACCGTTATTTTATAGATGAACTAGCTTTTGCCCGCGGCTTCGCTCGCGTTAAATTCGGGGTAACACAGTTCCCCTTTCCTAAATTGCAGGTACCTGCTACCTGTAGTTTTTGCACTTGCGCCTTATTTATTGTAATAGCAAAGCTAAGTTATCCTTTTTTTCTAAGCCCATGTCCGTCTCCAGGGTCCTAACTATCTCTGTACCAAAATTCATCAAAATCGGTTTAGCCATTACGGCGTGAAGACGTAACAAACAAACAAACTCACTTTCGCTTTTATAATATTAATAAGGATTAAACCAAAAGTACAGATAACTTAGATAAACTACTCTATTTAAATAAACGAGAGATTTTTTGTGCAATTTTCTTCTATCTGACGTGCATCACGCAGGGAACGAACTAATTTACTTTTAAATCGATTTGTCACCATTCTTTCCATTTTCGCACTCATTGTTCTTCTATGTTTTGAATATTCATTAATTAACCTAGTTTGTAGTAACAGGTTTTATGACAATTTTGATGTTGTTTAATCCATAAATTTCGTATCTTGCTTCATTCTAGTTCTAGATCAGCTTAAGAGTGTACCGAGAATCGGGTTTATTTTTGAGATATATTTTATTTCATCAATCAAATAATTATTGTTTGGTTAACTTTCTAATTATACAGGTATCGTTTGGTCCCAAACTGGTTACCGTAACAAATTAAGAGTTTAATATTTTTCCTTATTTTCTCTAATGAATTTTGTGTATAATGTTTTCATAGTGAATTTGGTTATTTTAGTGGCACGGTTTTAGATGTCTAATTTTTTTCATAAACAGTACCTACTAATACTTAGAATACTGCAATATTTAAAAAAGTATTTGATTGAATTTCTTATGGCAATATTTTTTCCTTTTCAAAATAACAACTATTTGGTTTGTATACTAGCAGTACCTAATTCAAGTTCAATGGTTGTCAAGTGTTAAAAATTTATAAATTTTCTAAATGCTTTTAACTTCATTTTTTTGTTAAGCCTTTGGTTAAACATAACTCAATATTGCACTTTACTTTTAGAAGTGAAGCATTGTTTGAAAGAATACCTTCGTAAAATTATAAAGGTACCTACGTGGTCAAAAATACAGGAAAGTCCAGTTATAAAAATAAAATCAGAAACCAGTACCTATAGGGACCACATCTACCGTACTAACCTCAGTTAACTCTACAATCTCCCAAGATAAGACGCATAAGGAAAACCAAATTTGAATAATAATTAGTATCTAGTATTTATTGCTAAAATTAAAACTCTTATCTTTGTCAAAAAAAAAAACAATTAATTATTCCTGTAAAAAAAAAATATTATAACTACAATCGTAAAGTGAACTTAGTGCAAAATGGAAGATTTTAATTCGAAAAAAAGTGTTGATTGTAAAAATATGTGGCAGAAAAGAAAATATTTCTTTAGACAGGTACATATTTTCTTCATTTGTTTATTTGTGTACTGGGTTTGGTTTATGTGCTCGCATGTTTCGTAGTTGGAAATTATATCTAGACTAGCTAGCGCCCGCGTCTTCGTCTGCGTGATATCGAAAAAAAGTATCCTATGTGTTATTCCAGACCATAATCTACCTTTGTGCTAAATTTCATCAAGATCCGTTCAGCCGTTTTGACGTGAAAGAGTAACAAACATCGAAACATGGATGGATGGACCATCCTCACAAACATTCGCATTATCATCATACTAACTTCACCCGCGTCTTTAGTTGCTGCCCCACTCCCGTGGGTAGTAACGAGTTGTATAGCCTATATTACTTCCTGATAATGTAACTTCCTATTAGCCTAGGAGCCTATTCGATACAAACAAACAAATCTTTCCTTAATATATTTGTTAGAATACAAACAGTTTATTACGTTAAAAAGAAGTTTATTCTTAACAATGTACACACGACGACACATCAACCTATACAAAACCAGTTTATGCTGCTCTCTCAACAACGGATCGTACACCATAGATTGCAAGTACAATGAGAGATCCCCGTAAACTGGTTTTGTATAGGTTGATCTGTCGTCGTGTGTACATTCAAGGTGTAAAAAAATTATTCACGAAGCCGTCAATCATACATTTTGTACTTCAAACTAAGTATAGATTACCTACTACAAAAAAAAAATGACTGGGAAATAACTTTTTTCATGTGAAAAATCTCGCTTTACGGCAGAACTCAATATCATCATCATCATTTTCCTGCCATTGTTTCATTCTATTTGTGGTTGGCGCAACACGTTTTCTTCTTCCATTTCCCTCGATCAGATGTCACGGTACCATCTACTCCTTTCTCATTCATATCATTCCTTCACAATCCATCCATCTTTTCTTTGGCCTTCCTCTCGCTCTCCGTCCATCAACATTCAGATCCATCACTATTTTAGTCACATTTGCTTCGCCCCTCCTCATTACATGTCCTCAACGCACTCAAAATATTGTGTTCATGGATTGAATAGTACGAGGATAAGAGTAAAGTAAAGTTCACACACACACACATCCTCATGCCGCCATTTTCTTTAATTATAACCGTTATGAGAATAAAGTTACATTATCCAATTATTTAATGGGAATCTCCAATCAATATTTTAACGTTTTTCCTTCCTCAATCGTCGATGGCTATTTCATAGTAGCATCAATTTTCAACTCACGACCAAGTATTTATTTTAATAAAATTATTACAAGCACTTTTGAATTTTATAAACAAGAAGATGCCTTGTGGAAAGGAAAGTTATTTTTATAGAAGAACTGGAGTTTAAAATGGTCGCTTTAGCAGAATCATAATAGGTGGATTACGTTAAAATTGTTACAATGGTAACAGACGCAGTCAATATTGTGAATTGTCACTTTAACGGTTTTGGTAACGCAATTCATATTATTAACGGATTATGATTCTGCAAAACCAGCCATTTTAGACCCTCTGTAGTCGCCCATTCCAAGGCGTAGATTTCTATGAAGAAGACTGGATAAGAAAGCCTCTTCTCTCTCTCGCTAGATTAGAAGCCAATCTAATGAAGCATGGAAGTAGAATGGTTTGTACCACTATGAGAAATCCTTACTAATATTATAAAAGCGAAAGTGAGTTTGTTTGTTTGTTACCTCTTCACCTACCTCTTAAAAGAGTGGGATATGAGGGAGAAAGAGAGAAGAAACGGGAAAACTTAGCGTTGCTATTACAAATCAATAAGGCGCTACCGAATTTAACGCGAGCGAAGCCGCGGGCAAAAGCTAGTAGTTAATAAACCAACTGGCCAAAAGCCAACTAGCTAGAGCGTAGAGGGCCTAACAATCCATGGTGTGCCCCATATGAGTAATAGCACACTGCGAGTCTATCGTAGACTTCAGTCGTAACCAGAAACGGCAATTGCTAAGGTCTGTAAAATCAGGTGCTAAATTTATCAAAAACAAGCGAAATTTTGGGTTAACGTTTGTCACTCCATTACGCCAGAAAAGCTGAACGGAACGGCTGAACAGATCTGAATGACGTTTCGCACAAGTTTTGCACGGAGATAGATTTTGATCTGAAAAAACTACAAATATTTTTTATCTTTATAAAACCCTACGACAATTACCACACTCCACACGGGCGACGCTGCGGGCTAAGCAAGTTATTTACAAACATTCTAGTTCTAGAACAACTACTAGTAAAAGTATGTTCTGTCCATTCCAGATGTTGATCAGCAGTGGAGGATGGACGTGCTACTTCATCATGGGCATGTCGTTTGGAGCCTCCACAGTCTTCATCCCACAGATCAGGAAGGAGGCCAACTCATTTGACGCTGTCAGTGAATCAACTGCTTCTTGGATACGTAAGTTTCTTCTTTCTTTAAATCTTTACTAGCTCAGTTCTGTTAGCACAGCTAAATGTGCCCTGTATGTGGACGTCCCATTCCTTTTCCCAGAGGAAACTTCAATCATTACACCCAAGGGCAATTGAGCCTTAAGCCCGTCTTAGTGCCCGCAAGGCGACTTCTGGTTACCGTAGATGCAGACCTGTGGACGATAAGCAATGGGTAGCTCACCGTCCATCTCGTGACGAAAGGTCGTGTCAACCGCAAGTTCGTGTACCACGCGCGCCTCGTAGAGTTGTCAGCAAAATAAAGGGGCCTGCCAGGGCACCACATGCCGGGGTTGCAGGTCGTTCGAAAAAGATACCTCGGCCCCGGACGTAAAGGGCAAAAGAAGTTATTTGCTAATATCCCATCCGCTAAAAACAAAAAAACCGACTATAGACGAAAGGTTCCGTGTGTGCATTTTGCCTGTACAGTAAAATTGTGCAGGCATGCATGGGTGTGTGTGGGAGAAAACTGTACAGTGTACAGTAACTGACCAGATATTTTCCCCTTGGTCATGGATGCGTGGTTTATAAGGTGACACATAAAGCTATACATTTCCCGTTCAATGAGAGATCTGTATAAACTGGTTTTGTCTAGCTTGGTTGATCATTTGCAAGGCTTAAACTAGTGTATTTTGCAGAGCGCATAGCTCTTATCTACTTATTTTTTATAACAATTAATGGCCCACTTATGTACCCATATTATTTTATCTGCCCTTGATTCTTTCTGTAACAACATGATTTGCATAAGTTCGTTGAGAAAAGGTATTCGAATCAAGGTCCATGTTAATAATAAACTTGATCTGTGAATATTATGAGACTACGTTTCCTTACTGTTTGTATTTATTGTTTGTTAAAAACACGATTGATAAGCAAATTAGTATTATATTCGTTTTAAAATTCATCATCATCTGCCTAGCCTTTTCCCAACTATGTTGGGATCGGCTTCCAGTCTTACCGGATGCAGCTGAATACCAGTATTTTACTTGGAGCGACTGCCTATCTGACCTCCATAACCCAGTTAATACTGGGTAATACGATACCCCTTGGTAAGACTGGTTGTCAGACTTTCGGTACACTGACTACTGTAACGACTGTCAAAGATCTACAAATGACAGCCGGGACCAACAGCTTAACGTGCTTTCCGAGGCACGGAGGAAACTCGGTATGTAACGGGTGGTCAGGTCACCCATCCACAGACCAACCTAGGCAAGCGCGGCTTAACCTAAAGATCGAACTGAGCGGCTGCTATTATTTAGCCACGAGCTCCTCGTTTTCATTCGTTTTCAAAATCATTATATTCAATTTTCTATTATACCTAACTCTTTATTATTTTTAGGGTAAAACGGAACTCTTATAACATCACTTTGTACAGACGCCAGCAGGTCAAGCTACCCGAAACTGTCAATTTTTCCCAATGAACCTTGAACCTAATACTTTAGAAATAAAGTCGAAAAACTATCAAAGAAATCTGACAGATTGTTGTAGCTTGATGTGCCAGGCGTCTGTACCTATGTCCGTCTTTTTGCTTGTCAAGACCCTTTATCTAATTTAATTTTAACCATGTACTTGAGGATGTGGTTCCTTAGAGCTGTAAAATTTAACCCTCTAACGGTTTTGCTTACGGATTTTGACATACGTCTCGTAGAAAATACTACTATCCGTAAGCAAAACGAATCGTTTTTTGTTTATTGGAACCGGGCGTAAGTCCACGCAGTCACAAGCTATGGGCGTTTATGTCGCAAGTTTTTAAGGAATTCATGGCGCGCAAGTCCGATTCGTGGTCGGTTTTTTTTTTAAATAATTTATATTGCCGAGACAAAATTATTGATTTTTCCTTTATCTTTTCAGCTGCCATCATGGTTTATGCAGGCCTACCCTGGGTATTAATCCTACCCGTCTCGATGAAATACATCGGAAGAAAGTACACCTTCGCATTCGTCTGCATCAGCAATCTCATCAGCTTCGTAGTCTTTTACTTAAGTACCAAGATCGAACACATCATCATCAGCGAAATCATCAACGGCATTAACACAGGATCCCACTTCACAGTATCGGTCATGATCATTACTGAATATACCACTCCGAAGCATAGAGGTTTTTTCTTGACTGTCAAATCTGCTACTCTCTTCTGGGGTATCTTTATGTCTAACGCCATTGGGACCTTTTTTCATTGGAGAAATATTGGGATTGCTGGAATCATTCTTAGTGTCTACAGCCTTTTGGTAGCTTTTGTACTACCTGAGTCACCATTTTGGTTGGCAAATAAACAGCATTTTGAACGATGCTCAGCTTCGCATAGATGGCTTATGGGAGATGAAAAGCAGTCAAAAGAAGATTTGGAGAAGTTGATTAACTTCCAAAAGAATCTCAGTTTAGAATCCAAACCCAACGGATTTAAGTTAAAAAGATTTGTATCTAAATATTGCAATGTCATAACGGCTAAACAATTTTATAAACCTTTACTTTTAAGTTTATTAATACAATCTTTATATGTGTTTTCTGGTAAAGTTGTATTTAGTGTGTATGCTATAGATATAATTGGTAAAATAACTGCTGGTCACGCAATGTCAGCTTATACAGCCATGTTAATATTGGACGGTGTCACAGTATTCTGTATGTACATTGGATGTATCTTTGTAAAAATGATGCCCAGGAGAAAATTATTACTTGGTTCCTCATTGATAGGCATTGCATTTCTTTTATCTATATCTATGTACGCGTTTTTGATTAAATTATCAGTTGTAGAAGAGAATAATTACATAGCTATATTTTTATTAGTAGGGTATTCAATTGGTGTATGTTGTGGACCTGTTATTTTGACTCAAACTATTTCTGGAGAATTAGTATCCATAGAATCTCGAGGACTTTCGTCCTGTTGTATAGATTTATGTCTTAAAATACTTTTAGGTACTTTAGTTAAGATATCTCCGTACTTATTCAAGACATGGGGTACCCACGGTGCCTTTCTATTCTATGGGCTGTCAACTTCATTATTTTTGTTTATGATTTATAAGTTTTTGCCTGAAACAAAAGATAAGAGTTTACAAGAAATTGCGGAGTGGATGAAAGGATCTGGGGAAAGACCGGTATTGCAAGAAGAATTAACATTTTTGCCTGTCAAGTAGTGATTCGCCAAACAGGCAAAAATGGATAATGACGAAACCTTAGTTACTTGGAGTCAAAGGACCGATTTAACAAGAGTAAGACAAGACTAGTTAACCGAGAGTGAAATAAAGGATTTTTGATAACATTTGAAATTGAATATTTACCATGTTTATGTTCACTAGCTTTTGCCCGCGGCTTCGCTCGCGGTAAATTCGGTATAACACAGTACCTGCTACCTGCAGTTTATGCCCTTGCGCCTTATGGATTTGTAATAGCAACGCTAAGTTTTCCTTTTTCTTCCCTCTTTCTCCCTCATATCCAATTTTTAAAAAAAATAGCCTATGTCCGTCTCCTGGTTCCCAACTATCTCTGTACCAAAATTCATCAAAATCGGTTTAGCCATTAAATCGTGAAGAGGTAACAAACAAACAAACTCACTTTCGCTTTTATAATATTAGTAAGGATTATAAGTTTCCCAATATGAGAAATTCTACCGGGAGGATGGATGTAAAAACCAAAACAGTGCCGAAAAATGTTTGCGACCAGCTAAAGTGAGTTTCGGTGTCAAATTCAAATTCAATTTATACGCAGGAAGTGTTGGTACAGTTTAGGTCTTAAATATTGATTATCCATAAAACTAAGTTATAATAATGTGGCATGCAAACATTTGGGATCTTATTTGTTTGATAAAATTAATTATAATTAGTAAAACATGTCAATTGAGATTATTTTATTATTACGGTAAGTACCTATATCATTTGATAAATTAGAAACATAAAACAATTGCGAGAATAGAATCGAATAGTGAGTAGCAGTAACGAGCTAAAAAAATGCATAACAAAGAGGGTAGACCGTTGTGTCTGGTTATAAAAACCTACCCGCAATACCGTGTCATGTCATGGCATTTGCTACAGCCCCGAAATATCGGAAAGTATATGTATATTCTTTTTCAAATGTTATTAATAATATAACAATGATATCTTAGAACTCCTTCCCCTATCTGCTTAGGCGGTTGGATCAAGGGCCTGATGCAGAAGGCAGAAGGAAGGATTGATACGGCCCGCATTATTTGGAGGTTCCTGTGTCAGGAGCCCTGACTCCTGGTAGCTTGGATCCTGCTCCCGACACTGACGGACCACTTTTTTTTATATTTTATGTGGTCTTATGTAATATTTAAAAAAGTTGAAAAAATGTGTCTATAAAAATGCCATAGAATTATTTGATTAGATATAAAAGTTTTGTTTTTTTACCAATAAAAGTTTTCTAAAAAAAAAAACGAATTAAAACAATCACTATAAAAATGTTTCAATTCACTATTCCCATTTTGCAGTTTCTCTCTCAACCTTAAGGGGATCACTGACTTACTCATCACGAAATCTCAAAAACAACTGTTTCTTTTAGGACGTAAGTGCTCATTAAGCCGGGATATTCGATTCCTTAATTTTTTTGATCGACAACTTCTGTTGTCTAATTTACATACTTATCAGAAGTGTTACCACTACTTAAAATGCCTACCATGTTAATAGTTTTTACAAGGCTTGGTGTAGTTACGTAAAAAGGCGGTGACGTATGAATTCACCCGCATATTCCTCACAGTTCCTACCCAAAATACCTCAGTATATCCTAAGACCGGTCATTCACTTAAAACAATGCTAATCTACTCACACCTATTCTTGTCACTCCAAAACATATTTACTACTTTTTAATACAACACTATTCAATTCAAATATTGTTACTTTCAGGGCCATGAGTAAACCTGATCAACTTTATTGCTTTTCGTCCATAATCCATAGGTTTTTGACCCTTTTTAGTGTACGTTAAAATACCCTTATTTACTTGTTTTATCGTTATAGATTTCTTTTTTAAGTCAAGTGAAAACTTAGACGATAAAGAACAATACAATAGACATTTATCAAATTGCCGAAACAAATCATATTTTATCCATTAATTTAAAAGATTAGATAACACCTATATTAACGTTTAAGTGATTCTTAAATCGAACTGCAGGTTGCGAAGTGATTTTGTGCGAAATGGAAGATCATGAGTTGGAAATACGTGTGGAAAAGAAAAATAAATGGGAGAAGAGAAAATATTTCTTGAGACAGGTACATTTTTTTATTTATTTAATAATTTATGCACACTAGACCAGACAGGAAAAAAAACATAAAATTTGAGTACAAAGGTACTGCTTATTTCTTAAGAAATTTCTGCCAGCAGACCTGCGATAGGGGATATGAGAACGAAATGTAGACGATAGTGTGTGAGAGAGTACAAGAAAAATATGTGTGTTTATAAGATTTTATTTTTTGAAGTTTCATCATCATCGTTGTAAATTTATTAAAGAACTTCTCCTGCTCTGGGTTGAGTGGAAAGGAGTGTCAGACATTTACTGACTAAATCCCATCCATACACCTTCTTTTGCCTTATGTATTTTGGAGCCATGTTATCTCTTTCGAACAACCCGCAACCCTGGGTATCGATCTCGGACTTATATTCTGTCAAAAACCCCTAATGTAGTCTGACTATATAGGGTTTTCTAGTGCATTTTCAGAGAGACTTTGCAGCTAGCCTGATTTAGGCTGAATTAATTGATTTATCTAATCCTTTTGTTTAACACAGTTATTCATTCTTATTCCTCAAACTTGTTTTTTTGTTGTATATGGCGTCTCGCCGGTCCACTGGTGGTCCATCTATGAGGTTATTGTCTGCTTATCCTAGCAAACCTGGCAGTGCCATGACTGTCAAGTCTCCAGTCAGGCCTGTAGTTAGGTACTAGGTCCCTAGTAAATACTTTAATAGTATTTTGCCGGTTGTGGTCTTTTTAAAATACAAGTTTGATTTGATTGAATATTACAATTTCAGTATTATTCAAAATAATCTGTTAGTAATACAAATTTGACATAATTATTATGGGTAGGTAATTGAATAAAACTTTATTTCGGGTGGCATAGACTCATGTACAATATTATATAACACATAAACAGACATAGGTACATGAAATCAATTCAATATAAGTATTTAAAAAAATTATTTTGTGAATATATTAAAGTGTGTGTGTTGAGTAACGTGATTGCCGCTTATGTCTGCAAGGCAACCATGGTCAATTCTAGAAGAAGATAAAATGGTAACTCTACAAAAAATGCCTAATCCAAATCGTGTTTGTGTATGTAAGTTTAAATGTTTGTAAACGCACCCACGGTTTTAAAAAAAAACATCTTTTTCCAACTAGACTGGAAGCCCACCCGGCTTCCAGTCTTACTGGATGCATCTGAATACCAGTATTTCTTAAGAAGTGACTGCCTATCTGACCTCCCCTAACGTAGATGTTGATTAGCACATAACACCCCATGGTCAGACTGATTGTTGGACTTTTTGGGTTGATTGGCGATAGCAGCAATCAGTCTACAGAAGACGCACAAGATGGCGCCACCGCATCACTATCTAATCTCTGTATCTTTCACGTGTTAGAATAATACGATAATTAATATAAACAGGAAAACTGTATAAACACCATCAATTAATATCACAATAACAACTTTAAAGGTGCTCCCACACCTGGAGCATTTACTTGTAATGTAACGTTGGAGATTCACTTGTCTGTGTACAAAATGATTCTGCAACCGTTCTCCGACAGTCGTTTCTCCTTTGGACTGTTCACCGACAGGACGTTTCGTTTTTGAGAGATTCGTCGATAGAACGTTTCACCTATGGATGTTTCGCCGACAGAATGATTCGCATTTGTTAGTTTCGACGACAGGACTTTTCAACTATGGAATATTCGCCGTCAGATTGTTTTGTCTACGATTGTTTCGACATGGCTTTTTCACTATTAAACTACAAAGCCACCATAAAGCTACTAGCTTGCTACAAAGACATGAAGAAAGAAAATGTTTTAATGGAAGACCGCCTTTACTTTTAATGAATGGTATTTATCTATTACCTATCCATATTCGTTTATTTTGTTATTGCAAACATTAGGGAAATAATAAAACAAAAGATTATAAAATTATTTAATTACAACTGGGTACACATTTTTCTTCCACCGCAATTTTCACCTACTCTGTGGTCAGTACATGATAGTATATTATCATAATATGTTCCTTTATCACAGAACGCCCTTGAATGGTGGAAACATCCTTAAGTGAAACGTTCTATCGACGAATCTCTCAAAAACGAAACGTCCTGTCGGTGAACAGTCCAAAGGAGAAACGACTGTCGGAGAACGGTTGCAGAATCGTACAAGATTCTGCAACCGTTCTCCGACAGTCGAATCTAGAATTGTTACATTACAGGCGAATGCTCCCGGTGTGGGAGCACCTTTACGGATCAGATTTTTAGGGTTACGTACCTACCTCAAAAGGAAAAAAACGAAACCCTTATTAGATCACTGTGTTGTCGGTCTGTCCGTCAAGACACTTTATATCAGTAACGTTTTTGATATCACCTTATTGGTAATATCAAAATCATATACCTACTCAAGTCTATGGTCCCTTTGTGCTGTGAAAAAATCAACCCTATAAGTTTACCCAGTCAAAAGGTATGGCCGTTTATGTCGCAAGTTTGTACAGAGCCCTCAGTGCGTGAGTCTGACTCGCTCTTGACCGGTTTTATATTAATTCATCGTCATCATTTCAAGCTGGAATTGCTCACTGTTGGGTATAGCCAACAGTGGGCGATTCCGGCCAGAGAGTACTTAATATAGGGAGGAGAAGGAGTAGCATAGAATCCTACTTCCTACTTTTATAAATGCGAATGTTTGTGAGGATAAATGTACGTATCAGGAAATAACATAGGCTATACAACACGCTACTACCCGTGAGAGCGAGGGCGCAACTAAAGACGCGAGTGAAGCTAGTATTTATTCCTACTTTATCCTTACTAATATTATAAAAGCGAAAGTGAGTTTGTTTGTTTGTTTGTTACCTCTTCACGCTTTAATGGCTAAACCATTTTTGATGAATTTTGGTACAGAGATAGTTGGGAACCAGGAGACGGACATAGGCTATTATTTTTTTAAAAAGAGTGGGATATGAGGGAGAAAGAGGGAAGAAACGGGAAAACTTAGCGTTGCTATTACAAATCAATAAGGTGCTACCGAATTTAACGCGAGCGAAGCCGCGGGCAAAAGCTAGTAATATTATAAATGCGAATGTTTGTGTGGATGGATGGATGTATGGATGTTTGTTACTCTTTCACGTCAAAATAGCTGAACGAATCTTGATGAAATTTGGCACAGAGGTAGATTATAGTTTGGAATAGCACATAGGATACTTCTTTTCGATATCACGTGGGCAAAACCGCGGCCGCCAGGTAGTACGTAAAAAAGGGAGGCCTATAGGCCTTGGGAGCGTGAAGATAGGCAGTCCTCCTGACCGTTTTCGGCCACGGCGGCTCTATGGCGGTATGTGAAATGAAAATATGTTCATTTTGTCCTCTGCCAGTCTGCTAGCTACTCGAGGACACAGACTATTGTCCTTACCTTGGTCACTAACCTTGAGTTTGTAAAAACAGTTAACGGATTCTTTATCATTTAGTGGACGGTCTTATCAGGCAGTGATATCAACAATCTTTTTCATTCTTATCTGCTTATCCTATATACAACAATATCAGGATTAACGGTTGCAATAGTCTAGTCAGTAATAATTTATGACTGCATTACAATATTAATTGATAGAATGTTACCAATGATAGGGTTATGTACCTCAAAATTTGGTACTTCATAGGGAAATCATAAAATAACTTCCCCCGCTCTGGGCGGAGTAAGGGAGAATGTTAGAATTTTACTGACTAAAATCCACTCATGTTCCATCTTTTTTTTTTAAACGTTGCCCCACACTACGGATTTCTCCTGTACCGTGGTTTACAAACATTTAAATTCACATACACAAACATCCAGATCCGGAACAACTATCTGTAGGCCACACAAATATTTGTATGGTGCGGGGATCGAACCCGTGACACGCAGCGCAGGAACAACTATCTGTAAGCTATACAAATATTTGTTCCATGCGGGGATCGAACCCGCGCGCGACACGCAGCGCAGCAGTCGATCGGTCAGCCACTACGCCAACCGTGTCGTCTTTTGCCCTTAATGTCCCGGGGCCGCGGTATCTATTGACGGGCCTGTTGGTCTAGTGGTTAGTGGCCCTGACTGCTGAGCCGGAGGTCGTGGGTTCGATTCCCACCCAGGATAAACTTTGTGTGATGAGCATGATTGTTTGTTCTGTGTCTGGGTGTGATTTATCTATAATATGTATGTATTTATAAATTATATAAGTATGTATATCAGTTGTCTGGTTACCATAACACAAGCTCTGCTTAGCTTGGGATCAGATAGCCGTGTGTGAGTTGTCCCAAGATATTTATATTTATCTCTTTCGGACAAGCAGTGAAAATCTTGCTTGCTATGAATGAGCTTGTGAAAATATATTCCATGTTATTCATTCTCATCTTCCTATGCCAGATGATGATCAGCAGTGGAGGATGGACGTGCTACTTCATCATGGGCATGTCGTTCGGAGCCTCCACAGTCTTCATCCCACAGATCAGGAAGGAGGCTAACTCATTTGATGCTGTCAGTGAATCAACTGCTTCCTGGATACGTAAGTACTTCATTATTTAGACACCGAAGGTTAAACACAACGATTCTACAATAACTTAGACCCCTATTTGATAAGAAGGGTAATATTGATTTACGATATTGCGGAAGAAGCACCCATTCTACTGCCTAAAACAATTAATCTCCTTTTGATGCCCGCTGTAGTTGAGTAAAAATTACGTTTTGAAAGTCTAACTACGGTTTCTTTAAACAAATCAAACTGGTAACTTGTACTGGAAGGGCTGCCTATCTGACCTCCATAACCCAGTTAGTACTGAGTAATACGAAACCCAGAGATTTCTGAAAGTAATCTTTTATCCTACTTATATTATAAATGCGAATGTTTGTGAGAATGGATCGATGGATGCATGGATGTTTGTTACTCTTTCACGTCAAAACGGCTGAACGGATCTCGATGAAATTTGGCACAGAGGGAGATTATAGTCAGTCCGAAATAACACATAGTAGGTATACTTTTTTTCCGATATCACGCGGGCGAAGTCGCGGGCACCAGCTAGTTTAATATAATATACTCCACTATATAAGAAACGTAACTTATGGATGATTTGCTATTATCTTACTCTACTAGATAATAATTTGTGTGAGATACCATAATAAGATAAAATAAAAAACCGACTTCCAAAAAACACACAAAATAATTTTACTTACCGGAAGTCGGTGACTTTTGTTTGTTTCATTTACTTTTATACAGACGACTTCTCGAAGTAAAATTATTCTCCACTTGTAGTATTTTTTGGAAGTCGGTTTTTTATTTCATCCTTTTAATGTACCTATCTCACACAAATTCTTATCGAGTAAAATAAGATATGTAGATGCAGATCAACCATATGGACAATATGGACATGGAAAAAAAATATGTAGGCAAAGCTAACTTGAGAAATTGAATAACAAATTATACAAAATAAAAACTGTACAGTTGAATCCAACCTCCTCGTTTTTTAAAAGTCGGTTAAAATAGAACATTTTAATCATTGAACATTTTCATAGTTAAACTTAAGTTAATTAAATACCTAGCATCTTGTTTATAGAGACAATATAACAAACGACGTATTTTCAAACGACGATAAAAACATCAGGCGTTGATTTGAAAATATTAAACTACACTTTTGTTTTAATTCAAGCAAGAATAAGTTACACACAGCACTATTTATAAAAATTTATAATTATTTAAATTATTTCTAAAATTTTTGAATTGTTTTTTTTTGTCTTTAGTATGGACACTTTTAACGTCTTGCTATATCGTTATCGTTCTCAGATAATTTACCATCTCAACATGAATGATATAACCAAGGTTTTGTTACAGTATTCTGTTTTTAAAAAGTGTTTATAGAGTTTCTTGTCTATGCAACTACAGTTCTTTCACAGTTATTATGCCTTGTGATTAGGACTGTGAATTTATTTTGTTGTTTTCATTGTTTTGACGGTAATAAAAGTGCCTGTAACTGGCCTACTTGAAATAACTGATTATGATTTTTAATTATAATATTTTTCTTGCATTTTCCAGCTGCCATCATGGTCTACGCGGGCCTGCCTTGGACCTTTATTCTGCCAATCTTCATGAAGTACATCGGAAGGAAATACACATTTATGTTTGTTACCATTAGCAATCTGATTAGCTTCGTGGTTTTTTACTTCAGCGTCACAGTCAACCAGATTATCATCAGCCAGATTATAAATGGTATCAACACTGGATCCCATTTCACTGTATCAGTTATGATCATCACAGAGTATACCTCTCCTAAGCACAGAGGATTCTTCTTAACTGTCAAATCTGCCACTCTCTTCTGGGGTATATTTATGTCAAATGCCATTGGAACCTTCTTCCATTGGAGAAACATTGGCATCGCTGGTATTATATGCAGTGCCTACGGATTATTAATAGCAATCGTTCTCCCAGAATCACCATTTTGGTTGGCAACAAAGCAACGCTACGAAAAATGCTCGTTTACTCATCGATGGATGATGGGAACAGGCAAACAAGCAGAAGGAGACCTTGAGAAATTGATAAACTATCAGAAGAATCTCGTTTTGGAGGAAAAATCTAAGAATTTTAAGCTAAAAGGATATGTTGCTGACTATTTAAGAGTGGTTTCATCAAGACAGTTCTATAAGCCTTTAATTTTATGCTTGTTAGTGCACTCTTTGTATATATTTTCTGGAAAAGTAGTATTCAGCGTGTATGCTATAGATATAATAAGTAAAATAACTGCTGGACATCACATTTCGCCTTATACAGCTATGTTGGTATTAGATGGAGTCACAGTATTCTGCATGTATATAGGATGTTTAGTTGCAAAAGTATTACCACGGAAAAAGCTTTTAATATGTTCTTCTTTAATAGGAATTGGCTTCCTTTTATCGATTTCATTGTATGCATATCTAATTAAATTGTCGTTAGTAGTTGAAAATAATTATTTTGCTATATTTTTGTTGATTGGTTATTCAATGGGACTTTGTTTTGGTCCTGTGATATTGACACAAACCATTTCTGGAGAATTGGTTTCAATTGAAGCCAGAGGACTGTCGTCATGCTGTATGGATCTATCTTCAAAGATACTTTTAGGTACTTTGGTGAAAATGTCACCATTTTTATTTAAATCTTGGGGAACTCATGGCGCTTTCTTTTTCTTTGGTATGTCTACTTCATTCTTTTTGTTTTTGATCTACGTATTCTTGCCAGAAACGAAGGATATGACATTGCAAGAAATTGCGGAATGGATGAAAGGGACAAAAAAGACCCCAGCTTTGCAAGAAGAGACTAACTTTTTACCCGAAAAAAGTTAAAATAAAACAAAACAATTATTTATGAAGCTAGTCAATAACTTCATCTTATTTTAGTGTTAACTTTAAGAAACTATGTTTGTAGTTGTTGTACTAGTCTAAGTTGTACATTTTTGGTATGTAGAAGTTCATTAAAAAAATGGATTTGCTTATATCGTGTTTTTATTTGCCTTCATAAGGTTTATTGTGCATCTAAGTTTAATTATATCGCTTTCAAGTTCACGCACGGAAACATCCCTAATGTTAGACTGGGACCTGAGACTTGGGATCTGGGACCTGGGACCTAACTATACTCAGATATCTTGGCTTCAATTTAGATAGGCGACTCACATAGAAGCATCACATCACATCAGACGGTTGATTTTTTCACAGCACAAATAGACCACAGAGTCGACTCTGAGCTGTAAGATAATCAACTTCTAAGGGCCGATTTCACCAACATAATAAAAACGAGATCAAGTCTCCTGACTTGATCTGACACATCTTCTCGCACTCTATTGGCTCCACCAGCACCATTGAGAGCTTTATAATCGAATCGAAGTGCTTGATTGGCTTCACCAGAATCAATGAGAGCATGGTTGGACGGGTTGAAGTTAAACGTCTGAAAACTGATTTCACCAGCTACATTCAAATTCCGTTCTCTAAGTCTTGTTTTTTGTTTTTTAAAACTATATAATATACTCCAGTGTATAGTTAACTCAATACCTCCACGCGTTCCCAAGATGAAGGGTCTTGACAGACAGATAGACAACAAAGTGATCCAATTAGGGTTACGTTTTTTCCTTTTTAGGTACTGGACCCTAAAAAGAGAGGAAATTAACAATTTGTTAAGCATCCTGTATATGGCCGGCTTAAAAAAAACCGAGAGATCAGTCAACACGATTATTTAGAACTCGGTCCTTAAATCAATATGGACGGTATGGCTATGGAATCCAAGTGTAAGGCGTAGTCAGAAAATTAACCATAACTTGCCTGCAACGGGCAAGCAAATAATATATACAACTTGCTTTGCTAGGAACGACGAAAGCCACGACTAATAAGGTCTTTGTAAAGGCTTTGACATACATAAGGGTTCCGTTTATTCGTTTTAAGGGAATCCTAAAAAAATATGTAAAAATAGCCTTATTCTTAGACCGTCACAAAACTGTCACGTTTGTGAGTGTGTGTCTTTGTTTTTGATACACTATGCGATCAATTGTACGACGTAGGTACACACAAGGACAAGTCAAGCTAGACACACCAGATTATGCAGATCTCTTATCGTACGAGAATTCCGTTCAAAGAGAGGCCTTGTTATACTGGAAATGCTGACTGAAATAGTTTAATATGTCCCTGTGTATACGAGATAAAAATAGAAAAAAAAATGAGATTGAAAGAAGAAGAAATACAATAGACAAAAGGACGAATTGTATACGCTTTTTTAAATTTATATTTAAGTACTTATATATTTTTTTATCTAAAAAAAAATTGTTTTCCTTTTCCAATCACTTTACTTGTTAACTTATCAAAAAACAATAGAAAAATAAATAATTCTTAATTTAAATAAGAGAACTTCGAAATGCAGATGTGACCTTTGCTGCCGTCCGGAATTTTTTATCTAATACATATAAAATTCTTGTGTCACAATGTTCGTTCCCATACTCCTCCGAAACGGTACGACTGATTCTTATGATTTTTTTATGCGTATTCAGTAAGTCTGAGAATTGGCTACTATTTATCTTTCTTTAAGTGAGAAGGAGACCTAAGCAGCGGGTAAAAACGCTGGGCAAAGCTAGTAAAACTATGAATAAAACATAAACTAGAAAAACAAGTTCACAAGTTTAGGCTGATTAGCATTAACGCATAACTTGAGTTTTAAGTATCAAAAATATAACGAGAGTTCCGTAGACGTCTTTTTTTTTGGGTGGGAAATCATCAAATAACTTCCCCCGCTCCGGGGGGGGGGGAGTGTCAGACCTTTACTGACTAAAACCCACCCAAATTCCTTCTATTGCCCTTTACGTTCCGGGGCCGCGGTATCTCTTTCGAACAACCCGCGACCCCGGCAGGCGGAGGCTCTGGCATCCAATGACTTCCCCCGCTCTGGGCGGAGTGGGGGGGCATGTCAGACTTGTACTGACTAAAACCCACCCATGTTCCTTCTATTGCCCTTTACGTTCCGGGGCCGCGGTATCTCTTTCGAACAACCCGCGACCCCGGCAGGCGGAGGCTCTGGCAAGCCCCTCTGCTTTGCTGACATCTCATTGAGGCGCGCGTGAAACACAAACGCGCCGTCGACACGGCCTGTCGTCAATAGACACGGCCTGTCGTCAATAGTCCGTAGACGTCTGTGAGTAGAATCGTTGATGAAACTACAAAACATTTTATTTATTTATTTATTAACAAAGGTCACCAACAGCTTCCGTATATTGACAATTACAGGTTAATATAATACACTCGGCGCGCGGCGTCACAAAAATCGCACCTCTCCGAAAATTGCATTTAAATCTGTCTATCCATGAACGCATACATTTCACCCAGTCAATATTGATATCTGCTGAAAGTATATTCAATGACCTCTCAATTAACAACAGTTACATTTCATAAATAACACAATCCTTAACAGCACGAGTCGTTAAACAATTGTTGTGAAAATACGCATTACAGGAGTCACTAATTGCACCACCCTAGAAGAGTATAAAATGGCCGAACTCGGTCAAAAATGAGTCATTCGCCATCCAGACTTTGAAGTGAATACATGTGAACAACTCCAGCAAGAAAAACCACCATGGAAATGGATACCACTGCAGATGAAGCCTCTCAAGTGATTGCACTACTGCAATCAGGGATGCGACAGTGTGATGTTGCTGGGCAACTGAATTTAAGCCGTTTTTCCGTTCGACGAGTGTTCCGACGGTTCCAGGAGACTGGTGGATATATCCGAAGACGTGGATCTAGCAGACAACGCTGTACATCCGAAAGAGACGATCGTTTTATTGTATCAACTTCACTACGCAATCGATTCTGCAATGCTGTTGAAGTGCAACAACAGCTCCAATCAGTACGCAGAACCTCAGTGAGCGTCTCCACGGTTAGAAAAAGGTTACGGGAGAAGACAATTACTGCCCATAGAGCTGCTACAGGCCCAAAATTGACTGCACAGCATAGGAGAGATCGGTTGCAATTTGCTCGCGACCATGTCGATTAGACAATAGAGCAATGGAGGGCTGTGCTCTTCTCGGATGAGACGAGGGTGTGCCTTTTCTGCAACGATAGGCGTAGAAGAGTGTACAGGAGACAGGGAGAACGATTCGCACAAGCCTGTATAGAGGAAACGGTAGAATACGGGGGTGGTTCGTGCATGTTCTGGGGCGGTATGTCAATCGACGGGAAAACCAATCTTGTGTGCGTTTCTCGGACTGGAGGTGCACGTGGGCAAGGGTCGTTGACTGCTCCTCGGTACATAACAGAGATCCTGGAAGAGCATGTGGTCCCTTATGCGGGTTTTGTTGGCAGTGGGTTCATGTTAATGCATGATAACGCCCGCTGCCACACCGCGTTAATCGTAAGGGATAACTTACAAGAGGTTGGGATCCCTGTTATGAACTGGCCAGCTAGAAGTCCCGATTTGAACCCTATCGAGCACCTTTGGGACGACCTGAAACGGCGAGTGCGGGCCCGAGATCCTGCCCCTAACACTCTTCAAGAGTTCCAAGATGCCGTTATTGAGGAATGGGACAACGTTCCTCAAGAAACGGTCGTAAAAATAATTAGGTCCATGAGGGATCGCATGCAAGCTGTCATTAGAGCAAGGGGGGGTAACACTAGGTTTTAAGTTAATTTTAAGAATTTAATTGTATTTTTTCTGTTGTTAATTGTAATTGTTTGACGTTGTAATAAAACTTATTTTTCTTTATTCACAATTAACCCGTTTTATTTATTAAATAAAACTGAAAACTCCTTAACTTTTCTGAAAGCTGAATAAATTGCCTTTTAAATGGTGTACCATAGTCATACTCTTACCATAGAATAAATATGGTTTAAATGACTTTGAAGGAGATTTTTGAAAAGGTGCGATTTTTGTGACGCCGAGTGTCAAAAATTCAAAATTCAAAACCATTTATTTCAATTAGACCATTACAGGCACTTTTGAATGTCAAGAAACAAAACTAATCTACAGTCCCGGTCACAAGGCATAATAACTTGTGAAAGTACTGTAGTTGCCCATTCCAAAGCGTTGATCTCTATGGAGAAGAATGGGCAAGAAACTCCATGGACACTCTTTTAAATTATAATATTTTTACAAATTTGTATTTACATCATTCATGTTGAGATTATACAAATATGTGAGAACGATGTAGAAAGACGTGCACAGTAAGAGCGTCCAGAGTAAATAAAAAGCAAAATTTAATTTTAAATCTAAATAAGTTAAAAATGAACCGTGGTAGCTAAAAAAATGACCAGTCCCAACTGACAGCGCCCGTTCACGAACATGACGTATGGATCAGCCCCATTCAGCTCGACCATTTTGAAGGGAGCTAAATGACCCGACACACCCGCCACATTAGCATTTCAAACAGTACCCCATGAAAGATGAGTCTACTTTAGCTAACCTGAAACCTGGTTGAACTAATTGGTCCCTATTTCTAGTATTATAATTGTGTCTGTCACCTCTTTTACTAAAAATATGCAAGTTTTTCCTGACATACATGATGTTTTCATAAATATATTGACAAGGTACTGTCATGATGTTAATATCCTTAAACTATATGTGTATATTAGTAATAATAATTATGTACTTATTAATATTTAAAAAAACTACAACAACAATAAAATTGGGTATAACAGAAGACAAAAAAAAATACGGAAAAAATTCAAAAAGAAAAACAAATAAGATCAAAAGTAAATTATAAAGTAAAAAAAAATGAATGAAATATGGGTAGGCTATGTTGCCAGATGTAGATGGCTTATTTTATTACTGTTCTCAGGAGACTGATTTTAAGATTAGTATTTGGGTTTTAAACGAATTTAAGGAATCATGATGTTTATCAAACATTAGTACCTACCTACTCAATGAAAATTTAGGGCAAATCTGATTACCCTAATGATAATGCTGGTCCCATGGAGAAACCTGCTCAATATTCCTTTCAGAGACATGTTTTATCCTGTTTAAATTGACAGCACGGTTGGCGCAGAGACATAACGATGGGGTGCTGCACTGCGTGTCACGAGTTCAATTATTATTATAAAAATATTTTTATGGCCTACAGGTAAATGTTCCGGGTCTGGCTGTTTGTTAATTTTTTTATCTTTTTTGTCATCCTAGTTGTCTAAATGTTTGGAAAAGCATCCACGATACAGGAGAAATCGGACCTTATATACATAGGAAACTGCTTTTAAAAGTTGATGAGCAACCAATGGACTGTCAAAATCATCATTATTTTCCTACCCTTGTCCCATTCTATTTGGGGTCAGTGCAACACGTTTTCTTCTTCCATTCCCCCCTATCAGACGTCACGGCATCATTTACTCCTTTCTCCTTCATATCACTCCTAACACAATCTATCGGCCTCATCTAGTTTTTTAAAAAAGATGTGTAAAAGTGTTTGTAAAAAACCTATGTACTTGCAAAATAAACATAATTTATCATTTATCCATCTGTTCTTGGCATTTCTCTGCCTTGAAGGACTATCACTATCAATTATGGAAAATCGTTAGTATATAATTGAAAAATGTATCTTTTTATTAACAAAAGATTTTCAATGTTTCATGCAGTACCCTAATGTCTAGACGATTCAAACGTGAACATTAATATGATATTAAGGAAGTTTACTTTGGGTTGACAACACGTGAGTTCGGTGGATCCCAAGTTCAAGTGAATAAAAAAAATGAGTGACACAGATTCATTAAGGGACGGTTTTGTATGGATATATTTTTTGCGACAGGTAAGTGCTTTATTTTTCGGTTGGGAAATCACAAATGAATTCTCACACACACTGGTTAAAAACCCATCCATGTAAGCTACATGGATGGGCTTTTAGCCAAGCCTAGTGATGTGTGGGTTGTTTTATTTACAAAAATATGTTTAAATTTAAACGAAATTAAACCCTATTGCAGGAGAATAAGTGTTAAAGTTTAATGCATTTTAGAGCGTTACAGGTCGACACAGGTACGCTTAGCTCAGATTCCTAAACAAATTTAACATTGATTTGGTCACGAAATTCGAAAATAATAGGAAAGTTTCCAGGGTCAATGTAATTACATTCTATTTAGTCCGTCTTTTAGATTATTCAAAAGTGCAGACCAAAAATGCAGCAACGCGTGACGTCACACATAACTTTAATGGGCTATATCTTTGTCATTTTTGATCTTATTTACAAATAGAAAAATACTAGCTACCACGGTTCATTTTTTACTTATTTAGATTTAAAATTAAATTTTGCTTTTTATTTACTCTGGACGGTCTTACTGTGCACGTCTTTCTACATCGTTCTCACATACTTGTATAATCTCAACATGAATGATGTAAATACGATTTTGTAAAAATATTATAATTTAAAAGAGTGTCCATGGAGTTTCTTGCCTATTCTTCTCCATAGAGATCAACGCTTTGGAATAGGCAACTACAGTACTTTCACAAGTTATTATGCCTTGTGACCGGGACTGTAGATTCATTTTATTTCTTGACATTCAAAAGTGCCTGTAATGGTCTAATTAAAATAAATGATTTGATTTGATTCGTGTCCCTTATTTTTGAATAATCTAAAAGACGGACAATTTTTTTTAAACTAAACTAACAAGTCTTTTGGTTAGTCGGTGTCCTTCCTAATCTTACATTTATGTCTATATCAAAATAATCGAATGCTGTGATACCAAAGGCCTAAACGATGTCTCATGCAAAAAAAGTGATCCAGAATTTCGACGGTCTCTACGTACAGACGCCTGCACATCAAGCTACTACAATCTGTCAGATTTCTATGATAGATTTTCGACTTTCTTTCTAAAGGATTAGGTTCAAGGTTCATTGGGAAAAATTGACAGTTTCGGGTAGCTTGACCTGCTGGCGTCTGTACATAAAGACATGTCGAAAATGGCATTTTTTTATTGCATCATTGGCTTTAGATTATCTATGCGCACATGCTGACATACGATTTTTATTTTTATTTAATTTATTTACCTTGTCTAAGAAATCGTATAAGAGAACAAGTATTATAAATAAAACGAATAAGTGTTGTAGAAACGGTCATCTATTAGTTTTTCCAAGAAAACGTGAAAAAATAAAATACTTATGTGTAAAAAAATAAATATCTTGGGACAATACACACACGGCTATCTGATCCCAAGCTAAGCAGAGCTTGTGTTATGGTAACCAGACAACTGATATACATACTTATATAATTTATAAATACATACATATTATAGATAAATCACACCCAGACACAGAACAAACAATCATGCTCATCACACAAAGTTTGTCCTGGGTGGGAATCGAACCCACGGCCTTTGGCTCAGCAGTCAGGGCCACTAACCACTAGACCAACAGGCCCGTCACAAATAGCATCATAAAGCTCTTAAAACTGTTAAAATGTTGTAGAAAGAAAATGTTTATAATTTTTCTCAGAATTATTTCTAGGGCGTGTTGAACACAAATTACGCTCTCCTGTAAAACTCGGTTTTTGACTTAACCTTATGTACGTAGGAACTGTCGATTTGAACTGAGGACATTGTTGGTTAATTACACCTAAGTTGTGCTAGACATACGCGCAGACACCATTACTAAACACAAAAATTTTTTTTTTTCAAAATAGTTTTCTCATTTTGTTTAATAACTAGCTTTTGCCCGCGGCCTCGCTCGCGTTTAATTCGGGGTAACACAGTTCCCCTTTCCTGATTTGCAGGTACCTGCTACCTGCAGTTTTTGCCCTAGCGCCTTATTGATTTGTAAGAGAAAAGCTAAGTTTTCCTTTTCTTCCCTCATATCCCACTTTAAAAAAATAGCCTATTTCCGTCTCCTGGGTCCTAACTATCTCTGTACCAAAATTCATCAAAATTGGTTGAACCATGTAGGCGTGAAGACATAACAAACAAACAAACTCACTTTCGCTTTTATAATATTAGTCAGGATATGTTTCATCACATCAACAAATATAAATGTTTTTGAAGTTATCACATCTCTGTCCCCCAAGATACTGGCGCAGCCTAATTTGGGGACCACTGTTTTGTTATTCTGTCAACATAAAACTTGTTACCAATATTCGTGATGATAAAGAAGATTAAGAAAAATGTGGTGACTGTTATAATAAATAAATTTATTCTTCAATATTCTTATTCTTGAATGCGTTAAATTTGTTTTAAGTGTTCTGTACTTCAAAAGGAAATACATAACCCTAATTGGATCATTTTTTTTCTTCTTACTTCTTTTATCGTTTTCCGGCTCTATGTCTGTTTGCCTGTCTATCAAGACCCTTTAGCTCGAGAACGCGTGTAGGCATCGAACTAAAACTATATACTCAAGTCTGTGGTATGGGCAACTACAGTACTTTCACAAGTTGTTATGTCTTGTGACTGGGACTGTAGCAGCATCTTTTTTTTTGTTTTTATGACATTCAAAAGTGCTTGTAATGGTCTAATTGAAATAAATGCTTTGAGTTTGAGTTTGTGGTCCCTTGGCGCTGTGAAAAGATCAACCTTCTAAATCTACACTGTAGGAACATGCTGGATTTGGTTTTCCTTAAGAAGCTACTAACGGGCTCTCTAGATTGTCCCGATTTGCTCAGTAGGGTCTCATTCCATGTGCCACGTAGTCTGCCAAGAAGTTCGAATAGGAGACTTTTCTGCATGCCTAGATGTCATACCAACTTGAGGCATTACTGTCCACTTTCTAGAATGTATAGTACATACAAAGAGCACAAAGAGGTCATTGACCTCTTTAACTCATCAGTTCCAGCTGTTAAAAAAGCCGTGCTTGCTAGTTAAATTGTCATCCCTGTTTTAATTGTTTTATTATCAAATATTTGCTCATTCTTATATTATAAGCAACAAAATCATTTCTCATTTAATTTAAGTAATTCTATTCTAACTTAATTTTATTATTAAAATTTTATCCAATGTAATTTAAAATGTGTTCTTTATTGTAATTAAGTTTAGTAATTTATTTTAATTTAATCTAATTTATTGTAATCAATTTAACATTCAATAGTTGTTTTTAAAGTATTCATAGTATTGTTTTTTTTTTCTCTAATATCTGTATAAACAGTAATTGTTTTAATAAATTAATTTATGTTATTATCCGCGCAAAATGTAGTGCATGCTGTGCTTTTCTATAAGTAATGAGGCGCTTAGACTTAAGTTGGCAATGTGTAAATTACAATGTAATAGCGTACTCATTGTTGAGAAGCCTAATATTAAATAAATAAATAAATACCCAGTCATAAGATATGTATTTATCGTAAGTTTGTATGGAACCCGCGTTGCGCGAGTTACGTAACCTTTTAAGGGAAATGCAGATGATGAAACTTCAGGCTACCAGTGTGTTATTAAAAACCAAAGAGATTAAAAGACTTATTGTCTGACGGCACGGTTGGCGCAGTGGCCGAGCGATTGACTGCTGTGCTGCGTGTCGCGGGATTCGATTCCCGCACGGAACAAATAATTGTATAGCCTATAGGTGGTTGTTTCGGGTCTGGCTGTTTGTGTATGTGAATTTAAATGTTTGTAAACGCACCCACGATACAGGAGAAATTCCTAGTGTAGTGGGGCTACGTTTTTTTAAAACCAAAAAAAAAAACTTATAAATATTTGAATGTCTGCATTAAAAATTCAATGTTTTACTTTCCAGCTACTGGTCTGCAGTGGCGCCTGGTCATGTTACTTCATGCTAGGACTCTGCACCGGGTCTCCGACGGTGATCATTCCCCAACTCCAGAAAGAAGCCAATTCCACTGATGCTGTCAGTGCGGAGATGGGGTCTTGGTTACGTAAGTATTTTGTGCACGTTCCTGTCTTGTTGGTCTGTTCGTCGCCAGCGCGACTGTTAAGAAAGAGGTTCTAAGTTCAATACCAAGGGTATTTACGAGATTTTTCCCAGTTAAATTCGAAAATTTACTTTATTTTACAAATTTTGTGAATATCCATACTTATATTAGAAAATTTGAAAGTAACTCTGTTTATTTGTATGTTTGTTTTCTTTCACGACTAAACGGTTGATCGGTTCGATATGGAATTTGAGATCCTAAAAACTGCGAATATTAGGAATCTTAAATTTTTAATGTAAGTGCTTACTATTACGGCATTTAGCAAAATTCGATTCCGAATTTTGATTTATGTTTTTTTCCCCATTATTATTGACATTCTATAATTTTAGGTTATGATTTTATTTGATATTTTATAACTGTTAATTTTAATAGACGTATCGTAATTGCAATTTTCATTTAAATTGACATACATGTAATTTTAGCAATTTGATTGACATTTAATGTTTTGTTTTTTTTTTAATGTGTTTTT
The DNA here is from genome assembly GCA_905475445.1 of Ochropleura plecta. Classification (NCBI taxonomy): domain Eukaryota; kingdom Metazoa; phylum Arthropoda; class Insecta; order Lepidoptera; family Noctuidae; genus Ochropleura; species Ochropleura plecta. The sequence goes on along the minus strand of FR997744.1, from coordinate 2,049,532 downwards.
TATTTTATTTTGGTATATTTGGATTATTTTAATTTGTATGTCAGTATGACAAGATATAGCAAGGACGAGGTTCACTTAGAACATCCTATTAATGTAACTACCTATGTCATAAAAACGAATAAATGATTATGATTATTATGAAGGGGGTGAAACAGGGTAGAATAGTTAGAATGGAGAACGCGATTTCTTGGCCGGATTGGTTTGAAATTTTTCACAGGCATTTTTTCACAAAATAGTCTATATAACATCAAGCTACTACACTATAGAGCACAGTTTAACATTTTAAAATCCGATGTCTAATTATCACGTAAATAAATAAGAGGGGCAAGCAGCCGTGTTGACGGTACGTTAGTGTTACACGTGCGCCTCAGAGAGATGTCAATAAAGCAGAATGGCCAGGAGTTTGAGGGAGAGAACCTCAAACCAACCCAGCCGCCGCGGGACGACTCACCGCCACCGTATATGTAGGCCTGTAGACTGTGAGTAATGGGTAGCTCACCGTCCGTCCGTTTTTTGACGACACGCCGTGTCGACAGTGTGTTATTGTTCAACACGCGCCTCAAAGAGATGTCAGCAAAGCAGAGGGGCTTGCCAGGGCCACCGCCTGGAGTTGGGGGTTGTTTGAAAGAGATACCGCGGTCCCGGAACATAAAAGGACAAAATAAGGAACATGGGTGGGTTTTAGGCAGTAGGTACAAGTCTGACACGTCCCCCTTTTTCGTTATTTGTTGATTTCCCTTCGCAAAAAAGGAGGGCAAGCAATATTGCATTATGCCTACATTCCTCAAATTTCTAACAACGGACTGTCATGACATACATTAGAATAGAACAACTATAAGGCAAGAGAAATCGTGAACTTTACAAAGTAGCGACTAACGGCTATTTATAAGTATATGGAAGAAGATAGATTAATTACTAATTCAAATTAATACGTGCTTTGAATAATACATCGTTTTGTTGTTTTATATTTGTACAGGTTATTTCTGGTATCATACGTGTGAATTGATATAAAAAAACCTGTTGATAACGACTTTGTATCAAATCATTCACTTACTTGCCTTTGGTGGCAGATCGCATTAACATCAGAACCAAATAAACAAAAACACAAAACTTTAACGGTAGTAATGTAGACTTTAAGGTTCTTGAGGTTTTAACAATACAATATAATAAACTAGCTTTTGCCTGCGGCTGCGCTCGCGTTTAATTCGGGGTATTACACAATATTATAAAAGCGAAGGTGAGTTTGTTTGTTTGTTACGTCTTCACGCCTAAATGGCTTAACCGATTTCGATGAATTTTGGTACACAGACAGTTGGGACCCTGGAGACGGACAAAGGCTATTTAAAAACAAATGAGATATGAGGGAGAAAGAGGGAAAACTTTTGCATTGCTATTACAATAAATAAGGCGCAAGGGCAAAAACTACAGGTAGCAGGTACCTGTAAATCAGGAAAGGGGAACTGTGTTACCCCGAATTTAACGCGAGCGAAGCCATGGACAAAAGCTAGTTACTATTATATTAGTATTTCACGATAATATATAATCTACGAGTATATACTGTAAGCGTACCTAGTTTTATTTATTAATTAATGTTTGTGGTGTCGATTACGCATTCGTGTACCACGCGCGCCTCAAAGAGAACATCTTCAATAAAGTTTCATTAAAAACTTTTCGGTAGTTTTTGCGTGAAAAAATAACAACAATTTATTCATCCATCCACCTTTGCTTACAAACTATCCAATCCCATAATTACAGAAGTCAGGTCTATCCGATCATCGTGATCATTAATTTCAAGAGGCGTGAAGATGCCTTCGAATTCACCAAACAAAATGAACGCCACGATTGCTGATATTTAACTAGCGTTATTTTTGTGTTTCCAGGGGCCACCTTCGGCTACAGTGGAATTCCATGGGTCATCATCCTACCCATCTTAGTGGCTCTTGTTGGCAGAAAGATCACCCACAGTGTCGTCTGCGTGTTCAGCTTCATCGGTTTCATCATCTTTTACAACAGTAATGACGTCTATATGATCCTCATCAGCGAAATCTTCCAAGGAGTCGTCACTGCTTCGTATCTTACCGTCTCATCAGTCGTCATCACAGAGTTTACCTCAGCTAAATACAGAGGCGTTTTCTTGACCATCAAATCTGCAACGTTCTTCTGGGGTATACTGGTCTCAAATTGCATAGGAACTTTCTTTCATTGGAGGAATATAGGCCTATTCGGGACAATGTGTTCAGTATACAGTTTGGCCACAGTATTGTTCTGGCCTGAGTCTCCGCTTTGGTTGGCTTCAAAAGGTCGTTTTGAACAGTGTGCACATGCCCATAAATGGCTGCAAGGATCAAGCATGGCTTCTGAAAAGGAACTCGAAAAACTAATAGCTAACCATCAAAATGATACACGAAAAATATCTTTAAGGAACAAAGTTATAGAATCTATTAAAGTTATACGAAAAAAAGAATTTTATATGCCTGTGGTATATTCTATGCTATTGTTGTCATTGTACACATTTTCTGGTAAATTAGTTTGTACAGTATACGCTATAGATATGCTGAAGAAGATAACTAGCAATGAGTTCACCGCTTATGCTGGCATGTTAATATTAGATGCTGTGACAGTCGCAACGATGTACGTAGGATGTGCATTATCTAAAACATTTAAAAGACGAAATTTGTTAATAACCTGTTCTTCTATTGCTATTGCATTTCTTTTGTTATTGTCACTATATCTCTATTTAGTAAAATTATCTATAGTTTCAGAAAACAAGTACTTTTCAATTCTATTGTTAATAGGTTATTCAGTAGCTATAAGTTGTGGACCAATGATTCTATCTACTTCTATATGTGGTGAGTTAGTCTCTTTAGAATGTAGAAGTTTATCGATGTGTGTTATTGCACTGTGTTTTAAGATAACAATGAGCACTTTCTTAAAAGTAAGTCCATATTTCTTTAAAGGGTTTGGAATGCATGGTACTTTCTTGTTATTTGCTTTGTCTTCATCTGTGTCTTTGGTTTTGATATATTTATATTTACCTGAGACTAAAGATAAAAGTTTACAAGAGATTTGTGAAAATATGAAAGGATTAAAACCTGTAGAAGAGGTCAAGGAATTGTTACCAATTGTGGCTAAGGATGTGATTATTGTACCTAGTAATAGAGAAAATGTACGTCAATAAATTATTATAAATGGTATAACATGCTAAATGATCAATATGGACCCTGTCGGGCACAGCAAAATTAGGATAGAGTAAGAGGGCTTAGAATCATCAATCATTATTGATTTATTAGTTTTTTTTAAATAAAACGTTGCCCCACGCAAAGAATTTCTGCTGTTTTGGGTGCATTTACAAACATTTAAACTCACATACACAAACAGCCAGACCCGGAACAACTATCTGTAGGTCATACAAATATTTGTTCCGTGCAGTGGTCGAACCCGCAACACGTAGCGCAGCCGTCAAGCGCTTAGCTTGCGCTAACTGTGTTGTCGTGTGTTGTTTTTATAATTACATGTTTTATTTATTAGTAAATATAAAATAAACCAGTTTCTATTTATAATTATATTAGTAGTGAACAAAGTTTATGTTATTTTTAAATGTGTTTTTATCGGATTTAGCACTGTTATTGTATTAAAATATATTTAATTTAGATGATTATTTAAGTAAGCTTAGATAATTTTGTATAATTTGTGTGTGTGATCACTTTTATTATTGGAAATAAAAACAAAAAAATTCATTCGAATTATGTGATTCCTTTTTTTGAACTTGGTTAAAAATCAGTAATCGAAACTAACTGATGGTATCATCTGCTTAGCCGTTTCCCAACAATGTTGGGGTTGACTTCCAGTCTAACCAAATGTAGCTGAATCCCAGTTTAAAAAAACAACGTTACCTCACACTAGGAATTTCTCCTGTATCGTGGGTGCGTTTACAAACATTTAAACTCACATACACAAACAGCCAGACCCGAAACAACTATCTGCAGGTCATATAAATATTTGTTGCGTGCGGGAATCGAACCCGCGAAACGCAGCGCAGCAGTCGATCGCTCAGCCACTGCGCCAACCGTGCCGTCATTTTAAAAGGCGCGGCTGCCTCTCTGACCTCCACAAGTCAGTTAGTACTGGGTAATGCGTTCCCTCACATAAAAATGTGTATCACTCAAATAGATTTAAAAAGTTTGTGGTACAACCCCCTCCCCACAATTCCTTGTCCTTAAAAAAAAACTGTAGATAACAAAATTTTTCCTAATTTATTGCCCGCGGCGATATCGCTCTGCTCGGGTCGCCGGTTCAATGCCCGGGTTATCTTTCAAAGAGAAGTGTTCCTTTTCCGCTTATTAATTAGATTTCAACGGAAATTAAAAAATGGAAAAGCGCAGTTTTTATCGTTTTTCTGGTATGTTTCTGCGAAGATCGCTAATTAAGTTCTGAGATGTTTTTCGAATGATATTTTTTAATTATGTCTGTTTGGAAGTGGTCGCGATGTTGGGTTTTTTAAATACAATTTTATGTCATCATACTTAAGTACTAACGCTGTAACAACAACATTATAAAACCAAAGTATTTTAAAAAAGTAACCATGGAGTTTCTTGCCGGTTCTTCTCCATAGGAAACGACCAATCTGAACCATGTACCTAAATTTTCTCGACGTTATACAATGTGTCCCAGGGATAAGTGACCGCCCGGCGTTTTTTGAATATTTGTACAAAATTATTAATAATTACATTTATATTTGTGACTTTAGCGGCCTTAGTTTTTTTTATGATTTTTTCTTTTTTTTTGTAAAGACGCGTGACGTGCTGCAGTTTTTTTACGATATTTCCTAAGTTTGTTCATCTTTTTCCATTATTTTTTTTACTGACTAGCCGACATCATAGTTTATCAATTAAAATCATTAAACATAACTAAAATGTAGTAAAACATTTATTAAATAAAAAACAAAATTAAAATTCGAAGAAAAAAAAACTCTTTTTTTCAGTTTTTTCAAAATAAATCTAAAAAATGCTTCGTTAATATCACATTTTTTTGATTTATTAATTAACTACATGATATTTCCTACAATAGCTCAGAACAATGTTTGCTACTAATTTCAAACAAAAGCAAAGTACAGTCAGTTGAAATTTGACTCCCATTCTCAGTAAAAAAGAAAAAAGTCTTCAAAGCTAACTAAAGCCGCTATTGACACTGTTAGAAGTCTACATATCCATTAGATACTTTTTTTTATTGGATGTAATAAAAATTTAAGCATAATTTCGCGTCTTTACAAAAAAAAGAAAAAATAAAAAAACTAAAGTTTCAAATATAAATGTAATTATTAATAATTTTGTACAAATATTCAAAAAACGCCGGGCGGTCACTTATCCCTGGGACACATTGTATAAGTGCCCATGTAGGCTTATGTGAAATAAAAATATTTAGATCGATTGTTTGCAGAATTTGTCTTCGCCTAAATAATGTCTTTAACTTCTCTGATTTCAATTAATATGTATTAATTAGCTCAAACCTTGTCCTGATGACTCCCTACACGGTCAAGTACCAATTTGAGTTTTCAATTCATTTTGCACTATTGTATGAGAAGAGGCTTTCGCCTATTAGTAGGACACTTATAATAATATGGTATTATTACAGTAGCTCATTCCTTGGTGGAAATATTACCCAGTAAGCAGGTTCATTGATGAAAACGGATTGTCAAAGGGTGGTCATGCTAGCAAAGGAAGTGGTCGGGCGTTTGAGGGAGAGAACCTCAAACCACCCCACCCGCCGCGGTAGACGGACCGGGCGTCGGGCGCCGCGAGACGACTCCTGGCCACCATTGATGCGGGCCTGTAGACGGTGAGCAATGGGTAGCTCACCATCCATCCGTCTATTGACGACAGGCCGTATCGACGGCGCGTTAGTGTTCCACTCGCGCCTCAAAGAGATGTCAGCAAAGCAGAGGGCCTGCTAGGGCCACCGCCTGCCGGGGTTGCGAGTTGTTCGAAAGAGATACCGCGGCCCCGGAACATAAAGGGCAATAGAAGGAATATGGGTGGGTTTTAGTCAGTACAAGTCGGAAATTCCTACCCGCTCCGCTCAGAGCTAGGAAAGTTATTTAATGATTTTCCATCCAGTCACGAATCTGCTCTTTCTTTATCGTGTTGTAACCTAACCTATTGTCAAAATTCTTATGCTGACCATGGGCCTCTGAAAAATATCTTTAGGAAGTATGTCTTAAAACTTGTCTTACATCCGTCACATCACATCTCAGCTGCCCTACCATGACGTCTTAAAACAGAACTTATTCCACTGAAGGAAAGAGACAGAGCTATACAGGATGTCTAGCACCATCTCTTTCTCACACAGGAATAGAACTGCTATAAGATGTCATGGTAACCCTTCTGATCTAGTTGAAAACCTGCATCGGGCATTAGCAGCTGCTCAGCAGTGTGCCGGGAGACATTCGAAATTAGCTTTTTTTTTTTTCATTGTGGAGTTAGGATTTATGTTTTTGTAATGTTAAGATTTTTGTTTTTTTTAATGTTTTGTGTATGTATTTGTACCAAATAAACATATTTTCTTTCTTTTTTATTTTCTTTCTTCTCAGAAGTTTTCTCCCCTGACTGGTTTTTTATTTATATATATACATATATATATATACATATATATATATATTTGTATACACATTCTTATATAAAAACAAATCCTTACTAATTTTATAAAAGCTAAAGTGAGTTTTTTTGTTTGTTTGTTTGTTACCTCTTCACGCTTTAATGGCTAAACCGATTTTGATGAATTTTGGTACAGAGATAGTTGGGAACCAGGAGACGGACATAGGCAATTTTTTTTTTAAAGTGGGATGTTAGGGAGAAAGAGGGAAGAAAAGGGAAAATTTAGCGTTGCTATTACAGATCAATAAGGCGCAAGGGGAACTGCGTTACCCCAAATTTAACGCGAGCGAAGCCGCGGGCAAAAGCTAGTATTTCATAAAATTACATTTCAAATTTCAACATAGTAGCCAACGACGAGTACTGCCTTCTGAATCAAGCCCTTGATCCAACCGCATAGAGTTCCGACAGATGGTCTTGGCCATCAGGCCAAAAGCCTTGACATGAGGACAATGATAACCGAGCTATTAGTTATCCTTACTAATATTATAAAAGCGAAAGTGAGTTTGTTTGTTTGTTACATCTTAACGCTTTAATGGCTAAACCGATTTTGATGAATTTTGGTACAGAGATAGTTGGGAACCAGGAGACGGACATAGGCTAACTTTTTTGAAAACTTAGCGTTGCTATTACAAATCAGTAAGGCGCAAGGGGAACTGTGTTACCCCGAATTTAACGCGAGCGAAGCCGCGGGCAAAAGCTAGTTATAATATAAATATACTAGCTGCGCCCACGCGGATTTACCCACTGCTAAGGACCCCTTCTTACTTAGGGTTTTGGAAGATAGATAGTAGTCGATTCTCATACTTACTGAATATGCATAAAAAATTGCATAAGAATCGGTCGAGCCGTTTCGGGGGAGTATGGTAACTAACACTGTGAAACGAGGATTTTATAAATTAGATTATGACCAATTCCTGATTATTGACGATGATGATACTGCACCTGATACTACATACTAAACACCATCTACAATTAACTAAAACGTCAAAATCCATCGCACTCTTAAATTGATGAAAGGAATCACATGACGAGCCAATATATCATGTTATACGTGTCGTTTGTTAATTGTCTAGAAGATAGTGATAATATGATTTGATGCGAGTGTTCATTGCTATAACGAGTCTAAAGTTGATCGCTATCGATTTCAAACGGTCTGTTCTTAGTTCGGGAGTTTTTGATTGGGTATCCACACGGTTGAAGCAGTGGCTGAACGATCGACTGCTGCGCTGCGTGTCGCGGGTTTACAGAACAAATATTTGTGTGGCCTACAGATAGTTGTTTGTGTTGTTCTGTTTGTGTATGTGAGGTTGATGTTTTTAAACTCAATAAGTGGTGCTGGTAACGAAGTTATATCAGTTTTTCTATTTTTCGGTTAAAGCTGCACTTATTTATATTGGTCTGCGGATAAAAATCAAATCAAAAAAACATTTATTCGAACTAAGCTGATGATCAGCTCTTTTTAAAGGTCAATTACCAGGACAGTCTCCCTAAACGCCTACCCTACGCCATTTCCTAGTATTTTAGCTTGGAAGAGGAAGTGGGGGAACAAACTCCCCAGCAACACATCTGTCTGATAGGTGTGAGGATGAGTGACCATCCGTTTCATAGCGAGTTTCCTCAGTGCCTCGAAAAGCACGTAAAGCTGTTTATCCATGCTGTAATTAGCAGATCTATAATAGTCGGTACAGATAGTCACTGTTCCAAAAGTATGAAAACCAGTACTAACTTAAAAGTCAGTTAGGTAGTCACTCCATGAATAATACTGGTATTTAGCTGCGTCTGGTTAGACTGGAAGCCGACCCCAATATAGTTGGTAAAAGGCTAAACAGATGATGAACTTCCGCAGTGTATCAGCAAAGCAGAGGGGCTGGTCAGGGCCACTGCCTGCCGGGGTTGCGGATTTTTTCGAAAGAGATACCGAGGCCCCGGAACACAAGAAACATGGATGGGTTTTAGTCAGTACAAGTCTGACAATCTCTTTCGCTCCGCCCACAACGGGAGAAGTCATCCTACTTCCTACTAATATTATAAATGCGAATGTTTGTAAGGATGGATGGATAGATGTATGGATGTATGTCTCTTTCACGTCAAAACGGCTGAATGGATCTTGAAGAAATTTGTCACAGGGGTAGATTATAGTCTGGAATAAAACAAAGGATACTTTTTTTTGATATCACGCGGGCGAAGCCGCGGGCGCCAGCTAGTAATTTGATAATTTTCCACACGAAAAAAATATGGTGATCACGTGGTGGAGCTGCGGGTTTGTTCGAAAGAGATACTGCGCCCCCGGAACACAACAGAGGAACATGGATGTGTTTTCACGGTCAGCATTCACCGCGGGAGATAGCAATATATTACATGTAATAAAAATCGATCTCAATACTATTGTTTAGCCATACATTATGGACTGTAAACAATAAATATCAATAGAGAATATCTAGTGCCACTCTAGTGGCAATAGATAGAAAACAATGGAAACTGTTAAGAGGCTTATACCAGACGAAAATTGTAAAGTTGTGACGTACGTAATTCGGAAATTAAAGGCTATTTTTTAATTTTTAACAATTTGCATCCATTTCGATTTGTCAAATAAAAAACTTGAGAGGTGTGAAGGGACACCCGGATGGAACGAAGTTATTATTTATTATGTACAAAAAACCTGTATAGACTCAACAAAAAGAATCGTCGCGACACCACAGTGTTCAATGCGAAATAGAAAGACGAATAAAAAGTGTCGTTACAACATTTGGTCTTAATTTTTTCCATGCCTCCTTTCGCAACGCGCGATAAGGAACTTCATTCCAAAACTTCGTTCCAAAAAGCTTTTATCCCAAATAACTAACTCCCGAACCAGGCACAATCCTCAGGCCCACTATCAATAAACCACCACGCGGCACCATCGTGTCACTGATGCATTTTCTATTATTAGATTCAGTTCATCACATCCTATCAACGAGGTATTGACCATCGCTAAATATAGCGGTGATGGCATACGCGTTATTCAATGAATCGATTGCTCCTGAATGGGGTTGTGACTCCGCGTGATTTCTGAACGATTTATAATGGTCATTTGAATAAATACTGGTATGTGGAACGTACTACTGTTTATAGACAATTCATGTTAGATATCAAAGTGCGTAGACATAGGTAGGTATATTAGTGACTAGGTCTTTTTTTCCTGGTAGGTAAATCATCAAAAAACTTCCCACGCTCTGGGCGGAGCTGGGGGAGTGTTAGATTTGTATTGAATAAAACCCACCCATGTTCCTTCTATTGCCCTTTACGTTCCGGGGCCGCGGTATCTCTTTCGAACAACCCGCAACCCTCGGCAGGCCCTTCTGCAGTGACTTTCGGCCGAAGAATACTAGCTATGTTGCAGCTCAGCTAAATAAAATAAAAATACATTACGACCGATTCTCAGACCCATCACAAATGCTGTGCTTGCCTGGTTTGGCCCGCGGATGGGTGACGGGTGGTCAGCCATTACGTACCGAGTTTCCTTCGTACTTCGGTAAGCATGTTAAGCCATTGGGCTGGGCTGTCATTTGTAGATCTTTGACAGTCGTTACAGGTAGTCAGTGTCTAGAAAGTCTAATTTTCAATGGATCAAAACTCTAACAACCACTCTTATCATGGAGTTTCGTTTATCCAGTTTTTAACTGGGTTGTGGAGGTCAGATAAATAGTCGTGCTATGTTGAATTGGGAAAAGGCTAGGATTATGATAAAACTGATGTCAAAATGGCTTCTGAATTGGCTTAACATGCTGTCGAGAGATTTTTGTCTGGCATGTCTGGTTCCCTCAAGATGTTTATTGTCACTGAAGCATATAAACATCTTTGCTTTAAGCAGTATACCCATTGCCACAGAGAGAGATATACGTGAACTGTGTCTGCTGCTGTGTCGCCGTCGCGTGTCCAGGAGTCTGTGCCACCTGCTGGTGCTATATCCTGAGGATCTACGTAGCAGTTAACTGGTAAGTGGACTTCCCTTTGTTTCTTCTCATATGATTCGGATTGAGACCCTCAGCTTTTAATCTTGACTGATTTGGCGTCACGGTTGGCGCAGTGGCTGTGCGATTGACTGCTGCGCTGCGTGTCGCGGGTTTGATTCTCGCACGAAACAAATATTTGTATGTCCTACAAATAGTTGTTTCTGGGTCTGGCTGTTTGTGTATGTGAGTTTTAATGTTGTTTACACACCCACGATACAGGAGAAAGTCCTAGTGTGGAGCAAAGTTTCTTCTCGCATAATTCCATTTTTAAATGCTAACTGCCGCACCGCTCATCCAATTTGTTTCTGTCAATTTTCAACAAAATCTAAAATCCTCTTTACAATACACTTCTGGCACAAAAAAAAAGTAGCCGATGATCAAACTAATTTTAAACTGGGTCACAAATAAAACTTAGTTTACAACTTTGTTCACACACCAATTATATTGTGTTTGGTCTCGTGAGTCATATCAATTGATTTAGAGCTAAATAATTCGATTGATGCTTCTATGGATGTATGGGAACGGGGAGACGGTTCAAGGACATTATTTGGTGTAAATTTTATAGGTTCTAATTTCATTGTTTTAGTGTGGTCGTTATTTTTGGCTTGATGTGTTTTTGTTGTATATTTTTGAACATGAAAGATGCTGATAAACATTTGTGTCGATTCTGTAGTCACAAACTAAACTAAAACTTTTCTTAAAATTACTAAAATTTAGTTTAATCCTGTCAAACGATGTTTCTTATTCTGAAGTTCATTGAAGTGGCACAACTTTTTTTTAGGAAATTGTTGCCCCACACTAGGATTTCTCCTGTATCGTGGGTGCGTTTACAAACATTTAAACTCACATACACAAACAGCCAAACCGGAAACAACTATCTGCAGGTTATACAAATATTTGTTCCGTGCGGGAATCGAACCCGCGACACGCAGTGCAGCAGTCGATCGCTCAGCCACTGCGCCAACCGTGTCGTCAAATTATGTGACACTATTAATGATATTTTAATTAATCGATTTAGAGAAAATTGCAACCTTACTATTCTGAAATTGACGAATCGGACTATCTTTAATTACGAGTACAATGGTGGGGGATAAATTAGAGGATTAGGTATATCATTTTAGTCTTAATTTAATCCGATGGTTCATCAGAAACGGCACTGTTTTCTGTCAAATTAAAGCATAGAAAATGTTATTTAAAAGCGCACCTGTCAGTTGGCACTTTTTGCCGATTAATCGTCGCGCTGATTCGTGGGCTACAATAAATTTGGTTGGATAGTTATAGATCTTCCCGAGTACATAAGTATACCTCTATCTGTCAACTATTTACCAAATTACTATTCAAATACCAATATATGTAAATCCAATGTAGTTTAAATTACAATTTGAGGATCACTTTTGTTCCCATAATAAAGCAAAATTATCATAAAAGTTCAGTTATTATTACATCTTACAAAAATAACTGTCATTCAAATGATAACAAAAACGCAAAAAAACTATGCCCCGGGTGAGGATCGAACTCACGACCTTAAGATTATGAGACTTACGCGCTGCCTACTGCGCTACCGAGGCTACGGGAAATGGGGGCGAAATTAGTAATCAGTTTGTGACGTCATTGTATTGCTATATATATTGAAGGAGCTCGTAGCTAAACAATAGCAGCAGCTGACAGCTCAGTATGATTTGCTAGGTTGAAACTCTTTTTAAATCATTTGGTTTTTACTATTTTGTTGTTACAGCGTTACTACCTACTTAAGTATGAGAGGACAGCATAACAACTAGTCTTAAATAGATGTATATTACAACAGTAGGTTAATACATTATGGTTAGGTACTTGATCCCATACAACAATCTCAACTAACATTTATAAGATGAATTTAGTTATTGTGTCAGTTGACAAAAAATAACCTTTTTTTATTGTTAAATCCTTACTAATATTATAAAAGCGAAAGTGAGTTTGTTTGTTACGTCTTCACGCCTAAATGGCTAAACCGATTTTGATGAATTTTGGTACAGACGAACATTATAGGCTCATTTAAATCAATTTTTTTTAAGTGAGAAATGAGGGAGAAAGAGGGAAGAAAAGGGAAAACTTAGCTTTGCTATTACAATAAATAAAGAGCGAAAACTACAGGTAGCAGGTACCTACAAATCAGAAAAGGGGAACTGTGTTACCTCGAATTTAACGCTAGCGAAGCCGCGGGCAAAAGCTAGTAGCTCAATAAACCAGTAGTTTTATCAAAACTAACATTTTAATTACATGTATAAATCCAGATCATATTTTCTTAACACAAAAAAATAAAACGAAAACAATATTTCATCGCTATTTAAAAATATCAAAAGTGCACAAAAAAAAATGCTAAAATGTCATGTAAAATTTGTACGGCCACCGCATATGCACGGGCCGGCGTCGAACCGCAACTATTGGTGGACGGGTGCAATTGACAGCACACCTCAATTTATGGCCCCACTGTCTACCGGGCTAGGCCACGAACTGGCCTCGCTGGATGTGGTTTCAATTGGAAATTGGAAATGATAGTGTCTATAGATCTGAAATTTACACGTGTTCTCACAATATTAAAGAGTAATAATTCGTTTTCATGGGATTGTATGTATGCATGTTTTTACGTGTAAAAACTACTGACCAGATTTAGATTAAAGTTGAATATAAACTGGATTTCACGCGGGCAACACTGCGTGCGTGAGCTAGTTAGCAATTATATTTGCAGGCATCTCAATTAATTGTCTCTTTTTTATTTTCTTACCTATCCTAACCTGGGCACAGACTTTATAGGAACCAATGGGACTCTGACTTAGCTTAACATACCGTCAAAAATATCTCTCAAGCATTCTACATAACGTGTTCCTTTACTGAAAACAAGTAATAATTATAGATCGATACTAGCTGCGCCCAGCGACTTCACCCGCTGCTCAGGTCCCCCTTATCAATTAGGGGTACGCAATATAATATTCTCACAGACTAACTTAAACCTTACTAATATTATAAAAGCGAAAGTGAGTTTGTTTGTGCGTATGTTTGTTACGTCTTCACGCCTAAATGGCTAAACCGATTTTAATGGATTTCAGTATAGAGATAGTTGGGACCCTGGAGACCGACATAGGTTATTTTTTTGAAAAGAGATTGATATATGAGGGAGAAAGAGGGAAGTAACAAAAAATCTTATGTTAAGAGTAAATACTGTCCATAGCAGGAAGATAACAAAAATCGTTTTAAAAACAATGTACGTTATAACAGTAGCCGTATCCAGCATCCCTATAAGTGGCAACAGAGGCAGTATTTAATTAATTCTCCCATTGGGATAGTGTGAATTCTGACTGCAACTGAAGTTCTCCGTTATTTTGTTTTGTCGTTTTAATTAATGCCTAGTATCGTATCGGGGGTAAGTTATAAATAGATTGTAGTGTCGCTGACGAGTGACTAGTTTTGTAGTAAGGTTTGTCTTTGTAATAAAATTGGTTGGAGTACAATAGCCTATTTAATTAATAGGTGCACTTATATCTTCTAGGAATTCTTAACCGACTTCAAGGGAAAAGCAACTTCAAAGGGAGGTTCTATGTTTGACGTGTTCGTATATGACTTAATGTATGTTCACCGATTACTCCACCGCCATCTTCGGACCGATTTTAATTTTTTTTTGTTCGATTTTTGAAATCAGCCTTATAGATGTTTTTGCTATTAGCACATTATGTTAACTGATTGATAAAAACATTTTTTTCAAAGTAAACCAGAAGTTCATTCATTTATAGTTAATCAATGTGTATAAAAAGAGAAAATCACTCACACACTCATCACGAAATCTCAAAAACTACTAGTGTTAGTCTCAAATTTTGTTTGGAGGATTTCTTTTTAAGACGTAAGTGCTCACTAAGACGGGATTTAGTCAAAATTCAAACTCTAAGGGGTAAAACAGCCTGCCGGGGTTGCGGGTTGTTCGAAAGAGATACCGCGGCCCCGGAACGTAAAGGGCAATAGAAGGAACATAGGTGGGTTTTAGTCAGTACAAGTCTGACATGCCCCCCCGCTCCGCCTAGAGCGGGGGAAGTCATTGGATGATTTCCAACCTGAAAAAAAAAAAAAAGGGTAAAACAGGGTGCCAATATTTGTATGGGAGGACGCGATTTGTTGGATTTACTGACTTGAATTTTTACATAGGCATTGTTTCATCGCATTAATAGAATATATCGTCATGATACAACACTAAGGAATTGAGCAGTGGGTTAAGCTAGGCACAGCAAATCAAATCAAATCAAAATATTTTTATTTCACAAAGGCCTACATGAGCACTTATAAAACGTCGAGAAAAGATGCACGGTTCGTGTTGGTCGTTTCCTATGGAGAAAAACACCGGCAAAAAACTCCATGGTTACTCTTTTAAAATCATTTGGTTTTACAATGTTGTTGTTACAGCGTTAGCACTTAAGTATGAGAGGACAGCGTAGGCCCGACAATAAGTCATTCCTTACTTTACAAGAAGTAAAATAAAATAATACGTTAACAAAAGTTAACAAGCATCTAAAAATCTGCAAGTTTAACATACCAGATAATGTGATGCTAAAACAACTTAATGTTTGGGAAATAACCAGGATATAATTCGTTAACGAAAAGCAATCCCAAAACATAGAAACATCTAGAAACTCACTCAAAAACTTAGCCAATATTTTTCCGTTATCGCACAAAAATAATTTATAAGTAATTTAATTAATGAACCACCCTCTAGCTATCTATCTACAAACCGAATAAAAAAAAGGTTCTCAGCAGAATCCGCGAATGAATAAATCATTAGCTAAGATAACCAACAAAATAATTAGGTATGATGGGGAATGGCGCCTTTTTTCTTAATTAAAAATAAATATCAAATGAAGACGTAATCAAGAGGATGGGAGTTCGATTCACTGGGAAATTGAAATGGCAAAGGTGATGTTTTTTGTGTGGTGAAGGTTCTGCACAATAATCATCTATTAGCCGCCACGGTTTGTTTTAATAATTAATCTATTAAACTCTTATTTTTGCTTTTACTCTGGACGCTCTTAATGTGCTCGTTTTTTCTACATCGTTATCACATGTATGTATAATCTCAACATGAATGATGAATCCATGATTTTGTAAAAATATGATTTAAAAGAGTGTCCATGGAGTTTCTTGCCCATTCTTCTCCATAGAGATCTACGCTTCGGAATGGGCAACTACAATACTTTCAAAAGTTATTATGTCTTGTGACTGGGACTGTAGCAGCATCTTGTTTTGTTTGCATGGCATTTAAGAGTAGCTTTTGCCCGCAGCTTTGCTCGCGTTTAATTCGGGGTAACACAGTTCCTCTTTCCTTATTTGCAGGTACCTGCAACTTGTAGTTTTTGCCCTAGCGCCTGCTGTATTGTAATAGCAAAACTAAGTTTTCCCTTTTTTTCCCTCTTTCTCCCTCAATTCTCACTTTAAAAAAAAAGTTAGCCTATGTCCGTCTCCAGGGTCCCAACTATCTCTGTACCAAAATTCATCAAAATCGGTTTAGCCATGGGGGCGTGAAGAGGTAACAAACACACAAACAAACACTTTAAGGACTATATAATAAAAATAAGGTAAGCGTCCCCAATCAAACACAGTATTTCTTGTCTATCCGATCTCTAAAAATAAAATCGCACCTAAGGCGAGTCGCCATTTTGAAATCGATTTTTCATTAAGACTACTAACGAACTTAGGGTGGATTGAGATGCTGTATTTTTATCTTAATTTTCATCTGTAAACAGTCTTGATATCAAAGATGTTTATAACGGAGGAGGGTCACTTCAAAGGTATTATAATATTCAATTGATTAAAAAAACTGTAGAACTAAGATTCGAGAAAACATACTCATTATAAAAAAATAGGGTTCGATCCCCGTACGGAACAAATATTTGTATAACCTACAGATAGTTGTTCCGGGTCTGGCTGTTTGTGTATGTGAGTTTAAATGTTTATAAACGCACCCACGATACAGGAGAAATTCCTAGTGTGGGGCAACGTTTTTTTTTTAAACAATAGATGTTTTATCGTTGAAAAGTAGATGACTTTTGTTTATTTCGTTGACATTTTTGCCACCGACTTCAGGAATTAAAGTTATTATCAACGTCAGTCAAAACTAAAATCAAAATAAAACCTAAACTAAATAATAACCCACTTCCAAATAAACCATTTTTTTTTTAAATTCGGTTATTTTCCAGTTTTTTAATTCAGTAGTTTGGAATTGTGGTTTTCTCACACATTTTTTTTTTCGAGTACTTAAAATTTTTCCATTGTTATATGCTAAAAGGTTTTAGCAGATCATCTAAACAGACAGAAGAAAAGATATGAATTAAAGACGATAACTCATAAACTAACAAAGCTTTATATAAAAAATGTTTTTATTCGAAAGTTAACACTTTCGAATAAAAACATTGCTACTGTAAAATACTCGAAGCATCATCTGCCTAGTCTTTTCCCAACTATGTTGGGGTCGGCTTCCAGTCTTACCGGATGCTGAATACCAGTATTTTACTTGGAGCGACTGCCTATCTGACCTCCATAACCCAGTTAATACTGGGTAATAATACGATACCTCTTGGTAAGACTGGTTGTCAGACTTTCGGGACACTGACTACTGTAATGACTGTCAAAGATCTACAAATGACAGCCGGGACCAACAGCTTAACGTGCTTTCCGAGGCACGGAGAAAACTCGGTAAGTAACGGGTGGTCACCCATCCACAGACCAACCTAGGCAAGCGCGGCTTAACCTAAGGTCGAACTGAGCGGCTGCTATTATTTAGCCACGAGCTCCTCCTATGAGATACTCAAAGCAAATCTCACATATAAATAAGAAGAAAAAATATGTATTACTAGCTGTGCCCTAAGGTTTCACCCGCTGCAAAAAATAGTTGTTGTCGGATTCTCAGACCTACCCGATATGCATACAAAATTTCGTTCAAATCGGTTCAGCCGTTTCGGAGGAGTATGGTAACTAACACTGTGACACGAGAATTTTATATATTAGTCAAAGTCAAACATTTATTTGCTTATAAATATGGTTACAAAAGTTCGTATAATAAATAGTGTAATAGTAGCTTAACATCTTTAGTCATACCATAACGATATGCAAATTTTTAGTATTTTTAACATTATTTAAATTCAAGGAATTCTTGCAGAGTATTGAAAGCGTTCTCAATTAACCAGATAGAAAATAACTCATAAACTAATGAAGCAATACAGATAAAATTGATATGGGTCTCTTATAGGAGAAAATGGCGTAAAGGTTTTTATGAGTATGTACATATGTAGCCCATGAAATTCACTAATCTACTATATAAAAATAAGTCGGGTTTTCCTTCCTGACGCTATAACTCCAGAACGTACGAACCGATTTCCACGGGTTTGCATTCGTTGGAAAGGTCTCGGACTCCGTGAGGTTTATAGCAAAGAAAAGGTAGGGTAGGTAGGGTAGGAAGGGTAGGTAGGGTAGGTAGGGTAGGTAGGGTAGGTAGGGTAGGTAGGGTAGGTAGGGTAGGTAGGGTAGGTAGGGTAGGTAGGGTAGGTAGGGTAGGTAGGGTAGGTAGGGTAGGTAGGGTAGGTAGGGTAGGTAGGGTAGGTAGGGTAGGTAGGGTAGGTAGGGTAGGTAGGGTAGGTAGGGTAGGTAGGGTAGGTAGGGTAGGTAGGGTAGGTAGGGTAGGTAGGGTAGGTAGGGTAGGTAGGGTAGGTAGGGTAGGTAGGGTAGGTAGGGTAGGTAGGGTAGGTAGGGTAGGTAGGGTAGGTAGGGTAGGTAGGGTAGGTAGGGTAGGTAGGGTAGGTAGGGTAGGTAGGGTAGGTAGGGTAGGTAGGGTAGGTAGGGTAGGTAGGGTAGGTAGGGTAGGTAGGGTAGGTAGGGTAGGTAGGGTAGGTAGGGTAGGTAGGGTAGGTAGGGTAGGTAGGGTAGGTAGGGTAGGTAGGGTAGGTAGGGTAGGTAGGGTAGGTAGGGTAGGTAGGGTAGGTAGGGTAGGTAGGGTAGGTAGGGTAGGTAGGGTAGGTAGGGTAGGTAGGGTAGGTAGGGTAGGTAGGGTAGGTAGGGTAGGTAGGGTAGGTAGGGTAGGTAGGGTAGGTAGGGTAGGTAGGGTAGGTAGGGTAGGTAGGGTAGGTAGGGTAGGTAGGGTAGGTAGGGTAGGTAGGGTAGGTAGGGTAGGTAGGGTAGGTAGGGTAGGTAGGGTAGGTAGGGTAGGTAGGGTAGGTAGGGTAGGTAGGGTAGGTAGGGTAGGTAGGGTAGGTAGGGTAGGTAGGGTAGGTAGGGTAGGTAGGGTAGGTAGGGTAGGTAGGGTAGGTAGGGTAGGTAGGGTAGGTAGGGTAGGTAGGGTAGGTAGGGTAGGTAGGGTAGGTAGGGTAGGTAGGGTAGGTAGGGTAGGTAGGGTAGGTAGTAGGTAGGTAGGGTAGGTAGGGTAGGTAGGGTAGGTAGGGTAGGTAGGGTAGGTAGGGTAGGTAGGGTAGGTAGGGTAGGTAGGGTAGGTAGGGTAGGTAGGGTAGGTAGGGTAGGTAGGGTAGGTAGGGTAGGTAGGGTAGGTAGGGTAGGTAGGGTAGGTAGGGTAGGTAGGGTAGGTAGGGTAGGTAGGGTAGGTAGGGTAGGTAGGGTAGGTAGGGTAGGTAGGGTAGGTAGGGTAGGTAGGGTAGGTAGGGTAGGTAGGGTAGGTAGGGTAGGTAGGGTAGGTAGGGTAGGTAGGGTAGGTAGGGTAGGTAGGGTAGGTAGGGTAGGTAGGGTAGGTAGGGTAGGTAGGGTAGGTAGGGTAGGTAGGGTAGGTAGGGTAGGTAGGGTAGGTAGGGTAGGTAGGGTAGGTAGGGTAGGTAGGGTAGGTAGGGTAGGTAGGGTAGGTAGGGTAGGTAGGGTAGGTAGGGTAGGTAGGGTAGGTAGGGTAGGTAGGGTAGGTAGGGTAGGTAGGGTAGGTAGGGTAGGTAGGGTAGGTAGGGTAGGTAGGGTAGGTAGGGTAGGTAGGGTAGGTAGGGTAGGTAGGGTAGGTAGGGTAGGTAGGGTAGGTAGGGTAGGTAGGGTAGGTAGGGTAGGTAGGGTAGGTAGGGTAGGTAGGGTAGGTAGGGTAGGTAGGGTAGGTAGGGTAGGTAGGGTAGGTAGGGTAGGTAGGGTAGGTAGGGTAGGTAGGGTAGGTAGGGTAGGTAGGGTAGGTAGGGTAGGTAGGGTAGGTAGGGTAGGTAGGGTAGGTAGGGTAGGTAGGGTAGGTAGGGTAGGTAGGGTAGGTAGGGTAGGTAGGGTAGGTAGGGTAGGTAGGGTAGGTAGGGTAGGTAGGGTAGGTAGGGTAGGTAGGGTAGGTAGGGTAGGTAGGGTAGGTAGGGTAGGTAGGGTAGGTAGGGTAGGTAGGGTAGGTAGGGTAGGTAGGGTAGGTAGGGTAGGTAGGGTAGGTAGGGTAGGTAGGGTAGGTAGGGTAGGTAGGGTAGGTAGGGTAGGTAGGGTAGGTAGGGTAGGTAGGGTAGGTAGGGTAGGTAGAAAGGTAGAAAATTGCATAGCAACACATGCCGGGGCACAGCTAGTCATTAGTATAATTAATTTCTCATCCTCACTTTATTAATATTATAAAAGCGAAAGTGAGTTTGTTTGTTTGTTACCTCTTCACGTCTAAATGGCTAAACCGATTTTGATGAATTTTGGTACAGAGATAGTTGGGACCCAGGAGACGGACATAGGCTTTTTTTTTTAAAAAGATTGAGAATTGAGGGAGTAAGAGGGAAGAAAAGGGAAAACTTAGCATTACTATTACAATAGATAAGGCGCAAGGGCAAAAACTACAGGTAGTAGGTACCTGTAAATCAGGAAAGAGGAACTGTGTTACCCCAAATTTTCCGCGAGCGAAGCCGCGGGCAAAACGTAGTAATATATAAATGTGTCGACAAAAATATGCATAACGATACAACACTTTTTAGAACATTCTTTTGTAAAGTAACAAGCATCAAATTCTTCTAACAAACCCAGTTATTATTGCAACATTTTGTCGTCTAAATTAGAGCATAAAATTTTTACATGTCGGGGAGAGTCTGGGTGTACACTAGTGAAGTGAATCAGATATGAATCTTTAATTTTCCAAATTTATTAAAACGCTAAGCGAACTCTGCGTTCAAACAGCAATATTTTTAACGACGGAGGTTAGGTCTAGTGATGTGCTCAGTGGGTGGGAGAACTATCGATATTTTTTTCGGTTGTTCGAAAAAAAAATTGTTGCCAAAAATATTGTCACACGTTCTATTTTTTTTTTTTTGAGATCGATACGTAGTTGATCTGTAAAAGATATGATTAGAAACTGATTTAACAAACGATCATAAATACTTATACTATACAATACTTTATATCATTGTTTGTTAAAATTAGGTTTTTGACCTTTGAACGTTTTACATACCAATGGTTTAAATAGGTAAAGGGTTTTGTAAATAACACTAAAAAGACGTAAAATAGATTTACTTCCGAAAGACAGTGATTTTTGTTTAATTAATCGATTTTTCACCACCGACTGCCTCAAGTAAACAAGTTTTTCAGTTTTTCATTTCAGCTTTTTTAGTTGTGGTATGATAGTATCTCGCACAAATTCTTTTCGAGTTTTGATTTTTCATTGCTACTACTTTTAGTAGATGACATGTTTGTAACTTTGTACAAAAATGTCATCCATAGACATTAGAATAGTTGTATTTATGGATTAATATAGCGGGAGCGATTAGTAAAACTGCGATTCCAAGTGACAACTGTTTATTTGCATGTACCCACACACTATACTTATAAATATATATCATAATACCCTACACCTCCCCCT
The DNA here is from genome assembly GCA_905475445.1 of Ochropleura plecta. Lineage (NCBI taxonomy): Eukaryota > Metazoa > Arthropoda > Insecta > Lepidoptera > Noctuidae > Ochropleura > Ochropleura plecta. The sequence goes on along the minus strand of FR997744.1, from coordinate 2,028,098 downwards.
TTTAAATATGTAAATACACATTACTTTAAGTTATAACTAAAGATATACAGCTAATTGTGTCTAATAGTACACACAAGGAAAAATTAACTACTGTCTACCATTAGACTATGAGTTTAAGCAGAAACAAAGTATAATGTGGTTGAAAAAAAAAACATTGTTATCATTACACGTACAATCCATTCACTTTTGCTATCAAAACATGTGATGCGCAATCGATAATGACGTTCACAACAGCTATAATAAGAGTTACTTTACATTGAAAGTAACAGTAACTTATAAAATATACCTAAACTACTACTACTTAACTAAAATATGATGTAAACAACAATCAATGTAACGTTATCAGTACACAGTGCCCATAATCACTACTTATATTTACCTTGGAATAAACACTGACGCTTTGGTCTAACCTTTTGTTTATCAGAAATCGGAGCTGGCTCTGCTGTCATATTTTTGGTACTAACAGTCGTATTAAGTTCTTTTGAATTCGGATCAGTTTCGACTACACGTGACGATGATGAATTCTCTACTTGAGTGTCCTGACTGGACTCCGAAACATCTAACTCAGTTACTGGTTTATCTACGCTACTTGTAATGGAATGTCGAGAAAAACGTTTCTTAAGTGGTAATAATTGATCAATATGACGTTTCCACTCCTGTCCATCGGATACGCGTACTTTGTAAGTGAGTGGATCAGTTCGTGTAAGTACGGTGGCTGCTGCCCATTTGTCAGCGCGAGCACGGTAGTCACGTGCTAGCACCTGCTCACCTGGCTCCACGTGGCGCTCGGCGCCGGGCTGCGCGCGACCCGCTCGCTCCGCAGACGCTTCCACTGCTCGCTCAGTGGACGGTTTTATAATATCCAAGCGACCTCGTAGTCGCCTACCAAACATAGCTACCGCTGGTGCGACTCCGGTAGTGGCGTGCTCACAATTTCTATACTGAAACAGGAACTTTGAAATAGCAGTATCTACGTCCCTGCCCTCATGTATTGCCTTTTTCATAGCTCGTTTTACGAGTTTTACTGCATTTTCAACCGCCCCGTTACCGGCTGGTCGATATGGACTTGTGATTGTATGATTAATTAGATTTTTCTTTAAATAATTTGTAAAGTCTAACGAGCTAAATGGAGGCCCACCATCACTAATAATATGTGACGGTATTCCAAAACGTGCGAAAAGTTCTCTCAACTTAGTTATAGTGGAGTTCGCATTAGTTCCTGACATTTTTTGAACTTCTATCCATTTACTGTACGCATCTACCGTTATTAAATAATATTTCCCTTGAAATATAGCAAAATCAATATTCAATCGTTGCCATGGGCGTGTAGGAAAAGCCCACGGATGCAACTGTGCACGTGGAGGTGCATCGCGCTGCTGTAAGCAGGCACTACATTCACGACACAACGTTTCAATTTCATTGTCCAACTGTGGCCAGTAAACATAGCTTCGCGATACATTTTTCATTTTGACTACTCCTAGGTGTCCCTCGTGTAATTCAGATAAAACTTGCTGTCTAAGTACCTTAGGAATGACCACCCTGTGATTGTATAATATACACCCTCTATCGATAGTAAGGCTGTCTTTTCGATGAAAATAAGGCTTTTCTTCACTTCGTGTAACTACTGATGGCCAACCATTAATTAAATAACCATAAATATGTTTTAGAACATCATCTTCCTGTGTTTTCTTTGACACATCTCTCGCGCTAATAGGAATTGAATCTTCAACAAAATTAATATATGACACCGAATCCAGCCCCGTTTCTATTTTACGCTCACACGGCAGCGGTAAGCGTGATAATGCGTCCACATTATAATTATCTTTGGATTTTACAAATTCTATAGTGAAGTCATAGGCTGCTAATTTTGTAGCATATCTTTGCAATCTGCTTGCCGCAGTTTGCGGTAAACCGAACTTTGGCCCAAAAATAAATGTCAAAGGTTTATGGTCTGTTTTAATTATAAAAGCACGACCATAAAGATATTGATGGTGTTTTGTGACTCCATTAATTATTGCCAATGCCTCTTTATCTAATTGACTATATGCACGCTCTGCTGAATTTAATGTTCGCGATGCAAAACATATCGGGCGTTCATCGCCATTGGGATACCTATGCGACAACACGCTACCAATGCCGTAAGAACTGCTATCCACTGCTAGAACCAATGGAAGCTCTGGGTTATAATGTACTAATACTTTGCTACCTAAAATAGCCTGTTTAACTTTGTTAAAACTGTCGTCACACTCATACGACCACACCCACTCGGTGTTTTTACGCAATAACTTATGTAAGGGATATAATATAGTACTTAAATTCGTAGTTGTATTTGTGGATTAATATAGCGGGAGCGATTAGTAAAACTGCGATTCCAAGTGACAACTGTTTATTTGCATGTACCCACACACTATACTTATAAATATATATCATAATACCCTACAAGAATAAAAAATATTTAATATAGAAGATAACTCAAACTTTATAAAAAAAAATTTGAAAATCTACAAATGACAGAGCAATAGTGTAGCAGGCATAAAAAACAGTCGATTTGAGAACCTCCTTTTTTCTGAAATCAGGTAAAAATGGTGACAAGCTCCAAATACTCCTTTAAATAGAAAGGATTTTCCAACTAGATGGGTATTATGCCCGAAATTTTTTGTAAGATATCGCGTTGATCAATAGATATACAAGAAGTTTATATGTGGCAGTACCTATACGGTGTCATTCGATATATTATTCTTTAATAAGAACCTGTCATTCTTCCTGACAAGTGTCGAGAAGATTGTTCAAATGTTCCAATTGAAAGTAAATCGCCTTGAATGAAACAATTGATTGCTTATCAAAGAAACTTACTCATCGATAAAAACGAAAGTCACGTACGCGATGACTGCATCGGCCATTCATTCAACATCAACCAATTATATATTACCAAAACTTGGACGGCGCCACACAATTAAAAAACAATAAATGCCAATAAAACGATGACACTATATGGCACGGAAATGATTAGATAGACGAATGGAGTGTTCAGAAACATAGTTGTATCGACTTTCTTTCTAAGTCTTCCCAATATGAAACCAGATTTTCGAACAGTGCATCTAACATCTGACTTTTATTGAGCCTATGTATGTTAATGTAATTACATTGAATTATTCCAAAGTTAGTGCAACCAAATCTTCCTCCGCCAAGGAAAAAGGGTCTTGACAGATATATAACACACGTCATTCAAACGTACTGCATGAACCCTAAAAAACAAATAGCAAAAAAAAAACTTGGACTTAAATCTACATATTTTACTATTTTGATTTGACGTCTATAACATTCTGTAATTGACAAACGTATAGCTATAAATACGTACTAACATTAGCTGTCAGCATTTTCATTCCATTTCCTATTTACTCTACGTTCAATAGCGAATGCATACAAATTGATATGTGCACAATAGTAACGGATCAATTCAACATGACATCACCACGGTATGCAAACTGTTACATATACGTAGTGATTCAATTATTCTATATTTATGTCAAATTGATTGCTCTCACGGTCGTGTTCTAATAAATTTTGAATTAGTTCGACGTTTATTGAATAGTACTTACTGGTATTTTGCAGTGAATGATATTTCAGTTAATGGTTGTTTTGCGATAGTTGATGGAAAACTGTTAGATACCCAGCAATGAATATTAGATACAAGAATATTTATTTTTTTAAGTTTAAAAAGGTTTTAGTTTAGGTTTACGGTGTAAAAGTATGATTTTTATTTAATAAATGTACTTAATAGTGCATTTAGGCTATTAATTCTTATTTTTATACAAAAAAAATGTTTATTTCAATAACTTAACAATAACAAGAGAGTACCTACAAGATATTGTTTTGTGATGAAATTAAATGTGTGTCGTTTTTTCTGCCAGCCCTATTTAAAAACAGCAACTAAAGCTAGTTTGGATCCACCCTTATATTAAAAATAAGCAAATTTATTTTTTTAACAAAAAAATTTGCCCACGGATTAAATATCGACACTGCATTCCCCCATCCCTACAGTTGGTACGCGATAGGAAATTAAAATTTTCCTCTTCATTTAAAAAGAAGCAGAGCCCCAGGCTAACTCCTTAATGCGGTTCTACATCTATTTCAGAATATACTTTAATATCCATCGATGTAGTCCTTGGTATAGGTAGGTAGATCGTTTATCATAGTCTGTGGAGATAGTAATCTCTTTTGAGGTGAATGTATTTTCTTCTCAGTTTTAAAAGTTTAATATTGTAGTTGGTATTTTTATTTTGTAGCAGATACAGAGTAGGTTTTCAAGTCATCATCTGCCTAGCCTTTTCCCAACTATGTTGGGGTCGGCTTCCAGTCTAACCGGATGCAGCTGAATATTAGTATTTTACATGGAGCGACTGCCTATCTGACCTCCACAACCCAGTTAATACTGGGTAATACGATACCCCTTGGTAAGACTGGTTGTCAGACTTTCGGAACAACACTGACTACCTGTAACGACTGTCAAAGATCTACAAATGACAGCCGGGACCAACGGCTTAACGTGCTTTCCGAGGCACGGAGGAAACTCGGTATGTAACGGGTGGTCACCCATCCACAGACCAACCTAGGCAAGCATGGCTTAACCTTAAGATCGACCCGAGCGGCTGCTATTATTTAGCCACGAGCTCCTGTATTATTTTCAAGTGTGGTCTAATAATTTGAGCTGTATGCCTATGTAATTATGAATATCTACCGGGGTTGCGGGTTGTTCGAAAGAGATACCACGGCCCCGGAACGTAAAGGGCAATAGAAGGAACATGGGTGGGTTTTAGTCAGTAAAAGTCTGACACTCCCCCCCGCTCCGCCCACAGCGGGGGAAGTTATTTGATGATTTCCCAACCCAAAAAAAAATGAATATCTTCTTGTGTTGACATTTTTAGGGTAACGTACTTCAAAAGGAAAAAAATGAACCCTTAAAGGTTCACTTTTTTGTCTGTCTGTCTGGGGATACCATGCTCACCTAGTTTATCGGGATATCGCAAAGTAGTTGGTCGACTCTTCAAGTGACCAGAGGGTTGGCCTTTATTTTGCCCAAAGAATCAGTATTGCCAGCCAACGTGGCAATGCTGCCAGCCAACGTGGCAATGCTGCCAGCCTTCTTGGCACTTTTCCTATGCGATGCGATGTAAATAAATTTTTTGACGTCGTTTAATTGTTTTCTATTTTTGGGACTGGTACATATTTTGGTTAGTTATTTACAACATATTAGTACCTATATTTGTTTAATAATAAAGTTAATCACTTAAAAAACGGGGATACTTCGATACTTCCATGTCATCCACGATGGCTGCGCAGGGCAGGAATGGATGATGAGTAAAAGCCTATGGCTAGCCTTGCCCTGCGCTGTATTACTTTCTTTTCTAGACTATTCCTGGAAGGAAATATCTTGAAGACATATTAACATTGGGTCAATTCTGCTTTAAAAGTGGTAAAGGACAATATCTTCAGGTCATCACTGATGGATTTCTGTATAGCTATTCACAACCACACGATTGCAATCGTCCCGTGAGTATAATCGAAAAAGTCCTTTAAACGCTTTCTACAGATCCGTAATCAGCCAATTGTGACATATCCCGTTTTACGATACGAAGACGTCAATCGTACAGACAAAACAAAAATACCTAGTTAAAATAATTTATTTATAACTTTAAATTTTCTACCACAAACTATTTGCTACCATTATGTAACGTACCCTGTTAAAAAAACCTAGCAATGTTTTTTTTTTTTAAAAAACTTGTGTGGTGTCAAGGGACACCCGGATGGAAAAAAAGTTATTATTTATAATGTACAAAAAACCTGTATACACTCAACAAAAATAATCGTCGCGACACCACATTGTTCAATGCGAAATAGAAAGACGAAACGAAAATTGTTCAATGCGAAATAGAAAGACGAAACGAAAATAACGGGCTTGCTTTTTATGAGAGAGAGAGAGAGAGACAGACAAGAAACACTCCCACGCCGCACGGCTCACAACTATAGCAAAAAGTGTCGTTACAACTTTTGGTCTTAATTTTTTTCGTCCTTAAAGTTCCGTTCGCAACGCGCGATAAGGAACTTCGTGCCAAAACTCCACACGGATCTGTGATTGGATTACGAGAACATAGATTAGTGTTGATTGTCGATTACAGTTACGATTAGATTGTTTGCTAAAATGCAGGACGGAATCAAACAATTGAAGGCTGCACACAGTCCAACGAAGATTTTTAACTACTTCTCACTGGGAGGAGCTTTGGGTCCCAGAAACAGAAAAGCTGTGAGCTGATTATGAAAAATGCAAAAAAAATCGCAGACATAAAGCACAAAAACATACATATAAACAAATAAACACACGATTCTCAAAGTCTTACCAAAGCTCTAAGACCAGACGAAAACTTAAACATAATTCAAGCATACAAATTTAGCCGAAAAAACGAATTCAAACGGTCTTTGCTGAACGAAACTTAAAAATCCATGCGTCGAAATGTTTTTAGACCTTAGCTTTTGAGAGAGAAGGTTTAGTTTTCAGTGTTAAGCAAGGTTTCTTTGAAAATGTACTCTTGCTTCCATTAATTTCTTGCAAGCCGTTTTACGTTTTCAATACAGACCTGCATACGAGTTTATTATAAGTTTGGGAAGTCGAAGTTGTCGACTTGTCGTCGCTATTTCTATGAGTTGTTGTGTGTGAATATTGGGGAAATGTTGGAGTAATTATACAGGGTAGAAAGAATTGTGTCTCTAGAATCTGAATTGCTTTTTTTAATGGCTTCTGGCAGGTCTACATAATTATTAGGAAGTTGTTAATCCTTATAGTCTTTTCGTAGTAAATAAAGGCGCAAGTTTGTGTGGCTGAACAGATTAAGATGTAACTTGTTATCGAAATAGATTATATTTTGGATTAATACATTCACACTTTTGATCCCGAAAAAGTGCTATGTGAGATGATCAAATATTTTTTTTCGTTTCAACCTAATTCAGTTTGGTTAACCTTCTTTCATATCATTTAAATCATTTCATCCTTGGACGTTGACATAGGATGGATGATAAATGATTTTAATGTCATACAAATATTGAAACATGCCTTTTTTTTTCGGGTTGGAAATCATCAAATGACTTCCCCCGCTCTGGGCGGAGCGGGGGGGGGGGGGGCATGTCAGACTTTTACTGACTAAAACCCACCCATGTTCCTTCTATTGCCAAAAACGTTCCGGGGCCGCGGTATCTCTTTCGAACAACCCGCAACCCCGGCAGGCGGAGGCTCTGGCAAGCCCCTCTGCTTTGCTGACATCTCTTTGAGGCGCGCGTGAAACACGAACGCGCCGTCGACACGGCTTGTTGTCAATCGACGGACTGACGGTGAGCTACCCATTGCTCACCGTCCACAGGCCCGCATCTACGGTGGCAGGGAGTCGTCTCGCGGCGCCCGGTGCCCGGGGCGTCTCCTGCGGTGGCTGGGTTGGTTTGAGGTTCTCTCCCTCAAACGCCCGGCCTCCTCCTTCACTAGCATTACTGCTTCGCAGAAGGCGGTGACCGCTTCCCATTCCCTCTCGCTCCGGACCATAGACTGAACCAGGGCCGGACGCGAGAGATCGCCGCCGCCGATCGCCTCTACGAGGGCACGGCGGTGCTCCGCCCAAGCTGGGCAGACCGCCACTGTGTGCTCCACCGTGTCCTCCGGGCGATCGTCACAATGGTGACACCCGGGCGTTTCCTCTTGCCCGATTATGTGCAGGAACCTCCCGAAACTTCCGTGTCCGGTGAAGACCTGCGTCAGGCGGTAGGTGAGGCCGCCATGACGCCTCTCCAGCCACTCCTCAAAGAGAAGACTTACCGCCACTATTGTGGCGTGCCCTGCACGGGGTTGCGACAGTCGCTCTCTCCATGCCACCATGAGATCGCACCGGAGGTCTGTCCGCTGAGCAGCAATTTGCCGCGGTAGCGGAGTTTCCCCCCGGTGTAGTGCCTCCGCGCGCCACTCAAACAGGCGCGCGAGGACTATCGCCTCCAGATCCCACGTTGGCAATCCGGCAAGGAGGCTCGCTGCCTCGCCGGAGATCGTGCGGTAGCCCCGGATCAGCCTAATGGCTACCACCTTTTGGGATATTGAAACATGCTTTAAATACTGTTTGTTTTTGTTAAAAAAATTGCCCTACACTTGGAATTTCAGTTGTATCGTGGGTGCGTTTACAAACATTTAAACTCACATACACAAATTGCCAGACCCGAAATAACTACCTGTAATAACTACATGTATAAAAAAAAGATTGAGATATGAGGGAGAAAGAGAGAAGGAAAGGGAAAACTTAGCATAGCTATAACAATAAATAAGGCGCAAGGGCAAAAGCTACAGGTAGTAGGTACCTGTAAATCAGAAAAGGGGAACTGTGTTACCCCAAATTTAACGCGAGTGAAGCCGCGGGCAAAAGCTAGTATTATCTAAATGAATTTGAATTTACAATCACTGATTACTCCGCCATAAACAATGTTAAACTTAGAGAACTATTGACAAACTATACATCATTGATTATTGTAATTTAGGGTTCCGCAGTGTAAATCGAAGTTGCAGAACGGTTCGGTAGGTGTCGGAGCGAAGCGCTGTTGATTGAAGTTCCCTCGCTCCATTGCTTCCGTAAGTGAAGACAGTTCGAAGATTGTAAAGAGTGGATAATACAACCTTGAAATATTGTATGACTGTCCTATCTGTTATGTCCTGTTATATCCTACTTCCTACTAATATTATATATGCGAATGTTCGTGAGGATGGATGGATGTTCGGATGTTTGTAACTCTTTCCATTTTGAGTGTAATCGCAATGCTAAGTTTTCCCTTTTCTTTCCTCTTTCTCCCTCATATCTCATTTTTCTTTTAAATTGCCTATGTCCGTCTACAGGGTCCCAACTATCTCTGCACCAAAATTCATCAAAATCGGTTTAGCCATTTAGGCGTGAAGACGTAACAAACAAATAAACATACAAACAACCAAACTCACTTTCGCTTTTATAATATTAGTAAGGATTACCACACAGGAAAGGTTGCCAAGACTAGATTTACAGATTACATTTGGGCGCGATTAATCCGAATATGTTTAGACAATATTCATAAGAAAATGTAAGCTCTATAAAACCAAAACTTTGCTAAAATTAAAAGGGACTTATTTACTTCAGTCACCAGGGGGTACCTAACCACTCCATAGACGTCAACCTCCCGAAGACAAGCATCTTGGCAGATAATTTGATTTGTATTTAATTAAACAATGACATCGATTCGTGACGGAGGTACCTCGAAGCCTGCCTACCCCCTATTGGAATTCTCGTTAAGACTGACGGAGGTCCGTGTAGTTTATCTGTTTGTTTACGTTAGATATTGAAATTAGATGTCGATTGAATTTGTAGGATGTTTTGTGTGTTATAACAACCCCATTATTGCCTCCCTTAACTGTAATGGCGTGTTGTAGTCGTGACGATGCTGAAATGTGACGATCAAACAAGGAATTTCGTGTGCAAGAATATGTATATTTTCATTACTTATACAGTACTAATATCTTTGTGGTGTGACCCTCGGAATGCCAAGTTATTTTTTTTTACGGACGGGTAATCATCAAAAATTTGGTCCGATATTTTGGAGGAGGTCTTTACCCATACAGGGGTTCTTGCAGACTAAGGTTAGTCAAAATAGGATAAATACTAACCAACTTACAATATTAAGTTAATCATTAAGTTAAAACGAACCATATTATTAAGAATAGGAATCAGCACTAATATTACAGTAAGTACTTAATTATAAGAGAGGAGCTCGTGGCTAAATAATAGCAGCCACTCGGGTCGATCTTTAGGTTAAGCCGCGCTTGCCTAGGTTGGTCTGTGGATGGGTGACCACCCGTTACATACCGAGTTTCCTCCGTGCCTCGGAAAGCACGTTAAGCCGTTGGTCCCGGCTGTCATTTGTAGATCTTTGACAGTCGTTACAGATAGTCAGTGTTCCAAAAGTCTGACAACCATTCTTACCAAGGGGTATCGTATTACCCAGTATTAACTGGTTGTGGAGGTCAGATAGGCAGTCGCTCCATGTAAAATACTGATATTCAGCTGCATCCGGTTAGACTGGAAGCCGACCCCAACATAGTTGGGAAAAGGCTAGGCAGATGATGACTTAATTATAAGAACATTGTATAGTAGAGTTTGCTGGAAATAAATGGCTTTTTTATTATTTTTTTATTTTAATCATCAAATAATTCCCCGCTCTGGGCGGAGCGGATTGGAGTGTCAGACTTGTAATAACTAAAACCCACCATGTTCCGTGTTTCCCCTTTATGTTCCGGGGCCGCGGTATCTTTTTCGAACAAACTGCAACCCCGACAGGACAAGTTATCGTCTATGGCGTACTTGAGTTAGAAAACAAAAATACAGAAAATAAAACAAACACTTACAATATATTTTTTCTCATCATCGAATTATTTCCACCTGTTTTCCTTTACTTGCAACTAAACCGCCTTATGACAAAAACAACACTACTCTAATAAACTATACCCCACTAAGCCAGAGCTCTGCTTACCCCTAAATCATATATTAGCGGCAAAATGAGACTAATGCGAGACTTATAATCAAAGAAAGAAATTTCTGGCCAGCCACACGTGATAGTAAGGTAGCGGTTTTAGTGGAGGCATTGAGCGGGAAGTGATTTGCAAAAAGAAAATGGCTGCCTGAAATTTGATTAGGTGACAACGGGAATCTTTATTACTTTGTCAACGCTATATATCAGTTAGTTCGTCCTTCTGTCTATATCGATAGCCGTATTGGCTAGCCACATGTAACACTGTAGTATCTTGGCAAATATGTAATTAAAGAAGATAAACCACCGGATTCCAGCTAAAAGTCTTTTCAAGAATATTGACACTGCAACTGAACACGATATAATACAATCATGGTTCCGGTCATGGACTAGCGATACTCTAGATACTTATGTAATGAGTGTTTTAACCGTATAGTTCGGTACGGACCCCTTCGGGGGCTCGACATTCAAACCTCCGCTGGCTCGGTACTGGCCCCGAAAGGGGTCGGACATTTAAGTCATATGACCTCCTCATTATTTTTGTAAATATTTTATTTTCTGGTTAAAAAATAATATGGTTGTGCATTCATTAAGATAGTAGAATAAAAATCTCATATGTAAACGTCATTAGAAGTTCTTTAATTATTGAGTAAGTTTCTTAATTAAGTCTTATAAAGTCCAAATGCGTAAATTACGATCATCGCCATTTTGATGGCAGTGTAGGTCGAAGCTAAAAATCATAATAAGTTAGGTTTTCGGACATATAAACTCCACATTATTGGGCATGAATAACGTGTCCTTTTATTACGTGAAGAAATCATTCGTAATTGAACTTATATTAGTAGTGGTAATGATACATTTTGAAATCTAAAGTCGAAGTTTCTCGCCAATCGTGCTTGTTTACATTTTTAATTCCACATTATATCACACGGACGCGAATAGATTCTATAACAAATGACACAAATATCATTTCAAATATTATAAATCACATGAAAATGCCCAGATCTTATCGTAATTTGCAATAATAGGACCAATAACACGTAATATTCATAACCACTACTAAATTCACTTTCGAAATTGACGTCCGATTGCTTGACGATTGATGCGATTATTTTAATCGATTATTTTCTTGTAAATCAATCAACTCGAATAATTAAATTAAGGAATATCAGAAATTGATAGATAAAAATAAAAATAATTTTGTAATACGTTTAAAATACTATAAATATTGATTATAATATTTTTTACGCCACTAAAACCGACTCAACAACAAACAGTACAGACTGATCTATGGCTAAATTCGCGCCAATTTTATTTTCAGATAAAAATTCAAATAAGGAATGCGCTTGCTGTTCAAATTTATATTAAAATGTTTATTTGCTATTTTATTAATAATTTGGTTTTGTACCTACTATTTGAATGTGAATTGCAAATAGAAATAAATAAGGTTGAATATAGAACGCCCCAATTATGATCTTGGTAAGCACCGTTAAAAAAATTAGATAAATTATATTTGTTCGACAAAATTGTTTGTAGTATGGTTGGATTGGTTTTTTGAAAAGCGTATTCATTCTTTCCTAAAACATGGCTCGTAGGCCAAAGTGTTCTTGGAGTGGAAGCCTTGGGGTAAAAATGGCCTAGAGGAAGAGCACAATTGAGATGGAAAAAAACCCCGGTACACGACATTAAGAAAACTCCAGGTTCAAAATGGGTCCATTTTGTACCTGGAGTTTTCTTAATGTCGTGTACCGGGGTTTTTTGGGGTGGGAAATCATCAAATAACTTCCCCCGCTCTAGGCGAAGCGGGGGGGAGTGTCAGACTTTTACTGACTAATGTCCACCGATCGATGTTCCTTCTTTTACTCGGGGCTGCGGTATCTCTTTCGAACAACCCGCAATCCCGGCAGGACCCTACCGGGGTTGCGGGTCTGACACTCCCCCCCGCTCCGCCCAGAGCGGGGGAAGTGAGGCGCCACGGCATCCTCACCTGCTACCTGACGCAGCTCCTCACCGGGCACGAAAGTTTCGGTACGTTCCTGCATATCATCAGGCGGGAGGAAACACCCAGGTGTCACCAATGTGACTATCGCCCGGAGGACACGTTGGAGCACACAGGCAGTCTGCTCTTTTGAGCGGAGCACCGCTCTGTCCCGGAGGAGATGGTGATGTTTGAAGGAGAGAACCTCAAACCAAGCCAGCCACCGCGGGAGACGCTACAGGGGTCGGGCGAGACGACAACGACTTTTTGTTAAAAGTTTAACAGGAGCGGATATTTGATGATTTCCCATCCAAGTGGCACAAGACCGATATAAATGGCGGAATTTAAAGGAGGTCTCCTTTAAATTCCTAAAGAAGTCCTTAAATTCCAAAAAAAGAGATACACTATTTAAAATACATTTTAGGGTTCCGTACCTCATAATAAATAACAGAACCCAAATATCAAATCTGTGGACCCTTGAAGCTGTGAAAAAAACAACCCTCCAAGTCTACGTAGAGAAAAGATATGACCGTTTATGTCGTCAGTTTGTACTGAACCCTTGGTGCGTGAGTCCGGCTCCCAATTGGCCGGTCTGTTTTTAATAGGCTGAACCGCTTACTGCTACGCAAAGGTCTCCTTATACCTTTCTAATTTTTTTATCCAACCAATACTTTTAAGTGTCAATATTTTAGAGCCCCGATGTGTACTTGTGTACGGAGTCCCTGTATGTCTAAAACAAGGCTCTACTGCGTAGGCATGACTTTCGAGGTGCGGTACGGGATGGTTGTGCCGGCTGGGCTGCCTGACTGGCTACCTTACAGAATTAGCATGACCTACAAAATTGGCCGCTATTTTCATTTATCGTCATTCAAGAAAACAGCCAAAATCTTTTACCGGGAAACCGTTTAACAGCAAATGTAGGTACCTCAAATCTGGGCGCATAACAAAATAATTATAGCATAATAAAAAAGCACGTGACAAAATGTTGTTGTCTTTCTTTTATTATCGATATCATAGATATTTGTACAACTATAATAATATCTATAGTAGTAGAATATTATGCCACCTCCATAGGTAAATTCCTCAATGGTCCCAAAACTTTTTCTTAAAGTTTACTCTATTACGATTATCGATTAGGTTGAATGCAACTTTTTAATCGTAATGATGAAACTTAGTTTTACGGTCAGCACTAAAAAATGTCATATTGCAACATATTGTGTAGTATTTTTTGTCGAGATTTGTATCGTGTTTTTTTATTAATTTATATGTAAAATGGCAAAAATAAGAATGCAGATGGAATGTCACTGTTTTTATTTTAGATTTCCCATTTTATTATCAAATGGTTATCTTGTATATGTACATTATTTCCAGCGTTTTTAAAGTACCTAATTTTTGGAAGGGTGTAGTAATATGTATTTTACACTCATTTTGCAATAGATTGACGCCGTTTTATCGACCTTATGAGGTTTTTGGAAATATAAACCTCAAACTTATCGTATGAAACAGCCGCTGTGACTTATATTTAATAACAAAATTGAATGCTGTAAATTGATGAAAATTCTTGAATTTCATGACAATTCGCGTCACCCCACCGATTCAGCTGACGTATCATGTGTCAAAATCCTGTCGTGCAGAGTGGTTAATATACCATTACGCTACAAACTTGGGTCTAATTCACTTCCCCGCTTTTTGGCAGCCATTTTGAGATATTCTCTATGCGTGTACAAAAAATAATGATATCTCTAAAAGTGTTGGTTGAATATTGCCTATAGTTTAAATTAAGAAATGATGTGCTTACATTTTCGTAACTTTAGAAAACAAAATTAAAGTCCAAAAAAATATGCAAATCAACGAAAATTTTGTAAAAAAAATTGTATTTTTATTTTATCAATAAATTTGAGTACCACTAGAATGTTTGTCATATAAGTACATAGAATATCGCTAGTCCGTGACGAGACAAATTGTACATATCAGATCTGCAATTAAGAGGAGCTGATTAGGCTGAATATTGATAGTGACACCTCTTTATTCCCGTTTAGATCTACTTAACACCTTCAATTTGATTAATGGCTAGTTGTTTAGCGCGGTTTCACTTGCGCCTTTGGACGCCGCCGTAGCCCACAGTAGCATGATTTTATGTAGCCTATGTTACTCAGTTTAAAAAAAAATAATGATAAAAGATTTTTGAAATTGTTCCAGTATTTTTGGAGTTTAGTCGTTTCATACAAAAATACAACTCTTTCTTGTTCATAAATCCTTACTAATATTATATTATAAAAGCGAAAGTGAGTTTGATTGTTTGTTTGTTACGTCTTCATGCCTTAATGGCTAAACCGATTTTGATGAATTTTGGTACATAGATAGTTGGGACCCTGGAGACGGACATAGGCTTTTTTTTTAAAGTAGGAAGTGAGGGAGAAAGAGGGAAAAAGGAAAACTTAGCTTTGCTATTACTATCAATAAGGCGCAAAGGCAAAAACTACAGTAGCAGGTACCTGCAAATCAGGAAAGGGGAATTGGGCTACCTCGAATTTAACGCGAGCGAAGCCGCGGGCAAAAGCTAGTGACTGTATATTTAAATTAAACCTTGGTCAGTTTTTACACATTGAAAAGCATTATTTCAGCGTTTCAAACAAATAGATCTGAATCAAATCGCTAATACACCCGCTACCGCCTACCACAATGCACTATCTCTGCCAAATAAAGGGGAGATAGGACCAGGGTGGACATCAAAGCGTTAAGTGCTTCTTTTGCTCATCGAATCCCATTTAGGCCGGTCTACCCTCACGATAAATAAGATTATATATGGTTACACGTTATTTCTCGGTTTTCTTATAGCTTTCAAGTAATGGTGTTACTTAGTTTTTGACTTATTTAATGTTGTCTTTGGTTATGGGATTTGTAATGGAAGTTATGGGGATTTGATCCTCTTTGAATTCTCTATGGGTTTGGTGAGGTGTATGGCAGATTTCAGTTGTATGAATTTGCTTTGATTATTGGTTGTCAGTAATGATATAATTATTTACAAACTAGTTGGCGCCCGTGGCTTCGCCCGCGTGATATCGAAAGAATAAGTATCCTATGTGTTATTCCAGACTATAATCTACCTCAGTGCTAAATTTCATCAAGATCCGTTTAGCCGTTTCGACGTGAAAGAGTAACATAATATTAGTAAGATAGCTGGCGCTCGCGGTTTTGCCCGCGTGATATCGGTACAAAAGAATCCTATGTGTTATTCCAGACCATAATCAACCTTAGTGCCAAATGTCATCAAGATCCGTTTAGCCGTTTTGACGTAAAAGAGTAAAAAACATTCATACATCCATCCTCACAAACATTCGCATTTATAATATAAGTAGGAAGTAGGATTTACAAATGTGTAATTAATTAATGTGTTCGCGTTTGAGGTACTCCTTGGTGTAGTGGTCATGTGTCGCTGAACATGAAGCCCAAGTTTGATTCTCAGATCACACAAAGTGTTATTAGGTTTTTCGATTACGACTTTCTCAGAAACAGCCTGGATATGTGCCCGATATAGGGTAATAAGTGCACTTGCTATTAAAACAACCGGCAAAATGTACCTAGTTCTTCTTAAAGGACCCCTTCTTTTTTTTTTGTTTTAGTATGGGACGTTATGGAGGAGCTCGTGATTAAATAATAGCAGCCGCTTAAGTCGATATTTAGGTTAAGCCGCGCTTGCCTAGGTTGGTCTGTGGATGGGTGACTACCAGTTACATACCGAGTATAGGACAATTTTTTTTCGATTTCACGCGGCCGATGCCGCGAGCACCAGCAAGTCAATTTCATAATAGCGAGATTGCCATTTTCTCTAAATTGAGTCACAACTACTAATGCTGTCAAACTATAACATAGTTCAGCTACCCTACCATGACGTCTTAAAGCAGAACTTATTCCACTGAGGGAAAGAGACAGAGCTATACAGGGTGTCTAGCACCATCTCTTTCTCACACAGGAATAAGAACTGCTATAAGATGTCATGGTAACCCTACAGTTTTGTCAATTTAATCATTTTCAGAAGCAGAAACGTCGTTTGCTAGGAATAAACAAAGTTTTAGTGATTTTAAGAGTAATTCTAGTTTAGTTTGTGCCTGTATTTATGTGTGTGTTTAAGTACAACTAAAAAACAAACAAATTACTTCTTTCAACACAATTACGTAGAAAAACAAATTTATCATCATTGATACAAGTAAACATACAAATTCAACAACTCTAAAGAATGTTTAATCTAGGCAGAGTACACACACGAAATAATTTCTACAAATACGAGCTTTATTAACGTAGTAGCACAAAATAATGATTTATATTTAGGAAACATTGCGGGCGAATAATCTAAAAGCCATAAGCTTCTGACGAAAAATGTACTTGCATTCATGAGTGGACGTAGAACGGAACGGTGTAAAGCTTGGTCTACAATCGCGGATGAAGCCTAATGAGGGATATTAGATTTTATTGTAGTAGTAGTCTAGTAGGTTTATTAGATTGTAAGCTGAAATGGTCACTAATTCTTACTTCCTTACTAGTCCTTACTAATATTATTAAAGCGAAAGTGAGTTTGTTTGTTTGTTACCTCTTCACGCTTTAATGGCTAAACCGATTTTGATGAATTTTGGTACAGAGATAGTTGGGAACCAGGAAACGGACATAGGCTAATTTTTATTAAAAAAAAGTGGGATATGAGGAAGAAAGAGGGAAGAAAAGGGAAAACTTAGCGTTGTTATTACAAATCAATAAGGCGCAAGGGCAAAAACTGCAGGCAGCAGGTACTGTGTTTTAACGAATTTAACGCTAGCGAAGCCGCGGGCAAAAGCTAGTATTACTATAATAATAATTACATCAGATTTTTTTTCATTTTTTTTAAACTAGTCCAATATATTCGTCCTCAAAGCGGCCAGTGTTGAGGGCGAATATTTTGGCAATTTTTTTTTAACGTGCACTGCGAATTTCTCCTGTATCGTGGGTCCGTTTACAAATATTTAAACTAACTTACATACACAAAAGCATTATTTACCATGTTTTCTTTTTTTTTAATGTAGGTATATGGACGCTATGTTTTTATCTCTTAGTAGTAGAAGCAATGAAAAATGAATGAATACTCGATAAAAAGTCTATGGCAAAAAAATCTATGAAACAAACAAAATTCACAAACCGGAATTAAATTAATTTACCATCCGCTTAGTGTATTTTTGAAAGTCGGTTTCGTTTTTGTTTACTTTAAGATTGCCATTTAGTGTGACAAATATGACGTGCCTGTTTGCTGCTTGAGAAAAGTTCTAAGAATGTTAAATTTAGGAAACCTAGTTAGTTCCCCGCATGTCTGTCCCCTGCCTTATCTAAAACCAAACACTAATCCCTCTATACACACATTAACGGATCTGTGAGGCGCAATCTGTACAGTCGTACAGGGATTTTCTCTATTCGAACTGAGAGCCATTCCTCTCTGAAAATACAACATTTAATTGAATAAATCCGTGCATATGTGTGTACTGGGCTTAATTATTTTTGTGGTTATTATTTATTTTGTTGATAGGAAGGGTGGTATTTGTTGACTTAGACTTTGTATTGAATACGTTTTTAAACTGTCAAGGTCATTAAACTATGTAGCTATATTAGTATTTATTTTTATATGTGTACTAGCTGGCGCCCGCGGCTTTGTTCGCGTGTTATCGAAAAAAAAAGTATTCTATGTGTTATTCCAAATTATAATCTACCTCTGTGCCAAATTTCATTAAACTCCGTTCAGCCGTTTTAACGTGAAAGAGTAACAAACATCCATCCATCCTCACAAACATTTGAATTTAAAATATTAGTAGGAAGTAGGATTTTCATGATAAGAAGGGTGTTATTTGTATTTGTGACTAGACTTTCTATTGAATTCGTTTTTTTAACTGTCATGGTCACTAATTTATGTAACTATATCAGTATTTATTTATATTTAGATGTGTATTATTTGTATATATATGTTTATTTAATGATTGATAATTTTTAAATTTTCCTGTTTTTTCTTTTCACACACATTGTGTATATCTCATCCAACTTTCCTTTCGCAGGTCTATTGGAAGAAATTTCTAATCAAATAAGCAGTACCTTTGTGCTCTTCTGTCTTAATTCCTAAAACTTAACACAATCAACTCAAGCTTTATACACATTTTTTTCTACGAACTCAACACGTCCAGCCTAACCAATATATTCTTCCTCAAAACGGCCAGCGTTGAGGACAAATATTTTGACGTTATTTTTGAGTAAATTTATAAGTTACGTTTAGTAAATTTATACGTTAAGTTTCTTTCATCATCTGCCTAGCCTTTTCCCAACTATGTTGGGGTCGGCTTCCAGTCTTACCGGACGCAGCTGAATACCAGTATTTTACATGGAGCGAGTACTGGGTAATACGATACCTCTTGGTAACACTGATTGTCAGACTTTCGGGACACTGACTACTTTGCCAAACTTCTTGGCAGTATATGACTAGGTATAAATGAGACAAAAGATGTAGTATAGTCTGGTTATAATTATCCAAAGGTGCATCTTATATACTAACGACTTCGTGCCTGATAAACGTTCGTTCGTTCGTTCGTGCTTGATAACAGATAGTAGAAACATTTAATAGATATTGAACGTGCGATAAAGAACCTAAGATTGCGATGTAGATTGTAGATACAGCACAAAGATATTGTACTGTAACAACTACCTGTAACGACTTGCAAAGATCTACAAATGACAGCCAGAACTAACAGCCTAACGTGCTTTCCGAGGCACGGAGGAAACTCGGTAATGTAACGGGTGGTCACCCATCCACAGACCAACCTAGACAAGCGCGGCTTAACCTAAGGATCGACCTGAGCGGCTGCTATTATTTAGCAACGAGCTCCTCTTATAAGTTACTTTCTTTAAGTTATTTTATTTTCAATACACTTCCTCGCTCTTTTCTAACTGACTCTTGTTGCACTACGATTAGGTTCGAAATGCAATGTTTTTCGCATGAGTGTTTTTTTCAGATTTATCATAAGAGCTTTAATTTATTCTACTAAATCACGAATAAATAACAACAATAAACAACTGCTCAAATAGCAAATGATTTTTAAAATCTAAATGATCTCTGAATCTAAAAATCTATTTTGTTTAGCCTAGTAAATTGAATCAAAATTAATTTTTAGTTAAATCGATTATATCACATATTTTCTTGTCATAATCAATTTATCGTAATAATAATTATCCTCGTTCCATTGCATCTGAACACCTAATATCGATCCTCACAACCAAATTCCACGATTCCCATTTTCCCTGAAAATGGCAAAAAATACCCTTCAGAGCAATATCCCATCAATTCTCATATTCCAGATCATTACACCCATATCGGAAAGAGCGCCTATTATCTTATTAGAAATTACTGCTGTATCCTGCAGGCGATTATCGTTCTTATTACAT
This sequence comes from Ochropleura plecta, assembly GCA_905475445.1. Taxonomy (NCBI): domain Eukaryota; kingdom Metazoa; phylum Arthropoda; class Insecta; order Lepidoptera; family Noctuidae; genus Ochropleura; species Ochropleura plecta. Next base: position 2,008,102 of record FR997744.1, on the reverse strand, counting down.
GGGGTTGCAAAGGGAATAGGGGTGAGATTCCAGTAGAGGGCTTTTGCCGTTTATGTAGCATGCTGTTGTTATTACTTGTGTTGGGGTATTGTTTGCTGGATGTGGCTTGGGGAAAATCTTAAGGAGTTTTTATTGTAAGTTTTTGTTGGTGCTAAGTTTAAAAAAAAACATTATACTAGGAATTTCTCCTGTATCATAGGTGAGTTTACAAACATTTAAACTCACATACACAAACAGCCAGACCCGAAACAACTACCTGTAGGTCATACAAATATTTATTCCGTGCGGGGATCGAACCCGTGACACGCAGCACAGCAGTTGATCGCTCAGCCGCTGCGCCAATCGTGTCGTCAAGAGTTTTCAAGTTTAAAAGTCTTTTAAACACACATGGTCACTAATATTATTATTAACACTTGAAACGGGATATTTATAATGTTTGTTATTAATTCAATTTATGGAATCCAGTGCTTCAATTGTGTAAAAACCCCAAAAGTACGGAAAAAATATTGCTACCCGATACAAAATCGAGTTGAAAATGACGGTGACAGTGGTACCGAACGCAAAAAACGATTAAAGAAGAGGGTACATAGATTGTTTTGTCTGCTCATAAACACCCACCCGCAATAACTGCAGTTCATCCGTGATCATGGCGTTTGCAACATCGCTGAAATATCGGAAACTCAAAATAAATAACAAACATGGTAATTATTCTATTTCAAGTGTTAATAAATATAATACATTCGTGTTTGTGAGCATTCACCACACACCACATTTCAATCCAATCACAATATTTTTATTTCACATAGGCATACATGGGCACTTATAAAACGTCGAGAAAAGGTGCACGGTTCGGGTTGGTCGTTATCTATGGAGAAGAACCGGCAAGAAACCCCATGGCTACTCTTTTAAAATCATTTGGTTTCAGAATGCCGTTGTTACAGTGGTACTACGGTACTTATACTAATAGTAAAATTGCAGATTTTTAATGAATAAAACCAACCCAAATTCCTTCTTTTTCCGCAGCCCCAGCAGGACTCAACATGGCTTAAATAAATACTGTATCTCGCGCGGTTTGAGATACAAAACTACCACTTGCCACATCCAGTATCTCTAACTCTCCATTAACATTGTACTCGTCTGTTATTACTTACTATCTGCGCAGAACACTCCTTACTAATGGAATTTCTTTACCATCGCGCATCGATGTTCGTTTTATGGACACATATGGTGGTATTTTGGTAATGATTAATCTTAGACAATAATCTTATGTGTTGCTTGGGCTTGGTTTAAGAATTAGATGTAACTGAATATCACGCCTTTTTTTTCGGGGTTGGAAGTCATCAAATAACTTGACACGGGAGTGTCAGACTTTTACTGACTAAAACCCACCCATGTTCCTTCTATTGCCTTTTACGTTCCGGTGCCGCGGTATCTCTTTCGAACAACCCGCAACCCCGGCAGGCGGAGGCCCTGGCAAGCCCCTCTGCTTTGCTGATATCTCCTTGAGGCGCGCGTGAAACACAAACGCGCCGTCGATACGGCCGGGCCTGTCGTCAATAGACGGACGAACGGTGAGCTACCCATTGCTCACCGTCCACAAGCCCGCATCTACGGTGGCCGGGAGTATCACGCCTGTAGTTACCATAGCAATAGGCAGCGGTGTATTTATCTAGTTATACTGCACGAATCTAGACTCCGTGGTTTCTTGTATAAAAACCCAATAACACTTTTGCCGCCCCGGGATTTGGACCTAGGACCCCACACTCAACGGTCGCGCTTGCAGCCACTAGATCAACGATTCAACGTTTAGGTTGTTCACGGTACCCTCATTGTTTAATCTCGACATTCAGGCTAGTTGTGTTCTTAAATTTTAACGGACAGTCTTTGCTTGTTTCTCGAGCCTGAAGGATCGAATTAGCCCTTACTGCGGTCTCCTATAATTGAAGGAACACAGTTAAAACAACCCATAGTATTGTGTTTTATAATGTGTCTGTGTATCGTTTGTTGGAGATACAAATAAATAAATAAATGTGTGCCAATATAATTTACGTCAGCATCAGGTAGTCTACCTGGCATTATGCTGAGCTGGACTCCTATTTAGTGCAATCTTGAGACGCACACCGCCCAGTAGTGGGAGACCTTTATAAATGTATGTGATGTGTCTAAATGCCTATGGGTCAATGTAACTTCTACCTTATATTTTTTATGTGTTCCTTTTTTCTGTTTGATAAAAGACATATTACAGGAATTAATACAAGAAAAAAATTCTTGTATTAATTCCTGTATTGTGTCTTTTGCTGCATCAAATAAATGATTTATCTATCTATCTACGTTATTTGAAATTAATATAAAATGATAATACAGAAATATACTATTTGTGGTCTTATTTAACCAGTGATCTAACACAAACTTATCCAAAACAAAGGAGACTTCTCATCGTATGCGTCATCGCCACCATCCCATGGGGTGTAATGCCAATATTTCCCAATATCGCTATAATCGACTCGCCGTCATTACTGTCTGTGCCGACATAAATTAATACTTGCTTCCTTCCCTAGCGAGGGTGGTTGATAAGGGATGCTGGTCGACAGAGAATGTTTGTGGTCTGCCGATGTTTGTTATGAGAAGAAATTGTTCGTTTGTAAAAGATTCGGGAGATATAGACAATGCAAGCATAGTAAGGAAGTTTTTAACTAACTAATTTTATTTTTTTAAAACGTTGCCCCACACTAGGAATTTCGACTGTATCGTGGGTGCGTTTACAAACATTTAAACTCACATACACAAACAGCCAGACCCGAAACAACTATTTGTAGGTCATACAAAGTTCCAAATATTTGTTTATTGTTGTTTATCTTGCACTTGAACCGTATTTTGTCGCATTTCGTTTATACTACTAATAATTATAGAAATTGAACCAGCTTAATCTTGTAATTATCTATGGAAGCTTGTTATTTATTTTCTAAAATAAAATGTGTATTTAAGTATAATCCTTACTTCCTTACTAATATTATAAAAGCGAAAGTGAGTTTGTTTGTTTGTTTGTTACCTCTTCACGCTTTAATGGCTAAACCGATTTTGATGAATTTTGGTACAGAGATAGTTGGGAACCAGGAGACGGACATAGGCTATTTTTTTTAAAAAAGAGTGGGATATGAGGGAGAAAGAGGGAAGAAATGGGAAAACTTAGCGTTGCTATTACAAATCAATAAGGCGCTACCGAATTTAACGCAAGTGAAGCCGCGGGCAAAAGCTAGTTATTTATAAAACACAAAAATGTTTTCTACAGTCCTTCGTTTTACAAGTTTCTCAGGTCCTAACAAACGAGGATATTTTAAAGTAAATAGGGAGGAATAATTTAAAACTAAAAGGAATATTAATCTAATGATTGATCAGTTAATGATAGTAATTAGAAAATTTAATTATCATTTTATAAGTTGCTTTATAGTATCTTGTAATCATTATCTTCATTCTACTGACTCTTTCCCAAGGTTTTTTTTTTTATTAAACTTTGTCCTACCCTAGGAATTTCTCCTGTATCGTGGGTGCGTTTACAAACATTTTATCTCACATGCACAAACAGCCAGACCCGAAACAACTATTTGTAGGCCATAATCGAACCCACGACACGCAATGCAGCACTCAATCGCTCAGCCACTGCACCAACAGCTACCCTACCACGACTTCTTAAAGCAGAACTTATTCCACTGAGGGAAAGAGACAGAGCTATACAGGGTGTCTAGCACCATCTCTTTCACTCAGTGGAATAAGTTCTGCTTTAAGACGTCATAGTAGGCCTACAGTAGGCCTACTATGACGTCTTAAAGCAGAACTGTGCCGTCTGTGATTGGAGAATGTATTTGTGGTCAGCGCAGCATATCTTCTTCTTTCATACTTCTCTATTATTCGTAATCTTATCAGACACCTTCATTCTTTTCATTATCATCTTTCACAGAGTCCAACCTTCCTGTTTTTGTTCTTCATCTACTGATACCTGATACCTGTTGATACTTAAAAAATCAATACGACATTTTTTTAAATTTCTTTTTACTTTACTATCAGTTAATTATTCTCCTTTGTTTAATTTTGTAGACATATTTTTTTACATTTCATTATATTCCATTAAAAAACCCTTTAAAAAAAGTAATTAAAAATAGTAGTCCGCCGGTATTGGGGGTCCAAGCTTTCGGTGGTTAGGGCCCTAACCACCGATACCAAAATGCAGTACTGCATTTTGATTTATTCCCTTGATTCAACCGCCTAAGGAGAGCTTCGACACATGGCCGTCAAGGCTCTTGGCAATTAGGCCATTGACCGTTACGACAATCGGCACAATGATAGCCGAGTTCACATTCCACATGTCAACAACCTTGTGTGCCAAGTCGAAATATTTTGTTTGTTTCTATTTTTCAGCTTTCATGAGGTTCTCGTAACATTCTACTACATCTTATCAGTAATTATTTGTGTTAATAGATAGTTCGTATTGAAGGACATGTGACTAAAAAAGTGATGGATCTGAATGTTGATGGATGGAGAGCGAGAGGAAGGCCAAAGAAAAGATGGATGGATAATCCATCCATCATTTCTTTAGTAATGATATTCTGTAAGGAATTTTATATAAGGAATGATATTTGATTTTCTGTAAGGAATGATATGAAGGAGAAAGGAGTAAATGATGCCGTGACGTCTGATAGGGGAGAATGGAAGAAGAAAACGTGTTGCGCCGACCCCAAATAGAATGGGACAAGGGCAGGAAAATGATGGCAGCACTTCCCACCAATTTAAAAAAAACTAATATCGCAGGTCTATTTAAAAAGTACTCGCCTTCCTTCAAGTAAATCTATTTCCACTAACAGGAGTCACTTACCCATAAAATAATCAATCTATTTAATGACAAAACGAATGAAATCTAATGAGCAGCAGTAAAACGCACAATTAGCTTCTGCCAAGTCGGGAAAAATCCATTAATTCCGTCGTTAAATCTTATATCAGTCACCCCTAATTAAAAGTCACCCCCTGTAACTGAGGTATCACTTTTAAGTGTTCTAAAGTGATGGCAGTTCGGCTGCCGATTGGGGAATCTGTGGTTCGATTCGTAGGCTGCGCTGCAGATGAGGATACGTTGCGAGGGATGTTTGTTAAATTAACCAATAGTAAAGGTTCTTATTCATAGCTTAAGCTAATTTAGCTATAACATTTGTATGTTTCATGCACATCCCTCGTTTCAATAAAATGCGCATATAATAGTTTTAGATTGTAATTTAAATCATATTTTTAGGTTACAAGTCACACTTTTATCTCAAACTTATTCTTATGTTTTTTCCTAATTCTTTCTTTAAAATGACCTGAGTATTTGAACATTATGGTAAACCAGCCAGCATTGGTTAGGTTATAAAACCTCTTACAATACGCATCCTCGCTCATCTCGGGTGGAAATGCAGCTTTAGATCAGCTTTTGGTATTTTAAATGTCTGACTGCGTGTCTCCAGATATATGTTTGTTTGACTGGTAACGGCAGTATTCTTCAAAGGAATAAATCAAGATCAGAATGTTTTATATCACACATCACTGCAGCGGCAGTTATAAGACGTCGATAAAATGTGCACGGTTCGGGTTGGTCATTTCCTATGGAGAAGAACTGGAAAGAAATTCCATGGTAACTCTTTTAAATTCGTTTAGTTTAACAATGTTGTTGTTACAGCGTTAGTACTTAAGTATGAGAAGACAGCATAGGCCCGAAAATAAGTCATTGCTTACTTTACAAAACGTAAAATAAAATAAGAAGTTTACAAAAGTTAACAAGCGTCTAGGAATCTAGAAGGCCCACATTGTCCACTCATTCACAAAGAGTTAGAAGTAAAAAAGAATCTACACAAAAAAAAAACTATTTGAAAAAGTGACATAGCTGTTACTGTTCTGTAACTATTCAGAACAAAGGTTGTATAAATATGTGATTTGACAACAAATGCAAAAAAAAACTCTGTTCTTGTGTTCTTTATATGTATTGTAAAACAATGTTATTTGCCCAAAATGATCTTGTCTTTGCCCTTAATGACCCCGACAGAAATATCACCTCAGTAACAGCAGAGTGACAGAGGGGAGGATACGCCATTTTGCCTAATGCCCATTGCTCACGAGATAACTTGGTCCCGGGGGAGTAAGATCTGAGGAATCAATGCGGTGAGGACAAGAGGGGTACTGTTGGTTCTCGAAAGTATGGTATGGTTTTAATGGGCTTTTATTTTTATGGTGTAGTTTGATTTTAATAGCATGCACATGAGACCCAATGTCTCTTCTATCGCACTGACTTCTATTATCGATTGTTCTTCATCCAGTCTATTTCTTTATTGAATACGCTTCCCCAGGAAATCAGAATGGTAACAAATTGTTTATCTTTTAAAATGATATCTCACGAACACATTCATAAAAAGACGACAGTGTCCTCACAAAGTTAATGTTTTTCAATTGTTGCAAGTGTACCGGAATTGATTGTCACATTCTAAATTAACGCAAGTGAAACGGCAGGCAAAAGTTAGTAAGTAGTAGAGTAATAATTAAACTAGAAACTTGGACTCGATTACAAACACTTTTCCTTTCGAGTTTTTCTCACTTCCGCATACCACGTACCAATGGTATCCTCCTCGGTAGTAATTTCGTCACAGATGTTTTCTATGCTAATTCTATTGTTTTTTTTGTTAATTTTTATGTTCTTTTTCATGCTCGATTTATTCCGTTCGTTCGTTTTAGGATTAATGATAATGCTTCGCTGGACGGAAAACCTTCGGCTTAATTTCTTTGGAGATTGAATACTATCTTGAAAGAATCGCCGATAAAAAATAATGGTTGATAATTAGAATTAATTGAATTGGTACGTTTTTTTTTCAACCTTGATTCAATAAAAAAAAGGGTATATTTGTTTCACAATTATTTGATTTAATTTGAGTAGACCCACTGAGTAGTAAGCAGTGTATAATTCAGCCAATGTGTTTTATAATCAATATCTAGTCTATTTATTTTTCTAGTGTGGCAATATTAAATTTTACATAATAATCATGAATGCTCAGGCGAGTTACAAAAATATTTAACAAACAATATTTTAACCTGTAACACTCAAAAACAAATAATATCCAAATAGCAATCACGACGTTCTCTCTTTAAAAGTATTCTAAATTCAACCTTTCAAATATAGAATGCTTGCCCCACCCTTTAAAAATCCATCTCACGAATTAACGTTTAAAAAATACTGGCATAAATAAAAATTCGTAAAATGCAAGACGCTGGGGACCGGGGGTGGTTCGAAATTCGAAACTTTTTGTCTCGATACGAATTCATTTCGGCTATATTCGATTTTGATTTCAACCAGTGTAAGATGACATTTCGTAATAGGTAAATGATGACATTCTTTTATTTAAATTAAACTATTATTTATTGAATGTTGTAGGTACACTAAATAGTACATATTATAATTTTCTTTTAATTTTCTTAAAACAAAGAAAATCACGGGGACTTTGCAAGTGCAAGTGCTTTTCTGAGAGTGCAGAAAAGGATCATCCAAAAGATAAAAAAAAAACAAAATAGAACTTCTTGATCCTGATAGTTTACATTTTCGATATAAACTATTTTACACATGGGCAATTACAAGATTTTCCTGTAAAGTTTAATTTTGTCTTCAGCGCCTTAATTGAAATTATTGATTCTGAGAAATAAACAGACTTAAGGAAAAGTAAGTACTTACATGAAATGATACAAATTCTGCCATGCAACAAAATACTAACAGATCTACCTAAATTGGTGCATTACACATCGCTGCCCTGAAGCTAACTAAAAATTTTTAAGCTGTCATTAATTCGGAGTATAATATTCACCCCCTGCCCCCCTCTAGGGATTGGGGGGCGATTAATCTGTGTTTAATGTCGCCCCGAAAATATAAAAAAGTAGCTAATCAACAGATTGGCAACGTTTTGCGCCTAAGGGTGTGTGAACAAAGCTTTGTAGTTTTTTTTTAAGGTTTTTAGACTGGTTTGGAGCAGAACGCATGAGTTTGTTATGTTTCTGATTCGTTTTACTCGACCGCGGTGAAATCCACAAACAGAGTTCCATTTTTTTAACTTGAATTAGGTTCACCGGTGACTAACTGTGTAAAGAAAAAGTTTTTGATCCACCCAAATTTTAACAATGCAGTGACTGTTTTAAATCCAATATCCGCCATATTGGATTTTATATACTACCAAAGATGATTGAACAGTTATTTTCCGTGAGAAAGCTTGAAAGGTATCCAATGAAAAGGTTTATGAATAGAATACGAAAAGCGTATCGTTTTTACAAATTATAATATTTAATAATGATTATTAAATGGAAAAATGTATCTCATTGACATATTAATAAACTAACTTGCCAATGGCTTAATTGCCAAGAGCATCGACCAATACCTGAGGAGGCTCTCGTTAGGCAGCTGGATCAAGGGCTTGATACAGAAAGCGGTACTCCTGGACAGGGTACGTATTGTTAGGAGGTTCCTTTCTCTGGAGCCCTGACCGCCGGTAGCTTGGACCCTGTTCCCGATACCGGTGGGCTACAATTTTTATATTTTTAAATGTTTTTTTTGTGTTTTATTTATTAAGAAATATTTAAAAATATAAATAATATGGAAATTAATCAATAACTGGAAGAAAATATGTAACTAACTTCAGTTTTGTTGTAGGACATTGAAGCAGATTCTGATGAAAGCCACCGTATTAAACTAGACTAATAATAAATGACATACCTAACCAAATCTGATTTTAATCCATACCATTTTAGTCACTACGTAGTTAAAATACAGTCCAATTTAGTTTCACAATCACTACTTTGGTGAAAAACGTCAATTTCAGAATAGCGACATCGCCATTTTTTCCAAATAGATCTCAACCAGACAATCAATAGTTAGTCTAAGTTGTCTCACATTAATCAATTTCAGAAAAACAAATGTCGTTTGTTTAAAATTAAAAAAAAAAACGTAGCCCTCTCTAGGAATTTCTCTTATAACGTGGGTGCGTTTACAACATACATTTAAACTCACATACACAAACAGCCAGACCCGAAACAACTACCTACCTGTAGGTCATACAAATATTTGTTGCATGCGGGGATCCAACCCGCGACACGCAGCGCAGCAGTCGATCGCTCAGCCACTGCATTAACCGTGTCGTCAAAATTGTGTTTGTGATAGTCGAATCGACACCAGTGTCTCTAAATCAAAAACATATTATTTCCCTTATTTTTGAGGTGTTTTGCGAATAAACATAAAAACACAGACCATTTGAATACCTAAATTTAAAAAAAAAAGTTATTCAATAGGAAATATTACGCAAACCTCGGCGCAGAGGGCGCCACTAGCACATGCAGTAAACAAACCGTCATGTGCGCAATCGCGTATCCAGATATTCTGTGAAAATATGTCAAAGTGTTAATTATTTTGGTATAACTTACCTATCTGTACTTTAATTATATTTAATATGGCGTCCTACGGCCATTTACGTCTCGGCAAAAAACTTTTTACTGCTTACGCTAGTGCTGCGCCCTTGCGGCAGAATTTTGCAGTAATATCCCCTATTCGCAACGAACCAAGCAATAATCGCAAATAATTTCCAACTCAGATTAGCATAGCTAATAAAATTATCTGACATCAAACAAACAATCAATATTAAAGAGCATTGAAATCGTATCATTACGGAGCACTGGCTTGATCACAAGTCAGATGCCCTCAAACGTCCACGGCTGGAAAAAAATTAAATTTGCCAAGTCGATTTCATTTTTCATTAATTCATGGCGGAGGGTTGGTTGTGGGGATAGAGAGAATGGATGCGGTATATCTGTTTCTAGTGAGGTCTTTGTAGTTTATGAGGAGATGAAGGTTAGTAACATAATATAATGTTGGTAATCCTTATAGGGCGTGGCAGAGGTGTACTTATTTATTTTAATCCTTACTATTATTAAAAAAAACGAAAGTGAGTTTGTTTGTTTGTTACGTCTTCACGCCTAAATGGCTCAACCGATTTTGATGAATTTTAGTACAGAGATAGTTGGGACCCTGGAGACGGACATGGCCTAAAAATATGTTAGAAAAGGGGAGAGACAGATAATTTTTTTTTGATCATCACGCAGGTTAAAGTTAGCGTTAGCTCTTAATCTTAATCTAAATCTTAAAAACAATAAGAAATGAGGGAGAAAGAGGGAAGAAAAGGAAAAACTTAGCATTGCTTTTACAATAAATAAGGCGCTAGGGCAAAAACTACAAGTAGCAGGTACCTTCAAATCAGCAAAAGGGGAACTGTGTAACCCCGAATTAAACGCGAGCGAAGCCGCGGGCAAAAGCTAGTATAAAATATAAGATCACAAAGGTATACTATTTCACTATTCTCAGCAGACCCGCGATAGGAGAGTTGTATGAGAGACGTAGAAAGAGTGTTTAAAAAGAAATTACAATACAGGTAGGCCTGAAGACGTAACAAAGAAACAAACAAACTCACTTTCGCTATAATAATATTAGTAAGGAATTCTCTGTAAAACTGTTTTGTGTACTTCCCAGTAATGAATTGAGGTGTGATTTAGTAATAATAACTTGGCATTTTCAGTGTTTGATCGATCAGATTCGATCAAATTATTCACAAATAATAACAATTTTAATTAATTCATGACATGGTATCTTACTAAGAATATAATTCTAATGTGGTGTATGCACCACCAGAATGAGATATGTTTCATTCTCATCAAAGAACCAAGATTATTTATAACAACTACGATCAGACCAACCACTATTTTTTTTCTACAACATTCGAGACACATCCAGTCAACCTACATCAGTGTGTCCCTAGTCGATACCAAGTTCCTATATAAAATTTCCCTCAGGGTTCTCTCGCTCAAAAAATACGTTTTTTTTTTCTTTGTACAAGACTCTGTTTAACCCTCAAATGGTGGCTAATTTCGAGACGAGATGGCTGATTAATTATTGATAGAAGGTTGAGAGATCGCAAGTCGAACTGGTGTTTGTCTTAAATGTTATTTTTTCTCTTTTTAATCCCGCGGCGGCCATGTTTTTTTTACTAAGGATGATAATATTGTTTTGCGTCGATATTTTTTTAAGAATGTCTTGAATTTTTTATGAGTTTTTGTATTTCTTAATTGAATTGGTTGACGTTTATTTATCTGTAAAATAAAGAGGTTTTGATTAAATGCACATTATATTGCTTTCTCATACATATTTTAATGCAGGGCATGCCCTGCTCTTGCAGCCAGGTACTGGGGTCGGCTTTCATTCTAACCTAATGATTGGTCATTCATTTACGTATACGAGACGAGCGCGGATGAGCATTTTTTTCACGGATGAGAAATCATCAAATAACTTAACCCGCTCTGGATGAAGCAGGCGGGGAGTATCAGGCTGTTACTGCCTAAAACAACCCATGTCCCTTCTTATTGCGGGTAGTTTGAAAGAGATACCCTCTTTCAAACTACCCGCAACCCCGATAAGCAGATACGCTCTTAGCTTAGTAATACAAACACGTGCCATCAATAAAACTAAAGCCACACAATCGAACTCAATACTTCCCACTTAACCGCACAAGACGGAAGCCCAGCTACCACCTAACCACCGCCAATGCACAGGCGGCCAAGCGGGGCCGTCACTACAGCCTCGGGCGGCGAAGCGGGGCCGTCACAATGACAAGCCGTCACGACGCTTGCCGCGGACAATGCTCGCGTGTCGCGTGACAGATACACAATCGGCGACGTGACCCGTTTATGTACAGCGTGTTGTTTAGTTGGGCTGTACGATTTAGTTCGTTTTGGAGATTTTTTTTTTACAACTGAACGGAGAGGATAGAAGATGAAAACGTACTTCTATTAACAAGATTTGATATTTCGCTTTTGAGATATGGATGTTTTTCGTCAAACTACAGCCGTAATATGGTTTTTGATAAATATACTAAGAAGAACAAATTTAGTTTTGTGGAGTTTAAATTTAGATTTATTTAGAACTAGCTTTTTCCCGCGGCTTCGCTCACGTTAAATTCGGGGTAACACGGTTCCCTTTTCGTGATTTGCAGGTACCTGCTACTTGCAATTTTTGCCCTTGCGCCCTATTTATTGTAATAGCAAAGCTAAGATTTCCCTTTTCTTCCCTCTTTCTCCCTTATTTCTCACTTTAAAAAAATTGCCTCTATCCGTCTCCAGGGTCCCAACTATCTCTGTACCAAAATTCATCAAAAGCGGTTTAGCCATTTAGGCGTGAAGACGTAACAAACAAACAAACTCACTTTCGCTTTTATAATATTACTAAGGATGAGCATTAAAAATATTGTTATTGTAATGTTTGATGCTACGGATGATGATGCCTTTACTGTAAGTTGATCTGGCCGTTTAAAACTTTCTTATAATTAAATTAGTGTGACAAATCTGTTGTTTTTTGGCAGCTAAACAGTCTTAAATGAGACTTTTATAATATTGGAGAAATTCGGTGTAGTATTCATGCCTAACCCTTCGAAGAAAAATCGGGCGTAATGGTGTGCCATAATTGAATTTGTGACGCAGGTTTTAGGTCAACTAATACACAGGCTACGAAAACTAAGGAAAACTCTCTTGTTTTTTTTAGTTTTTCAGTAACAAAATATCCTATCCTATCCTTCTATATCATTATTATCTTTATACCTATCTATATCCTTACTAATATTATAAAAGCGAAAGTGAGTTTGTTTGTTACCTCTTCACGCTTTAATGGCTACACCGATTTTGCTGAATTTTGGTACAGAGAGGTTTTTTAAAAAAAGTGGGATGTGACGGAGAGAGAGGGAAGAAAAGGGAAAACTTAGCGTTGCTATTACAAATCAATAAGGCGCAAGGGGAACTGTGTTACCCCGAATTTAACGCGAACGAAGCCGCGGGCAAAAGCTAGTAATATAATAAATGCGAATGTTTGTGAGGATGGTTGGATTTATGGATGTGGGGATGTTTGTTACTCTTTTACGTCTAAACGATTGAACGGATCTTGATGAAATTTGGCACAAAGGTAGATTATAGTCTGGAATAACACATAGGATACCTTTTTTTTCGATATCGCGCGTCCAAAACCGCGGGTACCAGCTAGTTTAAGATAAAGTAATAATACAAAAAAGAAACTGAAACAACATTTCTTAGGGTTCCCTCTATCTGGCAGAATCTTGATGCTCCGAAATTTATTTGGCATAACACACTTCGCATAATTTTCTTTAAACGAACATTTTAAAGGCAGAAAAAATATTTGATATAATTATCGTTTGGCATAATGTTTAAAACTTCGAATTTACAATGGCATACTTTTAAGATGGCAGAATTACATTTAGTATAATTACGATTGGCAGAGTTCAAATTTCGCATAATATCGTATGGCATAATGTTCATTTAGAGCGATGATTATTTGGTATACTTTCACTTGGCATACTATGCAGATGGCCGAATTTCATTAAGAATACTTTAATAGGCATGTAAGTCTTTACACTGACATGGTCATTAACATTTCTTTTTAAGGGTTAAAAAAACGGGATATTTACCATGGTTGTTATTTATTGTGAGTTTCCAATATTTTGGCGTGAACCGATACAGTGAGTTACAATTATTTCCAAAAACTCTTAAGGCAAAAATAAGAATCTTGGGAATTACTTATATAGAAAAAAAGATATTGTTTTTAGTAGGTTACCCGAATTTCAACTATTTAGACTAGGTAAATTCCTAAACAAAAAATGGGTAGGTTAGGTTAGGTTAAAACTGTGACCTTGTACGCACGAGCCGAGCGAGCGTAGCGAGCGCTGCCGCGGCAGCGGCCGGCGAGTGCCAGAAACGACTTGCATTAATAGAAAAAAGGGATTGTTTTTAGTAGGTTACCCGGAACTGAACTATTTAGATTATGATAATTACTTATTGAATTAAATGACATTATTTCAAATTAAATTAAATAATAATTCAAATTAATGACATTATTTTAAAAAATATAATTAAATAAATGACAACAAATAATGACAATGATGATTCTAACTATAAACTTTCTGCGATATGGCAATTCTGCCGTTTAATGATTATCGATATGAAAAATATGCTAAAAGACGATTCTGCCTGTGAACTTTCTGCGATATGATGTTTCTACTTTTTAAATATTATGCATATGTTTATGTCTAGAGATGATTCTGACTTACAAAACTATGAGTTTTGAATGTATGATAAATGAGTGTCTGCCAAACAATTTTCTGCGAAATGAAGTTTATGCTATCCGTTGTTATGCAAAATAAAATTATGACATAAAAAGTTCTGCTATAAAGGGTGGACCCCATTTCTTAATCAACTAAACTTTCATCTTCACTTTAAAAAAAACATCATCCCATATTCGAAACAGGTAGCTACAGCAATCTAAGCGCCCATTCAATAAAACAAGAACAACTCACGCTCCGGATCGGTCATACATCGCTAACTGTATTCAAGTTATTTGTATAGTTCAGTACTGGACAAAAGATCCAGACGCTATTGGGTTACCCAACCATTATCTGGGTCAGTAACCAGGAAATTAAATAATGGGTGGTGAGACAAAAGTAACGTTATCGGGGGCTTTTGAATTGTATAGATGTTTCTTGCTGTTATTGAGGGGCAGTTTTTCTAATGTCTGTGAAATACTTATGTATATAGAATACTAGTTTCTGCCCGCGACTTCGTCCGCATGGCATAGTTACTTTGGGCTTACGCTAACTTTAACCCGCGTGATGATCGAAAAAAAAATCTTTCCCTTCCCTTTTCTTCCCTCTTTCTCCTCCTTTTCTCACTTTTTTTTAGCCTATGTCCGTCTCCAGGGTCCCAACTATCTCTGTACTAAAATTCATCAAAATCGGTTTTGGCCATTTACGCGTGAAGACGTAACAAACAAACATACTCACTTTCGCTTTTATAATATTATAGTATGGCAAGAGAGAGCCTTCAATTGTTACTATGATATCAATGACGCTAGACAATTTAATCAGAGACTGAGTAGTTGTAGAAACTTGTAAGGAACGTTTACCACAATACAAACATTAAGGTTTTTTAAATACGGTCAAGTACTAAAAAAAAAACCTGTCAGGTGCGAGTCGGACTTGCGACTTAAACGACTATATCTTTTAACTGCATAGATAAGTCTATGCAGTCAACTTATTCAATTTTTCAATGAATTTAGCTTTTTATTACTTATTTACTCTGGACGCTCTTACTGTGCACGTCTTTCTACATCGTTCTCACATATTTGTTTAATCAACAACTAATGTTAATACGATTTTGTAATAATATTATAATTAAAAAAAAAATGGCAGAGATCAACTCTTTGGAATGGGCAACTACAGTACCTACTTTCACAAGTTATTATGCCTTGTGACCGGGACTGTAGCTTCATCATTTTGTTTCTTGACATTTAAAAGTGCCTGTAATGTTCTTATTGAAATAAATGCTTTGAGTTTCAGGTTAAAAGGTTGAATTTTTCACAACTCCAAAGAATCACAGACTTGAGCATATATGTAGTTTTAATTTCAAGTTGATATCTTCTCGCGTTCCTGATATAAAAAATCTAAACAGACAGACATAGTATAGACAACAAAGTGATCCAATAAAGGTTCTGTATTCCTTTTGAAGTACGGATCCCTAAAAATGATAACAACGACGGGAAAATCAAATGGGAAAATCATTTGATTAATTATTACCATTTGATTGAGCATAATTAAGGTACTTTTACACGTAAGATCCAAAAAGCTGTAAATTGCCTAGCTATATTTAACCTCTCAAGGACCGCTATTATTTACGTCAACTATCCGTCAAGCACCGCCGGGCGGGCTCTTATCGTAAGCGTAATCTGATTTTAAGACTTATCTTTACTACAAATACAGTTTTAAATCAGTCGGGGTTTGGTGGCACAAATTTGTGCCAGCGGGGCTCAACGGTAATACTTGTTTACTGGCACGTTTTTGTGCCGCTGGGGCTCTAGAGGTTAAAATAGAGTGCATTCCGCTTTAACACAGGAAACATCATTCTGCAATCCGGTTGTCAAGCCATCACTGATAACACTGGTTTCCTTCTAGAATTACCATAGAACCTAAGGTCACACGACCGCATACGATCATAAATGACATATTTTCTAACTAGAAATATGACATTATGACCTTTGGGTTATGTAAGGGTAACATTTTTACATATAATTACATAACGCCTGTAATTTCAGAAAGGTTGATTTGATGTTTATCAAATAAATAGTTTGGTTACACGGTTGGCGCAGTGGCTGAGCGATCGACTGCTGCGCTGCGTGTCGCGGGTTCCATTCACGCGTGCCAAATTACATCAAGATCCGTTCTGTCGTTTTGACGAGAAAGAGTAACAAAGATCCATACGGATGTTTGTATCCATCCTCACAAACATTTATGTCCGTCTCCTGGTTCCCAACTATCTCTGTACCAAAATTCATCAACATCGGTTTAGCCATTAAAGCGTGAAGAGGTAATAAACAAACAAACAAACTCGCTTTCGCTTTTATAATATTAGTAAGGATATTATATAAGTAAGATAGTAAGACGTAGAATAACGACAAATGACTACGAATGACGACGACGTAAGACGTACAAACAATAAATGGATTTGAATTTGAATTTGAGAATTATTTAGTTTAATGTTCATAACTCGTGGTTGACGGATTTGTGAACCGTTCATTTACACTCTGTATAAAACATTTGAATTAATTTACAATAAAAACTACAAGAAAAAGGCCTAAAACAAAAAAAACAAAACAGCATCAAAAAGAATCGATCCCAACCCCCTAAATTATGAAGCAACTCACATAAAAAATATCCGCAGAGGCATTGAAAGATTGAAAGGGGAAATCACTTAACTTAGGCAATTTATAGCTAAATCTTACCCCTGGGAGAGTCGTGGTCAGACTAACAACATTAGGTGGTAGAAAACTTATAAGCTGGTGGAAATGTACCCAGTTGGGGCCAAATTGATGCGGTAAGGTTGGGGCGATTTTTCCTTCCTTTTTCGAGAAGGGAATCTGTCTATTGATTTAAATGGATTGAGGAGTTTAGGGTTATAAAAGGGTTGGATTATAGACCTTGTCTTTGTTTTTAACAAAGTTTTGTATATATTTTAAATATGTATTATTAATATGTTAACATACATTTATTACTTTTATTTTATTAGTATGTATGTTTTTCTATATTAATATAGTTATGTTTATTTAAGTTAGTGTCATGAATCTGTCCTATTGTAAGTCTGCAGGAAGAGATTTCGAAATGAAATAAGCAGTACCTTTGTGCTCTTCTGTAGGTATGTATTTTTTTCGATTATATAAGTTTTGTGTGTGCATAATTCAATAAACAATGTTTAATTAATAATAAAGAAAAGCAGATTTACTTTTTGGTACATCCCTACCACTTTTTTTTACTTTTCTTTCACTAGAAATTCCTCGTGTATCATGTGTGCGTTTATAAACATTTAAACACACATACATAAACAGTCAGACCCGAAACAACTGTAGGCCATACAAATATTTGTTCCGTGCGGGGATCGAAGCCGCGACACTCAGTGCAGTAGTCGATCGCTAAGCCACTGCGCCAACCGTGTCATTAAATGTTAGTAATCTATTTATTTTGAGAAATAAAGAGAGAAGTAAACTGTAGTTTACATTGAGCATTATAACTTTAAACAAGAATTATTAATTAGATAAACAGATTACTCGACTATTTCTCCATAAGCAACGACCAACCCGAACCGTACATCTTTTCTCGACGTTTTATAAGTGCCCATGTAGGCCTATGTGAAATAAAAATATTTTGATTTGATTTGATTCTTATATTTTAGGGTTCCGTACCTCAAAAGGAAAAAATGGAACATAGGATCACTTTGTTGTCCGTCTGGCTGTCTGTCTGTCAAGACCCTTTATCTCGGGAACCCGTGGAAGTATTGTATGATATTAAAACCATATACTTAATTTTCTAGTCGCCTAAAGCTGTGAAAAAATCAACCCTCTAAATCTACGCAGTTAAAAGATTTAGCCGTTTAAGTCGCAAGTTTGTACGCAATCTTTGTTGCGCAAATCCGACTCGCACTTGACCGGTTTTCAGCTTTTCCAGCGGTTGGATGGCATACTTACAAAAAAAAACCGCCTTCCAATATCGAAACTAGTTTTTCTGATTGATAATCCAACATTCATCCGAAATTGCCACCACTCGATTTCCAACAAGGTCATCTCAAAAACAATCTCCCACTGATTCGAAGATATTTTTTATCCTCGGACCGCGTGCTCGTGTGAGCACGTCTTCTGCCCAATTTGAGGGTAGTGGCAAATCGTTGGCTATTGACGGGATAAGTGTTATCAACCCCTTCGGGAATGGGGGTGGATGGGAGTGGATTTATCTTTCCGCATTACTGTCGATGTATTTTGAGATTAAGTGGATGTTTGTGCTTGTTTTGGTTTTTAAATCCTGTCCCTACTAATATTATAAATGCGAATGTTTGTGAGGATGGATGTATGGATGTTTGTTACTCTTTCACGTCAAAAAGAAATGAAATTTGGTACAGAGGTAGATTAAAGACCCGTTCCAATAAACAAAAACGAGTCGTTTTGCTTACGGATAAGTCTCATAGAACTTATGTCAAAATACTACCATCCTTAAGCAAAACGAGTCGTTTTTGTTTATTGGAACGGGGCTTAAGTCTGGAATAACACATAAGATAGTTTTTTTCGATCATCACGTGGGCGAAGCCGCGGGCGCCAGCTAGTGTTTTCTAAGGCTGAGCAGTGATAGTCTAGTTGCTTTGGACCGTCAGAGTGCTAGTTTATGGGTCTCGAGTTCAAACCCCAGACACACAATTATTGTAAATACTTATAGGTAATTCGTCGAATTTCGTCGAAGGAGACCAGGAAAATTGACTTGAAAAAGTATTTCAATGGCCTACAAATAGATTTTTTGTGTATGTGAGTTTTAATGTTAGGACATATTTTTTTTATTTATTTACTAGCTTTAGCCCGCGGCTTCGCCCGTGTTAAATTCGGGGTAACACAGTTCCCCTTGCGCCTTATTGACGCTAAGTTTTCCCTTTTCTTCCCTCTTTCTCCCTCACAACCAACTTTTTTTTTTAAATTAGCCTATGTACGTCTCCTGGAATTCATCAAAATCGGTTTAGCCATTAAAGCGTGAAGGGGTAACAAACAAACTCACTTTTGCTTTTTTAATATTAGTAAGGATTTGTTTCATACAGGGCAAAACAGCAAAACAAAACAAAATAAAAAAAAATAGAAAATGACACATGTGTAACTAAATTGGTCCTGTACGAGGCCAAAAAGCCATAGCAGCATGGTGGTGTACAAACAAATTCAGTGACGCATAATATAACAATAATTAAACTAAACCAGATATCTAATTGTTTTACACAGTTTAAACCAATCGGAACAAAGAAGAAAACACAAATCCTCCCACTCCATAAGCTACAGTTCCACAAATCACATAAAACCATAAAAAAGAAAATGACCTGCCAAAAGTGATGGTGTTCTAGCGAAACAATACGCCTGTATCTATGAACATCCACCTTATCGGCTATGAGAAAGGGCACTGACGAATAAATATACAGATAAAAAATAAACTTATTTTTCCGAACGCCGAATAACTTGGCTGTCTGTTACACCGATGTGTAATGTTAGTTTTTTGCACGACATTTTTTTACAAAAAACAAGGAGGTTATCAATTAGACTGTACTTTTTGTATTTGATTTCTACGTGATTTTCAAAAATATTTTTTGCGTTGCCTCACTCTAGGAATTTCTCCGGTATCGTGGGTGCTTTTACAAACATTGAAACTCACATAAACAAACAGCCAGACCCGAAACAACTATCTGCAGGTCAAACAAATATTTATTCGCGACACGCAGCGCAGCAGTCGATTGCTCAGCCACTGCATCAACCGTGTCGTCTTATACGAATTAGTCTTTTACCAATTTTATTTATATTGCTTCGGGTGGTTTTTGCGTTATCATCTCTAATGCTCACATATTTTTTCTTATTTGTCTATGTGGATGATCTGCTAATAGCTGCTGTGTTTCTGCTGAAATAAAAACTTTTTTGGAAAAAACAAACTGACACTAATAAGTGGAAAATAACTTTACCTAAGGAAGTCGATGGCAAAAAAGACAATCAAACAAGTCACAAGTGTTGTAAGAAACATCACATTCTATTTAATCACTTTTATTTTCCTGTACTTAATTTACCACCCAGAAAATAGTTCACAAATACTTCTTCCTAAATAAAAAACCAAACCCGTTACTCTACGGTCTAAATGCACTATAAAGTGTGGACGGCCGGGGGCAAGTGGGTTAAAATGGAACACAGCGCAATAAAACACCCCTTCTGTCCATAAATATCCGAGTTCGGAAGTTGCTCTGTTAGCGGTCGGATATTTTTTCTCTCGGTCCACTCTATTTTGCGGATACCCAATGGGGTGTCCTTATTTATTTGTTTCGAAAGTATCGGGAATTTGTGAGGAAATACAGGATCTGTTTATATAGTGCGCTATTTGGCATTTTCTATCGGAGAAAACACTCAACATTCTGGAATCGTATTGATGAAGCGGTTGGCGCAGTAATTAAGCGACTGGCTGCTGCACCGAGTTTCGCGGGTTCAGTCCCCGCACGGAACAAATATTTGTGTGATCGATAGGTCGTAGTTCCTGGTCTGGCTGTTTGTGTATGTGAGTTTAAATGTTTGTAAATCACCAACGATACAGAAGAAATCCTTCGAGTTATTAAAAGGTGCCCCTTTTAATAAAAAAAGCTATAAATTTGAAGACCTAAACGCCAAAAATATTTCACTGGCTGAACGAACGAAAATCATTAGGTAATTTAATCATTGTCAATTAAAAAAACTGTCAAATACTGTGGCAAAAGTAAGGGCCCAAGTATAAACACTTGCAATCAAAGCAAGATTCAAATAAATACATAAAACGCTTACAAATAATACTTCTATAGACATTCCTATCTTATTCCATCATATTTCGTGGTCATTACTTCCTTTTCCGGCGACCCCTCGACTTGACATTCAAATTGCCACTATTTTTCACAAACATATTTTATTATATTGCAAGATCCCAATAAAGATATAAAAATATCGTCTCGGAAAGCCCATTGGCCCTGGGCATTGTGTAAATCTGTCTCAATAGAAACAAGGGAAATAGCCATTTAACCCTCTCCTACCCCTTACGAATAAATGTATCTTTTTATCCCCCCGATATTCGGTAAAAAAGAACAGTGGCTTTAAATTAAAAACTTTGTTAAAAAGTTTCCCCTGATTTGTGAATGTGGTTAATTTAGAAAAGTATTGAACTAATTTAAATATATATTTTTTTCTTTTGGGTGTGTTTTTGTAAGGTTTTAATTGTGGTTGTATTATGTTCAGGTTTTTTCAATAAACCCTTTGTTACATCTCTAACTTACGTTTTAATTAACTTACCAGCCATGAAGATTTAAATTTTTAGGCTTCCATACCTCAAAAGGAAAAAAACGGAATCGGTAGTTTGTGGTTGGTGCTCGGTTGTCTGTCTGTCAAGACCCTTTATCTCGGGAACGCGTGGAGGTATCGAGTTGAAATTAAAACCATATACTCAAGTCTGTGGTCCCTTAGAGTTGTGGAAAAATCATATATCTAAGTCTACGCAGTCAAAAGATATGGCCGTTCAAGTCGCAACTTCGTACGGAACCCTCGCCTCGGTGCGCGAGTCCGACTCGCACTTTTTTTGTTATTTTAAAAGCTTGTCGTCATTGCGACCAACAAATATTTTTTTCTTTCTTTTTTTCGATAAAGGTTTTCAGTTACTTAAATACATAAGATAGATCATCATCTGCCTAGCCTTTTCCCAACTATGCTGGGGTCGGCTTCCAGTCTAACCGGATGCAGCTGAATATCAGTATTTTACATGGAGCGACTGCCTATCTGACCTCCACAACCCAGTTAGTACTGGGTAATACGATACCCCTTGGTAAGACTGGTTGTCAGACTTTCGGGACACTGACTACCTGTAACGACTGTCAAAGATCTACAAATGACAGCCGGGACCAACGGCTTAACGTGCTTTCCGAGGCACGGAGGAAACTCGGTATGTAACGGGTGGTCACCCATCCACAGACCAACCTAGGCAAGCGCGGCTTAACCTAAAGATCGACCCGAGCGGCTGCTATTATCTAAGATAGATATTGTGAGCATTCAATTAAAGCAAAAACAGTATCTTAACACGTTGCCTGTCCATGCAATATATATAATGTGTTTTTGGCTGCTGCTGTGACGTCAGTGCATTATTAATTATAATACATGAGCCTATTTTTTATGAATGGGGTTTTGTAGACTGGACGTGTTAGCTAGAGTCTTTAATATTTTGCAGCCGTATGAACAGTGAAATCCTTACTTCCTTACTAATATTATAAAAAGCGAAAGTGAGTTTGTTTGTTACCTCTTCACGCCTAAATGGCTAAACCGATTTTAATGCATTTTGGTACAGAAATAGTTGGGACCCTGGAAAAGGACATAGGCTTTTTTTTTAAAAAAAAAGAGTGAAATATGAGGGAGAAAGAGGGAAACAAAGGGAAAACTTAGCATTGCTATTACAATAAATAAGGCGCTAGAGCAAAAACTACAGGTGGCAGGTACCTACAAATCAGGAAAGGGGAACTGTCTTATCCCGAATACAACGCGGGTGAAGCCGCGGGCGAAAGCTAGTGGAAATAATAAAACACCAATGTCCCGAATTTTTCTTTATAGGTTGGTAACATGAATGTCCGTGCATAAAAATATTACAATGCTTCATTTAGTAAAGTTTTGCTGAAAATCATTTGTTTATACTTTGTAAGTATCTAAAAAAAATTAGACGTCACAACAACCTTATCCAAAATGCTCTGGACAGTCAGCGTGTTAATAAAAAAACATGTTTCATTTAATTTCAGAACTTCCATTCTCATACAAGAAAACTTTAATCAGTCTAAGAAAAGACACGTATAAAATTAAGAACCGCAATTCCAATGAGCGCATCAGGACACCAATAAAGACAGAACGAGTGAAGAATGTTAGCAATTTAAATTTTTGATTCCAACTCAAATGGAATGCTCGTGACTTTCAAGCGCTGCAATATCTGAGCCCTTTTTAATAAAGTTAGACGTTATATAAGAATAAATTCGCTGAAAGCGCTGCTAGTGACAGGGGCACGGAAGTCATAAACCACTGAAGATGTTGATTGAGTGAGAAACGGTAGAGCAATTACGGGTTTATTGGGAAAAATGGCTAATGTCACCGATAGGAGAAAGTAAGAGCTTCTGTCAGTTTTCAAAGAGTTAATTAGTCATTGGGGTTGTGAAATTAAGGAAGTGATCGAAAGGGTGGCTTCGGAATATTATTGGTGGAATACTTCGTAATTATGTTAAATAAAACGAAGTTTTTAAGCATTGCTTTTAACGCCGCTTTTATTTCAAGCCGTGCGCAGATTATGGCAAAATATTTAAAAAAAAGATAACGGCTAATTAGAAATTGGCAATGAGAAATTCACATAAAAAATTGTTATGTAACAGGTTCAGCAAATCCTTACTAATATTATAAAAGCGAAAGTGACTTTGTTGGTTTGTTAGGTCTTCACACCTAAATGGCTAAACCGTTTTGATGAATTTTGGTACAGAGACAGTTGGGACCCTGGAGACGGACATAGGTTATTTTTTTTTAAAGTGAGATATGAGGGAGAAAGAGGGAAGAAAAGGGAAAACTTAGCTTTGCTATTACAATAAATAAAACAAAAACTACAGGTAGCAGGTACCTGCAAATCAGGAAAGGGGAGTTAGTTCCCCTTTCCGTTGCGTTAAATTCGGGGTAACACAGTAATTGTGTTACCCCGAATTTATTCATATATTGAACCTACATTGAACATAAAGTATAACAGGTTACGTAAACAGGTGGGCACCAAACACAAATACAAGTAACTCTAACAAAAGAAAAGCCCGGCTTTTATAATATTAAAAACGCAGCACAAGTAATGATATTAAAATTCAACGCTTGCGTTGTGGCCACTAACTTGGCGGGCGATTGAGCGGAGTGGTAATCAAACATTGGAAGTTTGACGGCACGGTTGGCACAGTGGCTGAGCGATTGACTGCTGCGCTGCGTGTCGCGGGTTCGATTCTCGCACGGAACAAATATTTTTATGAGTTATAGGTAGTTGTTTCGGGTCTGGCTGTTTGTGTATGTGAGTTTAAATGTTTGTAAACGCACCCACTATACAGGAGAAATTCCTAATGTGGGACAATGTTTTTTTTTTAAAGAAAAAGACAAAAAAGTGTTTCTAAGACAATAATCGAAAAAAAAGATGTATTGTTTGTGTTATTCCGGACTATGATCTACCTCTGTGCCTAAATTTCATCAAGATTCGTTCAGCCGTTTTGACGTGAAAGAGTAACAAACATCCATACATCCATCCTCACAAACATTCGCATTTATAATATTATATACTAGGAAGTAGGATAGGAAACTTAAGACGTACTCACTGCTGTCGTTGCAGGTTGTTCGAAAGAGATACCGCAGCCCTGGATCACGAAGGGCAAAAGAGATACCGCAGCCCTGGATCACGAAGGGCAAAAGAGATACCGCAGCCCTGGATCACGAAGGGCAAAAGAGATACCGCAGCCCTGGATCACGAAGGGCAAAAGAGATACCGCAGCCCTGGATCACGAAGGGCAAAAGAGATACCGCAGCCCTGGATCACGAAGGGCAAAAGAGATACCGCAGCCCTGGAACACGAAGGGCAAAAGAGATACCGCAGCCCTGGAACACGAAGGGCAAAAGAAGGAACATGGATGGGTTTTAGCCAGTTAAAGTTACTTTATGATTTCCCATCGCTAAAAAATTACATAGTCACAGTTTCTTTAGTTTAGTGTATTCTTATTATTTGCTTTTTATTTGCCTACCAACCTAATTCGTAAAAAAATCGTTTTACCTAAAACCATCAAAGTTGAGACAGTATATTTATTTTTTTAAACTTCATGTACACACGACGGCACATCAACCTACACTAAACCATTTTAACCTGATCTATCTACTACGGTGTGCGACCCGTAGTAGAGAGATCAGGTTATAATAGTTTAGAATAGGTTGAACTGCCGTCGTGTGTACAATAGTGGTACATAGCTGGACTTAATGCCATAAGGCATTCTCTACCAGTCAACCTTTGGGTAAAATACGACAACATTGTGATAGGGTACAAAAATTATATAAAATATATACATATATCTAAAACTATTTGTTTACGAAAACGTATATTTTTATACTATTATATATGTATACGCGTACATAAGTGTCTCTTCTTCGTCATTTCTTCTAAGACATCCTCTAGTCGCTCTTCGATTCCAAGTCGCTGTTTTTAAGGCCATAACTAACGTACAGTGCAAACGGACATAATATTTGTTTTAAACAGAGCCGGCGTGCCCACGTAAACTTATTAAAATATTTCCAGTTATATTTAATTAGTGTTTCTGTGCCATTCGTCCCCTTTCTCCTCTAGCTCAGGTGTATCGCAGATTCGGCTTTGGCTGTTCATTTTTTTTTTATTAGAATTAATTAATTTCTGTAATTATGCTTTCTTTTAGACCTTAATAGGAAAGGTAATAAAGTAATGCTAGTATTTGTTTTGTTGTATTTTAAGAGGCTGGTCGCAATGGCTTGAGGAGCTCTTAGCTAAATGATAGCAGCCGCTCGGGTCGATCTTTAGGTTAAGCCGCGCTTACCAAGGTTGGTCTGTGGATGGGTGACCACCCGTTATATACCGAGTTTTCTCCGTGCCTCGGAAAGCACGTTAAGCCGTTGGTCCCGGCTGTCATTGGTAGATCTTTGACAGTCGTTACAGGTAGTCAGTGTTCCGAAAGTCTGACAACCAGTCTTACCAAGAGGTATCGCATTACCCAGTACTAACTAGGTTGTGGAGGTTATATAGGCAATCGATCCATGTAAAATACTGATATTCAGCTGCAACCGGTTAGACTGGAAGCCGAGCCCAACATAGTTGGGAAAAGGCTAGGTAGATGATGGTCGCAATGGCTTCCAAATACTTTACACTTTTGACACACATTATCGTAACTAAAACTAATCGAATTTGATCTGCGTCAGTTGATTTCAAAGCTCTTCTTGTTGCCAGTCGGGGTTGTTCAAATGAGATAACGCAGCACCGGAACATAAAGGGCAAAAGCAAGAACATACGTGTGTTTTAGTCAGCAAAAGTCTGAACTCCCTCTCGCCCCAACCAGAGCGCGGAAAGTTATTTGATGATTTCACATCTGCAAAAAAAAAGATCCATCTGAATCCAATTTATTTGTGCTTCTTTATAATTCTTCTCACTTAAAAACTAATATCTTAGTTTGTTTAAGCTTTCTTGACACACACAATTAATAAAAATAATAAACGTAACAGCCGTAATTAAAAATCGTGATAGCCCAGAGGTTAAGCGTGTCGCCTCTCATTCATGAGGTTGTAAGTTCAAATCCCGGCAAGTTCCAATGAGACTTTTTCAATACAAATGTACTTTCTAAAGTTTATCTAAGATATCACAGTCATCAATGAAGGAAAACATCGTGAGAAAACTTGGACTTACAATAATACTAGCTGGCGCCTGCGGTTTCGCCCGCGTGATGATAAAAAAAAAGTATCCTATGTGTTATTCCAGACTATAATCTAAGTTTTCTGTTCCAAATTTCATCAAGATCCGTTTTGACGTGAAAGAGTAAAAAACATCCATCCTCACAAAAATATTCGCATTTATAATATACTAGCTTTTGCCCGCGGCTTCGCTCGCGTTAAATTCGGGGTAACACAGTTCCCCTTGCGCCTTATTGATTTGTATTAGCAACGCTAAGTTTTCCCTTTTCTTCCCTCTTCCTCCCTCACATCCCCCTTTTTGAAAAAAAAAATAGCCTATGTCCGTCTCCTGGTTCCCAACTATCTCTGTACCAAAATTCATCAAAATCGGTTTAGCCATTAAAGCGTGGAGATGTAACAAACTAACTCACTTTCGCTTTTATAATATTATATATATAGATATATGTATAATATATATAATATATAGTAAGGATTATTAGTAGGAAAGGAAGTCTGAAATCGCCAACCCGTCTTGAGCAAGCATCAATGCTTCGTACCTTCTCTCCAAGAGAAATAGCTTTTGCCCAGCGGTGGGACAGTTATCGGCTGTTATCCTTACTAATATTATAAAATCGTGAGTTTGTTTGTTACGTCTTCACGCTTCAATGGCTAAATCGATTTTGATGAATTTTGGTACAGAGATAGTTGAGACCCTTGAGACGGACATAGGCTATATTATATTGAGATATGAGGGAGAAAGAGGGAAGAAAAGGGAAATCTTAGCATTGCTATTACAATAAATAAGGCGCAAAAGCAAATACTACAGGTAGCAGGTACCTGTTAATCAGGAAAGGGGAACCGTGGTACCCCGAATTAAACGCGAGCGAAGCCGCGGACAAAAGCTAGTTAGTAATAAACGTTCCGATGTTTTTTCCAATGCAATAAAAATGATGTACAGATAACACAGTACACACACTTTTTAATGTCGATGACCAAAACTATGTAAAAGACTATTTTAGTTTCGTCTCTCTCTCCCCTTTCCTAGATATAAATTAAACAGTACCAAATGAAGATATGCAAGCAACGAGTCACCAGTTATTATTTGTGAAGCAACAGAATCCCGACGGTACAACGGAATCGTACGTGTAACTTTAGAAAAATGTAAAATAATGTGAAAATTTACAAATAAACAGTGCACTGTGGACATGTATATGCATTTAGAAGTTGGGACACAGGTTCCGTATATTGTTTTAGGGAAGTTCATATTTTATTTTGAAGAATGGAAAGCCTTTTTTTGCGGAAAGGAAATCATATCAAATAACACCCCGCTCTGGGTGTGGGAGGGAGTTTTGTACTTTTATTGACTAAAAACAACTCATGTTCCTTTTTTTGCCCTTTATGTTCCGGGGCCGCAGTACCTATTTCATTCGAACAACCAGGCAGGCGGGCAGGCCCCTCTGCTTTGCTGACATCTCTTTGAGGCGCGCGTGGAACACTAATGCGCTGTCGACACGGCGGAATGAAAAACCTTAATTTAATGTATCTTTATTTTCTTGCAAAAAATGATTTGTCATTACGATATGTAGATAGTATATTTACAGACATGTTTTGAAACTAATTTTTTTGAATATCGGTGCGTAGTTTCAAAAATACTTTAGGAATGTTTTTCTGTTTAGGATTGCTAAGCATAAAGGTAGATATAAAAATACAGTACATAATATTTGGTCCTCTATCGAATAGCAAACATTTTCCTGCGCAACCCTAAAAATAAGAGAAAAAAGCAAAAGTACAATAGGAGCGCAGGTCACACCTGCGCGCGTATTATTTCATAATTTAGAGAGCGGACCGCAAAGCTAATGATGTTTTTATTTTATGTTACATTACGGTGTGATTGAGGACCTGCATAGGTTGCCCCGCTTCCGCGAAAAGTTGTAAAATTTTTGTAATTAAATTAATGTTATTTGCATGGGTAGGTACTGTGTTTATTCTATGCACGTTTACAATGCTACGGATTGTAATTGTTTTCTAAAGACCAGAGTGGCTATTTTCTTTCAGTTGTAATCTATACTATCTTTTTTAATTATAATATTAGTAGCTTTTGCCCGCGGCTTCGCTCGCGTTAAATTCGGGGTAACACAGTTCCCCTTTCCTGATTTACAGGTACCTGCCAACTGTAGTGTTTGCCCTTGCGCCTTATTTATTGTAATAGCAATGCTAAGATTTCCCTTTTCTTCCCTCTTTCTCCCTGATATCTCAATCTTTTTTTAAAAATATAGCCTATTTCCGTCTCCAGGGTCTCAACTATCTCTGTACCAAAATTCATCAAAATTGGTTTAGCCATTTAGGCGTGAAGACGTAACAAACAAACACTCACTTTCGCTTTTATAATATAAGTAAGGATATATACTGCAACCATATTTGTACGCCTCTGACATGACATAGCGACCTAATAAACCTTTTATTTAAGAACTGTTTTCACTACCTACGTTACGCAAATAAAATGATTTTGATGAGGCAAAAGTGGCCAGCCCAGTACCATTTTAATTTTACAGAGACCCATATTTAAAAACCTCTAATACACCGTTATCTAAATTCAACTGTTACAAAAACAAACAAAACTTAGACCAACCTCAACGACACTTTCAAAATAACTTTGTCGAAAAAAAGAAGAATACTTAAAAAAGCGGTGGAGTATCAAAAACGCATCAAAGATTGCGCGAGTACCATCGGGCGCAAACGCAAATAAATGAGCTTAAAATTTAAAATTATAATGGGATTATGTATCCGGTGACACAAATGTGTGGAGTTTGTTACTAACGACTTGGGCTGAGACGAAGTGCTGACGGACAGAGGAGTGGAGTCGTTGTTAGTTGTAGATTTTTTTGCAAATGAGCTGATTTTGTCAAGTAGCTGGTAATCTAAATTGCATCAACCAATGAGTTTGACGTTATACGTAGAGGTCATTAGTTCTTGTATCGTGTTGGTTTACAGCCACTGCAAAATTACTTGGAGTTCGAAGCAGGTCAACCAAAGAAAAGGTAGGTCAAATGATTAGAATATATTTTCCTATAAACATAGCCCACGACATAACAGCTGACACCATAGGAATGAGCAACAAAAGTCTAGTTACAATCGTTAAAAAGAATTATCAACTTTTGCGACTCCACGCCATCCCCTGTGGTATAGTTTTACCTGCCATCTCGTGGCAACTAATTGTGAGTGCGGATAAAGTATGGTGTGTAAGATGGCCTTAGTGGGGCGATTGCATCACCGCAGTGTGTAACTACCCTATGCGTCTGCTGCTCGTATTACGGCACTAGTTTGAAAATAAACTCATTTTCAGCAAGGGTTAGATTTGCAAAGACAAAAGATGATTCAAATCCATAGGTACTACTGTTGGAGTGAAATAACACGATTAAGAAATGTTTTCTACGTATTAAAAATGAAATGCCCAAAGAAGTTAATGATTTTAATTTCAGAAGAAAACAAAAACTAGATATATTTTTGGATGTCATATTTAATAACACACGCGTAAATAACAGGCTCGTTAGAAGCCGTGTCGACGGGCCGTTAGTGTTCCACGGTACCTCAAAGAGATGACAGCAAAGCAGAGGGGCCTGCCAGGGCCACTGCCTGCAGGGGTGGATTGTTTGAAAGAGATATCCGCGGCCTCGGAACACAAAGGGCAAAAGAATTAACATAGATGGGTTTTAGTCAGAACCCTGATACTCCCCCCTCCCGCTCCACCCAGAGTGGGAGAAGTTGTTTGATGATTTCCCACCTAAAAAAAGGGCACGTTTAAAAGACTTACCATTGCTAATGTATCAGTAATATTTTAAGGGTTAGACAAAAAATCTAACCTAAAAAAAATATTGACAAAAGAAAATATTATAGTGTAGGTATCAGATTTTCTTAATGCCAAATATATTTAATTTGTTTTTTAAATAAAGTAAAGTAGTAGCTTTAATTATATAGAATAATAATCGTTTGTTTACTTTTATTATGTTTAGTTAAATTTTGCATGCCGTGAGGCAAAATGTATAAGGGTTCAAAATATTGTAGCAACTCATTGTATCACCTACATTCTAAGCAAATAAATAAATCTAATTCTAGTAACATAGTCCCTCTCTCTGAACACAGCGGCATCAATGGCTTGTATGAACACATTACAGTGGCGTGACTTAAAAACATACAGCTAAGCAAGACGCATGGAAGTGCAGTTTTAGTTTCTGAAGTCTTAGGAAAGGTGGTGCAGCAAAGCGCAGAGGTAGGCTTAGGCTATAGTTTAGGAAGTAGATTTAAGATTAGCTACATAGACAACGA
Source organism: Ochropleura plecta (assembly GCA_905475445.1). Lineage (NCBI taxonomy): Eukaryota > Metazoa > Arthropoda > Insecta > Lepidoptera > Noctuidae > Ochropleura > Ochropleura plecta. The sequence goes on along the minus strand of FR997744.1, from coordinate 1,977,126 downwards.
CAAATGGTCCGAAAAAAAAAACAAGCGCGCGGCTGTTCGTCCGAATTTAGGGTCGGGAAATTAAACCAGCTCTTAAGGACCACTAATTTAAGTACCTATCGAGTTTTAATCTCAACTCGATACCTCCACTCGTTCTCGAGATAAAGGCTGTTGACAGACAGATAGACGGACAACATAGATTTTCTTTTTGATTTACGAAACCCTAAAAACACAATATTCCCCTTCACAAACCGCCAAATCAGTGAACAAATAAAGTCATTACATTAACAGTTATAATAACAGCAGTTATAAAACATATATTATCGACAAACTCCCGGGTTCGTTTCCCGGCTGAGGCAATAAATGTAGAAGTGGAGGCGGGGCGTGAGTTGTGACCACTGCATCGCTCCATTAGTGATTATTGTACAAGTTTTCTGCTAACAAACTGGACGATCGAAGATGTAGAGTTGATGGAAGTGGCAGCGAGAGATTGTTGTTATCGCAAATATACTATGGGTACAGGAAAAAAAGGGTAGGGATGATAATGTCCGGAGTTGCGGGTTGTTTGGAAGAGATACCGTGGCCCCGGAACATAAAGGGCAAAATAATGAACATGGGTGGGTTTTAGTCAGTACAAGTCTGGCACTCCCTACCGCTCCGACAAGTGCGGAGCAAGTTATTAAATGATTTCCCATTCGCAAAAAAAAGGATGACAATGTGTCATGAAATCAAAAGTGGTGTTAGCAGCGACATTTTTCGCCCAATTTAAGGAGAAACGCCATTTTCAAACACTAATGTTATTTTCATGCTATTGAAAAAGACCGCGAATTAAATTAATATATAGTTTTTTTGTAAACATTTAAATATAATTAAATATTTATATTAGTAAATGATACGTGAAAAAGTACATTATTTATTTTATTACCAATACAAACTTAAACTCATAAACCGCAAGGAGCGGTGAAACCAATCGGACCAGACTTTGGACACCGGAATTTGACAGATAAAATACCAAACTGAAAGTATCTATCAAAATCTGAAGTTCGCAGTCAATCCGGCGTCAGGTACTTTCAGATTTCCCCCAGCGTGTCACATCTAGTGCTTCTACATCCACACTACCGGACACAACTCTGCCAAATTCTTTGTTCGTATTTACTTGTATTATTTATTACTATCGTATCGACTACGCTCCGAGCGTGCCAAGCGCGCTATTACAACGACAGTTAAAGCCACTTCCAGCGCAAGAGTTTCTTTGTTCTTGTTACAAAATTAACTTTGAGTTTTTGAATTAGTGTGCCAATTTTGTTTTCATATTGAAATTTGGCTGGCATGTCGTACAGTGGATTGTGATTGGTTCAGTTGATGTACTCGTGGGTAGAGTGATAGGGGGTCTAGTAAAGCAGAGGGGCCAGAAGAACCATTGCCTGCCGGAGCTGCAGGTGGTTCGAAAGAGATACCACGGCCCTGGAAGATAAAGGGCAAAAAAGAAACATGAATGGATTTTAGTCAGTAAAAGTCTGACATTCCGGATTGTTAGACTTTTACTGACTGAGTTATTTAATTATTTCCCATCCAAAAAATAGAGATATAAGTATAAAACAGTGGCTCAGTGTAAAAGCTGCATGAAATAGTTTCCGGAAAATTCATCTGTCTATAATTATTTCCTATAAGTCTAATACAGTCGTTATCACACTTCCTAAATACTTGTAAGTGATGGAGCCAGATTTTTCCGATGTTCCCAGCTCTTTTTGGCTAAAATAAATTAAGTTTACCTTTTACTTTTGACCTTTAATCATATCTTTAACTAGCTTCTGCCCGCGGCTTCGCCCGCGTGGTGTGTTGATAAAAAGCAGCCTATAGCAAAAATAACAAAATCGAAGTAGAAATAAAATTAGGTACGTCTCATTTTTAAGGTTACGTCCCCAATGGGTAAAAACTCTATTATTAAGTCTTCGCTGTCCGTCCGTCCATAGGTAATGGTACGAATCTAACTAATAGGTATGTATTATGAAACTTCATAAAACCTATGTTTTATTACATTTTATGTAATTAGATCTTATTGTACCTATATGTTCACAAATAAAGGATTTGAATTTAGTTTGTAAGGAACGTGTCAACTCAACGTACTCTGTGCTCACGCGTCTGCCCGTGTTCGGGTCGCGCACTCAGCGATGAGCGACTTGTTCCCTACACCGCGCCCGAGCGGGCCAGCCTAGTCACGGCGACATGAAATTAATTTTGTTGCGCGTTATTTTGATTTTGCTATATCTCCTAAAGTATTTATTTAATCTTCATGATGTAAAAGGAAAAAATAATCTTCATGAAATGTTCATGCCAACCAACCTATTTAAAATGATAAGGATTAATACTGTATTTGTGTAAATAGCTTTCCAAGTTAGCGCTTTATAATTGCCCATTTGTTAAAGTATTAAAATGGATATAGTATGTTATCCTTAAGATATAGACATATGTCACCGCTGACTTTTCTGTGGGCCTATATAAGATACACAATTACACCATACATTATTTTGTTATATCTTAAAGGGTTTAGGCACCGTTTTCGTTGAAAGCTCCCAGGCAGCATACTTTTTGCCGACATTTTCAACAAATATAGTTAATGTACACAGAAATAAATACAAAAACTTAACAAATTATATACTAAAACCTTTCTTAAGAATCACTCTATCTATTACTAAAAACCGCATCAAAATCCGTTGCGTAGTTTTAAAGATTTAAGCATACAAAGGGACATAGGGACAGAGAAAGCGACTTTGTTTTAAACTATGTAGTGATATATCATTTAAAATTGATTCTTTCAACACTAAATGAATTATTATAAACTAAATGGCACCCGCGGCTTCGCCCGCGTCATATCGAAAAAAAGAATCCTATGTGTTATTCCAGACCATAATTTACCTCTGTGCCAAATTTCATTAAGATCCGTTTTGGCGTGAAAGAGTAACAAACATCCATCCATATATCCTCGCAAACATTCGCATTTATAATATTAATTATAGTAGGATTAGTAAGATAGCTGGTGCCCACGTGATATCGAAACTAAAAGTATTCCATGTGTTATTCCAGACCATAATCTACCTCTGTGACCATCAAGATCCGTTCAGCTATTTTGACGAAAAAAAGAGTAACAAACATCCATCCATCCATCCATACTCACAAACATTAGCATTAATCCTTACTAATATTATAAAAGCGAAAGTGAGTTTGTTTGTTTGTTTATTACGTCTTCACGCCTAAATGGCTAAACTGATTTTGATGAATTTTGGCACAGAGATAGTTGAGACCCTGAAGACGGACATGGGCTATTCTTTTAAGTTATAAATGAAGGAGAAAGAGGGAAGAAAAGGAAAAACTTAGCTTTGCTATTGCAATAAATAAGGCGCAAGGGCAAAAACTACAGGTAGCAGGTACCTGCAAATCAGGAAAGGGGAACTGTGTCACTCGAATTTAACGCGAGCGAAGCCGCGGGCAAAAGCTAGTAAAAAATAAAATTAAGGAGTCTAGTGAAGTGTTAGAAGAAAACAGTGGCTGATTTTAGATTTAAACTAACCAAAAACACTCTTTAGCTTATTCAGTCAAAAAAGTATCGGGAATGGATGATTTGTTTAGGGTTCCAAATTAAAATTTTTGTTTTTTTTGTAGTTGTTAGATTGGCACAACTGTTTTCCATTTTGGCGCGGAGTTTGAGTTGCATCTGTTATTTATATTAAATACAGTGCTGGTTTTAGTAATAATATCATGTATAGTGTGTATTGCGAATTTCATAATGGACAAAAATATCGAACAAAGAGTTTGTCTTAAATTTTGCATCGCCAATGGAATTTCGTGTTCGGAGTCACTGAAAATGTTACAGAAGGCTTACGGTGAATCGACTTTATCAAAAACTCGTGCTTATGAGTGGTTCAAAGCGTTCAAAAGCGGTCGAGATGTGATGGAAGATTTGCCTCGCTTTGGTAGGCCGTCAACGTCTGCAACTGCAGTTAACATCGCAAAAGTGAAGAAAATAGTGACTGAAAATCCCCATTCAACTCTGAGAGAGATAGCCGCCGAACTTTCTGTATCTCACGAGTCGATCCGTACCATTGTTACTAATCATTTGGGTATGAAACATGTTGCTGCTCGGCTAGTCCCAAAAGATCTGAATTTTCTCCAAAAACTCAATCGCATGAAAGTCGCTGAGGACATGCTAGAACGAGTCAGTTCGGACCCAACATTCATGAAACGCATTGTTACTGGTGACGAGACGTGGGTTTACGAGTTTGACATGCAAACTAGTCAACAAGCTTCGGAGTGGCGCCTTCCAACTGAACCGAAACCGAAAAAACCACGCCAAAGTCGATCAAAAGTCAAAGTCATGTTGACTGTTTTCTTTGACTATCGCGGTGTTGTGCACTCTGAATTCTTACCGGAAGGTCTAACGGTAAATAAAGAATATTATTTGAGCGTTATGCGGCGTATAAGAGAGCAAATTCGACGAAAAAGGCCAGATTTGTGGAAAGAAAATTCTTGGATTTTGCACCACGACAATGCGCCTTCGCACAAGGCTATCATTGTGAACGAATTTTTGACCAAACACTCAACAAATACCATCCAGCAACCACCATATTCACCAGATATGGCTCCTGCTGACTTTTTTCTTTTTCCTAAACTCAAATTACCACTTCGTGGCACCCGTTTTCAATCGATAGAAGACATAAAGGAGAATTCGCGGCGAGAACTGAACTCAATTCCGGAAGCAGCGTTTAAAAAATGTTTTGATGAATGGATTATTCGTTGGCGCAAGTGTATCGTTTCTAAAGGAGCATACTTTGAAGGTGATAAAATAAATTTGGATGAATAACAGACATTTTGTGTATTATTGATCTTTTCCCGGTACTTTCTTGACAGAGTAGTATATATCTGTATTACTGATTTTTAAATAAGAATTTTAAAATGTGCATGAAATACTTTCTGGAAAAATTAATTGTAAATATTTTCTGTAACTCTAGTCACGGGAAATATAGACAGGCAACCCTAAGTTTATTTACTAAGTGAAAGGTAAACTGCTACCAATACGCCAAAATATCCCCATGTCATTCAATCGTACTGTAATACGAACAACATGTGACGTCACGGACCAATACCTCACAATATCAATCCTGTATTTAAAACCAACTTTATTTTTCATCAATATCATCCTTATAGCTGAAGGTGTAAGGTAGAATATCACGTGTTGCTTTGATAATGTAAGTTGTGAATGACATGCATTGCTCGTTCATTGGTTTGAATTTGAATTTCAAATAATGTTAAGAGTATTGCAGACTTGCGTTTTGATTTTCACATTCTAAAATTAAAAATATTTAAAGCATTCATTTTTGGAATTTCTCCTCGTGGGAGGAGCTCGTAGCTAAATAAAAGAAGCCGCTCGGTTCGATCTTTAGGTTAAGCCGCGCTTGCTTGCGCTTGCGCTTGTGGATGGGTGACCACCCGTTACATACCGAGTTTCCTCCGTGCGTCGGAAAGCACGTTAAGCTGTTGGTCCCGGCAGTCAGTGTCTCTAACTGACAACCAGTCTTATCAAGGAACATCGTATTACCAAGTACTAACTGGGTTGTGGAGGTCAGATAGGCAGTCGCTCCATGCAAAATACTGATATTCAGCTGCATCCGGTAAGACTGAAAGCCGACCCCAACATAGTTGGGAAGAGGCTAGGCAAATAATGATGATGACTAGGAATTTCTCCTGTGACGTGCGGGTTGTTCAAAAGAGATACCGCAGCCCCGGAACATAAAGGGCAATAGAAGGAACATGGGTGGGTTTTAGTCAGTACATGTCTAACACTCATCCCCGCTCCGCCCAGAGCGGGGGAAGTTATTTGATGATAACCCTTTCGCAAAAAAAAAACGTAATTTAAATTGGATAATATTTTTTTGTTCACCAAAAATCTTAAGGTACATCTATGTATTGCATTTCTAAAATATTGATCTTAAACCAGTTTAATTGTTTTACTATAATTAAACTACTCGGCCAACAAAATATGTTACATCAAACAGATTCCAAATTAACACCAAGATATAACACTTTTTTATTGTAGTGCGCTGCAAATATTCTATTGTAACAATAACTATTTTATTCTTCCCCGAAAAATACTGATCGTGCACCAAATATTCCTGAATGTTAAAAAATGCGTAGGTTAGGTTAGGTTTAAACTGTGACCCCCTACGTAGCCAGTAACGACTTGCATTAATAGAAAATGGATAAAGATGTAACACTTTTTTATTGTAATGCGCTGCAAATATTCTATTGTAACAATAACTATTGCAGTGCATTATCTGAAGTAAGACTAAAAAAATAAATGCTTGTTTTTAAAATTAGGTGTATTACTATTTTTACAAATTTGCAACAGTTCTTAAATAGATGCTCGTTATGACATATTTTAATTAACATATTTTGGTGCACATTCAGTATTTAGTGGAACACAGGCAAAATTAGGTAAATGAAATGGGAATAAATTGAAGTACTTTTAAATACCATCCATTTAAATTTGCTGGTAGCCTTGTTTCATTGTCAATGTAAATGTGATTGACATAATTGTTTGTTGTTATATTTTTAGAGGATTCGTTATTGTACCAAATATTTCAGAAAGCAGGTTGGTTGATGTGAACTTTTTAGAGTTTCGACTTCTGTAACACAAAAGCAAAAATCGGAACCCTTATTGGATCGATTTGTTGTCCATCTGTCAAGACCCTTTATCTCGGGAACGCGTTGAGGTATCGAGTTGAAATAAAAACCATATAGGTACTCAAGTCTGTGGTCCCTGTGTGAAAAAATCCAACCAACCCTTCAAGTCTAAGCAGTCAAAAGATAAGGTTGCAAGTTTGTACGGAACCTTCCGTGCGCGACTTTGACTGGGTCTAGACCGGTTTTTTTTAGTTTTTGGGTCATGCGAGTTTTCTGAGAATTTGGGGCAGTGGTGATAAAATATTTAACACAAAGTAAACTCTACCTGGATCCCAAACAACGTCTTATTCACACCTTTTTTAAGGATGGGTGGAACTCGTTCTGGGTGGAACGGGGAATGTCAGCATTTGACAGACTACAACCCTTCCATGTTACTTCTTTTGCCACTTATGTTCCGAGGCCGCGGCTTTTCTTTCAAACTACGGAATTCATGACTCAACGACAAAAGTTAACTCCGTGAAAACTCTGACAGGAAATTTATGAAAACCTAGTGACCAGTGTACAAAACCCTTTACCGTCCACGCAATTGTCCGGTCGAGCGGCGGCCGTTCGATGTCCGGCCGTCGGCGATCCGGAATGATCCGGCACACGTGGTACTGTTATATCGAATTGAAACGATCACTGTTAATATCGATATTAATGAATAGAGTACGTAGTTCTCTACTCAATCAGTTATTTTTTTTAGGATCGACTGCCTATCTGACCTCCACAACCTAGATAGTACTGGACGGGACCCCTTTTTTTGCAAATGGAAAGTCTTCAAATAAATTCAGTGGGAGTGTCAGTCTTTTACTGACTAGGGCCTATGGTATCTCTTTCGAACAACCCGCAACAAAACGGTACCCTTTTGTCAGACTTTCGGGACACTTAGGTACTATCTGTAAGGACTGTCTGTCTACATTAATGATAACTAAGACTATCAGCATAACGTACTTTCCGAGGCACAGAATCAACCAAAAGGTTGGGTGACCACTCGTAACATACTGATGTAACGAGTGGTCACCCATCCACAAACCAACCTAGGCAAGCGTGGCGTAACCTAAAGAACGACCCGAGGGGTTGTTATTATTTAGCTACCCCACGATTTACAAAAAAAAATGAGACAGTAACAGTACATAGGTAAAATGTCGCAAACATTACTTAAGCGATCTTAAAGTCTAATCAGATGTCGGAAGACTCAGGTCAGGCTTCGCAAGGAAAACTTCAAGTCTAACGACTAGAGGCAATCACTTTGTATACAATTCGTATTTATAGAACGTCTTTGAAGATGATTGACTCAACTTTTCCGCCATCAGGTATAATAGCTGTTACAATATTTCTTGCTCTAGGCCTTGGTCAGGTTAAGATTTAAAGACGATTACAGAATCCGGCTCGAATGACTAGATGTTTGTAATATATTGTGGTGTGGATGCAGCTAGAGATTTTTTCCTATAAATTCTTCTTTTCTTTTTATCAAAACGTTGCCCCACACTAGGATTTTCTTAGATAATTTCCCACCCGAAAAAAAAATCTCCTAAATCGTGGGTGCGTTTACAAACATTTAAACTCACAGACACAAACAGCCAGACCTGAAACAACTATCTGCAGGTCAACCCGCGACACGCAGCGCAGCAGTCGATCGCTCTGCCACTGCGCCAACCGTGCCGTCAAAAATCTTCTTGGTATTGTGTTTTTTGATCCTTGGAAGATTATGAATTAACTAGCTTTCACCCGCGTTAAATTCGGGATAAGACAGTTCCCCTTTCCTGATTTTCAGGTACCTGCCACCTGAAGTTTTTGCCCTAGCGCCTTATTTATTGTAATAGCAATGCTAAGTTTTTCCTTTTCTTCCCTCTTTCTCCCTCATTTTTCACTCTTTAAAAAAACTAGCCTATGTCTGTCTCCAGGGTTCCAACTATCTCTGTACCAAAATTCATCAAAATCAGTTTAGCCATTTAGGCGGAAAGAGGTAACAAACAAACAAACTCACTTTCGCTTTTATAATATTAGTAAGGATAAGCGTTAGGATGCTTTACATAATGTCCAGCGTCTCCTGATACACCCACGCTGATCCAATAGACACTACTAATAATGCTAATCTTGTAACAAACTTGTGAGTTGTTACCAAAAAAAAACGGCTTGGTGATTGTCGGACTGGCCACCGAAGGTTCAAACGGCCATTACTTTTGACTGCAAAGACTTAGAGGGTAGATTTTCACAGCTCCAAAGGAGGAGATTAAGTATATGGTTTTAATTTCAGATAAAGGGCCTTGACAGACATACGGACAATAAAGTGATCCCATAAGGATTCCATCTTTCCTTTTGAAGTAAAAAAGGTCTCTCTAGAAATATGAATATATTCCTAATAGATACGCTGAGACTAATACTATTCTAACATACCTACGTCATTAGAAATGTATGATACATTGTAAAGACTAACCCATCAAAAACATAACCTCAACCACGTCACCTTAACCCCACCCTTTATTCCTCTAATCACATAACATATAGTCGTACTATAATATATAATAGGGTTGTCCATCACTCAAAACATGAGGACACAACACAGTAATTCCATTCTCCGATATATTTGACGCAAATATATCACAGTTAGGTTGACAACCCTAGGAGACATGCAAATTGCGGGTCACCCGTCTTTTGGAGCTGGTTATTTATTTATTTTGTGAAGTTTGTTTTGTGTGGAATGATTTTAGTGAGTCGAAGAAAATCTATAGTATAAAAAATATTAAAATGAATCTCTGAATTTGTTGCTTAGCGCAAATCTCAAGAACAGCTGAACCGATTTCGCTATATTTTTGTTGTGTTGGTTAATGTCATATGGAAAAAAAGGTATGGTAGGTAGGCTAACAACACGTTGCCCCACACTCGGATTTTTTCCTGTATCGTGGGTGCTTTTACCAACCATTTAAACTCACATACAAAAACAGCCAGACCCGAAACAACTACTTGTAGATTATACAAATATTTGTTTCGTGCGGGGATCCAACCTGCGACACACAGCGCTGCAGTCGATCGCTCAACCACTGCGCCAACCTTGCCATCAATTTCCTTTCTTCGGGGATTATAGGTGTGATGTTAATATGTTTTCTAAATGAAAAATATAAAAAAAAACTAACAGAAAAACCTTTTTTTATCTTCAATTGTCTATGCTAGTCGAGATATAAAAGCACATATTGCTCACCAGATAGTTTTTCCAGGCTAAAAAATGTAGTTTAAACTATTTTTAAAATAAACTAAAATAAAGGGTCTTTAATGAAAATAAACGCTGCATTATTATGATTTTTTATAACAAAAATAATGTATATTAATGTGACAACCCTGAGGCGCATGTAAATCAGGGGTGACCCTACATCTTTCGGAAAATATTATTTATGAGTCTGAATGATAATGTCAAATGGTACGTATTACTGACGACTTCATTGGTCCTTCTTACATAGTAGCATAGTATCTTTTTTAACCGACTGCTTATAGAAGAAAAGAGAAGTCATGTTTTTCCGCCAAATGATTTTTTGAGAAATATTTTTGTAGATCGCTAATTAAATAATAACATTCGCTATGGTCAATCTTCATGTAAAGCCACGGTTGCCTAGGTTGGTGATGGATGGGTGACCACCTATTACAACACCGAGTTTCTTCTGTTCCGCAGAAAGTACGTTATGGCGCTGTACAAAACAAACACGTAGTACTAGACCACTTTTGTAAACTTATTTTGTTTAACTCTTTACTTTATGTATTGAACTATACCTACACGGTAATTTTTTTTGGCTAGTGGCATGTACAGATACGGCTAACTTTGCGACGAAAAACTAGGCGTTTTACGAAGTGTTTGCTTTGTACAGCGCCTTAAGCCGTGCGTCACTATTTTCATTAATTAATTGACAGTCGTTACTGTCAGTGACCCGAAAATCTGCAAACCAGTCTTACTAAGGAAAGAAAGAAAGAAAATAGGTTAATACGGCAGATGCCACTGGTGCACACTACTTTAAAGAAAAAAAAAACTTTAGTCTTAACACAAAAAGGAGATAATAGGGTAGTTTCCAGAGTCAAAGTTATTACATTCATCTATCCAAGCCGCTACAGTCTTTTAGATTATTCAGAAATAAGCGATACGTATTTTTTTATTTGTAAATTAGACCAATAATGACAAAGATATAACTAGCCCATTAAAGTTACGTGTGACGTCACGCGTTGCGAAAAAATGCAGCAACGCGTGACGTTGCCCTTATTTTTGAATAATCTAAAAGACGGTCAATCTAATATTTTTTTTTAGGAAACTATCTTATTATTGTGTGTCTCGCAGCTGCGCCAAACAGGCCCAGTTTAGCAAACTGCTGAGCAGCTAGTGTCCGACGCTGGTTTTCAAGGGGTATCAAACTACCCAGTACTAAATGGGTTGTGGAGATTAGATAGGTAGTCGAATCATCCTTGTAATATCCTCATAATCAGCTGCATCTAGTAAGACTAAAAACCCGACTCCAACACTTCTCCTGTACCGTGGGTGCGTTTACAAACATTTAAACTCACATACACAAACAGCCAGACCATAAACAACTATTTGTCATCATCTGCCTAGCCTTTTCCCAACTATGTTGGGGTCGGCTTCCAGTCTTACCGGATGCAGCTGAATACCAGTATTTTACTTGGAGCGACTGCCTATCTGACCTCCATAACCCAGTTAATACTGGGTAATACGATACCCCTTGGTAAGACTGGTTGTCAGAATTTCGGGACACTGACTACTGTAACGACTGTCAAAGATCTACAAATGACAGCCGGGACCAACAGCTTAACGTGCTTTCCGAGGCGCGGAGGAAACTCGGTATGTAACGGTGGTCACCCATCCACAGACCAACCTAGGCAAGCGCGGCTTAACATAAAGATCGAACTGAGCGGCTGCTATTATTTAGCCACGAGCTCCTCCTTAGACAACTATTTGTAGGACATACAAATATTTGTTCCGTGTGAAAATCGAACCCGCGACATGTAGCGCAGCAGTCAATCGCTCAGCCACTGCGCCAACCGTGCTGTCGATATAACCCCCTACATAATGACAATCAATTTTCACCTCTTTATAATATAAGAGTCTATAGATAGAAAGTACTCGATTTTTAAATCCTGTTAAAAAAATACCAAACAAATTCAGTAGGTATGTTCGAAAATTATTTAAAAAACCCACTTGTAAAAAACCGGGTCGCACAACCATCAATTCAGAGCTATCTCTAGAACCGGTACCTAACCGGGACTGACCCGGTTATCCTTAAGTCCACCAGTCGCCTTTCATTTATCACAGCCGATTACCAACCCTTGCCACGTCACTGCAGAGGATTTTGTAAGAAAAATGAATGTCAATTGCTACGCAAATACGTACCTAGTGGATTGGGTAAATTGGGGTGGTCAATGTTGGGTGTAGTGGTCAATTTGGGGATTGATTGATTGAAGGTACGGTTGGTGCAGTGGCTGAGTGATCGAATGCTTCGCTGTGTGTCGCAAGTTCGATCACGGAACAAATAATTGTTTGACCTACCTAGATGTTTCGGGTCTGGCTGTTTGTGTATGTGACTTTAAATGTTTGTAAACGCATCTACAATACAGGTGAAATTCCTAGTATGGGAGAAAGATTTTAATTTAAAAAAAGAGTGAGTGGTTTGAAATAAACCTAAATGTTGCTTTGCAATAGACTGCTCTATCAATCTAGCACGGGGTCATATACCGGTTTGATATTTTTGGGATGGACATCATCGAGTAACTTCCCCCGCTCTGGGCGGAGCGGAGGGAGTGTCAGACTTTTATTGACTGAAAGCCATCCACGTTCTTTTGCACTTTGTGTTCCGGGGTCGCGGTATCTCTTCCAAACAACCCGCAACCCTAGCAAGCAACGGCCGTGGCAGGCCGCTCTGCTTTGCTGACATCTTTTAAAGGACGCGTGGGACACAATCACGCCGTTGATACGGTCTGTCGTCAGTAGACGGACGGTGAGCTACCTATTGCTCATCGTCAACAGAAGCGAGTCTAGAGTGGCCGCAAGTTGTCTTAAAGCATTGATACCCTTCCACCATCCTACTTCTTCTATCGGAAATCCAGACATTTCCGATAGAAGAAGTGGGAGTAACCCGCAGTGGTTATCCTCCATACCTTGTTGATATTTCTCACATCCGAAAGGAGCAAATTGGTGACCGGAATTTCATGCCTGCGAGTTCCCAAGTTTAAATTTAATAGTCGTGGGTTCTTTTGGGTTAGCTCGTCTTATTGGTGACCTCATATATCTCCTATCCTGAGGTGAAGACTAACGTCAAAATTAGGCCAATTAAAAATTAAAAAAAATACACAAATAACATACGAAATCTTGGTTGATTTTTATGTTTAACTATCAAAAATCAAATTCCGTCATCTAAATTTAAATTCGAAAGTACTTTTTATAGTTAGTTTATAGTAGTTTTTTTTTTAATATTAGTAAATTATGTTGATCTGTCTTTTAGGTTGCGTTCTAAAAAAAACAACAAACAATTTTAAATGTTTGCAACTGCTTCGAATTAAAACTCCATGTCCTCTCTTAAACCTTTCCAAAACCTATTGGTTCCCAAAAATCCTTTACTCACCCGATACAAAACATCAGAGGATCCCATTAGGTAGCCTCCTAAAGGCTGACATTAGGAAAGGCCGAAGGGTGTGTATGACCGATGGAGCCAATAAGTCAAGCCGTATTAACACCCTATATTTTAATGGGTCACGTATGAATAATGGTAAGAGGAAATTTCGTCTATTTGAGAGGATTTCGTGATTTCGATGTTTTGAGGATGTGAGGGAATTGAGTGTTGTCATATGAAGCGTGTTTTATATACTGAAAACTGTTAAATATTCTAAAAAGGCATTTAACAGTTTTCAGTATATGAATTTTTTAAAATTTTTAACAGTTTTCATATAAAACTGAAAACTGTCAAAAATTTAATTAAAAATTTAATTCGTCATCTGTTGCTGACGATTTGATAAGGAATACAAATATATTTATTTTTGCAATATACGCTATATAATATAAACAATAAGTTTCATTTTACGGCAATTTGACGGCACGGTCAGCGCAGTGGCTGAGCGATCCACTGCTGCGACGCAGCGCAGCAGTAGATCACACCACTTTATGACGCAGTTTTAAACAGAACCCTCAGTGAGCAAGTACAACTCGCACTTGGCTAGTTTAATTATAATCTTTTATATTTTATCACTTTTAATATATATATTTTAAAACGTTGCCCCACACCAGGAATTTTAAGTGTATCGTAGGTGCGTTTACGAACATTTTAACTCACATACACAAACAGCCAGACCCGAAACAAAAACTTGTTGATCATACAAATATTTGTTCCATGCGGGGATCGAACTGGCGATACCTAGCGCAACATACATGCGATCGTTCAGCAACTGAAAAAAAAAACGCTAACCATGCCGTCATATAGCGCCACACCCTTTACAATAACCCAATTTCCAAAAACGATGACAACTAAACTAAAGACTAAAATACAACCCAAATGACGAACAACACCGAAAAATACAAAACAACTATCAATCACTAACCGCATACATACATACACGAATAACCCTTCGCTGTCCATCGCATCGTACGTCATTTATTACTCGAAAATCCTCCCGGCTCCTTCCTTGATATCTCTTATTTATTGTCAAAATGCCAACTGGGATGAAGCGAGAACTATTTGTCATTGGCAAAGCTTTTTGGATATGTGCGACCCTTGGTTATTGGGAGTCTTGGGGTTGAGTTGGATGCTACAACATGATGTTTTGGTATTTGGATATTGTATTTTTTAAGGGTCATTCTGAAATGTTTTGGTAGGTGAATAAATTTCGGCCTGTACCCTTAATTTGATTATGTTCAGTGTGATAAACATAAATTTTGAGCGACCATTGTCTACTATTTTTCAGTTTTTTTATTTTTATTTTAGTTATAGCAAGTTTAATAAAAACTATAATTATAGTGATAACGTTAGAACGATTTTCGTCGTGATTAAGTAGGTGTCAATTTTCGATATATATTAGATTTGCGTTTTCAGTTCAAAATTTAAACTCTTTTATTGAAATACACGTAAACAACAGAATCAAAGATGCAAAAACAAGATATGTATGTAAAAGAAAATTAGTTTTTTTTAAGCGTCAAAGTTTACATTCGATGGTACCCATAACATATATCCCATCGCACGTAGTTTAAAGAGCTATTTTCAGTATTTTTTGTTTTGCCTAGGCTAGGCAAGTACCCCAGCTTAGCTTTTGACTGAAACCTGAAATAAGATTTTACCGGATGCCGAATACTTGGATTTTTAAATGGAGTGACTGCATATTTCAGTTTTTAGATATAAGTAACTTAAATCTAGATTAGTTAAATTTAATTATTTTTCTTGTACAACTTAAATATGCATGCGGTGTTTACCTTTAAGTGATTGTTGCACTAATATAATTATAATACTTTTCGCATGTTACTTTAAGCATAAAACCAGTGTGGACAATTGTTGGTGAACCAATAAAATAAAATATCTGTCCTTCATCCTTCTCCTACAACCCCGTTAGTAGGTAATTAGTAGTACCAGACCCCTTTGTAAAAGCTTTCTGAGACACAAAAAAAACTCGGTTTGTAACGGGTGGTTTTGGTCACCCATCCACAGACCAACCCAGGCAAGCGCAGCTTAACCTAAAGATCGACCCAAGGCAGCTGTTATTATTTGGCTACGACTATTTATCTACACATAAATATTTGGGTACGCCTTTGTTCTTTTTGTGACACCAAATCAATTTACCTATTCTTAGTTAATTCCCCAAATTATTACTCCAAAATTAGAAGCAGCTACCTCAAGTATAAGATAGGGGTGGCCAATGTCCCATTTCTCGATCAGATAAGACGTGTATTTAAGTAATGGCAGCCTGGATATTGAACGTCAAGCCTCGGACGGGAGGAGGCGTCCGGTTTTTGAACGATTGTCATCTGTTGATGACTGGTAGGGTTGTCACAACGAATCATTGGTATTGAGGTAATATTTGTAAATAACATAATAATATCAATAAATCATAATATCCTAATGATATAAATAATAAATCAATTTATTTCAGGCATCGGAGGCCCATACATACTATACACAAATAATCTTAAATTTATAAATGAACTAGCTGTGCCCAGCGGTTTCACCCGCTGCTCACTTAGGGGTATGAAAAATAGATGTTGGTCGATTCTCAGACCTACCCGATATGTACACAAAATTTCGTTTAAATCGGTCCAGCCGTTTCGGAGGAGTATGGGAACGAAAATTGTGACACGAGAATTTTATATATTACATACTTACATATTTTATAAAATTAAAAACTATTGCACACGAGGTGACGGCTTCGCGTTTCGCTGCGAGTTCGGTATCCTTCCACGAAAACGTCGATACACGACACCCTTCGGCCAAAACTCTCCTTTTAGGAAGGTGTCCAATTGACTAGTCGGCACCCACACCACAAACGACTTAAAATTAGTGTCATGGCGCGACTCCAACTGCACGACTCTCAAAGTCCAGTTTGTCTTCACACGTAATACTCCACGATGTCCTGTGATATGAAGGAGAAAGGAGTAAATGATGCCGTGACGTCTGAAATGGGAGAATGGAAGAAAAAAACGTGTTGCGCCGACCCTAAATAGAATGGGACAAGGGCAGGATAATGATGATCATCATCTGCCTAGCCTTTTCCCAACTATGTTGGGGTCGGCTTCCAGTCTAACCGGATGCAGCTGAATATCAGTATTTTACATGGAGCGACTGCCTATCTGACCTCCACAACCCAGTCAGTTAGTACTGGGTAATACGATACCCCTTGATAAGACTGGTTGTCAGACTTTTGGGACACTGACTACCTGTAACGACAATGACAGCAGGATAATGATGATGATGATGATAATAACATTATTAGTAATTTATTCAAATTAAATTGACGATACGGTTGGCGCCATGGCTGAGCTATTGACTGCTGCGCTGCGTGTCGCGGGCTCGATTCCCGTACGGAACAAATATTTGTATGACCTACAGATACTTGTTCCGGGTCTGGCTGTTTGTGTATGTGAGTTTAAATGTTAGTAAACAAATCAAATCATTTATTTCAATTAGACCATTACATGCACTTTTGAATGTCAAGAAATAAAATGAATCTACAGTCCCGGTCACAAGGCATAATAACTTGTGAAAGTACTGTAGTTGCCCATTCCAAAGCGTTGATCTCTATGGAGAAGAATGGGCAAGAAACTCCATGGACACACTTTTAAATTATAATATGTTTACAAAATCGTATTTACATCATTCATGTTGAGATTATACAAATATGTGAGAACGATGTAGAAAGACGTGCAACGCAACCACGATACAAGAAAAATTCCTAAGAGTCTTTATTAGAATAGCAAAAACTGTTTGCATGCCTTAGTTAAGGTAGTTTGAATAAGGATCATTCTTAAACTATCCATCTGTAACTTGTACCTACTTTCTGTGCAAATAAAGAACTATTCTGTTATTTTCTACTGAGAATTTTCTGAAAGGAAAATCCAATAACAGTTTGCCCGACTCGGGATACGAAACCAAGACACAATACTTAGCATTCGTGCATGTGATTACTAAGTCAACGAGACAGTAATCTTTGTAAGGAAAGACAAGTAATTTATGTGAATCAAAACTCATGATTACTCAGATTTATCTCACACATACAAACATTAAATAATATATTAAAATGGAAGCTCTAGTTTCTTTTAAACGATTAATTTTCGTTAATTTTTTTTGTACATATGTTTACATATTTCTTATTCCATAATAAATAAAGCAAAATACATATATAAAAATAGTAGCTCACACCGGTATCGGGAACAGGGTCCAAGCTACCGGCAGTCAGGGCTCCAGAGAGAGGAACCTCCTAACAATACGAGCCGTGTCTAAGAGTACCACTTTCTGTATCAAACGAATAATTATTATTATACTACATGAAATTTATTTGTTCTGGAAAGAAATTGTGGAAGTACTTCACGGATAAGTATGCAATCTTTACTAATATTATAAAAGCGAAAGTGAGTTTGTTTGTTTGTTTGTTACGTCTTCACGCCTAAATGGCTAAACCGATTTTGATGAATTTTGGTACAGATATAGTTGGGACCCTGGAGACGGACATAGGCTACTTTTTTTAAAAGATTGAGATATGAGGGAGAAAAGAGGGAAGAAAAGGGAAAACTTAGCATTGCTATTACAAAAAATAAGGCGCTAGGGCAAAAACTACAGGTGGCAGGTACCTGTAAATCAGGAAAGGGGAACTGTGTTACCCCGAATTTAACGCGAGCGAAGCCGCGAGCAAAAGCTACTTTTTTAATAATTATTGGAGTAAACTCGAAACTCGAAGATTTTCACGACACAGATACCGAATGGCATAAATACCTTTTAACCAGATGGTTTCGTTACTGGTTTAAATGCACTAGTATATTACTCGCTTTACACCATATACAAGGGATTGTTGTTTATTTATTTATTTAATTAATTAAGGTTCACCAACAGTTGTTACAGGTATATACATAGGAACATACAAATAATTGTGTCTAAAGTCTCACTGTACAAGCAATTACAGGCAAACGCCACATGCAAAGAGCTCGTGGCTAAAAAATAGCAGCCACTCAAGTCGATCTTTAGGTTAAGCTGCGCTTGCCTAGGTTGGTCTGTAGATGGGTGATCACCCGTTACATACCGAGTTTCCTCTGTGCCTCGGAAAGCACGTTAAGCCGTTGGTCCCGGCTGTCATTCGCAGATCTTTGAGAGTCGTTACAGGTAGTCAGTGTTCCGACAGTCTGACAACCAGTCTTACCAAGGGGTATCGTATTACCCAGCACTAACTGGGTTGTGGAGGTCAGATGGGCAGTCGCTCTATGTAAAATACTGATATTCAGCTGCATCCAGTTAGACTGGAAGCCGACGCCAACATAGTTGGGAAAAGGCTAGGCAGATGATGATGATGACCACATGCTAAGTGCTCTATAATTTAATTTTCAAAATGTACTTACAGTGAACTTTAATTCTAAATAATTAATACACAGTAATACTAATGACGTCTGACAACCGTCGATATTGGGTCTGCGTGGACGTCAACCAGGTCGCTGCGTTCGTTTATGAGTTTGCATATGCGGGGTATAGGGGAACTAATAAAACGTTACACGTTGTATGCAAAGATAACAAATTGACTGCTTTGCTTGTTTTGCTTGCTTAGTGGTAGCATGCGCGAATGTTTAGCATTATGCCCCGGATTCAATTTTCAGATTGGGATAAGTGTCATTGGATTTTTCTATCGAGTTTCTCAGTAGCAGCTACGGAGTCCATATTTGTGACCAGTTGATGGCAATAGGATCGCAACCTTTTCCACTGGACGTAAAAACATAACATGCGAATTAAAAGAACACCTCAGCTTAAACATTCGGGCATGTACTATGATAACAATACAAATAAAACTAGATAAGTTCAGAAAACTCTAAAAAATACAAACCTTTTTTAATGAAACCATCAATCCAAAAAAGTCTTCAACCAACCTATTACTTCCCAACTTACCTAACCATCCTCGCGCAACGCCTCTTCATTAAGAAAACCCACAGCCACCGATTCCACCCGATTTACTAAACCAAACTCCAACCCTTTCAGTTTAAAAAACAATTTATTTTCCTCAACCAAAAAAAAAGCCAAAGAATTTTCGCCGATAAATATTTGTTGTTGGCAACCCTGGAATTGCAGGCATGTCATGTCCGAGCCCTTTTCAAAATGGCTGTCAACTCCGTAGGGTGGCGGTCAGTATCCCGGGTTGTGTCTGTTGGCAGAATTATATTATTTATTGATATGCTTATACGTGTATGTTTGGTAAGTAATTTTGGCAGGAGGATGTGATGTCTTCCTCTGTTTGGTTAAAGTTTTGTTTGCGTATGTTGATATGTCGGGAAATATCTACATTAGATCGTATTTGTGAAGTTTTCTATAAAATATTACGTCATTGTGTTTATCTTTGATTGATTAATAGCATGTTTTGAAGTCTAGTTAAACAAACTAACAAATTATGTGCGCCTTATTTTGTATACAGCAAAACCGCTTTTTTTTCTTTTTTAGAAAAAACGTTGCCCCACACTAGGAATTTCTCCTGTAGCGTTTACAAACATTTAAACCCACATACACAAACAGCCAGACCCGAAACAACTATCTGCAGGTCATACAAATATTTGTTCCGTGCAGGAATCGAACCCGCGACACGCAGCGCAGCAGTCGATCGCTCAGCCACTGTGCCAACCGTGCCGTCGTTTTATTTCCTATCTTCTTCCCTTTCTTCTCCTTCTCGTGTGATTAATGACTAACCTGGCGTCAGAAATGTTTGGCCACCCGTGAACCGTATTTTTAAGCTTGGCTTTACATGGTTTTGCAGTGATAATCACGACACGCATATGGGTCCAAGAAATCAGAGGCAAGACCTTTGATTGCCACAGGAGAAGCCCCGGGCGTCGGTCGCCGCGAGACGACTCCCGGCCACTGTAGATGCGGGCCTGTGGACGGTGAGCAATAGGTAGCTCACCGTCCGTCCGTCCATTTATTGACGACAGGTAAGTGTGCCACTTTGAGGTCAAAGAGATATCAGCAAAGCAGACGCCCCAGATCGTAAAGGGCAATAGAAGGAACATAGGTGCATTTTAGTCAGTACAATTCTGACACTCCCCCCCGCTCCGCCCAGAGCGGGGAAAGTTATTTGATGATTTCCTATCCGCAAAAATAAATGACCTTTGATTGGTTGACCTTAATTTTTCAAATTCATGTTTGTGTCGGTCCGTACAACAATACCTACAACTTGGCGGTCCCACGTCATGCCTTAAGGCTATCACAGCTTGACATTAGTCCAGTAGTGATACCCTAGTTGTGGGTACTAGATTTTGACTCAGAGCTATTGAGATCCAAGTTGTAATCTAGTATACGAAAAAAAACCTTCCGCCACTTTTTCTTCCCAGTTAAAACACTAGGAAGTGGCAAAGGGTAGGCATTTTGAGGGACTGTCTTGTGTAATGACGTTCAAAGAGTTCTGATCATCAGCCTTGTTTGAATAAATTGTTTTGATAGTTTGACTTTCGATTTTGATTTTGAATCATGTTCAAAGCTTGTTTTGCGTATGGGAAATCATCTAATAACTACGCGGGGTGTGTCAGACTTTTACCCATTATTTTCCGGGGCCACGGTATCTCATTCAAATAATCCCCAACCCCGGCAAGATGATCAAAGTTTCATGTATTAATTCAGTCAGTCTATTATAGACATATTACTTTCACACTACCTATTTTTTCTTTGTGGTCGTCGCTATCAACACTTACACCATTCAACGGACTAATAAACTACACAACTGCCACCCATCTAATAACCAACCTTTATACACACACAACTACCCCAATATTTATGAATCAACTCATTAACCTTGCATTAACGTTAACACATCACTCGACACTACCAATCAAAGCCGATACACAAATAAATTATGGACATCACTAAACGCTAGTGAGGGGCGTTCGACATCGATGTCTGCGGTCAGGATCGCGTTTGGCTTACATTATTAATGATTCATTTAGTTCACACTAACCGGGCGGCTCTGCTGATCCCTTTGGGTTTTGAGTAGGGATGTGGAGGGTGTTGTGGTTTTGTCGATAGATAGTTTGTTATGTTTGTTTGTTCGATGGATTTGTGTTGATGTTAGTAACTGGTGGAAAGTTTTTGTTATTTTCAGTAGAAAAACTTTTGGTGCAGGTTTAAATTATACTGTAATTCAACTTTAGTCAACCATTTCGATTGATTCTTAATTTGATTAAACTTGTTAATTGAAATGTTTATATTTTAGTCTATTTAATTCAAAGTATTTAGTTGTTACAGATAGTTTAGTCAACCATTTTGAATGATTGTTAATTGATTAAACTTGTTAATTGAAATGTTTATATTTTAGTTGATTTTAATTCAAAGAATTTAGTCGTTACAGATTGTCAGTGTGACGAAAATCTGACAGCCAGTCTTACCAAGGGGTATCGTAATAACTAGTATCTGCTGCTGGTAACTAGCTGTAGTTAAAATACTAGTATTTAGCTGCATCCAAGCCTACCTCAGCATAGTTAAGAGAAGGCCAAGCAAATGATGAATCTGAAAAGGAATAGATAAAGTAATAAGAAGCACTTAAAATTTGTGTATTTATTATCTTACGCCTTTTAACAGAATACTTTTGCTAGAATTTTATAAAAAATCACTTTAAATACAACACTTTTACAAAACGCCCAAAAAATGAAATCAATTTACAGTTCATCGATATCAATAAACCATTTCGCATTCACATCCCTAAACTGATGTTTAGTCAGTGCAATCGGCGATCTGATTAATAGTGCTCCCGCGAAATGTTTAATCTTTCGAAGCTACTAGAGTGGGGACCCTTTGCTCGGTGACGGAGCAACAACACATATATTATGCATTAAACTATCGATTGTTTGCTTTACAACACTATAATGTGTGCGAGTTTACATCTTGATTTGTTTGTTAACTAGATTTTTTGGGTCTTAAGTTGGTGCCTAGAATCCGGGCACCTTCTCTGTATAATACTATTTGTTCTGTGGGAAACAAAACAGAGACAGAGAGAGAGAGAGAGAGAGAGAGAGAGAGAGAGAGGAGAGAGTAATTATTACCTATCAGTGCAAGGTAACTAGAGCTCGTGAACTGATAGCATAGCAGTGTAGCATAGTCACATCTAATATTACACGCGGAAGTCTGGTCACTAATCCTTCGGATTGTGAGGTTTATGAAGGAACTTTAGTAACAAATGCTATAAGCACTATTGAAACTTCTTCTGGGAGCTTTTTGGTGCAAATACAGGTAAACCTGGAAAATTGAGTTGGCATTTCCTCCATAAACCCGCGACAAACAGCGCAGCAGATAATCGCTCAGCCATTTAGCAAAACGTACCGTCAAATGAATTTTGGAAATACAAAAGTGGTTGCGAATCAAGTTTTGTACAACATAACGCGTGATACTGACGTACAAAATACAAAAAAACGTTGAATTAAGCGGGATATAATGGAGCTCTACTATATGAAAACAAGCTGGGACTGACTAAATGCGGTAGGTAAGGTATTTTGAACAAGTTTATTCTGTATAGGTACCGATTCATCCTTACTAATATTATAAAAGCGAAAGTGAGTTTGTTTGGTTGTTACGTCTTTACGCCTAACTGGCCAAACCGATTTTGATGAATTTTGGAACAGAGATAGTCGGAACCTTGGAGACAGGCATAGGCTAAAAAAATTGAAAAAAAGGGAGAGAAATATAAGTTTTTTTCGATCATCACGGGTTAAAGTTAGCGTTAGCCCAAAGTAACTATGCCACGCGGACGTTGTCGCAGGCAGAAGCTAGCTAGCTACTTATAAACGCAAAATACAAAACTGACTTACGTGTGTCACGTCACATCCCAGCAGGCCTACCATGACATCTTAAAGCAGAACTTATTCCGCTGAGGGAAAGAGATGGTGCTAGACACCCTGTATAGCTCTGTCTCTTTCTCTCAGTGAAATAAGTTCTGCTTTAAGACGTCATAGTAGGGTAGCAGGTCTAATTACAAACCAGCGTTGGGCACTATACTGGTCAGCAGTTTGCTGAACGGGGCCTATTTGGCGTAGCCGCGTGACACACAACACTGTCTTTGTTATTATTATTGTTTAGTTTTTTTTGGTTTGTGGCAAGTCATCATCATGTTCCTGCCCTTGCCCCATTCTATTTGGGGTCGTTTTCTTCTTCCATTCTCCCCTATCAGTTATCACGGCATCATTCACTCCTTTCTCCTTCATATCATTCCTTACACAATTCATCCATCTTTTTTTTGGCCTTCCTCTCGATCTCCGTCCATCAACATTCAGATCCATCACTCTTTTAGTCACATGTGCTTCATCCCTCCTCATTACACATGTCCATACCAAGACAAACAACTCCCTTTAAATTTATCTGTAACAGGCGCAACTTCAAACTTCCTCTAATATACTCATTCCTTACTTTATCCATTCTGGTTTGTGGCAAGTACCAAAGAAAACATATTTATTTACTTGAGGGTTGTGTGAAGCAGCTTGAGAGTGGCCTAGGCACCAGTTAGCTCCTATAAGCAAAGTTCACTGCTCATATTTCTCTCTCCCATAACTTCAAACAGTCAATTGTTTTACCAAATTCAGCACAAAAAGTCGTGTAGACACGAGTATTAAGTTTCAAATGATTAGACAAACATCACGGCGTCTTGTTAGACTTGGGATCAAACGGCGGGGTGCGCCAAACATGGGGTATCTTCGGCTACCCCTCTTGAGAGCGGTAAGTTGGCGCTTTTGAAATGGATTTATTTTGCTAAAACTGCGAGAGATGAGTGAATTTAGGAGCTATATAAAAGATGTGAGGTTATTACATTGATTGAAGAACCAACCCAATAACAAAGGGTTTATATGTTTATAATAAGGTAATGCACTGTCTTTTCTTGCTTAAACATTTAAAAAAATGTATAGTTTAAAAGGGTTCTAATTGTCTTGCTGTTATTCTGCCAGCATGTTTAAGGGTATTATTGTGATGTACGCACGAGTTATAATTTTTCTGCCCAGATCACAATTAAACAAAGAAGGGGTCGACGCAGTATAAGATATACTACGTCGACCCCTTTTTTGTACTAAAGTATAGTTGTAATAGTTTTAGATATAAATATTTTTGTACCCTATCACAATGTTGTCGTATTTTACCCAAAGGTTGACTCGTAGAGAATGCCTTATGGCATTAAGGCCGCCTACGTACCACTATTGTACATGAAGTTTAAATAAATAAATAAAGTGTTACTCACAAACTCACAAATAGTATCCAGCTGGAATCGTTAAAATTGACTTGTAGCCCCAACATATAAATTAAATACAAATTCATCTAAGTGTAAAATTTAAAATAAATACCTTATCATACCAAAACAGATTTTTATTAAACTAAATAATTAAAATCAAAAGTCATTTCGTCAAATTAGGTTAATAATTAGCACTTTTTGAACGTCAAATTACAGGAGACAGTCCCCCAAAACGCCTTCGCCACTTTCTAGTGTTTTAGCTGGGAAGAAGAAGTGACAAACCAAATTACCCAGCAACATATCCGTCTGTCAGATTAGAAGAACCAGATTTAAAATAAAAAAAAACAAACTTATCGATTTTCCATCAAAAATCATTATTTACCGAGTATTTTTGTTTAAAGCCAAAGCGCCATCTTACCGCCCCGATTTGTTCAGACAATCGAGAGTCTTACCAATGTTTTCTTTGTTCGAACCGTGGCAAATATTTGAGCTAATTATACGCCTGATTTAACACTCGCGTTCAATTTACAAGCATTTGTCTTTTCTAACAATGGTTCTTCCTTGTTATCTTTGAGGGAAGTTTATCGCGCTTTTTAGGTGAAGTTTTTCTCGAAAATTATGTGTTTTTTTGGGAAAACTCTTTTTAGAGTTCCGTATTTCAAAAGGAAAAAACGAAACCCTTAATCACTTCGTTGCCCGTCTGTCTGTCTGTCAAGAGCTTTACGGGAACGCGTGGAGGTATCAAGTTGAAATTAAAACTGTTTTCTCAAATTTGTAGTCCCTTAGAATTGTGGAAAAACCATATTTCTAAGTTTACGCACTCAAAAAATATGGCCGTTTATGTCGCAAGTATGTAAGGAACCCTCGGTGTGAGAGTCCGACTCGCAACTGTTTTTGCATAACTGATAAAGTCATTCCAAAACTGAAGAATCAACAAAAGAAATGTATTATTGGGCATTCATTTGAGGTTGTGATGGCCTAGAGGTTAAGCGCCTCGCGTGTCATGTATGAAGTTGTTGATTCAAATCCGGGCAAGAACCAATGTGACTTTTTCAATGTAAATGGACGGCCCTTACGTAATTCATTGAAACTAATAAATTGACAACCGCAAAAAAGATTAAAAAAACCTTTATTCCTAAGGGAATAAAGGCCTTTTTTAGTTTTTTAATTTTTTAGTTTCGATGAATTACCTAGGTAGGGACCGTCGACACGTACCTACTTTCTAAAAAATTATACAAGACTTTACAGCCATCGCTGAAGGAAAGCATTATGAGGAAACTTAGACTTACAATTAATGTAAGTTTGAAATGGCCACTTGAGAAGCGTGGTGATCAATGCTCATGCCTTCTCTGTATGAGAAGAGGCCTCTGCCCAGCAGTGGGACAGTATAAATATATAAATAAATATATCTTGGGACAACTCACACACGGCTATCTGATCCCAAGCTAAGCAGAGCTTGTGTTATGGTAACCAGACAACTGATATACATACTTATATAATTTATAAATACATACATATTATAGATAAATCACACCCAGACACAGAACAAACAATCATGCTCATCACACAAAGTTTGTCCTGGGTGGGAATCGAACCCACGACCTCCGGCTTAGCAGTCAGGGCCACTAACCACTAGACCAACAGGCCCGTCAACAACAGTTATAGGCTGGTATTTTTTAATATAGAACTGAAACTTTTAGCGTAGAGAAACGTGTGTAAGTAAGCCGGAAAAGCTAGCTTTTATTTATCCATACTTACTTATATTTTAAACTAGCTGGCGCCCGCGGCATCGCCCGCGTCATATCAAAAAAAGGATCCTATGTTTTATTCCAGACCATAATCTACCTCTGTGCCAAATTTCATCAACATCCGTTTAGCCGTTTTGACGTCAAAGAGTAACAGACATCCATACATCCATCCTCACAAACATTCGCATTTATAATATTAGTAGGAAGTAGGTTGTTAAAGTAACTTTGTTTGCTGTAAGCTTATATGTTTGTTACCTTTTCATGACTAAACGGCTGATCGGATCGTTATGTAATTTGGAAAGAAGATGTATTACAACCTAGGAAAAGAAAAAGCTATATATTATCACGTTTATAACTTATGGGAGTTAGAAATATTGGTGAGAAATTAAGGTTAAGACTAAAAAAAAGAACTCGTGCGAAGTAGCAACTAGTTTTCTTTCATT
Source organism: Ochropleura plecta (assembly GCA_905475445.1). Taxonomy (NCBI): domain Eukaryota; kingdom Metazoa; phylum Arthropoda; class Insecta; order Lepidoptera; family Noctuidae; genus Ochropleura; species Ochropleura plecta. The sequence continues at coordinate 1,950,326 of FR997744.1, read as the reverse complement.
TTAAAATAACGTGCGTTTTATTACGAAAATAAATCTAAAAATAATACCCAAAATTCAATATACCAAAAACAGAAACCCTAAAATGCCGCATCATTTGTCACAGTAACTTTCAATAAGGGTACAATGTACCAACTTCATATCATACCTCAAAAAATATTCCAATATTATGATTTATGACATAATACCGAATGGCATGTGACTATTTGCGTCAGCAAATATAAAGAGACCCCTACATTTGTCATGGATACCTTGAAATGTGGGTTTATGTTCGTTGGTTTGTATTAAGATAAATATTTTTTCTCCCCTAAGGTATGCAAAAATGTCGCTCAGATATGCCCCGTTCGGGATAATACTAAAATAGCGGGAAGCAGTTTTTGTTCATATAAATCTTCAATAGACTTAATACACTGGAGTGCTATTGGATTTTGGTAAAAAAGGGTAAAAAGAAAAGGGAATGAAATGTTTCATATTTTTATTGAAGCTGTAAAAAGACTGGTTTATTTTCGAAGGCTTATTTGTATGCATTCCGTAATGAAAACATAAAAACGAAAATTACGCCTTCACCTTTTACGATATTTTTTGGCATTTACTCATTGGCAATATTGATCTATGTTTTAACACAAAATCAAGTTTGCAGCGTCATTGTTTTCTGTCAAAATCTAGCAACAAATAGCTCAATTGAAATATATATAAATAAAAAGTATATAAATACAAATATATGGGAAATTATAATATATATTTTGAAATGGAATATAAGGAGCCTTAATAAATAACTGATTAGTTATTACATTAAGACTATTTACAAATTTAAAACAAGAACCAAACAATTGTTTTTTTCAAAATGTTACCATGTCTGATACCACCATGCTAGGCTAGTATTTAATTAATCGATCCAAGATATCTTATGAAATACTCTCAATATTCTTGGATAAATGCGGCATTCAACTTTGTGTTCAATGTTCTAATGAAACCAATTACTTCATGATGAAGTAATTGGTTTCATTAGTTTCATTACTGTGTGTAACTAGTTATAGATATTCAGACACGATGTAAAAATCGTTATTGAATAAATTGAATTGAATTGAATTGAATCATCTGCCTAGCTTAATCCCAACTGTGTTGGAGTCGATTTCCAGTCTAACCAGATGCAGCGGAATCTAACTGAATAATCTGCCTATCTAACCTCCACTATCTAGTTAGTACTAGGTAATACGATACCCCTTAGTAAGACTGTAATGAAACCAATTACTCGAATAAACCATTATAATCTACTACCTAATCACCAAAAATCCTATCCAAAACAAAACCCAGTGCTCTCGATCACTTTCTAAGCCTACAGTTAAAATATTACATGTACCATACAAATATAAAGCGAATATGTGCGTTATTTATTAGGTGCGAAATACTTTGATAAATCACCACCTCCTCGAGGGGTACAAATGTACCCCCTTCGTATTGTAAGGGTTAAAATTGCTCTGGCTATAGAATTGCGAGTGTGTATAAGAAATATATTGTAGTATTAGAGACAAATATGATTGAAGAAAATTGGTGTGTTTTCTTATCAGTTGATGTACAGGCTTTGTTCTTTTGTTTGTTTTTCGTTTGGGGTAGATCTTTGTGGGGTTGGCAGACTTCTTAGTTATCATTCGCATTGTTTTTAGAGTTCCGAACTTCAAAAGGAAAAAAATCGGCACCTTTTTTTTGGGTTGAGAAATCATCAAATAACTTCCCCCGCTCTGGTCGGAGCGGGGGGGGGGGCGTGTCAGGCTTTGACTGACTAAAACCCACCCATGTTCCTTCTGTTGCCCTTTACGTTCCGAGGCCGCGGTATCTTTGACGGGCCTGTTGGTCTAGTGGTTAGTGGCCCTGACTGCTAAGGCGGAGGTCGTGGGTTCGATTCCCACTCAGGACAAACTTTGTGTGATGAGCATGATTGTTTGTTCTGTGTCTGGGTGTGATTTATCTATAATATGTATGTATTTATAAATTATATAAGTATGTATATCAGCTGTCTGGTTACCATAACACAAGCTCTGCTTAGCTTGGGATCAGATAGCCGTGTGTGAGTTGTCCCAAGATATTTATTTATTTATTTATTATTTATCTCTTTCGAACAACCTGCAACCCTGGCAGGCGGAGGCCTGTCCTGTCGTCAATAGACGGACGGACGGTGAGCTACCCATTGCTCACCGCCCACAGGCCCGCATCTACGGTGGCCGGGAGCCGACCCCTTATGGGATCATTCATCACTTTGTAGTCCGTCTGCCTGTCTGTCTATCAAGACCTCAGAAACGCATAAAGGTATCAAGTTGAAATGAAAACTATATTTTCAAATCTGTGTCTATGTTTACGCAGCCAAAGATGTGGCTGTTGTAAGGCTGTTTATGTCGCAAGTTTGTACGGAACCTTCGGTGCGGGAGTCTGACTCGTTCTTGGCCGGTTTTTGTATATATTGAGACATTACATCTTAAATCTTGGGAGAGGCTTACATTTGTTCTGCAGTGAATTGATATAGGCTCAATTAATTAAGCTTTTTTGTCGAATGGTAAATCATCAAACGCCTTCTCTCGCTCGAATGGGATGTCAGACTTGTACTGACTTAAACCCATTCATGGGGTCACGGTAGCTTTTTCGTACAACCCGCAAGGCAGGCACTGGTCCTGGCTCATACTCTGTACATGAACGCGTCATCGACATGGCCTGTCATCAATAGACGGACGGATGGTGAGCTACCCATTGCTCATCATCCGCAAGCCCGCATCTACAATGGGCAGGAGTCATCACGTGACTCCCGACGTCCGGAGCGTCTTCTGTGGCGAAGCTGATAGGCTGAGATCCCGTTTGCCACACATCCATCAGCCATAATGAAGACTAAAAATGTGCAGGATTGATATTAGCTACCGAAAAGCCTTTGTTAATCTTGTTGTTTGTTGTGAAAACTCTGGGCAAGGTATCAGAAAAAAATTGGGTGCGGGACCTATAATTTAGCATGGGAGAAATACGCTACTTTAACGGAGTGGGTAGGTATACTATTTTCGTTGTAGCATGGTGCAGGTGACATTAGATGAAAAGATATGTTTCGTGCTTCATAGTAATACATCCCATCACTAAACATGTCTGGGTAGGCCTATACGGCTATGATTTTCAGGGTAGGGCCTTAAAGGCTTTCAGTCATGATCAGGTATCGAGGTAACGTTCCAGATTGAAAAGGAATGGTACATTTTACTAATGTCACCCGTACTACACACCCGTGCTACCGCGAAATCAATATAGGTGTCTAGTTATAGGAAAATAAAATAAATTAAGGAAATAATTTAACATAATCAATCAATGAGGGTAGCAGGAAAAAAATCTTTAAAATTAAGGAGACGGTTGAACCTATCACAACACTATCCTGCTTAGTAGTCCTAAGCGCAAGTCCGCGTTTAGTTTCCTTATTTATGACCTTCGTAGACACAGGGATAGATTTTATGACCTAGATGGTGGCGACTGTCAGAGACGCATGGGTAGACCGACGACTTCGGCAGGAAAGCTTCAGTTCGTAACGGTAGACCGTAGAAGAACGACTTTTTACTCACTCTCTTCCTTACTTTTTACGTTTTTAAATCTTCTTCTATAACTTAAAGATCGATTTTAAACCTAGTGATATCAAGAACAGGGTTTTTTATATGAATAATATGCCAGTACACAATAAACTATGATTCTCTTTTGACAAATATCATTTGCCTAGCCTTTTCCCAACTACGTTGGGGTCGGCTTCCAGTCTAATCGGATGCAGCTGAATACCAGTATTTTACATGGAGCGACTGCCTATCTGACCTCTACAACCCTGTTAGTACTGGGTAATTCTACACCCCTTGGTAAGACTGTTACTGACCACCTGTAACGACTGTCAAAGATCTACAAATGACAGCCAAGACCAACAGCAGCTTAACATGCTTTCTGAGGCACGGAAGAAAATTGGTATGTAACGGGTGGTCACCCATCCACAAACAACCTAGATAAGCCCGGCTTAACCTAAAGACCCAAACGGCTGCTATTATTCAGCCACGAGTTCCTCTCTCCAAAAATGACAAATGACAATCAATATTTCCCAATTTTCACACCTAGCCTACTACTTCCACCCCCCACAATTACAGACGAAAACAGTGCAAATAAAACATCAATACACGATGATAAAGTACACAAAACACAGGGTACCCACCCCTCGGGGACAGGGGGAGTTCTAAGAATAAATGCCCTACATAAACCGGAGTGCTAGAAAATGTACGTGAGCGTTCTTAGCACACCATATGTAGGGATTTGTATAGAGAGGGAAATGCGAAAATTGTATGAAATGTGAAAAACTGTAGTTCGATATGTAAGGTTTTCTTATAGCCAGCTTTGGTTGATGAAACTGTAGATTTAAAATTATTTAAGTCCGTGACTATTTTTTTTTAAAAGCAGCCAACCAAATGATTTTTTCATCAGATTGTCGGATAATGGATCGCACACATCTTTAAATTTAAGCGATTCAACGGGTTTCGTGATTTAACCTACAAATAATATAAGGGTCTAAAAATGACCTTGAAAAAATAAAATACATTAAATAGATATTTAAAGGCATTAAGTCCGCCTTTGACAGACAGAGGAGCTCGTGGCTAAATAATAGCAGCCGCTTGGGTCGATCTTTAGGTTAAGCCGCGCTTGCCTAGGTTGGTCTGTGGATGGGTGACCACCCGTTACATACCGAGTTTCCTCCGTGCCTCGGAAAGCACGTTAAGCCTTGTTCCGGCTGTCATTTGTAGATCTTTGACAATCGTTACAGGTAGTCAGTGTTCCAAAAGTCTGACAACTAGTCTTACCAATGAGTATCGCATTACCCAATGCTAACTGGGTTATGGAGGTTAGATAGGCAGTCGCTCCATGTAAAATACTGATATTCAGCTGCATCCGGTTAGACTGGAAGACGACCCCAACTTAGTTGGGAAAAGGCTAGGCAGACGATGATGAAGTCCGCCTTTGACAGTGTTTTTTTTTATAAATGTGCATAAAGTTTTAATAAATATAATCGTTTATTTATAAAAAGAGGGGCACATATACAATAAAATAAAACATCTTAACTAACAGAGCACAGTTGCTTATTTGCCTGAACTAGGTTGGACCTGTGTGTCAGGCTATGTATTTTTTCAAGTGAAAAACAGAAGAAAAGGTAAAACTAAGCTTTGCTATTACAATAACTAAGGCGCAATGGCAAAACCTACAGGTAGCAGGTACCTGTAAATCAGGAAAGGGGAACTGTGTTATCCCGAATTTAACGCGAGCGAAGCCGCGGGCAAAAGCTAGTAACTGTATACTATTAAATTTCTGGAAAACTCATGTGTATTAACAGCTCCACATGAATATCGAACGTATCGTTACAAAGACTGTTTTCTGTGGCGTAACGCGCGAGTATCGCATTATATCATTTATAAACAAAATGTGTTAAAATAAATCGCTACGTCGCGCCAGGAGCCTCAGATACGCGGTTTTAATGGCCACACACGATGTGTATATATTTTATGTCGTCGTTTATTTGGGGATCATTTTCAAGATGATTTGAGTATGAAATGAAAACTGTTTCTGTGGTTCTGGCTGAAATATTTTGTTTAGGATTTCCTTACTAATATTATAAAAGCGAAAGTGAGTTTGTTTGTTACATCTTCACGCTTTAATGGCTAATCCGATTTTGATGAATTTTGGTACAGAGATAGTTGGGAACCAGGAGACGGACATAGGCTAATTTTTATAAAAAAAAGTGGGATATGAGGGAGAACGAGGGAAGAAAAAGGAAAAATTAGGGTTGCTATTACAAATCAATAAGGCGCAAGGGCAAAAACTGCAGGTAGCAGGTACTGTGTTATACCGAATTTAACGCGAGCGAAGCCGCGAGCAAAGGCTAGTTTATTATAAAAGTAATTTTATTTGCTTCGTTGTTCTAGTAGTTGCAAGCGCGACTGCTGAGCAAAAGCTGCTGGATTCAATTCCCAGCTCAGGCAAATTGTTATTGGGTTTTTCCTATCAAGAATTTTAAATTAAGAGCCATAGAGTCTGGATTTGTGCCTAGTTGATGACAATAGACCCCCAAGAAAAAGAAAGAAAGAAGAATGGAGGGCGACCCCCATTCTTCTTTCTTTCTTTTTCTTGGGGATCGAACCCGCGACACGCAGCGTAACATGCAATCGCCCAGCCACTTTGTCGCGGTTTCGATCCCCGCACGGAACAACATACTATATATTATTAACATATGTATATTTGTTTGACCTACAGGTAGTTTTTCCGGGTCTGGCTGTTTGTGTAGGGGTGTGTAGTGTGGGGCAACGTTTTTTTTTTAAATAATAATAAAGAAACAGTAGTAAACAAAAGGTGGGACGCCCTCAGACTCACACACCATCGACCAGATGATCACAGCGGTCGTCTGCCGGTGTATCCATGCGCGCGCTATTAGCTCGTCAGTCGACTATTGTTTCCAGTAATTAATAAATTTTCTTTTGTATGCATTACTTTTTTTCTTTTTTTTATTTACTTCCGATCCCGCTCAGTGGTCATTTTTTACGTGATGAGACCTGTAAGTGCTGCGTAATTGATGAGGATTATCACCCTCAGTACAGTGCTGTAAGATGATGATGATGATGATGAAATACGAGTAGTACCAGTTTACAATAGTTTCACAGTAATATAGAAAAAACAATTGTCTCATCGAAATAAGTGACGAAACCAATGATTTTCTGACACTCCATGTGTCAAATTAACGACTGTTTAAAGTTCAGACTGGTGTGTTACTGGGTAGTTTGTTTTGTCGTCAGTTCTTCTCCATAGCTAAGATAGAAGAAGAAAGGAGAATTAGAGAACGAGTGAAGTGTGCATGTTTGGCAGGACTGTTTTATGTAATTGTCGTTCAATTCTTATGCACGTTTAAGACTGTGGTCATTATGCAATATTGCTCAACCCTCTTAGTTAATCGCGTGATAATATAAAGCTTATCCCCAGGTTGGATTGCAAATCCTTTCCAAATATCATAGTGATCCCATCAGCCGTTTAGTCGTGAAAAGTTTACAATTATACAAACAAATATACAGACAAACAAACAGATTTACTTTACTTTCACATTTATGTATTAGTATGGATTTTTTCTATCTAAAACAAAGAGAAAATAGTTGCTAGAAAAATATTTTTTGCCGTCTATATTCAAAGGCGAAAGACGGCTAAAATTAAATTTTCTAAACACTGAAATGTAATCAAAAGTAGTTAAAACATTTGTTTTGCTTGGAAACTTCATCTATTCAGGTCTGCTACCCACGTATATAGGTTGTCGATTAGTTCATAATTTCTAGTATATAAAATTCTCGTGTCGCGATGTTTCTTACCAAACTCCTTCGAAACGGCTTTACCGATTTGTATAAAATTTTGTGTGCAAATCGGGTCTAACAGAATTGCTCATCTTCTATTTTTAAAACCCCTCAGTAAGAAGGGAGGGATCTGAGCAGCGAGTGAAAACACTGGGCACAAATAGTTATCTAAATAAAATACAAGATTATTGATTTTGATGTGAAATTTCGAACTAAATGCACAATCACACCATTTTTTTTTGCGGATAGGAAATCATCAAATAACTTCCCCCGGTCTGAGTGGAGCCGGGGTGAGTGTCAGAGTTGTACTGGCTAAAACCCACCCATGTTCCTTCTTTTGCCCTTTATGTTCCGGGGCCGCGGTATCTCTTTCGAACAACCCGCAACCCTGGCAATCACACCAGCCCCAATTATGCTGTAACGTAATGACACCCACCCGACACGCTGCCTGTCGAAACAATGGTGGTTGCTACAATTTTCTTCCATATCCTGACGTCAGTACAGTCGCAAACACAAACATGTACAGTCAGAAAAATAGATTACTTTTTCTTAAAAAATCCTGGATGTCAACTAAAAATTTTATTTATTTAATGAACTGTTTGTTTTATATCAAATAAATTTACTTAAATTTCAACTGAACGTGACGAGTCTGGTTATCATTTATCTACGAATGAAACAAAAGTCACTTTATTTTACCGGAAGTAAATTTATTTTTCGTCTTTTTTTGGAAGTCGAAATTCGACGACGACTAGACCGAAACAAACTCAATGGTCTAACAGACACTTTCAAAGTCCAAAAATAAACATGATATGATGAAAACCATGCAAAAAACCTATTTGAGATAATATCAATCAACACGAAACAAAGGAGTAGTGGCCATGACTGTACTCACAGCGATACCTGGTTCGACAGGCCACCTGGAGGTAGAAAGGTGCTCGGCAGTGCGATAGGAAATTGTGCGAAAGCTTAGATTCGTAGCCGTGGGCGCTGCTCAGCTAAGTTGCTGGGATAGAATAGGGTGGATCGACGGTGCCTGGTTATTTTTATCAAACAAGGTGGGAAATATTACGTAGTAAGTCATCATCATCTGCCTAGCCTTTTCCCAACTATGTTGGGGTCGGCTTCCAGTCTAACCGGATGCAGCTGAATATCAGTATTTTACATGCAGCGACTGCCTATCTGACCTCCACAACCCAGTTAGTAATGGGTAATCCGATACCCCTTGGTAAGATTGGTTGTCAGACTTTCGGAACATTGACAACAACGGCTTAACGTGCTTTCCGAGACACGGAGGAAACTCGGTATGTAACGGGTGGTCACCCATGCACAGACCAACCTAGGCAAGCGCGGCTTAACCTAAAGATCGCCCCGAGCAGCTGCTATTATTTAGCTACGAGCTCCTCCGCTGAGTAAGTAACAACAGCAATAATGTATGATTTTGAGTTGTATTGTACTTTTAAATGGGTTGGTGTCTACAACTCCACGTCCAAAGAAAATTAAAAACGTCTTAAAAAGTCCATTTCAGGCACAAATCTCCATAGTCCTCATGTAAGTTGACCAAGATTTTTGTCTGGACCTTAAAAGAGACTTTGAGCTCTGAGTTTGTCTCTGAGTAATCGGGTACGAAACACCGGCCTCATTAGTTTTTAAAAAAGACGTGTTAAAGTGCTTGTGAAAACCTACTTGCAAAATAAACATCATTTATCATTTAAAGCGCTTATTTTGCGCACGGGTGCTTTTCCCAACCATGCATTCATCCAAGCTAAACTTGTATGTAAAACTTCAGCTCAATTGGACACCGGGTAAAGGGTCAAATTTAACTTCTAAGATGGTTTATAGTTAAGCTAATATAAAATCGAGTTAAAGGGGAGATACAAATTAAGAAAATCACTCCTTGTCAATTTAACAAAATATTTTTTACCAAAAAGCCAACGTCACGCGGTATTCCCAGGCGGTCACCCATCCAAGTACTAACCACGCCCGATGTTGCTTAACTTCGGTGATCGGAACGAGAACTGGTGTTATCAACATGGTATGGACGTTGGCGACGATGCAACTGAAATTACACATCACTAACAGTGCATTTGGCAGCTTTCCAACCAGAGTTTATTTCTGTAATTAAATTGATTGAACTTTTGTTATCAATAGATTGGACGGTTGACACATTGGCTGAGCGATCGACTGCTGCGCCGCGTGTCGCGGGTTCGATCCCCGCACAGAACAAATATTTGTATGACCGGTAGTTGTTTCGGGTCCGGCTGTTTGTGTATGTGAATTTGAATGTTTGTAAACGCACCCACGATACAAGAGAAATTCTTAGTGTGGAGCAACGTTTATTAAAAAAAAAAACAACTGTGATTTAATGTCTAGTGGTTAGAGCCCAACTGCTCCTATGTCTTGAGTTCGATTCCTGGGCTGAGCAAGGTGTTTATGGTTTTTTTCATGGGGAAAATCTCAGTAGCAAACACAGACTTGCGTGGTTGATGGAAATACTCGCCCCTATGACTTAGAACTTAAACATAACTGAAGTTATATGACTGTAATATTAGGTTTACCTCTGTCGAACCCTTAAGGCATTAGAGGTGTAATGTATTAATACACCTGACGAAATTCCCCTAGTTTTTCAGTTTAGTAGACGACGATAATACACATTACACAACATTCGAAAATACAACTTAACCATTAATGGATAAAGAAATTTATTTCTCAATATGGAATTACAGGGATTATAATGTCTTGAGAACTTTTAAGAGACTTGTAACATGAATTTTGACTAACGATGTCAGCGAAGCAGGGGATCCTCAAGGAAGTAGATCACAGTAAATCTGTCCAGTGACGAAAGGCCGTGTCGACGGCGCGTTCTCAAAGATATATCTGCAAAGCAAAGGGGCCTGCCAATCCACCGCCAGCCGGGGCTGCGGATTGTTCAAAGGCTCCCTTCTGCTCCGACCAGAGCGGGGAAGTCATTTGATGATTACCCATCCTTAAAAAAGGATCCCGCCAGGGCCATACAGGTTCAAAAGAAATACCGTGGCTCCGGAATATAAAGGGCAAAAGAAGGAAAATGGATAGGTTTTAGCGAGTAAAAGTCTGACACTCCTCCCGCTCCATTAATACATCCACCCGCAAAAAAAAATACTGTCGTGGTCACTAACAACCACAATAGATAAGGACATACAATACGTCTTATCCACGCCATTCGTTCCGCAACATTCAAAACACCAGAGGCGTTATTACAGGTCGGCACTCGGCGCTCACTATTGAATATCGGACAAAGAGCTCTAATTGTTCGTGTGCTGACATTGCTGCAATGCGGCTCTGGGAACCTGGACACTCTCTATCTAATATCCGCGACTGGGAGCTCCATAAATTCTGCGTCTCCAGGAATGGGGGAGCATAGTATTTTGATTTGTTTATTAAAAGGATTGGTAGGTTGAGATTCAATGACTATTGAATTACATTCAAAATTAAAATAGTCTCCAAGGCTCTTTGGAAGTATCCCATCCAACTAACCCTACTGAGGGCATTAATATAATAATACAAAAACGAATGTTTGTGTGTATGTTTGTAACTCTTTCCCCCTCAAACAGCTCAACGGATTTGGATGTAATTTGGTATTAAGATAGCTTATATTCTGGATTATATAGGCTTTATCCTGGTCTACGCGTGTAAAACCGCGTTAAGAAGCTAGTATTTACAGATGTGTGTTGCACTTTTTTCGATAAAACTGATCAACAGATTTGAATGATCATGATTAACATAGGATATTTTTATTTTTGATACAAGGTTCTGTGAGACAATTAATAAACTCCACGCAGGTAAAACTGCGGGCATGAGCTAGTATTTCTATTATTCTTGTATAAAATCGATTTTCAGTCTAAAGGCACGCGTGGGTCCAGAAGGTATTCCTTTGGCAAAGATGTCTGACCTCCATTAAAGCGTTTAAATCTACTTTAGGTATCTGTGGATCTTTCAACTTGCTAGATATTGGTTATGTATTACGAAATGGATACGTGTTTTTTTACAAAATAGTGGTAAACTGAGATTATTTTAAAATCTATTTGTATTCGTAGTTAATTATAATTAGTTCATAATAAAAACCAATATATCTTTACATAGTATAATGATATTGCTTTCGCTGTTTGTTCTCTAAGATTTTTTAAATTACTTAACGGATTTTAAAACAGTTTTCAGCAATAAATAGAGTGATTCAAGAGAAACGTTTGTGTGTAATATTAGTACATTGCACTCGTGAGAATCTGGGGTGGAATAACTTAATAAACTTTAAAATGAATCATAGTAATATTATATTAACACGAATATTACAAAAGGTGATAGTTTGTGTGTTTATTACCCTTTCACGCTTAAACGGCTTAACGTATTTGGATGAAATTTCGTAAGTAGATAGCTTATACTCTGGATGATTCCAGGTTTTGAATTCCGGTATACGAGAGTGAAACCGCTGGGCACAGATAGAATTAATTTACAATGATTAATTAAGTTAAGTTAAAGTTATGCGAACTATCGCCCGATGTCCGCTCACAAAGAACTTAGCCACATATCACTTAGCATAACTGTGAGATCAAACGAGCATAGACCTAACAATGTCTAGACATGTCATGTCTTAGGTTCATATTCTTATTATTGATATTTGTGTATTTATCCTCTTGAGCCCCGCTGGCACAAATTTGTGCCACCGAACCCCGACCGATTCAAAACAGTATTTGTAGTAAGTTCTCAGAATCAGCCACAGAGTCTGGATTTATACTCGGTTGATGGCAATAGGCTCGCCCCCATTAAATGGGACTTGAACATGACTGTCGACATATAGTACTTACTATTACATACACCCTGCTTAAAGCTGTTGGGCTTTAAGGCGTGTTGTGTAGTCTATTTGAGTTAAATGAAAAAAAGGCTGTGCCACCTCTATTCTATTGTTCAGTCTACAATACCCACCCCGCGGCCATATTTCTCTGCGAAGGTCTGTACAAAGGCGATACGTGGCAGGAGCATCGTCGAAAGTTATCTATCCTTCTCGCGGGTAGTTAAACAATAGTCTATTACAACTAATAACATGGAGTTCAGCCGACGTGTGGGATCAAAGTGTAATTTGGATTTCTGACTGACGTTCTTTGGTGGTGAGTTTTTGGATAGTTTAGTTACAACTGGCATTCTAGAATAATTTTGATAGTTAGTACTCCACCTTAGGCCGCATTGCTTCGCGTCGGGCGAGTTGCGACCAAACGCAAATATATAAAAAAGTATTTATACTATACTAGCTTTTGCCAGCGGCTTCGCTCGCGTTAAATTCGGGGTAACAGTTCCCCTTTCCTGTTTTACAGGTTCGTGCTACCTGTAGTTTTTGCACTTGTATTATTTATTGTAATAGCAATGCTAAGTTTTCCTTTTTCTCTCTCATTTGTCACTTTTTAAAAAAAAAGTTAGCCTATGTCCGTCTTCAGGGTCCCAACTATCTCTGTACCAAAATTCATCAAAATCAGTTTGCCCATTAAGGCGTGAAGACGTAACTCACTTTCGCTTTTATAAGGGGGTAGGGATTGTCACTGAAATTACACGTAGTAACATTATAATACCTCAGAAGGCTCTTGTTAGGTTGCTAAAGTTAAGGGCTTGATAAAGAAAGTACGTACGACTGCGCACTGCGGGCAAAAGCTAGTAAAAAATAAATTAGTCGTTAAAATCCCGACATAACCTAAAGACGATGTGCACTCGATTTTGCATCAATTCCCTTTAATTTTTCACAGAGCCTTAGGCAACTAAGCTCTGTAATAAAATCCACCTTATAGATTTCATAGGGAATCACTAGCAGGTAACAATTTTATCAAACAACTGTAAAATCGATATGGCATGGCCAATCGATGATGGTACATATGAAAATAAAGGCGCTGTTCCATTGCGGCCTACGGCTGCGCTACGTACGAGCACTTGTCGCTTGGTAATGACATGCTCAAATGACATGCGTATTGCAACTCAGTAAGAGCAATTGCGAAAAAATAAATATTAAATCGCATTGACCACCAGACCTGCGGCACAAACGAAACAAGTGACGCACTTGGTTACACTTGCAGTTTTGTATGTACAGTCAAACTTTACTATATTGTTTTTCATTTTTTTTTGTAACAAATAATAAACCACTTAAACAACTATATCGTCGTATGTTACCGTTGATGCCATGCTTGCAAATCAAGCAACCAGTCGGCTTGGAGTTATTATTAATTCAGCAAATGTTTCCATAATAAGAGCTACAAATTATACTATACATTATATAAACATAAGATTACACGGTACCTACATTTTTTTTATTGTTTTTCCATTAAAAAAGTATTTGCAGGTTAAAATAAAATTATTGTTTTAACATTACACATTAAATAAATTATTAAATTACAATCATTGCATTAAAATTAAATTAAATAAATTAAAAATATAAATGATTGTTAAGAATCTGTCTTCTACGGAACTGGATTTAGAATGAAGGATTTGCAAGCATGATTCAAACTATGATGAAGCTACCGTTAATGTATAACTTTATTGTTTGATGCGGTGTAAGTCGCATCCCTTTGCGAATGAGAATGTAGGCAGAATCATCCACTGCAACCTACGGCCTCGCTACATACGATTCCGTGGTCATCGCAAGGCCTCTGTGCGCGGCAGTGGTGTTGTGCCTTTATCGAATGAAAGTAATGATCACATAGGATGATGTTATTACCATGGGGAATCGATGGCTACAGGCTGTTTCTGTTCTTGGAATATTGTCAGTTTTGGATTTGATAGGATATTGCTATTTTTACTCATTTCAATTACAGAGACTGTACTTAGGAATAATTTGGAATTTCTTGTTTCATGAAAACCTGTTCATGTTCCTGCAAATTAATCCTTAAAGCGAAAGCCAGTTTGTTTGTTTGTTACGTCTTATCACCTAAAACGCCAAACCGATTTTGATGAATTTTGGTACAGATATAGTTAGGACCCTGGAGACAGACAAAGGCTAAAAAAAGTAAGAAAAAGGGGAGAATGAGAAAGAAAAGGGTAGAGAAAGAATTTTTTTCGATCATCACGCTGGTTAAAGTTAGCGTTAGCCCAAAGTAACTATGCCACGCGGACGGAAGCTAGTATTCATTATAATTCTTAAAATTAATTAGACACTCTTTTTCATCAGGTTAAGCCACGCTGGCCTGGGTTGCTCCGTGGATGAGTTGGTCACCCATCCCATTACATACCGAGTTCCTTCATGCCTCAGAAATCACGTCCGTCGTGTTATTCTTTGATCTGTAAAAATCTGTGATAAGCAGACAGTCCCAAAAACTCGGTCTTATCAATGGACGTTGTATTACCCAATACTAATTGGGTTGTGGTGGTCAGATGGACTCCCTTCACGGTATTAAGCTGCATTCAGATAGACTGGGAGCCAAACCCTAACATGGTTGATAAAGGCTAACAGTAAAAAACTTTTTTGTAAAAAATAAAACCGACTCCGGAAGTCGGTGACTTTTTTGCCACCGACTTCCGGAAGTAAAGTTATATTCCACATTTTAGTTTTTTTTTTATAATATTTATTTATTATGAAGACAACAGGGGTCCAGTGTGTTAGTAACAAAATTCTTAGCCTAGTTAGTACTTAATAGTAAACAGTGATCTGGTTCGATCGACCAGCGAATGCATGAGCGGGCTGTCTGCCCTGGCGGCAATTGAGTGAAAGATGCTATTACGACTGTCGCGCAATCTACAAAGCAACGAAGCGGATCTCTTACGCCATACTGCGTCAAAACTATCTATACGTGCATCAGCAAACATCCCCGATGCGCTGCAAAAACGCGGCAGTCGTAACAGAACCCTAAACGCATTATTAAATTGGACACGCAAAGCATTGCAAGCCTTTTGGGTTTATCTATTATTATTTATTCTTATATTATTTTTTAAGTCGGTTTTTTTTTACAATATTTTTTTTTACTGTCTAACCTTTAGCCTGCCCTAATTAAAATAAAAATATAACTCATAAACTACCAAAGCAATATAAATAAAATTGATATGGGACCACCTGGAAAGTATACCCTATCAAACAAAAAAAAAATTGCAAATTGGTCCAGGCGTGTTTGAGTAATTGGTGAACATACATTCCGACGAATTGACAACGTCCTACTTTTTTTGAAGTCGGTTAAAACA
Source organism: Ochropleura plecta (assembly GCA_905475445.1). NCBI lineage: Eukaryota > Metazoa > Arthropoda > Insecta > Lepidoptera > Noctuidae > Ochropleura > Ochropleura plecta. The sequence goes on along the minus strand of FR997744.1, from coordinate 1,934,778 downwards.
GTTAAAATATCATATTTCTACATTTTCATCAACTTTAGAGACTTACCAACGAAAAAAAAGACGAACCAACATTAAAATAACGAGTTATTTTATGAAACGATCCGACTATTATCTTATAAAATCACTTCGCTTACAAACTTTAACCCTACACTTCCCACTTAACCCACTCCTCAAACTTAACCTTCCAAACTTCACTTGACATAACGGTCACTTATCGAAGGGTTGTGGTCTGATCGACCTGCACGAAGGTCAAGGTGAAAAGGGATGTATTGGGCAAGATCGATGGGTTGCCCGTCGCAGGTTGTTGGAGAATTTATTGGGATAAGGGTTAAATGTTTGATGTAAGGGATGAAAGGTTGCTGATAGCGGTGTGGGTAGTTTTAGTGGCAAACTAAACACCCTGTTTCGTGTTGTTCAGTTTGCTTTTAAAGTATTTCAGATTGAGTCACATGATATTAGGTACTGTTGTAACAGTAATGACAAAACTCAAAAAATAATAGATTCAGAATCTCGGTTTATTTTTCAGTTATTTATAAAAAAATGGCGGAAATCAAAATAAAAATCTTCTTTGTTTTTTTTTTTTGCATCTTTGTTTATTTACGGGTTTATATATTTCTTTTTTTTATCAAGATTGCCATTTTTTTTTATAGATAACTTTCTTCAAAATATGAAAGGTTCATATACCTATTTTGTTGCTAAATTTAAAACTTATTTTGTTAATTTCATATTCAACTACAAACAACATCGAAAATCAAACTTTTTGAGTTATATCATCTTTGTCGCAAACGAGCGACATATTTGTTACTATGGATTGAGTATTTTGTATGTTTTACAATATTGACATTTAAATTAAAAAGTCAATCTGTATTATGGAGTCCTAGTTTTTATGGGAAGCAAGAAACAAGATTTGCCCAAATCAATTTTAGTGTCAGTTTAAACTTTTTGACGAAATAATAAACTCCTTAGTAAAAATAAACTTTTAGACATGCTTGTTTGACCGTTAGTGCCACATTTTTGTCATACTTAAATACTGCTCGGTGAAAATAGCTTGAGACTATCAAAGGCTTCATCATCCCAAATCCTAACCAAAAACATCCTTTAAACAAGTACCCAAACATCGATAATCCTTCAAACCCTAAACTCTTCGAAACTTCTTTGCAACCCATATAAAAAGTGTCAGTACACGACATAACCCTCCCATGCTGCGCGGTACAAAAATCCCCCACGCTCGGTTCGCACCTGTTAACGTATCAATAACAGATATCCCGGTACGGGCCGTCGAACGTCCCGGCACGGAGCTGAAAAACGATAAGTCGGTATAGGGTTGACTCTGAAATTTCGTGGAATATTTTTTTAATTTTTCATGAGTTGAACTAAGTGGCACAATATATGTGATAGCTTTCTGAGCAATGTAAATAAAAAAGACAACAAAACACACGGTAATTCAGATTGTGAGAAATGTTGCTCTACTTACAAGCCTGTAACATTAAATCAAGCTGCTTGTGAAATATAAAAAAAAACTCTATGATTTTCCTAAGTAAGTACAACCGGCTATGATTGCCAAAGCCAAACAAATAAATATATTTCATGAATTACTGAAAAAAGCATTTTACCAAGCGTAACAGATATTTTTTGAGCCATCTCCATGTAGACTGCCAAAAGAAAGCAAAACCAAGAGAAGCTAGGAAGAAAACCAAGTGCAATGTAAGATTAAATTATTTTGATTTGTATCACACTATACGTTTTCTATATTCTCATCTCATACACCTTTTCTAACTTTACAACATTCAAGAAAACCATTTTCCCCACCAATACTAAAATCTATTGGAAACCAATCAAACTGCCAACCCTATTCCTGAAGCCGATCAACCTGTTGCGCCGAACATTCGATACCCTTCAATGGCATGCTAGACAAAGACAGCACGATATGGCCGGACTTGTGTGTGAGCGAGACGGGACACAAGTGTGAGGGGCCCACTTGAGCCCACACGTTCCGATGGTTTCAGCGGACCTATAAATATATGTTCGAACTTTGGTGTCGATGAGATGAAATGGAATATGCTCTACTTCCATTTTTTTTTATATTCAGGTACAGTAGGTATAAAGGCTAAGAATTTATAGAAAACTAGCTGTGCCTGGCGTTTTCACTCGCTGGTTATGTCCCCTGCTAAAGAAGGCCACCTTTTTCACTTAGAGGTATGAAAAATAGATTACGACCGATTCTTAGACCGAATATACATTAAATACATACCTATAAAATTTCATAAAAATCGGTCAAGTCGTTTCGGAGGACTGTGGCAGCTAAAACACACGAAAATTTTATATAAATATAAGAAAGAAAGAAGACGATTATCTTAATTATGTTGTTACATAATTCTCGTGTGTCACATGAATAGTGACCATGTACACACGACGACACATCAACCTATACAAAACCAGTTTATGCTGCTCTCTCAACAACGGATCGTACACCATAGATTCAAGTACAATGAGAGATTCGCATAAACTGGTTTTGTATAGGTTGATCTGTCGTCGTGTGTACATAGGCAGTTTATTTATAGCTTGAAACGTTTTTTTCAAGACAACTTTGGATATTATATTACACGGAGAAAGAGAGACAATACTGCAAGCAGGTAGCTTTCTTTTACTAAAAACAATTAAAATACCAGTCAGATATTCAGTTTTAAACCTTTGCGTGACAAAGTGTTACGACGGGTGCAAAGTTTACCTACATTGTTACCCTACATTTTTGTAAACAATCGTGCAACGGGCAACAACGGGTAACAAAAACTCATCGTAAAAATAGTATCTCATATGGTAATCATTGGTGAATACTTTAAAATCTTGATGGATTTACTTGCACTAAGGACTAGTATATTGAAATACATTAGTCCAAATTACCAAATTATAACCTTATAACTAATCTTCAAAATCAAAGTCTAAATTATCAACCACAAAATAACAAATAGAAGTAGAGCAGCTTACCAATCACTATACCATAGGCAAAAAAACCGCAAAAGCGTCGTAAAAAAAGAATCTTTCGGCCGTCCCGTTTCCGGAAGCTATCGATGTCCGGAGACTAGGGCCGTCCCGCGCCGGGACTTTATTGAACACCGGGATCACATTTGCATATCGACAAGTGATTTTAAATTCTCTCCTGTGTCCCGTAATTGATATCCAGGGTTTTAAACGGGAATTGAAGGTGATTTTTTAACCAATGTTCAGTTGAAATTTGATTTTTAAATTCTGCTGCATTTTTCTGGTTGATTATTTTTTGTTGGTGAAGTGGAAAATGTGTTGTCTTTATGAATTTTATTCGAAAGCTTAGTGATTGAAAATGCATGTGTGATTTTAAGCGTTGATTTCCATTTGGTACAGTAATGTGGATTTAATAAAAGTGATTTGTTTGCTTGTGCATTTGCTGGTCGATCGAACCAGATCGCTATTTACTATTAAGTACTAACATATAACAAAACTACTATGAATTTTGTTACTAACACACTGGACCCCTGTTGTCTTCATAATAAATAAATATGTATATATTAATTGGTTCTCTTGTTCTTTTGTGATTTGACTAATTGACTGAGATGATGAGTACTTCTTCTTCTTCTCTACTTCTTTAAAAGTAGAGAATGAATGAGATGCTGCGTCGACCCCAAATGAATCGGGATAAGGATAGGAGAAAATAAGAAGATAATTTGTTTTTGCATTATAAAATCCTAATAAAAGCAATTTAGCATTACTTTCTATATTTGAAAATACTACTTTTTAGATACAGAACATAAAAGCTAGCAGCAACACGCTAGCATCTTAAATGCAACAATGATAAAAATCGTTCTGATAATAATTAACTAATTAATTCCCGGGTTGAGCAAAGTGTTTTTTGGATTTTTTTCATCAAGAAATTCTCAGTAGCAGCAATAGGTTTGCCCTCTATTAAAAAGGGACTTTTAAAAAACCTAACTGATGAAATGTGGGTGTTACTATTAAGTACATCTGCCTAAACCCTCCGAATAACCGGCGTGATGGTGGTGTTATGAATAATTGATTTTGACGGTTATGCCAATCATCTGCTTAGCCTTTTCCCAACTATGTTGGGATCGGCTTCCAGTCTAACCGGATGCAGCTGACTACCATTTTACATGGAGTGACTGCCTATCTGAGCTCTACAACCCAGTTATTACTGGGTAATACGACTTGGTAAGACTTTGTCAGACTTTCGGGACACTGACTAGCTGTAACGACTGTCAAAGATCTACAAATGACAGCCGGGACCAACAGCTTAACGTGCTTGACGTATTATTTAACCATCTCAATTCTAGGACCCTATACGTCAGTGGCATGCACTCTGTGTACTCTTTGTAAAAAAAACGACCAAGATCGAGTCTGACTCGCACCGAGGATTCCGTACAAATTTGTATTGTATTGTATAACGGGCTGGTGTCCGCAACTCCACGTCTGAGGCGCGTATGTAGCTTTGGCATAAACTTGCGACATAAACGGCCATATCTTTTGATTGCGTAGACTTAGAGGGTTGATTTTTTCACAGCACAAAGGGACCACAGAATACAAAATATAGTTTCAATTTCAAGTCTTCCAAGTTCTTGAGATAAAGGTTCTTGACAGACAGACGGACAACGAAGTGATCTTAAAAGGTTCCGTTTTTCCTTTTGAGGTACAAGACCCTAAAAATCTTTATAATAATTTATTAAAAAGAACACAACATAATAGCAATAACGTAAAACATTAAAACATGAATTATATCTCATCTGATCAGAAGGCATTAGCCTTTTGGACTCGATCCAGCTCGCTGCGAAGACATTACTTACTAAGTTTGGCTGTAAGGAGTTTTATACAAAAGTAAACACGGCCATTATGGAAACTTTTCATTGGAAATCTGTGAATATGAATGATGATTTCTAAATTAAACCCAGCAAATATATGAGTACTAGCCTCCGCCCGCGACTTCGTCCGTGTGGCATAGTTACTTTGGGCAAACGCTATATTTAACCCGCGTGATGATCCAAAAAAAAATATCTTACTCTCCCCTTTTCTTCCCCTTTTCTCACTGTTTTTTAGTCCATGTCCGTCTCCAGGGTCAAAAAAATAAGGTAGAAATTAGATTGACCCATAAACATCTTAGACACATCTTATACATTTGTAACAGTCGCCCACTACTGGTAGGACACTAGGAGTCCAGCTCAGCATAAAGCCAGGTAGACTACCTGACGCTAGTGACAAACAGCTGAACTGACAGCAAATTTTTTACCATAAAAATATACTTCAGCATTAATTTGAACATTATTAATTCAGATCTCAATATAACGGTAATTACTTTTGTAATACGAGCACAATCAACCAATATTAACGTAAAACGATCCCAATGAACGGTAAAATATTAACGGCCGTCTGTCACACCGAAACGTAATGTGGTCGTTTATTTTATCATCATGATCATGAATTAATTGGCAAAATGAAACTCTGCAAATGGGTTGTGATTTTTTGAAGTTTCACAAGTTGATAAGTTTTATAGACACTACAGCTTTGGGATTTTTTTATATCTGTTTCATGTAATTAGCCGATTTTCATATTTTGCAATGACAATTGCGACAATAGTCAAATTGCTTTGTATTGATTTGAACTTTTTTTAACGACCATTTTTGTTTTTTTTTATTCTGACAGATATCATTTATTTCGAGTGCCTCATCACTGAAGCAGGGTCAAGAAAACAAAATGCCTGTAGTGTCATGTCTGTCTTAGATCTATACATAAAAGCGAAATAACTGACTCACTTGTCCTGAAATCTCTTTGATTAGGTACAAGTGCCAGGAGTCTCCATTTTTTTTTCTCACCAAGGCTTTCTTGAAGGGGCGAAACAGCGCGGCAAAGTTTGTATAGAAGAAGGCTATTCCTTGGCTGGATTGACTTCAAAAATTACAAAGGCATAAACAGCACACTACGACATTTAGCTGAGTAGAGAGTGAAATCGTCGGACACAAATTGTAATCTTATAGCATTGTAACGGTGTAACAGCCATCCAACAAACATCTGAAACCTCGTTCAAACATCGCTGTCGCTTAAAGGAGCGTTTACAAAAAAACCACGACCGACCGAAAATTAAATAATGAAAAAATATAGCCCCCACTTCCCTTGTACAGATGAAATTTGATTAAAAAATCACGATTATTACGCGACCACCCCATTGCGGAATTTTAAGACACCCTTTACACACCGAAATCGGCCAACCAAGAGAATTTAGTCCTTATTCTCCAGCTATAAGGGCTATTTTTTCAGTGGTAACTGTAGATTTATCGATGTATTTTTCAAACAGTCGATCTCCCCCCGCCCTCCATCCTTCAGTAGGACCCCCTTTCAATAATTTTTCATCGTTTTGATCCGCTCTCTTTGCGGCCTACACTTTATACTTAGATTAACAAAGTTTTTAAATTAAAATCGGCGTAACAAATATCGGCTTTGTTCGTGAAAGAGGTTTTTTTTTATTAATTTTTCGGAGACTTATTGATGTTAGGTTGAACAGCTCATCTCTGGTTTGTTTAATTTTACTGAGTATTTTTCATAAATCCAATTTTTTAGAACCTTTGTTTCTAGAGGCACCAGCTACATTTTTGTTAAATATTGCTTTTGTTTTCTGCTATTCTTCGCGTTCTTCTCATGAAATTAGTTCTTTTAATATAGGACATCAGTTCTTGTATCAAACTCACCGTAGGATTCGCAGAACAATATGTTGGATATTCAGTGTCTACCTGACCCCATTGAAAAAGGCGTTGCTGTATACTGTACTAGATGTCCTGCGCGGTTTCACCCGCGTCTTTGGTTACTGCCCCGCTCCCATGGGTAGTAGCGTGATGTTATATAGCATATGTTCATCAAAAATAAAGTCGGTTTCTAATGGTAAAAGAATTTTTAAAATCGGTCCAGTAGTTTCGGAGCATATTCAATATAAACAAACAATCAAATCTTTCCTCTTTGTAGTGTTAGTGAAGTTTTTTTTTTAAATCTTTGCTTCCTAGTGTGGGACTAGGAATTTCTTCTGTATCGTGGGTGCGTTTACAAACATTTAAACTCACATACACAAACAGCCAGACCCAGAATAACTATCTGTAGGCCATACAAATATTTGTTCCGTGCGGGGATCAAACCCGCGACCCGCAGCGTAGCAGTCGATCGCTCACCCACTGCACCAACCGTGTCGTCAGATGAGGGTTTTAAGATTTTCCAAAACCTCTTTTTTTTGGGTTCCATACGTCAACAGTAAAAAACTAAACCCTTTTAGAATCACTTTGTTGTCCGTCTGTCTTTCTGTTTGTCTGTCTGTCTGTCAAGACCCTATAACTCGGAAACACATAAAGGTAACGAGTTGAAATTAAAACCAAATACTTAAATCTGTAGACCCTTGAAGTTGTGAAAAATTAAACTCTCTAAATCTACGCAGTCAAAAAATATGGCAGTTCATTTTAGTGTAATTTCAAAATCATCATATCCTCTTAAATTCATTACTATTGTTTTGTCAAACACTGCTCTATAAGTAAACAATTTTTCCGTCAAAAAAAAAACGTACTTTTTTAATCTCAAACAAAAAACGTTGACCAACAACTATACGATTTTAATCATGTATCAAAGGGTTTCCAATTCAAAACAATACACGTCATATTAGGCACCCTTGAGGTACTCGAAGCCACTTTTAAAAGATCAAAGAGTAATATTGGCGGCCGAGTCAACAATACGGTGCATGGATGCGAGGATGCATATGCATGGAACGATGTCACATGGAATATGTATGAGGGAGAATGAGGTCGTGTGGATGTGGCTTTATGCAGTTATTGAAGCTTGTTTTTTTAGCTGAATTTGCGATTGGTGTTAGGTAGGTGCTTGTATTGCTAGGGAGTTTGTTCCGCCACTTCTTCTTCCCAGCTAAAACACTAGGAAGTGGCAAAGGGCAGGGCGTTTTTGTGGGACTGTCTCTTGTAATGTGATGTTCAAAAAGTGCTGATTATCAGCCTATTTTGAATAAAATGACTTTTGATTTTGGTGTTGTGTTGTTGTCTGTTTCGCCAAATCCTTACTATTATTTTAAAATAAAAGCGAAAGTGAGTTTGTTTGTTTATTACGTCTTCACGCTTTAATGGCTAAACTGATTTTAATGATTTTGGTACAGAAATAGTTAGGACCCTGTAGACGAACATAGGCTATTTTTAAAATAAAAAGAGAGAAATGAAGGAGAAAGAGGGGAGAAAGGAGAAAATTTAGCATTGCTTTTATAATAAATAAGATGCAAGGGCAAAAACTACAGGTAGCAGGTACCTGCAAATCAGGAAAGGGGAACTGTGTTACCCCGAATTTAACGCGAGCGAAGCCGCGGGCAAAAGCTAGTTTCATATAAAGCGACTGCCTATCTGACCTCCACAACCCAGAACTGGGTAATACAATGCCCCTTGATAGGACTGCTGTGATAATACATATTATATAATTAATATTGATTAATTGCATAGCTTTTTTTGCGGATGGTAAATCTTCAAATAACTTCCTCTGCTCTAGGCAAAGGGGAAAGAATTGACAGTTTTTACTGACAAAAACCCATCCATGTTCCTTTTTTTGCCCTTTGGGTTCAGAGGCCTTTTTTTTTTCGGGTGGGATATCATCCAATGACTTCCCCCGCTCTGGGCGGAGCGGGGGGGCATGTCAGACTTGTACTGACTAAAACCCACCCATGTTCCTTCTATTGCCCTTTACGTTCCGGGGCCGCGGTATCTCTTACGAACAACCCGCAACGGTTCAGAGGCCTCGGTATCTCTTTCGAACAACCCGTATCTCCGGCAGGCAGTGGCTCTGGCAGGCCCCTCTGCTTTGCTGACATCTCTTTAATGCGCGCGTGGAACTCCAGTAAAGAACGCTCTTTAGTACGCCTCAGACTTCAACGCAAGCGTAACCATGGGCAGGAACTTGTAGTCATAAAAACATTTATTAATGTGTAGGTACCTATTTTAAACTTGAAGCAATTTAAAAACGAAATAATATTAACATGAAGTTTACTGTATCTAGAAATTACTTAAGTGGTTATATCGTCCAAAATAGTCTCTTCTTATCTACCATCGAGGCAATAAACTACTTCTACAGAAATATATAATAAAACATCATCATATCCTGAACGATGACACAAAACTTGTATGAGTAATAGTGATTGGGGTTCCGTGAAGAAGGCCCAAAATCGTTTCTTCTAACTGACGTTTCGATTGCAGAAGTTTGTAAGTACGAAGTTTTAACATATTAAAAAAAAAAACACAGAATAAAAGTAGATCTCATGTGCTATTATCACAACGAACCTGTATCTTCTAGGATTTTGAAAAACAATAATAAATTCTTAAAGAAATGCATTTTTTTTCGCCCGAGTATTGTATGTTTAACAACTGAGAAGAATATACAAATATATTTTTCAAAATTGTACATAGGAAGCCATTTCCAAAACACGCGCACCAAGGATTCCGTACAAACTTGCGACATAAACGGTCATATCTTTTGACTGCGCAGACTTATAGAGATTTTTTCATAGCCCTCTATGCTGTAAAAAAAATCCTCTAAAAAACCACCAAGTTGAGTGGTTTTAATTTCAACTCGATACCGAATAAATCTAGCGAAATCTAGCGATAGAAAGCTTGGAAGCGTTCCCGAGATAAAGGGGCCTTGACAGACAGACATAGACCGACAACAAAGTGATCAAATAAGGGTTCCGTTTTATTCTTTAGTGGTACGGTATCCTAAAAACAGTTCAAACTGCACCGAATCAGTGAAACAAACGGTAATTACGAACAGTCTTTTTTAGTAACAATCTTGATCTGTTACCTACATTACATTGTATTATTGTTCAAGTTTCTAGCATTTGGACAAACGTATTATTGTTATTGTCAATTAACCTGAGACATTACGTAGGACATGCTATATGGAGTGTGGCTTTTTGACAAACTTTATCTTTAATCTGACTTAGTAGGATTGACTTATTTTTGGTTTAAATTTTATTTACTTTATTTATTTATTAGTCATAACCTAATTTCATGTCAAAAAAGGCGAAATCAGACGTGTATTTGTAGACACAAACCCTTCATACAATCCAAGGCGAATATCCTACTATTTAATATTATAAATGCGAATGTTTGTGGGGATGGATGGATGTTTGGATGTATGAATGTTTGTTACTCTTTCACGTCAAAACGGCTGAACGGATCTTAATAAAATTTGGCACTGAGGTATATTTTAGTCTGGAATAACACATAGGATACTTCTTTTTCGATATCACTCGGGCGAAACCCCGGGTGCCAGTTAGTTCCACAAATATGTGACAAGAATTTGTCAAGTTTGTCCGGGTGGGAAATCATCTAATTACTTGCACTTGGGGTTTCGGGTTGTTCAAAAGATATACCGCGGCCCCGGAACGTAATGGGCAATTAAAGGAACATGGGTGGGTTAATACCCACCCATGTTCCTTTACTAGACTACTACACTAAGAGCGGGGGAAGATATTCGAAGATTTCCCATCCGTAAAAAACTAAAGGCTCTCTACATACCCCTATATACGAGTTGATGTTGACATGTTTGCTTAAAATACATTTTCGAAAAAAAGTTAATTTCCTCACACTTCCATCAGCCCAAATAACATTGCGTCCCATCCTAACTCCCATAATCTCATTTACACCATCGATTATAATATAAATCGGCAAATTTAAATTCCTACCCCACCGTTTACTGAAGGGAAAATATGAGAAATGTCATAAAACGCAATAAAGGGTGTTCATAAAGTCTTGTCGATATATATAAAAATGTAGGAAATAAAATATATACGAGTATTTGAATGCGAGTTCCCGTCGCGTTGAAATGCTTCCGTTGGCGAAGAATAATATTATAGAATAGCTGATGTTGGTAGTTTTGAAGTTATGATGTTTTAAAGTTGGTAGTGGATCGTTTTGCGAATAACTGAGGGTGAATAACATTACCTATATATTTGGGACCTAATTACTAGAGAATTACGAGATTGAGGATTTTCAGGAGGCGTTTGCCCGGAGACAGTAAAGAAACAAAAAAATCTAGAGATTACATGATCGAATGAACTAAAAGTAAGTGAATAAGTATAAAAAACTATGCACTTTCAAATGAAGATGACGACACTATTGGCGCAGTGGCTGAGCGATCGACTGCTGCGCTGCGTGTCGCGAGTTCGATTCCCGCACGGAACAAATATTTGTATGACCTGCAGATAGTTGTTTAGGCTGTTTGTTTATGTGAGTTTAAATGCAATACAGTAGAAATCCTAGTGTAGGGCAAAGTTTCTTCAAAAAAAAAGTTCATTAATCATTTCATGCCATTTTCAGAAGAAAACTTTGTTAGAATTTCCACCTGCCAAAATCTTAACATGCTCCTTTTTATTAATCATACATCTGGTCATACACGCGAGTCGGTTGCAATAACTACGTACCGAATATTTCTGAAGAACATGAGCCATGTGATCAGATGTAAACGGTGGAAAGGCTGTGTTTGTTCTCAAGTTTTTTCAGATGGGAAATCATCAAATGACTTCCCCCATTTTGAGCAGAGCGGAAAGGAATGTTAGACTTGTGCTGACTAAAACCCTTCCATGTTCCTTCTTCTGCCCTATGTGTTTCGCGGCATCGGAATTCTTATCGAATGTTTTTAATTTTTCTCTAAATAATTATGTTAAACTAGCTGGACAAAAAAAATATCATATGTGTTATTTCAGACCATACATAATCTACCTCTTCCTCTCCTCTCAAGATCCCTTCAGCCGTTTTGACGTGAAAGAGTAACAAACATGCATACATCCTCACAAACATTCGCATCTATACCTAATATTATAAAGTACTAAGTTAGATTTACACTGCCAAAATGAATGGCAGAATATGAGAGAGAGAGAGAGAGACACATCCACAAAAAATACCTACAAGAACCTTCTGTATCTTATTTATGCAAATAAATAATTTTGTTTTTTTTTTGTCTTGCCTATCAGACGCCTTTCAAACATTCTCCTAACGTATTAAATTAAGATTGAATTGCAAAAACGATATAAAATATATTCTTTTATATTCATATCCAATAATAAAAAAAACCTCCAGCAACATTCTCTCCAAAAGCTTTCCATACCAACCTAGCTATTTTCTTTCCCAACACACACTGTCGTAGAATCTCAACTTCGTACCAAAGTCTGGAATATTTTATCCGGCTCGGAAGCGGATATTGCAGCGGGGCCGATGTCTCTGTCGTTCCATTTGTCAAGTTGCCCGTTTGATAACAAAGAGGGCGCTACAAAGAAGTGTGAAGAATTGCAGTCCAGTGACGGTTTTGATTGTCTGTGCATGCGTGTACGATGTTTTGTTTTTTAAATACATACTTTGATTGATAAATGTTTTTTTTTTTAATTTTCGTGGTAGATTTTTAATTTCTGTTTCTTTTCGCGTTTTTGCTAGAATTAGCTCTATAATAAAATTGGTCTTTGGCATACATAGATTTTATTTTATTCTTAAAAACGTTGCCTCATTCTAGGAATTTCTCCTGCATCGTAGGTGCGTTCACAAACATTTAAATTCACATTCACAAACAGTCCACACAGCAACAGACCAGAACCCACGACACTCAGGGCAGCAGTTGATCGCTCGGCCACTGCGCCAACCGTGTCGTTATATAGATGAATATTATTTGCTAGATTAGTACTTTTTGCTTGAAAAAACCGTTACTGTTTTTCACTTTTGCAGCCGATTGCATGCACAAAATTATGATAATGGTTTAGGACTAATCCTTTTTTTTGGGGGGTGGGATAACTCTGGGCAGAGCGGGGGGGAGTGTCAGACTTATACTGACCAAAACCCACTCATATTCCTTCTACTGCCCTTTATGGGCCACGATATCTTTCGAACAACCCGCAACCCTGAGCACTGACCCTGACATTTTATTTGCAGAAAATATTGTGACCGTATTAAAAATAGGTGGTTAAGGTATTGCTTATGTTATTAGGCATTCAGATTTTGAGGCTGCGGGTTGATTCGTAAGGAATACCACGGTTCCAGGCCGCTTTCGAATCAACACAAACAACAACAGAAGGAACTTGGATGGGGTTTAGTCAGTACAAGTCTGACACTTCTTTTCACTCCGCCCCGAGTGAGAGGAATCAATAAAATTTGATATTTTCCATCCGATGAAAAATGTACTAAATCCAGTTTTTTTTTTAAATATAACGTTGCCCCAGACTAGGAATTTCTTCTGTATCGTAGGTGCGTTGACAAACACAAACAGCCAGACCCGGAACAACTACCAGTAGGTCATACAAATATTCAAATTTTCAGTCCAGTATTTTTATGTGGAATACATAATTTTGTAATGCAACACAAATCCGTTGTTACTAAACTACCTGAACGTTTTCAGTTTTCCTGAACAGAAATAAACCACAATTTAAAAGAAAAAACCAACACACACGTAAGCATAAAAATCGAAAATCCCTAGACTTATCCGCGTAAAATATAGCGAATGAATATAAACGTCTTCAAAAACGGCGATACTACCCCGTATCGGTTGAAATATGTTTACAATAACGGTAACTTAAAGATACACTGCCACTTTGAGGATGAAAGAAGGGGGTGAAAATATTCAATGTGTTTTTTCGCATTGTTTGAAGTATTTTCTGTGAATTTTGTTTGAAGATCTAAAGTTTTGTTGCTCGATTTGAATTTCGAACTTTTTTCTCTTGTTTAAAGAAAAAAAAACCGGCCTAGAACGGGTTCCGTACAAACTTGCGACATAAACGGCCATATCTTTTGACTGCGTAGATTTAGAGGATTACACAGCACAAAGAGAGTACAGAGATGAGTATATGGTTTTAATTTGTACACTTTACACTATCGTTAAACACACACACATACACTAACACTTACACTCACACAACTACACGACAGCGCATTTTTTAATTTATACTTTGTTTTTAGCTTATTTTCTTTTAGTTTTTATTTTTTTATTATATAACTCCTTCATCTTAACATTTTCTAAAATGGTATGTCCTTCAATAACTCTAAGAGTACATAATAGAGCTTGTGTTATGGTAACCAGACAACTGATATACATACTTATATAATTTATAAATACATACACATTATAGATAAATCACACCCAGACACAGAACGAACAATCATGCTCATCACACAAAGTTTGTCCTGGGTGGGAATCGAACCCACGACCTCCGGCTCAGCAGTCAGGGCCACTAACCACTAGACCAACAGGCCCGTCAAACCCTTGTTTATCAATGAAAATACTTACAAGTAAGAAACAGCAAGATAAAGATAAAACCATAGACACCTAAACTATCTGCTCAAACACAGAATCCCACCTTAAATACCCGGCAATAACAAACAACCAACTACACAATACTGTACTAAACAATTCAAAAGATATATCACAGAAAAATCTATTAAAACACACACATACACACATTCGTACTTCTTTCCATACACTGTGACACTGTGTGTCGGCGGGGGTCGGGGGGTGAGGGAGAACGGAGTGAAATCTTCAGTAGATGGATGCTCTAATATTCAAATGGAATACGGAACTATTATTGTAGGAGCTACTGTCGATATATATGTAGTATGAGCAGTCTTGATCGTTGGGGATAAAAATATCAAAGTGTGAGAAGTTCTGTTCGTACAAGTGTACCTTTTTAAAGATGGGAGGTTTTTGTGAGGTATTTTTTATTAATTTGTCATTATTGTTCGCTTATTTACATAGCTCATACAATTAAACCGTCATTATGAAAATCAGTATTAATGTGCTTGCATGAAAATATTTTTTTTCTTTTATGTTTTTTTGTAACATTTATTATCCCACTGTACGGCAAGGGCCTCCTGTCCCTCCTTTCACTTTCACGGTCAACTGCGATTGTAGGCCAAACCTTTGAGAAAGAGTCCAGCTCATCCCACCATCTGCTTTTCATCATGCTTTTGGGTTTGTCGCGTTATAGTTTTTTGCTTTTTGGTGTACACTGATTAGTTATTTCAGCTCATTGTTGCTCCAACATACAGCAGATGTGATCAGCCCAGTTTTATTTTAACCCAGCAGCTGTTTGGGTTTCGAAACTACGGGGAAAGTAAATTGATGATTTCCATCCGCAAAAAAAAATCCAATCATTCACTCTCGTTTATTATGCTCAAAAGTCCTCAGATAAGACACCATCAAAACGTCAAAATACTTTTATCAGTCTACTCAAAAGTCACCTCAAACTCCTCAACCCAAAATTTAATCTCAAAACACGACACATTACTACATACACAAAATAAATCAAAACGTAACCTAAAATCTAAAACCTCGCAAGTCAAAATGAGCTGTCAAAAGTTATGTGCCCTGAGGCGGTCTCAAGTATCAAGAGTGTAGGGCGGCGTAGCGGGAACTTCTTTGCATACTTCCCGGGAAGCGCAGGGTGTTGGTGCGCGATACGTCGCGTATATTATATTGTCTGCCTACACATATTGCTTGGCTAGTGAGGGGGTGGTATCGGTATGAGGGATGTGACGATAAAATTTTTGTTTGGTTGTTGTGTCGATTAAGAAGTCTTTGGTAACATTTGTTGCAGGAAAATGTTCGGCTTATGCCTTCAACTTTTAACAGTTTGTGTATATTCACGCTAGATATTGTGTTAGTTATAGAAACAATTTTAGAAGACCACCCACCAATCGTAGGTTTTGTAGACCGTTTGCCTTACTTAACGTAACTTTAAAAAAAAGTTCTACAAGTTGGACATGGCCTTTATAAGGCCAAGGCTGTTGGAAACAGATTTTCGTAACATTAGTAACTTCATATTAGTCTCCTACCCAGACATGTCCTTAAAAACCATCGACAACCAAACTACTCACCCACAAAATCTATCGATAAACCCCACCACTATGAGATATATCAGCTCACTTCATTTACCCGCGTATCTTTTGTTTGCTATATTTTTGACAAGTACAAAGCGAAATCTGCGCTTGTCATATGTTTGACAGACGACGGGGTGTTGGGAGGGGGTGAAGAGGGGGGCAATAGGGGTGATAAGTTGTTATTAACTGCACTTGAATACCTATAGATGCATAGTTTTGTGTTTTTTGGTGAGTTGGAAACAAAACACCCGGTATATTGTTATAAGCTTGATAGGAAGAAGAAAGTTTTTACGAGTAAATGAAAAACAGTTTTCAGTGTATCGACGTAAGGTTTTTTTTTCAGAATAGGTTGTAATTACTAGATTTAGTTTTGAAAATCAAAAAATCGAACCATTGTGTAACTACGAACATGTGTTGTATTAAATAGAATGGTTTTACTGAAAAGCTGAAGCGTATTTTTTTATACGTATACGATGAGATCTTTACTTCAATCTTTTTTAAAAGCCAGAGATGAGGTTGACAATGGAACGAGCTAACCCGATCAATGAAGAAACTTAAGATGAAAAAAAAGAAAATCCGAAAGTTGGTGGTTTTTTTTTATTCATATATTTTTTGCCATCGACTTCATCATCTGCCTAGCCTTTTCCCAACTATGTTGGGGTCGGCTTCCAGTCTAACCGGATGCAGCTGAATATCAGTATTTTACATGGAGCGACTGCCTATCTGACCTCCACAACCCAGTTAGTACTGGACAATACGATACCCCTTGGTAAGACTGGTTGTCAGACTTTTGGGACACTGACTACCTGTAACGGCTGTCAAAGATCTACAAATGACAGCCGGGACCAACGGCTTAACGTGCTTTCCGAGGCACGGAGGAAACTCGGTATGTAACGGGTGGTCACCCATCCACAGACCAACCTAGGCAAGCGCGGCTTAACCTAAAGATCGATCCGAGCGGCTACTATTATTTAGCCACGAGCTCCTCTTTTTGCCATCGACTTACGGAAGTAAATTTGTTTTCCGTCTTTTTAGTGACTTTTTGGAAGTCGGTTTATTTGTTGGCAAAAAAGTTTTTATTTCAGCCTTTTTATCATCCATTTACATTATAGAATATAACTCGTAAATTACTCATTTCAGGAGTATGCCCTATTGATTATAAAAGTAATTTTGATCTACAAAACAGTCGAATTGAGAACCTCCTCGTTTTTATAAATCGGTTAACAACTGTCTTAAAACAGAAATATTGGCTTGCACATTTCAATAAAATACATCGTACACTTCAAACATTACACCATTTTGAAAACGTGTACCTACAAAGTATATACAATGTCTTCGCGAAATAAGTGAAGCCTCCGTCACTCAGCGTTTACGAAGACATTTCATAAAAGCAGTGAGGAGCAGGAACTGGAACAGTTTGACATATTATATAGTGGTGTTAAGTTATCCACCCCCCACCCTCCTCGATACTGGTATCGCGCTTTTAGACACCTTTCCAATGGAGGGCGTTATGTCGTATTAAGAATTTGTCGCAGGTTGGGGAAGTACCCATAAATTATTATTTTATATGTTCATTGGTTTGCATATTTTTTAAATTAGATGGAATGTGAACCAATTTTACAAACAAGCCGTAATCCCGCCGACTGGCTTACTAAATGTATAACAATTCTGGTCCAAGATAAATGATTTATTTATTATTAAAAAAAAATTGTTAATGTTGTTATTTTTTTGTAAAGACGGAATAGTAAATTCTATGAACAAGAAATAGTAGAATCGTAGTTTTTCGTCATTAGTTCGATGTAACCGGAGTGGTTTTAAAGCCAAAAAAAAAACAGGCCAATTGTGGCCTGTTTTTTTTTTTGTATTGCATCACACAGTTCAAATAATGAGGTTGTCGTCTGCTTAACTAGGCAATCCTGTGGGTACCTTGAAAGTAAAGCCTCGAGCCAGGGAAAAATCTAAGTGACTACACGCTAAAGCACAACAGCACGGTTGGCGCAGTGGCTGAGCGATCGACTATTGCGCCGCGTGTCGCGGGTTCGATTCCCGCACGGAACATATTTTTGTATGACCTGCAGATAGTTGCTTCGAGTCTGGCTGTTTGTGTATGTGAGTTTAAATGTTTGTAAACGCACCCACGATACAGGAGAAATTCCTAGAATGGGACAACGTGTTTTTTTTTTTAAAGGCACCTCCTGTATCGGCTGAGGTGGTGGTACCGACTGGGCTAGACAGCAAAGAGACATAGGCTGGATCTGGGTGGTGTCATTATTTGGGGACTGATTCGCAACCACTGGTTCAGCATCGCAAGCTGGCTCTAGGTTAGGACGGGTGAGGCAAGGACCGGGACGTCACAATGGGCCTAGATGACAATGGTAGTTTGCGTCTGACTTTCTTAAGAAAGGTGCTAGTTTTCTTACTGCTCTCCTGGAGGATGAATGATGGTCTGTGGGGTTACCACGATATTTTAAGAAGGATCTTAAAATGACAGAACTATGCCAGATGTTTGGGTGACGTGGTTTCTAAGCGACAAAGCTTTTTGTTTTAAATTAATTGAAGACAATTAAAAAACAAACATTATTTATAAAATTTGAAACGGGATATTTACCAAAATTAATAGTAATTAATTATTTATTTATTTAACAATTCGAGCACAAAGTACAGAGGCGGACTTAATGCCATAGGCATAAAATAGTAGGTATAGCATATCTAATATTGCATTTGATATAATTAATAAATTGGATTTATTAATACGGCATAATAATTATCACGTTCCAAATATTATTAAAACAAATCACAGAGAACCATCAAGGGATTGTTTTTTTTTTTTGTATAATACAGACCTCTTTGCACATCTTACCATTTTTTCCCACCAGTCAACTCCATTATCTTCTAATATATAAAATTTCCGTGTCACAATGTTAGTTACCGTACTCCTCCGAAACGGCTCGACCGATTCTTATGAAATTTTGGGTACATATTGGGTAGGTCTGAGAATCGGCTAACATCTATTTTTCATACCCCTAAACCTCAGCGGGTGAAACCGCTGGGCACAGCTAGTTTTGTTCTAAAAGTAAGAAAACCACGTGTAAAATTAAACCTGCCTATTTCTATCGTACATCACGCCATCCAAAACGTCTTCGCCTGAAACGTACATAATTTGATTAATTTTCGACTAGCACAAAATGCGAGTTGTAATTAAAACTAGTGTAAGTGGTTCCCGCGATAAGGGTAGTTTCGGGGTGTCTCCCCGCTTATGTATGGCGTATCGGCTTTCGTAAGTAAAGTATGCACGACTGTATAGGGTGCGAGGTTTAAAAATAGAACAGTTGCCCATCGGTATCGAGAACAGGAGCCAAGGTATAAAGCCATTGATCCAGCTGCCTAGAGCCTCCTCAGGCGTTGGTTAAGGCTCTTAGCAATTAAGCCATTGACCATAACGACTATCGGCACATTCATCGCTGAGTCAAAAAGTGTTACCTACTGAGAAAAAAAGATAAGTTATACAAATTAGGAATGAACTGGCCTGGTGTTTTTTATATTTGTTTGATTGTAACGTTTTTGTGTTAATTTTTAAAGCAATAAATTTATTTTTCTATGCAAATTTTTAATGGCTTCCGATACCTCCACGCGTTCCCGAGATAAATGTTCTTGAAAGACAAACAGACATACAACAAAAAGATCCAATAAGGGTTCCGATTTTTCCTTTTGAGGTACGGAACCCTACATTGTATGATTATTTTGATTAAATTGATTGTTCTGACAATATTGGCGTACAAAAACTACTTTTAAAAGTTTCTAGATTAATCCTATAACCCTAAAACCAAATGAAATTAAGTTTAATTTTAAATTCTGGGTGACTAATTTAATGTATTATTTTATGTTGATTTGATTGATTATGTTGTAATGTTATATGGATTTTAAATACGTGAATTAAATAAATTTTATTTATTTTGTTCTTTATTTACTTTTCCTACCACTTTTAAACATTTCTTTACAAATATATTAAAAAAAAACATTTTAAAAAATATAAAAAAGTTGTCCACCGGTATCGGGAGCAGGGTCCAGGCTACCGGTGGTTAAGGCTCCAGAGACAGGAACCATATGATATTTTATTTATAACTAGCTTTAGTCCGCGGCTTCGCTTGCGTTAAATTCGGGGTAACACAGTTCCCCTTTCCTGATTTACAGGTACCTGCTACCTGTAGTTTTTGCCCTTGCGCCTTATTTATTGTAATAGCAATGCTAAGTTTTCCCTTTTTTCCCTCTTTCTCCCTCATTTCTCACTAATTTTTTTTTAAATAGCCTATTTCCGTCGTCTCCTGGTTCCCAACTATCTCTGTACCAAAATCCATCAAAATCGGTTTAGCAATTTGGGCGTGAAGACGTAACAAACAAACTCACTTTCGCTTTTATAATACATTCAGTCAAAAAAGTATCGGGAATGGATGATTTGTTTATGGTTCCAAATTAAAATTTTTGTTTTTTTTGTAGTTGTTAGATTGGCACAACTGTTTTCCATTTTGGCGCGGAGTTTGAGTTGCATTTGTTATTTATATTAAATACAGTGCTGGTTTTAGTAATATCATATATAGTGTGTATTGCGAATTTCATAATGGACAAAAATATCGAACAAAGAGTTTGTCTTAAATTTTGCATCGCCAGTGGAATTTCGTGTTCGGAGTCACTGAAAATGTTACAGAAGGCTTACGGTGAATCGACTATCAAAAACTCGTGCTTATGAGTGGTTCAAAGCGTTCAAAAGCGGTCGAGATGTGATGGAAGATTTGCCTCGCTCTGGTAGGCCGTCAACGTCTGCAACTGAAGTTAACATCGCAAAAGTGAAGAAAATAGTGACTGAAAATCCCCATTCAACTCTGAGAGAGATAGCCGCCGAACTTTCTGTATCTCACGAGTCGATCCGTACCATTGTAACTAATCATTTGGGTATGAAACATGTTGCTGCTCGGCTAGTCCCAAAAGATCTGAATTTTCTCCAAAAACTTAATCGCATGAAAGTCGCTGAGGACATGCTAGAACGAGTCAGTTCGGACCCATATTCATGAAACGCATTGTTACTGGTGACGAGACGTGGGTTTACGAGTTTGACATGCAAACTAGTCAACAAGCTTCGGAGTTGGAAGGCGCCACCTTCCAACTGAACCGAAACCGAAAAAACCACGCCAAAGTCGATCAAAAGTCAAAGTCATGTTGACTGTTTTCTTTGACTATCGCGGTGTTGTGCACTCTGAATTCTTACCGGAAGGTCTAACGGTAAATAAAGAATATTATTTGAGCGTTATGCGGCGTTTAAGAGAGCAAATTCGACGAAAAAGGCCAGATTTGTGGAAAGAAAATTCTTGGTTTTTGCACCACGACAATGCGCCTTCGCACTAGGCTATCATTGTGAACGAATTTTTGACCAAACACTCAACAAATACCATCCAGCAACCACCATATTCACCAGACATGGCTCCTGCTGACTTTCTTCTTTTTCCTAAACTCAAATTACCACTTCGTGGCACCCGTTTTCAATCGATAGAAGACATAAAGGAGAATTCGCGGCGAGAACTGAACTCAACTCCGGAAGCAGCGTTTAAAAATGTTTTGATGAATGGATTATTCGTTGGCGCAAGTGTATCGTTTCTAAAGGAGCATACTTTGAAGGTGATAAAATAAATTTGAATGAATAACAGACATTTTGTGTATTATTGATCTTTTCCCGGTACTTTCTTGACAGAGTAGTATAAGTAAGGATTGCAAAATCAAACCGCCCACCCTACTCCGTCGTATGAGCTTCCCGTATGTGTTGCGACCACTTTTCTCTAAGTACTCATATCAAACATTTGACTTTGACGAGACATACTTAACTTATGCTTAACTATGACTTGTGTTAGCTTATTATTTCGCTAACTACTTTTAACACCCAAAATGTGTAAAGCTAATATAAAGTTGGCGGTGGATTGGGGTTCGTTTTCTGGTTGTGTCACTTGTGGCATGCATTGAAGGGGTTAATTTTTAAGTAGGTTTAAGTTATTGGATCAAGAGGGAGCTGGTATTCTTACTATCCTTACTAATATTATAAAGGCGAAAGTGAGTTTGTTTGTTTGTTACCTCTTCACGCTTTAATGGCTAAACCGATTTTGATGAATTTTGGTACAGAGATAGTTGGGAACCAGGAGACGGACAAAGGCTATTTTTTTTAAAATATGTGATGTGAGGGAGAAAGAGGGAAGAAAAGGGAAAACTTAGCGTTGCTATTACAAATCAATAAGGCGCAAGAGGAACTGTGTATAAGAATTGTTCATAACTAATTCAAATACTGTTTCACTTCAACATAATTTTATTAACAATACACAGTTATACACAACAATAATAACTAGCTCACTTCGTAGCTCAGAGATGACTCCCCTTGAATAACTTGTGGGGCTTATTTATAGGCGTCAGCAAGTTATTGGAAGTACCCACTCATCTGATCACCAACGTCATTTTACCGCCATTACCTTACCGGAACTCAAAATTGAGCCACGAATTTAAGTAACATTAACAATAATATTAAAATGAAATATAAGATAGTTTTTTTAAAAATACAAGTAAAAATCAACACAACTTATAGAACACTGAACAATAATGAATGTTATAGTTAAATACAAACTTCCGTAATTCAACAGGTTTAGAAACAATTCACTACTTATTTTTAATAAATTTGGCAAAAGTATTTTAAAAATGCACAGAATTTAATAGAAACTCGAACATGAATTTTAAGTAAGCTAACATGTGTTACCCCGTATTTAACGCGAGCGAAGCCGCGGGCAAAAGCTAGTCTTGAATAAATATTTTAAGTTAATTAGCTTTTTATTAGATTCGTATACCGTTACTAAATAAGACTGGGAAAGGAGGTAAAGAATCAGCTCTTTTTAGGGTTCTGTGGGTACCACAAAAGAAAAAAAAAAACTGAATAATTTTTGGGATCACTATGTTATCCGTCTATCTATCTGTCTGTCAAGACCCTTTATCTCAAAAACGGGTGGAGGTATGGAGTTGAAATTAAAACCATACAGTTAAATCTATAGTCCCTTGAAGCTGAAAAATCAACGTCTACGCAGTCACTAGATATTGCCGTTTATGTCGCAAGTTTGTACAGAACCCTCGGTGAGCGGGTCCGACTCGCTCTTTTGCAGGATTTTTTAATTAAATGACAGTATAATATGAATTATTACAATAAAGCAATGTGAGGAAGTTTTCATTGCCGTATTAGTCAGTCTAGATTTGTACCTAATTGGTGACAGTAGGCTCACTCGCTACTTATGGGGCTTAAACGTAACTTGTAAAATGTGGGTGTACTTATTGTAACAGCTGCCTTACCATGACGTCTTAAAACAGAACTTATTCCACTGAGGGAAAGAGACAGAGCTATACAGGGTGTCTAGCACCATCTCTTTCTCACACAGGAATAAGTATTGCTATAAGATGTCATGGTAACCCTTCAGTTCTGCTAAACCTTAAAGTATTACAGTCGTGATGTTATGTTATGTAATAAAACAAAAGAGGAATCGAACGAAAATGAAATTTCAATTTCAATTCAATTTTAACACATTCAAACTACAGTGAACTGCATCCATATTTTTCTCAGAAATAAATTTATAATAAACCAGCACGTATTCTTTCCTTTTATCAAAATGTTGCCCCACACTAGGGATTTCTCCTGTATCGTGGGTGCGTTTACAAACATTTAAACTTACATACAAAAACAGCCAGATCCGAAACAACTAGCTGTAGGCCATACAAGTATTTGTTCGGTGCGGAGATCAAACCCGCGACACGCAGTGCAGCAGTCGATCGCTCGGCCACTGCGCCAGCCGTGTTGTCAATTAATGCACACTGTATAAATCAAAACAATTGGTTTTCAACCATTTTAATTAAACTGAATGTATAAATAAAACTCAAAATTAAACCTCACCACAGCCCAGTTACTCAATTCAACGTAAGCCCCAGAGCACAAGGTTTCACGAAAATAGACAACAGCAACATTACTCCGTCTGTCAGCTGTTATCTCTGAAACTCTCGCATCGGACGCGTGACAAAGATATGTTCATTTTCTAAAATAATCAACCCATAAATCCGGCAGAATGACAGCGGAATCGGTACGAGACGACTCGTGTATATACGGGCTTATTTTACTGTAAACTTGGGACTCACTTGGTTTTGCTTGTTTTAATTTTAGGCTAAGAAATACATATCCCTACTTCCTTACTAACATTATAGAAGCGAAAGTGAGTTTGTTTGTTACGTCTTCATGCTTTAATGGCTAAACCGATTTTTATTTGAACCCTGAAGACGGACATAGGCAAATTTAAAAAAAAAAGTGGGAAATGAGGGAGAAAGAGGGAAGATAAGGGAAAACTTAGCATTGCTATTACAATCAATAAGGCGCAAGGGCATAAACTACAGGTAGCACGTTCCTGCAAATCAGGAAAGGGTAACTGTGTTACCCCGAATTTAACGCGAGCGAAGCCGCGGGCAAAAGCTAGTCTTAATAAATTTGCAAGAAATCACGATCAGCATAGCAAGTTTAATCTAATTGTCGGTCAATAAATCGACTGGCTAACGGATGGTGATTGGTTGCTTCCGTCTATGGTCATCTGTTCATCTCCTTTTTAGGGTTCCGTAGTCAACTAGGAACCCTTATAGTTTCGCCATGTCTGTCTGTCCGTCCGTCCGTCCGTCCTCGCTTAATCTCTGTGACCGTTAGCACTAGAAAGCTGAAATTTGGTACCAATATGTATATCAATCACGCCGACAAAGTGGTAAAATAAAAATTGGAAAAAAATGTTTTATTAGGGTAGCCACCCTATATGTAAAGTGGGAAGTGATTTTTTTTTTAATTTCAACCCTAACGTGTGATATATTGTTGGAAAGGTATTTAAAAATGAATAGGGGTTTACTAACATCATTTTTTGATAATGTCTATAATTTCGGAAATAATCGCTCCAAAAGTAAAAAACAATGTGTCCCCCCCCCTCTAACTTTTGAACCGTAAGTTTAGAAAATATGAAAAAAATCTGAAAAGTAGAACTTTATAAGGACTTTCTATGAAAATCATTTTGAACTTGATTGACACAACAGTTTTTGTACAAAGAAGACAAAAAGTTGTACAAAATAATTTCCTCCTCCACCTTTAAACTCATAAGTGGGAACACTTATTGTGACGGACGGGAAACTACGGAACCCTACACTGAGCGTGGCCCGACACGCTCTTGGCCGGTTTTTTTCAACTGTTGTAGATGGACACTATAGACAATGGTGGTTGTAGATGGGACGTCACCGCCAGCACTGAAACTAGATCAATGACCTGTCCTACTAATATTATAAATGAGCATGTTTGTGAGGATAAATGGATATATGGATGGATGTATGGATGTTTGTTACTCTTTAACGTCAAAACGGCTGAACGGATCTTAGTGAAATTTGGCACAGACGTAGATTATAGTCTGGTATAACACATATGATACGACATAACATTTTTTTTCGACATCACGCGGGCGAAGCCGCGGGCGCCAGCTAGTTTCATATACTTTTGTATCATCATCATCATTCTCCTACCCTTAACCCAAATGATTTGGGGTAGACGCCGCATGTCTTCTGCTATTACTCGTTATTTCATTAAACACCTCCTTTCTTGTCGTATCATCCTTCACACAGTTCATTCATCGTTTCTTTGGCCTTCCACTACTCTTATACCCATCCACATTCCTACTCAAAACTTTCCTCACGACATTTTCCTCATTTCTCCTTATCACAAGCTAAAAGACCTATCTCTAGTTGTATCGGTTTTGATAAGTAACTCATTTTCACTGATCTACATATTGCAGTTATATTTAATACCAGCTTTTACCCGCGGCTGAGCTCGCGTTAAATTCAGGGTAACACGTACAGTTCCCCTTGCGCCTTATTGATTTGTAATAGCAACGCTAAGTTTTCCCTTTTCTTCCCTCTTTCTCCCTCAAATCCCACTTTTTTTTAAAAAAATAGCCTAAGTGCGTCTCCTAATTCCAAACAATCTCTGTACCAAAATTCATCAAAATCGGTTTAGCCATTAAAGCGTGAAGAGGTAACAAACAAACTCACTTTCGCTTTTATAATATTAGTAAGGAAGTAAGGATTAGAAACGGTTTCGTTACATAGTTCGTCGTAAAAACTGTGTTAAGAGAATGTATGTAGATCTTGTTTTGCTGATTTAAAATATGTACTAACTCAATTCGGGGCAAAACTCGAGTTATTGCACTTTTCGTAAGGACGGCAGAGATAACCACACAACTATTTGGTCAAAGACGCTGCTTACAGACTTGGTCGCTCTTTTTTCAGAATTTCTTTGACATTTGTAACAATCACTGACAAGTCTGCTGACGGTTGAATACTGAGGTGAGTATTTTAGAACACCCAGCCAAGTCAACGAAACGTCGAAATTCAAGTGACACACATACAAAACCGCACACAAACGCTAACTTTAACCAAGTTATCGTGGAGTGCGAACCGACGACACACAGACGGGAACAATTCATCGAACAAATGCATAAATCAAAGGCAATACACACTTCCAAACATACCAAACACTTCAAAAACTTAAAAACAGATAAACTCACAACCTTATTCCAAACTCCAAAAGGTCCAGAGATTTAAAATTTCCATTTTCGCAGCAGCATATCCAAGTTGGTCGGTCTAGCAATTCGAAATTCAAACGGGCGCCTATCGCAGCTCTGTGATTGGTCAGGGCGCGCGTGGCTGTGATATAAATAGTGCGGTTGGTGCTAACTGTTAGGCTAATATGGAATATGGGATTGATTAATTGGGGAAAATGGAACACGTGTGAGTGTTCGGTTTTATTGGATTCAGAGGGGGAAAGTCGGGAGATGGGAAAAGGATTTTTTGCAGGTGAAATTGGCTAGTGGATTGCTTTTGCACGGTGGTAGTGTGTGTATTTCAGTATTTATGTCGTTTATGCACTACAAGGAATTTTATTACCAGGATGTGAATTTGTCGCATATTTAACGGAAGGTCACCTTGACATTTACTTGAAAATTGAATTGCCGAAATGATGTTTTAATTGTGATACAGCTCTGATTGATATCTTTGTTTTTACCAAATATCAGTAAAGAGCACAAGGGGGTTATGAGGAGCACAAGGGTCTAGCTTTATAATGGTTTTTTGCCGAGCCGAGCACGAATCTAGACTCTGTGAACTCAAAGCATTTATTTCAATTAGACCAATACAGGCATTTTGAATGTGATATACTTGTATTCGAAATGCCTAATAAAAATTTGACTGACACAGAACTGACTCCAGGCAGGACCTCAACGGCGACGACTCAATAGTATTGCTCGACTTAAAATTCGTAATTACACAGATAAAGAAGTCTAACTTAATATAATTTATATAATAATTAAACATTTCCTTACTTTTCCTTACTAATATTATAAAAGCGAAAGTGAGTTTGTTTGTTTGTTTGTTTGTTACCTCTTCACGCTTTAATGGCTAAACCGATTTTGATGAATTTTGGTACAGAGATAGGCTAATTTTTATTAAAAAAAGTGGGATGTGAGGGAGAACGAGGGATGAAAAGGGAAAACTTAGCGTTGCTATTACAAATCAATCAGGCGCAAGAGCAAAAACTGCAGGTCTGCTTGGTGTGTTATACCAAATTTAACGCGAGCGAAGCCGCGGGCGAAAGCTAGTAATTTATATAAACGTACTATGCGAACATAAACTAAAAAAAAAAAACTAAATAATACTTTCACACAAAACAAATTCCATCTCCACACTAGCACAGCCGATGCTGTAAAATATGCAGAAGGCTTCACTCGGGAGCGACATGTTACTAACACCTCCATACTCCATACTTCGGCCGAGCTCTGCTATTGATTGAGACATGTGTTGCATTTGACTTGCTACCTTATTGGCTCACATCTAGAATTTGTAAATGTATGTGTTTACTTTCTGATATATATCTGATAGACGGGCCTGTTGGTCTAGTGGTTAGTGGCCCTGACTGCTGAGCCGGAGGGTTCGATTCCCACCCAGGACAAAATTTGTGTGATGAGCATGATTGTTTGTTCTGTGTCTGGGTGTGATTTATCTATAATATGTATGTTTTTATAAATTATATAAGTTTGTATATATATCAGTTGTCTGGTTACCATAACACAAGCTCTGCTTAGCTTGGGATCAGATAGCCGTGTGTGAGGGGTTCCCTCTATCTGGCAGAATCTTGATGCTCCGAAATTTATTTGGCATAACACACTTAGCATAATTTTCATTAAACGAACAGTTTAAAGGCATAAACATTATTTGGTATAATTATCGTTTGGCATAATGTTTAAAACTTCGAATTTACAATGGCATACTTTTAAGTTGGCAGAATTACATTTAGTATAATTACGATTGGCAGAATTACATTTAGTATAATTACGATTGGCAGAGTTCAAATTTCGCATAATATATTATTTGGTATAATTTCACTTGGCATACTATGCAGACGGCAGTAATGGCTAGGTTAGGTTAGGTTAAAACTGTGACCTTCTACGCGAGCGTAGCGCTTCGTAGCGAGCGGTGCCGCGGCAGCGGCCGGCGAGTGCCAGAAACGACTTGCATTAATAGAAAAAAGAGATTGTTTTAGGTAGGTTACCCGGAACTGAACTATTTACATTAGGATAATTACTTATTGAATTCAATGACATTATTTCTAATTCAATTAAAAAATTACTAAAATAAATGAATTATTATAAACATTATTTTAAAAGAACTAATTAATTAAAATAAATGACAACTTAAAATGACAAAGATGATCCTAACTATAAACTTTCTGCGATATGACAATACTGCCGTTTTTCGATATAAAATATATTATTATGCCAAAAGACGATTCTGACTGTGAACTTTCTGCGATATGATGTTTCTACTTTTTAAATATTATGGATATGAAGTTTATGCCTAGAGATGATTCTGACTTACAAAATTATGAGTTTAGAATCCTTACTTCCTTACTAATATTATAAAAGCGAAAGTGAGTTTGTTTGTTTGTTTGTTTGTTTGTTACCTCTTCACGCTTTAATGGCTAAACCGATTTTGATGAATTTTGGTACAGAGATAGTTGGGAACCAGGAGACGGACATAGGCTAACTTTTATTAAAAAAAAGTGGGATATGAGGGAGAACGAGGGAAGAAAAGAGAAAACTTAGCGTTGCTATTACAAATCCATCAGGCGCAAGAGCAAAAACTGCAGGTCTGTTTGGTGTGTTATATCGAATTTAACGCGAGCGAAGCCGCGGGCGAAAGCTAGTATATGATAAATGAGTGTCTGCTAAACAATTTTCTGCGAAGTGAAGTTTATGCCATCCGTTGTTATGCAAAATAAAATTATGACATAAAAAGTTCTGCTATAAAGGGTGGACCCGTGTGTGAGTTGTCCCAAGATATTTATTTATTTATTTATTATATTATATATTTTTTTTAAACTTTGTCCCACACTAGGAATTTATCCTGTATCGTGGGTGCGTTTACAAACATTTAAACGGTTTCGGGTCTGGCTGTTTGTGTAAATGAACACAAACAGCCAGACTCAGAACAAGTAACTGTAGGTCATACAAATATTTGTTCCGTGCGGGAATCGAACCCGCGACACGCAGCGCAGCAGTAGGTTGCTCAGCCACTGCGCCACAAAAACATAGTTATATGCTGTTAGGCCGCAGCAAAATATCTTAAAACTAATAAAATAATATTGCAGTGAGAATATTTTAACAAATCGTAAAGTAAGCAATGACTTATAATTGTCGGGCCTACGTTGTTATCTCATAGTTAAGTAATAAGGCTGTAATAACAACATTGTAAAACCAAATGATTTCGAAAGAACCATGGTGTTTCTTGCCGGTTCTTCTCCACAGAAAACGACCAACCCGAACCGTGGACCTTTTCTCGACGTTTTATAAATGCCCATGTAGGCCTATGTGAAATAAAAATATGTTGATTTTTGATTTTGAAATATCACGTACGTTAGGAACTTAAGGAAGTTTAAAGTATTTACTCAGGTATCCGGTAACTGCAGCGCACCTATCCTAAGCTACAAAAACCTCCCAAAATCACCTAAAACTAATCTAATCAGAAAACATGAGCACAAAGCCTTCTGTTGTAGGACGCTAACACAAATCCGTCATGCGATTATCCTACGTTTGTAAGCCAGACAAGTGGACACGCAACAGATTTATAGTACTCGTAAATCACTATTTCAATATTAGAGACGTGTGGCACGCGATTGTCGCAACGGTCTTATTAGTCGCATGTCGCTCGTGTGTAATCAACCTTAATGTAATTGATGTGAAGATGCTGTAAGGATGGGTGTTGGTGTATTAATGTTGTGGGTTCTGTAGTGTTTCGGAAATGTTTGCACACACTAAGCGATCTTTCGATAAAAAATCGGTGAAGTGCGAGTCCGAATCCCGCAAAGAGGGTTCCGTACAAACTTACGACATATATTTTTATTGCGTAGACTTAATTTAAATCTGCTACCTCCACACGTTCCCGAGATTTTTCTTTCGTCTATCATTTGTTTCACTACGATTAGCTGACAATACCAGAAACGGTTAGGAGAACCACTTTTTGGGACTTAACTTAACTCCTTAATCCCCGTGGGGTAAGCCAGAGGTGTACCTAATATTACACCCACATGACGTTCGTTATGTGTAAATCCCATATAATAGGGGCGAGCCTATTGCCACAAAACGGGCACTTTAGGCTCCGTGGCTGCGTTATTTCTGATGGAAAAACACAATAACACTTTTCCCGACCCGGTAATCTTACTTAGGTCCTCATGCTTAACAGACGCGCTTGCGACCACTCTACCAACGAGCCAAGTGTAATATGTTACATTCTGGCTCGTTGGTAGAGTACATAGCACATCATCATGCCTGTAATCCTCGAAGGCTTAAGCAGAGGTGTACCTTGAGGACACGGTTGGCGCAGTGGCTGAGCGATCGACTGCTGCGCTGCGTGTCGCGGGTTCGGTCCCCGTACGAAACCAATAGTTGTATCGCCTACAGATAGTTGTTCCGGGTCTTACTGTTTGTGAATGTGAGTTTAAATGTTTTTAAACGAACCCACGATACAGGAGAAATTCCTAATGTAGGACAACGTTTAAAAAAAAAAGAAAAAGACATACGACACAGGCATTAGCTAGTTCTGTTAAAATCCCATTTAATGAGAACGCAGAACCTCAAACTAAATCAGTTGCCGCGGGAGAAGCTCGGGGCGTCGAGCTCCACGAGTCGACTCCCGGCCACCTTAGATGCGGGCCTGTGGACGATGAGCAATGGGTAGCTCACCGTACGTAGGTACGTCTAGTGACGACAGGCCGCGTCGATGGCGCGTTCGTGCTCCACGCGCCCTTCAAAGAGATGTCAAAGCAAAGCAGAGGGGCCTACCAGGGTCACCGTCTACCGGGGTTAGAGATACTTAAGGGTAAAAGAAGGAACATGGATGGGTTTTAGTCAGTACAAGTCTGACACTCCCGTCCACTCCGCCCAGAATGGAGGAAGTTATTTAGTGATTTCCGCAAAACATCATGGGTGGCGCGCAAAACCTAACATAACAGGCAATTTTGAAGATATTTGCGGAATAAAACCTTAAAGCTTTGTTTATATACCTATTACTAGCTTTTGCACACGGCTTCACTCGCGTTAAATTCGGGGTAACACAGTTCCCCTTTCCTGATTTACAGGTATCTGCTACCTGTAGTTTTTGCCCTTGCGCATAATAAAAGTTAAGTTTTCCCTTTTTTTCCTCTTTCTCCCTCATACCTCAATCTTTTTTTAAAAAAAAAAGCCCATGTCCGTCTCCAGGGTCCCATATCTCTGTACCAAAATTCATCAAAATCAGTTTACCCATTGAGGCGTGAAGACGTAACAAACAAACAAACTTACTTTCGCTTTTATAATATTAATAAGTAACGACACAAACTAACTAAATCTTACTAGGTATACCTCAGCCAAGCTACAACAGTAATTTAATCACAATTATGTAAGACGCGAATACAATAGAGGTTCAATAGTAATGGCGTATTGATTATGTTCAGCGGATGTTGTGACGCATGATTTATTACGTCAGTACATTGGATTCTGATTGTCAAATGGATTGGATCATTAGGGGTTGGGGTGGTTAGAGAGGCTTGCCAAGGCCACTGCTTGCCGGGGTTGCAGGTTCGAAAGAGATCCCGAATCTGAAACGTAAAGTGCAAACGAAGGAACATGGGTGGGTTTTAGTCAGTAAAAGTCTGACCTTTCGCTCCGCCCAGAGCGGGGGAAGTTATTTGATGATTTTACAATTCCAAAAAAGGAAGGGATTCGGGTGGAACGGGAGTGATCATTTTCGTTTATATATATATATTTACTTATTTAAAAAAAAAACATTTTTAAGTAATTTTGCTATACCACGGGAACACTGCATTTGCCGGGATCGAATAGTGCAAGTTATCTTGATAAAAAAAATCATCCAAAGCCATTAGAAGGAAATGTTTATTTTGTATATATGAAGATAACTCATGAATTACTCAAGCAATATAGTTGAAATTCATATGCGACCTATTTGGGAGTACTTATATCCTTTTGATTTAAAGAAAAAAAAAACAAAATCCACCCACAAATGACGGAAAAATCGCGTAACAAACATACTAAAAAACAGTCGAATTGAGAATTTCCTCCCTTTTTTGAAGACGGTTCAAAAAGAAGGCCTGTAGGCCTACCATGACGTCTTAAAGCAGAACTAATTCCACTGAGGGAAAGAGACAGAGCTATACAAGGTGTCTAGCACCATCTCTTTCCCTCAGTGGAATAAGTTCTGCTTTAAGACGTCATGGTGGGCGATTCCAGGTTAAAATGATGATGGTGTTGTTTCCAAATATTCACCAAAGAGTTTGACAAACAGTATTTAAGCAGAACCTCATACAACAGGTACATTTTCAAGCTATGCCCGAGAGACAAGCTGACTGAAATACAATGAACGCTTTCCATCACTCATTCACTCAAAACTCATCGGAAACTACCCCCCCCCCCCCTCACCCCTCACCTGCATACAATCCGATAATAACACAAGATTATTAGACATGAATTATAGTCGCAATTAGACGCGACAGCTAGGGAAACGGCTCGGTCGCGACAAAGCGCAGGACGCGCAGCGGACAGTTGCTAACGTAAATCAATCACTGCTTGAATGGAGGTTCTATATGATAATGTTGTAAGAACTGTACTTGTGTGGTAAGACAGGTAATTATGGTTGTGATGTTATTAACCTCTAGAGCCCTAGCGGCACAAAAACGTGCCAGTAAACAAGTATTACCGTTGAGCCCCGCTGGCACAAATTTGTGCCACGAAACCCCGACCGAAATTGTTTCTGAACGAATGTTCTTGAGTCGCCCGGCGGTGCTTGACGGATAGTTGACGTAAATAATGGCGGTCCTTGAGAGGTTAAAGTGTATTTTTGTATGGATAAAGTGTCTGTGATTTAAGATATTTATTTAAGATATTTATTTTAACTAAAATATGTTTTATATCGCCAACCCTCAATTTGTTTATTATCTCAAAGCTCGACGACTCGACAAGTTAAACTAGTTGCTAGTATGTTTTATTTCCAACTCATCGATCATCACGCGTAGTTATTAATAAGTACAAATCAAAAGCAAAAGTACAGAGTAAGAGAATCAAGGAAAATTGGACACATTTTGAAACAAATGAATAAATGTTAAAAAGTTCTTTTCAAATCATCAAATGACTGCTCCACCCAGAGTGTCAGGCATTTACTGACACATCGATGTTCCATCTTTGTGTTTCAGGGCCGCAGTATCTCTTTCGAACAACCCGCAACCCCGACAGGACTATGAGGTCTTAGGAAACTATCTCCAATAATGACCTTCACTGTACATATTCTCTATGGTCTCCTACAGTTTGTGATCTGTATATTCGATTAACAAACACACTATTCAAAGTATTCCCATTATTCTTGCCTGCTTAGGTACATTGTGCCTATGGAGGCTGTGTGGGCTCAGATCGCGACGCATAGTTATCTGGACGGCGACCACCGCCGATATGTTTTGTAGTCTCGCAGTCCAGCGCCGCTGTGGACGCGTTACCATAGACGAGGGAATGTATAGAGGTCACTTTTTTATCAGTGGATTTTTAGATAGGTTTAAAAATAGAATGTTTTTTTTTATCACTACTTCGTGACGCTTTATGTTGTTTGTCTGTTCCTATGTATGCGTTGATCTATAAACTATGCAACGGATTTTGATGCGTTTCTTTTTTAATAGATAGAGTGATTCAAGAGGAAGGTTTATATGTATAATATTAATTTGATAGTAGGTATCTACATTGCATTTGTGCGAAGCCGACGCGAGTCGCTAGTGTTTTATAATAATTAATTAGTGATGTGTTGTGTAAAAATGTCTTTATTTGATCGTGTTTGGGCCAGTGATGTGCAGTTTAAGTCAATTATTAAACAAAATAACATTAATAAACAAAGTAACTTTAATACAAAAATATTAATAAACAAAATACTATTGATAAACAAAAAAAAAATAGTAAACAACATTACATAAATTAACAAAGTTACATTAATTTTGTTGACCTCCTAAAAAACGTCCTTTTTGTGATCTTGATACTGATTGATCAAGAGAATAACTCAATGCCAGTCAGTCTTGTTATTGTGAAATAATCTTATAATTAAATAGATCTTAACCGATTTTTTTTTTCATAATTCGTGAAAAGTCGTACTCATTGAACAAACTATATCACTGAACGAATCCAAGAAACCGTTCATATTGTCTCATTATTATCGAAATACCCTCCTTTTTTAAAAACAAAATCCAGAGCGTCCATTCTACCATAAGGCTAGCTACACACCCCCCACGCCATGTGGCTAGCCGAAATTTAGATGTCACAAGTGTAGCTCTTCCAGCTAATGTCCAGCCACCGAGTTGTTTGTTAGTGCCGTGCGGGCACAAGATGGAAGATACCAGCGAATTATACGCTCTTGTGTAACTGGCCTAATGGGTTGGTTACTTTGTCATGCGCCACAATTTGTTTGTATGGCAATTTGATTGATGGCTTTTTTGATTTAGTTGCGTTGGAATTGTTAGGTCTGTACGTAGAGTTGGAGCTGTAACTATCATCTTTATACAATTGTACATAGATATGATAATATGACTATATTGCATTTTGCTACTTTATTTCGAACTGAGTCTGTGTCTATTATTTGGATAAATTGTGTTATGTGAGATAGTCGCTTATATCACAAAACGTTCAAAGAAAACTCAAAATACGAGATTTTTTTGGTTATCCTTGTAGAAAACCAAAAAAATCTCGATTTTTGTGTTGTCTCAGTTTAATTATAGATGTGCGACATAGTAGCTAAGGAAAAAGTAGTTTTTGTTACGGAAAACTGCTTATCAGAAATGTGAAAAGCAATCTGAATGCAAAAACTTCCAACCAAAATTTTGAATAGCGCCTAACTTTAGGATCACCTTGTTATCCATATGTCTGTCAAAACCCTTTATCTCGGGAACTCGCGGAGGTATCGAGTAGAAATTAAAACCATATACTCAAATATGTGTTTCCTTGGATCTGTGAAAAAATTAACCCTCTAAGTCTACGCAGTTAAAAGAAACGTCCATACCGTTATTTAGCAAGTTTGTACGGAATCCTCAGTGCGCTAGTTCCAACTTGGCCGGTTTCTGTGTGTCAAACTGCCCCATTTTGTTGACTACTATCCCTACATACTTTCTCACAATTAAAAAAACTAACTCGAAAGCAAAAATGCTTTCACACCAGAAAATCAATCTACAGACATAATAAGGCTGTATACACACTACCCGACAAAGCGACACAAATGACGCGCGTCGTGATCAACAAGCCTTGCTTGTTATTCAATAACCGTCCCGGGCGATATCAATTTATCACAGGTTCAATGAAGGCGAAACTATATTTCATTGCTGTTCTGCCTGACATTGAATCTCTGATGTTATCTACGAATAGATTATGATAGTTCACCTAACACTGAAAATCCAACTCTACCCTCCATATCCAAAGTTCAATTTTGAATAAAGGTATCGGTGGAGTTAGTTTCTTTGGTGGGATGGCAAAGGTTGCATATTGACGTCATCCAAAAGGGAGTAGGCAGTCGAATGCAAAACGGTTGAACCATGGATTTGGCATATGTTATAGGGTGGTAACTATTGTCTGACACACAGCTGCATTAGATAGTTTTGCAAATGATATTTGGCATTATATTTGAACCTGAAAAACTGAATAATAATAAATGGATGAATGTTTTCCGCTCGATGCCTTGAAGGCAAGAAAACTGAAAGCATGGCTATTTGTATACCAAACTAAAAGAATATAAACTTAGGCCTGAAACTGCGTTAAGCGGGCGCCCGCGACGGGCAACCGTCGCGTGTCTGCGCGCGTGGGCTCCGTTGGTACGTAAAGGACCCTCAGAAGTTACCTTAAGAGTTCATTCGCTTGACCCCATATGACAGAACGACACAGCAGATCCACAATTACTCTTTCTCTGTCGAAAGTCATTTTCATAAGCTTTTCATCAAGCGTTAATGACTGAACAAGCCCGCGCGTGTTACCGCTGGAGGGACCCGTGCGTGTCCCCGCGACGGTGCACTTTGTATGAAACCGCGCGGGAGCCCGCTTAACGTAGTTTCAGGCCTTACAGTCATCCTATCCTACAAATATTATAAATGCGAATGTTTGTGAGGATGGATGAATGTATGGATGTTTGTTACTCTTTTACTTCAAAACGGCTGAACGTGCCTTGATGAAATTTGGCACAGAGGTAGATTATAGTCTGGAATAACACATAGGATACTTTATTTTCAATATTACGCGGGCGAAGCCGCGGGCGCCAGATAGTGTTTGATAAATTTAGAAGTTCTTATTGGGCTTGCTGATGATACGATCACAATATTTTTAGATACAATGTCTTGAACTTTGCACAATTGACAAATTTTCTTTGATGATTCGGACATAAGAATATTCTTCAGCTTGGTTTTCTTTCAAGGATTCATAATTTCGTAGACTGTTATTACTGAAAGGCCAAGTCAGACACAACGGTGCTCCACCCAAGCAGGGCAAACCGCCACAGTATGCTCCACCGTGATCTCCAGGCGATTGTCACACAGCGTGCGTTTTGAGGGACTGTCTCTTGTGATTTGACGTTCGAAAAGAGCAGATTATCAGCCTAATTTAAATAAATGACTTTAGATTTTGATTGGAGACACCCAGGCGTTTCCTTCCGCCCGTTGAATTGCAGGAACCTCCCAAAACTTCCGTGTCTGGAAGGACCTACATCAGGCGGCAGGCCTCTCTAATCACTTTTCAAAAAGGGGACTAATCGCCCCTATTACGGCAAAAAGCAAGATCAAGAAATCCTTATCCTTACTATTATTATAAAAGCAAAAGTGAGTTTGTTTGTCTGTTTGTTACCTCTTCACGCCTTAATGGCTAAACTGATTTTGATGAATTTCGGTACAGAGATAGTTGGTAACCAGGAAACGTACATATGCTATTTTTTTAAAGTGGGATATGAGGGAGAAAGTGGGGTGTAAAGGGAAAAAATAGCTTTGCTATTACAAATCAATAAGGCGCAAGGGCAAAAACTGCTGGTAGCAGGTACCTGCAAATCAGGAAAGGGGAACTGTGTTACCCCAAATTTAACGCGAGCAAAACCGCGGGCAAAAGCAAGTATTAAATAAAAAATGAGTTAGCCAAACGGAAGCGCAATTAATGCTTGCACGACAAAACCTAACTGCGACTCGCTATAGTTCGAATCGACGCTTTTGCGACTTTATACACGTAAAAGAACTGCCATCACCGAAGTTAATCGTCTGTATGTATTCCACCTAATCTATATGTCTTAGCTGATTCGGGCGGCTGTATTTCATATCGAAACTGGTGAGCATGCCACTAATTGCCGGCCGCGTGCGTATTGCGACAATTCCATTTGTCTGTCTGTCTGTACACCCCCCTTTGATTGAGCCCCGTGTGTTATTGGTACATTTGTACTGGATTCTGGATTATGGCAGATTATTGTTTGAGAGTAAGCTGTGAATGTAAATAATGTGTGATTTGAGGCGTTTATGGTGACAGTGATGGATGTTTCTGTTGTTGTGTTGTTATTAGAAATTTTGGAGAGAGATCCTAAAGATTAGAGGATGTTTGAAGTTTGTAAATTTTGATAGATGGAGAGAGAGAGGAAGACTAAAGAAAAGATGGATGGATTATGTGAAGAACGATATGAATTAAGGAGTAAATGACGACACGGTTGGCGCAGTGGCTCAGCGATTCACTGCTGTGCTGCGTGTCACGGTTTCGATCCCCGCACCGAACAAATATTTGTATGACCTACAGATAGTTGTTCCGGGTTTGGCTGTTCGTATAAGTGAGTTTAAATGTTTGTAAACACACCCACGATACAGGAGAATTATCTAGTGTGTGGCAACGTTTAAAAAATT
Source organism: Ochropleura plecta (assembly GCA_905475445.1). Lineage (NCBI taxonomy): Eukaryota > Metazoa > Arthropoda > Insecta > Lepidoptera > Noctuidae > Ochropleura > Ochropleura plecta. The sequence continues at coordinate 1,896,306 of FR997744.1, read as the reverse complement.
AATGAAGATTGACAGGGAAGAATGGAAGAACAAACATGGCCGACCCCAAATAACATAGGACAGGAGGAGGTGGTGATAACGCCGTTGGTTGTAAGGTGGAGACGATTTTCCACGTGATGCAAAGGAATGAAGAGCGCGTGACAAGTTATTTGTGCATATGGAAAGTAAGAAAAAAAAGTAGTAGAAAGAAAATATAGACCGATTGTTTCTTTAAAGATGAAGAAAAAACCTATGTAGCGCCAACCACAAATATATTGGGTTATGGGTAAAAGAGTATGTTTTTATATAGTAACTAAAGAGTTCCGTTTAGGGAAATTTGGAAAATATAGACAATGGGATAGTCAGCAGAGTTTACCCTTTTTTGTAAAAAATAAGAAACAAACTGCGACAAATGAATTTTTTTATTAAAGCAAAATTATTATGGGAGGGTTTTTGACTCCTGCTGGTGTAGCGGGTTATTCGAAAGTGATCGCAGCCCCGGAACACAAAGGGCAAAAAAGGAAATTGGATTAAGTCAATAAAAGTCTAGCTCTCCCCCCCTGCTCCACCCAAAGCGAGGGAAGTTATTTGATGATTTCCTATCAGAAAAAATCCGTTCTTCATGGTGAATTTCAGTTGACAACGTTTGAAATGTTTTTAAATTATGTATGTATTTATTGTAGAATTTTTTTCATTGATTATTTAATTTAATTTATCATACTTTATTTGCAAATGTAATAAAACCTGAAAACCGTTGATCCCAGAAAAATCTCATTGAAAATTGCTTCTGAATTCTGACATTCCATAACATTAATCAACCATTTTCATTCCCTTCTTTTATAGATTCATACAAAACGGAATGTTTAATCTAACCCCCTCGATGCCATCAAACGCCACAAATTAACAATTCCAACTTTCAATATACGTCATAACCCTAAAAAGCGGTGGCAGGCAAAAACGACCAACTTAATAGGATTGACAAGATTCCCGACGACCAATAAAAGATGGGGGCCGATCCCATAAAACTATAAGAAGGAAATATGTCTAGAGGATATTTTCTGAGCTATAACCGTGACCATTGGAACCCCAAATGTCATACCAATGAATTCATGTCCCGCAATTTTTTTGCACGGTTTATCGCGTTTCTTTATTACGGTCGGCAGTTTTTGGCTTGTTGGGTATGTATTTTTATGGGCAGCATTCGAGGGGTTAGCCAGTTTTGCCGCGAATATGTTTATAGCACACATATTGGTTTCGGTGATCGCATTGTCTGGTTTATTTTTAATAATGCTGTTATAGGTTCGTGTAACGTTTATTCTTATTTTATTTTTCGTTGTAAAAGTGTAGATATTAGGGACAGATTCTTTCAGCCATTAAGATTTTATATGAATGTTTGGGCATGAAGTGCTTCCTTTATAGAGCTTGAATAAAACTTACTATTAATATAAATAAATAGTTTATTAAATATATATTATTCATTTATTTCAAGTAACATAGACTCTTTTGAGGTAACATTAAACACAAAACACAAGCATTCCAATTTCAATTAAATAGAATGTCAGAAAACAATAAAATCATTGATGTAATTTTTTTTAATTAACAAACAAAATACAACGTAAATATTTAAATTGTTAATATTAAAATAAAATGCAATAAATTATAATTAGAATTAATGTCAGCAGATTCAAATTTCATAAAATAAAATAAAAATAAAAGTCAATTGAATTTTTCACCAGCTTGTTTTTAGATATTAGTTCCTCTCACATCATTTGCTAAGTCTTTTCCCGAGTAACCTGGGGTCGGCTTCCAGTCTAGATGGATGCAGTATATGGAGCGACTGTCTATCTGACTTTCAATGCCCAGTTAGTACCAGGTACATAATTAGATTCCGTGGCCACTGAGAAATTATGAAGAAAAAGCCCAACAAAACAGCTCGACGTGGAAAGTGAACCAAGAACTTAATGCCCAGCAATCGCGCTTGTCACCACTCGACCAACGAAGCGGCCACACACACTACTGTCTTCTAAAAAAGCCTTTCCTAATTTCCTAGTGATTTATCTGGGAAGAAGTGGTGCAACGCTATTATTGATTGACAAAGTGTATTATTCACTAAGCGAATTTCTAAATGAGAAACTTTTAGAATGTTGTCATTTTATTGATTCATTCTTGCTTTTAATCACTTGTTTTGAGATGACTAACGTTTTGTGCATGTATTTTTAATATTGACATGTTTTTGTTATTGTATTTATTTACTTATTAAAAAAAAAAAAAAAAAAAAAAATTGTATTACTTTGTGTTACTTTATATAATTTATTTTAATGTACTTAATTTGAAAAAAAATATTGTACGCTGGTTGTTGCTAACGGCGAAACACACAGTTTCTGACTTCCTTATTTTACCATGTATTTTTTTTACTTATGTTCACAAAATAAATGAATTTGAAACAATCTCTTCAAAGAAACATCACGTGTCATTGGACGGCACCGTTGGCGCAGTGGCTGAGCGATCAACTGCTGCGCTGCGTGTCGCGGGTTCGATTCCCGCACGGAACAAATATTGTATGGCCTACAGATAGTTGTTCCGGGTCTGGCTGTTTGTGTATGTGAATTTAAATGTTTGTAAACGCACCCACGATACAGGAGAAATTCCTAGTGTGGGGCAACGTTTAAAAAAAAACAAAAAAACATCAATTGTCTGTTATGTGAGAGGAACTAGTTCCGAAAGTTTGACAACCAGTCACATCGAGAAGTAACGTATTACCCAGTTGTTAAATGGGTTATGGAGGATAGGCAGTCGCTCCATGTAAAATGCTGGTAGTCAGCGGAATGCAGTAAGGCTGCCCATCCCAGAGAAATAAACTTCCAGCCATTAAAAACCCATTCTGACCAATCAAATGTGAAGTGATATGCATCTTCCATTCACCAATATCATAGAAATGTCATAATTATGACACTCAAGTACTAGGGCGACATCAAACACTCAGATAATAAGACAAAGCATTGAATACAAAGGGCTGTATTAAAAACAAGGAGTATTGTGGTCCCCCCAGCCCCCGATATGGAGGGCTTTCGACTCGATCTCGGGAAGACATCCATTAGGTATTATTGAAAATTTTAATATCAAAAATTGCGGGGAGGTATTAAGATTTATTTCCGTTGGATCCCAGTTTTTGATCCCATTTTATAGGTATTAACGATGGGTCCCATTTGATATTACCATTGAATCCCATTTTATGACAACATGTGTACATTTCAGAAGAAAAGTGATTTACTTTTATTAAATATTTCAAAAACACCGTGTGTGTATTTTGGATTTTTTAGGATTGTTGCCACTGGGGAATAAACAAGCGCCTCTTAGCCCAAAAAAAAATACTGCCGTCATGATTTTTCCATATTTTTTTTTATATAATGTGGCCGTTTCTGGCACACAGGTCACAGTTTTAACCTAACCTTTTTTTTGTAAATAAGTAATTATCCTAATCTAAATAGTTCCGGGTAACCAACTAAAAACAATCTCTTTTTTTCTATAAATGCAGGTCGTTTGTGGCACTCGCCGGCCGCTGCCGCGGCACCGCTCGCTCCGCTCGCTCGGCTCGTGCGTAGGAGGTCACAGTTTTAACCTAACCTAACCTAGTTCCCGGTTCCTAAAATTTGTTTGGGCAATGAAATTTTATCAAAATCTTTTCGGAAAAACGGCAGGCACCCGTTATTCTAACATAACCTATCCACATACCCAAATTTCATCCAAATCAGTCTAGAAGTTTGAGCGTGTTGGAATAACAAACATACATACAAAGTTTCGCCTTAAAATATTATTGTGATTTTGTTGTTGGATGTACCCGCATTCAGATGTTTTTAAACATCTGGGATCCAACGGAAATAGTTTTTGGGATTCAATGGCAATAAAACGTATTTTTTTAGTATTTTTCAAATTTGGGATTCAACGGAAATATATAATAATGTTTTGTGGGATCCAACGCCAAAAATATTAAAGTGGGATCAAAAACTGGGATCCAACGGAAATAAACGGGTATTAATAGGTTACGATACGACTATCAGTAAATTAAAGTAAAACGAAATACCACGTTACTAATTATTTAAGTCCGGGGTTGCGGGTTGTTCGAAAGAAATACCTCGGCCCCGGAACATATAAGGCAAAAGAAGGAACATGGGTGGGTTTTAGTCAGTAAAAGTCTGACACTCGCCCCCGCTCCGCCCAGAGCGAGGGAAGATATTTGACGAATTCACAACCACAAAAAAAAACCATAATATTTAAGTTACGTATGCACATTTCAAGACTGTAAAATTTGTTAGCATAATTTTTATTGGTTTTGGAACAAAAAACTAAGAATTGCATACTAATCAAGATTGCAGTTAAGAACAGGCTTATTTGTTTGAAAGGTTGCTCCAATCACTACTTGTTTAGGTTTACTTGTTAAAATAATAAACCATTTTAAATTACTTCAATGAAAAAACAAGGTAGACCAGGCTCTTAGTGGTGTTTGTGTGTGATTTATTAATATTTTGGTACAGTAAATGAGTCTGTCAACAGAAACATTTTAATTTTATTAATTCCCAAAATGAGCTTTTCTTTTATCAAATCTCCACTCATATCATAGACGGACAATCACAACATTTTTTTAATGAGACACGACACCGCCACGACATCGTCACGACTAGAATCGTCTCCACTAAAAGCAGTCGGAAACATTTCAAGGAATATCATTTGGTATCGCGAGTAAGCCACTTCTGTTTTATAGCCTTCTCTATATTGTGCGATTTGAATGTTACATTCTTGATACTTAGATCAATATCTGTTTCAATGTTTTGCTATTTTTGTACTTGGATTGTATGATTTTGATCAAAAGCACCTATGTTCCATACCAAGAGGTATCTATTACCAAGTACTTACTGGGTAATAGAGGTCATATAGGCAGGCTTAGGCAGGTCAGATACTGAAATAAAGCAAAAAAAGTTTCATAAGCATGTCCCACAACTCCACACATCATTAAACAAAAATAAATAAAAACAAAATTAAATTGAAAAAAATAACTTAAATCTAAACAAAAAAAGAGATTATTATTGTGCGTCTCACGGCTGTGAAAAATAGACCAAGTTGCACACGGACAACTAGTATCCGACGCTGGATTTCAACTGGACCTAGGATGGAACTGACTGGAAGCCGACCTCAAAAGAGTTGGGGAAACCTTTACGGACAATCATGACTTGGAAACCGTAGACCAAAGAAACAATGGAAGGCTAGGCTAGAAATGAGATGGATGACGAGGTTACGAGTAGTAGCGAAGTATGGAAGAAGAAAACGTGCTGCGCTGACCCTAAATAAATTTAGATATAGGCTGGAAAACGATGGAGATGATGATGTGAATGTAACACGTATGGTTACATGTACACGGTTAGCGCAGTGGTTGAGCGATCGACTGCTGCCCTGCATGTCGCGGGTTCGATCCCCGCATGAAACAAATATTTGTATGACCTACAGGTAGTTGTTCTGGGTCTGGCTTTTTGTGTATATGAGTTTAAATGTTTGTAAACGCACCCACGACGATACAGGAGAAATTCCTAGTGTATGGCAGAGTTTAAAAAAGATTTTATTGTTATTAATGTCTTTTCTTGAACAAGCAAGAAGATAAATTGCTCAATCTATCCTAAGAACTAATATTTTTAATACTCATAATTAAGGTAAGATCTTACATAAACACCATCATTGACAACCACATCAAAACACCTACAGCATTAGCGTACGGCTCTCAAAAATTCACACACACAACATCTGTCCGACATTTTTTCTACAAACTTAATCCACGCTCATCAAATATATAAAGATTGGAAAAAAATCGAATGTGTAAGATTTTGTTATATTTTGTTATAAAATTATTAAGCGTTACGTCTCCAGCTGGGTATGTATCGAGCTTGATTTTGAAGTGTGTAAGATGAATTAGGGTTCAGTAATGGATTTGGGAAGATGGTTTTCGTTTTAGAAATTTAAACTCTATACGTGAATGAAATGCTAAAAGATCTTTCATCTAAATGTAACTTAACGTTTTAAATAAAAACAATATTTTTTGTCAACGAAACCAACAAAAGTCACCTACTTCCGTAGGTATAATTATTTTCCACTTTTTAGTTCTTTTTTTTTTAATTCAGTTTTATTTTTACAAAAAAGTTTTTTTTTCAGCACTTTTAGTTATGGTATAGGTGTACTACCAAATGATACATCACATATTTTTTATCGAGTATTCATTTTCCATTGTTACTAAAAGATTAGCTATAAAATTTAGCGATAAAAGATTATTCATAAAGACAGAAAAAAATTATATACGATAACTCATAAACTACCTCATCATCTGCCTAGCCTTTTCCCAACTATGTTGGGGTCGGCTTTCAGTCTAACCGGATGCAGCTGAATATCAGTATTTTATATGGAGCGACTGCCTATCTGACCTCAACAACCCAGTTAAAACTGGGTAATACGATACCCCTTGGTAAGACTGGTTGTCAGACTTTCGGAACACTGACTACCTGTAACGACTGTCAAAGATCTACAAATGACAGTCGGGACCAACGGCTTAACGTGCTTTCCGAGGCACGGAGGAAACTCGGTATGTAACGGGTGGTCACCCATCCACAGACCAACCTAGGCAAGCGCGGCTTAACCTAAAGATCGACCCGAGCGGCTGTTATTATTTAGCCACGAGGTAACGCATAAACTACCAAAGCAATATTAATACAATCGATATAGGACCACCTGGGAAGTATAACCTATCAAACAAAAAAATAATTTTGCTAATCATTCCAGGCTTCTTTAAGAAATCGGTGAACATACTTACATAAAACAAAAATATTCCGACGAATTGAGTACCTCCTCATTTTTTTGAAGTCGGTTAAAAACGGGTCTAACTTTGGAAGACCCTCGATGATCTAGTGGTCGCAATCGCGGCTTTTGAGCATGAAGTCCTTGGTTCAAAGTGCATGGCAACATGTATTTTTCTGTAGCAGCTACGGAGTCTGGACTGTTATACGTTTGATGGCAAAAGGCTCGCCCCTAATTACATGGGCCTTAAACATAACTGGCGAAAAGTAAACGTACTATTAAGGACACCTCTGCCTAACCCTTCGGAAATTAGGCGTAACTTTATGTTATAATTATATTATTACTAGCTTTCGCCCGTGGCTTCGCCCGCGTTAAATTCGGGATAAGACAGTTCCCCTTTACTGATTTGCAGGTACCTGCCACCTGTAGTTTTAGCCCTAGCGCCTTATTTATTGTAATAGCAATGCTAAGTTTTCCCTTATCTCCCTCTTTCTCCATAATTTTTCACTCTTTTTAAAAAAAAATAGCCTATGTCCATCTCCAGGGTCCCAACTATCTCTGTACCAAAATTCATCAAAATCGGTTTAGCCATTTAGGCGTGAAGAGGTAACAAACAAACTCACTTTCGCTTTTATAATATTAGTAAGGATAAGGATTCTACGTTATGTTATCTATTTTAAAAACGTCATTGCTATATTTAGGAAAACTAAGCCATGTTTTGTCGGGAAAGCGATTTAATTATACATCTTGGCGCGATCACTTTGTAAGTACTTATTTTTCTTAGGAAGATATTACCTAAAACATGTAATTTATTCATGAACGCTGATTTAAGTTTTATGAATACATCACAATTTTTGTTGTTAATCATTTTAGTTGGTCTTTTAATTGATGTTTTTTTTTTCGCTGCTGGACCTCTTTCGTCTGCCAAACATCGAATGATGATTGAACATCGAAAGAAGGATGAACAAAAGACAGGAACAAAAATATAAAAACAAGCAAAAAACCTAAAATTGACTGCCTAAAATAATTGAATTCCGTTCAACGCCACGACGATATATCCTGTCGCGAAATCTGACAAAAATAAATACACATTGAATTCAAGCACCAATAAAATCAATCACCAAATGTACGGAACTTTCAGAATCAAAAAAACAAAAACACACCCCTGGAACATTTAAAAAAAAGAAAAAAAACTACCTTTCGCGATTCGACCTGTGTTTAACCGCTGTCAAGGGTTGTCAATCATACCGGATCGGCCCCGCCCGCCAGCTCGCGTTTGACAGCCCTAGTCTGATATTATTTTACTTGTTTTTGATTTTGTTTCGTCTGTTAGTTGTTATTGTTTCTTATTAATTAGGGATTCATTGTTTTTGTTTAATAATGAAGGATTAATTTTACTTTGTGTTCTATTTTTTTTTATAGAAAGTAATGTCAATGTCAAAAATTCCGCCGATGTCATAAAATGACACAAAGTGGGCAAAAAACTTCAATTCTTCATTAATGGCTTTTGTGGACGGCAGATACCACAATTTTGCCAATATCACGTGTAAACTGGTAATAAACTAATAAACGCTGGAGAATATTTAGCAAGTAATAACAGTAATTAAAAAGTATAGAAAAAAAAAAGTATTTCTTTGCAGATTTAGATTATCAATTTATGACAGCGAAAATATTTGATCGATGTGTGTGTTTCAATCATACTGTTTTCACAGTATCATGGTGCGGGTGACATTAGTTATTAGATAAACCGTTCTCTTCAAACTGGAAGGTTTCGCGATTTATGATCTTGACTAAATATAGGCTTTATAGCCCCGAATCCTTACTAATATTATAAAAGCGAAAGTGAGTTTGTTTGTTACCTCTTCACGCTTTAATGGCTAAACCGATTTTGATGAATTTTGGTACAGAGATAGTTGGGATATTTTTTTTTTAAAGTGGGATTTGAGGGAGAAAGAAGGAAGAAAAGGGAAAACTTAGCGTTGCTATTACAAATCAATAAGGCGCAAGGGGAACTGTGTTACCCCGAATTTAACGCGAGCGAAGCCGCGGGCAAAAGCTAGTATGTATTATATATTTGTAAAGGACTACCCACCATAGCAAGATAGACTACCAATAAACATGTCTTATACCCGCACAGCGAAAACAAAATAGAACAGTTTTGTTGAAATAAGTTAGTTATACTCTTAATTTTTGTAAAGTTTCACATTGTGTCAGTTCTGAAAAAGAGGTTTTGGGCGATTTAAAAAATTTAAAATTGGTTAATTTAATACCAAATGTAGATAGATATCTTTTTTTGTGTGTATGTATATGACCTCATCATCATCTGCCTAGCCTATTCCAGGAGACCAGTCTTACCGAATGCAGCTGAATATCAATATTTTACAAGGAGCGACTGCCTATCTAACCTCCACAGCCCAGTGAATAACTGGGTAATAAGATACCCCTTGGTAAGACTGGTTATCAGACTTTCGGAAAACTGACTACCTGTAACGACTGTCAAAGATCTAGAAATGACAGCCGGGACCAACAGCTTAACGTACTTTCCGAGGCACGGTCTATCCCCAAACCAACCTAGGCAAGCGCGGCTTAACCTAAAGATCGACCCGAACGGCTGCTATTATTAAGATACAAGCTCCTAATTTGTATGTGTGTAAATATGACCTCAATGGCCAATTAAGCTCTTGTGTTATCCCAATAAACTTTTAATTTAAGAAAATCCTTACTTCATACTAATATTATAAAAGCGAAAGTGAGTTTGTTTGTTTGTTACGTCTTCACACCTAAATAGCCGAACCGATTTTAATGAATTTTGGTACAGAGATAGATGGGACACTGGAGACGGACATAGGCCAAAAAAAAGTCAGAAAAAGGGGAGAAAGAGTTAGCGTTAGCGCAAAGTAACTATGCCACGCGGACGAAATCGCGGGCGGAAGCTAGTATTTTTTATAATTCTTAACCGCTCTAATAAAAAATTATATAAGTAAATAAAATTAATTCTCCAAAAAAACTCCAAATATTCGACCACATTGCACCATTGACAAGAAACAGACAGATGACAGATGAACAGACAAACCGATATTTATAAACGTAGCATCACTTATTATTAAATCATCAATCAGAATTAAGTCTCGCTCGGAATCCATGTTTAATTACTGGTTACGATGTTATTGATTAATTTCCATCATGTGGATGATCTTGGGGCAATTTTTTTGTAGGATATGTGAGTATGATTTCATGGTTTTGAGTTATTGAGCTTTTAAAGTTGTTTCTCTGTAACAGTTAGTCCAAGTCGACCTCGTCGAAGCTGGTGAGACGATGTAAAAAAATGCAATTGGAGAAAGGCTTTTGCCCAGCATTAGGACAGAATAAAAGCTGTGAAAAAAAACTTTACTTAACAATGTATAGCATCCATCATATAATATAAAATGAGTCTATATATTATTATATATATAGAATACGCAAACCGCAGTGATACCAATAGTAATAGGACCTACCAGCATAATGAGCAAAAGCATACAGAGATACATCGACCAACTGAACACAAAAATAGACATAACGATACTACAAAAACAAGCAGCCATACACACAAATAACATAGTCAGTAAGGTTTTGGGAGACACTGTGTTTGTTCATGGTACACCGAGAACACAAGAGCCCACACCAAACACACAACACACAGCAATCATCCATCACACAACGTTTATCTTCCTCACGCACACCTAATACACCAATGAATTCATCAAACACACAAAGCACAACAGTTAACACTCGAAGAAGAAGAGGAAGGAGATACAGATACGAATAAATATCTTTTTTCTTGCGGGATACAGGACGAGATATTTAATACAGCCGACGCATGGTCGAGTAACGGAAAACCGAAAAAACACATTAATATAATTTTTCTATATTGCAAATTGTGATGATGTCGAAAATTCTGCCAGTATCAAGATTGAAGTGAAACATTGCGTAAGAAATTAAAAAAAAACATGACATTGCACAAAAGCTATTAGTTGCCAGGAGATTAAATCCAGATAAGGACGAAATTATTTATATTTAGATCACTATTCAAGCAACTAATTGGTTACCCAAAAAAACATTGCAACCTAATTGAAAAACAATCAATTAAATCCAAGGTTTAGTAGCACAACAACCATATAGATTACAGTTACTAAAAATAAAACTGCAGATCAAAGAAATCGATTTCTCAAGTACGGTTTTTGCACAACACTATTGTGAAGCACTCGATAATCTTGATCCATCGAGTTTCATTGAACATTGAAGAGGGTTATTCGCAAACCAGTGTTCCGTAAACGAGGAATAATCGGATCAACACAGGTAGGAAATGACAAGCATCGAAAATACCGCAAAAGCGTTTTTTTTTGTTTGTACCTCTTTTTTTTTTGGGATTGTTTTTGTCACATGTGACCGTACGTGTTATACGGTTTAAAAGGTAAAAAAGCGTTGTTTTTGATGTGTTCCGAACTGTTTGGGATGTTTACCGATATATAGTTTTTTATTAGTTAGTAATATGATCAATATATTATATTCTTGCTAGTATTGTATATGTTTTTATATAATACTAGCTTCCGCCCGGGACTTCACCGCATGCGTGTACTTCGGGCTAAAGCAAAATTTAAATTTGTGATGATCGAATAAAAAACTTTCTCTCTTCTCTCCCCTTTTCTTCCCTCTTTCTTCTCTTTTTCTCGCCTTTTTTAGCCTATATCCGTCTCCAGGATCCCAACTGTCTCTGTGCCAAAATTCATCAAAATCGGTTTGGCCATTTAGGCGTGAACACCTAACAAACCAACAAACTTACTTTCGCTCATAAAATATTAGTAAGGATTTATGTTAACCGACTGATATCGTTTTTTGGAGTTAGTAATAACATACTCAAAATACAATAATCTTACTCATTCTTAAATATTAGTTTATTATACATATGTATAAATAGTATACATATACCAATACTAATCCTTTATTGATTGAGTGGAATTGACATTAGCTGTAGGTAAGTCTGTAACTTGCTCGGCCTGATATCATCTAAATAAGATGCGACGAAGTGTGAATGATAGTGTGTGGTCATGATAAGGGTACTGATAATATTTTACTGTGGATGTTGCATACCAGACGGTATAAGACTGTGCTAAGTGAATTTGTAACAGGATTCATCGGATATTCAAAAATTAATGGCTTACTAAATTCTTTAAGGTTAGGTACATTTTGAGCTCTGTTTACTCGTTTTTAGGCCGACTGCTCCGTTGGTGTAATGGTTGCAATCGCGAATGCTGAGCACGGGGTCGGGTTTGAATCCCGGCTCGGGTAAATAGTGTTATTCACTTTTTCTATTATGAGTTTCTCAGTAACAGCCCAGAATTTGGAAGTTGGCGGTACCTCCGTGGCTCGGAAAGCACGTTAAGCCGATGGTCAAGTAGAGAGGCCTGCGAGGGCCACCGCCTGCCGGGGATGCGGGTTGTCCGATAGAGATACCGCGGCCCTGGAACATAAAGAGCAAGAGAAGGAACATGGGCGGGTTTTAGTCAGTATTGGTCTGACACTGCCTCCCGCTCCGGCCAGAGCGGGGGAAGTTATTTGATGATAAAAAGGCAAGATGTTATTATAATGTCTTTTTATTCTTTCTTAAATGGATCTTAACTAAATCAGTTGTTTTAATACTTAAGTAGGTATATTTATTTATTTTAATGTTATTTCTTTGCTCTTCATGATTGTTTTTTATATGTATTTATATATAAGTTTTTGTTTTTGTAAATGTTTTAAAAAATTGTTTAAAAATTATTTTTTTAAAATGTTACGCCACAAACTACCTACAGTACTGTGTCTCCTCTTTTTAAATCCATCCAAAGGTTGTCTTAAAAAGATCGCTTTTAGCGATAAGACCGCCCATTGTGTCACCCTATTTATAAGTTGTCTAGTGTTATTCTTGTTACTTGTCATCATCTGCCTAGCCTTTTCCCAACTATATTGGGGTCGGCTTCCAGTCTAACCGGATGCAGCTGAATATCAGTGTTTTACATGGAGCGACTGCCTATCTGACCTCCACAACCCAGTTAGTACTGGGTAATACGATACCCCTTGGTAAGACTGGTGGTCAGACTTTCAGGGCACTGACTACCTGTAACGACTGTCAAAGATCTACAAATGACAGCCGGGACCAACGGCTTAACGTGCTTTCCGAGGCACGGAGGAAACTCGGTATGTAACGGGTGGTCACCCATCCACCGACCAACCTAGGCAAACGCGGCTTAACCTAAAGATCGACCCGAGCGGCTGCTATTATTTAGCCACGAGCTCCTCATTTGATTTGATTTGATTCTTGTTACTTGTATGGTGTACATAATAAAGAATATTCTATCTATGTTTATGAATTCACACAGGAAAACAGTCGTTGACCCATATCTCCATAGACAAGGAGAATGTAAAATTCCTTGCCAATAGCATTGAGTATTCAATGAATATCGTTGGTTACATGCAGAACAATCTTCCATATTGGCTTTAAGTTATTCAAAGCTGTACCAGTTCAACTTTCTTGTGTTTTATTTGCTCATCGAGTTGCAATACTCTTTGTGTGGGGTATGTGATGAGAGATTAAGCAGTTTGGAGACCAAGAGCTAAGCTAAGTTAGTTTAGTTTAGCTCACATAGCTGATGTCTAAAAGAGTGTCCATGGAGTTTCTTGCCCATTCTTCTCCATAGAGATCAACGCTTTGGAATGGGCAACTACAGTATTTTCACAAGTTATTATGTCTTGTGACCGGGACTGTAGTGTTCGCCCGAAAATAGTCAATTTTCGGGCCAACGCTGTAACAAAAACCTTGTAAAACTAAATGATTTTTAAAAGAGTAACCATGGAGTTTCTTTCCGGTTCTTCTCCATAGGAAACAACCGACCCGAACCGTGCACCTTTTCTCGACGTTTTATAAGTGCCCATGTAAGCCTATGTGAAATAATGTGAAATGAAAATATTTTGATTTATTGTTTGAAAGCGAAACCAGTCTTACCAAGGGGTATTGTATTACCCAGTACTAACTGGGTTAGGGAGGTCAGATAGGCAGTCGCTCCATGTAAAATACTGGTATTCAGCTGCATCCGGTAAGACTGGAAGCCGACCCCAACATAGATGGGAAAGAAGGCTAGGCAGATGTTTGAAAGCGAAACTACATAATTCGCTCCGTTTTTCCACTTGCACCATATGATAAAGGGGATGTCAGAATATACGTCAAACGTCATCGGCCTGGAAGACTGCTCTTCGGTTTTGATACAGCCGTGTCTTATAAATATTATATCCATGTGCCTTCTATCCATCGACCTTATATCGACAACATTGCTATTCAAATTCAAACTTTATCCAACGCACATTGGAGTAGGTATTTGATTGGAAGAAGAATACTTTTAAGGGTTTGTTCGTCTCTGAGTCAAGATGAGCAACCAATTATAAATCAAGTTTGATATAACTCTTCAGAATTTTGATTTCTTTCAATTTTTTTGTATCGGTTTGACGAGTGAAGTGGTTATTTATAATTAAAATGGCGATTCCTGATCTCTTTGCGTGAGATACGATTTTTAATTTTGTGTCGATCAAAGGGATTAAGCGATTCTAATTTAGGATTCAATTTTATGTGAAGATTTGCTTTGCATAGCTGCAGGACATGTTAATAATTGGAACAGGTGTCAACGAATCCTGGAACATTTGCGAGTGTTGCAGATTATTTATCGATAAGTCATCAGAGTCGTATTCATTCTTTTTATTGCGATCTATTTAGCAAATTCCAAATTTAATTGATTTCTTGTTCAGAGTAACCAGAGTAGTTGAAAACCAGGATATATCTTACAACCGCCTATCAGACCACTCTCAGTAAGTGGGTAATACGATATCCCTTACCACCAATAACTAGGTATCAAACAGTTTTTTTTTAATAATAATAAAACTTTGACTTATTAACAAAAATGTATCAAAAGTAACCAAATCCAGTAAGATGCTATCAACGTCCTGGTGGACGCAAATACAAGGTTATTTCGTGCGATACTTGAAAGAGGTGGGTGGTCTACCGTTCGAAGGAGACACACATTACAATTTTGCTTAAGCATTGGTGTTTGTTTTTTAATATTTGCTCTCATTAGCCAAACCCGTATGTATTTTTGACTTTAATAATAGATAAAGTACAGGGGTTATTAAAGTTAGGTTGAGGGGCCTGCCAGGGCCACAGCCTGCCGATGTGTCGAATTGTTCGAAAGAGATACCGCGACCCCGGAGCTTGAAGTGCAATAGTAGGAACATGGGTGGGTTTTAGTCAGTAAAAGTCTGATACTCCTCCCCGCTCTACCTAGAGCGGAGGAATTTACTGGATGATTTTCCATCCGCAAAAAAATAGGTATTATTTTATTAACTGTTGCAAAGCCGTGTCTTCTCTTCTTTGTCTTATATCCAACCAATGCTTTGTGTATTCTGCAATGCACACCACTTAACCCAGTCTTGAGACTGTTGTTTTAAACTCTTGCCTACGCTGACAACTTCGTAAATTCACCTGATTTGTGACCCGACTAGGAGCTATGCCAGTCTAACCAGAAACAGCTGATTTACCAGTACCTTGGTTAGACCAGTTGTAAGTTTGTCTGTCTATTGTTTTAAACTGCAATGACATAAAAATTGACATTCCACGAATATGTCTCGAAGCCAAAGCAAACTCGCTCAATAAAATACGATTCAGTTTCAATACAATCATTTAAAACATCGATTCAAGAATACTTAATCAAACGCTCCCATTCAGAGTCAATTTTACATTAAAAGAACAACAAAATACACCATTATTAGTCATTTATTTTCCAAATGACAATAATACGGCTACCTTATACGATCAGACCAATAAAAATCAATACAAACTTGAACTGGCCGGAATTCCCTTGTCGTTTCTCTGGGGATGCTGTACTGGAAGTGGTCAGCCACTTGTGGCCCGATACGTCTTGTAAATATGGGTATGAGCAAAAAGTTTAAACGTGATTGTTTATTGTATTGAATCGTTTATGTAGGGTCAGAAAGGCAAACGTAAAATCTGGAATAGAACGAGCTTTCCTGTGCTTTCTTTTTGAAAATCGAACGTTAACAATTTAAAAAAAAAGCTCAGATTTCAACAAAAAAAGAACCCAGTGTGGAGCTTAGTGAGGCAAGCACGGTTGTTGCAATTATCTTGAACGATTATTGTCTATGTGCAGTTACTGGGAATTTCCAATAAAGTCCAGCTGATGTTCCCAGCTGTCATTTGTAGATCTTTGACAGTCGTTACAGATAGTCAGTGTCCCGAAAGTCTGACAACCAGACTTACTGGTGTCGTATTACCCTGTATTAACTGGGTAGTGGAGATCAGATAGGCAGTCGTTCCATGTAAAATACTGGTATTAAGCTGCGTCTGGCTAGACTTGAAGCCGACCCCAACAAAGTTGGAAAAAGGCTAGGCAGATGATGACTGGAAATTCCCAAAAAATAGCCCTATTTCAGTTTGCCTGGTGGTTCCAAGACCTATGCTTAGCTCTTATGCTTCACCTCTCTAGATTTGTATTTATATCTTCCAAAATCACACCTGTTATCGTCCAAGACTTAGACAGAGGCATCTTACGGTACCAACATTTTACTAGTTACGTTTAAGTCAAATATGAGGATTGCCACAAATCGGGTTCTAATCCCGTAGCTACTGAGAAATTCCTGATGAAAAATAAATTATTTACCGAAATTTTCTTGCTGACGATACTGAAAACGGTAGGCAAATGAGTTGTGCGAGTGCCGATACCTGCGGTAGAGAACTTATTTTCATATTTGTCCCTTATTATTTATTACATTTGCCTTAGGGTTGCCCCTAACCAACGCAACTTGTTTTTTCTTATCTTAAAAAAAATTGCCTCTCACTAGAAATTTCTCCTGTATCGTGGATGCGATTAACGAACATTTAAACTCACATATTTGTTCCATGCGGCTCTTTGAGCTCCTGGCTAAATAATAGCAGCCGCTCAGTTCGATCTTTAGGTTAAGACCAGGCACTCTAAAATAATTTCTACGCAAGCTCCGCCCCATTCACCCCGCCACGCCACTACGCGGTCCGCGGTCCGCGCTTCGTTTCCCGCGAGCGAGCCGAACGTCGCGCGTCGCCGGAATATTCTAACTTTATTGTATTATGATTTTAGAAAATCGAACATAGATGGAATAGAGACACCCTTATTTATTTTATGAAATAATAAAAAGTTTCGCAATTATGAATTTTTATTTAACAGTAACTACACATATACAATGTATGTGAAGTTTTCATTAAGAAAATTGGCCTTTTATAAAAAAAAAAAAAACAATTAAATTATTATTAGGTATTAATTTAAAATTTACTAAAATCTAGCCTCCTTGACTTTGATACTGGCTCATCTGATATAATATTTGCAGTTTCTAAGCTATTTTCATCTTGCACTGTTCGTTTTTTGACATATTCAGGATCTCGAATATTTTTTTTTTTAGGATATAGTGGATCTACCAATTCGGGCAGCAGACAATCCATATAAAATGATACTAGTTTGGGTTCCATCTCCTTTCTCCAAAATTCGTCATCCTTTTCCAGTACTTCAATTTTGAATTTATTATCTCCATACCATACGGCAAATAGACATTTTGTTTTTTTTGCTATATGCATCTGACCTTGAGCTTGATAATACCAGTCAGATTTTTTGCATACATTAATCTGAAAATAAAATACATATCTTAAATTACCCGACTGCAGCGAGGCCAAAAAGAACGGTAATGTTTTTAGTTGGTTTTTTAATTTATTTATGTAATTATGTATGTCTGTCCGTGTATGTTTCTGTAATACTCACTTCACCATTTTGGTTTTTTTTCCAGAAATGAACTTTCTTTTGGTCAATTGCAGCATCGATCCCCATTTTAAAAGGGGCTATGGGACATTTTATTTCAACAACCATATCATTGGTTATTCCATCCGGAGTAGCCCCTAGAAACGGAAGGACTTCGTCGATAAAAAGTCCACATTTATCAATTTTTATATTTTTTAGGTTAGATAATTGTTCCAAAGCCACCGCCTCGTGTTGTCTACCATGTTGTATAGACGAAACATGGTCTATAGGAGCTCCGTACAGCATGTTTTTCACTATATTTCTGCAGCTATTGGTCTTTCTTCTTTTTACGACTTTACCAAAGTTGGAAGCCGTCAAAAGGTTGCGTCTTAGCTCAAGCCACTCACCACATTCACTTTGCAAAATTGTTTGCTTAGTGATGTGAGCCCGTTCTTCTTCCGTCTTTTCTAAATTTTTCAGGAAAGTGTTTTTCGCCATTTCGAAAGTCGCCGGATCCATATCTGGTTGTTCTGCATTTTCACCATAGTTGCTGTCCGAAGGCTGAAACTTAGCAAAATGGCGCTTCTTTTTTCGTTGTGCCAGCCTATTTCTTTCTCTTTTCTTACAAATTATTTCTTCGTATTTTTTTAATGCTTTTCTGGGTGTATTATTTTGAGTATTTCGGTGAACAGTTGACAAAAGTTTCCCGGTGTTAAACGATATAACAGCACCGGCGCATCGAGTTTGGTAGCCACGACGTTGAGAGTAATTTATGCGTTTGCCACCAACTAACTTAGCAACGACGCCGTTAAATTGTTCAACCACGTTGCTGTCGACGTCTTCAATGAGACTTCTAGAATGTGAAGCAACATTAGCTGCAAGCATTTTAACTCTTTGCCATAGACTGGAAACGTCAAATTTCGTGATACTATCGTCAGTATGCGAACATATATCTTTTTTGCACTTGGAATGTTTTCCAAAGGCATGATACACGGAATTATTTATATCATGATGCAAGTTGTCACAGTTTTTGTCTGGTTTGTTGATTCTAATGGCGTCACAGATATATTTGCGAGCTGACAAAATTTTTACTTTACTAAGAAGCTTTCTGTCTTTTATAGGGTAACGTGTGTCGGTCATGAGTTTCTGCATATTATTACAGAATCGGCGCAAAATATGGTTTCTACAGTTAATCTTTTCGACAGTAATGTTTGCGTAGGGGCGTGACTCAATAATTTTTGTGTAGGTACTGCTATCGCCATCTGCTATAAATCGTCCATAAATAATATTGTGCAACTCAATCGATTTTTTGAAACCTTCTGCTATGATTGTTGCTTCCATGCCTGTAGACGGCCCGTCGTAGTTTTTGTAACATACATGGTCTTTTATAGCATTTCCACCTTTTTGACAAATGCAACAGTACTTGTTTTTTACTGCCATGTATAAAACTTTACCTGTTCGTCTGCCTATTATAGCTGCGCATCCTGAATAGGCAGCATAATTTGTTTGATACGATCGTCTACACCAACAACCATCTACGATGACGTCTATCACTGCTATGCCGTCTTTATTTACGCGGCCTTCCTTTAATGCGGCTTCTCTTTCTATTTCTGCGGCTTTTGTCATTTCAGACCACGCGGTAGATTCCCAGTCATCCGCCACTTGGTCTTGAAGTTTGAGGAAATTCTTCTCCTTGATTTCGGGAAGGTCGACAGCAGCTGTGAATTGCTTTAACTGAGCATAACCACCGCCACTTGCCAGTATTCCAGCTACAGCGTCTTTATTGACGTTTTGTTCAGTTGCCTCTATTTGAAATTTTTTATTGCACATCATGCACTGCAAATTTAGCCGGGAAAAAAGTCCATTTTGGTGTTCAGAAACCAATTGAATTGAACTTAATCCACAGTTAAAAAGAGATTTATGATCAGCAACCACTTTCAATTTATCAAAAAAAAACTGTATATCAATAATACGTCTTCCAGTTAGCACATTACAGACCTGAAATAACAAAATAATTATAAATATATAGATATGATAAACAATAATATTTTGTCCAAATACTGTTTAAAGTAAAAAGTCTGGGAATTGAGCTGAAACTTACATTTTCACCGTAACTTTGTACCTCATAAGGGCAATTTACATTTTCATGCAAATCAAATGTTTCTCGGACTTCGATCTGAAAAATTAAAAAAGTTTCAGCCATAAAATGTAAAACTAAGTAGATAGCTGAACTATTTAAATAAGCTGTTTTGATGTTAAGCATATCGAGCTGGCAATGAGTACTTCTGTATCAAGTAAGTACAGCCTTATTCTTACCTCGTTACTGTTATTATTGGAAAGAGTATTAGTGAAAATGTTGTTTTTGTCACGATCGGTATTTGATAATAGAGGTTCATTCATGAGGGTGGACGACGGCGAAGAATTCCCATACCTGTTTTGATTATTTAAACTTTCATTGCTACGATCAGACCTTAAAAAACATAAAAAAATTGTTATCACCATTATCGTCATAATTTGACATAAATGAAAAAACGTAATATTCGAGACACGATAGACGATTTAACACGAAAAAAAAACCAGCGAGTATAAGCTAACTTATAGTATACTAGCTTCTGCCAGCGGCTAAGCGGTACCACCGGGATAAAAAGTATTCTATGTACCTACTAATCCAGCACCCTAATTGCGTAACACATCACTATCAACCTAAGTCTGAATAATTTTTAAGCATCAATTATTTTTTGTATAGCAATAATTAATTTTTAATTTTTGCGTATAGCAATGAATGTTGTTGAACTGTCAAAATGAAACCGATTCCGATTGGTAGTGTGTTACGTAATTTCCTCGCAGGTCATGCATGATCTACCCGTGTGCCAAATTGAAATCCGGTCATCCGTTTTAGCGTGAAAGGTAACAAACAAACAAACTTACTTTCGCATTTATTTATTTAGTTAAGATTATTATAAATAAATAGTTAATTATTCAATATAATTAGAAGTACTTACTTATCTTCGTAATTCGCAGGAACGGAAACTAGATTATGCAATTGAGAAGGCGTCTCCAATAAGTTTCCCTGTTCCGGATGAGATTCAAATTCGAGAAATTTGTCTCCATTTTTTTTCCTAAAAAAGTATTTACTTATTAGTCATTATTCAGATAAAACATCTTCAACAATTTAAAAATACTAAGTGTAATTTTAATCACCGTTAATCCCTAAAGGGGTCATTGAACTCATCATTATGAACAACTTTTACCATGGGCCCAAACCTGAAATTGCGAAAATAAAATCAGTTGTACTAAACTTCAATTTTGACGAGTGATGCGAAAATAAATGTAGATCAACTGTTTTTTTTTTTTCGCGATTTGGTTCCATTGTAGGTTTTTCATAATGATGAGTACAATGACCTCTTAGGAGGTTAAGGGTGATTAAAATTAAACCAATCAAAAACAACACAATTGTTATACTTCTTATCAATTATTATAATATTGTTACACAATATTTATTTATAATAATCAAATCGTCTCCATAGCTTCCTATGTTCTTACAATCTCCAACGCAACTGGCCTTGAACTCACGCGCTAGGTAGCAGGTGCATGTAATATTATTAGCAATAGTTTTGAAAAAGAATGTCTTCAATAAAATCTTTATCAGATCATCATAGATGTTGGTGCGTATTTGTCGTAAAGGTACTTGGTGTTTAGACGGAAACATTTTCGAGGAATTCATTGGCTCCGTTGAAAATAGGACCGTATTACCATAGTCTAAAGTATAAAATTGTATGAATATCGACATGACTGTGTCATACAATTTTATAGTTTAGATTAGACGTTTTGTCAAAATAACATAATAAAAAAAAAAACTTACTGCTTTGCTTCTCTCATGATTCTTGCAATATTTTTCAAACGTTCTCCTTTCTTTCTCTTCTGAACATATGTTTTATTATATTTGTTTCCCATTATATATCGTTATAATATAAATTTTATTAAAATAACTTCAAAATAAAAAACTTAATGGACGCGCTCGCGTGCGAAACAGACCCTTTCACGACGGCGCACAGCGCGGCACTGAGAGACCGGTTAGAACGCTATGCTGCTAGACGCTAACACAGCCGTAATAGAGTTGAATATCGCGTGCGCTCTTTGATCGCGTTCGAGCTCGAAACTAAATGTCGTAAGTCTCAATTCTTATTTCGTTTATAACTAAAGTAATAACTGATCTAGAGAAGAAATATCTTGTGGCCTGATAGTAAACTATATTTTCTTACTTTTAACATTTATTTTAGACATAAAGGCCAAGCCATCTTGAAAAAAAATGTAATAATCTTTAAAAAAGACATGATTTTTGAATAAAAAATGAATCGAGCGAAAATGTTACAATTACGTAACTGTCTTGTACATAGAAAGAAAAAGACCCAATAAATCATATACTAAAGTTCCATTTTGATTGTATGTGTGACTGTTTCAGAATATTAATGTAAATTAACATAAAATTTAGGGAGCCTCCTCTTAAGCCGCGCTTGCCTAGGTTGGTCTGTGGATGGGTGACCACCCGTTACATACCGAGTTTCCTCCGTGCCTCGGAAAGCACGTTAAGCTGTTGGTCCCGGCTGTCATTTGTAGATCTTTGACAGTCGTTACAGTAGTCAGTGTCCCAGTACTAACTGGGTTATGGAGGTCAGATAGGCAGTCGCTCCAAGTAAAATACTGGTATTCAGCTGCATCCGGTAAGACTGGAAGCCGACCCCAACATAGTTGGGAAAAGGCTAGGCAGATGATGATTTGTTCCGTGCGGGGATCGAACCCACGACACGCATCGCACCAGTCGATGGCTCAGCCTCTGTTTCAAACGTGCCGTAATGCCTACATTTTAGCCATATCAAACACTGTCATGTGGTAATTAGACTGATGTGTGACTGTGTGCTCTATACAAAACAACTTAAACCAGAGTACACTAGATGATGATGAGGAACTTGTGGCTAAATAATTATAGCCTTGGCAGGTTTGGCTTTTATATGGATGCTATGAAGTGTGCTGACCATTAGTGGATAAAGTTTAAAAAAAAAAAGTGGAAACCTGCCAGAGACGGTGGTGATATTGAGGGTCAAAATTAAGTTTTATTATCCAAACTTTTTACATTATAACGTTACTTTATTTTATTGATATTTCTGACACCGCACTTTTCAATGCATTCATCATTCACAGTGTGTTAAGTTGGTAACATTGAGTTGCACCGTAAAACGTGAGTTTTCACGTCAAAAAAGTAAATTCCCAGCAATAGTTTTTTCGTACAGTAACTTAGTTTGATGTACACACGACGGCACATCAACCTACACTACTACGGTATGCGATCCGTAGTAAGAGAGATCAGGTTATAATAGTTTAGTATAGGTTGACCATAATATAAATACATATTATGACAAATTTCTTGAAGTCCCCTGTATACGTAAACAATGAGGCACTGGAGTATGTCGGTAACTATATATACTTAGGCAAACAATTATCGTTTGAAAAGCAAAGAAATGAACAAGAAATAGAATGGAGAGTTTCGATCGCTCGAGTAAAGTTTTGGAGCTTAAAAGAAATCATGAAAAGTGACATGCCGATCAAAATCAAACAAAAATTATTGATACCTGTATATTGCCAACACTCACATATGCTAGCCAAACTTGGAAGTTGGAAGTTCACATATCAAGCGAAAGCTAAAATCAGGACGTGCCAAAGAGGAATGGAAAGGAGTATGCTGAAAATTAAAAAAATCCAAAAAATACCCCATAATTTGATTCGTAAGAAGACGAAAGTGACAGACGCTCTGATTCAAAGCAAAAAGCTTAAGTGGCGGTGGGCTGGACATATAGCCAGGCTAACGGATAACCGATGGACAGCCAGGATAACATCCTGGAAGGGTCCATCAGGCACCAGAAAGAGAGGTAGACCAGCTGCCAGATGGACTGACGACATTATACAAGTGGCAAACAGTGGATGGATACAGCGAAGAGCAGAAATGTATGGAAATCTCTAGAGGAGGCCTTCACCTTCGAGAAAAACGAGGAGTTCTTACAAAAATAGTAGTAGGTATAATTTTAATATTAAATTTAAGAACAGATGTAAAAAAAAAAATGTTTATTAGATATAAGTTTATCTTTTTTGTATTCTTTTGTAAGAAATATAAGGCTTTTTTATTTATTTATTTATAGGTTGACCTGCCATCGTTAGTATATAATGCTTTACGGCGTCGTGTAGAGTTTACACCCTGTACATAGTCTGTATCACTCACACCCGTGTGACAATCTTCAGTATACCTACTTGGACACACTTGGCCATTCATCATAATGAATAATACGCCATATTTACTTTATTACCTTCCAAATTTTCAAGTAAAGGACATTGACTATCCGATCGACAATTAAGATAAAATTTAACGAGCTTCGTAAGAGGCAACCATGGTATTTGACGTGACCAGGCTTATTGTTCATATTTTTTAGTCTGCCGATTGTCCCATAAGCATGGTATTCAAATTAGGGGCGAGCATTGTGCAACGAATACATCGCCGATGCTTGGCTGATCTTAGGAAGAGGTTATGTTAGAGGGACGGCCGTATTTGAGACATTCTAAAGTTGTATAACTATTATTAATGTTGTTTTTTTTTCAAAATGGGAAAAGTGTGTGTGTTTTTTACAGTAAAACGAAAACAGTTGATATTATGGCTAAACAGATTGTTAAAAAGGTTAAAGAGGATTAATAAAAGAAAGGAAATGAAGTTATTTTAATTGTTTTACTCAAAAGACGTCCATGACTGGACATATGCCTCCCCCAAGCATTGCCACATACCGCGGGAGACCCTCCCGGCCACTGTAGACGGACGAAGGACGGTGAGCAATGGGTAACTGTGACGACAGGCCGTGTTGACGGCGCGTTGGTGTTCCACGTGCGCTTCAAAGAGATGTCAGCAATGTAGAGGGGCCTGCCAGGGCCCCTGGCTGCCGGGGTTACGGGTTGTTTGAAAGAGCTACCGCAGCGCCCGAACACAAAGAGCAAAAGAAGCAACATGGATGGATTTTAGTCAGTAAAAGTCTCACTCTGAAAGTGATTCGATGATCGGAAATCATCGAATCGAATCGTTATATCTCAGAAACGGTGGCTTATAGGAAAAGAGTATTTATGTAGTTTTTATAGATAATTTAATGGTCTAAAACTTTTGACAGATGCACTTTTATGATAAAACTTATCGTTTTGCTGAAAATCACGAAATACTCATTTTTTCACCTTTGACCTTGAATAACTTTTTTTCCATACAGGGAAAACATGGGGAAATTTCAAATATTTTGAACGATTTCACTAATTTTCAGCTTGTTGTAACATAATGTAACTTCACTCTTATTTTTTGGTCTAATTTGACCGGAATATAATTCCGTATTTAACGATTACGATATTTATGTTGCAGCTAAAACATTCAGTCATGATTTTGACGTGATAACGTCTTTAAAATCGTTTTAGTCGGGTGACATTGACATGTTCAGAAACTTGTGTCACACCAAAACCTCACAAGCGACATTTCATAAAGATGGTAGCGCCATCTGTTACTTGGCTCGAAAAAAAACCTTTAAATTAGTACTTAATTTCATTTTAGATGTCACTACTGGTGATAACTTATATCACCAATAAGACGTTATCACGTAAACATCTCGATCGTAAACCTACTTTACAAACAACCAATTTTTTTAATCATTGTATCGTTTAAGATTAGAAAAGGACCTTTACGATGCTACAAAATAGTATGATGTTTATTATATTTTTCTTGAAACTTATTCGGCACTGTGTCCGCGCCTCAACATCTTGAATAATAAATCCTATTATGTATCGCATTCTAAGCAGATAGCTCTATTTGTGCGGTACGCTAAATCTTTGTTTTTCTTCAACAATATCATTTTTATATGAATTTTGGCTGTCACCTAAATGACTTTAATTATGGTTATAATTTGTATCGGGTATTAAAACCTTAATTATTGGGATCGTTACAAGTTTCCAATTTTTTTGTGTTAGTGTTTTGTCTCCATCAGGAATTTGTCAGCCAGCCACGGAATCTGGGTTTGTGCCCAGTTGATGCCCACCTGCCTTGTCAACGGCGCGTTAGTGTTCCACGCGCGCCTCAAAGAGATGTCAGCAAAACAGAAGGGCCCTACAGCACCACTACCTGTCGGAGTTGCGGGTTGTTAAAAGACCACGACCTTGTTTAAAGAACACATCATCTGCCTAGCCCTTTCCCATCTATGTTGGGGTCGGCTTCCAGTCTAACCGGATGCAGCTGAATATCAGTATTTTACATGGAGCGACTGCCTATCTGACCTCCACAACCATTTAATACTGGGTAATACGATACCCCTTGGTAAGACTGGTTGTCAGACTTTTGGAACACTGACTACCTGTAACGACTGTCAAAGATCTACAAATGACAGCCGGGAACAACGGCTTAACGTGCTTTCCGAGGCACGGAGGAAACTCGGTATGTAACGGGTGGTCACCCATCCACAGACCAACCTAGGCAAGCGCGGCTTCTCCTCTTGTTTAAAGAACACAAAGGGCAAAATAAAGAACATGGATGGGTTTTAGTCAATAGAAGTAAGACATTCCCAGGAAGTTATTTGATCATTTACAATGCCTAATTGCCTCCCACCCCTAACATGGGGCTTAAACATAACTGGTAACATGTGGATGCACTATGAGGTACTCCACTGCCTAACCTTTAGAAGATTACAGGCGTGATATCCTTACTCCTTACTAATATTATAAAAGCGAAAGTGAGTTTGTTTGTTTGTTACGTCTTCACGCCTGGCTAAACCAATTTTAATGAATTTTGGTACAGAGATATTTGGAACCCTGGAGACGGACATAGGCATTTTTTTTTAATTTGTAATCAAAATCAAAATTCAAAGGTCATTTATTATTAGGCTGACAATCAGCACTTTTTATCAGCACTTTTTAGACAATATCTGCATGGACTAACAGTTGTTCATGACCTAGCTGTTTGTGTCAGTGAGTTTAAATGTTTGTAAATGCATCCACGACAGAATAAAATCCTAGTGTGAGTGTAGTGAAACGCCACGCTAAAATTAATAAAATTGAATTTTATTGCACACCAAAATTGAAACTATATTAAAACGTATCCAAATAATGACACTGGCGGTGAAACTACCTAAGTCTTTGACTATTCGACTAAAATCTTATTATATTTTAACTAAACTATGACATGTGTTGTAGGTTCTAACTGAAACAAGCTGCCTTTTCATTTTAAAAAATAATCTAAAGTATTGTTTTTGAAGGCTTGTTCAAAAGGTCTGAACTGGGATTTTTTCGGGTTTTTTTTGTAGCTAAAACCCGGATCCTATCCGGTCCGTTCCTCCGTTTATCTTTTAGTCTGTAACCTCAAACATGTCAGAGAAAATTTTAGGAAAAATTCTGTTGGTTGCCAATTCACATCAAAGACCCAGTACATAGGTAGGTACCATCACTTTTTACAACAACGAAAAAATGGGCAGACACACAGTGGTACACAACCTTTTCTTACCGCAAAAAAGTTTTCCGTGGGCCAACCGGGCATTTTTCCCTCCGCCATACAAACGAACCGCAGTGTTTAAAATACAGAAAAAAAAAGTTGTCGGCACTCGCCTCCGACCAACAAAAGAGGATTTTTTATTTTATATTCCAAATATTAAAGGACATCGTTAGCGGTTAGCATTTGTTAAATATCTGAAATATTTTTGTGAGCTTTTAGGGCTTGAGTTTGTTTTTTTTTACCAACGGCACGCGAGCGAGTTGTCTTGTTTAAGTGGGGTGTTTAAAAAATAAAGTTTTTTTTTTCGCCCAGCGGTTATTGTTTTGCGAGAGTTGCAACCTTTCACCGCAAAGGGTGTTATAAGTTCTTGAAAGGAAAGTTTTTAATATTTTTTTGTCCAGATGCTTGGACGTTTTGTCGCTTTGTGCGGTTGAAGATTTGTTCTATTTCTGCTCTCTTGCATTTGTGGTTAATTGTTTGTTATGCTGTATTGTTTTTATTTCATCGTGTGATGGATTCTTTGGACAAAGCATGTAGTCTCTTCCCACGGGAGAGATGAAGAGATTTTATAAAGAACATTATCATTAATTTATTTGATCACACTAGCGGTAAGCAAGAGGCCGATATTACCACAGGAAACCAATTTCATAAGATCTTTTTAGCAGTACACAAGCCGTAACTTGTTCTGTCTTTTTTAGGATTCCGTACCTCGAAAAGAGTAAACGGAACCCTTATAGGCTCACTTTGTGGTTCTGTCGGTCAAGACCCTGCATCTCAAGAACGCGTGGAGGTATCGAGTTGAAATTAAAACGTTTTACCTAAATCTGTGGTTCCTTAGAACTGTGAAAAAAATAATTCTCTAAATCTATGCAGTCAAGAGATATGGCTGGTTATGTCGCAAGTTTGTACAGAACCTTCAGTGGAGTCGGTCTGTTTTAAATTAGATAGCCTACTCTTAACATCAATCTTGTCCAAAATACAGAAATATGGTCGAAGATAGAACCAATTAATAACCATTTAATAGATCTGAGCGCACAGAAGGCAAAAGAAGTAACATGGACGGGTTTTAGTCAGTAAAGTCTGACATTCCCTTCAGCTTCGCCCAGAGCGGGAGAAGTTACTTAAAGATTACCCAACTGAAAAGCCAGCATAAGAAGTTCGAAGAATCATCACACTGATGTTTGCTTCTTTTACAAACATTTGAAAAGAGGTTACCGTTTTGATATATCCAAAAATAGCAAAATTCTAAATCAATTAACCCCGAACAAAACTAAACGAAAACGCTTTAATATTAACACTAGTACCTTCCTGTGGAATTCAATGAACTGAATCAACATTCCCGATTGAGCCCCTGGGGCGGGTACGTGCAAATGTCATGCAATATGTTGACAATTGCACCTTCGCTTGCCAACAGGTGGTAGTATTCAATCAGGTGAGTTTAGATTGGGGTAGTTGCTGGAGTGAGTACTTGGTCTAGTAACTAGGATGGAAGTTTGAATGATCTGCTTGAAGGTGGGAAGGTTACTAAGAATATTTTGTTGCATTTAAGCAATATTCTTTTTTTATTAAATTTTTTTTATTCAAAATTTCAGGCTTTATAACTAGTATACCCGTGCCTAGATGATAAACTTATAATTGTTACTGGTACTTTTATAATTGTTTGTTAAAAGTCTCTTAGACCTTCAAATTACTGTCGCAATAAGCATGGCGCATAGTATTTATTAACCCTTCGTACCTACGTCTTAAAAATTTCGCCAAAATTATACCTTATTTATATTAAATTATACCTTATAACTCTTCGACAGTTTTTGTGGCAAAAAACACACCACGGGCGTGTTGTGTTATTTTATTTTAATTTATATTTCATAAAAGTTGGATATATTTTACACGTCACAACTTCGTTACTTATTTGGTTTTACTAAACGTGCATTGAGAGGAAGTACAAGTGCTAATCGGCTTCGTTAAGAGTAAGTATTCAAAACCCTTTATTTACAGCGTCTGTTTGGTAATAAAACAAAATCCAATATTCGTGTTATTATATGTTATTTTGGTCCAATACTGAAGTACAACTCAAGCTGCTTTCAATGTATCCAGCACAACCTTGATAGCGGCTTCTTCTAAGAGTTCTTATATGTGTAAGAATATGTACACCGTAGACACTCCAACAAGTTAATCATCGTCTCTCTTTCGCTCTCATCGACTTAAATTTGTGAAGTTAATCAAGCAGCTAGCCAGTCTGAACGCAGCACAATACATACCATCTAATTCTCAGCGGAGCGTCTACGCTACGACATTAGACATTACGTTACAACTTAGTTGAACTACTCTCTGATTTGTTCACACTTACACATTATCTCGATGGCTTTTGTCACTTTCACAATTTGACTAGGAATGTTCGAGAATAGAAAATTTAGTTCGAGTTAATCAAATTTATTTAATGTTAAAACTAAGCTATTTGTGACTTAAAGGAAGTTTAAGAGCTCTCTGTTCGTCACAATTCAGGGGGCTTAGACAAAGTAACAATTTAAAAACGATAACGAAGTTAGAAATCGTTATCGCTCAGCAGTCACTAATACATTTTCAACTTTATACGCGCGTTAAATAAAGTTGAAAATCTATTGACGTTTACATATCGTTTTTGTTTGTTTCGCTCAGCAGTCTTTAATAGATTTTCAACTTTATG
This sequence comes from Ochropleura plecta, assembly GCA_905475445.1. Classification (NCBI taxonomy): domain Eukaryota; kingdom Metazoa; phylum Arthropoda; class Insecta; order Lepidoptera; family Noctuidae; genus Ochropleura; species Ochropleura plecta. Next base: position 1,866,428 of record FR997744.1, on the reverse strand, counting down.
CACTAGGGTATAAAGTTGAAAATGTATTAGTGACTGCTGAGCGATAACGATTTCTAACTTCGTTATCGTTTTTAAATTGTTACTTTGTCTAAGCCCCCAGTATTGTCGGAACGAAGTTCCTTATCGCGCGTTGCGCAAGGGGGCAAAATTAAGACCAAAAGTTGTAACGACACTTTTTGCTTTAGTTGTAAGCCGTGTGGCGTGCGCGTGTTTCTCTGTCTGTCTCTCTATCTCTCTCTCATAGAAAGCAAGCCAGTAATTTTCGTTTCCTCTTTCTATTTCGCATGGAACAGTGTGGTGTCGCGACGATTATTTTTGTTGAGTGGTTACAGGTTTTTTGTACATAATAAATAATAACTTCGATCTATCCGGGTGTCTGTTAACACCTCTCAAGTTTTCTTTTTCAGTCGTTGCAGCGAGTTAGTTGTTCGAAAGTCTACAAGGGGTTGTTGTATTATCCAGTACTAGCTGGGTTGTGGAGGTCGGATAAGCAGTCGCTCCATGAAAAATACTGCGTAAGGTTAGACTAGAAACCAACCATAGTAGGGAAATGGATAAGCAGATGATGCTTCATCACAATTTATTCATGGTACGTTAATATCTATCTGTATTTTGTCCCTTCTTCTTACTCCCAATAAAAATACTTACAAAAAAAATACAAAATACAATTAAAAAATATAAAAGGAAAGACTAAGTTTGGAAAAGTGCAACCAATATGTAGGAAATTAAAATGGCGTTGGGCAGGACATATGCTAAGAGAAAAGAAAGAGAAATGGACCAGAATTATAACGGAGTGGTACCCTAGAGAAAGCACAAGAAGCAGAGGAAGGCAGCCTAAGCGATGGGAAGATGATCTGAAGCAAGTAGCTGGACCAGAATGGTTACGTACGGCAAGAGATAGGAATGAATGGAAATCCTTAGATGAGGCCTTTGTCGAAAGACAAGCTGTTAAGAGGAGAGTAAAACCGAATGCCGAGAATATGTTTTAGTTAATTATATTTTTTTACCTTCTTTTTTATATATTGTTACCTATATCTTAAGTGATGTTTTGTTTAGTTAAATGTAAGTTAAAACTCTAACAGCAATAAAGGCTTATTTTATTTTATTTTATTTATTTTAATATCTATCTATTCCTTCATCGGATCAGAAATTGCTTTTACCAGTAGTGATGACATACTTCACATAGAAATCTGATCCTTAATAACATCTTGATTAGGTACTACAATCAATTGACAATACCTAAGTGTAAGAGTGTCCATGGAGTTTCTTGCCCATACTTCTTCATAGAGATCTACGCTTTGGAATGGGCAACTACAGTACTTTCACAAATTATTATGTCTTGTGACTGGGACTGTAGCAGAATCTTTTTTTTGTTTTCATCACATTCAAAAGTGCGTGTAATGGTCTAATGGAAATAAATGATTTGATTTGATTTGTAAGTTATATATCACAACAAGTATAGTCCTTCTGACCGTTTTTGGCCACGGCAGCCAATCTCATGCGGAAGATATTATAATGCATGCGTGTCTGCGCAGGCACAGGTGCACTCCCTGTTCCCTCACTTTCTTCTTCTTCATGTGGACCCCGCTTCTTGGCGGGGCCCGGTTTCTACAGTCCTTCCAATTCGACTATTGTGCGTAAATATGAACATGAGTCCGATGGGACAGCAATTCGACACAACCAGAGAGAGATCAGGCGCAAGACCAACAGCTTAACGTGCTTTCCGAGGCACGGGGGTATCTTACCGCCAACTTCCAAACTCCGGGATGTTACTGTGATGAGTTTTTACCACGGCCCCGGAATGTAAAGGACAATAGAAGGAACATGGGTGGGTTTTAGTCAGTAGGTACTAGTCTGACACTCCCCCGCTCCACCCAGGGCGGGGAAGTTATTTGATGACTTCCCATCTGCAAAAAAGGCAGAAAATATGGAACTATTTAGCCACACCTATTTTTACCGGTCTGTTCCGATTTGTTCTAGCTGAGAACTTCTCTTCTTATGGGAATACCCATAGATAAAAAAAGTTCTACATTTGTCTTAGTAATTTCTCTTCCATCAATAACTGTAAAAACCAATTACGAACCAAACCACATGCACACTCAAAAATACACATTCTACCTATCTCCAATCTTAAAAAAGCATAATCCAGAAATATGTCGCACAGATAACATGTCATTACGCTCCACGCTCGCCACGCTCGGCTAGCGTGGCGCGCGTAATTTTTATCGTTCTGCTCACATCTGAAACTTCAGGATTAATGATCCAGCGCGTCTAGTCATACGGTTCCGCCGAATGCCGTAAAAACGCTATGCGCAATTCAGTTTTGTTGGAGGATCAGAGAAGATTTGGAGACGGTATTTTTTTTGCAGAAATATTTCAGGTACATTATTGGCAATATTATTTATTACGACAGTGATGAAAGATTTCTAATTAGTAAACGATTAACAGTTACAACAAGACCAGAGTGTATTGGCTTCGTGTTTGACGTATATTTTTGTCATATTATGCCTAATATATTTCTGTGAAGCGAATAACATCGTCCTCAAATACCAGAACTTGTTGAAATGGACCAAATCACCTTTAGATTTTTAGGAATCTAGAAAGAAAAAAAAATACAATCATAAGTATTTTCTGTTACTTGGTTTTTTTATTTCTTATTGATTATTTAAGCTCTTCTTTGATATTCCATTTGCTGTACTATTGATTATTGATTTATGAAAACACTATTCAATTCTATTCATCTCTATATACCACATCCACCAATCCGTCACCCAGATCCACGTCATCCGACCTTTAATTGCTCTCATCCTGATACGGCTGGTATATCGAGCGAGAAAATGGGTTTTTCGCTGTGGTAACCGCTAGCAACTTTGTACTATGGCACATTATCGGATTTGCTAGCAGCTCTGTGTGATTCCATGTATACTTGTCGCGATCACTGACATAGTTGTCTGATGTGATTTAAATTTTAATATGTATGTTGGATTTTTTAATGGTTTTGTTAGTGGTTTGGATATTAGCGTTAGTTTTATTTACGACATACTAAGCGTGCCTGGTTTTTTGTCGGATCTGTTGGGTTTGGCTTCCAGTCTGACCAGGTGCAGCTGATTTTTTTGTGTTTTATACGGAGCCATTGAGCCTGACCTCTAGCAATGTCTTCACAAGTAAGCATTGTATAGCCTATTCTGCTTTTCTATGTGTTCAATTATATTTATTTTTGTTCTGGATACAGCTATTAGGAACAAACTTAGAGCTATTAAAAACTTGTGAGAAAAGTTTTGCGTATGAAGAATAAATGCTGATAATCTAAGGGAAAATGATGATAAGACTAACTTTGTAACTTCTCAGGAAATCAACATTCGGTTGCTGGTTAAGTATTACATGTAAATTTATTGTCACTTTCTTGCCACAATCATAAATTAGCAACCAAAAGAGTAAAAACCGTTTTAATATTAAATTTAAATATCTCTGAATCTTAAACTACCCTGTGCAAATACAAAATAGCCTGCAGCAACTCATCTGAACATATAGACGAGCGTATCGAACAAAACCTTTAAAAAAACACTGTTATTAAATGTTCATTAAGCTGCGACAACAAACTTATAAACAAATCACAATCAAGCAATATTCACTTCTAAACTTAAAGAAATAGAATTGAAGACAACTGCATTAGCAACTTCGTCACTTACTTTACATAAATGATGAAGTTATTTGCAGTTTGTTTAGAGAAAATTGAACTTTATTTTGGGGGAGGAAATGTGAAAGTGGTGGTATATTTATTGGTGTAATGAAAGCCGCAATTGAACGAAAGGTAACTAGTGATTTTAAGGTGAACCGATTTGGATTAATGAATTAAATACACTCGTATGCCTGTGTTTACGTTCAAGTAAAAATATGTCTGAAGTTTCTACTTATAACATTATTGTAGTTCATGTAAGGTTATTGGAAGATGTGAAGGTCAGTCTGACCATTGTAATTTAGTCTGAGGATGCTCAAGAACAAAACTATGAAAGAGAACGTGAATTATTTGGTATTCAGACATTGTCAACAGGTCAAAGTCATATAGAATCTTTGGTGTCAATCATTCGGGTTTTTATATTGGTGAAGATACCTTCAGTCTTAAAGTTAGGTTTTCAGAGTCATGTAAGCAGAGCCCGTAAGACACTTTCTTAAAATTGTTTAATTCTGATTTAATTGTTTTTGCAAATGTGGGCTTCTCAAGGTGCGACACCGGGTCCAATATTTTTTTATTTATGTATTATATTTCACATAAGTTTTTCGATTGTTTTCACATAGTTTAAGGAAAGATATTTTTACGGACAATTAAGTGATTCAAAATTAACTGCCCATCTTAGGAATTAACAGTTTCTTAAGTTATGTCTCGGTAAATTAAACCACAAATCCCCAAATCAGTAAAACGAAAAATCCAAGATTAATGAACCTATTTTATCCTAATATTAGCATCAAACCGAAAATATTTTAGGGCAATTAAAATATGGTCTGTTTTTTGTTGCAAAAGGGACAAAAAATCACGCGTGACGCCTCGGGAGAGGGGTGGGCAGGATAGCAAGCGTGCATATCTAAATAATTATACGGCGTTAACGGATAATGATTGAAAGGTCTTCAGATGTGGCCATAGAGTAGTTTCTGAGATAGAGATCTAGTTATTTTCGGAAGTTGGTTTAATTTTTGAACAAAGTTTGAAATTGGGTAGGTTCTATCGATTTGAATGGTGTTAATGATGATAATCTCACTACAATTGTTTGTCACTCGATGAAATGTTGCACACAGATAGTTTAAAACCTGGATAAATACTACTTTTCAGATAAAAAGTAGCGCTATATTTTATCCAGGTTTAAACTTTACTACCCAGATGGGTAGCAAGATATGGTAGGATATTTACCGAAACCACGCGGGCGAAGCCGTGGGCATAAACTAAACTACAAATTTGTTGTATCGTTTGCTGGTAATTTGTTGCAAAAAAATCTACTATCCATCCAAGTTATAAAACATAAAATCGAGGACAACTTAACCATAAGCACAAACCGTTGAGTTGCGAAATGTATTCAGATTTTTGTAACTAAGCATTCTTCTAAGTATTTTTTTTATCTCATCATTTAATCAATTTACATAACCAAAACGACTTCCAAACATCTTTACTTTTTCGCTTTAAATTACGCAAAAACCAGTAGCAATATCACAAGGAACCAGTCCAATAAAACATTCGTACGAACTTGCGGCATTAATCTTGTTAAAAAAATCAAAATATACGCAATAATCATAATTGTTGGGTATCTGCACGTATAGCTGGACTATTACACGGTAGGTACATAATATTTTAAAACAAGACAGTGTCCACTTTCTTGTTCCGAGAAAATACATAGTCGCGCGCGCACTTCATTGGAATCGATCGGGCGTAACGTTTTCTATCTCCCTCTCTCCTACACTGCCAAACGGAGAAGGCACAAGAGCGAGGAGCACAGATATAAATCCTACCGATCTATAAGCCACGCCCCACAATCGATCTGATAAATGAAAAACCCGTTTGCTGCGCGGGCGCAATGATTTGAATCTCGTCATGACTTGATGTTCGTTTCGCGATTACTCGTGCGCTTCGTTGCTTTGTATTTAAAATTATCTTTATTACCCCATCCGTGGGAGTCTTAAATCTCGCATTCAAATGTTTATTTCTACATGACTCATAATTATGTACGTTTTAAATGTTTAAACGTGAATCTCTCCGGTCCTAGGCAGTGTGTGGGGTCAATGTTAGTTCGTTGACATGCTTATTGAGTTATCTTTGCTGATTTTATTCGCTCTTTGCCAAGTGTAATGAGTCATTTTTTATTTCACGAACAAATTGTAAAGATCGTTTAGATCCTGCGATGCACGTTTGGTTATTGCTATTTTTATTGCCGTCTAAATCACGTTCATTTTTTTTCCTTATTTTCTGTTGTCGGCCATCATATATACCTATGTATGTGTACTGATGTATATTTTTCAAAGTAATAAGTCCTGACGTTTACAAGAATTATCACAAGTTATATAATAATGTTGTTATATATTTCATTTCTTAATATGCCAAAATGGCACCACCAATTATAAAAGGTATAATTTTATTTACATTATTTACTTTCCAATGATTTATTTAAAAGTATACTAGTTTATTTCTTTCAACGCTTTTATTTTACCTTTCTCTAAAATTCAGATCATTATTGACAGATCACACCAACAAACATTGAAATTATATAATATACAAAACCTCAATATTTAAGTTGTCAAACATTACTTTACGCTACTCTACCACAGATGGCGCTACGTACCTCACAACTCCATAATCAACTCAAACGCATGTCTCACTGACGCCATCTATTTTCAAGCTTTAAAAGCTACCGCCACTATCTTCGACCAATTTGATCAGAGCTTCGATCTGTGAATGGGGTTATGGATGTAGGGATTATCTATGCCTGGTCATCAATAATTCGATTTTAATAGCAGCCAGAGAGGTTTGATACATTCGTATCGTCTGTAGAATTACTTTTACCTCAAATGATTGCTTGAATGATGTCTGATAATTCGTACGAAGCATGCGCAGCCTGATTGCGTTGTTTCTTATAGCTTATTTTATTGATGTTCCCTTTAGATATATTTATTACTCGAAGATGTATCGCATTTGTACGTCGATCTTCAGGTGTGTCTATTTGTGGATGAGTCCAATTATTTTTTAAGCAAGTTTAAGTCAGCCTTTATTCTGTCTTCATGTTTTATAATTGAATTTTGTTATTTCTTATATGTTTACTGACCTATAACTCGTTGTGTGATGTATTTAACTGTTATTTGGAGTTGACTTCTTAGAAGTGAATATTTTAAAAATTGCTCTAACTAATATTTTTCAGCTGTCATTTGTTAACTGGATGATGTATTGTGTGTTTAACTTGATAACTTTCGTTTTTGGAATGACTACTGGAACCTGTGAACTAAATGTAGGTAAGTACCTAAGTAATGACGTATAGATAGACAGACATTGGTATTTGATTCTATTCTACCACAAACTAAACTAAAACAAGTCTAAAAATCAGTAAAATTTAGTTTATTCATGTCGAACGTCGTTTTCTTCTTCTGAAATTGATTAAAGAGTTTTGACGACACGGATGGCGCAGTGGTTGAGCGATTAAATGCTGAGCTGCGTGTCGCGTGTTCGATCCCCGCTCGAAACAAATATTCGTATGACCTACAGGTAGTTGTTCCGGGTCTGGTTGGCGTGTATGTGAGTTTAAATGTTTGTAAACGCAACCACGATACAGGAGAAGTTATTAGTGTGGGGCAACGTTTTTCTTAAAAAAATATTAAGTATATGAGTAGTTTGACAGAGTTACTGGGGCCTTAGTCTGCTATTACAATAGTGTCAGAATGGTCGATCACTGATCGCATAATGGTTGATTTTGACATCTACTACATACTAAACTTGTCAAAATCAACCATTATACCAAATTGACATTTTTCACCAAAAATAGTGGTTGTCAAGCTAAACCGGACCATCTTTAATCGCGACTACAATGGTGTGGAATAAAATTAGATGCGATTAGGTATGTCATTGTAATATTGATTTAGTTTAATCCAGTGATTCATCAAAATTGACACTATTATGATTTAATCCATAACCTAACAGTTATAAGCCAAAATATTATGAACTAACTGGCCTCCGCGGCTACGCCCGCGTAATTTCGAAAAAAAAAGTATCCTAGTGTTATTCCAGACAATAATCTACCTCAGTGCTAAATTTCATCAAGATCAGTATCTAAGAATAACAAACATCCAAACATCCAAACATCCATCCATCCACACAAACATTCGCATTTATAATATTATAGTAGGATTGTAATATTAGTAGGAAGTAGGATTAACCCTATGATTTATAATAAGCTAGCTAGGAAGAGTCTCTAAATAAATTGATATAAGGGCAGGAAAATGATGATGAATATTTCAATTTAACGACTGTAGTTGAAATAGCAATAATGCATTGAACGGAAGAAAATCTGATTTTAATAGTTTCAGCGTGTTTCAAGCATACGAAGTAAATGCAATAGTGGAGTTGAATTATTGGCTTATGAAAGTTATTAATGATAGTAATGTTTGATTGAAATCTTATATTTAAGATCGTGGAATTCGTGTGAGCACAATTTTAAATTAATTTTGTGGAAAATAAGACACAAATATTATGTAAACACGACGGCGTGTCAACCTATTATAAACTAATACCAGCTTTTGCTCGCGGCTTCGCTCGCGTTTAATTCGGGGTATTACAGTTCCCCTTTCCTGATTTGCAAGTACCTGCTACTTGTAGGTTTTGCCCTAGCGCCTTATTTAGTGTAATAGCAAAGCTAAGTTTTCCCTTTTCTTCCCTCTTTCTTCCTCATTTCTCTTTTCTAAAATAAAAGTTACGTATCCAGGGTCCCAACTATCTCTGTACCAAAATTCATCAAAATTGGTTAAGCCATTTAGGCGTGAAGACGTAACAAACAAATAAACAAACAAACAAACTCACTTTCGCTTTTATAATATTAGTAAGGATTATAACCTGATCTCTCCACTACGGATCGCACACCGTAGTAGAGAGATCAGGTTTAAATGGTTTAGTGTAGGTTGATATGCCGTCGTGTGAACTTTGTTGTTGGTACTATCTTTTGGCATCACACTAATTGTGATACAAAATCAAAACTCAAATCATTTATTTCAATTAAACAGTTACATGCACTTTTGAATGTCAAAACCAAAAAGATGAAGCTGTAACAAGGCATAATAACTTGTGAAAGTGCCGCGTAGTTGCCCATTTCAAAACGTAGATCTCTATGGAGAAGAATGGGCAAGAAACTCCATGGACACTCTTTTTAATCATAATATTTTTACAAGATACAGCATTCGTGTCGAAGTTATACATTTATTTAAAAAACCGGCCAAGAGCGTGTCGGGCCACGCTCAGTGTAGGGTTCCGTAGTTTCCCGTCCGTCACAATAAGTGTTCCCACTTATGAGTTTAAAGGTGGAGGGGAAAATTATTTTGTATAACTTTTTGTCTTTTTTGTACAAAAACTGTTGTGTCAATCAAGTTCAAAATGATTTTCCTAGAAAGTCCTTATAAAGTTCTACTTTTCAGATTTTTTTCATATTTTCTAAACTTATGGTTCAAAAGTTAGAGGGGGGGGGACACATTGTTTTTTACTTTAGGAGCGATTATTTCCGAAGTTATTGACATTATCAAAAAATGATTTTAGTAAACCCCTATTCATTTTTAAATACCTTTCCAACAATATATCACACGTTACGGTTGAAATTAAAAAATAATCTCTTCACACTTTACATATAGGGTGGCTACCCTAATAAAACATTTTTGTCCAATTTTTATTTTACCACTTTGTCGGCGTGATTGATATACATATTGGTACCAAATTTCAGCTTTCTAGTGCTAACGGTCACAGAGATTAAGCGAGGACGGACGGACGGACGGACGGACGGACGGACAGACAGACATGGCGAAACTATAAGGGTTCCTAGTTGACTACGGAACCCTAAAAAGATGTAGTTAAACGTGCACATTTAGAGCGTCCAGAGTAATACATGCTCAATGCCCTTGTATGCTTATTGTGTCCATATGCAAGAGGAAGGCTAAAGAAAAGATGGATGGATTGTGTAAGGAATGATATGTAGGAGAAAGGAGTGAATGATGCCGTGACGTCTGATAGGGGAGAATGGAAGAAGAAAACGTGTTGCGCAGATCCCAAATAGAATGGGACAAGGGCAGGAAAATGATGGTGATCTCTAGTATGTATATTAATGAGTAAAACATTAACACATTGGTCTTTAAACGTGTTGATAAACGTGTTGACATTGGATCGTCCCTGAATTTCCTGTGGCAACTATATTACAAAAAATCACGGACGCTGCTGAAAATTGCTTATCGTACCCAAATTCTGGCTAAGTCAATCTAGATTGCCATAGCCACGCTAAGAAAGAGCAAAATATCATTTGTTTTAATGGATCCCTCGTTTTGGGCTGAGCGGGTAGGATCGTCAGACTTTTACTGACTAAAACCCACGCATGTTCCTTCTTTTGTTCTATATCTTCCTGGGTATCTTCGAACAACCCGCAACCACAGCTAGGACCTTAATAGCATTGGGCTATGTTTTTAATTCTACCTTAATCATTAGCATTATCTAAGGATTTACCTAGGTAACATAATGGTACATAAGTTTTATTATGATTGATTCTAATAAATTAAATATATGACGACATAATACACAAATTCTTCTTCTGTCTAATTCTAGTCCAACTGAATAGGTACCAGCATAAAAATTTTGTTCAATAAATAAAACACACAAATCAGAATAGCTACCTACTATCTATATTTAGTAGGTACTCAAACAATCTAAAAGGATCACACTCATCGGATCAAAAATCCAAAAAGTCATATCAATTTATCAATAAATAAAAAACACCGAACTCAACCCGAAGTCCCCATGACACGACAGATTCGAATGCTTTATGATAAAAAATCGTCGGCCTGTCATTGAGGTCAATAAAAGATTAATTTTGATGTTCAGTAGCTGACGGGTTGAGGGCTACTGGGTTCGGCAGATTACAGTAACAAAAAGTACGTTAGATATACAGAGTGTTAGGTTAAACGAGGGACTTATTGAGGGAGGGTATTCAGTATTCGATTGTCGTCCCAAATATGTAAAAAACCTATAACCTTAATTTCTGACGTAATTGTCCAATAAAATACATTATTCATGAACACTGAGCGCGAGAGAAGTAAACTTGTAAACAGTGAAGTAAATCACGCGGCAAAATACCTACGCGCCGATTCTACCGAAAAGGCGTCCTAAGCCAGGTTTAAAGTATGAAGGGAAAATGGATTATACCTAAAGGTCATTGACATGCCCACATGTTCTGCGATAGTATTAAATCGCTAGCGCAAGGGTATATACACGTTGCGAGACTTATGCGAAATTTTTGGTATGGTTCTGTCTTTTATTTATTAGTGTTTTTTTTTGTTCATATTTTTATTAGTATCATGTAAGTATGCACTATTGTGGGTTTGAATATGTCCCTCGTTTAAACTAACATACTGTATAATGTTGTTGTGTTGGTCTCCGGTGTTCCATGCAACGCGTGTCACCATGTTGTCCGGTTCTGTGATTTTACTACCCATGGGATTTCTGTGGGCTTCGCGGAGTTATTACTCCATGATAACATATTACAGAAAAAAGATTATTCACATTAACCAAAAACAAAACTTATTGAAACTGAACATGATTCCACGATTGAGAGCTGTTAATATTCTGATGAGACCATCAGTTCAGTTTAAACCAAACATTATTATTTTAGCCTTCATTTCCCTTAACATAATAATCTTACAACAACTTCAAAATATATAAAATATACAATTTGCATTTTGTTTCAAGAACAATATAATACATTTAACATTTCATTCCATTTTACATTTAACAATACTTCATTTCTTATTTTTTAATATTTAATTTCTTTTAATATTCCATATTAGTTTACAATACATTTAAATTAAACCAAACATAAGCCTCTACCACACACTTCAGCTTATCGCTAACTAACTATAAAACTAACAATTAACACTGTCAACAGGATGCGGTCCGATGGACCAATTTCCTCTCGACTCGGTCCTTTGTACCGAAACACATCGTTACCATACAATGGAGGACCAAATTGTCGCTCTGATCCCCATAATGTATCGATTTAAATATTTTAACGGTTAATTCTTTAGGGTTTAGAATGGTGTAGATGATAACCCTATTGATAGCAAATTGGTACGTTAATGATGTATTCTATTGAGATATCTTAGAAGTTGTTCGAGTTGAGATTTTAAACTGTTTGTCTTACAATTGACAGCAAGGCACAGTGACTGAGCGATTGACTGCTGCGCTGCGTGTCGCGGGTTCGATCCCCACACGGAACAAATATTTGTATGACCTATAAGTTTCCGGGTCTGGCTGTTTGTGTATGTGAGTTTAAATGTTTGTAAACGCACCTACGACACAGGAGAAATTCCTAGTGTGAGGCTAAGTTAAAAATAAAATAAAAACAAAAACTTTTATTAAAACGCTCTAAAAAAAAGAAAAAAGTGTTTTCTTTAAAAAATTAACTATCAACTTATAACCTCACTAGCTTCCGCCCGCGACTTCGTCCGCGTGGCATAGTTACTTTGGGCTAACGCTAACTTTAACCCGCGAGTTGACCCAAAAAAAATGTATCTTTCTCTCCCCTTTTCTTCCGTGATTCTCCCCCTTTCCTCACTTTAAAAAAAATTGCCTATTTCCGTCTCCAGGGTCCCAACTATCTCTGTACCAAAATGCATCAAAATCGGTTCGGTCATTTAGGCGTGAAGCCGTAACAAACAAACAAACTCACTGTCGCTTTCAAAATATTAGTAAGGATTTATGAAAATAACTGAAGGTAACTGAATGCCTATTCAGTTACCTAACGAAATAAGCTACGTTAGAGGTCCTAACTGTAGCTACCTTACACTTAAAAAATCCAAGTGCCTACTTAAATAACAAAACTGATCTTAAATACACTATAGCTACAACTAAATAAAACTACAGCTAAATAAATTAAAAAATAATAATAATTTATAATTAACCTGAAAGTAATTTAAGTACTAAATTATATTTTTTTGTTTTTAAATATATCTAATTATGCCTATTATCTATAAGAACCTATTAATTACCAAATAAAGTAGGTACTAAAACTAAATAATTCTAATAGAATTATTTAGTACCTAGAAATATGTAGGTAAGTACAACTTGTAACAAAAAATGAAATGAAAATAAAGCTAAAACGCCTGTCCAATACTATCTACTTATACCTACTTCACTTAAAAATAAAAACCTATAAATACTATAATTAATAATACCTTTAACTATAATTAGTATAATTAAACTACGCTTTTACCAACATAATATAAAAAAAAAGTTAACAAAAATTAGCCGAAACTCGGTATCTAAAAATCTATGCGTACCTACTACTACTTCACCTAAAAATAAATAAAATGAAAACTATGAATAATTTGTAATTTGAACGAATATAAACACTACCAAAATAACTAATACCTATTTTATAAAATAACAACAAAACAAATCTAAAAAGAAATTATTTAAAGACTAAAAGTCGGGCTGAAAGCATTGTCTGTCAATAAGGTCGAACACTCTGAACGTCTATTCGCATCAACAGCCAATTATTACACAAAAATAATCCTTATAGCATGATTCAGTATTCACGCGCGATGGCTTATAAGCGTATTTCATGCATAACTTTGGTGTTTGTATGCCGATTTATATGATTCTTTTTTTATTGAATACGTAATAATGTTAACTGTTTTTAATTACAGATGAGTGGGAGTGTTATAAACGTAAGAGTAGACAAATATAATCAGAATGCTACGAACTGCTAAGTTATCGGGAGTTACACGTGTTATTGTGAGTCAACCATAAAAGATAGACCTATGCTGTCGCAGGATATTTTTTATATAATTTTAAGGAGAACATTTCCGTCATACATGATTTCTGTGTAGCTTTAACCAACTTCTCCCGATTACCCAACATTTTCCTTCACTGCTCTGCTCCTATTGATCGTAGCGCGATGAAAAGTATACTATAACCTGCCCAGGAGTCTAAAGAATAATTGTACCAAGTTTCGTTAAAATCCGTCGAGTAGCTTTTGTTTCTATAACGAACATACAGACATCCAGACAGACAGACAGACAGACGGACAGACAGACAGACAGACAGACAAAAATTTTACTGATTGCATTTTTGGCATCAGTATCGATCACTAATCACCCCCTGATAGTTATTTTGGAAATATATTTCATGTACAGAATCGACCTCTCTACAGATTTATTATAAGTATAGATAGATTATATACAATTTAAATGATAATAAAAGCCAGATAGCCAAATACATGTACATTTGCATGCATACATACATTACAAGTTAAATAACAGCTTTTAAAAAGACGTTTTGTCATTCCTGGTCAAGGAAACAATAACGTTCCCAATGTCTTTGAAATTACTCTCAAATATAAAACAGTGCCCACAGATCATCAAAAATAAAACCCAGAAACAATTGACTGTAATAATGCCATAACAGATCATAATAAACTAACCACAGTTAAACTTAACAGGGTCAAGATAACCACAATTAAAGGAAAAGGAAACCATAAAACTACTCAACTAGAAGCTATACCAATCAACATGGTATACTCGACGACATTATTAAGGTATTGGCACAATGACCAGTATAAGCTGACCCAGCATAGTACAAAAATCCTGAACAATATGAGGTCTGGGATAAAAGAGAGAGAATTTTTTAGCTTGATATGTCGACTTAGTTATGTTTAGTCGAACCCTCCTTTTTGAGGATGGAAATCATCTAATAACTTCCCCCGCTCTGGGCGGAGCGAGACGAAGTGTCAGACTTTTACTGACTAAAATCAACCTATGTTTCTTCTTTTGCCCTTTATGTTCTGTGGCCGCGGTATCTCTTTCAACAACAACCCGCAACCGCGGATAGTTGACTCGTTGATCAAAATCAGCATAATTCTCTGGCCGTTATTTCAATTTATTTGGGGTCTGTGCAAACCCCAAATAATTTGAACCGTATATTTTTGTCTATGCCTAGCATTATCTACAGTGCATTAAATGAAATTACACTAAGCACATGTGACTAAAAGAGTGATGAATCTGAATGTTGATGGATGGAGAGCGAGAGGAAGGCCAAATAATAGATGGATGGATTGTGTTAGGTATGATATGAAGGAGAAAGGAGTGAATGATGCCGTGACGTCTGCTGATAGGGGAGAATGGAAGAAGAAAACGTGTTGCGCCGACCACAAATAGAATGGGACAAGGGCAGGAAAATGATGATTAAACGAAATCACACTAAGATTGTACAGCACACAGTAGAAACACACATAACAGTATAGGAGACATACTGTGCGCGACTACGAGTGTGGGGAAAAATTTATTATTATTACATATTATCCTTACTAATATTATAAAAGCGAATGTGAGTTTGTTTGTTTGTTTGTTACCTCTTCACGCTTTAATGGCTAAACCGATGTTGATGAATTTTGGTACAGAGATAGTTGGGAACCAGGAGACGGACATAGGCTATTTTTTTTTAAAAAAAAGAGTGGGATATGAGGGAGAAAGAGGGGCGAAACGGGAAAACTTAGCGTTGCTATTACAAATCAATAAGGCGCTACCGAATTTAACGCGAGCGAAGCCGCGGGCAAAAGCTAGTTGTTCATATAATTCAAGTAACATAGACTCATTTGAGGTAACATTAAGCAAAAAACACAAGCATTCCAATTTCAATTAAATAGAATGTCAGAAAACAATAAAATTACATCAAACAAACAAATTAAAACATAAAAATTTAAATTATTAATATTAAAATAAAATGCAATAAATTATAATTAGAATTAATGTCAGCAGATTCAAATTTCATAAAATAAAAATAAAATATTGAATCGATTGTTTAGAAAACCACCAAAAATAGTATGACCCTAACGTTGAAAATCGTAGTAGAAAATCATGAAGCTTTAATATAATTGCCACTAGTTCAGACCATCATGGCGTTTAACTTTTAGACCCCTCCAAGCAACTTATAATACCTTGATTTTTGTCATATATTTGTGTCGTTCACGTCCAGGGCACGCATGCGTGTCACATATTATTTGGCCATACTTATTTTATAATTATCAATGTATCATAAAAGTTATTATACGATTAATCACAGCTATACAAGGCAATTTTTTTTTTTTAATATGAACATTTTGATGAATTTTGGTAGAGAGATAGTAATTAGGACCCTGGAGACGGACAAAGGTTAAAAAAGTGAGAAAAAGAGAAGAAAAGGGGAGAGAGAGATTATTTTTCGATCATCACAAGGGTTAAACTTAACATTTGCCCAAAGTAACTATGCCACGCGGACGAAGTCGCGGGCGAAAGCTAGTAAATAAATAAAGATTGAAAGCAAAAATTTGTAATATAAAAATAATTAAATACTTTATTTGTGACAATAGAGTTTAAAAGATTATTAACGCGCATGCAACATTCAACCATAGGGTGACAAAGCAATAACGAGGCCAACACGTCCAACACAATGGAAATTAGCACCGCCACGTGATAAAATTTAAAACGTCTCAATTCTTTGATCGAACTAAACGCTGGTCTGCTGATGATTGACTTCCTCAGCGTGGGCTGCCCAGCATCGGATTATGTTAACAAGATTAGATTGTTCTTAATGGCTGTGAGACGAGTGAGGCGTCGATTGTTATAATTAATGAGTCATTCTGTTATCAGGTCACGAGGTCTGATATAAGCCTGTTGTCTTTGCTAGGCGTTGATGTTTAATGTGGAGCAGATGCTACAGTGGTAACACTTGATATAAATTAGCAAATAGATCGTGGAGAAGACGTTGAGCATTCCAGACAGACAGAACGAATGTTAGTAGCGTATACCGAAGATGACATGGTTGTCTAAGATTATGGAAATTTAATTGAAACGACACGGTTGGCGCAGTGGCTGAGTTATCGACTGCTGCGCTGCATGTTGCGGGTTCGATCCCCGCACAAAACAAATATTTGGATGGCCTACAGGTAGTTGTTCCGGGTCTGGCTGTTTGTGTATGTGAGTTTAAATATTTGTAAACGCACCCACAATACAGGAGAAACTCTTAGTGTGGGCAGAGTTAAAAAAAAATTGAATGGTTCAAATAGATTTAGAATGTAAAGATGGTAGCATATAACACTGAAACTATCATGAATATTGCTCACTGAGGGCCAGTGATAGCACCACGTAGAAAGAGGTAGAGACTGTTTTAGAGAATAGAATAGAATATTCTTTCTTATTTATCTACACCATGCAAATTAAAAAAAAAACTGAAATACATTTTACATAGGGTAACACAATGGGCGGTTTTATCGCTAAAAGCGATCTTTTCAAGATCGTATAATATAACCTTTAGAGAAACGTTTTAAAATTTGTCGGAAGAATACATGGTCCCAAGTCGTGCTTGGCTAGGTTGATCTGTGGATGGGTGACTACCTGTTAAATACCGAGTTTCCTCCATGCCTTGTAAAGCACGTTAAGTTGGTGATCCCGGGTGCCATCCATACATCTTCGGCAGTCGTTACAAGCAGTCAGTGTCCTGAAAGTTTGACAACAAGTTACCAAGGGGTATCGTATTACCCAGTACTAACTGGGTTGTGGAGGTCAGATAGGCAGTCGCTCCATGTAGAATACTGGTATTAAGTTGCATCCGGTAAGACTGGAAGCCGAACCCAACATAGTTGGGAAAAGGCTAGGCAGATGATGACGAATAAAATGAAAATTATTAAAAATTAAGGTTGATTTCAAGCATGCATGCTTACATAATGAAGTCTAAATCGATTGAATTAAAATTTCAGGTCTTCGTGCTTATTACAATACTAGCTTTTGACTGCGGCTTCGCTCGAGTTGAATTCGGGGTAACACAGTTCTCCTTTCCTGATTTGCAGGTACCTGCTAGCTGTAGTTTTGCCCTTGCACCTTATTTATTGTAATAGCAAAGCTAAGTTTTCCCTTTTCTTCCCTCTTTCTCCGTCATTTCTCACTTAAAAAAACACTCTCAACTATCTCTATACCAAAATTCATCAAAATCGGTTTAGCCGTAACAAACAAACTCACTTTTGCTTTTATAATATTAGTAAGGATGTCTTCTAGCCTTTCTATATCAATTCAGTATAACTATTTATTTGAAAGCGCTATTATTTTAATTCCTAGTTATATCTCAACCCTGTCTTCGTTCACGCATTTGTCTAAGTTATTTTTTTCAATAGTTATGCCACTAATATCTTCTATGACATAGCTGTTTGTCAAACCACAAAACAACATTCATATATACTTTATAAGAATAATTAATTAAAAGCAACGATACTATAAATATCAAAATCAACAAATAGAAATGGATGAAATGATCTGTCATCATACATTAAGAAGATGTATGGATGATGGATGGAATAAAGAAAGTTATAAAAGAACGTACAATGAATGGTAGATCGACTTGCTTTGAAGAGACAAATTGTGGCTCTTTAGCCATAACCACTGTGATGATTTTTGTTCTGCTTAGAAAGAAGTATATGGAAAAATTGTAGATGCTGATTTGGAGATACCAGTAATCCTACTTTATCCTACTAATAATGGATGGATGGATGTTTGTTATTCTTTTACGTCAAAACGGCTGAACGTATCTTGATGAAATTTGGCACAAAGGTAGATTATAGTCTGGAATAACACATAGGATATTTTTTTTTCGAAATCATGCGGGCGACGCTGCGTGCCTAGCTAGTACAGTATATTATTTTTTATGAATTTCATGTTTATACCCATTTGAAGACAATAGATGAGCCCATATGACACTTAAACATCATCCACTGAAGCTATAAATAATAAACTCTAGGGCCATGGGGTCCCAGTGCCCATGTAGTAATTCGAGAAATCGCCAAGCGGTTGGTTGACTCTTCTCGTGACCAGAGGGCTGGCCTGTTGTTTGCACAAAAAATAAGCATCGCCATCCAATGCGGTAATGCTGCCAGCCTTCTGGGCACTTTACCTGTTGACTGCGATACGGACGATTTTTTTGACGCCGTGTAATTTTCCATTTTTTATTTGTATATATTTTTATTATTAGTTTGTGTCTATTTATAGGATGTATATAGTAATTAAACATGTAAATTGTATTACTAAATAAATTGAAATGATATAAAAAGCTATAAATACACAGAAATAAGTTACAAAAAATCATGTTTATTATAGTAATCGTTTGCTTTTTTCTCATCACATTTCTTCCATCCGTGCCCTCTTGGTCTCTACCACTTTGTTGGAAATCAATAACGGTTATTTTATTACCATGTCATCCAAAATGTGGCTGCAAGTACCTCCCATGTACGACAGTTTGTCTCCAAACCAACCATATACTATCAAAAAGAGTATTAAATATGAAAACTCTTAAAGGATTAGAGGCGGTGACAGATTCGTTTCCACAATAAAGGTGGCTGCTCACAATTGATTTATGATTTCCAGGCGAATAAAGCCGTGTGTGCAATAGCCTTTATTTCTTGTTTTATTTTCGATATGAATGGAGTTGTGGAGTCATTGGCTTAGATATATGTCTATATTGTAGCTCCTTCGATGGGTTTTAAATCCGTTTACGTCTCACGTGTGTTCTGGTGCTAAGCTTAAGTATGAAGGAAAGGATTGCTGGACGTGTGGTAGAAGTCTTCATTTTTGCTGATACTGTGAGGGCTGTGCCTTAAAAACATACTAATCACACTAATGTCATAATGGCTACAGTTCCTATGTTTGCTACTCTTTCATACTCCAGTATACGCTCGTGAAACCGCGGGGCACATTTAGTTTACTTACTAATATTATAAAAGCGAAAGTAAGTTTGTTTGTTTGTTACCTCTTCACGCTTTAATGGCTAAACCGATTTTGATGATTTTTGGTACAGAGATAGTTGGGAACCAGGAGACGGACATAGGCTAATTTAAAAAAAAGTGGGATGTGAGGGAGAAAGAGGGAAGAAAAGGGAAAACTTAGCGTTGCTATTACAAATCAATAATGCGCAAGGGGAACTGTGTTACCCCGAATTTCACACGAGCGAAGCCGCGGGCAAAGGCTAGTAAATTATAAATGCGACAATTTCTGCTGGCCAGATATGGATGATATTTGGCACACAGATAGTTTAAAACCTAGATACTTCTTCTTCTTCTTCATGTGGACCCCGCTTTTTGGGGGGTCCGGTTTCCGCTTAGTCCTTTCAGTGGACCATTGTGCGTACCTGGATACTTTGTACTGATTGTAATCCCGTGAGACAATTAGAAAGAAACAAAGAAAAAACATTTATTTGTCGCAAATTACGACGAGCACATAAAATAATAAACAAAAAAAAATTCAACATTCAAAGCATCACAAACATTTACAGATACATACATGGGATAAAATAAAAAAGCTTGCACGTCGTGACTGCGACAGGTAGGTCACCACTCAGCATGGTGCTGTGCCATGGGAGCCCACAGCACAGCGCTGGTTTTTAATGGTCAACCCATGAGTAAAATTACTGATCTTTCATAACATTGACCTCTCCCTACTATATTGAGTTCAAATTTAGTCAGCTGAAAATGTTTTACTAATACCACTAAACTAATAATCGAAAGGGAAAATCACTAAAACTGATATTACAGGCATTTCGATTTTCCATCGCGGTTTATCATTTTAAGGCACTACTGCTGCATTGTCAATCTTTTCTTATTGACGATATCCTCATCTTTTTATGGTTTCGAAACTCAAAACGAAAAAAAAACTGGAACCCCTATCCGATCACTTTATTGTCCTTCTGTCTGTCAAGACCGTTTATCTCGGTAATGCGTGAAGGTATTGAGTTGAAATTAAAACCGTATACCTAAGTATATGGTCCCTTAGAGCTATGAAAAAATCAACTGTCTAACTATGCGCAGTCAAAAGATATTTATTTATTAACTAGCTTTCGCCCGCGGCTTCGCTCGCGTTAAATTCGGTATAACACACCAAGCAGACCTGCAGTTTTTGCTCTTGCGCCTGATTGATTTGTAATAGCAACGCTAAGTTTTCCCTTTTCTTCCCTCGTTCTCCCTCATATCCCACTTTTTTTTAATAAAAATTAGCCTATGTCCGTCTCCTGGTTCCCAACTATCTCTGTACCAAAATTCATCAAAATCGGTTCAGCCATTAAAGCGTGAAGAGGTAACAAACAAACAAACAAACAAACAAACAAACAAACAAACTCACTTTCGCTTTTATAATATTAGTAAGGAAGTAAGGATTAAACATGGAAGACTTACAGCTAAAGAGAACATAACAAAACTTTGCATTAAAGACTGACAGACAATTACAATTCTTCGCTTACACACACCTGAACAAAACTAAATTCTATGAATTATATTTAATTTCTAGTCTATTATATATGGCCGTTTATGTCGCAAGTTTGTATGGAAGCCTTGGTGCACCAGTTCGAATCTTGGTCGGTTTTTTTAATACTTTTATAAGGACATGATAGACCAAGAAAAATCCGTACCAAAAACATCAACTTCAAATTCACCATACAAATGCAATGGTGGCATACTGGAGGCGTATTGTTAACTGGCCCACAATGGCGTTTGAGTCAAAGCGTATAGTTGTGGGCAAAAATATCGCCGGGTATGCTGCCCAGGTGATCTATAGGAGTGTAGGGTTGCTAACTTTGGTCAGACTTTTATTTTATTTTATTATAACTAACTTTCGCGCGCGGCTTCGCTCGCGTTTAATTCGGGGTAACACAATTCCCCTTTCCTGATTTGCAGGTAATATTATAAAAGCGAAAGTGAGTTTGTTTGTTACCTCTTCAGGTTTTAAAGGCTAAACTGATTTTGATGAATTTTGGTACAGAGATAGTTGAGAACCAGGAGACGGACATAGGCTAATTTTTATTTTAAAAAAGTGGGATATGAGGGAGAACGAGGGAAGAAAAGAGAAAACTTAGCGTTGCTATTACAAATCAATCAGGCGCAAGAGCAAAAACTGCAGGTCTGCTTGGTGTGTTATACCGAATTTAACGCGAGCGAAGCCGCGGGCGAAAACTAGTAATATGATAAAAGTGAGATAAAAAATTACATAATATTTATCTTTCTTCCAAAGCAATCCTCGAATCTATCAATGCCAATATTAATATTAGAACAGTCACATACACGACCAATACGAATGTTTATTATTGTTAATAATTTATAAACAATAATCGGCCAGTGACAATCCTGCGGGGTGCGTAGGCGATAACACTGCGAGGAGACATCGCCTTGTGAATGGGCCCCTGAACATTCAGGCGTGGCAAACATTTGGATTGTCACGATGAAAGATGATAAACTTACAGGTAATATATTTAAGAACTTTTTGATATTGGATAGTTTTGGCGACACTTAATTATTTAAAGCAAGATTTTGGTCAGTAAAAGTCTGCCCACACCCCCCCAACCCCGCTTCACCCAGAGCGGGAGAAAATATATTAAAATTTGATGATTTCTCAACCAACAAAAAAAATATAGCTTAAAGGTACTTAATGGGGGAGTTGTCAATGTCCAGGAAAGGATCAAAGACGAATATAATAAAAAAGGTCTGTGTCAGAACCAAGTTCTTAACAAGAGTACTTTTTTTAAGAACTCGTTCTTGATACAGTTAACCTTTGTTTGTTTGAAATTGGACTATACAGCCGTTACACGGCTCAATAGTGGCTTTATAGCGCAAGTGCAAACAACACAAAAATTGCAAACAAAAACGATCTAGTAATCGATCGTTCTGTTCAATTTTAATTGTTACTTTTTTTTATTCCTTCTATTATCTTATTCTATATCTTTATTATATTTAGCTAATGCCAAGTTCGTAAACAAATATGTCAAGCCAGTCAAAACTTACCTTTAAGGAAGAAAGTAAATCCCAACCAAATGTTGCCAACACCACCAAGCTTACTCGAAGTCATAAAGAAATCATAAATTACATTACAATACAAACAGCAACGATATGTACTAATTTCAATGGTGTGGGATTCAATTTTATATGAATTAAAAGTCGCGCCAGAAACCCTCTTGTGGTATTGTCTGGTGTTGAGAAAATAATAGCTTTTTTTTAAAGGAAGTACTAAGGAGTTTCGATGGTAAGAAAAGGTTGAATGTCAACTTAGGGACAGGTGAGATGATTTAGTATGTTACCGAGGAGAGTTTAAAGTATGAAAGTACAGTAAATATACCATATGGAGGTTTAAAAAGTAAAGGACTTCCAAAAAAAAAACTGAAAAGTGGAAAATAACTTTACTTCTGGAAATCGGAGACTCTTGTTTGTGTCCTTGATTTTTTTACCACCCACTTTCGGAAGTAAAGTTATTTTACATATTTTTTTGGAATAGTTTTTTATTTCGTGTATCTTAATAAAGGTTCAATTATGTCGTATTTAAATGTCCGACGGAGGGTTGGCCTAGTGATGTTTAAGTCATGGCAGATTCAAGACACGAAGGTTCCATGCAAACTTGCGACATAAATAGCCATAACTTCTGACTGCCTAGACTTAGAGATAAGATTTTTCCACAACTCTAAGGAACCACAGACTTAAGTATATGGTTTAAATTTCAACTCGATACCTTCACGCGTTCTCAAGATAAAACGGTCTTGACAGACAGATAGAAAGACAACAATGTAATCCAATCATGGCTCCGTTTTTTTCCTTTTAAGGTAAGAAACCCTAAAAATTACAACACAAATATTGACCACAAACATTTGAATTTAGATTTTATATTCCGTCGCATACACCACAGCTTAAACAAAACGTCAAAAATTCAGTCTCTCAACTTCGAGACACATTAGTAAGTGTTAAAGGACCATACAACACACACCTACTTTTGTATGATACTCTCTTTTTGTTTGCCCAACATTTGACTGCCATTGTATGGCACGTCTGACCCGATGATTTATTAAACAAATTTATATGAACTATTAATTAGAAAACTGAATGAATTGGAATGTGTCTTCTAGTTTTCAACCTTCTGTACCTTATGACGGTTGAATCAATGGGATGATCTGAATGGAGTAAAATAAACCGGTCAAGTGTGAGTTGGACTCGCGCAATGAGGGTTCCATACAAAGCGACATTAATTTGACTGCGTAGATTGATAGGGTTGATTTTTTCACAGTTCCAAGGGACCACAGTCTTGAGACCATATTCTACATGTCATATTATATGTTTTTTTTGTTGTTAGTATTTGCGAACTTAATTTGCTACCAAGTACGGTCATTTGCAAATAATATCCAACCAAAAAACCTCATTTTTTTTTCTTATAGGACCAATTTGTTGCCATCTGTCTGTCAAGATCTTTTATCTCGGCACCTTGTAGAGGTATCGCTTTTAAAATATAAACCGCCCCGCCCCGCTAGCGCCCGCGGCTTCGCCCGTGTTTTATCGAAAAGAAATGTGGTTTCCAATGTGTTATTCCAGACTATAATCTACCTCTGTGCCAAATTTCATCATGATCCGTTCAGCCATTTTGACGTGAAAGAGTAACCAACATCCATACATCCATCCACCCTCACAAACATTCGAATTTATAATATAATATTAGTACTTAGTCTATAATCTGTGGTTTCCTAAAGGTGTGAAAAAATCAACCCTCTAATTCTATGCAGTCAACAGATATGGCCGTTTATGTTGCAAGTTTGTACAGAGCTCTTAATTCGCGCGTCCGACTCGCACTTGGCCGGTTATTTAACTTCTTTATACTAAGAGGGATAGGACTTTTGATATGTATATCTGTACCCTAGAAATATAATACATGGAATCTTGAATATGCCTTTGTAAGCCTAGAGATTATCAATCAGTTAAGTAATGATAACAATTACAACCTAAGTACATTACAAACACAACCAAACTAAGGGTGTCGCCACACTAATGTCATTGACACGATATTGCGTGAACGGATGTCAAACGTATTTAATAATTAAGACTTTACAACTACCGTCTGTAATTACCTTAACTCCCTTGCCTTTACCAAAGAAATTTAAACCTTATAGTTCTGAAGAGAGGATTTGAAATCTATTGGGAGTGTTCTGGTATTTAGATTCTTTTGTTATTTGTACAGTATTGATGACCAAAGTCATTCGTATGAATATAGGATCATGCAGTCAATTATGTGCGCCGGCGATCATCGCACGGATAGTATTAATACTAATTGGTTGTTTTTTAGTTTGTCTGTCTGTAATGTTTGTTCGTTAAACTATGGATGTTGTAATGTTTGATGTTCATTTGGCTTCATCGGTGTGGTTGGTATTACGATTAATTTGGAGCATGTGACATTTGGAACGCATATAGTTGAGGATTTTATTGGTTATGTTTCTACAATAATGGATACATTTAAACGTATATCTGGGCTAGGTAATGAATAAATATAAAACGACTTGTCAGGACAAGCTACCAGTCCGGGGTGGCGGGTTGTTCGAAAGAGGTACCGCGGCCCCGGAACATAAAGGGCGGTTGAAGGAACATGGGTGGGTTTTAGTCAGTACAAGTCTGACACTCCCCCCCGTTCCGCCCAGAGCGGGAGAAGTTATTTGACCACTTGTGTGTGTGAGACAGTGTTTACATATCTATTAAATAGACTAGCCTTTGCCCGCAGCTTCGCTCGCGTTCAATTCGGGGTAACACAGTTCCCCTTTCCTGATATGCAGGCAGGTACCTGCTACCTATAGTTTTTGCCCAAATGCCCTATTTATTGTGATAGCAAAGCTAAGTTTCCCTGTTCTTCCCTCATTTCTCACTTTAAAAAAAAAGTTAGCCTATATCCGTCTCCAAGGTCCCATCTATCTCTGTACCAAAATTCATCAAAATCGGTTTAGCCATGTAGGCGTGAAGACGTAACAAACTCACTTTCGCTTTTTTATTATTAGTAAGGATACACTACAGGCAGTAAAATTAAAAAAATCTCAATAATAACATATATAATAACCTTTTTACTAAGGACTTGTATAATATTATACCTAAATTGAAATGCACAAAGCCTCTCTAAATTCCAAAGATTTGCATACACAGTCGTCATCTTTGACAGCTATTATTTCATAAATAATTGACGCACCTGCTGATAACTTAGTCCCGATCGAAGTGTTGCTGTCTCTTTCTCTCTTCGGTACTAATCAATATGTTTGTCCTTCTCTAACGGATGAACGGAGCTGTCAAAACGTCAAATAAAATTAAGCTAAAGACGGTCAAAGATTAAGTATCGGAGTTGCTGTTGTGGGAAGGAACGGTTTAATATTTAGCGGTCGTCTATAAAGTTAAAACTTTAAAAT
The DNA here is from genome assembly GCA_905475445.1 of Ochropleura plecta. Taxonomy (NCBI): domain Eukaryota; kingdom Metazoa; phylum Arthropoda; class Insecta; order Lepidoptera; family Noctuidae; genus Ochropleura; species Ochropleura plecta. The sequence goes on along the minus strand of FR997744.1, from coordinate 1,840,459 downwards.
TCAAGAAATTTCCACATTCTAGTTCGCAAATCAGAACTGAATACTTAAAGGTCTCTGTGCGTTTACTTCTGTATGTTAACAAAGAATGTAGTTGTATTTATTATTAAAATTATATGCCAGGCGAAAATCCGCATATTGCCGACCACTGAACCGTATTATTCTAGCGTTTTTTTCCCCTTTTACGTTTTTTTACCTTTGCGTTCTGGGGCAGCGGTATCTTATTCGAACAACCCACAACCTCGGCAGGCAGTTGACTTGGCTTGGTTACCTCTGCTTTGCTGACATCTCTATGAAGAGCGCGTGGAACACGAACGTGGCATCCACACGGCCTGTTGTCACTATCTATATATGCCCTTATCCCGATTGATTGAAACTGTAGATTATCTTTTCCCACATATTTCTACTAGCCACCAACTCCAAAATCACCTCATTCCTTGCCATATCTGCACCAAACATACTCTTTGAAACAACCGATTGGAAAATCGCTTCAGTAATTAATTGAGACGCAAAGTAATTTGATGACAAACTTGATATTTTGGAGAATCGCTAACGGTTAACGGTCAATTAATTTTGCTTCACTCTTCCCTGATCAGTTATTTTGTTGATTAAATTATAGCGTGTTACAGTTTGGGAGACGTCAGTTGCAGGAGCCAGGTGGTGAGTGGCGAGCTTTGATAGAGATTTCTTGGTTTCTTTTCATCCTAAAACCACACTAGGAATTTCTCGTGTATCGTGGGTGCATTTACAAACTTTTAAACTTACATACACAAACAGCCAGACCCGAAACAATTACCTGTAGTTCATACCAATATTTGTTCCGTGCGGGGATCGACAAGCAGCGCAGCAGTCGAACACTCAGGCACTGCGCCAACCGTGTCATCAAAATTGTCAAAATTGAATGGTCTTTAAGGAGATCGAGGCTAAAAAATAAACTGTGACATTATAGAGGCGCTCACAAGAAATTATATTTTAGGTGGATGGCTACTTTTGCAAACAGAATTTCCTCCGTGCCTCGGAAAGCAGGCTCGTGCGTCAGCTCGTCCCAAAACAAACTCGGACCATTGGGCCGAGTTGACGAATTTCAAAATTAATATTCTTTTCGTTCGTTATCTCGTCCCATTCTAAATTCTGTTAAATATTAACAATAGCTAAACGTCAAAAACAGTCAGGAAGAAAAGTGTCTGTGATTTTTTTTAAACTTCCTTAATAAGAAAAAAAAATTGAAAATGACGTCTGTTAGCGCTAGTGTGTTACACTGCACTGATGTCATACTATTGGTCAAAGTCAACCATGCACAATGACAGTGAAGCGTCGTTATTGGACAAAGGGTTATCGGGAATCCAATCAGAGGACGTCAAACTAAGGAGAGAGATGAAGGTCAAGCTCTCTCTACCCCGCGAATAGCGTACTCGTGCACACACGGCTCAAGCGACTCGGTTTGTACTGGAAGCCTCTCAAATTCAAGTCTTGCCGTGGCCGGCGAACAGTCCGGACTTAAATCCAATAGAGCACATGTGGGATCAGTTGAAACGAAGAGTTAGGGACGGTGATCAGGAAATCCACAACCAACAGCAACTCATCAACGCTGTTAAAAGGGCCTGGGAAGAGATTCCAATGGAAAATGTCAGGCATTTGATTGAGAGCATGCACTCCAGGCTTCAGGAGTGCGTAGCTAAACGAGGGGGGCATACCCGTTACTAAAAGATGAGCATGGAGTATTTTCTTTTGTTTTGAGTAACTTTACCTACATTCTTTTTATTTTTAACCTAAAATGTGATTTTCTTTCAAAAACAAATAAACATTTTAATCATTATTATTTGAATAAATTTATTGGTCTACATGGTAAAAATAACATTAGTTTTCGTTATGGAGACAAAAAAATATATATTGGTTTTATTATTTTCATGGTACAGACAAAGTTTTGAGTAGTATATGACACTGTTTGCATGTTGGTAATGGCTTTTTTTTTTCGGGTGGGAAATCATCCAATGACTTCCCCCGCCCTGGGCGGAGCGGGGGGGTATGTCAGACTTGTACTGACTAAAACCCACCCATGTTCCTTCTGTTGCCCTTTAGGTTCCGGGGCCGCGGTATCTCTTTCGAACAACCCGCAACCCCGGCAGGCGGAGGCTCTGACAAGCCCCTTTGCTTTGCTGACATCTCTTTGAGGCGCGCATGAAACACGAACGCGCCGTCGACACGGCCTGTCGTCAATCGACGGACAGACGGTGAGCTACCCATTGCTCACCGTCCACAGGCCCGCATCTACGGTGGCCGGGAGTCGTCTCGCGGCGCCCGGCGCCCGAGGCGTCTCCCGCGGCGGCAGGGTTGGTTTGAGGTTCTCTCTCTCAAACGCCCGGCCTTCTCCACTAGCATTACTGCTTCGCAGAAGGAGGTGACCGCTTCCCATTCCCTCTCGCTCCGGACCATGGCCTGAACCAGGGCCGGACGCGAGAAATCGCCGCCGCCGATCGCCTCCACGAGGGCACGGCGGTGCTCCGCCCAAGCTGGGCAGATCGCCACTGTGTGCTCCACCGTGTCCTCCGGGCGATCGTCACAGTGATGACACCCGGGCGTTTCCTCCCGCCCTATGATGTGCAGGAACCTCCCGAAACTTCCGTGTCCGGTGAGGACCTGCGTCAGGCGGTAGGTGAAGACGCCTTGAAGCCTCTCCAGCCACTCCTCAAAGAGAGGACTTACCGCCACTATTGTGGCGTGCCCTGCACGGGGTTGCGACAGTCGCTCTCTCCATGCCACCATGAGATCGCACCGGAGGTCTGTCCGCTGAGCGGCAATTTGCCGCGGTAGCGGAGTTTCCCCCCGGGTGTAGTGCCTCCGCGCGCCACTCAAACAGGCGCGCGAGCACTATCGCCTCCAGATCCCACGGTGTGTTGTAAAGGCTGACTTTACAATTTATTGTCAGTAAGTAGTAAGTCAAATCAGTCTGATTATGTGATAGATGAGTGATGATTTTTTTTCCAATGGGGGCACACGTATGTGCGTATCGCCTTAATATCGCAATATTAAACTAAGTATGTCTGTACTTAATTATTATGAATAGAACTGATTATGTGATAGATAACTGTGATTTATAAAACGCAATTAAAATGTACCTACTAACTTTGATTTTTATTATTACTTATATAAATGTTGATTCCCTAAATTCTTGTCTTTTATTTACTCGTATATAGTTTTGTTTAAGTTTTGGTTTGGACTGTACCAAAACAACTTAAAATATTTAATAAAAATAAAGTGGGACGAGATGATGAACAAAATAAATATTAATTTTGAAATTCGTCAACTCGGCCCAATAGTCCGAGTTTGTTTTGGGACGAGCTGACGCACGACCCCATTGGTCCTAGCTGTCATTTTTAGACTTTGACAGTCGATAAACTGACGTGTTTTGCTCAAAAGCGGTAACTCATAAAAATAGTTAAAGGTGATTCTAATGATATTGGATAGCTTAATTAAATACGCAATTAATTAATTAATCCAAATAGCTTTGTGGTAGTATTTATTTCGAAACATTATAAACAAAAAGAATTTCCTAACTTAAAAAAAAATACTGATACCCTCCTTTTTTTTTCGGGTGGGAAATCATCCAATGACTTCCCCCGCTCTGGGCGGAGCGGGGGGGCATGTCAGACTTGTACTGACTAAAACCCACCCATGTTCCTTCTGTTGCCCTTTACGTTCCGAGGCCGCGGTATCTCTTTCGAACAACCCGCAACGCCGGCAGGCGGAGGCCCTGGCAAGCCCCTCTGCTTTGCTGACTCTCTTTGAGGCGCGCGTGAAACACGAACGCGCCGTGGATACGGCCTGTCGTCAATAGACGGGCAGACGGTGAGTTACCCATTGCTCACCGTCCACAGGCCCGCATCTACGGTGGCCGGGAGTCGTCTCGCGGCGCCCGGCGCCCTGGGCGTCTCCCGCGGCAGCTGGGTTGGCCTGATGTTCTCTCCCTCAAACGCCCGGCCTCCTCCTTTGCTAGCATTACTGCTTCGCAAAAGGAGGTGACCGCTTCCCATTCCCTCTTGCTCCGGACCATAGACTGATACCCTCCTTGAGATACTGCTTTTGCACTACAGGTAGACAGTAATACAGCTATTTTTTTTTGAACAGTGACACTCTTGTCACTGAATTTGTTTCACCTTCAAAGTAACCAGAAAGTGATACCCCATATTTATTTTATATCTCAACGGCACACCCAATTATTATAAAACATTAAACTTTTTTGTCTCCAAATAACAAATGACAGATAAAAATAAAAACTTTTAATAAAAACCCGTTGCGACAAATCGCTGGTCGCCGCGATTAGTCGCCACATTTTTACGACATATTCGTCAGAGTTCGTTCGATGCCAATCTAACTTTGTCGAGACGGAGTAACACATTTATAGCATTTACATGTGCTGCAGTTGTTGTTTGGAATCGTAGAAATTGGTTAATGGCTAGTGGTCATAAAAGTGCTAAATTATCATTTTATTTTATCTCCTTTATCTTTTATACAAAGTTTTCACTTTATTAAGTGACTAGCTTTTACAGGCGGCTTTGCTCGCGTTAAATTCGTGATAATACATGTCCCCTTTCCTGATTTGCAGGTACCTGCTACCTGTAGTTTTTGGCCTTGCGCCTTATTTATTGTAATAGAAAAGCTAAGTTTCCCTTTTCTTCCCTCTTTCTCCCTCATTTATTTATTTACCACTAATTTATAGCACCTTTACAGACATATCCAATACGATGCCATAAGACATCAAATTATACAACATAAAATACACGTTAATTAAATCCTTACTAATATTATAAAAGCGAAAGTGAGTTTGTTTGTTTGTTTATTTGTTTGTTTGTTTGTTACCTCTTCACGCTTTAATGGCTAAACCGATTTTGATGAATTTTGGTACAGAGATAGTTGGGAACTAGGAGACGGACATAGGCTAATTTTTATTTAAAAAAAGTGGGATATGAGGGAGAACGAGGGAAGAAAAGGGAAAACTTAGCGTTGCTATTACAAATCAATCAGGCGCAAGAGCAAAAACTGCAGGTCTGCTTGGTGTGTTATACCGAATTTAACGCGAGCGAAGCCGCGGGCGAAAGCTAGTTAAAAATAAATTAATACTTATCTTAATAATTTCTCACTAATAAAAAAAATACCTATGTCCGTCTTCAGGGTCTCAACTATCTCTGTACTAAAATTCATCAAAATCGGTTTAGTCATTTATTCGTGAAGACGTAACAAACAAACAAACTCACTTCCGCTTTTATAATAATTAGTAAGGATTACTATATTTAAAAGAAAAGACAAACATTTAAAAATAGTAGTAGGTAGAGTTGGCAGCTGGCTGGCTGGATACTTTTGCTGATTGGTACTCCACTAGTATTTGGAGTACGACTCATTAAAATAACGAACTAATAAAATCAGGTTAGTTAGACACCGGGATCATTTCAGGATTATCAAACACCTAGTAGGTTACTTACCTAGTTAAATTCCTTTACGTACTTTTGGTTCGCGTTGTGTGGCCATTTCATAAATCGTGACCCTCAACTAATTGTGACTTTTTCAACGCGCGTGTATTTGCCTCATTTTGCTTCCATTTTCTTAATACACCCTACCTACTCTAACCTGACATTATCATCATTTTCCTGCCCTTATCCAAAGTTATTTGATGTAGGCGCAGCATTTCTTCTTCTTCCATACTCCTCATTTCATTCACTACACTAAACTGACAGTTTCTACACAAATATATCACTACTAGACATTTGCAAAACCGCCCGAGATCCCCTTCTACCTACAACACAGTACAGATACAACTTATTTTAAGTTTTTAATGAAATATCCTTTGGCGAAGTTGATCTCAAGCAAAAGAATTATTTAGTGAGTTCAGCGAATTTCTACCAAACCCATGAAGATGAAGAGGAGTTGGGATATGAGACATTACATTGGTTTGTTAAATAGTTAAGATACTACACTAAGTATGTTTACACTACACTTATATTTTTTATAATAAATTTTAGGTTTTAAATATGGTTTGATGGCACGGTTGGCGCAGTAGCTGAGCGATCGACCTCTGCACTGCGTGTCGCGGGTTCGATCCTCGCACGGAACACATTTGTATGACCTACAGATAGTTGTTTTAGGTCTGGCTATTTGTTTATGTGAGTTTAAATGTTTGCAAACGCACCGACGATACAGGAGAAATTCCTACTTTCATTCACACGTTGATCAGGTTACGAAATCTCAGTAACAATTTCGCCAAAAAAAAACCAGATGACTCATCTGAAAACAAAACAATTTGACAATATACCTAGCCATGCTTATGTCGATGTATTGCCGAAACAAATCGAGATAACATGGATGTACGTAAGTAGGCAAAGACGAAGCATCATCACTGTCAGTTCAGCAATAAACGAGATTGAATTTCTCGTCAACAATCAGATTACGATATTCATTGTTGTTCTGTTTTTCTGTTGTGTGATAGTTTTCGGTTTTGCTTGCGTATTTTTCGAGGAAACGTCATTGAGAAATTGTGATATAGTGAAACTGTTGCTAGTGGCATTTTTTTTGGGGTGTGTTATCATCAAATAACTTCCCCCGCTCTGGGCGGAGCGGGGGGGTTGTCAGACTTGTACTGACTAAAACCCACACATGCTCCTTCCATTGCCCTTTACATTCCGGTGCCGTGGTATAACTTTCGAACAACCCGCAACCCTGGCAGGCGGTGGCTCTGGCAGGCTCCTCTGCCCCTTGCTAGTGGCTTGACGATGACATTTATCAAAAGGCATAATATTGCTAGCGTTGCAGGTTGTTGCCGAGGTTGCGGGTTGTTCGAAAGAGATACCGCGGCTCCGGAACACAAAGAGCAATAGAAGGAACATGTATGGGTTTTAATCAGTAAAAATATGAAGATATTTGATGATTTTCCATCCCTAAAAAATAAAGGCGGCTCCGGAACACAAAGGGCAAAAGAAATAGATGGGTTTTAATCAGTAAAAGTCTGAAGTAATTTGATGATATCTTCCTAAAAAAGGGGAACATAATACCTAAAAGCAGTACCTAATTTAAGCGTTAATCTAGGTAATACGGACTACTTGTATGAGAAATTTATTGAAAACCTCCTTATATCCTCATAAAATACCTTACTCTTTATCTTGGGAAAACGTGAAGATATCGAGTTGAAATTAAATCCATGTACTCAAGTCTGTGGTTCCTTGGAGTTGTGGAAAAATCATATCTCCAACTCTACGCAGTCAAAAGATATGGCTGTTTATGTAGCAAGTTTGTACGGGACAATCGGTGCGCGAGTTTTTTTTTAAACGCTGCCCCACACTAGGATTCCTCCTGTATCGTGGGTGCGATTACAAACATTTAAACTCACATACACAAACAGCCAGACCCGAAACAACTATCTCCAGGTCATACAAATATTTGTTCCGTGCGGGAATCGAACACACGACACGCAGTGTAGCAGTCGATCGCTCAGCCACTGCGCCCGTGTCGTCAAGTTTGACTCACTCTTAGCCGGCTTTTTCTCTTTCTCAGCTTTCACGAGGTTCCAGTCAGACCTTTTATTGTTAGAGGATGTAGAATCTCTGGCAGGACAACAACACACAGACAGACGCCAACACTACGTGTCCCTATATCTAAAAAAATACGTATTTCCTTGTTTTCCTCCCAATCTTATTTATAGCTTGTTTTTATTCCAAATCTTTGGGATACAATCAAAAGTTCCGTTCATCTCAATCAAACTTTTTTAAATGTCCCTCTTACGTCACGCCACCCCTCGCAATAATTCCATTCTGTATTATCGCCTTTTCATTTCACGATATATTTTTATTTTATGGACGATTGTTAAAAAGTTTGAGCACCGTATTTCGAGGTTCAATTATAAATTGTAATGATGATAAGTTATGGGATTTTGGGTGGTAATCGTGAGGTTCATTTAATGATATTAGAATACCTGCGTGTGTCTATTTGTATTCTTTTAAATAATGTGCTTTGGCACACCTTACATAATACTAACGCAACTGGCGCCGCGAGACGACTCCCGTCGACGACTCCCGACACCGTCCGTTCGTCTATTAACGACAGGCCGTGTCGACGGCGACGCCGCGACGGCGCGTTAGTGTTTCACGCGCGCCTCAAAGAGATGTCAGCAAAGCAGAGGAAGGGGGGTTGTGGGTTGTTCGAAAGAGATACCGCGGCCCCGGAACGTAAAGGGCAATAGAAAGAACATGGTTGGGTTTTATTCAGTACAAATCTGACACTCCCCCCCCGCTCCGCCCAGAGCGGGGCAAGGAATTGGATTGTTTTGATGATTTCCAACCCCAAAAAAAAATACTAACGCAACTGCTGGGGTTGCGGGTTATTCGAAAGAGATACCGCGGCCCCGGATCATAAACATAAAGGACAATAGAAGGAACATGGGTGGTTTTTAGTCAGTACAAGTCTGACACTCGGGGGGGGGGGGGATTACCGCACTCAATGAGAATCCTAGTCCCATTAACTCATCATCTGCCTAGCTTTTTCCCAATTATGTTGGGGTCGGCTTCCAGTCTAACCGGATGCAGCTGAATATCAGTATTTTACATGGAGCGACTGCCTATCTGACCTCCACAGCCCAGTTAGTACTGGGAAATGCGATACCCCTTGGTAAGACTAGTTGTCAGATTTTTGGAACACTGACTACCTGTAACGACTGTCAAAGATCTACAAATGACAGCCGGGACCAACGGCTTAACGTGCTCTCCAAGGCACGGAGGAAACTCGGTATGTAACGGGTGGTCACCCATCCACAGACCAACCTAGGCAAGCGCGGCTTAACCTAAAGATCGACCCGAGCGGCTGCTATTATTTAGCCACGAGCTCCTCAAGTCCCATTAACTATTTTGAAAAAAGCTTATTGGGTATTAAATTTGTTGTACCCAGGTCCCAGTACTAACTTAGGTAGGCAGTCGCTCCATGTAAAATATTGGTATTCAGCTGCATCCGGTTAGACTGGAAGCCGACCCCAACATAATTGGGGAATGGCTAGGTAGATGATGACCATACACTAGCTAAAACAACACAAACAATTAAGTAACAAAAACAATTAACAGAAAACATAACCAAAAACACAACATATTATCACAAAAAGGCCCATAACAAAATTGTCACGTCTCCTTTCAGACTTATGTCCGTCCATAACTTTACGTTTAAAACAGTTTTAAAAATAAATTGCAAAATACAAATTACCAAATACAACATCAATATCACATTCAGGCAATAATCGTCAGTTTGTAGCCTAAATGACCTTTGGGGGATGGTACAAGGCATAAGAGAGAAGAAAAAAAACTGTTTATTTAGTCTCATAAATTGACATAACAAAAATGTGAATGAAACAGCCGTAAGTGGTTATTAACACTTGTGTCGGGGTTTTCTCGCCCCCCCCCCCCCCCCCGAAATTTGTTGACACTGATGAGACAATTTAAATCTAAATTAAGATAAATTGTAACAATATCAATTAAGATCAACATTTAAATTATAAAATAAAGTTAGGTTTTATAAGTTAGGTCTTACAATTAAATTAAGTTATAAAATTAAGTAGAAGTTGCTTTTAATTTAAATAGACTCCACAACTTAAACACAGTTTCACGGTTGACAGCGCGGTATGTGTATTGGCTTAGCGATTCGCTGCTGCACTGTGTGATGCGGGTTTAATTCCCGACACGATTTGGTTTAGATCGCTTGCTTTTTTCGACACTGGTTCTCTTTTTATGATTTGGTTTACATTTACGTCACCAATTTTCTACCATTGTCATTTTTCTACTATAGCAGTGACATATGGCTAAGTGGTGTGACCGTCGGACTACTAAGGTTCACCCTTGTTTGGTCGAACAATTTTTCGTCGAAAATCACTTCGGCGAATTTTAGTTGCAATAAAGTCATTTCGTAGAATTATTCATTTGACCGAATAATTCAATGGTAATTTTTTTATGCATATATTCTTTTGACCTAAAATTCATGTTTAATGGGCACAGTTCTAGCCTAACTCAAATGGCACTTAACCAAACCTTAAAATATTCTTTTCATGGGCGAGGGTGGGCTTGGTCGACGGAGCCCCGCTTCGCGGGGCTCCTACTTCTGGGTAGTTTATAAAAAAATAACCAAACTAACTTCTAACCTAACCTATCCGAGTCGGGGTGCCCTAAAGTCCAGATTGCATCCAGTTTCTCCTGGTAACAATAGTTGAGGGTGGCGGAGATTATGAATATTATAGTAAATGAATAATATGCTAAATGAATATTACATTACATCAAATGAACATTATACCTTTTGATCATTAGCACAAATGTTGTTATAGCAAATAAATATTCGACGAACTGAAAATTCTGTCAAACGATATTATACTAAGTGATGATTTTCTTAAACGTTGTTCGATTTAGTAATATTGTATCAAACGTTGTTCGACCAAACAAGGGTGAACCGACTACTAAGTCATACGTCTCGATAATCTGTTTTTTTTTAACTCATGTGCGTATTGTATAAAATTATCATTTGCTTTAGTGAATGCAAACATTATGAAGAAACTAAACACAACATGCCTAAGATATATTTTTAGATGGAATGTAAAGCCAAGTATGAGGCCCATGCTTGGTATAAACACTGACACCAGGTTAAACACTAAGATAAATAAAGAATTTCATCAATATTCAAACTGACACACGATATATTTTATTGACTTGCGTTTGTTAAGAGCACATAATGTTTTGCCGCTGTTTTTGCAAGCTTTGTTGCAAATGCGTAAAACAGCGTCAACAACATCACGGAAGATATCCAGTAAGTGACACTTTAAATAGTGCTATAACCCGTGAAGGTTAAACCTCTCAAGGACCGCCATTATTTACGTCAACTATCCGTCAAGCACCGCCAGGCGAGCTCTTATCGTAAGCGTAATCTGATTTTACGACTTATCTTTACTACAAATACAGTTTTAAATCGGTCGGGGTTTGGTGGCAGCGGGACTCAACGGTAATACTTGCTTACTGGCACGTTTTTATTACGCTGGGGCTCTAGAGGTTAAAATAATGTCTGAATCTCATCAACATTGACATCTTAATAAATACTCTCACGCTACCTCCCATGACTTCAACCAACCACAAACAGTAATGTCCACTTTGAATTATAATTATTGCCGAGTTAATGTATGTCTTCTTCAGTTAAAGCATTGGGTGTCCCTATTTTTTGTTGTCAAGACACAATATGAATTGCCGACCTGCTGCTGCGATATTGGAAAAAAAAAACTTTTTTTGCCTTTTTTTCATCTGATGTCCCCAATGCGTTTCCAATTATGGCCGTTTTTTGTTTTGGTAAATGGTTATTACGTTTCTATATATGTTTGGGTAATTAAATTTTATTTGTGATCGTTTGTTAGTGTACGTTGTATTCTTATTTGGATGAATTAAATAATTGCTGAGTGCAATATGGAAGAAATTGCAGATTATTAGCCTTATAACTTTGGTTGTTTAGTAAAAAAGATTGTTGGTATTTTTATTTGTTTGTATTGTCTTGTATTGTAAATTCTACTGTTATTGTACATAAACCTGTTAGTATTTTAGTAATTCCAGTAAATAACTAAAAAGCATTAAAAAGTTTCTTAAAAAAGTATGGGGACCTTTTCAAATCTTCTTTCTTTTCTTTAAAAGTAAAGAAGCTATGGTTTAAATACTTTTTTTAAATAATCTAATTCTTAAATCACAAAACCAGTGTTGAATTGACACATTTGAATTTGAAATTCGAATTCGATTGACGCGTTCGATCATGGCCGAATAAGCAGCGCGCGTTCAACTGGAAACCATATTAAAAATATTTATTTACACGGTCGTATATACCGTTTTATAAATAGACCTTAGTTTTTAAGTCAAAGGATTTAAGTTGAAGATCGCATTGAATTTGGTTTTGTGATTGCAAATAAGTTTGTAAGTTCGACGGGTTCGGTAGCAAGTTCTACCGATCCGATTGGAAAGATATCTTATAAACACATTCCGATGAAACAACGCGGATAACAAATGTTTTTGAATGCAATAAATAAAACAAGACAATGGGAATGCCATATTACCTTTAGATATCTTTGGAAGAGGTTCAGACCGCCGCTCAAGTACGGTTAGGTATGACATCATCGTCATCATTACACCATTTTTTTTATGGTCGGCGCAGCACATCTTCAATACGTCTCTATTGCTCGTCACCTCAACATTCACTGACAGCATTGATAGCATTTTGAAATATGAACCTTATTGCCATTAGATCTACATGGTACACAACGTCTGGGGCAGAAAGCCCCGCTGGAAACAGGGCTAGATATTTGACTATATAGTTTCTCAGCACGGGTTTAGCTATTTACACATTAGATATGATACTCTAAGCCTGCGTCATCCCCCAGCTGGCCCAAGGCATTTTGTCCATAACTTGTTGTTGCTTCAATCCAGGGTTACTGTGAACTGGTCGTTGGTTTTATCCAGCTCCTTCCCCCCTTTTCTGCGAGGTCTGCCGCGACGCCTTCTGGCTGTGTCAGGACTCCAGAAACTGGGATATTAAAATGTTTAAGCAACAAAAACAGTGGACAATCAAATTACCATTTACATTCTATGGAATTCAGTGCGGATTTCTCTGTTCCATGGTCACTATAATAATGGATTTCTTCAAAATTCGGGTGAATCGGTTTCTTGTAGGAAAGCGTGGTCCACACTAGGCTGCATCATCGCTTCATGTCAAGCGAGCTGCGGCCAAACACAAGCCATTTACCATTTCAAAAAAAAACCATAGCTTCCCAATTAAACTTTAAAAAACGAACAATAATTGAACAAAGAATCAACATCCTACCGCGGTAGTTCGTGTCTCCACTACGTGATGTTGACATCGAGATGAAGAGTATCACTCGCCATCATCGGAGGCCCGAGTGCCTTCTCGGAAGGCCTCTGAATGACCTCCAGGAACATTGGAAACCGTACGTGCTTGCTTTATGTCTAAAGAAAGGGTTATTATATGGGTTTTCACCGAATATTGTAAGATTTATTAGTGTTTAGGAAGGTTTTGATGGTGTTTTGTGTTTTGAGATATTTGGATCTGAAAATGATGGTTTTTTAATGGTCAAAATGGATTTCAATCGTCAAAAAGAAAGATTTAAATGAGAAATTATTTTAGTTTTTCGTAAACAGCGTGACAAAAAAAACGAAAATAAATGCCGAATTCGTAATTTAAAAAGAAAATCTCCAAAATATCTATGCAAAACTTGTCGTATAAATAGTTTGACTGCAAAAAGTCCCGTACAGTTAGAATTTCACAGAAAAACGAGACCACTGGCACCCGCATATTTTACAACTCTTCAATCTAGCCCATTCCTATGTTGGAGTCAGTTTCCAGTCTAACCAGAATATTCGGTACATGAAGCGTCTGCCTACCTGACCTTAACAACCCACTTACTGATTCTGAGACTACCAGACTTATGACTACTTGTTCCTTTCCCGACGACGCTCAGTAACCAAATCAAATGATAGGATAGTGATAATCTTCCTTGGACCAGTTCTTATACGAAGATTACTGTTATAAAAATATCTTCCATACCTAAAGTTGAATTAGTCAAAGTTCAACTATTCGACACCAGGATTTTAAATGATACTGCGATCCTTTGGAGGTCACTGTACTTTGTATAACACTGCACAAATGTCTTTCATACAACAATTACAAAATATACTAGTTATACCATGTGGTTTCACTCGTATAGACTTGGATAAAAATGCGTGTGATAGTTCAGGGAACAAGCTATCTAAATACCAAATTTCATCCAAATCCGTTAAGCCGTTTGAGCGTGAGGAGTAACAAACATACACACCACTCGTACTTTTTTTGGCTTTTGATGGGAAATCATCAAATAATTTCCCCCCACTCTGGGCGGAGCCGGGGGTGTTAGACTTTTACTGACTAAAACCCATCCATGTTCCTTCTTTTGCCCTTTTTGTTCCGGAGCCGCAGTATATTTTTTGAACAACCCGCAACTCTGTAATCGTACTACCTGGGGCCACATATGTACATCACGATATAGATTAAGATGTAGTATGTTATTCTCGCGACAAGTTATTACTTATGCCCGGTTTTGCTCGCGTCTTATTCCCGGAATGACACCCACGCTTGCATCGTATAGAGAAGTTACATATTAATGTCATTAGATGTTTGTGAAACTACTAGATGTGTGCACAAATTAGTTACTGGCAACTTTTGGAAAGAAACATTTGAATTGAGTTGTAATATTGTGGAGAAAGATTCTGGGTGGAAATATGGCATATTGAGTTATAGGTAGAGTTTGTGAAGCGTCAGTCATGTCTGTGGTTTGCTGTATCAAAATTGATGATTCGATGTCATGATACCCTTTTTTTGCGGGTAGGAATTCATGACATAACTTCCCCCGCTCTGGGCGGAGCGAAGGTCAGACTTTTTAGTATCTAAAACCCGACCATGTTCCTTCTTTTGCCCTTTATGTTCCGGGGCCGCGGTATCTCTTTCGAACAACCCGCAACCCAGGCAGGTGGTGACTCTGGCAGGCCCTTATGCTTTGCTATACTATAGTTGTCCTGGGTCCAGTTGTTTGTGAAGAAAGGAAAAATTTTGTGGACCGATAAAAATTGGAGTGGATTAAAAACTTCGGTTCAAATGAAGTATTTTTCTCAGAATAAAATCTACACGATAGTAGAAAATGAAATAAGCTTTTCAGTAAAAATATGTAACCTTTTTGGTAGATAATACAATAACCAATTTTTGAATCAAAACCTTCCATGAAACGTAAGTCTATGGTACCCAGTCTGTGGTCGGTCGTCGTGTGGTCAAACCGCTCGCTCTTTATCCTTTGTCTATGCTTTATGCGCGCCATTAGTTTGTACAACTATTGTGCTAGGATTGATTAACATTCGAGTATTATGCCCAGCATTATGGTACAAAGAAAATGAACAAGAAATTGTATTATGAAGGCTTTTGAGAGGTTATTGTCGTTTTTGGATTTATTTGCTTGAAGTAGCTTGTAAATATGTTGATTGTTATGGGATATTTGTAAGATTTGACGTTTATTGGAACGGGTATTGGCGAAGACTGTTTATTTAGGACGTAAGCTTTTAACAAACTAACTTGTATTAGTTTTTGTTTAGCATGGTTAGTTAAGTGACGTCATTATAAAATTAAAGAGGACGGACTGGTAGTTTTACATGCATAGCCAATTTATGAGTGTCAAATTTAAGGGTTTCCTGAAGAATTCGAGAATATATAGTAGAATTTTTATATGATTTTTTTATTTATAGTGCAAGTACTAAGGAAATTAATTTATCACAGTATTATATAGATTCCTTATCAGAACATAAATTATTATAAACGACTAATAACCCGTTAAGAATGAAGCCATAAAATACAAAAAATCTAAAAAGGTTGTAATCTATTAACACTCAAAAACAGTGGCCCGGCCGAAACGACCCAAGTATAGATTTTGAATTTATTAACGTTTGATAAACTTTTTAAATAATTCCTTTTATCTTAGATATAATACACGAATTTGGTGTTTATGACATTGAAAATAAGGGTCTGAACTGTAATTATAAAAAGAAAATAAAAGATTGTCACTTGAATAAATTACCAATAATAAACTTAACGTTTGCGTTTCAGAAGAGAATATTGAGTCGATTTTGGATCTTATTGGTTTTGAAATAGGGTTATATGTGCAGTTTTATAAACGTAAATAAGCGGTTTTATAGCCAGGTATTTCTTACCCGCGGAGGGTCTGTGATAAATAAATATCCACACGGTTTGACAAATGAGTGAACACTGGCTTTATAGAGGTGGCTTGTCCGAGAAACAGTGAAGTATTAAATGGTATGCATCGTTTTAAATATCTTTTTAAATTAAATTAGAAAAACATTTCTTTGAAATCGTTTTTTAGACAGGTATACATTAATTATTGTGTGAAGAAAGGCAAGTTTTTAAACACATTTTCTTCGATCAACACTTTTGCATTAACACTTTAGAAAGATTCGCGTTTAGTCACACTCTTTCGTGTTAACACGGTTTTGCACTTCAACTTGACATAAAAGAATGAATAATTCTTACATAAAGCAAATAATCAATCGGGAATAAATCACAAATAACTGCCAAAGTAACACTTAAATCAATACATAAAAAGATAACAGAAAAACAACAAAAAACATATCAGATTCCTCTCACAGCGTTGTAAAACACAAACAGAATTCATATTAGCCGATTAATAAATTCTAAGAAAATGAAAATAAGACATAAATTTAAATAAAATACACCATAATACATTTATCGTTTGGTTCAATCTTAAGTGTCCACGGTCGTGTTCCGAGCATTGTTTTAGATGAACGAGATTCCAGTTTGCGTGATGTGGTATGAAAGATGATGTTTTAAAGTTTTAAATATTGTCTTTTTTTTTGGGCGGCGCGGATAGGGTTAAACGTCATCGAGGGCGTTGACTCGCGTTAGTTAGTGCAAGGATTTTAGATGTAGGTACTTGTTAGTTGGATAATTTATCTGCGTAGTTGGATAAGTAGAGGTCAGGGTTTTTTTTTATTTTTTTGGGTGGAAATCATCAAATAACTTGCCCCGCTCTGGGCGGAGCGGAGGGGAGTGTCAGACTTGTACTGACTAAAATCCACCCATGTTCCTTCTATTGCCCTTTACGTTCCGAGGCCGCGGTATCTCGCCCGGCCACATCCTTCGCTAGCATGACTGCTTCGCAGAAGGAGGTGTCCGCTTCCCATTCCCTCTCGCTCCGGACCATGGACTGGCCCAGGGCCGGACGCGAGAAATTACCGCCGCCGATCGCCTCTACGAGGGCACGGCGGAGAGGTAGGGTGACGTTGGTATTTCCAGTGGTTTTGTTCAATACAAAACTTTCCTTGTTAGTCTAGTGGGAGCAAGTACGACTACTGAGATTACGGCCCGGGATTCGTTAACCAGATGGGGCACAGCGTTCTTAAGTTTTTCGATCTGAAATTTAATATTTGAGTTTGATATTGTTGGCATTAGGTTCGCCCCCTAACATGGGATCAACCATTATTGGATGTGGGAACTTCTCTGCATACCCCTTCGCGGATTGCAGGTGATCTATCTATACCAGCTTTTAACTATTCCACTGCTGGGCAAAAGTCTTTTCTCAAAACAGAGAAAGCACGAACATGTCCATCATGCTTACTCAAGACGAGTTGGCGATGTCTGTGGACGGTGAGCAATGTGTAGCTCACCGTCCGTCCGTCTGTTGACGACAGGCCGTGTCGACGGCGCGTTAGTGCGATATTCTATGTACTTATATAACAAATATTCTAGTACTCAAATTTATTGTTTTTTTTTTAAACTACCATTTTTTTTACAAAAAGCTTTACAAAACTTTCGTTGATTTGCATATTTCTTTGGACTTTAATTTTGTTTTCTAAAGTTACGAAAATGTAAGCTCATATATTCTTAATTTAAACAATAGACAATATTGTTGCCCTCTGAATAAACCTATTTTCGTCTCAGTAAAACTTTGAGAGATATGATTATTTTTGTACACGCATAGAGAACATCTCAAATTGACTGCCAAAAACCGGGGAAGCGAATTAGACCCAAGTGTGTATCGTAATAGTATATTAAAAACTCGTTACATAAGTATTAAGAATATCGCTAGTCCATAAATGGATACATATTTTTTTGCCTTTTATTTCCACATCTTATTAATTACATTTTTAAATGATTGTTAGTTGAGTTCGTACTTTTAACATATTAATCTAGTGTTAGTTAGGTTATTTTTGCTCTTGGAATGTGGATTTCGTATGGGGCCTTCCAGACATCTCTCTCTCTAGCGAGGGTCTTCCAGTTTTGCCCTGATTTTTGGATAATATCATAAGTCCACCGTTTAAATGGTCTGCAGACATTTCTTTTTTCTGGTGACCCATTAATGGTCTATCTATTATCTTCGTACAATATCTCTTACTTAAGAAATATCTCTTCAGCATGCTGGTTTCCCAACGATGTTTTCATTCACCAAAGCAAATGTTCATACAAAAAATCAGGGATGTCTTATTCGAATCTTGCCCTCTGACTTGGCAGTTCACTTAAGCCACTAAGCTATAACTGCTGGAGTTCTGTAAACATACTGGAGGAGCTCGTGGCTAAATAATAGCAGCCGCTCAGGTCGATCTTTAGGTTAAGCCGCGCTTGCCTAGGTTGGTCTGTGGATGGGTGACCATCCGTTACATACCGAGTTTCCTCCGTGCCTCGGAAAGCACGTTAAGCCGTTGGTCCCGGCTGTCATTTGTAGATCTTTGACAGTCGTTACAGGTTGTCAGGGTTCCGAAAGTCTGACAACCAGTCTTACCAAGGGGTATCGTATTACCCAGTACTAACTGGGTTGTGGACAGATAGGCAGTCGCTCCATGTAAAATACTGATATTCAGCTGCATCCGGTTAGACTGGAAGCCGAGCCCAACATAGTTGGGAAAAAGCTAGGCAGATGATGAGTTTAGTAAACATACCAAAAACAAAACAATCTATAACTAACTTAACAGAAACAAAAGGAAAATCCCACACTTTCCAACCCAACATTGTCTATGGGATAAAAATACCATACAAGCATCCCAATCTTATTCTCTATTAGCGAATCGCACTCACAATAATCAAAATAATGACGACAGACCACCGCATAGGATTCGATTAGCAAAACTACCTAATTAAGATAGGAATACGAAGGAAATTGCCTTGGCACCATGATCACTATAATTGCAAGCGTTCTGCTACCGGTCTTACGAATCTTCTATCACTTTCACTCACACCCAAAAGCGTATCGCTATCTCACTCCTACTTTTAGATTTATAAATCCAATTCTGAAATCAAAAACTCTTATGAATTTGATTCGGGTTTTATGATTTTCGATTTTGTGTGGACTTGGATTGGGTTGGTTTTCAAGTGTTTTGTATTTCGTATATCGGATCGTTCTATTATGTGATTGCATGTCGATTATTGAGGTAATAATACACTGATACTGTTTGTAATGATATGCAATACCGATTCGATTTGTTATATTTTCTCGTGATTGAGTTTTATACGGTAAACCGTACGTAAGACCTTACGTTTAGTTAAATCGTATTTAAATGATAGACAGCAGCAAGTACAAATAAATGGTGTCAATTCAATGGGTTTAAATGTAAAAATGGGTGTACCACAAGGATCGATATTAGGTCCCTTCCTCTTTTTAGTATATATTAATGATCTACCCCATTTGTTTAAAAACCAACCACAAATGGTGTTATTTGCTGACGATACTTCTTTAAT
This sequence comes from Ochropleura plecta, assembly GCA_905475445.1. NCBI lineage: Eukaryota > Metazoa > Arthropoda > Insecta > Lepidoptera > Noctuidae > Ochropleura > Ochropleura plecta. The sequence goes on along the minus strand of FR997744.1, from coordinate 1,821,124 downwards.
ATTTAAGATAAACAGACGTGCCTCAAATCTTGACGACGTAAATAATGCCCTAATGCAGGTACATAATTGGTTTACCGCTAATAATTTAGTATTAAATGGGAAAAAACGAAGTGCATAAGATTTGCTCTACCAAATGTCAAAAACAGTGAGTGTGACATAGTATTGAATCAAGAGAAACTAGAATTCGTCGAAAAAACTGTTTTCTTGGGAATAACACTCGATTCAAAGCTACAATGGGGTCCGCATATAACATCACTTGCAGGACGCCTTAGTTCAGCAGCATATGCTGTTAGAAAAATCCGTCAGTTTACTGATGTAGATACCGCGAGACTAGTCTATTTTAGTTATTTTCATAGTATAATGTCATACGGTATTTTACTTTGGGGACGGGCTGCAGACATCGAGTCTATATTTATTCTGCAGAAAAGAGCCATCAGAGCCATATATAACCTACGTAGGCGAGATTCTTTAAGGGAACAGTTTAAGGATATTAACATCATGACAGTACCTTGTCAATATATTTATGAAAACATCATGTATGTCAGGAAAAACTTGCATCTTTTTAGTAAAAGAGGTGACAGACACAATTATAATACTAGAAATAGGGACCAATTAGTTCAACCAGGTTTCAGGTTAGCTAAAGTAGACTCATCTTTCATGGGGTACTGTTTGAAATGCTACAATAAAATACCTCCCCACATTCTTCAACTGAATGAAACGAAATTTAAATCTTGTATTAAACGCACACTATGTAGGCAAGCATATTATAAGTTGGGGGATTATATTGATGATAAAAATGCTTGGCTCAATGCTGGTCCTGCTCCTCAAGCATAGGGGTAAACTCATTGATAAGTATCCGAAGCTATAGTGGAAGCTGCAGAAGATTGTAAGACTATCTTTGCAATGTATAGAATCAATTCTCTAGTATTGTATAATTATTAAGCCCATATGTGAGTGCTATGTATTATCATTGACTTGACGAAGCCCTGGTGGTTAATAGTGTCATGCTCACTTAAATGTCTCGCTGATAGTGGCGGGTGTGTCGGGTCATTTAGCTCCCTTCAAAATGGTCGAGCTGAATGGGGCTGATCCATACGTCATGTTCGTGAACGGGCGCTGTCAGTTGGGACTGGTCATTTTTTTAACTACCACGGTCATTTTTTTAACTTATTTAGATTTTAAATTGAATTCAGCTTTTTATTTACTCTGGACGCTCTTACTGTGCACGTCTTTCTACATCGTTCTCACATATTTGTATAATCTCAACACGAATGATGTAAATATGATTTTGTAAAAATATTATAATTTAAAAGAGTGTCCATGGAGTTTCTTGCCCATTCTTCTCCATAGAGATCAACGCTTTGGAATGGGCAACTACAGTACTTTCACAAGTTATTATGCCTTGTGACCGGGATTGTAGCAGCATCATTTTTTTTGTTCTTGTTTTTATGACATTCAAAAGTGCCTGTAATGGTCTAATTGAAATAAATGCTTTGAGTTTTGAGTTTGAACGTTCAGCAGTCGTTCTTAGGACCACTGAACTAGAGGGCATATGATTAAAACTATTTATTTCTCATCCTAAGTACTAATATTATAAACTAGCTTTTGCCCTTTCTTCTTTCTCTTTTAGTTTTTAAAAAAAAAAGCCTATGTCCGTCTCTCGGAACCCTGGTTCCAACTATCTCTGTACCAAAATTCACCAAAATCAGTTTAGCCATTTAGGCGTGAAGTGGTAACAAACAAACAAATTCAGTTTCGCTTTTAAAATATTAGTAAGGATGCGAATGTTCGTGAAGATGGATGTATGGCTGTTTGTTACACTTTCACGTCAAAACGGCTGAACGGATCTTGATGTTTGGCACAGATGTAGATTATACTTAGTTCGGAATAACACATAGAATTTATTCGATATCACGCGGGTGAATCCGCGGGCGCTAGCTAGTTTTCAATAAAATGCCAGAAATAGAGTGATGTTTAAATCGATTGGCATTAAATTAATGTATTCTAAGAGATCCTGGGTTTGATTCTCAAGGCGGGGAAAGTGTTATTGGTTTTGTCCATCAGGAAGTCCTGATTGATGCCCAGTTTGTGGCAATGGGCTCATCCCCTTGCTTTTCGGGTGGGAAATCATCAAATAACTCCCCCCGGAGCGGGAGAAGTGTATCGACTTTTCTGACTATAACTCACCCATGTTCCTTCTTTTGCCCGTTGTGTTCCAGCCACGGTATTTGGGCGCACCAAAATGAAATCAAATCAAATGTCATTGATTCAAATTAAGCTGATAATCAGCACTTTTTGAACGTTAACTCACAAAAGACAGTCCCACAAAATGCCCGACCTTCGCCACTTCTTAGTGTCCTAGCTAGACTTAAACATATCAGTCGGCCTACCATGACGTCTTAAATTAGAACTTATTCCACTGAGGAAAAGAGATGGTGCTAGACACCCTGTATTAGCTCTGTCTCTTTCCCTCAGTGGAATAAGTTCTGCTTTAAGACGTCATGGTAGGGTAGCTGGTACAAATATGGGTGTACTGCAAACATAACACCCACATTTTCACATAATAGGATAGTTTTTTTAAAAAAAATTGTCCATCTTTGAGTTTATTAAAAAAAAAAGTGAAACGTCAAACGTCGTTTTTGGTCTAGTCTACCAAAAAAAAAACGTGTCTTATTTTTGAATATTCTAAAAGGCGGACTAAATAGAATGTAATTACTTTGACCCTGGAAACTACCCTATTATTTAATCTAAGTACACCTCTGTTTAACCTTTTGGGGTTTACAGGTGTAATGTGTTTTAGCCATTTGTGGCGCAAATAGGTCTTACTATCTACAAAAAGCCTTTTCTTCACCAATACGTCACTAGTTACACCTCAGTGAGCTGCCACGTTAAAAAATAAGTTCATTCGTTTCATCGGTGGTCATCAAAGGCTCCGAAGCTCGTTCCACTCGATTTACAATCGAATGTAATTACTCTATAAATCCCGTCATAATCGGTATCGGTGTATTGAAGTTTCGATTTTTATTGACTTACTTATATTTATTTTTATGTCTTGTGATTGGTAGGTGGTGGTGGTAGGGTCCTAAAATTGACAGTACACTTATTTTATATTATTTTCAGGGTTCCGTATCTCAAAATTGAAAATTGGAACCCTAAATGGATCACTTTATCCCGGGAACACGTGAAGGTATCGATTTGAAATTAAAACCATATATTTAAATCTATGTTTTTTGTGTGCTGTGAAAAAATCAACCCTTTAAGCCTACGCAATCAAAAGATATGGCCGTTTATGTAGTAAGTTTGTACGGAACCTCTGTGTGCGACTCTGATTCGATGATCTACATCAGTTTTTATTTCCTTATTATTGCTTCAGTCAGATTAATTTGCTGTCTACTTTTGAAAGAAGTGTCAATTAATATGTGACACAATTTTTTTTCTGCTTAGAACTGCAAGGACAAAGAGACCACCGACTTGAGTATATGGTTTTAATTTCAACTCGATGCCTGCACGCGTTCCCGAGATTTTGACAGACAGACAGATGGACTATAAAGTGACCCAATTCGGGTTCCGTTTTTTTCTTCTGAGGTATGGATCAATAAAAAAGAAGAAAACCCAAATTAGAAAAATCTAAACGAAAACATGAACTTCAAACCAGCAATATTCCTGAATACGAATCAAACATCAATTCCCATCAACATTAGCAATGAAACAAATCAACAGCACATAATGACAGTAGGTGGCACCACAGTAGCTGAGTGGCCGGCGCGGCTAATAGATGGCGCTAGCAGAGCGGCTCAATTTACAAATTAAAGAGCGCGCGCGCACGCTTGCCGCCGCTGTGGCGGTCGCCCTATTCTGGAGAGAGGATGAAATTTTATTTTATTTTTATTGAAAATGTGGATTTATTAATTAGGAGTGTGACAATATTGGTATACTGAAGATAACGAGGGTGTAGATACAAGGAAGAAACAACTGGTTAAATTAAGGAACATTTTTTTAACATTCATTAGTATATTGGTATAGCTTCGCACGGATGCAAAGTAGATAATACATATAAAGCTTCCGCTGGAATCACTCTATCTATTTAAAACCGCATGAAAATCCGTTGCGTAGTTTTAAAGATCTAAGCTTATATAGGGTCAGTCCGACAGCGGGAAGTGACTTTCCATACTCTGTAGTGACGGAGCTTAAATTAACGGTTCCTAGATAAGTTTATGAGTGACTGGTATCTAGATGGATAGACGGACGGACGGTTGGGTCGTAGTAATAGTGTCCATTTTACTCTTTAGGTACGGGACCCTAAAAATCAAGGTGTGTTATTGACCTACTCACTAAGTAAAGCAGGTTCTTTCTAACTGGCAACAAAAGTGAAACAAGCACACAAAATATACCATAATAAGCAAATTTTTCATGGTTTTCAAATAGTTGATAATGGATCCCTTACTCTTAAATCAAAACCAGCACTAACCTATAATTACTATTTTAAACATAAGATTATTACTCGAATAATTCGAATATGTACTTCTTCATTTTCATCACGGCTTCAAATGAGTCCATGAATAAAAATATTTAAATTGAATATCACCAGAATTATTTATGTTTAATTCGCCATTACCTCAGAATAGGTCCTCAGCTTCCGAGATTGAACTTTTATAGCTTACAGGCGCACCATCACAGCGATTGCATACAATATTGATTTTATATTTTTTTTTTGATCGTCCATGATGAAATGAGTCCGATAATAGGCGGTTGACGTCAAATATAGATTGGAATTCTGAGTACACATTACACAATTATACAAAGTCATTATATATTTATTACACAGAGGCCTACATGGGCACTTATAAAAGTCAAGGGTTGCACGGTTCAGGTTGGTCGCTTCCTATGAAGAAGAACCGGCAAGAAACTCAATGGTTTTACAATGTTGTTGTTACAGCGTTAGTACTTAAGTATGAGAAGACAGCGTAGGTCTGAAAATGATAGAATAAACCTCTCTAGTTATTATAAAACTCCGCGTAGCCTAGTTACTTTGGGCTAACGCTAACTTTAACCGGCGTGATGATCGAAAAAAAATCTTTCTCTCCCCTTTTCTTCCCTCTTTCTCCCCTTTTTCTCACTTTTTTTTAGGCTATGGCCGTCTCCAGGGTCCCAACTATCTCTGTACCAAAATTATATTATGATTCATCAAAATTGGTTTGGCCTGAAGACGTAACAAACAAACAAACTCACTTTCGCTTTAATTATATTAGTAAGGATTAACAAATCTGATGGCGAGACGAGCTAGACTGAACCAACGACCAGTGGCTCGTCACCCTGGATCGAAAGATCTGGAAGTGGAGAGTGGCCGGTGCCCAGCTGTGGGATAATGTGTGTTAACAGTAACAACTCTGAAGCTTTGTTTCAAAAATAAATTCATAGAGTTTCATTTATTTATTTATTTAATCATTTATGTACACACAAGAAAACATCATAAAAAACAAAGAGTACAAAGGCACAGCTTATTTCTAAAGAAATTTCTACCAGCAGGCCTGCGAGAGGAAATATGAAGAAAGAAACGTAGACAATAGTGTGTGAGAACAGGAACAGAATAGTAACTAAAATAAGAATGTCTTAACCTAAATATAAGTACACATATAAGCACAATAATATTTAACTGTATACATACATAACACAAAAATACATAAACAGTTAAGTAAATACAATATTATAAATATTCACAATTGAGAGGAAAGGTAATGCTCTTTTAATCTAATTTTAAAAATAGAAATGCTTTTCAAGTCTCTAATGCTAGGCGGGAGTGAGTTCCACAATCTTACGGCATGGATGGAGAAGGAATAGGAATAGTAACTAGTTTTATGAGGAAGGGATTTAAGGAGGGATCTGAGGTGCGATCTACAGGGGTGTTCCGAGGGCGAGCGTAAGTAAAACGGTCACGCAGGTAGGAAGGATAGGACGGGTTATGTAAGATATTAAAAAGGAGACATAGTATCCGGGTGTTCCTGCGAAGGCGGATAGGGAGCCACTTGAGTTCTTTGCGAAGGTGAGAAACATGGTCATACTTCCGAAGACCAAAATCAAAGCGAATACCTAAGTTTTGCAAGCGCTCAAGCTTGTTTAATAGCTCCTCAGTAGCATCCAGGTAACAGGCATCGGCATAATCTATTATCGGCTGAATAAGAGTTTGCGCTAAAGTAATTTTAGTCTTCAAAGGCAGGAGACTCTGAAGGCATTTCAGGGAATGGAAGGAGAAATGTACCTTACGGCTGACCTCATTGACTTGAGCCCGCCATGAGAGATTTGAGTCAATAAGTATACCCAGATCTTTGGCTGTATCAGTATAGTCAATGCAAACACCATCGAGGTATACAACGGCAACAGTGATGTAACAAAAGCCGCATTGCGAATGAATCTGCTGCCTATGATCATAGCTTGAGATTTAGAGGGATTTATTTGCAAGCCGAATGACTTAGCCCATGCGCTGATTTCAGCCAGGTCTTGATTCATAACAGCAATAGCAGAGCCCGCATCAGCTACAGTAAAATGACGGTAAAGTTGCAAGTCGTCTGCGTAAAGATGGAAACTAGAAGAGATAACACTAATAACAAAGTTAATAAAAATAGAAAAAAGGAGAGGAGAGAACGCTACCCTGAGGAACACCCTCAGTGAGGCTACACCATTATTATTATTATTTTACTATCTAATAAGATTTTTTTTCAGATCTAGACTAGTTCCTACTAAATGATTTAGACTGCATAATTTGCAGTTTGAACGATGGCTTCATAAAAAATAGCATTGAAGTTGAGAAGATATAACAGAATAAAATTCTATAGAGTCCGTGTTCTGAATCACTTGATATTGTATTAGCTATGCATAGAGCACTACAAAATACGCAGAATATCTCAAGCGTAAGCATAGATGACAAAAATGTACCCTCTAAGGTACAGCCTGATAGATCCCTACAAAGCCTCAAGCAATAATTTCACATCTGACTCGATCCAAACAAAAATATCGATAAAAAATCCCAACCCTAAAAAACCGTCAAAGAATCGATATAATAAGGACCGACAAAAGTCACAATCGATACCTGTTTACGACTCCCACGTTTTTTTTATATATAAATATCAATAGCAATGTCAACCTCCTTGTAGGTTCAAACAAAAAAAAAGTCTATTGTCGATGATGTCCCTTTGTCTGCGGAGTTTTATTCAAAAGAGGATTATAATCGGGTATCAGGCTTATTGAAGTTTATTCGTGGAGAAATCTTTGATACCGTTTGTTTCGTTGAAAAACTTAAAATTAAAAATATTTTTAGTATTTTTGTGTTTGTTATCTTTGATGTGGCTTGCGAAATCTGTTGGTTCAATCTTTACTATTATGTTATTTAAATTTTAAAATGATACACACCTGTAACTGTATAATATATTTTTACCAGGTAAAGTATACTTGGGTTTATTCATCTGACATCTTCCATTGAAAGTCCAATAAGAATCAATCCATTGTAACTTTCCATTTTTCAAATTAATACACAAAACACTTGCAAACAATTTCTTTACAAGTCCATGGAATGATTTGTTCATCATCCATCTTTGTTCTACCGTCCTTAACAACTAACAGTCAACGTTATAAATATCGCCATAGGAGTCAAATTAGAATGGCAAAGAAATTACCAACAGCACTTCAAAAAAAATGCGTTCGAAAGATTGTAAGGGAGGATTGGTTTTTAACAAAGTTGAAAGCATCAAAACATCTAATTGTGTACACCTTAAGTCGTAAGCAGAAGGTTTGAAGTCGTTTGGCTGCGATAATGATAATGGCATAGTAGAGTTGGCTGTGAAAAGTGTCGTATCCCTCCCATTTCTTTATCAATCACGTAGACAGACAAAAAACGTCTGCACATCGAACTGAGAGTTACTTACGTTAATGGACGCAGCCCTGGAGTGCAATGCTGAGGTTTGGCAAAGATTAAACAGCAAACATGTTGACAAATTCTCTACTACCATTTTAGTTACATCAAATCTTTAAAATCTATTGCAATTACTACTCAATGGTGCCGATTCTTGCCGGGGTTGCGGGTTGTTCGAAAGAGATACCGCGGCCCCGGAACATAAAGGGCATTAGAAGGAACATGGGCGGGTTTTAGTCAGTTTTTTTTACAAGTCTGACAATCCCCCCCGCTCTGCCCAGAGTCCGCAATAAAAAAATGGTGCCGATTCTGATAAACCACTGAATTAAACTAGACTAAGATATTATAATGACATACCTTTTCACATCTAATTTTATTCTACACCATTTTAGTCACGATTAAAGATGGTCCGATTTAGTTCGACAACCACTATGTTTAGTGAAAAACGTCAATTGCAGAATAGTGAGATTGCGATTTTCTCTAAATTGAGTAACTAATTTATTATTAACTAGCTTCCGCCCGCGACTTCATCCGCGTGGCATTTGGATTAACGCTAACTTTAACCCGCGTGATGATCGAAAAAAAATCTTTCTCTCCCCTTTTCTTCCCTCTTTCTCCCCGTTTTCTCACTTTTTTTAGCCAATGTCCGTCTCCAGAGTCCCAACTATCTCTGTACCAAAATTCATTAAAAGCGTTTTCCCATTTAGGCATGAAGACGTTACAAACAAACTCACTTTCGCTTTTATAATATTAATAGTAAGGATCTACTAACATATGCGCCCCACGACTTCAACTGCGTGATTAAAAAAAAATCATATCCTATGTGTTATTCCAGACTATAATCTACCTCTGTGTTAAATTTCATCAAGATCCGTTTAGTAGTTTTTTCGTGAAAGAGGATCAAACATACATCCATACTCACAAAAATTCATAAACATCTTGTCGTTTTCTTTTATAACATCTCTAACAGACAACCTCGCCACGTATCTTCACAAAATCAAAATGTCACTAGGCAAAATACTCCGTCTCAGTATTAATATTCCATGTCCTGTCTACAACTCTTTGATCTACATCCAATCGTCATTTGGTATTAGCCGTCATCATTTGCCGATTGTCTTCCGAGGACTATGGAGTGATGGCCCTTGATGGCCCATGATGGGGACCATGTGTAAGTTCTTTGTGCTATTGTGTGTGGTTGTGTATTGAATGGTTTGTTCTTGTGTATTTAGTGTTGAAAAGAAGTGATTAGAATGTGATTTGTTTAATACAATGTTAGGTGTTGATTAGGTGTTTTAGGAATTATTAGGTTTTTTTTTAAACAAAAAACTTTGCCCCATGCTAGGAATTTCTCCTGTATCGTAGGTTCATACATTAAAACTCACATACACATACAGACAGACCCAAAACAACTATCTATAGGCCATACAAATATGTGTTCCGTGCGTTGATCTAACCTGCGACACGCAGCGCAGTAGTCGATCGCTCAGCCACTGCGCTAACCGTATCTTCAACCGTTAAACGGTTTGTAAGTAAGTAATCTTTGCTTTTATAGAGTTCCGTTTCTCAAAAGGAAAAACGGAACCCTTATGTGATCATTTTGATGTCTGTCTGTCTGTCTTTATCTTGGGAACGCGTGTAGGTATCAAAATAAAAAAAAATACAAAATTTAATTAAAATTAAAATATATACTCAAGTCTATGGTGTCGAGGAGCTCCTGGCTAAATAATAGCAGCCGCTCAGTTCGATCTTTAGGTTAAGCCGCGCTTGCCTAGGTTGGTCTGTGGATGGGTGACCACCCATTACATACCGAGTTTCCTCCATGCCTCGGAAAGCACGTTAAGCTGTTGGTCCCGGCTGTCATTTGTAGATCTTTAACAGTTGTTACAGATAGTCAGTGTCCCGAAAGTCTGACAACCAGTCTTACCAAGGGGTATCGTATTACCCAGTACTAACTGGGTTATGGAGGTCAGAGAGGCAGTCGCTACATGTAAAATACTGGTATTTAGCTGCATCCGGTAAAACTGGAAGCCGACCCCAACATAGTTGGGAAAAGGCTGGGCAAGTGATGATGACTCAAGTCTATAGTCTCATGGAGCTGTGAAAAATCAACCCTCTAAGTCTACGCAGTCAAAAGATATGGCTGTTTATGTCGAAAAGTTATTTTTATTCTCCGTGCGTGAATCTGACTAGCTCTTAACCGATTTAAAAAAATATATATATATTTGTTTTAGTTAAGTATATAATTTCTCGAAAACTAGTAGTTTTTTTTATATCTTTTTTGCACCTTATCATTTTTGATCGAAGACCCTATCACAGTGTCGTCGTATTTTAATCCAATGGTTGACTGGTATAAGTCCGCCTATGTACCACAATTGCACATGAAGTTTAATAATCAATTTTATCCTTCAAACCAACTCATTTGATTTTCTATCTTAACCTCCAATAAATCAAATGAAGGCTGCGCAGTAATCGTGTCATCTCGCATCAACCGAGAATCGAACCCATTGTCTCGTGACGGACTGATCTCAATACGTTGGTTTATGGCGGTCGATCAGTATTGTCGGCTTATGCTGGATGCTGGCCCATCTGGATTGGGCTTTGAATAATTTTTGGTAGGGTGAATGTACCGGTTGTCATTATTAATCTCTTTCAAATTATTAATATCAATTTCAAAACTTTGACATTGCATTCAACTGTTATGTTAGATCTTTATTCCATTGTACATCATCGGTTCTTATTTATAAACTACCACTATATAACTATTTTTATAACTACTATCTATATAACTATTTATGCTGTAGATAAGCTAAAGAAGCTCGTAGCTAAATAATAGCCGTCGCTCAGATCGATCTTTAGGTTAAGCTGCGTTTGCCTAGTTTGGTCTGTGGATGGGTGACCACATTATATACCGAATTTCTTCCGTACCTCAAAAACCATGTAAAGCTGTTGGTCCCAGCTGTCATTTGTAGATCTTTGACAATCGTTACAGGTCAGTGTCCCGAAAGTCTGGCAACCGACTGGTTGCCAGACTTTAACCGACTGGTTCATACCAAGAGGTATCGTATTACTTAGTACTAACTGGGTTATGAAGGTTGGATAGGCAGTCGCGCCATGTAAAGTACTGGTATTCAGCTACATCCGGTAAGGCTGGATGCCGACCCCGACACAGTTGGGAAAAGGCTACGCAGATGATGTAATTGTAGATAAGCTACTACTTTAAATCTAACTCTCTTTAAAACAAGACGTCCATCTACAGTGTCCTCCACCCTACACCTCCACACCACATACAATACTAGCGATATTTTATTGTCAATGTTAAATAAAGTCATTATATTGATTGAATGTCCTATCTGACATTTTTTGTGGCTTCACTAACGTTAGGGACAAATCGAATGTGATGGACGGCGCACCTTATTCAGAGCCTACCAACTCACTAACACACCTTCTTAGAACCACCATCGCTTTTAAACAAAGAGAATAGAGTCGATTTTTGAATGTGAAAGGGTTTGTGAATAATGTTGTTTCGGTATGGTTTCTTGATGATGTAATATAGAGAAATGGCCGTAAAAATCGCATAGAAATAATGTGGTAATACAAAATTTGTTATATTTTGTATACATTTGACGTTTGACGTAAACATATGTATGTCATTAGTTTGTGTCGATTCCGATTGAGTTGTCGGTCGAAGATGATTCGATCTGGTTGATGGGATTGATCTGTAGGTTGGTGAATACAATAGACCTTTACTATCGGTGTGATGATAGACTGAGCGTCTGTCTGCGTGACTTTCTGGTTCATAACTACATTTCATCAGCTTCTTAAAAACAAATTAAAAAAAAAACACGTAGGCCTACATGGGCACTTATAAAACATCGAGAAAAGGTGCATGGTTTGTCGTTTCCTATAGTGTCTTCTAATTTATAGGGGCAAATTGCTAATATCTATTAGTAACAATCGGAAATTAATATTCGATAAGAAATTGTGTGAAATACCATCATACCACTACTACTTCTATATTTTACTGAAAAGGCTGATATAAAAAACTTTTTGCGAAAAAATCGACTTTCAAAAAAAGAATAAAAAGACGGAATACAATTTTACTTTCGGAAGTCGATGATAAAAAAATCGTTGACACCCAGAAGTAAATTTATTTTTCGTCTTTTAAGTGTTTCTTTGACGCAACTAGTGCCACACCAAAAAAAAAAAAAAAAGTGTTTCTTTGGAAGACATTTTTCTTCTTACTAACGGAAATCGGTAAGTTTATACCACACGTGACCTGTCTAAAAGCGCGTTTTCATTCACAAATAAAGTCTATCGTTTATTTAATGACCAACTCCTGAATTTAGACTAGGATGCAAAACTGCACCTTGTATTCTGTTGGATCAGAATTAGCACTAGCACGCTCAGCTATATGACATGAGCTTCGTTTAAATCCTGGCATGTTGGTGTGGTAGGATCTTTTAGCTCACTTCCAGCAAATTGGCGAAGCACCGAGTAGTCTAAGATATGGTATGATCGCTTAGAAAAAAACTAAGCGGATAATAATTTGACATAAATTTGTAACTATAAAGGTTTTATGGAATGAAATAAAATAATGGTGCTTTTTGCAGCCAAAACTAATTTTCTTTTCATTTCAATTCAACTTCAACTCTTCATTAATGGCTTTTGTGGACGAGAGATACCACAATTTTGCCAATATCACGTGTACTGGAAATAAACTATCAAACGCTGGAGAATATTTAGCAAGTAATCACAGTAATTCATTTCACTTTTTCATCGCAATTCGTTCGTTTGTAGATCTTTGACAGTCGTTATAGGTTGTCATGGTCCACTTTTATAAAACAAATGACCACTTTCATAGATTCGTGCGAATTTTGAACGATATCGCCTTGCTTACCAGCACTGTAACATTTTTTTTTAAATTGTATATTACAGCTGAGATAGGAACCTTTTTGGCCTCATATAGTGCTATTTTACTTCAGCTATTTCTCCTTTTTTTAATATTTTTCTTTTGTTTTACTGAATTGTCCTGTACGGGTCAAATAATGACTTTCTTTCTTTCTATTATTACTGTCCGAGAAACAATAAATCACTTGCCCAGCAAGTATTTGCAAAACATTGGCATAATACTATCCTGTTTTCTTCAAAACCTGAAATCCATATAGCCTGTGGAAGCTTACTCAAGCTCGTCCAGGCCTGGTCTGCTTGCCCAATAAATTAATGCCACATTAACTTGGTGCAGCCGTCGAACGATGTTCGATTTCAAAGATTATCTATCACTACGACAGTATCGCGACTCTGGGATCTTCTGTGAGCCGCAACGTTTTGTACAGGATGTTCCGATTTTGGGAGTAAATTGGTTGACCTTTAAAAGGGGTACCATATAGTTTCTTGTCGGTTCTTTTGCATCCTCCTGTTTATCATCGTCATGGCGTTGTATCGGAAGATGACTCTCCCCAATGTTCATGCGCAAATAACATAAAACGAGCTTTTTAAACTTACTATCCCACCTCATTAACTAATGATAGAAAATGTAGTCGATATTTCACTGCTGAACAAATGCCTCTTTTAGTTATTTCCAGTTCTTTTGAATCGGGCTAACTTGGACTAGAGGTCGTTGGTTTTATCCAACTTGGCCCGTCTAATAGTCTGACAACCATTCATATCAAGAGGTGTCGTGTCACCCATTACTAACTGGGCTGTGGGGATCACATAGGCAGTTGCTTCATTTAAATTACTGGCAAGCAATCAGCTATATGGTTAGACTTCAAGGCGACCCCAACATACTTGAGAAAAAGTCTAGAAAAATTATGGATAGCTTAACACTTTCCAAGCTTTTCGCATCACCCTGTACTTAATGCGCAGTGGCAGCCGATCGGCTTATACCGATCGCGTCTATCACCTCAATATTTCGATTATCTTGATCTAGTGGGCGAGTATAATCACTCTTATCTCACCATCTGGCTTCCCTAGGAAGTACAGCGGTGATGGATGACTGTGGAGGACCGATATTTGTATCTTTTACTTGTAAGTTGTGGGTAATTTAGAAGGTGTTTGGTTAGTAAGTACTTAAACTAGCTCCTATAATATACATACATAGCGCCAACACGAAGTACGAGGAACGTCAGAGGGACCTGTCAGGGCCACCGCCTGACGAGAGTTTTTTTTTTTTTTAGGTTGGACCTCTCGCAGTCCAACTCTTTAAGTCATTTGATGATTTCCCATCTGCAAATAAAGGCACGATGAACATTGCATCCAGTACTTACTAGACTGTTAAGCTCAACAGCGGTAGTAAAAGACTGCAAAAGAGCTACCTTCTTATAAATGGAAGGCCAGCCCTAGCTCTTGCCGGGGCTGTGGGTTGTTTGACAAGATACCGCGGTGGCAGAACACAAAGGGCAGAAGATGGAACATGGATAGGAAATCCCCTCCGCGTCCCAGAGCAGGGGAAGTAATTTGATGATTTCGCATCGCTAAATATAAATGCTGGTACCTACTATGAAATTCTTTGTAGAAAAAATAATCTATGACACTGTAGCTTTACCTAGGAATCGAATCTAAGACCTCATGTACCCGGGGTTCCGGGTTGTTCCGGGGTTGCCGGTTGTTCGAAAGAGGTACCTATCGCGGCCCCGGAACATAAAGGGCAGTAGAAGGAATATGAGGAGCTCGTGGCTAAATAAATAGTAGCCGCCCGGGTCGATCTTTAGGTTAAGCCGCGCTTGCCTAGGTTGGTCTGTGGATGGGTGCCTCGGAAAGCACGTTAAGCCGTTGGTCCCGGCTGTCATTTGTAGATCTTTGACAGTCGTTACAGGTAGTCAGTGTTCCGAAAGTCTGACAACCAGTCTTACTAAGGGGTGTCGTATTACCCAGTATTAACTGGGTTGTGGAGGTTAGATAGGCAGTCGCTCCATGTAAAATACTGATATTCAGCTGCATCCGGTTAGACTGGAAACCGACCCCAACATAGTTGGGAAAAGGCTAGACAGATGAGAAGGAACATGGGTGGGTTTAAGTCAGTACAAGTCTGACTCTTACCCCCGCTCCGCCCAGAGGAGTTATTTGAAGATTTCCCACACCAAAAAAAAATGACCTCATGTACAGCATTAGCGCTTGCGTTCCCTACAGAGGGGTAGACAGAATTCTTTTTTTAAATACCTAGCCTAAAAATATGCCAGTATTGACCATATTAAATTTTGTTGTAGTAATAAAATAGATCCATCTTAACCTACCTAAAACGCAGCTTCGAAATCGTGATGAACACATTCGAATCGAGTAGCAACGATTCCATTCACACATTCCTATACCCTTACTAATACCTCCCATTCATAAAAAATAAAACGATTCATACCGTACGAATGAGTATCGATATTAAAATATCCAAATCGATTTGATCCTTTGGCAGTTTGATAAATGAATCGAATACAAAGGTGGCCAGTCACCGGACGTTCGAAATATAAAATTAAAAAAGTTTACAGCTACTGTTCGCTTGAACTATTAATCAAATTCTTTTAGAATTGACAGTGTTATTATTGCTTCTAATTTCATCTTTATTTGTAAAGAGTCAAGGTTTATTTTAGTTACAGCTGATTTTTTGGCTACGTCTGTCAGTTTCAAAGCGGTCAGTAATTTTCCTGTTGCATTATGAAGGTTTATTTCGTAAACAAAATACTACATTTATTACCCCTGTAACGCTGGAAGGGTTATGCAGAGGTGTGCCTAATAGCCTCATGTAATAGGGGCGAGCCTATTGCCAACCACTAAGCAACCAAAAATACGGACTCCGGGACTGCTTCAGAAATATTCTTGATGAAAAAACCCGACAAAACTTTGTCCGACCCTGGACTCGAACCCAAGACCTCATGCTCGGCATCCTTTGTAACCACTTCACCAATGAGACAATCCTTACTAATATTATAAAAGCGAAAGTGAGTTTGTTTGTTTGTTTGTTACCTCTTCACGTCTTAATGGCTAAACCGATTTTGATGAATTATGGTACAGAGATAGTTGGGACCCAGGAGACGGACATAGGCTAATAATTAAAAAAGTGGGATATGAGGGAGAACAAGGGAAGAAAAGGGTAAACTTAGCTTTGCTATTACAATAATAAAATAAAATAAATCTTATTATTTCTTACTAATATTATTAAAGCGAAAGTGAGTTTGTTTGTTACGTCTTCACGCCTTAATTTTTATGAATTTTGTTACAAAGATAGTTGAGACCCTGGAGACGGACATAGGCTATATTGAGAAAAAGGGAAGAAAAGGGTAAAATTAGCATTGCTATTACAATAAATAAGGCGCAACGGCAAAAACTACAGGTAGCAGGTACCTGCAAATCAGGAAAGGGGAACTGTGTTACCCCGAATTTAACGCGAGTGAAGCCGCGGGCAAAAGCTAGTTAAACTATAAATCTGGAAATTCTGTATTTAGAACTAAGTTCAAAAACACGACCACGCTCAAACAAGTCATAATATCGACAAAAATAATACAAATCGATTTATTACCTTTGTAAACTAAACAAATAACACGACGCCAACTATGAGTAAGGGGCTGAGCAGCAATTATACAGACAGATCGTCCATCAATTGATTTAGTATGTCCCATCTTATTTATTGTCGGTAAATATTATTTATGGATGCCACAGAAATGGTTTTAATGTGGAAGCTGAGAATATCTTGGAAGGATAGTCTTATCTTAAAATCAAGTAATATTAATTGATTGTAGGCTAACTGTTAATACAACTGGTTAAATGTTTAACTCATTTTCTATCAGTGTATTTGATAACAGTGATAGCTAACTGGTGTGATCGTTGGATTGTGATAGATCATAGGTCTCGAGTTCGCGCCCAGAATATGATTTTAGGGTTAAATACCTCAAAAATATGTGATCGTCGGATTGCCATGTCTCAAGTTCGAGCCCAGACATCTGTTTTAGGGTTCCGCACCTCAAAAAGAGAAAGAGAACCCTTACAGGATCACTTTGTTGTCCATCTGTCTGTAAGTCAAACAGATTCTGTCGGGAACGCGTGGAGTTGTCTAGTGTGCAAGTAAAATTAAAACCAAGTTTGTTGTATGCGCAGTCGAAAGATATGGCTGTTTATGTTGCAAGTTTGTAAGGACATTATGGGATTTTTTAAAGTATTTTTTTGTTTAAAAAAAAACGTTACCCCACACTAGGAATTTCTCCTGTATCGTGGTCGCTTTTACAAACATTTAAACTCACAAACAGCCAGACCTGAAACAACTATTTGTAGGCCATACAAACGAACATCGAACCCGCAACAAAGTATCCAATGTGTTATTCCAGACTATAATCTACCTCTGTGCCAAATTTCATCAAGATCCTTTCAGCCGTTTTGACGTGAAAGAGTAACGAACATCCATACATCCTCACAAACATTCGCAATTATTATATTAGTAGGATTTTATAGCAGGATAAGAAGAACTCATTTACTGTAAAACGTAGCTAAAATACGTTATAAATATATAGTATAATAGAATTACACCCTATTGAATGAAATTAAAGCACAATTGTGTTTTCTGTAAATACAAAATTAGTTTATTAAAAAGACGTTTTTACAAAGGTTTTTTACACATTTTTTTATATAAATAACTTTTATTACATACCTGTAAATACAAAAAACAACATTTAATGTATTTAATTCAGGTGTAGTTATTTATAATACATTAATATCTTATTTAAACTTTATAGGCGAATTTTCAGTTCTCTTAGATGTCACTGCCAAAAGTGACATCTATAAACGGTTACGAAAAACGAAGAGCAAAGAGGTTTTCTTTACAAATATGTTCCCAGCGCTGGGATACATTGATGTAGAGGTCGAAAAGGCAGTTGCTCTAAGCATAATACTATTCAGCTGCATCCGGTAAGACTGGAAGCTAACCCCATCATAATTGGGAGAGGATGATGCTGGGATACATGCGGACTACCCTGGCGCTGCTCCTTTTAATGACGAATTTACTTTTTACGATTACATTTTGAATTTTTGCTTCACATTAAAAAACTCGTAAATTGGTACAGCAGTTCTCGGGCTTAATAAGCTTAATCACGTACAGAGGGAGTACAGTTATCTAGGAAGACGAATTTGTCAATAATGTGTAGCAATGTATATTGGCAAATTGCCAGTCGACCATTACGAAGCTAAGAGTGTTACGTAATTAGCGTTTTTCAAGTATTTAGATAAGTGCAAAATATTAAAAAAAAAAACCTTATTAAGTACTTTTATGTGCCTCATGTAATTCGCTAAGCCACAGACAGCTCAAATGATCTTCACGGTTTATTTTTCTTAAGTTAGGTATTATCGTTTCCAATCGAACGTCAAATAACAAGTTTAAAACTTAACCACGATTTACCGATCGACCACACAAATAATAAAATTATTAATTCGAATCCGGAATCCGGTCCTGGAGCGTCGCCCCATGAATCTTCGACATCCGCCAGGGAGGCATTCAATTTGTCACTCCTGTCAAAATAATGTAAACTACTTAAAATAATCGGGCATTATCGGGCTGGCGTGAATCGTGAGATATCGGGAGTTTGACATAAGCTTACTCGATATAAGATCGATTATAAGGTGTTTTTTTCGTATTTAAATGAACGCTTGTTTGGTGTTTATTTTGCCTGCTTTAACTACCTAATGGAGCTCGTGGCTAAATAATAGCCGCTCGGGTCGATCTCAAGGTTAAACAGCGCTTGCCCAGGTTGTTCTGAAGATGGGTTACCGAGTTTCCTCCGTGCCTCGGAAAGTCCGTTAAGCTGTTAGGTCCGGCTGTCATTTGTGCATTTTGACAGCCGTAACAGATAGTCAGTGTCTCGAAAGTCTGACAGCCAGTATTTTTTTTTGCGGATAGGAAATCGAGGCCGGGTGGTCACCCATCGACAGACCGACCTAGGCAAGCGCGCCTTAACCTATTAATTGGCCTTAACCTAATGATCATGATGAGAGGTGACCTGATGAGTTAAAAAATCATCTCGAATGCAAATACCGACTTCTTATACAAGAGTAAGTATACCAGCAGACTGCCAATGGACTATTGACGCCAGTCCGTGCACTGGGAGAATTAGTTGTTTTTTTTTCCTATACTGGTGATAGGTCACGAAAAGATGACCTCATTTTAAATATTCCTGTATTGTGTTTATTTCGTAATACATTGATTGTTTATAATTATTAGAATCAATGTGTATAGTGACACATGTGGCGTTTGTGACCATCTCTTTATGGCACAAATATTATTTGGAGGTCTTCTGTTCTTTTCTACAATTTATATAATCGAAAAAAATCTCACGAAAAGTTGTAACGACACTTTTTGCTATAGTAAGCTATTGTAAGCTGTGCCGCGTGCGCATAGAAAGCAAGCCAGATATTTTCATTTCTATTTCGCATTGAATTTATTTTTGTTGAGTGTATACAGGTTTTTTGTACATAATAAATAATAACTTCGTTCCATCCGGGTGTCCCTTGACACCTCTCAAGTTTTTTTTTTTCTATAATATCGTTCTTCTCATCATTCATCTATATCTTGGTCTTCTTCTTTCTCTCTATCCATTAACTTGTGTTTATTTAAATTGTTGTAGTTCAAAGTTGTATATTTCCAAAACATTGCAATTTCTATATACCATCACTGATCATATTATTTACTAAATTTAATTTTATTACGGTAACAGACCATCGATAAAATCAAGAAATGTGACAGTAAAATATTCGTCATACCTATTGCATAGTTATTTAAATCAAACTCAGTTATTTTCGCGTTCAAAAGAATACTTATCATTTGTTGACGCTACCGCCCACACACTGTCGCTTGCGAAAGTACATTACTGATACAAAAAGATGCCTTTTTGGGCCCTAAAATGGTGCTCAAGGTAAAATTGTACGCAATTCTTAATATAGGTACATGCATAAAATAAAGGCAGTGAAATTTGAAATTTAATCTTTTCAGATCAAACATATAATCTATAATAATTTAGAGTAACTAACTAAAATATGTACAAGTCCCAAAAAGGAAAAACAATTATAGGGCGTCAAAAAATTCATCTACATCGCTGTCAAGAGGAAAAGGGCCTATAAAATTAATATATTTTCTTCTTAATTACCTACATTTGTTTCGGTATCGCGTTATAAAGATATTAGTAGTGGACAGTGGACAAATCAGGCAGTCGCTCCGAGTAAAATACTACATTTAGCTGTATTTGATACGACTAGAAGAACAATTTGGGGGTCAGAACCCCCAAATTGTTCCTAAAAAAACTACGAGATGATAAAATCTAGGAAGGTACAAGTACCTTAACCTTGTTGGTCCGGTGTAACTTAAAATCAACCAACCCAATACAGAAACTTCACCAAATCATATTTCTCAAAAATTACAGCAGCATCTTAGCCCCATATTGTCAGTATCGATAAAATATGAGCTGTCGAGTCAAAGGCCGTAAGGTCCCAGAATGGTGGGCCCAGGATTATGTCCGTATCGGCACCCGTTGAAAAGTTAGATCGCTCCTAATTATGATTTATCGATGGCCAGCCAAGTAACCTCAGAGGTTTACTAAAACATTTTTTAAGTTCCGAACTACAAAAAAACGGGGCCTTTATTTGTTTACCCTGTACTGGCAATCGACAGTTTTGAGGATTTAAAACCTGTTTGGATTTCAAAGAGTGTTTTTTTAATAATTGAATTATTATACAAATAGGATTGTTTTGAGTATGTGTTGATTATTGGGTTTTTATTACGAACTATTTTCGGATACAGGATTAGTTTAAGCAGCTACTATATTTTAATTTGTGAAATCTTATAGCATAAAATTATACAGCTTGAAAATGGCCATAAAGAATATTTTTTTTTAATTTTGAATAGACAGTGGGCATTGAAACTGAAATTAAATGGAATGTAAGAAGCAATGAAATGCAAAATAACGCTGAAGAGTGATGGATGTTAATGTAAAAGAAAAAATTGTGTGTCAGTTGTGATTTAGCTGCCACTGTTTATTTCAATTCATCTATTAATTAATTCTTTTTTTGCTTTTACTCTGGACGATTTCAGTGTTTTTCTACATCGCCTCACATATATCTATAATCAACATGAATGATGTAACCATGATTTCATAAATTTAAATATTATGATTTCAAAGAGTGCCCATGGAGTTTTTTGCCCATTCTTCTAAATAGAGATCTACGCTTTAGAATGGGCAACTACCACACAGTCACAAGTAGTTATGTCTTGTGACTGGGCCTGTAGCAGTATTTTTTTATGTATGTCACTCAAAGTACCTTTAATGGTCTTATTTATATAAATGCTTAGAGTTTGAGTTTCATCTGGTACAACTGGAAACACAAATGATGGTAAATCTAGGTTAACAGATGATGAGGAAGGTGGCTACCCCAGCAGTGGGGCCTTGACAGACTGATATTTCTTATGTTAGGTACGTGAGAATAAAACTACTAAAACCTTTAACATATTATATCCCTTGAATATATTTTTATTTATGTTAAAAAAAATGCAGGTTCCGTGGCAGTTTCAAACTCCTTGCAGATGAATATTTTGCCGTTATTGTAGGTTTCTGATCTCCACAGCAACCTCCCATATGGAGAGGTTCCAACCCAGATATGATGTAGCTTATTTATATCCATGTTATTGAAGGAGTAAAAACCCTGGAAATAGATAACAGTTTTAAACATTTTGCCGCTTTGCAGATTGCAGTTTTCATGAACCTGACCCACAACCTCTGGCGACGTAATTTGCATCAAACGTGTGACACGTTAGCGTGACTACAGACTTTAAGCAGAGTAACAGGTAAAAATTACATAGTTGAGAAAAACCGAGAATAGAGTAAAACGTCATACTTTTTTTTTGTTGTCGTTAGCTATCGAATAATTTTCCTTGCTCTGGGTTGAGCTGGAAGGAGTGTCAGACTTTTACGGACTAAAACTCATCCATGTTGCTTCTTTTGCAGACTGTGAGATCGCCACTGCCTGCGATACCGCGGTCCCCAATTATTGTTGGCTGAGTAAACATACTCCAAAATTCAACCTTACCTTATAGAACATACAGTTTCTTTTGTCATACTTGATATTGCAAGCTGCGTAGGTAAAGTGCAGCAATGCTCCGTGACAGTCTAAGTTGTTAAAACTATGGGATTGGCGCCATTTGCCATCGCGCCACGTATAACTCTTGATTTTCATCTTAAAAAGAAAAAGGTAATGGAAAGATGTGTTTCATTTGTTATAAATCATCTTTTTTACCAAGCGGCGTCCATATCTAGACGTCAGCTGCCCATCAGCAACAAGGTCATACTCTACCATATGATCGTCGTTTTAACACTGGCCTATAGCACCTACATGCCATTTCATTACCCTTATACTACTTAGGTTTTTAAAAGATACTTTCACAATAATGGTTTTAAAATAAATCCATGGAGTTTCTTGCCCACTTTTGTTCATAGAGATCTACGCTTTCGAATGGACAACCATAGTACTTACTTTCACAATTTATTAT
Organism: Ochropleura plecta; assembly: GCA_905475445.1. Lineage (NCBI taxonomy): Eukaryota > Metazoa > Arthropoda > Insecta > Lepidoptera > Noctuidae > Ochropleura > Ochropleura plecta. The sequence goes on along the minus strand of FR997744.1, from coordinate 1,798,715 downwards.
GCCTTGTGACTGGGACTGTAGCTTCATTAATTTTTTTTTGGCATTCAAAAGAGCCTGTAACTTATAAGATTTCAATAAAAGCTTAGAGTTTCAGTATACTTCAGTATCATCTAGGTCTTGTCTATAGACAGTCTGCTTTGCTGACCTGTTCCCGTTTAGCCAAGGAATGGGCTACTGGCTGTTATTGGTGCGGAGCACAATGTTCTGGGATTGATTTCCTGTTTTACAAGCATTAAATATCTCTTCGTAGCAGCCACGAAGTAAGAATTAGTGCCCGGTTCATCACTTGCCCTCTATAACATGGGGCGCAAAAAGCTGGAGAAGTGTTGCAATTATATCAGGCACATCTCAGGCAAAATCTAGACGTGACGGTGTGTTTGTGAGCGTTATAAAAGTTTCTGGTAGAACTAGAAAGACAATTTCTATCGAACTACTAACAGTCATTCATCATCATTATCCTGCCCTTGTCTCATTCTATTTGGACTCGGTTTCTTCTTCCATTCTCCCCTATCAGACGTCACGGCATCATTATTTACTACTTTTTCCATAATATCATTGCTTACACAATCCATCCATCTTTTCTTTGGCCTTCCTCTCGCTCTCTATCCATCAACATTCAGACTCATCACTCTTTTAGTCACATATGTTTTGTCTTCCTCATTACATGTCCATACCAAGACAAACTACTCCCTTTATTTTTTTGTGTAACAGGCGCAATATTCAAACTTCCTGTAATATACTCATTCCTAACTTTATTCATCCTTGTCACTCCACACATCCATCTCAGCATTCTCATCTCCGCTACATGCAATCGTTTTTCATCCACTTTTCACCACATCCACAGCCCAGCATTCTGACCCATACAGTACAACAGGTTTAATCACGGACTTGTATATTTTCCCCTTTAACTTGAGGGGCATCCATGAGCCACAAGTTGTTCCAGTGACCTGTCGCCATTTCATCCATCCTGCGTTGATCTGGTGCGTTACATCCCGGTCTACTTCGCCATTCAAAAATGTTCAAACTACTAACAGTGCTAATTCTTCAAACAACGCTTGTCTCAATATAATGACTGTACATACGTTAACATCTCTGGTGTCTTTCAAGACGGTAAGGTTTCCGCTCAGCGTGTTCTTTCCTTCGATATTCTGAATTGTTGTGTTTAAGATCATCGGTGGCTTCATTGAGTATTGCTTGCCAAGATTCCGGCAGTTATTAACGCTCACGATTGTGGTTTTAAAAGGACCCTGAAATAATGGTTGTAGAATACCCAGAGAAAAAATATTCAGATATTCTTTGTCTAGGAGAAAGAATATCTGAATATTTTTTCTCTATTATGATAATTGATGTTTATTTTGCAAGTCTTGTAGGTTTTCAAACACTTTTACACGTCTTTTTTTCAAAAAACAAGATAAGGCCGGTGTTTCGTACCCGACTACTCTGAGAAGAAACAGCCGAAACAATCTCCGAGGTATAGTCTCTTTTAAGGTCCAGACAAAAATCTTGGTCTACTTGTATGAGGACTAAGTAGATTAGTGGCTGTTAGTTATACCTGGGCACCTTCTAGTTAAATATTTATATAGGGTATTCCTGACCGTTTTCGGTCACGGCCAATCTCAGCGGAAATAAGCCATATTCCCGTGAGATATTTTAATGCACAAGTGTGTGACACAGTTGCACTTACTGTTCACTCGCTCCTTTTTTTTGCGGGTGGGAAATCATCAAATAACTTCCCGAGTGACAGGCTTGTACTGACTAAAACCCACCCATGTTCCTTCTATTGCCCTTTATATTCCGGGGTTGCAGTATCACTTTCGAACAACCCGCAACCCCGGCAGGTGGTGGCCTTAGCATGCCCCTCAGCTTTGCTGACATCTCTTTGAGGCGCACGTGGAACACTAACGCGCCGTCGACACGGCCTGTCGTCAATAGACGGACGGACGGTTCACTCTTACTCACGGACTCACTCTTATAGTGCAATTCGACGACAAACCGACACGATCGGAGAGAGATCATCAGAAGGTATCAAACCGCTAATTTTCAAACTCTAGGCTGTTACTGATTGGGCGGAGCACCGCGGTGCCCCCGTAAGGCGATCGGCGGCGGCGATCTCTCGCGTCCGGCCCTGGTTCAGTCCATGGTCCGGAACGAGAGGGAATGGGAAGCGGTCACCTCCTTCTGCGAAGCAGTAATGCTAGCAAAGGAGGAGGCCGGGCGTTTGAGGGAGAGAACCTCAAACCAACCCAGCCGCCGAGGGAAACGCCCCGGGCGTAGATGCGGGCCTGCGGACGGTGAGCAATGGGTAGCTCACCGTCCGTCCGTCTATTGACGACAGGCCGTGTCGACGGCGCGTTCGTGTTTCACGCGCGCCTCAAAGAGATGTCAGCAAAGCAGAGGGGCTTAAGGGCAATAGAAGGAACATGGGTGGGTTTTAGTCAGTAAAAGTCTGACACGCCCCCCCAAGACAAGTTATTTGATGATTTCTCACCCCAAAAAAAAGGCTGTTACTGAGAAATTCCTAATGGAGAAATCCAATATTGCTTTTCACCCGACTCGGGAATCGGACACAGGACTCCGTACTCAGCAGTCGCGCTTGCGCCCGCTAGACCAACCTCGTATTACAGTCTTATAATAAGCTGAATAATATTTGTTTTGTCTAATGAACTCATATTTATAATAATAAAGAAACTAGTTTTTTTGCGATCACTAATTTACAAGCGTTATAAAAATAAGAATAAGAAAAACATCTACTTACCGACGTGGCGCGTTGAGTTGCAGAATAACACATAGGTAAATGATATAATACGAAGAAAAATACAAAAAGAAAACATTGAACAATCATGTCTGTAACGCTGAATATAGTTTGTTAAAATCACATTAGCTTTTGTTGGGCATCAGTGAAACATTTAAACAATATTATTTTGTAACAAATGAGGCAAATAATGAGGCTTTAAATAGGCATAAAACTACTATCTATTTTTCATCTAAAATATTTTCTAAACATGATTAGTCTAAATAGTTTTATGAGGGCCATGCCAAGGGAAAAAAAATCAAGAGTTAAAGAAGAACAATCAATCGATGGTTGTTTTATGTAAAAGATGACAATTAAAGCCAAACAGAAAATTATAGCACACAAACGATATGTTTGTAACAAGAAATATTGTTATATATGAGGAGTTATCTAGATGATGCTAGTAGAGTAGAAGAACACCAAAAACGATGGATAGATTGTGTAGAAGATATAGCTAGAAATTTAGAAGATGATAGGCTTATAGAGAAGCATGGTAATAAACCCAAAATAAACACATTTGGATAAAGGTTGGAGAATTATAATGACGATGGTAAATCTACGCAGGTTCAGTCAAAGTATCAAATTCCTTGCATGCAAATGTTCCAGCTTGAGTATATGTTTCTGATCGCCACAGTATGTGTCCATATTGCACGTTAATGATCCAGAAATGTAGTAATTGATTCACATCCAAGTTTGCGAAGGAGTAGGATCCCTGAAGCAAAACAGCGAATAAGGTAGACGGGACTTAAGTTCCACGCAAAAGGCTATGATCCTATAGCTATAGTTTGGACTCCAGTCTTCTATAAACAATGATACTGCGGCCCCGGACCAAGGAGAGCAAAAGAAGGAACATGGGCGGGTCTTGACTAGTAAAAGTCTGACACTCTTCCCACCCTGCCCAAAGCGTGGTAATTCATTTGATGATTATCATAAAACAAAACAAGTACCGATTTTCAACAGCTCTTTAACTGACATAGAATTGAAGCCACATACAACCATCTGTCGTAGTACGTGTCTGGATCGTTTTGCCACCTTGTTCTTTCAAGGTTAGCCTTAACGGTGCCGTCAATTTTCTGGACAACTGTGTGGAGACTTTTGTCCATCGGTCACCGTGCATGCGGCTGACGTGACCCGCCTATTTTTTTATTCTGCGTGATTCTTTATTAAAAGTTATACAACATATACTAACCTTGAGGTACATGCAGTTCTTTCTGTCATACTTAATGTTCATGGCAGCACACATCATGTGCAGCACCATACCGTGGCAGTCCAAGTTGTTAATCAGATAGGAAGCCTCCCATTTACCGTTGCGTAGTACGAAACCTCGAAGTTTTATCTGGAATAGAAGAACTGATCACAGTAGAAGAAATGCTTTCCGACATACCGATGAGGTGGTCTAATATCGGTTAAAAATGAATGTTGAAGGATGGAGAATGAGAGGAAGGTCAAAGAAAAGATGGATTGATTGTGTAAGAAATGATATATGTATATCCATAAAAGAGAGAAAGAAGTTAATGATGCCGTGACGTCTGACAGAGGAGAATGGAAGAAAAATAATACTCTAATATCGTACGTAGTTTGTTAGATGACTTATTTTGATAGTTGTAATACCAAGTTGCCTTACAGAACTTTATTCCATTATATATTATGTAATCTCAGAAATGTTTTGGATCTGTAGATTGTCGTCCATTCAATGAGACTTATTTTGCGCAGTTCCTTCGCGGATATGGTATTTTTAACGGGTCGAAACTAACTTAGACAAAACGATAATCTATATCTTTGGAAAATCAAAAATAAATCATTATCATCATCCCAGGGTTTTCCCATAAATGTTGGGGTCGACTTCCGATCTAACCGGATGCAGACGAATACCAGTTTTTTAAATGAAGTGACTGAAGATCTTATCTCCAAAACCCAGTGTCGAACTTTCAGGCCAATGACTGCCTGATATGACTGTCAAAGATATAAAATTGGCAGATGGCCAATCCCGCCGGGTCATTGCGTAAACTATGGAAAGTAAAAAATAAATATATTAAAAGGGATAAAAAAGCCGAAAATGTATTGGATTGGTAGAAACTTCCGTCATATTCGTGAATGGGCACTGTCAGTTGAAACTGGTCATCTCTTAGGTGCCACATTTTATTTTAATTTATATTTTTTTATAATTGTTATTTTTGCATTTTCTCTGAATGATACATGCACATAATATTATCTTGTAAAAATATTATGTTTTAAAAAAGAGTCCATGGAGATTTTTGTCCATTATTCTCCATAGAGATCAACGCTATGGAATGAGAAACTACAGTATTTCCTTCCATCCTTTTGTTTCTTGACATTCAAAAGTGCATGTACTGATCTTATTGAAATAAATGCTTTGAGTTTGAGTTTGAAAACCATATTTTAAATCCGATTGAAAACCTTAGTCGCTTGTCTATATCGTCAGGGTCCTTGTTTTTTGCAATTTTGGTGGCCGACATGAATAATGTATCCTTCCTGTTAAGAGCAATGTATGACCTTTAAAAATGTAGTATTAAGTTAGTATGAAAAAGACCGAGCAAGAGCGAATCAGATTTAACACCGAGGGTTCCATACAAGTTTGCGAGAGAAACCACAGTTCCAAGGGACCAAAGGTTTGTATATATGGTTTAAAATTTTAACTTAATATCTCCACGCGTTACCAAGATAAAGAGTCTTGACAGACACAGACAGATGCACAACAAAGCGATCTTTTAAAGGTTCTGATTTTCACTTTTGAGGTACGCAACCCTAAAAGACCTACCTTCATATTCTTCGTGTCCCTCAAAACGGTAATGTTTCCACTCAGCGTACCGTCGTGAGTGCTCGCTTGTAAGACCACCGGAGGATTCTTCATGTAGGGCTTACTAGGGTCAGTGCAATCCTTAACGCTGGCGATCGAAATTTTGAAAGGACCCTGAAACATTATTGACGACGGAAATAAAGCATATAGGACTTAATACGATGACAGAGTTAATTCGGATTTTGAAAAGAAATAACTTTAATGACAATCCAAGTCTTTGAGTAAAGCAAAAGGCTTGTGTCCGCAACTCGCTTGACGTGAAGCGATGATGCTGCTTAGTGTGGAGTACGCTTGCCTACAAGAAACCGATTCATTCAAACATTGAAGAGATCTAGATGATCAGGGACCGGAGAAGACGGCAGTTAATTCCACAGACATGTGAAAGATGATGATATATATCGTCGACGAATGTAAATTACATAGCACGCGCCCTGGTGTTAAATTTCCCAACTATTCAAGAAAAAACGAGATTTATTTTAAACATTACCGAAGTAGGAGTCTTGGAAGTATCAGAACCTACACACCAAAAAAAATGTAACACAAACACCCACAAAAATACACAAACAAAGCATAGAGAACTCATATCTGACCGTCATCAAAACGAATTTCGTTACAATAACATTAACTTGTAGGTGAGTATAAAAACTCACTTTTGTGGCAAATGAGCCTTCAATAATGAGTGTATTTTAAACCAATTTTCTATATTGTTTGGTGCAATTTAGCTTTTGTCATTGTTTTCTGTCGATAAATAATGAAAGAAAAACTGTAAAATCGTTTTTTTTTTATTTTTTTAAGTGAGTGCACATTAAACAAAAAAAAATTAGAACTAAAAACTCAACATAAAAAGTGGAAAATAACTTTACTTCCTGAAGTCGATGACTTAATTTATTTATTTAATCGGTGACTTTTGTTGGTTTCTTTGGCTTTTTTGCTACCGACTTCCGAAAGTAATGTTATTTTCCACTTTTTAGTTTTTTTGTCGAATTCGTATTATCTTTTTACAAAATGTTTTTTTATTTCAGCATTTTTAATTATAGTATAATGATATATCACATATTTTTATCGAGTATTCATTTCCCATTGTAACTAAAAAAATAGCAAATTATCCAAATAAACATAGACAAAAAAAATATATTATAGACGATAAATCATAAACTACCTAAGCAATAAAAATAAAATTTATATGACACCACCTGGGAAGTATACCCTATTAAATAAAAAAAGAATTTTGCAACTCGTTCCATGCATCTTTGAGTAATCGGTAAACATAAAAAAAAATCTTTATCTTCTGAAAATAAATAATATGAAAAGATAATAATGTAATACGTCCTAAATAATTATTTCAGTGAAACTCAGTCAGATTATTTCGTTCCCACCTACAAGTTTGCTCACCTACATGTAAATCTAGTGCATACTACAGGGAATCAGTTTTAGCGCGCTATAAATCCATAAAGAATTCGCTTTAATCCGAGTAAACACGTTAGGTTACGTACACACTTGCGACTAGACGCTGAGATTATAGATAAACACACTTTTACATAAAGATACTTTTAAACTGTCAAAACTATGACAACTGTGAAAGTACTGTAGTTGCCAATTCCAAAGCGTAGATCTCTATGGAGAAGAATGGGCAAGAAACTCTATGGACACTCTTTAAAATCAGAATAGCGTCGGACACTAGCTGCTCCGCAGTTTGCTGATCTGGACCTATTTGGCGCAGCCGTGAGACACAACATAATCTTTTTTAATTTTATTGATTAGATTTTAATATATTTTCTTGTTACAAAGAGATGTCGCGGCCCCGGAACCTAAAGGGCAATAAAAGGAACATGGGTAGGTTTTAGTCAGTACAATTCTGACACTCCACTCTGCTCCACCCAGAGCGGGTGATGTTATTTGATGATTTCCCAGCCGCAAAAAAGGGTCATCAAACATAATAATGTTGGTATTTTCAGTCTACAAAGTGATGTCGACTGAAAATGCCAAGGACCCAATACCAAAGACACTATTGCACCATAATCCTTAAAAATACTATAAAAGTGGAAGTGAGTTTGTTTGTTACGTCTTCACGCTTTAATGGCTAAACCGATTTTGATGAATGTTGGTACAGAGATAGTTGGGACCCTGGAGACGGACGTAAGCTAACATTAAAAAAAAGAGAAATGAGAGAGGAAGAGGGAAGAAAAGGGAAAACTTAGCATTGCTATTACAATAAATAAGGCGGAAGGGCAAAAACTACAGGTAGCAGGTACCTGCAAATCATAATGAACTGTGTTACCCCGAATTTAAAGCGGGTAAAGCCGCGGGCAAAAGCTAGTATCTAATAGTCTCACAAATGTCGTAAGAACGTCAGAAAACCGCAGTTCAAATTCTTTCACAATCACAAAATTCGTTTACCGTCTTGCGACAAAATAATCGTAACGTCTAGCTAAAGCCTAAAGCTAATTAAATTAAACGCTCGCTGACCTACAATGAGATGAAAACAATTTATTCGCAATAATAATAAAACGACTGCATTGTGTAACACTAGTTTTGCTACTGGGTTTTCTTGAATAAGTAGGTCTTTATTTCGTGGATAAGTGGTAATGGTACTATTTTATTGTAGTTTTTTTTTATTTTTTTAGAAATTTTGCAGCCTGTACTAAAATTCAAGAAAGTGGGTGATTATAATTGACTCTTTTAAAATTATAGCTTAATTTGATATTGTAGGGCAAGTGCAAAAAAACTATGGGAGATCATAGGGGTACTGAAAAGGTAATTTTAATAAAATAAACTATGGTTACCACTGTCAATATAACAGCGAAAGCTACGACAAATGACAATCGCTTTTTTAAAGCATTTTAAATATCTACATCGACTTTCAACAGCTGATTAAACAGGGTATACGCTTTTCTGTAGCTTGTTTCAATCCTATGTCCGATACTTCTTTAGTAGAATGTTCTTATCATTTCTTAGCCTTCTTATCATTGGTTAGTGCGAACACTGAAAGGAAATATATTCATAATTGCTACAATTCAACATTCTCACACTACCCACTTCAAAGAAAAGAATGACTTTCACAAATCACCAGAAACAAAAGCAAGTATTTTATTTTTCTGTGACAATAAATAATTTGGTGATAAATCACAGATTGTGTCAAAGACTATTTATTCAATGTACGGACACGTCTTCATTGCAATATTATTATATTAATAGGCTTCGGATACACTGATGTAATAATTAGCGAATTTATGCTACAATACATAGCTTCTTGCCTTCTTTTATTTTTTGCGGATGATAAATCATCAAGGAACTTCCCCCGCTCAGGGCGAAGTGGGGACTTTTACTGACAAAAACCGATCCATGTTCTTTCTTTTGCCCTTTATGTACTGGGGCCACGGTATCTCTTTCGAACAACCCGCAACTCCGGCAGGCGGTAGCTCTGGCAAGCACCCCTGCTTTTGCTGACATCTCTTTGAAGAGCGCGTGGAACACGTAAGCCTTGCCTTGCCTACTGAGATTTGATTTTCTAAAGACTGAATCACTTATCTTTTCTTTTATTCGTTAATAAATAACGATAATATTTGCAAAAGTTAAAGCGTTCAATATAACAACAATGATAAGACGAATACCAGTTAACTGTCTAAAATCCTCAACTAGGATAAGTCCGTTGCATTTGAAAAATTCAAACAAAAAATAAAATAGAATCAATCAGAATCATTTTTGGAGAAAGCTCAGCGAACATTGTATCCGAACGTTCGCATACGCCTCAATGCACCACAGCCCTAAGTTTCCGTTGGAGCAGTTCCAATAGCCTTGTCAGTTTGATATGAGTCACAGTGTTGTCGCGAAGTAGGTATCGTACGGGATTATTATGTGCGATCCCGTAAATAGGAGCACTTTGTTCATAAACTATTAACAAAATGTCGTTAATATCTTTTGACAGTTAATCTTGTGGGAACTTAAGAGAAACAACGAACGTGTAAAATACTGGTCTTTGGTCGTATCTGGTAAGACTGTAAGCCAAAATAATTGGGGAAAGGCTAGACAGATTTTAAAGATAAGAGTAACATCCTCCTGTGCTGCCCATCCTGCACAACCACTTGCACCTATCAGACTTTAACACGTTCGTTGCATTACGAGATCTATCAGATCTCTTGCAGGCCTTTTGTATTGTGCGTTGAATATAATCGTGTTGTTTCACTCCTTGCGGGAGGATCTAACGTGTAGTTCTTTACGTATGAGAAAATTGTATCTTTAGGAGACTCATAAGGTCTCAAACGCACCAAAGGGTAGGGTAGGTAGGGTAGGTTAGTTCGTGTTTCACGCGCGCCTCAAGGAGAGTCAGCAAAGCAGAGGGACTTGCCAGAGCCTCCGCCTGCTGGGGTTGCGGGTTGTTCGAAAGAGATACCGCGGCCCCGGAACGTAAATAGAAGTAGGTAAATACTAAGTAGTAACGTAAATAGAAGGAACATGGGTGAGTTTTAGTCAGTAAAAGTCTGACATCCTCGCTCCGCCCAGAGCGGGGGAAGTCATTTGATGATTTCCCACCCGAAAAAAAAAGGGTAGGTTAGTTTTAAGATCTTTTAGGCCTCCTAAGCACCAGCTGAAAGTTTTTTGAAAATGATGACGCAGGGAAAGTGTTAAACGAAGCAAAGGCTAAAACTATAGACGACTTCCGGCCACCGTAGATGCGGGCCTGTGGGCGGTGAGCAATGGGTAGTTCACCGTCCGTCCGTCAATTGACGACAGGCCGTGTCGACGGCGCGTTCGTGTTTCACGCGCGCCTCAAAGAGAGTCAGCAAAGCAGAGGGGCTTGCCAGAGCCTCCGCCTGCCGGGGTTGCGGGTTGTTCGAAAGAGATACCGCGGCCCCGGAACGTAAAGGGCAATAGAAGGAACATGGGTGGACTTTAGTCAGTACAAGTCTGACATGCCCCCCGCTCCACCCAGAGCGGGGGAAGTCATAGGATGATTTCCCACCCGAAAAAAAAAAAAAAAAAAAAAAAGGCTAAAACTATGTAGGTGGCTAGATACTGGTCTAACACAATATGAGTTTCATCGACACGAAAAGTCGAAGAAGAAGAACAACGAATGATGATAGTTTAATATCTCCGCAGTTCGAGAAGACAGTTATCTGATCAACTTGGCTACTCAAGGTGTGACTTTTAGAACTTGGGTAAATTGTAGAAGAGCATTAATTAAGTTCAGAATTGCTTTATTCCTATCTTAGCTAAAATAGTTGTTGAATGGATAGCATTTTTGAAACTGTGCATTCAGCATCTATTCTATCGGAAATAATACTTGATGAGCCTTTTATTTTTTTGGGATTGGGTAATCATCACATCTCTCGCACTGTGTGGGAGCGGAATAGTGTGAGACTTGTACTGACTAAAACTTAGTATTTAGTACTTTGTACCGACTAAAACACATCCATGTTCCTTATTTTGCCCTTTGTGTTCCGGGGCCACGGTATATCTTGAACAACCCTCAATTCCGGCACAACTTGCTAAGGCCTAAGCTTTAGAATTTACACATAGCTTAAAAACAAAGTCTTTTTTCTAACCTGACCCCTTTCAGGGTCAAAATCAAAAATCTAAATTGAAAGTCATTCATTAAAATTAGGCACAGCACTTTTTGAACGTCAAATTACAAGAGGCTGTCCCACAAAACGACCGCCCTTCGCCACTTTTTACTGTTTTAGCTGGGAAGAAGAAGTAGCGGAACAAACTCCCAAGCAACACACCTGGTCAGATCGGCGCAGCTGACTTTCTTCTGGAAACTATATATATTTAAAAAAAAAAAAAAACGTTGCCCACACTAGGACTTTCTTCTGTATCGTGGGTGCGTTTACAAACATTTAAACTCACATACACAAACAGCCAAACCCGAAACAACTATCTGCAGGTCATACAAATATTTGTTCCGTGCGGGGATCGAACCCGCGCCACGCAGCGCAGCAGTCGATCGCTCAGGCACTGCGGCAACCGTGCCGTTAAATATCATTATTCCAGTCATCATCTCAATAGGTACCTATTTAACTTCTTTCTAGACAAATCAACTTTAGAAATAATTGGAAGCTAAAATGGTTTGCTGAAAGACCGAATCAAATTGAAACAAAATAACACAGAGCCGACCACAAGCGTACAGTAGTGATGCAATTGCGTAAATTAGCAACTGCGCGACGATAATTGTGTTGCACACATTAAAATTAACATTGGGATCACGAGCTACGAATAGCTTGCTGTTATACAGCTCAATGTTTCTATTTATGTACATAAGGGAAATACTATAACAAATACAGTACTACTACTAAAACAGTATTTAAAGTGTCCAACTTGGTGTGGTCATGACATACGTCATCAGTATCTTTGTCCCAAAGTTGTAGTTTGAATCACGCCCGAAAATGACGATATGGTTGGCTCAGTAGCTGATTAACTAACTTCGATCCTCTCACCGAACAAATAGTTATTAGTATGGCGTCATTTTCATGGTTCAGGATCTGACTGTTTGTGTTTGTGAGTGACTGGTACCCGCAGTCCACGAAGAAGATAGTGGGATGAGTTAAAATAATTATTCTCCACTAGCTTTTGCCCGCGGCTTCGCTCGCGTTAAATTCGGGGTAACACAGTTCCCCTTGCGCCTTATTGATTTGTAATAGCAACGCTAAGTTTTCCCTTTTCTTCCCTCTTTCTCCCTCACATCCCACTTTAAAAAGAAATAGCCTATGTCTGTCTCCTGGTTCCAAACTATCTCTGTACCAAAATTCATCAAAATCGGTTTAGCCATTAAAGCGTGAAGAGCTAACAAACAAACTCACTTTCGCTTTTATAATATTAGTAAGGATGAACCATAAAAGAAGAAAACTTAATAGCAATAACGGAAACTGACAAAGTGATCGTCAAAATAGGACAGAATAGGCTAAAAAGAGGCAAATAGAGGTCTGATGGTAAGGTGGTTGATTCGAATACTGTTGACTCTCAACCAAGCCTTGAAAATCCAACAATACACTTAATTTCAAACATGCATATTATATTGCAAAGTGTTTTTGTAACAAATCAAATCACTTATTTCAATTAGGCCATTACAGGCACTTTTGAATGTCATGAAAACAAAAAAGACTACTACAGTCCCAGTCACAAGACATAATAACTTGTGAAAGTACTGTAGTTGCCCATTCCAAAGCGTAAATCTTTATGGAGAAGAATGGGCAAGAAACTCCATGTAACTTTGTAACATTCCTTAGTCCCTAGAAATAAGTTAAAGAAATCCCGGGGTTGCGAGTTGTTCGAAAGAGATACCGTGGCCCCAGAACACAAAGGGCAAACGTAGGATCATGGATGGATTTTGGTCAGCAAAAGTTTGACACTCACCCCTGCTCCACCTAGAGCTTGGGAAGTTATTTAATGACTAGCTTTTGCCCGCGGCTTAGCTCGCGTTAAATTCGGGGTAACACAGTTCCGCTTTCCTGATTTTCAGGTACCTGCTACCTGTAGTTTTTGCCCTTGCGCCTAATTTATTGTAATAGCAAAGCTAAGTTTGCCCTTTTCTTCCTTATTAATTACATTTGTTTTTAAATTAGCCTATGTCCGTCTCCAGGGTCCCAACTATCTTTAGGTTTACCAAAATTCATCAAAATCGGTTTAGCCATTTAGGCGTGAAGACGTAACAAACAAATAAACAAACAAACTCACTTTCGCTTTTATAATATTAGTAAGGATTTCCCATCAACAACAAAAAGGTTCCTTGCACTGATTTGGACACTTGACTAAAACAGTAATGGCACTTAGACTTACGTCCAGAAAATTATTAGTTCAGTCTTGGCCATAAATTAAGTGCAATGTCCAAGTTACAAATAATGTTTTACTAGTCCAAATAATAGACATAACAACAGAACTATTGAATTCCCTTCCACTCCGCCCAAGGTAGGAAAAAACCTGATGAAATAACAAATGACAATAATGATACATATCCACATTTAGAACCCAACTAAATGAAGACCGTTGATAATCACAAATCAAAATAAAAGTGTCAAGAAATACTTCCATCTTGGGTGGTAATGTTAAGATCAAAAGACGCACAAACGGACAAAGAAACTGTCGTGTTGGATTAGCGAATCTCTATCATTATAAACAACCAATATGACAGTTGTAATGATGGAACTGTACGCTACTACGGGTTTGCGAACTCGACTCTTTTATGATACACTAGCTTTCGCCGCGGCTTCGTTTGCGTTAAATTCGGGGTAACACAGTTCCCCTTTCCTGATTTACAGGTACCTACTACCTGTAGTTTTTGCCCTTGCGCCTTATTTATTGCAATAGCAATGCTAAGTTTACCCTTTTCTTCCTTCTTTCTCCCTCATTTCCCACTTTAAAAAAAAGGATATGTCCGACTCCAGGGTCCTAACTATCTCTGTACCAAAATTCATCAAAATCGGTTTAGGTATTTAGGCGTGAAGACGTAACAAACAAACAAACTCATATTAGTAAGGGTGACGATATGAATGACCAGGCCAAGATGTAGTCTGGTCACTTGTTTCAACAGGTCTGGTCGTAAAAATCTCTAAATTCGAAATTTATAACCAGAAATATGAATAAACACGAATGAAATAAGTTTGACAGCACGATTGGAGCGATCGACTGCTGCCGCTGCTTGTAGCTGGTTCGATTCCCGCACGTACCAAAAATTTTTATAACCTACAAGTAGTCGTTCTAGGTCTAGATGTTTGTATATTCACGGAATGCCAAAATTTAAAATAAATAATGTAAAGGATTAATTCAATACTGAGATAAAAAAATATATGTGAGGCTTATTTAAACGGACACATAACTTATACCGACGACGTAATTAAAAACGGTTATTTGCAAGCCTATTGAAAAAAAATATCAAAACAGACATTGAGTAAATTGTCTTATAAACAGTTTGCCCTAATTTAATAAACAACACAAATACTAAAGTAAATAAATAAGAAACATTACTCTCCAAATAATAGCAAGAATAATAGTAGTGTCCCTGGACACATTCCAAAAAGGCCACGCGGTATTCTTAAAGGGAACTCTAATTATAACCTACTGAATTGTGTTTTGAGTATCCAATTAACAACTCTTGATATCCAACATATTTATTTATAAAGACTCGACTACACACTCGATCGTACTTGCACAAATTACAATTTTCAATTATTTGAAGAACAGATTGGTCGATGCAAATGTAGTAGCCAGATTGATGAAAAACATTCAGAAGATTATCGTTGATCTGGTGGAGACTGCTGCAAGCCTAATGGTAATACAGGAGACGACGCAATCGTGTTCCACGCGCGCCTCAAAGAGATATCAGTAAAGCAAAGGCCTGCCAGGGCCACCGCCTGCCTGAGTTGCGAGTTGTTCGAAAGAGACACCGCGGCCGCGGAATATAACATGGATAGCTTTTAGTCAGTAAAAGTCAGACACTACCTCCCGCTCCGCCCAGAGTGGGGGAAGTTAATTGGTATTATTTGGATTTCACATCCGCAAAAAAATAGGATGTTTATGACAAACATCATGATATGTTTATTTTTCATTGTAATAATAAAACGACCAAAAAGCTATGCAAATGGGTTATTAAGTTAATCGATGATTTGCTCAAACTTAGCTGCACAAGTAAGTCTAGATGTCACAAATTCATTGCGTAAAATTTTACACAAACTGTGTCATGCAAATTTCTATCTTGTGCATAGAGCATATTTGGTTGTTTATGCATACCGTTGCACATTCAAGTCAGAACATGTATACGGGCCTTAAAATAATTATAAATCCAACCGCCCCCGTCGTAATTTCTCAATGAAATTTTAATTAGTCCTTATTTAGTCAACTACAAGATCTTACCAAGAATTTTGACATATAAATTCTAATGCTAGATTTGGTTTATTTGTTAAACTTTCATGTTTCCTAGGAAGTTCAAATCTATCTTTCGTAAGAAAATCATGTTTTCGAATACCAACTTGATAGATTTAGAGTTTCCTTAAGCTGCTAATACTTCAGCTACCTGACGTAATTAAAATTAGTTGCAGTAATGATCAATGTTTTTCTCTGGCTGTCTACCTAGCCTTTTACCAACTTTCTTGCAGCTGGCTTTCAGTCTTACTGGAAGCTACCTGGAGCACCTTCTTGTCTAACCCAGTGAATACTGGGTACTAAGGTACCCTTTTTTTGCGGATGGGAAATTATCAAATAACTTCCCCCGCTCTGGGGGGAGCGGAAGGAATTAACAGACTTGTACTGATTAAAACCCACCCATGTTCCTTCTATTGCCCTTTATGTTCCGGAAACGCGGTATCTCTTTCGAACAACCCGCAAGCCCGGCATGAAAGTACAGCACAATTTTGTTCTCAGTTATAACACTTAGCAATGTAGACAAATTCTTAACACTACCACCAAATTCTTATCTACCAAGTGGTATCCTCTAACCCATGCTAGATAGTTAGCATTCCATTCCTTCTCGCATAGAGGAAGACTGTGTACCAAGAATGGGAACGTTATTATAAACTACTTATGGTTACAAATTTCTTCTAACCATCTACGTTCCGTCCATTTTCAGAGTTACTTGAAAGTAACTCACGGTGATTGACGCCATTGCTGATCTTCAGCCTAGTTTGATGTAACTTTGATTTTGACTCCATTAAAGCCCAAAAACTATCCCACAAATAACGATAGAAAAACCAATAAACCCAATCACAAAGTACGCAAGACCAATAACAAAAAGCAATCAAAAACAAAGGAGAACCCTGAAGAAACACAACACCGCACCGACTCGCCAAACGAATGCAATAAACTTGTACCATCGACGATCATAAAGCAATGCGCACAGCACGCACCGTGCCTATCTCATGTCTTAATTTGTACAGTGAGACCAAAACAGTATAAATAATATAAAAACAATGAATACGTACACTGACAACGATGTGGGATCGTGAGGTGATAGAGTAGTGAATGGAGAGAAGGGATTTGTTGAAGAAGATGAGAGAGAAGATGCTGGAAGTAATGGTAATGGATTTAAAGATGGTGCCGTTTCTCTCGCGTAAAGCCATTATAAGATATAATGACATGGTTGTCGCTGCAAATATGCTTGATGACAAGGAATTGCTAGAACAGTTTACTCAATGCTGAATGGATGCAGCTAGCGATATTAGCCAACCTTGAAAGACACAGAAAGATAACTCTAGATATAAAAAAATGATTATGATTGTATTAATTATAACTTCACACAAATGAATTATATCAAACATAAAATCACCCTTGTAGACTTCAAAAGTGTTATCAAAGGTGAGCTTATAGTACCCCTTTTGTGCTAGAAATCTTTAAGTTGATGAAATATGATACAATTCTATTGCCTGTAAAAATTCAAAATTGCTTGTCAAAAATCAAATAATAGTTTTAAAAAATTACCATGTACCATCTACTCCTTCCAAAGCTGCGCAAACGCATGCAGCGGCGAGTTTGACGTTTAACAGAAAAATCTAAAATCATAAAGCACTAACACGGTCTTGTCATATCGGGTTGCGATTGCCGCCTGCATGCTAATGTCCATTGGACCTGTACCTTTTCACCTGTGGACATAGCTAGGGGAATTTCATCCTTATTGCTTAGTACTTTAGGTACTCTAGTCATGATCAGTATTATGTTCGATGATATTGGTTCTTAGTATTGAGAATCTTAAATGCAAATACTTCTATAGGAGAAAGAAGGATACATAGGAAGTTTGGGAAACATTATGTCTCCATAAAGAAGACTCTAGAAATAATAATTATTATGGCTATTTTCATATTTGTATGGAAATATTTCCAAGCTCTTCCGGATATAATTAATTAAAATTAACACATAATTATTATAAGATATAGCTTATATGAAGGACTAAACTATACCGCTGCAGGAACTGGTCAAAATGTTAGAATAATTGAAAAAATAACTTTTTAAATGGCACCATTGAAATGATTGAACAATAAAACAAAAGAATACAATAAAGCAAAACAAAAAACAACAGATACGACCAATAAACAAAGTAAGTAATGAATCCTCAAATAAATAAGAAAACAAAATAAACCAAACAACATCCATCTTAAATCGGTAGAGAATTAACAAGTCATGTTCGCCACCATTTTTATTAGCGGTCACAGAAGAATATCAATAAAGTTTACTCGCGGCGACGTTTAATATTTCGCTATAAGATGTGGCAGATAACCTCGAAAGATTTGTGGACAAGCTAGTCATTGTAGTCGCGCGATTTTATGTATAATTGTTGTTTCGTTATCTCAGAAAGAGCTCGTGGCTAAATAATAGCAGCCGTTTGGATTGATCTTAAGATTAAGCTGTGCTTGCCTAGGTTTGGTCTGTGGATGGGTGACCACCCGTTACATACTGAGGTTCCTCAGCAACGCCGAAAGCACGTTAAGCTGTTGGTCCCGGCTGACATTTGAAGATCTTTGACAGTCGTTACAGATAGTCAGTGTGACAACCAGTCTTACCAAGGGGTTTCTTATTTTCCAGTACTACCTGGGTTGTGGAGGTCAGATAGGCAGTCGTTCCATGTAAAATACTAGTGTTTAAATGTAAGTTTTCTTTTTTTAATTAAGTGTGTACTTGTGGCAAGTGCCAAATAAATATGTTTTCTTTGTAATCCTTACTAATATTATAAAAGCGGAAGTGAGTTTGTTTGTTTGTTACGTCTTCACGCCTTAATGGCTTATTATATACCGATTTTGATGAATTTTGGTACAGAGATAATTGGGACTCTGGAGACGGAGATAGGCTAACTTTTGTAAAAAAAAATGTCAAATGAGGGAGAAAGAGGGAATAAAGGGAAAACTTAGCTTTGCTATTACAATCAATAAGGCGCAAGTGCAAAAACTACTGGTAGCAGCTACCTGCAAATCAGGAAAAGGGAACTGTGTTAGCCCGAATTTAACGCGAGCGAAGCCGCGGGCAAAAGCTAGTTATTACATACTTGCGAGTTGTGGATTGTAGGTTCTTGCCAAAGCAGCACCACCGGATCACAGAGAGGAGGTTTCATTAGTTGGAATATTATTATGCTGATTATGTAAAAGCATGTTCTAAACAAACGGTTGTTCTACGAATCATTTGTACAATACCAAAAGGAAAAGTGACGATGAACACGTCAGGAAGATGTAGAAATTTTTGTTTGTCTAGGAAATGAAAGATCATGCTTCCATTTTCCAGAAACCTAGAATTTACAAAAACCTATGCGTCTTTTTTTGCGGATGGGAAATCATCAAATAATTTCTAGGTGGAACGAGGGAGTGTCAGACTATTACTGACTAAAACTCACCCATGTTCCTTCTTTTGCCCTCGGGACCGCGGTAACTCTTTCGAACAACCTGCAACCCCGGCAGGCGGTGGCCTTGGCAGGCCCCTCTGCTTTGATGACATCTCTTTGAGGCGCGAGTGGAACACGAACGCGTCGTCGACACGGCAACCTATGGTCTTTTATTACACAAATCTAAATCCTTTGGTAAGCCAAGTTTACTTTAGTAGATCAATAAATTAATCACAATAAGAATTTGAACACAGAATTTGTTTTCTCAAGATGTCAGACATAATTCTCCTACTTCTAAATAAAGAGCATAAAGAAAATTACAATTCAAAACCGAATTACGACATCCAAAACCGTCTAGATATGGTCATTGTAACAGTCGGATAATATTAATAGATAAAACGAGTACTGTGTTTAGCATTCACAACGTTCATTCGTTGCTCGGTCACCTTTCATCTCGCTGATAGACATCGGATGCGTGTGCGCATATGAAACAACGTAGATATGGAAAATGGAAGATCGGCTCTAGAAAGTATGGCTAAGATTTATTTTGTTATTATTTTTATTCTATTTGTTTAAAAACGTTTAGCTACTTGGATTTTTTTCCTGTATCGTGGGTGCGTTTACAAACATTTAAACACACATACACAAACAACCAGACCCAGAAACACTACCTGTAGGTCATACAAATATTTGTTCCATGCGGGGATCGAACACGCTTTTTTTTCTAGTAACGGAATATTTAACACTTGGAGGCGCCCGCGGCTTGGCCCGCCTGAAGATCCAAAAAAAAAGTATCCTATGTGTTATTCCAAACTATAATCTAACTCTCTCTCAAATTTCATCAAGATCCGGTCAGCCGTTTTGACGTGAAAGAGTACCTAACAAACATTTATACATCCATCCTCACAAACATTCGCATTTATAATATAAGTAGGATAGGATCTTTTATTTTTTTCGGATTGGAAATCATCATATAACTTCTCTCGCTCTAGGCCCAGGGAGTGTCAGACTTTTACTGACCAAATCATAAGAAAGAGATACCACGACCCCGGAACACAAAGGGCAAAATAAGGAACTTGGATGGGTTTTAGTCAGTAAATGTTCCGCAAAAAATAGTTTTAATAAGTTCCGGAAAAGTTTCAGATAATTTTTCATCGGCAAAAAAGCCTTCGACTTTTTTTGAATATCGCTTGAAATTAGATTTTTTGGAACTCATTTCCAACCCTATACAATTTGACTTAATCTTCTATAGACCTTCAAGAAAATAAAGAGAACCACAAACATACCTTACTGTATACACCCTTTCAACACATAGTGCGTTGAATATAGACGAAATAAGAAACAAAAGAAAATAAGATGAAACCATATCACAATTAATCACACATGAAATTCGAAGAACCAACTGCAAGTATCACAAGCCAAAACAAAGAAACCTCAACGACAACCGGCTCACACTTGACTGTAGTGTGAACAGATACACCGAAACGTATCGCGTCTCCAAACTCATAACTTCTTTATTTATGTCTTACTTTACCCGAGGCTCCCGAATCGGATTGGGTTACATAAAGTCTTTGTTTATGTGGTACGTTCGATTCTTTCTGATGTATCGGTTTTGGGCTTTAGGGGCCAGTGACGTTGTTTAAGTGGTGAACCTTTTTGATTTTTTTTTAATACGGCCATCTTTGTTCAACTTTCCCCGTTGACTGTGCGGGAGAACTTTCTGAGGCTCTTAAATTCTCTTCTTCTGATATCCTTACTAATATTAAAAAAGCGAAAGTGAGTATGTTTGTTTGTTACGTCTTTACGCCTAAATGGCTTAACCGATTTTGATGAATTTTGGTACAGAGATAGTTGAGATCCTGGAGACGGACATAGGCATTTTTTTTAAAGTTAGAAAAGGGGTGAAAATCATTTACATACCTTTCTGCTCCAGTAAACAGAAAACAAATGACAACAGGACAGACTAAGAAAAAATTATATGCTATTTATAAATTTCAAAAGTGTACCCAGATTCTTAAGACAGTATTCACATCAGGACTTATCATCAAGTGATTCTAAGGTCAAAGATGATCATGAATACTAAATTAACAAGGAAATAAGATCCTTTGAAGACACAAGACGCCATATTCGTCGATCACTTTTTCCTCAAGGGTATTTCAAATGGACAGGATAAGGATATTTCGTCGTTGTTCTTGTGTCATCTTTTTAACCGACTTCGAAAATAGGAGGACGTTCTCAATTCGACTCCATTTTATGTTTGTTTCTCGATTTCTCCGTCGTATGTTAGCCGTTTTTAAAAAGCCTCTGTTTTCAAAAACTCACTTTCGCTTTTATAATATTAGTAAAATATTATAAAAGTGAAAGTGAGTTTGTTTATTACGTCTTCACGCCTTAATGGCTAAACCAATTTTGATGAATTTTGGTACAGAGATAGTTGGGACCCTGGAGACGGATATAGAATATTTAAAAAAAATGAAAAAAGGGTAGGAAGAGGGATGAAAAGAGTCATCAATCATCACGTGGGTTAAAGTTAGCGTTAGCCCAATGTAACTATGCCACGCGGACGAAGTCGCGGGCGGAAGCTAGTTCTTTATATAATCGAAAGAGTATACACCCCATATGAATTTCATGTATATTGCTTGGGTTATTTATGATCTATCTTCGATATTACTTACATGTTTTTTCTTGTAATGTATTTGGACGAAATGCTAATATTTCTTAGTAGCACAGTTAAAAACTTTAGTGCTATATTTTTAGTAAACACGATGGAATATTTAAATTACCACATTAAAGAAATACTAAGTAGCTAATTATTATGTTAGTTTGACTTTGAAGTTCTTCCATACCCTATCTGTGGTTGCAAAAAAATATTCAAGGTTTTTAAAAATAAAAAAGGTTCTAGTTGCTTGCGTAAAGGTAACAAAACCAGTAAAAATTGGCCTCTATTCAAGCTATTTGAATACACTAAACTATTGTTGTAAAAGATACTACTATAAAAGATTTTATTTAAAAGATATTACTAAAGAGTTTATTCGACTACGATATACCAACCATGTCTTCAGATTCAAGCCTAGACATTGCGGGTTGTTTGAAAGAGATACCGCGACCCCGGAACGTAAAGGGCATTAGAAGAAACATGGGTGGGTTTTAGTCAGTACAAGTCTGACACTCCCCCCCGCTCCGCCCAGAGCGGGGGAAATTATTTGATAGTTTCCCAGCCAAAACAAAAGCCTAGACATTAACCAATCTAAGACCAATTAATTTAAACTATAATATAATTGTTAGATTATCATATAATCTTAAAACCACCAAACTTTTAAAACTTGTAACGTAACTCGGGGACCGATTCCTCCATGAGTCACTAATTACTACATTCTCATGGCAATATAAACACAAATAAGTTATATTAAACATCACGAACCCATAACTTAAAGGAAACTACCCGAAAACGTACCTTACAAGTCTACAGAGACAATATTGTACCATAAATGACCATAACTTCTTTGAAAAGATAAACTTTTTGGGCCAATTATGGGACGGGAGCGGTGTTTCCAAAAATCCCCTATATACCGTTTTTTATCTGCCATCAGACAATATACTTACGTGGTAGATGGTATCTTTTTAATTTACAAAGTTATTTGAGTAGTTTTGACCTCTAAAAACACAACCACCATCATTCTTCTGTCTATAAGTTTAAGGTTTAAAATCGTGCCTTACTCTTCTTTTGTGATGTTGATTTTTATGTTGGTTTTAACTAAAATTGTTAGTCACGACCGCCATGGCCAGTGTCTTTTACTGTTTACAAGGTGATATTAAAAGTTGACACGCCATTTTGGTTTCGATAGTTTTTTTAACGCTGTGACGAAGTGTGGTTACTTTTATAGGCTTATTTACAAATCGAATTGTTTATGATTTAAATTAACATAAGAGGTAGGTGCTATGAGAATTTAGAATGTGTGAGTAAAATAGGTAAGCTTGTAGGAGCTGTAAAAGGTACTAAAAATGGCCTAAGACCACCGCTCTGAGGAAATTCGGTAGTTCGTCATTTGTTAGTCTATAAATTTCTCTTTTCACAATCACATTTTATTGACAATATTGCTACGGTTTTTCTAGTATGTACGTACGTTTATATTTTTTACTATCATAGTTTTTAAGTTAATGTTCACTATCAAAATATAAATGTAAAATGATATCTTTTTTTTTTTCAATGTTTTAAAAAAATATTTATAGAAATAGGTTTCCACCGGTATCGGGAGCAGGGTCAAAGCTACCGGTGGTTCCAAAGACGGGAACCTCCTCACAATTCGGGCCGATGAGTACTACCTTCCAAATCAGGACCTAGTTCTACCTCCTAGGTGAGCTACGACAGATGTTCGTCGAAGCTCTTGACAATCAAGCCATTGGCCTTACGACAATCAGCACAATGATAGCTGAGTTCACATATTATTATTATTAAAAAAAGAACCTTATTATCACGATAGATAGCAAACAATCAAGTACAGTCGGCAAAACAATTTTAATTGCTGATGATCTCCAAAAAAAAGCAACACAGTTCCCCGCTCACTAAATTTCCACTTGGACAGCCAAAAGAAATAAAGACACGGAAAAGTAATAAAAAAAAAACAATTTCAGTTTTCAGTTAATGATGACGCACGAGAAACGCGACTGAAAAGGCTGAAAAATGAACGGAATCGTTTGCTGGAAGAAAGCCTTCGAAATAATGCGGAATTGTGAAAAGAATGGTCGAGACAAAAGGGTAATTGAAGTCGAAAATAATGAAGAACAAACAATTAACACACGACGTACCCGCGGCACTGGCCACGGACATAGTTCGGGAGCTTGGATTGTAAATTGATAAACTCATCTCATCATATGTCTAGCAAGCATTTTCACACTACACATTTTAATGCCAAGCAAATCGAGTTACTCTCGGCTAATCTAAATGTTTTCTCTGTGTATTTCGTTATTATTATTAAAACTTAAAACGGGATATTTACCATGTTTGTTATTTGTTTCGAGTTTCCTATATTTCGGCGATGTTGCAAACGCCATGATCACAGGATGAAGTTATTGTGGGTGGATATTTATGAGCAGACAAAACGATTTACCCTTTTTCTTCTAAATGTCCTATATTTGAACGCCACTATATTCCTAGACTGGTAAAAGAAGCAATTGAGATTATCAAATATAGGAATTTCAATAGCACCCTAAACAAGCAACATAAACTTCAGTAAATGCAAAATTAAAATAACTGATTATTTTCGTGACTTATGTCATTAGGAACAGCTACCTTATATCTGTAACTATATCTTTACTTATGACTTAAGTGTATTATACGTACAGTGCAGTTGTATTAAACACAAATAAAAACCACCCTCTTAGCGTTCCCAATCAATAAGTCAACATCGACTTACCAAGTACGAAAATCTAAGGGGACCGTTTGAAATAAGTACGACTTACGTTGTTTATAATATCGTTAGATATAATAAATAAGATTGAAAAGGTACGCATTAGAGTTTAAATTGTAATGACCAGCCGTGACTTATGCGCTTTTGTCGGTCGATGAAAAAAAAAAAACAATGTTGTTGGCACAATTATAACAAAATGTTTTTGACTTATGTGATTAAGTCTACCGACCCTAGAACTGTCAATGCTAATGGGCAACTGTGTTATCGAGCTACTAAGATTTTCCCCTCAGCTCCCGGTCTAAAATATGATTCTTCAAGAAAAAAAACCGCATGTATTGTTTTGGCTTTACTTCTCCCCTTTAACATAAAGGGTTTTAAAATCTACCCTAAGAAAAATTTCAACTCGAATGGAAGAAGAATGCGTACTTTTTTTTTGTTTTACCATTATGCCTAATACTTTTTTTATTTGTTTGTTTTTTAAAATGTTTCATAATTGTTTCTCTTTGATCGAGATGGACGGGCTTGGGAGGTCAGTCATTCTTTCCGTTTTTATTTTAATTTTTTTGATCAAATATTTCCTCTTTTTGATTAAGTTTCTGTACGATACCCACGCACTTTTTAGACAAAGAGGTGAATATTTTATTTTGCCTTCTGTTTTGAAGGTAGATAATTTGAATCTTTTATTTTATTTTATCTGTAGCGATTTTTTCTTTGAAGTTTAGTAACTTCCGGCATATTTTTATGGAAAGAAAACACAGTTTACTTGATCAAGTCAAAGGTTAAAACAGTATTATTTAGTAGTAGTTGATGGAAAAAGTCTCCTATATCGTGGGTGCGTTTACAAACATTTCAACTCACATACACAAACAGCGAGACCCGGAACAACTATCTGTAGGCCATACAAATTTTTGTTCCGTGCGGGGATCGAACCCGCGACACGCAGCGCAGCAGTCGATCGCTCAGCCACTGCGCCAACCGTGTCGTCACTACATAACACGTCATACTACATAATCGTTATTACATAAGACGGGACATGGTACCTACACCTCCTGCCTAACACCCAGGGGACACAGGCGTGTCAATGGTTAGAATGTAAATAAAAACTTTTTATTTCTATCTTTTAAAACTATAAATGAGCATAAAGCTTCAATAAATAGAACATATTAATATTAAACCATCTTCTGTCAATAATTTTCCTAACTATGTTGGGGTCGGCTACCAGTCTTACCGGATGCAGCTATACCAGTATTTCATTGCGAGAAATCAAAAATATTTATTTGTGAAACGTAGGTACAGTGGTTGGTCTTGTTTTATGTAAAAGTGCGCTATAATCAGCCTATTACAGACATACAAAAACAATGAAATACAAATTATACAATCAAATAAAAAGTTACATACTCTTACTAAATTATAATTTAATTAACACAAAAAATTAGAATGTTACGTAGCACTAGGTACAATTAAATCAAATATATCACAATTATTTATTAGCAAGTAGATGTCAAAAACAATTCAGATTTGAATAATAACGACCTATCTGACCTCCACAACCCAGTTAGTACTGGGTAATACTATACCATTTGGTAAGACTGGTTGTCAGACTTTCCAGACATTGACAACCAGTAAACCATCTTAAACCATACATTTATATTATTTAACAATAAAAGCAGTAATACACAGCTAAAAAATACTCAAACAAATATACATTATATATTTAAAAGAGAAAGTTGAAAGAGAAAAATTAATACTGATTGGAAAGCAGCCATTTCACGGTATTACCGTTTGGGGATGGGCACAGTAAGTAGCTCCCTAGAGACCAACGTTTGGCATTTGGAAAAAAAATGCGTAAAAACAAAATGGCGAGGGCTAATCTAAATTAGTACGGTGAGACAAACAAGGTATTGTTTTTGTACAGAATTAATAATTACAATTATTGTGTTCAGAAATTGAAGTTTTGATTTGTATTATTTTGTTAATGTTGAAATACTGTTTGTTTAATGGTGAATGATGTTTATTTTGCAAGTACGTTTTCATAAACACTTTTACACGACTTTTTTTAAAAACTAGATGAGGCCGGTGTTTCGTACCAGACTACTCTGAGAAGAAACAGCCGAAACAAACTCAGAGGTCATAGTCTCTTTTAAGGTCCAGACAAAAAATCTTGGTCAACTTACATGAGGACTATGCAGATTGGTGTCTGAAATGGTCTTTTTAAGAAAGCACCACACAGATTGAGTAGACCTGTCCAGTCAGTGCAAGCATTTGTCAGTTATCGTGTAGCTCGACTCATAACCCAAGGTTTAATAAACCTGTTGTGGTTTTCTCATAGTTTATGGGGTTATATAATTTGTAAATCTGTCCTGAAAGGTAAAATCAATCAATTGATATTATTAATTATCTCTTAATTTATTACAAGGTACGAAATATAATAATAAGTTTAAATTTATGATACCTTTAATATAACTTTGACGGCACAGTTGGCGCAACGGTTGAGCGATCCACTGCTGCGCTGTGTGTCGCGGGTTCGATCCCCGCACGGAACAAATTATATGTACTGTGGTTCACAGCAAAAAGGGACCACAGAGTTGAGTATATGGTTTTAATTTCAACTAGATACCTGCACGCGTTCCCGAGATAAAGGGTCTTGACAGACAGACAGACGGACAACAAAGTGATCTAATAAGGGTTTCGTTATTTCTTTTTAAGGTACGGAACCCTATTATTTAAAAAAATATGCAGAATAAAAAAAACGAACAACTTTTTTTGCCGACAGTACACAAATCGGAACCAATCGCGAATTGTCGTAATTTTTTATTTCGTAATTAGTATTAGCAGAAGTAGTCCATTAAGATTATATTTTTAAATTCAGGGGTTTGGGGGTGGTACCCACTGAATAAGCCAATAGTCTTAAGATAGAGATTATGTAGAATTAACGTTATGTTTTAGCACTGATTGATTTAGGAGAAATTTGCTAAACAGTTTTAAAAACTATACAATTACGGCAAAAGCGAAGCCTAATATGTATACGTTATTGACAAACTACAAAAATCTCTACAATAATATTAAACAATAATGTGAACTCGGCTATCATTGTGCCGATTGTTGTAACGGCCGATGGCTTGATTGCCAAAAGCCTCGACGAACATCTGTCGAAGCTCTCCTTAGGTGGTTGGATCAAGGGCCTGATTCAGAAGGCAATACTCCTCGATACGGCCCGCATTGTGAGGAGGTTCCTGTCTCTGGAGCCCTAACCACCGGTAGCTTGGAGCCTACTCCCGTTACCGACGGAAACCTATGTTTATATTTTTAATATTTTTTAAAATTTTATTTTCTAAGAAATATTTGAAAATGTACAGTATAAGTGTAGAGTAAAAAAAGGGAAAACAAAATATATATGAGTATCGAAATAAGAAAATAACTATTTACATGAAGTATGCAAGAGTGTCCACTGTTCCGTGTTAGTTTTAATTGAACCTATTGTGTGTTATCAACTTGATGTTTTACTTCTATTTAATTATTGTAATTGGTGTTATATATACCGGTATAATTAACTAAAAATATATAAATAATAACTACAACTGTCAATACAAAATTGCACAGCAGGCTTGCTGGATTATAATATTTCTTGTAATAAATATAATATTCTTTATATTTCACTAGTTGCGTCCCACGGAGTCACCTGCGTTGACCGATATAAATAGCCAATTTGTTAATCTAGGGTTTAACCTATCTACAGAACAAAGTTTATTCAAATCGGTCTAAACATCTGAGTGTGAAGGAGTAACAAACATACAGATACACATACAAACTTTGGTCTTTAAAATATTAGTGTGATTGAATAAATAAGTTTATTCAAAAACATTTTATACTGTTACAAATATATCTATGTTCATATTAAAAAAAAAACGTTGCCCCACACTAGGAATTTCTCCTGCATCGCGGGTGCGTTTACAAACATTTAAACTCACATACACAAACAGCCAGACCCGAAACAACTACATAACTGTAGGCCAAACACATATTTGTTCCGTGCGGGAATCGAACCCGCGACACGCAGCGCAGCAGCCAATCGCTCAGCTACTGCGCCAACCATGACGTCGCCTGTATGTCGGGTTTCAGTGCCAATCCCTTCAAATCCTTACTAATCTTATAAAAGCGAAAGTGAGTTTGTTTGTTTGTTACGTCTTCACGCCTCAATGGCTAAACCGATTTTGATAAATTTTGGTACAGAGATAGTTGGAACCCTGGAGACGGACATAGGCTATTTTAGAAAAGGGAAAACTTAGCATTGCTATTAAAATAAATAAGGCGCAAGGGCAAGGCGCAACTACAGGTACCTGTAAATCAGGAAAGGGGAACTGTGTTACCCCGAATTTAACGCGGGCAAAAGCTAATAATTAATGGCAACCAGCAAGTTGAGTTTTTTTTATAAAATAATTGATCAAAATTCTTTAGACAAAACCAACCTCACTTCTTTAGAAATAAAACCCTCCTCTCTTTCAACCAACAAACCGCCATTTTATCCACAGACAATGCAATACAACAATAATTAATTAAAAATTCTCAAAGTATCCTAGGAAGCCGATAGTGGGGACAATAAGGACCACTCGAACTTGGGACAACGTCTGTAGTCTGAATGGCTCTTCAGCTGAAAGGGTTGTTACAGTCGCAGTCTACTGCTGCTTCTCAGGAATTTTCAAACTGTTGATTTGTAGAATTTTCCAATTCGTACTGGATCCTTATTACGTGTGTAAATGGAGATTGATTGCTATCGAATTGATATTGAGATTGTCAAAGTTTTACTGGCCAGTGTTTTTTTTTAATAGTAAATGGAGCCACCCTCAATGCTGATGACAGAAATGACGTCGATGATGGAACCAGCTAACCCAGAAAAAGCCTATTAAATCAAAGTCATCAAAGATATTTAGATATCTAATGTAACTTAGGTACTGCTATCAAAAATACCTGTCTGTGTTTTGTTTTAATTGTGTACCCTTTTTTTTGCTACTAGGAATTTATCAAATACTTTCCTCGCACTGGGCGGAACCGGGGGAGTGTCAGACTTGTACTGACTAAACCCACCCATGTTCCTTCTTTTGCCTTTTATGTTCCGGGGTAACTCTTTCGAACAACTCGCAACTCCGAATGATTTCCTAACAACAAAAAAAAAGTATCGTTATCCAAAGACGCTTGTCTTGTTTGCAACCAATTCTTGCTGTTTTCATGAAATTCTTTTTGGAAATAACATGGGTCTTCATTTCCAAAATCAATAACAATAGCCAACAACACGTAATACACAGTTCGATGGTGATTCGTGACAAAGGTTTGTTTTTCTCTCGTCATTTTCCGACAGATTGTCCCTAGGGCACTAGACTCGATGGTACTTCAGCTCTCGAAATACTTCGGAGTCTTTCGGAGAGGTTCGGGAAAGACTCGATCACTCTTCTGTTTTGAGCGATGTCTGTGAAATGTTTTTGTTGAGAATTGATCTTTGGTTTGTGTTGTTTTTTGTTTTTGAAGTGGATATATATCTGTGTATTCGGTTTGACGTTTTTCTCTATCTATAGAGATCTACGTTTTTGAATGGACATCTACGGTACTTTCATGTTATTATTGCCTTGTGACTGGGACTGTAGCTTCCTCCTTTTGTTTTTGATATTTAAAAGTGTTTATAACGGTCTAATTGTTCGACGGCACGGTTGGTTCAGCGGCTGAGCGATCGACTGCTACGCTGCGTGTCACGGGTTCGAACCCTGCACGGAGCAAATATTTGTATGACCGTAGTTATTTCGGGTATGGCTGTTTGTGAATGTGAGTTTAATGTCATAATTGGAGATTAAAGGTCCTTCTCCAACGTCATCGCAAACATTAGTAAAAGCTAGTTTCAAACAATCAAATGGCTTGAATCTAGTTTTAAGTAGGTAATGTCTGGAGTGCCGTTCTGTAAGATAATGTTCTTCTTTATTTATTTAAACATTGTCTATATACTGTCCTGTGACTCTTAGTCAATGTCCAAAATTCAATCATGTTTATCCGTGAGTATCAGTGTACAAAATATTCCTATAACACATTGAAAATAACTAACAATACGAAAAAAAAACAAAACAATACCTATTAAAATGAATGCGATGCTCCCAACTAGACCATGACCAATTAACTGAACTGTCCCATACCTGCACTTTAGAGTATTAAAAAAAATATTGAGCCCAAGTGTAGTTCGGTAAGTTGTACCATCCATTCGGAGAAAAACGGAATAATTCTGAAACTAACTATATATTCAGGCAATCATGCTTGAGTGAGAATGATCGAGGCATATAGGACCTAACATTGATACCAACTATTTACTTTAATTCTTGTGGATTAGTGCCAGAAGTCTTCCTATCAATGAGATTTCCAGATGCAACTAAAATACAAAACAATTCTGCTGTGGAAAGAAAGAAAGACAGAGTTTCGGCACGGTTGACGCAGTGGTTGAGCGATCGACTGCTACGCTGCGTGTTACGGGTTCGATCCCGCAGGGAACAAAAATGTTAATGACCTACAGGTAGTTGTTCCGGGTCTGGTCGTTTGTGTATGTGAGTTTAAATGTTTGTAAACGCACCCACGATACAGGAGAAAATCCTAGAGTGGGGCAACGATTTTAAAAAAAAAGAAAAGATTATTGAATCAAATATTATCTTATCACAATGTGACCTTCCATCGCCCGCAGGACAAAGACACGAGAAAGATAAAAATATTCAGAACATAATCAACATAAAACCTCATTCACAATCAATAATCCATCACAACTCAATTACATTCACAAACTCAAGATCTCTTATTCGGAAGCCGATAATTGGAAAACTGAATTTGTAATTTCAATCATTTGTATCCATTAAACAAAGGAACAAACAAACAAACAAATCGAATCGGGCAATTTCGGCATCAGCCGATCGCTGCCGAAATCAATTAGCTCCTTGTAATCTGCAAAACAAAGATGTATCTACCATTCTTCTTCTCAAAAATCAGCTCTACCATCCAAAATATAAGTCTGAATTTAAATTTCTCAGCACCGTTTAAACCTTGCTAAAAATAATCGTAGGATGTACAAACCAGACGGCTTGGATTACCGAAAATTGCTACCAAAGGAAAATACCAACATACTATCATTATAACTTTTTTATCTTAGTTTTCGATATGAAAAAAAAAGTTAGCGAACAACTTATGCGATGCAATGACCGCGGGCGGCGACATCAAAAGGGTTACTGGCGAGATGTTTTGTCCTTGTCTGGCTTGTGTAGCCATCAATATCTGAGTGAGATGGATGTATGATGTTGAAGATAAAAAATGCCCTTTAAGTTGGTATGAAGCGATGCCGCCACGTTTGTACTACGTTTTGTAGTGTCAAATGAACGAAAGTATCACGGCTGGTTGGGCGTATTAAATTGCAAATGTAGTTGTTTGCTCACCGTCTTAAAAAAGGACTTATGGGTTTGTCAAGTGTCCAGTTTGGCAGGTTATGGGGTATTTGGGCTGGTTTGTCAATGATCTGTCGCTGTTTATTGGGCAGGGTCGTTTGGCTTGCTTGGACATGCATAACGCTATTAAAATTTCGGCTATCATGTTTTAAGATTGTAATGAGCACCCGAAGTTACAGTTGTACATATCTGAATACATGAAAGTAGAATTCACATTAACGTGTAACTAGCTATTGCTCGCGGCTTCGCTCGCGTTAAATTCGGGGTAACACAGTGCCCCTTTCCTGATTTACAGGTACCTGCTACCTGTAGTTTTTGCCCTTGCGCCTTATTTATTGTAACAGCAAAGCTAAGTTTTCCCTTTTCTCTTCTCTTTTTCTCCCTCATATCTCAATCTTTTTAAAAAAATATAGCCTATGTCCGTCTCCAGGGTCCCAACTATCTCTGTACCAAAATTTATCAAAATCGGTTTAGCCATTTAGGCGTGAAGAGGTAACAAACAAACTCACTTTCGCTTTTATAATATTAGTAAGGATAAGGATTATTACTTTGGTTGGTGACGATCAAGTGTTGACTCCAAATACTTGACTAAAGTTGTATAGCGAAGGAGGTGTCCGGTCAGTTGAGGGAGAGAACCTCGTACCAACCCAGCCACTGCAGGACACGTTCCGGGCGTCGGGCGACGCAAGACGATTCCCGGCCACCGTAGATGCGGGTCTGTGGATGGTGAGCAATGGGTAGCTCACCGTCCGTCTAATGTCGACGGCACGTTCGTGTACCACGCGCGCCTCAAAGAGATGTCAGCAAAACAGTCAGCAAAGGAGCCTGCCGGGGCATTGTCTGCTGAGGTTGCGGGTTATCCGAAAGAGATACCGCGGCGCAACATAAGGGATTGATGGATTTTAGTCAGTAAAAGTCTGACTCTCTTCTTTCTTCTCTAACTTTCGTTGATTTGCATATTTTTTTGGACCTTAATATTGTTTTCTAAAGTTACAAAAATGTAAGCTCAGCAGCACTCCTTAATTTAAACGATAGGCAATATAGTTGCCCTCTGAATAAACCTTTTTTCGTCATAGTAAGACCAAAACTTTGAGAGACATGATTATTTTTTGTACACGCATAGAGAATATCTCAAAATGGCTGCCAAAAAGCGGGGAAGTGAATTAGACCCAAGTGTGTATCGTAATAGTATATTAAAACACTCGTTACATAAGTATTTAGAATATCGCTAGTCCATGACCGACACATTGTATATAGGCACAACTCTGCGTAACCTTTCGTAATTACAGAATAATATGTATTAGGATTTAAACGAGTTTCCCGTTGTAATGAATTAACTGCAAATCTTATAACCAAAAACACCGTATTTTCCTTCTGAACCACGATCGCCATACTAAACTCTAACCCTCCAATCCTTTCCACCAACGCAATCTATATTTTGTTTAATAAGGATGTTTCAAAGAAAACAAATTAAACTATTGTAAAAAGTGTTGTAAATCTGGCTACGAAAAAGCAGAACATCAATGATAAAGTAAAAGGAATTCCTTCACGACTTATCCCTTTGAATATAAAAAGGTTTTACAGGAAAACTTTTAATCAGGGACCATCGCTGCTACTACGGATCTCGTTTTGCTTCAAATTCTGGTAAACTCGACAAATAGAGTACTAGCTGGCGCCTGTGGCTTCGTCCGCGAGATTATCGAAAAATGTATCCTTTGTGTTATTCCAAACTATAATCTACCTTTGTGCCAAATTTCATCGAGATCCGTTCAGCCGTGTTGTGACTCACAAACATTTGCATTTATAATGTTAGTCGTACCTATTATAATATTAGTAGGATCTTTAAAAAGAATCTGGCGTAAATATTAGCTAGTATCAAACGATTGAATTTTTTCTTTCAATGATCTCTTATATTCAAAGGATTCATAACTTCGATTGAACAGAGGAAACTAGACAAGCGCAACTGGTTTTAAAGCCTTTGGTTTTGCTGCAACTAAGTTTAATTGCATTTTCATTAACGTTTCGTTAAGGATATTTTAAGAGACACCATTAATTTAATTCCTATAATTTGTATAGTGCACATAATCCTACTAATATTATGAATGCAAAAGTTTGTGAGTATGGATGTATGTTTGATCCTCTTTCACGAAAAAACTACAGAACAGATCTTGATGAAATTTGGCACAGAGGTAGATTTTAGTCTGGAATAATACAAATGATACTTTTTTTTCGATATCACGCGGGCGAAGCCGCGGACACCAGCTAGTGATATTATAAATGCGAATGTTTGTAAAGATGGATGTATGGATGTTTGTTACTATTTGACGATTTTATTTTGGAACAGGGGTAAGTTTTAGTCATTTAGTCAGAAAAAATCTGACATTCCCCCCGCTCCGTCCAGAGCGGGAGTTATTTGATCCGCAAAAAAGTGTTAGGTAAAAACGACGCGGGACAGAGACAGAGAGACCATCAGGTGAAAATTGTTCGAGTATTTCCTTAGTAGTAGATACGGGGACATCGAGCTTAAAAATGAAAGCATAAATCACGATCTTTGGCCCTAATTAATTCCTCGAGGCTTGCAGGGGAGTGTGCCATGGGGTTGAATTATTTGAAAAACTTTAACCTCTTTTGTACTCCTTTCATTATCTTTTGGTCACCTGCGTCCTGGTTTATGGTCTAAAGTTATGGGTGATTTTGGGCCGATTTTTAGGGTTTCGTGCCTTAAAAGGAAAAATACACTCCTTATAATATACTCCCTAAGTCTATAGTACCTTTGTGTTATGAAAAAATCAACCCTCTAAGTCTACGCAGTCAAAAAAAATCGCCGTTTATATTAGAAATTCCTAGTGTGTGTTTCAAAGTTAGTGCTGCCCTGCACTCTGCGTAGCAACTTAATAACACATTGTTTTCTAAATAAAATAAAAATAAATAAATAAGAACTTATGATACCAAGTAAGGTTTGTTGCTAATCAGTCTACACAAGTTTGTCTGGTAAATGAAACATTAAGGTCTCACACGGTTTTACACAGGCAGAAAATTTAAGCAGCTGACCAATTCCAAAACTTCGTACATAAAAAAATATACTTGACGCAAAAATATCGCGTTTCATTATAATTTATGGGACATTCTATCATGACTATTATGGGCAATTTAGATAATATCAGTAATATTTCTTTATATACTCCATATTTCAAGACAAGAAATAAAAAGCAACTTGTTCAAAGATACCTTTTTTGTAAAACTCTTTGATCGAGGCGC
Organism: Ochropleura plecta; assembly: GCA_905475445.1. NCBI lineage: Eukaryota > Metazoa > Arthropoda > Insecta > Lepidoptera > Noctuidae > Ochropleura > Ochropleura plecta. The sequence goes on along the minus strand of FR997744.1, from coordinate 1,763,695 downwards.
CTGGCTTTTTTACAGGTCAACCTTACTTGAATGCTCTCGCTACACTTATTTAATTTCTATAAATCGAATTCGGATCATCGCACTTCACAAAAACCTAATCCAAATCTCACAGTTCGAAGAATTATTTTATTTGAAGACATCTATGGGAACCACTTCAAGAAACCACGAATCATCTGAGCTTTTTGTGGCCAAACTTTTAATAGAAAATCATCTGTAGATTTGCTATATTTTATTTACCGTTACTAAACTCTCAAAAAACCAAAACTCAATCTGTATTCCCAAGTCATAAGGCTCACAATCGTTAAAAATATGAAAATATGAAACAGCGAAAGTAATTTTGTACAACTCAAACTTGAAAGTCCCAATTTCGACTCTATGCTTCTTAGCACATGGTTTGATTTGGTTGTGCTGTTTTGGAGTGATATTTTGGACAATAGATAAAGAATCGATGAGCACAGCTTTGGAATTGATTTCAATCAGTGGGCCGGTAGGTGGCAACTGTATTACGGTGACCATTCGACTGGTAATTTATGGAGAGGAAGATGCTCTACATCAGTTCGATTTTTTTAGTTAAAAATAATCATGACAAAATTGACGGCAAATTGGAATGTAGTCTAGCGGTGGTGTGCAAAATATTACTTACATTACAACACCAATTACGTTAAATGAATAAGATCAAGAATTCAAATATTAAGAACATTTTGTTTTGTAGTAGTTAAAAAGCAACGTTTTTATTGCCACTCAAGCTTTATTTTTTATCAGTAAAATATTTGGAGATAACAAAAAAATATAGTAATATACTTGTTTTTATAATAAGTAGGCTTGCATTTGATCGCAACTCACCAATCACCTAAAGTTTTTAACCGACTTTGAAAAAAGGAGAAGGTTCTCAATTCGACTTAATAGTTTTTTTTTATTTGTTAAGTGATTTCTTCGTCGATTGTAGGCTGATTTTCAAAACACTTTTTATAATCGAAAGGCTATACTTCTGACAGGGTCCCATATAAATTTTATCTATATTGCTTGAGTAGTTTGTGAGTTTTCTTCTAAAATACATATATTTTTGGCTATGTTATATTGTATTTGCTAATATCTCTTAGTTGTAATGAAAAATGAATACTTAATAAGAATTTGTATAAGATGCCATCATACCACCAACTAAAAAATCTAAAAGTAAAAATATTTTTTACCAAAAAAACCCAACTTAAAAAAACATACGGTTTTTTTATACATGAATCCTCAAGTTGTAAAATAATTCCAAGTAGAGCACCCTACCGACCATATCTCTTCACTGACAGTCAATCAATAGTCCAATTTAATTATGAATGGATTTATTTTTTACAGTAATAAGTAATAACATTATGTCAATGCCATCTAAGTTCATTACCCGAAACATATTGTGGTGGTTTGGTTCACATCTTGCAACATACACAATGGGAAACGGACTTAGGTACCTTTGGCTTTCCTAGAGATTTTGATTCCACAAGTGAGCGTGGAAACTACTGGGGTTGTGGGTTGTTCGAAAGAGATACCGTGGCCTTCTGCGAAGCAGTCATGTTGGTGAAGGAGGTGGCCGGGCGTTTGAGAGAGAGAACCTCAAACCAACCCACGACTCCCGTTGACGGTGAGCAATGGGTAGCTCACCGTCCGTCCGTTTGACGACAGGCCGTGTCGACGGCGCGTTAGTGTTTCACGCAGTCCTCAAAGAGATGTCAGCAAAGCAGAGGGGCTTGCCATGGCCTCCGCCTGCCGGGGTTGCGGGTTGTTCAAAGGAGATACCGCGGCCCCGGAACATAAAGGGAAAAAGAAGGTACATGGGTAGGTTTTAGTCAGTACAAGTCTGACACTCCTCCCCGCTCAGGTCAGAGCGGGGGAAGTTATTTAATGATTTCTCATTCGCAAAAAAAAAGTGAGCGTGGAAACTACGCCCTGCTGAATTCAGGATGATATCCTAGTAGGACTTCTCACGGGATAAGCAGAAAACGTACGTCTAAATATTATGTAATTGAGTTGTGAACTGTGCAGCTCAAATAGCAGTCATTTCCATCAAAATCGGGGGTTAAGAATTTCTCAGTAGCAACCACAGATTTATGATACGTGCCCGGTTGATGGGAATAGGCTTGTCCTTTATTATATGGTACTTAAATATGACTTGTGAAATGTGGGTGTACAATTGTTTTTTAACTTTACTCGACACGTAGTTAGCAACTTTATTACGGTGACCATTCAACTGATAACGTATGGAGGGAAGATGCTCTACATTAGTTCGTTTTTTTTAGTTTAACATAGACATTTTAAGACGCCGATTTTTTTTAAACTTTGCCGCACACTAAGAATGAATCCTTTACCGTGGGTGACTTTACAAACATAAACTCACATACGCAAACAGCCAGACTCAATAACTATCTGTAGGCCACAAAAATATTTGTTCCGTGTGGGGATCGAACAAGCGACATGTAGCGCAGATCAAACGCTTAGCCACTGCGTCAACCGTGTCGTCAAATATGTAACACTTTTGCCTCATCCTTTAAAAAATATATTCGTGATATTATGTCTGACAAAACTGACTATCATAGTACGTTAGTAGAAAGAATGGCACCAATACAATCCAAATAATTTAAGACAGGTGATACTAGCAAAGGAGAAATATAAGTTACAGTTGGTGACACATGGACACACTTTCTATAGACCAAGAATACCTCAAAAACGTATGTCACAAAGATATAAAGAATAAGTGAGACTTTAGTGTAATTACTTATTAATTAAAACCGGTCAAGAGCGAGTTAGACTCACGCAACGAGGGTTCCTTACAAACTTACGACATAAACAGCCATATCTTTTTTAGCCATAATTTTTGGAGTTTACTCCTTAAGAATCGATTTTCATATATAAGGCGCCCGGTATGAGAAAAATGTGAGGTGTAAAATCTACTGATGAATGACCTCGTTACGTTTTTGTGGTGCACGCGCACCAAAAACGTAACGAGACATACAGTTGAATATTACTAGATGGCGCTTTATGAAATTTGTCGTTCGTCAGTGATATTTATTTTTTTTTACTTAGGGAGTATACTCCAGTCATGCGTCGGAGCTGACACACACACTTTTTTTATAGGGATGTTTTTTCACAGCACGAAGGAACCATAGAGTTGACTATAGGGTTTTAATTTCAACTCGATACCTTTACGAGTTCCCGAGATAACGGGTCTTGACAGACAGACGGACAACAAAGTGTTACAATAATGGTTCCGTTTTTTCCTTTTCAGGCACAGAACCCTAAAAATGCAAAGGGATGTAATTACGCCGGTATGCTCTCGAAGGTTAGTATGGCAGATTTCGATCCTTTTGACTTAAAACCGTATCCTATTGGGTTAATTTATTGACGTTGGATTAGTATGGATGTGGGTAACATTTTTTTAGTTATATTGTTTTTCATGAAATAATAACACTAACAGCATTCTTTGATCAAAAATTTTAAGTTACTTGATTAAACGTTGACAAGAAGCCAGTCTAAGTATATAGCCAGTATAAGTATTTTTTAACGATATTTCCATCAACTAGATTTCAGAACACAGAGGTTAAAATTGTTTTGCATGAAGAGGTTCCAGAAGCCCTGGACAAGGTGTTCATCTAAAAATAATTAAAAATATTAGACACGCGAACTTTTTTTTCTATGAAAAAACTTTTTTGTAAAAAAAACCCGACTTCCAAAAAAATAGATTAGCAGATCGGATAATCTATTATATAGACATAGAAAAAACAAAATATTAAAAACGAAAACTCATAAACTACCTAAGCATTGATATGGGACCACCTGGGAAGTTTACCCTATCAAACAAAATTTTGCAAATCGGTCCAGGCGTCTTTGAGTAATTGGTGAATATACATAAATAAAGATTCCGACGAACTCTGACTTCAAAAAAAAGAGGAGGTTTTCAACCTCCTCCTTTTCTTGAAGTCAGTTAAATAAAAACCTAAAACTTTTGTCGAACAGTGGGACAAAATAGGTTAGAAAAATTGCCAAAATTCCAAAGACTTATCCACACTACCATGTCGCAGCGCAAACGCATCGAAGGCAGGTGATCGTACACCGCGCATGCCCAACATTATCCGCCGGTAAACCGTTCAGCAAGCACGCGACTCCGTACTAAATTCAATCGCTAATTGTTCATGTGACAACGCCTTTATACCGTATAGATGCGACACGAATGGCATGACTTCTGAAGAACTTTGACTCCTGAGATATTTTTGATGAAAGTGTAGAATTAAGATCAGATGCAGATTAAGATAGGGAAATGTCATTACTTTCAATTATTTTGTCTACATATTTGTCGTTAAACAGCATTGTTGGGTTTCGGTTTGTATTTTAAGGACATTTCAATTTCGTAGCAAAAGTATATCGGAAGGTCTTAGGTATTTATTTATTTATTACACTAACGAAGACTTACAGCTATATAAAATTGCCTTATTTGAATATTTATAATTTTTTTTTTAAACGTTGCCCCACTCTAGGAATTTCTCCTGTATCGTGGGTGCGTTTACAAACATATAAACTCACATACACAAACAGCCAGACCCGAAACAACTATCTGCAGGTCATACAAATATTTGTTCCGTGCGGAAATCGAACCCGCGACACGCAGCGCAGCAGTCGATCCCTCAGCCACTGCGCCAACCGCGCCGTCATTACGTCAATTACTTTTGAATATGATTATGTATTTGGAAATAATATAATATCACGCTTGTAATACCCGCACAGTTGAGCAGGGGTGTACGTAATAGTGATTTCGTAGCACGATGTCTCAAAATCAATCAAAATCTAAATATTTTTATTTTACACCTACACGAACAAGTAAACTCGTACAAACACTATTAGACACACTCCATACAACTTAAATTACAGTTATCATTACACATATTACCTATACTGTGATAATCAAGTTTAATAATATTTTTAGTATTTAAATTCAAAATCTTTCGTACTGACAACTTACCTACATAATATTCGCCGCACATTTTCTCGACATCCGTGTGTCACTAGCAGGATTCAGCAGAATACCAGCGTCAGGTAATCTACCTGGCATTATGCTGAGCTGGACTCCTTTTTGGTGCAATTTTGAGACACACACCGCCCAGTAATGGGCGACCCTAATAAATACAATTATGTAATGTGTCTAAATGCCTATGGGTCGATTTAACTTAGTCTACCTTACTTTTTTTTTTTTATGTGTGCCTTTTTTTTCTGTTTTGTATTTTTTTTTTAATATTAATTCTTGTATTGTGTCCTTTGTTGCATCAAATAAATGATTTATCTATCTATCTATCTACACTAGCTTTTACCCGCGGCTTCGCTCGCGTTAAATTCGGTATAACACACCAAGCAGACCTGCAGTTTTTGCTCTTGCGCCTGATTAATTTATAATAGCAACGCTAAGTTTTCCCTTTTCTTCCCTTGTTCTCCCTCATTTCCCAATTATTAAAAAATTAGCCTATGTCCGTCTCCTGGTTCCCAACTATCTCTGTACCAAAATTCATCAAAATCGGTTCAGCCATTAAAGCGTGAAGAAGTAACAAACAAACAAACACACTTTCGCTTTTATAATATTAGTAAGGAGAGGCCTACATGGGCACTTATAAAACGTCGAGAAAAGGTGCACGGTTCGGGTTGATCGTTTCCTATGGAGAAGAACCGGCAAGAAACTCCATGGTTACTCTTTTAAAATCATTGGGTTTTGCAATGTTGTTACTACAACGTTAATACTTAAGTATGAGAGGACAGCGTAGGCCCGACAATTAAAGTCATTGCTTTCTTTACAAAACGTTAAATAAAGTAATACGTTAACAAAAGTTAACAAGCGTCTAAAAATCTACAAGGTCAACCATGTCCACTCATTTACAACGAATTGGTATAAAAGAATCTATACAAGAATAAGACAAAATATTGCAAAAAAAAGTGACAAGTCACACAGATGTTGCTATCAGTACTGTAACTATTTAGAACTCTCTACTACGTCTATTTTCGCGATTTTCAGTACATTCACAGTCCCATGTAATAGGGGCTAGCCTATTGCCCTCAACCGGGCACAAATACGTATCTACTATTAAAAAATCGTGATGGTAAAATGAAATTGGTAACATTCATTTAAGCTTACCATTCTCCAGAAAACGCTTGTTTATTTAAGACTAGGTGACGCCCGCGGCTTCACCCGGGTGATATCGAAAAAACAATCTATAATCTACCTCTGTGCCAAATTTCATTAAGATCCGTTAAGCCCTTTTGACGTGAAAGAGTAACAAACATGCATACATCCAAACATGAATACATTCATCTATCCTTACAAACATTCGCATTTATTATCTTAGTAGGATTAGTAGGACTAGGCAAATTGACGACACGGTTGGTACAGTGGCTGAGTTATTGACTGCTGTGCTGCGTGTCGCGGGTTCGATCCTTCCACAAACAAATATTTGTATTACCTACAGGTAGTTGTTCTAGGTCTGGCTGTTTGTTTGTGTGAGTTTATATGTTTTCGTAAACGTACCCAGGATACAGGAAAAATAACTAGTGAGGGGCAAAGTTATTAAAAAAAAATGCCCAGTCTAAACCGTTCACACGCCAAAATTATTCAGAAAAATTTCGCCCAACATTGACTTCAGTTACCTAATTGTAGCCCTAATTAGTCACTGAGCCACAAAAACTCTTTATAACGTATTGCCAATGCTTCACTTCCCGGATACGCCTGCAATATTACGGCTGTAGGAAGGTCTTTGCCATAAATATGCGACATTACCCCGGTACAATTACTTAGCCTATAATTTTCTCTATCTTTTTTTAATTAATGACCTGGTTATAATAATAAATTGTAGTTAATTATTATTATGTAGGTTAGTTAGTAAATTCATATGGCTAAGTAACATGAAACCGCAGATACTTTAAGACCTTTTAAAAATGTGCCATGATCCTTTTGGCTTGCACTTTTTGTATGGAAATCATCATCATCAATCGTGTATGGACACGACTTATTTACGGGTTGTTCGAAAGAGATACCTCGGCCCTGGAACATAAAGGGCAAAAGAAGGAACATGGATGGGTTTTAGTCAGTAAAAGACTGACACTCCCTGACGCTTCACCTAGAGCAGGAGAAGTTATTTAATGATTTCCCATTCGAAACAAAAAAACTAAATTGGCAGGACTTATCCCAGTTTGACCCATCTCTTTCTCACACTAGAATAAGTCCTGCTTTAAGGTTTCATGGTTACCAGACCTTTAATATCCTAACCCTTTTTTTTGGGGTGGGAAATCATCAAATAACTTCCCCCGCTCTGGGCGAAGCGAGGGGAGTGTCAGACTTGTACTGACTAAAACCCACCCACGTTCCTTCCATTGCCCTTTACGTTCCGGGGCCGCGGTATCTCTTTCGAACAACCCTAGCAGGGGTTTCTCTCTAACCTAACCCTTAAGACCTATCTAAAAGATTGTAGGTATCTATTGTAGCTACATCCACATTTCTTCAGGGAGAAGTGTGCCTATTGTCGTCAACCGCAAAAACAAAATGACTTGACTTTATTTATTTTGTTTACTTTTTTAACCGACGAAAAAAAGGAGGTTCTCAATTCGACCTGTATATTTTTTTTTTTTATGTATTTGACTATACATTTGTTTTAACTGTAATGGTGTATTTAAATATATTGTTTTTTTTTTACTATTATGTTACGCGTTATGTTGAGTATAATCTATTAAACTCTATCTACACAACAATATTAAACAAACAAGCCCTCCTAAATCAAATACAACCAACTATCACCACATAAATGTTTTATAATCACCATTGTTAATTACAACCGACGTGGTTATTAGTCAACTCTTGCGCACGCATTAATATAAGACTGGTATGTGAACCCGTTCGCCCAGGTTCGATGTTAACTAGTGAATTATCGATTGAGGTGTTATTAATTGCTTCAATCAAGTCAGAATAGGTTTTATTTTGATACGATGCTCTTTGGGGGAATTAAGGAGCTCGTAACTAAATATTATCAGCCGCTCAGGTCGATCTTTAGATTTAGTCGCGCTTGCCTAGGTTGGTCTGTTGATGGGTACCACCCTTTATAAATACGTAGTTATATATAGTTTCTTCCCTGCCTCAGAAAACACGTAAAGCTGATACAGATAGTCAGTGTCCTAAATATCTGAAACCAGTCTTAATAAGGGGCTTCGTATTACCCAGTACTGCCGGTGGAGGTCAGATAGGCAGTCGCTCCATGTAAATTACTGGTACAGCTGCATTCGGTTAAACTTTTTTTTGTTGTCGGGTGTGAATTCATGAAATGACTTCCCCCGCTCTAGGCGGAGCGGGGGGGCATGTCAGACTTTTACTGACTAAAACCCACCTATGTTCCTTCTATTGCCCTTTACGTTCCGGGGCCACGGTATCTCTTTCGAACAAACCGCAACCCCGGCAGGCGGAGGCTCTGGCAAGCTCCTCTGCTTTGATGACTCTCTTTGAGGCGCGCGTGAAACACGAACGCGCCGCAATGAGACCGACACGTCCTGTCGTCATTAGACGGACGGACGGTGAGCTACCCATTGCTCACCGTCCACAGGCCCGCATCTACGGTGGCCGGGAGTCATCTCTCGGCGCCCGGCGCCCGGGGCGTCTCCCGCGGCGGCTGGGTTGGTTTGAGGTTCTCTCCCTCAAACGCCCGGCCACCTCCTTTGCTAGCATTACTGCTTCGCAGAAGGTGGTGACCGCTTCCCATTCCCTCTCGCCCCGGACCATAGACTGAACCAGGGCCGGACGCGAGAGATCGCTGCCGCCGATCGCCTCTACGAGGGCACGGCGGTGCTCCGCCCAACCCGGGCGATCGTCACAATGGTGACACCCGGGCGTTTCCTCCCACCCGATGATGTGCAGGAACCGGTTAGACTGGAAGCCAACCCCAACAAAGTCGGGAAAAGGCTAAAGATGATGACTCTTTGGGGGAAACACTGATGACGAAATCTCAAAATGTTTCACCAACTCAGACTTCTGCTCACTTTTTTTATCCTACCCAGCTTTTCTCATTCCTGGGCAGAGACCTACGCTCACTCTTTCATTTCGAAACCGCGCGTCCTCCAATCCTGACGAAACCTATCCTGTTTGTACCACCATCGCCTTCGTGGGTTGGGTCACACGTTTCCTGATATTTTGGCCTATAGTTTATCGTGCGGCAACCATGACCTGCCCCATTAAACTAAAAACCGGTCAAGTGCGAGTCGGACTCACGCATTGAAGGTTCCCTACGAACATACGACATAAACGGCCATATCTTTTAATAGCGTCAATTTTTGAGGAATTGATTTTACAGCTCCAAGGGTTCACGGACTCAGAGATCACAGATTGAGTATAAAGTATAAATTTCAACTCAATATCCTAAGCGTTCCCGAGATTTTGACAGATAGACGGTCAACCACAACCTGAACCACAAAAGGCGCTAACCTTATCCATCATCACTCGATCTAAAAACAAAAAAATGGCGTCACCCCAGCACCAGACTGCACCAGCATTCATGACTACAAGTACGAGTGCATGATTTAAGGGCCGCGCACACGATGCATTGTAAGGGCGAGCGCACACCGCCCACAGTAGCGGCCCACGGCCCGATCGGCCGCTAGATCGGCCCGCCCGCCTCGCGAGACGGAGATGGGTGGTAATGTGGAAAGGGCTTTTGTAAAAGCTTCAGTTAGGGAACCTGGAGGATTTACTGTCATTAAAAAGCTGATGTTTTCGCGTTGTTATGAAATTTAAGAATGTCTTGTATAAAGATCTTAAGCTAATTGGAAAATTAATAATTTCCTATAATTTCTTATGATTTACAAACACGCATAATATTATGAGTTTAATACAACAACACAACAAAATACGTAAGCCAGTATCAGATAAAATATGATTTAGACACCTAGACTGTTTACAAGAATGGAAAGACAAGATTTAGCAAAATTTAACTTCTAAAGGGCCGAACCAGGGAGGCAAAGTTTGTATGAGAAAACGCGATTCTTTTGCCGTATTGACTTGGACACACACTAAGGAGCTGAGCAGTGAGTGAAACCGCCGGGCACAGCTTGTCTAGCAAAAAACGCTATGCTGCGTCTAATTGAAGTGTTAGTGTCTAGTCCCCCTCCACACTCTCCAACCGCAACATTAACATAGAATAACTAAAAGCGAAGTAACAAATAAGGGAACATCCATTCACTTATTGTGCACAGCATTTTAAATAATAATTGAATCAATTCTCCGGCTATCGGTCATTGATTAATATGCGACTAAAAAATAATGCTTTATTGAATTTTAAGTTATGGGCCACCTTTGTGCCGGCTTATTTATGAACTGGTAATGTGGGAGTACCTTTATGTTTTGATGTGTTGGTACTTTGATTTCGGTGTAATAAATTGATATTATTGTATTGGTTTACTAGCTTTTGCCCGCGGCGTCGCCCGCGTACTTTCAGGGTAACACAGTTCCCCTTTCCTGATTTGCAGGTACCTGTAGTTTTTGCCCTAGCGCCTTATTTATCGTAATAGCAATGCTAAATTTTCCCTTTTCTTCCCTCTCTCTCCCTCATTTTTCCCTCTTTTTTTAAAAAAAAGTTAGCCTATGTCCGTCTTCAGGATCCGAACTATCTCTGTACCAAAATTCATCAAAATCAGTTTAGCCATGTAGGCGTGAAGACGTAACAAACTCACTTCGCTTTTATAATATTAAGTAAGAATAAGGAAGTTAGGATTCTCCATATTGTCATTTAGCTGTACTTTGTAAGAGCATTAAAATTATAGGATGGAAAGGTCTGTTTCACGAGTAAACTCAAATAAGTTATTTCAATTAAAAAAGTTTTGTGAATTAAAACAAATTGACAAATAAGTTAAATAAACACCATTATACATTTATTTATTTATTTTAGGATTACCAACGAGTGACATTACAAACTTCTTTGACAAAATTATAATTGCACAATATTTAATATCCTGCAATGCACACTCAATTACAGTTTGGAGTAAACTCAAAGAAGTTATTTCAATTAGATCATTATACATTGCACCTCAAATGTCAAGAAAGTAGTAAAGCTTAGGGACTATTAAAAACACAATATGCTATCAGTGAAAATAGTGAAGATAAATAATTTAATTTATAAACTGTATTGATATCGGCCACCAAAGATTTAAGTCAATTTTGACGACACGGTTGGCGCAGTGGCTGAGCGATCGTCTGCTGCGCTGCATGTCGCGGGTTCGATCCGCACTGAACAAATTTTTATATGACCTACAGGTAGTTGTTGCGGGTCTGGCTGTCGGTGTAGGTATGTGTGTTTAAATGTTTGCAAACGCACCTATGATACAGGAGAAATTCCTAGTGTGGGGCAACGTTATAAATAATAATAAAAACAAAAGAAAACTGTCGCTTGCCCAGACTTAAAAAAACTGATGTGATAAACTTTTCAATAGACGATTTCATAAGTGAAAACAATATTATAATAATCCACACATTCCACACATTCCTTTTTTTACGGGAAATCATCAAATAACAGACTCAGACTGAAACTTTCACTGACTATAACCCTTCCATGTTCCTTCTTTTGCCGTTTGTGTTCCGGGGGTGATATCTCTTTCGAACAACCCGCAACCCTAAAGGAAAATCCCTGAGCTTGCCTTTGACGGCTCGGATGGCGCAGTGGCTGAGCGATTGACTGCAGCGCTTTATATTGCAGGTTCCATTCCCACAAATATTTGTATGGCTTACAGAAAGTTAATCCGGGCAGGGCTGTCATCAAATCCATAGTTTTAAGTAGCTACAAAGTTTCATAAAAAAAAAATTACAAGCTGAATGCTGAATCGAGAATTCTTGGCACATTATTAAGGTATTTCCCGGATGAACCAAATGCCAATGTAAGTCTGATATAAGATAAAATGCCTTTATAAAAACCCATAAGAAATCCATCAGAAATTTGATAACCCATACGGTAATTATCATAGAATTTTATAATTAGCATCTTTAATAAATATATACGGCTGTTCGTCTGCCAATGTGACTGATTGGGGAGCCATCACAATTTATTAGCCAACGTGGTCAAATGGCCAGTCGATCGTAGATAAACTATGTCGAAGTGGATAGAGGAGATATTTTGAATAGACGAGACTGTTGGATGAGCTGCTCATACACATCAAAAAACTCTAAGCAACACATACTATTTCAAATTATTATTCAACTAGCTTTTGCCCGCGGCTTCGCTCGCGTGAAATTCGGGGTAACATAGTTCCCCTTTCCTGATTTGCAGGTACCTGCTACCTGTAGTTTTTGCCCTTGTGCCTTATTTATTGTAATAGTAATGCTAAGTTTTCCCTTTTCTTCCCTCTTTCTCCCTGATACCTCAATCTTTTTTTAAAAAAAAATAATCTATGTCCGTCTCCAGGGTCCCAACTATCTCTGTACCAAAATTCATTAAAATCGGTTATGCCATTTAGGCGTGAAGATGTAAAACAAACTCACTTTCGCTTTTATAATATTAGTAAGGATTTCCCAAGATCTGGTAGGTAAAAACCCTTTCCAATCTACTTCAATAACTCCTCTGTAGCGATACCTTATCACCGGCAGGTGCATGCGACAATATTAATAATTAAACTATTAATTAAAACAGTCGATACCCGTTTGTAAACGACACCGGTCTTGTCTGTCTCCGTATCGTAACATTATCAGAGATTTCCGATAATTTATTAAATTAGTCTAGTTTGTGGTTCAAAGCCCGTTTTATTGGAATCGGAAGACTGGTTTTGGGTGGTGATGTACTTTATCGATGTGGAGATATATCATTGTATGGTAAATGTAGCTGTTGTGACGTAGTACTTAAAATAGATCTACTAATGGGTACAGTATCAGCCAGGGTCATTGCTTGCCGGGATTGCGGGTTGTTCGAAAGAGCTACCACGACCCAGGGATACAAAGGGCAAAAAAGGAACATGCATGATTTAGTGAGTAAAAGTCTAACACTCCCTCACGCTCTGCCCAGAGTGGGAAAACTTATTTGATGATTTCTCATCCCTATAAAAAAAGGAGGTTCGGTGTCAAACAATATCGATGGCTAGTTTAAAATCTAACTGTTGTTAACTTTTCATTTTCACTAAACATGACATACTTAAGTAACATAATAACATTATGAAACCAAATGATTTTCTTGGAAGAGTTTCTTGAAAACCGAGCATTTTTATAAGTACCCATCCAGGCCTGTGTGAAGTGAAAAAAACATCTTGCAATTGGCTATATTGCTTGACAAGAGGAGCTCGTGGCTAAATAATAGCAGCCGCTCGGGTCGATCTTTAGGTTAAGCCGCGCTTGCCTAGGTTGGTCTGTGGATGGGTGACCACCCGTTACATACCGAGTTTCCTCCATGCCTCGGAAAGCACGTAAAGCCATTGGTCCCGGCTGTCATTTGTAGATCTTTGACAGTCGTTACAGGTAGTCAGTGTCCCGAAAGTCTGACAACCAGGTTTACCAAGGGGTATCGTATTACCCAGTACTAACTGGGTTGTGGAGGTTAGATAGGCAGTCGCTCCATATAAAATACTGATATTCAGCTGCATCCGGTTAGACTGGAAGCCGACCCCAACATACTTGGGAAAAGGCTAGGCAGATGATCGCAGTTTCGGCTTACCCTTGAGAGTAATTCTATAGTAATGATGAATTTTGGTACAGAGATAGTTGGGACCCTGGAGACGGACATAGGCAAAAAAAAAGAAAAGAAAGGAAAAAAGGGGGAGAAAGAGGGAAGAAAAGGGGAGAGAAAGATTTTTTTTTTCGATCATCACGCGGGTTAAAGTTAGAGTTAGCCCAAAGTAACTATGCCACGCGAACGAAGTCGCGTGCGGAGCTAGTATGTAAAATAAAACTGTGCTCCCGCTAAAACGAACGAGACTTTTTCAAACATGCACTCTTACACACATCAAAAGTGTCTAGGGATCAAGCATTTTTATGCGGATTTCTTGAGATTGAGATGTGGCTTTGTAATAAATTTATGATTTTATAAATTTATATGGATCCTTTTTGGTGCATTTCATAATTTGAATCAGGAACTCTCAATCAAATTCGAGTAAAAGATGAAAATAAGCTGTCAATATTTTCCCTATAAAAACATACAACGCATTGAAGACATTATTAGTGCTACTGTTTCCCTACTACTGATTAAAACCAACGTTATTATGGAGCGGCGACGTCATTTAAGCAGGGAAGAAATGCTCAGAGCCGTGGGAATGATAGAAGCTGGTTCCCGGCAACGTACTGTAGCTTTAGCTCTGAATACAAGTCAGAGTGTTATCAGTCGACTTTGGACACGTTACCGAAGCACTGGTACCGTGGCTGAGCGCCATGGAGGACGGTATCGCTGCACCACACGGAGACAAGACCGATACATTCAAATCTTAACTCGAAGAGCTCCAACAATAACCGCCATGATGTTAGCCGTGAGGCTTCATCACTCTTCAGGGAACTTAATTAGCGACCAAACAGTCAGAAACCGCTTGCATGAAGTGAACCTTCATTCCCGAAGACCGCTACGGGTACCACCTATAGCAATGCACAATCGTAGGATTCGATATCAATGGGCTCTTGAACACAGAAATTGGGCAGAAGAACAATGGCGTTTCGTGTGCTTTTCTGATGAGTCTCGTTTTGGTATGAGATCGGATACAAGACGTATACGACACTGGAGAACCCCTGGACGCCAACAGCGATTAAAATCCTGCCAGGAAGTCCATCCTTATAGTGGTGGAACCATCATGGTATGGGCGGGTATTTGGATCGGCGGAAGAACTGAGTTGATTTGGATCAGAGGCAACCTCAACGCTCAAATTTATGCTGAGACGATTGTATCAGACGTCATTGTTCCTCTACAAGTGCAAATCGGTCCCTTATTTCAGTTAATGCATGATAATGCACGACCGCACACCGCAAGAGTTGTAAGACAGACTCTCGCCGCAGCTAACATCAATGTCCTGCCCTGGCCTGCTCAGTCGCCAGACTTGAACCCGATTGAGCATGCATGGGATATGCTACAGAGAAGAGCTCTGCCGAATATGGAGGGTATCCAGTCGCAAGAAGACCTTTTTTTGTTGTTGCAACGAACATGGGCGGCCATTCCACAGCGTGATTTGGATGAACTCATTTTGAGTATGCCAAACCGATGTTCTTGTGTTGTTAGTGTTCGCGGTAGAAACACGGATTATTAATTGTTTAAGTTACCCAATAAAATTTTAAAGAAAACTGTTATTTCAGTCTTTTTTTCGAACTTTAATGTTAGTGGTTCAAATGTCAAAAATCCCTTTATTAGGAAAATGGCAAATTTCTTTATTAATGCAAAGGTGACTTGGTTTATCGTTACTGTGACAAACGAAAACACTTTATTTGATGAATCCTTAAAGAAAATTTTAATTAATATCAATCAGGAGAAAAGTTATTGCAAAAATATATGTTGATCCCTAGATACTTTTGATGTGTGTATTTAAATAATTATAAACCGTTCCATATTGTACGAATTTCACCATCTCCCCTTATCTGAATATAAACGATATTAAATACCGCTTTGAATTAAAAACAAAAAATTAAAAAGTTCCGAACACAAAATGTCACACTCATGCACTTACGATTGTGAACAGTATCGGCGCGCGCGCATTAATTTGCGCCCAAAATGGAGTAGCGAGCATTACGGGTAGGGTCACCAAGATCAAGAACTTGGCAGGATATGATAACAATCTCTCTGTTTTAAATGAAAACTTCGTTCAACAATGGATTGCCCATTTTTGAAGCTTTCAATTCTGACCATATTTATGTGGAGTCTTGTATTTTTAGTCAATAGAGAAGCTTCTGTTATTCTGGACTACTAAATAAGGATACTAGAGGCATGGTAGACCATTGAAGTTAATTATCAAGGACTTTTTGGGGTGGGAAATCATCAAATAACTTCCCCCGCTCTGGGCGGAGCGGGGTGGGAGTGTCAGACTTGTACTGACTAAATCCCACCCATGTTCCTTCCATTGCCCTTTACGTTCCGGGGCCGCGGTATCTCTTTCGAACAACCCGCAACCCCGGCAGTCGGAGGCCCTGGCAAATTATTAAGGATTGTTTTACTAAAATATCTCAACATTAACTATTCTCTCTCTTCATACGAAGCAAATCATTCTATATCAAATCGAGCGTTTCAACAGTTTGCTTGTTGTGTTATGTCTTGGCAACTTCACAGTATAGATTATTATCTTCTCAACATCCCTACTAATATTAAAAAAGCGAAAGTGACTTTGTTTGTTTGTTACGTCTTCACGCCTTAATAGCTAAACCGATTTTGATGAATTTTGGATCCAGTTGGGACCCTGGAGACGGACATAGGCTATTTTTTTTAAAGTGGGTAATGAGGGAGAAATAGGGAAGAAAAGGGAAAACTTAGCTTTGCTATTACAATCAATAAGGCGCAAGGGCAAAAACTACAGGTAGCAGATACCTGCAAATCAGGAAAGGGGAACTGTGTTACCCCGAATTTAACGCTAACGAAGCCGCGGGCAAAAGCTAGTATTCAAATATAAGACAGTCGAAAGTTTTTAAACGTAGAAAGTTACAGGTGGAGCACAAATAACTTAGATAATATGGTCACCGTACATTAAACGTATCGCTCAAATCTTGGGTGCCATACGGCGATATAGCGCTACCGTTTCACGACATTTTATTAAAACTGTTTAAACACTTGGAAATTCGAGCGGATCGGTATTTTGCGCAAGATTGTATCTGTAAGGGTGTATCTATAATGTTTGGTTGATTATTATAATAACCTATAACTGTCCCAATGCTGGACAAAGGCCTCTTCATAAACAGAGAAGGTACGACGAGCATTGATCACCGCGCTTGCTCAACACTGGTTGGCGATTTCAGACTAATATTCATTACTAGCTTTTGCCCGCGGCTTCGCTCGCGTTAAAGTCGGGGTAACATAGTTCTCCTTTCCTGATGTTCAGGTATTTGCTACCTGTAATTTTTGCCCTTGCGCCTTATTTATTGTAATAGCAAAGCTAAGTTTTCCCTCTTTCTCCTTCATTTCTCACTTAAAAAAAAAACTATTCTACGTCCGTCTCCAGGCTAACTATCTCTGTATCAAAATTCATCAAAATTGGTTTAGCCATTTAGGTCTGAAGATGTAACAAACAAACTCACTTTCGCTTTTATATTAGGTATTAGTAAGCATTATAAGTCCAGGTTCTCTCACTATGCTTTCCTTCACTATTGTGTGTGATGTTTTAGATAAACTTTTAGTAAGTACATACGAATTGAAAAGTCACATTGGAACTTGCCTGGAGTCACAACCTCATGGATGCGAGGCGAGACTTAACCTCTGGGCTATTACGATTTTTTTTAAGAACCTTGACCCACACTATTAATTTCTCATGTATCGTGGGTGCGTTTAAAAACACTAAAACTCACATATACAAAAGCCAGACCCAGAACAACCACTTGTATGTTATACAAATATTTGCTTCGTGCGGGGATCGAAACCCGCGACAAGAAGCGCAGCAGTCAGTCGCTCAGCCTAAATTCAGATTTATTAATTAGGTTATTTTCATTTGCAGTGTAAAATGTTTTGTTTTAACATAGGCCATACATTGGTCTTACCTATGACCGCTTCATAAATTGGAACTTGCAATCGAAAGAGTCCTTTTGGCAAATTCTGTTTATATCATAAGTATGTATGCAAGCGAGGTAGACTATGGCACACTTGCTCTCACAGTGAGGAAGCCTCTGCCCCAGCAGTGGAGTATAGAAGCCGAGGAAGAGTGGAGAAGAGACATAAAGGGCAAAAGAAGGAACATGGGTGGATATTAGTCAGTATATGTCTGACCCTTCCGCCCATAGCTGGAGAAGTCATTTGATCGTTTCCCATTCGCATTTTTTTTATTATTAATTGTTTTTTTTTAGTTTCGAAGATCACTTCACAAAAACCGGTCCATTGCTATTCGGACTCGTTCAAAGAGAGTTCCGTACAAACTTGCGACATAAACAGCCATATATTTTGACTGCGTGGACTTAGAGAATTGTTTTTTTTTCACAGTTTCAAGGGACAACAAATTTGAATGTCAAGGGTCTCGTCAGAAAGGGCACGCCACAATAGCGGCGGTAAGTCCCCTCTTTGAGGAGTGGCTGGAGAGGCGTCATGGCGTCCTCACCTACCGCCTGACGCAGGTCCTCACCGGACACGGAAGTTTCGGGAGGTTCCTGCACATAATCGGGCGGGAGGAAACGCCCGGGTGTCACCATTGTGACGATCGCCCGGAGGACACGGTGGAGCACACAGTGGTGGTCTGCCCAGCTTGGGCAGAGCACCGCCGTGCCCGCGTAGAGGCGATCGGCGGCGGCGATCTCTCGCGTCCGGCACTGGTTCAGTCCATGGTCCGGAGCGAGAGGGAATGGGAAGCGGTCACCACCTTCTACGAAGCAGTAATGCTAGCAAAGGAAGTGGCCGGGCGTTTGAGGGAGAGAACCTCAATCCAATCCAGCCGCTGCGAGAGACGCCCCGGGCGCCGGGCGCCGCGAGACGACTCCCGGCCACCGTAGATGCGGGCCTGTGGACGGTGAGCAATGGGTAGCTCACCGTCTGTCCGTCTATTGACAACAGGCCGTGTCGACGGCGCGTTCGTGTTTCACGCGCGCCTGAAAGAGAGTCAGCAAAGCAGAGAGGCTTGACAGGGCCTCCGCCTGCCGGGGTTGCGGGTTGTTCGAAAGAGATACCGCGGCCCCGGAACGTAAAGGAGGAACATGGGTGGGTTTTAGTCAGTACAAGTCTGACATGCCCCCCCGCTCCGCCCAGAGCGGGGGAAGTCATTAGATGATTTCCCACCCGAAAAAAAAAGGGTCTCGTCAGAAGAACAAATGGGCAACAAAGTGATCCTATAAGTGTTCCATTTTTTTTCCTTTTAATTTTAGAAGGCGGTCAAAAAGGCCCGCCATGTGAGCAGAGCTCAACATAATGCTGTCGTTAATATCAATCTGTATCTTTCACACTAAAATCCAGCTCTTTCGGAATCGCACTAATTTCTCGAATTTCTATCGACGTAACCATTAATTTTGTTTGATAGTGCTATTTATTATACTGCAATGGAATCCGTTTACGATCCGTTTTTTGTAGCAAATTGATCGATGCAGGTGGCAAACTTCTTTTATTTGCAACATTGGTAACTGCATAATTACCTACTTTTTTCATTTAAGTGTTTAAAATTTTGGTGTATGCTGTCTTGACATCCGTACGTTTTACTCACGGGTTGACCATGGAAAACCAGCGCTGTGCTGTGGGCTCCCATAGCACAGCATCATGCTGAGTGGTGACCTACTTGTTGCAGTCACGGCGTGCGAGCTATTTATTTATTTACTAGTTGGCGCCCACGGTTCACCCGCATGATATCGAAAAAAAAAGTATCCTATGTGTTATTCCAGACTTTAATCTACCTCTGTGCCAAATTTCATTAAGATCCATCAGCTGTTTTGTCCTTACATCCATCCATCCTCACAAACATTCGCATTTATAATATTAGTACCTAAGATGTTTTGTTCTGGATGAATTTATAAATCTTTTGCTTTGTATGTTCAATGTTTATTTATTAGTTAGGTTGTGTCATTGTAATAGCAACTAATAAACATTTTTTCTTTATCTTAGCGGTTGTTTGGCAGTCATCCAAAAGAATTCAGTAGGCTGCATAAGAGGGGCCTGCCAGGGGCACCGTCTGCGGGTTGCGGGTTGTTCGAATACCGCAGCCCCGGCACATAAGGGGCAACAGAAGGAACATGGGTGGGTTATAGTCAGTAAAAGTCTGACAATCACTCCTAGAGCGTGGGAAGTTAATTAATGATTTCCCATCAATAACAAAATTTTAAGTCTAATTTTAACTTCAACGCATGGCTTAAGCCAAAAACTTTTTGTACGCCATTCCTGGATGGCAAAACATGTAGCAACTTTGTAAATTTTATCATCTTTATACACACTCATGTTTAACAATATAAATATATCTTTATCTCCTTGCACTGATTTGGAAACTTGACCAAAACAATAATGGTGCTAAGACTAACGTTCCAAAAGTTATCAGTTCATTCTTGGCCCATAAGTTAAGTACAGTGTCACTAGTTGTATGTTTTACTAGTCAAAACAATAGACATAACAACAGAACTATTGAATTCTCTTACACGAAGCTAAGTCCCCATAACTCACAGGAAACATCTCCTAATTTATCAGTACCGCATAAATTTATGCGCAAGAGTTCTCGCCTCGCAATCGAACATTTAGCTTTTTATCGAGTATTTGATTTAGGAGCGCCTGGCAAGCCAATCCCTCAAGTCGATATGTACGGAGACGTGATCGGGTGGCCTTATTCTGGTCGGGCCAATATTGTGGTGTCGCAAATAAATTGACGACACGGTTGGCGCAGTGGCTAAGCGTTAAACTGCTGCGTTACGTGTCGCAGGTTAAATCCCGCACGGAACAGATGTTTCTATGACCTACAGATAGTTTTTCCGAGTCTGGCTGTTTGTGTATGTGAGTTTAAATGATTGTAATCGCAACCACGACACAGGAGACATTCCTAGTGTGGGGAAACGTATTTTTTTTTTATTTAGAAATAACTGCACCACCAAATACCGCGACATCTACTTTATCACCTTCTGTTACCGGTTTAAAATTAAAAAAAAACTTGAGAGGTGTCAAAGGACACCCGGATGGATCGAACATATTATTATTTATTATGTACAAAAAAACTGCACTCACTCAACAAAAATATTCGTTGCGACACCACACTGTTCAATGCGAAATAGAAAGACGAACGGAAAATAACTGGCTTGCTTTCTATGAGAGAGAGAGAGAGAGAGATAGACAGAGAAACATGCGCACGCCACACGGCTTACAACTATAGCAAAAAGTGTCGTTATAACTTTTGGTCTTAATTTTTTCCGTCTAGCCCCCTTTCCCAACGAAATTGCCATCGACACGCTAAGAAGTCTCCCAGTCTTAACAGATGCAGTTAGATACCAGTTTTTTAAATGATGTGACTGCTCTTTTTTTTTTTTTTTTTTCGGGTGGGAAATCATCCTATGACTTCCCCCGCTCTGGGTGGAGCGGGGAGGCATGTCAGACTTGTACTGACTAAAACCCACCCATGTTCCTTCTATTGCCCTTTACGTTCCGGGGCCGCGGTATCTCTTTCGAACAACCCGCAACCCCGGTAGGCGGAGGCTCTGGCAAACCCCTCTGCTTTGCTGACTCTCTTTGAGGCGCGCGTGAAACACGAACGCGCCGTCGACACGGCCTGTCGTCAATCGACGGACGGACGGTGAGCTACCCATTGCTCACCGTCCACAGGCCCGCATCTACGGTGGCCGGAAGTCGTCTCGCGGCGCCCGGCGCCCTGGGCGTCTCCCGCGGCGGCTGGGTTGGGCAGATGTTCTCTCCCTCAAACGCCCGGCCACCTCCTTTGCTAGCATTACTGCTTCGCAGAAGGTGGTGACCGCTTCCCATTCCCTCTCACTCCGGACCATGGCCTGAACCAGGGCCGGACGCGAGAGATCTCCGCCGCCGATCGCCTCCACGAGGGCACGGCGGTGCTCCGCCCAAGCTGGGCAGACCGCCACTGTGTGCTCCACCGTGTCCTCCGGGCGATCGTCACAATGGTGACACCCGGGCGCTTCCTCCCGCCCGATGATGTGCAGGAACCTCCCGAAACTTCCGTGTCCGGTGAGGACCTGCGTCAGGCGGTAGGTGAGGACGCCATGACGCCTCTCCAGCCACTCCTCAAAGAGGGGACTTACCGCCGCTATTGTGGCGTGCCCTGCACGGGGTTGCGACAGTCGCTCTCTCCATGCCACCATGAGATCGCACCGGAGGTCTGCCCGCCGAGCAGCAACTTGCCGTGGCAGCGGGTTTTCCCCCCGGTGTAGTGCCTCCGCGCGCCACTCAAACAGGCGCGCGAGGACTATCGCCTCCAGATCCCACGGTGGCAGTCCGGCAAGGAGGCTTGCTGCCTCGCCGGAGATCGTGCGGTAGCCCCGGACAAGCCGTATGGCCACCACCTTTTGGGGCGCGTTCAGGTAGTGGGCGGCGCGCCGCCCTAAAGAACGCGCCCATACCGGGGCCCCGTAAAGGGCCATGGACCGCACGACTCCGGCATAGAGCCTACGGCAGGAGGCGTTTGGCCCCCTCAGATTGGGCAGGAGCCGCTTGAAAGCAGCCCCCGTCCGCTCGAGCTTGGGAGCCAAACGTCGGAAATGTTCGACAAAGTTCCACCGGCTGTCGAGGACGATTCCCAGGTACTTCATCGTCGACCCGACGCCGATGCGAACCCCTCCTACCGTCAACTGGGATCCCGACGGTGGCGTGTTTCCGCGGCCATGAAAGACCATGGCCTCGGATTTGTGCAAGACCACCTCGAGACCCAGCAGCCGGATCCTCTCTGCGACTATCGCAACCCCGCGTGTCATGATGTCGGCCGCCGCCTGGTGCGACCCCCCCTGAGCCAGAACGAGCGTGTCGTCAGCGTAGCAAACTACGCTGACGCCGCTGGGGAGGTCGGCGCGCAGCACCCAGTCGTAACCGATGTCCCACAGGAGCGGCCCCAAGACCGATCCCTGTGGGACACCGCACGACATCTCTCGCCGGTTCCACTCTCCAGAGCGACCGGGGTATATGACGGCCCTGTCCGTCAGATATGCCCCAACCACACGACGAAGATAGGTCGGCATCCGGTGGTATTGGAGTGCCTCCCTGATGCAGCCCCAAGGCATGGTGTTAAACGCGTTGGCGATGTCGAGAGACACCGCCACGACAACCCCACCCCTGGACACTGCAGCCCCCGTCGTGAGGGCTCTCACGCGCATGATGGCATCCACCGTAGAGCGCCCCTTGCGGAAACCATACTGGTGTTCCGCAAGATCCGGCCCCGTCCCCACAAGGTGCCCGACGAGGCGGTTTGCAATTACTCTTTCAAAGAGCTTGCCCACCTCGTCGAGCAGCACAATGGGCCGGAATGCGGATGATGTGACTGCTTATCTGACCTCCACAAACCAGGTTATACTGGATGATACGGTACCCCTTGATAAGACTAGTTGTCGGTTTTTCGTTTTTTTTTGCCTTCATTAACTTATTTGTACTACTAGTGAGTTCTGTTCTTGAATATGAGAATATTTTTCAAAATTGGTATCAGCTTTTCCCCCATCACGCTTCAGCCAAAACGTAACGAGTCCTATGCAGGGTGTCAAACTCCAACGATGTGTAATTGATTTGCAACTGACAGGGATTGCTACATTTTGAGTTGCACTAAGGATCAATATTCTTTGAATCTTTAGATAAGAATATAAAAATAAACTAAATTAATATGTACGATCCTCACATTTTAATGCAATTTTTTCCCGCTATAGGTATCGATTGAGAATTTAAATAAATTCTAGGAAAATAAACAACAAAAAAGCAGTTGATTCACTTCAATGACGACAGTCCAATAAAATAGGTATTTTATTTATTTATTTAACAGTTTCTTTAATTGCGTGTTCATAATTAAATTGTTAATAATATCAACATTCTAGTTTGTATATTGGACATAAAAACTAATGTGTCGTATATAGATCGTTTATTTACATAATTATATCATGAATTTAAAACATTTCATTCTTGGAAATACTTGAGTATGCTTTGCAATCGTGTTCTCATTGTATCATCAATAGCGCAATAAGTTCAGGTCAAATCCACAATCACAGGCTATACTGCTGCGGCAAATCGCCGCTCAGCGGGAATCCATGCCATCTCATGGTGGCATGGAAACAGCGAATGTCACAACCCCGTGCAGGGCACACCACAATAGTGGAGATAAGTCTCCACTTTGAGGAGTGGCTTTCAGAAGTCTTAATTGGACACGGAAGTTTCGGGAGGTTCCTGCACATATTCGGGCGGGAGGAAACGCCCAGGTGTCACCACTGTAACGATCTAGCTTCCGCCCGCGATTTCGCCCGCGTGGCATAGTTACTTTGGGCTAACGCTAACTTTAACCCGCGTGCTGATCGCAAAAAAAAATATATTTCTCTCCCCTTTTGTTCCCTTTTTCTCCTCTCCTATGTCTACGCCTATGTCCTTCTCCAGGGTCCCAACTATCTCTGTAACAAAATTCATCAAAATCGGTTTGGCCATTTAGGCGTGAAGACGTAACAAACAAACAAACTCACTTTCGTTTTTATAATATTAGTAAGGATATACTTCTTATTCTCTCCTTCTATATTCAATGTGTTTTTGTTTTGTGCCAGCACTTTTTGTTTGCACGCAGAAATTGTATAACATTAAAAAAAAACTGATAAAAATGACGTGATCCAGCTATGTCTTCCAAACTAAAGTATGCAAAACTTCAGCTCAATCAAAAACCGGGAATGGGGTCAAATTTTAATTCTAAGATTTTTTACGTAGTTCTAAGCGAGTTTATTAAAAACTCCCCACAAATCCAGAATACACCCGCCCACCATCCGTAGGTGTAACAGGGCCTGCTAAAATTATAGCTCGTATATCGAATCCCCGTGTTTTGCCTGTTGGTTCGCATGTCTGTTTGTTCGTTTGTCCCGTGCGCGTTGTTCAAGAACTATCGGCAATTAATCTTGCACTATGGGTGCTGTCGTTTTTCGTTTTTGTGTGGGTTAGGAAAACAGGGTTATGTTTTACATATTGCTTTGCTCTCGTCACGTTTTTGGCATCGTCAGTTGGCAATTCGTGAGTGATTTATTGTGGTTGGGTTTGTTGAATGTAATTTGGATCGAAATATGTGTTATATAGACGCTGTTTTTTGGTAGAGGTGAACAGAAACAGACTAGGAAGAGCCTAGAATGAGCGCGTTTTGTAAACGTAACATTAATATATCGATTTTAAAATTCTTAAAATCGATATTTGTTACGTCTTCACGGATAAATGGCTAAACCGAATATTGGTACAGAGATAGAAGGGACACTGGAGACGGACATAGCCTACTTTTTAAAAAAATGTTTGTGATCTGAGGGAGAAAGAGGGAAGATAAGGGAAAACTTGCTATATAGCATTGCTATTACAATAAATAAGGCGCAAGTGCAAAAACTACAGGTAGCAGGTACCTGTAAATCAGGAATGGAGAACTGTGTTACCCCGAATTTAACGCGAGCGAAGCCGCGGGCAAAAGCTTTTAATAATATTATAAATGCGAAAGTTTGCGAGTATGGATGTATGTTTGATCCTCTTTCACGAAAAAACTACTAAACGTATCTTGATGAAATTTGGCACAGAGGTAGATTATAGTCTGGAATAATACATAGGAAACTTTTTTTTCGATAAAACGTGGGCAAAGCCGCGGGCGCCAGAATACATAGATTAATTAAAGAGATAGGTATACATGATATAATTATACAATCATGCTATTATTAAAGATTAAAATATTTAGAACACAGTCAGATTACTTTGCAATTTCTATAATATTTTGTCAGAATTAATACTAATGTTTGGAATAGAAAAGATTAAAAAAGAAAACTTTACCCCACACTAGGATTTCTCCTGTATCGTGAATGCGTTTACAAACATTTAAACTCACTTACACAAACAGCCAGACCCGAAACAACTACCTGTAGCTCATACAAATATGTGTTCCGTGCGGGGATCGAACCCGGGACACGCAGCGCAGCAGTCGATCGCTCAACCACTACGCCAACCGTGTCGTCAGATTAAAATTTCAACACATAAAAACACAAATTGAAATACAAAATTAAATTATTATTAAGGGCAATATGATATTATTTAATTAATCTTTGGAATGATAATTCAAATGTCCTCTAATTAATAAAAAAAAAGCACTTTCGCTTATATTTTTTTTTATATTAGTTCAATCCGGGAATCAAACCTTGAACCCAGACCCATTAATTACAACGGCCAAAAACCTAAAACTACCCACACGCAAAATCTCAAAGACAATGATAATGAAGCCTATCAAATCATTCCAATCTTACTGGTCGTAGACTAGGCTAGGTACAGACAGACGCGGCCATTACTCACACATTAGGCCGCGATTACACCGTTTACTGCTCAGACGGTGTCATATTCAACAATTTGACATCGCCCGGGTTTCCTCTCGCTGTTCACATCAGCACTTGTTTACGTGTAATTTTGGAGGTTACCTAGCGGTGTGTGGTGGCGGACAGAATTATTGGGACACTGAAATAAGTTGTAATATGTGTCCTATTCCTTATAAGTTCTCGATTGGCGAATCGATTGCTTGTTTTTTTTTATTGTATTTATTCAGTAAAAAATGTATACCTATTGTTAGATATTAAAAAAAACTCGCTAGGCTAATGATGTTATAAAAAATAAAGCACACCGTTGTCTGTGTATTTTGTCGGGCCTATCTATATAAGAGATTTCAATATTATAATAATCATTAAGAAAATTATTATAGTAAGGTCTTCGCAAATGATTAGTAGAAGAATGTAGAATAAGTCCGCTTTTAAATATTAAAGATTTTTACTTCAAATTGAATAAGTTTCTAAGAACAACAGATCTCATAATTTCAATTCCACACACCCAAACAATTAATCCCAACACACGATCCGCCAGTGTAAAGATAAGCAGCAAATACCAGTCGACTATAAAATTGATTGCGAACTAACTGAGCATCCTGTGATCTGCGCCTACGCAGCGGCCCACTGCGCTGTCGATTCAATGAATTTATTCATATCTTATTGGCCTATTTGTTTTTGGATTTAGGAGGAGAATTCGTCATTGTAAGAAGTGAGTGAGTTGTACAGCGATGGTTCTTGTGATATGAATCTAAATATACATATTATAATATTACATTTGTGTTAGTATATCAAACTTAAATATATTAAAACTACAAGAAGCTCGTGGTTAAATAATAGCAGCCGTTGAGGTCGATCTTTAGGTTAAGCCGCGCTTGCCTAGGTTGGTCAATGCATGGGTGACAACCTGTTACATACTGAGTTTCCTCCTTGCCTCGGAAAGCACTTGGTCTCGGCCTTCATACAAAGAAAGATCTTTGATAATCATTACAGATAGTTAGTGGTCTGAAAGTCTAGCAACCAGTCTTACCAAGGGGTATCGTATTACTCAATACTAAGAGGAATGAGGAGGTTACATATAACATGGATGAGAAGGTTATATAGGCAGTGGTTGGATTAAAAATATTGATATTCAGCCGTATCCGGTTTGTCTGGAAGCGGACCCCAACAAAGTTGGGAAAAGGCCATGCAGATGATGATCAATCATAAAACTATGGCAGTAACACTTCACTTGCACGATGTTTTTTTTTTTGCGTTTTTGTAGACATTGACAGCGCAAGTAACAGAGCCATATGGCCAAAAACTTTCTGGTAATACTAATTAATGACGTGTTTTCTTCACTACAATAAATTTTAATCATTTTTACAAATAATTATACACCGAAACCTACAGAAACCAGTTAAAGTAAACCGATAAATACCCATATTAATAAAATGAAAAGAAGAAAACGCATTTTTACAATGAATGTTAACACGTCGATATGCTGACCAGACGCCGGGCCCAGGAACAGAAGGCACTCCCACCATCTCCGGGCTCGCCGCTCAGCTCCGCCTCGCAGCCGCCGGGACGCGCTACACGCGTGAGCGCCGTGTCGCCGGTTGCTGCAGTTGCGTCGAGCTCGAGCGACGAGTTTTTCTCCCCGCCGTCGTCACCACCACCGCCAACACGACAACGACGAGGAAGAGGACGGCCACCAGCGGGCTTGGGATCTAGGAGCCAACAGGCCCCGATCAGGGTCCCCGCTGTCGGTGGAAATGTGTCGCGCATGCGATGGACTTCGTCAATCAACGCGAATGTCATGCGCGCATATTATGGGTCTACAGAGGGGGGAACTAACCTCACTGCGTACCGTGTTAGGATGCTATCTCTGTTCCAGGACCTAGAACCAACCATCAACGTCTCGGCCCAACGACTGTCGGATCAGGTGCGGGTCATTCAACGCAATCACATGTTGGACGACGCCGCGCTTGATAGGCTGCGCTCAGAAGTACTGAGCAATCGTATCATCTTGACTACGCCACAAACCGCGATGCAAGCGTCAGTAATTGACGGGATGCAACCGCGTTCCGACCCCGCTGTCGTAGAGGAGGATGATAGGGTTGCTACGGTAAGTAGCCAGTGCAACGAACGATTGAGGAGCGCACTGGAGGATGCGCTTCGCGACTATCGATCCACTCCCGCCGAACTTAGACCCCGATTACCACGGTTACCCATGCATAAAAAAAATAGGGCGCTGGTGTGTGCCCTGGACTCGCAGCTCAAGAATTTATTCGAAAGTAGCGAGGATCTCGTTGATACGCACTCGATCCTGTACTGTGGGGCTGTTGCGGTATGTCGTTTAGCTAACGTCAAATTTCCAAGTTGTGACGTAGCTACTCGACCAAAACCATCCGTACCAGCCTGGCAGTGCAGGATCGAGCGCCGTATCGACGAGGCCAGGGTACTCATCGGTAAACTATACTGCTTCAGGGAGGGCAATACAAGACCACGTGTGATGCGCTTTGTGAGACGGGCATTCTCGGGGACTGGAATCAGTCCTCAAGAATATATGTCTCGTACCACAGAGCGCATCGACTTCCTGAAGCAAAAAGTTTATGCATGGGCAAACCGTATTCGGCGGTATAAGCGGCGGGTTGATCGGTATTCGCAAAATCGCATGTTCTGGAGCGATGAGAGGTGGGTATACAGAGCTTGGGAGCGACCCGAACAAAGTGTGACTGACGTGTGCCGCCCGGATGATGTAGCCACGAGTTCTTTCTGGCACAGCATCTGGTCGGTGCCTGTCTGTCATACTGAGGCTGACTGGATGCGTGATGTTGAGCGTGTGTGTGAAACTATTCCAGAAATGGAGCCAATCTTAATAACATCTTTAGATATAGCCAGTGCAGTTCGTCCGTTACCGAACTGGAAGTCTCCAGGACCGGATGGACTGCACAACTTTTGGCTCAAGTGGCTCAGTAGTTCACACACTCGCCTGGCATCTCAATTTCAGTCTTGCCTTGAGTCCGGGTCTCTGCCACAGTTTTTAACAACAGGCGTTACCCACCTGCTCTATAAGTCAGGTAGTCCCGCGGAACCCAAGAATTATAGGCCGATCACGTGTTTATCGACGGTCTATAAAGTTCTTACGTCCATTTTGAGAGCGAAAATTAATTCACACATAGACAACAATTCAATTATGTCTGCCTCTCAGAATGGATGTAGGAACGGGTCTCGCGGTACTAAGGAGTTACTCCTCATTGACATGGCCATTAGCCAACAGGTTCGTCGATCCCGCAAGGATTTGTCGACATGTTGGATAGATTATAAGAAGGCCTACGACTCAGTGCCACATACATGGCTCAAGAGGGTGCTGGAGTTGTACAAGATAGATGCAACCCTACGCGCCTTTCTTGAGTCGTGTATGGGGCAATGGAGGACGGTCCTTCGATATCCAGGATGTAGACAAATTCAGGGAAACGATGAGCCTGTGTGGATTAAACGGGGAATATTTCAGGGCGACAGTTTGAGTCCACTTTGGTTCTGTCTAGCCCTGAATCCTCTAAGCACATTGCTGGAGGATTCGGGTTTAGGCTATCGGTTGAGAAGAGGTGGTCAGGTCATATCTCACCTCCTTTACATGGATGATCTGAAACTCTTTGCTCCCAACAAATTGCGACTGATGGAGCTACTGAAAGTAACTGAAACTTTTAGTAACGCCATCAGGATGGAATTTGGTGTGGACAAATGTGCAGTCATGTATGTGAAGCGAGGGGAGATTATGGAATCCGAGGGAATTCAACTCTCGGATTCCATATACCTCAGATCCCTTTCCTCATCCGAAAGCTATAAGTATTTGGGTATGTCGGAAGCGTTAGGCATTAACGTAGCTGACGTGAAGCAATTGTTGAGGGAGCGTTTCTTTGGTCGCCTGAAGAAGGTATTAAAAAGCCTTCTTTCGGGCGGGAACAAGGTGCGCGCCTTCAACAGTTGGGTCATGCCGGTTATAATGTACTCTTTCGGCATACTCAAATGGACTCAGACTGAACTCGATGCCCTGGATAGGAGAGTCCGTACACTGCTGACTGGAAATCGGATGCATCACCCACGATCATCAGTGATGAGACTGTACATCCCACGGAAGTGTGGGGGTCGAGGCTTTTTAAACGCGAAGACCCTCCATAACCGAGAGGTGTGCAGTCTCAGGGAATATTTTTTAAAAACCGACGTGGGTATGCACCGAGATGTAGTCGCAGTGGACAAGGGACTCACCCCGCTGTCCATGGCTAAAGAGAATTGGCGCAAACCTGTAGTACTTACTACCGATGACCGCAAGGTAGTATGGCAAGGTAAGGAGCTTCACGGGCGCTTCTACAAGGCTCTTCATGGGCCCGATGTAGATTTTCTGGCGTCCGTGTCCTGGCTACGATTCGGTGACCTATTTGGGGAAACTGAAGGTTTTGTCTGTGCGATTATGGACGAAGTTATGTTGACGAATAACTACCGGAAATATATAATGAAGGATGGGACGGTTGACGTGTGTCGGGCATGCCACCGTCCTGGTGAGTCCATCAGACATATTATTTCTGGTTGTTCTCGTCTAGCTAACAGCGAGTACTTGCATAGACACAACCAAGTGGCCAGGATTATTCATCAGCAACTTGCCTTGAAATATAATCTTGTTGAATCTGAGGTACCGTACTACAAGTATGTGCCCGACCCAGTTCTCGAGAAAGACCATGTTACGCTGTACTGGGATCGGTCTATCATTACTGACAGGACTATTGTCGCCAATAAACCTGACATAGTGGTGATAGACCGATCAGCGCGCCGCGTAATGATAATCGATGTTACCATCCCACATGACGAGAACCTCGTGAAAGCTGAGAAAGAAAAACAACTAAAATATCTTGACTTGGCACACGAGGTTGTTGACATGTGGAATGTGAACTCGGCTATTATTGTGCCGATTGTCGTAACGGCCAATGGCTTAATTGCCAAGAGCCTCGACGAACATCTGTCGAAGCTCTCCTTAGGTGGTTGGATCAAGGGCCTGATTCAGAAGGCAGTACTCCTCGATACGGCCCGCATTGTGAGGAGGTTCCTGTCTCTGGAGCCCTAACCACCGGTAGCTTGGACCCTGCTCCCGTTACCGGCGGAAACCTATTTTTATATTTTTAAATGTTTTTTTAATTTTTTTTTTTCTAAGAAATATTTAAAAATGTAAGTATAAGATGTAATGTAAATAAAGGAGATAATAATAATAATATAATAAATATCTTTATTGAAAACAACCAGTGATTACAAAAACCTATGAAGTCTCTGAAACCCAAACTAGGTAAGACCTGTATGTCAGGATTCA
This sequence comes from Ochropleura plecta, assembly GCA_905475445.1. Taxonomy (NCBI): domain Eukaryota; kingdom Metazoa; phylum Arthropoda; class Insecta; order Lepidoptera; family Noctuidae; genus Ochropleura; species Ochropleura plecta. Next base: position 1,732,253 of record FR997744.1, on the reverse strand, counting down.
GCGCCTTCTCCCATTTGAATGCACTACTAATTCTGTGCAAAAAAAAAAGAGAAACATTTATATTTATTTTATAAATTTAACAGTAGGTAGCTAAGGAAACAAAAGAGAAAGGAACATGCAAAATTAAAGTTAGAGAGATTTTGGGTGTGTGTATGTAATAGTGTATAAATGTCAGTGTGAGTGTAAGTGTGAGTGTAGTTTGATTGCAAATGTCTATCATTAATGTAAATGTCTAGTGTGAGAAGATAATACTTTACCTAGATAAATATTCCTCAGTTTCCTCGTAATTAAGAGTAAGAAGCCACCTCCTAAGCTTAGACTTACATTCATGAAACGAGAGTGGGTAAATGTTAAGCAATTTATTTATTTTATTATAAAGATGTACCGATAGAAAACGCCTTTGCCGACGTGCTAGTGCAGTACGGGTTCTTACAGAGTCAATCACATTAGGAATGAATTGAAGATAACTCGTGGCTATGCGTACCACAACGCCTCGCCAAATTGACGTTGCGACGTGACTCCAGTTGCTGGACTTTTGGCGGATACTTCAGTTTTAGACTAAGAAGAAGTTTATGCACTGAAGTAGGTAGTTCTGACTACGCGACTTCGACGGAGTCTTAAAGAAAGGCAATGATTGCAGTGGGACAACTTAAAACATTGTAACTTTAATACGAAAAATCTTGCATCACTTTAAAGATAACAACAATGGCTATAAAAATAATCGTTGACGAAACAGCAAGCACATTGGTCATGTTTAAGATCTTGTATACAAGTCACATTACACACACGTGAAATTGATCATCACTCCGATTATGGAAGCAAGGAAGAGCATAAATCACGATAATTGGAATCGAGCATTAAACTTATTTATCTTTGTTGAGAAGTGATACATGTCGGTAATGCAGTTATTTGTCAACACAGTCATTTGTTAAGACCTGAAATTGTTTGTGCTGCAGCTTTGTCTTAAGATGATGATTTTGTATCTAAATTACTAATAACAGTCGGCTCGGGTCGATCTTTAGGTTAAGCTAAATGTGCTTATGTTGGTCCGTAGATTTGAAATTCAGTACCGATTTTCTTCGTGTTTCGGAATGCACCGTAAGTTGTTGGTCCGTAGCTGTCATATGTAGATCTTTGACTGTCGTTACAGATAGTTGGTGGCCTGAATGTCTGACAACCACTCTTACCAAGAGGTATCATACTACCCAATACGAACATGGTTATGGAGGTCATATAGGCAGTCACTCCATGTAAAATACTTGTATTTAGCTGCATCTGGTCCAATATAGTTGGGAAAAGACTCGCCAGATGATGAAGTGTATAAAGTTACCACTGCTTGGCAGACCTCTGAGAGTGAGCGAATCATTATCCACCACGTGAATGCAGGTTGGTAGTTGTGACGTCTTCAAATTGTTAGATCTAAGATATTCAATTTCCAGTATTTTGCCGACACAAGCGGTAATGAAAAAAAAATTAAGTGCTTGACTACTGAAATCAACCCTCAAACTGCAGCTAGTGAGTTAGGGGCCATATCACTGGGCCTACTTCTGTATGGAAGAGAAGAATATTATAATCGGTAAAATGTCAATTACCAACTGTTAGTCCAAACTTGAAGCAGAAATGTATTTAAAATCTCCAAATTAGAGTCGGTAGTTGAGTAAAAAGATCTTGTTTGAAAACCAGAAACGTCTTGACTCAGGGTTAAAAAAATAATGAAATCAATAACCATTAATGTCTTTTTCCGTCTATAGAACAGTATTTTGCCTTCGAACAAACAATTTGTTTCACCTGCCGCTATCAATCCTATGTTTCTCCCTTTATCTTCTCGTACGCGTGAGGCCAAGAATACCACTACATACCACTAATTTTATAATTCGGCATGACGAACGAGATCTCAAAACACCTCCGTCCCCGTATCAATACTCGGTTATCAGGGATCAGGGGGACACCGAAACTCATTGATTTATATGAGAAATCATCCTAAAAGCCCGAACGATTTTCAACTTTGTTTAGTTTAAGTTAAGTTCGGATTCGAATGACAGCTGTCAGAGAGTTTAAGTTGAATGTGTTTGAAGGATTTTGGCCGGTGTTGTGTATGTTTTAAGGTAGAGTTTTGAGGGATTTTATTTAAGATGGCATACCACCAAAGACGAATACGCCACTTTCGAGTGATTTATACCCGATACGGCGTATTAAATGTTTTGTTTTCGTTTTTATAAAATGTAAAAATCTGTTATTTATGATACCAAAATCGAGAGGTCCCGATTAAATTATGTCCGATACTATTTAGATTTATAGCACCTTGATGTTTTGTGCTTCCTCTTATTTGTAAGAATTATTTTCCTTTTTTGTTTTGCGGGTTTAAATGGTGTGGTATGTTTTTTTGAACCGCATTGTACACTGACAGATTTTTGATTGAGGTTTTTTTAATTGTTATTTTTAGAAGAATAATAATCTAATCATGCGAACAAAACGTGCATCTAAAGTGACAACATAACAAATCAAATAAAAGCTGAGTTTTTCTCAAAAAACCGGCCAAGTACGAGTCGGAGTCGCGCACCGAGGGTTCCTTACAAACTTGCGACATAAACAGCCATATCTTTTGACTACGTGGACTTATGAGGTGGACTTTGACTACGTGGGTTGATTTTCTCTCTAAGAGACATGACTTTAGCTCACCGTCCGTCCGTCTATTGACGACAGGCCGTGTCAACGGCGCGTTCGTGTTCCACGCGCGCCCTTAAAAGACGTCAGCTAAGCAGAAGGGCCTGCCAAGGCCACCGCTGAAGGAGTTGCAGGTTCGAAAGAGATACCACGGCCCCGGAACATAAAGGGCAAGAAAAGGAACATGGATGGGATTTAATCAGTAAAAGTCTGACACTGCCTCCCGCTCCACACAGAGCGAGGGAAGTTATTTGATGATTTCCCATCGGATCGTAGCAGTTGGTGTTCTGTGATCTACCACCATGGTAAAAATGCGTAAGTTTATGTATGGATGTATGTTCTATTACCCAAAATAGTGCGATGAACTAATGATTTATCAAATCGCAGAACAATGCACAACCATTTAAAAAAAAAACTTGTGTTTTTATGAAGACGCAAATGAAAGTGACAGCTGGGTAACCTGTCTTTGAGATTTACGTATTTGAACATAATATACTCATATTATAGGTACGTCAAAAGAATGTAACTAAATAAAAATAAGGGGCAAGTGCGAGTTAGAATCACGCTTTTAAGTTTGCACGAAGGTTCCGTGCAAACTTGCAACATAAAAGAAACTTTTTACTGCGTAGACTTAGATGGTTGAGTTTTTTACAGCTTCAAGGGACCACAGACTTCACTATATGGTCTTAATTTCAAATCGATACCTTCACGCGTTCTCGAGATAAAAGGACAGACAGACAGACGGACGATAAAGTGATCCAATAAGGAATGAGGAACAGGAACCATGAAAAGTAACATTCCCAAATTACACTGAAGACCTGTTTACGAAACACCTCCGACATAGTATAAAATAAAAATAGCCATATTACAAACAGAATTAATACGGAAACGAACAATTAATGAAAATTTTTCAAAGCGCCACAGCTCTGCGCCAGCGCATCGACAAAGCAAACAAGTGTAGCGGCAACATGCTTGATTAAACACACATTCGGTGCACGGCCGATGCCTTAATTAGAACTGGGCGTAGAGCTGGGATGATGATCTATCGATTGGTGTAATATCGATATCGATATGTTGTCTTGAGATGGATGTGTCAATGAGTTTTGCACAGGTGTTGACTACATTCATCAAGATAAGACTAAAAAATTTGTTGTTGAAATTCGTAGCTACGAACTGACAAAAGCTGGGAAAACGTCTTTGAATATAGTTAAAATCCAGTGAGTTTCTGGCATATAAACCACTATATTGTTAAAGACAAGTGTCCAGAAACTTAAGGTTATAAAATTCATAATTATTTACGCAGATTGAGTTAAAAAATGATTACTAGTAGTCTATGTAAATCTACAGTTACATCATTTAACAACTGTATTGCAATCTTCAAGCAAACAGCAAATCTATCGATACACGCTCACGATATCCTCATTCCACCCCTAAAGTGTTAATAGCAGTAACACCAGAGTCATTGAATATGGTCGTAATCGTAATTATTTTTAATTAATAATCAACACGCTTAGAACGGTGCACATAATCAGGATGGCCGTGTCGATGGCCTGACGACCGCGCCATGTTTGAACTTGTTGAGTTGTCTTTGTTTAGTGTAGTTTTTTTAGGGTTCAGTATCTCTAAAGAAAATACGAAACCCTTATGGGATCACTTTGTTGTCCGTTTCTCTGTCTCTCTGTCTGTCTGTCAATACCCCTTTATCTCGAGAAAGCGTGGAGGCCAATTCAATTCAATTCAATTCAAAAGCCTCTTTATTTCCATGACAAAACATTTTTAAGTTCTTATATAACTAAACACTAGGGATATATATATTTGTTATTAACATTAAAAGAAAACATTTTTAGATACTTATAAATTAATTCTATGACTATGAAATATTTGGAGCGTGGAGGTATCGAGTTGAATTTAAAACTGTATACTCAAATCTGTGGTACCTTTGTGCTGTGAAAATATCAACCCTCTCAGTCTACGCAGTCAAAAGATATGGCTGTTTATGTCGCAAGATTGTACGGAACCATTGGTGCGCGAGTCTGACTCGCACTTGGCCAGTTTTTTTTTATCGAATTGACATACGATATTATGAGTACGCACGTAAGGAGCTTGTGGTTAAATTACAACTACCGCTCGGGTCCATCTTGAGGTGAAGCTCGCCTAGGTTTGTCCGTGGATGGGTGACCACCTATTACATACCGAGTTTTCTCCGTGCCTTGAAAAGCATGTTAATTTTTATTATTTACTAGCTTCCGCTCGCGACTTCGTCCGCTTGGCATAGTAACTGGACTAACGCTAACTTTAACCCTCGTGATGATCGAAAAAAAATATCTTTCTCTCCCCTTTTCCTTCCTCTTTCTCCCCTTATCTCAGTTTTTAATTAACCTATGTTCGTCTCCAGGGTCCAAACTATCTCTGTAACAAAATTCGTCAAATCGGGTTGGCCATTTAGGCGTGAAGACGTAACAAACAAACAAACTCACTTTCGCTTTTATAATATTAGTAAGGATTTATTGAACAGACTACAATGAGGTCCAGTGTGTTAGCAACAATACGACTTAGCCTATGTTAGTACTTAATAACTAGACCAGATCGAGTGCGATTGGATAACACCCACATTAGCGGGCTGTCTTTCCAGTCAGCTATCGATTGCAGGATAGTGTTGGGACTGCCACGCAGCCTGTGGAGTAGCGAGGTAGATTTTTTACGCCACAACGCATCAAAACTTACTGTGCGTGCGTCAGCAAACATTGCTGAGGCACTACAGAAGCGTGGAAGTCACAGCAATACCCTGAACGCATTATTATATTGGACACGCAGAGCATTATAAGCCTTTTATGTGAGGTGCTTTGAAAATAACTATTTTAAGCCTTGGAAGGCTTGAAAATTTAAAAACCAGTCTTACCAAGGAATATCGTATAACTCAGTTATTAAATGGGTTGTGGAGGTTAGGCAGTCGCTCCATGTAAAATACTGGTATTCAGCTGCATCCGGTTAGACTGGAAGCCGACCCCAACAAAGTTGGGAAAAGGCTAGGCAGATGATGAATGCAGAAAAAAGTTGCCAAAAGTTGTAACGACACTTTTTGCTATAGTTGTAAGCCGTGCGGCATGCGCGTGTTTCTCTGTCTGTCTCTCTCTCTCATGGAAAAAAGCCAGTAATTTTCGTTTCGTCTTTCAATTTCGCATTAAACAGTGTGGTGTCGCGACGATTATTTTTGTTAAGTGTATACAGTTTTTTTGTACATAATAAATAAAAACTTCGTTCCATCCGGGTGTCCCTTGACACCTCTCAAGTTTTTCGCTTATTTTCGTTGGATCCCAGTTTTTGATCCCACTTTAATATTTTTGGCGTTGGATCCCACAAAACATTATTATATATTTCCGTTGAATCCCAAATTTGAAAAATACTAAAAAAATACGTTTTATTGCCACTGAATCCCAAAAACTATTTCCGTTGGATCCCAGATGTTTAAAAACATTTGAATGCGGGTACATCCAACAACAAAATCACAATAATATTTTAAGGCGAAATTTTGTATGTATGTTTGTTATTCCAACACGCTCAAACTTCTAGACTGATTTGGATGAAATTTGGGTATGTGGATAGGTTATGTTAGAATAACGGGTGCCTGCCGTTTTTCCGAAAAGATTTGGACAAAATTTCATTACCCAAACTAATTATAGGAACCGGGAACTAGGTTTGGTTAGGTTAAAACTGTGACCTGCTACGCACGAGCCGAGCGAGCGTAGCGAGCGGTGCCGCGGCAGCGGCCGGCGAGTGCCACAAACGACTTGCATTTATAGAAAAAAGAGATTGTTTTTAGTTGTTTACCCGGAACTGAACTATTTAGATTAGGATAATTACTTATTTACAAAAAAAAAGGTTAGGTTAAAACTGCGACCTGTGTGCCAGAAACGGCCACATTATATAAAAAAAAATATGGAAAAATTATGACGGCAGTATTTTTTTTTGAGCTTAGAGGCGCTTGTTTTGAAGGCGTTCATATTTATTTATTTATAAACATCACAAATAAACCTGATCATTTTTAACTCATGCCAGTCTAGTACTATTTGGAGTACATCATTAGTCTCATTTATTCCCCAGTGGCAACAATCCTAAAAAATCCAAAATACACACACGGTGATTTTGAAATATTTAATAAAAGTAAATCACTTTTCTTCTGAAATGTACACATGTTGTCATAAAATGGGATTCAATGGTAATATCAAATGGGACCCATCGTTAATACCTAAAAAATGGGATCAAAAACTGGGATCCAACGGAAATAAATCAGTTTTTTCGTTCCGTTTTCATTGTGCTAGGACCCCAGGTCTAAAACTTTTGTGACCCCCATCCTTTTGTGACCTAATCCCAATCATACCAATCCCAAAACATAATCCCCACAAACAAACTAACAACTTTCACTATCCGCACCATTATTAGCCTCTGAATACTCCATACATCAGTATAAGGCTAATTTAGTGACGCGACGCCCAGGTATAACGATATAAATACAAATAACGATTATATTTCTGTTCTTTCGATCGTTAATAACGTTATAACGACCGATAATAACGATAACGATAAATATAACGATGTGGTGTCGTCGGTGTATCGCTTATTCGTATTTGTTAGTTTGTCTGTTTGTGTTGGATGTGGTTATGTCAAGTTTGAGTTTAATCTGTAAGTGATAATGCTATTATTGTAAATAATATGTACTTTACTTAAAGTATCATTACTTGGTTCTAAAACTATATTTTAAAAATGCCTTGCTGTTCAATTAACGAAAATATCAATGTTTTAAAAATACTGCTAAATTTAAGAAATTAATATCGTACACCGAACGGTATACCCATTTGGCTTGATCGCCTGAATCGTACCTAAATCAGTTGATAAAAAAACTACGCAAAAATATTGCATAAATAATAAAAAATCGACGGTCCCTACGTACATAAAGACATGTCGAAAATGGCATTTTTTTATTGTATCATTGGCTTTAAATTATTTATGCGCACATGCTGACATACGATTTTTATTTAATTTATTTACCTTGTTTTAGAAATCGTATAAGAGAACAAGTCTTATAAATACAACGAATAAGTGTCGTAGAAACGGTCATCTCTCAGTTTTTCTAAGAAAACGTGAAAAAACTAAATATTTATGTGTAAATGGCATCATAAAGCTCTTTAAACGGTTAAAATATTGTAGAAAGAAAATATTTATTATTGCTTATAGAATTATTTCTAGGGCGTGTTGAACACAAATTACGCTCTCCTGTAAACCTCGGTTTTTGACTTAACCTTATGTACGTAGGACCCGTTGAAATACATCATTAAGTACCAACTATTATATCAGCAGATTTTCTTAAGTAGACAAAAAAATTATCCCTGCTAAATAAAATAATATAAAAACAGTCAAGAGCGAGTCAGACTCACGCACCAATGGTTCCGTACAAACTTGCTACATAAACGGCCATATTTTTTGATTGCGTAGACTTAACGCCCGTTCCAATAAACAAAAAACGACTCGTTTTGCTTACGGATGGTAGTATTTTGACATAAGTTCTATGAGACGTCTTGTCAAAATCCTACTGTCCGAGTAAAACGACTCGTTTTTGTTTATTGGAACCGGGCGTTAGAGATATGATTTTTACACAAGTCCAAGGGACTACAGAATTAAGTATATATGGTTTTAATTTCAACAACAACACTTTCACGAGTTCCCGAGATAAAGGGTCTTGACAGACAGACAGACGGACAACAATGCGATCTATTAAAGGTTTCGTTTTTCCTTTTGAGGTATAGAATCCTCAAAAAATAAAAAATATATATACAGGTCGAATTGAGAACCTCCTTTTTTTCGTCGGTTATAAATCGGTTAGTATGTGAATGGATACCATTGCTTTTGTAACCACCTCCAAAACGATATTTATCAAACGTGGCGATTAAAACATTATAACAAAGGCACAACAACAAAAAACACTTCTGAAAATAACATTCAACAAAAAAGAAAAAGCGACGCCGCAGCAAAAACTAGTGCTACACCTTAATACGACGATAACCGTAAACTAAACCAATAGTCGTACAAAACAATAACTTAACCTCCCAAAAGCGGCGTTTCCGAAACGAAAATCGATATTTATCGATAAAAAAAAATCGGTTTTTCGTTTCTCGCCGATCGTAAAACGGAATTTATACATGTGTTTATTGGTATCGTAATGTATTTTAGAGTTTTTGGGACGATGAGTTTGTTAGAGAACCGGTACTTTAGTAGATTAGTCGGTAAAATATTTATTACTTAATATGGTTGGTATTGGTAGCTTATCGTTTATCTGAGGACCAATAATTTTAATAAGAAGATTGGAATTTTGTGTCAAAGGTGTTTTGTTTCTGATCGTTTTATTTAGTTTTTTTTTTTTGCTATTTTAGATGTTAACCTCTAGAGCCCCAGCGGCACAAGTATTACCGCTGAGCCCCGCTGGCACAAATTTGTGCCACCAAACCCCGACCGATTTAAAACTGTATAATTTTGGTAAACATAAGTCTTAAAATCAGATTACGTTTACGATAACAGCCCTCCCGGTGGTGCTTGACGGATAGTTGACGTAAATAATGGCCGTCCTTGAGAGGTTAAGGGACAAAAAAGCAAATTAATAAAAAAAAATAGTAGCTCATCAAAGCCTTTCTTTCAAGATTGTCTTCCAGTCAAACTGGATGGAGCTGAATAACAGTATTTTACATGGAGCGTCTGCCTATCTGACCTCCATAGCCCAATAAGCACGCAGAAAACTCGGTATGTAACGGATGGTCACCCATCCACAGACCAACCTACACAAGCGTGGCTTAAGGCGCTGTACAAAGCAAACACTTCGTAAAACGTCTAGTTTTTCGTCGCAAAGTTAGCCGTATCTGTACATGCCACTAGCCAAAAAAAATTACCGTGTATAGTTCAATACATAAAGTAAAGAGTTAAACAAAATAAGTTTACAAAAGTGGTCTAGTACTACGAAAAAAAAATGTTTAAAAAGATCAAGAAAAAAATTTTTTCGTCTCGAAATTCTCAATTTTTTCAGCGACAACCATCATATTTTTTATATCTTTATCAAAGAAAATTGTATATACTAAAGAGATATTAAAATTTTTCAAACATTGAGCTGTATTTTTTTTTATATTCAATAAAAACTGCAAAATGACCTACATTTTGGCGGACATGATATTCAAATAAAATCAAACACCGAAATATTTTCGACCTTATTTCTATTCTTTCGATGCAAAACTGTCGTGTACTTGTGTCTGACCATGCCTAGTATGCAGCTAGCGTCACTTTCGTGAATACCTAAAGATTAGCTTATTGCCGCGCCTTAACCTGAAGATCGATACGAGTGGCTGTTATTATGTATGGCTTCAAGGTTTACTTTGCACCTAAGGAATATTTTCAATCAAACAGTCAAAACAACCATTATTTTTCATGAAATAACCCTTTTTACATCAGCCATTAAGATTCTAAGACAAAGATCTGTCCCATTATAGACAGTTACAATAAAACTACATTTGCATTTGTTCGATTAAGGCCCCCTCACATCTAGACGTAACAAAGACGCCCCATTAGGGGTGGTCTACACTCTAGATTTATGTGTGTAAGGGGGTACAACCCTTCTTCGATTTATGTGCAGTGGTTAAGATACTTCTGATTTGGGATGGGTTTAAAAGTGTAAATGGGTAACTGTTAATGGCTGATGGTGTGATGTTTGGTCCTTCACTATGATTGTGGGCTGAAGGACTAGCGGGGATCGCTACGTATTTCATTTCGATATTTAAATAATATTTAATGCGTTACTAATTTCGGCAAACGAATGTAAAATCCAAAATATTGATCTTTAAAATTCCTTCGTTTTGTGATTGATCAAAAGTTAAATTACACCATTACATAGAGGCGTGGATTTGTCTATAATATACGAGTATAGTTTTATTTTACAACTTTGATCTTCCTACTTATGTTCTTAATATAATCGCTTTTAATTAACAAAGACTACATATCACGTGCGTGAAATTTTAACATTTTAGCAAGTGTGCCTTAATAGTATCATAGAGTTTCGATACACGAAACACGACGAAACACGGTTGGCGCATTGGCTAAGCTATCGACCTTCTGCCTTGCGTATCGCGGGTTCGATCCCTGCTCGGAACAAATATTTGTATTGCCTTCAGATAGTTGTTCCGGGTCTGGCTGTTTGTGTATGTGAGTTTGAATGTTTGTAAAAGCACCCACGATACAGGAGATATTCCTAGAGTGGGGCAATGTACTTTTAAAAAAAAATTGAGCTAACATACTATTTTTCAGTAGCTGTCGATGAACCGGAAGATTTTTAGTAAATTAAGGACGCTTATCTTAATGCACAATTCGTATGACATTAATGCTTAAAACACGACATTACGTAAGACTCCCCAAAATATGCATACCGGCCTTTTCGATCCAATACAAAAATACATCCATACAAAAAAAAACGGACGAAATAAAACAATATAGAATTTACGACACAATAAAAACTCATGCGCATGACACTTTGGACGCGCAAAATGCGAAAATTTTAATATTATCCAATCGATTTAATTCAAAAGTGTAAAGTATTGAAGATTCGAGAATATATATATAAATAATGGACCATAAAGTTTAAGCTGAAGACAAATGTACGAGTATTTATGAAATTAAAAATGTGACAGAATATTATATTGGAAGGATTCGATTATGGAGACGGTTTTAAGGGATTGGTAATGAACCGATACGGCACTAACAGCTGTTATTATTTACAAATTAGTTACAGTCATAATGACGATATTATGGTAAGGGATAAAACACTAGTTATAATTTTACAATCACGAATCAAAATCTTCTCTTCTCTTCATAACGTGACAATGGCAAATTCGAGGTTAATAGAGTTTTGACCCTACTACTAATCAAAATTATTGGACACGACTATTTGTTGACATCACAGAAAAAGAATTGGTGCAATAGGGACTCGATTTCTTTAATTTATTTTACAATTAGATCATCGCTTACCATCAAGTGTTATAATGGTCAAACGAGACCCCATTAAAATTACCTATAACTAAACTACTATTTAACACGTTCGTTGCATTACGAGATCTATCAGATCTCTTGCAGGACTTTTGTATTGTGCGTTGAATATAATCGTGTTGTTTCACTCCTTGCAGGAGGATCTAACGTTAAGTATGAGAAACCTGTATCTTTAGGAGACTCATTAGGTCTCAAACGCACCAAAGGGTAGCTTAGCTTTTAGGCCTCCAAAGCACCAGCTGAAAGTTCATTGAAAATGATGGCGCAGGGAACGTGTTAACCTAATATAAATATTAAGTAAAAAAAAAATCCCACGAAATTAAACACGTAGCAATGGAAAAATAATACTCACTAAGGATTTGTGTGAGATAAAAAAACGACTTCTAAAAACACTAAAACGTGGATAATATTACTTCCGGAATTCGGTGACTTTGGTTTTGATTCATCTTTTTTTTGCCACTGACTGACGATTTTTTTTCTTATCAAGTATTCATTTTCCATTGCTAATAAAAAATATATCCATAGATATTATCCAATAGAAGAAAATATATGTATTATAGAAGAGAACTCATGAACTAGAGCAATAAAGATTAAATTGATATGGTTGAGGAGCTCGTGGCTAAATAAATAGTAGCCGCTCGGGTCGATCTTTAGGTTAAGCCGCGCTTGCCTAGGTTGGTCTGTGGATGGGTGACCACCCGTTACATACCGAGTTTCCTCCGTGCCTCGGAAAGCACGTTAAGCCGTTGGTCCCGGCTGTCATTTGTAGATCTTTGACAGTCGTTACAGGTAGTCAGTGTCCCGAAAGTATGACAACCAGTCTTACCAAGGGGTATCGTATTACCCAGTACTAACTGGGTTGTGGAGGTCAGATAGGCAGTCGCTCCATGTAAAATACTGATATTCAGCTGCATCCCGTTATACTGAAAGCCGACCCCAACATAGTTGGGAAAAGGCTAGGCAGATGATATGATGGTTGGCTTAAGTTGGTTAAAAGTAGGAGGTTCTCAAATTGACTGTTTTTTTGTTGTATGTTTGTAACGCGATTTATCCGTCAATAAGCTAGTTTCCAAAAAAAATATTAGTCCGTCTTTTAGATTATTCAAAAATAACGGACACGTAGGTATTTAAGTTTGTGTGACGTCACGCGTTGCTGCATTTTTTCGCAACGAGTGACGTCACACGTAACTTTAATGGGCTATAATTTTGTCCTTTATGGTCTAATTTACAAATAAATACGTGTCCCTTATTTTTGAAAAATCTAGAAGACAGACTAAATAGAATGTAATTACTTTGACCCTGGAAATTACACTATGGAGGCCGAATTAAAAAAAAATGTGTATTTTTGGAAGGTAGCTTTTTTGACAAAAAAGTTTTTATTTGAAGTCTTAATATTATAACAATGAAAGAATCGATACCACAATATTAATTCGAATAAAAACAGCCTCGATATTGTATATGTCCCCGATGGTAATTTATTGACTTTCACAACATTTTACCAGATACTAAAGCCTCCAGCAGAGTTTCATACATAAGTTAACGCTATAAATGGTGTTTAATTTTTATAAAATACTGAGGAGCTCGTGGCTAAATATTATAGTAGCTGCTCGGGTCGATATGTAGGTTAAGCCGCGCTTGCCTAGGTTGGTCTGTGGATGGGTGACCACCCGTTACATACCGAGTTTCCTCCGTGCCTCGGAAAGCACGTTAAGCTGTTGGTCCCGGCTGTCAATTGTAGATCTTTGACAGTCGTTACAGGAAGCCAGTGTCTCTAAAGTCTGACAACCAGTCTTATCAAGGGACATCGTATTACCCAGTTCTAACTGAGTTGTGGAGGTCAGATAGGCAGTTGCTATATGTAAAATACTGGTATTCAGCTGCATCCGGTTAGACTGGAAGCCAACCCCAATAAAGTTGGGAAAAGGCTAGGCAGATGATGATTTTTTATAAAATACGATACTGCTTTCATTGTTCTTCCAAATATGGAAGAAAGTAAAAAAGCTGAGTTTATTTGTCAGAATATAGTACTTACGTATAGTTAGTAAAAGATGTAAAAGGCTTATAATAGAGTTATAAGTGTCCCTACATTTGACATAATTAGAAAACTGCTAGTGTCCGAGGTCCGCTATTGCATTGCAATTAGGACATTTTTGATTTATAATTTCTTTTTGGAATCCAGTAATCTGCCACATATTTTAAACTTAAAATTGTAAACCTTAGGCATGCAAATGCCCATGTGAAGGTAAAATATAGAGAAACTAACTACAAATAACACCCATTCACTATACCCATGTTCGTAAAGAAATAAATGATTTGATTTGTCTGACTAGAACAAGAGCTATTGTCATGATGTAAGAGGATCTAGTAGATGTTTATTCAAGAGCGGAATCCAGCAACATCGTATGAAAGTCAAATAATGGAAGAACTATAACCGTCTTTCACTACCGACGATACCTCATCTTAACATCCCTCCAGCAAACTTGTCCAAATACAGTCAACGTGGTCGTGACGTCACGTCCTTAGACTCGATGCGTCCAGCCGCAACAAATGGTCCTTCGAGGAATCCATAACTGATTGAATAAAGGAAAAAAAACTTTGCCCCACACTAGGAATTTCTCCTGTATCGTGGGTGCGTTTACAAACACTTAAACTCACATACACTTCTAGGCACTTTTCTTGTCGACAGCAATGCGAACGAATTTATTGATAAAAAAAGTTTGTACTTTTTTTTAGTTTATGTATAAATAAAATATTTTTTTTTTTTTATTACAGATATTCAAAACTAATGTTAGTACCTAAATCTACCAGAAAAACAAAACAATCATAAATTATAAAGCTGTTACTAATAAATTCCTAAAAAACAATCAAAATCATTTATTTCAAGTAGGCCAGTTATAGGCACTTTTGAACTGTCGAAACATTGACAACAATAAAAATTAAGCTACAGTCCCAGTCCCAGGGCATAATAACTGTAAAAGTACTGTAGTTGCCCATTCTAAAGCGTAGATCTCTATGGAGAAGAATGGGCAAGAAACTCCATGGACACTCTTTTAAATCAAAATATTGTTACAAAACCTTGGTAACATCATTCGTGTTAATATGGTAAACTATGTGAGAACGATGTAGCAAGACGTGCACATTAAAAGTGTCCATAGTAAAACAAAAAGAATTTCAAAAATACATAATTAATTCAAATAAGCCGTGGCAACTGAGAGATGACAACTGACAGCGACAATTTACCTATAACCATGACCAACCCAAGACCTCATGTTTGGCAACCTCCAACCTGGCAGTAACTCGGCCAAACAGAACAATAAACATGTAATTGCAAACAAAACGAAGAAATTCCAAAAATCCTTTAATTATTTTAATAATTGACCTTAACGCTATTAATTTGTAGAAGGCAATAAAATGGGACATGTTCAAACATTGAGTTAAATTGCGCCACGGCTCGAATTTAGTGCCGAAAGGGTTCATATAATTACGCCACAGCATTCCGGGGCCGATCAGGAACTGGAATTAAAATGAAGAGTCCTGTAAGAGGCAGCTGTGACTTATGTACTGAGTATTGAAGAGTGGGGTTCGGGAATCAGAAAGAGATAGTTGTTCGTTTCTGAAAGGCTGCGTGTGTGGAACTTTTCTGGCACACGTAGAAATCCTGGCCAATGTTTTTTTTTAACGTTACCCAAACAAGGAATTCTTATTGTTTGGTAAATCCGTTTCACAAGATTTAAACTCACATACGCAGTCAACTAAACCTACCTAACCTGGTCAATATCAATAAATCACTCAATAGTTTTTTTTTCTTTATTGACTTTTTCGCATTCATTCGTTAAATGTTGAATTCATTTTAGTTTTTCACTAAAAGTAAGGATGATGAAGTCTGACAACCAATTTGAATTGGTTGTCCCTCAATAGTTAATAATTGGAAAAAGGCTAAAACGTTGCTTATGCTCTTTGCACAATAGCCACACAACAAGATACAAGCGCTGATTAGTTTGTGGCTTACAGACAAAGTTGATTCTGTTTTGTTTCTTTTGATGAATAAACTTATTACTTCTAATTCGCGAATTTCCACAACAACGTAAGATTTATCAAACCTCATAAAAACCAGACCACTCTAACCTCCGATTTACACTATACTGAGTATAACAAAATCACCTAAACAAAAACATAAGGAGCCATTCTACAAAGCGCGTATTACCATAAGGACTTTGTGGGCCCAAACTTTGCTCCACAGACACAATAATTTACCATTTCTTGACTGTTAATAGCCGATAGGATTTTCTGTCCTCGCTCGGCACCGCAGGGTGAATTCGGGAACTCATTAGGGGTATAATTTTCGCAGCAATAAACACCCCGCGATAAATATCAACCCCCTAAAAGGGGTGAGTTGTACGGTACTGTTATTTTTGGAGAAGATGTTAGTTTGTGTCTAAGTTATAGTGAAAAGTTTTAATTCGAAGCTGTTTTAATTGTGAGGAAGTTTTGAATAGAAAACGAGTTTGTGTGTTTGTATTTTATAGATTTATCTTATCCACCATTTAGCAAATTGCCCATCTTAGAATTAATATTTTTAATAATCGATTATGATTAATTCAAAGATGGTTAAACATAATATTACTACTTAGTAGTAGTAGTAGTCGACGGGCCTGTTGGTCTAGTAGTTAGTGGCCCTGATTGCTGAGCCGAAGGTCGTGGGTTCGATTCCCACCCAGGACAAACTTTGTGTGATGAGCATGATTGTTTGTTCTGTGTCTGGGTGTGATTTATCTATAATATGTATGTATTTTTAAATTATATAAGTATGTATATCAGTTGTCTGGTTACCATAACACAAGCTCTGTTTAGCTTGGGATCAGATAGCCGTGTGTGAGTTGTCCCAAGATATTTATTATTTATTTATTTTATTTATTAGTACGAAAAAGTACTAGTTCCGAACATTATAAAATATTTCTTAGACTGAGTTAGGCGTTCGGTTCACAGACAATTTCACAGAAATATTACCATAGGGGAACGAGACGATACCCGCTGCGAGACGACTCCCGGTCACCGTAGATGATAGTCTGTGGAAGGTGAGCAATGGGTAGCTCACCGTCCTTCTGTCCAGTGACGACAGGCCTTGTCGTCGGTACGTTAGTGTTCCACGCGCGCATCAAAGAGTTGTCAGCAAAGCAAAGGGACCTACCAGGGCCACCGCCTGTCGGGGTTGCGGGTTGTTCGAAAGAGATACCGCAAAAAGAGATTTCTCATACGCAAGCTTTACAGCATAAGTACAAAATATTTTGTTAAATGTTATCGTAAATAAATAAAACTGGATATAACATTTTTAGTAAAACATACAAAAACAAAGTCAAATAAAACATTATTAAACACTAGCTTTTGCCCGCGGCTTCAAGTAACACAGTTCCTCTTTCCTGATTTGCAGGTACCTGCTACTTGTAGTTTTTGCCCTAGCGCCTTATTTATTGTAATGGCAAAACTACGTTTTTTTCCCTCTTTCTCCTTCATTTCTAACTTTAAAAAAAAAAGTTAGCTTATGTCCGTCTCCAAGGTCCCAACTATCTCTGTATCAAAATTCATCAAAATCGGTTTAGCCATGTAGGCGTGAAGACGTAACAAACAAACAAACAAACTCACTTTTGTTTTTATAATATTAGTAAGGATTGTCTAAATTTCTAACTCAATCGTCATCTATGATCTAAGAGAAGTATTCTAATAAGAAAAACAGTAGCGACCAGGAGCGGTACCACCACAAGATGAAGCGATGAATATCAACAACCAACATAATTATAAATGTATATAAAAATATCGTATTTGTTAGTCAGTTTCGTGTCGTTTCCAGTAAATAAGATAATATCGAGTGATCCGAAGAAACCACTAATTAGTGATGATCGTTATTATTTGAAATATAAGTATTGAAGATTTGAGAAGTCAGAATTAAGATTAGGTTATATGACCAATGTATGGGAGTAACTAGATATTTATTGTAGTTAAGAAATTAGTTATAGATAACGATAAGAACTTTCGCAACTAATACGGGTATAATGAGGAATAGAAATAGTATTTGATGTAAAAAAATAATTAATGACGTATTCAATATAAAACGATATTGATGATTCTAACTGGGTAACAGGCAAATGACAAAAATGGAGGTATTTGAAAAAGGCAAAGTAGATCTTAAACCTACAAATTATTTAAAAAAAGAGGAATTTGACTGTTTCTTTTTGTTTTTTTTTTTGCCGTCGATCGTGGGTTGATTGATTTTCAAAATTATTTTTTAAAATCAAAAGTGTAAACATTTCCATTTGAATTTTATCTATATTTCTTGGGTATTTTTTAAGTTATCTTCTATAATATTTTTTCTTCTAACACAAAAGGAACACAGACTTGACTACATACTTTTAATTTCAACTCGATACCTTCCAGCGTTCCCGGGATAAATGACCTAGACAGACAGACATACGGACAACAAAGTTCTATAAGGGTGCTATTTTTCCATTTTGTGCTACGTTCAAAATAAACGTAGTGATTCTTACTAGTATGCATCCAACTTATTCAATTGCTGGTTATGGTAACTTGTTCACTTAACTTACAAGCATCCAACAACCAGAGAGCAGTAAATTACTAATTCTACAACAATAAATAGTCACGTAAACCCATAAACATTTAACCATGCATTTGACATCAGCAGTAATAGCTACAGTATTTAATAATCTTAGCTTGTCGATCAACCCATTACGAGTCCCATGGTCGAGTCGCGTTGCATTTCAAATCAATTACTTAACTCCTAACACCTTTCCAACCTCTCTTTATATTCTATACTCCAAGATATCGAAGATTTCCGAGAAAAACCGCTTCGTGTACGTGCATCGGCTGTTTACCGATTTTTATCGAAATTTTATCGGTTTTTTTTTTCGGTTCGAAGTTTCTGAGGGTTATAAAATTTTATGTCTCTATATTTGATGGCCGATCGGTCCGATAGGTTTCGGATTGATGTGTGGGTTACTGTGGTAGCTCCAAGTATTTGTTGATGGTTTGTTATGGTTTAATTAACTAGCTGAATTTGTGATTGGTACCAAATCTTATCGAAGGTGCTCGAGTTGGGTTTCGGATTTTTAGAATGGTGAGAACTATTTCATTAATTTTCTTAGAGGAGTTAAAGGAAATTAAAGTTTTAACTAGATCGGAGCTATTGTGAGGTAGCTAGTTTAGTATATTATCGTGAAGGATTAAGTTCTTAAATTATTCATTTTCGTATGGTTAGTGCCCAACCTCGTATCAGTTTAAATTACTTAATAGGCGAGTTTCCAAAAAAGTTGTACAAGTCCGTCTTTTAGATTATTCAAAAATAAGAGACACATTTTTTTTTAGACGAAAAATTACATAAATTTAGCCTATTAAAGTTACGTGTCCCTTATTTTTGAAGACCGACCAAATAGAATGTAACTATTTTGACCCTGGAAACTACTGTATAGTGACGATTTTATTAGACTCGTTACTCTAAATGAAAGACTGAACTACATACAGCTGTTGTTAAATATATAGAATAAAGAATCATAGATGTCAAAATGTGCTAATAATAGATACGACTCACGCATCTGATTATTAAAATAAAAAATAAGTAAAAACAAAATGAAAGAATTCTCAAAAAAATAACTAGAATAAACTAAACATAATCACCACAAATTACGTCTGTAAAGAAATAGTAAAAGTGAAACGCAAAATATCACAGACTTAAAACAAAATGGCGGTGCGTAGGTATTCTGCAATTTTACAGCTGTCATCGTAATAGGTGTCGATTTGGACTATCGAGATGACACGGATAAACTTTAACGATCGATATAATGAGCTTGCCTGTCAAATGTCAGTTGTTTCTCTTTAATGTGTACCGGCTTTAACACATAAATCAGTGTGATATTCATATTTAATACAAGTCTGTAGGATTTTGTTCAGAATTATTGCCGTTTCTTGGAATACTTGAGTTGTGATGTGTCGCTGTTTGTACTGGTGAGTACAGAAATGTTTTGAATGGTTTTAAGGTTTTATAAGAACGAAAGAAAGGAAACATGTTTATTTAGCACATGCTACAAGTGCACACAGCCAAAAATAAACTAAACAAAAAGCTCAAAAAAAAACTAACAAAAGACAATAAGAGTACGCTGTTGACCTCCTGGACTACAATCAAACAGAGGATTTATAGTGTCCAAGTTGCAGTAGAACACTGTCTCCTAAGTCACAGGTTTTCCTAGTTTAGGAGGCAGGGTTTCATGTATTGTACGCCTTCAATAATTGTTAACCACAGCACAGATATTAAGCATAATAGTGTAAGGACTTGTTTCAATAAACTATTACAATGTTGTATCTCACGGCTGCGCCAAATAGGCCCAGTTCAGCAAGCCCAGCTTCAATTTTGTAAAATTTGTAATTGACCTCTGAAAATGTATAAATGGTTTGTTACACAAGAGGCTAGTCGATGCAGCCTTTATTATTATTTTTATTTTCTAAGTATATTATTATTTACGGTCTACAGTAGAAAGAACAAGGTTTCAGCCATATATTATGATTAATTCCAAGTTACTAGCACTTTCATTACCTACATCATTCTGGACAATCATGAAACTCATAATGGATATGAAAGACAGCCACAGTCAGCTAGTCGGATATTTTAACATCAAAATCCGCAGTGCATTTTATGCAACTTTTATTCTATTAAATCTTCATAAAACTTCTACAAATGAATACGTCCCAAATCGTCCAACCCACCTCTGTCTCCGACTATCCAAAAGTTCAACACGTCCGCGCGTGCAGTACTTTCAAGATGCCGAAACCAGATAGAAGCATACGACCGTACGATACGCATGTCTTATTGCCTTATAGCGGTTACTGTAAAATTGTAACCGTTCGGTTAAACGCTTCACACTGGTAGCTAGTGGTTAATGGCTGTGCTTACTTTTTATTTTTTTCTACTCATAAAAATGGTAGTTTTAAGCATCTGTTCAAATTCTGGGAAGCTCGGGTGTGTTTCCGATGTTGGCCTAGGATAGTGCCCTGAAGGAGTCCTGAGAATTGTGTTTATGCTATCAGCAATTATCGAAGCAGGATTATCAAAACTGGAATCATTACTTTTTACAGTAACCAGACAAGGCGTTAACAAAGCATGCCAGTAATAAAATTTATCAATACTAGAGAATTCATTTTACCAAGTCAATAGAGGTACTCAAATCATTGACTTGGTACTAAAAAGAGGTTAAACGCAAAGTCTATGCTTGTCAATGTCAAAATTTGTTGAGATTGTATATTTATTTGGAAGACTGAATTATAATTTCATAACAAGAAACAGAAACTGAATAATCTGTGCCCAAACAGTAGCATTTCTACATTCCAAGATTTAGCACTCAAATAAAAATTCTGCAATAAGTTCCAACTTAATCTCCCAAATTAAATCAAAGATGTCTGAAGACGCTCCTATCTTCAGATGGGTACATACAGCGGAACATGGTGTGAAACAGTTCCATAACCTTATAACAACTATTATTAGACAATTACACGAAAGATTATGATCGCTAGGCTGAGATAGTCAATTAAACTGTCGTTTTAGACACCTCCTATATTTGCGCAGTTGATAACTATAGTTTTAGTTGTAATTATGGTTGTAGCATTCAGTAAAATTAGGTAAGACTAAGATTGTAAGGCTTTCGCGTTTTGTTTTTTTTTAGATTTTAGTTTTATTTTTTAGTTACCTAGTCCGTACAAGATTTTAGGAGTAATAATGAATGGAAAACAAATGCATAAAGAAAAACATGACCATTTTAAAAACTTTGGAAGAGAGATCATAGAAACATGTTGTGGTTGATTCAAATAAACATACCATGACGATTTACATCCTCATAGGGGTTAGGCAGAGTTGTATTTACTAGTACACGAACAACGTAATAGGGTATTGCCATCAACTGAGCACGAAACCAGACTGTGGCTGCTATTAAGAAATACGTGACGGAAAATCGGTTTAAAACTTTAATTGCCCGCCCCAGATATCGAACGCAGGACTTCATACTCACTTGCGACAACTCGATCAACAAGACAATCAATCAGATTCGATTGATTTGTCATCAGTTTTGGTTGATTTTAACAATGAAATTACGAGAACAGTTTACGAACTGCCATTGTGTATGGCTATTGGTACTGTAAGATATGTGCTAAATTACTATAATAAAAGCACATAAAATACTTTGAAGATTATATTTTTCTATTAAATTTGAAAGATACATCTCACACTTCCTACGACATTCTCTAGACTTCCCTTTCTAATTATTTTATTTAAAACGACCTGAGTATTGGAACGTCATGGCCAACCAGCCAGAATTCGGCTTTGGTTTAGGTATAAAACCTCATACAGTACCTATGTGTTCATCAAGAACGACATAATTGAGTGCAGTGCAGTATTTGTATTTCTTTCAAATCACTATCTAAGTCTATGACAACAAGCCATGCGGATTATGAAACGGTTTAAAAGCAAATTATTTTTCTCAACTCACGCAGCTATGTTTAGCGTTAAACCTTTAATCTAGTCCTTCACAATCTTAAGAAACACGATCACATTTTCAAGCGTCAATAGCTCAGAGCGTGGGTAAAGCAAGCCACAGGATTTGTAATCAACAAGTAGTTTGCAATCACAGCGATACTATCACGAGTTGGATGCCATTACGTAAAAATTACGATTACCGTAATGAAATAGTGGTGCGTGGAGGTATGCTGGATGTGGCAGTGTTCTCGAGATCATCTTGATCTGCTTGCATTTTGCCAACTGTGTTTGGGTCGGCTTTCAGTGTAACCGGATGCTGATTACCAGTATTTTACATGGAGCGATTCTTTCTCTGAGCTCCACAACTTGGTTCGTACTGGATAATACATAACACAGATTGGGTGGTCTGGGAGTAGTAACAAAAAAAAACAGTCAATCATGATCACCTATTTTTGAGACAAAGACATTTTCAGCTGAATGGCCTACCAGGGCCAATGCCTACTAGGGTTGCGGGTTGTTCGAAAGAGATACACAAAGACCACAAAAGGCTAAAGAAGGAATATGGATGGGTTTAAGTCAGTAAAAGTTTAACGCTCCCTTCCGCTCCGCCCAGAGCGGGAAGTCGCGGGAGATCCTCATATAACATGGAGATAGGCCACCCAAAAAAAAAACTTAATTGAAAGCGTGAGCCTTAACCTCCACCACGACGTGTGCATAGTCCAGGTCAGTGGTGGCGCATGTCTTCGAACTGTTCGGTTTTTGATCATACTCGTTTCTACTAGACATTTTCTTTTCATCGGTTTTTCTGATCAGATCGCTCAATTAAAACTATCATTAAATAGCAGCAATACGTACTTCCAGAATATATATAGGTATATATATAAATATTCTGCACATTATTTCTATGTATAACTCTCACTTAATCACCATCTAACTTCCTAATATTTTGCTGCACTATATTTCAATTTGCTTTGTTTTTTTTTTATATTTAATTTTTGTACCCTATCATAATGTCGTCATATTTAACCCGTCCCTTGCTAGAGTCAGCCCGCGATGCTGAGCCAGTAAATCCAATTCAGTCCCTAAATAATATTACTTAGATCCAGCCTGTCTCTTTGCTGTCCTCTCCCAGCAACGCCCTAAGCCGAGGCGCGTACCCCACAGGGGGTGCCCTTAGCGTGTAGTCGCTTAGTTTGTAAGTTTTTGCCCTGGCTGGAGGTCTTAATTTCAAGGCATCCACAGGAATTGCCCGGTTAAGCAGACGACAACCTCATAGATTGAACTGTGAGATGCCATTCATAAAAAAAACAAACATTGAATGACAGTCCACCTATGTACAACAATAATATTGTACATGAAGTTCTAATAAATATTTCGTCCGAAGATAAAAAAAAAACTACGCTCAAACCTCTCTTGAAACTACACCGACCCCTTGCACATCCATATTCTCTAAATCATTACAAAGACAGGCAGCTCGAAATAATTACGGCGAACCGTAATCATTACAGGCGACGATTAGAGCACAGATAGCTACGCTCCTCTGAACTTACACTTTAATAAAAATTATATTAAACATTGCATCCATGTTTGTGCAACTATCTTTGTGGTTTAAGGAATTGAGACTCTGGCACTAGTCTGCAAGGTGGAGATTGGAATGGAGGACGAAAGTAGAAGAATTTTTGGATTGAAGAGAATAAAAGTTGTTAGTGGTTGACTTGACATCCTGTCGGTGTGAACTAGACGGGTGGGTATCTGGTTTGAACTGGGAATTATTGTTTTATAAGCCTGTTGTGTGATTAATTTAAAAGAAAAATGCATCGATTTGATTTCTTCTAATTAGACCGAGGTTTGCTTCGTTTTTTTTCCTCTTATTCAATTTAAAGTCGAAACTGATCGTCACCTATATCGTCAACATAAAGTGTTTTATTCCCTTTCTATTTGAGCTTTATTTTTATTAGGTGTCTCACTTTTTGTGTTTCTGGAACACGGTGCTTAAACATGTTATTGAATACTCTTGTAATAACCACTACTTCCAATTTCATCAATGTTGCATCAATTCGCGTTAGTCAAAACTTAATTTTCAGCCATAAGATCACATAACTACTAACTAATCACAAAAAAACGTCCCACTCGCCATACATTAATTATTCATTACCTCTTTTTTTGCTCGCTCTGAGCCGAGCGGGGGGGGGGGGGGGGGTCAGACTTGTACTGACTAAAACCCAGCCATGTTCTTTCTTTTGCCCTCTAAGTTCCGGGGCCGCGGTATCCCTTTCGAACAACCCACAACCCCAAAACAACACCTTCACAACAAATTTACGACACACCAATAAATCAATAAGAACTTCATGTTTCCACCAATAGATGGCGCCACTAACAACAGACGATCACGGTCGCAATTACGTTCGTTCACGCACCGCCAACATCGGGTCTAAATTTATACCGGAGGGTAGATTTCGATCTAAACTGCTGCATATCGACGTGCATCGGGGCCATCTTACGAGCTATAAGTATCGTTGATTTTTTTTGATTGGATGTTTTTTTGTTTGAGGTTAATTTTGGAGGTTTCTAGAAGTTTTGCTGTGGGTGAGCGTTAGTGGTTAGACTATCTTAATTTGGTTGGTGTTTTCGTCGCGGCGTTACCAGATACCACTTCTCAATTAAGCCATAAATCTCTCTATTGTTAAATCTTCCTTCTACTGTGAATATGAGACAGTATTTTTATATACAAGTCCAGTTCATCCTGCCATCTCCATCTAGGGTAGCTATTTTACTATCTATGGAATTAATGTAACAAGTAGGCATTACAGATTTTCCCTTCACAAAGCATACGTGTACGCAGAGCTAATGTTTTAAGATACTCTTTAAGAAGCCAAAAGGCACTGGCTTTCCCCGTCGTTGTGATATTTTTTTTGTTCTAGGCCATACCTGGACACTTTCTAGTTACGGAGAGACAACTTTTGGAAAATTTGTTTCAATTGCTTCAATAATTTCCTGCCCTTGTTCCATTCTATTTGGGGTCGGCGCAACACGTTTTCTTCTTCTATTCTCCCCTATCAGACGACACGACATCATTTACTCCTTTCTCCATCATATCATTTTTACACAATCCATCCATCTTTTCTTTGGCCTTCCTCTCGCTCTCCATCCATTACTCTTTTATTCACATGTGCTTCGTCCCTCCTCATTACGTGTCCATACCAACATATACGACTCCCTTTTAATTTCTCTGTAACAGGTGCAACTTTCAAACTTCCTCTAATATACTCATTCCTTACTTTTTCCATTTTTGTCACTCCACACATCTATCTCAACATTCTTCAACTGCTTCACAAGCTTTTTTTATCCATGATTATATTCTTAGAACTTTAATTTAAATACCTTTTCCACCCCTCCTATTTAATGCATAAGATACAGCTTCTCAATGAAGTAATAAATCTCTCTTCGGCTTGTTGTCTTTCAATTGGCATCAACACAATGTTTTGAGTGATTGTTGCTCCAAACAAGTCGTTGACCAGCAATATTTTTTGCGTAGTATAATATAGAATCCTTGATTGTCGGCTAAGAGAAGGTCCGTTTACACTTTAACTAGACGTAAACTGCCAACCAATGCCAGAAGTATTGCCCAAAACAAATCAAATCAAAAAAATTGCTCAACCTACAACCTACTCAGACAATAGACCCCCTTCGTGACGCGTCGTGATGTTTCGTAAGTGGTTCAATTTTATTGTGCGTTCTCTTTGACAATGGATTGCAGTGTCGCTGCTCAAAACTTACCAATTGTTATGTATTTTGCGAAATAAGTTTAGTGGAAAATATAATTTGTTACGTTGGTATTACTTGTGGTCGTACTATGCAAATCTTAGTTATTCTTGAGTTATGAGCCGAGCTATACGATAATTGTCTAATGCTTGCACTGATGACTGGACAGGTCCACTCAAATCTGTGTGGTTCTTTTTTAAAAAGACCATCTTCAGACATTAATTTGGATGTAAGTTGTACGTATGTAAGTTGATCAAGATTTTTGTTTGGACCTCCAAAGAGACTATGACCTCTGAGTTCTTCTCTGAGACATCAGATACGAAACACCAAACTCATCTAGTTAAAAAATTTATATATAAAACTTTTTTGCGTATGAACATAAATCGTTAAATAAATAAATAATCCAATAATATTGATTATAAGAAAAAATTGCACTCCATCCACTTGCGAAATAAACATCATTTATCGATCCAAAAGCCAGAGCCTGAGCTTTTTAGGGTTCCGTAGTCAACTAGGAACCCTTATAGTTTCGCCATGTCTGTCTGTCCGTCCGTCCGTCCGTCCTCGCTTAATCTCTGTGACCGTTAGCACTAGAAAGCTGAAATTTGGTACCAATATGAATATCAATCACGCCGACAAAGTGGTAAAATAAAAATTGGAAAAAAATGTTTTATTAGGCTACCCTAATAAAACATTTTTTTCCAATTTTTATTTAAAAAAATCACTTCCCACTTTACATATAGGGTGGCTACCCACCCTATATGTAAAGTGGGAAGTGATTTTTTTTTAAATTTCAACCGTAACGTGTGATATATTGTTGGAAAGGTATTTAAAAATGAATAGGGGTTTACTAAAATCATTTTTTGATAATGTCAATAATTTCGGAAATAATCGCTCCAAAAGTAAAAAACAATGTGTCCCCCCCCCCCCCTCTAACTTTTGAACCATAAGTTTAGAAAATATGAAAAAAATCTGAAAAGTAGAACTTTATAAGGACTTTCTATGAAAATCATTTTGAACTTGATTGACACAACAGTTTTTGTACAAAAAAGACAAAAAGTTGTATTTTGTACAACTTTTTGTCTTTTTGTACAAAAACTGTTGGAGCGCCTGCCGCGCTCCACCTTTAAACTCATAAGTGGGAACACTTATTGTGACGGACGGGAAACTACGGAACCCTACACTGAGCGTGGCCCGACACGCTCTTGGCCGGTTTTTGTATTTTAAAATAGTTTTTAGTAATAGAGAAAAAAAAAAAAGTTATGTATGTTAATGAATAAACTAAAACTACCGACAACCCATACACCATCAAATCACCTGACCTACTCGAACGTAAACCGCAACATACACAATAGATAGAGGATACTACACATTTCAATACACACGGGCACATCAATCAATTCGTCGCCAACCAGTCATCAGGTATGAATGGGCGCTGTGAACTGTGACCGGAGGGCGGAGTGCGGGTATGCAGATATGTCCGTTTGTTTGTTCGGTTTTCAATATGCTGGTGAGTTAGTTCAGAGGAAAAACAATTGAAAGTAATTGTGATCCTATGGGCAGGTGATTTAAAAAAAAACAGTCTAATGCGGTTCCGTATAAACTTGTAGGTAACTAATAAAAGTGCCGGACGTTGCTATAACGAAAAGATGAACAGTATTGAAGGATAAACTTAACTTTTCCCGTTAGAAAAATGATATTCAAGGCAGGTACAGAAAAAACGGGGTGAAGAAAACATGTGGCGCCGACTGCAAATAAATTGGGATACATACACGCAGTAACGTTTATATTTCTTGCATTGCAATGAAAAACCAACACAAATCTAAAATAATACATTTTCACACACAGCTGAAACACATATTTATTCTAAACACCAAAAAATCACCGCCGATATTAGTAACAAGTCGACCAAATCATGTTATTCTAAGTCGTACAAATTCAGCAGAGGTAGTGGTTAGCCACGGTTGGCTGGTGGCCGATAATTGTCCATCTGATTGACAGGACCAATGTGCATTGTCATGGAGAACAGTGGATGGATGTAGCTAACTGCTGATTTGTGGCTATTTGCATTTCTACATAAAATGAGTAGTGCAATTCTGAATGTGTCACTGTTAGTTGATTTGGAGAATTTGTAAGTGTTATTTTCTGTATATTATTAAAAGTTAATGTTATTATGAAATAGAATGTTCTTCTATTCATCGTCATCATTATTTGTTTTCCTGTCTTAAGCCAATGCCTTCCTACTATTTGTTTTTTTTTTTACATTTTGCATGTGTAAATTAGTGGTTGTCGCTATCGAAGAAAATAAAAGCTCCTTCAAGAAGTTGCCCAGAATTTCCCCAACATTTTTTATTTTATTATTTTTAGTTCATAAGTTTTTGTATATCTTTTTGATTAGATAGTATGTAAAGCAATGTAACAAACAAGTGCTGATCCCGCCGACAAACTGTTACGCAGTTTGGTGAGTTTACTTAATGTGCAACAATTTTGGTCCAAAAAAATGATTTATTTATTTACTAGCTTCCGCCAGCGACTTCGTCCGCGTGGCATAGTTACTTTGGGCTAACGCTAACTTTAACCTGCATCTTGATCGAAAATAAAATATCTTTCTCTCCCCATTTCTTCCCTCTTTCTCCCCCTTTTCTCACTTTTTTTTTAAATTAGCCTATGTACTATTTCTGTATCAAAATTCATCAAAATTAGTTTAGCCATTTAGGCGTCAAGCCGTAACAAACAAACTCACTTTCGCTTTTATAATATTATTAAGGATTCTTACAATAGTGTTCTCTAGAATTCGGTATAGACTCGTCAGAAGTCATTAAAAGCAGGAAGCAAGGAAGATGTATATTCAAAATAGTTTCTATTTTTTTAATAAACTGCTATAGATTAAATTGAATTCCCAATCGCCCATCCACATTGTCCATTCCTCAGTCGCCAGCCCTTAGCACATGTGAACCACTCGACCGAAACCACAGCGTGTTTAAAATTCCGACTCCACCATCATTTGTATTCATTTTACAATACAATACAAATTCGATACTTGTTCATACACGTCCCAAGAATACGTTTTATATGGTGTATCTGCTTGTTTATCATTATATTCACCGTTAGAGTCCTTGAAGTCGTGAAGTCATGGGTTGATGGGAGTTTTAATAAAAGTAGCGTTTTTGTTGTCATTGAATATGGATTGTATGGTAATTGTAGTGTTATAGTATCTTGTTCTGAGTAAGCAACAGTACTAGAGCATTTGTTTTTTTGAATATTCATTTTTTTATACCATCAGGACACAGCACTGCTATTTCAACGGTACCTATAGCTTGGCTCCGTGTTTGGGACTCATAGACCAGTATATAAAGGTCCCAATAACATTTTATTCAAAATCTGCCAACTTATTGACAACGCCAAACGACTTTTCTTATACCTCTTTTTTATTCTGATACAGCCCTGTTAAGCTAGCTATCTTTGTTTAATTAGGTATATCTGCTACTGCATTTTCATCAAACGAACCAGAAAGTTGTGTTGCTGGGAAGTTTGTACCACCACTTCTTCTTCCCAGCTAAAACACTAGGAAGTGGCGAAGGGTGGGCGTTTTGCGGGACTGTCTTGTGTTATGATGTTCAAAAAAGTGCTGATCATCAACTTATTCTACTATAATAATATTATAAGGAATGTTTGTGAGGATTGATGTATGGATATTTGTTACTCTTTCACGCCAAAACGGTTAAACGGATCTTGATGAAACTGGCACAGAGTGAGATTATAGTCTGGAATAACACATGGGCCTTTTTTTTCGTTCATCACGCGGGCGAAGCCGCGAGCGCCAGCTAGCATTTAAATAAAAAAGACTTTTGATTATGATTTTGTAAATATTAAATTTATCAAACTCTAACCATTCAAAGTCTTTTCTCAATATAATATAATAATTTCAAAATGATTTGCCATTAAACCATCTAAATTCATCAAGTTCCCACACAAAAAAAATCATTCAATAGTCAATCCACTTGACTTCAAAGTTGACCACTTTCTCTGTCATTGCTCAGCCACTGTCATTCATATCATCAAGCTTTATAATGCGAGGGGTGACAGCAATAATATCGGTACTACTGACGTTTCTGTAATAATTTCACTGTCATGTATTTTTCTCAATAGAATTCAATAAGGCGCCTTTTGTCGTATAAAAACCATCCAGTAAATTTGGCGCGTCGTTACACCGAAAGTTGCTAAAAATTTTGGTCGTCTATGCAAGTATTTTTGACATTCACACAAAATAAAAGCTTTCGAGTATTAATGGCAACTACTATCATCATTAATACGCTATTTTTTGGGTTTTGAAATCATCAAATAACTTCCCCCGCTCTGGGCGGAGCGGGGGGGTGTGTCAGACTTGTACTGACTAAAACCCACCCATGTTCCTTCTATTGCCCTTTTTGTTCCGGAACACTTAGTCCGACCCGAGAATCAAAGCCAAAACCTTATGCTCAGCAGTTGCGCTTGCAACCACCACACCAACAAGGCATTCAATAGATTTTTGTCTGATTTTTTGCAGCCATTTTTTTATCCACTACAATGACTAAATTCATAAAGTTGTATTTGATATTTCAGACGGAGTGTGTGCTCGTATGTCCTCTATTTCATTTATATCCTGAAATATTTAGGGTAGATTTATCTTTTTCTAACTCTATCAAACTTTTGTAGTAATTGTCGATAACGTTATTGCCGTCTTCCCCTTATCTTTACTTACTTACGTGAGGTCATTCCTACATATCGATTTAATATTTTTCTACTTCATAGTTATCTTCAGTAGTAAGCAGTGTTGACTAGGCAGCCCTTACAGACGAAATACTGAGATGACAACCAAAGTATGTTTAGATCAACCTTAACAACTTCATATACTATTCTAGCAGACCCGATCAAGCTGGCTGTTAGCCAAAATTCTCAATTCTTCTGTTTTTTCTCTCATTTTTTAACCGACTTCAAAAATAGGAGGAGGTTGTCAATTCGATTCTATTGATTTCTCCGTCGAATTTGGGCCAATTTAAAAAAAAATGAAAAGTATACTCCCAATTTTAACTATATTGCTTGGGGAAATAATTTTTTCTGTAATAAATAGGAGTAGGTTTTTTTTTCTTGTAAATGGACGATATTCTAATATCTCTTAGTAGCAATGAAAAACGAATACTAGATAAGTGATAGTGAGATACCAGGTACATCACAACTAAAAACGAATACTAGATAAGTGATAGTGAGATACCAGTACATCACAACTAAAAACGAATACTAGATAAGTGATAGTGAGATACCAGTACATCACAACTAAAAACGAATACTAGATAAGTGATAGTGAGATACAATCACACCACAACTAAAAAACCTGAAATTGGCAAAAAATTCTATGAATCAAGGAAAAGTCAACGACATCTCAAGTCAATGTTTTTTTTTAAATCGGTTTTTTTTCATAAATAATGTTACAGTTCGGTGTAACAGCCACCCGATGTCGTTTAATAGCGTTTCTATTGTAACACAAAACGCAAACGACAGGAAGGCAGACATCTAATTTGACGTTTGACATAATTCCACCACCCCATTATACTTTGACAAAGATATTGTTTGACACACCATTAATTACACTTCTTTCTTATTGCCCAAAGAATAGAGTTGCAAATTGACCAGCATCGAGTTCAGGTTTCTATGTGGAAGAGACAAATAATGTAGAAATTGTGGTCGTGTATTGAACGTATGAAAGAAAATATCTATTTTGATTTTTCTTGTTTTGTTGCATAATCTACAGTTCCTTTAAAACTCCTTGAAAGCCACATAGTATGAAATTAAATAGAGCTTTCATAAACTGTCATTCCAGTTTAAGTATGTTTTTTTACGGCGTGTTAGTGTTCCACGCGCGCCTCATTGAGATGTCAGCAAAGCAAAGGGGCCTGCCAGAGCACTGCCTTCCGAGGTTGCGGGTTGTTCGAAAGATATACCGCGGCCCCGGAACATTATGGGCAAAAAAGGAACATGTGTGGGTTTCAGTCAATAAAAGTCTGTCACCCCTTAAAATATAAGTTTTTTTTTGCGTCTTCATCTCCCATTCTGGACAGAGTGGAAAGCAGTGCCAGAACCGCAACCATGGGACAACCTGCAACCCCGGGACAAGCCGCAACCCTGGAGCAACCGCTGGAACCAATGGAAGATGGCCGAAGTTCCGTACTGTACGGTGGTATCGCCGATAAATTATACAGCATGGCCGACCGACTTAGCACACCAGTGGCGAATCGTCGAACTCGTCTCCTCGAATCCGGCCGTAGAAGCGCAACATCGATCCGATATAAGTTTTTAAACTTACATGGTCACTAACATTATAACTAACACTTGATACGGGATATTTACCATGTTTTTAATTTTTATCGAGTTTCTGATATCCTTACTAATATTATAAAAGCGAAAGTGACTTTGTTTGTTACCTCTTCACGCTTTAATGGCTTAACCGATTTTGACGAATTTTGGTACAGAGTAGTTGAGACCCTGGAGACGGACATAGGCTATTTTTTTCTTTTTAAAAAGACTGAAAAGTGAGGGAGAAAGAGGGAAGAAAAGGGAAAACTTAGCATTGCTATTACAATAAATAAGGCGCTAGGGCAAAAACTACAGGTAGCAGGTACCTGCAAATAAGAAAAGGGGAGCTGTGTTACCCCAAATTTAACGCGGGTGAAGCCGCGGGCAAAAGCTAGTATTATATATTTCAACTTCAGTTCATCCGTAATCATGGCGTTTGCAACATTTCTGAAATATCGGAGACTCGATAAAAATAACAAACATGGTAAATATCCCGTTTCAAGTGTTAACTATCTATCCGATATTCCTTTATTACATAAACGCTGTTTTCAAATCTTAGTGTGGTATGTCAGAGCACTCTTCTTAGCTAACTAGCTGCTGCTCTTGGTTACCTATTTGTGTCCCATTTTGTTTTGTCAGCTAAGCAGGTGTCAGAAAATAATTTAAACTAATAAAATACGACCTTGTACCCGATTGACCCGCCAGACAAAATCTGACTGACTCACCCTAAATTTTGATCAAGGAACTCTTGAAAATTACCCCACAATTTTGTAGCTGCACACACTGTTAACAACTATCAACCTTACAACCATTATAATAAAGGTTATGACACAAGAGAAAATTTCAAGGATAAGTTTGTTTAATGTATGAGTCAGATGGTCCTAGACACAACAGCTTAAAGTTGCCAGTTCCGCTTTCAATGACTCTAATTTACATTAAGATGTTGAAGACTGTTATATTAGTCATCATATTAATACATGGGCCATACAAACTACTGGAATATATACTCATACATACGTGTAGATTGATGAGAGGTCTTGTTCAATGGTCGTGTCTCTGGTTGAAAGAGTCAACCTCGTAATTATTTTACCACTTTTTACAAAGGCCCATGTAGATTCAAAGTTGTTCATCATCATTTTCCTGCCTTTGTCCCATTCTATTTTGGGTCAGCGCAACACGTTTTTTCTTCTTCCATTCTCCCTTAGCAGAGGTCATGGCATCATTTACTCCTTTCTCCTTCAGATATTTTTTTCATAGATTGAAAGTAATTAATATGTGTAGGGAGGTGACATTTATCTTAAGAGTTCTGTATTAACACATGAAGAATCTTTTTATGAAAGCTTTAAAAGGTCTGTCAGTAGGTAACATCTGTGGTTAAGAGAGAGTAGAGTTATATGTTCGTATTATTTATTTATTTACTAGCCTAATTGCTTATGTCCGTCTCCAGGGTCTCAACTATCTCTACATACATTACTCAAACTATAGCTGTAATTTTGTGTAATACTGTTTAACCGTTTGTTTTCCCAAATAAATATAAATAAACTTTGCTTGTCAGATTTTCAGGCCACTGACTACCAATAAGCACTGTCATGGATCTACAAATGACGGCCCTGACAAACGGCTTAACATCCTTTCCTAGAAAGGAACCAACAATTAGACGACACCGTTGGCCAAGTGGCTAAGCGTTCGACTGCTATGCTATGTGTCGCGAGTTCCATCCCCGCACGGAACAAATATTTGTATGTCCTACAGAAAGTTGTTCCGGGTCTGGCTGTTTGTGTATGTGAGTTTAAATGTTCGTAAACTCACCCACGATACAGGAGTAATTCCTAGTGTGGGGAAAGGATAAAAAAAAATTGGTTAACAAAGAAAAAACTATTTTCAAATACGCAGTTACTTTTTTCCTGTTGTAGGTACCTAATGATTTATGTATGCAGGCAGAACACCGAACTTGATTTTTCCAGAAAAAGATACATTCATCCAAGTGAGTACATATGTATGCCAAACGCTAATTTTAATCTAAGATTCGTATCCGCAGCCGCCGTTCCCACGGTTCGTCACTGAAACCACAACTCTTAAGAAGTGGCCGAGACAGGTGAAGATCGACGCAAGGAAGATGTTGCATTTGGGGAAGTTGCAATATGATTATACAGGTGGAAGGTAAAGAAGTATGAGAGCCAAGCTTTTTCTGACTAAAACCCACCCATGTTCCTTTTTTTTGCCCTTTATGTTTCGGAGCCGCGGTATCTCTTTCGAACAAGCCGCAAACCTGGCAGGCGGTGGCCTTGACGACATGAAAGCAAAGGTTTTTTTTTTATCTTAAGTATACTTGTTGATTTTAGGCAATATTACAATATCTTATAGCTCGATTCTGTAGGAAACAAAGACGCTTGTGTGTAAGATGATACCGACGGAAGCTTTTTTTTCAGAATTTTATCGTCATGTACTTAGACCCAAAAACCTAACTTTTGACAGATCAGATCCCATTCATGATTGTGCAAGTCTAAATTGGAATCATCCAAATCCGCATTTTTCATTCAAAAATGTAAAAACGTGAGAGGTTTCAAACCTCACACGTTTTCAAATTAAGAATGAATGATTAAATCAATTATTAGTATGGTGTCTTTTTCACATTCAAAAGAAATTACACAGACATTTGAAAGGATCATCCATGCAACTTCGTATTTGTGTCCAGCTCTGAAATAAAGGTGATACGTGCAAATTGAGCCGCACTATGAGTGAATTAACGCAATTTGCGCCGCTGCGTGTTAACTTACATAATGGCATGAGTAAACGTTACTCTTCAAGAGCTTGGCTTCATCTTCAGGTTATTTAATTTTTCAGGACACGATCTTATAAATTACTGCACCTTATGTTAGTAAAAGAGTGATGACTATTATGTTGATGGATGGAGAGGGAAAGGAAGTTCAAAGAAAAGATAGATTGGTTGTGTATGAAAAGCTATGGAAGAAAAAGGAGTGAATAATGCCGTGACGTATGACAGGGGAGAATGGAAGAAGACAACGTGTAGCGCCGACCACATGTAGAATGGGACAAGGGCCGGAAGATGATGATGAAATTTGTGTAACAACAGTTGAACAATTGAACAGTGTGAATTGAAACTGTCATGTTGATGAATGTGGATGGGTATAAGAGTAAAGGAAGATTAAAGAAAGTACGGATGGACTGAGAAAGAAGCAAGAAGAATGTATCAAGAAGCATGAAAGAAAAATATTTAGGATGCACCCCAGGGAAGCTAGACTAACTGTCAAATAATTATAAATTATACAAAACCTTTATAATACAAACGACGAAAGACCAACATCAAATATACACAGTAAACCATCAAAGTTATTAGTATACGAACTCAAAGGCTTCCAGCTATTGACAACCAAACAACCTGTCCAGGTGTGTAACACGACAGATACTCAGAAAAGAAACTTTGACCGTGAGAACTTAAAACACGTCCGAATATGAATTTTAACGACTTCAAAAGAGGTGCTAAATGTTGACACTTAATATACCACAGATATTCATGACATCACACATTTGCCGTCAAATAAAACGAATTCAACAAACCAGAACTTTACAGCGTAGAAGTTAAGGTTACATTTGGATAGCTAGAAGAGTTTGTAGATGCAAATAAGACTTGGTAATCGGCAAAGTAATTTTTTAAACACATGAGATTTTAAAACAAAGATACGGCTGAAGTTCAAGGGAAATAGTAGATGTTATCAATAAATTATTCCGATGTAGCGGTGAGTCAGAGTGAGAAATATTATTGGGTATGACGGTAGACTATATGGAAGCGGGTTGCAAAATGGCCGACAGGTGTCCTTGTTTGGATAATTGTAAGTTGAAGTGTGGATTGCAAGATTGTGAGAGTGATTGATGTAAATCGTTGTCTTATCTCTGAAGGTGTTATATTTCAAAATTGTTGGCTATATCGCTAATGTAAATTATAGACTTAAGAAGTCATTTATGAATCCTGACTACAATGTTAACACAATATATGTATCGACTCTGAAGATAGACCAATGTGTCGCTGGAAAACTATTCTATCTGACAAAGAATGACTGCCAAGTGCTTTACGTAGATCTGCTTTCCAATCAAAAGAAGACGAAATTGTACGGCCGATATACATATAAAAATATATCGAAAATAACTACGAATTCTAAATTTTCTGAAATTAATCATAACTATATCTGTGACAAACCATTCTATAAGTTATTTCAGAACTCGGAAGATTTCCAAAACCTTCGGAAGAACATGACAATTGATATCATGACACAAAAGGGCAAATTACCAAATAAAGACATAGTTGATCAGGAAACTACTTTCAATAATAAAAATGGCCGACTTTTAACATCTCTGGCGGCCATATGTGAAACTGATATACTTGTTGATAAGGTAGACCTAAAAGACATAATCATTCTTTTTCACACCCAATAATACTGACATGGTAATAATAATAATCGAGATGATTGAAATACCGATCTAATAGTAAAACCCTATTTTAACGCTGACAACCTTTTCGTAACAGCCAGCAAAATCTATACTTACAAGACTGTGATTGTAAGACCAACTACATAAAGTCCAAATTCAAACAAAATTAAAAATGTTAAATGCAATAAGTAAAATTGTTGCAAGAAAAAATGCAAAGATAGTTCTGCATTTGCAGAAAAACTTGCAACGAAAATCGAACCTTAATTTCTACAACTAAGCTTCTAAATAGAAACGTAAAACAGAAAATAAAGGCAAAGAGTAGTACGATAGTTACAAATATGCAAAATAGTGACGGGAAGTTCGCATGGACACAAGTCGATTGTTCTGTGGTGCGAACGAATGTCGATAAATGTAGCGTTGCAGAATATTGTCACAATAGACATTATTTAGGACTTGATAATATCATACATGTTTGTCATTACAGTATGTTAATGTAAAACTGTATGACGTTTAGCAACGAAGGAGAAACTTGATCCAGTAAGAGATGTTACACACTTGATTTTGATTTTGTGGATAGAATGTGTCAAATGAGATTAAGAGAAATGAATGGAGGGTAATGAGTGGAAAATAATGATGAAAAATGTACAACTGGATAAGATTTGGCAATGAAGAAGAAACTTGATTCAGTTCCTTTCGTTTTTTATTTTTGTTTAACATCATATAGCATTATTTTTATTTATTACTGTGAACACGCTGACATTTTGATTTATAATTTCTTTTTGGGTTCCAGTAATCTGCCACACATTTTAATTTTAAAATTGCAAACCTTTGCATGCCTATGTGACGGTAAAATATAGAGAACTTTACTACAAAAAAACACCTATATACACTATACCCATGTTTGCAAA
This sequence comes from Ochropleura plecta, assembly GCA_905475445.1. Lineage (NCBI taxonomy): Eukaryota > Metazoa > Arthropoda > Insecta > Lepidoptera > Noctuidae > Ochropleura > Ochropleura plecta. Next base: position 1,694,546 of record FR997744.1, on the reverse strand, counting down.
GAAATAAATGATTTGATTTGAATCAGCGTGATTTGGCGTATCGAATCAAATATAATTATGTCAAAATTATTCTGAAAAAATGCCATTAAGTTAAGCTCAAGTTGTGTCAAACTGACCTGAACTATGATCAGCTTAAAAATAAAAGTCCCTTCTGAGCAGTGTTTGCTGTTGTAGGCTTCAGGCAGTCTGCCGGGGTTGCGGGTTGTTCGAAAGAATTCTGAACATAAAGGGTCAAAGAAAGAACGTGGGTGGGTTTTAGCCAGTTCAAATCCGATACTCCTCTCCCCGCTCCGCACAGAGCGGAGGAAGTTATTTCATGATTTGTCATGGCTTCAGGCCGTGGCTGCTATTGATTATGCGATCATTACTCAGGAAGATGCCGCACTCAGCAGTTTGGTGATCTGCACAAGACTTATAGCTACAAATGCGAGTTATAGCTTCGAATTGATTTTGATATAAAACAACGGCCCAATCCAATTTATCAACCCAAAGAAGTGTGCAGGTCCTCTAAAAAAACTTGTTGAAGATAATCAAAAGTTTATTGAACCAGTTTTGAAAGTCAATATTACGAAACTCATAATGCTACTAGAACATGCTCACAACTTATCAATACTGCACATCTAGAATAATTTACTCATGTTTTTATATGTAAGCATTGCGTAAATCTGTATCACATATTCTTCGACCAAGCAGATCTGATGGATCATTGCTGTGAGCGAAACGGGCGGCAGAATCATTATAAAAGTGCTGTTAATCGGTAACGAGTTCAAGGTATTCTAAACTATACGCTTAGGAAGAAGTTCTGAACTTTTCCAATTTCAAATTGTGTTAACATATCAATCTTTTCTCACCTTACAAAAAATCATCTTAAAAATCTAGTGTAAATGGCATTTCAAAACACTATGACACTATGCGTTCATATGGTACTTGCCCATGAAAGCGTTGGAACACCACTCCCTGCGGCCAAAAGTCCTCTTCCAAAACGAGGTACAGATAAAACGTAAATAATTACCATTGCCATTTATTTCAATAAGATTATACAGGAAGTTATGAATCACTAAACAAAAGGATGAAGCTACAGTCCCAGTCACAAGGCATGTGCACTTGTGAAAATACTGTAGTTGTCCATTCCAAAGCATTGATCTCTATGAAGAAGAAAGGGCTAGAAACTATATGGACACTCTTTTAAGTCATCAATTGTAACTATATCAAGCTTTAGCCTATAAATCGTTTTATTTTGAGTCGTTGCTCCTGTGTCATTCTTTACTAGATTCTTTGGTTTTGATTGATTTTCTGTTGTGTAACATGCACTACATTGTTACAAATTTAAATCAAAACTCTGCTTTTCATATCACAAAATGGACACTTATTTCACTCCCGATACTTGCATGGTTCAATGTTCCAACAATTTGGTCCAACCACGGTTTCCCTCGACAAGTATGTGAATGTTGCCGGTCGGTTGAGCTCAGTAACGAGGCACCGGACGACAGGCTTCACACTGATCAATCACCACCAGTCTTAAGGTCAGGGACTCTGGTGGTACTCCAAAATCAATGGCAAGGTTTGTTGGTGTGAATAGAAAGAATATTTTTTTTTAAATAATCGTCACCAGAACTTCTTGCGTTGCCTTTATTGATCCTCAAAAGACTGTTGGCAAAAAGTGTTCTACGAAAAGCTTTTGTTTATAGAAGCAAGTGAATTATTTACACTGAATGGTTTGCCTTTTAATGTATACTAGCTTTTGCCCGTGGCTTCGCTCGCTTTAAATTTGGGGTGACACAGTTCCCCTTTCCTGATTTGCAGATACCTGCTATCTGTAGTTTTTGCCCTTGCGCCTTATAGATTGTAATAGCAAAGCTAAGTTTTCCCTTCTCTTCCCTCTTTCACCCTCATTTCCTGCTTTTTTTATAAAAAAGATAGCCTATGTCCGTCCCGAGGGTTCCAACTATTTCTGTACCAAAATTCATCAAAATCGGTTTAGCCATTAAGGCGTGAAGACGTAACAAACAAACAAACTACTTTCAGATTTGCTTTTTTTCACAGAAATCAAAATATCTACTATAGAAACAAACTAAATGCATGAGAACCGATAAATTGTTCATCAGATGATTTTAAAATCTCTTTTACACATACGTGCCAACACCGAAAAAAAATATACAAGCTTTAACAAAATCAAAACTATCAACGCCAAGGACTCAACAGCTAAAAACACACGATTCGATACGATGAGTGGGGGCGTCACGCCTGGCTACCCACTTTGGCACAAGCGTGATGATATAATGGCGATTGTCGCGACGCCAATGAAATGTCTTTCTTCCTTCCTGTCTGTCCCTTTGTGCGATGCCATCTCGGAAATATGCTGATGGTAAGACGGTGCTTCTTGCTAATGGGGTTTGGATGTCAGGACTTTTTAATGGGTTAGCTTTGGTATCAATTTGATTTTTATGTCTTCATGCAAATAATATTTGAGTTTTAAAACAGATTTAAAATGTATCCATACTTGCTGCGGTAGTCGCTATGCGTGCATTTTAACGATCAAAATATTTCTTGACTGTTGATTCCAACAGCCAGCGTACCAGAAATGTTTAAGAAGGAACATTACAATTACATTTATTTATTTCAAGTAGAAGTGGAGATATGCAATGTAGAAGGAAATCGACGGACAAACTGTCATCACATCACGAATTCAGAACATCATTCTGTGCCTAGATTGTTTTTATTGAAAATTAAAGAAAAACTATTGCCTACGAGAATGCATACTAGACTGCATTACACGGTTGGCGCAGTGGCTAAGCGTTTGACTGCTGCGGTACGTGTTGCGGATTCTATTCATGCACGTAACAAATATTTGTATGACATACAGGTAGTTGTTCTAGTTCTAGCCGTTTGTGTATGTGAGTTTAAATGTTTGTAAACGCATCCACGATACAGGAGAAATGTAGTATAGGGCATTGGGCAAAGTTAAAAAAGAAACATCTACCTACGCGCTCAAAATGGATATTATTGAAAGGTTTTTTTAGTTAGTCTAAGAGCATGGTAATCGATTGTGCTTCGCTATCCTTTTTACCGTGAATATTATGTATCATCACCTTATCCCAAGCTAGTACTGTTACCAGCGAGACTAAGCAAATCGCAGTCGCTTTCGTAGCAGCTAGAATCTACAACTTTCGACTAATCATATCAATCCAAATAACTGTTGACTATTCCAACGTCGATTTGATTTAAATTATCGGTGGTAACAAGCCTTTGATAGAAATCATTATCATTTTCCTACCCTTGTCCCGTTCATTTTGGGGTCGACGCAACACGTTTACTTCTTCCATTTCTCCCCTGTCAGACGTCACGGCATCATTTACTCCTTTCTCCTTCATATCATTCCTTAGTCAATCCATTCTTTTTTTCTTTGGCCTTTCTCTCCCTCTCCATCCATCAACATTCATATCTATCACTCTTTTAGTCACATGCGTTACATCCATTACGTAACACTGATTGAAATGTCACTACTTAATCGTTAAAGCTAGGTCGCCAGATTAAAATTGAAAACCTTCAACATGTCATATTCAGATTCAGACTGAATAAAAAACCACTGTCATCGTAATCCATAAAAAGCACATAAATTCACACCATAAAACTCGTACCTTCTATTGTCCCCTGTCTCCTAACATGTCAATCACTTGGTTGGTTGCGCACCTAAATGACATGTATTGAATCAATCAACCCCCCACCTGCCTGTTTGGGACCTAATGACCCGTGGCTGGTCGAGCTTAATTTAACATCGTTGTTTCCACCGCGAGGTGACGGGTTAAATGGGGTACGACGAATGTATTGAAGAAAAGATATGGATTGGTGCTCCTGGGTTTTTATGGAGAGTTCCTTCCTTTTAAACTTAATTTCCTCAAGCTGGTAGGTTGCTGACTGTTTTCTTAGTATTTTTAGTAATTGAAGCTTTGTTACCTCTATACTATTCCTGCTGTTCAAAGGCTCATTCTCATACAAAGAAGGCACGAGCTTTGATCACCATGCTTGCTCAAGACGGATTAGCGATTTCAGAATCATAATTATTACAAGTTTCCTTACGCTGTTTTCCTTCGATATCTGTGTTGCCTAAGATCAAGTTAAAATGTACATATGAATTGAAAAAATCACATTGGCTATCACAATAAACTTAGAAGAAAGATCGAAAGAAGAAAATCGATGAGCATAAACCACTGACAATCATTTCCATTCATGCAGTGAGTTTCAATTGGATCTATAACAGTTTTTGGTAGATTCATCATCATTCTCCTGCCCTTATCCCATTCTATTTGGGGTCGGCGCAACACGTCATTTACTCGTTGCTCCTCCATATAATTAATTCCTTACACAACCCATCCATATTTTCTTTGGCCATCCTCTCGCTCTCCGTCGTTCAACATTCAGATCCATCAGATTATCGCTGATAAATAGTTCATACCTCACGTGTTGATTAAAATATTATTCCTCAAAAGTTTTCTGAATTATCGACAATCTGACTACCACGTTTCGAAAATACATCAAATGACAGCTATATATTTTTTTCTTTTTAAAAAAACGTTGCCCCACACTATGATTTCTCCTGTATCGTGGGTGCGTTTATAAACAATTAAACTCACATACACAAACAATCCGTGCGGGGATCGAACTCGCGACACGCAGCGCAGGAGTCGATCGCTCAGCCACTGCGCCGACGGTGTCTAATATAAGTATAATGTCATAACAACAACGAAATCGTATCTATTTCGCTTGAACTACTTGGAAGCAATCAAATCATTTTTTCTATCCACTATTAGCCTATTAAATAACATAACGACATCCTCATTCTTGTCTACCTCACCTATAAGATGGACTTTATCTCCAGATCTGTCTCCAGCCAATGGCTTATCTAATAACACATATCCACGTAATTTGTTTGTTGGTACACCGTGCGTTTAATTGTGCATGATTACTGTGACTCCATGGTTTTTATAATTGGATTTTGTACTTTTATGTCAAGGAGTTGTATTGTGTTAGAAGATTATTTGTTCACAAGTTCTTGTTTATTTTCAATTTCTATTATAGAATTAGTTTTATTATACAGATGATTATGTGAAACAAAAACTAGCAGCGGATTTGGCAATATTGTAATTTTACTAGCTGTGCCCGCGAATTCAATCGCGCGGTGGTAACACTAACTATACAAATTATCTTTTTGAATTGGAAACTATGTCTTCTTCTCTATTCAGTAGTTTTTGCGTGAAAGAGCAACAAACACACACATCCTCACAAAATTTTGCATTTATAATATTAGTAGGAATAATAAATAATAAATATCTTGGGACAACTCACACACGGCTATCTGATCCCAAGCTAAGCAGAGCTTGTATTATGGTAACCAGACAACTGATATACATACTTATATATAATTTATAAACACATAAATATTATAGATAAATCACACCCAGACACAGAACAAACAATCATGCTCATCACACAAAGTTTGTCCTGGGTGGGAATCGAACCCACGACCTCCGGCTCAGCAGTCAGGGCCACTAACCACTAGACCAACAGGCCCGTCAAACGATTGAATTACTTGATCGTATCTGTAAATATTGGTGTGCCTTTTACTTTGATTTTTTTATCGTCAAAAAGACCATGACCAAATAAAAATCAGCGTACGTCACGTTAAAAAAAAACAAACTTCATTTGAATAAAGAAACTATGAGGGCCTGAAGAGAAGAAAATGAAGTCATATATCTAGTGCCACACCAAAAAAAAGTCAAATATTATCCCTAAATCTAATAGAAAATAAATTCATTCGCTAACGCCAACTCAATTTCTGAAAGATGAAGTTGTACCAACAAAGCTACAAAAAGCAGACAGCGATACAAAATCTAACATAATCAGTAACATCTACTTATAGCTTGAAGCTGATTAATTGCAAGCTATTAAGAGCTGTATTGTAAATAAACAAATTGGTATTTTTTATTTCGCTGGCCAGCGGAGCGCGGCTGCGAAGATCTTGATGGTGACTAGATTCTTAAGTTACCACTACTACGAATAGAAAGAAATATAAACATTTAAATGTAAGTAAAGCAAAGTCGCAGACGTAACGAATCGGGTAGCGCACTTCAAATGGAAATGGGCTGGACATGTGGCCCGAAATGAGATGTCCTGGTGCAAACGCATCCTGGAATGGAAACCGTGGGGTGATAAGCGCCCTCCGGGACGACCACAAATGCACTGGGAAGATGACGTGAGGAAAGTCACTGGTTCGAACTGGACACAAAGAGTGCAACACAGAGAGTAATGGAGGAAGTTGAAGGAGGCTTACACCAAAATGGTCGAAAAAGGCTAAAAAGAAGAAGAAGTGTAAGTTTATCAAAACATTAAGAAAACAATAAATCTAATCGCTGAATAATAATCCGATAGCATAGACAGAATCACTCACATTTAAAGCAAAAATGTTTAAGATTTACATCTACAGGAAAGTTCATCACTCACATCATTCATATTGAAAGTGAAAAGATAATTGTTACTCGTTTCATACATTGTTACTCGAGGTGGGGTCCTGGTGTCCTATAACACAGGTCATAACCCTAGCTTAGGCACCAGTCTCCCACAATACGAAGTAAGAGACAATACGCTAATAATCATAATGTAGTTTAGGACATCAAAAATGCAGAAATTATAACCCTAACAGAAGAAAACGACTTGTAATTCCAATCATGAAGAAGAAATTTGGTAAGCGATTGATCTCTAGAGTCCGCTTTATACTGGTCAGTTTCATTTATTTATTTAATGCACAATGTACAAGTAGTTACACGCTATGCTTACAACTAGACAGTACATGACCCTGTTAGGGCGCAGCAAAATGTCTTAAAACTAATAAAATTATATTGCAGTGAACAACAACTATCTAATATCACGTAGGTGCGTTAGGAACTTTCACAATTATATTACATTAATTAAACTTATATCTAAACATAAACATTCAGCACATACATAACTATATTTTAAATTTGTATGGATGTATGTTTGATCCTGTTTCACGAAAAAACTACAAAACGGATCTTGATGGAATTTGGCACAGACGTAGATTATAGTCTGGAATAACACATAGGAGACTTTTTTTTATCATCACGTGGGTGAAGCTAGTGATAATATATAATTCGACAGTTGCGTCGACTAATCAGTTTCCCTAATTGGTCAGATTCCTCGATCCATTAGTTTGGTACACTCGGCAAAAAATATTACAAACAATTAATGTAGATAACTTAACCTGCTTTAAGAAACCTCTATCCCAATTTAAATCAAACTTCATTATTATTATTCTCTCCTTGACAAAAAGAAAAAAACAACAAAGTTTCTTCAGGTCATTATCACTTCAATCGACTAATCATCGAGATCCATTAGTACAGCCACATGCCTACTAAGTACTAGAACTTGAGTCTTCCTACCCACAACAATGGTAAGCCGTGTCTAATCAGGAAGAGATGTTATCAGCTACGCGGCCTAAGGTGTCGGATTGTCTAAGTTCCTAGCCCATACGTGCTGGAAAATTGTTACTGCGCTGGTTAATCGAAGTTTCACAGCTAAGTTTTGTATGAGAACAAGATTTTAGACTTTGGTAACAAAGTCAAAGCCGTTTCGTCATTAGGAATATAAACATGAAATTTTTCACAATGTAATCAATATCATCATCTGCCTAGCATCAGCATCTTTTCCCAATGTTGGGGTCGGGTTCCAGTCTTACCGGATACAGCTGACTACCAGTATTTTATATGAAGCGACTGCCAATCTAACCTACACAACCCACTTAAGTACTGGGTAAAACGATATCTTTTGGTTGGTAAGGCTAGTTGTCAGATTTTTGGATCACGGACCAAACTAGGCAAGCGCAGCTTAATCTTAGATCGACTCGGTTGTTATTATTTATCCAACAGCTATTTTATGAAACTAGGGTTATAATTTTAAATTTAAATCACCTAGTTTGGGCTGAAGATCTTACCTATTAGCAATGGGTTTCAGAGACTTTCAATATCAAGACATACTTAATCTTTCTTTTTATGTAGCTACTTTTTCGGCTTTTCCATGAACGTTATCATTGTCTTACATCTCTTAGACATCCCTATGGACGATTTTAATTAAGGCCTCCTCAGGCCCTAATTAATAACGTCCGTCCGTCTATTGACGACAGGCCGTGTCGACGGCGCTTTAGTGTACCACGCGCGCCTCAAAGAGATGTCAGCAAAGCAGAGGGGTCTGCCAGGGTCACCGCCTACTGTGGTTGCGGGTTGTTCGAAAGAGATACCGCGACCCCAAAACACTAAGAGAGAAACATGGATGGGTTTTAATCATTTAAAGTGTAACCCTCCCCCTACCGCTCCACCCAGAGCGGTAGAAAGTTATTTGAAGATTCAGAAATAAAACAAAAGGCCCCAATTAATAGAAAAAACTTGAGAGGTGTCAAGGGACACCCGGATGGAACGAAGTTATTATTTATTATGTACAAAAAACCGTATACACTCAACAAAAATATTCGTCGCGACACCACACTGTTCAATGCGAAATAGAAAGACGAAACGTAAATAACTGGCTTGCTTTCTATGCGAGAGAGAGGAAGAGAAAGAGACACACAGAGAAACACGCGCACAACTATAGCAAAAAGTGTGGTTACAACTTTTGGTCTTAATTTTTTCCGTGTAGCCCCTTTTCGTAACGCGCCGTAAGGAACTTCATTCCAATTATCATAAGTACCTAATCACAGACATGAAATATGCCTCCGAAATCTTTCTAACATAAAAAGGCCCGATACCACCACCCCACACAATGCTTAGACCACACAGCAAACAATTTCCAGTACCCACTATAATACAACTTATCTAGGTATTTTAATGCTCTCTACAAAATCACTGAACCAATTTCGATAAGCCTTACATTGTCGGGTACATCCGTTTAATTAGTGGGCACAAGTCGTGTGAAGCCAGTAAGATATTCTTCGAGATATCACACAATACGTGCGTGAGACTGCGTACGCGCATGTTGGAGGCGCACTTTCTAATGCACTATTATGTACGTAATGTTTGCGACTTTTTAATCGCGGTGCGTTGGTGAAAATATTTTACATGATGTTTGAAATAGTATTAATTTTTACGTCTTTGCTGTATTCTATAGGGACCCGGTGTATTAAAATTTATACCTGAGCATGACCTACTGGAAGATCTATACAAATTATGGAATTTCATTTATTACGAAAAAAATACGTTGTGTTTAATACATCACATACATCATCAATAATTTCTTATATTTAAAATTTTCGTGTCACAATTTCCGTTCCTATACTCCTCCGAAATGGCTCGACCGATTCTTATGATTTTTTATGGATATTCAGTAAGTCTGAGAATCGGGTACTATCTATCTTTTAAACTCCTCTCCAGAAAAGGAGCTGAACAGCGGAAGAAACCGCTGGGCAGTTCCCAATGGGCACAGCTAGTAATCTCTAGTATCCAGTTAGAACTTTGACCACTTCAACGCTTTGCTGAAAATTAATTTTTAAACGTCTCGAATCTATCCGTGGATTGTCAGACTTTTACTGACTAAAACCTATCAATAATCCTTCTTTTGCCCTTTGTGTTCCGGGGGCGTGGTATCTCTTTTGAACCACCCCCAACCCCGACCCAGGTTACCGGTATTATTCCTTGCAATAATGCAAGGAAGTCAGTTGTTACAAGAACTCCCTGTAATAACTGTTTGTTGACTGCTTCATAGGTCGAGTGGGCGCAAGCGCGACTGCTACCCATCAGGTTCTGGGTTCGATTCCCGGGTCAAGCAAAGTGTTATTGGGTTTTTCCATCAGAATATTTCAGTAGCAGCCTTCGAGTTTGGATCAGTGCACGGTTGATGGTAATAGACCCGTCCCGTATTACCGTGTGCCTAATAAGACACGATATTTTTCCACTGGTGGCGCAGTGGCTGAACGATCGACTTTGGTGCTGCGTGCCGCGGGTTCGATCCCCGTACGGAACAAATATTTGTATGACCTACAGGTATTTGTTTCGGGACTGGCTGTTTGTGTATGTGAGTTTAAATGTTTGTACAAGAACCCACATTACAGGAGAAATTCCTAATATGGGGCAAAGTTATAAAAAAATATATATTTATATCACGCCACTGGTCTGTTCTGTCAGGCGTAAAATGTTATGTTATAATAAAATTTTCGATTAATATTTCACAAAATATTATATTTTATATTGTATTTATGTTATACAATTGTCTTTGTACTTATATGCATGTAAGTATATTCTTTTATTGTATTTAATGTCATTATTTGCTTAATATTTTTATGCATTTTATTTTCATTTTTTTTTACACAATGTGTCTACATCTCTTTTATTTATTCTCCTTTCGTAGGTATGTTGGAAGATGTTACTTTTAGAAATAAGCATTATATTTGTACCTATTTTCTTCATTTTACTAACTTTAGTCATCAAAAAATAAATAAATAAACATTTTAGAAAATCTTTAGTCAGCTATGCAAATCAACGCGGCAAGCAGAAATCTTCATTTTAGAACTCATTTTCTGCATTACGACTAAAACCTACAATTTCTCATTAAAACCAACATTCCTAACTGGACATACCAATAACAGTTTTTAACATATCTTCGATCCAATAAACATACAGTTACTGATACAAACCGAGTAAATTGAGATACTAGTCTACCACACCTTAACTGCACATAAACCAGGGAACAATCACCCTTAAAGCAACGTGGCTAAGTTAGTTCGAAGTGTAAACATAAATTTGCCAAGTTGCCAGGACATGTTAATCGTGATACGACGGAGTGATCTGTGAACAGGCTGGCTATACGCTTGCGACTAATAATCAGTTCATCTGCAACTGTTATGGCATCTGGAAGTCATAAGTCAGTATTTGGGGGTATATAGAGTCTAGATTAATTTATTTTAGACTTTGGAATAATTATTATGATTTGGAGTATAATGAGTCACTCATAGATTAGAAATAATAACTCATATGATTGTCATCTTCAGTGAATATTATTGTAGACTAGCTATTACCCGCGGCTTCGCTCGCGTTAAATTTGGGGTAACACAGTTCCCCTTTTCTGATTTACAGGTACCTGCTACCTGTAGTTTTTGCCCTAGCGCCTTATTTATTGTAATAGCAATGCTAAGTTTTCCCTTTTCTTCCCTCTTTCTCCCTCATACCTCAATCTTTTTTTAAAAAAAAAATATGTCCGTCTCCAGGGTCCCAACTATCTCTGTACCAAAATTCATCAAAATCTGTTTAGCCATTTAGGCGTGAAGACGTAACAAATAAACAAAAAAACGTACTTTCGCTTTTATAATATTGGTAAGGATATCATGAAATTCATTGCATGGAATGTATGTTGAGGTTACCAGGCTTTTCCCTTTCAGGTGCATAAGACTTGCAATTGGTGTATATTTTCCTATAACCAGATCGCAAGTGGACAAAGCAAGAAGTAATTAATAGATCCCAAAGGAGTTCTGTACGTACTGTTACACCATGAAAATCATAACCTTCCTAAAAAAGGCGTGAACAACTTGATCTGTCGTTGAACTACTTACTGACGACAAATCGAGATCACGCAACAAACCTAAAAGGGCTAAAATGCGGATGAGCAAATCTCGGTCGTACATAGCGCCGAATGATTTAAGGACGTGCAAAAACTTAAGGAATTATTGCCGTTTTCCTAGTATATGATGTAACAGGACATAAGAATAATGATGCTAGTGCAAATGATGGTGGTTGAGAGGAAAACGGAATCTTGGAAACGGTAGCGCATAGTGACATAATTGCTAAGGGTTATTTATTCGTGAATCCAGGAGATTTGTTGTTGTAACTGTAGACACTGAAGTTACTTGCAGCAAAATGACTAAATCTTGGTAAAATACATTCAGCCACCTTACTCGTTAGCATAACAGTTTCGCAGAAGGAGATGACTGCTATCAATTTCCTCTCGTTCCGAACCATGGTCTGAACCAGTGCTAGACGCGAGATGTCGTTGCAGCAGTGTCCCGCCCAAGTACCAACCGTACAGACCGCCACAGTATGCTCTACCGTGTAGACCTGGCGTCGATGACGATCTGGCGTTTCCTAGACTGTTAACTGCAATTCAGTCACCACTCAGTTCATAGTCATTGTTTTTCTGCTCCCATTTATTCCATCCCCATTTATTTGGAGTCGACAGCATGTCATCTTCTTCCATACATCTCTTTTATTCCTCATCTCAACAACCATTTCCCTTCTACCTATATAACCCTATTCATAGGGTCTTTGGTCGTCCATTTTATAACAAAAAGCCAAAACAAAGTTACATCACAACTGGATATTGTGATCTCTCTCCATCACCCACATATACTCCACCCTCTGGATTCACCATCACTCCTTCAATAAACTCAACCAGGTGCTGAACAACAAAGTCCACTTTAAACGATCCTAATCGATCATCTTGGCTTGTCTCTCTCACAGCCTGGAATCTAGCCAGATCCATCGACATTTGTAAGAAAATATTATTAATAACCACTTGTATTAGAATAGATTGTAACACGGCAAATGTGTGAGTAATTGCATGGACTATGAAGCACGTGTTGATATTATACTTTGTTAATATCACACTGTGTCTTGTGATCTCGACTGCTTACAAATCTTTAATATCTTCTGTGGTTATTGTTGGAATCGTTTTATAGATGATGGTTTGCCAGACGAAGAGCATCCTTTCTTTAATATTATCACATGACATTGTTTCTGTCTCAAGAAATACTCACGCGGATAAATGTAAAATAATATCACGCCTTGAAATCCCCAAAGAGTGAGGTAGCGGTTAGGCACCGCTACCTAGGACTGGACCTTAAAAGCGACTATGACTCTGAGTTTGTTTTCGTAAGTCTTCTCAGACGGGACAAGACAGGTACGTAACACCAGCCCAATCTAGTTTAAAAAAGACTTGTATAAGTGTATGTAAAAACCTACTTGCAAAATAAAAAAAAAACATTATTTACCATTTATTTCTGTCATGTCAATTGCCCGGTTGGGGCACAAATCCAGACTGACAGAAATTATTTCTAAAGGACAAACCAAAATCACTTTGCCCCAACTGGATATATAACCCAGGATCTCGTGCGAACACTGGTGTTAAATCACAGCGAGTCTCGTCATCAATAAAATAATAAAAAGCAAAACTTTCGACTAATAAATATAATTTTGCAGATATCCTAGTCACTGATGACGACAATCATGACTCCATAGTTTTCATAGAGTCGAAACTAAAAACAAAACATACCATGACTTTAAACCTCAATTTAGAATTCACATTTCCCATAGCTTACGATTAAGCTGAAGTTACTAACTCTTCATCAACACAACTATGAACTACCAAAACCGTTCGCAAAGCCACAAAAACAACAACGACTATCAAAATACCGATAGAACCGGCAAAACAAACAGCGACTAATCCTAAATATGTCTCAATCTTTGCCTACATATGTCTTATTAAAATAACGAGAAGGATTATAAATCTCAACTGCCGGTAGAACAGAGCAGATAAATTAGCCGTTTAGACACATTTTTGATACAGCAGTGAATACCTGGGATGGTTTATGATTTGTAGTGTCACGGAAAAATATTGCCTCGTTCGTGTTTCAGTGAATTTGTAACAAGTTGAGATGTTTAGCAGGATTTATAGGCATCAAAATTAACAGTTGTAAAGTTCCTTCTGTTTAGGTCATTCAAAAGTAGAAGACAGCTAAGAAAATCAGGAAATTGTGCGGACGAGCTTAACCAGTGCATATATAAATGGTTTAAAGTATTGTGTTAGGGTTTGTTTGGTGTAAAAACCATTAAAAGGACCACAGACTTGAGTATATGGTTTGAATTTCAACTGGATACCTCCACGCGTTCCCGAGATAAAAGGTCTGGACAGATAGACAGACAGACAACAAAGTCATCCAATAAGGGTTCCGTTTTATTCTTTTGAGGCACGGAACTCTAAAAACGACTATAAAATGACATCTAATAATTAAAGCATTCAATAGGAAAGGAATATTTCGGGTCTCTTTAACTTATAACTTCACTGTTTCAAATTAGAAAAATATCTTCGGGGAACCAAGCCACCATTATTCCATGCCCGAATCCATCTTAACGTTGTCCTAAAGGTAGACTTGGGTATGCAAAATACCCATCACAAAGACAGCACCCATCAAAAATATTAAACGACCATAAATAAAAAACAAAAGATCATCAAAATATACTTTGTACCTAAATCGCCAATAGCGATAGTAGACTGCGCACTGACGCGTGAGTTTCCGCGCATTGTTCTCTGCGCTTACGCAGGTATCTACGCGCTATTTGTGAAGCGACGTTACACTTTGATCTTGAAGTGTGCTTAGATGAGAAGATTTTATTATAGCTATCAGAATAGCCACCCCTAGCTATAAGGATAGGGGTGGATAAATAATAACAGCCGCACAAGGTCGATATTCTAGGTTGAGCAGTGCTTGCTTAAGTCGGTCCATGGATGGCAGACCGTACGTCAAACATACCGAGTTTCCTCTATGCCTTGGAAAGCATGTAAAGTCCTTGGACCCGGCTGTCACTTTCAGATTATTTCTTGATAGTCGTTACAGGTACAGTGACTCAAAGTCTGACACAGTCTTACCAAGGCGATCATATTTCCCAATAACTGGGTTATTGAGGTCAGATAGGCAGTAGATCCATATAAACTACTAGTATCTAGATGCATCCGATTAGACTGGAAACTGAGCCAACATATTTTGAGAATAAACGAGAAGAATGATAGATGAGAAGATATTGTTGTGGCTATAAGATTAGAGGAAAAGCGAAGAAACAATAAATGGAATGTGTTCGACGTTCGGAGGATGATATGGTTAGCTATCTAAAGATAACAACTAATAGAGAAGTATGGAAGACGAAGACCACGAATAAACTGGAATTAGAGCAGGAGAATAATGATATGTGAAGGGTTTAGGTAATCAGGAGGAGTAATGACGGGTTAATGTTAAGAAGTTGACTGTAAAGAAGAAAAGAAGAATTATTTCAATGAATACTAAACGCGATCAGGATACAACTAACCGCGTTCAGTAGCTGTCAGCGTCATCATAGCTAATGATCATGGACACGGACAGCTTTTGATTTCTTGAGCGCAGTTTTAATCAGCTAAAACCGATGTTTTTTTCTAGTGATAAAAGTCACTTATGCATAACTTTGAAATTAAAACAAACGTGAATAAGAAATCATGGTCTGAACATAGCGTGATTCATGTGAAATACGGAATCCGTACCTACAAATATTATAAATGAGAATGTTTGTGAGGATGGATGGATGGATGTATGGATGTTTTTTACTTTTTCACGTCAAAACGGCTGAACGGATCTTGATAAAATTTGGCACACGCCGGCGCCAGCTAGTATATATATATAAACGCATATTCATAGGTAAGATATATACACAGATATACACATACAGAGAATTTCTTTTCTTTTTCGACTAGACTAGCCAAAAGCAAAATTGTTCTAAAGAACATCTAAAAATAAAACATCAAATAAGATTCTGACTAAAAATAGAGCTAGCCTAAATATTTTGACAGTTTCGCTTTTGCCAATCAAAACACAACTACAACACGTGTTAATACACAAATGAATGGAAACATCACAGTAGGGAAATCGGGGATCGTTTAAAAAACCATTAAAACCCTAGTTTCACCATAAGCTACTTGAAATGAACGCCATCGTTTAGATATAAAAACAAAAAACTTATTGTCACCTATTCAGAAACAATCGAGCGATTTCTGCGATCACCTACTTTTATTTGCCTTAAAAATCTGCATATTTTCTGCAATTTCTATCTTACTGTCTGGAACATAAAGAAATTCTAACGTTTGTGTACCTGCAAATGTATTTTAGTCACAATCATTCTCTACTGCTATGCAAATGTCATCTTTATTATTAAACACAAATAGATCATTTTTTCTTATAACACTACTTCAATTCTTTAGGTTTGACAAAGTTTTAACACCGTTGAAAAAACTGAAGTCATTGTAAATTGAACTTTAGGTTGCGATAATAAAACACGAGGAAATGTTAATGAAAGGAACAATACAAATGGTTCCGAAGTGGTTGGTGATAATGACGTCACGCTAGGTAACCTCTGTCGTATTAAAATGACATTACTAGACGTACGGAACAGTTATAATAATTCACGCCTTCGAGCTTCGGATATTCAGATTTATTTTGATTTGAACACCAATGAGGTCGAAGCACAAGGTAATTTGTTACAAATTACAGCTGTAACAACATCGATAGTACCGTCGTTATGAATCAGGGTTATAATTTGGAATTCTGTCAAACACAGTAATTGGACATAAATAATTTTACACATTACAATTTCAAAACATAGGATCTAATTAAACTAACGAAAAACATGTTCAGAATTCTATGACACCAATTTTTTAATTTTTATATCAAAATACTAATAACTTCGAAAAATTTTACATCTGGCTAGCAGTGACTACCTATCAGATTACCACAACCCAGTTACACCCTTTGGAAAACCAAATAAGTCCCAAAAGAAAAAAATACCATCATGTAGTGATGGTAATATTTTAATTTAGTCCATAATACTTCATGATGATGAGAAATCAGAAATATTCATTTGTGAAACATAGGTACTTACAGTGGTTGGTCATGTTTTGGGCAGAAGTGCGCTATGATCAACCATACAAAAACAAATTACAGGCATACAAAAATAATGAAATATAAATTATACAATCAAGTAAATAGTTACTGTTAGAGGCATCTATTCTATATGAAAACAATTAACCAAAATAACCCAGTCCAACAGTTATCAATACAAACCTTAACCAAATAGACACTGACTGAAACAAATCTCACGCCACAAAATCTTTTGAAGTGGCCATCTTAAATAACGAACCGATAATAATATAACACGTCGAAACTCATAATGTGATAAATATAGAGTATCAATGATGCGTCAACTATGTGATGCAGAATTGCGCGTGTGATTAATGAGTCGTGCCAAGACATCTGGTATATTACCATCAATATCTGTCTGTCATATGTACGCGATAAATTTACGAACGATATGCTTCGACGTTCGGAGAAGATCTTAAATTATAGATAACTAGCATTGGCTAGCGTAATCACCCGCAAAAAACTCGAAAATTAATCTGAGGGAAAATATTAGTGGGATAAAAAGAATTTATTGTCCAAATCCGTCAAGAAAGCCTAGAAAAATGAAATTTTATCACCGATAGCGATGATCATCATCATTTTTCTAACCTTTTCCCATTCCATTTGGGGTTGGCGAAACACGCTTTCTTTATCCATTGTCCCCTGTCAGACGACTCTGAATTTAAACTTTACGAGGTTATTTACTTCTTTCTCATTCATATTACCATTCCTTACACAATCCATTCCTTTGGCCTTGGTCTCCCTCTCCATCCATCAACATTCATCATATCCATTACTCTTTTAGTCACTTGCGTTTTGTCCCTACTCTTTACATGTTCATTATCCTCCTTCATTTTCATATAACAGGTGCAACTTTTAAACTTCTTTTACTTTATAATAGCTAACCCATTCCTTAATTTATTTATTCTTGTCCCTCCACACATTTATCCACAGAAAGATGAAATCATTTTCATCTCCACTACGTGCAATAGTTTCTCATCCATCTTCTTTACAGTAGCAACGATAGCATTGATCGAAAGATTGATATAAATAAGCTACCGATAAGCGTATGTTTGTTATTATAAAAATAAAAATTGCAACGTTTTCTTTTCAGGTGGTTCATAATATTTTACATTTCATTCACCGCTGATGAGGGATCAAAATTCACAAGCATTAAAATATCAAAACATACCGACGTATGATATTATTAGTAGGATGTTTGTAACAGCAATGTTTTTCCATGTTGATTGCGACACTTGTGGTGGACATCTATCAGGAAATAGTGAAACATTTAGTCTGAGGGAATTTGAGATGGCAAAAAACGAAATGATTGAGAACGAAGAAGCGAATGGAGAAGGCAGATAGAGAATTTGTTAAAGACGTGAAAGAAGGATACGTACTAACTCAAAGAAGGAAGGCGATATTATTTACCGGATTGAAGCAAAATTATATTAGAAAGGGCAAGACTTAAAAACAAATGCTATAGTATGCAGTACTTGAAATGGTAGAACAAAGTGTGTTCCCTGTTTTCAGTGGTTTAAACTTCTAGAGTGGGTTTCTCTAAAATTACACAAATGGTATAATTTTCTACAGCAAACTCCAACGAATATTATGGCCTGTGTTTAACTTCAGATCCCCATTAATTCTACAAAATAAATAAATTCCATCATTATTTTTTTCCTTTTTTGGTGCTTTTTCAATTACTAGTTGGTATGTTGGATCTGCTTTGACTACTTCAAATATTCAAAATTTCTAGCCAAAATTATACTAATCATCGTTCGCACAAAGTTCTCCAATATCGTTCCAATTGCAGCACATAACTCTGTATCTAATAATATACCGTTAAAAATCTCCCAGCAGTTCGATGATGCATCGTGGGGCACTCCTATGATTTGTGGGAAGGCAGGTGTTCGACGCAAATACATCGCAACCGGTTCGGTTTCGCCATCTCAATTGGCATTTTGACGTGGTACTCAAAGTTTATTAATTGCATTTATTTATAATGCAACAAGGTTATCTGGTTTGGAAGAAAACATCGTGGAGAAACTGGTTTTGTCATAGTATCAAATATTTCAATATATTTGACATCAGCCAACTTTTACTGGGGTTACTGGTGGCTAAAATGATTAACCCTCGTATCGAGCTGCTGTGGAAACATTATAGGCTGATAATATAAGGTTATCTTTACCAGTGGCTTTTTTGAATTATGGATAACTAGCTTTCTCCCGCGACTTCGCCCGCGTGGCATAATTATTTATCGAAAAAAAAAAAATATTTCTCTCCCCTTGTCTTCCCTTTTCTCACTTTTTTTAGCCTATGTCCGTCTCCAGGGTTCCAACTATCTCTGTACCAAAATTCATCAAAATAAGTTTACTCATTTAGGCGTAGAGACGTAACAAACAAACTCACTGTTGCTTTTATAATATTAGTAAGGATGACAAGAGGGCTTAAACAATCACTTCAAAAGTGCTTCATTCCTGTTCTTCTGGTCTTTTCTATCTATATTAGTGGTCAGCTCTTCTAAGCAGTCATCTCCAAAAATGACCTTCCTGGGTACATTTCGCTTACACTAAATAAGCTTGCCTTTGGCCACAACTCACCTCATGTGAAGTGATGATGTGGCATCGAGTGCTCCACGCTCACTTAGAAGAAACGATTCACTCGAAAAAATACAGATTTTAATGATTGGGAGATAGAATTTCGCAGTGAATTCCACAGACGCAGTTTGCACAATAACTGTCGAAGCAAAGTGACGATGGGATTACAGAGCTGTACATTTAATTAAGACCAATAATGTGACGTTTGACATGCGGTAGTATCCCGATAACACTGTCAAGTGTTTGTTTTGGACACACTTCAACACTTTACGCTTCAGCGTCGCGCAAAAGGTCGAATAAATCTTAATAGATGTCGAAGTTTATTCTGGGATCTGATTTGTTTTTATCGTATGGCGTCTGGCGAGTACTTCCTCGCCTGGGAATGTGTTTCCTGATAGCTCTCGCTCTCATTAGGGACTTAAAATTTTGTGTGAAATATTTAATTTTATATCGGCAAAAAAAGATACAGGTTCGGATGCAGGATGAAAAATATGCACATGCAGAAGAAGCAGCAGTTTTTAAAACTTTTAAATTTTTATATTTCTGGATAGCAAATAAATCCTTAACCAGCTGAAATAAAGTCACTTTTGGTGCTTTCCCATTCTAGAACCATCCCAAACACAAAACTAACATTGCACAAGCCTGTAATAAAACAGTACCTTTCGAATCGTAACGAAGATGTCAATCCTTAGCTCTAAACACACCATAAAATAACAGTAAAACTAACTAGAGGCTCAAAGTTTGAGCACCGCACTGCAATAAGTTCGGTCCGTCGATAAATCTATGAAAATGAACGTGCTCCTAATGTCACTGGAATGCTTTCATGATCTGACCGAACCAGGGGCGGACTGCATACGTTATTATTTTGATAAAAATATGGAGCGTAATTTTCGTTTATTCGAATACGAATTTTTCTGACATTATTCTATTTAATTGAAATTGGAATGCTTGTGTTTTGTGTTTGATGTTACCTAAAATAAGTCTTTTTGTTACTTGAAATAAATAAATAAAATAAAAAATGAATACTAAGGCGGAGTTGTTTTTATCAAAGTACATAGTTCCAAGTAAACGCTCTCTACGTATGTAGCAGAAGTATTACAACAAGAGGGTTCTGTTGTAAAATTACCTAAAAATATAGTGTTTACCAGATGATTGTTTTCACTAAAGCATGGGGTTTGCCGGGGTTGCGGGGTTTTCGAAAGAAATATCGCGGCCCTGGAACATAAATTGCAAAAGAAAAAACATGGATGGGTTTTAGTTGGTAAAAGTCTGACACTCCTCCCCTCTCCGCCCAGAGCTGGGGAATTTATTTGAAGATTTCCCTTCCGAAAAAAAAACATAAGTTCAGTTATTCAGAAACCCATTGATCTATAACCAATGAAGACATAATTAACAAATGTATTCAATAATGCAAAGTGGCGCTTATAATCAATGAGGTAATATCAATTCATCGATGATAACAATCGAGAACTTCTTGCTGTTCCACACATTAACAACAATGAATTAATTGAAAAAAAAAGCTTTCGTTTTCCTGAATAAACAACACGAAAAGTTACTTCTTTATCATATTTAATATGATTGAGATATGAGGGAGAAAGAGGGAAGAAAAGGTAAAACTTAGAATTGCTCAATTAATAATAATAAGAAGGAAAAGGAAATTGTGCTACCCCGAATTTAACGCGAGCAAAGCCGCGGGCAAAAGCTAGTAACTAAATAAATTCTTACGAAATGATGATGACACCGTCTACGCTGCAAAAATATGTCCAAATTCTCACCCGAATCCGCTCTCCCAGTCATAACTAACTCCTGACGGCATGAGATCGAAGTGCAAGTATCTAAATATACCAGCGACCAACACCCATTAATTTGCGAGGAATTAATCGTCCAACAGACATTGTCGCGGGAATGTGAACATTTGGCAAATTGGCAGTTTTACAGCGAACTTTATTGATTTTAGTTCCAACTGTTTTTTCAGTTGATGGAATTCTTTAACACAAACAAAAGCGTATTTTTGCATTCGAATCCTCAGTTTCATGTACTTAATGATGCATAAACGTATTTTATACGGTATACGTGGGTGAATTGTTGTTTTAATGTGATTTTTGGGGTTCTGTACCTCAAAAAAAAACGGAAACCTTAGATCACTTTTTTATCCGTGTGTCTGTCTGTCAAGACCATTTATCTCGGGAGCGCGTGAAGTTATCAAGTTGAAAGTTAAAACCGTTGACTCAAGTCTGTGGTACCTTAGAGTTGTGGAAAAATCATATCTCTAAGACTAAGCAGTCAAACGATATAGCCGTTTATGTCGCAAGGTTGTACGGAACCCCCGTTGCGAATTTAAGGGGGAAGTTTGATAACTTCCCCCTTAAATTAAAACTGAGCGAGTCCTCATTTATTTTTATCTATTTTTTACTCGTATATAAAATCTATTATTAATGTTTTAACAATGTACAATTAAATAGTCTGACTATAAAATAACAAAACAAAATAAACATGTACAAGTCCCAATATGGGACAACAAATTACAGGTCGTCAAAAAACATTATCCACATTACTGTTAATAGGAAAGGTGCCAAGATGGCTGGCAGCATTGCCACTTTACTTACTTTTCCTCTGGTCACGTGAAGAATCGCCAAAGCGGTTGATCAACCGCTTGGCGATATCCTACAAAACTAGGTGCGCATTTGGACCCCATAGCTAGAGTTGCCAACTATACTGTTTTCAACAGTATTATACTGTTTTTCACTAAATTATACTTTTTACTGTTGAACAAAAATAAAGTACCTATACAAAATACTGTTTTCAGCATGCAAACACTTTTACTGAAAGAGTTTTTTTCAGTACTTAGGTAATGCTAAGTGGCGGGAGGATAGAAATAGAGAATCTATTAATTTGATAAAAATTAGCTCTTCATTTATTTTAATTACACTTTTATATAAATGTAGTGAGGCGTATGAAGTTTTTAAAAAAGATTGTAAATTTGTAAGTTGTGCGAGCAGTTCTAAAAAATATGTATTTAAAACAATAAATAAATAAAATACTGTTCATTTTTCTAGAATACTGTTTAATAATCTTCACAGACCTGAATATACTTTATTTCTCGTAAAAAAAGTTGGCAACCCTACCCATAGCCCAATTAAGTTATAATAATTTTGCTAGTTTGGATTTTTATTGCGTTTTTTCATCAGGCTACTTCTTAGAAGTTCACATTGGAAAGCCGAATAACTCTTAAACCCGATCTCGAGATCATCTGCAACAAAGCCAATCATTAGTCACAATCCGTTACGACCACTACATTTAATAAACTTTTAGTGGACAGTCTGAAGTTGTGTGATTAGGAATTTTTGTATTGCGTTTTATTCGCATTCCCGCAGTCACTTACCTTACCTACCCCTGTCTAAAAAACCCACAACTAACGTGGCTATCTATTGGTAAAAGAATTTTCAAAATCTGTTTAGTAGATCCAGAGATTACCACCTGCAATCTCACAAACTGCCTATTTATAATTTATATTATATAGATTCTCGCGCCATTAATTAAGTGATATACTTTACTTTTAGTTTCTTCCTGACGTATTTTATTACTCATATTTATGTAATTTGAATTTATAATATTTTGTCTACCTACACTGTACTTAACCAAGGAAATCTGTGGAAACTTTAGTCCTGGATTTCACATTACCCCACCTGTATTTTTAATACTTACTGTAACATACATTGTACATGTTTTTGTTTTTTAACTTTGCCCCACACTGGAAATTTCTCCTGTATCGTGGGTGCGTTTACAAACATTTAAACTCACATACACAAGCACCCGGAACAACTATCTGTAGGCCATACAAATATTTGTTCCGTGCGGGAAGTGCGGGAATTGAACCCGCGACACGTAGCGCAGCAGTCGATCGCTCAGCCACTGCACCAACCGTGTCGTGTTTGTGTTCCTTTAATAGTTAAATAGACCACCAAGGCGGAGATTCTTAGCTACCTATATTTGATTTCCTAAGTCCATCACCCAGTTAATAACTAACTCGACCGACTGCCATAAGATCGAAGTGCACTCGCTAAATATAGCGCGCAATGCGCACGCGCATCAATGTGCGACAAATTAATCGCAAGTGCGTCGCTACTTTGTAGACCAAATAATTTAGTTAATTTGTCGGGATTTCCGCAATTATTGGGATTATTAGAGGGGCTTGGATATTTGTGGTTAAGAAAATAATGGAAGTTTTGTCGGTTATTTAAGTGTTGTAAAATAATCTTAAGTGTTTGTTGAATTATTGGTGACTGGTGAATACATATCTTAAAGGTAAGTTTATCTTGAAAAATCCAGGAGAATAGATTTTTTTGTCTAGACCTTAAAAGAGACTATGACCTCTAAGTTTGTTTCGGCTGTTTCTTCTCAGAGTAGTCGGGTACGAAACACCAGTCTCATATAGTTTAAAAAAAAAAACGACGTGTAAAAGTGTTTGTAAAACCCTACCTGCGTGATACCATTGATTGAAAAAAACCGGTCAAGAGCGAGTCAGACTCACTTGACAAGGGTTCCGTACAAATTTTCGCCATAAACGGCCATATCTTTTGCCTGCGTAGACTTAGAGGTTTGATTTTTTTACAGTTCAACTCAACTCAACTCAACTCAAAGCATTTATTTTAATTAGACCATTACAGGCACTTTTGAATGTCATCAAAACAAAAATGATGCTGCTACAGTCCCGGTCACAAGGCATAATAACTTGTGAAAGTACTGTAGTTGCCCATTCCAAAGCGTTGATCTCTATGGAGAAGAATGGGCAAGAAACTCCATGGACACTCTTTTAAATTATAATATTTTTACAAAATCGTATTTACATCATTCGTGTTGAGATTATACAAATATGTGAGAACGATGTAGAAAGACGTGCACAGTAAGAGCGTCCAGAGTAAATAAAAAGCAAAATTCAATTTAAAATCTAAATAAGTTAAAAAATGACCGTGGTAGTTAAAAAATGACCAACTGACAGCGCCCGTTCACGAACATGACGTATGGATCAGCCCCATTCAGCTCGGCCATTTTGAAGGGAGCTAAATGACCCGACACACCCGCCACTATCAGCGAGACATTTAAGTGAGCATGACACTATTAACCACCAGGGCTTCGTCAAGTCAATGATAATACATAGCACTCACATATGGGCTTAATAATTATACAATACTAGAGAATTGATTCTATACATTGCAAAGATAGTCTTACAATCTTCTGCAGCTTCCACTATAGCTTCGGATACTTATCAATGAGTTTACCCCTATGCTTGAGGAGCAGGACCAGCATTGAGCCAAGCATTTTTATCATCAATATAATCCCCCAACTTATAATATGCTTGCCTACATAGTGTGCGTTTAATACAAGATTTAAATTTCGTTTCATTCAGTTGAAGGATGTGGGGAGGTACTTTATTGTAGCATTTCAAACAGTACCCCACGAAAGATGAGTCTACTTTAGCTAACCTGAAACCCGGCTGAACCAATTGGTCCCTATTTCTAGTATTATACTTGTGTCTATCACCTCGTTTACCAAATAGATGCAAATTTTTTCTGACGTACATGATGTTTTCATAGATATATTGACAAGGTACTGTCATGATGTTAATTTCCTTAAACTGTTCTCTTAGAGAATCTCGCCTACGTAGATTATAAATGGCTCTAATGGCTCTTTTCTGCAGAATAAATACAGACTCGATGTCTGCAGCCCGTCCCCAAAGTAAAATACCGTATGACATTATACTATGAAAATAACTAAAATAGACTAGCCTCGCGGTATCTACATCAGTAAACTGACGGATTTTTCTGACAGCATATGCTGCTGAACTAAGCCGTCCTGCAAGAGATGTTATATGCGGACCCCATTGTAGCCTTGAATCGAGCGTTATACCCAGGAAAACAGTTTTATTGACGAATTCTAGTTTCTCTTGATTCAATACTATGTCACAATCACTACTTTTGACGTTTGGCAGAGCAAATCTTATGCACTTCGTTTTTTTCCCATTTAATACCAAATTATTGGCGGTGAACCAATCATTTACCTGTAATAGGGCGTTATTTAAGTCGTCTAGATTTGTGGCACGTCTATTTATCTTAAATATTAAAGAAGTATCGTCAGCAAACAACACCATTTGTAGTTGGTTTTTAAATAAATGGGGTAGATCATTAATATATACTAAAAAGAGGAAGGGACCTAATATCGATCCTTGTGGTACACCCATCTTTACATTTAAACCCATTGAATTGACACCATTTATTTGCACTTGCTGCTGTCTATCATTTAAATATGATTTTACTAAACTAAGCGCAAGTTTTCCTAGGCCGTAATGTTCAAGTTTCAAGAGTAGGGTTTCGTGGCTAACACAATCAAACGCTTTTGAAAGGTCACAAAAGATTCCTATGGCATCCTGTGCCTCTTCCCACGCAGTAAATATGTGTTTTAACAAGGTAACACCAGCGTCAGTCGTACAACGTCCTTTGGTGAAACCATACTGTTTTTCATGTAAGATTTTATTGGTGTTAAAGTGGTTGAGCATTTGATTAAGCATTACCTTTTCAAACACCTTGCTGAAAACCGGCAAAACGGATACGGGTCTATAGTTATTGGTGTCTTTACTATCCCCAGATTTGAAAAGGGGTATAACTTTACTGTATTTCATAAGGTCCGGAAAAACTCCTTGGTCCACACACAAATTGAATATTATGGCTAAGTACGGTATATTATGGCTAAGTACGGTAAGTTCCCAGAGACCACCGATTTAAATGACGACACGGTTGGCGCAGTGGTTGAGCGATCGACTGCTGCACTGTGTGTCGCGGGTTCGATCCCCGCACGGAACAAATATTTGTATGACCTGCAGATAGTTGTTTCGAGTCTGGGTGTTTGTGTACGTGTGTATAAATGTTTGTAAACGCACCCACGATACAGGAGAAATTCCTAGTGTGGGGCAACGTTTGTTTAAAAAAGAGAAAGAGAATAAATATTTGGTTTTAATTTCAACTCGATACCTCCACCCATTCCCGAGATAAAGACTCTTGACAGACAGACAGACGGACGGACAACAAAGTGATCCAATAAGGGTTCCAATTTTTTCCTATTGAGGTACAGGACCCTAAAAATCAAGCAAAAAAAAAACTACCCCATTTTAATCCCTTTAAAAACACCGTCATCCAGAGTCTATTTACCCGGAACTGTCACTATTTACCCCTCTCAGTACATAACGCTACACCCCCTCCCCTCCCCACTAAGACTTACCTATACACCCCCCTCCAGGCTACGTTAAAATGCAATCTTCTTAATGGAATTTCAATTTTCGCTGCGAAGTTAACTAAAAATCCAACTGGTTGCAATATTGCCGCCTGGCGAAGACGCCGGCCATTTTGTACGGAGTCTGTCTGTCTGTTTGTCTCGTTACTGAGGTTATTAATGTAAGAGAAGATAGTTGTTTTAAAGTGAGATTTGTTGTTATTCTAAAAAGAAACTAACTGTAGTATTCGTTGTTTTTTTTTTGTTTTAGTCAAAGACATTATAGTGTTAATTTGCTTAAAACAAATTGGACATACTTACTGAGGATAATATTGATGAGTTTATAGATGAAAAATGACATTCTAACTTATGAAAATGTAAAATTTGTTATAATGAAAAATTACAAATTATACTTAAATTAATTAATAATGACGAATGTCAAATCAGAAAGTTACTTTAGATTAGAACCCTTACTAATATTATAAAAGCGAAAGTGAGTTTGTTTGTTTGTTACGTTTACACGCCTAAATGGCTAAAACGCTGGCTATAACTTCCCCCACTCTTTGAGTCGCGAAGGAAGTTATCTTTACTGGCTAAAATCCACCCATGTTTCTTCTTTTGTCCTTAAAGTTCCGGGGCCGAGGTATCTCTTTCGAAAAAACCCGTTCACATAGGCCTGCATGAGCACTTATAAAACGTCGAGAAAAGTTGCACGGTTCGGGTTGGTCGCTTCCTATGGAGAAGAACCGGCAAGAAACTCCATGATTACTCTTTTAAAATCATTTGGTTTTTCAATGTTGTTGTTACAGCGGTAGTACTTAAGTGTGAGAGGACAGCGTAGGCCCGACAATAAAAATAAAAAAATATCTTGAGACAACTCACACACGGCTATCTGATCCCAAGCTAAGCAGAGCTTTTGTTATGGTAACCAGACAACTGATATACATACTTATATAATTTATAAATACATATCTACATATTATAGATAAATCACACCCAGACACAGAACAAACAATCATGCTCATCACACAAAGTTTGTCCTGGGTGGGAATCGAACCCACGACCTCCGGCTTAGCAGTCAGGGCCACTAACCACTAGACCAACAAGCAAAAAAAAAATTCAAACCTAATATAAAACAAATCCTTATTTCACCAATCTAGGTATCAAACCAAAAGCATATATACCAATCCAATACCCATTCTCGCAACAATACAGCAAAGTTCCTATTATCGTTGAACAGAATAAAACAAAAAAACCACAAGAAAAACGAGTTATTTGATTCAATAAGCAAAGTTGGGAGCGAGACACTAGTATTTAATATCAAGCATGGAGCCCAGAGGAAAAAGAAAAATCTATACAGGGGTGGCAAACCCCCCCGATCTTTACGTCTTGGAGACGTTTTCCAACTGCAACCTTTATAGACACAGTGCACCCTGACCTTGTGTTTATTTGTGGGCTGTGTTGACACAGCACGGCACTGTGTTTAGGGTTATAGATTAATAAGTTACTAGTTTTGTATAAAAATTATGATTTTTGTTTAATTATACCCAATGTGTGTTATAACGCATTTTTTTGGCAAAAGATAATGAATTCAATAAGAAGTTCTCTATTATTATTAATTAATTAAACATTAAGATAGGTATCTTTTCCTACCGTTTCCCACGTAAATGATTACGTTTTATTTTCTTACTAATCAAGTACCTACTCTATTTCCGTCTTAATTCTATATCTGAAATATTATGACGATCACAGTATAAAAGACACTTACTTACTCAGTTTTATTATAGTACCAAAAACCTAAAACAACGATTCAATATTCCTCTTAACTACACACAACCACAACGAAAACAATAACATCTAACTATGCGCACACCACGCCACAAAAATAGTCCTAAAAAAATCACCTGAAATACACGACAAGCGGTCACGAAGTACATACAAAAGCAATACCAATCAGACGCTTCAGCGCCCATCTATGTCCGTAACGCTCACTCCCATTTACGAGAGAAAAAACCTCGGAAAATCTACGTGACGTAACATACAACCGATAGCCAATGGCGTATCGAACCTTCGGCGATTAACGACCAGCGCTCCTAGACCCTCCCACCCTCCTTTCTCCGTTCAAAAACCGAAGCCGCGAGCGGTAACACGAAGTGGGAACGAAGCTCAAGCGAAAATAGTCGGAGAGTATCGAGAACGAACGACGCGTCATGATTGGTTGATCGGTTCTGCGCGATTGGGCACAACAGCGCACACTCGAACCGATATCTCGTATTTACCACGTTCGACGTTTGTTTATATGTGTGCGTGTACGTAGCCGCCTTCAATAGGTATCAATGTGTTGGTGTAGGTATCGATTTGATTTGTGACGCCTGCCCGCCGATCGGTCAATCACGTTGCGTCGCTGTCGATTTAAATTTGGAACGTGATATTTAAATTTGGTATGCATTCGTTGACCGTTAGCGTGACGTAACGCTGTCTGATTGGATGAGAGCTAGTAATAAATAGTGTTGCAATCAAACTATCATGCTTTCGTTTTGGACTATGTCATCTTTGATGTACTGTTAGTTTCAGTTCAAAGAAGAAAATGCATTAAAAGGTGTATGTAAAATAGAAATAAATTTATTGTATTAGAAAAAACTATATGAATTATTTTACAGAAAGATTGATCTCTCTTAGTAAATAGACACCTAGTTATTATTAGTCAATTTGATAACGCGACTGCCTACACGCAAATAGAAAGAAATAAAATAAATCAGGTTTATTTAGCACTTGCCACAAGTATACAAATCAACGCACGCATTTCCTACAACGTACTAATATAGTCAAAACCAAAAAAAATCGCCACCAACCGTTAATTAAAACGAAACAAAATAACTCCATAATTCACAACTATAGGCGAATCTTCACAAATGTCAGTCAGTGCAAAAAAACCGGGCTCGTTTCGACAAATTAAAAAAGCACGTTCCACTCCATTTCTGGATACAAAAAAAAAGTTTCACAGATAAAAAATGGCAGAACATCCTCATCAACCGAGGCTATTAATAGGGAAAAAGTGCGCAATCCGGGGGTTTTACTGTTCACTACCTACTAATATTTAACGAACTTCTAGATAAAGCAAATATATATGCTTTCCCGTGTACTTATTTAAAATGGAAAAATATTTTTCCTGCGTCCCGTCGTCGCTTCCGCTGCAGATAGCCGTAACTGCATTATGTTTGATGTTTTTCTTTTTTATAATGCGGGTGGCTAAAGATAGATGGCCTTTATTTTTCTAGCTTATGCAGACCGATAGGAAAGATGGCTTGAGTAATGTGGTGAGCTTAATTGGATAATCTAGTGCAAAGGATTTGAAGTTGTTATGTTTTGTAGTTTGTACCTTATTATTTTTGATAGTTTTCTTAAAGCATGTTTAGAATTTTAAGTTCTAAAGAAATCCTGAAACTTAGAGACGTGTATACAGATGTTTATTTTCACTCATAATGTTAAATATTTCTCTCAAACTACCTAATTGTCAAACTATGGCAGAGAATACATTTTAAAGAGAGTACGTTAACGACTGTACCAGTATTTAAACTCTATCACAGTCGACAAATTAACCGGTTTGATATCCTCGAATAAAAGTGTACCTGTTTTGTTTTCCAGGATATCGAATTTACAAAGCGGAATCGATAGTAAAGCCATACTTAGACCGATAATAAAAAAAAAAACCATCAGCAGCGCACGCAAAATACCAATTCCATTTCCTTTTGCACTGAAATATTCCTTACGCTGGAGATATATGAAATTGCCAGTAGCACCCACTCCAGAGCAGTGGAATTACTACAAAATCGAGTATCGCCACAGCGAGATATCCGACGTTCGGCCGGCGGAGGCGTCGCACGTTCGTTCATACGAGACACACCGAGAGGGAATGTGATAATATTTTTATGTAGAAAATGTTTGGTGAAAGTCATAAGAACAAAACATTACATAAATCTTAGAATATAAGAGTGTTACTAATATCAAATGACGTGTCCACATTAAAGGAGTCGAGCTACACGATAACTGACAAATGCTAACACTGACTGGACAGGTCCACTCAATCTGTGTGGTGCTTTCTTGAAAAGTTCTCATGTAAGTTGACCAAGATTTTTGTCTGGACCTTAAAAGAGGTCTCTGAGTTTGTTTCGGCTGTTTCTTCTCAGAGTAGTCGGGTACGAAACTCATCTAGAGTTTGTAAACCTACCTGCAAAATAAACATCATTTATCAATGGCCTGTGAATGGGGATGATTCTGATTAAAAGTAAAGTCAGTGATGGTAATGATAAAATGGCAGAAAATTAGAATTTCTTCATAATTGAAAAAAAACACCTGTCACTTTGAGCCCGCAGTTATGACCAAAAGAATATCACTTCAGCGTCCAGAACTTTAGCTTTACTTTAAGTTGTGTGTAAAACCAGTGCTTATTTAAATTACACTGCGCTTTGTCTCATTGATCTTCTACCAAGAGCTTCATCTTACCACTAGCTGACTGGAGCAAAACGATTGATAGTTTTGCCAATATTTTTCACATTTCATAACATCACGCCTGTAAAACGCAAAGGATCAGGCAGTTACTATTAGGTTACACAATCATCCACATTTTTCAAACCTGTTCCTCATCTGCCTAGCCATTGCTAACTATGTTGGGGTCGGCTTCCAGGCTTACCTGATGCAGCTGAATACCAGTGTTCTACATGGAGCGACTGCCTATATGTTCTCCACAACCCAGTTAGTACTGGATAATACGACACCCCTTGGTAAGATTGTCGGGACACTGACTACATGTAACGACTGTCAAAGATCTACAAATGACAGCAGGGACTAACAACTTAAACTTAAACTTTGACAACAGTAGCTACAGTCCCAGTCACAAGGCATAATAACTGTGAAAGTGCCAATTTCAAAGCGTAGATCTCTATGGAGAAGAATGGGCAAGAAACTCCATGGACAATTTTTAAATCAGAATATTGTTACAAAACCTTGGTTACATCATTCGTGTTGATATGGTAAACTATATGAGAACGATGTAGCAAGACGTGCACAATTTAAAGGGTCCATAGCAAAACAAAAAAAAAAAAATTCAAAAATAAATAATTAATTCAAGAGAAGTCCAGAGAGTTAATATTTGAAATAAAAGTTCTGCTCCCTGTGTACGATAAGTTTATCATATACGGTACATAGTCGGTGGCAGTGCGCTCGGAATATGCTCGATATAGAGCACGTCGCCTCCACTCGATCCCTGTGAAACATTGCTCTAGCTAGTGATGTGCTGCCCCGCGATATATCGACAAATAAGTTTAGATAGATAGATAGATAAATCATTTATTTGATGCAACAAAAAATATCAAACTGAGAAAAAAAACGAATAGATTAAAAAAAAGTAAGTTAGATTGACCCATAGGCATTTAGACACATCACATACATTTATAACGGTCGCTCATTAGTGGGCGGTGTGTGTCTCAAGATTGCACCACCAAATAGGAGTCCAGCTTTCCATTACCTGACGCTGGTATTCTGCTGAATCCCGCTAGTGACACACGGATGTCGAAAATGCAATTCTCTAAAAAGAAAAAAAAAATACGACAATGTGCGGCGAATATTATGAAGGTGGGTAGTAACCCAGTTTAGTTTATCCACACGATACGTGTGGAGTGCTTCATTGGTCTGGTGGTCGTAAGCTCGACTGCTGAATATGAGGTGGGTTCGATCCTGGGTTTAATTCTCGGTTCAGGCAAAGTATTTTTGGGTTTTTCAAAGTATATTTTAGAACATTATCAGATTATTGACAAAAGGGTTTTTTTTTAGTTATTGATTTATATTTAAATTCAACTCTGCATACCTTTCGCGGATTACAGGCGTGTTATGGCAGTGGCTACATGACTACTTTAAATCTTGTTGTGTTCATCAGATAAAAACAATAAAAATATCCAAAACAAAACTTAAATAATTATTGTGCTCGGAATCATCAGCGATAATTCAAACTCAATTTAAATAATTTAATAAAGAAAAAGTCATGTCCAAACTATCGATATCAACTTCCCGCATCCCTAACAGCACTTCCGATATAATATTTCATATTTAATAGTGATGCACCACGAAAAATCCTTCGCAGATGACTCTCAGCTTATATTTTACATAAATTGGATATTATTGCACTCATATTGAATTCACAGACGTATATTATTTTATAGAAACTATTTCTTCGGTATGTATGATTGAAGTTCTTTGAAGATCAGATATCTTACAGGGAAAAGTATCTTTAGCATGATAAGATACTCACGAGTTTTTTAGGTAAACTCAAAATAACAACAACATATATTATATACTAGCTTCCGCCCGAGACTTCGTCCGCGTGGCATAGTTACTTTGGGCTAAAGATTACTTAAACATGCGCGATGAGCAAAAAAAATATCTTTCTCTCCTCTTTTCTTCCCTTTTTCTCCCCCTTATTTCACTTTTTTATATATTTAGCCTATGTCCGTCTCCAGGGTCCCAACTATCTACTAGGTATACATGTACTGCTGAAATTATGAACTAAAATATAATGTTAAAGTATTTTATCTTCTTTAAATTACGTATATTACCCCTTACATTACAGTATAATAAATAAAATAAAATAAAACAAAAAAATGGTTTTCTTGTAACCCAGAAAACCATTTTTTTTAAATAAGACCAGCACTATCGCTCTCAAATATGCAAAACCAGAAACGTAGCTCAAAATACTAGAGGTATTTTAAACCGTAACCCGTAAACTCCAGAACTATATTCGAACATAGTACTAAAATAAGTAGAATTTTGAAAAAAATTCAATATTCCCCCAAGGTAAGCTAACTACAAGTTATATTCGCGCTGTTTTTAAATAAAATCAAAGTGTACGTTGGCTGCAAGTTCCCGGCTTGTTCTTTATGAACTTCATAAAAATGGTCGTATTTACTGGAAAAGACCGGAGCCCCTACCATGGACACTCGATTCGAAAAGTGTTATAGTGAGAAAAGAAACGTTAGTAGTAACCTAAATAAATTAAAATTACTTATTTGTAGCGTAGATGGTATTATATACTAATCAAACAAATGTATCTCCTAATTTTTATCCGACTTATAAAATGGAGGAGGTATTACGTTCGACCGTATTTTTTATGGTGCCTGATTACTGCACCAACTGTGGGCCCATTTTCATGTATCCTTACTAATATTATAAAAGCGATAGTGAGTTTGTTTGTTTGTTACCTCTTCACGCTTTAATGGCTAAACTGATTTTGATGTGTTTTGGTACAGAGATAGTTAGGAACCAGGAGACGGACATAGGCTATTATTTTTTTTTTTTTAAATAAATATAAATAAATATCTTGGGACAACTCATACACGGCTATCTGATCCCAAGCTAAGCAGAGCTTGTGTTATGGTAACCAGACAACTGATATACATACTTATATAATTTATAAATACATACATATTATAGATAAATCACACCCAGACACAGAACAAACAATCATGCTCATCACACAAAGTTTGTCCTGGGTGGGAATCGAACCCACGACCTCCGGCTTAGCAGTCAAGGCCACTAACCACTAGACCAACAGGCCCGTCGAAAAAAAGAGTGGGATATGAGGGAGAAAGAGGGAAGAAACGGGAAAACTTAGCATTGCTATTACAAATCAATAAGGCGCTACCGAATTTAACGCGAGCGAAGCCGCGGGCAAAAGCTAGTAATTTTAATAAACCCGAGTTTCGATACCTTAGGCACAGTAGTGGCTGAGCGATTGGCTGCCGTGCTGCGGGTCGCGGGTTCGATCCCCACACTGAACAAATGTTTATGTGGCATACAAATAGCTGTCAGGCTGTTTGTGCATGTTAGTTTTAATCTTTGTAATCTCAACCGATACTGGAGAAATTCATAGTGTGGGGCAAAGTTCTCCAAGATCCTGACCTGATTAACATAATTGGTTCCAACCATCTAAAAAATATCCTTTTCAAACAAAAAAAAACTATTTTCAATATCGGCCCAGGCATTTGCGGTAATCGGTGAACATACACAAAAAAGAATCGGACAAATTGAGAACTTCCTTTTTTAAAGTAGGGTAATAAAAGGTAATTCTTTATCTCTGTTTCAGGATGAAAAGTTATTTTCAAATGACAATACTACCATTAAGGCTATGGACCAGCGTGATGGATTATGGGC
The DNA here is from genome assembly GCA_905475445.1 of Ochropleura plecta. Classification (NCBI taxonomy): domain Eukaryota; kingdom Metazoa; phylum Arthropoda; class Insecta; order Lepidoptera; family Noctuidae; genus Ochropleura; species Ochropleura plecta. Next base: position 1,659,740 of record FR997744.1, on the reverse strand, counting down.
GAAGAAATGGCGGAACAAACTCTCCAGCAACACATCTGTATGTCAAGTGGGAAGACGTACTAGTAGAAATCACTCCTACTCTTAAAATCCTATAAAAACTTTATTCCAACCTTGTCTCTCTTTCAGCACATCATACAAGCATGACATATTATCTAGATAGATAAAATACGGGTACTCTATTCTGACCATGAACTGAAATAAACTATAGTACCTTTTAATTCAACTAAGGAAACTTTGTCATTACGACCGTGGTGGATTCTCACTGCACATTTAAACGCTAAGGGCAATACAAGGAACATGGGTGGGTTTTAGTCAGTAAAAGTCTGACACTCCCCCCAAAAAAAAAATGATTGAGATGATGATGAGTGATATCCAAAACCAAAAAAAAAAAAAGATTGTGGCCTGCATTGCCGGGGTCCCGGGTCGTTCAAGAGATACCGCGGCCCCGGAACGTAAAGGGCATTAGAAGGAACATGGGTGGGTTTTAGTCAGTATAAGTCTGAAACTCCTCCCCGCTCCGCCCAGAGCGGAGGAAGTTATTTGAAGATTCCCCATCCGCCAAAACAAAAATAAAATTCTGTTACTCAGAAATTCTTCATAGAAAAACCTATTTACAGTTTCGACCAGAGAAGACAATCCAGGACCTTATTTTCAGCTTTATTTTAGCCCTGAGAGACAATAGAAAACCCCCGACTTGACGGTCCCTTCGAGTTGCACGCTGCTTACTGTTCATTTAGTGTTTTATTTAATATAAACCACCAAAGTCAAACAAGTGTTATAGTGAACACCACATATTTTTTTTTTTTTTTTAATCCGGTTCTGTACAAACTTGCGACATAAATAGCCATATCTTTTGACTGCATAAGAGGGTTGATTTTCACAGCACAATGGGTCCACAGACTAAAGTATAATGGTTTTAATTTCGACTCGATACCTCCACGCGTTCCTGAGATAAAGGGTCTTGACAGACAGACGGACAAAGTGATCCAATAATGGTTCCGTTTTTAATAGTAATATATTTATTTGCGAAAAACATGGTTTACAAAGTTATTGACTTAAGTATAAGGACCAACATGTTTTGCTTAGAATTAAAGCATGCAAACTTATAAGTACCTAAAACAAATTATATCAACAAAAAAACCGGCCAAGAGCGTGTCGGGCCACGCTCAGTGTAGGGTTCCGTAGTTTCCCGTCCGTCACAATAAGTGTTCCCACTTATGAGTTTAAAGGTGGAGGAGGAAATTAGATTGTACAACTTTTTGTCTTTTTTGTACAAAAACTGTTGTGTCAATCAAGTTCAAAATGATTTTCATAGAAAGTCCTTATAAAGTTCTACTTTTCAGATTTTTTTCATATTTTCTAAACTTATGGTTCAAAAGTTAGAGGGGGGGGGGACACATTGTTTTTTACTTTTGGAGCGATTATTTCCGAAATTATTGACATTATCAAAAAATGATTTTAGTAAACCCCTATTCATTTTAAAATACCTATCCAACAATATATCACACATTAGGGTTGAAATTAAAAAAAAATCACTTCCCACTTTACATATAGGGTGGCTACCCTAATAAAACATTTTTTTCCAATTTTTATTTTACAACTTTGTCGGCGTGATTGATATACATATTGGTACCAAATTTCAGCTTTCTAGTGCTAACGGTCACAGAGATTAAGCGAGGACGGACGGACAGACGGACGGACAGACAGACATGGCGAAACTATAAGGGTTCCTAGTTGACTACGGAACCCTAAAAAGGGAGGTTCCAGAAATTGCTTAATACTATAGAAATTATATTGAGTTAACCAATTATACAGTTTTACCTTAAGGCGCGGTAACAAGCTAATCTTTAGGTATTCGCGGAAGTGAGGCTAGCTGCCTACTGGGCATGGTCTGACACAAGTACACGACAGTACTGCATCGAAAGAATACAAATAAGGTAGAAAATATTTCGGTGTTTGATTTTATTTGAATATCATGTTTGCCAAAATGTAGGTCATTTTGCAGTTTTAATTGAATATAAAAAAAATACAGTTCCGTGTTTGAAAAATGTTATATAGGGTGGCTACCCTAATAAAACATTTTTTTCCAATTTTTATTTTACAACTTTGTCGGCGTGATTGATATACATATTGGTACCAAATTTCAGCTTTCTAGTGCTAACGGTCACAGAGATTAAGCGAGGACGGACGGACAGACGGACGGACAGACAGACATGGCGAAACTATAAGGGTTCCTAGTTGACTACGGAACCCTAAAAAGGGAGGTTCCAGAAATTGCTTAATACTATAGAAATTATATTGAGTTAACCAATTATACAGTTTTACCTTAAGGCGCGGTAACAAGCTAATCTTTAGGTATTCGCGGAAGTGAGGCTAGCTGCCTACTGGGCATGGTCTGACACAAGTACACGACAGTACTGCATCGAAAGAATACAAATAAGGTAGAAAATATTTCGGTGTTTGATTTTATTTGAATATCATGTTTGCCAAAATGTAGGTCATTTTGCAGTTTTAATTGAATATAAAAAAAATACAGTTCCGTGTTTGAAAAATGTTAGATATCTCTTTAGTCTATGAAATTTCCTTTGTTATAGATATAAAAAATATGATGTTTGTCGCTGAAAAAATTTAAAAAGAAATTTTTCGTGGTCTTTTTAAAAAATTTTTTTTTCGTAATTCTATACCACTTTTGTAAACTGATATTGCTTAAGTCCTTACTTTATGTAATTAACTATACACGGTATTTTTTTTGGCTAGTGGCATGTACAGATACGGCTAACTTTGCGACGAAAATCTAGACGTTATACAAAGTGTTTGCTTTGTACAGCGCCTTAAACATCTTACAGTTTAACGTTTTTTTAGTGTGTAGGTAATTTGTTAAATAAACACACACACATAGCTAGACAGCTCTTTTTTCCCTTTGAGGTACGGAATGCTAAAAAACAAAGAAACTAGTTCTGTCTATCGTTACGTCATACAACGCCACATCTCTTCTCCAATAAAAAACACCATTTTTGCAATACAATATCCCTTAGGGAGTCTAAGGGATATTGTAGCAAAAATGGTGTTTTTACTCACCAAAAATTCAAAACTTAGAAACTTCAAAGGTAAGCAAGTAACACCCTGAGATACCCCACCTCGTTCAGAACGTTGCATTTTAACCAGTTTAAAATACTTTATGCATAGACATTACGGCAAGCTTTCTGTACACGAGAAATTCATTCGATGCCGTAAAGAAGTAGTGGGTTGGATGGATAAGGAAATGTTGCTGGGTTTTGGTGTTTATGACCTTAGAGGTCCTGGATTGTTGGTGACCAGTAGATTTTTAAACGGTTTTAGTCAAAAGCTAAAATCCTTACTAATCCTTACTAATATTATAAAAGCGAAAGTGAGTTTGTTTGTTACGTCTTCACGTCTAAATGGCCAAGCCGATTTTGATGAATTTTGGTACAGAGATAGTTGGGACCCTGGAGACGGACATCGGCAATTTTTTTTAAGTGAGAAAGGGGATACAAACAGGGAAAAAAAAGGGAGAGAAAGATACATTTTTTTTCGATCATCACGCGGGTTAAAGTTAACGCTGGCCCAAAGTAACTATGCCACACGGTCAAAGTCGCGGGAGGAAAATAGTTTAAAAATAATTGTGATGATCAGTCCAAAATTGACAGAGAAATCGTAACACACAACCAAAAAGAAATACTGTTGGATTGAGAACCTCCTCTTTTTTTGAAGTTGGTTTAACACTGGCGAGACGCAGAGCTCTAAACGGCTGGTGGTGGACATTGTGCGACACAGCTCCACAACACAGCACCCCTTCAAAAAAAACAATTGAAAAGAGTTGTTTAGAGGATGTGATCAGTCATTGCGATGCGATGGTATGGTACATACACAAAGGAGACAAGTGATGTCGCTTGACACAAGTCTTGTCGCCTGAGGATGTGTACGAGGCACAAAAAGTGACTAGACTCTTCCACTGTCAGACAGTTATTGCAATACAAGGCGCAAACACAACGAATGAATCAATACCTACGGCTGATTTAAATTTGATATATTTCGAAAAATTCTTTCAATTTCTTTGTCCTACTAAAAGGACGCCTTTAAAAAAAAAGAAAAAAATAATCTTATCCAGTATTTCATAGTTTCGCAAATGTAAAATACCACCCAGCGGCAGCCAATAGCGGCGGCCAATTTGAATATAGAACGCCCGCTCGGAATTTATAACGGACACACGAAACTTAAATGTTCGGCAACTGTATTGTGTAGTTTGCAACTGGTTGTTTTAGCAGTTGCTTTCGCGTTTGACCTGACAAAATTCAAAAGGAAAAGTATTTGTCAAATATTCTGGGCTTTTTTTCTGTAAAAGAATGGAGGCTTTGTTTAATTTTAAAGTGGTGTAGAATTAAAGTTGGCTTATGATTCCTGTTCTATGAAAATTAAGAGTCTGTTTTAAGTTTGACTCTCAATTGTACAGTCAAACGACAGTGGTAACAAAACCAGTGTATGATGAACTCTTACTTTTTAATAACTCCATACTACGATAGGCTAGCCTAAGATCAACTGTGGTCGGCCACGGAACACAAAGGACAAAAGAAGGAACATGGATGGGTTTAAGTCAGTAAAAGTCTGACACTTCCTCCCGCTACGTCCAGAGTGGAGGAAGTTATTTGATGATTACCCATCCCTAAAATAAAAAAGAACAGCTACTGACGCCAACTGCGGCGAACTATCGAAGGAAGAAACAAGAAAATCCCCCACTATCAATTTTAATGTCAAACTTCATATGTATATATATTTTTTTTTAAACGTACCCACGATATAGGAGAAATTCCTAGTGTGGGGCAACACTAGGAATTTCTCCTGTATCGTGGGTGCGTTTACAAACATTTAGCTCACAGTATACACAAATAGCCAGAACCAAAACAAGTATCTGCAGGTCATACAAATATTTGTTTCGTGGGGGAATCGAACCCGCGACACGCATCGCAGCAGTCGATCGCTCAGCCACTGCGCCAACCGTGCCGTCTATTTAATCAACTATACTTTGCATAGGTATCTACCTATTACTATTAAACATTTATATCAGTCCAGGATCATAAATAAAATACAACTACAATACCTTTTACAAATCAACAAAGCAAACAGTTGCAAATTACAAAATACGTCACCATTTTCGTTCGAATTTTTGAGAGCAATATTCCTATTCGTGCAGAATCTAAAGAGAAACATCTGTAGTTCGGGAGCAACGGAGCGAGCAGTACAGCTTCCTTACCGAAGAATATGTTATAGAAAATATGATTCGGTTTGAAAATATCGCTATGCTTTTGTTTTCGTTTTGGGAATATTGTGAAATTATGTTGTGAAACTTGTTTGGCGTTTCCACATGTATGTTTATTGGTATTTAATTATTGTGCTATTATTTCGTTTAATCATTTTAACACATATTAATTTCATAATTAAATATTTTTTTATAAAATCATAGAATATATATAAACAAACAAATCGTTCCTCTTTATAATATTCTATTATAAGTATAGAATACAATACTCAATAATGTAATATCAGCGAATTACTTACTGAGAAAGAATTATGTATAAGTATTGTGTAGTATTTGTCTCTATATAGGCAGTAATCTATTTAAGTTGTGATTTAAAACTCTTTAATTGCCTTTTTGTATATTTACATATTCCTTTTTGAAATACACATAAAACAAAAAGCTTTTAATAGGAACCCACCGGTATAGGGAACAGGGTCCAACATACCGGTGATTAGGGCTTCAGAGAATGGAACCTCCTAACAATACGAGCCGTGTCCAAGAGTATTAAACCATTGATCCAGCCGTTTACCGAGAGGTGTCAGGTTTAATAAAAATGTAGAAAGCATGAATTTGTAAAAGGAACCACGAATTCGATCCTTTTTCTGGATTTGGAATGCTGCCCAAACTGTTTCAATAAATGGCTCTAACGATGTCCCTTATCACCGCTCGTAAAAGAGGGTAGTCCATTATCGTTCAGTCTAAATATCTTCATTTTGGATTAATCAGCATTATGAAATATATCTGCCAACCTCTTAAAATTTGTAAACGTAGTAAAAAAGGATGCATGAGAAACGAAGAGTGTTATGATCTAAGAAAATAAATGTAAGTACAGAAGGAGGAGATGATGGAAGGAGTTGGGAGAGGCCTACGCCAAAGAGACGACTACAACTTAAATTTTAGAAAGAAATAAAGGAAACTAGCAAGTACTCTAAACTCATCATCATCTGCCTAGCCTTTTCCCAACTATGTTGGGGTCGGCTTCCAGTCTAACCGGATGCAGCTGAATATAAGTATTTTACATGGAGCGACTGCCTATCTGACCTCCACAACCCAGTTAATACTGGGTAATACGATACCCCTTGGTAAGACTGGTTGTCAGACTTTCGGAACACTGACTACCTGTAACGACTGTCAAAGATCTACAAATGACAGCCAGGACCAACAGCTTAACGTGCTTTCCGAGGCACGGAGGAAACTCGGTATGTTATGGGTGGTCACCCATCAACAGACCAACCTAGGCAAGCGCGGCTTAACCTAAAGATCGACCCGAGCGGCTACTATTTATTTAGCAAGTACTCTAAACTAACTGTGATAAAATAAATAAAATAGACTATTGGATATCAAAAATAGATAAACTGTAATAACAATAATTACTTAATTTTCATCAAATTTACTTTATAGAATGCGAATGATATTTTAGATTTTATTTAAATTAATTATTTGATTGTATGGTAGAATAAATGGCTTTTTTATTTTTTATATACAGAAGGATTGGTTTCTTCATTATACCTTTTGAACCATGACAGAAATTTAATTTTTCAATCTGGGTAGAAGATATACACCAGCCTTGTGAGAGCCAATACAGCTAATATCACACAGCCAATGTCCAAACTCTGAGCTAGTACTGAAAAAATACATATACAAAAACGCAATAATACTGATGCACGACCGAGGAAATAAACCTAGGATAGCACATAGCAGTCGCACTAGCGACCGCGAGGCCAATGAAACAGTTCTCGTAATTATACAACGACTATCAAAAGGATTGGAAAAAGTACTACGCTAGCTTTGATTCCATCCAATACCTCTACGAATATTCCATCGTCATCGACTGTAAACTGTCATCTTGTTCAGACTGATCAACCTGATGATCGTCAACATTTCTTTTTCCACCTACTCTCAGAAAAAAAAGAATATTTGAAATAAAATAATTATTTCCAAGGCTCACTATAATCCACCCTTCCGTTCGTTTAATATCGACATTACCCAAATACAAGAAATTTAACCCTAAAATTAATAAGTTACCCGGTAGAGAAACGCTAAAACTAATAATGCAACAGCGGACCAGATTGCACCAATACATTGCACCTGCCCGTAGAGCAGTGGACTCTTGTCACCCTGGGGGCGAACCACCCCCTACCTCCCCGAAAGGGGGGAGGGAGATCGCTGTACGTGTGAAACCGGTTTTTTATACGTATTTTATTATATTGAACTGTGAAAACTGTGGGAGGTATTGAGAATTTTATGTTTTTGTAGTTTCTTGGGAAATAAGATGGAGTTTGTAGCCAGTAGAGGGTTTCAGGCTGTGGGCAAGGTTTTTTGTCAGCCACATCTGCTTTACCATTACCAAACTATATTGGGTACGGTTCCCATTTTGACGAAATGCAGCATTTTGTCTGGACTGACCATTTCAGTTCCTGGTTCCAGTAACAGGTAAGCATCATCTTCTTTGGATGGGCCAACGTTCGTCTATCATGGAGAAACACTAGGTGGGTTTCGAAGGCTGGTGAAGCTAAATACCCTGGGTAATTTGAACGTGTTAATGAAACATAGAAGCTGTTCCAATGTATAAGTATATTTAATCCTTCTGAACATATTCGGCCACGGCGCCCAATCTAACCGGAGATTAGCCATCGGCGCGGGAGATATTGTAGTACAGGCATATGTGCGCAGACACCGGTGCGCTCTCTGTTCCCTCAATGTCATAGTTACAATGATCCTGGATACGAAAGAACTATAGAATTTCACAACTCAAATTCTCTAGCTCAAGCACTACATATTAATTATGGAATGGACTACTCAAGATATATTCTCATCAAATTACCCATTTTAAAAAGATGCGATTTTATATCCTCTGATCTTTACAAAGTTGACAAATTGCAGGCAGTTTCTAACACACCATTTTTAGCCTTCAATATGAAAAAAACAGCCATCATACAGATTTGTCTGAAGAAATAGCGTACGTGATAGCTGATAAGAAAACATATGTTTAACCTATTTACCAAATCACGTGGTAAAAGTGCTAATAACATCATTCTCTTGCCTAATTATGGGGGGTGTCCTAATTTCTGACGTCACCCCACTTTGTAACCATAATATCATCTTTCAATTGGTGCATACATTGTTTCATCGAAGACCTACATAACGCAAAAATCTTAAACAAATCTATATTTAAACGAACCAAAAAATCTATCCCAAAAATACAATATGCGGACGATAATCTATTTGTCCCTAAGGCCGACATTGTAGGAGAGGATAAAAAACTTAAAGCTTACAACGGCGGGCGGGATCATAAGGCATTTTTCCGAACACACACGAGCCACTACCTCACCTCCCTTCCCAGCTCTCCCTGGGCACCCCCCACCCCGGTGATCTGCGCCCGATACGATAGAGTAGCCTGAGAATTTTCTGCAGAGACATTTTATGTAGGACGTTGTTTGTGTTTTGATATGTTTCGTTTTTAGGTCAGAATCACTGTAAATCAAAGTTATCACAGTTTTTCTACTTATACTGATATTTGCGCTAAAGAAATTTTCATACGTTCAGTCTATTTTGCTTTCTCTCTATATTGGATTTACCAAGACATCATCTGCAATAAAAATGGTTGTTAATATTTCATGTTTGAATCATTGACAACTATCAAATCGCAAGTTATTTTTCAGTAATCTTAGAAGTTAAGAACCAATCAAGAATTTGAGCTTAAATTAATACAACCTAAAATCATACTGAAAACCATAATCGAAACATTCCTGATAACCCGTCACCTCTGAGCCTTACACTAACCTACAAGCACTCTTTGCTTCTTCGTCTCGCCGATAGCCTGGGATGTGTGCGGCATCGGAACGCTGAAAGACGCCCTGTGACGCCGAAGCCTTCCTGAAAATGTATGCTACCCCCCCCCCCCCCTACCCACGCTCAAGCAAAAACACACACAACGACACGGAAAAAACCTCACCAATGTACGAAGAAGACGGCAGTGTGCGTCAATGAAAGATTGCTTCTATGTAGTTGCCATACATATTCGTCGAACGAAAGGTTTTTCAGCTGTGTGCGTTCTGTGTCAACGCTGTTTCGTATTAACTTGCACAAGTGTGAGGGTTTTATTGACATTTTTATACATGAAATTTTATGTGCGCGATTTAGATGTTTTTGTATATAAGCTTGTGGGTTGCATGTGTGTGTGTGAATTATTTGCGGTGGCTTTCGATGTTCGCAGAATACTGAATGGGTGTAATTAATTCGTTTCAGATGAAACTGTTCGGGTTGGTTTCTGTGAGGAATATTCAGGAATTACTGGAAAGTGTAGGATTTCGTTCAACAGTCCAACAATTACTCGGTTCGCGAGTATTCGTGGTATCATAGAGGATTTGATTTAAGAGAAATACTTTGTGTTTGATAAACTTGTGTCGTGTTGGTATCCAGTGAACTTGTCATCTCGTTTGCTGGTATCGCTTCTTGTTTGCAACTTTTCAATTTGCTTTTAATGTTGCAGTGAAATGAAAACGTTTTACGATAGTTTTGTATTGTAAGTACACTTTTTAAATGTCCATATTTTACTATCTTGAAGATAAAATAAAGTATTTTCTGTGTATTATACGTGGAACTCTTCAAGAATTTTCAAAGATTTTATATTTAATATCACGTTGGTTAAAAATCACTGTGATCTCTGTAGTCTTGAGTTTGGTTTTTAAGTTGATCATAATTAGAATAACGGTGGAAAAAGTTACCGTTAGATTTTAATATCTGCTTTCTATCTATACAGTTCAAACAATTGGCTTCAATAGAAGGAACACTAGTTCATGTGCACCTGGTCTGCTTTAATTATAGGAAAATTCTAAAAAAAAACCGGCCAAGGGCGAGTCAGACTCCCGCACCGAGGGTTCTGTACAAAATGGCGACATAAACGGCATTCTTTTTTGACTGTATAGTCTTAGAAGGCTGCTTTTTCACAGCACAAAGGGACCACAGAGTTGAGTATATTTGGGTTTTAAGTTGAACTCAATACCTCAACGCGTTCCCGAGATAAGGGGTCTTGACTGACAGACGGACAATAAAGTGGTCCTATAACGGTTACGTTCTCTCCTTTAGAGTGCAAAAAAGCCACAAAATCCCTTTATTTATCCCACTTTCTTAAAACAACATCAAAAGTGACCACCACAAAACGATAGCAACCCAAAAAGAAGACAAACTAACCAAAAAAGCTATTCTCTGGTGCGCCCGACAAAATTTACATATTTAGTTTAATACGGATCGACACACACACATCGACAACCTTGTTCACAGACGTTGCATCAGACACACACATAGATGAAGAATTTTCCTCTACCGTTATAAAATGGACTTCAAAAATATAGAGAATAGTTAATTGAGTATGGAATATTTTGTATGGTTTCTCATTATCTTAGTGCCTTGGAACTCGCTCACCCCTTTTCTAAACTCATGTGAATTGTGGATTATTTTATGATAGAAAATGTACCTATATGTAGGTAAGTTGCGGATCAAATCATCATAATCTGCCTAGTCTTTTCTCAACTATATTGGGATCGGCTTCCAGTCTAACTGGAGTCGGAACCGGACTTTTGGTAAGACTGAACAGATTTTTGCACCACTGTAAGGAGAAGGAGGAGCTCGTGGTTTAATAATACCAGGTGCTCGGGTCGATCTTTAGGTTAAACCGCGCTTGCCGAGGTTGGTCTGCGGATGGGTGCCCACCCGTAAGACACCGAGTTTCCTCCGTGCCTAAGAAAGCACGTTAAGCTATTGGTCCCTCCCGGGGTTGCAGGATTTTCGAAAGAGATACAGCGGCCTCGGAACATAAAGGGCAAAAGTACGAACACGAGGGGGTTTTAGTCAGTACAAGTCTGACACTCTTCCCTGCTCCGACCAGTTTAGGGGAAGTTATTTAATGATTTCCCATTCGCAAAAAAAAGCTGTTGGTCTCGGTTGTCATTTGTAGATCTTTCAAAGTCGTTACAGATAGTCAGTGTCCCGGAGTTCTGACAACCAGTCTTACCAAGGGTTATAGTATTACAGTACTAACTGGGTTATGGAAGTAAGATAGGCAGTTGCTCTTTGTAAATTACTGGTATTCTGCTGCATCCGGTTAGACTGGAAGCCGACCCCAACATAGTTGGGAAAAGGCTAGGTAGATGATGATGACTACCTGTAACGACTGTAAAAGATATACAATTGACAGCTGGGACCAACGGTTTGACGTGCTTTTCAAAGTGCGAAAGGTACTCGGTGAGTAACTTTGTAATGTGTACCTAAACGAAAGATCATTTAAAAAAAAACGTTGCCCCACTAGGAATTTCTCCTGTATCATGGGTGCGTTTACAAACATTTCTCTCATACAAACATACTCACATACACAAACAGCCAGACCCGGAACAACTATCTGTAGGTCATACAAATATTTGTTCCGTGCGGGAATCGAACCCGCGACACGCAGCGCAGCAGTCGATAGCTCAGCCACTGCGCCAACCGTGTCGTCGTTCCTTGCTACAGTTATATCAAATACTACATAGTATTTGTTTACAATGTATGTCCCTCCGCCTACCTCCCAGAGGTACGTATATGTCTTGTATTTTTATTTCCTTGGTATCCAGCATGTTGCTCTATGTACTATCTTTGGAAGTCGTGTGACTAGAAAATTACGATTTTGTTCCGTTCTGTTGAACTTCTTGATACTTGTTTTCAGCTGCAAATTGTGTTTTGTTTTGAATAATTGTATAGTGTGTGTCGTTATTGTATTGAGATGAGGAAGACACAAGCGGAGGAATGAAGAAAGTGTAGTGAGGAAAGTTTTTGAGTATAAATGAGGAAGGGAAAGGCTAACTAAACGGGGATGGACTTTGTGAAGAATAATATGGCTAGAAAGGGCGCTGCTACATCTGCTTAACCTATTTTGGATTACAGTCGTAATCTTATGTTACGTAGATTCACATAATTTGTATTACCTACCTTCATCATCTGCCTAGCCTTTTCCCAACTATGTTGGGGTCGGCTTCCAGTCTAACCGGATGCAGCTGAATATCAGTATTTTACATGGAGCGACTGCCTATCTGACCTCCACAACCCAGTTAGTACTGGGTAAAACGATACCCCTTGGTAAGACTGGTTGTCAGACTTTCGGGACACTGACTACCTGTAACGACTGTCAAAGATCTACAAATGACAGCCAGGACCAACGGCTTAACGTGCTTTCCGAGGTACGGAAGAAACTCGGTATGTAACGGGTGGTCACCCATCCACAGACCAACCTAGGCAAACGCGGCTTAACCTAAAGATCGACCCGAGCGGCTACTATTATTTAGCCACGAGCTCCTCCTACCTTAATCCTTACTAATATATAAAAGCAAAAGTGAGTTTGTTACGTCTTCACGCCTAAATGACCAAAGTCCAAACCGATTTAATAACCGAATTTTAGTACAGAGATAGAAAGGGACCCTGGATACGGACATATGCTAAAAAAAGTGAGAAAAGTGGGAGAAAGAAGCAAGAAAAGGGGAGTGAAAGATATTTTTTTTCGATCATCACACGGGTTAGCGTTAGCCCAAAGTAACTATACCACGCGGACGTAGTCGCGGGCGGAAGCTAGTTATAAATAATGTACCAATGATTAACTGTTATCAAAAGCGCCATAGTAAAACACCCATTCCTCATTTGCAAAAATAACACGGGTTTGTGGACGGTGAGCAATGGATAGCTCACTGTCCATCCGTTTAGTGACGAAAGGCTGGGCAGACGGCGCGTTTGTGATCCACGCGCGCCTTAAAGAGATGTCAGCAAAGTGGAGGGGCCTGCCATGGTCACCGTCTACCGAGGTTGCGGGTTGTCCGCATGAGGTACTGTGGTCCCGGAACACAGAGCGCAAAAAATGAACATGGATACGTTTTAGTCAGTACAAGTCTGACACTCCCTCCCACTGCCCAGAGCGGGGGATGTTATTTTATGATTTCTCATCGGAAATAACGACCATAACAGTTATTCAAAAACCCATTGATCTATAAACAATGAAGACATAATTAACAAATGTATTCAATAATGCAAAGTGGCGCTTATATTCAATGAGGTAATATCAATTCATCGATGATTACAATCGAGAACTTTTTGCTGTTCCACAATAACAACTAGGAATGAATTGTGCAGAAAATTATTCATACTTACATCCCTAACTGATGACAGTACATTACCATACAAATTACTAGCATTTTGTCCATACAAAACACGCGAAACACAACCTTATTGTAACCCCACTAAAGATTATATCAACTGTATAAAACTCCTACTTGGTATGCCGTAAGAAGTATACATAAAAAAGAAGATGTCTTTATTTTTATTCAAGATCATAATGTACTAGGAATTAATTAGAATAAAAAATGTAATTAACATATTGGATAAAAACTTACTACAGCTGATTATAGAGTGCAAGTACCAGGGCTCAATGAGGAGTGAAGAGTCAGATGTGCTAACGAATGAGCTTGTAGTCTGTCGACACCTTGTCAGTAGGTGCGTTTTATTGAATAATTTGTATATAATTATATACTTCTTGGAATAATTACTTAGGCCTAGATGTATTTATTAACTGCTTAGGTAAGTTGCTATCAAAGACTTAAACTTGTAGAGAATGAATTTGATGCTTAAACTGTTTTTGATATGAAAAGAAGTGCTTTTCAGAAATCATGATGGACAAAGGTCAATTTGGACAATCAAAACACAGAAATTATCAAATACCAGTCTTTGTTTGAACCACCAAACTTAAGTAAGACTGGTTTCTGACTGCAAATCACATTACCCTTTTTTTGCGGATGGGAAATCATCAAGTAACTTCCCCCGCTCTGGGCGGAGCGGGGTGGAGTATCAGACTTGTACTGACCAAAACCCACCCATGTTCCTTCTTTTGCCCTTTATGTGGGGCCGCGGTATCTCATTCGGACAACCCGCAACCCCGGCAGGCGGTGGCCCTAGCAGGCCCTTCTGCTTTGCTGGCATCTCTTTGAGGCGCGCGTGGAACACTAACGCGCCGTCGACACGGCCTCAATTAACGGACGGACAGTAAGCTACCAGCTTGTTCCCCGTCCACAGGCCCGACCATATTAGGGTAACTGGATTGGGGAGGTCACCCAATATTGTTGGAAAAACGCTAGGCAAATAATAATGTAGATATGTAGGTCGAATCTACAGTTTTACTGATTAAAAAAAGCTTTCTAAATAGTTACATTACATTCGATACAAATTGATACTATTTAAGTAAGAAAATAGAAGTACAAAGGCTTATAATATTTACAAATCTTCCGAAAACTTACAAAACATCAGCGTCTACAAAGGAAGCTTCGTCAAACTAAAATGTAAAGAGCATACGAATCCCTCAATTATCATGAACAGGGAACTTAGTTCTGAAATCGAGATGTATGACGTGACCTCCCCCTGCCCCCAGAAGAGGGGAGGGGGGGATACGCGACCCACTTATCCCTGTGATATAGTAATGGCGGAGTGGCATTTATTAAATTGTAAAAATCTTATCGATTTCCTAGTTGTGGGTGGCTGGAGTGATGGGTAGTATCTAAGGAGGGGGGAAAGGGGAGGGTTTGTGATTTTTCCGTTCAATGTATGTAAGTGGGACGGTGCTTTGTGGTTCGGGGCACAAATGGACCTTGCTTGCTACCTTTGGGTATCGGAAATGGTTAAGGTATATAATATTACGTTTTTATACGGTTCTCCCGTTAAATACTTTACCAACATTATTTATTTAAACTTCATGTACAATAGTGCTAAATAGGCGAACTTAACTCCATATTGGAATACCACCATTTTTTTGTAGAAAAAATATTATTATTAATAGCCTAGTGGTGTGACCTGCTTGACGAGCTGAGCATAAGTTCTTGGGTTTAAATCCCGGTTCGGCCAAAAAGTGTTGATAATTTCTTCCATTAGGAATTTCATAGTATCAGCGTTTGGAATTGGCGGTAAGATACCCCCGCGCCTCGATAATCACCTTAAGCCGTTGGTCCTGCACCTGATATCTCTCGTGTCAGATTACCGTCCCATCGGACTATGAGAGTGAGGGAACAGAGAGTGCTCCAATGCCTGCACACATACTCCTGCACTATAAGATCTCACGCACAGATGCCTAATCTCCTCTGAGATTGGAGGCGCGGCCGAAAGCGGTCAGGATAATTTCTTGACGGCATGTAAAGCCAGAAAGGATGATGTGGCGAATGTTAGAGAGAGTTGCTAGTCGCTATTGTGGTGGAACTTAGGCAAAGCCTATGTCCTGCAGTGGACGTCTATAGGCTGAAATGATGATGCCCAAATCAAGTTTTAAGTCATCTATGTGTGGTTTAATTACTCTGACACTGTTTTAGACAATAATCACACGAAGAAATTTACTAAAGAGGAAAACCGAGTAATTTATCTGAAATGTTGATAATGCAGCATTTTCCTGTTCCCAATAGTTCTAATTCTTATCTTTGTGTACTTTTAGGTAATAATAGATGATTAATAAATAAAACCGGTCAAGTGCGCACCTAGGCTTCTGTACAAACTTGCGACATAAACGGCATTTAAATACGTAACTTTTGATTGTGTGCGTGCGGCCATTTCAATAGACTTAAAAGGTTGATTTTTTCACAGCTCCAAGGGACCCGAGATTTGACAATATAATTTTAATTACAACTGGATACCTTTATGTGTTCCCGAGATAAAGGGTCTTGACAGACAGACAGACAACCAAGTGATCCTATAATCCGTTCCGATCCGTTTTGATTCTTTTGAGGTAAGGTACCCCAAAAAAGAGATGTATTTTATTACACACAAATACTTATAACATCCAAATGAGCTATCAAAACTACCCTCTTTTAACACATACAAATGGCGACGAAAAAACAGCAATATCAACGTCTGTGCCGTTCAAGAGCCGTATCTTGCCGTTCTGTGCCGTATAGTACGGCTGTTCAAGGGCCTCCCCGTGCCAGCGTGGAGCTCGATGGCTCTTACCCTGACAGACACTCCGTCTTATGTATGTATGTATAGTGAAGATTCTTGCGTTTTTCTTATATCTGTGGTGCAGAATTCGATCAGGATATTATAAGACTAGGCAATAACTGGCCTACTGCTGAACAAAAACTTATTCTTTTACAGAGAAGACGGTTTGGCGATTTCAGACTTAAATCCTTACTAATTTATCCTTACTAATATTATAAAAGCGAAAGTGAGTTTGTTTGTTACGTTTTGACGCCTAAATGGGTAAACCGATTTTGATGAATTTTGTTTCAGAGATAATTGGGACCCTGGAGACAGACATAGGCTAATTGTTTTTAAACAAGTGATAAATGAGGGAAGAAAAGGGAAAACTTAGCTTTGCTATTACAATAAATAAGGCGCAAGGGCAAAAACTCCTAGACTCCTAGAGGAGAACCGTAAGCTGCAGGCGGAGTTGGCCAGCTTGCGTGGAGCTGGTTCCCCGGGAGCACCTCAAAAGAGGGGCACGGAAGGGCAAGGCGAAGGCACCTGCGCCTGCCACCATCGCCCCACCACCTGAACCCCAGACGGCCGAAGCCGGATGGGAAGTGGTCGGACAAAAAAAGAGGAGGCGCAAGGCCGCCAAGGCTGCCCACAAGAAGGCGCAGAAGCAGCGGCGAAACGTCGCGGCTAGGCTTCGCGCCCCAAAGACCGCGGCTGTGGTGGTCACACTACAGCCGGACGCGGAAAAAAGGGGCGTTACCTACCGCGACGTGCTCGCTAAGGCGAAGGCGGCGGTGAATTTGGAGGAGTTAGGGATCACCGGGGGGCTCCGGCTACGTGTCACCGCAACGGGGGCCCGAATGCTGGAGATCCCCGGTGCCGCCAGTGGCCCGTCCGCAGACGCTTTGGCTGAAAAGCTCAGGGCGTCCCTTGATGCGGACGAGGCCCGAGTGTCCAGGCCTGTCACGTGCGCAAGCCTGCGCATTTCAGGCCTGGACGACTCTGTGGTGGAAGAGGAGGTGGTGGCTGCCGTCGTCAGGACTGGTGGGTGCCCTGCCGACCAGGTGAAGGCAGTGGGCACCGTGCGTCCAGACTTCGGGGGCATGCGAACCGTTACGGTAAGCTGCCCCGTGGCGGCGGCCAAAACAATTGTGGAGGGCCGAAGGCTCTTGGTGGGCTGGGTGTCTGCGCAGGTGAAACTGCTAGAGCCCAGGCCTCTGAGGTGCTTCCGCTGCCACGTGGGTCACCACGTGGCAGTCAAGTGCTCGGAGGTGGACCGCAGCCGTTTGTGCTTCCGCTGCGGCCAGCCCGGTCACAAGGCCGCGACCTGCGACGCCGCGCTGCACTGCGACGCATGTGCGACGGCGGCCAGGCCGGCCGATCACCGGGCGGGAGGCAAGGCCTGCGCACCACCCGCCAAAACCAGGGGCAGGGGAAGGTCCTCCGCGACCACCACCACCAACGCCGCCGCCACAGCCGTCGCCGCTGGCGCCGCTGCTGCCGCCGCTATCACTGCCGCCGCTGACGCCACAGCGGCGGCAGCTGGGCCATCAGAGGGGGGGGCTGATATGGAGTGCCAATAACGGCCCCATTACGCCTCCTCCAGGCGAATATCAACCACTGCGCCTGCGCTCAGGATCTCCTGCTCCAGAGCATGGCGCAGTGGTCGATTCATATCGCCGTGGTCGCTGAGCCGTACTTTGTCCTCCCCAGGGACGACTGGGTTGAGGACCTGAGCGGCTCAGTGACCATAATTTCGTCGGCCGCCGCCGGTACCCCGTCCTTCGAGGGTGTCAGGAAGGGTCAGGGGTGCGTCGCAGCACGGTTCGGGGATATAGTCGTAGCGGGTGTCTACTTCTCCCCGAGCCGAACTCTCGCCGAGTTCCACAACTCTCTGAGGGAGTTGACCGTCGTCGTCGGTAACTGCTCCCTCCCCGTGTTAGTGCTCGGGGACTTCAACGCCAAGAACTTGGCTTGGGGTTCTCGCTGCACGGACGTGCGGGGAAGGATGGTGGAGGACTGGGCACTGGAGACAGGCCTGGTCGTCCTAAATCGGGGTTCTGTTCCCACGTGTGTGCGGATGCGGGGCGAGTCGGTGGTGGACATTTCGTTCGCTAGCCCCGCTCTGTCGCCGCGTGTCGTCGACTGGCGCGTCATGGAGGAGGTGGAGACCTACTCCGATCACCGGTACATCCGGCTCGACGTCTCCACCCAGACCTCCAGCGCGCCGGTCCTACAGGCCCCGAGTGGTCCGCGATGGGCGCTGAAACAGCTGGACCGGGAGCTTCTCCTGGAAGCCTCGATCGTGCAGGCCTGGGTGTCATCACCGGACAGGCCTGCCGACACCAACCACGAGGCGGACTGGTTCCAGGAGGCCATGTCTGAGATCTGTGACGTGGCAATGCCCCGAGTCCGGTCTGGAAGCGCCCGGCGTCAGGTGTACTGGTGGTCGCGCGAGCTGACGGCACTGCGAGAGGCATGCGTCGCTGCGCGACACCTGTACGCCAGGCACCGCAGGCGCCGCATTCGAGCACCGGATGCGGCAACCATCGAGGCGGAGCTGTATGAGGGGTACAGAGCGGCGAAGACCGCCCTCCTAGAAGGTGTCTTGCGGGCCAAGGATCTGGCCCGCGAGGAGATGCTGGAGTCTCTGGACGGGGATCCGTGGGGGCGCCCATACAAGATGGTGCGGGATAAACTCCGCACCAGGGCCCCCCCGCTGACGCAGAGTCTCCGGCCCCAACTATTTGAGGATGTGGTGAGCGCTCTGTTCCCTTCGCGAGGGGAGCATGCTCCTCCGCCTATGGCTCCGCCGCTTGCGGTGCCACAAGCGGACCACGAGGACAACGACGACGACGACGTTCCGGAGGTGACTGGGGTAGATCTGAGAGCGGCGGTGGGCAGGCTGAAAGCCAAAAACACCGCCCCGGGACCCGATGGCTTGCATGGCAAAGCCTGGGTCCTGGCCCTGGAGGCTCTCGGGCCCCGACTACTAGGGCTCCTAAGCGCGTGCTTGGAGAGAGGCCAGTTCCCACTTCGGTGGAAGACGGGGAAACTGGTCCTCATACAGAAGCCGGGGCGCCCTGCGGACTCTCCGTCCGCATTCCGGCCCATTGTGCTGCTCGACGAGGTGGGCAAGCTCTTTGAAAGAGTAATTGCAAACCGCCTCGTCGGGCACCTTGTGGGGACGGGGCCGGATCTTGCGGAACACCAGTATGGTTTCCGCAAGGGGCGCTCTACGGTGGATGCCATCATGCGCGTGAGAGCCCTCACGACGGGGGCTGCAGTGTCCAGGGGTGGGGTTGTCGTGGCGGTGTCTCTCGACATCGCCAACGCGTTTAACACCATGCCTTGGGGCTGCATCAGGGAGGCACTCCAATACCACCGGATGCCGACCTATCTTCGTCGTGTGGTCGGGGCATATCTGACGGACAGGGCCGTCATATACCCCGGTCGCTCTGGAGAGTGGAACCGGCGAGAGATGTCGTGCGGTGTCCCACAGGGATCGGTCTTGGGGCCGCTCCTGTGGGACATCGGTTACGACTGGGTGCTGCGCGCCGACCTCCCCAGCGGCGTCAGTGTAGTTTGCTACGCTGACGACACGCTCGTTCTGGCTCAGGGGGGGTCGCACCAGGCGGCGGCCGACATCATGACGCGCGGGGTTGCGATAGTCGCAGAGAGGATCCGGCTGCTGGGTCTCGAGGTGGCCTTGCACAAATCCGAGGCCATGGTTTTTCATGGCCGCGGAAACACGCCACCGTCGGGATCCCAGTTGACGGTAGGAGGGGTTCGCATCGGCGTCGGGTCGACGATGAAGTACCTGGGAATCGTCCTCGACAGCCGGTGGAACTTCGTCGAACACTTCCGACGTTTGGCTCCCAAGCTCGAGCGGACGGGGGCTGCTTTCAAGCGGCTCCTGCCCAATCTGAAGGGGCCAAACGCCTCCTGCCGTAGGCTCTATGCCGGAGTCGTGCGGTCCATGGCCCTTTACGGGGCCCCGGTATGGGCGCGTTCTTTAGGGCGGCGCGCCGCCCACTACCTGAACGCGCCCCAAAAGGTGGTGGCCATACGGCTTGTCCGGGGCTACCGCACGATCTCCGGCGAGGCAGCGAGCCTCCTTGCCGGACTGCCACCGTGGGATCTGGAGGCGATAGTCCTCGCGCGCCTGTTTGAGTGGCGCGCGGAGGCACTACACCGGGGGGAAAACCCGCTGCCACGGCAAGTTGCCGCTCGGCGGGCAGACCTCCGGTGCGATCTCATGGTGGCATGGAGAGAGCGACTGTCGCAACCCCGTGCAGGGCACGCCACAATAGCGGCGGTAAGTCCCCTCTTTGAGGAGTGGCTGGAGAGGCGTCATGGCGTCCTCACCTACCGCCTGACGCAGGTCCTCACCGGACACGGAAGTTTCGGGAGGTTCCTGCACATCATCGGGCGGGAGGAAGCGCCCGGGTGTCACCATTGTGACGATCGCCCGGAGGACACGGTGGAGCACACAGTGGCGGTCTGCCCAGCTTGGGCGGAGCAACGCCGTGCCCTCGTGGAGGCGATCGGCGGCGGCGATCTCTCGCGTCCGGCCCTGGTTCAGGCCATGGTCCGGAGCGAGAGGGAATGGGAAGCGGTCACCACCTTCTGCGAAGCAGTAATGCTAGCAAAGGAGGTGGCCGGGCGTTTGAGGGAGAGAACATCTGCCCAACCCAGCCGCCGCGGGAGACGCCCATGGCGCCGGGCGCCGCGAGACGACTTCCGGCCACCGTAGATGCGGGCCTGTGGGCGGTGAGCAATGGGTAGTTCACCGTCCGTCCGTCGATTGACGACAGGCCGTGTCGACGGCGCGTTCGTGTTTCACGCGCGCCTCAAAGAGAGTCAGCAAAGCAGAGGGGCTTGCCAGAGCCTCCGCCTGCCGGGGTTGCGGGTTGTTCGAAAGAGATACCGCGGCCTCGGAACGTAAAGGGCAATAGAAGGAACATGGGTGGGTTTTAGTCAGTACAAGTCTGACATGCCCCCCCGCTCCACCCAGAGCGGGGGAAGTCATTGGATGATTTCCCACCCGAAAAAAAAAAAAAAAAAAAAAAAAAAAAGGGCAAAAACTACAGGTAGCAGGTACCTGCAAATCAGGACAGGGGAACTGTGCTACCTCGAATTTTACGCGAGCGAAGAAGCGGGCAAAAGCTAGTTAATTATAAGTCCAGGTTTCCTCACAATGTTTTCCTTCACCGTTGTCTATGATGTCTTTTTTTGGGGGGTGGGAATTCACCAAATAACTCCCCCCGCTCCGCCCAGAGCGGATTTCAATTCCAAGCGGATTGAATTATCAGACTTATACTGACTAAAACCCACCCATGTTCCTTCTATTGCCCTTTATGTTCTGGGGCCGCGGTATGATGTCTTAGATAAACTTTAGAAAGCAAATATGGGAATAAGATTTGAATTCACAACGTCATGCATGATAGGCGAGGCGCTTAACTTCTGCGCCATGGATCAGGATATTGTATGAGGTAAAAGTAGGTATAAAAATTAATTAATTAATGACCTCGGTAGTCTAGTGCTTGCAAGCGTTGCTACAGAACATGAGGTCTCGTGTTCATTTTCAGATCGGGCAAACTTTTTATTCAGCAGGAGTTAGACTTATCAGGTTTTTCTGAGGAAGAATATCTCCTGTCCTCGCTGTTGGTACCGGCTGTCAATAGTACATCTTTGACAGTCGTTACAGGTAGTCAGTGGCTTAGAAATCTGACAACAGGCCTTACCAAAGAGTATTGTATAACCCGGTTACTAACTGACATCCATAACCCAGTTACTAACTGGGTTATGGATGTCAGATTCAGCTAAATTCGGTAAGACTGGAAATCGAACCCAACACAATTAGAAAAAGACTAGGCAGATGATGACAATCACCAAAACATCTGTTTTCTCTTTCAAAATATGTAGAGATTTTGTTAGAATCATGTCTTAATATCATGCTATCAAAACTACATGTTTTTACATAACATCTTACACAATTAATATTTCTATTGTTAGTCGTAACAATCGTATTATGTGACACATCGAGACCGCTCATTACATTTGTGTGTCGTTTGCGTAATGCACTCATTTGTAACATGTGTACCTATGGGAAAATTTATATGTAACGTTTTTGTACAAAATATTTGCCTTTTTATAACATCAGACAAATAGACATAATTTAAAATGGAAATGGAAATGGGCTGGCCATGTTGCACGTATGAATAACTATAGATGGACGAAACGGATAACTACTTGGAAGGGGCCGTCGGGAAAGAGACAGAGAGGTAGACCAAGGGAGAGGTGGCTCGATGAAATACTGAACACAGTGGGAAATGACTGGTTAGAAAAGGCTTTAGACAGAGATCAATGGAGAAAAATGGAGGAGGCCTTTACTCTGTAGAGAGGTCCTTAATGATATTAATTTAAAAAAAAATATGCATGAAAATCAATTAAAAATTATAAATTTTGTGTTGTATATTTTGTTTTATCTAAATTTTAATCTTGAATTGTTATTACAAATTTATATGTATTTGATATTGTACAAAAACTATGTAAACCAATTGTTAAGGAATAAATGAGGATTTATTATTATTATTAACATCAGACATTGTATATAACCGATGTTTTACAGATGTTTAAGGACAATTACACCCCAGAACATTAAGGGCAAAAGAAGGAACATGGATGGGTTTTGGTCAGTAAAAGTTAGACACTCCCCCCAGAGCGGGGGGAGTTATTATAAAAAGGACAATTACATAAATGAAACTGATTGCTATTAGATGATCTCCTGAATTTAAAGCGTTGAAGGGGTTGTTGAAAATTGACAGTGATATCTCTTAAACGAGTCATAAATTAAGTGATTGCGTTCATCATTTATGCTATATATATATATACCTTTTTATACACAGAAACACAAATAAATATAAAACTGTTTTACGTCCGTCACATCAGGTCTAAGGTCCAGTTGAAAAAAAACCAGCGTCGGGCACTAGCTGCTCGGCAGTTTGCTGAACTGGGCCTATTTGGCGCAGCCGTGAGACACACAATAACGTATTTGTTATGATTTAGTTTTAAGTTTTTATCTCATTTTGTGTGCACTTGTGGCATGGCTCAAATAAATGTTTTTTTCTGTCTTTCTTTCATTGGTAAAATCCAAATTAAAGTCCTCTCACAATATTAAAAAATATTCAACTGCATTCACATAGCTCTACAGTTTTCTGTCATCTGCACCATACTCTATGAGCCCAGATTACTGACGAGTTTTAAACCAAATCCTTTCTTTATTTATTTATTAATATTAGGTATAAAAGCGAAAGTGAGTTTGTTTGTTACGTCTTCGCGCCTAAAAAGTGAGAAATGAGGGAGAAAGAAAAAAGAAAAGAAAAAACTTAGCTTTGTTATTTAAGGCGCAAGAGCTAAAACTACAGGTAGCAGGTACCTACCTGCAAATCAGGAAAGGGGAACTGTGTTACCCCGAATTTAACGCGAGCGAAGCCGCGGCCAAAAGCTAGTAGTTAATATGTTAAATGTTGTTGTTTGGATAGTTATTACTTGAGAGGAGGAAGGGTCAAGGTCTCTCTGATTGTTCAATGTGTTGGTAAACAATATACCCAGTTTAAAAAAAAACTACACCAAACATTCTTCTTCGTCTTAGAGTGATGGGTTGGTCACCTATCCATAGACCCATCTAGACAAATGCAGCTCAACCTCAAGATAACCCGAGCAGTAGTAAATAATAACTGCCGCTCGGGTTGATCCACGAACTTCATCTTTTAATATAGGCCTAAATCTGAGCTACTAGCATAGCTCCTTCAAAAGCGTCCATTAGTTCTTCATCATCATTTGCCCAGCCTTTTCCCAACTATGTTGGGGTCGGCTTACAGTCTAACCGGATGCAGCTGAATATCAGTATTTTACATGGAGCGACTGCCTATCTGACCTCCACAACCCAGTTAGTACTAGGTAATGCAATACCCCTTGGTAAGACTGGTTGTCAGACTTTCGGAACACTGACTATCTGTAACGACTGTCAAAGATCTACAAATGACAGCCGGGACCAACGACTTAACGTGCTTTCCGAGGCACGGAGGAAACTCGGTATGTAACGGGTGGTCACCCATCCACAGACCAACCTAGGCAAGCGGGGCTTAACCTAAAGATAAATAAATAAATAAATATCTTGGGACAACTCACACACGGCTATCTGATCCCAAGCTAAGCAGAGCTTGTGTTATGGTAACCAGACAACTGATATACATACTTATTTAATTTATAAATACATACATATTATAGATAAATCACACCTAGACACAGAACAAACAATCATGCTCATCACACAAAGTTTGTCCTGGGTGGGAATCGAACCCACGACCTACGGCTCAGCAGTCAGGGCCACTAACCACTAGACCAACAGGCCCGTCAAAGATCGACCCAAACGGCTGCTATTATTTTACCACGAGCTCCTCAAATAATATAATATAATAATTCACAAATAACAGGACACGATATACACAGTAATGCATCATTAATTGCTAACACGACTATTATAAAAAAAAAACAAATGACAACTCAGAAACAAACCCCAAACACGAGCACTACACAAATCTAAACGCAACACAGATTTATATCCTCATACTTTCGAAGACAATAGAAATACTAACCTGGCTCCGTTCTATCGTACAGCACAAAACAACACCTAACAACCTAACTCAGCTATACCTAGGAGGACGCAGCACTCCTAACAAAACCCTGCGACTCTGCTCAAAGCGCGCGAAAGTAGAGCCCTCTTTATCTAAGAGCGTCTAGAGGGGGAGGGTGTAGGTGAGGCGAGAGGGGGAGGACAAGTGCATCTCAAAGAAATGCAGATTTTACACGTCGCTACTCTTCGGGTGTGTCGGATGTATCGCGTAGACTGTTGCGTAGGGTTGGCATATGTGGCGCGAGTAGGATATATTTTAAATATTTCTTTCCTTCTTTTCTTTCTTTCTAAGATATGCAAATTTGATTGATCTAACGGTTTGCGTAAAGATAGGATAGACTAGAAAACCAAGTTACTAAGTAATCTACACGAAAACTCTGTATTTAGCTACTTATTATACGGATATACGAACTTAAAGTAACAATTTAAACGGGTGGAAATTTTGTGATGCCCATGGATGTATCAGAAAAAGTGCTATTCGTGACTATAATCTATCGCTGTGCAAGATTGAGAAACAAACATCACATCCACAAACTTTCACACCTTAATTCAAAATCAAGAAAATGGAACTTCTTTCGCATATAAGTCTTTAAGCTGATACTATCACTGACATTATTATGAACACTTTAAACGGAAATAAAATACAAAATTGATAAATATTCCGTTTCATATCAATAATAATCTTCTTATGCCAGTTGGATAATAATTATCATTATGTCTAATCATTCAATTTGTCATTACCAGAGCATTTGTTCTAACAGAATTCTATAACACCTCAGAATTATATATTTCGTTACCAGTTATCAAAATATATAAAACAACTTATACAATGAAGCGCTTGATAAATCATGATCATCTGCCTAGCCTTTTCCCAACTATGTTGGGGTCGGCTTCCAATTTAACCGGATGCAGCTGAATACCAGTATTTTACATGGAGCGACTGCCTATCTGACCTCCACAACCCAGTTAGTACTGGGTAATGCGATACCCCTTGGTAAGACTGGTTGTCAGACTATCGTAACGACTGTCAAAGATCTACAAATGACAACCGGGACCAACGGCTTAACGTGCTTTCCGAGGCACGGAAGAAACTCGGTATGTAACGAGTAGTCACCCATCCACAGACCAACCTAGGCAAGCGCGGCTTAACCTAAAGATCGACCCGAGCGGCTGCTATTATTTAGCCACGAGCTCCTCACGCTTGATAAATAAGTGTTGAATAATATCGATTATTTTCCCGTATAAACTTTAACCACAATGTCCATGTTTTAACTTCTTGCCATTACATAACAAGACATTGCAACATATAATTCTGGTAGACGTAGCGTGACAGATATGTATCTAAGTACATTTTTATACAATACATAGGGTTGCGTAGGATTTATGAGACATTGCATTAAAAAGAGCGGTGTTTAAGAACCAGTTATTGGATTAGTGTAAAGTCTAGTTGTTTACAGTTGGTAGTTGGCACGCGAGGACGGCTTGTGTCTTTTACCTATTATTAATTAGTCACCGTATACTGTACTCATTTTTGACAAATAAATAACTTACTTACTTAGGTACATAATACTGGTTGTCAGACTTTTGACTTTTTGTCTCTGACTACTTGTAACGACTGTCCAAGATCTACAAATGACAGCAGAGAGTAACAGTTTACCATTACAATACAACGTCACATCCTACTTAATATTATAAAAGCGAAAGTTTGTAAGGATGTATGTAAGTAAGCTTGTTGCTCTTTCACGCAAAGACTACTGGATGGATTTTGATGAAACTTCACAATAATATAGCTTACATATGAGAATAACACATAGGCTACAATTCATAATTATATATTATTGTATATGCTATCACCACGCAAGGGTAACCGCGGGGCGCAGTGAGTCCTAATTTAATATAATATTATAAATGCGAATGTTTGTAAGGATGGATGGATGTATGGATGTTTGTTACTCTTTCACGTTAAAACCGATTTCTGTGCCAAATTTGGCACAGAGGTAGATTATAGTCTGGAATAACACATAGTATACTTTTTTTTCGATATCACGCAGGCGAAACCGCGGTCGCCAGCTAGTATTTTTTATAATTTTTAATATTTTCACAAAAAAATAAAATAACTTATCGCTGGTTTTGCAGACCGTACGCCGAATATGACACTCATTATAGCGTGCCGGTAGGATTTGTGTTAAATATGTCAAACGTAAGCAGGCAAGGAGATGTCTCGCCGATCTTAGCTCTAATGCTCTTTGTCTAACTGTTGGAAGGTGCTACAACTTATATGTAAAGAAAAGTAATTATTAATATTTAATACATAAGCTGCGCCAGGCGGTGATACTGGCGGTATAAAACGTATTTGAGTTATTTGATTATTCTACGGGAACGCCGTATTTTTCGCTGGGATCAATGTCATCTATGTTGTGATCCAGAATATAAGTTATCTTGATACCAAATTTCTTCCAAATCCGATAAACCGTTTGAGCGTGAAGGAGCAACAAACATACACACATACAAACAAATTTTCGTCTTTAGAATAAGTATTATTAAAATTAACTTCTGGGATTAAACCATTTAAAATTTTCAATGGAAATCTGTCGACTTTTTTATATTTTACCAACGAGGCTAATCATAATTATAAGTATAAACTTTCTGTATGTATCAAAATTTAATTCATCTAGGTATACCTAGTATAGATTTTCTATATGTACTTGTGATAATATTGATATATTTTGCTGAACTTTTTGCCAACTCAAATTCAAAAGCATTTATTTCAATAAGACCCTTACAGGCACTTTTGAATGTCAAGAAACAAAATGTTGAAACTACAGTCCCGGTCACAAGGCATAATAACTTGTGAAAGTACTGTAGTTGCCCATTCAAAAATTCAGAAACGCCATGGACACTACTACATAACACAACATAGCACCACGTAACAACACAAAACCAAGGCCTTTACTCCCGAAAGGTTGCAGCGAGGCCCTAAATTCTACCAATAACCAAGTTCCTTATTCCCATGTTTATTGTACCAAATCACAACCATGAACATCTTACTCCAGACTACATCACTAACAAGCACCTTAACGAACACGAAGTTTCTTTAAAAAAACATCTTCAAATACTTCAAAACAAAACACATTCACAATAGCAATTAACTGCAATATTAGTTAAGGGGTAACTTCGATATTCTTAAAGGGGAAAAGTCCAATATTCATTAGGGTAAGTCCAATATTCGTTTGCGTTCGATCTGGGTCCAGTCTGGGGCGAAACTTGGCACATTATGATTGTAACGCGCGGTGATTAAGAGGAAAGTTTTTACAAAAGGGTGGGGCATCGCGACGGGGAGGAAGTATATAGAGCTGTTAATTTAAGGAGATCTAGAAGTCCAAGCTCAAAGTTTGCCAACGAGCTATAGAGAGCAGTTTACTAAGTGTTAAATTAACGGATTTTGTTCAACACAATACGCGCAGTTTTCTTATCTTTGTGACTTTTTCAATATATTTGTACTTTCTAAAGTTTATCTAAGACGAGAATGATGACGAGAATCATCTTGAGGCAACCTGGACTTATCTAATATATAAAATTCTCGTATCACAATGTTCGTTCCCATACTCCTCCGAAACGGATTGATATGAAATTTTTTATGCATATCTGAATATGCATAAAAAATTTCTTAAGACTTACTGATAAGTCTGAGAATCAGCTACTATCTATCTTTCAAACTCCTAAGCAGCGGGTGAAACCGCTGAGCACAGCTAGTAATTAATATAAGTCTTAACCCGTCTTGAGCAAGCGTGGTGATCAATGCTTGTGCTTTCTCTGTATAAAACGTAGCAACCCTCATTGCAACTATTAAAACTCTTCTGTCACACCAGAATGCTCAAATATCACAGTCGAACCACTCTATACAGTTCAACAATTAGACAATCGGCGCATCGGTGGCCCATGAGCCATTAGGACTTTAATTGAAAATAGCGTAAAAGCTGTAAATCGTACAGTGCAGTCCGGAGTCTGTACCCTACAGCTCTGCCCCTTCCGATAGAACTGAGCTTTGTAGCGTTTGAGAGCACCAACTAGATTTGTCGGAAGAAATAATTGTGACACGTGACGTTGATCTGTTGGCCGCAATACATCTAACATACTTTTCTACGAATGGGAAATCATCTAATAATGTCCCCTGCTCTGGGCGGAGTGGAGGGGAGTGTCACTAAAATCTAGGTGGGATTTTAGTCAGTAAAAATCTGACACTGCCCCCCGTTTCGCCCAGAGTGGGGGAAGTTATTTGTTTCTTTTGCCCTTAATGTTTCGGGGCCGCGGTATCTTTTTCGAACAACCCGCAACCCCGGCAAGCGGTGTCCCTGGCAGGCCCCTCTGATCCCTCTAACCTACTTCTAGTAGGTGTAAGTTCAGAATATTTTATTAAATGCAATTTTTAGTTTGAAAAATAAAATTTATGAACTTAACAAAGTCCGATTCGTGTCAATGAACATTGTCCGGAAGTATGAGTACCAGTCTTACCAACGGGTATTGTATTACTCAGTAACTTAGTTGTGGAAAGTAGCGAAGCAATCATTCCTAGCATTCATCTACATCTGGTTAGACTGGGATGCACGATTCCTGTCTTAATATCTAACTTCTCAGAAATTAAATATTTCGGTAAAGATAATAGAGCTGTAATTAACAACAATTATAAAGTTAACCAAAAATTTAACCTCACCTTTAAATCATTAACCGTTGACCCTATCACTTTACAACCACACAAAAAAACAACAATTTCAATTGATGTCTGCACTAAAATGTGGCCAACGTAGAAATAGTGTCCATTCGTTAAAAGAAATTATGTATATTAAATTCTCAACTGACTTTCTTATCGACATCAAAATGTATCGGCGAAGGGGAGATAACAGTCTTGATACTTGGAAATAAGTTTTTTTTTTAATTGCATTCGCCTTTTTGTATTTAAAGTAAGTGATATTTAGCTTGTAATGAGTTCTTTTAGAAGGTGTGATGTGGATGCCAAAAGGTATATGTGAATACTATGTACTATCATTGACTTGACGATGCCCTGGTGGTTGACAGAATGTCATGCTCACTTAAATGTCTCGCTGATGGTGGCGGGTGTGTCGGGTCATTTAGTTCCCTTCAAAATGGTTGAGCTGAATGGGGCTGATCCATACGTCATGTTCGTGAACGGGCGCTGTCACTTGGCTAAGAGATGGTCAATCGATCATCTCTTAGCTGCCATGGTTTACTAGCAGAAACTCTTTTTCATTTAGATATCGTGCGGACAGTAAAATAACGCGGGACTACTCAAAGTTGGTATCCTTACTAATATTACGAAAGTGAGTTTGTTTGTTACGTCTTCAAGCCTAAATGGCCAAACCGATTGTGATGAATTTTGGTACAAAGATTGTTTGAGACCCTGGAGACGGACATAGGCTAAAAAAAGTGAGAAAAGGGGGAGAAAGATGGAAGAAAAGGGGGGAGAAAGATATTATTTTTCGATCATCACGAGGGTCAAAGAGAGCGTTGGCCCAAAGTCACTATGCCACGCGGACGAAGTCGTGGGCGGTAGCTAGTAAATGATAAAGCCGAGAAATACAAAAACATCAAACTACCCGCCAAGTACCAAGACGGCTCACCTAACAACATAACACATTAATATCGCATGCGACTAACAATCTAATTACAACCCGCGGGAATCGAACCGCGATCGACTGCCCGATACGAACCGATTACACTCCCACCGGCCGATACCCTGCCTTAGTTAAATGAGTGTAAAAGGGTCCCTTTTCAACGATAATTATGCAGCCTTCTGGTAAATTTTGTTGTCAACTTTTGTTTGAAAGCTACTGGCTGAATATACTCGTATTGTTCTAGCTTATGCCCGCGGGTTCGCCTGTATATAGTTCAGTACTAATCAGATACCCAACAGATCATGCAACTGGGATTTAAAATGTTAATCTAGGTACAGTCAGGGGCGACAAATGGAGAGGCAAAATTACAACGCAACAGCTTGACGTTTAGTTTGACTTACGACTTTCTATTTTCAAGCATCGCTAAGGATTACAATGCTATGAACTGCGCGAGCACAATACTGTCAGTGCGTGTGCGTGTATGAGTGATGTCTCAACATTCAACAGATAACACACACACACAAATTGTAATCGCATTAAGCGTTTTATATATCTGTTGCATTTACGCGTTATAGTGGCGACCCGTTCGTTACATTGTATTGCTAAAATTCGCTTGGTTTTAGTATGTGCTGCTAGCTGTTTGGATTTAGCCATGGATTAGCGATCAATGTGTCCCGAGATCGAATATCATTCAAAAGGTGTAGTTGTTTTTGTTTCTTTAAAACCATATTTAGGTTTTAATAAAAAAAATGTTAGGTTTATGTTTATTTATTTATATGAAGTTAAATATTACTTATTTTAATTTTAATATTTACTTCACTATTTATGTCATTTTAAATTTATCTTTTCGGTGTTCGAAGGTGGAAATAAAAAAGTCGTGCTGAATAATAATAAAAATGTTTATTCGTTTTATTCTAAAATTAACAAACTTTAATGAGAATTGTGACGTCACATTCCAACTTAGATAAAAGAAGTTCACTTGTAACTTTATAACACTTTTTTTTGTGGTATACCCACTTAGTCAATTAATAATAACATATCAAGAAAATGACATTCTAATAACACAAATATAATTTTTGATACAGGTCGGTTCGTTAATATTTTAATGTTTTTGGGTATCGGTTTTCTGCAGAGTTTAATGAAAACTAATGTTTATGATTTAGACTTTATGAACATGTTTTATTGTTATGTAACGTCACAATGAATGAATGAATTGAGGTTATAGCTTAAGTGTTCATTTTCTTAACGAAAAGAAGATTGAAACTTAACCTCAATTTAATATAATTAAATGTTAATGTTACTCAATATTTAGTTACACCGTTTAATAATTAAAACAAAAACATCTAGATATTAATATTTAGTATATCCTCCATTATTTTCAATGCAGTCAAGTAGACATTTAGATTAGATTAGATTGCATGACATCTTTTTGTTTGTGTTGCTGTCAGAAAGGGATTTTTAACTGTGGTTTGGCAAGTCATCAGCGTGGAGGACACGGCGAACGGTTTGCACTGAGGTATCGAACAATTCTGCAAAACTCGTTGGTGTGAAAGCATTCGTTTCAAACTCGTCAACAATTTGTCGTCGCTGTGCGGCGGCCTTCCACTTCTCTGTCAACTAGCAAGGCTACCGTTTTCCTCACATCTTTTAATTCAGTGACTTACAGTATTCTTCTAAAACAAAAAGAAAGTGATATTAAGCAGCTATAACATTTTTATATAATATAAACGGTGGCCAGCGGTTTCACCCGCTGCTCAGCTCCTTTTCTGAAGAGATCCACCCTTTTCACCTAGACCTAGGGGTGTAAAAAATATCCTACGAACTGTTCTCAGACCTAACAAATTAAAATCCTCATGATATAAATCCTCATGATAAAAAAACAACAACCTTCTCCTTTTTTTGCAAGTCAGTGAATAAAAAAGAATTAATCTTTATGCCTAAGATTATTATTAGGCAAATATCAAATAAAAGTTTAAGTTATAATTCATAAATATAATACTCACATTTAGTCCGGTTTAATCAGATATTTGTGTTCCATTAAAACCACTTCTATGCAGTGCAATAATAGTCACCCTCACCTCAATATAAATATTTGCCTGCATTTTGAGTTTTGAGAATAATAATTATACCGCTATCTATTAAGCCACACTTCACCAACCAACAACTATAATCAATCGACAACGTTCATTCCGATCAAGTTAAATATTCATAAAAGTCATGTCTACCTCACAGAGATCTTTATTCTTTAGTTACTTTTTATGATCTACCTCCCTAACTTAAAGAATTATTGTGTGAACAAAGCAAACAACGTAAAGAATATAATATTTCTGTCCCATTACTACCAACCAAATAAAAAGTTACAAAAAGTCTACAATCTTGCGTTAGATTTGAACTCACGGCTAATTGATTCACACGTCTGTCCGAACCCGATTAACCGGTAAGCCATGCTGACTCTAATTTACAAGTTGAAATTATGAGCTACAATCACTTGTTGACGACAACGACTATATGCTTGAAAATATAAGGTCGTAAGTCAAACTAAACGTGAAGCTGTTATGTTGTAATTTTGCCTCTCCACTATTCGCCCCGACTGTACACACACATACATACCCATTAACCATAGGGGTTACATACCGAGTTTCCTCCGTGCCTCGAAAAACACGTTAAGCCGTTGGTCCCGGCTGTCATTTGTAGATCTTTGACAGTCGTTACAGGTAGTGTTCCGAAAGTCTGACAACCAGTCTTACGAAGGGGTATCGTATTATCCAGAACTAACTGGGTTGTGGAGGTCAGATAGGCAGTCGCTCCATGTAAAATACAGATATTCAGCTGCATCTGGTAAGACTGGAAGCCGACCCCAAGATAGTTGGGAAAAGGCTAGGCAGATGATGCTAGGTTATTATAGGGTTTGCGGGGTGTTCGAAGGAGACACCGCGGCCCCGGATCATAAAGAGCATAATAAGGAACATGGGTGGGTTTTAGTCAATACAATGTCCACTCCCCCGCACTCCGCCCAGAGCAGGAAAGTTATTTGATGATTTTCCATCCGCCAAAAAAAAATTGACGGCGACAAAGATTTTTTAGAATACAATACAGGAAACTTTACATGTGACAATGTAATTGACTCACTAATCACAAAAACAAAACTACAAAAATGTTTGTATTCAATTGTGAATGGGGGATCTTTTTAAGGCCTTCAAAACAGAGTGGCAAAATTTGTATTTGGATGGCTATTCCTTGGCCGGATTGACTTGAAATTAGGTATAGGCATTCCTTCACGAAAATAATCATCACATTATGTCGTAGTGTGATATTATAAAGTGAGGAAGCTAAAGAGCTGAGCAGCGGTTGAAACCGCGGGGCACAACTAGTAGTTTTACGGTAGCTTATCGTTGTTGTCACACCAATATCTGTCTTTGTACTATTTTAAGCATAGTTTTTGCACACACAGATATTTATGTCAGATTGATACATTTATTAATAACCCATCATGGTTATTTCTGTTACAATTTCAATTTTATGACTTCGGTATTAGTCGGAAATCGGGCTTATTCGTCAACTCGCGCCTCATAAACTCGCGACTGGGCGCGAGTTAGCACTTTTCGATTTTACCTATTTTTGTTGTAGTCAACTCGTGACCGAGTGAAAATCTGACGTATGTACAGTCATCTACAAAAGTGTTTTGATAAATTTAATATCAAGAACATACTTTACATTTTTAAGACAATATACGATTCGAGGGCCGGAAGATCGTCTTAGAGACTCTTGATCGTCTTGGAGTTGTTTTTTGAGATAGATATGCATATTATTTTTCTTAACGATTTATCAAAAGTATAACTATGACTCAAGAAGTTATCTAAAACTAAATAAAATCTACTATAATAATATCTACGAGGATGCCTAATTATTTGGCTAATTATCAGATTTTTTTGCTTTATTTAAATCAGCATATTATTAAAGAGCTAATTCACAATAAAATAAATGAAACGTGCATTTTGCCAATTACAATTTGGGGAGACAAAGTGTAAAGAAAGAAATCTAAGGTTATCAAAGTATTGCTATTGAATTTAGAGCTTGTGTACCACAAGCAGGTCCATCTACTAATGAAACTGGGCATGAAATAATTACATCCCTGCGAGGAAAGTCAATACTACTTAGGGCATGAGAACAGTAAAGTCAAAGGAAACGTGCACTATTGATGAACACGTTACATTTACCATTAACGAATTTGTGCACGGCGTTATTATAAGTATCGGTTTATGTTTCGAACTTCTAATATAGCAGTTATAAAAATCATTTACAAGAAACCCTGATCTGTGATTTTATAGTTAATGATAATCTTACATCATAGATTTTATTAGTAAGTAATAAATATTATAAAAGTTTGTTACAAAAAAGAATTTACTTTTATAGTCCCTTTTTTTTCGGATGGGAAATCATCAAATGGCTTCCTCCACTCTGGGCGGAGCGGGGGGGCATGTCAGACTTTTACTGACTAAAACCCACCCATGTTCCTTCTGTTGCCCTTTACGTTCCGGGGCCGCGGTATCTCTTTGAACAACCCGCAACCAAGCCCCTCTGCTTTGCTGACTCTCGTTGAGGCGCGCGTGAAACACGAACGCGCCGTCAACACGGCCTGTCGTCAATAGACGTACGGACGGTGAGCTACCCATTGCTCACCGTCCACAGGCCCGCATCTACGGTGGCCGGGAGTCGTCTCGCGGCGCCCGGCGCCCGGGGCGTCTCCCACGGCGGCTGGGTTGCTTCGAGGTTCTCTCCCTCAAACGCCCGGCCACCTCCTTTGCTAGCAATACTGCTTCGCAGAAGGTGGTGACCGCTTCCCATTCCCTCTCGCCCCGGACCATGGACTGAATCAGGGCCGGACGCAAGAGATGCCTCTACGAGGGCACGGCGGTGCTCCGCCCAAGCTGGGCAGACCGCCACTGTGTGCTCCACCGTGTCCTCCGGGCGATCGTCACAATGGTGACACCCGGGCGTTTCCTCCCGCCCGATGATGTGCAGGAACCTCCCGAAACTTCCGTGTCCGGTGAGGACCTGCGTCAGGCGGTAGGTGAGGACGCCATGACGCCTCTCCAGCCACTCCCCAAAGAGAGGACTTACCGCCACTATTGTGGCGTGCCCTGCACGGGGTTGCGACAGTCGCTCTCTCCATGCCACCATTTTTATTTTATATTTTATAGTCCCTAAGCCTGTGATTGTTTTTATTAGTAAGTAATATATTAACGTTTGTTATAAAAATCATTTACAACAAACCCAGACCTGCGATTTTATAGTTCCTAAGACGACCATTGATTATATTAGTAAGTAATAATTAACCAAATCGTTTACTTGTTGATTATTTTTTTACCCATACTCGTATTTTGACATTATTGATTTTATTTTGTTAATTATATTCGTTGTGATAATGTCGATTTGTGATATTGATGATAATCATTAGAAAAATAAGCAATTTTAGATTTATGGCATGTGTTTTATACATATAAAGATATCTATCTCAACAACTACATTTCCTTTTATTTTAAACTGTACAGCGCCCAATACATATAAAGTTTGTTCCTATTTTAAATTTATTAAAACACTTTTGTAGATGAGCATACCAGTTTTTACTCGGTCGCGAGTTGACTACAAGAAAAATAGGTAAAATCGGAAGGTGCTAACTCGCGCCCAGTCGCGAGTTTATGAGGCGCGAGTTGACGAATAAGCCGGAAATCGCGAACACGCTGTGAATACCCATAATTTGCTCTTTTTTTCTATCAATGAAAAAGCGTCAAGGGCGAAAGCCTTTTGTTTGGAAAACTACATGTTTACAAGACGGTTTTGTATTGACAAACTTACCAATTAAGTTAATACAATTGAAGACCTTTTTCGCAGTCCAAAGTTATGAAATAAAAACCATATGAGTCACATTTCCAACCCCATGGCTCACCAGTATACAACACACCCTCCAACAATACAATATCTATCAATACACGAGCTATAAGACGGCCACCATATCGGCAACCTCCCCTGTAAGGACTACAACTCATGACAATCAGATTGAAACAAATTACGTCTTACATTAATTGATTCAATGGTGATGAAATGGCCGCTATCGACTCAGTAATGAAGATATTGCTATTGTTTGTGGACTTATGAATCAATCAAGGGATTGGTGGAAATAGATCTATGTGCATAGATCAAAGTAAGAAAAACACAGATAAAAATACAATAAGAGCACCTGGAACGGTATAGGGGAAGCCTTTGCTCGGCAATGGAGCGAATTCTTTAATTCTTGCAAGAAAAAATAAGGAAATGCAAGTTATACTGAATAACGATTAATCTCTAGTAGATACTACATATTTAGGTTTAGACCTAGATATAAACAAAAATAATTATCTTAATCTTTGAATTTCAATAGTGACGTTTGATATGAATGAACAACAATTTTTACGGCACGGTTGGCGAAGTTGTTGAGCGATCGACTGCTGCACTGCGTGTCGCGGGTTCAATTCCCGCACGGAACAGTTATTTGTATGACCTAAAAGTAGTTGTTTCGGGTTTGGCTGTTTGTGTACGTGAGTTTAAATGTTTGTAAACGCACCCACGATATAGGAGAAATTCGTAGAGTGGGGCATGGTTTTTAAAAAAAAACAATAGGCAACGCTAAACTCCAGAGTTTAGCACAAAAGCACATGTTTATAGAAACAACAGCAGATCCTCAATCATTTGATCAAACGAAACACAAAAGACCAGTTATTTTCCCATTCAATTCTTAGGCCAAGGTTCCGCATCGTTACAAAGGGACTTCCTTAACGCAACCGCACACTTTTACATGTGTGGTGCCCCTAATTACATTCATATTGGTGACCGTCTTGCAGGTGCACAGCCAGCCGTAACGGGCATCAGTCAAGCGGAGAAACAAGCTGAAGACGACCATAATGAAAAAGGAACAGAGTCTAAAGCAGAATGCAGAAATTTCAAGGATGAAGACACGATTGAAGATCGATGTGTGATTCGTATTAAGAAAGTAGTAGAGGTTATTATTGAACGTTGGAATAAATTCGGTAACAATGATACTGGCTTTGCGTAAGGTCAATAGCATGGTCGAATTCGGCATCGTTAATTACTGACCGATGGTCGAATGATTTTTTATTAGTAAAAGGTGGTTGTCGATCGTAATTTGAATTTGATGGACGGGGAAGTAGTCGATGGACCTGATAGGGCATCCGAGTGGAACCTTCTGTGCCATAATTTACAATTTTGGATTAGGTAGCCTTATTACGAATTTTGTAGAACAGTTTGTAGTATCGGTCAAAAGATTAACGTTTCCAAGCTGTTTCTTGTCAGTTAATACTGTAGGTACCAATGTTTTGCCAGTCACGTCATTTTTGGGTTACTCGTTTTTTATTTTATTTTATTAAAAAAATTATATTTTATTTTAATTACCAGTAAGTTAATTCGACAGCAAATAAGTTTTCACTAAGTTAAATTCTGCGTTTATCTATTCATTTTCTACTTTTAGGCTTTTACTTCGTTACATTTTTGTAACCGTAAATTATGTTATTCAAGGTCCATCTATGTTCGTGTCAAACGTCATATGAACAGCAAATTATTGCAAGTTTGAAAGAACTGTTATGTTGTAAAAGTTTGTAGCTCCAGTATTCAATTACAAGAAGTAGGATCATAAATCGTTCATTTGACTTTAACTGCTTGCACGAGATGCCATATAGCTTATAAACATGTCCCATTTTTTCCTCCCTTTTTAGATCAGCATGAATCATTTCAAAAAAGTCTAATATGTTACACTTCAACTACTCAACAAGCTCAGAACATTCTATCGAAGTCAGCTTATAGACCAGGAAAAAGAATTCATTGTGAGCAAAAAAAAAACTTTTACTTCCAATCCATCTATCAATGTTTTTTTTTTGTTTTTTCTACATAATTACATAAAAAAGAATGAATATAGAATACAGCAACGGCTATGGAGGCCATAAAAACGTCACTACTTACTATAAATGAACGCTTTCTAATAGGAATACTATTGGTCCCAGGTATGCTCCCTGGTGAACTTCGCGTGTCAAAGTTGAATTTAACATAATCTGTCATTGTATCCATCCTTACAATGGAGTATTTATAACTATTCGCTGTAGGCCGTTAAGTCTTATAAGGGATATTTAAAAGAAAGTAACAACTATTGTAAAATATTGTTAAACTGTTGTAGTTTTTGTTATTTGTTCGATAGTACCAGGTTAAGCTAATCCATAGAATATAACCGTCTAAGGACTTGGCAAATAGGAATTGTTTATTAGAAAACATTCTAGAATTACTTAAGCATAAAAGGG
The DNA here is from genome assembly GCA_905475445.1 of Ochropleura plecta. Classification (NCBI taxonomy): domain Eukaryota; kingdom Metazoa; phylum Arthropoda; class Insecta; order Lepidoptera; family Noctuidae; genus Ochropleura; species Ochropleura plecta. The sequence goes on along the minus strand of FR997744.1, from coordinate 1,620,788 downwards.
GTTGTAAATAAATCAACACAAATAATGTGAATTGTTTATGAATGACCAGGAAAAGAGCACAAAAAGGTGTTTGGACAAATTTACAACAATAATAACGCTGAATAAACGTACATTAAATAAATGATGATAAATGCAAATGTATAAAATAACCATACAATAAACAATGACATTATCAACGCAAATAGAAAAACCGTTAAATATAACAAATCTATGTCAAACATAGCCATTAAAACTACCACTATTTTACTTTCTACGATAATAAAAGTAACAGGCTAACCACCATTAATTTATAAAGTCGGTACAAGGGATGTTCTCATTACGATTGCGATACATCGATACGTATCGATACCATCGAATCGTTAAAAAAACTGCCCATAATTAACTGTTGGTAACAGACGCCACATGTCATTCTAAACAAAAGCTCCTATACATGAGAAACTAATTACTAAAGCAAGGAAGAAAGGGACAGAGATATGGGGAAGTTATAAGTGGAAATGAAAGGTCAGAAAAGCCAAGATCGGAAGCAGATTGGAACGCACCACTGCGCACTGTCCGAATATGTTTTTTACTAATTAAAAATGCAGGCGGCAGTTTGATAAATGGTATCCCGGTCGATTTATTTAGCTTTTGTGTTTTTGAGGTTATGTGCGTGAGCACTGATCATAATGAAATTGTTCAGTGACCAACGATCGGACAAACGTTGTAAGTGTTTTTTTATGGAATGTAGTTGCGATTGAATTAAAAAGAACTGTGTGTTAAATTATTTTTGTTGTTTTGGCTAATAATAGGGAACGCGATGGATAGAAACAGAAACATGAGATTGTTGTTTCAATGGCTAGTATATAGGATAAAAGAAAAAAAAATGGAAATGTCATAGCAATTAATTTGGTTTTTTTAGTTTTAAATGATGTCACGATTTTCAAGATCCAGTTATCTTTGCTCTTTATTATAGATTATTAATATTTCTACGGGTCCCGATCTTTATCTCATTTACCCATGACGAAGTTTTCTGCTCCAACGGTCATGGGTTCTTGCCACTCCAGTTTGCCAGTTCCACAAGCTATATCAGTAAATTTACTTCTTTTCTACGCTTTTTTCTGTTATCATTCAATCACACCGTTAATTTATAGGCGCTAAAGTCTCTATAATAACAAAAACTGGATTAACCATTAAGTACTGATTGATCTATCATGATCGTAAACTTGGATGCGCTTCGAGAGGTTTCTGAAGACCCTTAAAAAGTTTAGTGTTTTTGGTACGATAAGTTCGACTTCTACAACGGTATATCCGATAGCATAAACAATAACTATCTAGCAGAAGCAACATATTTTATGTTTATCTGTATACATTCAACTGCCATGATAAATGACACTCAACAAAAGATTTTAGAATGAGCTATGCCCGGCAAATCTCTATTAAACTGAGCATGAAATCCACAACTAGATAAAAGTCTACCGCGACGTTTGGAACAGGACGATATGCTGAAAATGTATTTGGGGAAGATATCTGGATAGACGCGGAGGTGGCCAATGAAGTAAGATTTTGATGTAAGCCAAGGTTGGGCCTGGACGACATCGCGGGAAGCAGGTGGACGCACATAACAGAAGCATAGTAGAAGATAGAGGAGGTTTATAAACAACAGTGAGTGATACCTAGCTGTAATGGTGATGACTCTATAATCGCTGGTTTCAGTACGATAAGTTTTACTGAAATGATCAGTTATGACAATAAGTAGTAGTAGGTATCTACTTTGTTTACCTGTATTTATTTTAACTCACTATCATCACTGCCTCTGGACAAAACACAATTAGTATTGGTACTGTAGACAAAATTATTTCTGAGTAGACACGTCACACATTTAGCATTATCATCGCCAATTACCATACCATTTTAAACTTTTAACCTCTCACCACATTATACGAACCGAAACGGCTCATTCATAGATTAAGTGCATTTGAACGTAAACCATAAATCCACATCATATCTCATACAAAAATAAACACAGAATTGTGATAAATCACAATCATGCAAATCAGGTTCAAAAATTCAAATGATGGCCATAAAATCGGTCGCGATACAATATGGCGAAGAGATCCATAGATCCCAAACAATATCGGCTTTGCCCGATGCCACTTACGGACCGATAGCTACACACTAATGAGCTATTGAAAAATGATAGCAAAAATAATTTAAGGAAAAATTATCATAAGCCATTTGAGGGTTGAGTATTCCCATGGACTCTAAAAATAAACGAAAATATACCTTAACTTGTTATAAAAGAGTCCCATATCTATTAGCATATGAAAGAAAAATCTTCCAAAAGAGCATTCGAATCTTACGCATCACCATTCCAAAAACATTCAACGCTACACCCTAAAGAATAAAGATCAAAATCGAACGGAATGTGCTGTCAATGTAATCATATGATAATTTTTTCTAACCCTTAAATGGCGTATGCAAATTTTCGCATTGTCAATCGGATGCGTATGCAAGGATTGAGAAGCGTTCGGGGGTTGACTCAATATGCGATGACAGATGCGAGGTCGGGACACAAACAACATATCTAGTTACTCTTCATTTTTGAGAAGCGGAGCGAATCTCGGATTGTATTTTCGATTAACCTTTTCTAATGTTATTAGTTGTAAAGACTTGAAATGACTCGAATTTCTCACGCCTTGAATCTAATAATCTTAATTGATTGTTAATTATAAATATCGAAACCGGCAGTTTTATTGCAGTTTCATTTTCATGATCTCTAGGTAAATATTCATACAGGATAGTTCAACTAAAGTCTCTTGGTAATAACTTTCTGCACTTGGCTATTGATAGATAAAAATCTGAATCATATTCATTAAACTGTGTCCATCCAACCAAAGGCGACTCATTACAGTAAATTCTCAATTTCCATAGGTACCTGATAATGGTCTATGAATATCTTCAATATCACATTTATGCTTTATCACGATTTTTAAATTCAAACCATTTTGCTATCATTCGTCATCTTCATGCATCGTTTGATTTGTTCCTATTTCAGACTTCTAACTGTTGGTAGATTTTTTATTAAATTGATCAAGATCTTCGATAAACCTTAGTTTATCTTAAAACTCTTCAGAAAAACTGAAAATATCCGAAGAAAGATTAAATATATCGAATTCTTTATTCGATTTCTCACAATTCTTAACACAAATCGATATAAAAACGCGACTGCACACTTCCCCATCGGATTCGCTTGAACGCAAAAACGTTGCGGTTTCTACAGACAGACGGACGGACGGACAATCGATAAGTAATAATATCGATAGTGGTGATCTAAACAAGCCGGAGTAATCGAGTTATTACACTGTAATTATTAACCGACGTTTTACTTTCATCGTTTAGTTGGTTGGGATAGTGTGAAAGAGGCTTTTTTTGGTTAAAACTAACTCACCAGACTAGACTAGACTAGGGCTCTAAGCTATTTCGTAATTATTTAATGCTAAACATAGTGATAATTAATTATTTCCTATCCATGGTTTTCTGGTTATATTGTCTTAATAAGTGGTAATGAGTTGCCTTTTCATGATACGATATCAGTTTTATCTTAACTGTTATGTTTAAAGTTTGGTGCAAAACAAAAGTATATTTTATTCTATTTTATCTTTTTCATTTAGATGGGCTACCAAAAAAACAACAAAGACACTGAGAATTACAAAATCACGCCAAAACTTCTATCAAGAAGAAGCCTTCTTTCTGTTGCAAGAAATAAACCTTCTACCTTAACAAACAGAAGCCGTCTCCAGCGCACCCATGTCTCGCGAGATATCCGCAGGTGTGTCCACGCTTCATCGCCCACCACGCACGACGGCGCAGCATAAAAGCTTCTCTTTCCATCGCCGACAGTATTTTATACCCTATTTGCTGTTTTAATTGACAAAAACTTGTTCACCACTGTTTTGCCAACATCTTCATGTTTTTTCTCTTGAGTATCGATTTTGATTGAATGCATTATTGATAAGTCTACTGTTTCCTTTTATATTGCTTCCTTGTCAATATTGTTAGTTTTTTGTTTTGTGTAGATCTTAATTATGGTTTGATTTATTTGTGTTGTTATATTTATTCTGTGTAGCATAACATGTAGGAATCGAACACGCGACTTTATGTTTAAAATGTGGAAGGATTTATGTTTTGAATGAGTTTTCAACCAGTAAGTTATAGAAGAAAGTTTCTTTCATATACATACAGGGATATACATGACATTGATGTGTAAAATGTAACCATGAATTTAGTACTCGATTCTAAACACAACGGAGTAGAAATACTTGGTTAGTTTCTAAAAACAATCAATCAGCTTTTTAATAACGACGGCATGGTTGACGCAGTGGCTGAGCGATCGAATGATCGGCGATTCGATCCCATTCGATCGAAATATTGGTACGACCTAAAGGTAATTTACCTTTAGGATTAATTCCTAGTGTGAATAACCGTTTGGGTAAACTTCATCTTAAAGTAGTTTTTTATTCTACATTTTTGTTAATGTCTCCCTCAGCAACACTGGGGAATAGACAGCTCTTATGTCAAGCACAAATGTCAGTTTCCCTTGACTTAACCCTAAAATATTCCCAATACAAAAATAATACAATCGTCTTTGTAAGTATCGTAAAACACCGATTATTTTTGCATCAATTACATCCGCAACTGTCGTTGTCACATTTAAAAGAACGGGTTCCGAAAAATATAGATTAATGATCGTGGCCACATTACGTTTGACAAGCAAATCGATACATTTGTGAATCGATTCGATCATCAATATGAATTATACGGTACGATTGCTGAGATATACGGCCATGGAAGTAATTAGTACTGCAGGAAAGGTGTGTAACATCTGCGAAAGACTTGACTAGCTGTTTTTTTTTTCTTAAAAAAACTGGAAGACTGCATTCAGAATGCTACTGTATGAACTGTATCCAAAACAAAATATTGTCCCTAAATAAAAAATGTTAGACTTCTTATCATAAATAATATCGAAATGTAAATTGTTTTGGCCATTGAACGCCAACTTAATTTATACCACTAATATAATTAAACACTACTGATAAAGCCAACTCCTTCCGGCCCACCGCCTGCACAATGACAGGCCCTAACCAAAATCCGGAAGCCCAAACAATAATATCGAACGAATAACATTTAAAAAAAAGAACTCCACAACGAACTTTCATATTCAAATTTAAAATTCGAACGAAAAAAACGAACGGAGAGCACCGATCAATTAGAGTAACTCAATACTCTGTCACATTAAAATGACGAGTCGCACTAATGGATTTCCAAATTTGAATTTCAAATACAAATGGGATCGGAAGGATCAGTCGGGCGTCCTCGGGTGATTCTGTATCAGTCCGGATGAACTATTGGTCGTGTGTTCGAAATATGAATCAATCATATTTTCGACTTGAATATTGGCAGATTACACAAAGGTTAAATAGTGAGAAAAGAAGTGCATAGAATGTTGTAACAACCATTATCAAAGCCATTGTACTACAATTCATATTTACAATGACTAACTAGAAAATCTAAATTAGATGAAAAATACAACGATCAACGTCAGCTGTTTTACAGAAAGGTCATAAAGTTGAATTTGTAAACACAAAAGTATCTTTGAAAAGTGTTGATAGTAACCCCTATTTAGTTATAAAAATAACGACGCTTGCAGTCTATATAGGCATCATCGTTTGCCTTTCTTTATCACCCAGTGTTTGGATCAGCTTCCTGTTTTAGTGAATGCAGGCGAGTATCAGTATTTTACCTAAGGAAGCCTATCTAACCTCTTTAACTAACCAGCAACTGGCTGGCACGATACCTAGCAGTCTATGCATACTGTATAAAAAAGTAACGTTCCTAATTCAAAAATTATACCATCGATACGCCGACAGTCTGTCAGTCTCACTTTGAGCAGCCTCCGTGACGGCCGCACTTTTTGCATCACCTATAATGTCTACTTACGTCTATGGCCGTAATTGGCGATATTACACGATGGTGATTAATTAATGGGGATGTTATGACGAAGGCTTAATGCTTGACGCCTGCGATGAATGCTGGTTACTGATCAGTTATTGTCTGTGAGAGTTTTTGTGGCGTTTTTGTGCTGCATCTGATACCTGTATTGATTTCTGTGATGCGTTTGTGTTGTCGGCACAGTGAACAAAAAAGCTCTTTTAAAGCATTTTTCAATATTGTTCACTCTTCACGATATACATATTATGAGCTCTTCTCACCGAAAACAATTTTTATCATCAGCTTTATTATAAGGTGTGCCAAAACAGTACATTTTATTATGTACCAAACTTGATACACAACTTTTTTACAATAATGTTAAGTCTGCGGGTGCTGTTTAGGTCTCGAGTCCAAAGATCTCAATAGGACTCACTTTCATTTTTATATTATCTACCCAGTTTTCTAATCCTAGCAAAATTATGTTTGTTTGTTTGTTTGCTTATCCGGGATCCCTTTCACGCCTAAACCACTGAACCGATCATCGTGAAATGGTGCATAAACGTTGCTAGGTGTTCAGCAACGCATAAAAAGTAACTTTTGATCCCGAAAAAAATACTGTTCCCGAGGGAAACAACAATAACATTCTTTTGGTAGTAGATGGTGCCACGTCTTTCGAATCTTGATTGAAAGAGCTAGCAGAAGTCAACCCAAATTGATTGTCACATTCTAAATTAACGAGCAAAGCCGCAGGCAATGGTGTAAGCTATAATTATCTAACCTTAAGTGCAGTAATGTCTAATCACTCATAATTCTACTCTGACTTAAAATCATTCAAAGAAGTGTACAATTCCCCAAACTCCTCTCTCCGTGACATTTGATTTCCAACATTAACAATCCCGATAACCATCAAATAGTTAACAACTACACCCTCTACGCCTGGTTGCGTTGCGTTAACCAAATCTCGGCAACCAGATAAATCTGTCTATTCTATGTGTATTCGCCACGCGTCTACCTATCATTTGTCACTCGCTAATGATTCGGTAGCATTTTGAGATGCGTGTAACACCCCTTTGAAATGTTTAGGGAGACTGTGTGTGATTTTCGAAACATGAGTTGTTGGAAGTCCTTTGAAGAGAGTTTTTCTCTCTTATTAATTTGACAAAAAAATATGAAATTAAATAAACTACCTAACTTATAAATAAATAAAAAAATTGCGTCAAAAAATTCGTTCTCGCTGTCAGTTGGCAATGTCCCCAAGAGAACAGCCGCGTTGCCACGTTGTATGGCAACGCTAAGCCTCTGGCCAAAGTAAAAGCCAGCCCTTGGGTCACGGGAAGTGTCAACCAAAAGTTTTGAAATTTAGTCAAAAGTGATGTCTTATAGATAATAATAGAATAGTACAGAATATGCTTTATATCACACCAAAATTTGAAACATAACTATTTTATAGAAAATGCTAATTCTATGGGGACAATGGCGGTTTTATTGCTGATAGCGATATCTTCCAGACAACCTTTGTATAGACTGTATAAATAAATATAAAACTGATTGACTATTATTAAATGATTTTTTCTTGTTTATGTTCTAAGTATCTAGCAACGCTCTGTAACTCTCTGTGCCACTAAAACTGTTTGCTGAGGTCTATGGAGAACATTGTCAGGCATCATAGAACAAAAAGAAGATTGTATCTAAATACAATCTTTATGATTTCCAAAAGTATTTCTTTTGTTATCAAGAGTGACCTTCTGAAACACAATGGCCGTCAATAGTGATTCCTATGGCAGAATACCTACAGACAAAGGCTTACAAGAAACATACAAGATTTCTGGTTTCAACCTCAAATTACACTTCCACGGACACATTCAATTGAAAAAACTCCAGGTAAAAAAACATCAAAACTAAATATAAACGCACCAACAAAACCGTAGAATTTCATATAAAAAAATATAATTTAATTCACGTAGGTACTATTTAAAGAACGCGTGCGCAAGTCCGCCCACGGACGAACAGACACACAAACCGATCTCGTTACTAACAATGCACCATATATTACGCTGTTTCCGGTGAGATATCACATCTTGCATCTCTTTCGCACTTGGGGGTTCAATATCTTCCGTCTCCTTCTGCAATCATCGCGAGACATCAAGATCATTAACAGGCGATACTGTGATTTGTATTGTGTGTTTTTTATAACTTATTTCCCCTTTGTGCGTAATTTTTCGATTTGGCGAGTTAATTCTGAATTTACTTGTAGTACTTCAATGTGTGCTTTTGGGTATCTTGTCATCTGTTGAGGAGTTAGTGGTTACTTGTTCGTGGGTTTCCTTTTCGAGTTTGTGTTCTTTGAATGCATTGATTTTATTATTTATGAAAAAACGTTACCCCACACTAGATTTTTTCTTGTATCGCGGGTGCTTTTAGTAACATTTAAACTCACTTACACAAACAGCCAGACCCGAAACAACTATTTGTAAACCATACAAATATTTTTTCTCTGCGGGGATCGAACCCGCGACACGCAGCGCAGGCCGCAGCAGTCAATCGCTCTGCCATTGCGCCAACCTTGCCGTCAAAATTTACTATAGGAAGTACAATTAGAGCTGTTAGTAGGTATGCTCCACAGCAATGATAGCTCAGAACGTGGGCTGATAGCGTTTTATCGTTGCAAATCTCAATATTTTTTGACAGTTCTTGGTGAAATATTTGACAAAAAATGGACTTTAAGAAATAGGGATGTTTTGCTACATTCGCAAAAAAGGTTGGGTCCTAAATAATTCCGTGCATAGTAAGCTGAGGTTTTTCTCTACGTGTTTTCTTAAGATGAACCTAGCAAATTAAGAAACTTTATACAGTTGCTGTTATTGTCAAACTCGCATCATCCCAGCTGCTGGAGAAAGAAGTACTGTAACTTAGAGATCTTTCGATTCATTACATCTCTTTTAATTTATTCCTAAACCAAAACACAAAATGCTGTGTAATATTTTTTTTGTTCTATCTGTATTTACGCTTTGTATGTTCAATGTTTATTTTTTGTTATTTTGTATGATCGTCGTAATTGCGACTAATATTTTTTCTTTCTTTTATGAAAAGCACGCTTTATAACAAACTAGCCGCCAGCTATTTTAATATCCCAAAAATAATAATAACTAGAACATTATCAAACAGTTCGATGATACCAACACCATAGATATCGCTTTGTCTATGATTTCAATAGACTTCTATTATAACACGATCCATCTTTTATGGATATGTCAAAAATATAAACCCTGTTTTGCATATCAAGAGAATTTTTGCCCTGCATTGTTGGTTCGGTTTTTAGGGTCCCGTAATGTGGTCTTGTAAAATCTTTCAATTGACTTTTTAAAACCTGGTTTAATCTGTAGGTAAGTCTTTTAGAGGATTATTAGGTATGTTACTGTTTTCAAGAATATCATGGAATATGATGTCATCAAATACTGCATCTTGCTGGTATTTCTAGTACCTTCGTATAGAAAGAAGCATTGTATTTTCCTATTTATTAATTTTTTACACATATTTTTACATATTTCTCATTAAAGTATACATAAAACATTTAAAACTACAAAAAATATAGTAGCCCACCGGTACCGGGAACAGGATCCATCCAGCAAAAACCAGCATTATTATATACTAGCTTTTACCCGCGGCTTCGCTCGCGTTAAATTCGGGGTAACATAGTTCCCCTTGCGCCTTATTGGTTTGTAATAGCAACGCTAAGTTTTCCCTTTACTTCCCTCTTTCTCCCGCACATCCCACTTTTTTTTTAAAGTTAGCCTATGTCCGTCTCCTGGTTCCCAACTATCTCTGTGCCAAAATTCATCTAAATCGGTTTAGCCATTAAAGCGGAAGAGGTAACAAACAAACTCACTTTCGCTTTTATAATATGACTAGCTTTTGCCCGCGGCTTCGCTCGCGTTAAATTCGGGGTAACACAGTTCCCCTTGCGCCTGATTGATTTGTAATAGCAACGCTAAGTTTTCCCTTTTCTTCCCTCTTTCTCCCACACATCCCACTTTTTTTAAAAAAAAATTTAGGCTATGTCCGTCTCCTGGTTCCCAACTATCTCTGTACTAAAATTCATCAAAATCGGTTTAGCCATTAAAGCGTGAAGAGGTAACAAACAAGTAAGGATAGGGATCCTTACTTCCTTACTCATATTATAAAAGCGAAAGTGAGTTTTTTTGTTACCTCTTCACGCTTTAATGGCTAAACCGCGGCTTATATTGCAATACGCGGGTCACTTTAGCCGTACTGTTAGTGAAGACCTGAAATCGTCAAACGTCAGGTGAGACGCTCTCAGGCTCCGTGGACCAACCTCCATAGGGTGGCTCGGATATATGAGAGTTGCGAAGAATCGAATTAAATGGTGGTGGTTAATCGAATGAAATGAGTGGCCATGGTTGGCCTTGTAGATTCTTAGACGCTTGTTAACTTTTGTTAACGTATTATTTTATTTTAAGTTTTGTAAAGTAAGCAATGACTTATTGTCGTGCCTACGCTGTCCTGTCATACTTAAGTAACAACAACATGATTTTAAAAGGGTAACCATGGTGATTCTTGCCGGTTCAGTTCCATAGGAAGCAACCAACCCGAACCGTGCATCTTTTCTCGGCAGTGTTTTATAAGTGCCCATGTAGGCCTATGTAAAATAAAAATATTTTGATTTGATTTGGTGTCAAATTAATGGACTTTTGTCCAATAGACTTGCAGCCTGCGACCATTTGCTTAATTACTATGATAAAATTCTTAACAGCAATTTCATGGATTATTCTACGGAACCAAACCTGTCAATAACGCTCACACCTGTACTTCTGTCACTATAACAACGAATGTAAACAGACAGCGCTTTGCATTAACTGTCACTAAATGTTTTACGCCCATCTTGTAAAGATTTGAAAAGCAAAGGTTTTAGTTCAATAATGACATAATTAATAACACTATGAATGAACTTCAGAGATTGTGAAGTTTTCAAACTTTTTAAATTTAAAGGATTTTTATTTTCATTTTGTAGTACTAAACATAGAACAAAAAATACGATAGAATATTTTGAATTCCAGTTAGTATTTTTGTAATAAATAAAACTGCTCATTAACATTGTGTATTACCTAAACTATTCGAAAAAAATGCAACTTCAACTAACAAATTAAAATCCTACTAATATTATAAATGCGAATGTTTGTGAGGATGGATGGATGTATGGATTTATAGATGTATGGATGTTTGTTACTCTTTCACGTCAAAACGGCTGAACGGATCTTGATGAAATTTGGCACAGAGGTAGATTATATTCTGGATCGAAAAAAAGTAGTCTATATGTTAATGGAATACTAAAGCTCATGAAGTACCTACTCTTAAAAATACTGTGAATAAAAAAAAAACCTTGTCCCTGTATAGTATAATCGTATATTTTTTTTGGAATCAACATTGCCATCCAGCGCGGCAATGCTGCCAGCCTTCTGGGCATTTTTCCTTTTGACAACGATGTAAATTAATTTTTTGACGACCTGTTAGTGTTTTTCCTTTTAAGGATTTCTATATATATTTATATTTTATTATTTTAAAATATTGTTAACACTAATAATGCTTACAAACTTTTAACAAGAAATCACTTTTGAAATACATGCCAAGATTATAGGACAGATACGATATACAAATTCCTAACCAACAAAAGAGAAAACAAACAGATTTTTATTCCACAATGCTTCATACCAAATCTATTATCTGTGCTCTATTTTTTTATCAAATAATAGCAAAGGTATCCGATCAAACATCCTTTAACAAAAGACCCAGTCATTACTAGATTTGAATAATAAAAAAAAACTTTCAAACCAAAGGGGAGAAACTCAGCCTTGCATAAGTAATTAGAACAATTATTTTTTGATAGATAATAAATTATTTTTGACATCGACTTGTCCGTTGGGGTGTTATGATGTTCGAAAATGGATCGCCATTTTGAATTTGCATTTTTTTTAGACAGTATTTGCCATTATCGAAGCAGTGTTTGTGCATTCTCTGTACGAGGTACAGAGGATTTCAACAAGCAATGGGACAATCGTAGGCTGCGATTATTTAAGAAAACACTAAGAATTTAAAAAAAAAACCGGCCAATTACGAATCGCGTACGAAGGGTTCCGTACCATTATTAATAAAACGGCAAGAAAATCATGTTTGTTATGGTAGATAGATACTTATGGAACGAGTGTTTTAATATACTATTACGATACACACTGGGGTCTAATTCACTTCCCCGCTTTTTGGCAGCCATTTTGAGATATTCTCTATGTGTGTACAAAAAATAATCATATCTCTCAAAGTGTTGTTTTTACTGAGACGAAAATAGGTTTATTCAGAGGGCAACATTGTTGTCTATCGTTTAAATTAAGGAATGATGAGCTTACATTTAACTTTAGAATCGTAACTTTAGAAACAAAAATAAAGTCCAAAAAAATATGCAAATCAACGAAAGTTTTGTAAACTTTTTTGTGAAAAAAAATAGTAGTTTTTTTAAATCAATATATTTGATTACTAGAATGTTTGTTATATAAGTACATAGAATATAGCTAGTCCGTGACCGGACACATTGTATAAACTGCAAATAATTATTGTATTCTTCATTTTTCCCATACAATTAAACTTTCATTTTTACCCCATAGAAAGTGAGTTGTCACAAAAAGCGGACACCTTGACGGCAGGAAATATTTGAATATGTCATCCGATCCACGGCATCGATAAATATCGGATGCGACGGAATTGCATGAGGGGGACACTTTTTGTAAGTTGTACTTTCTTTAGTTAAGAACCGCATGATTTTAAGGAATTATTGTTTTCTCGGTCTAAATGAATACGCAAAGTATGTCTTACTTTCCGGGTTTGCGGTTTGTTTGAAAGAGATACCGTGGCCCCGGAACGTAAAGGGCAATAGAAGGAACATGGGTGGGTTTTAGTCAGTACAAGTCTGACCCCCCCCCCACCCCCCGTTATTTGATGATTTCCCAACCCGCAAAAAAAAGTAGGTATGTCTTACTATCTGGCGCCTGCGGCTTCGCCTGCGTGATGATCGGAAAAAAAGTATTCAATGTGTTATTCCAGACTATAATCTACCTCTCTGTTAAATTTTATCAAAATCCGTTCAATACATTCATCCTCAAATACATTCGCATGTATAATATCAGTAGGATAGGATATAATATTAGTAGGAAGTAGGATAGCTGGCCCCCGCGGCTTTGCCCGCGTGATGATCGAAAAAAGAAGTATCCTATGTTTTTTTCCAGACTATAATCTACTTCTGTGCCAAATTCAAGATCCGTTCTGTCGTTTTGACGTGAAATAGTAACAAACATCCATACATCCATCCATTCATCCATCGTCACAAACATTCGCATCTATAAGATTAGTAAGGTGCTGTTAAGTTTAAAGACGGAAAATAATTTTACTCCCGGAAATCGATGACTTTGTTTGATTTATACACTTTTTGCCATCGACTTCCGAAAGTAAATTTACTTTCCATCTTTTAAGAATATTTTTTTTATAAAAAGAATATTGAAAATCGGCCCACAACCGACAGAGAAATCGCGTAACAAACAAACCAAAAAAAAACCAACCGAATTGAGAACTCCTCTATTTTTTGAAGTCGCTTAAAAATACTTTTACCTTCCAATAAACATTAATTAACATCGGAATGATAAATCAAACACCCTCGCTTTAATATATTTTTTGTGACCCATCGTCACTTCCTCCACGACAGATGTCATCCATTCATATACAAATCTTTGTATTATTATATTTAGATCAACCCTTTTTCTATCACAATGAAACTGTATAGTATGCCACCGTCTTGTGAATTGATAAAAAAGTTTGTATGACTTATTGAAAATAAGAGTTACTATTGTGTTTTTACTAGCGTTGCTGACTGCTAAGTTTATAAGGAAGCTTGTATACCTATATTAAATAACTTCCCCCGCTCTGGGTGGAGCGTGGGGGAGTGTCAGACTTGTACTGACTAAAACCAACCCATGTTCCTTCTACTGCCTCTTATGTTCCGGGGCAGGAGGTGGCTCTCGCAGGCCCCTCACTTTTGATGACATCTCTTTGAGGCGCGCGTGGAACACTAACGCGCCGTCGACACAGACAGTCATCAATAGACGGACGGACGGTGAGCTACCCATTGCTCACCGTCCACAGGCTCGTATCTGCGGTGGCCGGGAGTCGTCTCGCGGCGCCCGAGAGTCAGTGTAGCTTTACAAAACACTTTTTAGAGTTTCGTACCTCAAAAGGGAAAAACGGAATCCTTATTGAATCACTTTGTTATCCGTCCGTCTGTCTGTCTCTCAAGACCCTTTATCTCTGGAACGCGTAGAGGTATCGACTTGAAATTAAAACTAAACACTTATCTCTATAGTCCCTTTGTGCTGTGAAAAATCAACCCTCTAAGTCTTCGCAGTCAAAAGATATGGCTGTTTATGTCGCAAGTTTGTACGGAACCCACGCTGCGCGAGTCTGACTCGCTCTTGACCGGATTTCGCTAATACAAAATCATCATCTTCCTGCTCTTGTCTCATTCTATTTGGGGTCGACGCAACACGTTTTCTTCTTCCATTCTTCGTTGTCAGATGTCATGGCATCATTTAGTCCTTTCTCTTTCTCATAATTCCATACACAATCTATCCATCTATTCTTGGACCTTCTTCTTCCTCTCAATCCATCAACAACCTATAGGAGCTACAGCTTAAGAGGGTTAAAAAAATGTGGTTTTTTCAAAATTGGAATGTTTTGTAAATCGATACTTTTGGCTCTTCAAAACTCAAACTCAAAAGCATTTATTTCAATTAAACCATTACAGTCACTTTTGAATGTCAAGAAACAAAATGTTAAAGCTACAGTCCCGGTCACAAGACATAATAACTTGTGAAAGTACTGTAGTTGCCCATTCCAAAGCGTTAATCTCTATGGAGAAGAATGGGCAAGAAACTCCATTGACAGTATTTTAAGTTAGAATATTATTACAAAATCGTATTAACATTATTCGTGTTGAGATTATACAAATATGTGAGAGTGATGTAGAAAGACGTGCACAGTAAGAGCACGCACATCGCTAAACGTTGCCTGGACAAAACAGATGATGAATTAATTGAAACTGTATCGGAGGGCCTCAAAATTAGGCTTTAATGTTCTCAAACCAGATCGGAACCAAAACACCATCGATACCCTTGCGAAAAATTTCACCAAAACCAAACAAGTACCTCAAGGCACTTCAAAACAGAAAGCACGTTCAAGTGGCAACAGGTCAGTAAACGCACAAATGCAGGCGACGTCGCGGGGCGGGCGCAGTTTGTATCGAAGAGAACAGAGCGCCCGCATCATCAAATTTTAATTGTTACAATGACGCCATTACTTTTGTAGAGTTAGGAGTGAATGGAGGTGGCCAGTTATGTAGTCTACTTTTGTGTTTTATCTGGTACTTAATGATTGGCAATTTTACCTATTTTGAAGCTCCGCGCAAGTCGAAAAGCCTGATTATTATTTAATAATAAAGTTGCTAGTAGTTTAAATGTTTGTAAGCGCACCCACGATACAGGATCCAAAATGTGGGGCAACGGTTTTTTTTTAATAAAAATATAAGTAAGCAGTTTCAGAAGTGAACTATACATCGAATTACATTAACTCTCAATTATTAACAACACGTACTTGACTCCGAAACTTTTTCAAAATAACTTTGCAGGAACCTATTTACTGATATTATAATGTAAACACCAATAATTCCCAGCAAAGATGAATTCATTTTTTGAACTATAAGTCGAAGAACTAAGAATACATGTCCAAAAACAATGATTAACTTTTTTATATCACTGGCACCTCTATCCACTTCCTAACTATAAGGCAAACTCATTTCACATGTATCCGTCAATTCGGGGGCAATTTTTTGAAGAATATAATAATGTTGATTAATTAATTATGGTGATTGTGGTAAAACAATGCGGCAGCGGTGAACGACCACATCAACCATGGGGGCTGGGCAGGGGAGTCGTAATGTGGAACTTTAAAACCATTGATGATTATTGGGAACGTTTATTGGTATCATCGGTAGTAATAAACTAGAGTTTAATGATTCAGTTAGTAATTTTTTTTTGACTGTAGTTGTTCTTATCAAGCCCATGCCTGTGGCTTTGCCTTCTTGGATTTCGGTCATTGTCCCGCGGGGTCATTGTATAGGGGTTAATCCAGGTAATAAACTATATGTTGCCAATTTTTTCTTAAATCTATTCAGTAGTTTTTGCTTGAAAGAGACATCCACATCCATACAAAGTACCTACATTCTTACCAAGGGGAGGTGAGAGGTCACACTTGGAATTTCTCCTGTATCGTGGGTTCGTTTACAAACATTTAAACTCACATACACAAACAGCCAGACTCGGAACAACTATCTGTAGGCCATACAAATATCTGTTACGTGCGGGAATCGAACCCGCGACATGTAGCGCAGCAGTCGATCGCACAGTCACTGCGCCAACCGTGTTGTCAATTACAGAACTATCATCTTTTATTTATCTGCCATTTTGACTATTGAATGTCCAATATAACGCCATACCAGTAATTCCCGTGAGGTTAGTCAGAGTTGTACCAAATGTAATGGATGATCAGCATTATATTATGAAATCCCTTTAATATTTCTTCGTCCTTCGTCGGGACCTTTTGTTATCGTTTAAATAAATTCTCTTTCTTCTCTTCATACCAGTATTTTTTGTTTACATTTAACACACCTACACTAAGATTGAATCATAGGAGCTCGTGGCTAAATAACCCTCGGTATGCCTGGTGGCGAGAAGTGACGCGGTATGCCTGGTGGGTCTGTCAGACTCAGTTTTGGATCACTATTTCATATACACATTGCAGTAAATAAATAAAAATATTTGTTTTATAATAAAATTACATACGAATATTAGGATTAGACATAAAAATCGTTTTACAAATCAACGATCTTTATTTTTTAAATTTTAAATGAAAATTTGTTCGTTTTAAACATAAAATTAAGCTTTGAGCTTTTTGTTAACAATTATTATGAATTAAAAGTAGAGAGAGCACTTTAAACAAGTCTTTTCGTTGTGGGAACGCGTCCCGGACTGAGGTAGCGGGCGGAAAGCATTGAGTAGTTCGTAACGGCCAGCATAAAGCTTGCGGGTGCGCTCAGAATTCAAATTTGAATAAAATACAACGGTTTTTCTGCCGTGGTGGGTCTGACAGACCCTACCAGGCATGCCGAGGGATAATAGTAGCAGCTCAGGTCTATCTTTAGGTTAAACCGCGCTTGCCTAGGTTGGTCTGTGTATGGGTGAACCCCCTTACATACCCAGTCTTCTCCGTGTCTCGGAAAGTACGTTAAGCTGTTGGTTCCGTCTGTAATTTGTAGATCTTTGACTGTCGTTACAGATAGTCAGTGTCCCGAAAGTCTGACAACCAGTCTTACCAAGGGGTATCGTATTACCCAGTACTAACTGGGTTATGGAGGTCAGATAGGGAGTCGCTCCATGTAAAATACTGGTATTCAGCTGCATCCAGTAAGACTGGAAGCCGACCCCAACATAGTTGGGAAAAGGCTAGGCAGATGATGACTAAGATTAAATCAAAACATACTATTTTAACAATCCACCATACATATTCAAAAAACAAAATGGAGCGACTTATTCAAACCTTAAATCTCATAAAAACAAATGTCACAAGTATACTCAATACATATACACACTCCAAAGATATCGCGCTTTTGTAAAAGACTACAATTTCGGTAAGTACTTTGCCTAACAGTAAATATTGAACAACAACCTTAAACCGACACTTGCGACAACCGAAAATGATCCTTGTCATCTTTCAAATAAGGTTTTAGCTAACTGTAGTGTTATGATTGTAAGTGCGGTACAGAAATATTCAACCCTTACAAAACCGCGATGTGCATTTCGATAATAGGTAACAGAGTAGTGTTGGCACAGAGACGGCAAACAGAAAAATTGACAATATAAACAAAGGTCAACTAGCAAATTGCAATTTTCGAATTTATACTCATTTAAATCCTGTTGAATTAAGTATTTAGTATATATAAATTTCCTTTTTACCAACTCTACTTCTATTCAACATAATTTTTCTATTAACCAACAAAACACTAAGTTAGCATATTATACAAATTAAATTACTAAGTTCACCGTTACTCTTAAAACTTCTACATAATAAACTCTCTCCAAGTTGCCGAGTGTCAAGTTATGTAACTATACATACAGCACCATCCAACTGCCTATATATTTACTCTCTATTGTAATTCCCAAACTCAAAAGTCATCCTAACACCTGTTCACAAACCACTTAATTCCAGCAATCATCACATCTGAAGTAACGCCCATCAGATGAAAGCAAACACTAACATTTGACCACCTGTGTGGTCTGACCACAGTCCACAATGACCAGAGTACACAAAACATTACATGTAACCTCTACATCTAGCACTACTCTGTGACAAACATGGCTGCTATGAAAGATTCAGAGACATGGATTACCTATTGAATTGTATTTCTTAGATTTTTGTTTTACATATTGGTTTTAAGGTTATGTTGATAAGAAGGCGAGTAATTGAGAAGTATTGAAAGAAGAAAACATGCCCCTAAATACACTGTGATAAGGGGAAAATATTGAGGATGATGGGTATGGTTAGTGGCTTGATAGACTGACAAGCAGTCTTACCAAGAAGTATCGTATTACCCAGTTATTAACTGGGTTGTGGAGATCAGATCAGATCAGAGGCAGTCCCTCCGTGTACACAAGGTTAGGCAGATAATTGAAAAACAAGTGGACACGCAGACAGAGAAGAAATACTAAATACATCCCGTTAAACAACTGTGGTAATAACTCATACTTTGGTGGATAGCTTAGCCTCTCAGCCATTTCGTAGGTAGTTTGACTACTCTAGGTGCAGCCCTACACATTGTGGCTATTTAAATGCAACTTTCATATTCATCTATGAATTTAAGGATTGGTACACAATCTATTCAATTGATAACGACTTTATAATGCTTCATATTTGACAAGGCCATGGCCTTTCAAGAACTTACCAAATAGCAAAAATACATATCAAATACAAGGCCAAATAACTTGTCTATCCAAAGATAGATATTTCTTTTCATATGCTTACTAATATTATAAAAGCTAAAGTGAGTTTGTTTGTTACGTCTTCACGCCTAAAAGGTACAGAGATAGTTGGGACCCTGGAGACGGACATACGCAATGGGTTAGAAAGAGGGAAGAAAAGGAGAGAGAAAGATAATTTTTTCACGCGGATTTAAGTTAGCGTTAGCCCAAAGTAACAATGCCACGTGGACGAAGTCGCGGACGCAAGCTAGTATGTATATAAAATTATCGTGTCACAGTTTTAGTTGCCATACTCTTTCGAAACGGCTTGACCGATTTTCATGAAGTGAGAGAAGACGAGACCTACCGAGGTCTGAGAATCGGTCGTCTCTCGTCCTCTCCAAAAAAGGAGGTGAGCTGCCGATGAAACCGCTGGGCACAGCTAGTATTGATATAAAATATCATCTAAACAGATATAGTTGACCCGATACAGCAACATAATAACTTAGATATAACAGCTAGTATTAGCATACGACGATAGACGTCAGAAATAAAGACTTCACGACTCATAAATAATTAATGTACGAACAGAATTCTTATAACAGAAGACGGTAGCTGCTTTGATGTTGGGGTGTGGGGTCAGTGATAAGCTGGAGCGATTTTGTTAACGTATCTTGCCTTGCTACACAAGTTCGTTCAGCATATAAGAGAAGTAACCAGCCTCCCCTATATATATCCCCTATACATTTGAAATTTTCTTCGAAATCAAAAATAATTTAATCAAATCAAATTATTTATTCTTTGCAAACATGGGAAATTTTTACATAGATTATTCATATTATATAGTTCTCCATATTTTACCATCGCATAGGCATTTTTTTTGCGGATGGGAAATCATCAAATAACTCCCCCGCTCTGGGCGGAGTGTCAGACTTGTACTGACTAAAACCCACCCATGTTGCCTGCCACGGTATCTCTTTCGAACAACCCGCAACCCCGGCAGATCGCAAAAGCATGCAAATAATATTCAAATTTAAAATTAATGACATAATTATAAATATACATAAGAAGAAAAGAATACATTGATAGAAAACATGATATGTATGATTCATGTATGATTAGACATTTATTTCCAAAAAAATAATAATAAATTCTTATGTATATTTATAATTATGTCATTAATTTTAAATTTGATTATTATTTGCATGCCTATGCGATCTGCCGGGGTTGCGGGTTGTTCGAAAGAGATACCGGGGCAGCAACATGGGTTTTATAACGAAACAGTGTTCAACAGTTAATTAAAAAAAAAAATTGAGTTGAAGACGTTCACCGGCTTCTAGAAGTAATTCAATTACATATCTGACCAGCTTGGTTTCTTAATTTTTATTATTTTATGCTGGCTGTACATAATATAAGTATATAGGTAAGGTAGGCATAATATAGGTGTATAGGTAGGAGTACATCGGGTTAACAGCAGAGACTGACTTATCGAGGGTGTTGCATACTGAGCCCATAATGTACCCACTGCTAGGACTCAGGTCTACTGTCTATGAGAAGGAGTAAATATTTTTTGTATACTACATAAATAGGCTTCCGTTTGGCCGCAACTCGCCTGACGTGAAGTGATGATGCGGCTTAGGGTGGAGCTCGTTTATCTACAAGACACCGATTCACTCAAACTTTGAAGTGGCAGTGAATTCCACAGACTGGCGGTTTGCACAATAACTCATACACCAGTCGGGTCTTGTGCGGAGAAGGAGAAAAGAAAGGAGGAGACATAATCAATCTCGATTATTATATTATATTAGAAGAGCAGTTATACAATAATGGACGTGGTTAACTACCAGAATGATGCCTTTCTTAATTATATTTCATAATATTTAATTGTATTTTTAAATATTTAATTGTATTTTTAAATATTTAATTGTATTTTATAATATTTAATTGTATTTTTAAATATTTAATTGTATTTTTAAATATTTAATTGTATTTTATAATATTTAATTGTATTTTATAATATTTAATTGTATTTTATAATATTTAATAATATTTTTAAATTAAATCTTTAAAAATAATAATTTCCATGAGTTCGCAAAGCCACATGATACTAACTTAAGAACCAATGCGACATATTTCTCTCAGCCCTTGGCGATCGCACATTGATACCCATAACACCTTCACTTCCCCGAACAAATGGACAATGGTATTTAATCCATGGCTCATTTCCAAGAATGGAATATAAACTTGGAATATCAATTAAAGGAGAAACCCTATTAGTTATTTACACTTCTCGGTTAATTTAGGAGCTAGCCAGAGTAACAGCCTGTGATGCCTGCCAATTTTTAACCGACTTCATTAAAAGGAGGAGGTTCTCAATTCGATTTTTTGTATAAGATTTACGTATAATGTGGGCCGATTTTTTAAATTCTATTAAATTTATTCTATTAAATGTTGATGAATCTAACAAAAGTCACCGACTTCCAGAAGTAAACTTCTTTTTTTCGGAAGTCGTTTTTTTACAACAAAATTATCTGTCTAAGAGTATTCGTTTCTGATGCCAAGTCTACTAATCTCTATGCCAAATTTAAATTTTCTATAGGATTCCATGTAACCATTGCCAGGTCAAATTCTACCACTTCACGTTTGTTAATTAACACATTGGGTAAAGTCGGAATAGATGCCCCGATTGTAATTACTTGATTCTTCGCTTGAATCACAATCACTACTACTAAGTATCCTATGACTTATGGCTCTGTGCGATTACATGGAAGACGAGGTGTGATCAAAATTTCGTGTGGATAAATGCATTGCTTTTCAGTGTCGTCTAGCTTAAACGTAAGTTATATGGACTAGGTAAGCATGAAAATGTATCCCATATATGGGGCAGATATCTTTTACAAAACAAAATATTTAGCATTTTGCAGTAGAAGATAAACAAGGAACATAAGGACCAAAAGATGAAACATGGGTGGGATGGTGGGTTTTAGTCAGTATAAATCTGACACTCCCCCCCGCTCCGCCTAGAGTAGGAGAAGTTATTAGTTGATTTCGACCCGCAAAAAAAAAAGATAAACAATAATTTCTCAAAGTCATCTAGATATCTCAACTTTACCATGCATTGATTCATGCCTGAGTTAAGCATATGAGACTAATAATTCAAGAATACTTACGCTAAAAAAACTATGAAAATACCAAACCCACCAGTAATAAACCTTGGCCTCGCTCATTTGAAAACGAACACCATAATGCATCGTGAAAAATGAAAGAATCTTTTGACAACAAAAAGTCATCTCAACAAAAAAAAACATAAAGACTGGTACTGGCTGTTTAACCATAGCCTCGCTAATCTCTCATCTCTTACCCCACCGTGTCCACCTATGCGCCCAGTAGTGGGTGACTATTGTCACTCCACACGTGGCCACATTGTCTGAGGCACAGGGCGACGATGTATCAGAACTGGTTATAAGCTGAGCTGGTTACCACAGATTGAATGGTAGCATTGTGTGGTAGCCTTTGTGTGAAATGAGGAAAAAGTTTGTGTTAAATAAGTTTCAATATCACTTTAACTTGAGGGACACACAGACATGATGACATGAAGTCGTCGTAACCCACTAGTTATTTTTATTTATTTTTTAGTTGATAAGATTTTGTACTTTTTTTTAGATTAGATGGTATTTGAACTAATGTAACAAACAAGCGTTTATCACGCCGACAAACTTTTAAGCAGTTTGATTGTTGGGTTTACTAAAAGTGCAACAAATTTGGTTCAAAATAAATGATTGATTTATAAGTAGACTAGCTGTGCCCAGCAGTTTCACCCCCCTTATCATTTAGGGGTTTGAAGGATAGATAGTAGCTGATTCTCAGACTTACTGAATATGCTTAAAAAAATCATAAGAATCGGTCGAGCCGTTTCGGGGGTGTATGGGATGGTATATGTGACACGAGAATTTTATATATTAGATAAAGATACTCAAACAACGTAATATATCGTATGCTTCCTTAAATAGTAAGGCAATTTATAGTAAACCAGTTATGTTTTAGTCTCATGTTATTGGGGCGACCTTATTGACATCAAATAGCCACGAATCAGACTCCGAATTAAATTTCGAAATAAAGGGTCTTGACAGACAGACGGACAACAAAGTGATCTAATAAGTGTTCCTTTTTAGGGTTCCGTAGTCAACTAGGAACCCTTATAGTTTCGCCATGTCTGTCTGTCCGTCCGTCCGTCCGTCCGTCCTCGCTTAATCTCTGTGACCGTTAGCACTAGAAAGCTGAAATTTGGTACCAATATGTATATCAATCACACCGACAAAGTGCTAAAATAAAAATTTGAAAAAAATGTTTTATTAGGGTAGCCACCCTATATGTAAAGAGGGAAGTGATTTTTTTTTTAATTTCAACCCTAAAGTGTGATATATTGTTGGAAAGGTATTTAAAAATGAATAGGGGTTTACTAAAATTATATTTTGATAATGTCAATAATTTCGGAAATAATCGCTCCAAAAGTAAAAAACAATGTGTCCCCCCCCTCTAACTTTTGAACCATAAGTTTAGAAAATATGAAAAAAATCTGAAAAGTAGAACTTTATAAGGACTTTCTAGGAAAATTATTTTGAACTTGATTGACACAACAGTTTTTGTACACAAAAAAGACAAAAAGTTGTACAAAATAATTTCTGGACTAAGTTCTTCGTTTACATATTTTATTATCCTGAACGTATCTTTTTTCAAACAAAAAAAGAATTATTGAAATTGGTTCTCGCAATCGAAAATTACCACCGAAAACTTCTTGCACGTTTTTGTATTAATTAGTAACCCAATTCCCCGAGAGATGGCGCTGTAGGTACTTATTACATTGGATCGGGTATTACCGAATTGTTCGGTTGGTCTCTCCTTGGCATTGGCGGTATCTTATAACTACATAAAACTTCTATCAAGAACATGCTAAGGCAATTTAGAACAAAACTAAAATTCATTTTTTTAACACCATCAAAATGTTAAGGTAAAAACCAGTTCATAAATGGTTCTATAGATGGCGTTGCGTAATGACGTCATTTTTTTAAAAGTCGATGTTAAGATTTTCCGTGCTTTCATGACCTACCGTGGTAAAGTAAGTTGCACTTAAATATATTCGTAATTTTATTTATGAGTGCATAACCTAATTAGTCGTCGAGGTTTGATTTTGATTTGTCCGGTATATTGTGACGGACGGGAAACTACGGAACCCTACACTGAGCGTGGCCCGACACGCTCTTGGCTGGTTTTTTCTTTTGAGGTAGTTATTGGAACCGTAAAAACAGTGTTTTTTAATACTGATTGGGCTTGCCTTTGGCCTCAACTTCGCTGATGCAAAGCGATGGTGCGGTCTACGGTGGAGCATGCTTGCTTAAATTAGTGTTCTAAAAAACTTGTTGAGATAGAATAGATTGGCTGAGTAATAAACTTTAAATTCTAACTGAAGAGGTTGTCCTTATACATACATTCAAATAATAATAACGCCTACACTAAAACAAAGTAAAAATTCTGAAATCCTTCTATCAACTCCAAATGAAGCCAATCCGGCATTCTGATTACAGAAATATAAAAACAAAAGGACAATTTACACTTCAAAAAACCTCGATTTTCTTTCGCGTTAATTAATTCTATTGAACGAAAAAGTCGAGAAACATTCGTAACCCTTTGAAAGGCGCGTCAGAAAAAATAGGTGCCATTCGGAATTCGGAATTTTTCATAAATCGTTTCGAACAAAAAAAATGCTAATAAATCACTTGGAAATTAATAATTAATAAAGCAACACTCGGAAGCGACGGGCCGCTAAAATCAAACGTAAATTTTACGGAGTTATTTGCATAAGAAGGGATTTTTTTCCGTTACCGTTTCTTTCTGCTTTTTAGCGCTGGTTCCGATTTTTGGAGTAAGATTAGGGGGGATATGGTTAGAGGGAAAGTTTTAAAAGTTTTGATGAAATGAATGAAGGTTAGTACCAATGTATTTATGAGTTATTTAAAACTTTGGTGGAACCGAATGAATTCTTGTAAGATGTTAGCTATTTTGTGAATCAGTCTAGTTTATCTATTCATTTGGTGATACAGATATGACCTGAATTTATATCCCGAGTGAAGATTCGCCGTTGCATTTAGCCATTAAATTAGCAGTGTTGTAAAATAGCCATTTAGGTAACAATTTTGGTGAACCATCCTAATAAAAATATTATATAAGCGAAAGTTTGTGAGGATAATAGTAAGTATGTTTTGTTGCTCATTCATGCAACAATTACTGAATGGATTTTGATGAAACGTAACAATAATATAGCTAAGTTTGTGACGTATGCAAGTATGTTTGTTGCTCATTCACGCAAAATTTACTGAATGGATTTTGATGAAACTTAACAATATAGCTTAAAATCAAGTATCGACTTGGCTCGCGAGGTTCTCAACATGTGGGATGTGGACTCAGCGATCATTGTGCCGATAGTTTTATCTGCCAATGGCTAAATTGCCAAGAGCCTCGACCAATACCTGAGGAGGCTCTCGTTAGGCAGCTGGATCAAGGGCTTGATACAGAAAGCGGTACTCCTGGACACGGCTCGTATTGTTAGGAGGTTCCTTTCTCTTGAGCCCTGACCGCCGGTAGCTTGGACCCTGTTCCCGATACCGGTAGGCTATTATTTTTATATTTTTAATTTTTTTTTGTTTAATTAAGTAGAAGTAGTAGGTAGCTTATATATCAGAATAACATATCGGCTACAATTCATAAAGATATATTGTATATTCTATCATCACGCGAGTGAAACCGCGGGGCGAAGCTAGTATTTTATAATCTTTCTATAAGTCTGTGTGAGGAATGAATATACCATTGACTTTTATTTCACTACTAGCTCATGCCCACGTTCAATGGGATTAAAAGTTTAATATGTTAATCCAGAGTAAAAACTAAATGTGTGCCAAATTTCATCCCAATCTGTTAAATAGTTTTGACGTGATAACGTCTTTAAAATCGTTTTAGTCGGGTGACATGTTCAGAAACTTGTGTCACACCAAAACCTCACAAGCGACATTTCATAAAGATGGTAGCGCCATCTGTTACTTGGCTCGAAAAAAAAACTTTAAATTAGTACTTAATTTCATTTTAGATGTCACTACTGGTGATAACTTATATCACCAATAAGACGTTATCACGTAAACATCTCGATCGTAAACCTACTTTACAAACAACCAATTTTTTTAGAGTACCTAACAAACATCCTCAAGAACTTTCTCATTTATAATAATATATAGCTGTGTCTAGCGATTTCACTCACTGCTCAGCTCCTTAGTGTCCTAGTGAGATGTTATATAATTTATTAATTTCATGAATTCTTTTTAATTCGGTATGTTTAGATTAATTACGCTTTATTTTACTACTTAATGTAAAATCATATTTGCATGCCCTATACAGGCAAAATATGGTTTATGCCTAAACTACCAATTTTAACACCTAGTTATTTTTAAGCCATGCATGTATAGTTCTTATTCTTATAGTGATTTTCTCTTTAACATGTAAATAGATAGCAGGATTACAACAAAACCGATACTCGACAAAAATGCAAATTCCTCAATATTAAAAAAAAAACAAAAGAATGTCCACAACAATTTACCTCAACCCTTCCTCGTAGGGTATCGGAGGGATCAGAACAGATGTTTTTTAATATCGAAGAGACACCCCTCACGAACTGTTTACATTCAGCCATTGTTGCTCTGACTTAACTTGCGATATTCAAAGGTCTTGATTGTTTGAGCGTTTGTTTAAGAAATGTTCGTGCAAGTCAGGTAGACCCAGGTGGGTTGAAACGATGCTAGTGTTGGTAAACAAACCTTAGCAATAAAGATGAATTAAAAGAGGATATATGCATTTATAGCAGACTAGCTCTGCGACAGTGGCTTCACTTGCGTAGACCAAGATAAAAAGTAACCTATTTGTGTGCCAAATTTCTTAGAAATCTGTTCAGTAGTTCTTACGTGAAAGAATGACGAACAAAAATTCATCTTAAATATTCGCATTTATAAAAAAAATAACATTTCATTTAGGTACGTAAAAACCATATTACACAACATTCTAAAATAAGTACACTAAATTCGTCAGCCACAATTTAAAATTAAACTAATTATCTAAAATTACTGTTGCAAAAGCCAAAATTTAAAATAAGTTCAAAATACATGTCAAAAATCAAATCAATCATGAAAAATCAGTCTTAAATAAATTTCAGATTAATTTTAAATCAATTTAAAATAGTTGACAAATAAATTAAAAATACCTACATGTTGTCAAATTTATAAAACTAGTAGGACTTTTTTAACGAAAACTTATAAAAACTCTGGCAGTAGTTTAAGCACTAACCAAACGACAAAGAAAGAAATAATGGGTGAACACAACAACCAACAGTTAAACGTGTCTAGAAGTTGAAGAAGAAGAAGAAGATCTCAAAGTTAGCAAACCAAAGATCCAGTTATTACCAAAAGTAAGTTAC
This sequence comes from Ochropleura plecta, assembly GCA_905475445.1. NCBI lineage: Eukaryota > Metazoa > Arthropoda > Insecta > Lepidoptera > Noctuidae > Ochropleura > Ochropleura plecta. Next base: position 1,593,188 of record FR997744.1, on the reverse strand, counting down.
AATTACGGTTCTAAGCGAAATTAAGAAAACTCCATTAATCTAGACTTACCCAATGACAATAAAAATGATGTTCAAATAATACAATTTGCTAACCGACCCGTAATTATATGGAGTGGAGTAAGTTACAAGAGGTAGCGGGCGCGATTATGTAAAACATAAATCACTCAAAAATAGTTCATCAGAAAGTCAATTGTACCTTTAATAAGTTTAAAAAGAAAGAAATAAGTGCGAGTCGATCTTGCGCACTGAGGGTTCTGTACAAATTTGCCACATAAGCGGTCATTTCTTTGACTTAGAGCTTCAAGGCACCACAAATTGAATGATGAATGTGGTTTTTATTTCAACTCCATAGATTCAGTTTTTTTTCCTCCTAACAATACGAGCCGTGTCCAAGGGTACCGCTTTCTGTATCCAGCTGCCTAACGAGAGCCTCCTTAGGTATTGATCGAGGCTCTTGGCAATTAAGCCATTGGCAGATACGACTATCACACAATGATCGCAAACTCCACATCCATGAGGGATGTGGAGTTTTAGTCCACAACCTCGCGAGCCAAATCAATACACTTGATTTGCTTATCTATCTCGTTTGCCCATATTATTGTTAGAAGCCAAAGTATGACATAAAAGCTATAATTTGGATGTCTTCAAAGTTCGAGTGAATAGGTTTTCTAGGCATACGTGCTCCACACTAGGCCACATAATCGTTTCACGTCAGAGGAGTAGCAGCCAAATGCAACCGAGGTTGCGGGTTGTTCGAAAGAGATACCGCGGCCCCGGAACGTAAAGGGCAATCGAAGGAACATGGGTGGGTTCTAATAACTTCCCCCGCTCCGCCCAGAGCGGGAGAAGTTATAAATGCAAGTTGCAATAAAAACAAACACACAACATCCATTAATGCTTATTAAATATTCCCAATTCTAGTGACCATGTCATTAAGCTATTTCTTTTTTTTTTCGTTTGGTTAACTATAACCAGTACTAGCTCTGGTGTTCTCTGACTTAGCTATACGTATCGTCGAGAAATGTCTCTCAGACATACTGATCTGGTTCATTTATGATGTTTCCTTCATCGAAGTTAGTGATACGCACGTCAATCCTAAAGAACACAAAGATCTCGAAGGTTCGAACTCGAGACCAACCAATAGCTTGGCAGTACAACTGTCACACCACTAGCCCTATCACTGCAGTAAAGGATGAGGAATTAAACCGTTTCACCGAGTTTTAAATTTGAAAAGAAGAATAGTTGTCGAACTTTTGACGGGCCTGTTGGTCTAGTGGTCAGTGGCCCTGACTGCTGAGCCGGAGGTCGTGGGTTCGATTCCCACTCAGGACAAACTTTGTGTGATGAGCATGATTGTTTGTTCTGTGTCTGGGTGTGATTTATCTATAATATGTATGTATTTATAAATTATATAAGTATGTATATCAGTTGTCTGGTTACCATAACACAAGCTCTGCTTAGCTTGGGATCAGATAGCCGTGTGTGAGTTGTCCCAAGACAAAAAAAAACTTAAACAGGTTGTAGTAGATTAATGTGAACTGTTGTTGCTTTTTTTGCGAATGGGAAATCATCAAATAACTTCCCCGGATTGTCAGACTTTTACTGACTGAAACCCACCCATGTCTGTATCTTTTGCCCTTTATGTTCCGGGGCCGCGGTACAATTTTCAAACAACCCGCAACTCCGGTAGGTGGGGGCCCTGGCAAGCACCTGTGCTTTGCTGACATCTCTTTGAGGCGCAAGTAACACGAGCGCGCCGTACACACGGCCTGTCGTCACGTCGTCGGACGGAGAGTGAGCTAGCCATTGCTCAGACCACAGACCCGTATCTACGGTGGCCGGGAGTCATCTCACGGCGTCCGAGGTGTCTGTGTACTTTTGTACCGTTTTATTGATAATAGCTTCCGCCGCGACTTCGTCCGCGTGGCATAGTTACTTTGGGCTATCTCTAACTTAAACACGCGTGATGATCGAAAAAAAAAATATCTTTCTCTCCCCTTTTCTTCCCTCTTTCTCCCCCTTTTTTGACTTTTTTCTGCTATAACTATCTCTGTACCAAATTTCATCAAACTCGGTTTGGCCATTTAGGCGTGAAGACGTAACAAACAAACTCAATAAAAGGAAATATAATAGTTTTCCTCCCAAACCCCGCTGTCCGCTCTATCCGCGCTATTCGAATGTCGCCACATTGCTTGCGTGAGCGCCGAGCTATAATAATTGCGTTCGCACGATCGACTCAGGCGCAATTATTTTGTCACAATTTTCATGAATCTTAATTTCTTCTTTTGTTTTCGATGTTATTTCAAATAGAGATGAAAAGATTTTTTTATGTAAGTAAGATGATTATTTTGCAACGAAACTAGTTCGTTTCTAAGTTTATCTAAGACTTCACAGACATCGGTACAGAAAAACATTGTAAGGAAACCTATTACTACTGACTAAAACCCACCCATGTTCCTTCTATTGCCCGTTACGTTCCGGGGCCGCGGTATCTCTTTCGAACAACCCGCAACCCCGGCAGGAACCTATGACAACCTTTGTTTTAGCTCTAGTGTTAAAAAGGATTGACCCTATATAGAAAGACAACAAAACATTAACTTTTCAACCCCGCTCATTTTCTTACCTACCTAAATTTGTTTTTTTTTTCAATTATGGAATCATTTTCCACCAGGCCGGCGGGTTCGTACTAAAATATTATGTTACTTAGGCACAGCTAAAAAATATATATAATAATTAATTACTGTGGACTTAGCGATCAGCGATCATTGTGCGATAGTCGTATCTGCGAATGGTTTAATTGCCAAGAGCCTCGACCAATACCTAAGGAGGCTCTCGTTAAAAGCTAGATCAAGGGCTTGATACAGAAAGCGGTACTCCTGGACACGGCTCGTATTGTTAGGAGGTTCCTTTCTCTGGAGCCCTGACCGCTGGTAGCTTGGACCCTGTTCCCGATACCGGTTGGATACTATTTTCTATATTTTAAATGTTTTTTTGTTTGATGTATATTTTAATAAGAAATATGTAAAAATAAAAAAAATATATGTGTAAAACAAATAAACGAAAATTACTGTAATAAAAAATAATATATTATCCTATTTTGAAAGAAGTACATACGCATAAATTGAGAAAAAAAAGCTACCAACCTTATAAAACAAATCAGAAATTAAAATTCGATATTTACCTTAAGGGACTCCTTTAAAACACTTTTCCTTACAAAACTAATAATTATCCTTGTTAATAACACAAAAAAACTACTGCTATTTATATTTTTGAACTTCTGCTAAATACAAAACAGAAAATGTAGTTTTTCAAAACGAAATCTCACATCTAACTTTAAAAAATAACAAATTTTGCCTTCTCTAAGAAACATACATCTGTTTCTTATGGTAATATGCAACCCCATGGTCATAAAGCCCGGAAAATGTTAGGAAAATGAGGAAAAGCGCCGCTTAACGCCATCTAGCGGTGAGAGGAATGAAACTGAAATTTTCGCACGGAACTGTGAGGTATGAATGTTTTCTAAGTAGGAAAATTGAAGGTGACGACGCGTGTTTTTTGTTGCATACGAATAAAAGGTTTTTGTTCAAGTTTAACTTTAACTTTAACAAAACAAAGGAAAACTTTAACAGTTTAGTTTTGCGTTGGTACTTTGCATTTTTTTTTTAGAATAATCTAGTAAATTACACATTCTTCTCACATGTTTACGTAATAATTGTTAAATGTACCTTTGTGAAAACAAAAGGTATCTATTAACACTGTAATTAACTTCTTCTTTAATCACCGATACAGTTATTCTTTATTTACTTATTTTACAACATAACCTAACATATTTCTGTCACCGCCAAAAACTGAGGTAAAAGCACCAATTATTGGCACAGTTAAAGATTAATACCCAAACGAAACACGAATGAACCTAGTAACCGAATTTCGGGTGGCGCGAAACAAAAACTGACCTACATCGGCGCCCTACGGAGTTCACCCACCCCTGCCGACGATGAGACGATCACCCTACGCGTCTTGCCCTTACAGTTGTGTTCATGCACTTTCTATTATTTTCAAGGTGATGCCTGATACCGGATTCCCCTTTTTTATCTTTTTCAACCGTCAATATTGACTGAGCAATAAAAAATATATTTTTGTTAATTGCCGGAGATTACCTAAACAGTGCAGAAAAATATTGATGTATAGTAGATAAGCATGTATCATAATGAAGTGGCACCCAAGGCGTGGAGCTTTTGATCAATACATTTTTAAGAGACAGAAAAAATCAGGTAGGCGTGTTTGTTGTGGTCACAAGTGGAAGCAGCAGAGTAAATGTAAACAAATGAATGGCAACACAAACAGCCGCCGAGCGGTCCAAGAAACGGGCAGTCGATCGCGCCGCAAAAAAGCGCATCCTATTATCGACTACAACAAAAGGACTTGTGCAGTGATACCTAAGTACACATCTCGATTCATCGTCTCGACTCGATCCGCCGAACCGATCCTATTGGCGCGCCCCACTGTCGCCGCGGGGGAAAGGGACGAGAAGCGTGGAACAGAGCGCGAGTGATAAAGAGGGAGACGGTCATCTTAGCTACCGAGTGGCGTCCCACTGGGCGGGGCCGCGCCAAGGAGTGAGCCTCAGATGCGCGTAGAGTTGGTGGGGCTTCGTCCGAAGGATCGCACTGCAGTCGTGTGTCGCGCCAACGACGCGCGCCCGCTGACACGCCGCGCTCCGCGATCAGGATCACCTTACGTAATAATAACTAATCGGATCGAAACCGTTTGTCCGATAATCGATTGTGATTGTAAACTGTCGATAATCCCACACAGATTTTTTATTAATTTAATTATTTTTTTCTTCCGTACCGGCCGTTTGTGAACTTGAGTTTTGTGTACATTGTGTCATGTTTTTGTTTTGTTTTCGCTCGGACTTAAGATTATTTTTGGGCGTAGCTGACTGTGCTTCTCTTTTATAATTTTGTAACAATATTGTTACTAGTGCGTGTGATACTGGACAACATTTTTTTAAAAACAGTTCTTGTGAATATTTTGACTTAGAAGTGTTATGTGGACGTACATTGAAAATAATTGTGATGATTTTACAAGTATCGTCTGAGAACACACGTAAGTGTTAATCAATTCAGAGTTTTGCTTGTTTTAATTAAGGGAAGTGTGATTTTTTGTAGTGACTTCAAACGTTTATCAGAAAAAGTCTAAGTGTCAATAAGATAAAAAATCTAATAAGACTGACAAAGTTGTTTCACTGTCACAGTATTGTTTCTAAGTTCCAACAAGATTTAGGCCAACTGGACACCACAATAATTTACGACAAAACGTACAAAATATAAAAGTAGCTGGTCATATCCAACTAGCGATAAAAAATAATTCGTCTTTACCCAGACCCGGCTAATCTTTATGATCCAGCAGCCACACATTAAATTAAAACTAAAACTCTCAACAATAAATCTATAATACCGAATAATAAAAATCGCTCAACACATCGTCGAAGAATGCATTTCTCATTAAAAAATAAAAAGCTGGAAATAGAGCACAGAGTGGAGTCGATCAGTAAATCAAATGATCAATTGCAATCGAAAGTTTAATTATCTGTGGCGCGTCGCGACGGTATCTTGCCGGCGAGCGCCCATACGGATGATTCTCTGATTGATTGGACGATTGTTGGTGCTCTCACCTTACAATCTTCTTTCGTAGATTTAGTGGGTTCAAATTGAAGAAGCTTAAGGACTTAAATTGTACTCCACTGTTAGGCCAAGTTGGTTTTAATTGAGTGGTCAAGTTGAGAAATGTTTTGAAAAGCCGATTTTTGAAGTGCCGTATTGTTGGTCAGATATTGTGGTTGACTATGTGGGTGATTTGCTAAGTATCTATTTTTGTAGAAGAATTTTTACCAATCAGCCAAATATTAAAAAAATAAGAAATTTGAAAAGTAATTAGTATTTTTGTTTTGTTATACTGTGGATGGATAAACTAAAATGTATACCAACACTATAGCAAAATGTATGATATCACTGCCTAATTTAATAGTTTCATAATTTTTAATATTTGAAGTAATTTTCGTCTGTTTTATGTGTCTGTGTCCAGTTTTTAAATAGTATAAATACTAAGGAATCGTAATGACGTTATGATAAATAAGAAATCAAAACTATATAAAAGAAAAAAGTACCAATTCATCGTTATTTTTTTATTTAACTTTTAGTATCAGTAAAGACAATTTATTATCAGTGTGCTTTTACAAGAATGACGATTTATTTGAAAAAAAAAACTAATTGTACTTATTAATTTAATTAAAATAGAAAATTAACAAAATTAAGTAAGAAGGTTGGATGTAAAATGATTCAAGCACAGATGACTCCGGTCGTTGACCCCTAGAGTTAACTTTGGTTACAGTTGAATTAAACAGTAGGTACTCCGGCTTTTGATTATAACATTATTTAAATTGATATATCAGTATCAATTTTTATTTTAGGGCAATATATTGTGACAAGTTATCAAGCTTTATTTATTAATTTATGTTAAATAAAGTTAACATTGAAAGATAAAAAAAGACTATTCCAGTTCAATTATATCAGGAAACATTATACATGGTGTTGCAATGCAAAAAACTCAATATATTTGAATATTGCGCCCTTCTTATGATAATCGAACAATGAATATTGAATAAAGTCCCATACAAGTTTTTTTCCAACTGTATCAATTACAGTTAGTACTAATTAGAATGCCGGCAAAAACCTAATCGATTCTAAGCAGTATCGATTAACAGTTAATCGAATTACGTGCTAATGTGAGATTTTTCTATTGTTGTCGTGAAATATCTTGTTTTTTTTTCACTGTGGGAGAAATATTTTTATTATTAACGTTTCAATGTATTGCGTATACTAATATTGCTGGAATTATTATAAGCGGGACATTTGTAAATAACGATTTAGATTATTTTAAAAAATGGCAACACAGTTTTGGTGTTTTTATGAGTTAGAAAAAATATTCTTAATTGTCATTATGACACCTATAAAATTTATTTAAGTTGATTAGGTGTTAATTTGATTAAATATTTTTTTTATTATAACTTACGAAACTGTTATTATTGAAATATAAAAATGATGATAACAAGTTATTTTCGAAGATACGTCGTAATTTTTTAATATGTTAACAATGAAATTTTTAGAAGATTAGAATTGAGTACTTATTTGCTTTTGTGTACAAAAGCCGTGCTGGGATTATATGTCTTCAGTTACTGAGACCGAACTAAAAACGTAAAATACAAAGAATATTTTTCGCCTAAAATAACATTAAATCCGGTAATTTTGTATTAAAAAAAACCTAGTTTAAGCTACAATATAAAGTTTATAAAAGAAAGACACGTGTGAGTTTTTAATAGGAAAAAATAACGCCAGTTACTATTAAAAATAAATTTGTCAAAACAGAACTTGTTTAAAACATTTTTTTAATAAATCTATTGTCATAGTAAAATTATGTTTAAAAAATCACACTTCCCCAGCGCTAGTTTATAAGCCTAAGTATAATATTAATATTGTTTAGAAAGGAAGCATCTTTAAACCTTAAATTGTTAAAAAATATATTTCGTGTTATCTTCCCGCTAATTTTAAGAGCGCTGATTAAAAATAGGTACTTAAGCAAAGTCTGGCTAAGGGCTATATTCAGCAATAAAGTGCTACAATTTCTGGTAGGTAATGATTGATACTAAGTATTATATTCTAATCTTGAATTATTAGCATTTAACTTAGTTGCATTAAGCTGTCACTTTGTTAAAGACAAAGTTACCATTCCGTTTTCGACAAATTTCTAAATATATCCAATTATTAAAAAAAAAAACCACAGAATATACAGATGTAAGTAAGCGCTTTATTAACCCGCAACCAATATTGTCAATAAAATTAGAAAAAAAAATAGAGACAATTACACACTTTTATTTTTAATTATAAAGAGTTAAAAGAAGTCTATAATTTATTAAGGTGAATACCCCAAATAACGTCTGTCCTTTACAATGATTACCGAAGCCCGGTTTATCAATAACATAGCTTGTTAATAAAGTATACTTTGTAATACAATGTAGTATCAACTTTGATCTATATAACGATGATACTGTAACCATGTGTTGTAATTGTTTAAACACTGTTTCAAAAGTTGTGAAGAAATTTATTGACATAAGGGACATACATACTAACATATTATAGTATAGTAATAATTGATCGCGTCTTTGTAAATAAAAAAAAAACCTTCGTTTTACAAAGTAGATATTATACTTTTGTAGTATAGTCGCTTAATGACTCAATTATCACTTTTATAAGCTGTACTATTTAACAAAAGCTTATATATTTAGTAATTATTTTATATTATTATCATTCTTATAATTACCGAAGGTTAAGGCAGAGGTGTACCTTATAATACACACACGTTTCTACCGTTATGTTTAAGTCATATGTAATTGGGGGCGCGCCTATTACCATGAATTACTGATTGCTAATAGATCAATTGGTTTTAAAATTGAGTAATCTTTGACCAAAATGGATGAGAATTGCGAAGGATAGGGACACCAGTGGCGGTTCTGTCATACATGCTTAAAAGCTTGACTTTCCCTTATGACCTAATACTTTTAATGATTTTAGGGTTTCTGAATAGTCTGCTATCTTTACGGGCTTGCCCCATTGTTGACCAGTAGGCACGCCACTGAGGGACGCTTGCCATTTTTTATAGGAGGCCTGTGGCGAAAGACAAACTGGGGAAGAACGTACCATTCAAAATATTAGTCTTAAGATTTAACTGTTAGAAATAAAGGCTTATTTTATTTATTATAATCTTTGAAACCATAAATATTTTCATAATGTACCTATCTTCTGAAGTACTCAGTATAGTATCCTACTTAATATGTATTATAAATGCGAATGTTTGTGAGGATGGATGGATAGATGTATGGATGTGTCTCTTTCACGTCAAAACGGCTGAACGGATCTTGATGAAATTTGGCACAAATGTAGATTATACACTGGAATCACACTTAGGATACTTTTATTTTCGATCATCACGCGGGGAAAGTTGCGGGCGTCAGCTAGTTTTGATTATAAACGCGAAAGAAATTTATAGTCACTTGTTGAAAATTTTCCATCATCCGCCCTTAGAAAAAAAGATACCTACGTAGGTACAGACAGCAAATAACACTGTAACAAATATTAAACAATCAGTTATTTCCAAGTACTAACTGAAACTCATCAATTTATTTTCAAATGCCAATCAACTAAGTTCTAAGTAGTACTTATTTGCTGATCATAGGTACAGATAGCAAAAAGCGGGTGTTGCTAACGCGTGGGACGCCGCAAGCCGAGGTGCTCCCATCCATATTGTTCGATCACTGACGTCATTATTAGTGTTACTTATACAGGGTGTTACTAATTTGCTCGGCGTCCTTTTTCACACAAGTGTGTAAAGATGCGGTTATTGATTCAGGTGGAAGATTATGCCAGAAATGGAATTAATATTTAAGTAATGAATTGTTTCGATTTTAAAAGAGATATGAAGAAGATAGGGTACGTTTTGTCATGTCATTCGAATACAGTCATTATAATGATAGTTTTATCCAATGTAATAGAGTACAAATTAAAATGCAGAACGAGGATAGATTATAAATAATGAGACAGGGGGTGTAACTAGACATTTATTATCATAAGAAAATAAATTAGTGCTATGCTATTAATTAATATAACTATAATAAGATGAATCGATCAACGTTCAACTGATGTTAATTATTTTTAAACACATAGAGACGTCGCAATGGTGTAATAACTATTTTCATTTAGTACAGTGACTTGACCCCTCTTACAAAAAATACAGGGAAAGAGGGTTCAGGTTATACTGGCCATTCGGAGCAGCTTAAAACAGCCAAAATGTCAACAATACGTCTAAATTATTACGTTTATAAATATACTCGGTATTTATAAAGATAATGCAGTTAGAAAGGAGGTGGCTATTGAGATTTTGTATACTAGAGAAGTATGAAAGGAGAAGTCAGTGCTGATCTTAAATAAACTGAGATAAGGACAGAATAATGGCTTTGAATGTATACTACAAACTACTCTAATTTTCTCTCTCTCTCTCTCTCTCTCTTACTCCTAAAATAAAACGGTCACAGTCAATCTAAATAAAACAGTTTAATGTAGAAACCAAAAATAAAATGAATCGGCCATAAAAATGATCACGAAAATATCCTCCATCAATTACTCAAATACACACGTTTTACAGGAATTTTCTAGTAATAAAACTATCAAAATTAACCCCAAGAAATACGAAATCGTTTAAATAAACAAATATGTGAACGGTTCAGTCGGAGTCTGGAGGTAAATGCGCAATCAAATACGTTTATTAGTAGTTAGGTAGATACTATACGATAGAGATACGCAATTACGGAGGATTCCAATACTACGTATAATTCTTTTACTACGTACTAAGTGAAAATATTAGGAAAATACTAGCTAAATCTTTGCTTGCGGTTCTAGAAATATTTCTTTATGAATTCGTTTTTTTTAAATAGTTACAGAAAAATAACGCAACGTTTTTTTACGAGCACCCTGTATTACATCCAGCGTCCAATATTGTTTACTCTAAGTTTATCTGCAGGACGGTAAACCGAGCCGCCATCGCCACTCGACTCCTGCGCAGATCGATACAAACAAGAGATCTATAGATCTCACACAGGATGCTTGTGGGAAGAAAGAAAAGATCGACATTCTTACTTTTATTGGGTTATTTAATCGGCTATTGTTGTGGAGATATAATTTAGCTAAGTGTTGAAAGAAATGCGATGTTATAATTGTAATAGTTTTAGTACTAGATAATAATCTTAGTGCCTCGTTAGTGTAGTGGTCAAAAGCGCGACTGTGGAGCAGTCCTGGTTCGATTTCTGGGTCAGGCAGAATATTATCGGGTTTTTAAACTGAAATAGTAGTTTTTTTTGCCCACTTATTACAAGTTTGACGACACGGTTGGCGCGGTGGCTGTGCGAACGACTGTTGCGCTGCGTGTCGCGGGTTCGATTCCCTTAAATTTAAGTTAGGTTTGTGAATGAATTGGGTTTAAGATGAAGACCGGCTACCAGTTTTTTGCTAGCGACAACTGATAATTCGTATTTTTTAATTGAAACAAGCTCATCAGCATCTATTTAGCCTTTTCCCAACTATATTGGGGTCGGCTTCCAGTCTAACCGGATACAGCTTAATACCAGTATTTCACATGAAGTACTGGGTAATACGATTCCCCTTGGTGAAACTGTTTGTCAGACTTTCAAGAGCCTGGCTATCTGTAACGACTGTCAAAGATCTACAAATGACAGCCGGAACCAACAGCTTAACGTGCTTTCCGATTTACGGAGGGAACTAGGTATGTGGTCACTCATCGGCAGACCAACCTAGGCAAGCCTGGCTTAACCTAAAGATCGACCCGAGCGAATTTTATTAATTCAGCTACAAACTGTTCCTGGATTGAAACGAGCTAAGAAAAGTTTAATGTTTATTAATAGAGGAAATATGTAGATACCATAATGTTTTTCAATATTGACTATTAATCCGTCTGTTACAAAAGGTATTATAATATTTGCGATGCAAATCTTACAATGAAGAAAAAAATCTTTCGAATATTATATCTATTCGTTCGAATTTCAAATAAAACACAGCCAAAACAAACAAACAATAAAACTGTAATTGCAAGTTCTCAATTATTGGAATTGTTCTAGTAATAACAAAGTATCAATATCAGTTATATTAAAATAACAAGCTAGTCTTAAGGAAATTAAAATGTTTACGATATAAAAACTCTTTGGTATCACATTTCGCAAATCATCACCTTCTTATCATGTTGATGTATTGACATATTTTCTCACGACTGTGATAGTGGAATTTGAGCTTTATTTTTAAGTGTTAAAGTGGGTTATCGATTGGCTGTTTTGTTTGAGGAAGTAAGTTTGGTATTAAGTGTGGGAGGAAGCGATTTGCTAACAGATTTTTTTAGTAAAGACACGACCGCTGTTTCGTAAGAAGTTTTAATCAATGTTGTTTTGCTCTTTGTTTATGATAGAACTAATGAAAGACTGAACAATTACTAACTTTCAAAAGTTCGCAAAGCCACTTGTTTCAATTAAGTTGTACCTTATTAGGATCGAGGAATATTTGTAGAAAAAAAAGGTAATTTGACATAGAACTCTGTTAAACTAACTTCTTTTACAGTGTTAACTATAGCAAAATGGTTAAAAGTTGTAACCCTTTAGTTTTAACTTAAAACTAAAGTAAAAAGTTCAATGCATATCTTATAAACGGTTGATTAAAAAAAAGTCAGTGTTCTTCATTTGTCCTTACGTACATTATCTGAACTCTTTATTTAAAACCATTGTTCTTAACACTAAAGTGGATAAATTAAACAGACGCCTAATAATATCGGTAAAAAGTAACCCGCTCCCGCCTCCGCCTCTCCCACACACCACACGGTGTAGCATATCACAAACAAACGCGTTCATGGGGCGTTTGGATCAATTAATGGTGTATTATTACTGTAACCGTCCCATGAATGACTATCGGTCGTCTCGAACATACGATACGACACGAATCAACGGTTCTAGTCAATGGGATGAGGTTAGGAGAGGATGCAACTGATGTAAGGGTAAGTAGGACAAAGGATTATGGTCTACGTATTAGGGTAGGAACTACCAAAAAGCCTATGGTATAGAGGTGCTCAGACTATGGATATGGTCTTCCATATTCGTGTGGTAATCCTCGATGGATGTCCTCCACCATGGGGCGGCGGAGAGGTCTGTCAGACTCCTTATGAGTAAGACCACATGGTGTTCCTTCTGGCTGGGGTGTAGGGTCACAATTGTATGACCCCAGCAGTGATATGAAAGAGGTTTATGTCAAGCAGTGGACAAGACAGCAGATTTATTGAAAGGCAAAGGAGTTGTTTCAGGAGATCGCATATTCATTGTTGCTCTGATCTAAATTGAGTCAGACCAAAATTTGGGGATGAGTTTGGCTACAAGCTCTTGTGATGTGCAAAGAACAGGACAGGCAGGATGCCTTGCATGTGAGCCTTCAATTGACCGCTACATGGAACAGTATTTCTTTGGTTGAACTTTCAGATCTTTTGAATTGAATTGAAAATATGCAAGATCTACATATTGGTACCTACTCATAACTTTCGGAAAGTTAAAAGTAGCTGATGAAAAGAATCAAAAATTGAGGAGTTCAAAAGTAATCTCCAAATGAATCTAAAGACCTGAATCGTCTTAAATCTTCGTCCTCATAACATTATCAAACAAACTCAAGATAAACAAATAATAATCACTCCAATAACTTCTGAGTATCAACCCGTTCATAAAACTATTTGAAAAAAAGGACAATATCCATTGATCCCAGACTGGAAACACATGTGGAGGAAGAGAGGGACAGCGCTATACACCAGAGAGGGATAGAGCCACAATTTTTCTTTTTTTTCAGCCATCGGAGGCACCGATTTCGCCATATGCTCGAAGCTTCGATGGTAATAAAATTGGTTAGTTGGGCTTTGTACAAATAAAGGATTGTGCTGACATCGGTTTTGTATGGACTCTGAATCGACCGTGATGAAGTTTTGGCGACAATTTTTACACCAGAATGTTTGTGCCCTTCTGTGCGATCAATTTGAGGCTTACACAAGTTTATTGACAGGAATTCAGCTAATATGGTCTTTTCATTTGATTTGGAAGAGTTATTTTGCGTGATACAGTCATTTTCCGGTCGCATTAGACACATTGGTGAACACTAAAAGTACTTTGATTTTCTATAGTCTATTTTCACGACAACCACCAACATACTGCCCTTTCTTTACTCGTTAGTGTCATCAATAATTCAATCTTCGCTTAATCTACTTGCAACACTCCCGCTGTAGATAAACTCATAGAATCTAAATCAATATCATTAGACACTACCAATAACTCACGGTCAAATATAACCCAATTATTTAACCACGCCTTTTGACAACTACAATGTGGCTCTGGTTAAAATAACTTGCCATTATAATCTAACTATGCAAGTTAGTCATAACAGTTGTGCAATTCTCAGTGACCTGCCAATAGTCAATAGTTTTGAATCTCTGCCAGATGACAAAATGTCAGGCTGAGATATTAAATATGATTATGATAGACATAAAACTTATTGATGGGTAGGTAAAAAGAGAAATACAATATAATGATGATGAAGATCTGACTATCTGTCTTTCTAATTATATTTGATCTGGTTTAAAGCTGCACTGTAGATCATGGTATGATGATTCCTTCTGGGGCTAGAACTTTATAAGAAGGCGTGATATTACTAGTAGATACTTATACATTTATGAGCATTAGTTGACTAGACCGGAGGTGACTAAAGCGAAAAGTAATTGAGAAGTATAGAAAAGAAAGATATGAAAGAAGATATATAGAAGTTTGAAAGTGGCGCATATTACAAAAAAAATAAAAGGGAATCGTTTGTTTTGGTATGGACATGTAATGATCAGGTAACATGTGACTAAAAGAGTGAGAAATAGGAATGTTGATGGATGGAGAGGAGAGGAAGTCCAAAGAAAAGATGGATGGATTGTGTAAGGAATGAAATGATGGATCTTCAAAATGTGTTGCGCCGACCCCAAATAGAATAGGACGAAGGCAGGAAAATGGTGATGAGAAAAAAAGATATGCTGAGCGGACCTCAAATAAATTAGGATAAGAGCAGAAGAATGATAAGTATTGATAACTAAGCTAAGATCACTTGCAGTAATCAAAACATGTTGTCAATCTGATGTATACAACAAAGTAAACAAAGCTAAAAACCAATCAAACAGTCAAAGGATCTCATTGAAGAACATAATTTACAAGTATCCAATCATAAATTGATTCAGCAACAATCTCGTCTATGGGACCGTTCATCCCTAAATCAGGCCTAAAAATATCCTCTTCAGTCACCTGCTCTTCATTACATCATGTACGATCATCTTGTGTGTTTGTATTGATGTATATATGTGTTTGTATGGATGTATGGTGGGCAGTCGGTTTATCATTGTCGCGCGGTGGGCCAGCATTGTCGATATTAATGTCGTGGGAGTTATGAAGACTATCTGAGTAGATAATGTGTGTGAGTTGATTGGTTGGACTGAATTTGTGATTCGAAGTAGTTTGACGATTTTGAGTTTTAATAAGATTTTGAATGGTGATATTTCAACTTATTATCTTTTCCAAAGTTGTGAAATCAGTTAGAACAGGGTAATATGATACCCCTTGGTAAGACTGGCTGTCAGACTTTTGGGATACTGCAAAGACTGTTAAAGATCTACAAATAACAGCCGAGACCAACATCTTAATGTGCTTTCCGAGGCATCCATCGACGGACCAACCTAGGCAAGCGCGGCTTAACCTAAAGATCGAGCCAAGCGAATTTTATTAATTTAGCAAACAGTTTGTTGCTAGTTTGTTCTGGATTGAAACCAAGAAAAAGTTTAATGTTTATTAATAGAGACCGCCATTGTAACCATAGATTTAACATCTTTTTGTAAAACAGTTTAGTTTTTAGATTTTGGTGTGCAATAAAGTATAATTATTCTATTCTATTCTATTCTATTCTATTCCATTCTATTCTATACGTTAATGTTTTTCAAAATTGACTATTAATCCGTCTTTTACAAAATATATAATAATATTTGCCAGGCAAATCTTACAATGAATCAATGGTCACTCATTGAACCGCCTTATGCAAGCGCGGCAAGATCGACCTGAACAGCTGTTACTATTTAGCCACGAGCATCTCTTATGAGCACAGGAACTCACAAAATTCCAGCATTAAAAAACCTTATAAAATCAACTCTGAAGACAACATCCTCTCTCTCTTTAACATCAATTACCTTCTCAACGTACTTTAAAATACTCTTACCATCAATATCTTTCTCCCATCCTATGTTATTGATGTAGCCGTAATCCCCGAAATCGACAGCTTCCCGAAATATACTGTCCCACGCGAGGGAGTAATGACATAGTGCATCGAATCTATAGGGTGGACACACTATAATAGTAATTAATAGGACAGTTCCTCAACAAGTTTGGAGTTTATACTGCTTTCCTTAAACTCGTTTAGGTTGTTAGCGAGCTTTGAAATATTTCTTAGATAAAAACTTATTAATTAAGTTTATACTGCGTCTTCGTCTAGTGGTTGCAATCATGTTCACTGCAAGCATGTGATCTTGGGTTCGATTCCCACTTTGGGTTAAATTTTATTGGGTTTTACAGTCAGGAATTTCTCAGTAAAAGCCATGGAGTCTATCCTTGTGCCAGGTTGAGAGCAACAGGCGCGTCACCTTTTTTATATTGTAAACAAGCTTTTGCCCACGGCTTCGCTCGCGTTAAATTCAGGGTAACACAGTTCCCCTTTCCTGATTTACGGGTAACTGCTACTTGTAGTTTTTGCCCTTCCGCCTTATTTATTGTAATAGCAATGCTAAGTTTTCCCTTTTCTTCCCTCTTTCTTCCTCATATCTCAATCTAAAAAATAGAATATGTCCGTCTCCAGGGTCCCTACTATCTCTGTACCAAAATTCATCAAAATCGGTTTAGCCATTTAGGCGTGAAGACGTAACAAACAAACTCACTTTCGCTTTTATAATATTAGTAAGGATAGGCCCGCTCTTCATCTCAATTTAGTCTAAGGACAGAGATGAGATCGATAATGGGCTAGCTAACCCAAAAGAAGTGTGTTAACTGTCTAGTTAAATATTATACGGGACTTTAACATATAGAAGACCCATTAGGTATCTACCTCTGCAAACCTTTCGAGAAATACAAGCGCGATGTTACGTGTGTCATTATCTAAGTGTAATTCCAATCAAAACAAATTTCACTTACCTACAAGTTTGTTCCACAGCTCGTTTTCCAGTATAAATTGTAATGTAGGTACAAACTTTCTCAAGACATCTATACTTGCATTAAATGACCTTAACTGGTTATTGCAAACAACCAATTAGTACTTAAATAAATACTTTGAAATAAATTACAATTAGCATAAAACGATATTAAGCATTAATATTGTTGAGAGAAAGTTCATTACGGTTTGATTAAGTTCAACATGGAGACATGGAATACTAGACGCTCAGTCTATATTTGTGCCTGGAATATTGAAACATGTTCAAACAAAATTTAAGCTCGATTCCTGAGATAAAGAGTCTTGACAGACAAACAGATGGACAACAAGGTTGATATCCAAAACGGGTTCCGGTTTTTCCTTATGAAGTACGGGAAACCCTTAAAAAGATTCTATTACCAAATTTTCTGAAACTCTAAAACTATTAAGATCAACCTAACCTAAACAAACTGTAGTAAGAAAATTCTGTGCTTCAAGAATCACAGGAACACCAATATTTATAACTAAAGAAATCACAGTCACCCTACAATACTAGCAAACAAAAAACCGTAGTACAATATTACATATTCGGATGTCATTTTTTGCTCCTCATCTCTGAGCATAGCGTGATGTTATTTGAGATGCGTGTATAGAATGTATAGATAATTGAACATACTACTCGTATTATCTTAGTCAATCGTGTGTTGTGCCCACCTATTGCGAGGACATCGATCTGGTCTACCGTGACAAGACTTGGTGACGTACTCACAAGAAAATGGAGAATAATTTGCGATAGAAATTCGACAATTATTTTAGAATAATTGGTAAGACACAAGAACCTTAACCCATACATTTTAATAGTCTAACTAGCTTTCGCCCGCGACTTCGTCCGCGTGGCATAGGTAGTTACTTTGGGCTAACGCTAACTTTTACCCGCGATGTGATCGAAAAAAAAAATCTCTCCCTTTTCTTCCTCTTTTCTCACTTTAGCTTATGTTCGTCTCCAGGATCCCAACAATCTCTGTACCAAAATTCATCAAAATCGGTTTAGCCATTGGCGTGAAAACGTAACAAACAAACAAACTCACTTTTGCTTTATTACTATTACTAGCTTTTGCCCGCGGCTTCGCTCGCGTAAAATTTGGTATAACACAGTACCTGCTACCTGCAGTTTTTGCTCTTGCGCCTTATTGATTTGTAATAGCAACGCTAAGTTTTCTCTTTTCTTCCCTCGTTCTCCCTCATATCCCACTTTTTTTTAATAAAAAAATAGCCTATGTCCGTCTCCTGGTTCCCAACTATCTCTGTAACAAAATTCATCAAAATCGGTTTAGCCATTAAAGCGTGAAGAGGTAACAAACAAACAAACAAACAAACTCACTTTCGCTTTTATAATATTAGTAAGGATTACTATCATCTGCTTTTAACTTCTCGTCAATCACACACTAAATCATACTAAATACTACTAAAGACGCCCTTCTCCATTTTTTCTCATACTCCTAACATCGAAAGTTCATTAACACATGAACATATTTTGTTTTAGTCATAAACTAATTTTTTATAGTCATCTCCCCTTCGATTGAGTTTTTAAGCACACTATTATGTCAACTCACACCGCGTTAAATCCCAAATGTATTTTAAATTAACCAATAACTATGCCCAAGTGTATATTTAGTATGTATTATAATTATTTTAAGTTTTTTGTTAATTCAGGGAAGTGTAATTTATTTTGTGGGGTAACATTGTCGCTTAAATGGGCAGTGTTGCTACGAATGAAAACGTTAAATGATTCTGAAAATATTTCAATTTTAATAAAAGCCGTTATTTAAAAAAAAAACTACAATATAGGGATGGGAAAAGTTTAGTAGTAAACAACAGTCGATTAATTTTATTACTTTGTAAAATTACAAAAAAATAAAATTTAAGTTGTTCTATAATAAAGTCTCAAGCAAATTACTATTCAAAAAGTCTAATTATTAATTATTCAAGCCCTAATTCCTTAGGTCATAGTTTCCATCGCTCAGATAACACTCAATCGATCACAATGAACGTTTGAGCGACGGCATAAGTAACGCGATAGTCGCTCGCGACTAGTACTCGCGTGTGAAGCCTATTGGTGCAGTCACGGAGACAAGTGACATTGTGCAGAAAAAAAAGGAATTGTGTTTTTTTTTATAATTGACAGTTTCATGGGGGTAAGGTAGTATAGAAGAACTTTAAAATTGTAAGGGCTACCTTTAAATTTTTTGTAAATACTTTTTCTTTCGGCAAAATTTTTGTTTATTATTTCAAGTTACAATAATAGATATCTAGAATGAATTATGTTAAGCAGTACACTGCAATGTTTCAACCACAGTTTGACATGCTTCAAAGTCGACTTGAAGGATTTATTACACAAAATAGATTTGCAAAGCAGAAGTTTGCAAACCAATAAATTGTAGCCACTATGCAGATTTAAGCATTGTCTACTAAGGTTTTAACTTGAAACTTAAGCTTTTTAAGTACGTAACTAGAAAGGTAGCATTTCAGCGATAAAACTGAACACAATCAGACCTGTAAAGATTAACTTGTTAAGAGGATTAAAAAACAAAATATCGTGAATAACTGCCAGTGTCATTATTGATATGATTAAAATTTACACTAACAATTTAAAAAAAAGGTTCAGATGTGTTGATCGCGTTCAGTTTTATATTTAAAGTTCGACACTATTTATCGAAAGTAAAAAGGTTCTATTTGCAATTAAAACCGCGGCCATATTAAATATTAACACTCTCGCCTACTAGTGGTCGTTTTGCATACAAATGTGTACATAAACAGCCATTGGAAATGCAATATTGCACCGAACATTACTCATATTTAATTAATTACCTGTTCAAATACGCGATACTTTTTTGTAATTAATGTAACTTGATGACAGCTTCTTGCTACGTAGACGTATTGCGTTATAGGTTTTTCTTTATAGTGGTAGGTAGTTGCTATGTGGAATTGCAAACCTCTGATTTCTTATATATCAGGTACAATAAACAAATTTTAATCACCGTTTTTATTTTGTTATTTGTATTGAAAGAGCAGTCTGCTTTTTAAGGATATAATCATAAAAACTCCCGCTCTGGGTGGAGCAGAAAGGAGTGTCAGACTTGTACTGCCTAAAACCCATCCATGTTCCATTTTGCCCTTTGTGTTCTGGGGCCGCAGTATTTCTTTCGAACATCCCGCAGATGAGCAGTCTCTTTACGTTTGAGCTTTCAGGACCAATCCCAGGCTGATGTTAAAAATAAATCTGTTGACTATACTCCATATTTATATTCCCGTAATAAACAAAAACTTTTCTTTAAGTAAATAAAATAACTGAAAATGTAACGAAAATATCTATTAATATATTTCATTCAATACTTTTCTTTCCAGTCACTTGTTCACTGAACGATACATTTTTTATACTTGACTCATTCATGACAATGCTATTTTTTCTCGTCTATTCAACAAGCCTCAGTAATTGTTGCTAATTATTAATTCCGATAGATTACACCTATTATTGCATGTCGTCCGTTTTGTCTTCAATGTTCTACACATGATACACGACCTTGATTTAAAAAAATAAACTCTAAATAAAAGCTGTTTGTTATTCAACTTTTTTCGCTTGCGAAACTAACGTGACTTGTATGGTGGGCCGATAGTTTGGGCTTCTACTACCTACTATAATTGAAAACAAAACTTTTTGAACGAAAAAAAAAGTATATTAACTGACAAGTAAAATAAAACTTAAAAATTCTTAGAACACACCTTGGAATAACAAACAACACTTTTGACCTATAAAATGTAGCAGTAACATCAAAACCTTCGACATATTACGATCAACCACAAGACCTTTCCAAAATGACATACAATATTTAATACTATTATACAATTGTAATAAAGAAAACTATGACAATTACATAATGGCGCCAGAAAAAAGAAGTTTACCACCGCACCTGCCAATGATAAACACACACGCGACTCGATACAACTGTATCGATAATCGACCATTTAATAATCGAACGGCGCGTCACTATCGTGATAGGGGGACGTTAAAAAGTGATGTACCTTATCGCAAGTGAAATTGAAATTGATCATTTCCTAGAATTAATGTTTATTGGAGTGATAACCGTTATTTGTCGTACGGTCAAGTAATTGGTTTAAAATACTTATTTTTACTTCTTTTTAGTCGATGACGTAAATGTTTTAGTGTTAGGGCATCGTTTTGTGTCTGTTTATAAAAGACGTTTTTTTTTATATAAGCCTATTGATTAACATTATGAGGTTAAGAAAGGTTTCAGTGGCTATAAACACGAATATGTCATTAAATATCTAACATGGGACTTTGATACTTCAGTAATTAACCTATACTTACGTAGTATTTAACTACTGGTATCAAAGTTTGCAGCATATTCACTTCATTAACTACAATAGCTCACTGCACCGAATCGAACACAAAATCCTAAAAAACATAACTCCATTCAATAAAAGAACACTCGTTTTAAACCAATACGACAAAAGGGCACTTAGCACACGTTCGAAAACCGCTCCGCTCTAAAAGAGAAAACAAAAACGCATCAATCAAAGAACAGAAATGAAATAATCGAATTTCAGAACGTCGAGCGTAGTTCAAAGAGCACAAGCGAAGACCGCAACAGATTTTTGAAAAAAGAAAACAAAAAACTAAAATGGCCGAACATGACTAATATCTGGTACAAAGTTCGGTGTCGATATGAACAAAAGGAAACGAAAGAGGAAGGTATTTAGAAATGGAACGATCGGAGAGCACTGGGAATTGATTCTTTTGAAATTCGAAGTAATATTGCTGATTGTTTGGTCTAGCTTTTTTTAAGGTATGACAACCGTTTTATCGAATTCTCATTTTGATTGCATTTTAGCGACTTTACAAAAAGTTTCTAAGCTGATTTATTACTTTCATTTGTGGCTATTATTTACATTCAACTGCCTACTAAAAAAATAAAAGATAAAAGAGGTTTAAGTCTACTGGAATTCAACCCTCGCTTTTTTCTTATAAACCGTTGCATGTGAACAAATAATTAGGTTAGAAAGTTAGTAAAAAAACGCCGAACTAAAAGGCATCGATTGAATGGTACTAGCGAACTTTTCCGTCACGAACCCAACGATTTCGATGCACGATAGATTTTACTACGACCAGGTTCACTATCGACTGTTTGCGCGCCAAAACTTAATTTACTTCCAAAAACTGAAAATCACGGGAAAGTATACCTTGTGTACTGAAAATAGAGACCCGTAAGGTGTTAATAGGAATGATTTGTGTGTATTGTATTAGATTTCTTCGATGTATTTTAGAATTTGAGGGTATTTTTTATTTACAACAGTGATAAAAATGTTTGCGGCCGTGTATTCGTTCGTTTTTGTTGAGTAGTCTTTGGATAGTCGTAAAATAGTTTTTAATGGTTTACTAAATCATTATAATGATGCGCCTAAGGTTCAGTATGAAGGAAGAAAGTATTATAGGAGCGATTTCTTTAATAGATATTAAAATCTTTTATGTTAGTGGTTTATCATTGAGACAGTTCACTTTTCCGTGTTTCCTGGCAATCGTAAAATTTTAAAAATGCCTTGATCTGAAAAATTCTTACCAAAGACTATTAATTGTCTATTAAAAAAACTAAGTTGGAACTAACAATCTGACATATTCTTTGTATCTTTGGAACATCAATTTCCTGTGACCATGACTTGAAATGTTTCCCTGTGATTTTTATTCTCGATTATGACAAAACTCAATAGCGGCCCAGCACTAGTCAACGATTCCTTCAACAGTTTTCAATTACCCGCCAATTTTGAACGAACAAGTACACGACACAAACCACTTAGCAACACGACAAATTTACAATTCTAATTCACAGTTAATTCATATTATATTCCAACGTAGACATATTTTAAGATTTTGTCGAAAAATAAAGTTGTTAGAAGCCATTGTAGTGGGGGACGCAGTGAACGGGCGGCCAGCACGCGACCAAAGATCACTATCGATGACAAACTTAACCAAGTTACCAATATCTATCGAATAATCAAAAATTCTACAAAGTAATCCTTATTACCTTTGGCTTTAGGTTCGACAAAAATAAGTGCAGCTGTCAAACGCCAAACACAAAATGTTGACGTTCGATTTTTTAAATTGAGGTTTCAATTTTTTTTGTTGTTAGCTCTGTTAATTAATTCAAAAGGCCAATTTCTTTTTTATTAAGATGATTTGAAATTCGAAGGTTGCTCCCGTTCTTATGATAGTTTGTATGAAAAGTTTTACTTACTTTTACATCTAACTAAACTTTTTGCTTTGCCAATTAAAAAGGTAAAATACTTATCTATTCAAATTTATTCTAGAAGTGTCAGTGTTATTTAAAGTGACATCGGATGGTTAAAATCATTTCAAATATAAAAAAAAAACTAAAATAATTTTTCTGCGCTTTTGTTGTCATACAGCGGGCTTATATTAATTTGTTTAGTGTAATATATAACACAAAATTAACAATAGGTGGGGTAAAGCGTTACAAATAACGACTGCAGCTTATCGGGCACATCTGACCTCCCCAGCTAATGAATATTAACTAATACGAACTGCTGCAAAGTGGTTGGTTACAGCTATATTTTAGTCAGACTCGGTGACTCACTTTAAAATAGGAACATCAGTTTTTTTTTTTAATAGTAAGTATATCATTCTTTCAAACACCTTCCAGACATGATAAGTAGGTGTGTTACAATGAGTAGGTTTGTACAAGTGAGTAAAACACACAAATATTAATTACACGGTACACAAAATGTATAATAATAACTTTTGGAAGCTCGATATTTGCGAATTGACAAGGCAAAAGCTTTTCACAGCTCATATTACCTCTGACACCAAGAAACAAACAGCAACCTTAAAGTTACGAGAGTAAAGATAACTCTATTTTTTATAGTGATGCAAAAAAAGGTGCTTATAGTAAGCATGACAGGATTGCAACACCATAATCCAACTGACATAATTATCTCTGCTTTGAACAGAGGCACAAACATCTAATCAAACAGCCTATAGTGTCGTCGCATTTAGTCTCAACTAATTAACATGAGCAATCGATTCGTACAATCGCCTAATCGATTCAACGCGTACAGAGTTCGTGCGGCCGTGTAATCCTGTTTGCATATCGGGTAGCACGAAAGTCCCGCACTTATCATGTTTATTGATTGACACGGCAGTAATTCAACGTACCAACCCCACTGGCTAACTCACGGGTTGTACCTATTGCAATTTGGGAGTTAGTGGCGGGAAGAAATATGAAGAAAAAAACCTGTACAAAAAAAAACACAAATAAAAATCTTATTAAATTAATTTTAAAAGTTAACTCAAAATCAGAACACTTTTAACAAAAAACTATGTGTTACTCTTTATTTGGCATCTAATATCCTGCACCAACTGGTATTGTATTTTTTTAAATTACATTTTTCCTAAAAAATAAAACAATATGTTATGATAAGTTCTCCTCAAGAAATACTTGTTTACTAAAAAAAATGCTGCTCTATTTCGTCCCAGCTTATGCCTTGGGCCTGCCCCACAAATTCACAGGTAGCATTTTACGGCTCTTTGTTTGGGTGGCGATAAGTTTTTACATGTTTTATTATACTATTTAGTATTTACTATAACATGAACTAAATAAAGAAATAAACGACTTCGCGTAAGGAGGCAGAAACATTTTCCCGCTAAAATAACGACTTTCTTTATTTGAATGTGGAATGCGCTTCAAGGATGATTTGCTGTGGGTGTTTGGTATTCGAATACAGTGTTCCATTATTACCTACATAATTATTTAAAAAATTCTTTCTTTTTCTTTTTTATGTACCAATATTTTACTAAGAAATAAATCTTTCAATACCTACCACTATCAAAATAAATGTTTAGCTTAGGCTAAGTTACACAATGGCGGCGACAAGTACTAGACATTCGCCTACGTACTCCAACCTACTTACCTAAAGTAATAATTACAACTTCAGTAGGATTAACAGTTAATACTGCCAACAATTATTGTCAAAACTAGACCGCTACAGAAATAGTCTTTGCCCTTTGACCAATATTAACGACATGCGTCATTGACAAACCCACTCCCATTTTTCATACTTTTTCTTCGCTTTTCTTTCATTGTATTTCACAATCCACCTCCCGATTGTTCTTTTCGATCCACGAACCTGTCAATTTACTTTTTCGTAAGCTATCGCTTTGATCAAACTTCGCAACCAAATTAGTTTCGACACGAAAACCGAGTGGCCGATTGTCTACAGACAATAGAATCGATGTAAACCTTCCCCTTTCAATCGCCTTTTTTCTGTTTCAGGCTGAACAAGAAAATAAAAGAAAAAAGCGAAACATTTGACACGCGAGGCAAAGGAAAGAACAATCGATTTGTTTGAGTCAAGAATCGATGGGAGTTTTGAATATAGAATGTGCGGTGGTGCTCAAATGACGTTCGAAATTCTGGCGCGATGTTGATGTGGTCAGTATGAGCCGGGCCTGAGACTTGGACGGATGCACCCCACGGGCGCGGCAAGCCTGCCCGCCGCACCAGAGGCGGAGGTGCAAGCTATGCACTCGATGGACTGGCTCTTCAAGAAAGAGAGAATTTATCTACTCGCGCAGTTCTGGCAACAGGTAAGAATCTCAGTCAAATAAAAAAAAACACACTTAGTAAAAAATACCTAGGTTCGAGAATAACAAGCAACAATTACCTACTTGGTTACCAATCAAAACACACACACATTCACAAACAAAACAACACCTTTTCAAATCACGAACATAATTACCTAACCCCACAAATGCGACACGGGTCTTCATACCCCTATTATTCGAACTATTCGAAACAATTGAATACCGATAGTTATTAGACAATGTAGTAACAAAATCAATTAATAGTTGAACATTAGAGGCACAATTAACCTGCAGAACCCACAGGTCGGGCCGACCATCGAGACGTGATTATTGTATTGTCTCGTATGGTAATTGTGATTGGTGTATTAGCAATTTCTGTGTAGACGTTGAGGTTAGTGTACCTTGTAGATAGAGGGGTATTCTAAAAGGAAAGTTAAAATACTTAGAACTTGGATAGGTCACCACCATGTCTAGCAAAAAAATACATAATGGAAAATTGGTTACAGCTAATAATAATAATATAAGTTTTGCTCTGTTTAAGATTAAATTTGTCATGTTTTCAGCAATTAGTAACTGCTTATAAATACGGTAAATGATTACTTGGTTGTTTTATTTTAAAGATAATTTGTTTTTTTTTATAACTTTTGCTAACGTATCGCAAAACGATGAGAAGAACGCCGTATCAAATCAACAATTATAACAAAACAATACAATAGTTCTAAGTATTCTGATCTGATCTATTGCGATATTCAGAGATCTATATCGTCAATCGTAAGGTCGCAGGATGTTACGCCACAAAGGCAACACGTTGATGAGTCTAAATCATTACGTAGGAATCGCTATAAAAAGTATATATTGAAAGATTAATAGTCTGTAATGCCTAGTAATTATGCCTTATGTAAATGTGCACTATAGTTATAAACTTTAAAGATTTTATGCGATATAGGAATAATTTATTAGGTTTTACCATTGAATAAAAAACGCGTTCTAAAAGTTTCGAATAATTCCAATCGATACTTAAGTGTCATATTAATAGTCGATTTTGGAGGGTTAAATAAAAATAAAGGCCTATACTAAAAATACACCATAGTACATATAATCAACAAATTCGATTTCGAAATTCAAATAGAAACATCCTATAAATTCTTGAGTGAATATCATAGATAATGAGTTCTGATCTGTGACACGGCATTGGCTATGTCAAACGCCATTCAATTATTACACGTCGCATTATCGTCTAATGTGTGTAATATTGAATAATAACATCGATCCTGAATGGGAGACACGTATAAATTAACATGTAAAATGGCGGCGATGTAGGGTCAAAATGGCTTCTTAAAGAATGCTAAATGATTTGCTGGGTTGGTATTTTCTGATTTGTAATTAGTTGTTTATCTGTTTCTATTATACGCAGCTTACAGGTGTATCAAAAACTTCAATCAACATTATTCGGAACGGAAATATATTTTATTCTAAAGAATGAAAATAAGGTAGTGATTGGAGTAATGTTTAAAATAAGAACTAATTGAATTCTAATTTTAAAATAAAGTTGAGAACCAAATTCGAACATGATTGAAACTTCCATATTCAAACACATTTTTATTTCAAATAGAACGTTATTTAGAACAAAAACATTCGCATTTTAAATCTCGACCAATAAAAACAATTGCAAGTTCAATTCTGAGTCCCTATTCTAGATTCCGATACGACATTAAACGACAAATTACGAACAATAGTATCATATAAACTGCTATACGCTAAATAAATATTCATTCGCGTTCAAGGAACGGCTACCGATTCGTCCCACTGATACTGAACACATTTGAATGCTGCCTTCCGATAGTATTGTTAGTATACTAAGCCTTAACATTGATTAAAAAGCATATTTACATACAAAATTTGCATACTCCGTGCCTCGAATTGCACTTATCGATTAGAACTTTGCAAGGACGTTTTGCTTTAATTTCGTAGTTAATTTTATGATGTTTCTCTACTATTTTGCATATAAATATGCATTAAAGCTGTGTTCGCGTGTTTGTGTAATATGTCACTATATATTGCGGGACTTCGGACTTCATTAATATGGATTTCTGTGGACTTGGAGAAATACCAAGTTGCGAGTGAAAGACGTAATTGTCAGCTGACCTTATACTATGCACTAAACTAATTAAACTTAATTAGAAAACCCTCCCTAAAATATTTTGATTGCAAAATAAAAAACTACCTACTCAACTGAAAATATTTCAACCTTTTTTGTACTTACTATACCTAAATTCCCTTAAAAAAGAGCATAGAAGTTCCATTTAAATTTAATTATAAGTAATAAAAAAGTCCTTTATGATTGTCACCTACATAACTTTACATAAGCCAATGTTTCCGTAAAATAACTTTAAAGAAATCGTAAAATAGCGAAAGTAAATAGATTTATAATTAAAACAGTAATTACTTAATATGACCATTTCTTTTAATCTTTTTATGTCTTGCCGGCTAGTGTTGGAAAATAAAGTTCATACCTTTTTGCAAAAATGTATTAGATACAACTAGAAGAAAACTAAACATTTACTATAGAGATTATTTTGGTTTAACAACAGCAATTTCTTCTGCACCTTAAATAATAACTGAAATGCGGTATTCAGATTGACTTCACAATATTTTATCACTAGTCTCGTTTTCTACATCACTAATCAAATAAAAGTAATCAAGTGCACGAGTCAATTAAATTTTCAATTAAAGTTTCTATCACATCACTATTCAATCGCAAAGATGTCATTTGCAGTCATAAAACTCATATTTAAACGCTATCAAAGCCAATAGTAATAAATGGAAGATTAGCCACCCATCTCGATTGAACGAAAGACCGAACGAAGGAGGCCGACCACAGATTCACTCATGTCAGATTCGCCTGTCAACTGTCGTTTTTCGCGGCAACTTCAACCTCTTTCGTAATTTTGGTATCTTTTTAAATTTTTCACGACGCGAGACGGCCAGGTACTCCAAAGAAGGTTGTTAATAAAACTAACAATTAACATCAATAAAATCCTGGCGGCCTATAGCTTCGCATCATTTTATTGTCACTATAATTGAATAAGGTCGAACGAGTTTCGATTCAATCGTTTTTATATCGTTTAGCGGCGTGAGTGGCAAAAAATAAGGATGTTGAGGATAGCGAGTTCTTGTAAAAAATCTTCTGCACTTGTGTCTAGACTGTATTGTGATTGTGTGATGAGACTTTTGGTTGCAAAAAGTTGCATTGGCAATCAGAATCAGTTGATTTACAAGGTAAGACTATATGTTAATGGTTCGTTGAGTTTTGGCACAAAAGATTATTAGTTACTCATCATTATGATTATTTATTTGCATCGCTGTCTTTTTCTGATTTATTTTTGGTTTTAATCGCTGATCATAAATTCTTGAAAACTCATTAGCAGAAATAACAAAGTTTTCATGCAAAAACTATTCATGGTAGTGAAACAAGTTCGCAGTTTTCAAAATAACTTTAAATTTAAAAATTAAACTTTGAACGTCGCGTCCTGAACGTTAATTAGTGTTGGCCGAGGAACGTCACCGCAAACATTCGAATTTCGACGCCGTAATTAATCGACTCGATTCATCGGCCGATCGTATCGGTTTGGATCGTAAAAAGAGCATTTCCCTACGAGTCGCAAACGGAATGCAATCGGTTCCCACAGCCTTGATGCCCCGAAGAATTTGTCCCGTGTCCCGTTTAGAGCAAAAAATCGCGTGCTTTCCCATGCCTACGTCAGTTCTGGGTCGAATAGTGACGCCAGCAAGGACGTAGACACTATAAAATAAAACGGAACGCTGCCTTCCTTTCTTTTAAGCAAATGAACACTAAGTGTCCCAAGTTTATTTTTAGAAACTTTTTCACTCCAATTATCTTATTATCGTGCAAAAACCAAAATTTCAAGTCTCCAAAAACGTGGAATCTTGTGGCGCGAATGCGGCCAAAATAAAAACTGTAACCTGTATTTAAAAATCGATTGCAACCAAAAAATTGTCACTGACAAATGATTCGAACGCCTTGCGGTTGAAATTACGAATTCAAATCTTCGAATTTCGAACAAAAACCGCCATTAACCGACGGTTGTTACCTTTTTTCGGCTGTCAATGATTTTCGGGGCTAATCGTGTTTTTTGCCGATACGTTCGAGGCTAATCGATGCATCGGGCTCACTAATTCGATTTGCGCCCCTCCCCTTGCATCTATAAGTGGGCGTGACCTATCGATCCTCTAGCTCGATCATTACCATAGACTCATCAACTTCTTCTAACAGCAATCCCACGATCTAAGCCTTGATACTTTTTTTGCTATTGAAACAATAAAGGTTATATCTCGTTAATGTTAGGCATAATATTCAGTAGCGCAAAATCGAACGTTAAATACCGCGAACCATAAACAAGCGCTCCTCACGACGTAGCTCAATAATTTAATAAAATACTAAGAAAAAAAAATAAAGAATCGATTGTGGTTGATGGCGGGCCGCACGAATCATCTGTGGAACATTCAAATCATCCAGCGCTGATGGTTTTTTAATGATATTTTTCACAATCGGCCCGATCATTGATGGTTATTAGGTATAGGCGAGTGCCCCGAGACATGAATGTTAAGACTTCGACACAGTTAACACCGCCTCACCAATGTTACTTACGGTAATCTGATCTTTAATGCCCCTAGATAAAGGGCAAAATCCTGCACAAATCATCAGCGATTAGTGGTATTTCCATGTAGTCGTATATTTCAGCTGTGGTGGGAACGTCTCTACCTATGATGCGTCATACAAAAATTATAAGAATTGTGAATGTCTTACAAAATAGAAAACTTATAGCGTGCTCTGTCGCAAGTCATTTGTCTTTCGTTTTAACATTGTATTGAAATAAAAATCAACACTTTAGTGCAGCTAGACAACTGTGATATTTATAGACTAAACAATATCATTCAGCTAGTTGATTTTTTTAATCCGCTCTAAAATCTCTCTATTATTCAGGTCAATAAAACGTCCGAATCAATTTGGCATTCTTTCGTGACATCATTTTCAAAGCAACTCATTTCTCTTTAAACTTTTCTTGCACCATCACTATTCGAGCACAATCGATACAGCATTTAAAATCGACTAAACTAACGAACAATAGCGAACACGGGTAGCATCCCAACGGGCGGCGGGAGTTGAGTGCTCATTATCATAATCTTAACCGCTTTCAACTGGTTTCGACTAATTTCCCGCTCGCCGCTCGCGTGTTTAGCCGAGTCGCTAATGCACCGCACTAAATGTTTGTAAACATACCTTTATGAATGAATGTATCGATGTTTGATTGGGTGCACACTATACGTCACTATTGATGGAGTGAGTGAATGATAACATAGAACGTTTAATGAATGGGTAGGATCTTACAACAGGATTTAGAAATGGAAAAAATAAACTTGAAATTTGCTGTAGAATATGAACATTTGAATGACATTGACCAATACTTCTTTTTCAGCTTTCATATATTTCTGGTACCTACAAGTTAACTTCCAGCCCTTTAATTTTCTAGGTTGTGTCTATTTTTGCATGTGCATAAACTTTAATAAGTATTAGCTGCTATTACTTTTCACTTACACAATATTAAATTTAAAAACAGTTTTCTATGTAAAGTCATTAATGTAAAGCAGATGTTTTGTTTATAAGATGCAATGACACCGTGACACCTGTAACGAATATAAAACTAGAATTATGATTTAATCACGGCACTGTTAGAACGAATACACAATTTACTATCGTAGAATTTTAATCAGGAGGTTATTATATAGTTATATAAGCCATATTTAGCGGCCACCGTAGATGCGGGCCTGTGGACGGGTAGCTCAACGTCCGTCCGTCTATTGACGACAGGCCGTGTCGACGGCGCGTTCGTGTTTCACGTGCGCCTCAAAGAGATGTCAGCAAAGCAGAGGGGCTTGCCAGGGCCTCCGCCTGCCGGGGTTGCGGGTTGTTCGATAGATATACCGCGGCCCCGGAACGTAAAGGGCAATAGAAGGAACATGGGTGGGTTTTAGTCAGTAAAAGTCTGACACGCCCCCCCGCTCAAACTCACAAAATAAGCGTATGTGTTTAAGTCAAAGGATGGTTATCTACTAAAGACAACAAAAAAAAAACAGACAGCATAGACAAGTTACACAAGTAGATTAAACCAACAAGCCTAAGTTTTAAACAGCTCGTAAAGCAGTTCGTACTGTTAACAGTCGATAATTGCGATAATACGTATGTGTCCGTTTATGACAGTGTTAGTACACACAGCTGGTAATGAGCGCGGCCTATTGAGCGAAGCTTTAAGTGGGCTGGTAGCCTTGAACCATTTGCTTTAGCTCTATTGTAAGGTTTTGAAAAAAAGATGTGTTTTCCTAATTGTATTGGCAAATACACAATAAGTTGTAGACGGGAAATATTGTGAAGGTTCAAAACTACTAGACTGAAGCCTTTCTTAATAGTTTATTTCTATTCATTAGTAAATACGTCTCAATAATTAACAATGAAAACAAAGAAAAATAAAATAAACAGTCAATGACAACTAACTTTAATAATATCATTACCACATTCAAACGTGGAACACAAAAATTTGAATATAAAATGCGTCTGCATTCCAAATTCAAAACAAACACGACACGAATCAAAGATTAATTTTGACGTTCGGATTTAGAATTCTTACCCGTGCGAGTGTTGTATCGGCACTTAATTAATCGATTACGTTAAATCTATGGTTTTACCGATTAATTATGTATCGATAACGCATCGAGTTACAGATACAAATAGCTTGTGTTAGTGATTTACGATACCATTATAGTAAGCGACAGCAAAGCGATGTCGCACAAACTTAAAAGGTTAATTGGGTACTCTTTACGCCTAAAATAACCAATCGTAAACTTTAATGTAGAGTGCTCAGATATCGAGCGGTGATAAATATGAAGCTAATGCATTATAATTTAGAGGATTTCATTAGAAATCGTATTAATGTCGGAACGTATATCACGGACAGGAAATGATGACTATGGATCGAGATTTGGGAGCAATCAATGATAAAAATCCGAACAAAGAAGATCAAGAGATGGAGAAAGAGTTAAAGAACACGTACCTACACCATTAGAAATCCTAGCATTTAGCAAATACCTCCTAGTTACTTAAGCGAGAACAATTTATAAGTCGTTGGGCAAAACGTGCAATCCTAAGAACTCAGTTCCCAAACAACTTGCCAAGCAATTCGAAACTTAGCATCATTAAGAACAAGACACAAAAATATGCAAAGTGTGTGAAAAAGAAACATTTGTAAAAGTCCAACTGAAATGTCATTCATGTTTGACTGATTGCTATCGAACTGCAAAATGTTGCCGTGTACGGATAGCAAAAAAATCGCATGACTGCAACAAAGGTTTATTGTTTGAAAAGAGATCCAACCAGGAGATAGTAAACGTTTCTTGTAATACAGTTTATTGCACAATAATGTCAATAAATAGAGGCTAGCATGGCCGCGTGCACCGTTGGTCCATTAAATTTGAAACAGTGAGTTTGATTTTCCAAATTAAAGTAACGATTTGAATATTTGCCAGATTTTCTAAGCACGCTTTGGCAGATAGATGTTTCAATTGTGACTTCTAGTGTTATATCGAGATTAGCTGTTCAATAATCTAAAGCTTTCTGTACAGCTAGAAACATTGTTTTGCGAATTTGTTATTCTGCTATCCTGTCTTTGGTCAATATATTGGTCAAAATAATTGGTCAGCGTCTCCGTCGTCAGTACCACTATTATATATATTTAAGCATTGAGGTCTGTCACTATATCCACCGTCTATTTCTACCTAAAACGTTTCATCTGCTTATAGGGGACCATTCTAACCAGGATCCATCAATACAAGCATTAAATTCTTCACACGTCCCACCAAAGAAGTCACGTGTAACATTCTTATGCACCCGAATCGATACCCATCAGCGTCACTACAAACGAGCAGTTTTTCCTCGTCTGCTGACGGTACTCGAAGTTGCCCATTGTTTGCATCGATACGCATCGCAGTTAGAATTGCTCACGCGTCGCTTGAGAAATGACTTTATAAAGGACCTGATGCTTTAAGAGGAAACTTTGAGGTTAAGTACAATTTAGGATAATAAATTGCTGACTATAGGAAGGAAAAAGTAAATAAGTATTACTCTAATTCAGGGGATATTTGAGTGGAGAAGATATAGATAAAGTTAGACAGGAAGCCGATCTCAACATAGTTGAGAAAAGACAAGGTAGATCAAAACATCATCTATGTAAAACAACAAATCAAACTCTTTTCTCCCGTCCTAATCCCCTTATTTGGTATCGGCGCTGCATGTTTTCTACTTCCATACTTCTTCATTACTCACACAGTCCATCCATATCGTTTCTTTGGTCTTCGTCTACTCTTGGGCCTCCTATCCACATTTATACTCAATTTCTCACAAAGCAGTAGTACTGATACAGAAAAATAAAACAATTAAGAGAAAATATTTTCCAAAAAGAAGGGCAGTAAACAAGCGGATTGACATACGAATGAAAATAACAAAGAATAGCGTACCTTCAAGTAAAATGAGACTTGGCAAAAGCCCTGGCTTACATCAAGCAAGGATATACAATTTACAGAAAATCATGAATGTTGCAATCAAAAGATAAGCAGAAAGTCATATTGTTAGAGAGATGACATCACAAGTTTTCCCGTGCAATTACCTAAAAAGCAAATAACTTGTATTCGCGACACGTAACGAAGAATTGTTTTATTTTGCGTTATGGAGTTTGTGTCACTGGGATTTTCCCGATACCATGATTTCGCAAGCTCTGATGATTAATGCGATGACAAAAAAATAGCTTACAGTAGGAAAACAGAGTTTGTTTAAAAAAAACTTGTGGAAATGAGGCAATTTAGCTTTTATTTTGTAGGAAGGATTCTGAGAGTATTTTTCATTATTTAATTTCCCTCTTAATCAAACAAACTTGCGCAAGCTTGGGATTCTTACATGACGTGACCCATTTCATTGTAACACAAACATGCATCCCAAATAAAAACGAGGAAAATCAACCAACACGTCACCGCAAACAATAAAAATAAGGAACAAACGCATTTCATAACTCCCGCGCAATTTTTCACGGCGCCGCCATTGACGCGTCCCGGCAGCCGTTCGAAAATCGAAAACATTTCAAATTTAGAACACCCCCGTCCGTGTTCGAACTCTTTCAAAATACGCGCGGGAATCGAAAACAGCGATTAGTTTTAAATGTCGCCGTTCGAACTTTAAAAATATGTCGTATTCTTAATTTTAAATATAAACCGACGAACGCGTTCTATTTCGTCGCCACTTTACGATGTTTGTCAGTTTAATGATTTTCGTTACGAAACATTTCGAGATTGGTAATATTAAATTTATTTGCGCTTTTAACAATTTTTCTTTTTGTTTTATGCCCGTGGGCGGGGTTTATTTTCATATATTCTACGTTAGTGATGGGCGATTATCGTAACTAAGATGTTATGTCATAATAGTAAAGCTTTTAATGATCGTGCGGAGCTCACTACATTTTATATTCCATAATTAACTTGAGAAGAATCTTGACGTCAAACTTAACAGTATCTTTAAA
Organism: Ochropleura plecta; assembly: GCA_905475445.1. Taxonomy (NCBI): domain Eukaryota; kingdom Metazoa; phylum Arthropoda; class Insecta; order Lepidoptera; family Noctuidae; genus Ochropleura; species Ochropleura plecta. Next base: position 1,557,978 of record FR997744.1, on the reverse strand, counting down.
CTGGACGAAACCAATCATCCACCTTATCTGCTTTTAAATCAATCGCACATCCTGCATTCCAACCTGCCATCTCAACATTTCACATTATTTCAAGACTCGATCACACAAAAGTCTTTCATTTCATCTCCAATTTACCAAAACACAGCCTAATCAATAAGTCCTTTATAAATCTGAGTCCGTCTTGACAGAGAGATGTCATCTGTAAGAGACGTCACTTTGACGTTTCGGACGCTAGGATTTGTACCGTCAGTGATTCCTTCGCCAACCGAGCCCAAGGGACGATTGGACCAAATTTGAGGATATTATTAGGAACTGGAAAATTAATTATTATTTGTGTATTTAGAAGTTTGTATTGGTAGGTAGGTTTGTTGGTTTATGTTCAGGTTACAAATTAGGATCCTGGAACAAGGATCTTTTACGCTGGTTTGTGGATGGGTGAACACCCGTTACATACCGAGTTTCCTCCGTGCTTTGAAAGGCACGATAAGATAAATAAAAATAAATAATAAATATCTTGGGACAACTCACACACGGCTATCTGATCCCAAGCTAAGCAGAGCTTGTGTTATGGTAACCAGACAACTGATATACATACTTATATAATTTATAAATACATACATATTATAGATAAATAACACCCAGACACAGAACAAACAATCATGCTCATCACACAAAGTTTGTCCTGGGTGGGAATCGAACCCACGACCTCCGGCTCAGCAGTCAGGGCCACTAACCACTAGACCAACAGGCCCGTCAAGATGTTGGTCCTCGGGGTTTTGCGGGTTGTTCGAAAGAGATATCGCAGCCCCGGAACATTAAAGAGCAAAAGAAGTTACATGGGTGGGTTTTAGTCAGTAAAAGTCTGACACTCCCCTCCGTTCCGTCCAACGTGGGGGAAGATTCCGGGGCCTATTGACACCAATCAGGCAAAAATCTAAACTCCAGGCTATTACTGAGAAATTTCTGATTGAAAAACCCAATATTTTGCACGACCCGGAAAAGCTCCGGAGTCGCGCTTGTGAACAGACGCGACCTACGTTAGAGTCAACAAAATTGTTGCAAAATGTTCAATTAACTCAAGTTGACAAAACACATTCTGATATCTTCCTACATAAGTAGATATTTATCTAACAACAATTATTAACCAAAGAAAAACGGGCCCTTCCTATAAAGAACAAGACATCACGATCATTATTAAGACTTGTAAATTGTGTTGTCATGTAAATTACGTTCAGAAATGCCAATAAAATTTTATTGTTACAAATACCTTCTTTACTTAACTCAGCCCTCTTTCTCAATTTATTGATATATTCAACAAGTATCGGAAAATATCTCATTATTATTCAATATCAAATATTTTTAATATAAAATGACTGTTAAAACAAGTTTTTCATGAATAAAGTCATAAAAATCGATAAAATTACATTTTATTAATCATGTTCAAATCCGGTTTTTAAATACTGATTAAGTATACGAAAGTCATATTTTAATAGCTTTATTAATTATTCAAAATATGTTATTTAATGTGGAAGCGTAAGACTGGATTCTTACGAAATACCGAATTAGATGCCCATTGGTATAAAAAAAAAAAAAAAAAATTTCGACAACCGAATTCCGAATTGAATTTGAATTCCTCATGTCGGCTGACTCACTGTCATTCATCTAGTGATACCAAGAATTTCACTCATCTTTAATCGCGACAACAATGTCTCGGCAATAGTGTGAACACGTGTAACGCTATAAAAAAAAATAATCTCCTACATTCCGTAAAATGGAGCGGTGTTGTAACCGATTTTGTAACGGTCACAAATATAAATTCGGTTTTATGACATTAATTTCTTTGACAAAGTAATATTTAAATGAAAATAGGCTAAAAATACAGCACATTGTGTTTTGTTTCATTGACACTCACCCACTTGGCACGTGTTTTTAGGATAATGACGCTTTTACTTACGAAAACATTGGAGTTTTTCATATTTTCAGTGATGTATTTATTTCTGATCATGTTTATCAGAAACTGAAAAAGGACCGCGGATTTTGAATACAAGATGTTTATCCTGGTTGCAATTAAGAAATATCCTATCTTAAAACCTTTCTCTCGATATTCAAATGTGATCGGATTTAATAAGATATAAATTAAAGAAAGTAAATACCCGAACCTTTTGTAAAAGAAGCCTTATTAACTTAACACGAATGCTAACTTGTACCTATATCAAATTTAGCTCAGTTAATAATTAATAAACGTATTTTACCGCACTTTGTTAATTACTCATAACAACTCCCTCTGAGCAATTCCAATTAATTGCCATATTTACTGAACTAATAAACATTAAAAATAATTCGTCGTTAATTAAAAATGAAAATTATCTATCAAATACCGAAGCGTACACGATGTCTCGCGCAAATAAAGAGAGAATATCGGTCTTTCCTCTTTATTGCTTTTCCGAATGTGAAAAGCATGTCATGTGATGTCACAGAGACACTTCCCTCAATACGAACAGGACATAAGCAATAACACGAAATGAAAACGTTATAAGAAATAAAAGAACGTTCTAATTTTAAAATCGTAACGATATCCCCCTCGTGGTTCGATGGAGTTCGATTTTTGAATGCCGTTTCGTTCGGAAATAGCGCGCGACAGCTGAGAGACGACATCGGACTGTTTTTTATTACCTCCTTCGTGTTTATGAGCACTTTATGAGTTTTTATAGATTTTATTTTTCTAATCCAATGAAAGTCACACCGGGTTCGTGATCGGATACATTCTGAACGTTAGGAAATTTACGACGGAGACCTGTTCGCACGTTATTTATTGAAGAGTTTAACGAATGACACTTTTTCTGAGTATTGAAACTCGAAAAGTGATGCTCGATAACTACTAACAAGAAATGGTCGTTATTATTTAGAAAAGAGCAAACAGCCAATTAAATTACAAACCGTTTTGACAGTACATACGGTGTAGATATCCTAAGCCCCCCAGACCACATGTTTTGCAATAAATACGCCAAGATATCGACAGATCTAAGATAATTAAACAGTGATAATTATGTAAACCTAACGAACCGTGCTTATTATGTTATAAAATTTCTCATAACTCCGGTTTAAAATTAGTTTAATTTAAATAAAAATACCCTTTGATTGGATCATTCAATAGTCGGATCGATTAAATAAGCAATATCCTTTAAATGAGGTCACTTATCGAATGAATCTATAATCGAAATTCGAATCTCATTCGGTATTCAAATTACCGATTGAGTTCCGCACTCTATGTTCATTCAGAGTTCGAAAAGAAATAAAAACCTATTTAAAAGAAGCTTCTGTTTGAATTAAGAACGGAAATCAACCGTCGCGGCCGCTTGTTCCAAGTGTGAAAGGATCGATTCGAAATTTAAAAAGGGGTTATTTTTTCCAACCAGCTCTTATTGACATGTTGCGTGTTGTTTTTTCGAAAAAAAGCCATTGTCTTAAGGTCTGACATTTGCGTTTCGTAAACGCGCATAAATTACTCGGGTTTCGACGAGTTTTGTTTTAAATTGCACTAGTATTTTTTACGGGTTTATTTTCGCACAAAAATGAGTTCTAAAGAATGCAATAATGTCAGGAAGGAGCTTCATTTCATTCACACATTTGTCTTAATTTTCTTCTTTTTCGTGTCGATGAAAGCCAAATTGAATTGTGTTAGACCATTATGTCACCAGCCAGCCATCTGCAAAGGCTGCTTATCAATATTGTAGCTTTATTAGTAAACTAGCTTCCGCCTGCGACTTCATCCGCGTGTCATAGTTACTTTGGGCTAACGCTAACTTTGACCTGCGTGATAATCGAAAAAAAATAATCTTTTTCTCCCCTTTTCTTACCTCTTTCTCCCCCTTGTCACGCTTTTAAAAAAATAACCTATGTCCGTCTTCAGGGTCCCAACTATATTCTGTACCATAAAATTCATCAAAATCGGTTTAGCCATTTAGGCGTGAAGACGTAACAAACAAACTAATTCACTTTCGCTTTTATAATATTAGTAAGGATGTCAATCGGCAGACACTCAGTAGTAAACCTTTAACCAGAAAATAAGCTTTTTAACGCAAATACACCGATTCATTACACAGATTATATCCAGGGTCGAAATTTTTCAACCTGTTAAATATAATTTTATTGTTTTCCGAGCACTTAATGAAGTCAAATTAGGCATTTTCGGCTTCCCATCGGCTCATAAAAATGGTAGTAAAATTGTTGGTATTGATCGCGACCGAGTAAACTATTTTATGTTGTTTTTATAGTTATTTATAGTGGTATAAAAACGTTTTATTAATGTCATCGGTTCCTGGGGGCGGTGGAACTATTAATGTATCGATAATTAAAGGTTTATTTGGTTACGAGCAGGTAGGTCCTTGCAGAGGTGATGTTTAAGGTCCAACGGGTTGAATGTTAAAAGTGTTATTTGGATCTCCGAAAAATATTTTCGAGATTCTGTGTGTGGCAGGTATTGTTTCCATGATGTGTTTGTTGCTGTTTTAGTTAAAGAAAAAAAATTATTATATTATACTATTTAGTTTTGATGTTATCTGAAAAGAAGATCAAAATTTTCAATCTAAGGTTTTCAATTCTACAAATCAAAGGAGATCTCCACGTTCAGTGACAAGCCGCAGTCTACTTATCTATGGTCTGCAATCACGATAGACATTTCGCTATCTACGTCTCGTATACATGTTGTATATAGGTAACTAGTTCTTATATTAATAGGCTAGTATGTGCCATCGATACACTGTTAACTACCTGCAAAGCCATATAAGTACTAAAAGAGAAAGGTTTTAACTCTTTAAACAGACACTACTTAGTTCTCATTTTCAGAAACAAAAGTTTCCGAATAAAGTTAGTTCCGAATACTTTTGACACTATCTTTCGATTCGACAAAATATTTTAAATGAGTTTAGATAAGTTTGTTTAGTCCAATATTTTAGTGCCGAAAAATCAAAAGAAGATAATGATCCTATTATTATAATTCAATACATGTTTAATGTCGGTTGTAAAAATGATTCTATGCTCGTAAAGAAATATAGTATGATGTGTTCGTGTGTAATTTTATTACGAGGCCCGCATGATCTACTTAATGCTAATAATCCTTTATTTAAAATAATACATTAAATCCCTCCCTTTGATGATCCATGATCCAATTTTTGACAAAAGTAAAAATAAATATTATTGCATCTAATAAGACCGTTGCTCTTTTCAGGTAAATTAAGTTCCCGTATGAAAAGCTACAGTGAGTACCTACAAATTATTTTATGATTTCCAAATTCACACTTACCTACACTTTTTTGAAATAACGAAAATTACTATTCCATCTTTGAAAAGAACTTGTCAATTAATGATCACTGACATTCAAAAAGTTCAAAACAAACAATTGATTCCGAAAAAACGAACACGTTTTCCAAATTTAGAACACCAATGAATTTTGTATTTGGAACAAAAAGAGCGTCCCCTCGTGCAAATTAATTATTAATTTGTTACCAATGGCCAACGTTACATTGTGTGCATTTTAGGGTTACGTAAATTATAGTCTGTTTATATGCGACAATTATTTTGACGTACACTGATAGATTACTAACTACTTTGACGAACATTGCGCGTACAAATGCAGCGATGGACAGTGATATGTGGATAACATGTGTCATTGTGAACAAGAGCCTTAATAGGTATTATGTGTAGTGTCTGGCTTGAAACACTGTTATGATTAGTCGGAGATCTATGTCTAAACGTGTCGTGATTCATATTAGTACACAGAATACTGAATGGGCAGTACCTACTCGTGTAATTATCATATCAGATGACTTTTTACTTGTGACAGTTAAAATCAAAATAATTATCATTTCTCGTTATTTTATTTATTTTTTCAAAAATAATTTCACTCTGTTTCCAAATACCTCTCTGTGATCTCCAATCAGATGTTCTTTTCAATTTTATTTGCACACTGCTTTAATTATGGCAAAAGAAATTTGTACGTAATACAATACTTATCCTTTTTCCTAAATAAATAATGATTATATATTTCGTAATGAGATTTTATTAAAAAGCGATTGTGTCTATGTAAATAAATTGATGTTGAAAGTCAGTAAATATAAAGAACCATTAAGTAAATAATTCAAAAAGGCTTGGACATACAAATAGGAAATAAAAGCCTGACAATGTAAACTTATGAACAAACATCCAGAGACAAACAACTTCTCAGTGACTAAGTACCTAGAAAAAGACAGTATTGCAAATAAATGCATCGATATTTACGTCATTTAGTTGAAATGTCGCCAAGACTATAAATATAACTACGAGTAGACAGAACAAAGAAAGAAAATCTTGATAGAGACTGTATACTTTACAATCAAATAAAAAACAATTTCGAAAAAAGAAACGCTATTATATTTGAAAACACGCCAATAAAAGGGTGGGTGTCACCAAATGACAGATGACATATAAAAATGTCAGTGCGGTTGTGTTCGGTTGGAGTGCAAAGAGTATTCGTCTACTTAGACGTATTGTAAAGATGTGTAGATGGATACGGAAACTTATTGACATTACAATTAATGATGTTGGACGACGGTCGTTGACTGACGGTCAAGGTTTTTTTATTTTTTTTGCGGATCATCAAATAACTTCCCCCGCTCTGGGTGGAGCAGGGGGGGGAATGTCAGACTTGTACTGACTAAAACCCACCCAAGTTCTTTCTATTGTCCTTTATGTTCTGGGGCCGCGGTATCTCTTTCGAACAACCCGTAACCCCGGCAAGCGGTGGCCCTGGCAGGCCCCTCTGGTTACGGTCAAGGTATCATTCGACGGTCTGACATGCCCCCCCACTCCGCCCAGAGCGGGGGAAGTCATTAGATGATTTTCCACCCGAAAAAAAAAAAGGTATCATTCGACATTTTGAAAATGATCGTCGTTCTAGATCGGGTGTAGTTGTCTCAATCTATTGACGAACCTAAAGTTTTTTTTTATTCTCAACTTAATTGCTTTTTGTACTGGTACTTTACCAACCCTTCCTATATCACCAGAAATAAAACTAAAGCATTTCAAAACCTTAATATAAATGTTGGTAAAATCAATTTTGTATCAATACTGTGCAGCAACCCTCAATGCTACGGGGGTGGATGAAGCTATAAAATTGATTAGCATCGACAATTCGACAGTTTGAACACGTAGGTAACACTCTCGTGTCGTAAACTGATGCACCCTGTATAGCACTTTACAGGAATTTTGATGGTAGATGAAAAAACTGTGTTTTGGAAGCGAAAATTGAATTTTTGTACTTAAGTATCAATTGATGGTTTATTTTTTTGTGAAGTCGCTCTCAAAAATAAGTCTCGTAAATTATGTGAGGAATAGTACGGTATTCGATTTTTTTAAAGAGTGTTTTAATTTTTATCGAATTTTCAAAAACTGTTTTTATTATTGCATTACTGTTTCATGTTGTAAAAAAAAACTTATAGCAGTAGTTTCCATAACTTCGATCTTATCATCCCATACTACCAGATAAGTACACTGCAAGAAACCTCATAAATAACATTATTAGCACAGCGGCACTAATTAATAACTTTCTAGTAGTTTCTCGTACAAAAGTAACAATATCAAAATTCATAGAAAATGTTAACACGTTAACTGCCATGTCAGTCACTGGTGCCTGACAGAATCACTACCTGTTCAGGCCATGTCAGACACCGGTGACTGACACCGAAGCATCAAATTCAAAATACCGTTGTGTGCCGTCTGGCACGTCTACCGTGTTCTTTTCTATTAGAAATGACTGACATGGCCCCAAGCAAGACATATTCAACAGGGCCTTCGACTTTTATATCTAGAACAAAAGTTATCAAGTATTTTCTTTGAAAAATGAAATAAAACACAATGATATTTTAAACTTATATTATTTACTGAGGTAATCACATATTTTGGGGAATTATTACGTAAAACAAACAAAAGAAATAATAAAAATTATTGTTTATGTGTTAAAGTGTCAAAGTTGTTTATTTCCAATATTATAACATTCTAGACAAAAATGAGGTTCATTTGGGCATCGAGGGCAGTAAGTTACAACTTGCTTGGTCTTTTTTCTGGCAAATATCCTATCAACTATTTGTTCATTTATCTTACAACATCTAGAGCAGTATTTCCGAATTTTCTTCACAGGCCCTTCTTTTCTTAAGTTAACATTAATGCTTCTTCCTTTTATTTCTTGTAAATAACAGCTCTGGTTCGAAGTTTTCTTTGCCTGATTCTGTTAGGTATTTGCACAAATCCTTTCTGAAGTCTACTATCCCCCTCTTAGACTTAGTAGTTTCTTTATACATTATGTAAGATTTGAGCAAAGCTGTATTCAGTAGTAATTCCACAGCCAGTTTTTTGTGCCATTTTACAGACTTTCGTAGTGGTGTTGAGTAGGCGATCATTTGATCTGACAGATCTACAGCTGCTTTTGCATTGTTGTAATCGATCACAATTTTAGGTTTTATTGTCTCCTTGCCTCTTTTTATTGTCCTGGAAAATCCTGGTAAGGGGGGAGCATTGATGACAGGCCGTGTCGACGGCGCGTTCGTGTTTCACGCGCACCTCAAAGAGAGTCACCAAAGCAGAAGGGCTTGCCAGGGCCTCCGCCTGCCGGGGTTGCGGGTTGTTCGAAAGAGATACCGCGGCCCCGAAACGTAAAGGGCAATAGAAGGAACATGGGTGGGTTTTAGTCAGTAAAAGTCTGACACTCCCCCCGCTCTGGGTGGAGCGAAGTTATTTGATGATTTCCCACCCCAAAAAAAAAGGGGTAGGGAGCAAAGCGAATCGTGTCACACGGACTCACACGATCTAACACAACACCCTGACCGATGATAGCCGAACGCAGCGAACGCGGGACGCGGGTGATTATTTCCCGCCAAAATGCAGAAGAAAGCGCACTCGGACTCGCGAATTTTTACCTACGTGCCGGACAAAATGCCTGACACGGCGCACGGACTGCAATTTGTTACATTTGGGCCACGTCAGTCACGGGTGACTGACAGTTATTTTTTTTTTAATTTTTTATCGAAATAAAGAAAAGGGAACACTTTTTTATACGTAATTATTAAATTTAAACCATTTAGAATCAATTCGCAAGAAATTAAATTTAACGGATTTCGAAATATGGCCTGGCAGTTAACGTGTTAAACTCACTTTTAATTTATACTACAATTATTTATTACACATACATTGTATATTATGACAGGGTCTTTCAAAATTTATTATCCCTTTCGCGGTGAAATTTTAACATTTGCGCGTGAGCCGCTGCGAATTATAATTCAAAATGGCGGAAGAAATTCTGCACATAACGCGACTTTTCTTTGTCCGTGACAAAATTCAGAAAATGCATTAACCATTCATGATAATTTCGACCATAAAATGTTTAAAGTAAGAGCTAAAACGCGCTATTTTGTAAGTTACGTGTAAATGAAACGAAAGGTCGTTTTGAAAATGATCTGCAAAAACTTCAAGACAATGATCTTGCTATGTCTCAGCATTATGAAATTAACGAATTACTTTTGGACCATAAACGACGCGGTGCTTTCGCGAATTTATGTTTTTGGGCACATGAGCGGTTTGCAAGCCGAATCGTGGAGCAGATTACAGACTTTGATGGTTTTGGAGAAACAAAACATAAAAATGTGCCCTGCACGGATACACACTGTACTTCCAGTATCTTAAAACTTAAGTAGCACGACTTTATGCTAACGTTAACTTATTTGAATTGCTGCTGATAATTTAATTAAACAAATATCCACGTACAAATCGATCTATAACCACCGCAACAAGAACAGCAACCCTAAAATAAAAATAAAAAGTAAACAAAGCGCGTTCGATTTCTTACAAACACCAAAAGTAACAAAGTGAAACAAATAAAGGCAATCGAAGTTTAACCGCAAAGATTTCCCGACATCTTTCAGCCGATGTTTACAAGTTCAAAAGAAAACTCCCGGCGTTCCCCTCGAAGGGTCCTGGAGATCGGGACACAGGTAAAGAGGTGCTTAAAGGTATTTTTTTGCAAACAGATCACGTTCGATGTCCTTAAGTGAGACATCTTTGTTTCCCCTTCGAAACGATTTGAACGTGCAGCTACCTAAATCGAACGCGCTTTATTGATTCTCGCGCGGAGAGTTCCAAGTTTAAAAGTTTGTTTGATTTTTTTAATTGAATAATGGATTCGTGAATAAGGGGGTTATTAACGTGTCATTAATTTTCGGATGCGGTGAAAATGCATTTTTCGGATTGTCGTTAATTTGACTATAGTAATTTGTGAATTAGGATTGCAAATACGTGTAGCCTATTCAACTACGAAGACTAAGAATAAAAAAGCGACTATTATTCTAGTATATCAATTGTAGCATCACTTCTAAAACCAAAATTATTTCTTGTCCACGTTTAGTTTCTGCGCACGTTATTCCATCGTGACCGCTTCAACTGCACTGGTCGGCAATTGTCCACCTATTATCCGATAATGCCGATCAATCTGTTTTGATTGAATAATCAATCGTTAGTCAATTGAACTCGATTTAGTTCGTTCGAGATGTTCTGTTGTGAGCGTGGCATAGATTCGCTGAGGATTTGTAAGATGTTGTACGATGGTGATAGAAAACAGTGCTTTGGTCGTTAGATGGTCAAATATAAAGTACAAAGTCAAAGGTAACTGGTATTTACTTGAAGAGCTTTTCTTAAGTACTTATAATGACATTGAACTGCGTCTACCATAATAGGGGCATTATAGAATTCGTTTGGAACCAATATTCATATATTTTCATTACAAAAAGACACATACAGTTCGACGAAATCACAAATCACATATTTATTACAAAAGCTGAAATTAGTTTTTTGACAAATATTTATAGTGTCTCGCTCACTCAATTTACGATTTAAGAAGATTATAATCTTTTAATTAAAAACATTTTTTGGTCCATTATCGTCCAATATTTGATTCGTAAAATCGATTTGAAGAATAGAGTCACCTACCAGAGGTCCTAAATTTTTACGACCAATAAAAACTTGACTTATTCGAGACCTCACTCGGCACGTAGGTAACTCCACTAAACATTCTACACATTAAAAATTCGATATTACGACCGAAAGTTCTAATTTACGATGGTTTAAAACTAAACGATAGGGCTTTTTCTAACTAATATATAGATACACAACAAATTGATGATTTTTATTACGTATATACGATTTGATGAAAACACAGTCGTAAAATTTTACAGTATCGTTATGGGACGTTGATTGCGGCACGTAATTCAGAATCAGATGATCGTAAAATGACATTTTGTAATGTGAAATATTGACCGAGACGTGTTTTCTCCGAAATTAAAAAAGGAGATGGGTGTGTAAGTAGTGTCAGTGTTACACATCCCATTTGTGTGGAAAATGAAAGAAATAAAATGTTATAAGTGCGTACAAATGAGACCGGTTTAGTCGGTTCCCTATTTTGTAAAAAAGTGGGTTTTGCTGGCCGTGGATTCTTGGCAAGGACACGCGACTGGTGAGCGGACGATGCGCGCGATGCTCAGCGCTTTAATTGTCAAAATTGCGCTCGCGTCGCTTTTGATGTCGCCGACAAGCCCCCGCTGTGAGAGCTGTGGATTCCAAAACATACGAGCAATTATCGAAGGAGTCATATTTGCTAATGAAGTGCAGATGTGCTTCTGTGCTGCTTTGTTTCATCAATATTGACTGAGATTAAAAGAAAAGTAGTTTTGCTCATTTTAGAAGATCTGGCTACGTAAGAATTCTTTGATCTTATTTGTCTTATAAAAAAGAAAGTGCTGTCGTTTTGGCATTTCTATTTAACACTATATTCCACTAGCCAGCATACTTATCAACCTATACGAATATATGACCATTAATTAGCCTTTATTGTGAAACATTACCTCAGAATTAATGATATCTGAAATTGACAGACTCCTTTTCAAACTTCATTATCTATGTAAATTAAAAAAAAACCTTTGTTTGATTCTTAAGCAAGACTTACTCTAGCTAACAAACTTCCTTACAAACAGCCGTGCACATTTCGCGCTGAATGCGCACGCGGCGCTCGGCCCTGACCTCAACGTCAGCGCATCGCCGACGGGATCGCGTCCGCGAGGGGATACGATGCGCACACGCACTTGTGCAGCGAAAACTGTGTTAATAGTCTGTACTGATTGCTGGAACGGTTGGCTTTTAACATCCTGGGTTTAAGGTTTTTCTATTAACAGAATTTGAATGATTTGATTGAAAATAAGTTTTGTTAAATGATTTGAAGTCCATCTTCTGTCTTTTTCGGATCAACCAAAATTATATTATTGTAATAGGTATCATTAGAAATAAACCTACGTGTTACGAGTGGGACTCAATCGATTTCATGTTTTTGTTAGTTTTTTTAATTCATTCAACGAATGAATCGTTCTTCGTTCTTATAAACTGAATCCATACAAAGCGATGACGTAAACAAACTGTAAAATTAATTATTAATAACTTCAGGATCCGTGACCCATTTACGTTGGGCAGACAATGAAATGCATTTCAAGGAGTTACTGAATTTCACCTAAAACTTAATTAATACTACGGTAACAAAACGTTTAATGTAAATGGATTCTCGCACATTCCTATTACAAGTCTTTGTCTGAAATTCAGTGAGTTCAATCACAGGAAAACGACACTCAAAATGTTGCAGTTTTAAATACACATTTATTATCATTGAAAGGGTTCAAATGTGACGCTTCTCGCAAAGGAAGAAAGCTCAAAATTAACTGTCAATCAATTTAGACGTCCGCAATTATAAAAAGGTTGATCTCCAAACATTCACGGGCCACTTTTTGCGCGGATACCGATTATTCGACGTGACGTTCCCACAGCGCTCCCGACTCGAGTCAAGCGATCGCCGGAATAGGCCCCGCGGTGGAATTAAGACGAATTCTTTTTACGAATTAGCGAATCACCTGTCTAATTACGCGCAAATCCAAACTTTGAATTTCGAATCCCGAATTCTTCGCTCTCTCAACCACCACCGTTCAAAATTCGAATTTTCAATCCGATAGCGAAAGTGGTGCAACCGCGAAAAAATAAAAACGGTGTAAGAAAACAATGATTAACATAACAAAAGTGACGAAGAGGAGCGTTTGTTGTGAATTGACAATCTGACAAATTTACAACCGATCGCTGAGCAAAACACACAAAAGTGCCCTTTTCGAATGCAAATTTGTCAGAGGGATTCTTTTCCGAATTTTTTCTCCCCGGCGCGAAACTTCCGCCTATTTTCCCGCTCAACGCACATCCGGCAGGGGGCGCCGCTTCCGCTATCGGTGCTCGTTCGGAAATCGGATGAGTTTCACCGACAAAGATACGTCTATTCTCAACCCTCGCCCCATTGATTCTGAGTAAAGTGGTCATATTTTCTATTTCATATTTTTTATTGACTTTCAATGATTCTATTGTGTCGGAATTCGCGACTTTCAAAATTGGAAACACTTTTATGGGAGAAACACATTTTCTTATATTGTTTTTTCGAACCGAATTTTCACTGTCATCATCTGCTTAGCGTTTCCTAACTATATTGGGGTTGGCTTCCAGTCTAACCGGATGCAGCTGAATACCAGTGTTTAACATGGAGCGACTGCCCATCTAACCACAACCCAGTTATTTCTGAGTAATAAGATACCCTTGGTAAAACTGGTTGTCAGACTTTCGGGACTCTAAATATTCGTCACTACTGTCAAAGATCTAGAAATGACAGCTGGGACTAAAAGCTAGCGGGTGGTCAACCGTGAACAGACCAATCTATGCAAGCACTCCTTAACATACAGATCGACCTAAGCGGCTAGTATTATTTAGCCACTAGTTCCAACATAGTTTTAAAAGCAAGTAAACCGCCTGTTCATTAGTTAAAACCCTCAATTAAGTTTAACAGTCGCCGCCAATTGGCTTCCTATCGGCTATAAAGTGAAACGGGCGATGGTGTTCAGTTCAGACCACATAACTGGAGATCCTTATCTGTGGTCCCGTCGTTGGGTATCGGCGACCGCAAATCGGTGGACGATTGTCAGCCGACATCGATGGCTGAGCAAACGATACCGTACCGAAGATACAGTTATAGAATTTAATAGGGGATCCTATTCTGGTCTCTGATTAGAGATTCAAATAGAGGTTCCCAGATATCATGTAACTGGAGTTATAGGTCTACTATGGGCCTTTGATGCCTGAAATAAATTGATAGATTGATTGAAAAGTCTAGCTACACGGTAACTAACAAATGCTTGCACGGACTGATAGACAGGTCCACTCAAATTGGTGTGGTTCTTTCTTTAAAAAAGAAACCATCTCAGACACATAATCCTCATGTTAGTTGACCAAGACTTTTGTCTGGACCTGAAAAGAGACTATGACCTCTGAGTTTGTTTCGGCTGTTTCTTCTCAGAGTAGTCAGATACGAAACACCGGCCTTATACATCGACGGCAAAAAAAAAACATCATTTAAATTAAATAGAATATATTTTATTGCACACCAAAAATGTAAGCAATACTGTTTTACAGAAATTGTTAATTCTATGGTTACAATGGCGGTCTTATCGCTGATAGCAATATCTTCCAGACAACCTTTTGATTGATTGTGCGAATATAAAAATATAATGGGGGGTAGTCAATTCTGTACACTTATCATCAACTAGTTGTCTGGCGCGGTTTCAGTTGCTGTTCCGGAGGGTAGTAGCGTGATGTTATAGCCTATGTTACTTCCTGATAATAAAGCTTTCTGTTAGTGTAAAAATGGTTAAAATTGATCCAATAGTTTTGGAGCCGATTCAATACAAACAAACAAATCTTTCCTCTTTATTATATTAACTAGTAAAACTAGTAAAGATGAATCTATCTAATTGATGTATGAGAAGTATTGTTCTATTCATAATAAGATAAATAGTAGGAACTCCATTCTATATCAATACTTAGAAACTAAGACTTGTTTGCAGGTCCACAGATATAATTTATCAGTTCATTAAAATACTGCAGTATGATTAAACTCAATAGGTATCATATAGTTTAAAAAATACGTGTCGTTAATGCCACAAGTTGGTGATAACGACACTATCTTAAATACTAATGATGGTAAGGCTTAAACAAATATAAGTTGACAAGATTTTTTACAAGCCAATGGCGTTTGTTGAAATATACATATTGACAGGATGTTTGTCTATAGGCATGCAAATGTTATCTAAAGTACAACTACATAACATAACGCCTGTATTCCCTGAAAAGGTACGCAGAGGTGTCCCTAAAGAAAGACCCTAATTTCGCTTGTTTTTTTTAAATCATATGTAGAGGACAAGACTATTGTCATCAACAAACTCCGTGGCTATTAATGAAACATTTCTGATAGAAAAACTCAATAACACATTGTTCGACCTTGGAATCGAACCAACGACCTCTTGTTCAGCAGTCATGATTTCGACCAACGATGCTCTTTACCTATAACGATTACCATTGCTTCATAAGTATGACAGACGTTGATATCAACACTCCATCACCAGTCAATGTACTACAAAGTTCCAAATTTAAATTCAAAGTTCTAGAATGTCGTATTTTAGCTACTAGTGTTACTACAGTCTGAACCACTTACTCCAGGTCATCAACCTTACCCAACTATTCAGGGTACAGAACATAAAACCCAATAGTATTAAATATCGAGTCAGTCTTTGCTAATGGGTCGTAATCGAAGAGTTTGAAAACAACAGGTGTCGGGAATCAAACCGACTGACAGTTACGACAAGCATCTGCTCAACTATCGGGATTCGAGATAACTCCAGCGGGATTCGGCTAAATATAATTTTCTAATTTCTTTTTTTTTATTTACTCTGTGGGGAAAAATGTTTTACATTTGCTTTATTTACTGATCGTACATCTCACTTATCTCACGACCTAATTTTGTGACAGAAGCAAAATAAATGAAGACGAGGTTGTATAAATAATAAACGATATTTTTTATTATGCAGATTTTTCATATTACTACCTACGTGGTATCATAAGCTTTAAAAGTTCCCGAAATATTTAGTTTTAATATAAAAAAGCTCTTTTACCACACGAGATTCTTAATACTACGTCAATGTTCATATCTTGGCAGGTGAATTCTACCAGATCCAAGTCACAAACTAATGACTACAAGAAAATTACAATAACCAAAAACTTTCAACAACAATACTATGAATTAACACAAAACTAACAAACGAAAACATTTCAAAGTCCAATTAATACAAATAAAACACCTTGCAACTGACGCTCTGACCCTTACTAACACCATCGTAAATTGTACTTTAAAGTCATAAATAGAGGGTTCAAAATTGCATGTGTGAGAACCAAGACACAAAGGGTGCTGGGGCAAAAGGGTGTATCTCAACAATAAAATACTTTTGGTAAGCCGCAACTCAATAAATACTTCATAGTATCGGTTTGAGGGCGACTTGACCGGATGTCCGGCCTTCGATCTTTTGCCCTCCGGGAGGGTAAGAGGGTAAGGGTTTACATGCTTTGAATGTATTTTAGTTATTTGTAGTGGGAAATTTTATGGCAAAGGCATTTAATGCGGCTTTTGGTTTATAAATGTTAGTTAATTTGGGTGGCACGGCTGTAATAGCTATTTGTTTCACTGTTTATTTTAGTATATTTGTTTTGATTATTATATTTTTCAGTTACCAAACATCATTTTGAATCGAATTCATTATTCTGATGAAACAATCTCAAATTGATACTAAATAAATAAACCAAAATTACATACAATTTTAACTTTGAAAATAACCAAAAATTATAGAACTTTTTACACAATTACCAGCCCTATTTAATCAAACTTACACCAAAATCTATTTGTCCAACAAAAGATTATTAGAAAATTAATTTAAATTAACTTACGAAATCCAAAGTTAAAATATCACCATGTTACAACACATAATTCAGGACTAAAGGGCAAAGGTCGCTTTAAATAATACAAGAGAAGGGGTTCCGTCGGCGAGAAAAGTCCGGTTAGAGCCGACATGAAGCAGTTTGATCCGGTTATTTGCCAATATAACTTGACCTCTGATAACTATCTTCTGCTAATTTTCTTAAGAAAAGTATTACATATTTCTTTAGTATTTATGGCTGAATTGAATGCACTTACACTTTACACTTTGTAATATTTTTGTTTTGTTAGTTTTTCTCAGTTTTGGATAGTTTTTTTAAGTTATTGCAAAATTGACAGGGGTCATTCGAAATAAGTTAACAGCAAAGATGTTAGTGGACTCGGTCAAGAGGTGTTTTATTGGGATAATCCCGGATTACCATTGTATCCTGTCACGGACCATCGCCTTAATTAGGGTCAATAGTTCCGAGTTTAGTGTAAACTGTCGGTTACTTTAACTAACACCCCTATTGGTTCATTTGTTATCGAACAGTTTATTGAGTTAGGTGCAGACATAAACAACCCATTGATTGAAACGGTATTGTAAGTTTTGACATTAATGTTGACGGCATGGTTAGCGCAGTAGCTGAGCGATCGACTGCTGCGCTGCGTATCGCGGGTTTCGGTTCCCGGACGAAGCAAATATTTGACCTACAGGTAGTTGTTTCGGGTCTATCTGTTTGTGTATGGGAGTTTATATGTTTGTAAACGCATCCACGGTACAGGAGAATTTCCTAGTGTAGGGCAACGCTTTTTTTATTGAAAACAAAAAACGTTTTTTTTTATTTTTCAATAAACTCAAAGCATTTATTTCAATTAGAGTATTACAGGTACTTTTGAATGTCAAGAAACAAAATCGCTTCATTTGGTTTCTTGACATTCAAAAGTACCTGTAATAGTCAGTCCCGGTCACAAGGCATAATAACTTGTGAAAGTATGGTAGTTGCCCATTCCAAAGCGTTAATCTCTATAGAGACGAATGGGCAAGAAACTCCATGGAAATTCCAAAAAAAAAACGTGTATTCTATTAACTGATTTGTTTGCTACTGTCAAGATGAAGAAGTAAGGCAACAAACAGAATTACTTTAAAGCTGTCGCCTACTAAGTATAATCCCCGAAAATAAATAAAGACATTGAAATTGAAGTGTATTATACTCTTGAATAGACTCATGCAATAACTAATAAAGAAGATTATGTCGTAATGAATTTGATCACCTTGACATCACCTGCTTAAATCAGTACTAAGTACAGACGAACAAAAAACTAATCCGTGTGACGAATTCCAACCATTGATCTCTTTCATCTATTGATTGATCGATACACAAAGAACCACCAATTCTAAAACGATAAAAAACTCCACGTTCCAATAATCTAAAAAGAACTCTATTCTAACAGATTTAGTGTTCAGATTCGATTGTCTTTTTCTCAACACGTGCAATCTGTTTATGAAAGGTTAGCGGATATTGCTTATTAATGTTATGACTGAATCAGACTATTGGCAATAAAGATGATTGAGACGGCTAAAGGTACGGTTGCGTAGGAATTGATATTGTTATGATACTCACATGTTACTAGTAGCTGGAGCTCGTAGCAAAGTAATAACTGCCGCTCGGGTCAATCTTGAAGTTATACCGCACTTACCGACGTTTCCTTCGTGTCTCTGAAAGCACGTGAAGCTGTTTGTCTCGGTTGTCATTTGTAGATGTTTGACAGTCGTTATAGAAAGTCAGTGTCCAGAAACTCTGACAACAATCTTAGCAAGGGGTATCGTATTAGCCAGTACTAACTGGGTTATGGAGGTCAGACTGGAAGCCGACCCCAACATAGTTGGGAAAAGGCTAGGCAGATGATGATGACGCATATTATGTTTGTAGGCTATGGAGTAGATAAACGCACTTCAGATAAACAAAATGTTACATAATCTGTACCAAAGAATTTCGTCTTACGTCTATACATATGTTTCAAGATCAGTGAAGTAGCTCATGAAGCAATTATTAGAATCTGTTTAGGTGTTCAGCTTTGAACATCAGACATCAAAATAAATATTATGAGCATGTATACATACTGTTAGTTCATTGTTCTGACTCACACATAATCAAACACACGCCAACTGATGTGAGTGAACTCCGATTTTCAATGCCACACCAAAAAAATCTATATTTGAATTTATTACCAACATAAAATATGACAAAAAGTGTAAAAAAACATTGTTTTAACGACACCCAGATACGAAATATATATTTTCTAAATAAACAAAGCCCCATTAATATCTTTTTGAGTAATTACCGACATGAGAAAATACCAGGATTATAGATATACATAAATAATCATAACATAAATACATCTCTATGAACAAAATCAAACAAAACTCAACACGATTGAGACGCCACATGTATCATATTTATGTTTTGAAAAGTTATTTCTAGTTGAATCTAAATAACCAGTTAACTGGCTTATACAAATATCCTTACTAAACTAAGACAACATAATAAAAATTATTCTAAACATTTGACGGTTGGTATTATTTATGTTTCATTTTCTGTGATTTTTGACTTAGGTGCAGTTTGGAAGTCGAATGACAGAGTTGACAGTTCTGTGATTTAAATTTCGAATAATTTAAAATGTCATGTTTGGAGACATTGGCTTTTGAGAGTTTTATAGAGAATCGTTTTTCTTTTAATTAAAAATCTACGTAATGTCAAGATCCTAAGTGTTTAAGCCTTTGCAAATGTCTTCAAGAGAATGATTGATGTTATCAACCAAGAGATGAATTATGTATATCTCGGGTACTCATACTGATTGATAGAAATTCGTTTGTGTCCTCTTTTCTTCACCTATCTATTCATTCCATATCTTACGCCAAGCCTAAAAAAGACTGAAGGCTTTTCTAGACTACGAAATTCTTCCTACAAGTAAGGAGCCTATAGGTACTGACTCTCATGTTGTCAGACGCCGAGATGACATCCATGAGTAAAGAAATGGTACCAGCATTCTATTCCTGACCAAAACGCACCATACCCTATATTTGGGCGTAATCTGGTCCAAAAACATTTTGAAAAACCTTTCTAATAATAAACCAGTAGGCCCCACAATAAATGTAGCTCACCCGCCGTATTTATAGACTACCCTTAAATAAAGAATATTGTCTCCTTCGGCTTGTAAATAGGGACAAAAGCCTTAAAATTGCGAACGACGCTCAATGACGGATATTACGAACATTCTGACAGCTGTCAGACAGTTTGACATCACTAAAACTCGACAAATATCTCAAAAATCAGTCTAGTTTATAATAAAAAAGTAGTACTGGATGGTGGACGATATTCCAAACAAACGTATCAACCTCTTAACTCCCACAAACACTCAATTTACATAAAATGTAAAACAAACAAGAATATTTCAATTAAACAAAGTACCAGGCATTCATAAACGGTTAGCATTTTAATACATTTTATTTGCCCATTATTGCTTGCTTGATAAGAAAGAATGCGCAGAGAAAGAGCCGGTCCTCATCTCAGGACGACCTGCGCCGCTGAAAAGGACGCATATATGAAAAAAACTCGGGAGCGAAAGAGACACCACCACCTCCGATAACACGTCAATACATTCCTTACAGTACCCACACACGAGAATCGTCCGTAGACCCACGACATAGAGTCGAATATCGCTTATTTCAGTTAATGGAAAACCGATACGACATCAATATGTTTTACTGCGCCATTCTGCAACCGAATCCATATTTTAGAACGGTACAAATAAGGTTGAGTTTGGGGTTTTTGTTGTTTTCTTGGAAGGCGTACTCGATATCTTGTAAGATAGTCTGGGCGTTCGGAACCGATCGAACGCCGATATAACGTTATTGGAAAAACACCTCTATAGAGCAAGCGTAAAGGTTTTAGTCGACAAGGCGTTCCCGTACTGGGACACGCCCAAGTCTTATATGGAAAAATGAGGAGTGACTTTTTTTATTTCCCTCGATCGTACCCGCAATATATCGAGATAAGACGTATATTATTTTATTTCATTGTTGATAATGTTTTCTTTATCTTATTCTGCTTTGATTTTTCCAGGTACGTTAAGATGCTGTGTCTCTATCAGGTAAATATAGATAACCTAGATGTCTACACTGTCAATAAGGAAAGAGTGATCCCTTTGTTTGATAAGTGTCGAGATTTTTATTGGTGTTTAAAAGAATACGTGAAGATTGTGATAATTAGTGAGAAGATAATTCAAATTGGAAAGATAACGATCAAAATTGGAACATACTAATGAGTACTTACAAGAATATATATACCTAGGTACTTACGTATACAGGCGAATTTGAATATAGAATTACTCAATTCGAATTGTAGTCACAAATAGCGCGTACCGTTAATTCGTATTGAGTTTCACGCTAGTGTTCTAGAACAATCCCAATTTGAACAACAATTAGAGCTCCTATAGGTGAACAAATCGAATGAGGCTGAACGCGATACGCCGCACTCACAATGCGATTAAAAAGCGATCGAAACAAATGAAGTGAAAGAGCTCGATTAACGATTTAAAAAAAAAAAGAATTCTTTATGCGTTAGGACTTAAAACAATACGCCATTCAGCCATTGGCCCGTTTGAATATGGAACGTGATGGACAGATCCACGGGTTCCTTTTAACTGTTTATTTCGGGTGCGTTCAATTTCGCTACCTGTGTGAAGGAATTCATTATTTTTTACGAATTGATTGACATGGATCGCCGGTAAAATGTCTATCAATATGACGTTTTAAGTGATACCCGCTGCAAACTGACGGATTCTGCTTAATTCCAATTTTGAATTCGTTGCCTTTTCGGTTCTATTTGCCTTTTTTGACAGCAAAATTGGCGGGAATAGTTTCACATGAGGTCTTGTTTTTCGTGGTTTATCCTTCCAGTTCTAATTTAAAAAGCATATCAAAGTTTCTATCCATCCATTAGAGCTTAAAAAACGATATCAAAAAGCGATTGGGCAATCCACATTGTTCTAAATAATCCAAGCTATACACAACAGCCATCTGTTCCGACATCAGAGCAAACAAAAAGCTATAATCAAAGGTGGCCGGTTTCTTGCGGGGCGCGCTATCGGGCCATTTGTCCGCCGCGCCTACGATCCGATAGCCGCCACAAACAACAATTTAGCCCCAACAGTGATTGATACAGCCAATACATCACTAAACGCGTTTTTCTATGAAAAATTGCTATAATCGACTTAAAAACTCATTAGGCCGAAGACAAAGAAATCTTCCGACCGCCATTCGTCTAATTTGAGTTTCTCGATCGAGACGAATTTCAGTCGTGATTACCGTTCCCCTTTTTTGTGTTATTAAATGCCATCAAAGAATTTTAATACCATCATCCGTAATATTTTGATGGTTCGGTATCATTGGTTGATAATGTCCTTGTGTTAGATCTGACGTATCCCTCCATACAGTCGTAACGCCTGCGTGTGCGTATGCACATGTCCTACGTCACTGGCGTCACATTCATTAGTGTTGACAGCACAGGAAATAGTAATAAAGCGTGTACGCCGCATAAAAATCATAAACAAGAATAAATAATTTAAATAAAGCATCCATATTTGAATGCGACTCGACAGACTCCGCTGGAACAGTACAGGGGGGACTCTTTCATAGTTCCGAAAAAAAATCGATCACAATGCACACGATATTTAAAAAAAATGTATGTCACCGTCACCATTCAAATTAAACGACAAGATAATTTTTGAATATGTATCGTGGTATATTTGAATAAGTGTTACATTAATATTCTTTTGTGATAATTTCGAATTCGGAACGCCCACGCCGTCCCATTGTCTCGCAAGTTATTGGCTCATTAGGCAACGTGTCGCTTTGTCTCGAACGATTTGAATTTTTGATTTTCGAATCGAACGTAATTGATTTGTGGCTCTTGTTCGAATAACAAAATTCAGAAAAATAACGTAACGTGTGATACAGTATCGTTAAACGTAAAAAGATTAATGTTCAAGCAATTCAAATTAAACCACTCATTGTTGGTATAACAACTCATTATTTCAATTCCAACGACCAAACGTTATCTAAATAAAAAAATCTCGAAATGTCAAATTGACAGTTACAACTTCCGTATTACCCGCGCGCGTTATCTCAAATCAAAATGCGATTCGAACGTATACAAAGGAGCGAAATGATATATTTGAACAATAAGAAAGCGAGAGTCGCCCACGTGTGAGCTTGGGACAGATGTGCTCACAAATTACGTATGCTAATGTACCTTGTAATCCTTCCGTCGGACCTCCCTGCGCCGCGTCACCTTGTCTCGCGGTATAATCGATCGATTATGAATGCGGGCAATGATTCTCGATTATAGTTTTGAGATGTCGCGTCACTCAGGAACTGACGCGCCTACAGTTTCAAACTCCGAACATAAAACGACTGTTAACTTCTCCACCTTTGGTTGTTTGAATATAGAACTCGTTGTAAGCAAAGTTTTTCTGTAAACAAATCAGGAGAACGTTCATTTTATTAGGCGCCGATTCGAATGGCATTTGGTGGTAACGAATCCCCCAAATATGAAAAGGAATAACGTCAAAAATGAACGAATCCTCGCGACATTACCAGTAATCATGTTTTATGAGTTTCCCCCGGCAGAATAGACGCACAATATGCCGCCCCCATTGGTGACACGTATACTTGTAAAAAGTTAAAATTGCGTAATATTACATTCACGTACTTATTATTGGCATTCATCGCAATAAACGCTCAAATTATCGACGTACCGAGGCGAAATAACATGTTGCTCTTAACTGGAAACTGTATGTTCAGACCTCGGTACATCCACCTACCGCATTTGCATAGAACGGCCTATTATAAGTCATTATCGTAAATTTCCGTTCAATATAATAACATGCGTTGTGTCGCGCAACAAATTTTATCAATAGAAACGTTGCGATATTTCGTTTGAAATTAGAATCAGTACCGTTTCCGCTTCCGTTCGATATTTGAACTCGCGCGTATGAATTAAGAACGGCGTTCTAAATAAATGATAACTGTCAATATTATTGAAATGGAGAATGCGACTGTTTGAATCTGGAACGATTTAAGGAATGTATTTTTTTCGAGACACCTGAACCATTTGAAATACTTCGTTCGGTAACTGATAGCAAGGGAAGAAGCAATAACCATTAAAAGCTTGCGGAGGGCCGTTCCGAAAGTTTTCTTTTCAATAACGCGTCTAATATTCAAATTAGAGGCACTAAGGCGAGGAATTCTCAGCGATATATCATCGAAGCTAATCAGATTTTTCCTTGCTCCGTACATTTGGTAAAATGTTTCGGGGATTAAATAGGGTACGTTGAGACGAGGATAATTTAGTAGTTTCGTTGCAAGATTTCATTTTTATGCGAATACTTATTGTGTTTTTGTTGGATCCATCATTTATCTTTTTGCACACCCCAGTGGTTTTGAATCTATTGGAAGTGTTTTGAGAATATGTCTAGCTCTTACACTATTCATATAAGTTATCAAGACTGCCAAAATAACCTATTCAAAGATGGAATAATAAAACATTCAAACAAGATCATCTTCTAGCAACAATCCATATTCAAATCCATTACTTTTTTTCTTCCAACCATAACCTCAAACACACGCATTAAATCTATCACACATACAATTTAAATTTGGAACGCGTCTCTATACCCACGAGTGGAGACAAAATCTATTCAAATATGGCGTCTTTCATATCAAATGTGTCGGTTCATATAAAATTTACGAAGAACGGAGGCAATTCCTCGATGCCGTCAGTTGGCGAGGACTCAATACACTCGGGCGCTATAAAAAATAATTTAAATTGCTCTTACAGTGACTCGCTATCGCTCCGAACATTTGCATACTAAAATAATGCAAAAATCTATGCGCGGAACGCACTTGGGGCGCGTTCGCGTTTGCACACGATTGTTTAAAGTCGTGTCGTCTATTAGGAACGGAGCTATTAACGATGCGCTATGTAAGTTTATTAAAATCTTGCTAATCTTATTGGGAAAGTATAACTAGAGTATTTTTTTCTGTAACACCGCCATGCTTTAAACTTTGCAAATGTTTGCCACGTAGGTACGGATGTCAGTGGTAGCATTCATATTCTACTATAACTGGCCATTTTGTTGACTATTCGAGAATATTTGAGCTGATTATGGAATTTTATTGAATTCTAACTATTTCTCTGTGCCTTCTTTCTCTTACCTGCTTATACCTCATCGTAAGTACGTCCGCACCAGCTCATCCGTCACGAGAATATCCTGGAACAATGCAAACGCGCACAAACATTAGACGCGTGGGGCAAAGAAATTTTTATGTGTTATTTTTTTTCTTGTTTTGAAATATGTACGCCGTTAGGTTATTTATGGGCTCCATAGAGGTTATATTTCGGGAAGTAATGAGGTTTCGTTCGGAAAGGGCAATTTAAATGTGCGTAGATTGAGTCGTTAGGGGGCGCATCGGTCGCTTTCCCCGCGTAAGTAACTCGCGAGCGATCATGCGTGGCCCCGATCAAATTGTGGCTTTAAAAGAAATGCGTAAAACGCGTAAATTATCCGCGTGAAATTGAGAAAATTGGCGGGAAATATTAAGTATTGAAAATAAATGCATGCGTTTAAAAACTTGTATAAAGTCACAAAAAAGAAACTGAATAGGTACCGATGATTTATTTAAAAGAAGAAACAAACGAACTTCTAAATACTTGCTCCCAGACTTGGCCCGAAGCAATTAAACTCGAAACCACCAAATTCTCAAAAAATAAACCGATTAATTGATAAACGAAATAAAACCAAAAAGCACAATTCAAATGTGAACGTTCGCCAAACGGAGCGTAATACGAAACATTTACGTGTTCAAACACATCGGTCCGGACACGGTAGATAAATTAAAAAATTCACCAACTACCCACAACCGCTACGTTTCAAATCTGATAATGAGAACGTTCATAAAAACTCTTTTATTCATAATTTTTATTTATATTAATTAAACATGGGCCAAGTGTACTGTGACGGGGTTAACGCACGTTTTCGTGGAGATTACCGAAGAATACCGGAGAATACCGACCGATATCGGAATGTACCGAGAAGTAATAAGTAAGAAGTAATTGGCCATTAACTATTTTTAATTTGGAGTACTAAAATGTGTAAATTTTCTTTTTTTGTCATGCCTCTATCTAGGGATGCGGACACATGTCATTTGGTTCCAAATTTGAAATTCGAATAATCATTAACCATTTCATTATTCCAGATTACGAATTTCAAAAAGTAAAAAAAAACAGAAAAAATTATTGTTTCACTTTAAAAAATATAAGTATAAAAGTTTTTTTGACAGTTACTTAAATTCTTTCATTATTAACAACCAAATTATCACTACCCTATTCTTCTACCCTCAATACACCTCGTTTTGAAGTCAAGTTTAACAACCTTGTTGTACCTCATAATAAAAAGTGCGTAAGTAAGTATCTCAAGTTACTCTTAATTAAAGATCATTAATTCCAAACTTATCAAAGCCGGTAAACAATCTAAACTCCGCCAACTAGCAAAGAGGTCAATTGCGGTACCGAAAATAATAATTCGAACGAATTAATATGAATTATTGTTTACGGCGCACAATTACTAAATAAATTCAAATTGCACTAATCCAACGCTCATTCATTGGACAAAACAATAATATTTTCTCATACAAAGTAGATCATAACGTCAAAACTTTCAGACCTTACGGAGATTATGATAGAGATGATTTTCCTTTGGCAGGTTAAATTTTTAATAGTGATAATTAATTAAAAAGATTATATATCTACTAAAACATTTCCAAATTCTTTCGGAGTCAACGAATCGTTGGACGTGAGACCGGCACTTACAGCTATTGTTTAATTTTTATTATTCGGACCGTTACCACGATATACTTTTACAATTAGCTTTTTATTGATGACCGTTAAAGCTACTTAGGTTTCGGTATTCGAATTTTGTATTTTTAATTTGGAATAATTAAGTATCATTTTTTTTCATTCGAATAGATTATTCGAGATTTTAATTGTTTAAATAATTAAAATCTCGAATAATTTTAAAACCATCAGTTAATATTGTTTTTTTTTATCTAGATATTTCTAGAACAATAAGGATAATAACAATTATATGGCTCGTTATAACATAACTATTCATACATCTACAAAACATAATATTTGCCAATAATATCTCACTAACTAGGACGAGCGCTTTAATTGCTATGTCCTCCATTGAAACGTGTCAAAAGTTATTACAATTAGACCGACTGAATCATCGGCTAATTTGTTTTTAATTTTACTCTTTTTTTCGCAACGGAAATCGCTAAATATGCTCTTCCTGTGTGTGTACGTTTATTAGAAACTGCGGAAATAGGGATCGGGAATAATTAAAGAGTATAGGAAAATAAATATGGTCTAATTTTATAATTGTAGTCTCTTAAAAAATGATATATGGAATAAAAACACGTTGAGTAAATTATTTTTAATTAGAAAAGTCAAAAGTCCATTTAAAAATAATTAGCTTATAGATAGTAAAATAAGGAAAAATATTCGTCAACAATAAAAAATAAAAATCACATCAACCAACGAATTCAAATTAAGAATTAAAAAATACATCAAGAAATTCGATCATCCGTAAAAATAATAAATCAAGATCGAACCCACGGTGCGAGTCAAAGATTCTCACAAAAAATAAACCAGTTGAAGACATTCGGTGATTCTTAATATGCAAATAATTAACCAAGAGTATCGCTCAACCCTTAACCCGACACATGTAGGTCAATAAATTAAAAAAATAATATAAAAAATAATTCAGTAAACCGGTTCTTACCGATCCGATCGTAACCCCCTCAATTGTTCTATGATTTATACCGATCGATCTGCATATGGTAATTCGAATAATTATTACGGAGGTCGAAGCTACTTAATATGCGAATAACAATTAGTGTTTCCTTATTTTTCTTGAGTCACTTTCTCACGAATGGGGTTGATTGATCGGATAGTCGTATTTGTTATCGGGGTGGCCGTTTTATTTAAATCTGTCCTGTTTTTGGAATAATTAATGTGGCAACTTGAAATTTTTCGAATAATCCAAGTGGAAGTTGAAGAAACTGTTAATTATTCAAACACGTAATAAAAAAAATATCACAACAAGTATGCCTGAAGTTATATTTTTAAAAATAAACTCGAACATCTCTATGGTAAGGTTTGCAAAAAAAACCGTACCCAAAGCTTCTCCGCGCACCTATCTCACGACTTAACAGATCAAAAAAAGGAAAGTTTGTATTCAAAACATCATTTTTCTCCACACTGATTATTGTCAACGACATAAATCGTCAATGCTGAATACTGAGACATTAATGCACACAAGCGATCGCATCGCATTATAAAAAACCCATTTCCGAATTTCTTGGGCCGAACAATGAACTAAATATCAATACTTCGAATGCGACACTGACATCTGGGCCAAAGGGTTAAAAAGTCTTAACCCTAATCCTATCTCAGGACGAACAAAGACGCATCACATATATTTAAACCTGTTTTACCGATTGATAGCCCGATTCCGATATAAAATGTCGAACAACAATAGCGTAAGATGCATGCTCGCATCGATTTGCATACATATTCTTTGCATATGTAAATGATTTGATACGATTTTTACAAGGAGCGGATAGTATGGGAAACTGTGATGTTCGGGTGTGTATGTAAATGAGGCGATAACGCGGCGAGATGGGCGCTTTATCTAACTTACTCAGTTAGTTGGTCGCGCGCTTCGGATCCGTAAACGTCACGCACGCCAATATCGCAGTGCTTAGAACTCTAGTGTAAACGACGCGTTCGATTTTCGAAAGATTTTTAACTTATGATTATTGTTCGATTCGGAAAAATCTATTCGATTTTTTTGCATTGGTATTATAAAGTTACTTGTTTGTAATTGAATAGATTTTTCTATTTATTTAATCGAGCAATAATTATAAGTTGCTTTCAAACGGATTGTCATTATTATTTTTAATTTTTCAGGGTTTCAGTTTCAAGTGTAAATTAAATTAATGATTAAAATAAAATTTTCAACAGTAGAAATAAATAAAAACAGTGCACATGAATGAAATTTACTGTGACAGGCTCAAGATAACATTTTTCGAAATTATGAAAATTCGGAATTACTATCATGAGGTAAGGGAGTTTATTTATAAATTGATTTCGTGATTTTTAAAGTGATTTTAATACGTGATTTTTCTTTATTAACTGTTTATTTTTACAAAACACAACTATACAACTTTCACAACAAAAGCAGTAGACTCATTTCAGTTCAAATTAGAAAAAACCTGCAGCAGCAAACTCATTAAAAAAAACCAACGACCAACCAAACAGTAATTGCTAATTAACCGTTGAACCCTAATACCCCACTAGTTAACACGACAAATAAAGCAAAGTCGTCCGATTCACTAGTTAGTACTTCAGTATCCGCTCTCAAACTTGTGCAGGAGCAAATGAAAAGAGAATCTATAATTGAGGAGGTCAACCTCAATCACAGATCTAAGACTCTGTGGATGCGGCATACTCAGGAATTAAATTGTTTTAATTTGATCTGGAATTATTTTACATGTCCTTGTGTAAAGTTAGGTATCTACTCATTTAAAGAAATAAGCAGTGTGATGTGTGTGTGATTTTGATAAAGTATAAGTTTAATGGCAACAATGGAAACAGCTCAGTGTTAGAGACGTGGTTGATGATGGAGATGAAAGTTTTATACAGGAAAACCAGGTTTGACTCTTTATGTGACATTTTTTTTTGTAACATATTGATTTGAAATCGCAAAATTTCATATCAATAAGTTTCTTGACAAAAATATGTCAGATCATATTATAAGCAAACTTTAAGTACTTAGATACTTAGTAGGTATTTTCAAAATACTTATTTATTTATAACTAAATGGCAACATTTAAAATAAAAAATTGAACGAAAAATTGACAACACAAAACACAAAGGCTTACTTTTCTAATTAGACAGTCAAAATAAAAAAGAGGTTTTGTTCGCATGTAGATAGATGATGGTCTATAATTCGGTGCCTTCACCAAATGACGCAGACTTCCTCTGTTGAACTTATCACATTGTTTTCCATATGATGTCATCTTGATCTAGAATCCCAGCATATAATTGATATCGGTTGTCGCGAGATAAAATTGAGTCATTATAACAAGATGTTATTTTCATTCCTTGAAGATAATTAAGATGTGTGTTATGAATTAATATTGTAGTAAAGGATAATTTACTAGCCTATGAAGACTACAATACTTATTAATTCGTTCAATGTGTTTTTAATTAAATACAAAACAATCATAAGCATATTTAACCAGACAAAAATTTAATGTCGATTATTTCGAATAACAACAACTTATTTTTATTCGAACCAGACAATCTCAAAAAAAAATACTCATAAACAATAAACAACAACTTCAATGCAAAAAACAAAAAAAAATACAAAATTCAAACATAGAATACCGCATCAAACGTTACGCTCCTAGCGCCACACGTCTCTGGTAATTAAGAGGTGAAAATTAGCAACACGAGCGAAAGACGAGTGTTTTTCTTTTATCCGCCCGTATGTGGCTATCCTACGCCCTGAGGTTTCACAGTTTCACACGACATACGTGTGTAGCCAGCCTAACCTTTGTTTGTCTCTTTTCCAATGGTTTTGGTGGAATACGATTCTAATTATAACCTCTTTTTTCTGGTCTTTTTGATTAGGTTAGTCCTTTTACTGTTACTGGGTTATTTTAATTGGATTTGTTTGATAAACTTGTTGCGGTTTCCTGTGTATCATTGATAGCGTTGTGTTATTGTTGGGTAATGTTTAGTTTAGGTAAACTTTCGTATATTGAGCAAATATGGCGGAGAAGAACGTTGTTCGACCGTTTTTAAGTTAATGCGTTCCAAAGTGTTGCATGTTTTCACTCAATTCTGCGCTTAAATCTAAACATTATATCTTTGAATGTTACGATGAGCTATTGCGGGCTTGTTATTTTTATCTTGTTTTTTTTTATTATCAATAGCTTTCGCCCGCGGCTTCGCTCGCGTTAAATTCGGTATAACACACCAAGCAGACCTGCAGTTTTTGCTCTTGCGCCTGATTGATTTGTAATAGCAACGCTAAGTTTTCCCTTTTCTTCCCTCGTTCTCCCTCATATCCCACTTTTTTTTAATAAAAATTAGCCTATGTCCGTCTCCTGGTTTCCAACTATCTCTGTACCAAAATTCATCAAAATCGGTTTAGCCATTAAAGCGTGAAGAGGTAACAAACAAACAAACAAACAAACTCACTTTCGCTTTTATAATATTAGTAAGGATTACAAAAAGAAAAGAATCAAAACTGGAATCTATTAATCCTGAAACTTGTATTTTTAAGGTTCCCGAACTTATACTATTGATTTACTTACCTACACTTAAGATTTGAATTGAGTACCAAATTGATAGGTATTGCAGAAAATCAAATTAAAATGCTACAAAAATAGGTACAAGAACTAATAATAAAATATGTACAAGTATTAATATTTATTTAAATATTAATACTTGTACATATTGTGTACAAGTGTGTGTCTAATCAGTAATGTAGGTACCTAAGTTCATATCTACACTGACACCTAATTTATTTCAGCAAAAAAAAAACAAAAAAAACATCCATCTTATTCATCTTTGCCCACACTGACGCTACACATTAAAATTGATCAACACATAACGTCGTTATCCATATAATACGACCCGACTCAGCGGTCACTTCGACAGCGGCCAACCTTACCCCAACACCCCCTTTTTCACCCCTTTTCAACCCACTTTTTACGTCAATGTTTTTCTATAGAAACTCGTAGGGTCGGTATAAGTGTGCGAATAAGTGAATGATGGGGGCTATCAAAACATCTCCCTTATCAGAGGAGCAAGGGTACAGTTTTTAGGAAAAAGGATTAGGTAATACATGACGCGAAGATTTTAATCACGATGGTGGGATCAATTTTGCATGACTTGGTGTTTTGGAGCGATTGTGATGTGTCGTTAAGGACAGTGTAGTACATGAAAGAATACACAGAAATTAAAAAAAACCGACCAAGAGGGTTCTGTACATACCTACTTGCGATGTAAACGGCCATATCTTTTGACAGCCTAGACTTAGAGGGTTGATTTTTTCGCAGCTTTAAGGGACCATAATGACATGACATACTTAAGTATTTAGTTTTAATTTCAACTCGATACCTCACGCTGTTCCAAGATATAGGATCTTGACAGATGGACAATCAAAAACTGTTCTTAATATTATCGAGAAAAAAAACCATCATAATTCTTATCTACAACACACCTAATATACATGACCGATCAGCACAACCCTTTCAAAAAGTAATATTCAACCCAAAACACCCCCCACATCAAAACACATAGACACATCTAAACACGACGCCTCAGCATCACCTTCTAAGCTTAAATGACCCCCATCCTTACCCATTGGACACTCACGCCTTTATAATTTTTCCACTCATATTAATTCCTTAATATCGACGTCGAGGGTAGGTAGGGAGGCAAGGGTAGATAACGGGAGACATAAAGCGTAGGAGATCGCTAATTCATCATAAGTTAAAGGGTTTTTATGTACGGAACCTTTCCTCTTTGTACGGTCTGCAAAAAGCCCCGATGTCTGCGATACAGTTTAAAAAATTACCATCAAAGGCTGTGATATTAATTAACTTTTTAAAAGGTGATTCTGTTAATAGGTTCTTGTTGGAAAGATGTGTGATACCTTCTAATGAAAGTTGGGACGGGGAGGTTTTATTTGAATACGATTTTTCAAGGTAAAAAGCGAAGCCAACCTTTGGACGTTGTTCTTGTTAGAATTTTCCACAAGGCTTTTAAAACCTTGTGGAAAATTCTAACAAGAACAACGTCCAAAGGTTGGCTTCGCTGACTATACTGGCTATTGAAAGAAGCGAATTTATTTAAAAGAATGTCTAATATAATCCATTGATTATTGGTTGAAATTGGTTCTTTTGACAAAAAAGTGTAGAACAATCAGACTCCATTTACTCCTAAAATTAAATCAAAAGCAAGCTGAAATCTTAGTAAAATTAGCACCATACACACGTCTCATTTTTAACATAATTACAGTATCTATTTACAAAATACATTTAAACTTTTAAACCATTTAAAAGTTGTGCAAAGTTGGAATATCGACAGACGTCGGGCGCTGAAATCCGTTCGGGTATTAATTGTATTCTATTAAAAGTTCACTTTTAATCTTATCGATCCCTTTGAGTTCGTCTAGGGGTGTAAACAAATGATAATTCGGTTATAAGGTATTGATCCGGTTAGAAAGGATTTTGAATAGAATAGTAGAGTATTTTGGGTAGGATTAGTACGAAAAATTGTGTGGTAAGTAGGGTTTTTTTTTACTTCGAAGACATCAAATCATTCTAAGTAGGTACCTGCATTAAGAATTCTAGCTGTAATTTTGAATTTACTAAAATTGGTTTACAAAATTAGGCGACAAAAAGAACATTGGCCATAATTATACTTCTAATCGTCATATTTATAAAGGAAAAGCAATCGAATTTCAATGCCAAGACCCAAAAACATCATGTAACCCAACCTTTTTGGAAAAAAACCTCAAGTGTAACTCGAAAAATTTTCCATTTTCGGCAACCATCGCCAAAGTAAAAGTTACACACTCCTACCTACCCTTCGAGTTAAATCAATTAAGGGCTGTTTTAAAATCGTGTGAGGGCCAGAGGGCGGGCTTAGAAAAACTTCTAACGAATGCCTCCGAACCCTTTTTAATCAATTAATTACTCAATATGAGTACAGTGTACTGATTCGTTGTTTTAGTTACTCTAGTAAAGGTAGATTCGAATTAGCTACGCTTCTTGACATCTAGGATAAGGTTGTAGGCTATAAACTTTCCAAAATTAACCTCATAAAGACATTCACGTTTTGTTTTAGGCCCTGAAACTCTCAACTTCATTCAACCTACACATTGCATTACAGTCCGTCTTAAAAAATCATTAATTTCCTTAAAAATACTCAAACATACAACACTTAGTATACAACATACCGATCTAGACATCACTCACTCGTCACGACTCACATCACTCGATACATATTGCAATCGATTTGAATCGATTATAAATGAAGTGCGAATCGATTGTTCCCTGCACTCGAGTTAAACGATGCGACTAATTCGTTCTGATCGAATGATAGATGAAGCAATCAGTCTAATAGGAATCAATTCGAAGATTCGTTTCTGATTGATAGAGAGTTTAATGTTACCATGAAGTCATTCAATTATGCTTGTGATGCACTGACGAAGTTCTTATTTGAATAGATTTCAATCTGTATAGTTTTCTGCCTAAAATAGGTCACTTTCATCCCAGGGGTGTCTAAAATGAAGCAGTTTAACGCCATTTTTTCAGCATTTTGAACCGCTAAATGTTTTTGTATTTACATAAGAATATAACCAAGGAAGGATATCCTCAACACAAGTTCCTTTATAGCTATTTTATTACCAAAACATCTGTATAAAACATATGTAAAACTCACATAATAACCAATTACCAGTAATTATAAATTAACGTGACGAGGACCATAAAAGTCGTGTATTGCAAATATTACCAAAGCGTCAGACAGGGCTGGGCGTCGCAAACTTGGCCCAACTTTGCTCAACTTGGCCCAACTTGGCAAAGTTGAACAACTTGGTCCGAACTCGATGAGCTACAAATAGGCATCGGAATTAAGTTTCTGTCGGTTTTCTGTACGCCTTTTAATTATTTCTCAGTACCCCCTTCAGGTACTTTGATCGGCCCCTTTCAGCCTCTTGATTTTCTTCCGAATTGACTGATAGGCACTTATAAATTGTAATTACGTTTGCACTGCGACTTTTCTGCGAATTTCTCGATATCTTTTTTTTTAATTTTAAATAAACCTCAAAAAAGGGTTGAAGTTTTTAAAGTGTTAAGGGTGTCTGTGATTGTCTTGTAATGGGGTTAAAAGTATCAATGTTGACAGAGAGATTAAGAAAAGTAAACTAAAAGAAGGACAATAAAAACCATACCGAAACACATCTTAATTAAACTAATTAAAATTCCTATTAATCCAATCAAAAATCCTATCTTCTAAAAAATGGCATGGTTCCAAAAGCTGCGCCGGCGACGATTCAATGGACCCCCCTCCCCTCTCATTCACTCGTCAGCGATCAATCAGCGCTCATGGATCATTACAGGGATCTCTCGCCGATCTATAGATCTACGCCATCTTACCCGACTCCGCATAAATCAAGATAGTATGATGTTTTATTTTTATGTCTGCACTTAATATAGTCGTTTGATCGCGGAAGAGACATTTCGACCTTTTTTTCTCTCTAATTTATGTCAGGCCTTAAGAAAATATGTCGATGAAATGGTCGCATTAGTCAAGTTTATTGACTTAAAAAGGATGCTGTGCAGTTCTTATTTCATTAAAGAGGATTGCTTTTGAAAGTTCACACAATTGTGACTAATGGCTGATTAAGTAGTTGGATCCTGAAACCTCTGACTTGCCAACATGATTGGCCTTAGTTTAATCAACTACAGCGTGGTGGTCATTCTACAAAGTTGCAGTCTAAAATCTACGCGTTGACTTAGCTTTATCATAGAAGAAAATGACACTTTTACTTAAACATTTTCCTTTACAAGTTTGCACTAGCTCCTTAAAAACTAACGCTATAAAAATCTGCCTCCATCTTACTCGGAAAATTTCAATATTTCACCAACTTATTGGGGGAAAAACGCTACGAGATTTCCCCAATAACTTTTCGCCTTGGAAACTTTTCAGAAGATTTCCCATAACGTGATGTTTATTATATGTAAGGTGTAATATCGTGTGTCAGTTTGTTTCGCGCCCTGAACATCGGCAGTCACCAATAAACGTCGCCCTTTGAGGTGTTTGGCAAAGATTAAGTTTTAATATGTGAGTAGATGAGACAGTTTGAAATAAGTGATTTTTTACGCGTTTTGAACTTAGATTTGCTCAAAGCCCCCTCATACAATACCATAGATTTGATTTAATGACGATATAATACAGTTAACCAGTTGGTAAAACTTTGCCACTTAGGTGATCTGGTTTACTTGTGATGTATGAATAGTATCAATTTAGATTTATTCATTAAAATTTTAAGTGCCTTTTTCTAAATAGGAAGAACAAATTCACCATGTGTACATCACTGTTGATCTTAGATTTTTCAATAATTCCTAGCATTATCTACTACTACATTAAGTTTCATCGCGGTATTTGTTGTTTTAATCAAGGTCCTAGATTAAGCTAAACCTACTCAAAATGTGACGCATCTGCCATAATCATAACGTATGCAGCCTCCCTAACAAGTACCTCATTGTGAACACGATTGAAGATAAAAGCCTAGCTAATAACGCGCCAATAAAGCCTTTATTGAGCCGAACAGAATTAAGAGGCGACGGAAATTACCGATGTTAGCCGAACGTCGCCGAATTTAATAACGCACGTTCAGTTTTTAATGTACTTTCATGGGGGGAGCCCGTGTAGGGAGTAATTAATTGAAACATTTTATTAGACGATATTACTTACTGATTTATTGGATGATTTTGATGAAAATGCAAAGACGCGCATAAATACTTTATTACTTGATGATTAATCACAATAACTAAGTAAAGAAGATACTTGAAAAGTACAGAAAACCACACAATTTTCTTTTTGCCAATCTGAACTAAAATCAAACCTTAATACACATTTAACAAGCACCAACCTGTTACAGTTAATTCCGCCATTAACACCATTCCCAGTTGACCGGACCAATAACAAGACAATGTAAATCATTGCAGCGTACGATCTCGCCCGAACGCTTCCGAACAGCTCCGAACAATGCCGATGATACAGATCTAAATGAGTCGAGTTAAATATTGTTTAAATGCGCTCTTTTGGCTTAATCATAGGCTCGAGTGGGTACCAGGTGATCATAGATAGGTGAGAACGTTGACTTTGTGTAGACCGGTGCTTCCTTGATGATTGTAATTGCCTTGCGTACGCAACTTAGGAATGAAAGCGTGACAGATTTTAGCGATATGTTACAATATTTGTTGCTACGACAGTTTCCTACTTTTTTTAATGCGCAATAGCTTGCTAAATATTTAATCTGATAAGAGTACATTGTCACAGATTCATAAGGCTACTACAATCTAGTTTCTAACTTTCTGTGGAAGTATGAACTATCTCTATGAAAAACGAAAACCTTCCAAAAAATCTAAAACCACCGTTCACATTTGATCTCGCGTGTTGAACCCAAACAAATAGTCAATAAGCGTACAATACGCCCCACAAGTGCGTCTGCACGAAAAGTTTGCGCAACAAGCGAATAAACGTGCCGCTACGGCACAACTTGCCCGCACTGTTGTACACCCTACTGATTTGTGAACTTCGAACATTGGGCATAGAGTAAAACAAAGATACGGGAAGGCTTTATACCTTCATGGACGAAAATAACTATAAGTAAGATTGGCAAGTTCCATAACAACGTAAAGAAGTAAAGACCAGTTCGCGATGATTATCAATCCAAACAGACGGCCAATGATAACGATGATGCAGCTGCAGCTATTAGGATAGAATAGTTGATTTAAAGTAGAATATAATATGAAAACTTAAGAACTCATAATTCCGTAGTACATTTGAAGGTCATAAACAAAAGTATCACAAGCGCTCGTCTCACAGAAGAACACTAAAGATAGGCACAATACTCCACTAGAAACATCCCTTTCATCTCTAATAACTGCTCACTATCAAAGTTACAGGTGCGAATATTGAGTTTTATTGGCGCCCACCCCGACCGGTAGGTGAGCATAAGTTTTTGATTTAGTTTGCTAACAACTACATCAAAAACTAAATATATATTTCCAATAATCATTGTATAAGCCGGGCTGTGTATTTTAGAGATGGTTTCATTGGTTTTTCACTATTTTAAGTAATGAGTAGCTGATAGTACGTAGTATTTATGTTAGGTCCTTTACAATTCTTTTTCTCAAGAATATATATACAGATATACCTAAGAAGTATAAACTGTTTAGTGTCTAGCAGGAAATTCGAATCCTACTTCCTACTTAATATTATAAATGCGAATGTTTATGAGGGTGTATGGATGTTTCTTACACTTTCACGTCAAAACGGCTGAACGAATCTTGATGAAATTTGGCACAGAGGTAGATTATAGTCTGGAATAACACATAGGATACTTTGTAGGACTTTTTTTCGATATCACGCGGGCGAAGCCGCGGGCACCAGCAAAGTTTCATACCGAGAAGAAGACTCTCAATTACAAACATAACATCATTGATGTACCAGTCCAAACCACAGTTGATAACGTTCTAGCTGATGATGATTACGATGATAAATCTAAAGAGAGTGCCAACTGGTCCATAGATTGGTCTGACTCCTACCAATCAGTCTAGCATTCCGTATATCAAGAATTACGACATTCTAAATCAAAAAGTAATCAGTTTTCTTGCGAAAAAATAGGTTAATTGAAGATATTTCTTACTCGTTCTTAGTGCCAAGTTGTCACTTCCAATCTAGTAATATGATTGTCTGAACATCGTTGATATCTGTCTGACATCTTGGAAATATGTATTTTGGGTATGAAAAAAAATGGATTCTTCATTCTAGTTTCTAGAGTCGTACTGATAGAAAAATATGTTAAGAGGAGCTCGTGGCTAAATAAATAGTAGCCATTAGTAGCCGCCCGGGTCGATCTTTAGATTAAGCCGCGCTTGCCTAGGTTGGTCTGTGGATGGGTGACCACCCGTTACATACCGAGTTTCCTCCGTGCCTCGGAAAGCATGTTAAGCCGTTGGTCCCAGCTGTCATTTGTAGATCTTTGACAGTCGTTACAGGTAGTCAGTGTTCCGAAAGTCTGACAACCAGTCTTACCAAGGGGTATTGTATTACCCAGTATTAACTGGGTTGTGGAGGTCAGATAGGCAGTCGCTCCATGTAAAATACTAATATTCAGCTGCATCTGGTTAGACTGGAAGCCGACCCCAACATAGTTGGGAAAAGGCTAGGCAGATGATGATTGATAGAAAAATATGTAAAAATGTAGCACCGTACCATTGTCATAAGATTCATATCCATACAATCTATAGCCAACATCAATATTTTTATCATAAAGAATTTCAATCCTTCAATGGCTGCCAGAATACATAAAGAAGTAATCACAAAAAGCACTTATTACCAAAACAACAAGATACTACACAAATTCTAATCGCGTTCCTGAATTAACGGGAACACACGAAAATTCAAATGTGGAACGCCGGAATCACCAATCGGATTATCGTTCTACATGTATAAAAGACGAAAATTCCCGTTCTTACCCCTTTCCCCGACACCCCACAAGGACGCGAAGGGGGGCCGAAGAGGGAAGGGGGAGCAGGGTGTAGCTAATGGCAGTACCACTCGGATTCATTAGTAAATTAGAAAGCGGATGAGTCCAAAGTTACGAAAATTCAATATCTAATAATGATCAACTCTTACCTGCCTATAGTCGATAGAAGGGTGTTTGAACGAAAATTTCGCCTTCCGAACGTCTCTATTTGAATTTGTCAATCCGACTTTGTTGAGAATTGAATTATTTAGTTTTCGATTCGACTCTGTTTGGGTTTTGTATTTGTCTATCTGAGGTGTTCATGCTCTGAGGGTTTTGTTTTGTGGAGCGACTCCATCAATAACGACCTTTTGGGATGTGGAAAAGTAAGTCGGCCACCTGGATTTGGTTCAGAAGCTCACTCAAATTAATTACATAAACATTGCCCTGAATTTCTTGATTATTTTTAGAAAATCTGGTGACATTTTTTAAGACTACATATGGTAATCAACTTTAACGTCTTCTCTCAATCAACCTTCCCCTGCAATACAAAGCACCAAATTACTGTCCCAGGTACATTAGACCCTTAAAAATCACCGAAATAAAATTGGAAATCTGATCCTAATCAAATTACTATGTAGACGTTATTAAAAACAAGGTTTTTTTTTCGTTTAAATCTATTGAACAGCTCTTAATCTCTCAATGTCGGTTTTAATTTGGGAGCATCGTTTTACCTCCCAACAGTTTTATTTTCAGAAGTAAGACAAGGAAACGCGTTTCGACAGCCTGCGTGGAAAATAAAATAATATGTTGATCTTGTGATGAAATGAAAAATCGAACGCCGTTACTTTTTTAGCGGCTTTTGACAGCTGTCATTTATTTAAGGTCTAGTGTTAACAATACATCAATTGTCAATAGAATGTGGTTCTTGGAACTTCTTTTTTTATAATATTTATGATCGTAATACATATATCAGTCCCATCGTATCCTAATCATGCATTGTTAATATTGAGAAGACTTATTTTTAAATAAATATGAAAAACAAACAACAATATTTATACCTTCATGTTTCTAGCACTTTTACGAAATATACCTAAGTATCCGCAAAGCCTCAATGCATCGGTTGACATGAACAAATTAATAGGCAAATTATCTGACAATGGGCAGGCGGCCGAAGACGGGAGGGTTGTGAGGGACGAATGAGGGTTAATAAAGTCCAAAAAATACAGAA
The DNA here is from genome assembly GCA_905475445.1 of Ochropleura plecta. Classification (NCBI taxonomy): domain Eukaryota; kingdom Metazoa; phylum Arthropoda; class Insecta; order Lepidoptera; family Noctuidae; genus Ochropleura; species Ochropleura plecta. The sequence goes on along the minus strand of FR997744.1, from coordinate 1,517,383 downwards.
CACAGATATTCGTAGAACTGACTTATATTTAACTTGGGGTATTTCATAGAATGGTCATAAATTTTCATAACTTTGACCTTACATTATAAGGATAGAAAAAACCGTCTAAATTAAAATAGAGTATTCTATTGTTTGATATTTTATGGTTAAAGAATCGTTTTATACTTAACACCAGCTAGTAAGTTAAAACAAGTGAATAAAACTAAAATTACAACAAAATCCAGTTATCCTAACCTTTCACCGAGTCTACTGGTAGGTACTTTAGACCGCCCACTCGATTTTTGTGTTCTACCCTAAACACGAACATTATTTAACAGTCCGAAGTCAAAATGTACAAACTCAACTAGAATGCCCATGATTAATTAATATTATTGAAATATATAATTCTGAACTTTACAAAATCAGTATCTGTTTTAATAAAACTATCCACTCGAGTCCAATCATAGAATTTATTTGCAAATAATTAGACAATTATCATGTAAGAACGCATTTTTTTGTCTACATAACATACGCAATCCATCATTCTGCAGATTTTCTTGTAATAGAGTTATCTTTTGAAGTAAAAATTAATCAATACGAGCTAAAACAAACAATTTTCTACATCGTATTGACGTCCTAATCCTTCAGCTACTGGCTACCGAAAAAAAAACAAAACCCGAAGCCCTTCGACCGAGGCAAGAAGGGCGTCCTTTATCATATTTATTTTATTTCAATTCGGTCCGAATTTAATCCTTTTCCATTAATTAGTGACCGCTCCCCGTATAATGCGGGGTCTGACCGACCCCTCGCGAGGATGCGTTAATTTTTCTTGGCGGCGGCCGCAGGGTTATGTAGTGGGGTAAGTCATAAGCGATCGACATTTTGTTTAATCATATCTGTTTTGTAAAAGCCATAAAGCCAAAGAAATTAAGCAGTAAGATTCTTAACAGAACAGAGCATAGACAGCATAGAACTTTTTTCTGTGAAAGAGAATGCGCCCTTTATCCATTACGCTGGCCCAGTGGGGGTTGATGAATGAAAACTGTAACGTTCTTTAACTCTCATTGAACTGATATCTCCACAAACTTTCAAAACAATAAAAATTTCATAAACATTTGAATAATACGCCCGCTCGACTGTGTCGACTCTCACCGAAAATATATATGTTTTCCTTCATTATCTTCATATTTTATAATGTTCTAGAAAACGGATGCGTTACTCATTGAGATTCACCTTTCTGTTATCAGATCTAACGTACCATGTATCATATTAATTGGTCGTTTCATGTTCATTGTAATTAAATCTTAATTTTTCGGCTCCATGTTTTTTGTTAATACGTTTTTACTGTTAGGTTTTATAATTTTATTGTTTTAGCTGGGTCGGTTACACGTGGAGATGATTGGTGCCAATGTTCTTTGTTATCTTGCAATCAGTTCGCTTCTTATCGGAAAACTGTTTGTAGAAAAGATGGACTGATTTAGTGTCTTCACAAAAACTGAGATTCTTATTTGAATATTCACCTATTACTTTAAATTTAATATCAGACTTAACATCTGCAACTGCTTTGAAAATAACAGTTTCATGATTCCCAGTCAGTCTTTCGTTAACTACGTTACACCAAAGCTCGTCTAGTGTATTCCGACCTTTGTAAATAATATTAACTGTTGACATATCTATACGGCCAACAGTCATAAAAGTCAGTTTAGCAATTCAGGCATCGTAAACATACGAATTGTCATACTTTTAGTCATTATTTCTTTTTCTTTTGTAGTCATTATCAGTCATTAGGATACACGAAATGCCGATGTAGTTACAAACAGACAGACTTGTGTACTTTGAGTCATGGATACAAAACTGTGCCAATATACAACGTCTAGTTGAGACTCAATAATATTGCACAAATTCTTGTTCTAAATTATAAATATGACACCGTCAGTGTCGTTGAAATGGAAATTATGTGTTTTTAAATTGTTTTCTGTATTTTTGGAGTTTTTGATTATTGGTTTTGTATGCTGAAAAATGTTAGATTGTCATCAGCAAAAATAGAGGACAGATTTTACCTAAATGATGAGATTTCATTTTTAGATGCGGAATATTTTAAAGAGAATTTTGCAAAAGATTCAAATATTTTAAAATGTCTCAAAGAGCGTCTAATGTTTTTCGCTTTCCGGGACTCGTTGAAATAACTCATCTGCGCAAGCGCAACGTAATTGCGAATTTTTAGCTTCAGTTTCAGCATTGGGTACTCTCAAACGCGTCAAGACTATTTGTTCCTTCACATTACTTCTTAAATTTCCCTTTGTAAATATGTTGGTGGAAAACATACCTTGCTAACATTGCGTAACTTTTCTATAGGAGAGAAAAACGAAACCATTGAAACTCACAACAAAAACAAAGACCGTAACTGCTTTACAAATCAAATTCGAAATCATAAGCAAAATATCATTTCAAGACAAAAGAGGTTCAGGACAATGAGGTTTCAATACAATTCCTGATCTTTCGATTTTATTGATTGGTTACGCCACCGCTGAATTGAATAAGTTTGATTGATTTTATTGTTTTGATTTAGGAAACAAATTTCAAGTTTAAAACAAAACGTTACCACAGCTTTTGTTCGAGTTTAGAAAATAAATGCTTGAATAACAGTCAAACAGCGGAAAGATTTGTTGATACAAATATTTAAAAGTACAGTACTGATGAAACGAACAGTTAAAACAACGATGATTACACATTAGCAGGTGACTAACCCACCGCCAGAATTTCCAGCAATTAACCACATTGATCAACAAGATCTGATTGAACCACGTTATTTTCCAAATCTAACCGCGCAATAACTCATTGAATCATTAAGCTTACAACCGTTACTGTAATTGTTAGCCGTGAGAGTTCAATTACTAAAATTACACCGACTTAATCTATTGCACAAACATACTAAAATTTAGAATCTGATGACTTGAATAGATAACTATTCTTTGTTGGTTAGTCGCCATTGCTTTAATTGTTGGTTTAAACCGTGCACTTCGGTTAGGTTCTTTTTGAATAACGGATCGTCATTGATTGCTATCTGTGGTAATGTAAGTTCGGGTAGACAGCTTTACGCTAGGATTTAATCTTCACAATTAATTACCTTTTGTTCAGAACCAATATGCTAATTTGTAGCTACGAGCTTTTCTTCAATATCAATTTTAAGATCAATGTCATAGTAATGAGTCTACAAAAAGATGTTCTGGCCGACATTCGGATCATTATCAACTTCTTTTACATTTTTGCGAATATTTTTAGAACAATGATATCTATGATTCGTCGCGTCAATTCGTCCCAGTTTCACAGTCATCAAAGTTCCCATCTCTTTCATGTTCAAAGCTATAATTCATCAATGTCGAGTGCGACTCACCTTTCTTGTCCACACAATCGAAAAAAAACTACTTTCTCACATTATACGCATCTGAAATGTCTCTTGGGCTATTATAAAAACATTTTTGACGACATCGACTGTTTTTAATTATTCAGAATTATTACATTCTCATTACGCTTCACACAATGCTGATAATTCTTCTTCTATTTTAATTGAATGTGCCACTTCCTCTTTAATGACTACTTTCATACTTTCGTGTGTTTCGGACTTTCTAGTTGTAAACATAAAATTATTCGGTCGAAGTACATCGTTTCTGTTTAAAGTTTAATTTGAATTACGCACTTTACGATGGCGGTTTTCTATAGTCTGAATAGATAACTAGTAATGGTCGGCTTCGTGGCTGGGTGCACAGAGATGACACGATAAATGTTCATATTACGCCTGCAACTATGTTTCGGGCCCGATATATTGTTGGAAAATAGATACTTTTGATAATATCGTAATTCGTGTATGATTAATTTGTTATTTTATGCTTTCTAAAACTAATGTGGCTAATTACAATGGCCCAAACTCATAATCCGAAGCTTCAACCGCTTTTCTCAATTTTTCTCTGACAAATTCTTCTAATTCTACTTCTCCAGGGTCCCATCAGTAAGACCTTCATCCTTCATCTCATACACAATGTTATCTCTAAGGTCTCGATGACGACAGTCCTCAAGGGCGTTTATTCTTAAAACACTGCACTGAGTCAGGCAACCGAGTGATCAATCTTGTTCAATTGAGCGACGTTACGTAATCGGGACATCGTCAATTTGGTACTAGGTGATAGGAATTATCGGATATTTGGTTACAAGTAAATCTCGGCCAAAATTAAAAATTTGGATGAAATAAAAATCCTGAACGAAGAATTTACAAAAATGGAGAACGTTAAACTTAAGTAAAGGAAATCGTCTCCAAAACAACATATGAAACTAAATCTCTAATATTAGTTTCTGAAATCTCAGTGACTGATAGGTAAATCTATTATTTATCTCTTGTAACATCAGCATGATCCCAAGAATCCTACATGTATTACCATAATATCTGTAGAATTTAACATAATATTTAAAGTAATAACTAATTCTGTAGCTAAACGTTAAGACAGAGAGGCGCGGACAAATATTTACCTATTGCTGTATTGGAAGACTTTCCTGGAACTCTGATCGTTATGAGATGTCGTGGCATGTTCCAGTTACTACGCCATTAGTATCTCCTGTTTATGTTTCATTTAGCATGTCTAGATATGTTCTTAGCCTACTGAATAGTGGGATCTCCTGAAATTGGAGGAATCATTTTGTATGTGTTTATGATAGGTAGCTAACCATATCATTTGTTTTCATTGTTCTTCCTCACTGGATTTTCTTCTTTTTTTTGCGGACGGGAAATCATTAAATCACTTCCCCCGCTCTGGTCGGAGCGTTGGACTGTCAGGCTTTTTCTGACTAAAACCGACCCATGTTCCTTCTTTTGCCTGTTATGTTCCGGAGCCCTGGTATCTCTTTCGACCAACCAGCAATCAGCTTCTTGCGGTATGATATTTATGTTTGTGTAGTCGATTTTTAAATTTGGTTCATATTTTAGAATGCAAACTTCTCTTCTATTATCTACATTTCACCGCCACTACTAACCGCTCTAATATCTTAAGTAAAGATTTTGTATGGCTAATTATTTAAAACGAAATAAAAAATAGATTAATTAGTGAACCCAACAACAGTACAATGACTTTTAAATGCAAGTTAAGAGTTAACTGATACAAAAGAAAGTAGACTGTCTAATATAATTAGACATTTATGGCACATAATCCGCGTGATCTTTGGTTTCATCAGAAACTTGCGTCTGGTGCGTAAACCGTGCGTGTTTGTCAGATGTTGCAGATGAGATACGTACGCTGCGTTTGTGCTGTATCTATCTGAACGAAACTTGTAATTATTAGATATAGCTATCGCGTCAAACAACAAAATAATTGGGTTAGGCAGAGGACCTAATAGTATAACCACATTTCCCCAGTTGTATTTAAGTCCCATGTAACAGGGGGCGAGCCTATTGCCATCAACCGGGCACAAATCCGGCAAAACGTTGACAATACGGTTGGCACAGTGGTTGAGCGATCGACTGCCGCGCTGCGTGTCGCGGGTTCGATCCCCGCACGCAACAAATACTTGTATGACCTACAGATAGTTGTTCCGGGTCTGGCTGTTTGTGTATGTGAGTTTAAATGTTTGTAAAAGCACACACGATACAGGAGAAAACTTCGTGTGGGGAAGCAAAAAAACTGAGATATTCCTAATATAAAAACCCAATAGCATTTCGCCCGTCCCGTGTGTCGAACCACGGTTCTCATACTCAGCAGATGCGCCTGCGACCACTCGAACATCTTAAAAAAAATGTTAATGGTAAATTCAACATTCGCCATCGAAATCTTTAATATTTGTGCTAAGTAATCTTGTTAAACATCAAAATATTTTCGTCCAATACTCCCTAAAAATTTCATTAAAAAGTGCGCGTGTTTCTATTTGTGTACTAGTCATCGTCTTCGAAAGGTGTGCCTAAATATCCAAAAACCGCTGCGAAACCGCCGTTGCGTCTGGTACCACCCTTCTAATCTGCGTCCATATCATCACGCTGATACGATCTGTGCAGGGGCCGTGCAGTCACGCGTGTGTTCACTCAGTTTTATACTTTAACTTTCTTTAACTAATGGCTCATTATTTTAGTTTTAGTTATTTCGAAAATAGATATTTTCGGTGGTACCGTTTTGTGTGAAATTAAGATTGCTTTAATTTTGGTAATGATTTCTGGTTTTGTGTGATTATATTGAAGTCGGACGCGCTATTTGGTTTTTTTTTTAATAATCACTTAAAAGAAAAGAAAGGATGGATGGATTGTGTAAGGAATTATATGAAGGAGAAAGGAGTAAATGATGAGAATAGAAGAAGAAAACGTGATGCACCGACCCCAAAAAAAATGGGACAAGGGCAGGAAAATGAAGCAGATGATGAATGGGAATCTTTATTAATATTTGATATCAGTTAAAACATAGAATACACTTAATTACACACCAAAATATAAACACAACTGTTTACGATATTGCTAATTTCATTCTTACAATGGCAGTCTCATCGGTGATAGCGATTTCTTCAACAACATTTGAATAGAATGTACGAACATGAAATTAAAAACCGGATAGTCAATGGTGTACAACATACAAATGCTATATCTAAATTTATTATCAAAATAAATCCCAAAAACAAAGAACACTCATCAAACAATTAATATTCCACAATACATTGATGGCCTTTTATAAACAATACAAGCAAACAACACCTTTTCATTATTTCACCGATCCAACCGCCAATAGCTATGTACTTCCGGCGATCGCTGATAGCCCCAATGATGATGATGTTACCGGAAGTACGTCACTATGGGAACTGGTAATTAGATTACATTAATTCATTTGCGCTCGCGCTTGTGAAAAATTTACTTCCTCTAGAATTGTATTGTTGTAGTTTTAATTGAGGATATTGATGGACTTCAAATTGTTTTGGTGTAGCTCGATTTTTCTATTCTATTGTGTATTTAATAACCCTGTACTCCTCTTGGGATAAACCTTCATTGGAGGACTGCATAATGATGCAGTCCTCCAAACAGACAGACAGTAGTTAATGACAAAAAGTAAAAAACTTTTTAACAAAAAATTGAACCGACGAAAAGTGAAAAATAAAAAACCTTTTAGTCTAGTAAGCTCCAAAGTTAAAGTATGAGATGAATTTCAAGTCGGCGCCAAACAAACTATTTATTGATTTTCATAACGTAACCATGGTATACGTTGACAACTTGATTGATCGTCGATCATTGTTTGTTGGCGCCGCCTCAAAATTCATCTCATACTTTAACTTTGGAGCTTAGCTAGACTAAAAGGTTTTTTATTTTTCACTTTTCGTCGGTTCAATTTTTTGTTAAAAAGTTTTTATTTTACTCTTTTTGGTTTTCTTTTACAACAAATTTGTTGTTGCTTTACTTAATCTAATTTGTATAAAATTTTAAATTTTTCGGCTTTTTAAAATAAAATATTGTCTTTTGCTATCTAATTTCCTTTTTCGTCGATTTTTTGGTATACTTCGACACTACTAAATATTTGGTAACTATTATTTTGAACCCACATAAGTTGCTTTTGATATTTAATAAAAATCTTTGATAGGCGAACAGACGCGTAAGATGAAGGATTCGGGGATGGGAGCTTCGATAAGAATGTTCCTTACCGTCAAACAGGTTGACAAGTACTAAGATGACTACCATGAATTCGAAACACTATCGAGTCTTTGGAAATAGACCTCTAGATATTCTAGTACCTACCAAAAATCTGAAGAATTGTGTTAACAATGAAAGCAAAGGAAATAGAGTGATAGCAATGACTGTGTTGCTAGACCTCGATTGGTTGCAATTTTCAAAAGAACACGTACTAGAAATGTTTTTGAACGCATGATGTTGCCCGTAATTCTAAGCTGGGCCGTCAATTTACTTAAACTTCAAGGGACGACCCTCGATAAAGCATGAATTGACCTGGGACTACATTTCAATAGCATCATTATCAAATTTTGACCAAATAAGGTGTTAATCCACATGATGAGCGCGCTGACTAAAATGCAGCTACTGAAAGGTTAACCCACTATGCACTGCACATATACAGATATATAATTCTTGCAGTAATGGCTAAAACACACTTATTATGTTTTTTCAAATAAGGGAATCCGTCCGTCGATGACACGCATAATCCAGTAAGGTCTAAAGTTTTTAATAAAGTTCAAGAAAATAAGTCCATGTGGCGTTATACTGTAGGGGACCTCTTGTAACTGACTTCCATTTCCACCGCTAGAGCTTCGATGACAATCATACTCCAGCAAGGCATCAACAGTTCTCATCGAGGTACATGAAATGAGCCTAAACACAATACAGCTGCTGTAAGCTATTGAGAATGTCGAGTAAATACTTGCCGTCTCCATCAACAGACCTTCCATGACCGTAATTCTCCAGCTAGGTCTAAAGATCACGTCAAGGTGCATTAAATGAGCCCAAACACGATATAGCTGCTGTAAACTGTTGAGAACGTCTTGCAAATACCTTCCGTCTCCATCGTCAGATCTTCAGTGACAGTAATTATCCAGATTGGCTCAAAGTCCCCATCAAGGTTAATAAAACGAGCCCAAACACAATATAGCGGCGGTAAATTGATAAGAACTTCTTTCAAAAGCCTTCCGTCTCCATCGTCAGACCTTCGATAACAGCGCTATTCTCCAGCTAGGTCTAAAGTTGTCGTCAACGTGCATGAAATGAGTTGAAACACGATATATCGCTGCTTTAAACTGTTGAGGACCTCTTGCAAAATGCAAGTATTTCCTGTCTCCATCATCCATCATCAGATCATTTTGACGTCGTATTATCATCAGAACTACACATGTGTTTCAAATTTAAACAAAATCGGTTCAAAATTGCAAACTTAGTATGAAAAAAAATTAATCAACCCCTATTTTTCCACCCTTAGGGGCGGATTTTTTTTTTCAATTTAAAATGGGACCAACTTTGAAATATACTCTCTCCAATGAAAAAAGAATTTTTCAAATCGGACGTCTCAGGAAAAAGTTATGCGTGGTCATACATAAAAAAAAAAAAAAAAAAAAAAAAAAATATACATGTCGAATTGAGAACCTCCTTTTTTTCGTCGGTTAAAAATGTTGCAGAAACTACTGTCTTTATTTCGCTTTTCAATTACTTTGGCGTGAAGAACTCGTCAAAATCCAAATAGTTATGTCCTATACCTACCCTAGGCAGCATCCAGACTAGTCTGCTACCGAAAAATTCCTGATGGATCAACCCAATATTAGTTGGCACTCCATCTCTTTTAACTTGGTATTCCATTTCACAATATTCAAGAACTACTCTCTTTTGTTACAGCGAGCCACACTGGCCGAAAAAGAAGTGACCACGTTGAAGGAACAACTGGCCACGACCAGCCCGACTCCTCTCCAGGCCACAGTCCCTAAAACCAATGGCTCCCACATAGAACCCACCAGGGATCAGGCCACAGAGACGCGGATCGACAGGTTCAGTCCTGACATCAAGGAAGAGAAGCACGACGTTGATGACGACGTAGAGAAGATGGAGATGGCAGCCACTGGGAGGAGTAATAGCAACTCTTCGAGGAGTAGTCCCGTGGTGCATCAGCCCAATCTTGAGGGCGAGCTTGCTGCTAAGGAGAAAGAGGTAGGTGTACTTCTAGATGAATTGTTACTTGTAGACATAGTGGAACAGTATTTGTGAAGTCTAATAGCAAAGAGACCTGACATACGGTACTGTGGCATGTATTCCCGAAAGGTTACACTGCAGTATACCTGCATAAGTCCCATTAATTAGGAGGCGAGTCTATTGCCATCAAATTCCAGCTGGAAAAACCTAACAATAGCTTGCCCGAAGTGGAAATCGAACCCAAAACTTCGTGCTTAGCAATCGCGCTTGTGACCATAGAAAAAGTACGATCTTAGTAAGGTCATATTAACAAAATACATATTACGATGTTCTTGGCTATGTCCGGTGTATCGTAAGTGTATCTGAATGTCTTAATCTAATATTGATGAATAGTTAGATTCTCTGTTGTTAGTTGGTAATGGACTTGAATCTACACAGCTATATCTATCATTCATCCAATAAATTCTAATCAAATCATGTCACGTACCTATGTACTACAGGCACATTACATGTCCTATTAATGTACATGAATCTTACCATATATCAGTGCCATTATCCGCGATCATAGGAGCATGTGGGCGGCCATCCCAGTCTACCAGTTATGACAACACAAGCGATTGACTCAAATGCTGCATCACCGCTCTATTGCTCTCAATTAGAGTTGCCCAGCCGACACGCGTTAATTGACTGTATCGATAATATTGATTGATCGATTGGTGGGCGGCCAACATTTGTTATCGACGCTTAAATGAATAGGTGATTGTGTACATTTTTAGGAGTAAAGTGACTCATGTATTTGGTAAAATACGGGTCCGTTTAGTAACTTTTCATTTAATGTTTGTTACTGTCGATGTGAAACTTGACCAAAAACAGAGATACATAACTTTTTCTTAGAACTTTCTTAACAAAAGCTTTTAAAAGAGCTTGTTTAAAGTTACAAACAATAAAACAGTTAAGAGAAACAACTGGGTCAGTTAAATACCAAAGAAAAATCGATTTCACAAAAATTTGCGAACACATTCACGTGTTGGACACGGAAACTCCATTTAGAAGTGGCATCACGTAAAACAAGCACTCTTAAGAGGTGCGGAAAAAACTTATCATGTCTTGTCGACATTTCGACATCGGTGTTGGCACAACACTAATTGAAATTAGCAGCCCGCTCTGATCGCTTGCCAATGTCAATTAAGACAGAAAAGATAATGTCGTATTAGATAACTATAGCTATAAATAATAACTATATTCTTCGTGGCATATGTTCAATGGTAGATTTAGATCTAATTCTGGGATTTCCGGCGTGGGAAAATAAATTCGTATCAGTTGACAATCTTGTTGCGAAATAGGTTAATGAGTGCAAAGTTGTCGTAGTGTTATTGAACGAAAATATAACGCGTGTAAAGATTTATGCAAAAAAAATCGCCGATCTTAACCTCATCACTGCATCCTTTCATCATCGCATCTTATCCTGAGATTGATGGTTTTTGTTAGTCCCGTACATAAAATTACCCAATACAATACCCGAATCTCATTTAAAAGGCTCTCACCGTTATGTGATTTCTACGAAACCGAACAAAGTCTGTTTCCACATTTATTGTACAAACTGAAAGTCTATGGAATTCACTGCCCGCTTCTGTTCCATGATTATTATTATCAGTATCCCTTGCAAGCGTGCTGGAGCACTCGCCTGATGTGGAGCGATCCTAGGGTGGACCCTAGGATCGCTCCACATCAGGCGAGTGGTAGCAAAACGCAAACCTATCTAGTATAAAAAATATAAAGAAGAAGGGATAAGGAATCCAGCCTTATCGACCATAATGAAAACACGATAGGACCATGCTACTACTATAGCTTTCCCAAATACCAACGCACATATCAATGCAACACCAATTAGGCAGGATCATATAAATAACGGTCGAGTCGCGTGTCTTAGAGGGACGTTCATAAACGGTGATATTTATTTAGTGCAAGGATTACGTTCGTTCGGTGCCGATCAATCATCCCATTGAACGTATCCTGTTTCCTTTGCCTAGGGATGTGCAAGCCGATTGGGTATCGACACTTCGGAAAAGTTTATATCGATGGACAATAAATCTTCATTTAAATCCTCAGCTTACTGTAACTGAATGAAATAATTTCCTTTAATAAAACCTTCTCAGAGTATTTTATTTCGTCATAACCTCTACGATTACAACCATGAATGGTCGACGACGATCCTAATGGCTAGTTACGAGCTTCCTGTTTTAGTTAATAAAATAACTTCCTCATTATTATTGTGCTAAGTAACCTCAGTAGTTACTTCTGTACTATTCAACCTTAGTCTCTAGTGGCTTCCGCTGTATTTAACTAATTACTTATTTGAACCCTTATTATTCAACACATAACAAAAAAATCTTCGGCTAATTTTTATCGACAGTCATTAAAATTTTATCGATAAAATCCCACCCACAGATCACGAAACCCATCCCTAGACCTAACCGACTGTCAAACCCAATTCAGCATTGCCCCCGCACACGTAATTGATTTATTGATCGTACGTTACATTCGATACGAGATGAGCTGCGTTTGCGCTGCATCCTTTACTCACAATTTCTAACCAGTTGACCGGCTGACCTCGATCGCATAAGTCATGTGGATGCTAGGGGACGGTGCGATTGAGTATTTGGTTTTAAGGGCATTTGAAAGATAAGAAATGCTGATATATAGACCCAGTAGATATACAAAAGGATTAAGGACTATCAAAAACGTGTTTAACTGAATTTTGATAAACTGAAACATATAAAATGCGCCAAATTGATCCCATTAGATAGCATAGGCTGATAACGATTAGCATCATGGAAAAATCGGAATCATCTCTTGATTTGAAAATCTTAAGATATATGATAACGTTAATATTTAATCGCTACTGTGTGAAATTTTAGAAGTTTAATTTATTGACATGAATATTGAAGAACGTGTAATAAATAGTAAAGGTGTTGAAGGTTGCCGTTAGAACAGTCACGCATCTTTGCATGCTGAGAAACAAATTACAATGTCTGCTGATGCCGAGATAGCTAGCTGTCGCTACTATGTGCGTAGAAACTAGTGTATATCTTAGATATTATTGATGGCTCTTCTTTCATTACAGTTATAAAAACCATTAAATTGAACTCTTGAGATTGACCCAGCGATAGAAAAGGTGAGACTGACGTTTTTGTTCAGAAAAACTCATGTGTATCACAAACGACAGATGAATGAGGAGAAAAACAAATATTAGTACATAAAGCTGTATGTAAAGCGAAGCCTACTGAAGATTCCATACAAACAGTATCAACACAAACAACATTTACATGAAAGAAACTACACAAACAATTCATGAGTCAAAAACAGACCCCATCCATTTGAAGTGGTGCTCATCGCCAATGCGGCCGAATTTCAAAGAAGCCTAGTTGCAAGCGGGGCCTTTCAGAATGCACCCATTCATGCTTCAGAATCATTAGTCCATTGAATCACCGAATTTAAAGCAAGCGAAAACGCGGATTTGAAACGAATTTTCATCTCTTTGTTGGTGATTCAATAGCTCTATATAATTACAAGTATGTTTGGGTTTATTGGTGAAAAATGGACGATGTAAAGTCTAAAGCTAATAGGGATAAGACTTTAGATGGTGAATATTTGAAAGTAAAAAAAAAAGTTTAAAGTAATTAATTTATGAAAAAGCAAACCGACAACAATGAAACTGTTACACAAATTGAAGCGATAAAAAGACACAAAACTGCAAAACACGAAAACATCAACGGTTCTGAACACAGCCCTCCAGAATACTTGCACAGTGTCGAAACTCAATGAGTTCGCGATATAAAAGCTGTTATTTGCCGTAACGAACGCCTTTGTGCGGAGGAATGCCTTTAGAAGCACTATCTTAAAGACGAATTGCCGTACAACGCTGCGCAAGTTCCTACCAATGCAGGCACAAGGTACTATGACGCAGCAATGCAAACAATCTCCAGCCATAGTTTCGTTCACAAACTAGCCATAAACAATCCGATAAAGGTACCGAACGAACAACTTTTGATACTACGCCACTACGCCGCTTTTTATGCAAATCCGTGGCGTTGCGAAGTATCGATGTGTTCAGCGAGCTTCTGCGTTGTCTTCCGGATTTATTTGTGGTGTTTTGCTTTCAATTTCTTCTGTTAGTTTGTTCTTTCGTAGTTTTGCTGTCATGAATTGAACAGTATAAGAAGAAACGGGATATATTTCAACGAAAGAAATCTTTAAAATGAAAACTCAACCCACAGACGAATCAATACCATCTTGAAAAATTTAAATCAAAAATCTCGTGCAATCAAATTCAAAGAAAAGTTATCAAAAGAAAAAGAGGACCTATTATCGGAATGTCATCAAAAAGAAATAACACAGCGTCACCCTTTCTTCAACTTAATTAAAATCTTCGCAAAAAATCCCTGAAGGAAAAACTTTTGACCCTTCGATATGGTTAATAAGTTCCAAACTGCGGTTGTGGACTGAAAAATTGTTTCGTTTCCTTGAAATTTGTCGAACAATCAAAGACATGCCCAAGGGTCCATTGTAGCGATTTCTTGACTTTAACCCTTTTGTGGTTAATTTTTTTCTTGGAAATGCTTTATTGACCTGGGAATTTTCCACGTGTAATAAACACTTCATTGTTTTTATTTTTAGAGAAGCCTTGTAGCGGTTTCCATATCGAATTGTTTTTTTTTTCAAGGCAAATGTTTTCCTTCGTTTTGTATTGTTTTCACCGTACGCAAATGATGTTAGAAGGCTTCATTGATAAGTTATCGTCAACTGTGCTGGGTTTTTTTTCAACTCTTTAATATTGCCATCAATAAAAGTAACATTTATCAGTTCTACTGCTTCTATACGATGCCCAATATCAATTGGCTTATTAGAATTAACGAAATAAGATTTAATGTACGCCGTATTATGATAAATGATGGGCGATGATATTTGTATTTTTTTATAAATTGCCTATTTATTACAATAAGTCATGTTTCCTTCTGTCCCATTGCGTTAGAACAAGACAGAAAAAGTTTGAAATTGAAAGCAGCAACTTCCAGACTCCAGAGAATCCATGCGTTAGTTAGAGATTGCTACCCTGGCAATATGTTATAAGTATGCAATATTTAAACAACGGTCCTTCGAATTGCGTTCTAAAACGGAGACCTGATGACGACGTTTGATAGATAAGAAATATTGCAAGAATAGCTACTTCTATTTGTGGTAAATAATTATTAACTCTGTCCACCGCAACGGATTACTCATCGGCAACATAAGCATCAAGGCTCTACTCTATTGACTTACACATTGCGACAAAAGATAACGAGATCCCGACATGTTTTTCTTTCACAATCAAATCAAGACAACTGGCTTTAAACTTTAACAAAGTTATTGAATCATAAACAAGCATTTAGTACATAATTACGCCAACAGATAGCGCCCTTTTGTAATAAAACCTTATTTTTGGAATACTTTTTTAAATCTCATACACAGGCACCTGTCATTAAACGTATACAGCCGAACACCTGGCATCAAAACTAGGTAAACATCACAATACATATACATTACGGCGCTACTATTTAATTTCAGAAAGCAATAATAGTCCTACATAAATCATAAACACATTTCTTTTTAGGCAGTAAAAACGTTACTTTCATCTCGGGGCTCATAGATGGCGCTGTACTAAAAT
The DNA here is from genome assembly GCA_905475445.1 of Ochropleura plecta. Taxonomy (NCBI): domain Eukaryota; kingdom Metazoa; phylum Arthropoda; class Insecta; order Lepidoptera; family Noctuidae; genus Ochropleura; species Ochropleura plecta. The sequence goes on along the minus strand of FR997744.1, from coordinate 1,502,066 downwards.
CCAACTGTAAATTATAGTTTAATGTCACTTCACGGCGAGACATGAAAGAGTGACGATGCTATTTTGGTACACACCAAAACGAAAACACTCGAAATTAGTTTATGACGTTTGTCTGTAGTTCGATTTATTTTAATTTTGTTATTTTCGGGGGCCGTGCTCTTATTATGTGTCGGTCGTCGTAAACTGGTGTAGTTCGACACTGAATTATCTCCCGCCCGACTTGACTAATGATGGCGGCAGTATTTCTAATTTAGACTTTATTGACATTTATCGATGATCGGCCACTCTTGCGCCGGAAACCAGACTACAAGTTTGATGTAACACATTCTGTCCTCCCATACTTTTTTTGTTTTTTTAATCTAAATTCTATTTGGCTTGGCATAGCGTTGGTAGTTTTTTACTTATGATTTTTGCAAGAGTCATTTATTTTTGATAAATGTCTTGCTTTCCTTCATCTCTGACCGCATCATTAGTAATGATATAATTATTTGATATTTCATACAAATCTAGTTCATCAAACTCTTATTCTTCACCATCTCTCTCGTCATCTTTGTGACAGTTAGAAGTATCTACTCAATACTCATTCTTACTACGTTCGGTTTCGACTGTACAGTACAGTGTTGTCTTTACGGTCTTGGTCACTAATTTATTATTATCCATCGCACTATAAAGCTAATGATAAATTTTGTTAACAATTGGAGCGATCTATCGACATTAATTTGCAGTGGTCTATTCACTGATAATTTATGTCACGAAGGCGATGCCAAAACGCGCCCGTCTGACATACTGAGGAATGACAATATATCGACCGATAGATTCGTATCGATAGATATACGAGACTCGATAAACATGACTAACCTCGAGGTTGTTAAAATAACATATTTGAAATAGAAATTACACAAGTAATTTCACTTTCCAAAGATCATCAACATAAACAAGCCTTTGCTTGACAATCAACATTGAGCTCTAAATTGCAACTGAATCGACTCTAACAACACTAAACAAAATAAATAATAATGTATTCGCGACTGTAAATCCATGTTTGATTATAGATATGCTCGCACATACAAACACACGTGACCTTTGCGTTCTGATTTCCAAGCGAATCAAAGAGAAAGCATCGAGTGATGTCGACAAGAGAAGCAATCAGATGCTCCATCAAACGCAACCTATCATCTTGTCAGAAATCGGCACGCACGTTAATTTAATAACAAAAAAAGCCTAGAGTTACATTAGAAAAAAGGACAAAAATAAATGGTAAGTAGTGTGCGCGTGGGTCTCTCTCGCTCGCTCGTCGGCGACGCCCGTAATTACGCTCCAAACACGCGAGCGCAACTTGAAAGCAAATGTCAAACTCACATATTTATTTCTTAGTATTGAATGCTGCGCTCGCTTCTCGGAAGATCCGATGTAAACATCATCGTGTCGATGATGAAAGCGATCTGCTTCTTTGTACTCGATGCTGATTAGTCTAATTTTATCCGACAAAAAAACATCACAAATATGTAATTTGTGTGTACCGTGACAACGACTGGCGTGACTGAGACCGAGGCTCAATAATGACCGGAAAGTGTTCGGTACATCTCAACCGAGTGGAAACTTTGTTAGTCAGTCAGCAATGTTACTTTAATAACCTCGTAATTAACTAAAACGAAGACGGCTCGTCGAATTCGTCCCGGTTTATTTATACACGGTCCCGCGTCGATATTCAGAAGCCAACTTGATAGATTCATAGCAGCGAACATCAAAGAGCGAACATTAATCATAACTCACATCAATCGCCGGTGAAACATTTCTGTTTTTATTGTAAATCAGTATTAAAAAGCGACAACGTAAGCATATGAATCAAACGTGCGCCTCGAGACGTCGACTATGTGCAATAAATTCGTGAAAACGTAAATAAAAAAGTGTGGCGGGCCGATCGGACCACCCTGCGGTACACCTGTTGAATCTATTAACGTGTGCGCGGCCCGCACCAGATACTATCGAACTCATCGCCACCCGCCGGCCGAGAGCTGATGTGTCGTGCTGTCGTACATCATAATATGCGATGCGTTGAGAAAAATCACAGTCGGTCACATCTGTGCGTCGGCGTCGATGGCTCCGCGCGATGCCTCTCCGAGCAAATCGTGCGTTTCGTTTCTTTTAAATTACAGCCGGTGTAAGTGCGCCTCAACTGCGCCAAACTAATAAAAGTTATACTTCCTACGAAGTGATATTTATGTATGTACTACGTCTGGCTTCCATCTTTTACGATCGTCAACAGTTACATATTTAATGTTCGATGTTTATCAACATTTCTTTCTTATGCAGGTTTTAGTGGAGCGATAAATTATTTATCATCAAAGACTTGCTTATTTTGAAACTTTTGTTTCTTTAGCGCGGTAATTCCTGGCTTTACAACAGACGTCACTGGCATTATTAAGTAAATGCCAGTATTCTTTTATCATAGATTTGATGTATTAAGAACGGATCATAAATTCAAAGATAGCGTATGGTATGATAACAGTTTGGCAGGACTCGAAGAGGATGGGTCGTGTCATGATGTCACTGTGTACATAGATGTGGACATGTATTAGTCAGTAGTTGACTAATTGACTCATTCTGAAAATCTGTGAAACACTGACGCACCCTCGTAAATACTTTACAATGATTTTAAATGAAAACATTTCAAGACTGCGACCTGGTTCAATAGAGATGATTCAAAGAGCAAAGGCTTCAATCTTTACGATTGTCGTATAAAAATCGTCACCTCCAATTGTCTTATGCCTCACAGTTCTCTCAATTTCGTGACCAAGTCAAATGTTACTATTGCACTACCTTTGTTTAGCCTTTCATGTTATGATTCAGCCCTCAATGTTACAAGGCCGTATAATCTGTTTGCTATACAAGTCTGCGTTGACTTTTTATATTTAAAAGCTCTCTTTGTCTCAGACTGCCGCAAGTTTAATAAGATACATCTGTTACTACTATATTTTGGGGACATCGTCTTCAAACGTCATATAGTCAACAGCGTAGATATTGAGTTACAGGAGCTTTTGTCGTCAATTTTCAACCTTACTGCCTGCTAATAAGGATTGTGGTTTTATGAAACATTTACAGATTTACACCTTTGATGTATTTCGATTTCTTTTTGTGGGGAGCTGAGAAATTTCGATGGCTCATCGAGACACGACAAGATGAGTAAATCAACGGGAAGAGTTATCAATATTTTTAACAGCTTATTCATACCGTGTCTTGAAACGAAATCATTTTGTTTAACTAATTTTGTTTTGGTGGAGCATTGACTCCTGTTACTAAAAAATAAAGTTTGTATAAGTTAACGATTTTAACCAGGTTGTTATAACAAAGACCAATGTAAAATTAAAATGTTCAAACCAGATTTTGAAAAAACAAACCGTATGAGAGATTTTTTTTTGTTTGATGTGAACTGATGATGCAGCTAAGGGTGGAATACGCAACCACCCTTTTATCTCCTATCCAGTATTCAACCAGTATATAATCAGCAGCAGATTGCCAAGAGATACCAACTATTCCTCAACACTACACATCACTTCATAATTCGTTTGATCAACTAATGTTTTATGTATGTCGTCGTAATTAGTTCGATCTCCTGATCATCAATATTAATTTGCAATTATAATATCACGCCTCCGTACATGATTAGGTTCATTCCAGTTTCATTAAACTTTAATTCGTTTTGTTTATTCATGATTTACTAGCTATGTTTTTGTTCAATATTGAACGTTTGATCATTCAAGTTTTTATAAGGAGGCCATTTTTATGGGGGATTAAATTTTTTGTTCTTGTTAATAAATGATGGTTTATGGGCGTCTGGTGATAATTAATCTTAATTATTGGATTAAGCCACGGATATGGCAGTCATTTCTGGTCTAGTGAAGTTAAATTATTATAGTTTGATGGCATGTTAGGCACTAATACATCTACACTTGAATAGACAAGAAACAGCAAATGAGACTATATTGATGATCACATCACACACGATATAATCAAACAAGAAAGAAAGAAAAAGATAATCACGCGTTACATTAATCCACAGTCTCAATAAAAAAGCAATCTTCTAAACTCAATTCCGTTTAATAAAAAGCAGTAATTATAAATGAAAATAGCTCCAATACTAATACATAAGCAATTATCGTCGCGACTAACGATCAAGCAGTATTACACTTATCGAAACTACCGCCATATTACCTCAACTAAAACCCTATTGGGTTTCAATAAGAACGCATTTGTTCCGCAGCTACGGTAATCCGTCGGAAATCGAAATAGGACCTAAGATAGAACCTTGTAGAGTCTAATATTGTTTGTTTATAGTAGACCTCCATATGTAGGGGCATGTTACTTCGGAGCGAACACGTGTGCGGAATATGTCAATTCATTATAAACTTTGTGTCGTATAGAAGATGATTTGTGACATATTATAGAATAATGCGGTATCTGTTAGTAGGTACATGCATCCATTAAGGACTTATTGTTTCGTGTGTAGATACCGCCGAATTCTGAGTAATTGACAAAATTTGTCGGTGTGTGCCTGTCATTATGTGTTTAATTAGTTTCTGTCTGTTTATTGTTCGCATTATCGATTCTAGTTACGTTATCGTCGAGAAAGTTTCGGTTCAGGATGAATGAGAAGATTTGTGTGATTCATTCAGTGTTTAGAAGTTGAGCATGTTGAATTGAAAAGGGCATTTGTACTTTTGTAATGGGTACTCACTTAATGAACTGTTATATTCATCTTTAAAAGTAAAAAATAATAATTCAAGAAACGAAATAGCTTCCGTTGATTTCGGCCTCATCAAAATTTCTAAAACTTTTCCTCCTCCCTACCTGCAACTTTTTTCAAATGCAATTACAGAACGTCGAAAACATTCTACTATTGTTTTATTAAAATTAATTCTGAAAATCAATCAATTTAGAAATTTCTTGTCGTCCCCTGTTGTTCGGACCATTTTTCTCGTCCCCCCCTCTCAGAGACAATAGAAAATGGTTATTAATATTCCTTGTAAAAAAACAGAGGCGCTAAACAATAGGTGTTGTTAATTTACTCATTAAGGATTCATGGGGTGTGCCGCCTCCTGGGAGAAGGGTGGCAGATTCACAGTGATATTGGCTTCCTTTGATACATTCGGTTTTAGTACAAATTGAAATTTAATTTTATATCAGTTGGGATGTGTCGAATTGTGGGTACTGGGAACTGATGAGCTTTATTCTACAAACATGGCTCCAAAGATATTTGAAATGAAACCAGCTTGAGAGAAACCAATACAAATCAAATTACAAAATCGCAAAAGAATTAATAATAAACATAAAATGTTGGCTATAAATCACAGATTTTAACAGAACACAATAGAACACAAAACAGTCGATAATTTTAATAATACTTTAAATGACAAAACGTATGACCACGTGGCGGGGGTCAAAACCGGTCGCAACCGGTTCTTAATAAAACACCATTCAATCGAATTTTGTACAATCCACCACTAATGTAAAGAAACTCCACAATAGCAGGTCACGCTATTCTGACCTCTATTCATGCAAAATAAGGGCGAGAGTTTCATACAAAAATAAAGTTGGACCAGGGTAGTGATTGGTACATTTTGATCGCCTATTCATTCGCCAGATTTGAATCTACGCAGATGTCCAGCTGGTCACATAACACATTTAATCGAACGAGATCTATTGATACGATTTTTTATTGTTGTATTAATGGTCAAGTTTGAATAGAGCATCGCGTGACGATTTCGATGTGATTCGTAGCCCGAAGCCCAGGCCGTTTTTTCTATATTCTATTACTGTGTTTATTTCAGACAGTTTGAGTAAACCTTCGAAATCTATCGTCACGATATCGTGAATTCTAAAATGCCAGGTTAAGTGCTTGGTATATTTGAACATTGCAAACAATATTCCGAACTGTTACTAGTGACTAGTATGCAAATTCATTCAGATTTTGGTTTATTTAAAGATACTTTCTTACTTCTAAGTACTCTATATTTAGACCGTCCGTATAACAGTTTCCCATTCATGATTGTTTACTCACAGAGAGATGAGATTTCTTAATAATTACATTTCCATATACTGATGACGAGCAATGATCGCGAATCTTACTAGGTAGATACCAATACTGATCGAGTAATCCCGAAATGAATGTAGTCATACATAACAACAAACAAAATGATAAACATAAAATTGTCTCGTACAAATCTCGTTTTCCCGCGCGACAAAACACTAAAATTATTAGCATGTCATCCCCATCTTGGGGACACTTTAATTGAACGTTTCCAGCTCCCATCGAAACAAAGGCGTCAAAAGGAATATTTCGCATAAATTATTTTTTCTCTTTTTTTCAACACTTCATTGTGAAGATATCGTTAATATTAATTTTTTGACACGGAAACATCACGCTTTAATATTCGTGATACAGCCCTTTGTTATTTTAATGGCTGCCGATATTCCCTTTGCTATCCATAACTTCGTCAAAGAAGTTTTCTATTTGCTTTCGTTGCAATTCATCGGGCGATTTAGGGTTGGGATTCTGTTTTAACAAATAATTAAAACAAATGACTGTAGAGGTTTGATATACATTGTTTTATAAAAAAACTAGCTTTTGCCCGCGGCTTCGCTCGCGTTAAATTCGAGGTAACACAGTTCCCCTTGCGCCTTATTGATTTGTAATAGCAACGCTAAGTTTTCCCTTTTCTTCCCTCTTTCTCCCTCACATCCCACTTTAAAAAAAAAAATACCTATGTCCAGCCTATGTCCGTCTCCTGGTTCCCAACTATCTCTGTACCAAAATTCATCAAATCGGTTTAGCCATTAAAGCGTGAAGAGGTAACAAACAAACAAACTCACTTTCGCTTTTATAATATTAGTAAGGATAGACAATTCCTTAGAGATAGATGATACGATAGAGCAAGGTAAGGCTGAAGGCGAATATAATGTAAACATAGATGACGCTAACATGGAGACTGGCTTACCTATACTGCGATTTTTATATAATAATAAAATCTTGGAATAAATAAAGAGTAAGAAAGAGCTACCGATGGATAAGAGCTGTACTGACGCAATACGGAGCACGTGTAAGCAGGAATTGATCGTAAAACAATCGATAGTGGAGACAATTTAAGACGGTAAGTCAACGCCCTGCTTATCGCGGGTCAATAATTCGGTGTAGTTTAGTTGAGCGAACTCACGATTATCTGAACTCATGCGCAGAGATGTGGATGTCAAAGTTTTGGAACTTAAATTGCCGTCTATAATGGATAACGTTTAAGCTACCAATTCTGATGGTTCTTTTTTGATTGTTAAAATTTATCTAATTGGAAAGATTTCCAATTGTATCAGATGTAATTACTAACAAGGAACTAAAGTAAGAAAGTACTATTAAGATCTAATCCAAGATATCTTTATTCTGAAACTCAAAATCATAACATTCTGCAAACAAAATATCAAATCTTAGAATGACAAACTGAAGATACAAGACCAACTATCAGACAAAGCTTCTAAAACCAAACTGATGAATTTCAAAAACTTTGACAGCCACATTCAACAGATCGATACACACATTTTGACAAAAACAATGTTCCCGATACTGTTGATAACGCGATGTTTATATAATAAAATATATATTTTAGTTTTACACACATCAGTATAATGATAGGTATGTTAGTTGACGGTGGTGTGGCCGAGACTTGCATCCGTCTGTGAGTGATAGTGACTTGATACTGCTGATGTTTATCGAGGATATTTGGTGATGAGGTTGGTTTATTCGTTCATATATCACTAGCTTTTGCCCGCGGCTTCGCTTGCGTTAAATTTGGGATAAAACAGTTCCCCATTCCTGATTTGCAGGTACCTGCTACCTGTAGTTTTTGCCATTGCGCCTTATTTATTGTAATAGCAAAGCTAAGTTTTCCCTTCTGATCCCTCTTTCTCCCTCATTTTTCACTTAAAAAAAGGTAATCTATGTCCGTCTCCAGGGTCCCAACTATATCTGTACCGAAATTCATCAAAATCGGTTTAGCCATTAAGGCGTAAAGAAGTAACAAACAAACAAACTCACTTTCGCTTTTATAATATTAGTAAGGATATACCTAGTAAGGATTGTGTAAGAGAAGAAGTGGATAAATGCTATAGATGGTCTTACCTGTGGTGATGTCGTGTTTACGTTGCTCCACACTAGGATTTTTGTCCTGTATCGTGGGTGCATTTACTAACATATAAACTTACAGGCACAAACAGCCATACCCAAAACAACTATCTGTAGGCCATACAAATATTTGTTCCGTGCTGGATCCAAACCCGCGACATGCAGCGCAGTCGATCGCTCAGCCACTGCGCCAACCGTGCAAAGCTAAGCAATTTAGCTGTGTAAAAAAAGAAAACATATTCTTCAAAAAACAATGTTACACGAATAAAGAAATAAACATCATTCTGGCAAATTTGTTATCACTTTTAAAGCTCTAAACATTCTAATAAGTAATAAAGAACTAATTATTAATGAAGTTACTAAGGTCAACAAACTAAAAAGAAACATTACTTGAATATAGGAAAATATCCAAGAAGCCTACAGAGACGCAGACAGTTTCCATCACTGCCTCAATAGACGGCTTAATAATATACAAACACAAGCAACAACAAACATCACAATAGTTATGTAGAAACAAAACGTTTCCACCATCCGTTTAGAACACATTAAGCGATTTACTTAATGCCTTACCACCGGCAATCAATAACAAACTTAAAGTACCAATCAATAAGATTGACATTCGATTGGGGATCCAACCGTCCTTGAAAACATCCGATCTAAACGCGGTACGCGAAGGATACTATTCTCAAAGTACAATCAACTCTATATCGAGTCGTCTCGGTTGACTGTCAGTCGATTCCGTGTTCTTAGTTACGTCACTCCGAAGAGGTTTGTTACCAATCTATCGGAATAGTTCTCTTAGGATGGAGGTCTAATGCATTGTCGTTAAATTAATGCCACGATTTATGACAGTCGGAATTAGCCCCAAACGAGGGCCAGCAATGGATCACTGTTTAGTTTTATTGATGAATGTATTTGAATACAAATAACTGTGACATTATCCGCGGCGGGTGATGTACGAGCGATTCTGGTGTTTACTGATTTGAGAATAGTGTGCGTTTTGGATGTTATAGAAAATTGTCTGATAGTCATTTGTTGTTCTTGCGAATAATTTAGTAATCCATCTGGAATGTGGAGGTAAATGATATTGAATATGAAGTCGCACAAATAATACCGTCTTAAGATTTCGTTTAACGATTGCAAATCTCAGATTCAAAAACAAAACTAAATCTCGGACAGGTAAATATGTTATCATAATTATCAACAACTAGGCTCCCATGACCAATGGCCACTGCTTGTCGCCGCACCGATCCATCACAGGCTAATATAAAAATGTCAACGATTCGAGTTACTCAATTTGCAATAATTTTCAGAACCGCGGCATGGTTGAGTAAATCCACCATGCAGTAACAGCCTGCCGTGGATAATGAGGTTCGATTCCGCGGGAAGCAATTTTCTTCTATAATACGCCGATTTTTATTTTATGATCGTCTCGGCACAATGATTCGTTTGACTCGACTTCTGTTGACAATTGCTATACGAAGCTTTATTTGACTTAAACGGTGTTTGTCAAACGTTTGATCAAATTCTTCAACGTTTGACAAATATTTGATTCTAGCTAACTGTTTCGGAAAATAAAATGCTTTTGTTATCATAAATATGTTGTTTGCATAACATATTGGCAACTTCATACAAATGTTTGATTAAGTTTCGCAGTTGATTGTTATTTTTTTTGTCTGAAGCGCCTTCATCAACTAGAATATTATCATAATATTTATCTGTCGTTGTAGTTTTGTATTTGTCATCTACACTTTACACTAAGGTATTACTGATATCTACATTCACACTTTATTTTTTATCATAAAACGGAACTTCCAACTTCAGTACTTTCTGAACATCAGCACCAAAAGTTTGACCAAAACGATCGACAAATTGTTCAGCGTCAGCCACTGTTTATTTATTTTACAAAAGGGTATTTGTCTCCAAAGACAATAGCTATTGGTGCGCAAGGGGGCTCCCGATAATTGAGAGGGGCTCCTTAATAACCTTCGATTATTTATTTAAGAGTTTCGCCACCTGAGGCTTTGGCGACTGACGAAAAAACTCCTACTAATTATTTTATATTTCCTGCATTTCAAAATTAAATTTCAGCTTTATCGTGGTCATGGTTAGGTTCACAATTGTTTGTTGAAGTTAGTGTTTCCTGTAAAGGATTTGAATCGGGGAGTAAGCTGTGGCTTACATTATTTTTCTCCGCGACTTCGTTTGTGTCTGTAATTAAAGATTTTTTAGACAAACACTTGTGTAACATTCTACATTTCTACTCTTTTGGTTGTTGAAAAATAATTCATTAAAGTAAAAACTAGACTTAGAGACATGATTTTTCAACAACTCCAAGGGACACAGACTTGAGCATATATTAAACTAGCTTTTGCCCGCGGCTTCGCTCGCGTTAAATTCGGGGTAACACAGTTCCTCTTTCCTGATATGCAGGTACCTGCTACCAGTAGTTTTTGCCCTTGCGCCTTATTGATTGTAATAGCAAAGCTAAGTTTTCTCTTTTCTCCTCCTCTTTCTCCCTCGCTACCCACTTTAAAAAAAAATTGTCTATATCCGTCTCCAGGGTCTGTACCAAAAATCATCAAAATCGGTTTAGTTCGTCCGTTTTTTCCTATTGAGTTACGGAACCCTAAAAAGAGTTTTATTGCAAAAACTTCGTTCGTTTTCCATGTCCTACAAAACTTCGCAAAGATACCCAAGTACTGACGTGTTTGTAACACAAATCACAACTCAAAAGACATACATAAGTATATCAATACATACGTCAAGTTATATACAAAGAGGCGGTCGGGCCAAACCGATACACAATTAAAGAGGAAAACAAGAATACTTGTAAGTACTAATGCTAAGACGAATGTTGCGTAAAATCGACGCGTCTCCCCTTCCCCCAGCCTCCCCATGGCCGTAGGGACGCCTGATTTACGATATCTAGAGGAGAATGGGGTTTTGTTTTTTGTATTTTTATAAATATTCAAAATTGTTGTGTCGCTCGGTGTCATGCCTCAAAGAAGACAGGCTTGGAAAACCTTCATTTTAAATAATTTGATTTAATGTTTTCGTTTGTAATATAATTAACCTTATCATAATCATTATACAAAATAGGAACAAAAAAATACTACCTTATTTTTTTGAACTATAATTTATAAAAAAAAACTTAATCAAAATTCAAATTGTATTTTTATAATTAATTAACATTTAAACATTTTTTTACAAGAAATCATACCTTAACACATTTCAAAACCCGAATTTTCACGCAAACAAGTATCTTCTTAACAACTGACATACAAGAAATCGTTTTTCGTATGAAGCACAGCCCTGCGCCCCCCGAATTCGGCGTTTTCTTTCTCTAATTGATAATTCTTGCGCGATCCCTCATCGGAGCTCCTACAATAATACAATTAATTCCCTTATGCCGAGACCTACTTATAAATTTCTTGCGCACAACCCTTATTGGGGAGCGTTTACATTTGGTACTTGATGATCTTCTAGTTTAGCGATGTGGTTGTTTTCAAAAATTTAACATTCATTCATTCTGCAGATTAAATAAAATGCGACGATTATTCTTTTCAGTATACCGTGTTTTATCAAACTTAACACACAATAATGATTCCAAATACATACATACCTGAACTTAAATAATTTAATTAGTCAATTCTCTTTTAGTTACTGCAAGAAGAAATTCCCGTACTCCATTTTTGTTTGCATCTTCTGAAAAATCTCCATCTCTTGCCAGCATTTTCTTGTCATAACCAAAACCAGCTTTAGAGCCCACAAAAACCCTTTTACTTCTCTCCTTCCATCCAACTTCTTCAAGCTCCCATCTAATGTACCATCTCCTTAATCTCCTGTGTGTGTCATGTTCTCCCTTCAGTACAGACACCGGAGCCTCGGCAGTAATTGCTTCCCCGATCCGAAGAGCGCATCTTTTGTGATCCGACACAAGACACAAAACAAAAACATATTTATAATACGCGCGATATATTCGTGACTTACCTACTTATTTAGTTATTTGAGCCGGCTCTGTGCGTGTGTATTGGTTTTACCCCTTTTTGAAGTGATTTTGACTTAAGTTGATGTATTAGGAGGATCTAAGATGTTTTTAAACCAAAACACTCCACCTTTTTATTTATTATATTTAACCAACATGATATTTTTCCTAGATTACTCGGTCCGATTTTCGTGGTTTTTTTCTTCGTTTGGTGGTCTTGCAATTTTGATTGGCTGTATGTTGGAATTTTAACTTAACGGATTTTTTTAGTTTCTATTTTCATTCAGACCTATTTACAAATTCTGTTTTGTTCTAAAATTAAATTTAAAACCAATAGTGCCAGTAGGTATTATAGTAGTTGTGTGTATACAGGCACTGCATATATAGGTACTACTGGAACTCAACTGCATCAAGTTTGACTAGAAGCATACCCCAACACGATTGGGATAAAGCTCAGACGATGAGAGTCTTTAAACATTTTGCTAATATTAACGGTCAATCAAATGGTAACGTACATCTCACACATACTGTAAGTACCTATGTGTGTATACTGACCCAATGACCTTACACACAAATATTATCGAACTTAACAAAACATGTCTGAGTCACGGTGATAAAGCTAATAATATTGCAATTGATTTGAAAAACGGATTTTACGTTTAATATTGTCGTTACAAATATTATGCATAAAAACCAACCGGATAACCGTATTTTCAGGTATTATAAATCTTGATTTCCAATTTCAAAAAAGCTTGTAAAATCCCTAAAAGCATGACTCATTATAAAACCTTTCAACTACTATCGATGATTTAGTAACAAATTGTGCGAATCTCCCCAGCCTCCCCATTTCCAGATGGTTTGCCGATTTGGCCGGCGCGACTCTGTACATTTAAATATGGCGGCTTAATGTTCGAATAAGAAGAGATATAGATGATATTTTATTACTTTGTTTTGTAGATAATGAGAGAAACACAAAGTACCAGGGGCCTTAGTCTGCTATTACAATAGTGTCAGAATGGTCGATCACTGATCGCATAATGGTTGATTTTGACATCTACTACATACTAAACTTGTCAAAATCAACCATTATGCAATCAGTGATCGACCATTCTGACACCATTGTAATAGCAGACTAAGGCCCCTGAACTGTTAGGTAGACATTATCCTTATCCTTACTAATATTATAAAAGCGAAAGTGAGTTTGTTTGTTTGTTTATTTGTTTGTTTGTTTGTTTGTTACCTCTTCACGCTTTAATGGCTAAACCGATTTTGATGAATTTTGGTACAGAGATAGTTGGGAACCAGGAGACGGACATAGGCTAATTTTTATTTAAAAAAAGTGGGATATGAGGGAGAACGAGGGAAGAAAAGGGAAAACTTAACGTTGCTATTACAAATCAATCAGGCGCAAGAGCAAAAACTGCAGGTCTGCTTGGTGTGTTATACCGAATTTAACGCGAGCGAAGCCGCGGGCGAAAGCTAGTTAATAATAATTTAGCTTTTTTTTACATCAGTTATCTTACTGATTGATTACTTAATTAATATCTTGCTAGCGGTTTTTGAACTCGTAAACTAATGATCCCCTTTTTTGTTTCAGGTAAGATCAACATGAAACGTCTAGACACGAAATGAAATCTAGATAAATCCTTATTATTACGAACGTGAACTGGATAAGACGAAACAGAATTATCGACATTAAAAATAATTATGAAGTAAGTACAAATAAAGCATTTTTTTTTGTTGGGCTTTAAGACATTTAAAAAAAAGAAACGTCCCCCGTTGGCGCCAACTGTCACTTACACATCAAAGTGAAACAATTCAACAGATACCAAAACAATTGCCATTAAACCCACTCGATTACCAGTAGAAATTTGTCAATATTCGAACGGGGCAGCCATTAATAGCGTTAATCTTTGAACGTCAAACGATTAAAAAGTCGCGTGACTATAAAAAGGTACCATTTTTAAACGCGACTTATCGACTGTCACTTGTTAACGATAACACGTTTGAGTAGCCGTTAGTAAAGAGCTTTTCACATTGAACGGAGGCGAGCCGTGGCCGTATCGCGTCGCGTTTAGTCTGCCACAGAGATATAAAACCTAATCGCGTGGTCGTGTTGTTGTAGACAGTCCTTATTGGCCGTATAGATAGTTGTCTTAGACTTTATCGTTTGATTCGAAATTCGAAAAGTAATTCTATTGTGACCATGACCGGTCACGATAGTTCTAAAATACAATTCAGGGTACTTGCTAATTACTTTCACAAAATAAATTATTCAAATGTTACGTGTGTGTACTACAATTAATAAGTCATTTATGAGTAAACGATGTGACGTGAAAATATGTATAAGTCTATCAAATGTCAAGCAAGATTAAGGGAGCAATAATAAAAGGGCTAAACAAATACTTAGAAAGTGTAGGTGTGTATAACACCAATTTACGATCTGGTAGAAATGTACAAAGAAACGTTTGCCCTTTTTAAATTAATTGCGTAATAAAACTACAGACGAGTAATAAAGTCGCAAAATAACGTAAAATCGATAATCTCAAGTAGAACAAACGGAACAAATATAAATAGCTTTGAACGGGTTATTAATTTTTCTTTCGTATTTAATTTTTTTAACTGCGCAAATATTCAAATGGGACTTTTAACGATTATTTTTATTGACACTTTATGGTTCGGAAACTGAAAATGACTTAGATATGATCCGATGCTTGGACGTTTAACGACTGCACGCGAAACGCCATTTTGGAAAATGGAACGTCTGAGAATGAGTTACAACCTCCTTGCGAATTGAATAATGATTTTTATTTTTTATTGTTCTTCAGTAGCAGCTATTCGTGAGAGTCAGTAAACAATTCATTATTCAAACCTTATTTTCGTACGTGCAAGTTTACCCCTTTTGCCGGCTAGAAATATACAAAGTCATCAAAAATCAATGAGGCGTCTTCTCACCAAAAGATGAGCGCATTAATCATCTCACACGATGTTACGACAATGGACAGAATCTATAAACACACCCCCCTTCCCCCTTACGAGCCACCCTCCACCCACACACACGTAATTAATTAAAATTATTAATGACAGCGCATAATAATGGATAATCAATATTCTCGAGTTACAATTATGAGGGAATTAAGTATGCGGTGAACGGGTTAAGCTCCCGCCAAATTGTTCGAAAAACGAACAATATCAGAATACTGCTTGTCATTCAACTGTCAAATATTTTTTTAAACGATGTTTTTGGTTGCCAGATGTAGGTCATATTAAGAAAAGGCTGAAAAGAGGTTCGTATTCATTGTCCATGTCTAATGTTTTTTCTTGTTAATAAAGTCACTGTAACGTAACTTATACAATTAATTCAGTTTTCTCAGTATTTAACTGTCGATAATTATGATACGAATTTTAACAGCCTGGGATCGGTCTACATTCATGGAAAAATTAACTTACCTAGAAACAACATGGTTTAATACCTATTACAACTTCTAATTTTCTATTCACAGTTTTTACAACACACACCAACCCATATTTATATGATTAATTATACACATTTATTAGCAAAACTGAGGGTAGTACGTCCTTTGTTGTGAAGGGGTGTAAGAAAGGGTTGTGTGCTATTAATATTTATTTCGTATGCATAAGTTATACCAAGGATTGATTGCTAAGCGCCGAGAATTCGCCATTTTGATTGATTCGGTTAGTAAAATGATTCATACTTTTTGTTCGTGTACTTATTATTTTTTTAATGACTAAGTGAACTGTAATAGTAATTATTGTGGTTTGGGTAGGATACAAAGTGGTAACAGAAAGTTTTATTTAAACAGCAATGAACTCAAATAGTTATAGTCAAATTGTTTCACCAGAAATCGAAGAGCCACTTACACTTGAGACAGACACCACCGTTTACCTACTTACAAAACCACAAATTACTACAGCAATATATTTAAAAATTGCCACTTAAAACCTCGGTGCCTAGTTACGAACAAAGTAACAATACAAAACAAGATAACAATCACTAATTGCACACCAAAAAGCAAGCCTTTAAACGCGAAAATTTGAGTGTGAAAAGTACGGACGATGCCGTGTCAAATACTATGGGGTAGTCACGCGACGATGCCTACCCTTATTCCAACTAACAACACTGTGCCTAAAACTGTCTACTTCAACCCTAAGGTTGGGAACACAGTGTCACTGCTGTGTGCAAGTGGGGTGAGCTCAAAATGTTATCATAGTTCGCCTGGATCCCAAGTATCGCATGTCGTTGTACAATAAAAGTGCATTTGGCAAAACATTATACATAAAAGTTTTTGCACAAATACGCTAAACTACGTAATAATGTGAAATTAGCAGTCACTCATTGTCGGTATAGATGGAGATTTGTTTTTACCTCAACATGTTGTTATCGATAGAACTTCAAAGAAATAATTAAAACGATGTGTGATTAAAAAAAAATAGTAAACACCGTCGAAAATGCAAATCTAGAATAGAAAGAAAATATATTCTATAATAATATATTCACCGATGCTTGAGATTATTATCAATTAGTTTTACTTCTTTGACTCAAAGATAATAGAGCTTCCACTCGATATTAATATACTATCAAATTATTAAAGAAAGTAATCATGGAGTTTCTTGCAAGCTTTATAAGAAACGAACAAACTGAACATAGCATCTTTTCTCGACGTTCTATTACAAAAGTGGCCATGTATGTCCTATGTGCAATTTTAGATTTTAACTACATATGTATTAAGCTAACTTTCTATCTGACAGATAGAACATTACCATCAACAAACCTTATCTCAAATAAATGCGAATTTTTAATTTCGTTCTCTAAGTTCAAATCTCTACACAAATAAGAACAGACAAACATTCAACACACAGTATCAGTCGTACCCCTAGCTATATTTTAAACTACCCCTTCGTTTCAACCCTTTGATTGCGACTTTGCGATCAATCGATTGGGTCCTGACCGCCCCTTATTATTTACCGATAGCTTTAATATATAAAAACACAGTACATAGATCGTGATTAGAGAATTGACAACCCTATGAAAAAACCTTTTAGTTACGCCATGTATGAAAATTGCTAAATTTTAGTATGTATGTGAAACATAATCTTAGAAATTGCTGTACCAATTTGGATAATACTGCTTTTAAGTGTATTTCTTTGGTAAATAATTTGTGTTGGCACATATCGTCACGCTATATCAATAACAAGTCATGTGGAAGCTGTATTTCTCTTTTTTTGGTTTATATAATGATATTTAAAAATAATAGTTTTAACACGTATATGTCGTGAGACGTTGTTGAGTTAATTAACACATAATTAGGACACAATTTATGAAAATGTTCTTGAATTAAACTATCAAAGATGTGCTTGAGGAAACGGCTGTTTAATGATAAATGAGAAAGAGGCTCTTCCAGAAACTTATGATTCTTGTGGTCACCCTAAAAATTTTTGAACTGA
This sequence comes from Ochropleura plecta, assembly GCA_905475445.1. Taxonomy (NCBI): domain Eukaryota; kingdom Metazoa; phylum Arthropoda; class Insecta; order Lepidoptera; family Noctuidae; genus Ochropleura; species Ochropleura plecta. Next base: position 1,484,445 of record FR997744.1, on the reverse strand, counting down.
AAATAAAAATACCAGTAAAATTCACAGTAATTACCAAAAGTGTTCCACGATAACTGATCAAAATCCAATACCATCACGACGATGTCCAAAAAATCAGCCCCTAATCTGTCACCCCTAACACACACACACACACATACATACACACCAAGACACGTAAGTTTCCGATAGGGTTCAATCGCGATTTTTGATCCCCATCTCAAATTTGGTCCCGAGAGATCCCACCCTTTTCGATCCCACTATATACAAGAATTATACATTATAGTTGCATACATACAAATTAAAACTGCGCCGTTGGGTGTTACTTTTGGGGCAGTCACATTTGACTATAAGTCGCAATACAGTTCGAAGGCATTCTGATGGTAATTTTGGCGCGTAAATTTAAACAAGATGGCGTCGAGGTTCCTGTCAAAATTTATAAAAAAGTAACGAAACATGTACTTAATATTTGCAATGGCTTACTTAAGCATCGTTTAAATCATACAAACAACCAATAGCAATGTACACTTTAAAAAAATACAGGCTACAACCCTTTCACGCAGCTCCAAAAACCATTTCTCTCCAACCTTACTACCCCATTTACCACAAAAACCCGAAACGATCAACAGAATATCCCAAAATGATTCATAATATTGCAAATAAAAACAAAAGCGGACGACAGTGGCAGCCAACCCTCAAAAAACAATAAAAACATATAGTACGCACCTCAGACGGACATGCGGAACCCTCTCGCATAGAATTAACCCTTTCGATACAGAAAGGTGAACAACCCAGTTAAAAACGGGACTTTCTTGTGCCGTGTTGAGTGATGGGCGTTGGCGGTTTTTGGTAGCAGTACTGACAGCTGTCGAATTTGACGTTTATGCACGATTTACTGTGACAGAATAATAGTTTTAGTTTCTTCCATCTTGTCTATACAAGGTATTTATAATAGGCTCCTAGCTTAAGATTACACGTCAATAATATTAAATCTTTAAATATCTACCATGTTTTTCAATTGTTTTTATTACAGGGGATTCCATCCGAAAACTAGTCGAAGTACTTAAACTTTCTTGTCTTGGCAAAATAATCGGAATCAATCATTTATCTTTCAATCAAACCCGCTAGCTCTCTTGACTTGTCCAATATACTCGTATTTTATCCGCAGGGCGACACGCATGCAAACGAATATTCATATCGAACTTAAAAAAGGATCGTTCATTTAGAAATAATCTGGAACGCGTCCAAAATGTTCGCTTCGTTATTAATTTCTAGATCAAAGGCTATTATTTTAATTGTTGTAATATTGATTTGTGGGTGTTTAATTAGAACTTATTTGGTATGAATATTAAAGAAAATGCCATCATTTTTTATGCCATCCCATTTATAGTGCATATTGACATAAGTACACGCGGCGAAACATAAGCTATATATTTTCCGTCATGGACTCGCTTTGTATAGAATTCCCGTACAATAAAAGATCTGCATAAACTGGTTTTGCATAGCTTGATTTGTCGCCGTCTGTACATTCTCCTTAAATTTGACACAAAGCCGAGTCTGAAGAGATAGAGTACCAAAATCTGTAACAAATCATCTTAATATAGAACAGAACTAAGAATACCGCACCCCAAGTCGATGTATCACCATGAATTAATATAATTCTTGTCATTAGACGTCCGATCGCCGCGACGACTTCGCTCCAACTGACAGTTGACATTGACAGCTCCTTAATGATGGCTGACAAGAGGCGCCCTCTGTCGGCCATCTTGCCAATTTTGTTGTACGTTCTTGAACACGTCTCGATGTCAACTTGGTATATTAAAATATGTTTAATTATCTGTACATCAGTTGCTGGGGACGCAAAGCTGAATTGGCATTCGAAGAATTGGATTTAAGGATGTTAATGATCTGAGAAATGTGAGATAATCATAAAAAAACAATTCGAAATTTCCTATCACATTTTCGCAGAAATAATTATAATGATTAAGATAACATCACCATCCGATCAGTGGCAAGATCTCAAAACCGTGGCCTAAAACCTTACAAACTCGGTGTAATCAAAACAAAACGTACATCATTAAATATCTGCGTACGATCGCTGGCAACTGAAAAGTAAATTAATTCTGGAAGTGGAACAAAAAAACTGCAAAACAATAAGACTTCGGAGGAAACCGCACAATTCGACTGCCATTAATTATTCAGTGTCATCATCGTACGACGGATATCAACGCTCATAATAAACTCGTATTTTGTTGTACACAAATATATGTAAGAATCTCGAATACTTAAGAATATTCAAGAACTTTGAAACGTTTTCCTTAGGCAGTGTTGAACTTTTTCAACTATATTTGTGGGCATGTAATGAAAAACTTTAAATATAACAATTCTAAATTGTCTATACCCAATCCAATCTAATTCTATATTCAAAAAAGTTCGAGCCAAGCTTAGCATTCAAACAATGAGCACAATTTATTACAATCAATAGACACACACACATAGACAATTATAAATTCGTCGCACACACACAAGTTTTAACGAAACTCATGCATATTTATAAACTTAATGTGTATATTATTTTATATCTGCGCCTGTGTGAGTGCGGAGGGTCTTAATAACAGATATTCAATCAAAATCAACCCCTTTTCCTGTCCGATATCTTTGCACTGTGAGTGTGCATCTCCCCTTGTCGGTTTTGTTTTGGTAGGAATATGTATGGTTATGTTGACAATTGGTAATGATGTTCATCATAGAAATATAGCAAAAGTTGAATAAACCTCGAAACAGATTCTTAAACATTCATTTTCCAATAGCAAAAATCTATAATCCATTAAAAATAATCTTACAAAACAACTACTCATACCCCTGCTTTTGCCGAGCCGTGCAGAGCTAAGAATAGTATTTCTTAGTATCACACTGACTAAAGAAACACAATACAGTAACCCATTATAGTAACAACTACGCACCGTGTAATTTAAAAACTTCCCTGCCATTCATATTTGTAAAGATTCCTGTCGATATAGCGTTGGGTTACTACCAAGTTGTATAACATTTGCATATGAATACCTATACACTTTTTGCGACACAACTAAAACGAAGAAATAAAACTGCTATGACTAATCAAGGTTCACAGACAAAGTCGATATTGGAAAAGCAACAGTAACATGGCGTCTTTAAAAAGAACAATAATTTTTCACTTATCTCGATGATTTACTCATTTTTCTAAAACACCTTCGTCTTTTCGTGCAAAAAGTCCCCCCACCTTAAAAGTAATGTCCATCTCATTGAAATAGAAGCAAAACTCGAACGCTTCACGCAAGAAAAACTCTGCATCCCAATAAGATATTAGAAACACCAATTACGTATCAGAAATATACAATTAATAACGAGGCGTTCAAAACAAAAGCATGGGCAGACGCCAAAAAAACGGGGAAACATATAATGCATCAGTGAATCGTAGAATTTGAACAGTATCGTGGAACGGGGTGTATAAAATGTATAAATCTTTCGGGGTGGCCGTCTGGCAGGACTACCGACTAGCCATGCCTGTGTGTAGATATTTAAAATTATTCCCTTTGATACGAAAGATAATTTCATTCGCAGACTTGCAGCGTCAACAGAAACATCTATTAGAGTATTAATAATTTTTAACTTATGGAATTCATTTGTAGTTGAAAAACTTAGAAAGTACGAACTGTGCTGGAAAAGTTTTGAAGAGGCTTCAGTGATCGTTTTCAGATTAGACTTTGAGGAAAAATCAAGTTTTATAAACTGAAATAGGTCCGCCCTACTAGTGTTTTATTTTGATTATACAATTTACACTCCGACTAGTTAATTAGTTCATGTTAATTGTTAATGTTTTATTTCTGAATCCAAAAAAATTGGTAGATTTCACGAAAGTTTCCTTCTGATTATGAACCACGAGTAGCAAAACGAAAAGTAGCCATCATTAGGGATTTGAATTTGGAAACAAACATTCCAAAATCAAATGGTTCGATGGTACGGCCAGCACGTGACACACGGCGTAGTCGGCAAACTTTTTCCCGACGCAACGAGTTCGCTTCTGAAAGTTGTGCGGGCCTTTGTTTCGCGCAATCATACGCTACGTTGTAAGGATGCGTTGCGAACCGCGATCTCCACTCATCCTTTTGCCAACAGTACTTTGATTTCCGAACCGCTTTGATTCAAACTTTTAAGCATCCCGTGTTTTGACGTCGAATATTGCATTTCCGTGTATGTTTAATTTGATATTTGTTTGGAACTACACCGCCCGTATATCATCTATATTTGAAATTCAACTTCAAACGGCGATTCCAATGAATATTATTTAAAATGTTCCGACGCGCTGTGATCGGGCCAATAACACTCAGTTTCTAGTTATTCTCATTGTATACAATCTCACCCCACGTAGACCGCGACCCTCCGAGAAAAAATAATAAATTATTTTAGTTAGTATGCAAATAAGCACGGACCGATATTTTAACCTACACCCCATTGAAATAGCGCATTTTTTTTAAATATCTGTTCTTTATGGTACGGAAGAATGTGCTTGTTTTTAACATTTAAAATTGGAATCATAAATAGTTCTAGAGCAAGCACTCGCTTGTTAAGTTTAGAATTGCAAAGTGATTCTCAGTTTGGAATAGTGATTCTAAATACGAATTCAACTATGGTTTTAAATGATGGCGCTTCACAAGCCCCTTCAACATTAATCTAGATCTTAACGCGTGCGTCTGTGTGTGTATGTATTGTGTGTGTGAGACAGGGCAATGATATTTAATTCGAAGGGTAGAATTTCTCATCGATTTTAATTTTATGCGCGCATCCCGTCTCGGTGTGTATTATTTGTTTTTTATGTAAATATTCTCGATCTCTTATTCAGACGAGTGGCGTCCATTTTGCGGATTTTTTCCCTTTTCATATATTTAGACGTTGGAATATTTTAATATAATGGGTTTTGTGTTTGCATATTGGCATAACTTATTTGGTAAATTCTAATTCGTTCTATCAATTATTGTGCTGTCGTGAACTTTACCTCCGTCGTGGAATCATAGCTAAGACTTTTTATTGCACACTCGTTTCCAAGTTAATTGATTTCTTTTTCTTTATTTTCTTATCTGATTTTGTAGACCAAATTAATTGTTGGGTTAAGCTACTCGTCACCGAAAGACTCAAATATCTGCGGTCAAACTGTAATTGGGCAAAAGCAAGAAAATAATGAGTTGAAAAATGGTCTTTTTCCTATACAAACGTAACAGAAACATAATAGACACAGTATCTTATATTCTAATGAAGAGGTCAATGACGTAATTAAGGCCCACACACACACAAATACCTGTCGATATATCAGACCCACCCCTATAAACCCACAAAATTAATATAGCCGAGAGTTACGTCAAAAATCATTATATTTTATGGGCGGCCAAAATAAATGACGCTTATACGGTACTGGTGGAAAGTTTATATTCAAATTTCACTCAGTCCGTCGGTCCGGCATCTCCAAGGATCAATTTACATATTTTCACAGGTTTCCACGATTACATTTAATGTTAGATATGTATGCGGAACCGTGAGCGTTAAAGATACTTTCTGTTTTCGAGCTCACATGCTGTTAGATTGCCTGGCTGTTTGGATAGTTTCCTTTGCGTACTTTCCATGATGGCGGATATTAAAATTATATTTGACAATTCCCATATTTTCCAACTTCGAATTTTCAAGTTTGAATTTCAAATAATAGAACGCTCTCACTTCCATTAGCCTACAAAAACCATAAACAAAAAAAACATTGGCAGCCTCATTCCATGATGAATTTTCTTTGTTAAACTTAACGTGTTTTCTAATTACACGTGTATTTTATACAATGTAAATTCCAATTAATTCTTGGGAATACTAAATAATGAAAACAAAGGTTTAAACGTATGACGTCTGTACGGAGGACCATAGAAATACAAATTAATTCCGAAGAAGGAGAATGTCAAAAATAAGTTAGCGTCAAAGCATATTCAATTAAAATAATGATAGGGATGTGTTTGTTACGTAAATAATGATGTCGGTTTGTGTGTTGGTTTGCTTATTTTTGGGGGGTAAAGAAAACGTGTTAGAGAAACAGAGAAGCACCTTCCACCATAGGTACCTAAGTATTTTATTCCCGTGTTATTCTTCTTATTTTTGTTACGATGTTTGAGGAAACACGAACTTTGGCAAACTTACACGAGAATTCTAAACTAACTACAACGAATATGAGATTGATATGCATAAATGTTTAGTCTGTATGTGATTTAAGTTTATTTTGGCTTCTGCACTGTTGAAATGTATTTGGTTCAAAAAACTTTCCAGTGTGCAAAATTGAAAAGGGCACTTGATTCGATGCATTGAGTCTGCCGAAAAATAACGCTGTGTGGCTGTGTAGTCATATTTCAAATTGAAAATGTAACAAGCAGCCACAGAAACTAAACGCAACAGAATCAATTCCCGTCTACGAATTAAAAGCATTAATAATACAAAATTTGATTATCCCATAAAAGATTCGGGCCATAAAACTCATAGTTGCTATAGTGTGCACCGTTGCCGAATGTACGAATTAGGAACCCTTTTGATCGCGGCCCACCCTCCACCACTGCCGCCCGGCGCCCGCTCTCGGCTGCCATTCATTTTCATAATAAAATCGTAACAAACGGCGCAGGTAACAAAATATGGAGAGAGATCCTAAATTTATGTGAACGCAATGTGATTATTTATGTCGAAACTTGAGATTTTGCTAGAGATATTGTCGGCGAGGTGGATGTATGGCCGCTGGGTGACGGACGCGAGATTTCGATGATGTACTGGTTTTGTGTTCGGCTACTTCGTGTTATCGTTGAATTGGACAATGGACATAAATAAGAAATTACCATGACTGTTTTGTTCCAATATTGTAGACAGGATAGGTAGCTTTTTGTGCCACCCCTAATTAAAACATTCGAAACAACACTAAACGTGTCGCGCCAGACAATAACAAAGGCAAAACTAGTCAAAACTAAGTCTTTTATACATCATAAAACAATGTAACCACATCCACACCTCCGCATCTGTAGGAAGGGCCCAATCAATCTGTCTGTACGAGATACAGCCTCCAAATCTAACTATTGTTCACGAATAGGGAAATTTCCATTTGGATTTATTCATTTGTCTAACTATTGTCGGGCTTTCCCATTTTGTATATTAAAATAATTGTTTTGCCGCCAACATTTCGATGTTCTAAATTCAAAGTGGTGAATTTGCGTATGTGTTTTATTCCAGTGTTGGATTAACCATAGAGTTGAATAAACATCTAGTTTTAAAATATAATCTGACAATTATTAGATATTTACTCGGTCTAAGCCTGTCTTTTCAATTAAATATTACTTGTAATTAATTTCTCAGCCGTAAAATCGACGTCTTATTAATACTTAAATCCGAAGCCTCAATAAACGTTCCATTTCACATCGGTAACCGAAAAGCCGTTGTATAATAAATTTAACGACAAATTCCGATAAGAATCGGCGACGCACAGACGCAATTTTCATAGATATAGCTCAATTAACAATTGGTTTCAATCGCGAAGACATTTCGTATAATAAAGTGTCCCCCCACGAGGGGGTGCGGGGGTGCCTTCAGGCAATCTTATTTCTGTTTGTAATATTGCGGTGTCAATTTCGCATATTGAAGTGTGAGCACGAATATGGAACGCCATTGTTTGAATCTATATTGTCTATAAACTTGCTTGTCTCTGATCTGGTAAATTGGATCCTTGGAGGCTTCGTTGAAATTGGAATAGCTTGGAGAGTATTTTAAAATGCAAGACTTTGTTAAACTATGAAGTGGATAGTAATGGCAGTTTTCAAAGGGGATGACAAACAAAGGAGTTGTTATTTTTAAAGTCAAACACAACCTGACCCAATTAGATCACTCAACTCACAAATCTGTACAAACACAATATCCGCCCGTTACGAACGTTCGTAAACAAACAATCAATGAAAAAAAAAACGCAAACATGAGAGTAAAAATGCCAATAATCAACCGACACAAAACGATAAAAAAATAAAACCATTGTGTGCAAAAGAATTACAGACAATATCCAATTGTGGTTCCCGTCAACGAGGTCTATAATAAAAAAAACCGCCACCCCACGGAACTTGGGCATTAATATCAATCTATCAATAGCTCTCAATACAGAGGCGCGAGTGATCAATAAACGATAATAAAAAATACCCTATTTTTTTCGTCCCCTCTATTACTATTTTATCGATGATTCGTATCGTCTGTTTTGATTGGACCCTCTACAGCGTTGTCTATTGAATTATCGAGTATCGCATTTTAATTCCTCAATGTGATTTATTCCGATTCGGTTTAATTTATTCCGATTGAATAATTCGATTTCGGTAATTGTTTACGGTTATGGCTTAATTTTTGATAATCGAATGTGTCTGGATGTCTACAATTGTCAATGGCTTGTCACTTAAGTTTTAATCAATTGAATTTGATGGCGCGAATTGATTAAATGTCTATGGTTCCATTGAATTGTATTGGTTTCTACTTTTTGTTTGATACCGTATATCTTATAGTCAGAACAACAGATCTAATCAATCAGAGACAGAACTTTTACAAAACAATATGAATATAATTTCAATACGCACACAAGTCCTCTTTAATCTTGTTTCATCATCAAATGTTAACTCACACAGACGTTTCAAAAGCTCAAAAACAGTCGTAACTTGAAAATGTTCAATAAATACACATCTTGGCAAAACTTGGTACATTTTAAACTCCATTACTTATCACTCTCTCAATCCACATGTACTTAATTACACTTGGCAAATACAATGACGTCGCATCGATAGATAGATAGATAGCTACCGAAGACGGGGGAGACTGGGGAAGATAGAAATCGTATGTTTTCGGATTAATTCGTTCGTGAAATCGTCTCCTCCCGATAAGAATGGTAACTGCTCTGTACTAATTGAATCTACAATTGCGTTGGCATGTCTGATTTCATTAGACGGTTGTGTGTGTGAGGGGTAAGGGCGGGGAGGGGGTGTAAGTATCCGAACTGATGGATGCTCTTGAAAGTTTTGCAGCGAAATTTTTGGCGATATTGGTTTCGTGGTTCGGTTCGTTTTTTTTTTCGTTTTCGTGCCGTTTGATTTTTGTTGAAGGGTTAAATATGAGGATACTTATGCAATCATTTCATATACAATTAGTAAGTAATAAATGAAATTGAGTTCCACAAACAGATTTGTCACCATCTGTTTAGCCTTTTCCCTACTGACTGGAAGCCGACCGTAATATGTTGGGGTCGGTCTAACCGTATTCAGCTGAATACCAGTATTTTTCATGTAGCGACTGTCTATCTGACCTCCACAACCCAGTTATTACTTGGTAATACGAAACCCCTTGGTAAGACTGGTTGTCAGACTTTTGGGATCCTTATTATCTGTAACGGCTGACAGATCTACCAAAGACAGCCGGGACCAACAGCTTAGTGTGTTTTTAGAGGCACCGAAGAAACTCGGTATGTACAACCTAGGCAAGAGCGGTTTAACATAAAGATCGACCCGAGAGGCTGTTATTATTTAGCCACAAGCTCTTTCATACACAGACGAATGATCTGAGAACGTTTTTCTACACCAAAAACACATATTCCAGCATCGTCATACCAAAATCGAAACCCCTTCAACTTTTGGAATACATCATCCAAACTAAGTTCCACTTCAAAATATACGAAATCTCAAAAGTTGTCTGTTCATACACAAACGTCTTATTGAATACCCTCGTTCAATCCAAAACAACGGAACGGGTCCAAAGCGTGAATTGTTTCAGAATAATGGTATTTATATGCTACATTGGTTTCAAGGGAAATCACTCTTTGGAATAGTCCATAACATCTGCTGGAGTACAGCCGCGAAGAATAGCGGAACACGAGGATCCCTTTACAGCGTTGTTCGTGAAAATGTGATGCCAGAATTCGATATTACTTAAACTCGTATTGAAACCGGCGGGGGGAAGATTCGGAATATTAAACATTCACGTTTATTAGTTTGTCCTCAACGTATTTGGTAGTCTAAACGGGGGTAGTTTTCGATGGGAAACTTGGAAAGTGTGTTAACGAGTTCACCCCAGCGAGTGTAGTCGATTTTCCTAATGGGTATAACATTTTAGTCGATTGTGTCAGTTTTGAACTAACTTTTGATGTAAGTTAAGTAAGTAGTGCTGACGGCTCACTGCACTAATGGGCTTGATTCGGGTATCGAAAGGAAGCTGCGACTATTTGTCGTTACATATCGGTTACATTCAGTAGCACGTTGTGAGGGAAAACTTCATCCATTCATATCGGATTGGTTAAGTGCTAACGCCAAATGATAGTTTCGGGAATACGCATAGTTTTTTGGTAAAAAAAAATAATAAAACTATTTGATTTATTTTTTATTAATTTAAGTATTGTTTATGTACGCTGTTTTGACTTCCGTACGTTTTACTCACGGGTTGACCACTGAAAACCAGCTCTGTGCTGTGGGCTCCCATGGCACAACATCATGCTGAGTGGTGACCTACCTGTCGCAATTACGACGTGCAAGCTATTTTTATTTTGTCCCATATATGTATTTGTAAATGTTTGTGATACTTTGCATGTTGAAAATTATTTTTTTGTTATTTTTGTGCTCGTCGTAATTTGCGACTAATAAATGTTTTTTCTTTTCTTTTTTCATTGTTAAAAAAGAATTGTCAAGAGGCAAACCTCAAAAGGAATGACAACATCTTGCAAATAGAAATAATATTGAGCCCTTAACTAAAGTCAAAGCACTCATAAAACCGTCCACCCATCTCAACAACCAACCACCGCCGCCTATCCATTAAAATAAATCAAAAATTCAATATCGCAAACTCTTTGCGAGAAAAACCCGCTCTTAATCGATGGTTCTCGAAAAAAAATCGTCAAAAGAAAATTGGTATCGTATGATCTCGGCTGCACAGATAACTGAAGGGGCCCACAAAGGCAGCTATCGGAAGGAAAACGAAAGGGTAATGCGGGCATAAGATGCGCATCGACACACACGGCCTAATCACGACACTCCCCTCCACCCACCGCCCAACTTTTGCATATTGCCCAAATTGCCCCTACCTCCCTTAGCTTCGCCGCTAAGCGTACATTTTTGCTGGCCGGATAACTCTTTAGTTTACCGTTTTTTTAGCATCTTCCGTTGCATTATCAACCTTATTTCGTTTCGATAAAAATGTATCGTTATTTTTGCGTGTATGCCAATGTTTTGTTTGTAGTGTAAGGGTGTCATGACGTTTGAGGGATGTTTCGACTCAGAGGACTTCTTAATTGTGAACGTGCAGTTTTGCTATTGATTTTTTAATGTGTCTCTCTACGTATGATAGGATGGGGGTCTGCTAAGTATGTTTTCGTATATTCATTTAGTTATAAAGTATGGATGTATTGTTTGGAGGACAAAGGGAATGTTTGAGTGTTTGATCTTCGTTACTTTTCCAAATGAGAAACAAACAGACGAGCTTTAAAGGTTCTTTTTCATATTTCATAAGGTCTAAACTGCCTTCTAAGTCATTAAGCTAATTGGTTAAACTACACCTCAGACTAGTAATTATCACAAAAAGTGTAATTCATATAAACAAGGATTAAACAAAACATGCTCATTGGTAGTTCGTTAAAACGCTCAAAGTATATAATTATGGCACAAAATAGTACCAAAGACAAGCCGCTCTTTAGCAAACCTGTCTATAATTCCTTCTCAACCATAGAGTAAGATGTAGACTGGCATTTAAAATTATTCTAAAAATAAAGCACTCAAAACAAATTCTTCGTTTGTGATTTATGTTTTTGTTGTTTATGGATCTGAATTGTACGATTTGGATATTTTCCCGTAGGTTATTAATGAGTTGTTTCCTTAAATTAAAGATAAGATTACAGAAAAGCGTTTTTCCGAGAAGGTAATATTAACTTCTGAAAAAACCAGTCTCATGACAAATCGTCAATATTTGTTTTAAAAAAACCCTTTAATAGTTCCTCAACTCTTCGCTATTCGTGTTGAAATGTGTCAACTGTCTGTACTGCATAGTTCGCTACTCTGCGACATTAATCTCTATCTTGTTAAATTATAATAATTGCATCAACATTTAATAACTGCGTTTCATTACACGCATTTACCTTTTCTCGTTTTAAAAGGAATTATTTTCTAGAAATTGCTAACCCACTTTGAAAAAACATGGAGACTTGTAATTAATGTCAATTTTATTTATAATTACGCGTCGAGCGCCGCCAGATGGCGGTATTTGCGTAAAAACGAGACCGGCCCATGAGCTATGCGATAATATAAATATTTCTTACAATATTAGACTTTAGTATCTGTGCTACAATTTTATTATTTTAATCTATGACTACATTCTTTAACGTAGGTACTAATATGGAATAATTTCGCTTGTACGTCCTTGGTTATATAGTAGAACAAACTTTATGTTGCCATAATAAAAAAACGATTATAAACGACATTTTTTTGTAAACCGTGGTCTTGGACTAAACCCATGATACGAGTATCTTCACAAAAGGTCGCATTTACCGCGTTTGTAAACAATCAATACGTCCTTTTACGACTGTAATTTCTTGCCATCAGTGTCTAACTGTCGTATGCAGTGATATGAGCCACAATTCAGCACAATTAGCTGCATTATTACAACAATGGTAACGTTGCTGTGCATTGTGGGCCGTCCTTGCCACTATGGTGCGCACAATGGTGCAGGCCGCGCAGGTGACGATCTTACGATATAAATAGGTTGACTTCCTTGATTACTGTAATGGCTGCAGGTTGACTGGCAAGGTTTATATTGTCTTGTATCAGTTGTAAGACGTAATTATATGTAATGGTTTCGACTGAAATAGTTAGGGTTACCCTTTTTAAAAACAATGTCATTGAAATGATAGCGATGCGAAATGTGTACCTAGTCTATGTTGGAATACTTTACTAAATTGGTTAAAATGGAAGACTTATTGGCCTTAAAAACAATATTTTTCTGTCATTCAAATAATTTTCAGATAAAATCAAACGTTAAGACATTTTCACTTCTATCTTATTCCTTTGTATAAACCAATTAGGTACTAATTCAGTATAGTTATACTCCACCTTTAATAGACAAGAGAGTTAACGATATTTGTCGAGCACAAAACAAAATATCGTTTTCCATTCTCTTTATCTTGTCATATTATTTGCTTACGAAGCCTGCATACGGGCGACCAGCGAAGTATGGCAACGCTGGATGTTCGGGAATCATTGTAAGCGCGCTTAAAAATAAAAAGGGAGCACAGTTTGAATTTCGAATCGCAATGTTCGTAGTTTAAAAGCTTAGATTTTTGTGGAAAATTTTGAGGTAAGTAACAGAATTTCTTGATGGATACACGGTTTTTAAAATACTAATATTCGAATTCTGATATTTAAAAAAGGATTCAACTGTCGAAGTTTTATTGTGTCTTTTTTTAATTAGTCAGTTTTTCCATTTAAAAAGAAAACAAAAGAGAATATTTTCAGCCTCTATTGTTAAAAGTGTATCACCATACAGTGCCCGATTCCAGTAACATTACATCTGTACTCATTCCCCCTTCTTCCATTCTATTTGCTCAACTCCTTAATGCTTTATTTCGTTTGTGTGCTTAGTCTAATTAGAAAACTCCGAATCTACTAATGGCTAATATCGAATTTTAGCTCCTTTTTGTTTTTCTATGTCTTCGTATTATCAAATTATGTTCTTTAGACTGCTCATACGAGTTCATACTGGGAGTCAATTAAAAAGGAGTTTTAAGTAATTCATATCGATCTTCAGTTCCGACCTTTTTACTTGACGTTAGTCTCTGGTATCAAAAGTAAGTACTGCCATCATTATAAAAAAAAACTGTCAAGCAGATTTTCCGCCTCAACTTTTTCGAAAGTTACATTCTGTAAGTTTGACGTATCGAAGTATCATAGGATCATTGTGACAGGCACAATTTCGTCAATCTCCGGCTTGTTCCGGCGAATCGGAACGTGTTCCGATTAACAAAGACGTGATTCAGAGACGGAACACTTTAGGAAGACATCGGGCTATGCTTGGATTGAACTGGCTTCCGAATTAGTTCGATTAAGACTTGAATAGATTTGCATTGGAAAGTCTTGTTAGGAAAATTGTTTGTTTTGAGATTTTAATAGGACCGTAGCATGGTGTTTTTTACGTTTTAGATTTAGATATTTTTATAAAATAAAATAGTGGAACAGTCAGCTTAAATAATTTAAAAAATAACTTATGCACTCGCATAGTATTCTTCTAGTATCAGCTTTAACTAATCTTTCAATTCAAAAGTCAAATAAGATAAGGGTTGAACATTTATCTGCGATGAGTTAGCATTTCTGTTTATTTCTATTCCTACCCCCAATTTAAACCCAACACGTTATCACACGAAAAGGTGGAAATTCTTGAAAAATAAATGTGATAGAAGCAAGCGATACGTAACTATAAATTAAAATAATTATCGCCTCTTTTCGGGGGTAGAATGCAAAGCCTTCGCGATCAGCTGTTCACCGCATACTGCACGAAGGCGTTAAATTCTGTTTTGTAGTGATTTGTTTCATAGTTTTTGGTTTTTTTATGTTTTTTAATGGCAGATTTATTATGACATAAGTGTGAACTGACTGTAATTAGTTAGATTAAAATAAAGAAGCCAAATTTATTTTTAGATAGAATATTAAATAGGTAATGATAATTGAAATAATGTTTCTCACGATATCTGTTTATTATATTATCTAGAAAAAAAATGAAAAACAGCGTATTTATCTCATGATATTCACCGTGTGATTATTAAGCAGAGTAAAAAATCATTAAACATTTTGAAACTTAGTTAAAGATGTGTCGATATCTGTTTGCCTGAAACATTGCATAAATACTACAAATAGTATGTTATGTGAATATTATTCACATTCTCACCCAAAAATAGTTTCAATGCAGACATAATAATATAAAAAGAAAACGCCCTCGCAACAGTTCTTGAAACAACAATTTTAATTGCAACACGAAGCGATATTTTATCCATGGTATGCATTTTTTCCGACCACCCCAACGGCGGGCCGTTACTCAAAATAATCTAGGCTAGATATCGCACACCCCACGTGATCTACTGCCTCTGCCACGGAAGAAACACGTTTCACTTGATATTTTTCTTTTAATCCCGAATGACGTCTGTACGTAATTGGCGGTTATTTTCAAGTCGCGTGAGGTTGGTAGCATGCGATGCTATGTTGGTATTACTGGGTCTGTTCGTAATTTGAAAATGTGTGGTGCACGAGGTGTCTGAGAAAGTTGCTACACTTTTTTAGACACATCTCACAAATCTTCTTCACTACCGAAACAATTGTACCTACTATATCTATCAAAAACATAAAGTTCTAACACAAAATGAAGTTCTACACAACAGACATTAAACTGTAATGAAAACCTGCTTTAGTAAACCCTCACGTGCAATACTCAAACCCAATCAACCTTCAACAATCGGTATCCAATACCTTCCCCACGTACAGCTCCAGAGCGAACTTATCATCCAAATCAAAACAGCGACACCCCAATAACGCCGAGTCGAGACCACAACAGGCGAAACTTAGTTTTCCATTCGGTTTTATAACGCGAACGATAGACAGGCAATAAATGAGCTCCCACAACTTATAATTGCTTCATTTCGTTGTCGACTCGAACCGAGAACTATGCAGTTTGCATTCGGCTTGTCTGTGTCGTGTTTTCGAACGATAATTGGATTTGTCAATAAAAGTATCGCTGAATCGCATGACAGGTCTCTAATTATGACTTGGTTGAATGCTAAAATTTTTAAGATTGGTGTTGTAATGTCAAAGTCAGCTCTTAGACGTTGAAATTGACACAAAGAATTGGAAACCTAATTAGTCTCGTATCATTTTTAAATCGAAAAGAAAAATCTAAAAGCTTTTCATTAAACCTAGCCCTGAGTTTAAAAGAGAACAAAAAACTGATATCTCACCGTCAATCCCGAGTCTTAAATTTCGCCGCCGCTCCACAAATATCCTTCATTCAACGTTAATCACGTCTGTTATACGGTTCATTAAAAACTATCTACTATTTAATACTGACAGAATCTCCGCGCGTAAAGTTCCCAAACACGAACTGACAACGTCGAAAAAGTAATAATCGAAATGATCACGATTCATCGCTATGTTTATCCGAACGCCACCGACGTATCATGTCAAAAGTGCATGGACAAGTTCCATGTCAGTGTTTGCCGGTAAAATATACTCCAAAACAAATTACCAAGCCAAACTCAACCCTAACACCTACATAATAATAGAAATAATAATGTGGTACTATCTCGCTTGTCCGTGCTTATTAATTTTTACCATTTTCACGCCGCACGTTCGATATGACACGTGATTGATGATCGCGACGTTCATTGTCAATCAAACTGTTACTGTAAAAGCATTTGCCGAAATGTGAATATTTATGAATCACAAATGTTTGTCCCATGCAATACGTTAAAATAATAATTTTCATCTGGCCGTTTTAATTCCGATAGATGCGATGACAGCTGAAGAGCACGTAATAAACGGATAGTAGGAATCTTTTTGAAACTCGCGTCCAACTGTTCAATCATTCGCGTCGTTTATCATCTTTTTTCGAAACGAAACGAAACTCGTCGCGTCAAACTAGACAGACTATAGATGACGTAAAAAGAAAAACCGCCGTCCCGCCGTAGAAGCTTTCCGAACGTCTTTTTGTTCGTTCAGTTGGTATTGCTCGAGCGTTCGAATACGAAATTTGAATTTTCCCGCTTAAACGTCGGCCTAATAAATGTTTCCCGACGATTCGCGATTTTCGTAGGGTCACCACCTACAGCCGAAGACTTAGGATATGACTTAAACGTTTAATTAATGAATAAATGGGTGGAATTTATTGTTTTAGCCTTAATGCTCTATTGCGGAAAATTCAGTGCGGTGTACCATAACAAAATGACTGACATTGAGGGACACTGCAGGTAGGCAGGTATAACTGAAAAACGGATCATATGGTAGGAATTCATATTTTCTTTAAATAGATGTGGTCTAAGAAAGCTTTAAAAGGTTTCAAGGCAGAATATTTGCAATTCAGCATGAACACAGCACACACAGTACCAATTATTTTTTAATCTTTCATCCCATGCAAACCGGGACGAATCCCACGGAACCCTGACAAATACTTCCCTTAAACTGTTTGACCACTTTGACAGATCGCCAACATGAACTCATTCTGACATCAAAATGGCGTATTAGGTTTTTTTTATTCAGTAGTCTGTCATCACTTCCTTTGTGATTGAGCACTGCATTGACGCATTGTGCTGCAAATTGATTCTGTTTTGTTACTTTATTGAGTTTTAAACAATCGACGAGGTCGCCATCTCTGTTGCTTTTTATCGATCTTGGACGGATAAAAGAGGTTATGATTTTGAGAAATGGAAATAAAAAGTGGTCGTCCTTTGTAGCTCAATTTTGTGGATTGTGTTTGGTTTGCTGTTCTCATTTCTTGCTTCTTCGGTTCGTTTCGTTTCAATTGCCGCGGATTTTCACATTTCCATGCTTGTATTACCAGTATGCTTTACCATTTTTGAAGAGTACTATAAATATTTTTCCTTGTCGATGTTCAGCTTTATTTTAACCTTTTCAACGTATCATCACCGCCATAAATAAGTGTAGGTAAGCACATTACCACCATATAAAAGTAGGTGTAAGGTAGAATCGAGCACGTCTGATAAACCGCCGGGGACGCTGGCGGATTTATGGCCCAAGTCTCGACCATTTGCATCGGAAGGAACACCGGTAAGAATGCGAGGCGACACACGCAGTCCGTGTGTGTGGCTTGACAACTCTAGACTGAAAAAGGAATTGCTTCACGACGTTTTCTCTTTAAAGTGCAAATGACGATTATAGGTGTAAAGTTAAAAGAACAATGACCCTTCTATACTAAAATAAACTGCGAAATTTCCCTGTCATCAAAGTACAGTCAGCCAAATGAACAACTGACCACCTATTACCGAATAAACTACCAACTACAAAATGAAGTCCCAAAAAATCCCATCTGGAACTCAAAACAAAGTTGCTAACACATGTAAATCTCACCAAATTGTGCAAAAGGTCTTTTTTAAACGATCCGTAGGAGAGAGGTATTCGAGTTAATCGGCGTCACAGTGGGGTGATCACAGACCCCGGCGGCCACGCTGTAATTATACTAAAAATGTGGTAGACTTCAATAAAAAGCTGAAACTGTGACGGGCGGCGGTCGAAAACATAATTGTCCATAGTAATGATTGTAGGTAATTGTGCGAGGGTTACCCTTAACCCTTCGCTGAAGGAACAACCCTTGGATGCTGGGTAAGATGCGGGCGGACGGCGTGTGAACAGCTGACAATCGTGGTCCCAAAAGACGGGTGCTACAAAAAACAGAACAGATTTGACAACAAACCCAATGATTTTCATCAATTTTGATGACATAGCTATTCAGATCTTCTTGATTTTCCAACTTGTAATTGTAACTACAGCATCTTTATGTTTACAAATCTGAAAAAATCTGTTAATTTTCGATAAAAACTGACCCAAACGTCCGACATCTTGCTCTCTGGCCCGCTACAGCTTATAACATAAAATTAAGTTAATAGCGGTCAGTGCAGGTCCGAATTAAGACAATAATTACTCGCGGTGCCGTCCGCCCAAATTTTCGTTTCGGCTAATACTTTTTATGGTGACTCTACTATTCTGAACGGCGGGATGCGTGTTTGTGTAGCCTTTATGGGGACGTGAAGGATTACTAGAAAATTGACAGACCAAAATGCATAAAACTATCTCACCGTTTAAAAGAAAGTTGAGGTAAAAGTTGACTGAAGAAAAAACAAATTGGTACGATATATTCTTATAAAATAAGCATTATTTACAATAATAAAATACGTTACTTAATTTTTATTCGCATAAAAATATTAATGTCAATAAACTAGCGAAAAAATGCCGCTAAAAATCGAGGTGACGTTTACTGTCATCAATTTTTTATAAGCACGTTCTCGTATGTCAAAATATTTCATTTGTTCTCATTAGTTATTCTATATTATTATATTATAATGTTGTCTGAAGGTTGTTTTTCAGTTTTTTACAACATTCTATAAAGAGGCCGGGTTGTAATGTAAGATTATTTATGACAGCTCTTCAAGGCTTCGTCAAACTAAACTGACAATATTTACTGAAGTATTATTATACTGATATGTATTAAGATATCGATGTCAAGGTGTGATATTAATTAATGTGATTTTTAACCGTATTTTGGAGACGATAAGAAATAAATTGAACAAGCAAGTTTTGATTTTAGTTTTCAAATATTTACGTGTGGCAGTACCTTGTGCCACCAGATATCGTTATTATCATTAAAATATTTGATTATTGTATTGTTTAAATGCATTAAGGAAAATATCACATATCTATAGCATTGTGGTCTAGACAAGAAAAAACAGATCGATAAAAAACAATATTCATTATTTGATTTACCCACTTATTTGTTTACGTAAGTCTTGTACTTACGTAAGAGATTATTATTTAAACAAAACTATTTCGAGTCAGCATACCTGGAATTATCACGAGGTACTACCATAAATAAACAAAAAAAGGAAAATTTTCCTGAAACTCTACTTACAAGAAATTCTTGTAATAATTAAAGAGAAACTGGCTAATTAAATATTTCTTAACTTATTAATTATTATTAAAACTAAAATATAAACTAAAAATCCATAAATTTAACGTGAACGCATTGATAAACTGGAGTTGCGTTCAATGAAACCAGATTTACAAAACTCTGTGGTTCCATAATGGCATAGTCTACTGACATTGCCAAATGTTTAAAAAACAACAACATACCAACAACTGAGAAGTTACAGGTAATGACAAGATAATCCAAAGATATGGAGGCATTCTCTTTCTATGTATGATGTATCGTTCCAGAAGAAAAGACATTAACTCCATTTTTGTATCTTTTTTGGTGTTTTAGCAAATCTTAATGTCAACTAATCAAAAAGACACCTATCAGAAAACAGCTCCATAAAACTAGAATCGGAAAAACAGCCATCTACAGAGACTCAAGACGAACCAGGGTCATGTGCCATGATTTCCGTCGCATCTATCTCGGCGATACGCATCTTCACGCTCGAGTGCCGACGACACCCCACCTGACGGTCTGAGCTGAGGCAACAATTGATATCTTCCGAAGGTCGGGTAATAACATGCTCAGAGTTATCCGACCAACACACTAGAACACCCATACAATACTTGTCTAACTCCAACCTCAATGTAACAAGGTTGATAATGCAATGGTTTTGGTGTGTCGACGACCAAATGTAGCCTTGTTTTGTTCGGTGCTGATTTTATGAATAGATCGTCAATTGTCGAACGGAAACGCGAACTAAAATTAGTTTTTAGAGTTCTGTTTTTAAATAATAGGTACGATTGGAACTTCTTTGATTTAGTCTATGAATACAGATTTTTAATTGAAGATCTTTTGTAGACTATCATTAAAGTCTATTGCGGTAAAACCCAAAAATAATTGTTAAGCAATAAAATGTTGTATCCACGTAATTAATTTTTCTGTTGCCATGCAAATGTTTTGTAAAGTTTAAAAGCTACAACAAAGCAATTATATTTACACGTGTTTCAACGCTCTACGAATTTACGTCATGAACGCTATTTAAATGGGAAACATATTGTTTATCAATAAAACTACCTAAATTAATGATAAGCAAGGTTTTCTTTATCCTTTGTTTAAACTAATCATCGCCCAACGTGATGGCTCAATTTTAAATATTTATTTTATTTTTAAAATGTCTGACAGCGTCACCCATCTTTATCGTTAAAGATTGATCTACATAATTACAGAGTTAGATGCTTTTTATTGTGCACACAGATAAAAAAAGATAATTATATGGCAATTAAATTCTTTAGAAAATATTTTACTGGCGACATTTTTAATGTCGTAATGTTATTATTTTAATGTTGGTAGTTCCGTCTCAAAAATTACGTATGTGTTGTTGTAACGTGTTCTGATTGTCTGTTCGAATTTGATATAGATGAATCTTGATATAGTGATGTGAGATCCACAAAACGAGAGTCAACAAGATATCAGAAACGGACATCTTAAATACGATCATGTTATCAATATAATACCTTTGCAAATACATCCTGAACAACTTTATTTTTTCTTCTCCAGATCGCGCAACTAGTGGAAGACGTGCGCCGTCTACAAGCATCGCTTACAGCGCTTCAAGAAGCACACGCTCAGCAACTGCAGCGGCTAGAAGAACGGCTGGACGAAAAGAAGCAGCACATCGCCAGGCTTGAAGCGAGGCTCGACACGCAGAGGGACTATGATGAAGTCAAAAGAGAAATCAGGTGAGTATCCGTCGTTCTGATGGAACAATTGGGACGACTTTGGGTTTATTTTAGTTATAGACTGTTTTGAAGGTACTACAGAAGTTGAATTAAAAAGAAAGAAAATGAGACGGGGCTTTAGCATAGGAACCTACTACTATATGTACTACAAGTATAGATACTTCTTAGTTTAAAGTATTTTACACTGGAAACAACTGTTGAAATAAACAAAATAAAAAAAAAACCTTGGCCTGGAAGGTGATAAGCCGCTACATCTCAATCGCTATAAATCTGTCTACATATATCAAAACACAAAAAACCGACTTAAGGCTTTCTGAACAACCGTGTCTACATCCCTACATATAATACAGGCAACATTAAAATGAAAAAAGTGTACTATACAACACAGCACGTGTTAATAAACTTGATAAGACGCGTATCTCGGTCATTCACCTGCACAGATTATATATTGTTTGTAGAACAAGCCTTGACTATGGTCGAGGTACTGGCGCAAATGATCTTGGCGCGACGCTCCTAAGAAACTTCACTGCATTGCTTGTTTGATTTGGTTTAGAAGAAATAAAACAAGCTTATTGCATTTGTAATGAAATACCAGTAAGGAATGTTAATGTTATCATATTGGTAGAGGTGCTGAAAGTAGGATACGGGAAAATAGATATGACATGTCAAATGTCGAAAGTGACACTCTAGTTGTTTCCCGCGTCTCAGGAACACAATTGACACAGGAACGTTCTAATACTTTTCTTTTAGACGTTTGAAATATTATTGCCAAACAAGCTACTGAAATGTATTCTTGAATATTGTCTTTTGCATCTAATCAACATAATAACATATAAATTATTACGCCTTAAGGGTAAAGCACCAAATTTTGCCTATTATGCCATCAACCTGTCAGAAAACCAAGCTCCGTGGTTGCTACTACGAAATTTCAGATGAAACCAATAATATACTTTATATAGGCATTTTAAAGCCCAAAGGTATAAAACGAAAGTTCCTTCTCTTATCAAGACAGCCGAGGATTAACTCTTTCGCCATAGAACAAACACAAAAGCTAGAAACGGTATGATAATCCAAGTTAACTTGATGTCACTTAAGTACATACGATGTATCATTGTGTGTTTTGTGTGCATTTGTTTGCTGAACGTACCTTTGACTGATAAGCAGGCGCCTGCAAGCACACCCTGTCTTTGTTTGATTAGTACGTTAGTCGATTATTATATAGGAAGATAACTATGTTGTATATAAGTAGGAAATGAAACAAATTATCCTTAAGAAGGCACTTTTACTTAGCACCTTGTTCTACACATAATGCAAAAAATACAAACTAATGTTGAACATAATAAAAACTAAAGTTAAATTACTTAACTTTTAGAAGGAAGCGTTGAGTTCAATAGAAAAATAACAAACTTGCTATTGAAAAACGTTTAACAGGTGGATAAAGAAACAAAAAAAAACGATTCTAAAATTATGATATTTTAGAAACGTTTTAAACATCACCGTGCGTTAATTCGTTTTTCAACTCACTGGAAAACAACACACATTCATACTTTCTGCTCAATCAGAAAAAAATGCTCTAGTCTTGACCAAAGAGTTCCTAAATCTATCTTTTTTAACTTTACTCTTTGCCACACAGCACGACCATATCCTTTAACGGCTGTCACCCCGTTGTTTAGACAGCCTGCTCTAACAAGCACCAGTTAATTACCAACAACCATCTTAAAGGACCTTTTATGGAGTTCCCAGTATTTAATGTTGTTTTTCAAACAAGGATTGAGCCTTCACTTTGAGATCTGACGCCTGTGGTTTGGTACCGTTCGTGTGATATTTGAGAAACTTCCTCTTTCCGTACTTGTGTTGTAAGTTTACGTAAACATGTACCACTTATGTCATAGTCATGTCTTTTAAAATTTACGTTTTTAAGAAAAATCTTGAGTACTTAACTGGGTCTTACATACGTAAACAATTCATGACACAAGCACTTCGTAACACATAAAGTACTACTAACAAAACATAACCATAAACCGAACAAACTTCACCAAAAAGTATGCATTGGTAAACGACACATTCGACAGTAAACAGAATACACCCATCGGCTCCCAGAAAGTCACCAAGGAGGTCCGAACACACGTTTTTTTTTTCTTCTACCACAAATCGAAAACCACTTGTCCCGATGCTGTGTCCCAACTCGCACGCCTACGCTAAACGTTCGAGATAAGGAATTTAGCGGCCTCCCCTAAGTTTACACTATATATTGATACAAAAATCGCTCCCTGAGAACTTTAAAAGGTGACTTTTTTATTTTTCCTGTCGCCAGTGGGAAATATAAATAGAATTATCGAGGGATGTTAATATTTTGACGCGATAGTGGGATGAATGGGAAATGATTTCGGTTTGGAACAATAGTCGTTGGAGGAAGTTCTTGTGATGTTATAATGGGATGTTAATTCCAGCAATTTTATAAAATTCTCGTATTATTTCAAAGTTTTGCATGGGGAACAATCTCCTTTCAACATTTCAATCATCCATATTAACGAAAGCTAGCATCATTATTGCATCCTACATCCTTAGTTATGATTCCATTTTGAATTGGTGAAAACCCGTTGCTAAAAAACGCCTTTTCTGACTAGTCCACTAAATCTTCTAACTTTTAATACTGCACCAGCCTCTTTCATCCTCTCTCTCCCAATTCCATATCGATGGCTCTGTTCCCACGTATTAAAGTAATCAGGCGATCAGTCAACATCCTCGAGAACAATCTATCACCTGCGGCTCTGATAACTGATAACATTAATTAGCAGTAGGTAGGTCTGTCTACAAAGTTTCACACCAGGTGTGAGGAGCTGTCGTCATAGTTGGTACAGGATGTGGGTAGATTAAGAATAGAACTTTGAGTTGAGATGTATGATGGATTTAGATTTGGGTATTCGGATCTTTAATTGCTTGCTGGTGATTGTTTTATGGAATTGTAGTAAATGACAACGTGGTATAAAAACAGCAGCTCATACAGTCAGACACGACTGCCAAAGAATGCTGAACAATCCTGCGCAAGTCTCCGCATATAATCAAAAACTGTATGATTCGCGAAAAAAAGATTGTTGGAAATTTTTCGATCCGATGATTCCTTTAACAGTCTTTAACTTAAAACAGACATGTCACACAATATAGATGCATCTCCACAATGGCAGTCCACATCACAAAGGCCCACTCAGTCTATTAATACACCGCAACAACATCCCAAAACCGATGTTTTGAGCAGTTTAATGTGCTCCACCAATACGGTGTCATACCGTCGGCTCCTTTGATCTACCGTCAAAGATCACATCACAGGCGCCGACATCACGACATAAAATCAAGACTGTGCAAACACGATAAAAAGCGTTTTTTTTTAACTTTAATAAAATGTCGATCGATTACGGTTTACGACGGGAAATCGGAAATTGGAACGAGTTAAATATAGCTTTATTTAACATCAGCTGACTTGACTTGCACGTGATAATTTGCTGTTTTATCACGATGGCGGTATTTATAGGTGTTTTATTCTAAGATCTAAAGGTCATCGATGTACAAACAAAAACGTCTAGATTTCAACTTGAAATGGAACTAGTTTGACTTGACTTTAAGTTTATCCATTCGATTTTCAAAGAAAAGTTGAGAGAACATAGCTACAAAAAGATACATGGAACACAATCGAACCCCAACTAAACGAAGAAACAAAAATCCGAGCACATCCCAATAAACCACACATAACTGACACATTATCAGTCCACACGACACAATATGATAGAAAAATAAACGGAAAACACCCATTTCAATTATTGCTACCGACACGCGAATGTCCGCCATTTGGTGTCTTTCCCATGATCGCTTTCCTTCGCACACAAAAGATATTTTCTAATCCTCTAAGATCTATAATTCCCGATATAAACATAGAAGGCACCTGCACTGGTTTATTGCTTATTTATTCCGGTTCTCAAGCAAGGATTAAGTTATAGCCAGCCCCCGAAGATTAAAGCTTAATGGAGGGAGGCAATGGATTGATTTCTGAACGCGGTTCCCGCCAAATCTCCGCTTAACTTGGCTTGGGCGTCATTACGTTCGATTTATTTGTTGTCTGTGGTTCTTTGAGGATTTTGGTTAAGCTGTAGTTTATTTTAAATTAAATTCGAAAATAGAATTACGATTATTTTTCTGTAAAACAATATCTTGCTTTTTCTTGTCAAAAAATCGTCTTGACTTTGACAAGATGAAGCAATAAGCTTTAAAAACTTATGAATTCTAGTGTTGCCCAAATGCGAGAACAAGACGAGACTTAGCCAGTCTTGGTCTTGGTCTTGCGCCAATACACCTGGTCTTGGTCTTGGTCTTGGTCTTGCGCTCCCAGTCTTGGTCTTGGTCTTGGTCTTGCAGCAAGAGTCTTGCAAGTCTTGCAATTACCTATTAGTCTATTACTATTTATTAAATTTTATTTTAAATCTTAGAAAAACGTATTAGAATTGGAACATTGTGAGCTTGAATTAACATATCCATAGTAAAGATCAAGCAGATTATTAAATTACTGAAGATTTGATAAGAAATTTGAAAAATCAACTGACCTAAATGTCGTTTTTCATGGAAGTAACTGTTTCTTAATAATAATATCTTATAATTAAGAAACAGTTACTTCCACATTCCAATTTGTTTTTTTACATGTCTTAGCAAATAAGCTTACATTTGCTAAAACGTGTAATAAACAAATTAATTACAATAACTTGACTGTATTTTAAAGAACAATATCTGTCTAGAAAGATTGAACCCTCAACTTATATGAAATTTAATATTGCGTGATCATTATAATGTATTCATTTTCATTCTAAGCACTCTGAAACTTATTTATTCTTTGGAACACCTCTTACTCGTACCTCGTACCACATGAGTAGATAAACGGAACAGAGACAAAGCTTCCTAAGAACGTCCAAAATTGTTACCTATTTTGGTAGGGTTGTCACAATAGGTTAAGACAAATAAAAAAAAAACATTTGTTAAATAGTTTTATTATTCAGTATGACATAATACTTTAGAAATTACTTACTCTAATAATTTTGTTTTTATAATTTAACCACCCACATACCTACAAATGATTAGTAAAAGCTTGGAATAATAATAAAAAGGTAAAAACACACCGTATAGTATCCTCTTCTTATTAAAAAAGGATCATGCAATACAATAAAGGTATTTACTTGAAAAAGTAATAATCAAATATTTAATTACCTATTGTACTCCTTGGGATACTTAAAGTATGATATATTTTTATTTTTTAAAGTATTATTCATACACACAGTACAATAAACAACCATTATTATTAATAAAATACCACGTGTTATATTAAAATATTCAAACTTGCAAATATCAAAACAAAAAACGTGCGTCGCACGAACCCTGAGATTGTCAACTGGCTGTGCCTACGTAAACCGGTTTTTTCCAGTCTCGCCGCGTACGCGACAAGCGGCCAGTGGTCACGCACACGCACACATGCTCCGCGTGCTTGTAGTAGTGCAACCGATTCGCGCGGTTGTATGAAGCTTTGTCTCTGTTCCGTTTATCTACTCATGTGCTCGTACTCTTAAAATTCGAAATTATTTTGCATGAGTATACCTACGCCCTGTGGCGGCCATAAAATAGTGTCAAATGTTGTGATTTCGGCGCGGCGGCAACGATTGTTGTATATGATTTCAAAAGAAGCCGCCGCCCGGCGCGTGTATCATAACCATGTACTTCCGAAAAGCGGCAAATTTCTTTGAGAAGTACCTACAAAACTTATAACAACTTTGATGCCGCATTATCAAAGTGCCGATGATTAAAACATAACTATGCATGCACTCAGTTTGATTTTAATGGATATTTTTTATTCGCTATGTAGGTATGTTTATGGTATTAGTCGTAATGCGCATAGGTCCAGTTTTTCATATTCTTTGATACAGTTTTTTGCGTCTCATAGAATTCCTAAGCGTACCTATACACCGAACTGTTACACCTAACTACTCCGTGAAATAGCGCTAAGTCCTAGCTGCAAGACGCAAGAGTCTTGCAGGCTATGTCTTGTTCTTGCTCAAGTCTTGCACGGTCAGTCTTGGTCTTGGTCTTGCTAAAAATACGCGGTCTTGTTCTTGGTCTTGGTCTTGCAAAAACGCAAGAACAAGACCAAGACTGCAAGACCAAGACTGAATTTGGGCAACACTAATGAATTCTAATCATGATCACATAACATCGTGAGCTTTTCATGTTTCGTTATAATTAAAACCCACTAAACCTCAAATAGACAGCACTGTTGACACGTCAAAGATGAAATTTAAAGAAAGTTAAATAAAGAGTCTAGTTGGTTATCTGATGTTTAATTAACATCTAAACACACAAGATTTACATAATTTCAAAGAAACATTCTCTTATATTATGTGTGGTGTGTTTGTCCCTATATATCAATATAAGAGCCTATCGTAGACACCTGTTCTCATTTGCTTAGGCGATGTTTGTCTTATATTTAACACAAGTTTAGTCTAACACTGTCGCACACAAATTATCAACTAATTTACGTTGCCCGACGATTTCTTGATGCCATAAAGAATGCCCGCCGGGTCCTAAGCTTTTTACTGTGTTTGTTCAACATACATTTGTAGCTAAAATATCTAAGAGCGGGAAAGCTAAGCTTGTGTCAATAAGAGTTTGTTTAGACATAGCCAATGGACGTTTCTGAGATTTTCAAGTCTCTGTGTAAAGGCGTTTGACCGATTGATCAGCGATTGGTCAGCTTGGCGGGGGCGGGGCATCGTTATCGGCGATCGAGTTGATACTATGCAGTGACGTCATATTTATTGTCAGACATTGATGGGAACTAATAAAGTGCGCGTTCGATATTTGAATACAATTGAATTTGTTACACGTGGAAACTGATTGTGAAGTTTCAATGTCGCCATTTTTGTTATTATAAATAAAGTTGAATAAATTCACACAGATAAAAACGATAATTTTAATGTTATAAAAACTTACGGAATAGAAGAAACTTTGTGTTGTAATAAGTCTTGTTATCTACAAGATGATCTCGCAAAGTCTATCAGTAATCAGATCGCTAAGCTCCCCAATGACAAGGCACAATAAAACAAGGTAAAGAACTCGACAGGAATTCCTAATTCGCTAATCAATATTGAAACATCCCTTTACTGAACAACCCCTTTGGAAATATGTCTTTGAAATATTCCCTTGAAAGGGTTACACAACGTAGGGGCGATCAATCGACATTTTGTCACAGATTTTGAAATATGATCGTCATTCGCGGGCTCTTTTTGTCTTAAGAAACGCGGGAAAAATGCCTCGAAGAGTATCTATGAATTTACTTTTACAACCTTTTTTAATTACAGTTCTAGTTTAGATCTACTTTTATTCTTCCATATTTCAAATTTATTACAGTTTTAAAAGAGATACGCAAAGGAAAACACGAAACAAAGAAGTTACATAAACTTTGGAAATGCAACTAGTAGCAGAATATACGACAAGACAAAAGTTTTCAAATCAATGAACAAACTAAATCTAAAACCAAAGTTAACCCTAACGACACCGATATCAGAATATTTAAAGCCTAAACACACAATGTTTTAAAAGTTAAGCCACTAATTAATTCAAAGTTAGGTAAGCGCACATCGGTTTCATTCGACGTATCAAATATTCAGTGTGTACACGCCTTATACTGAAGGCTTTTGGCCGAAGACAAAGATGCTTTTAAGCTTTCGTTTAGAACACGAAAGGTAGATGAGAAGCTTACTTTAAAGATTTTGAGCGCATAAAAAAAACTCCAGATTATTTCAAGTTTTTATAGCATGATTTGCATTGACAAAATGTCATCGATTTAGATTTCCAACAATGCATATCTAGCCTAATCTAACGTCAAAAAAACGGTGCAGATTGAATTCTGTATTCCATTTTCGAATGTTTTAATAGCAAAATAAGGACGACGCTTACTGTTCCATCTTGCATATTCAAACTACGAATGCATCATCAAACCATAGACATAAAACGAAAAGATAAAAACCTTCGCACCGAACGCCACTCCACACCACTAGACTAAGCTAGGATGTCGTCACTTCCCAACTGTGTCATCGCTGTTTATAATGTATCAGTTTTAAAACCATCGTAAACATTAGCCGACGGTCTTCCTTGTAAAGGTACTTACATTTTGTGGGAGTTTCAGAACTTTTCACCGTATATATTGTACACTTACCTCTACGAGGTTTTATAGGTACCACGTACCTTTTGCTATCCGATTTAGTGTGAAAGAAAATGTTTGTAAAGGAACAAAACTAAACAGCCCTTAATGTCAAACGAACATTAAAGACAATTCCAATTTTGAATCAAGTTTTGCATTCTCATTTCAAATACTGAAGATACTGAATCGCTAAAGGCGAATTTCACCATAAATGCTGAACGAGAACAGCACATCTAAACTGCGTTTAGGTGAGTGCCATTGTTGCAGTATATTGACACTGACATACCTTGAACGCAGTTTAAAAGTGCTGACCGCGTTCAATTCCAGTGATGAATTTCAACCTTATACTCGTGTTTTCTGCAAGAAAAAGGAAAAGTTTCGTATTGTTCTATTTCAAACAGCAATAATATCCAGTATTAAATCGTTTAAACACAGCTGAACGGAGGGAGTCGACAGTCGACACTAGTTATCTGTATTCCCTGTGAGACGGTCGCTTCAACGAACGCGGCTAAGCTTCGAACAATACCAGTACGTGCGATTATATGAAACGTTTTGATACTAGCGTTTAAATTGTTTTTAGTATGGAAGGTTATTGTATCGGCACATTTTAAAGAGACAGTTTTGCGATATGTGTGCCAAACATGTTTGAAAATTGTGTGTTGGGGTTCGAAAACTGAACTAATAGAATAATTAGGTTTTAGTTGAAGTTTAATAAAAACACGAACCTTGATCAATTAAATAGGAATATTTTTCATTGAGAGGTGAAAAACAAAACGGTGTTAGCTTATCTTCCTATCACTAACAGTAAAAACTGCTAGAAAATAAACGTCCCGATAATAAAAGTAAGTAATGGCCACTTTAGCTTATTACCTATGCATGTTAGGATCCCTTAAATTCAGTGTTTATTGCCGCAAAAACTGTATCATTGCAAGGTATGACGCCATGTTTGAAAAAAGTTCAAAGCTTCGATTACTTGCAGGTGCATCGCAGTCACGCTTTGACACACATCTCAGAACTTACAGTAAAAGTAAAAATAATCATCACAGTAAATTCACGGCTAATTTCACTATTTAAACTGACGCCGACAATATTCCATAGTAATAATGACACTGACAGCTCTTAAACTCAGTTTAGTGTATTTGGTAAAACCTGCTGTTGCAACAACAGTAGTAAAAAGAAAAAATATCATAGTAAATTCAGACACGACCAAAATAATAACCAAAGTCGTATAATACACCTTCCAATTAGAGAATGAAGTTCGCAACACCTCCGAGATTCGGCACTACCGATCAACGATTTAATTGGCGATATATTAAATTGTAATTAAGGTGCAACCCTATTGTGCCGGAGGTAACACCGATGTGTCGCACCACTAGTCTACCGACCGATCAAAATCTTAAGGTGGAGTCACACGATCAGTTTATTTTCCGACTAAAACTTAGAGTAGTTGAACGATTTGTCGAAAGTTGAATCGGGTGTCGTAAGTTACCTTAACAATATGTTGTTGATAGTTTTATTGGTACCTGAGCGTCAGTCCCTTGTGGACTTAAGAAAAGAAGTCTGCTATGATTTTGGTCTTGTAATTATAAAAGAATAACATTTAGATTTTCGTTTAAATTTAGTCATTAAAGAAAAATCACTTACACGTGTGGGTAAGCAAGGTCAAAAATGGTTTAAAATTAACATCGACAATTAACATTGTTATATTAATTTATTTCGCTCTTCCCAGTATATTAAATCCTTCGAAAGTAATTAAATCACAGCACGTACGAGTATATGTTAAAATACGATAATTATAGAAGAATAATTGAATACCAACCTCAATTAATGTATCATAATGCGGATAATTAATGTTTATTGTTAATATTTAATGTATTTTTTAGTATATATATGCATAAATAGCTAAACAATTAGGCGTAAAAGACATAAACAATATTTTAGATTTTTAATGTGCACGTGTTGTAGAAAAATTAAAATAAAGTATAAATTATAAATATGTTTCGTAAATATTAAAGGCGTCAACAAAAAACAAAGATCCATCTATAAATATAACTGTTTGCGTAAATGATTTCACATAATCTTTCCTAGGTTGGTTTCAGAAGAGATATCTCACCTTTAGCCAATGTATTATTAATAAATTCTAATCCTAGCGACCCATTAACTACCCCTGAAGGAACCAACCGTCAGCTACCTAAAATACACATAAAATAATACCAATAAATGAGCGGGAACAGGTACGGCGGGTCTTATCTCTCTAATGGCCATAAGATACCGTTCAAAGAGGCCCAATCTCAATAAATTTATTAAAGGAATATTGCCAATAGAGACCCAGCACATCCTATTAATTAAAATACTTAATTAATTCACCTGGAAATTGTTTAATCAATTCACTTTTGACCCAATTTATTGGGGTAAATCGAACTGAGCCTGTGACCCGACGTCTTGTGATAATTAAAAGCTTTATATTACAATCAGGTAATCTATAGGATTGTGTTTTAATTATGATTACGGTGTAAGGGAATTTGGTTGAAGTGAAAAAGGGATGCTCATGTAGACTACTTATTTAAACGTTTTTCTGATATCTGGTTATTGTACCATGAATACTCCGGTATCTGCGTTTTACCATTACTGTCTGACATATTTCTTCACTGAGAAGTGTTATTTTCAAGATTTAGTGCGAGTACATAAATCTCGTTTCTATAAGTATTAATCCGACTTTCATATAGTGCTACGTTTTTCTGCAGTGATCTTTGTATGTTCTTCTTCGATCAATTCTAACAGCTCATTTTCCTTGTTACAGCATGCTTCGAGCGCTCGACCTGGGCGGTGGGGAGCGATCATTAGAACGCAAGCCTGAGATTCGCTCACCGAGCACAGCTCCTTCGCTCCGAGACCATTCGGCCGAGCGAGAGCGGAGCGCTGAACGCCGAGACCGGGATACAGGTACGTCACTAGCGTTGAGCCACGAGTATTTTGAGTGGGCGGTCAACTTCAACCAAGTAGAGTTGGGATCCACTCAGTTTAGTCGTGTTGATTGTAGACTGCCAGCATTCCGCCCGAATGATGACGTCATCTCGCAAAAGGTGTCTGTTAACAGTGACGTAAGTTCGCGCCGGATGCTCGGTATCATCGTCGTCAATAGTACATTGGAGATCGATCGCGGCCATCAGCTATGCACGTTCGATGTTTCAAACCTTGTGTATGTCCGTAGCTAGTTCGTGTTCGCTTCACTTTTCTGTCCGCAAAAAAAGAACAACAATTCGCAAAAAAACGCGCGGAGTACGAGGAATATCCAGTTCCCACCACCTCAGCCATGCCGCTCACGGACGCGCGTAATCGTTTCAAACTTAGGCTTTAGAATTCGGAGCATGCCATGATGCCAACATGAGAGACGCCGCGCGCGCATTAAAGATTCGTACGCCGTTGCCGAATGATTGCGACGCTTACGAGCGTGCGTGCTAGCCCTCCCTCTCCTCTCGCCCCCCGCCCCTCCCCGCCTCCCCTCCTCGTGTTCCCGCGTAACCGTGCTCTCACCGCAGGTGTGGAGGAGTGGCCCAGCACGCCGCCGCCGCTCAACAACAACACGACGCACCACAACAACAACGGGCCCACGCCGCTGCCGCTACCGCCGCCGAGCCCCTTCCGCTTCGAAGAGCACCGTACCTACAGGTTTGCCGAAGACATGGGACCCCTGCCGCCTGGCGCTCTAGTTGGACGCCTCGGCGACTCCCTCATCCCCAAAGGCGACCCCATGGAGGCACGACTACAAGAGATGCTAAGATACAACATCGACAAATATGCGAATACGAATTTGGATACGTTGCATATAAGCCGGAGAGTGCGAGAGCTTCTATCGGTCCACAATATTGGACA
This sequence comes from Ochropleura plecta, assembly GCA_905475445.1. Classification (NCBI taxonomy): domain Eukaryota; kingdom Metazoa; phylum Arthropoda; class Insecta; order Lepidoptera; family Noctuidae; genus Ochropleura; species Ochropleura plecta. The sequence continues at coordinate 1,450,902 of FR997744.1, read as the reverse complement.
GAGGCTGTTCGCTAAGTACGTGCTGGGCCTGTCCCAAGGGACGGTGTCTGAACTGCTGTCGAAGCCGAAGCCCTGGGACAAGCTGACGGAGAAGGGACGCGATTCATACCGCAAAATGCACGCGTGGGCCTGCGACGAGGCTGCCATCATGCTGCTCAAGTCACTGATCCCTAAAAAAGGTACTTTTCTAAAAGATTCACGTCTGTAGATGTTATAGAGGGATTTGCGTCCTAAGTTGCGTATATTTTGAGTAATATCGTCGTGCGAATTTCCCTCGTCTGGCTTGATGTGAATACCACTGCATCTACGTATGAACATTTTTACTTTTAGGCGGTAGACATAATTATTCTGTTGGACTGGTTTTCTAAAAACTGATTCAGTGGTATTCACAGTTTTGCACGTTCTTGGTCTGAACGAACCAAAAGTGATATTAACCGTTCAAAGAGACTTTATGTCAAAATTATCTAAGTAATCACATTTGGTACGTCAAACCATGATCATCAATTCCTTTTACACGAATCACCTGAACCGTTTGACGCGCCGGTTATCTTAGCTTGTCAAGTTTACCTGACAATACAACTCATCAATCACTTCAGCACTGGCCTACGAATACAAAAGATGTATACATTTTCCGCGTCAATTACTTGATACGGGAATATTGATCAAGCATTACGTACTTTGTCGATCAACGCATATGCTAGGAAAATTCGAAATTTGAATATTTGAAAAACGGTTTAGAACGCACTCGAAGCTTCTTCATATAGTTCCGCACTCTTTTTTGTTTTTTTTTAACACTTTTGTTTTATTTTATTTTTTGTTTTGTTCCTTTTAGACCTTTCCCTGAATCCTTTTCCTTTGTCCCTGTATCCTGACGCGTGCGGAAATATCCGGAACTGCCCAGTGCGAGGAAGCGAGGGGCAAGTAATCATCTCCCACAGTTTTGATTGTAAAATCATTTTTTTACTTTAATTTTAAAATTGGCAACCTTTTGTGTTTTGTCTCTACCATTTTCCAAATTCCAGCGTATTTTTTAAAATAATTTCGTACAGGTTCTATTAAAGCTGGCGAGCATCAATTTCAAGGAGACATTATTTTTAAATTGTGAATTGAAATTACCTAAAATTTCACCTTTTTACAAAAGACAAATAATTTCGAAGCAACATATCTGAAAATACAAGTCCATTTGTTACATAAATGTGGAAAAGCGGAGCGGACACGCGGTGCTAACTACGAACTTGCCGCAAAGCGATAGCGTTCACATTCAGTTACATAGCATAGCGACTGCAACTGTCACTGCTTTGTATAGTTGCATGACACAACTTTAACAAGTACGTATATGTACACTAAAGCTAAAGTTTAGCATATACGGACCAAACATTGCTTAGATATGAGCCATTCAATATATTTTACGTATTCACTACCATTTCCACATTCAAAGTGAGTGAGAGTTAATTTTAAACTGATATTTATTTAAACGCAAATAGAATTTAACCATTCTATTGACAATTGCAATTCCTATCAATTGCTTTCCATACAAACTTAATTTTTTAACCAGCACGTAATGCAACCACAATAGGAACAGAAATTCGGTGGAATTAAAAAGAACGTACTCATTGTAAGGCTGTGTACACATTAACGACAATGCACGACAAAGTATAAATCTGCGAATACAATGGACTCTTGTGTATTAGCCTTTGTCCCCATCGATAGGGATGAGCTCAAATAGATTGAATTTCAGATAATTCCCGGAAGGGTTACGGTTTTCTTATTTCGCTGCAATGTTATGCGGTTTTCGTTTTTTCTATTCTGGTTATTGCTGATTGGTGTTTTGGCCACGTTTATGGGGTTATTATGCAAGGAAGATGGATGCATTTTCCCTTTTTTAGCGGATTTCGTTTGTTCGCGAAAATGTTAATCGCTGTAATTTGTCGGTACGAAAACAATAACTTTGAGCATTCTTTCTATGCCTTTGTTTTATCGATGGATACGGTTTTATAGGACATTGGGTCCATTCGAGGCTGGTCATAGACAGTAATGACAGCTCATCCGTCACGCTACATACGTAATCAATGTAGTCAGCATTCGTGGGAAGCAATTTCTTCCGATTGCGTATACTTTTCCAAGTTTCAATCAGTACAGACACAATTAGGGCTGATTAACTTGTTGTTTGTGTCCTACGGTATAACTGTAGAAAATAACGTTTCTTATAAACGTGACTATTTCATTCAGTTATTTTTTTAGTTAAAACTAACTTTAATAGGGAATGATGAAAATCCTGAAAACAGATTTTGAAGGATTTGGCTTTTCTTTAAGTATTGAAATTGAAACAGCTAGTGGTCAGATTGTGTATTTAAATTATTTCAAAGCATGCAACTTTTTTCCTGAAAAAGGTTTTAATATAATAAAGGCACGACCTTTAATAAACCGAAGGGTTAGCCAGAGGGTATCTTATAGTACAGCCACATTTCACCAGTTATGTTTAAGTCCCATGTAATAGGGGGCGACCCTATTGCCATCAACCGAGCTCAAATCCCGACCTCGTAGCTGCTACTGCGAAATTCTTGATAGAAAACCCAATAACACTTAATCAGTTTTAATTTATTTTGGCTAATTCAAGTCCTGTTCCACCTAACTGTTGCTTCGGATCTTAGATTCAAATAACGTAGAATAACGTCAATACTGTTACATAATCGCTAACCAGCAACGTATCATTTCGCCGCAACGTTATGGGTGTCGGCTATTTCCCAGTTCCCACGATACACATGCATAATGTCCGTTCGTCCGTCCGTTGCGAAACGATTGTTGTTCAACGTTCACACGCGACAGCGTTGTAGCAATGGCTGGTAGGCTGTGTTTGAAATAAGAATAGAACCTTCGCGCCAATTTGTGACGTTTAACTGTCAAACTTCTGTTGGGTCGCGGTAGGCGATATTTGCAAAACGGTTCATGACATTTGACCGGTCTAGTTAATGACAGTTATATCTGTTGCTCATCAAATAAATTTTGTCGATCAATACATTTAATTTCAAATACAGTGTTAGTTAGGATAGTAACCGAACAGGTTTTTCAATTCTTCGCATAACGTTTTCTTGTGCCACCATTCTAAAAACCTCTATTAATTAGTACTCTATTGTTTATCTAGCTAGTAAACGTTACTTTACATCCACGTACTCCCTAGTCGACACAACATAAAAATAATTGGATAAACGTCGCACGCGCCGTAACAATGGCGGATCAATTAAAACTAGCTTCACTAACTTCCCGCCCTTCGAAATACACCGCGCAAAAATCCTAAAGAGTATTTATTATGGCTATATTCTAACATTGATAGGTTTTGCATTTCGTCTATGGTTTATGTTTATGACGCAATAATAAGGCTAGTTCTAATAATTATTATTTATAGGTATTAATTGTTTATTAACATATATTTATACAGTCGAATCGTAGAAGAGTAATTAACTATTATTATTTTACTTTCTTGTACTTAAATAGGTAGTAAATAAGGTAGAAATGCATATTTTATAACTTTACGTAAATCCAACGGCCATTTATTTATAATTTTATATCTGATAATTACTTGCAAATCTGACGTTTGTTTGAAACTATTAATGGCGAGAAAAAACAAATATGAAGCAAAACTTTTGTTATTTTATATTCCAAGCTCAAGAATATGGTTTAATAAATAATGATGTTCAAATTTTACGGAATAAAACTGATACCTGTAGCTATCGTGACTAAATTCAATTTTCGAACGCGCGCACACCAAATAAATTCTTAGACTATCGTCATACATCGAGTGTAAACAAGACAATAATATTATATTATTTTTCACGGCCGCTAAACTTCGAAGTAAGTTGACTAAGTTATTTATTAATATAATCCTTTATTCCAATTAAGTTTTATAATGTCGGTCGTAATTATTGCTCTTATTACTTGTACGGTTCAGTGACGAAATGCTATAACGTAGAAGTCTACTTGTTTATGATCACTGAAATCGATTTAAAAGCTTATTGGTCGTGGCTCATACAGCTCCAGTAAATCTTCAGTACGCTCTTTTTCAGATTATTAAAACAGAGCAAGCTATTTTTTGTTTGTTTAGATTTAAAATCTTATCATTATCTTCAAAAAAATGATATGCTAAGTTTTCCAAGTAATCGAATCTCCTCTAATTTTGAACGTTGATTAAAAACGATATTGTTATCATACTTAATTCTAAATGTCAAAATCAAAGGCGCTAACATTCTAAAAAGTCATTTGTAAATAGAGTGCGCCTTAATGTTCGGATACACGCTGAGAATTTGGAGAACCCAATATTTGGACGAAGTTCGCCTCTCAAAAGCATTTCAAGCGTAGCGTGAAAATCTATTTTCAATGGGCCACTATCGGCCGGCACAGGACACCCGCCAAAGGCTTTATGCCCGAAGTTAAGCGTCCTCGATGCTCCTATACTGTAAACTCCTCTTGTAGAGCTCTTAGTTTAACGCTAAGCAAATTTTAATATTCAATTGTGCTTTTGCCTGTTCGGGATTTGTTTTACAATAGGTGCTTCATACTTGAAGTTTTGAAACTTTAGGGGTTAAGTAAATATGTGTCCAATAGTAGTTTTTTGATCTAGTTATACGCTACGATTCGTATAAAGCCTAAAACGTAGTTTTTTGTTTCCATAATACTGTAAGCAATTAAGCATAATTATTTTTAATGACTCAATTACTATCTGTAGACATTATTCTTGTCTATGTCCCTGTTCAGTTTAAAGCCAATTATTTAGAAGAAGTAAAGTCGCCAGTCGACGCATCTTGTCCAATAAACATTAAAGTTCAAATGTAAACTTTCCTTTTATTGCTAATAAGTTATCGATGTGGCACGTGAGCCCGCACAGGGGACTGTCAAAGGCGTTTAAAACTGAACGGAGTTGGAAACTCGGCAAGTGTATTAGCTGGCCGGCTAATGCGGGAGGACAGGACATCGAGCGCGCACGGGCACTCGCCTTCTTCACTCTAGGACTTTAAACTGAACAGTCCTTACGATTAATTTCATTGCGTTCTATTTTTGAATTCAATTTAATGATCTTTTATGGGTTTCAAAATATAACGCTGAAAACGGTTGCCACGTATACATTTACATTATCTTGTTCATTATTTGAAAAAAAAAATCATCTCTTCCATTCATTTTAACCATGTAGTTTTGTAGAAAACAGTTAGTTTTTTTTTTTTTAAATAATAACCAACGATTTTTTTAAATGTCGGAGGCAGTGTTCTAAACGATTTACAGAATACTTCTAACCGTTTTAGCGTCAGTATTTCTGTGCTGTTTTAGGTTCCAAGTTTAAGTTTTGAGTTCCAAGTGAGTAGAAGTCCATTCCTTAAAGAAGAAATATATTTTACAATATACTACATACGTATTTTAGAAATTATAAATTAAATAGCTTTTGCCCGCGGCTTCGCTCGCGTTAAATTCGGGGTAACACAGTTCCCCTAGCGCCTTGCTGATTTGTAATAGCAACGCTAAGTTTTCCCTTTTCTTCCCTCTTTCTCCCTCACATCCCACTTTTTTTAAAAAAATATTAGCCTATGTCCGTCTCCTGGTTCCCAACTATCTCTGTACCAAAATTCATCAAGATCGGTTAAGCCATTAAAGCGTGAAGAGGTAACAAACAAACAAACAAACTCACTTTCGCTTTTATAATATTAGTAAGGATAGTAAGGATGTCTCTTATCGTTGTTTGTCATCATGCCAAGTTTTGTTTGGGAATAATTTAATATATTCTTAAATATACCCACAAATAACAAAATACATTAGTCAAAATGCTAAAATAATAAGTGTTTTCCTGTACGAAGGAATAAAATTTATGTCACTGTAATTGCTTTAAAACAGTAAAAAACAAATCAGGGAGAATATTTGACAAATAGACAGATTACGTACCTACTTAATTAAACTAGAAACTCGTTCATCCAGTTTTCAAAACTATCAGGGAGGGTAAATCGATTCCTCTATAATATAAATACCCATAACAAGGGCGTATCAGCTAAAAGTAGCAACCAAACGAGACCATAACACATAAATCATAAACTTTGAAACACGAAAATTCGTGTTGATAATCACATAATAATTACGGGCCCGATAAAACCCGCCCGGATCGAAGGGATTGGGATTAGCTCGTAATGAGAATAAAATTGGCAACGTATTTGTTCATTATTAGTAAATTAAACGTATAAAGTTTTTGATAAATCGGTTCATTGACGTGAATCTGAACAAAGAACAATTTATAAGACGGCGCAACCTAACGCCATCTAGTATCAAGTGGCGAAACTAAAAAAATATAACTACTAGTAAACGACAGGCTTTAAAGTGACATAAACTGGATGCATCTTCCAAACACTTATGAAATTACGATGACTGAGACAAACATTTAATTTACGACGCAATTATCGCTAAAGTATTATTACAAAGGACATTTTCAGCAAAAAGTTTCGCGACGGCCACTTAGAAAGCACCTTTGAAAAACTAAATGCTCGTTTAAGAACGTTTAAGCAGAAATAACTTGGAAAAAAGTGTGGTATGCACGCAACAATGTGTACGTAACGCCATCTGTTGCCGAGTAGCGTAAAGCTAGTAGAGGTCAAGAAATTATTTTGCGAAGAATGTTCGTCGTCCCGCGGCCGCTTTGATGGCTTCCGACGAAGCAATCAGACCTCTTTACGGGCATATTTATGATTATAATACCGTGTCTCATTATATACTTTATGATTTTATACCTAAACGACTGTCCAAGATAATAATACCTAAGTAATTGTTACGGACGAACGCGTAAACGACTTGACAAGCGAGACAAGTGTCTTCTGTCCTTGTCTAACCATTATAGTAGGTAATCCAAGCCAATAAAACCGTAGAGAATTTTCATAATAGAGTGGACTGCTCTTAGTGACTAATAGATAATAGTTGTTATTGTTCTTTTGCAGTAATTAATAACGTAATAAGAACCGCAATTGGTTTTTTTACAAGCGAACAAATAATATTTCGTTAGTTAATTGTTTAATTATGCCTTTGTATTTTGATAATAAGAAATTTTAATTACTAAATAAACATTCTTAAAATGTTAATACGAGAATGATCTTTTAATATTCCGACTTCATTAATTCTATTGCTTTTTTTTTTCAAAATGTCAATTTTTATAAATTATATAATCTGACAATGGAAACGTTTTAAACAGCCAGTAATGTCAAAAAGCTGTAATTTCGAGATGCGTATTGGAGAAAGTGTCAAAACTATTAAAACCCAACGCGATGACATTACATTCAAACTGCACGTAGTTTATTCATATATTGTGGGCTCACTTCATAGTCCTTAACACAATTAGCTTTTAATAGCCAAACTAAAATAAGATGGCGCTAAATTATTGCAATCAAGAGCTCTTGTTGTATAGCGTTCCGTTGCAATAATTTTGTTGCGTTTAACATTTGAACAGACAAATATATTTTAATGTATATCAGTTGACATGTGAATTAACTTCAGAGATATATCAGGGTTATCTATTTTCACTTACGATGACACAAAGGCATTTTATGAACTTGCTTTTTAATATTACTCGTCATTTTGTCTTGAGGAAATTACAAATACAAACCTATCAAGGTTTTATGCAAACTTGTGGCTTTGGCCGCGCCAACTAAGCAGTTTCTCAGCAGACTCCACGTAGGTACCTACGGAAGTACGTACTACATTTCTTAAACGAGAGTTTGAAGAAACGTCATTATTTGCAAACTAAATCGAATGCGTTCTAAATCAGCACAGATTAACCAAAAAAGGTCTTAATTCATCAACAATACGTAGAAAAAAAAAACAAAACAAAAGAAGGACATTCTCGTTCGTCAAGCAAACGACCGAAGCGCGGGTAATTATTTTAATAAAGCCGCGGTTGCACCGACGGTCGTAAACACGTCGCGCGACCGTCGCGTCGCTACGTCAACGCCCACCGTTCACTTTCAAACGTTTCGATTTTCGCGCAAATGTGATCGAGAATGCACCCGGACTGTCGCTATTCTGGCCAAAATAATGATGTGGTTTGTCTGGATTGATGATGAGGCGCAAGGCGAGGCGTTCAGCGCCTGGATCTTTGTTGAATGTTTGACTGATATGGCGAATGTTGCGCTATTAATTGCGCGTTGCCATTCTTAATTGGCATCTATGTTTAGAATAGTGTTTAGCACTTAGCTCTTAGTGATTGCTAAGCTTTTAGTGGTGCCTTGTTATTTCTTGTCTCTTCCGTATGGCAATCTCGCCAGGACTTAACTAAAACCTATTTCTTAGGCAAAACTTGCAGCTATAAAAACAGTCGTGACCAAACTTCAACAGAAACTACACAAGCATTTCAGAGAAAAGATCAAAATTGTCTCGCGCCAAATCGCGGGCGCCATTTTGCGAACCGTTTTCACAACAGTTTAATAGGAAATTAAGTGCATCCTGACGTATTATTCGTCGTAATTAATTACACACGTTTCCTTAGCAAACCCCGAGTTATATATCAGGGATCTGTCTCACAAGATGGGTTGTTTAAACTGTCAGTTCGGACGCGATTTGTGACCGACCATTTTACATCTTTGCTCCCCGTCTTGCATAATTAGTAAGGATTAATGTGTAGCTATGAATGACTCGTCATTGTGCCGCGAAATAGTTTTAATCCAACACACTCGCAAATTAAATCAAGCTCTAGATTTATCTATAAAAGTCGCACAATTTATGACTGTGAATTGTGCAGCATGTTGAAAATATTTTCAGTTATTAAAAATATGAACGCAATTTCAAAATGGCGTTCTGACAGATACTCCACGTCAAAGCAACGCGCTCTAGTAGTAAAAAAAATGTTTATAATGACTGCCAAGATCACATTTTGACCTTTTGTCACTTACCTATTTTTAATGCACCACATTTCCGCACTTATGATGCCAAAAGAACGTTTACACAGTAAAAACTGTAATGTTCTTTGAGGTATACTTATTCCTGGAAAATTTTACGACTAAGGTCGTCCATGTCAAATGTTGATACATCTCAATTTTGTTTCGTAAACGTGCTTTATTTTTTTAACTCGATATCAATGAAGCGATCAATTCGGTCTAATTCTTTGATCTTGGGAATGTTTGACAATCAGTTTGACATGAATGCTCCGTTTTATCATCTATTTTATTCTTAGGTCTGTAAAAAGTGTTGTAACTCTACCTAATATTTCCCTCACTAATCTATCATACAGTTATGGGGCATAGACTTGCCATCGATCTTTTTTTTTCAATTTTCACGCAACAAAAGCCCTCTCGTGCTCGCGTGCCGTGTCGCAATCAATCGCCGCCACAATCAATAAAGCAACTATGCGAAATCAATGCATTAATACCTGCTATTAATGCGGTACACATGAAAAATCGCTACATTGTCACGGCACGTTTTATATCTTTTATCTGTGGAAAAACTGTTTGACATTTCGAAGATGGCGGCAAAGTATTCAAATTCGACGCCATTGTTTAGAAGTCAATTGAGCGTTTTGGTGGTTAAACGAAATTAAGTAAATTCGACAGCTAAACTATCGTAAACATCGTTTTCACTTGAAACTATGGAGACATAATTCGGTGTAAATTGAAGTTGTTTGTAAGTAATAACTGTAAACAAAGACATAGCGCAGACCTTAAAATCAATTAAAAACAGCACATGAAGCGGCAGACGCGATCGGCACTAACCACGTTACTCCGCCTGTAGTTAACGGGAATTCGGTTATTTCGTTAAAAAACTTCGCTGCGCTATCGTTAAAAGTTATACAGATAAGCTCCAGGGAGACGCCAGGGTGTAGTCTGCAGTTTTTGTGCTGTCATCTCACTAGGTACCACTACCTACAGCTAATACAATGAAGTAGGTACAAACGTCTGTCTAGGTTCGGCTAAAAAGAAAATTCGAAGAGAAAATCTTTTTAAGAGCTGTCAGTTTTTCCGGTAAGACAAAGAAGTTTCGGAACGCATTGTACCTAAAAGTAATCTGTATGAATTCTGTTGCTTCAATTACGATATGACCAAACTAATTAAGGAAGAACCATGACCCATTAACTGACTAAATCCAAGTTTCTAGTCGGTAGCTGATAAATTTCATCTATATTCCACGACGGAGTGATAGCACTCACTCAGTTTAATCTATATGGAAGAGACCCTGAGCGGGGCTGGCAAAATTGATTATTGAATCTAGTTAAAACTAGCGAGTACCGAGATTTTAACTCCCGAGGGAGTTTCAGCAAAGAGTTTTTATTTTGTCCCATGTATATTGTATATTTTTCCCAGTTTTATGTAAGAACGAAGCTTATTCGACGTCTAGCCTAAATGGAAAATGTGAGAGGAATATGTAATAAATAAACTGAGGAATTTATATTATGACACGAAGATTGTTTCATAGATTAATCATATCGAAGACAAAGAAAATTCCCAGAACTAAGCTTTAGACACACAAGCTCGATATTATGTAGGTAGATATTAAGTCGCTGAAATTATTACAGTCTGTTGACAAAACACAGGGAGGATCATTTGAATAAATTGATCCATAAAAATGATTTAAATTCCTAACTCAACCTACATGTAATATCTTCCTAAACTAATAATAATTTTAACTTTACTACTCTGCCATAAATCTTTAAAATTATTTCGCTATTATAACGCGACACATTTTAATACGGTTTTACTACTGAATAATAAAAAACCTCACCCCCAATATTATAGTTCTAACGAAATCGTGTCATTTTCACGCTCATGACGTCTACAGCGTTTAGTCATCAGCCAATCAAAAGCACGCAATTTGAAATTCGGTAATTTTCGGCTCAATCAGCGAACGTGATTGTCCATTATGTGTAACTGCGGGATCACCGAAATATAAGCGGATCGCATGTTTACATAACATAGATTCGGTTGGAATGTACCTAACAGAGCCACTTAAATATATACTGTTAGATTTCTCCGGTGTGCGGAGGGCACAAACAAATCATTCCTAGAATTGTCTTAGTCGTCCTTATCTTAATTTCATGAGCTCGCTTCCTCCGGCGCACGTACTCGTAGATGTATGTGCCCTCGTCACATGCACAGGACCATTCTGTTCTCTCTCGTGTGGAATCAATTGTGGTCGCTGCCCCCGTCGCGGCAGATTGCCATCTAGCACGCGATCCCGATCACCCGACCCTACGCACGCGACGTCGAACAAAAGAAACTTACCAATCGAAAATTATATCATTCCAGACTTTACCTCTTCATTTTCGACGTTATCGTGTTCAACATAACCAAAGATTTATGTTATGTCGTTATCGAACAGTATTTGGAAGGTATTAGGGGTTCCTTATTGAAATACTTCCGACACATGCAATCTTATTTGTACCATTTCATTGTTGCACCATTTCGCACCTAATTTTAACTCAGATGCCCGTTTATGCAACTATTTCTTTTGCATATAATTAACAATTCAAATGCGGTATTTTTTCCGTGCTCTGCAACACTTTCGAGCGGCCCTGACGTCCGCTGCCGACGACGACTCGAATGCAAATGAGCATCGATCGCCTGTGTGACGTATAGAGCGCGCACTTCTCACCCCTTTCTTGCGACTACCCGCCAACTTGATTTACAATCCCGGATACGAGTTCCCCGTTCGAATCCAACCTATACGGTTAAATTACGAACGTTACTTTTTTCACTATGTCACACTGACACTATAATTTAGGGCACCGCCCCTTTACTTTCCAAAGCCTTTGAATATTCATACGACTATAGCAATCAATAACGGCCACAAAGAAAATAGTTTTCGCGTGCACGCACGCGATATAATGTCGCATAAACAAATAATTTCTTCGTTTTTATTGTTATCCTTGAATTATGTTATTGCCACTCGAATTTACACGGCCCCTTTCCCGCCATCGGTCAGAAGCGATCAAACGGCATCCAATAAATTTTAAACTTCCGTGACTGGACGACGTTAATTGAGCGCTTTTTTTTAAATATCCATCAAAAATGCACATCTTAATGGCCAACAATAAAAACTGATATCGTTACATAGTTTATAGTCTACCAGATAAGAAATGCGAAAGAAACTAGATCAATAAAAAATGTAATATTTTGAGTAGCGTCCCTTGGGCCCGGCATCGGCCATGTTGTGACGAGTTTGACGTGTGCACAAGATGGCGCGATCCGCGTTGCGTCAGACGCCTGTGGAAATAAACTCAGTTTTTTGACAATATTTCGAAGCACGTCGCAGTAATTGCCCGCGTGCCGTTTACAGAATAACAAAATGTCTGCAACAAGATCAAAGGCATTAATAGACGTGTGTTGAAATTTATCGACGGCCAGTATGTCGAAGGATGAATATATACATACAAATCGCGTCGAGCCGTTTGTCTGTGATTTCAAAATTATCTACTATATTTGCGAGACGTTTATTTATAGATTACTTTTATAGTTTTGTATTTACGTCCGTGCGTTTACATTGAACATTAAATTACTCGGTTCAAAAGAGATAACTGCGTGCTTCACATTTTGATTCGCCACGATATGTCAAGCGGTTTTTAAAATATAAAAGAAAAACCGCAAAGACCGCCCCGAGGCAAGCCGCGACTTTAAAATTAACTAAATAATAATCAGCTAGTCAACGACAGACGAGACACGGGTCTCATTCTAATTATGTTCTGATCGGTATTGGCATAACGAGTGTCTTTTTGATACCAAAATTGAATTTTGAAGGAGGCCTATTCCACCAGTGTGGTATAAATAAAGAAATTACCTCATCCGCATTTATATACGATCCTCGCGAACTACAGATGACTAAATACATTTATATTGCTGTTTGAAAAGTTGTCGCTGCTCATTTGTTCAAAATAAAAATGTGACAGATCATGCGTTTCGATTTAAAATTGGAAAGTCACCGTGATTCAATATTTTTCGGTTTTACCACAGACTAAATAAACTGATTTTGACTTTGCAAGCCACAAAGTTTAAGTGGCAATTTACGCAAACATTAGAAATGTAATCCAAAAAAAAGCGAAAGTGAGTTTGTTTGTTTGTTACCTCTTCACGCTTTAATGGCTAAACCGATTTTGATGAATTTTGATACAGAGATAGTTGGGAACCAGGAGACGAACATAGGCAATTTTTTTGTGGGATGTGAGGGAGAAAGAGGGAAGAAAAGGGAAAACTTAGCGTTGCTATTACAAATCAATAAGGCGCAAGGGGAACTGTGTTACCCCGAATTTAACGCGAGCGAAGCCGCGGGCAAAAGCTAGTTAATTTATAAACGAATCACGTATGTAGAGTTATTGTCTAGAATTATGGTCACACAAGATCATAATCTGGGATATGTTTTAAAATATTTGTATCACGTTCGCTCACTCATAAGTCGTTAAGTTCGTGAACGGTTGGTTTCACAAAAAAAATATTGTCTATAGAAGGACATAACAGCCTTTATTGTATGATTTAGAACGTGAGAATCACCAGAAAGTGACAACATTGCCAATGAAATTTTCTAAAGTGAAAACAATACAGTTTTAGTTGAGGTTAGGAAAAAAAGCCTCATAAATATGGTGAAAGTTGAAAAAACTATTTCGACTGCCAAAACACTGAGATATTGCTCCATTATATCTTGGCTTGACATCTAGTATTTAGAAATTTGACACTGGTAACCCTTTCTAATCGAGGTTGGCCAATTGTATGTTACTGTGAGGCTAATTTTAAACTTAAGTAAGCTTGTGTTAATTTATTTCGACAAAACATTTGTAAAAACAATGTCACTGTGCTTTATCTTAATTCATTTTTAACTCTCAATAAATAAAATACACTTTACGTTCCAATAAAAGCCCGTTGTGAGTTTTCGAAGAAAAACAATTGCAACGCATACCATTATGCTTTTTATTGTCAAATAATTAGAGACCAACTCGGCGCAACCACAGACGAATCTAAAATAAACCATGTGGAAATACGTGTGAGGAAATTAGCGTACATATTGTCGGTTTTAAAATAAAATTTAAGGACGCAATTAAGTCTTTGTGATCCTTGAAAATTAATACGTCAACTCACAAACGATCCGTTTTCGGAGTCGTTAAAATACCGCAAAGCAAATAACATTATCGTTTTTCTTTAAACACTTGACGGATGTGGCCGATTTTTAATGTACATTGGCATACAATATGTACTTACGTACAGACACAATAAGAATATACTTATCTAAAGAGATGGCGTCCAATTATTATCATGTTCATAAGATAAAATAAATGAGGGCGCCGCGCTAACACCGCTCGGATTTAACACCAAAAATTCTTTGAACTCGAAATATACTGTAACAAATATTACCCGCAAGAGATCCCAGTATCCGAACATTATGCGCGCACTTTAATTCTATAATCATCTCGGCGAACGTCTAAAACTAATTACGCGACTTAATTAAACTAATTCTGTGCGTACATCACCATCTAAATAGTGTCGTTTCATTGTGAGAGCGGAGACAATATGTTGACAGGATGAATGACCACAGTATGGCGGGCGGGATTCACGCGTAACTTCACTTGTTTATGAGTGCGCGGGCGCAGTTTTAGGATTACTGGGCTTAGGCGATGAGTGCACGTTCCCATTCAGCGATTATCTCTAAAGCACTATGCATCGCTGTAGAGTTTTAATGAAGCGCCTAATTTCAATTGTACCAAATATAACTCGCGTATTTATTACTTGGCAACAGTTAAAGCTACTAACACGGCTGTACGCAGCCCTACATATGTGTGCGCGGAACAATTTAGCGGCAATTAAAATTGTTCGTGTGCGGATTCGAATGCAAAACGATTGCAATACATTTTGCAGAAATAAAGCTGTTTACATTGTATAATTAACATCACAACTTTTGTACCATATGCGCCACGCCATTGTTTCTGCTCCGATTTCACGGTTCACAAACAAGCTATCATAACTCAAAAACCAATAAAACTAATTTTATAATTCACAAAGTCGTAAAAAATTCGTGGAAATCTCGCGCGTTTCTCGAGCAATCATGAATATTTACTCAACCTAATTATAGTAGAGATAGCTAGTTAGCCTGAACCCTAATTGATTTGAGGGTAACAAAATTGTTTGTTTTTGTTTCTAGTCGGGACGAAGGATGGCACCGGCGCAGTGTTCGGTAGGCCGGAGGGTGAGGGTGACGACAGGCTCACGCACGCTATCCTGAGTGAAGCGCATCTCATGAAGACGTCCGGTGGACCTCCCCACAACGATGACTCCAGAAGCAATGAAGACTCTAGCTCGCCTAGAACTCAGTGCCCCTCTCCTTTCTCCAATAAGGTATTTCATCAATATAGTCAATACTAATGACGGAATATTCCACACAAATTCGTTACATTATAAAGAAGTATACCACAAAAAAAATCACAAACATTTATATCATCTCTTCAGGATGGGAGTCAAAATAGAAGACTCAAGAAGTACGAGAACGATGACATTCCTCAAGAGAAGGTGGCGCGCATATACCAGGAGGAGCTTGCCAAAATCATGACTAGGAGAGTAGAGGACATCCGCCGCGAAGGTTTCCCTGGGTAAGTCTTCATTTTATTCCCAAACATAAATCGTAAATATAATAGAATCTTAAAGATGCTAAAAATTGTAACGAGGACAGCATATCTAAAACTAACGAACAGTATGTTTCCTCCTTTTTTCAGCGGCGGCATGCCACCACATATGGAGAGGCCACCGGAAGACATCCGCATGGCCCTGGAAGCGTACCACAGAGAACTTGCCAAGATCCAGCCGGGTGGCAACATTCCCAACCTCCACAACTTGCCAGCCATGCCGCCCTTTCCGAACCTCCTCGCCTTGCAGCAGCAGGCGATGCAACAAGCACAGAACCAACACATGAACGGCTCAGGAGCGGTCCAAGATCTCTCTTTGCCTAAAGATAAAAATGCCAAAATGAATGGAATGACTGATAGTGATAAGGATAGATCAATGGATGCCGAAGAGGCTATAAGGCATGCGGGGAGCGCATTCTCATTAGTAAGGCCAAAACTAGAGCCGGGACAGCAATCGCAAACTGGATCGTCCGCGTCCAGTCCACTGGGGAACGCGATACTACCGCCTGCAATCACTCCAAATGAGGATTTCAGTAATTCAGCAGCGGCAAGCCCACTGCAGAGGATGGCTTCGATCACGAACAGTCTCATCTCCCAGCCGTCAAACCCTCCTCATCATCCACCCGTACAGAGGTCGATGAAAGCAGTTCTTCCACCAATCACACAACAACAATTTGATCTCTTTAACAATCTGAACACAGAAGATATAGTAAGGAGAGTGAAAGAGGCTCTGAGCCAGTACTCCATTAGCCAAAGATTGTTCGGTGAATCCGTCCTTGGTCTATCACAAGGATCCGTGAGTGACTTGCTAGCGAGACCAAAGCCCTGGCACATGCTCACCCAGAAAGGAAGAGAGCCTTTCATCCGCATGAAGATGTTCTTGGAGGATGACAATGCAGTCCACAAGCTGGTTGCATCACAGTACAAAATCGCGCCGGAAAAACTAATGAGAACTGGAAACTACAGCGGAGCACCTCGTAAGTATCATCTCTATTCGACAACATATCTGCATTTCATTTAATGAGTTAAGAATAGTAGTTTAATTGTATTTTTTTTCTTCTGTTCTTACAGCATGTCCGCCAAATATGAACAAACCCATGCCGCCAACACAAAAAATGATCTCCGACGCGACCTCCTTGCTGAGCAAGATGCAGCAGGAGCAGCTCCTAGGCGCAGGTCACCTGGGTCACCTGGGCCAGCCCACGCCGCTGCTGCTGACGCCGCCCGGCTTCCCGCCGCACCACGCCGTGACGCTCCCGCCGCAGCACCACGACAACAACAACAAGGAGCGCAAGCCTCCCCCACCGCCGCAGCCTCACCACCAGCCTCCCATCATGCGCAGCCTGCACCAGCACATATCGCCCAGCGTCTACGAGATGGCTGCGCTCACTCAAGACCTAGACACGCAAACCATTACGACCAAAATTAAGGAAGCGCTGCTGGCTAACAACATTGGCCAGAAAATCTTTGGTGAAGCTGTTCTAGGTCTATCACAGGGTTCCGTCAGTGAATTGCTGTCGAAACCGAAACCCTGGCATATGCTCAGCATCAAGGGCAGGGAACCTTTCATTCGCATGCAGCTGTGGTTGAGCGATGCTCACAATATCGACCGCCTACAGGCTTTGAAGAATGAGCGACGGGAAGCGAGCAAACGTCGACGGTCCAGCGGCCCTGGACAAGACAATTCATCGGACACATCGTCGAATGATACGTCAGAGTTCTACCACTCGAGCTCACCGGGCCCCACAGCCGGAGCGCCTTGTGCCAAGAAACAACGAGTACTGTTCTCCGAAGAGCAGAAGGAGGCGCTCAGATTAGCATTCGCACTCGACCCCTACCCAAACATGCCAACGATCGAATTCCTAGCCGCAGAATTGGGTCTGTCCTCGCGAACCATCACCAACTGGTTCCACAACCACCGCATGCGGCTAAAACAACAAGCACCTCATGGCTTGCCTGCCGAACCTCCCGCGCGGGACCAGTCCTCGGCGCCTTTCGACCCAGTCCAGTTTCGTCTTCTCCTAAATCAGAGACTACTAGAACTTCAGAAAGAGAGGATGGGTCTTGCTGGCGTACCCCTGCCTTACCCGCCTTATTTCGCGGCCAACTCCAACCTAGCGGCTCTGATTGGTCGCGGGCTAATACCCCCCGAAGACCAGGTCAAGGACCAGTCTGGCGGGCTCGACCTCTCGATGCCGCTGAAAAGAGAACCCGATGGTGATGACTTCGAGGACGATGACGTCGAGAGCAACCTCGGCTCTGAGGACTCTTTGGACGAGGAATCTAAGACTGAGCCGAAGGCGGCGTCGACGCCGCACGCTACAGGTCGATCCAGCAGACGAAAGCCTGCAGCGCCGCAATGGGTCAACCCTGACTGGCAAGATGAGAAGCCACGTAACCCTGACGAAGTGATCATTAATGGAGTATGTGTGATGAGAAGCGATGACTTCCGGAGAGAGGCGGAGGAGACAGTACGCGTGGAGCCGTCGCCGGTAGCGCGCGAGGGCTCGCCGGCCGCGTCGCCCACGCCGCGCACGCCACACACGCCGCACACGCCGCTCACGCCACACACGCCGCACACGCCGCACACGCCTCGCCCGCCACACACGCCTGAAGACGTGATCCCTGAAGACAAAATCAAATCCGAGACCGACGACGGCTGGGAGTACTAAGACTTTACTTGCTCGTACTCTTGCCGAGTGTGATAAAACGGGTCCCGAACTGTGAGGTGTAGACTGTACCATATCACGTTCGAACGATTATTTATTGTGTGACAAGTGTCCGTCGGTGTCGGGCCGGGGTCGGTCCGGGCCGGGCCGGGCCGGGGTCGGTCCGAGCCGGGCCCGTGGCGACAGCTGGCGACGTTCAGTGCAAATGTTACTGTGTAGCTAGTGTTTGTTGTAATTCGATTATAAGGCCAAAGACTTTGTAAATAATACCCTCGTAGCTTCTCGTGATACGCCAGGCGCGTCCCAGACCGGGACGAGGTAAACTTGCGATACAAAAAGATGCATTTTTGCTTTAATTTTTTTAATGTAAACACGTACCCTGATTAGGTACAAATATCTGAGTATTTTTAAGTTATGGCTTTTTAATTCGATTGTAAATAAATATACCAAATATGTGTCGAATATTGCCTGAGAACCAGACCCTGTATATAAGTAGGATAGACACTATTCGTGTAAGATAACTCAGTTGCTGATAAAATTAGGGATAGGGAAGGTTCATTTAATTGTTAATGTAAAATTATAAAGTGCAATCAGATGTAAATTTAAGCTATAGTTTAACGAGCCCCAGTTGAAAAGTATTATTATGTTTATTAGAACCGGCGAGGTTTAAAATATTATAATCGGGTTATATAAGTTTAACATTTAAATTATTATTGTTTATTTTATACTATTGTATGTTTTTCTATTTCATTATTTTATAAAAACGCCGCGGGACCGCTCAACTTTGTGATTTTAGCTGTCATTTAAAACGTTTAGTTATCATAAACTGTCAATTCTAATTCCGTACAATAGCTATATTGTTTGTTTCTTTTCATTTTTATATATTTTTTAGAAAATGTACAAATCAAGACACAAAATAATACGATTAAGCATGTAATTTACTGCTTATGGTTTATAGTTTTATTTTATTTTAGCAATAAATTTGCTTTTAATCTTATTTTCTTTATTTTATTTTACCCTCCTTATTTTTTATCCTTTTTTTTTTCTTAGGATATAAGTAAAAGAAAATGTAAATTTTAAAGGAACCATACTCCTTGCATCACGTTGTACATAGTTATATTCAGTTAAATGTAAATATCTAATTGAAATGCCACGTTAGAGTAAAAATAGTTAATTAGGAAAATAGTTTAACCCAAAAAATTTAAACTTCGTAAAAGGGTAAATCATAAATAATCGAAATTATTGTCATTCTAAAAGTGTATCGAAATTGTAACGAAATTATGTCAGAATAGATTTAGGCCACCAGGTTTCAATAAAAAAGAACAGTTTGGAATATTTCAATTTTACATGAAGAATAAAAATTCTTTAAAATAAATTACATCCATTTTTAGAAATACCAACATACATATCGATGTTATATATAAACAGTAAGTTAGATAAGAAATAGCGTGTAATAGTCAATATCAAAAAAATACTTAGGCTGTTTAACAGTTACAAAAACAGTTATTTTAACTCTCCAACTCCGTTGTAAGAAGTGAAGGAAATTTTTTAACTTATTAAAAGATTGATTTTTAGAATCATTTCATAGCTTTTTGCTTTTAAAAGAATAATATACGTATATTATGAATATTATTGTTATTCGATATAGATGCTTCGAATATTTTTGAAATTAACAGTTACTTACCAAAATGCCTCCACGAATTCTTAACCTTGATGTTGGCCAGACTGTTTTTATTAATAAAATTCCGAAAAAGATTGCCACGTCTGAAAAAAACAACATAACATAATACAAAATGGTTAATTGAAATTAATAATAATCTAATCTATCAAAACTGTTCGGTCAAGACAGGATGAACTTGGTTCATTGTATTTTTAACAATTTATAAAATAACGTACATGATTCTTTAAACGGAATTCACTATGGTTCAATTTTTATCGACGATGGTAAGCAAACGAGTGTCTGCGGAGTCCGCAGACACTCGTTAGTCAAAATAACGTTGCCAGACTTCTTACAAATTCAAAGACAACATTGTTTAGAATGATCTGTAAACCTATCAACTGTTTTGATTAAGATTGCTGTTGAGTTTGTGAAGGAACGCCCACACACAGTTAACCTGTCTTTATACGACTGTGAAAATTTGAGGCAGTAAACGACATTATTGCTAATTACAAAATATTAAAAGCATCTATCAATTAAGATACGCCATCTTGTATTTTATATTGTTACGTTGAGTGTTGCCAGGTTAGAATGTAAATAGTAATCCGGTAGTGAATAGATTATTATTATGCGTTATATCCATTATAATAATGAATAGTATTAAAAATTATAGCGATAATTATTATTGTTCATATCATAATATTAATTAATAATGATGCTGAAAACCATTGTCTTCTTTCCGAACAATTTCTAAAGTTATTAAAATTAAAAATAAAGAAATTGCTAATCAGATTTTGTTTTATTGTGATTCTGATTTGGTAGTTCTGAGTAGATCAGTCCAACAACATACCTGCTTCGTAGGACACGAGTCCGGCGAACTGCTCTGTACATCGTTACTCCTAGGCCTCGACGAAGGGGCACGCGTCTTGTGTCGGCGAAGGTTGAGCATTTTGAGGGTGTCTCATGTAAACTTTAATGTTCAAAAAGTTTTGAATGAATATTATTTCGATTTTGATTCAGCTCCGGATAAAACAAATGAAAGAAGTTAATACCTGCCTTTTTTGCGGATGGGAAATCATCAAATAACTTCCCCGCTCAGGGCGGAGCGGAGGGGAGTATCAGACTTGCACTGACTAAAACCCACCCATGTTCCTTCTATTGCCCTTTACGTTCCGGGGCCGCGGTTTCTCTTTCGAACAACCCGCAACCCCGGGACAACCTGCAACCCCGGAGTTAATACCTGCCTTCAATCACTGCCGCAAGCCAGAGACGATAGCTTATTATTCTACATGTGCAGATTTGCCAGTACAGGCAAACTGAAAGTATGCGTGAACGTGTGTAGGAGAAAACTGCACAGATCTAGAGAGTATCTTATAAATTACTGAGCGCAGTGGCCGAGCGATCGACTGCTACGCTGCATGTAACGGGTTTGATCCCCGCACGTAGCAAATATTTGTATGGCCTAAAGGTAGTTGTTTGGGGTCTGTATGTGAGTTTAAATGTTTGTGATCGCACCCACGATACAGGAGTAATTCCTAGAGTGGGACAAGGTTAAAAAAACTCTCCGCCGCTGGCGTAATGAGATATAAGTGCAGGTTGTAAATTCAGGATTGGATTGTACCAAATAAGCTGAATTTTGGTATAACCGTCGGTGTCCAATCTGTCTGGAAGAAAAACCGGCGCGAAAACGTTTTCTTCGCATTGCCTGATTACGTGGAGGATAGCACTTTCTTACATTACTACGACACACAGTCAAAATGTAGAAGTCTTCAACAACATAGTGTTAAAATAGAAATAGTTGATGCACGGCAAACCTGTCCGACAATAACACTAGACCCTTCATCAACTGGTTCTTGTAAAAACTTATACAAATTCCTGGTTTCTATAGAAACTGCTTTCAGTAAGAGTTAATTCAATTTGTAAATTACTTATTTAAATAAAAATTTGGATAAAACAGTTCCCCTTTCCTGATTTGCAGGTGCCTGCCACCTGTAGTTTTTGCCCTAGCGCCTTATTTATTGTAATAGCAATGCTAAGTTTTCCCTTTTTTCCCTCTTTCTCCCTCATTTTACACTTTAAAAAAAAAAAGTAGCCTATGTCCGTCTCCATCGTCCCAACTATTTCTGTACCAAAATTCATCAAAATCGGTTAAGCCATTGAGGCGTGAAGAGGTAACAAACAAACAAACTCACTTTCGCTTTTAAAATATTAGTTAGGATTTTATTATATTTTATCATTTTATTCGTAACCTATCCAATTTTTATTCAGTATTGATTTATGTAACAACACTTACCTGCCAATGTAATTGCAGAACTGTTAATGAAAATATAGGAATTATATTTTAATTTTAACCTAATTGATAACTTCTTACATGATGAAAACAAAAACAAATAAATTATGAATTAATCTTTTTATAACAAATTACATTCAACACATTTATTTTTATTAAAAGTATAAAAAATGGAATAAAAGGTACACAAACTACAATTTATAATTTTAATCATCTTCTACCTCTTCATCGTCGTCTTCCGGCAGCTGGTAAATTTTAAACTGGTCTTCATTATGGTCTTCAACGACATTTGTCTCAAGTTCTTCCATGATTTCGGGCTCAAAGGTTCCATTTTCGTTAATGTCGCTCTGATATGGTAGAGCATTGAGACAAGCTTGCCCATTACATTGGCCACAAGCTAAGGTTTAATATGGTTGGTCTGTACTATATCATTAACAATTTTATGTAATTACCCATTTTAGCAAATAAATGATTATGAATGAAGTGATGCTGTGACCGCGCGCTCTTCGCCCTCTATCTCGAAAACGGTTCATCGTATAAAAAAAAAATGTTAACAAAATTTGTAGAGAATTTTGTATTCTACAATATTCATGAAGATACAAATAGCAAACAACCCATAGGAAATGAGATATTTACAAGAAAAGCGCAAAAAAACCGATTTTTGTGACCTTTGACCTTGAAATTTAATAGTTGCGCACACCCTATTATATGTAGGTTTTGAGACAACTTTAAGGGTGTCAATATACAAGTATTTACAGATTTACAGCTGGGTATCTCGAATTCCGAGATTCTTACCAAGCTTAAATGACTGGACTATTCTCGAGGTTCTCGTCATGTGGGATAGTAACATCGACTATTGTATCCAACTTTTGTTAAAAGCGGTGGGCCTTGCGAAAGTTGGCTGCAGATTATTTCATGATGTGTCTATCGAATGAAAAGCCTTATAGAAACAACAAGTCATCAACATAAAATCATTTACTCATAACAAAGAAAACTTAAACATTGTTTCTCAAACGTTCTAATCAACTTCTTCAATTACTGGTCCATCGCTGCCACCTTGTCCGGTCCTGGAGCCAGTTGCGTGTATTTTCTTCATGATAGGAGCAAACTCTCTACTCAGCTCCTTATATTTGCTTTCGTACTCTTCCTTTTCGGCCGAAGAGTTGCTATCCAACCAGCGTAAAGTATCATCGCATCTACGACGGATCTTCGCACATTCCACCTCTCCTAGTTTGCGTCCTGGATCCTCTGCCGCCTGCTTTACACCGAACACATAAGATTCTAACTTATTCCTTGATGCAACACGACTCCTTTGCCTCTCATCATCACCCTTATATTTGTCCGCATCAGATAGCATTCTGTCAATCTCTGATTGAGATAAGCGGCCTTTGTCATTCTTTATTACTATGTTCTTGCTCTTCCCTGTACTGTTTTCTTTGGCAGATACGTTGAGTATGCCATTAGCATCTATATCAAATGCAACATCTATTTGTGGCACCCCACGTGGTGCTGGAGGGATGCCAGTCAGATCGAATGTTCCTAACAAGTTATTGTCTTTTGTCATTGCTCGTTCACCTTCGTAAACTTGAATAGTAACCGCTTGCTGGTTGTCTGAATACGTGGTAAACGTTTGGGAATGTTTGCAAGGTATTTTTGCATTGCGTTCAACTATAGCCGTCATTACACCACCCGCTGTTTCGATACCCAATGATAAAGGGGCCACGTCAACCAGTAGAACATCTTGGATCTTGGAATGACGATCTCCACTTAATATTGCAGCCTGCACTGCTGCTCCATAAGCAACTGCCTCATCAGGATTAATAGACAAGTTCAACTTCTTTCCGTTAAAAAAACCCTGCAATAAGCTTTGTATTTTGGGAATACGAGTAGAACCTCCGACTAAGACGATGTCATGTATTGAACTCTTATCTAACTTTGCATCAGTTAAGGCTTTCTCAACGGGCTCTAAAGTAGTGCGGAACAAATCTGAGTTCAATTCTTCAAATCGTGCTCTAGAAACTCGTGAAAAAAAATCTATGCCTTCATACAGAGCATCAATCTCAATGCTCGCCTCTGTACTAGAAGACAACGTTCGCTTTGCTCTCTCGGCTGCTGTTCGAAGACGTCGAAGTGACTTTGGATTTGAATTCAAATCTTTCTTATGTTTCCTCTTGAATTCATCAGCAAGAAAATTAACAAGCCTACTGTCAAAATCTTCACCACCAAGATGTGTATCCCCGGCAGTTGCTTTAACTTCAAAGAGAGAGCCTTCATCAATCGTCAATATTGAAACATCGAATGTTCCTCCCCCAAGATCAAAAATTAATACATTTCGTTCACCCTTGAGGTCTTTATCCAATCCATAAGCTAACGCAGCAGCCGTTGGTTCATTTATAATCCGTAGGACGGTCATCCCGGCTATAGCTCCAGCGTCTTTAGTCGCCTGTCTTTGAGAATCATTAAAGTAAGCTGGCACAGTTATTACTGCTTTTTTTACTGGCTTACCTAAATAAGCTTCAGCTATTTCCTTCATCTTGATGAGTACCATGCTGCTGATTTCTTCGGGGGCAAAACGTTTGCTTTTGCCTTTATAATCAACCTGTATTTTTGGTTTTCCTCCATCATTAACAACTTTAAATGGCCAGTGTTTGATATCTTGTTGTATCTTAGGATCGTCATATTTTCGTCCAATGAGACGTTTGGCGTCGAAGATTGTATTACGTGGATTCAGAGCCACTTGATTTTTTGCTCCGTCTCCTATAAGTCGCTCGGTGTCAGTAAAAGCGACATAAGAGGGAGTTGTACGATTGCCTTGGTCATTAGCTATAATATCCACATTACCGTGCTGCCAGACGCCAACGCATGAATATGTTGTTCCCAAATCAATTCCAACTGCAGCCATTGCACAATTTTATTTATTTCAGATTTCGATGTGTTTTGTAGTTTATGTATTGGCAGTTAAATATTATGACGTAAATTTACAAAATTCGAATTGATTGCTGTCAAATTTTATTTTATTTAGTTGTTTCAGGCAGTATTTTCTTATGTGAAAAAGTTTCTCTGGAATGTTGCTAAACTATTTTGTAATTTCCGAACGCACCCAGAATATTGTCAATGTCAAAGTACGCTCAGTTTATTTGTCACAAAAAATACATTATCAATCGTTCGTTATCAATACAAAAGCAAAACATTCTCGAGGTGCATTGTTATTTTAAATACATATTTATTTACCTTTGAGAAAAATTTTAGAATATTCAATATCTTGAATTACCTAATTTGCGTTGCTAGAATTGCCTGTAACCTCAAAAGTACAAACTAAGAATAAATATTGCGTGTTATTGTCACTTAACCTATAACCGAACTTGTTCCAAGATTATTTTAATAATAAACAATGCGTTACGCACAATTAGTGGTGGGTCCTGCTGGTAGTGGAAAGGTAAGGATTCAATGTGAATCTTGGCTCCGCAACTTATACTTTTATTTTGTTATCTACCTAGCCTTTTACCTCACATTTTACATGTTTCTACATGTTGTAACTGTATATAACGGCAATGGCTACGTAAAAATAACAATTATGTTATTTTCTTGCAGTCAACATATTGCTCAACTATAGTTAAACACGCGAGTGATGCAAAAAGAATAGTTGAGGTGGTGAACCTGGACCCAGCCGCTGAGCACTTTGACTATGAGCCTCTTGTTGACATCAGGGAGTTGATACATCTGGATGATGCTATGGAGGACGAGGAGTTACAGTTTGGACCCAATGGAGGACTTGTCTTTTGTGTAGAGTATGTAACTGTTTAGTATAATGACTTATAGAAATACAATGTGTTGCCTATGATTAATATTGATGTGCCTCTAGGGTATGAGGTAACCAAAAACAATGATTAAAAACTAAACAATTTGTCCATCAGTTGAACCTTTTCACAGACATTAGAAAGATTGACACAGATTTCACCAAATCCAAAAAAGCTTATATGACCATTTTTTTTTTTTTTAAATCTTAAATTACCAAATTTTTTAATAATAGTAAAACTACACATGGTACTCAGAGGGAGCTAGGAGGAGTAGTGTAAAACCTCACGACTTATCACCAAAGGGGACGGGGGCTATAAAAGTGGTCTAAAAATTATCCCATTCGGGATATCAATACCCCTTGTATGACTAGTATGTAGACTCAAAAAAAAAAATTTTTATTTAGGCCTACATGGGCACTTATAAACAGTCAAGAAAAGGTGCGGGTTTGGTCGTTTCCTATAGAGAAGAACCGGCAAGAAACTCCATGGTTACTGTTTACTACTTCAATACCTTATATCTACAGAACCCTCTTAGAAAACTGTGACTGGTTAGAAGAGCAGCTAGGCGACGTGGATGACGACTACCTCCTGTTTGACTGCCCCGGCCAGATTGAGCTGTACACACACCTGCCCGTCATGAGAAAGCTAGTTGATCTGCTGCAGAAATGGAACTTCAGGATATGTGTCGTCTTCATGGTGGACTCACAGTTCATGATTGATGGGGCTAAGTTTTTATCAGGTGAGAACGGGAATCTTTGGCTAATGTCTCAAAAACCTGGTAAAAAATCTAAGCAGCTTTCTTTTGATCTCCACTGTAATGTATACATGACAAAGCAAAATGTGTCCAGCACCCCATGGCCATGACTACATGACAGACTTTTAAATGTATTATAGGATAAAATAGTAGCATGGTGCAAAAAGTAGGCTTTAACAGTTTTGATGTAGTGGTAGGAGAGTTAAACAGAGAGAATTGAAAAGAGACATCAGAATCCTGATAGTGATTCGACATGTATAAAATTTTAAAATCATCAATCAAGTCATTTATTCAAATGCATAGCGTTAACTAAACATTTTGAAATATCCTTCAAAAGGCTGTGAGCACAAGGACCCCCCGGACTTTCAACTCCAAAATGGCTCGAAAACTGCTTGAGGTTTTTTGTACCTGTACCAGCAGCGCCAGCGAAGCTATGTTATGCCAGTGTCTTAGGGACATTGCCAACTGAAAGTGTTAAGGATGAATTTTTTTATGCAATTTTTTAGCTTTTTTATAAGTTTGACAATTATTTTAATTACCAATAAATAAAACTAAGTTTTTTATTCAAATTAGGCTAATAATCAGCACTTTTTGAACAAGAGACGGTCCCCCAAACCGTCCGCCCTTCGCCACTTCCTAGTGTTTTAACTGAGAAGAAGTGGCGGAACAAACTCCCTAGCAACACATCTGTCCATTAGGTGTTTGCTGAGTTTAGGCTAGAGAATTGTGGTAATACTCTTCTCTTGTTGTAGGACACTACTTAACTGCATCATTGGTTGGGATGGCAATGCGCGTGAAATCCGGCTTCAATGTCAGGATCAGGCTAAATGTTGTTGGGTGTTTCCATCAAAAAACTATATTTAATTATTTGCAGTTTGAGTCTGGATTTTTGCCCAGCTCATGGCAGCCCATTGCCATGAACTGGGCAAAAATCCAGGCTTGCCACATACTTGATGGAGCTTAAACATAACTGGTGAAATGTGGGTTTACTATTCGGTTCACCTCTGCCTATCGCTTCGCGGATTACAGTCGTAATGTTATGTTATGTTGTAGGACATGATCAGCAGACTTTTTACTTACCAACCCAAAAATAGGATTGCCTGAATCTTCTCTATAACATCAAGACTGCTTGTAAATAATGTCTATTTGCACATGTGACTAGAAGAGTGATGGATCTGAATGTTGATGGACGGAGAGCTAGATGAAGGCCAAAGAAAAGATGGATAGATTGTGTAAGGAATGATATGAAGGAGAAAGGAAGAAGAAAACGTGTTGCGCCAACCCCAAATAGAATGGTACAAAAGCAGGAAAATCAAAAAAATATATGCAAGTAGATTTACAAACACTTTTACATGTCGTTTGGTTTTTGTAAAACTAGATGAGGCCTGTGTTTCATACCCGACTACTCTGAGAAGAATCAGCCAAAACAAACTCAGAGGTCTCGATTAAGGTCCAGACAAAAATCTTGGTCAACTTACATGAGTACTATGCAGACTAGTGTTGTACTTATTGTATTGATAAATTATTTGTTTATATTTCCAGGCACAATGGCAGCACTCAGTGTAATGGTGAATCTAGAACTCCCACATGTAAATATTCTTAGCAAAATGGATCTGCTCAGCAAAAGTGCAAGAAGACAGATTGATGAGTAAGTTAATAATCCTTTTAACTATCACTAATACCTAACAAATATATAAAGACTAGATACTAGTTAAGGAAATTGACCCTATCATAGATCTATAGTCATAAGAAACTTGTTTTCTTAGTATTATAGGGTTAGTAGGTTCTTAGAGCTTCCCATTGGAGACTAAGAGTGAGAAAAGACGGACTGCACCTGTTTTAACGCACGCATTTTATTATCTCCTGTGTATCGTGCAGTGCGGTGCGGGGGGGGGGGGGCGTTTGTGCCTGGCCGCCATCATAATGTGAACAAGCTATGGCGTGAGTTGCCCGCTCCCGCTTGTCCTCTATGACCACTTAAATGAAGTTCCTATGTTTTTGTGTAACTTTGCCAATCACTAGAAACTTCTCCTGTAACGTGGGTACGTTCACAAACATTTAAACTCACATACACAAACAGCCAGACCTGAAACAACTACCTGTAGGCTGTAGGTTATCAAATATTTGTTCCGTGCGGGGATCAAACCCACGACACGCAGCGCAGCAGTCGATCGCTCAGCCACTGCGGCAACCTTGCCGTCAATATTTTTTAAATTGGAAGAGCACTACATTTGTATCCGCTGAGATTGGTTGCCATGATCAAACTTCGGTTTGAAGGAGTACTATTTAATGCTTATTTTTTTTATTTTTTTCCAGTTACCTCGATCCAGATCCTCACGTCCTTCTAGCAGACATGAGAAACGGGAAATCAAAATGGCATGAAAAATACGCAAAACTAACAGAAGCTATTGGAGAAGTTATTGAGAACTTCAGCTTGGTTCGTTACTACCCTCTCAATATAAAGGACGAGGAAAGTGTGGAGAATATACTTATTACAATAGATAATATAATTCAGTATGGAGAAGATGCTGATGTGAAGATCAGGGACTTTGATGAAGAAGAACCTGAAGATGATGAAAACTGTGATTAAATGATTTTGTTTTTAATATTGTGGTGTTTGTTTTCACTATGTTCCTTGTCAAATGGTTTTCTGCTAAACTTGGACGTCCACGTGGGACGAAGTCGAAAAATGTTAACGCACACCTATATACGCCGTACTAGACTGATCTTGCTGACATCGTTTCGGCCGATGCCGTTACTATTAAAAAAATATTAATAGTTATTTAGACTCAGTAGAATATAGCCTAGTACAAAATATGACTACATAGGGTTACAATATAAAAAGGCTGCTAAAAACTAAATGAGCGTCTGACTTCCAAACTAGGTAAAGAACCTGTATCTTGGAAATCAGTTTACTTCACTTTCAAAGACTAAATGAATTGAGGAGCTTGATATAAAAATAGTATGACAATTCCGAACTGGTGGTAATTGTTATACACAAATAGTATGCACGAAGATACTGCCAACCAGTCTTACCATGGGGTATCATTTCAGAGCGGCCTGCCAGGGCCACTAATATTAGTACTAAGTAATACAACACCGCATTTGACTATACAATTCTGACATTTTACAATATGTATAATAAAACTGACAAAAAAACTGCATAATATATAGTATATGCTTACATGGCCAATGAAGTTATATAGAGAAAAAAAACTAGCATTCGACTTCAGCCGCGATTTTGAAATCGAATAAGTGCTTACGGCTGCGCTTGACCTTATGAGCGCGTCCTTTCTGGGCATATCATACGCCCTCTAGATGTGAACTATTATTTATTTATTTTTACAAGCTTTTATTCAACTTGCAATGTTTGTTTGTTTGAGTGAAATCTTGCAAAACAATTTTGAATT
This sequence comes from Ochropleura plecta, assembly GCA_905475445.1. NCBI lineage: Eukaryota > Metazoa > Arthropoda > Insecta > Lepidoptera > Noctuidae > Ochropleura > Ochropleura plecta. The sequence goes on along the minus strand of FR997744.1, from coordinate 1,420,724 downwards.
CAACCGGTTGAGCTGAAATTTTGTATAGGTATAAGTTTAGTTTGGATAACAATGCACGATCAACTTTGTAACGTCATTCTTAATCCAACATAGCGGACAAGTTATTTTTAATGCACTTCTACAATATGGGTATCAAACGAAAGGGCTTCCTAAGAATATCTCGAAAAATATCGTGACGTCAGTCTAAATCCAAAATGACGAATTTCAAATGCTAAATACTACATTTTAAAAAAAGTTATTCCACCAATTGAGCAGAAATTATGAAAACACGTTCTGACCATGCATGGTCAACAGCTTTTATATGATATAAATTATGTAATGACGTTAGTTATAAATATATACTTACAAGTATTAACTTGTTCTTTAACACTTTCGCTGCCCAGAACTCAGCGTATGAGTCCAAAATACATTGTATAATTTGGTTATTGGCTAAAAAGGTTTTTTTACTAAATAGGCCGCAACTTGCCTCCTGTGAAGCGATGATGCGGGTTAGGGTGGAGAACGCTTGCTTAGAAGAAACCGATTCACTATCATGATCAGGGACCACAGAAGCCGGTAGTGAACTCCAAAGACTGGAAGTACGCACGTGGCGTTGAGTAGGTATTTTGGAAACAGCGCTTCGGTTCGTGGAACTGTAACCATTTAACCTTTAGATCGCCTTTGTCACATATATGTGACAAGCAAGCGCGTGCCCAACGCCAACGACACAAATATAGGTAAAATGAGGTATTCGGCGTGGAGGCGTGTACGTGCGATTATGCTCTAGCGTTCAAAAGGTAAACGGCTATGGCTGGTTTTTAACCTCTTAAGAACCGCCATTATTTACGTCAACTATCCGTCAAGCACCGCCAAGCGGGCTATTATCGTAAGCGTAATCTGATTTTAAGACTTCTCTTTACTACAAATACAGTTTTAAATCGGTCGGGGTTTGGTGGCACAAATTCGTGCCAGCGGGGCTCTACGGTAATACTTGTTTACTGGCACGTTTTTGTGCCGCTGGGGCTCTAGAGGTTAATGTGCTTAGTAGTGTAGTTTAGCTTCTATGAAACCTATTGGAACATTGCACACTGAATAGGAACTCGAAATAAAATAACATTTTCTTAATATTTACCTTTATTTGACAAACATAAACATCATTATCCTAGATTACGCTACATTATTGATATACGCATAGTACACTATGTAACATGCATTAATTAGTCTACATTAATTAAATGCCTCTATAAGAGGTCTGAGAACGAACGAGCATTCTTTTTAATAATTCACAATTCAAACTACCAGTACAACAAGTAATAGAGAAATTGAACTACAAGTAAATAGAAATTATTCTAAATAGTACATAATAAGGCATCCCACACATTAGGCGTGCGCATTTCTCGGGCGTGTGAGCGACGCGGGCGCAACACTGTTCCCCTGTGACTGACCGAACCAGTAGCGGACGGGCAGCACGCAGGCGCCGCGAGCGCAGGCCACACCCGACGAACGCGCTCGCCTAATCTGGAGTCAGCCTAAGAAGCATGCTAAATGAGGGCTCATGGCTCAAATATTATGAGTATGGAAGACTGATTTTATTGAAAAAATCGTGCATCTTATTTGAACTATAAGATAGATTTTTAAGTGAAAAGGACAAACATCTGTATTTAACTATTGCACACATATAGTATGAAGGACATTTGTATATGAAACATAACATTATATCACACTTGACACCTTTAAAGGATGAAGCAGAGATGTACCGATTGTACACCCACATTTAGCGAGTTACGTTTAGGAGTCATGTAATAAAGAAGTGTGGAGGACGAACTTATTGCCATCAACTGGGCAAGCAACCTCATTTCGGATTTTTCTATCAGGAACTTCTGAGTGTTTAGATTAATTCACCATACATATTGATATATACAAGGTGTTACGTAAGACCTCCAGGGTGTTTTCTCGGACCATGACTCTGAATATGAGTGCAAAAAAAAATTGTACTTTGTATAAGAACTGACCCGATTAGTTGATCACATCCAGTCATCCGAGGTCCGAGAAAACACAAGGGAGGTCTTGCTCTTATTCATGATAGAAAACATCGTGTGGTACAGTACAGAGAGGACAAGACGCCGAACTCACAAAAACAGGAACATTCCTATTATTATTAAACTAGTGGTATAACAGGGTACAGATAAAGGTTGCAATATAAACAAGTGGTAAACTTAAAACATAGTTTGCTCGTTCATTCTTGGCAGTGGAATACTTCTGCGTTCTGGTTCCGTTTTATGAGAATATTAAAGCTATTAGGCTCGAGTATATCGTTGGAGGAAATATCAATTGTCGTAAGGGACATTTTATAGGGAGTTTCAGCAGAAATAACTAACTGAATGAATTGTCATATTTTGAGTTTCTTTTTACTAAACGTTGATCGCAGCTATTAGTTTTTGCTGTGACATTAGATGACAACACTATTAGCGATGTATTGATAAGATGGATAGTCTATTTCTTTTAAAGAAAAAAAGGTTTACGTTGAGTTTTTTTTTTTCATATAAACATTTGTAAGGCGCCATGTTACACGCATTACTCTTTGCTTCATTTCCATTCAGTTTAAATTTATTTTTAGACAAAAACATTTTGGATAGTTAAATTTACTGTTATTAACGATTCCATATTTAACGATCACGTAATTTATGGTGCAGCAAATATTCAGTCATGATTGTAAATGGTCGGAACGTTCCAGATTGAAGACCAGTTTATGTAATGTCACATACAGGATACTACAGCAAAAACAGTATAGCACACCACGTAATGTTTAATGTGTTTGCATCGAAACTATATTGCCTGTAGGTTTTGTGTATGCCAAACGATGAGTGTAATACTTCAAGCCGATTTTTAACCGACAAAAAAAAGAGGTTCTATCAATTTTGGGCCGATTAAAAAAAATTCTTATAATCCAAAGACTCATACCTCGGCTAACCTCGGGCGTATCCGAGGTAGTACCATTTCGATCTCATTGCTTGGGAAGTTTATGAGTTACCTATTTAATAAATATTTTTCTTCTACATAAGTGGATGATCAACTAATAACTTTGAGTAACAATGGAAAATGAATCCTTACTTCCTTACTAATATTATAAAAGCGAAAGTGAGTTTGTTTGTTTGTTACCTCTTCACGCTTTAATGGCTAAACCGATTTTGATGAATTTTGGTACAGAGATAGTTGGGAACCAGGAGACGGACATAGGCTAATTTAAAAAAAAGTGGGATGTGAGGGAGAAAGAGGGAAGAAAAGGGAAAACTTAGCATTGCTATTACAAATCAATAAGGCGCAAGGGGAACTGTGTTATCCCGAATTTAACGCGAGCGAAGCCGCGGGCAAAAGCTAGTACTCAATAATAATTCATACCAAAACTAAAAAGGCTGCAATAAAATACTTTTTAAGCAAAAAAAAAGAACATAAAAAGTGGATAACTTTACTCCCGGAAATCAATGGAAAATAAGTTAAAGAAACATACAAAGCCGCTGACTTCCGGAAGTAATGATATTGGCTACTTTATAGTGTTTTTTGGGAATCGGTTATTTGTTTATTTTTTTGTGACTTTGATGGTGGTCCTGTGAAGTAAGTTGTTCAAAATAATGGTTTGAATCACACACTTATCTCGAGTTTCAAATGCGAAGCATATATTTTTTAATTTGTAAACCAGAACACAAAAGTTAGTTAAATATGGCCGATTCGCAATAAATTCGCATTCCCGTTTAAAAGAAAGTAAAACATATGACAAAACTAAACAGCATCATGGATTCTTCATAAGCATTTATTAATGTTTCAGATAGTCGTAGCAAACTTGCCAGATTCAACTGGTAAGTTTTTAGTATCAGCACTAAAATCTTGCTAATTTTTTATTGCAAATCCGCCATATTATATTTTACAATAGGTATCATAACTTTACACATAATATTCTACAATTATTTGTGGTTATAAAGGGGCCAAAATGTGGTTCGTTTCAGCCGAATATTCGTTACGATTCATTTTACAGTTACCTCCCGCTCAATACTTCACTAATATCGAACCAGCCGTGGTTATTTCCAAAAATATAATATTCCAATATTATAGGCATTTTTTAAATTAAAAATAAAGTCTTATAAGGATTACACAAAAAGGTATTACCTAATAATATAGGGCATATAATTATAACTACTACAAATTCCCGCTAAAAAAAACCTTGTATAAAATAGATGCATGAATTATAATTTGAAATCACAACCGATTGTTAGAGTGCGTTGACTAAATAAAACTACAATTAAACCAGAAAAAGTATGCGCTTCGGTAATTTAAGCTTCCGATTAGCTCGAACCTCGAGCCAGAGAGTACTCTCTGATAGGCAAAGATTTTAACTTTTGTCTAGCCGCTCTTTTTAGTAGTAGAATATCTTTAATTACGCGTTTGAATATAAGTATAAAGAATAACAACACTTTTTGTCCGACTACTCCACTCCCAGACCATTCCTCTCATTCAATAGTTAGGAAAGTATAAGTGTAAAATGTTTTTGCAAACATGGTTATACAAAATAGGCAAGTACTTCTATGGTTCTATCAGCTCTATATCAGATCTATCATTGAGCGTATTTTAGAAGCTGGACGATGATTCCCGAAGCGTGTACTTTTTCTAGACCTGTATTTAGTTAGCGAGTGAGGGTCTTGTAATTAACACACGTATTAGTGTCTCGGCCCGCGTCGAGACGCAAGAAGATAAATCTTTAGTTAACGCCTCATTTTAAGAAAACTTGAAGATTTTGCATCTGTATAAGTGAAAAGCAATCCCTGTTCTTAAAATCATTCTAATGAAAATTAAAAAATATAGTAATGTTTCTTTTTAAACATGCATTAGTATCCCTCATTAAAAGCGTTCATTTATTATTTAATTATCTAAATATTTACATTCACCGCACAATTGCACATGCTTGAACGAAATACAAAGCGTATTATTGTTTAACATTAACGATAAAACACAATATTTATGTTGCTGCAGGCATTTTTGCGGCGGATGGTATGAAAATACAGTCAGGATGCTGTCAATCAAGTCAAGAGTATCAATACAAATAATTTGCATTTAATTAATTCACGAAAATACCTAACTTCTGTTTACAATCAAGGATACATTTAAATATTAAAAATCCTTGAACAACTAGCTGCTATATTGTCGTTTAAATGCCGCGAAACACCTGCAATCTTTGTTTTCATACTTTGCTGAGTAAACAAAAGGTATGGTGCGCAAAGGGCTCGGTGCTGCCAGAACAAGACAGAGAGCTAGCAACGAACGAGACAAAACATGCGACGTTTGCGCTCCACGTTACGTTCTGTAGCAGAGTAGGTCTGTCCCTGAGTAAGCGAATATTGTTAAGTCTCACTTTTGATGAGATCCTTTAGCAGTTAAACAGCTGAAAAAGGTTTTCCTGACATATTTAACAATATAACACTGACAAATTGTCAAAACAACAAGTAATACAAGCAAATTCGCCATCACCAGGGACCACTTTATTGGATAAAAGCTTAGCCCTATACCCCGTACCCATATGTCTGAATGACCATTATACAAGTTAACCCTTATAATATCTGGGTTAACCAATTAAATATTATTGATTAAAAATAATGAAAGAGACAACGCACCATGCGCGGGCTTCTCACATAATTTTAATATAAAAAAAAAATATCTATGTGTGTGAACCGGTTATTATAAGCTGATTAACCCTACAATACGGGTTACCCTTTACTACCACGGGTAACCTTTTCAGTCCCTGGCCATCACTGTTTCACTAAATGGTGTAATGGAAAAACTTAATGGCTTTGAAACTGAAACTAGTGTTAAACTAAGTATGTTAAAAAGTTCAACTGAACGAACAAGTGTAGAATTTACAACATTATAACATAAATATCGCTTGTATACTTAAAACATTGCATTAAAACTGTAATACAATTACACTAAGGAGTAAACATTATAGTATATATCAGTGTTAACATAATGCATTGATATAACCAATGTATATAGGTTGAGTTAAAAGTAGACCATACTATTTACTGCCGATCCTCACATTAATGAATGTGACAAATATTAGGATTGACTGCCAGTCTAACCGGTACAGCCAAGTGAGAATTAGGTAATACATCCCTTGGTAAGACTGGTTTTCAGACTTTGCCCGAAAATGCTGTAACAACTGTCAAAGATGTACAAATAACAGCCAGGACCAACGGTTTAACGTGCTTTCCGAGGCACGGAAAGCTTTCAACTTTTCGATGGAATATCTTATCTTTTGGTTCTCTAAGAGTTCGAATGTCTTATTTCTATTGTTGGTAGTTTGGGGGCTTCGTATCTATCCAGTTTAAACACTATGGCAATGCCAGCGTTCTGCTTACTCTGACCCATCTTTTAAGGTCCAGTAATGCAGGTCACTATGTCTTTTGACAACTAATCATAATAACTGTCATCTTTTGTAGACTAATTCATAAATGATAAAAAATTCAAGATGGATTGAAGCCAGTCTAATGGTTTTAATCCATCTTGAATTTTTCTGTCACTCAGTCACTATAAAAGTTATAATTGTATTGTTGATGCCGTAATGAAATAGATTCTGAGTCAGTCATGATTAGTTGGCGTATTTAATGTCCGCTTATAGTTACAATGCAATCGGCAGCTGGTGTACCAGTTAACCCAACGTGAAGTTAGTATGTGGGGCTGCGCTATAGCGGGTCGTGCGTCCCGGCGGGCGCGTCGTCCGGGAAGGCCAGCGCGTCCGTGATGCTGAACACGAAGGCCTGGCAGCCGAACTGCAGCAGGGCTCCGTGCGGGACCAGGGCGGAGCCCTCCCACGCGCCCGCCGTCAGCGATGTGCTGCGGGAACAGCGACACGACGGCTCGTTTGGTAGAGGAGTGGTGAGGTTGCCGTTTATTCTGTGGGTGGGAGACAAATTCATTAGTATTTATTTGTTATTTTTTTGTGAAAAGTAATCGTACAAAGGCGGAATTAGTGCCTTAGGCTGCAGTATCTCAAAAAACGTTTCTAGGTTAGACCCGTGAGCTTTGATCAAATATGAAATATGTGCAAGGGCGAAGCAAAAAGACTTGCAGCGGGTGGCGCTCTATGGCCTTATACCATAGAAAAAGGCGTGATTTTTTTTTATTTTATTTTTTTTATTCAAATGGAACAGCAAACAGCTACAATATAAAACATAAACATCATATAAATATACAAGACTTATTGACAATATTGCAGCCCACAACGCTGTTCACAGATTAATTAAAAGTATACATAAAGTGAAAATAATAATCATCGCTACGGTAACAAAACTTAGTACAAATAGTGTATAATAAATGTAATATTCACGAAAGTTCGTCTAGTATTAGGCTTTTAAACTTATGGGGAGCACATGTAAAAATATCGATGTGTTCAAAAGTGCTATTGTAGGAATCGACCATTCTGCGAACAGGCGAACGCAAGCCTGAGTTGGATTTGCAAATACCAACTGAAAATAATTTGCCAGCGCGGACCTTTCGCTTGTGGATCGTCCTAGGAACCGCATAACATATATTGGACAGTTCCATGCAGTCAAATGTATTCCTTACAATATTATATAGGTTCACAGCTTCCAAATACCTACGTCTACTTTCAAGTGTTGCGAGCTTATACTTCACAAGTAAATCTTGGTATGGTAAATAATGTCCGCAGCATCTATAATGCATAGTGCGCAAGAATTTGTATTGCACACACTCAATCATCTCAACGTACTTTTTGTAATAGGGACTCCAGACGGACACGGCATACTCCAATTGAGAGCGTACGAGCGACTTGTACAAGCAGATATAGGAAAATGGTTTTTTAAAATCGACTGTTGAACGCATTACAAATCCGTATAGTTGATACGCTTTATTAACAATTTTTCCTATGTGTAAGTCTAAGCAAAGCTTCGAATCAAAGATAACACCGAGGTCACGAATAGAGTCCACTTTAAGTAGGGGGGCATTGCACAAAGAAAGAAAGAAAGAAAAACATTTATTTGGCCCATGCCACAAGTGCACACAAAATGAGATAAAGACTTAAAACTAATCGATAATAACAAATACGTAATTGTGTGTCTCACGGCTGCGCCAAAAAGGCCCAGTTCAGCAAACTGCCGAGCAGCTAGTGCCCGACGCTGGTTTTCAACTGGACCTTACAACGTGTATGTGTAGTTTATTATGCTTTAATTTTTTGTAAAGCTTAAGAAGTTACATTTGGGTAAACTTAATTGCAATTTATTGTCCTGACAATAGTCGGTCCAAATCTTGTTGCAGCAGAAGGCTATCACTTGATTGTCGTATGGTTCTATATACCTTTAGGGTGTACGTTACTCCAGCAAGAAAGTATCTCCTAGAGTTATACGAGTAGAACGTATAGTTTGTGCCTTATCTGCTGTAAATGTGCCCCTACATAAAAAACGTGTGCCCCCTGTGGTTTTGAAAAAAAAAACGGAAAAACGATTCTTGCTGGGGTAACGTTTTTCTAGCAGGAAAATTCTAAACGAGTGATCGGAGAGAGAAAAATTGTGCATGGCCAGAGAGCTTATATGTGTGCCAAAATGTGCCCCAAAAAATAAAATCTGTGCCCCTTATGGTTTTCGAGTTATTGCGTTTCCTGCTGGAGTAACGTTTTGATGAATCGTATATCTCTAAAACCATTGCATGTGCCCCTGTAGAATAAACATACACGAGTAGCTCTTAATGTGTGCCCATTTGTGCCCCAATTAGATTTAAGGAATAATTTATAGTTTTTAAGTTATCGAGGTTTTATCAAAACCCGAAAAAACATCGCAGCGCCTAAATGAGGCAAGGCATAAGTTCACTGAAAACTGTATTCGGTCCTTCTTGGCTCTAATAATAACCATAGAAAGTTTCAAAACTGTTAATGCATGCGTTTTTGAGTAATCTTGCTAAAAGTCAAAACGATGGTGTCACAACTTTGATGGCAAAATACAAGGAACTGGCTCAATCTCAGATGTGTAGGTGTAAACCAAAATCATGTGCCTTTAGTCAAAAATATCTGGTGAAAATATTGAGCTTGGAATGTTTCGCATTAAGTAAATATAAACAAAAAACCAAATTAAGTAAACAACGGCTGGTTATCCGACCAAATTAAAATGACTACTAAAAAGCGATCGATTCATACATATCGATGACCTTCTTTACTTAACTCACTAACCGGTTCACACGTGTTGTGCCTGAGTACACTTAAGTAGAAAAGTAATAAATAATAAAATAAAGTTGTTATTGGATTATGTTTTACTAGCTGTTTCTATGACCTTACACATGATTAAGTACATTATAAATAGTAGCCTAAGTGCTATTCCAAGGTAAGCTATCTTCTCCATTTTAAATTTCATTAAAATACATCCAGTAATTTATGTGTGAACGAAAGAAATACATCCAGATACTTGCCATTTGTCAGGTCTTTGACCCAAAATTTGATTGGTCCCAATGTTTAAAAAACATATAGTTCATGAAATGTATGATGAATACCTACCTACTACTAAAAAGAGGTAGTTCTTTTTTTGTATATAAATAAAAAGCCTGTATTTGTCTTTATATATTTATTGATAAGCCGTAGGTTAGGTAAATTAACAGTAAGTTTTTTATCATTAAGGGGAATGCCACAACCAGCCCGCGAAATTTAAAATCTCTTGCGTTTTTTTGCAATTTGCAGGCCAGTGCTAGCTAGGTTGTATGTTGATTAAAATATTATTCGCGGCTGTAAGACGTATGTAGTTACAGAATTATAATCATCATCAATACAACCTTCCAAGTTCATAAAGGTGTAGGAACCAAAAAAAAACAGAAAAAGTCATTCCTACACCTTCATGAACTTGGAGGGTTGATTGATGGTATTGATGATCATACCTCTTAATAACATTTTAATCAACGTACAACCTAGCACTGGCGTCCAAATTGCAAGAAACGTAAGGAAATTTGAATTTCGCGGGTAGGTTAGAGCTTTCACCTTAACCAAATAAATTTTGGTACCTACAGTTTTGAGAGTTGTAATTCGTGTATACCTATAGTCAACCGCACAATGATCTGTGTCGCAACGTGTTTCCATTTTGTATGTCGTATTACGTGCCTATGAGGGATTTATAATTATTAACCAACGATTATATTAAAGCTGATGTAGTGTCACATAATTTTGATTTGATGGCGTTTTAGAAAATTATATAAGTGTCATTCCACAGTCAGGTGATAATGTTGTTACGTATATGGGATAAATATGTTTATTTATAGCCAAATACCATCAGATAATTTGTACACATTCGATGTTTATAGTTATATCTTTATACGGTTTACTATATTAACACACTTTATCTGAATCTATGTATAAGCAAATTACTCGTAAGAGAATTATTTATCTGTGATTTCAAATTTAACATTTTTTTTACACAATACTAAACTTATACCTACTTAATACTGATCTGTGATTTTTTGTGATGCGAATTTACTAATTATAAGTTGGACTTAGATGAAGAACTGATCTGTGATTTAAATAATAATGATGACCACACAACGTGCAAATTATTTCTAATATTTATACGTAGGAAATTTGATCTGTGATTTGATGCAATAATTACTTTAAGAATTAAAACTTAGGGAAGTAAATAATAATTTCCACATAAACAAGCTGTTTCATTAATATGATAACAATATAACAAGGTGCATTTAATATATTTTTTAATTAGCCCCCAAAACTTTTGAACGCAACTGTACGGACAACAGCTTAGGTATAATACGTCCAATAAAGAAGGTCATCGATATGTATGAATCCGTCGCTTTTTAGTAGTCATTTTAATTTGGTGGGATAACCAGCCGTTGTTTACTTAATTTGGTTTTTTGTTTATATTTACTTAATGCGTAACATTCCAAGCTTAATATTTTCACCAGATATTTTTGACTAAAGGCACATGATTTTGGTTTAAACCTACACATCTGAGATTGAGCCAGTTCCTTGTATTTTGCCGTCAAAGTTGTGACACCATCGTTTTGACTTTTAGCAAGATTACTCAAAAACGCATGCATTAACAGTTTTGAAACTTTCTATGGTTATTATTAGAGCCAAGAAGGACCGAATACAGTTTTCAGTGAACTTATGCCTTGCCTCATTTAGGCGCTGCGATGTTTTTTCGGGTTTTGATAAAACCTCGATAACTTAAAAACTATAAATTATTCCTTAAATCTAATTGGGGCACAAATGGGCACACATTAAGAGCTACTCGTGTATGTTTATTCTACAGGGGCACATGCAACGGTTTTAGAGATATACGATTCATCAAAACGTTACTCCAGCAGGAAACGCAATAACTCGAAAACCTGAAGGGGCACAGATTTTATTTTTTGGGGCACATTTTGGCACACATATAAGCTCTCTGGCCATGCACAATTTTTTTCCCTCCGATCACTCGTTTAGAATTTTCCTGCTAGAAAAACGTTACCCCAGCAAGAATCGTTTATCCGTTTTTTTTTCAAAACCACAGGGGGCACACGTTTTTTATGTAGGGGCACATTTACAGCAGATAAGGCACAAACTATACGTTCTACTCGTATAACTCTAGGAGATATTTTCTTGCTGGAGTAACGTACACACCTTTAGGTCGTCGGCATATAATAAAAATTTGGTATTTCTAAAGCATTTGCTGATGTCATTTATATATAAAATAAACAAAAGGGGACCAAGTATAGAGCCTTGAGGTACACCAGAGGTAACCTGTGCGATATTAGATTTGTGACCATTGATTACAACCACCTGACTGCAGTTGCTAATGTATGAGATGAACCACCTCAGAAGATTACCACGAATTCCGTTGAACGCTATTTTATTTAGTAGTATTTCATGGTCTACCTTGTCGAAAGCCTTACAGAAGTCCGTATAGACTGCATCCACTTGAACACGGCTGTCAACGCAATCAAATAAGAAGCTTGAAAATAATAATAAATTTGTATTCGTAGACCGACGTTTAACAAAACCATGTTGTTGTTGAATTATGATGTTGTGGAGTACAGGATAGATTTCATTATGAACTAACCTTTCAAAGAGTTTCGACAATGTAGACAAGATGGAAATGGGACGATAGTTTTCTACGCTGCGTTTGGATCCACCCTTGTGAACGGGCACAACATACGCATGCTTCCACAATTTAGGTACAACTCCTTCAGATATGCATTTATTATAAAGAATAAATAGAGGTTTGCAGATGGAAGTTGCAGTATTCCTAAGGAAGTAAGGTGAAAGTCCATCAGGACCTGGACCCTTCGCTGGGTCCAGGGTTTTAAGTTCCTTTAATATGATCTCTTCACTAAAAGAAAGGTCGCAAATAGAGACATCGTGGAGTGCGTTATTGTCCAGCGGTGGCTTCCATTGTGGCAGTGAAGGAGATGTTGGTTCATATACCGAGTAAAAAAAGTCCGAAAACATATTACACGCCATGTTAGGATCATTAGTTTCAGCATCTTTATATTGAAGCCTAGATGGGATTCCTGGCCTGTCCTTTCGATTGGAAACATAGGTCCAGAAGTGTTTTGTGTTTCTACTTAGATTGTCTTCCACAGAACTGATGTACGAACGGAAACACTTGAGGCATCTATCACTAAACTGTTTTCTATAGTTAGAAAACAATTCATAATCAGAAATGTTATTATATTTCTTCCACTTGATCCACGCCCTTTGCTTCTTTTTAGCAATAGATATGAGAGTACGAGAGAACCATATGGGATAGCTTACAGATCTAGGTCGGGCCAATGGAGTGTATATTTTAATGATTTTATCCATCTCAGTGTAGAACCTATCCAAAGCCTCTTCAGATTTCATAGGGCAAAGCATTTCAGGCCAGTTCAGTTGCTGTATGTCACTATTAATATTGTCAAAATTGGCCTTATGAAAACAATATTTGTGAAGAGGAGTTTTGGTCAAAGGGGTGATTTTGACGTTTAGATAGGTCTCACACGTAAATACAGGATGGTATGGGTCAATCGGAAGTAATGACATTGGGACATTAGAAACATTACAAGTGTTATTGGAAATGACTAGATCAAGAATTTTACCCTTATCATTCACTATATTGTTAAATTGAGAAGCACCCAAGAGGGAAATCAAGATATTATGTAGATTTGCACAGGCAGAAGGTCCACCAGAAAGTAATGTATCAGTTTCCGCAGTAACTGTTGTAGAGGATACAAGGCAATTGGCTTCAGGGAGATTATAATCACCTATAACGAAGAAAGTATCAACACTAGAGTGGCTTAACACTTCTTGTAGCAAATCAAAGTGCCTGTTATACACTAAGTTAGGAGTCCTAGGTGGTATGTAGGCTGCACTCACAATGTGTCTTTTATTGTAGACAGAACTGGGCAACTCAACCATAATGTGTTCAATATGAGTGTGCGACAAGTCACTATACTGTGTTGATAAAATACTTAATTCAGAAGGCTTCAAAGTGCGCAGAACCGCAATCAGTACACCCCCACCATCTCGTTTATTAGTAGCAGTGCGATCACGATCACAACGGTACACAATATAACGCTGGTCTATGAATTCGCTATCATAAATGTCAGGTCCGTGTTAGCCAGGTTTCGGTTAAGATAATTATATCGTATGTATTCATGAGGATATTCGTGAGTAACTGCTGTAATTTTGTGCGAATGCCTCTGCAGTTTTGGTAGTATACGGTGATATTTTTATTAGACATTGTTCAAATTAAAGTATAAATGTGTATTAATGATGAGAGAGTATTCAAGCAACAAGCATATTATGGATCTTATTAACGAAATTACAGAAATTGATTTAAAATTTGAAGTAATTGGTTGAAGCAGGAAGCAGTATAGATCGCAACACCTGAAAACAACGACAGCAACATATTTCATAGCAATAGTACAAATAATTTTGAAGATTATAAACAAATAGGTTGAATTTAAAAGATATGAGATTTGAGCTTTATAATATATAACAAGGTAAAGAACGGTAGACATATTACGTAAACAAAGAAACATGCACATTACAGGTAAAAGTCTGAACAGACGACTACGGACAATTAACACAATCGAGTAGTGATTACAATTAACGAGCGAGCAAGTACACATGCTACAATGACTGATTATTGGCCTCATTAACGACATTATTACAGTTAATATAAATTTTAGCGATATCTGCTTCTGATCTAATGGCAAAAGCAGCGTCGCCGTCTTTCTTACGGACAAGAATTGTGCAATTCTTAATCCAGACGTAATTAAACTGGTGAAGCTTTGCCGCTTCCTTACATTTACGAAATAAAATTTTGTTATTGTTTCAGATGTAAGAATTCTCAGTAGCAGATCAAACTCTGTTCTGTATGTTTGTCCCTGGAACTAGAATCTGGAATTGAATTGAAGAATTTGGAAAATTGGTATTAAACATTGAGGATCTTAAAAAACATGAAGATTCTTGCTAGGTTTTGTCATTACTAACAAACTAAGCCAATTAAAATAACAAAAATTAAAACCTAAATAAAAAATTACTCATCAAAAATGACAATTTAAGGTCCTAATTATGATAAAATGATTGAGCGGAGCTTATAACGTAATCAACGACGTGGAACAAAAAAAAAATGTTAAACTGTCGCGTTAAAAGGGTGGTAAACGAATCTTGTGCACGGGATTTTGTTTAAAAAATTAGCAGATTTAACTTTTGTTGATGGTATTATCTGGTTGGTATCTGGATGGTTCATTAAATTAATTAAATTTGAGTTGACAATGGCCATCGCTTTCTGAGAAAAATAGACTTTATCTGACGAGCCTGGTAACTTATCTCCTTTGCCAACTGTACATTCAAAATAACAATATAAGTGGTCTAATGATAATCGTTATCGTGACCTGAGCGGCTCCCTCATGCGATGCCTCACAATATCCCGCAGCGCGTCGGCTCTGACGTCAGCAGTGGGCGGGGCGTCGCGTGTGGGCGGGGCGTCGCGTGTGGGCGTGTCCCGCGTGCGCACGTCGCACGCGTACAGGACGCCGCTCACGCAGCTGCCCCACTCCGAGTAGTTGATCAGCTCGAAGTGACGGCTCACCTGGGGACACGAACAGAGAGATTTTACCTTATTGAAATACCAAGCAGTTCTAGGTCTTAATCAAACTTATACAAAGTGGTTAAGATAATACGACAATAAATTAAACTACGCATACCTCAAGACGTTCTCAGTATATCTATAAAAACTCATTTGAATATATCCAGTAGTTTAGTCACAGGAAATTATTTTACATTTTTAAAAATTTGCTACATTAAAATATGCTTCACGATGTATCTAATAATAAGGAAGTACTGACAGGTTAACGACTGGCGCACAATTCTTGAGCGCTGACCTTCATCTGCGCAAAAGTGAGTTATTGGTTCCCTTTGGTGGTATGAAGTGAGACGCGGGGGCGGGGAAAGTGCAGTAATTGGCCCGTAGCGCATCGCGTCATAGACGTCACTCGGGATTTGTTCTTTACTCCTGCTGCACGTCCCTCACAGGTTAGTGACCTATTTATAAAGTGTGTTCTATTTTGCTTCCACTTTTATGCCATTTAGTTTGTACGAAATTTTTATTTTTAGTGTCAGGGTTTTTTTTGATAGTTTAGAACTATTCTTATGAACAGGTACTGTCAATGTTTTCATTTATTGCAGTTTTGTCATACCCACTTTGTATAAGTTGTGATGCACAATTAATAGCGTGACTCCTAAGTCGGCCATGGACAGTTAGCATTACAGCAAGAAAATTCTCACAGTTTATAGGAATGATTGAGATTTGATTAATTTTTGGTGTTATTGGACCCGGTAGGTGGCGCTACGATCGCGTGTGTACAGGACAAAGTCTGTTGGATCCTCTAGTAAAGGTATATGTATGTCAGCTCACCTCATCCATGAAAATGACGGCATGGTTCCGCGACACGTGCGTGCATGCGGCGGCGTCCAGTCGCACGTCGCAGCCGCTGTCCGTGCCGATCGTTAGCGACGACAGGCGCATGGGGATGGGTCTGCCTAGTCCGTCGCCTACTCCATTTCTGATAAAAGATGTTTGTGGTTCAGTTATGAGGTTTGTTTTTAAAACGTCAAGTGTCATCGTGTGACGATTGCAACACATAAAGACAATTTGACCGCGAAACACCAACATTTTTGAGGCGAGTAGACCGCCGAACGCCCGGACAGCAGCCCAGCCGGTGTAGATATACATACCTGTCCGGCCTCGTGATAGCGCAGAGCGTCGCTCGTACAGTGGCGTCACTGAGCGAGTGTCCGGGCGAGCGCGGCGGCGCGGGCGCGGGCGCGGGCGGCGCCCCCCACACGGCGCGCGCTATGCGGGCGCGGTCGGCCCGGGACAGCAGCCCAGCCGGTGTAGATATACATACCTGTCCGGCCGAGTGATAGCGCAGAGCGTCGCTCGTACAGTGGCGTCACTGAGCGAGTGTCCGGGCGAGCGCGGCGGCGCGGGCGCGGGCGCGGGCGGCGCCCCCCACACGGCGCGCGCTATGCGGGCGCGGTCGGCCCGGGACAGCAGCCCAGCCGGTGTAGATATACATACCTGTCCGGCCTCGTGATAGCGCAGAGCGTCGCTCGTACAGTGGCGTCACTGAGCGAGTGTCCGGGCGAGCGCGGCGGCGCGGGCGCGGGCGCGGGCGGCGCCCCCCACACGGCGCGCGCTATGCGGGCGCGGTCGGCCCGGGACAGCAGCCCAGCCGGTGTAGATATACATACCTGTCCGGCCGAGTGATAGCGCAGAGCGTCGCTCGTACAGTGGCGTCACTGAGCGAGTGTCCGGGCGAGCGCGGCGGCGCGGGCGCGGGCGCGGGCGGCGCCCCCCACACGGCGCGCGCTATGCGGGCGCGGTCGGCCCGGGACAGCAGCCCAGCCGGTGTAGATATACATACCTGTCCGGCCGAGTGATAGCGCAGAGCGTCGCTCGTACAGTGGCGTCACTGAGCGAGTGTCCGGGCGAGCGCGGCGGCGCGGGCGCGGGCGCGGGCGGCGCCCCCCACACGGCGCGCGCTATGCGGGCGCGGTCGGCCCGGGACAGCAGCCCAGCCGGTGTAGATATACATACCTGTCCGGCCGAGTGATAGCGCAGAGCGTCGCTCGTACAGTGGCGTCACTGAGCGAGTGTCCGGGCGAGCGCGGCGGCGCGGGCGCGGGCGCGGGCGGCGCCCCCCACACGGCGCGCGCTATGCGGGCGCGGTCGGCCCGGGACAGCAGCTCGGAGGGTCGCGCGCGCCGCAGCAGCCCGAGGCGTGCGAGGCGCGCGCGGTCCACGGAGCGCTCCACGGCGGCGCGGGCCGACGCCGACATGCTGGACCCGCGCCACAGGCCCCACGACTGTTCGCCGGCTAACACCTGACAATAATGCACTATCATATTACAAATGCTTCGATCCAGCCACACACGAACAGTTCAACAACCGTTCAATAAGTCTCTCATAGATTTTGCCGAGTGCGTTCAGGAGACTGATGGGTCGGTAGCTCGTGGGCTCAGACTTGGGCTTGCCTGGCTTGGGGATACCGATAACAGTGGCCTCTTTCCATATCTGGGGGAATAAGTTATTGCTCAAGGCGCCATTGAAGATGGCCGCCAAAAGGATGATGAGCTGAGCGGGGAGGAGTTTAATGACCCTATTGGTGATGCCGTCGGAGCCGGGAGCTTTCCGTGGTTGAAGCCTTTTGATGATGTCTTGCACTTTGTCAGGCGTGATGAGGGGCAGAGGATCATCAGGGTCTTCTACGGGAGGTAGGGCGGCTCTACGTTCTACTTCTGCGTTCACCGTGTCGAGGTGACGCTTGATGACCGGTTGGGAGCTAGGGGAGCACTGGGACTCCAAACTGTCGGCTAGGCATTCTGCCTTTTCAGAGTCATCGAATGCGACGCTTTTGTCCGGACGAATGAGCGGGGGCATCAAAGCCTCCTAGGTGGCACGCATCCTTCTCTGTAATTACCAAAAGGCTTGATGGGTGGGTTCGAGTTCGCTGAGCTCATTGTCCCAACGATTCGAACGATGCTCACTAGTGCGTTTCCTTACAGCACGCTGTAATGCGGCGCTTTAACGCTTTGGAATGGGCAACTACAGTACTTTCACAAGTTATTATGTCTTGTGACCGGGACTGTAGCAGCATCATTTTTTTGTTCTTGTTTTTATGACATTCAAAAGTGCCTGTAATGGTCTAATTGAAATAAATGCTTTGAGTTTGAGTTTGAATGAGCGCATGTGAACCTTGTTCGCTTCGCAGGGAAAATGGCTGTAGGCACGGATGGCCGCGTTCTTCTCGGTTATCAGATCACGTACGTCAGCGATGATCACTCATTGCTGGGACTTCCCGTGAGCAATTCTTTAGTATGGATTGAACGTGCTCCGTTAACGAGAACAAACAGTCGGAATTCTATTCGTAGGGTTTCGTACAAACTTAAACTCATATTATTTTTGAAATAAGTTCCTTAAGAAATTAAAAAAAAAAAAAAAAAAAGGAGAGAGATGTCGCTAGCGACGCAGTAAACAATAAGCTCGTATTATAAAAATTGTAAAAAATTGTTAACAAAGTGATATTTAAGTAAAGAACTAGTGCCAACTACGAGTTAACCTGCAATTAAGCTCGGACAGTGTTATCTCCGAAGACTTTTAGTGTAAAGTGAAAAAAAAAACTACAAAAATAATACAAGTGATACAAAAACAAAAACTTTGTAAATACAAAAGTGAGAAGTGTTGTATGGACATACTTGGTTCAATATTTGAGTGTTTACCATATTCCCATTGACAATCAAGCTGTTAAACCTAATTACGATTAAGTTTTTGTAAAAAACAAAAACAAAAAGCGGTTAAGTGGCTTTAAATTTTGAACTTTGACCCCAACAACTAGCGCTAGTGAACTCGAGTGGTGAATAGACGAACTAAAAACATAACTTGTTATACAATTACCGCCATTACAGCCCCAAGTGTTCAATAAACAAACTAAAAACAGTAGTACCAACCATCTGACACTGATATCATTCACTCATTTACAACACTACTGCCACCATAGCCCCTAGCGGGTAATAGACGATCTAGAATCAATGCTACCAATCATCCATAGATAAATTTAGTATTGGTAACACTTATTAAGTCTCTACACTACTGCCATTGCAGACCCTAGTGGGAAATAGCCGAACTAAAAATAAAGCGCCAAATATTTAAAATTTGAAATGGCTTCTATACCTACTTGCGCTGGATGTAAACAAAAGCTACCTATAAGGGAAAACATTGTATGCGTTCTTTGTAAATGTAGATATGACTTCGAATGTGCTGGTGTTACCAAGGATTCTAGAAAGGTAACACTAGAAAATAAAAACACCTGGAAATGCCAAACATGCATCTGTAAAATACCCAAGACAGGAAACACTGATACGCCTTTGCGCCCCCCCCAGAATACTTGATACAAACAAATGTCAATCATCACCCTCCGAGGATGCTAACGTTACTTTAAGAAGAAAGCCAAAAGATTCCGACAACGACACAATTTGTTCAGATGATCTCAGCTTCTTTGGGGATACTATACCTACAGAAAAACCTGATAAAGTTAATCTGCAAAAAAAATTAACACTACAGGATTTAAGCGAAATAATAATTACACATCTTAAAGAAAATAACAAATCTATTGTACAAGAACTACAGAAAACTATACACACAGAAATATATAAAGCAATTCATGAATTAAAACAAGATATAGATTTTAAAACAAATACCTTAACAATAGAAAATTCCCAAAGAAAGCAAGAAATAGTAAACATCAACATAAAACTAGAAAAACTACAAACAGAAAACGAAAATCTGAAAAAAGAAATAAAAAAGTTAACTACAGAAGCTGCTAAATTACCTAATAGTTTGCAAGAAAACAACCATAGAAAGATTGTGCTCTACGGCCTGGCGGACAACTATAAAGAGCCTGAAAATACACTCCACTGTAGATTGGTTGAACTATTTCGTGAAATAGTAAACGTAGACGTTTCAGGATATATCGAAGACCTGTACCGAATTGGAAGACCTGGTGGATCTAAGAACCGACCACTCGTCATCGAATTCATCAGCAAGAGAATGCCAAAATATATTATAAACTATAGAACTTTCTTTCAAGGAACTGGACTAATCATTTCAGAATTTTTAGATAAAAATGAACGAAAGTATAGGGCACAAATGCGAGAAGAACTATTTACAGCAAGAAATAACGGATCGCACGCAGTCATCAGAAATAACAAACTATATATAAACGGACAATTATTTAAAATGAATAACAACATAAAGGAATACGCACATAACACCCAAGAAATAACATATAACAACATGACGCAGCCCAACAATACAAACGAGACTTATGAAACTGAGAACCAGACATTTCGTAAACAACGAACAACCTTTTAAACTATTGTTCCAAAATATCCAAAGTCTTAATAACAAACAAGACACACTAGAAGCGTTTATAGACGAACATCCATCCTACAAAGCTATATGCCTTTCAGAAACATGGCTAACTCAAGAAAGACTAGACGTCATACAATTTAGCGGTTATAAATTTGCTTCATCCTATTGTCGCAGTACTAGAACCGGAGACGGCGTATGTATACTCCTACAAGACCATATTGAAAGCATACAGAGGGACGACATCACCGATACGTCTGCAGAATATGTAATAGAAATATGTGCCACAGAATTACCAAAAGAAAACTTATTAATTATAACTATATACTGGAATAGGAGAGAGGAGGAAGTTTTTTATGAAAAATTAAAACAACTATTAAAATACATAAATAAAAAATACTTTAAATTAAATATAATAATAGGAGGCGATTTCAATATAAATATACTACAGGATAATCTAAAAACTAATAAATTTGTAAACCTCATGCAAGAAAATAACTTTACTCAACACGTAAAAAGCGCTACGCGTATCACACCAAATACCGCAACATGTTTAGATCTAATATTCACGAACTTTAACTACAAAGACATGCACGTAACTATAGACGACTTAGGCTTCTCTGACCATCATAGCACAGTCCTACATTTAAAAATACCAGAACAACACAGTACAAATAATTGGTACACAAAGAAAAGGTTATATAATAATACAAACATATTAAAATTCAAAAATGAATTACAAAAACTTAATTGGAATGATATACTTAAAACTAATAATAATATAAACACAAATTATAAAACATTTAACGATAAACTTACCGTAATCCTAAATAAGTGTATCCCACTACTTAAAATTAAACTTAAAACCAAACATAAGAAATATTGGCTCACTGTTGGTATAAAAAAATCCAGTATTAATAAAAGATTGTTAAAAATATTAATAACAAAAACAAAAGATCCTACATTAAAAACATATTACAAAAAATATGAAAAAATACTGAAAAAGGCGGTTACAACAGCTAAAAAACTGCACTACAAAAATAGAATGACTAAATCGAATAATAAAGTTAAAACAATGTGGGGAATCATAAATGAACGCTCAAATAAAAAGCGTAAAACCGAGAAACACAACATAACACTACAAGTAGATAATAGCTTAACGGCGAAACCGCAAGAAGTAGCCAACATATTTAATAATTTCTTTGCCTCCATTGGTGGGAAAACTACAACACCAACCGGCAGAAAACCTAAGGGGCTACCGACAACCTTAACTACACAAAATACACTGTACCTTAACCCAGTTGATCCATATGAAGTAAACATAATTCTTAAAAACCTAAAGAACAAGAACAGCCACGGAATTGACGAACTTCCACCCAGTCTGATAAAACAGTGCGCTGATGAACTTACCTTGCCATTTTATATACTCCTTAACCAATCCTTCGAAGAAGGTGTTTTTCCTGACTTACTCAAAAAGGCCCTCATTAAACCTATTTTCAAGAAAAACGATAAAACTGACCCGAACAATTACCGTCCAATTGCCCTACTACCAACAGCCTCAAAAATATTCGAAAAAGTCATGTGTAATCGCGTTTATGCGTTCTGTGAAAAATATAGTATTTTCAATGATAGCCAAAATGGATTTCGCAAGAACCGATCCACTGTTTTGGCCGTCTACAAGTATATACAAGAAGCACTCAAAATTATTGATAATAAAAAATACGCTATTGGACTGTTATTAGACATGACCAAAGCGTATGATAAAGTACAATTCGATATACTATTAAACAAACTTTACAACATAGGTATCCGAGGAAAAAGTCATGACTGGTTTACATCTTATTTAAAAAACAGAGAACAAGTCGTAGAAATAGAACACTACAATACACAAACACAACACATTGAACTAATTAGATCACAAAACATACCTGTAAACGCCTCCATACCACAGGGAAGTGTCATAGGATGTCTATTGTTCTTAGTCTACATAAATGATCTCCCTAACCACATAAATGAAACGTGCGTATTGTTTGCCGATGACGTCTCTATTTTAACATCATGTAAAAATAACCAAAACCTAAACCAAACACTAACATCTATACTTGACACCACAACATACTGGATGAACGAACATAACCTTGAAATTAATTTTAGTAAGACAAAAATAGTCACTTTCCACCCGCGACAAAAAACCCCAATAAATATTAATTTTGAATACAAAGGATCCCAGTTAGAAGTAGTTAATAAATTCACCCTTTTAGGCCTAGACATAGATACACACATAGACTGGAAACCACACATACAGAAATTAAAAACAAAGTTATCTAAATTTGCATATGCCCTCAGAGAAATAAAGAAAACTACAGATCTCAAAACAGCAATAGTAACATACTGTGCGTACGCGTTCGCTTGGCTTAAATACGGAATAATATTATGGGGTAACAGTACAGACGCACCTTCGCTATTTACAATACAGAAGAAACTTATAAGAACATTGGTTAACATAGAAAACACCGACTCATGTAAAACACACTTCAAAGAACTAAACATCCTAACACTACCCTGTCTCTATATATTTGAAATTTGCAAATTTGTAAGGAAGTATCCAGAATTCTACAGCAAAAGAGAAGACATACAAACAAAAATCAAACTTAGACATGGAAATAGACTCAACCTGCCAACTTCACGATTAAAAATGCACTCCTCTAGTGCGTTTGTTACGTCAATAAAAATCTACAATAAATTACCTGAATACATAAAAAACACAGAAACAAACAATATATTTATAAATAAATTAAAACTATTTCTCTTAGATAAAAGCTACTACACAATTGACGAATACTTCAAAGATAAATTCCACCTAGAGAAACGAAGATAATTGGAATAACCAAGTAGTACCTACCTAATACATCTATTTACCATATCTACCGTGCAATATCTTTAATTACTTACTATTTAGTTAATGAAAAATTCCAGCTATATATAAATAAATATATAAAATAATTACCTAATATATAATCTAGAATATTATTAATAAATAAATATATAAATAAATGTATAAATATTAATAATATATAAAATTAATATAAATCTACACATAAATAATATCTACTTAAATATATGAATATAAGATTTTCTTACTTAATTTCAATATTATTATGTTTTAGAACAAAAAGCGCTTCATCCTCTCCTCTAAAAACTAACTTGCTGTGCCCAACAGGGTCCATAATTGTTTCTCCTTAATTTACCTACCAGCCTTGTATACATTATGGGATGCAATAAAGTATTGAGTATTGAGTCGATAGCGGCCGTCGTGTCTGTGACCGAAACTATGTGATCGGGGATGGCGTCCAGGTGAGGTGACGTGGCGGAGTTCAGCTTTTCGCTGACTTTTCTCCAGTCAGTTATCACTTGGATTTGGGCAGGTTTAGGCTGGCTGGGGTCTGAAGGGCCCGAGCGAGGAACTAAGTGACGAAAAACTGGGCGGTGATCGGAGTCTAGCTCGTAGATCGTCTCAATGGTATGCGACCTAAGGTTGATATTTTTGAGAAGCGCTAAGTCGAGAACGTCGGCGCGGTGCGCGGGGTCGTGGGGAAAGTGAGTGGGTTCCATAGGCGCGATGGGGTCAAAGTCAAGTCTGTCACCTAAGTTGAAGAGGGCTCTCCCTCTGGGATTGGTCGTCGAACTATTCCAGGTGGGGTGCTTGGCGTTGAGATCACCCGCTATGATAACGGAGTCACTCAAGCCGAATAGGGAAGTCAGGTCGTCCATGAGAGGTGTATGATCCTCAATACTCAATACTCAATATCTTTATTGCTTTACCATAATGTGTATTTAGGTGGTAGTTTTTATAATAATTAGAACATTATGGACCCTGTAGGGCACAGCAAAAGGGTACAGGAGAGGAAGCTCTGTTTTATTATATAGTTGCTATTTTGTGAAGAAGATTTATCACTAGACAATTCAGGTGTTATTTTACAATTAATTATCTTTGTTTTTATTATAATTATTATTCTGCTGATTTGTATGTGTAGGTGTTACTGTGGCGGTGTGTACTTTCAAATGTTTTTTTTTTTTTTTTTTTATCGTATTATAATAAGTTAGACAATATTTATTAAAATATTTGTTTATTGATTATTTGTAGTTGCTTTATTTATTTGTGGTATAATTTATGTATTTTCAGTGTTTTAATATTTAAAATTTAAATATTTAGATATATCTATTATTTCCGTGGATGTCATTTATTATTGTTGTTAAATTAATTATTTTTGCATTTCTATATTATAAATTTATTTAAACATGTCTTTAATTTCTGTGATTATTATTAATTATAATTGTCATTTATTTATTTACATATTTATTATTAATTATTATTATGAACTATTAATATATTTAATTTATTTAGCCTAAACTTTATAAAAATGTATTACTTTTTTTAATACATTTTTGCTATTATTTATGTTTATCATTTAAATATTCGTCTAAGGAGTAATAACATTTATCTATCAATATTTTTTTAAGTTTTTTCATAAAAATGTTTAATTTTTCTTCTTTCTTTATTATGTCAGGTAGTTTGTTGTATATTTTTATAGACATTACATAGGGGCTTGTAGAATGCATTTTTAGTTTGGATGTTGGTATGTTTAGCCTAGATCGGTGTCTAAAGGTGTACTGTGATTGGATGTCTTCGCGAGTTGTGTAGAATTCTGGATGTTTTCTGACAAATTTGCATGTTTCTAAAATGTAAATACTAGGGAGGGTGAGGATATTAAGTTTTTGAAAATAGGGTTTGCAGCTGTCAGTTTGGTCAACGTTTACTAAGATCCTTACTAATTTCTTTTGTAGAGTAAAGAGTGTCGGTGCATTCGTACTATTTCCCCAGAGAGTTATGCCATAGCTAAGCCATGCATTGGCGTACGCGTAATAGGTGGTTAGGGCAGTTTGTAGGTTTGTTGTCTTTTTAATTTCACGGAGAGCGTATGAGAATTTTGAAATTTTTGAAGTGATTTTTTGTATGTGTTTTTTCCAGTTGATATGTTTGTCTATTGTGAGTCCAAGTAATGTAAATCCTCTGATGAACTAGCGGGAGGAATGTACGCGGAAACGATGGAGATAGGCTGGTGACCGGTCATACCAAGCCGACAAATGGATAGAATAGAATAGAATAGAATAGAATATACTTTATTGCACACCAAAAATAGAAAAAACAAACTGTTTTATAAAAAAGCGCTAAATCTATGGTTACAATGGCGGTCTTATCGCTAATAGCGATATCTTCCAGACAACCTTTAGATGGACTTTACGAATATAAAAATACAACGGGGGTAGTCAATGGTGTACCTACTGCTAATACTACACTAATAATTAAAATAAAGTTACATAATCAAAATATATAAATACATAAATAAATACATATAATCTATTTATTTAACATGATACCTCGAGGAGAGACTTTAAGGGAGGAGGATCTAGAGGGATTCAGTGCAATTCCTTCTTGTAATAAATTAACGTACCGCCTTTGTGACAGCGCGATCGATCGTTGCGAACTACGCGATAGTTAGCAATTTTCGGCTCGCGATGGTAAGGCTTGAGGAAGGTTTCCTGGATGAGGAGAATATCTATTTGATGGTCGCGCAAAAACGAGGCGATCTCATCACGTTGGTCTCTAATGCCGTTGGCATTAAAATAACCTAACTTGAGGGAACGGGGTTTGGAGCAACTTAAATTTTTGTTAGCCATTGGTAGGTTTATTTATATTTAAGCTCTCGGAGGGAACTCATTTTTGTCCGAGTTCGGCCATTTTATACTCTTCTAGGGTGGTGCAATTAGTGACTTCTGTAATGCGTATTTTTACAACAATTGTTTAATGACTCGTGCTGCGAAGGATTGTGTTATTTATGAAATGTAACTGTTGTTAATTGAGAGGTCATTAAATATACTTTCAGCAGATATCAATATTGACTGGGTGAAATGTATGCGTTCATGGATGGACAGATTTAAATGCAATTTTCGGAGGTGCGATTTTTGTGACGCCGAGTCGAGTAGCTCTGTCCCAGATCGGATGTCAATAATGCTGTGTCATCGGCGTAGGTAAAAATGTCACAATGGGTGAGGGAAAGTTTTTTTTTTATGAATGGCATCTCGCAGTTCAACCAAGGAGGTTGTCGTCAGCTTAACCGGGCGAATCCTGTGGGTGCCTTAAAAATTAAGACCTCCAGCCAGGGTAAAAACTTACAAACTAAGCGACTACACGCTAAGGGCACCCCCTGTGGGGTACGAGCCTCGGCTTAGGGCGTCGCTGAGGGACAGCAAGGGACAGGCTGGATCTGTGTGATATTATTTATGGACTATTTTAACTTACTGGCTCAGCAGCGCGGGCTGGCTCTTGCAAGGGACGGGTGGGGGTGAGGGAAAGTAGACAGAGGTCGTTTATATACATTAGGGAAAGTGTGGCTCCCAAGATACTACCCTGAAGAACACTGTAGCTGATAAACTCTTCACCAATAAGAACGGGGTTAATTTTAACACATTGGCTACGCCCTCTGAGGTAATCTTTGAAGATATCTAGGGCCACACCACGTACACCCATGTACTCCATTTTGGCCAGAAGTCTGGGAATAGACACTGTATCAAAGGCCTTCGTTCGATCTAAGAAGATACCATAGCATTTACTAGACCAAGACTATCCAGTTTACCGACCAGGGTATTAATCAAAACAGCGACAGCATCTTCTGTGGAAATACCTGACCGGAATCCGTACTGGTTTTCACCAATTTTTTTTTTTGATAGGAATTTTGTCAGATGCGTGTTGAGGATTCGTTCAAGTATTTTAGATAGGGGTAAGGACTGAGATTGGCCGATAATTGGAAACGTCATCCTTAGCTACAAACAGCACAGTTACAAATATGGGCAATGGGACGAGCTAAAATAGAACTTGATTGCTTTATCATAATTGCTGGGATGTTGTGCCACCCAACTGCACAATCACTGCGTAATTTATTAATAGTGCTTATTACAAGTCCTTCATCAACCAATGATAAAACCACAGAGTTAACTGGAGATGGGGAAGAAGATGAATAACCTGATGGGGTGTTTTTGGCAAAGGAGGATGGCGGGGACACATGTATAATGGGACCCACTCTTAGGAGTACCCTACCGTATAGAAACTTGTACCTAGTTGTAGAACTATATAAAACTAGAAAAAAAGCAAATGGGCAGTAAGTCGTAGAGGAAGGGAGAAAAAAGAAATTCAAGGTAGAAGATTATAACCTAAAACGAATCCAAGATTGCGTATTTAACAGTACAATATATTATTATCTTTTTTATGTAATATGTTGTTTCAAAAAGGTGTTCAATCAGATAATAATTATTTACCAACAGCATCATCGTGGTTCTGTATCTTTTTAGCCAAATATAGGTACTTACTTACTTAGTTCTAGGTCATTTGTTGTCAATTCAGGGAATTCTATTTGAGTGTGAAGGTAACATTTTGAGCATAGTATGTCTCATATTCAAACGCAAAGCCAAGTCGTCAATAATCCATAAAATCACACAGAAAATATTAGATATTCCACGTTAGCCGTTGAAAACAAACAATGAATTCAATTCAATTCAATTTTTTATTTAATGGCATATGTGGAAGGAGACACCACAATTTTGCCAATATCACGTAGGTACTATGGTAGACAATCAAACGCTGGAGATTTTATCAGTAATTATTATTGTTGAATAGAACACAGCCAAGAGATTAAATGATTTAAAATATTTTAACAAACAAATAATGAACCATTTTCTGCACAGACATTTCAGACATTTTGTTCTAAGAGAGAAAGAAAAAAGAAAAAAAAAAAAAAAAAAAAGAGACGGAATGTTAGCTAACAGTTGTTATAATTTACAACTTTATTTTATTAACTTCAACAAACTTACACAGTTTATATACAAAACGAGAGAACACAAGGGAGAGGAGACATTTAACCGATGTGGGACGAGGGATATGAGGGGGAATAATTTCGTGTGAAGAGAATTTCAATTTAGGACAGCAGAAAAGTAAATGGTCCACGTTTCCATCATCCAAACCGCATTCACAAATAGAGCTATCCCTAATCCTAAGTTTGGCCAGAAAAGAGGGGGAGCAACAATGATTCAAACGTAGACGGCAGATAGTCGATGTAGTTGATTTATTTGCCAACTTGTATTTGAAGAACCAAGGATTATGGGGAATGACAGGTTGAATATCACCATAATATTTACCTTTCACAGACTTAGAGATTTGCCATTCTAAAGACCATGTTTTAAACAAAATTGACGGTAAAGTGTTACAAATGTCATGAAAGTAAATTTCAGAATGGGCTAATGAGCCTGTGAGAACAGCATTTTTAGCACATGAATCAACTGATTCATTCCCATGAATACCAAAATGACCTGGGATCCACGCTAAAACAGTTTTAATACCTAGTTTGTGGCATTCAAACAGCAAATCTCTAATTTTCAGAATAATAGGGAATCTTGATTTACATTTAAATGGGTTAGATATAATAGATTGAAGACAACTCTTTGAGTCAGAAAATATTATGGAATTATTCATGTTGTGAGATTTAACAAATGAAATGGCTTCAAAAATTGCTATTGCTTCACCTGTAAAAACAGATGTAATCGAGGGGCACTTGTAATTTAAAATAATTTTTGTAGTAGGAATCCAAACAGCTACACCAACTGGGCCATCATCAGAGGCTTTTGAAGCATCAGTAAAAATAGTTACCCAGTTGTGGAAATCAACAGAAACTCTATTATTAAACACCGAATTTGCTTCCACTGTGCTTTTATTAATACCAAAGTCTAAGAGGACATCAGGGTGGAAAACTAGAGCATTATAGGGGGTAGAATAAAGAGGCAAAATACGGCATTGAAAGAGTGGGCTAGGAAGACGGGAGAATTGAAGGTAGGCACGGAGAAGACAAGGAACTTTTAAATTATAGCGAACACTGCCAGAGTCAAAAATAGAAGATAATTGGTCCAGCTTACCGAGAAGGGGATGGTCAGAATTTTGAACAAGTTTGAAGAAAAACCTATTAGCAAGAAATTGTCTACGAATAGACAGAGGAGGATCAACACATTCGACTTGCATAGCATTAATAGGAGACGACTTCATCGCCCCAATAATGATGCGCAAGCATTTTGATTGAATTTTGTCAAGTTTTTGAAGCCCAGATTGATTACAGGGCTCTAATAAGAACAATCCGTAATCAAAATGACTTCGAACTATAGCATTATAAATAAGTTTTTGAGTGTATGGATGGGCCCCCCACCAAACCCCAGACAGAGATCGGAGAACGTTGATGTTTCTTTCACATTTTTGGGCAACATAATCATTGTGGGCAATACCCGATAATTTAGAATCAAGCCAAATACCTAGGAATTTAACTTTGTTTTCCTGGGGAATAAGCTCACCATTTATTTTAATAATAACAGGAGGAACTAGTCTTTTTTTTTGTAAAAACAATGGTAGTGCTTTTAGCGGCTGACAAGGACAAACCGTGTTGAATGAGCCAATCATGCAAATACCCCAGAGCAGAATTTAGGCGCTCAGAAGCTTCTTCCAGAGAAGAAGCAGGAGTGTATATAGCCAAATCATCCGCATACTGCAAAACTTGACAAAATGAGTCTACAGAAAGGTGTAAGTCGAAAGTGTAAAGATTGAAAAGAAGAGGACTCAAGACTGAGCCTTGCGGTAAGCCTTTCCAGATAGTCCTAGGGGAAAGAAGAGAATCTTGGGACTTAATAGAGATGGATCTCTCCATCAATAAGTTGCATATAAAACGAACTAACTTCACAGGGATATTTAACTGATGGACAAGTTTGTGTTTGAGCACTGGAAGTTGAACGTTATCATACGCTGATGTAATGTCTAGAAAAGCACCTACTAAATACTGTTTCTTTAACAGAGAGATTCGAATATCAGAAATTAATATGCTAAGACTATCTATAGTGCTCATACCTTTTCGGAATCCAAACTGTGATACGGGCAATAAGTTTCCATTTTCAACAAACCACTCAAGTCGGTGTTTGATCATATGTTCGGCAATCTTACACAGAACTGACGACAGAGCAATGGGTCTATAGCTATTTGATTCTGACGGGTTTTTGCCGGGTTTAATAACTGGAATGATAATTTGGTTCTTCCACGGTTGAGGTATAAAACCAAGTTCAAAAAAGTTATTAAGCAGATCTAAATAATATTGTTTGGATAAATTTGAGGCATTTTTTAAAAATGAGTACGGAATACCATCTATCCCAGGAGAGGAATCCATGAGACCATCAAGTGCCAGTTGGAGTTCAGTAAATGTAAACGGAGAATCAAAATCATTTAGGGAAGGAAGAGGAACTAAAGGAGAGGGAAAGCAGTCTAAATTTGGGACTGAAGGAGGAGATAGTTTATCAGAAAAGGAATCAAGCCATGAGGAAGGATCGTTTGCTAAAATAACAGGAATATTACAAGAACCTCTATATCTTTTAATTTGTTTCCAAACCTGGGAAGAAGGAGATCGAGGAGATAAACTCTGGCAATAGCGGAGCCATCCCTCTTTTTTCTTTTTAGAAAGAAGTCTAGTGGCAAAGGCAGCTTTCCTTTGATAAATAAAAAAGTTTGAAAAATTCATTGAACTATTATAATTCTCCTCTGCTATTTTCCTGGCTTTGACAGCTGATGTGCATTCAGAGTCCCACCAGGGAGTGGAAACTCTAAAGCTGAAAGGTTTTTTGAGAGGGAAATTTTCATCAGCGCTGGCAGATAGCGAATCCACAAACTTAGAGTAAGAATCTTGAATTGAAATTTGTTAATTAAGTAAAAAAGATCAGGCTTTTTCGGTCGTATGCTTTTCGCGTTCCACTGAAGGAGGACTAGGTCCATAATTGGATGCTGAAAGAAGATGAGTAAGTTTATGGGCAACGTGGGGCGGTAAATGGGAATTGTTACGGGAAAGAAGACTAACAATGAGAGATAAAAGCAATTCTAACAGACTATCCTCTTGAGGAGGCCCTGCAGGAGAATTCTGTTGGAGAAGGGTATACCCGTTGGGGAGAGAAGACGGAACATTAGCGACGATAGCGTTGTGAGCGTCTCTGTCGAATGACTTGCCCAAAGGAGCTCTGGGGCGAGGAGAGGAGAAAACAGTTTTTCTGTAAGACGTAGAGGTTGAAGGGGAAATAGGAACGGATTGGGAAGAAGCATTGGAATATTGGGAAGATGGAAATTTTTTTGTCGCTTCAGAGTAAAGTTTAGAGGTCTTCGGAACAGATCGTGAAGCCTCTTCATAAGATAAATTATTTTGAGACATTAAGATTTTGATTGACCTCTGTCTACCCTGTTCAGGACAGCTATTACTATAAGAGTAGTGCTGCCCCAAACAGTGGACACAAGAGGCCATCGACTCCACCACATTGCAAGAATCACCCGTATGCGGTTGAGTGCACTTAAAGCACCTTGCTTTAGAACGACACTGGGCCTTCACATGACCGAAACGACAACAATTAAGGCATTGGATAGTGGGAAATTGATACGTCTCCACAGGGAGAGAAGTATGGAAGCAGAATATTCTTTGGGGTAGAACTTGACCTTGGAAAGTCAGGACGATAGATTGTGTAGGGAGCCAAGAGGTCTTCCCCTCCTCTTTAACTTTACGGTTCAATCTACGGGCTTTTAAAATAATACCGCATTCGACAGGGAGGATGAGAGACTCTACAAACTCATCCATCGACATGTCCACCGGCACTTGACGGACGACACCCATTTTAGTGATATTATATGATGGGATTGAGGCAACATATTTTTGAACTTCTAGGACCGGAAGATCTAGAAACTTATTGGCCGAAGCACCAGATGTGAATTCGACAGAGATTTTATTTCTGCCCACTCTTTTAATACCGTCTGTACAAATATTTTTAATATTGTTTTGGGATAAAAACAGGCCGAACTTTATGGGACGAATGGACGTCCCGGCGGATGGATCTGGTTCAACTCTGGACACGTGGACAATGAATGGACCTTTGTCGTTGGCATTGTAAGCCTTAACGCCCACTACAAGTGACGGGTGAACATATAGAGTTTGGATGGATGGAACTGACCTTTCTTTATCGGTTTTCTTTTTCAGACTCGGCTCAGCTTCGATGGCTTCGTCATCAATAAGTCGACGCTTACCCAAACTCGGAGAAGGAGAGAAGACGTAATCTGGGGGATCAGGAGGTTCAGGCGGAGGACTCAAGTCCATCTTGAAAGAGCTAGCTATAGGAAATGTCTTAAGTCTGTGCCGAAAAAGAGAGATTGTCTATAAATAGTTAAAATTACAAAATTTACAGATTTTTTTCTCACTGACGCGTGTGACAGCTGCCACCTCCCCACGTGGAAAAAAAAAACACAAACAATGAAATAATACGAAGTAGTTTTGACACTAACAGTCAACTCATATTGACAGCATGACGTTTCATTCTACGTTATCATAGATAATCGTAATTATTTTAACATTGTGCATTTTTGTAATAAAAAAAATGTGAATGCTTGTTTAATATTAACGTTTGTATATATTTTTTTATATTTTACAAGTTTCATTTATTAAAAAAAAATTACAACCGTAAATATCCATTAGTGTGAGAACGTAAATCATATAAAGAGTAGGTTGGAATGTAATTCGAAATACGGTGCGTTCAATAACTGCATGATGACTTATTTATAAGAAAATATAAATCTTTTCTAACTTTTAATTCCCATAATCTAGTCATTCAATATTTTTTAGATAATCTTCTTATAAACTCTTAGTTCTAAGAAACATTAACTCGCAAGTGATTCATACTTCGTTAATTTATAAATAATGTGGGTCCAATTTCGCCGGCCTCCTTTCGATGAAAGATTAGTTCCAACGTTAACAAAAAAATTATTGGCATTATTATCAGATACGATTGGCTCGACGGAAGATTGTAGCAGGGCATTAGGGGACTGTTTTTGTTGAGTACTGTGTGATTGTTTATTTTTATTTTTCCAGGTAGCTCTCGAGTTATGTTATATTAGTTGCGGGTTGTTCGAAAGAGATACCGCGGCCTCGGAACGTAAAGGGCAATAGAAGGAACATGGGTGGGTTTTAGTCAGTAAGTCCGACACGCCCCCCCACTCCGCCCAGAGCGGGGGAAGTTATTAGATGATTTCCCACCCCAAAAAAAAAAGAACGGCAGTTAGCGTGGTGACGGCATTAACTGAAGGTCAATCCGAACAATTCTTCGGAGCACGTTGTTAACTTGCAACATTTCATTGATAAGCAAAATGAACAAAGTCTGGTATAGTACACAACCTTGGGCAACACCAGCATTCACAGGCTTGAATTTCGAACGAACCTATCAACTACGACTTCGATGATTCGCTCGGTGAGAAAGCTATAGACCCATATATATATAATAACCCTTATATATATAATACAATTCCTAATTCTCTTAAGATTATGAATATAAATTCATTTAAGAGAGAACTTAAGAAATTGCTCATTTGTAAGGGATATTATAATATAACAGAATTTTTGGCTGACAAATTATGTGTTTTTATTTTTATTTTCGATTTTAAAATTTTTTTTTGACTTTATTTATTTTATTATTTTTTGACTATAAATTTGTTTAAATTGTAATAGTGTATCTGAATTAATTGAATATTTGACTATAATTTGTTTTTACTTTAATTTATTTTTACTCTAATTTATAAATTGTGAAATATTTTGTACGTCGAAAATGACAAAACATGTTGAACCAACAATTTTAAACTCGTTCCATCCATATGTGCATATCCAATGTATCATGTTACACATGTTTATACAAATAAATGAATTTTTATCTTTTATCTTTACCCTTGTGCACAGCTTCTCGGGGACCCCATACGAAGGAAGCATCTAAAGAAGTGCTTCGTGCCAGACCCGATCAAAGGCTTTCGCAATAACTAAACTAACGGTTAAGGCTTCCCCTTTCTTCAACTGCCTCGCCCATCTGAGACAGGTAGTCTTTCTAGTTTACCTGACTCACAACATTTTTTCCTTCTTCTTTTCTTTCCCTTCCTCTTTTTAGCATATAGTAGCTTTTGCCCGCGACTTCGCTTGCGTTAAATTCGAGGTAACACAGTTCCCCTTTCCTGATTTACAGGTACCTGCTACCTGTAGTTTTTGCCTTTGCGCCTTATTGTAATAGCAATGCTAAGTTTTCCCTTTTCTTCCCTCTTTCTCCCTCTTATCTTAATCTTTTTAAAAAAAATAGCCTATGTCCGTCTCCAGGGTCCCAACTATCTCTGTACCATCAAAATCGGTTCAGCCATTTAGGCGTGAAGACGTAACAAATAAACAAACTAACTCACATTCGCTTTTATAATATTAACCCGATTACCCGATTTATTTAAAAACCAACCACAAAATGGGAAAACAAAGTGTTTGAGATTTGTTTTACCGAATGTGAAAAAAGTGAGTCGAAATAACTATTTGCTTAGGAATAACGGTCGATTCGAGTCTACTATGGGGTCGGCATATCATATC
Organism: Ochropleura plecta; assembly: GCA_905475445.1. Taxonomy (NCBI): domain Eukaryota; kingdom Metazoa; phylum Arthropoda; class Insecta; order Lepidoptera; family Noctuidae; genus Ochropleura; species Ochropleura plecta. The sequence goes on along the minus strand of FR997744.1, from coordinate 1,385,752 downwards.
TCTTGCAGGACGGTCTAGTTTAAAAAAAACCGTTAGTTTACTCATGTAGATATCGCGAGGCTAGTCTACTTTAGTTATTTTCATAGTATGTCATACGGTATTTTACTTTGGGGACGGGCTGCAAAATCGAGTCTATATTTATTCTTCACAAATTAGCCATCAGAGCCATATAATCTACGTACTGCGAAATTCTCTAAAAGTATAGAAGAATAGCTTAAAGATATAGCGTCATGACAGTACCTTGTATATCTATGAAAACATCATGTATGTCAGAAAAAATCTCGCATCTATTTAGTAAAAGAGGTGACAGACACAAGTATAATACTAGAAATAAGAACCAATTAGTTCAGCCGGGTAACAGGTTGGCTAAAGTAGACTCATCTTTCATGGGGTACTGTTTGAAATGTTACAATAAAATACCTCCAAACATTCTATAAATAAGTGAATGAGACAAAATTTAAATCTTAAAGTCTTAAGTTAATATAAAACTCACTATATGTAGGCAAGCATATTTAAGTTGGGGGATTTTACTGATGATAAAAATGCTTAGCTCAATGCTGGTCCTGCTCAATGCTGCTTTAACTTTGGACGCTCTTAATGAACACGTCTTTCTATATCGTTCTCACATCCTTACTAATATTATAAAAGCGAAAGTGAGTTTGTTTGTAACGACTTCACGCCTAAATGGCTAATCCGATTTTGATACAGAGATAGTTGCTACCCTGGAGACGGACAAACAACGGACAACGAACGAAAAAAAAGTTGCCTATTTTTTTCTAAAGTGATGAATGACGTAGAAAGATGGAAGAAAAGGGAAAACTTAGCATTGCTATTACAATAAATAAGGCGCAAGAGCAAAAACTACAGGTAGCAGGTACCTGCAAATCAGGAAAGGGGCGCTCGCGTTAAGTTCGGGGTAAAACAACTGTGTGAAGCCGCCGCCCGGCAAAAGCTAGTATTTGTATAATCTCAACATGAATGATGTAACTATGATCTTGTAAAAATATTGAGAGTTTCAAGTTTAAATATTGGGAGTTTCTTGCCCATTCTTCTCCATAGAGAAAAAAAAAAAACTTTCAAAAGTTATTATTCCTTGTTATTGATCCTGTAGCTTCATTCTTTTGTTTCTTGACATTCAAAAATACCTGTAATGGTCTTTTACAAATAAATGCTTTGAGTTTGAATTTGATGATGATCTTCTGATCACCAGGTGAGCGACCCTGACAAAACCCTTTCTGGGGGTCACTAATCAATTGTACTCCTCCAGATGCTTCAGGAGCTGGCAATACTTTTTTTTTTTTTTAAATTTGCCCCACACTAGGAAATTCTCCTGTATCGTGGGCGCGTTTACAAACATTTAAATTCACATACACAAACAGCCAGACCCGAAACAACTATCTGTAGGCCATACAAATATTTGTTCCGTGCGGGAATCGAACCCGCGACACGCAGCGCAGCAGTTGATCGCTCAGCCACTGCGCCAACCGTGCCGTCAAATTTATAATGGAATACATTGTTTTAGTGTAGAGAACAAGGAGGTAATAGAAATAGGTTGATAATTGACGGGTCTGACCGGTCACCGTTTTTGGAATCGGATCACAAGCGTGATGTTAATGTTGCCATTATTTATCCCAAACTCCGACCTCGATGTGTAATACCAGCGGCGGTACCCGTCGGGCACATGAAAAGCAATAGCCTCTGACTTGTTCAGAGCCACCAGAAGAGCCAGGCGTCGTATGTGACTACAACCTGAGAGACCGCACTCGAACTGGGACAGCGTCTCGTCCACATAACACACCAGGTTCAGGGCCTGCAGGAGTGTGCCCCGCAAAACCCAGTAGTAGGCGATATTCTATAGGAGATGGCCTACAACCGAGCCCTGTGGCGTGCTGTTGCACGACGTCTCGCGACGGTCTCTGCCATCGCGTTCCATGTAGGTGACTCACCTCCCCGCGAGACAAGCCCCCCACATTATTACAGTTGTAGGTACGCACCATATGGTAAGGCTACTTAAATGACACATACACACATACTCCAGTTATTTTTTTGCGTGTCAAAATCCTCGATGGATGTCCAGGAGGACTCCTGCCTTGGGGCGGAGTCTGTTAGACTCCTACTGACTAAAATCACACGGTGTTCCTTCTCGTCAGTTCTGGCTGAGGTGTGGGGACACAAATGCATTCTACACAACCACCCCAGCACGGGGAGGCCGTGCCTTTTGCTTAGGTGATTGTGTAACGCAACTTCCGGAAAGGGCTTTGACCCCATTGGAAATGTTCAAGGATACCGCCATCGCCACTGTGTGATACTAGATCCTTTGCGAGGATTCTCACTTGTATTATAGAGTCTGTGATAGTATATTATTATCTATGTGGAGAATGGAAGAAGAAAACGTGTTGCGCCGACCCCAAATAGAATGGGACAAGGGCAGGAAAATGATGATGATAGTATATCTACAACGCTAGCTAAACTGGCTGTCGTCCAAATGCAGCCACTATGTGCACAAGTGACTTGCTAGAAAGATGTTCCATACCTGCTGCAGCCTCTGCCACGCTAGCAGCTTCACGAGCCTCTCATCCAGTTTCTTGAGCTGTTCATCCACGACGGCCAGCAACTCTTCCACGTTCCCTTCAGGTCTCAGTTCCAGGCGCTCACTCTTGCCTGAGAGAAAAAATAAAAATTAGGTGACACAGGTAATGACATGGCTAAATAATAATAGCGGACATCCATTTCAAATCAAGACCCCTCTGTTTCTCATAAAACAAGTTAAGCGATTGTTCCCGGCTGTCATTTGTAGATCTTTGACAGTACATTGACCTGAAAGCCTGACAATCAGTTTTACCAAGGTTGTATCATATTACCCAGTAACTTGGTTGTAAAGTTGAGATAGACAGTCGCTCCATGTATAATAGTGGTATTCAGCTACATCTGGTTACACTGGTATCAGATACAGATCCCCAACATAGGAAATGGCTAGGCATAATGACAAGAAGTCTGTGTGTCTTTAATTAGTTTGTTGTCTGATCCTCACAGAACACAGAAATAACTTGATTAACACTTGCCTCGTTTGTTAGGGCTCTTGTCTTCGGATTGCGAGACCTTGCGCTTCTTCACGGTAGCTGTGAGATACTCGAAATCTGAGTCGGAGAGGTCGCTTGAGGAATCAGTGTGGCGCTCGGGCTGTGGAAACATAGAACAGATTGAAACGTGTGTGATGGTAGAATGTATCCTTACTAATATTATAAAAGCGAAAGTGAGTTTGTTTGTTTGTTTGTTACGTCTTCACGCCTAAATAACTAAACCGGTTTTGATGAATTTCGGTACAGCGATAGTTGGGACCTTGGAGACGGACATAGGCTATTTTTTAATAAAAGATTGAGATATGAGGAAGAAACACGGAAGAAAAGGTAAAACTTAGCATTGCTATTACAACAAATAAGGGGCAAGGGCAAAAACTACAGGTAGCAGGTACCTGTAAATTAGGAAAGGGGAACTGTGTTACCGCGAATTTAATGCGAGCGAAGCCGCGGGCAAAAGCTAGTGGTTTTATAAAATGGACATAGTGGCATTGGTCAATTTTAACCAGTGCAACTTAGCTGATGCAGACACCAAAAGTTGTAGGTGCAATTGATGCCTTTCTATGATACAGTCAGCCTCAAAATAATGCACACACAGTCTAAATCCATTATATTGACCATTAATCCATCATTTTGTAAACAATGGAAAAATATTCAATTTAACCTTTTGAACGCTAGAGCGTTCCATCCATGCCAAACCACTCATTTTACCTAATTTTTTGTCACATATTTGTCTCGTTGGCATCCAGGGCACGCGCTTGAATAATAATAATGGCGTTAAAAAGGCTAATGACCAAAACAAGGTACATACACTCATTGTTTTAATGTCTCAGATTTCGTCAAACGTTATTTTAAAAGTCTGTGTTCCCGCATAAACGCCTAAAACACAGTTTTTACGTTTTAGACGCGTTCATAGCTTGACGGGCCTGTTGGTCTAGTGGTTAGTGGCCCTGACTGCTGAGCCGGAGGTCGTGGGTTCGATTCCCACCCAGAATAAACTTTGTGTGATGAGCATGATTGTTTGTTCTGTGCCTGGGTGTGATTTATCTATAATATGTATGTATTTATAAATTAAATAAGTATGTATATCAGTTGTCTGGTTACCATAACACAAGCTCTGCTTAGCTTGGGATCAGATAGCCGTGTGTGAGTTGTCCCAAGATATTTATTTATTTATTTTAACTAAGCTCTTTTTGTCAATCAAACACTAGTAACTAAACTATCTGGTACTAGTCACCTTAAGCCTGTGCTCGGAGCTGATGGCGTGCAGGTCGTCTGCGGCGTCCTCGTCGGTGACTCCTGGCAGGGTCTCGTCACATTGCCCACTGCTGTACTGGGGACAGGTGAGGTTCATGCAGATCTTGTGCTTCGGAGCCTGGTCGTCATCGTCGCTGGAGTTATAGCATCCGCTGGCTTTCTGGTTGTTGATTACTGAATTGGAAGAAAACGGAAATTTTATAAAAGACAGTGCACATGTACAGCTTTGCCGGGGCATGTAAACGCTTCGGCAAACATCGTCTGTTTTTTTAATTACGAACTTGCTATGATGAGATCAAACTGTGTGGGTTTCTTATGAGGGTATTTTATTGTATTGCCAAAAACCTACATACACTCATTCAATGCATTTAAAACGCCGCCTAGCCTATATCTGCCGGCGTTGCGCGTTGTTCGAAAGAGATACCGCGGCCCCGGAACATAAAGGCAAAAGCAGGAACATGGGTACCCACTCATGTTCCTTCTTTTTAGTCAGTAAAAGTCTGATACTCCGGGTAGTGTGGAAATTATTTGATAAATTCCCATCCAAAAAAAAGGGTATATCTGACTAATATCTTTTACTTGATACATGCACAAATAAAATTTCTAGAAAAATAATAATCTTATATCCTATTAATACCTGGATTTCTGGATGTTTGTGACTCTTTCACGCAAAAAATGCTGAACGGATTTGGATACATTTGGCACACAGATAATTTACAACCTGGACACACATAAGATACTTTTTATTCCGGTAGACAGATCCCGTGAGACACTTAACAGAGTTCATGCGGGCGATGTCGTGGACATAAGCTAGTCATCAATATAGTTATTCTCACCGTTTCTACAGCGCACGTGTTCTCTTCGGCTGGGCAACAATGGCGGCGGGTGTTCGTAGTGATACCTCACCATGTCCGGCACTATGACGCGACCGCGGATAGCCACTGGCACTTTGATACTGAAAATACACCAAGTTTATGAATAGGAGGAGATTTTCTACAACATCAAACATATATACAGTCAATCAATCAATCAAAATATTTTAATTTCACATAGGTCTACATGGGCACTTTTAAAACGTCGAGAATAGGTGCACGGTTCAGGTTGGTCATTTCCTATGGAGAAGAATCGGCAAGAAACTCCATAGTTACTCTTTTAAAATCATTTGGTTTTACAATGTTGTTGTTACAGCATTAGTACTTAGGTATGAGAGGACAGCACAGGCCCGATAATAAGTCATTGCTTACTTTACTAAACGTAAAATAAGATAAGAAGTTAACAAAGGCTAGCGAGCGTCTAAGAATCTACAATGCAACTCTACAATGCATCTACTGTGCACCCCCATGATTAAATGGGTTTGCTGATAAGACTACGAATTTAACTAATATAATTTTGCTAATTTTTTTTTAGCTTGTTAATTCTAATCTAAATAATGTAATCTTTGCCCCCACTTGGAATTTTTCCTGTTTTGGGGTGCGGTTACTAATATTTAAACTCTCATACACAAACAGCCACACCCCGAAACAACTACCTGTTGGTATATTTGTTCCAAGCGGGTATCGAACCCGCGACACGCAGCGTAGCAATCGATCGCTCAGCCACTGCGCCAACCGTGCTGTCAATTTTAAATACAATTCTCATTAGATACTCCTGTACTATCACTCAACTTACCGAAAAGCAGGGCGTGCCTTCCTAGCTCGTCTAATGAAGTTCTCCTTGACTTCTTGTTGGTCCACAGGACCTGAGAACTTCTCCCACAGAGCCACACGCTCCGTCGCAGATATCGAGTTCACGAGCTTCCAATCCTGAAGAATGACAATAGAATTATTAACAACATTTGAAATGGGATATTTACCATGTTTATCTATTTATATACACATAGCTTTTGCCCGCGGCTTCGCTCGCGTTAAATTCGGAATAAAACAGTTCCCCTTTCCTGATTTGCAGGTACCTGCTACCTGTAGCTTTTGCCCTTGCGCGTTACGTATTGTAATAGCAAAGCTAAGTTTTAACTTTCCTTCTCCATCATTTCTCACAAAAAAAATTGCCTATGTCCGTCTCCAGGGTCCCAACTATCTCTGCACCAAAACTCATCAAAATTGGTTTAGCCATTTAAACGTGAAGACGTAACAAAGAAACAAACAAACTCACTTTCGCTTTTATAATATTAGTAAGGATAAGAGAAAATCCCTGACTAACCTTGATAGGTTAGTCAGGGATTTTCCTTATCTATCTTATCCTTATTATATTTTCTCTTGATCACGAAATCTCAGAAACTTGTTAGGAGTCTCAAATTTTGCATGGGGAATCTTTAGGATGTCAGTTCTTACTAAGAAAGGATGGAGCAAAATTCTACCCCAAAAAGTAAAGGCTCCAAAGTCTACACTATTTTCTGCTAGTAGTTAAAGTATTTTAGGCACACACTCACAATATATTGTTCGACGTGATTAGGACACATCCAGCGACCAGTCGGTAGAGCAGTCAGCGGTGGATCCAAGCAGTCCTGTAACACAAACATGACGATTTATTAGTACCTTTATATGCATAAAATGTATTAGTGCAAGACACATTCCACCATAAAGTATTGAGAACAAGGTTTAAAGTTCCTCACCCCACATTGAAAAGGGATTATTCTCTGACCCGATATGTTTTGTGTCTGTGTGCTCCTGCCCAATAGCGATAGGATACAATACAAGATTTTAAATGCTGTCAGGAAAGAATATAGTTATGTTTCATTGACTGATGTTTATTTTCCATGTAAAAAACAATCAACCACGAGCAAGACAATCTACCTAAGTTAACTGCTTGGTGTAGTTTTTTTTCGTATGGGAAATCATCAAATAACTTCTCCCGTTCGTTCTCGGCGTAGAGGGGGACGGGGGCCGACGTTTACTGACTTAAACCTATCCATGTTTCTTTTTAGGGTTCCGTAGTCAACTAGGAACCCTTATAGTTTCGCCATGTCTGTCTGTCCGTCCGTCCGTCCGTCCTCGCTTAATCTCTGTGACCGTTAGCACTAGAAAGCTGAAATTTGGTACCAATATGTATATCAATCACGCCGACAAAGTGGTAAAATAAAAATTGGAAAAAAATGTTTTATTAGGGTAGCCACCCTATATGTAAAGTGGGAAGTGATTTTTTTTTTAATTTCAACCCTAACGTGTGATTATTGTTGGAAAGGTATTTAAAAATGAATAGGGGTTTACTAAAATCATTTTATGATAATGTCTATAATTTCGGAAATAATCGCTCCAAAAGTAAAAAACAATGTGTGTTTCTAACTTTTGAACCATAAGTTTAGAAAATATGAAAAAAAAACTGAAAAGTAGAACTTTATAAGGACTTTCTAGGAAAATCATTTTGAACTTGATTGACCCAACAGTTTTTGTACAAAAAAGACAAAAAGTTGTACAAAATAATTTCCTCCTCCACCTTTAAACTCATGGGAACACTTATTGTGACGGACGAGAAACTACGGAACCCTACACTGAGCGTGGCCCGACACGCTCTTGGCCGGTTTTTTACCTTTGTGTTTCGAAACCGCGGTATCTCTTTAGAATAAACCGCAACCTCGGATTTGGTATGGACTTGAGCCCAGTATTTGCCTTGTTTTTTAGCCTAATAAACTGTTCACTTGTAGCTGTGTGTCACTTGTAGCTCTCTAACTGTATTTGTTGACTATTTGTAATATTATCAAAAAACCATTAGATCTGCAGCTGCAGTGCCAGCACCCTGGAGAATGAATCACCTCTTTACCTGATGAAACAGCAGGGGGCAGTAGTCACACTGCAGCAGCGGCGCCTGCTTGCAGGTCCCCTGGCACACGAAGCAGCTCTTGGCAGGTATTGGCACGCAGCCCCATGCATCCACAGTCACTAAGGAACCGTTGCCGTTTTTGCCAGGATCTGATGGCAAAAACAGGGATTATTGAACTGGACTAATTTTTAAAATGTAATTTCATTTTTGCAACCAGTTGCAATTACCACCAGGACTTAGTGGTAAGACACTAGACAGAGGACTTTGATGTTTTTGGTTATCAAATTGAACAACAGAAAATTGCATGCAAGAATAACCAGTTGAAAGTTAGACAGCAACGAATTTCAAAAACTTTTCTGCATTTCGGAATCTAATTTCTTTAGCCTGGTGAAATTACACAACAAAACTCTGCAGAGATTTTTTTAGCATCTTTTTATATACCTACCATGTCTCTCAAGTTTTGCTAGCTAATTTTATTTGACCCTGACTTATTTACACTATGGTCTACCTTTATCAGTTCCTGGAAATATGCAAGGTATTCTCATCTCTCGCGGCAGCTCAAACTGCTTCGGATTCATGATCTTGGCAGCCTTCACAAGGATCTCCATGGGAGTCAGCTCCTTCTCCACTTCCTTCTTGATTTCTTCTTCTTCATTGCTCTTCTTTTTTGCCGAGTTCGAGCGATTGCGCAGACTGAGTAAATAGGTCATAGTTGAAATGTATTGCTAATTTGCTATGCAAATTATATAAAAAGTATAAGAAACAGCATTTTTTTAAAAATTACAAATGACTAGTTTCCATGTAAGAGGTTTTGTTTTCTTTCCACCCTGTATATTGTATGTATGTACTGCATATTTTGCTGCCAAGTTGATCTGAATCAAGTTGACTCTACTTGTGAAAAACTTACTCTAAGATATTGTTAAGATGTTGAAAATCTCTCAGTTATTTCGTTTACTTTAGGGTTGTTAATTTAACATCATATAATATAAGCAAAGGCATGATACACTAGGTTCAATTATTAAATTTACTGTTGACATATTCAATGCCAGTTACATGAAGAAATTTGAAATAACTTTGGATTTGGATTTATGCAGTGGTTTGAAAGGAAAAAAATTACAGATATAAACTATCCATAGTGTATGTTTCAATAGCTGCGGACACTAACCCGGCGTTCTAACCAAAGGGAAGCGAAGCAATTGTTCATTATGACCAATGAGTAATAGGTAATCAGGCTCACTTCCTTGCTTATTCTGGCAATATCTGAATTTACATTACAGCAAAATATACACCTGCCTACCATTTTCCCAACCCTGTTAGGATTGCAGCTACCAATACTCTTATACTGATTTGCCAGAAATTTTCTTTACCTCGTCTTCTTTTCTGTATCAGACTTGCTCTCAGCTGGTGACTGAGCTCGGCTGCTGCGAGAACTTGCTGGTTTGTTCTCATCGGAGGCCTTGCATTCCCTGCACAACCATAACCCTGCTGGTATGTCATTCTCGTCCAGAGGAGGATCACTGAAAGTTAAAGATATCCTTTTTGTTTAATCAAAAGTTTTAATTTTATTTGTGTTACAAATTAGAGACAAGATGGTATGACAATGTTGGAATGTCTTTTCAAGGTAGTTTTTCAGCCTTCCTCTCCCTAACAGACAGGGTTGGCAGTGTGACATACAAAAGCAGCTGTGTCCTATAGAAACAATAAAATTTAATATATTATAATACACTTCCTAAATATATATTTTGTACTCGTTATTTTATTATTGACATTTAAATTTGAAATCAGGAGTTCTTAATTTAATTCTGTGAATCTAACAAAAGGCTGCTAAGTCCTAAGTACTAAAATAAATATCAAAACACCATCATACACTTGGTTCACAATAAATGCTTTGACTTTGAACATTATTTATTTATTTATTAAAACTTTATGCACAAGTAAAAAAACTGTAATAAGGCGGACTTAATGCCTTAGGCATTTTCTACCAGTCTACCTTACATTATGGGTTGGTTATGGTAATTTGTTGAAGTAATCCAATTTTTTGCTCTGTAACATTCGAGAAAGACTGACCGCCATGGTATACAATTGTACAATATAAATGGTTTAGAATAAAAAAATTAGCAAACTTTCGTAAATTAATAAATGCATGTTGTTTGGTCCAGGAGTAAGCCTAGCATAGTACATTGTTTATTATTGCCAGCCTCTACTAATTTGGTTAGTATATGCAGTTTACCAACTGGTTTCCTACTATTCATATTGTATGAAATCATAAATTTCTATTCCTTCAAACTGTTAATGATTTGATGCAACATTCACATAACTAGAAAATTGTGTTACATTAACAGCAATAGTGATTTCTATTCCAGGTGTCATGTTTGAGATTTTAAAACAAACTGAAAATTTAGGAACTCCATTTTGTTTTATCCAATTTACAAATTTATGGATTTGAAAATGCCCTTATTCATATCATAGGCACATTGGTTGTAGTTGCTGATGTCTTGAAGTTAAACTATTTATCAGTCAGTGTTTAATATGGATAAAAAAATACAGATAAAGCATGTGTCACACAAGGCATAACTGGAAAAGTAGTGAAATTGCCAATTATGCCGCACAGGCCTCTCAGTCAAGCAGCATGTTTTCCTTCAGCATTTTAAGAGCAGTGGTGTTGAAACAAATAACAGAGAAATGCCTGCCTACAACTCTTAAATCACACCTGTTGCCACTTGGTCAACACTGCTCTTGTATCGGAATTTCTGCTAATTATGATTTTGTAATATATTTTAATGCTCTTACATTATTTTTATGTCTTTTCATACTTATCCCTTTCTTATGCTTTACATATTTTCTTATTATTCATGCATCCACCAAGTTACTTACTAGCACCCGAGGTGGAAGCTAGCGGGGCAGCGATCACAGCATATGAGATCGCCGCCTTCCCCACACGCGTCGCAAGAATCATGGTTGTGGCCTTTACCAGGCCTTTTATAGTATGGATGCTGGGGTTTCTTCGGCTTCTGCACGTTCAAATCCTCGTCGGGCGGCTTTATCAACGCGCGTATGAGCTAAAAGACATCCCAAAACCTTCATAAGTATCCTTTTGTCTATACCAAGGCTGGCTAATATAAACTCAGCTAGCTTAAAATGGCGCCAGTTACCAAGATCAAGTAGCATTCAAAACTTTTAGAAAACAATTTTTAACAACAAACCGGCATAAGCCCGCCCGAAGTATCGAGGTCGTAGCCAACGTTAGACATTGTTACACCTCACAGGATCTTATATTGATATTTCTATTTAACAATAAAGGCAAAATATCTATTTGTGAAAGAGTGCACTGAAATTGAATAAATTCTCAGTTTAACGACACGACATAGGGTTTTAAGGTCGCATTTTTATTAAAACTATATTGGATACAGAAAATATATGAATTTGGAGAGTAATTAAGGAAAATTTGAGATATTTTCTAAAGAAATACGATTTACAGAAAGCAAAGAATACCGACGACCGTCTACAAAAATGGCCGATAGGTATTTTCCAAGGTTGGTTAACAATACATCTGGAGCATGACACTCGACTAGTTATTGGAATTCCACGGATTTCCACTGAAGTGGGAAGGGTGAAGTCAAAAAAAATATGTGAGTAATATAACGTTTGTGGTAACGCAACGCAACCAAAGCGTGCGTTTTGACAATGACACTAGAGGTGAATTGTATTTTTGGAAAAGTGCGGTAAATTTTATTAGTAACTACCGCACTAATTATGTATGCTTTCTTTTTACTTAGTATAAAGATAGGTGTTAGTCGATCTCTGTAAAATACATTCATTCAGATGCTTCCAAACAGACCGGAAGAAGATCCCAACGTTAATTAAAGATTTGAAATTTAAAACAATCGCCTAAAAAAAATGTATGTGTGTATAAGGAATACGGGGAGGCTTTCGCCTAAAAATGAGAAAACATAGGGAAAAAAAGTATAAAATTAACATGCCTATTGGCACAGCCTTATGCCAAATAATCTACCTGTTAGCTCCTGTACTGCATTTAAGTCAAGGTCATGATTGACATTGTGCTGATTGACCGAATATTTTTACGACCAAACACTGCATAATTAACCATTTTAGAATTCACTTGTTTGCAAAAAAAAATGTATCTAAAAAGTAGTAAGGCACAAGAATAGAATAGTTTTGCCCATTATTTCCAGAACGGAACTACATAAGTAATAAATATAGCCATGCAATTTTTGGTTGTATTTTTAATACTATTCTTGACTATCTTCTCAATTGTCATGTTTTCGTATTACAATAACGAATATGAATCCAAATGTTTGCATGTCACGTCATTCTGACTAAGTGTCGTTAATTTTACATTAATCTGTAATTACTTTTTCAAGACCGAATTTGTATGAAAGTGTTGGTTGTATTGTAAATACAACCAACACTTGCGAATAAATTGAATTGAAAATTTAAACAAAATTATAGTGCTCTCTTTATTTTATGTTTAGAAAATGGCGATTTATTATAACTATTTCCTTGTGTATGCATGGTCAAATGACCAATGTGTACTTTGAGTTGACAGAGGGCTGAACCCAATTGTGCCGTCTTTAGAGCTTATTCATCTATTGCGCGATTCTACACCCAGGAGGTATGCATGGTTGTAGACTTGCCTTATTTTGTAGTCGGATTATGACACCACTGTGTAAAAATAAAAAAAGCCGTCTCGTTCCGTTTTTTATTTTTTTTAAGCCAAGTTTTTGACATTTGACAAGTATTGTCAAAAATCTACTAAATTAGTACAATAGTAGTTTTTTGGAAAAAATGACAGTTTTTTTAAAATAAATACGTAAAACACATTACTTGACTTAAAAATTTTATTCGACACGAAAGTATAAAAAATTAAATGCAAGTTCAATAATTACGTTTTCTCTGCAAAAAAACACTTAATATTTATTTACATGCTTCTCAAAAACTGTTAAGAATTTATTTTTAAGAAGAGACTCATGTTTTGTTCAGAATATCGATACCATATAAATTAAATAAAACTTTGTAACTTCTGAAAAATAAGTGAAATGGTAGTAAACCATCTCACGTTTATGGCAATAACCACTTGGCGGAAGTTGCCATTTCCATGACGTCATGGGCGGAGTTTAGTTGAAGATCGAATTCGGTATTCGGTTGGCGGGCGCGGCCATCTTGGTGAATTAGTGACCTGGCGATTCGGTTTTAGTTAGTGAAAAATCATTTGTCATCCACAATGTCGGAAAGGGAAGATAATGTGTATAAAGCTAAGTTAGCCGAGCAGGCTGAGCGCTATGACGGTAAGTACATATTTTCGTTGTATGTTCTGTAATAGGATGAAAAATCTATCGTATTTTCGCCGACAGTTGAAAGACGATTTGGTGATAGTTGAGAAAATTTCTAGATCAAAGTAGCTGATAAGCCTTCCTTTCGTAGATTTTTGCGGGGAAACGCGCACAATACATTTAATTATACTACTATATCGGCGTACTAACAAATCAATGGCATTCGTTAGGCTTGGTCAGCGATCGATGCGTCATCCGCCGGTGGGATGTCCTTAGGTTTTTTAACGCTTACAAAACCCATGAAAAACCATGCAACCACTGTAGAAACCTGCGTAGTAGAGTAATATCCCATTTTTCATTCGTGAAAACTGATGTCATTGGGAGTAAGAATCGATACTTTGGTAGATGTGCAAGGAAAAAATTGTCTCCTATTTTTCCCGTCCAGGGGAAGTAAGATGCGATCGATGTCATAGGATTCGGTCATGCATGTCGCACCTTGGGCAAATCTTTTGTTTAGAGGAATGTTCTGGGTTTATTAGCGTAATTTTATGTCGCCTCCGATTTCACCTATTGTTCACGATTTAGTTGCACGGGAATCTTACCTGAGAGCTCTTTACGTTATCGCGTTCATCTTTTTTGAATCGACGCGGTCATTGTAAAGGTTATCATTGGTTTCTTCAAAGCCTGCTTGTTATTTTACACCTTTTACTCATTTTATCTGAGATGTGCAGTTCAATGACCTTAATTTGAATTATCATTGAAATATACCAATTGCTATCTTATCATGCCTGTTACTGAAATCAGGAAGGTTATTTGACCCAATTATAAATTAAAGTTGAAAAAATAATTCTGAAACTAAATTAATTAACCTTTTTCTTTAGCTTGTTATAATCATTCTTACATCAATACAGGAATGTCAATCATAAATAACAATAAATGGGAAAATGACACATGCTGTCATGATTAAATTGTATTATTTGACTCATGCATTACTTGACTTGCACTTTTGTCTGTTCCAGAGGCTTCTGTAACTGAGATCTTAACTTTCATGACATAAAAATGTAACATTATGGTATACAATTAACCTAAAGGTTAACAGACCACACCCTCCTGTCAGGTGGAGTATAAAATAATTTTAAAATGTCACCTATTGCAGTGAGTAAATAAATCTATAAGTCATCAGGCTAACAATTGACACATTTTAATGCTGGACATGAATAATGGAGCTATTATAATGCTGAATCAGTAATAGTGAGCAAGCGGGCCACTTTGAAGAGGTTACTCATGCTATGTAGGCATGAAAAGCAAATATTGATTATCTACCATGCACATACGAATCCTTCACATATTAGATGCTTTCTTTTTCTGTATAATACATGGAAATAAAACTTACTAAAGGTTTTATTTTTGAAATAAAGAGGAACTACCTACCTATTTGGTTTGAAGGTAATTAAAAATGATAATTTCATGCTCTTGAAGAACTGTTATATTAATGAGTGGCTCTGCTTCTCAGCACATTTTCATAATGTGGCTAAGCAAGCTTGGGTTTTAATTACCACTTTCTATTAGTCATAATGCTTTGAATTGAGCTTGAAGAAAATAAGCCTCATGGTGGTCTATAAAAGTACTATTATTTATTCCACACATACACAATTATAACTTTCGTGGTTTTAAGTGAAATATTACAGTTATCTTTCTATAATTGGATTAAATTACTACAATTAGCAAAATTACCCAATCTCACTTAAAATAATTGCTGTGTAGTTAAGTGTGGTGATAAACTCATCCTGCAGGTTTTACACCTGCCTGTTGTATGCACACACATTTTATTCAAAGTAGGGGGGTGTAGATGCAAGGACAGGCTGTTTTATTAAAATTGTAACAAACCAGTTTCTATGAAACTCTTTGTTGAGTCCCTATTTAGTGTCTGACCACTGTCAAGTGAGTTTTTATCAGTACTTCCTGTCTGATTCGCTGTAATCCGGATAGTCGTACAATCGCACATGCAGAGCGCACTTGCGGACTGTAACACGTGAAGGCCTTCAAAGCTTACGCAAGGCTCAGTCAATACGACCCAGGCTACCTCTTTTTATCGTAAACTATCTACAAAATGGAAACGGTTCAGTTCCGTGGCGCGTTCCATCTAACAGTGACAACATTTTTAGCGCACGCATACTAATTGCAATTTTCACATAGAGGCCGCCATTGCGCAAATTACCGGAAAAACGTAACGACGAATTAAAAGGATACTGTCCTAAATAGGGGTGCCAAATGGACTGGGCGCAGCTGGCGTGACCAAGTTCTTAAGATGGCGTCTGCACGACCGCAAACATATCCCTAAATAATTTCATAACTTGGGACCTCCCTTTTTGTTTTACGATCACTCAGTGCCGCCTGAATAATACAACAGTGTCCCAAGGTTTTTTTGTTTGAACAAGCCTCAGCCAAATCTTGGATGTTATTTTATTTCAGTAACCCTGTTTTATAATTCAAAGAGATACTAGGAGCGAGAGTATAAAGGAAAGCGCGATGTATCAGCTGTGTTTCGGAGTTAAGGAAAACCGCATGGGCCGTGAGGCGACGCTTTAGCACCTGTTACATTGCAGGCCTTGCCGCGATCGCTAAAATCGATCACAATGAACTTTGCAACGCTGTACTAGCGCTAACAGGATACCCTTCGATTTTCTCCTCCCTGAATGAAAAATGAGCCCTATGCGTTCGTTTCCGGGATTACGTCTGCATTGCATGTTCTAATGCGGCAGTAATATTGCAGGGCGATCGTAAACGTCAAAATTAAAGCACAAGGTGAAACATGAGTTTGGCTCGCTACTCCGTCTGTGCGACGCCCATTCCCCCTCCCCTACAATAAGCACAGACTAAGTTCCCATCGATAAAAGAATAATTTTATCTAAGTCGTCCGACATTCCGAGAGAGCGCAGAAGTTTGTAAAGAATCGACATTTAAGTATTTAGTCTGTCGCCTTGCCATCAACTTCTTTCTTCCGAATGGCTGAACAGTTTGAAACTTCTAAATGAGGCGTACTTGCGCTAATACTTTATCGATCCTGCTATGACTAACCTTTCGTCGCGGATATTTTTGCAATCTCTCCTTTATTGAGGATGATGTACTTCAAAATACTTTCACCTTTTCAGCATTTTATTGTAAAATCTGTCTTGTTGAACATTTTAATGAGCTTTTGTAAATCAGGGTTTTACCCTGATTTATCATACCATGCTGACATGACAATAATTATTTATTTGTCGGTAAAAACGATAACAGATTCATTAGAATAGTACCTATCGTCTATCTCCGTTGCAAAGAAGCTGTCATTGTTACAATCACCAAGCACGTAATCGTTATTCACCTCTCAAAAATGTTAATAGCTTTCCGGTACCAATTCCTAATTGATTTTACTCAAGTCATTCTGTTTCAAAAGTTTGATAAAGGGCACTTTGCTTATTTATAACACTTGTGATTATAAACTGTAACGATTTATTCAATCAAACTAGACTGAAAAATACGCCGCATTAATGTTTTAAGTCGCAAAATCCGTAACGTCCCAACCCTCTTCCCGTACCCACGCCAACAAAATCAATACTGACATAATTTCGTTCTGTATTCCAGAAATGGTTGAGGCGATGAAGAATGTAGCCTCACGAAACGTGTCCGACAATGAACTTACAGTGGAGGAGAGGAACCTGCTCTCCGTCGCCTACAAAAACGTGATAGGTGCACGCCGCGCCTCGTGGCGGATCATATCCTCCATCGAACAGAAGGAGGAGACCAAGGTAAGACTGCAAATTGCATAATCATGACCTCTTTTCGACAGGGCGAAGATTACTGCTGCGCAAAATGTCCCACTGCACAAGAAACCATAGTTATTCTTTCATTCAACGCAGTTCGGCCAATCTTACTGACGGCCATTTTTTCTCAACACCGTATGTTCTATTACTTTTACCAACTCGGATTAGTTTAAAAAGCAATTTCGTAGACCTTAGCCGTTTACGCAACCGTAAAGTAACGATCGTGTATTTGAGCGTATTTACGCGTCAATGTGACCGTCCCTTTGCAGCGTCTGGAGTCTATCGATTGGTATGAGTGACGCGCGTGTATTACTTGTCTGTGGTCGGGATGGGACGCGACTTAGTTTTTCTAATGAATAGGTCCATTATTATGACAATCTTTTGTAAATTGGCTCTATTTCTACTAGTTTTGAGAGAAAAGTGATTTATCTTTCATTTGTACAGATAGAATAGACATTCCTCTCTTTGCTTAATAAAATAATGGTAGTAGGATACTGACAGAAGCGCCCGCAGCTGAGTATTAAAGTACTGGTAACTAAATCAATACCAACCCTGTGAGCTTTCATTACGTGTTAGTGATTCAGCCTCTGTACGAAGGTCTCGGGTGATTGATGACATTATAGCATCAAGGAGAGCTCTTACGTTATGCAGCTATAAAATTGCTTACCGTAATATAGGTACACTAAAGAGTACTCTTTCACTTGGGTGCAATCAATAAAATATAGGGATACATATATTGCAGTTCTGCACGAGTTGCCACCTTGATTCACCGGTTTTTTTTTGTGTGGCACGAGCTTCTATTGTCCCTAGCCCCGACATACTTAGGGGTTTTAGTCTAGCTAGCGCCCAGCGGGCTACCCGCGACCCCATTTAGCGTAGTGGGCAAGACTGGGCGCTGCGCTAAGGGACACGTTTGAACAGTATTTGAATAGCCCCAAGTTATTGTTCAGTTTAAGCTTTGAAATATTGTGTGGTATGAGTATTTTAAAGATTTTGCGTTGGTATAGGATTTCGGTATGAAGGGTTATGCGTCTCTGTGTAAAAAATATTTATTCTGTCTGTTATTAGAGATTCTCTTCTCTCGGACCCTAATGCTTTTGTGAGAAAAGCGTTTTTGTCCAACGGAATAATTGAATCCGGTAACGGTTATCGAGTCAACATCATCATTCTCCTGCTCTCGTCCCAAATTATTTGGGATCGACGCAGCATACTCCATTGCTCGTCATTTCATCTGACACCACCTCTCTCCTGACTTGCCACTTTCTTGCCATAACAGGATGATATGGCAATAAAGTATTTGATGAATTGTTTTCCACATGCCTCAGAAGTACGGCGCGACTGGCAATCTATGCCAACTATATAGAAATAGCAGATCGTAAAACTAATGTACAGTCACACGCAGAGTTTCTCTGTCATGGCCAACTTTATAGCCACTTCCCCACCTACATTTTCTACCGAAACAGTGAGGACATACGTGTACTTGCATAAATGACTGATTCGTATCAGAGTGGCCACACTCGCTTTTAGTACTACCTAATGACTGATCGATATGTGTGAATGTTTGTATCGAATAAAATTAGCAACCGACCTCCCACATTGAAACAAATATTTAAACAAATGATGGCTCTTTGTGCCCTTTCACGAGTGTCACGTGCCATGTTGGGACTGACGTAATTTATGTCTTACTCATGCAATTAAAGGTTCAATGACCAATGATAACTTTCATAGTAACCTTGTTGGAGCTCGACCAAAATCGTCCAGCTCTGCGATAATGTGATAATAGGATAACTGCCTGTCTGACCAGACCGGCCTATTGTTGCGGAAAAACTTGGCATACAAAAGCCCAGACTTCGTGTTCCAATTTTTTTCTTTATGCGGTGGTCATGTATTGATTTGAAAACCTGAATTCAAGGCAACGTACGAATGGTTAGCAAAAAGGTCACCGCTATGACGTGTCGTTATCTAGGGAAAACAACGTGTACTCAACCCTGTACGAGTGAGTCATTTTCTTCATTACCTCGTATTTCAGCGTCATCTCAATTCCGTTTTTGTATCGGTGTCGAAACTACAATAGGTACGAGACACTCCTTCACTCTTAAATCACCGTCGGGGACTTTCCCGTGACTGTTGTAAACGAATTGAATTTAAATTTTAATCGATTTTAATAAGGTTTAGCTGTCCTAAGACCATTAACAGACCAGAATGCAAATTAGATTATAACCATTTGCTATATCGAGAAGTATACTACACGGCTAATTTTGTTTCGAGATTAGTTGAAATCTACTTCGAAATCAACAAAGAAAATGGCTTTATGTTGGCGCTGGGATATTTGTAAAGAGGTGTTTTTTTTGCAGTGGTACAATTACAAGTCCTGGTTACTGGCACTAAAGTTAATTGTTCAGAAACTAACGATTTTGTTTCATGACCAGCGGTCAATTACCATGATTTAAACATTATTTAAGTGTCGAACAGAATTCAGTCAAACAACAATGACCTCCAAGCTAATTGTTGCAATACATTTGTCATTTTACGCTGTCAATACCGCACAGAAGGTCAGTTTCTGCTAATGCATACTGTCGCGAACACGAAAATGTATCAAGTACTGTACTTTTTAGTCCTAAATTGTAACGCCATGAAAAAGGTTGCCAATGACGTCATGCACGTTCATTTACGTATTGATCGAGCCTTAAAGTTGTGGGAATCTTTATTGAATACCGTTTAAATCATGCTAAATAGTCATTAAACTTTTTATTGCATAGATAGAAGCTGGCTGAAAGAAATCGAGCAGTCTTCAACAATAAAGTTTTTTCTCGTTTGGCTGTCTTCAATATAATGAGAAATCTGGACTGGCAAAAAGGCATCGAAATCTGCATCGTTAAGTTTTTGTCAGGCAAAAACTGGTTGCATTCCTTTAGAGAACTAGCAGCTATGCCAAATAAGCTGAACTGTAAATACATAGCAATGTAGTAAATCGTCGCTTTGTATTCATATCTCTACTATAAACTTTCCATTATTATATTCTGACACGGAACCACGTAACCTGCATACATCTGGGTACAAACTGGCATACGTTTGAAAGTCAACTTCGTGTTATATCGATTGCTGCTCAATTGCCCAAGTTGAAATGCTGATAGCTGTAATAACTATACTTCTGGCACAACACGTGGTGGTAATAAATTGTAAAGCATGCTACTCCATTTGGTTTGCATTTTTGCTTAATGATTTTAGGTGATCAGCTCATGTACTATGAAGAAACCTGCTCAAACTTTATAGCTTGAAAGTTTCATTGCGTTCCTTGAGAGCACCTGCTTCCAAGATCGATCCAATATGTTACGTCTAAGTTTCATGGACGCTGCGATTTTTCAACCTTATTGATCAAATACGTCCAATGCATCGCAGCGTCTTTGAGAAAGATGCATCATTCGCCTCTTTAGAAAACTTTCTCTTTGACACTCTCACGAGAACTTAAATGAAAGTGAATTACAATTAAGATATAACAGATCTTTGGTTTTTATGTGTGTTGCAAAAAAAATGAAGAGTGAAAATTAATGCTGTCTAAATAACACCTAAATGTCTGTGATAAACTCGTTAGCTTTTACAGTTTGCTTAAACTACAGACAGATTTACCGTAGCATGTCGTAGACTAAGCGTAGCTTTCAGTAACGGTATAGGATTCCGCAAGTGAAATTGGATCATTCGTCAAGGTTTTGTTTTTTGGTTTGAATGAAATATACAAAGGTATTGCATCAGAGAGTGGTTTTCCCAAATCGTGTCGAGTCAACGTTACTTGTAGGTGTAGGTTGGGTAAACTTGGATAAAAGGATGTTATTGTGCAACGAATGGGTGTGGCACAATACTTGCGGGTAGATAACCACATATTTTTGTTTAACGGCATGATTTTTTTTATCGCGTGGATATGATGGACTTAATGTAGAGATATTAAAGCTAATGATAATATATTCATAAATATTACTAAACACGCGTCATGTATGTCATCTATAAGCTACGTACACCTACACTGCATAACTGTGTTAGGTCCCAAGTGAGACAGGACAAACCTATCAAAAGTTAATCCCATTATGATAAGTATTGACTAAATACGAAATAGTCTAAACTTGAAAGCTTTAATCGAGCAGGTACATGAACTACAGCGGGTCGAAAAACTAATCTAGTTAATCGAACACGATATCATTTGATGTGACGTAAAACCGTCAAATGTAATCGATTCAGTTTTGCTTTCAGAGTTACACTCGTTCGTGCACCCGCCAATTTAAATCGTAAAGAATCGAGGCACAAAGGAATAACGCAATGAGATGTAGTTTCATGTTTCTTTAGGCGAATCCACTTGTAGGACATAAATAATTCACCAATTTATCACTAGCAACTCATTAAGAAACTCGTTTTGAAAAAATGGTATACTTGTATTGCCTATAATAAGTTAAATCGGAATAAGTATTGTAATCACGTTCATCAAACGTGTTCCGAATTAAAATGCACATTGCATACGAAATCAGTCTATCTTGATAATAATATAGTGACGTAGACGCTTATCACTTAAAATCCTATTGAATTCATCGTGGCATTTAACGTAGCTCACGCCAATCCACGGGTGGGACATGCAGAGATAGCTAGAGATAGTTGTCCACGCGTTTGTGACACGTGAGGCTACGCAACCGAGATTATTGATTAATTTTTAGATTCGCTCTCGTTCGTCACCCCCGACCCCCAAGGATTATAATGATGACGATACTTTTAATTTCATATTGTAGATAATTTAGTTTTCGTAAAATCGTTTGGTATTTTAAAAGTTATGAACGAGGGTGTTTAAAATAAATCCTTTTACAGATCCAATGACATTCTTACAGTTCAAAGATCTGCTATGGAATCTTTTAATATATAAAGTGGTGTTACTGCTATCGATACTTACAGTATTGTTACAATGTGGTCACGTTTGTTTCAGGGGGCGGAAGATAAACTTAACATGATTAGGGCGTACCGCAGCCAGGTGGAGAAGGAGCTCCGTGACATCTGCTCAGACATCCTCAGCGTTCTGGACAAACACCTCATACCCAGCTCACAAACCGGCGAGTCCAAAGTCTTCTATTACAAAATGAAGGTAAGAGCAACATTAGTAACTAATGCGTCACCGTGAAAATGGGACCCTAAACATATCTTGCGTTGAAATTACTTGCAGCACCTCCCAGTTTTCTTATAGTATGAACAGATAGATACCTTTACAACATACCTTACATTTTAGCAATCGGGCAACATAATTGGTAAAATTGACAACCTATGACTAATTCAAATCATAGAATGACAGTAAGTTGTTTTGTCTTAACAAATGGTCAATTGAAGTTGGCAGTCAATTCCTTTAACAATAAAATTCATTCATCAATAATTGTCTAATCTATCTATTCAAACTTACAGCTTGTACTGTACATCTTTCTATCTGTACAATAGTTCACAGCAATTATTATTGCACTGATCTTTCACATGGCACAGGTTATCTTAAAATAGAAACATTTACTTATACAAAAGGAAAACTGTTTTATCGCTTAATTAAGCCTTTTTAACATGGAAACAAATCTGTTCCGATGATAGTTCCGGGATAAATGAACATCATGAGAGTAACAGATTAATTGCAAGGCAATTATACGCCGAAAGTACCACCATCACCAAGTACCATCACTTCCTAAAGTCTTTAAACTTATTTTGTGTCGTGCTGTCGTCCACGCGACGACTTTCGCAACAATTCAAAACAATAATGGGCTTGTAAGAACTCACATTCAGCAATTTGACGCACTTTAAGGAAAAGGAAGGGTTTTGGCGTGCTTTCAGCTACGGTTTAAAACGTGACACTTTCCTGTTGATGTTGCAACGTAATATATGAATCAATAGAAATTGACGGTGTCTAAGGAGAGTGTCATTTTAATGATTGTTTAAATGAAACTGCGATGCTGACTTTTGATAACAATTAAATCTAATGCAAAACATTAAATCATATTTAGTCGTTCGAAGGTATGTCCTAGTGTTAGTGAGAACGATCCGTTATTGATAGCAAACGCATCACATCATTACGATTATTAGATGTTTTTCACATCTTGAAACAGCCTAGTTCTAAAATACAGGGATAAAAAACATGGCACGATCAGCTAGCGAGGTGACCACAGCAATTTGATATTACGATAGGTCATTGCAGTGCTCTGTGAAGTGGTCCATTACGATTGTGACGTGCACTGCATTTATTAAGTACTAGTCGGTACAATGCATGGACTTTAATGGCGCATCGAGTTTAAGAATAACTTTCGACTGTTGTAAATTTGCCGGCAGATATTATTGATGTGGTCAATCCTACTTCCCAGTCATCGAATTTTGTAAGGTGTGCAGCCTGTCCGTTCCGGTTGTAAGGGCAGGCCTCTAGTGTAAGTAGTTGATTGTATTGTGCTGATGTGTGTGTTGTGTACTCCAGGGCGACTACCACCGGTACCTGGCGGAGTTCGCGACCGGCAACGACCGCAAGGAGGCGGCCGAGAACTCGCTGGTCGCGTACAAAGCCGCCTCCGACATCGCCATGACGGAACTGCCACCCACCCACCCTATTCGTCTCGGCCTCGCGCTTAACTTCTCAGTAAGTATCATACTTGTTGTTACTACGTTTTGAAAATTGGTGTTGATGAAACTGGTTTTCAGACATACATACATGGGATTGCCATGAATGCTCGGATTATGTGTTAACTCGGATGGTAATAGATAATATGATTTAACAACGAAGCAGATAACGAGTTTGAACGGTGGAAACACGATTGCCATGACTTTTCTTTTGGCACTGCAGACCTAAAAGTCCTTGGAAATAATTTGTTATTTAACAGTAAATAATAATAATAACGAGCATAAAATAATCATAAGATTTAACGACTTGAGTAAAGTCGATAAAGGTAAAAGGGGTTTTAACTACGTGAATCTTATCATATCATTAAGAAGCAAAAACTCACATTTCAATTACCAATCAATAAAACACTTGATGAGAAAATAGTTGTTACATTTTCGAACCTGACCAAGGCAATACATTGTACGACGTTTGAAAGGAGTTACGACGCATAGCTCTCGAGTGACGCGCTCGTCGTGTGCACAAACATATTTACCGAGTTAATCACGGCGACGCGTCACTGTGATGTCATGCTGTAAAAAACATGACAACGGACTAATAACAAGGGATATGAGAAAGATTTACGAAGAAATATGTGTATGATTAGCACACAAATTACGTGCTGAAAATTCTAGGGCAAGAAGAAATGGGTAATATTTTATAGCATAGCAGATGAGACAAACTGCTGCTATATTGTACGAAATGCTTAAAGAACCTCTGCAAAACTAGCTTTAGGCGTCACAGACTTCCTGTAATGTTTAGACACGGTTTTTTAGTGATTAAAAAACTAGTTGGCCGTGCTTAGCGCTTCCTAATTGAACCCTGGCGCGTAGTCTTAGTTTTTTTTTTCAATTCTTAAAGGTTAGTTCTGACATCTAAACCGGTATTGGTAGTTGAATAAAAAAGGGTTGTTTTTATCCCGAAACACCCTGGCTCAACCAAGCTTATCCGCCGTCAAACCCAGCATAATATCGTTTCACAAGATAAAATGCGTACCTAACCTACAATGATCAGAAAAAAATAAAATGAACTATGTAACCACGTGGATAGATGAAATAAAATTTGCATGTCAGTCGTAAATCTTCCACAATTATTTGCCGTTCAGGCATACCCTATTGCCTGAGTTAGAATTGCTCGTAAATACGTAATAAAGACGCAACGACCACGACTTTATGGGATTATTATGTTACTGTGTTCTTGCTTTGAACACCGCGGTTACCTACGATTCATTATATTGATTTGGATACTTGGTACCATCTGCATAGTTATACATAATACATAAAAGTTCTTCAAGAAAATTCTAACCCAAATACGTGGCGGCATATTTGTGCATGTATGAATATTTAATTATATGAAATAATTAAATATACTCAGGACATGGCAAGATGTGCCATCTGTGTTTAATGTCCTGACATAAATTTGCTATAAGAACGTCACTGCCGCTGTCGGACTAATTTATGCGGTAGTCAGATATTAGACAGTTAACAACTGATTGTTTGCGGTCGATTCAGCGTTATCTTTGCGTAGTAGTAGGAAACTGCGGCCGGTAGCGTTCAAAATGCAGCTCAATAATGGCTCTCGTGCAAGGATACAAACGCGCACGCGCACATTATCTGTAAACATCTTACATACCTAAGTGTAGATATCAACTAGTCCGCCCTAAGAAATTCAATACAGTTTTCTCGATGTCCTTCTCAAGGTCTAAGGCTATGGACGCGTGGACAATTTTAACATTAGTATACTGTATGGTAATGTAACGCCGCGCTGAATTAATGAGCACTGAATATATTGACGACCTTTAAATAATATATGTATTTATGTATCATACGCGGTTTTCTCCGAACTGTAAAACTAAGCTATCAACTCGCCGCTTTGTGTAGGCTGACGTAATTGAAATGTAATAATGCAAGATATATGATATTGTGGCTATTTTAGGATCTGATTATATCGTGTTTTCCTTTAAATTGAACGCAGTTCGCTTATTGCATGGCCATACATACCCATAACGAAATAAAAGTTCAAGTCAAAACCATGTTATGGATCTTGTAGTAAATCTATACAAAAATAAATCGATCTAAGCATGTACGGTGTAAATCAAACTTGGCGTAAGCTAAGTTCGATTTGCAGAAGTGCGCCATACATGTTCGTGCATAAGTGAAGTTATCGATTCAATCAAAACAGAACACATTTAAATTAATTTTTAAATTGGCATCCAGATAAATCTGGCTATATAGACCAGATCTCTTTAAAAGTATTTAGTAAACCATTTGAGTGCGAATTATCCGGCGTCGCTTGTGATATCAATAATCCGTTGGCGCGTCACGCGATAACTTATCTCGTATTTATCTAAACAACCGCTCGAGTTCAAGGTCGTCAAACATTCCGAATTTTTACGAATTGGAAATTAGTTTTTTATTCGCTACATAGGTGTAAACTAGAATCGATACGTGATTTTCGATAACTTCACTTTAGGACACATCGACGTTGGACTGTTTCAATAATATCATATTTATATTTAGATTTTGTCAGTTGGGATTATGATATTCAATTCAAACGAAAATGTTGTCACATATTTATTTAGTACTACATTTTTTGATTCGAATAAGTTAGCCTTTGACCCTAAGTTAATTTAGTTTTAATAAACAAACCGGTTATTAAACATTATTTGCGATTTAATACTAGTCGTCCGATGCTTGGCTACAGTAAGAACCTCGAATATTAGTCTCAAATATTTCTCCGTTCATACTTTAGTGCCATAGGGAGTGATCATCTAATCCAAGCTTCGGGCAACTACTTGAGAGTCCTGATGGCAAAACCCAATAACACAAGCGACCAACGAGGCAGTCTGTATGTACAACAATACTAATATGGTCATTTTTTCTGTGCAGGTATTCTATTACGAAATCCTGAACAGTCCGGACCGCGCGTGTCGGCTCGCGAAAGCCGCGTTTGACGACGCGATCGCCGAGTTGGATACGTTGTCGGAGGAGAGCTACAAGGACTCGACCCTCATCATGCAGCTTCTACGGGACAATCTCACGCTGTGGACCTCCGACATGCAGGGCGACGGAGAGTCGGGTCAGTAGCAAGTCAGCACCGCATGCCAAGCCTATCCTATGCTCATCCTTTTTCTACCTGCACAACCAACACTGTCTTCTATTCCACACAATTATTTCCCTTTATGTTTTTAGTAGCGGAATACGACAAAGCCAAAAGCTGCCTTCAATGATTTCTACTTGCCAGCTTGTTATTCCATTTCTCATCTCACTCTGCGAAACCGCAGCATTGTACTTCATTTATCATTTTTACCTTACGTGGACTGCGATAACATTCACAAAATAATTAGACGTACTCAGACATGAAACATGCTTTTTAAAATGGAATTAACGCATGTTTCTAGCATTGACTCTTGTCTATTTTAGTTGGCTTGTAGTGTAGTGTAATAGCTTCTACTAGATAGAGATCTAATCACACTTTAGTTAGATGATAGTGTAGCGATATCAATCTGTATATATGATAAAACAACGCGAGTTGCTATATCTTAAACGATAAGTTGTCATCTAGTTTTTTTTGTTAGCCACGCCTACATAGGAGGCCTTGGTTACCGGCTACTGTGTGTTGAAGTGAGTCTGTCTAACTATTACTTTTGTTGCATTTCAGGTGAGACAGAGCAGAAAGAACAACCGCAGGATGTCGAAGATCAGGATGTGTCGTAATACTTTTTAACATTCTATTTAAATATAATAAAAAAAATAACTATAGTATCACGTAAGACCCAGCCCCCAATGACAACCGGTTGTATGGTAGTCCTCCACACAGCTCGCCCCCGACGTAAATTGTCAGTCCCAGCCCCGTTGTAACACAACACGCATATGTATACATGGTAACGTTTCGTTTATGTATCGTGTCAAATTATCTACGAGTTATATACATTCATATGTACTTCTTTTGATATATTTGTTTTCAATTACGAAAAAAAAATAATGTTTAAGAAAAACGTACTTTGGTATTGCATTTTAACTGTATGTTGTATGATGTATTTTCATAACTGTAACCAGTCGATGGATCTCTCGCCGTCGCCTAGCGCGCTCCGCTGCGCCTAGCTTGTCACTCACACTTCCGACTTCCGTGCGGCTACTTCTTAACGTGGGAATTGTAAATTTTCTAAGTATTTTATACCGTGTGTAAAATTAATGTATTTAAAAACTCTGTTGATACTTGAAACAAGCACCGTAGCGTCGAGGATGTTTAATGAGATATACAAACAAATATAACGATATAATAGTTGGATACATTAGCAAGTTGCGTATCGTCACGTATGTCGATATAGTGTTTACTTTGTATTCGCATCTCCGTGTTGATTCGGTCTGCACAAATGGTAGTTTTATACAATGGACGTTTAATCTCGTGGCTAGGTTGTTGTTTTGAGACTGTTGCTAGTTCGTACAGTTCGCGCTGCGAGCGAGTCTTCCGCGCCCTCGCTGCATTTGTATACATTTGAATCATTTATTGATATATTTTAACGATAAACGTAACATTATTAGGGTGGTAATGATGTAGTACTTGCAATATTTAGCTAAGTGATAGCGGCGTCACCCTGTTGGTCTTTGTGTATCTATCTCCTATGTATCGTACATGTATGTATTTATTGCAAACGGATAAGTTGGTGTAAGTTGTGACTACTGTGTAGTACACGCGCTCGCGAGTCGTCACTACACCGCTCGCGCCGCAAGCTGCAGTCCGTCGCGAGTCGCGAGCCGGTCTCGGTCTCGACTCGTCGTCGTCGTCTCGGACTCAGGCGGACCGCGGCTGAGCTTAAATAGAATTAAAGACATGTCGATGTACCCGCGCTTCGTTCGTATTACAACATTTGGAGTATTCACATTTGAATTGCTTTAATTACTTACGAGTATTGTGATAGAGATTTTGTATATTTTAATTTATTTTTTTTAATTTCGCAAGTTCTCGAAAATTGCTGTAGCGCTACATCTCTTACGATTTTTACAGGACAAACAGTAGTTCTAAAAGTTGTGCTAGGTTAAGGTAATGCACTTGGGGAAATTATTTATTTGATGCGCGTCGCGGGCGGCCGCGACCGCGACAGTAATGCCTACTCGAAGACATTCCATCTTCACGATACCTGTTAACTAAATATCTGGCCGATGTTCGCTGAACTCCAAATTGTAGTGTGGCATAGCGGCGTGGAGCAAGTGCGTGCCCGAGTAAGATATTAGCGTTATTTTTATTTGAATTTGTAATATTGCATATATTTTGTTAATTTATCCACAAAAATACTAATGCAATTAGCCTTAGTGTTATGCAATATTGATTAATGTCCTCCAACTACATGGAAATTTATTGTAAATGACAGTGTAAATCTAATAATAAAAATTCAAAAGTCCAAATTTTGCTTTTATTTTTTTAACTTTTGTCCTCCTCAAGTTATGTTCGCAACAGTGAAGCCGACCAGCTATGTCGGGGCCGAAAAGTTTAATCGATTGCCATTCCGACTTCTAAGGGCGTACATTAAAAGATGTGCGGATACACCACGGTTGTAATAACATGAGCAGTGCTATAATACTTACATGTGTGTGTACATGCTGCGTGTGTGGATAATATCGGAGCGAATACCTGCGCTAATTTTAGCGTACGCCCTAAGACTTGTTTCACAATAATTGAACGTGCTCTTATTGGAATCTTATGAAAATTAAAAGTTCACATGGACCACATTTTGCTGCTCCCAAATACAGTGTGGGCAATTTCAACCAACATCGCAAGCAAGCAGCAGCGAAATCCTGGTATAAGCATTCTACTTTGTGTGCGACACCGCGCACTAGCGGCCGGCCACTTCGGGAACAACATCGCGAGAGCCCCATTCGATCTGTTTTTAGCAAACGAGCTACGATGTAATAACATCGACATTTTCTAGATACCAGGACGCACAACTGCATGGAGCTGCACTACACTTTGTCTCTACTTGACCACTTGTCGCTGCGATCTATTGTAGTGCGTGTATCCTCATATTATGTAGGTATATATAGCAGATCCCAAGCCTTGTGATAGACGGCGATAGCTTTAGCAATTCCGCCGAGCCCACGCTTCCTTTTTAGGGTTATGTGCCTAACCCTTATTGGATCACTGTGTTGTCCACCTGTCTGTCAAGACTGTTTATCTCGGGAACGCGTGGAGGTATCGTGTTGAAATAGACTATACTCAACTCTGCGGTCTCTTTGTGCTGTGAAAAAATCAACCCTCTAAGTCTACGCAGTCAAAAGTTATGGTTGTTTATGTTGCAAGTTTGTACGGAACCCTTGGTGCTAGTTGGAGCAAATGTCGTAATGACACAGCCCCACGCCAAGTAGTCACTGTCCTATGATGGCATTCTCATCACTGACTCAAACATCTTAAAAGTAGGTACCTACTGCTATTTGATAGAGTACCTACCTACGTGATATTGGCAAAATTGTGGTGTCTCCTTCCACAAACGCCATTAAATAAATAAAAGTGTTAAATTGATATTTGATAGGAAGGAGCGCTTCGACTACAGAGAACTGGCACGTCCCGTCGCACATAGGAGTATAGATAGTCTCGATCAAAAGTCAAATATTACAAAGTAATATAATGTGAAGGTAGTTTTTGCTACCTGGCAAAACGGTAGGGATTATAGGGTCACTGAAACGTGTGCAGAAATTCAGTTACAAGCATTACTAGACCACACTGCTCAGCGTCTTATATTATATCTTGAAGAAGTGTTACAAACTTTACCAGAGGAAGAATTGGTGAACCTAGAGCTCACATATAAATGGGGATGTGATGGTTCGCAGCAGGCGCAATATAAACAAAAATTCGCTAACAGCAGTGAGTCTGACGCAAATATTTTTCAATCATCACTTGTGCCATTACAGTTGATAAAGTAAGAGTAAAAAAAAAATTATTTGGAAAAATCCATCACCGTCTTCGGTACGACTTTCCATTGACGTCCGTCGAATTAAGGGAGGGGTGTGGGTGGATACTACCCCCCCTTAAAGGGAAAAGTTGCGGAGCCCCCCCCCTTTTCGAGTTTTTTTAATTTTTAAGTCTGAGGAAATTTTTCCCATTTTATGAATTTAAATTAATAGTAAGTGTAAAAAACCATGGGGGGCCCCTTAGGGGGGAAGGGGGTTCTCCCGCTACAGAAGGGGGAATCCCCCTTCATCAAAAAAAATGGCACTGATTTAAAGAGGCAGTTGGAAATAGCGGTTTTAGTAAGTTAAAAATTATAAATGGCACGTTTCATAACTACCTACCAGCCAAGCCAAACCCTAAAATATTTTATGCATGGTCGAGGGTGGGCTTGGTCGACGGAGCCCCGCGAACTCCTACTTCTGGGTGGTTTATAAATTTTTTTTCTCAAAAAGTACGCGTCTCCGCATGTTGAGACTTTACGTGTGTTCTTAATAATTTAACCTTTCTGTAAAAAAAAATATCAACCCCCAACTCGACTCGAACTTAGCCGAGTTACAAAATTTGGAGTTTGGTTTGTCTATTCTACATGCTCGCATCAGGTTTTTTAAACAATACTTCACCTTTCTTACAAACTTACTATAAAGAAATGGCAAGTGAGAACTCAGACCGAAAAAGATATAATAAAAGATAGAAAAGCAAAAATCCAAGAAGCATTCAAAAATGAACTGGGATTAATAGTGGATGTACCTAAAGCCAACTTCGGGAACACTAGTAGAAGATTTTTTAATAATATTGAAATATCGGCAAATATCACCGGAATTGACAAAACTTTAATAGAAAGATTAGCAGTTATTATAGAAGTGATATCAAGTGGATATAAAATTAATATGAAAAATTTGACACCTATTGCCAAGACACAGCGAAGATGTAAGTAGAATTATTATACTCATGGTATCCAATGACTCCTACACTTCACAAAATATTAATACATGGGCCTACAGTTATTAGACACGCCATACTACTTATATTACTTTACTCTTTGCATACTACCAATAGGGGCCTTATCAGAAGAAGCTGCAGAGGTTCGTAATAAACATTTTCGAAAATTCAGGGAACAATATGCAAGAAAATTCAGTAGAACTGACTGTACCTAATATGGATGTCTTAAATAGATTATTATTAACTTCAGACCCATATACAAGTATTAGACAAAAAGTGTCTAAAAAATCAATACCTTTTAAACTGGAAACTAGAGAAATGTTAATGTCCTACGAAGTTGATAAGGATAAAGGGAATGCAGAAGATAGTGGTACATGATTCAGATGAAGAAGAGTAGTTATAAGCGATTTAATTAATTTATTAGTTTATAAGTTTTTTGAGTACATTTTAATGCCAATAAATAAATTTTAGCCAATAAATAATTTTGATCGACTTTATTGATCAAATACCCAAGTGCGTCGTAACGGGCAGAGGCTTAAGTCAACGCTTATGGCAAAATGAAAAGATGCCATATAAATTTAAACATTAAGTATTGCTTAAAAAAAACAAAAAGCTGTTTCTGGTATAATTCTCAGCCATCCTTTCATTTGATAACCATAGCATGATTCATGTGTATGCATAAAACAACTGGTGCGATATTTGTGTCCGTTACCCAGGCCAGATGTTGTCGACAATGGTCATTTGAATCTTATAGATAACTAGCTTTCGCCCGCGGCTTCGCTCGCGTTAAATTCGGTAGCGCCTTATTGATTTGTAATAGCAACGCTAAGTTTTCCCGTTTCTTCCCTCTTTCTCCCTCATATCCCACTCTTTTTAAAAAAATAATAGCCTATGTCCGTCTCCTGGTTCCAAACTATCTCTGTACCAAAATTCATCAAAATCGGTTTAGTCATTAAAGCGTGAAGAGGTAACAAACAAACAAACTCACTTTCGCTTTTATAATATTAGTAAGGATTAGTTTTGCGGCTTCTGTAATTGTTGCGCACATTTTTAAATTTGTTGCGCTTATAGTTTTTTAATTATTTCACAAAAACAGTTCCTGCTGGCGTAACGTTACGCCAGCCAGACCTTTTTCTTTCTAATGGGAATATTTAAATAAATATTAGCTATAAAATTAGTTGTCTAGATAAAGTAAATGTTGTGCCTTATTTTGTATTTGTTCTTTCTTCGGTTGCGAAGTTATTCGAGATTTTGCTGGGGTAACGTTTTTGGTTTTGCTAGATCTTTGAAATGGTTAAGCGGATTCTTATCATATTTTGTACACGACTTCCTAGGACTTAGTTTAAATTTGTTCTGCAATAACGAAACCAAAATAATGCATAAATATCTTAAAGGTTATTTCATTAAATAGAAAAACACTTCAATTGGTCCCAGCACTCTCAATAAGAAGTATAAAGACTTTGCGTTTTCGCTTTTTCGTAACCACCTAAACTTGGTCGGGTTACCACGGTCATTCACTTCCTAATGACTTTAATCGTATTATCTCATTAATTATCCAATGTACTGAGCTGAAAACTGATATACAACTGATCTAAAAAACTAATAATTGACATAACATTCAGTTCATATATCCAATCCAGTGGCCAAATAACACCGCGCCAATCAAGACCGTGCTCGTGAAGAACTGAATATCATCATAACTTGTTAAATACTTAGAGGATACTAATGAAACTTCACATACATTTGAAGGCAGTTACAAGCTTTAAAATAACGTTTAAAGTAAGTCTTTAGACTTCTTATTGAGAGTGCTGGGACCAATTGAAGTGTTTTTCTATTTAATGAAATAACCTATAAGATATGCATTATTTTGGTTTCGTTATTGCAGAACAAATTTAAACTAAGTCCTAGGAAGTCGTGTACAAAATATGATAAGAATCCGCTTAACCATTTCAAAGATCTAGCAAAACCAAAAACGTTACCCCAGCAAAATCTCGAATAACTTCGCAACCGAAGAAAGAACAAATACAAAATAAGGCACAACATTTACTTTATCTAGACAACTAATTTTATAGCTAATATTTATTTAAATATTCCCATTAGAAAGAAAAAGGTCTGGCTGGCGTAACGTTACGCCAGCAGGAACTGTTTTTGTGAAATAATTAAAAAACTATAAGCGCAACAAATTTAAAAATGTGCGCAACAATTACAGAAGCCGCAAAACTAATTATCTATAAGATTCAAAGGACCATTGTCGACAACATCTGGCCTGGGTAACGGACACGCGATATTTTGGATTTAAAATGGCGTCACTTAGCTAACCATGCTAAATTGGAAACTGGGTTAGATTTAATATTTAAAAAAAAATGCATAATCACCTACAGGTGAAGCTTATAAAAGTACTTGTTGGTAACATATCTCGATGATCTCTCTTTTTTATTTATTTATCTAAAATTTATAACACACTGCCTTTAGTACAAGAAATTAATGCGTCACTTGTAAAAGATGCGTACATTATTACGAAAGTTTATTTCTTGATGGCATTGAGTTATGACCAAACTATCTTTGGTTCCAATTTGCTCTCAACAAACATAAACATATCAAAACCTGTAAAGGGGCTCAAAAATAAAAATGACCAGTGGAAGTGGAATATATTTATTAGGAAGGAAGTTATCAATTTTACTTTACACCATGTTACAATATTAATGATTACAGTTCACAAATGAATTCGCCTACGCGATTAAATAATGGCCCCTTACCTACATTCGTCAACAGTCAACGAAACAAGATGGTTTGGACTCAAGGCCGGGGCTGCACTGGTACAGCAACAGATAAATTAAATAAACAAATTTATTTCTTGGCCAGCGACATATTTTTATATGAGTTTGTTTCCAAGAAATCGCCGTGACGTCACGGTTGCCGTAGCAGTGCGGCCCCGGGCTTAAGACTTTACCACAGTCAAAATACTTGTGGAAAAGAACATCCTTTATTAGTTCATCTACAAAAATATTGATAGTATAATGCTAATACTCTTATTCTGGTTTCATTTAGCTGATCCATGTCGCCCTTCAGAAGTTGACCGTGCATGACAACTTAGATTATAAATCTACTTAATTCTAAAATATTGCAGATAACATCTTTGAAGACATACTTTATTCAATACAATAATATACCTACTCATAGATCTGCTATCATCATAAGCTCTGTAAGTACATACGTTGAAGAATTAGACTGACTTCGCTACTAAATAAAAGTATTAGCAGCTAGGTCTAAGCGTTTCTAGCAATATAGTTATCACAACAGTTATTAATTTTTATTTTCAGATAGTATCGCTTACAAAGCGCCCTTTTAATACGAACAAACTGTCGGACTGTTTGTTCCTCAAGAAGATATCCATTAGTCCCTCTAAACTAGAGCTGATACACAAAATCGAACTCATACAAAATATCAAATGTTATTCACTTTATCAACATTAATTTCGTTCGTTCATGCGTAAAGTTGACGAATATTTAAATATCCATCAAAATCTTCGGGTTTGTAACATAAAAGTGTGTTAGGTACGCAATATGAATGGTCTTAAATTGCAAATCTCGGCAAAGCAAAAAAATAAATTTCGTTTAAACTTTTGCATGGTTTTTATCTGGCTCGAACTTCGTTATGGAATATTATTGAAATAAACTATTCACACCCATAAAAATATTTTCTAAAGTTTAAGTATCAAAAGATCTAATTCATTTATAGGAAGATTTATTTTGCGTTCATCAGACTGACATGCGACATCGATATAGGATGGACTTTACTTCTTTGTAGCCTTTGTAATTTTTCTTTTCTTATCTTTGTAGCCAGTTCATCTCTGATATTGTATTATAAACATACCTACATTTATATTAAATTTCTATTATAATATTATTATATGCTATGAGAAATCCACGTTCACTTTTTCAATTATTTATATTTTTTTGTAGCCTTGTAGGTTTTCGGATGTATTATAAAGATACGTACAATTATATTTCATTTATTTATTTTCTATTATAATATTATTATAGCTCACTATGAGAAATCCACGTTAATTTTTTCAATTATTTGTAGCCAGTTTTTGTCGGATATTGTAGTCTCACTGCAGGGCAACGGCCTTCCGCCTGCCGGGATTGCGGGTTGTTCGAAAGAGATACCGCGGCCCCGGAACGTAAAGGGCAATAGAAAGAACATGGGTGGGTTTTAGTCAGTAAAAGTCTGACACGCCCCCCCGCTCCGCCCAGAGCGGGGGAAGTCATTTGATGACTTCCCCCGCTCTGGGGGCAACGGCCTCCCTTCCCTTTTTTTTCTGTCATTAGCTATTTGGGCCCCAATCCTTTTTGGTAAGAGTTCTAGCTCGTTATTCCATCTCCTTCTGGGTCTACCGGATCAATGCTTGTGCGGCGTTGAACCTAATGTGTTGCGACATGCAGCAGATCTGGCCAGCCCAGTTACTTTTTAGTTTTGCGGCTGTGTTGCAAATGGCTGATATTTGGTTCTTAGATCGAAGTTTACTGTTCCTTATACGCTCAGAAATTTTGACTCTCATTAGCTTCGTTCCATCATGACTCGCTGGCAGACCCCGAACGCGGACTTTTGACGATACGATATTTCATCAAAAATAAATAAAGTTTGTTGACACGTTTTTTATAAGCTGTCATACGACAATTTCTATTCCGCAGATCTGGGGTCACGGCAGCGTCCCCGCCAAGTGTTACTGAAGATTGAATATTTCACCTTAGGTTATTCAAGTAGTTCTCCTAAAACATTGCACAATCCTACACTAATCCAAGTCCAATACATATAAGAACAAAATTCTAGATCTTACTATAACTAAACTTAAAATTATTAACAGTCAATAAAATAGTTGAAGGTGAATTAGGCATAGTTATATAGATTCATCACATATTGGCCTACCAGATCCAACTCTGATAGGTCTCCCTAATGTAATGTAACAAGTATTACACTACAAGACATAAATGCTAATCTTAATATTGTTATATAAATACACACAAGGTCTATAAAAATACACTTAAATGTCAAAAAAACTTAACTAATATTTTATTGCAATTGTTAAATGGACCAAGTATTTTTAGAATTTCAGACAAAGCCTTTCATCAAATAAATCTCACACCAAAGAAAATCCTCTGTTCACACATTAGAAGATTAATAATTTATTGCAATTGTTAAATGGACCAAGTATTTTTAGAATTTCAGACAAAGCCTTTCATCAAATAAATCTCACACCAATGAAAATCCTCTGTTCACACATTAGAAGATTATACTACAAATAAATAAATAAATAAATCTTTAGCAATCACAACCGACCGTGTGTTGGTGCTCTCTATGACACATCAGAAGGGTTACCATGACATCTTATAGCAGTTCTTATTCCTGTGTGAGAAAGAGACGGTGCTAGACACCCTGTATAGCTCTGTCTATTTCCCTCAGTGGAATAAGTTCTGTTTTAAGACGTCATGGTAGGGCAGCAGGTCTACAAAAATGACTACGCTGCAATTTTCTAGGGCTTTGAAATAGGTGGTCAGTGTTTCAGCATTATACCACGTATACGAGACTAAGCGTGTGTGTTTAAGCCTCATTTTATTTATCAATTTTAGCAAAACTTGTAACCCTGTCAGCAAATCCGTGCCGTTTGTAACGGCTTAGACATGCAAAGAAGCTAAGGCAAAACAATTAAATAAAATTATACTATTATTCCTAA
Organism: Ochropleura plecta; assembly: GCA_905475445.1. Classification (NCBI taxonomy): domain Eukaryota; kingdom Metazoa; phylum Arthropoda; class Insecta; order Lepidoptera; family Noctuidae; genus Ochropleura; species Ochropleura plecta. The sequence continues at coordinate 1,348,307 of FR997744.1, read as the reverse complement.
GTTTATTCCTACTTACTACTTCCTACTACCCAACGTAAGCGGCGTTGGGTTTGAAACGTAATTATTCTAAGATGTTGTATTCAAATGTTGGTCAGATACCATTGAGTAGTAAGACTAGTACGAAATAGCACACTAAGATTACACTTGAACGCCATAGTCACATATATGTGACAAGCAAGCGCGTGCACTGGATGCCAACGACACAAATATGTGACAAAAAATGAGGTACAATGAGTGGCTTGGCGTAGATGGCACGCGCGTGCGTATATACTCTGGCGTTCTAAATATTAAATACACCTATTTAGAAACTCCACCATGCCTGGCCCAGTTCGCCTGCACGCTATACTATAAACACTAGCTCTTAGTCATTATAAAATAAGGTCTAATTCTAGTCCAATCCTTGACTTAATTTTCGACCCTCGATAGGGTGGCCCCTTACCTTACAATTAAATTTGAAGATTATAACTTCACAGTCATTGGTAGTTTTAAACATAAGAGCACGGGCCGCAAATTCAATTGTTTTATAGTTATTTGCAAATTGCAAGTCAGTGTCAAACTATATATTAAAATAATTATAAATCGCGAACGTAAAACCTGTGTACTCTTTAATGATTTTTTCTTGAAGTAGTCATTAATTACTACTAAAACTAAGAGGGTTATATTTTAACGATTAATATCCTGTTAAACCTTCGCGCGACAAAGTGTGCAGACGGGTGCAAAGTTTACATACATTGTTACCCTACATTTTTGTAAACAATCGTGCAACGGGTTAATCTATATTTGTTACGGCCGCAAATAACATTTTAAACAACATACAATCTAACACTAACCTGCAAATGGCAAAAATACTTAGGTACGAACTAAACTTTCAATAATTTATACATTAATGTGGATCTGGATTATTAATTGATCTCTGTTAAAACTATCCTTAACTTTAGTAAACCGTGTGGTGAACGCGATGTTTTTCTATCATATACCGGGTGTAGACTATAACATTTTAGAGTAGAACACATTGTTACGCACTCAATACATTATGCTGATGAATGCATTGTATAAGTACGGGGGTCGAGGAGGTATTTAAAGTGAAGTTATAACATTCAAAACTTGAATAAAAAAAAAATAAGTGTAACAATTGGAACTTTGGCCCCTAACATCTTCATACTAGAAAATTAGAACTGGAAAGTTCCCAGGTCCATACCTGGGCCATTCCAGAACAAATAAATTATTGCAATAATGGGTAGAACACGTGCCTTCCGGCTACCCTTTATGTATTCTATTCTAAACACTACCTACAAAAAACAGATACAGTAATCAGTATTGACCGGTAAGCTATTTAAATTAAACTAAACGCACGGCTACAATAAGGAAATATCAATAGATTTAACCTGCATCTTTTTGTTAGACAACCTCTGCTGATGCATTACGCCTTACTCCATGGGGATAGGCAGCAACTACACTGTATTCCTACCCTGATCTATTGCGTCTTACTCGTTCATCCGAGATTATATACTAATCATTATAAAAGACGATTAGCAATTCGGGATTATTCTAAGAGATATATGGGAAAAGGCAATGACCGCTATTGCCACGCTATGTTCATGATCCCTACATGGCATCTCAATGAATGCCTATACAACATCACACGGTTATATTCAACTTTCGGTGGTTTTCCAACTGACTAAAATTCATTTTTTCCTACATTCAAAACTCAATCATGCAACCGCTACCAATAAACCTTGACTATCTAATACCCAGCTCACAGATCAACGTTGTTTAAATTAGACCCAGAGTGTGTTGGCAAGTCTTCTGGTACCAGCAGTGTTCCAATGGGGACTACAGCTTCATCTCTCTCTCGAAGCTTCCGCATTTCGTTGCGTAGCTTCTCTAGTACTGCGTAGTTGGGCTCGTTGTGGCGAGCCTGGTCTTGTAAGAGGGTAATCTGTTGTTCTTCTAGCTTCTTCTCCTTGCAGCTCTTTACTGAACGGGAACCATATAAGCGGAGTAACGAGCCCCAGGAACGGACGTGGGGGTGTAGAGCCTGTGCGAAAAAAGGGGGAGTTAAGAACTAATGCCAGAGATAACTTTAGGTTTTTTTACAGCATGTTCCACTACTGGATAATGGCCTCTCCTTCCTTCTCCCACACCGTTCTAGTCTGTGCGATCTCTGGCCATGTAAGCCCCGCAAACATGATCAGATCGTCGCCACCTACGCCGTGGCCGCCCTCAATCGAATGGGAATAGGAATACCATGTGTAATATGCTTTAGGTCGCAACTTCACTTACGTGTAGGTCGTAAATTATCCCACGGGAACATCCTAACCAGGATAATCGTTCTATCGAAATCAAACCCTCAAAGTGTAACAGATGTCTACGCATCTATAGTATTAATATGGATCTTGCCCCCATTGTAAATCGTCAAATGAATTCTCCTGCTATAGGCGGAGCGGAAGGGAGTGTTAGACTTGTACTGACTAAAACCCATCTATATTTCTATTGCCATTTCTGTACCCCACAAGGATTTATAGTACTAAAACTTAATACGAAACCATCTCGAATACAAACAAAATGTTCAAAATGCAGAATCTAGTGAAGGTTATGTGTAGGTCACTCTTAGAACATTCCACTAAGTGGTTTATACGCCAAAGAGTAGAATTTCTTGCCCATTTTTCTCCATAGAATCTACGCTTTGGAGTGGGTAACTACATTATTTTTACAAGTTATTATGCTTTGTGCCTTCATCCTTTTGTTTTTGACATTCAATAGTGCCTGTAATGGTCTTATTGAAGTAAATGCTTTGACTTTAAGTCTGTGGGTAAAACCTAGAATGAGTTACCTGTAGAATGGACTGCGAGGCGCGTTGTTTGGCCGTCTTCTTGTTCTTGCTCACGACCGTGGCGGTGTGCTTGCCCACTTTCATGGTGAGCTCGATCTTCTGGTACTCCAGCTTCTTCATCTGAACATAAGAGTAGAATGTTATTAGTTGCCTTTTAAAGTTGTTGCATAACAGGCTGTGTTGCTAGGGAGTAAGTCTCATGTAGTTATGATGTTCAGAATTGCCGATTTTCTGTCTAATTTAAATGGAATATTTACAAAATTCAATGCTTGTATAATAGTGAATATAATGTCCATAGTAAAGCAAATCTACTGTTTTTGGAGTTTACTCTTTAAGAATCGATTTTCATATATAAGGCGCCCGGTATGAGAAAAATGTGAGGTGTAAAATCTACTGATGAATGACCTCGTTACGTTTTTGGTGCAACTTTAGGGCAACCGCACCTATGGTGTTTGTCGTACAGTTGAATATTACTAGATGGCGCTTTAAGAAATTTGTCGTCCGTCAGTGATATTTTTAATTATTTTTTTACTTATATGTTATTTTTTTTTTTGTACTTAAGGAGTAAACTCCAGTCGTGCGTCGGAGCTGACACACATACTTTTTTATTTTTGTTAGCCGTTATGTCCGACTGCTAGACAAGGCCTTCCTCATATATAATATCTAGATTCTCTTTCGGTGCGGCACCTCAAACCAACTGGTGCGTGTCCAGGATATCTCGCTACCTGTTTTTGGTCCTCAGCGGCGACGTTCACCAGGCATCCATTGCGTGGAGACTTTAGCCTAGCAGTCTTTATGTATTCGGCTTACGTGACCGGCCCTAGTAATCTAGTGTTTTATGTAGAGTGTAGAAGAACCGTGTAGCTATCGTCACCACAAGCTTCATTCATTCTCACCTCAGTATGTATATGCCGGTCGCCGGTGCCGAAGTTCCGCAGCAGGCAGGTCCTGAGGATGGCGTGCGGCGAGGGCTCGCAGGTGGCGGCACAGAACTCCGTGATGCGAGGGTCCTCGATGCCCACGAAGTCGAAGAACTGGCAACACAACTGTTACTATTTGTCATACGCCGTTACAACTATGTTGCTGGACGTACGGTGGATTTAAATTCGGACAAACCGATACGAACAAATTGCGAACGCAGATCCGAACACCCGGCTCTAACATATTTGGTATTGAAGTCTATCTTTCATGATGGGAAAATAAATGATAAGAGTTGGGAAGAAGAAAATGCGTTTGTATATTTGGTCAGTCTATTTTCAACAAATGGACAGATTGAACTGGGGAGTATGTGCGAAAATAAAAGGAAAGGTATCCCCATACTTGCTGTTATGAACAAGACTCGACTGGCTGTTAACAATGGTGTAACCTTATGTATGGAATAGAATCCTGGGTGTGGCCATACGAGGAATGAAAGTAGAATTAATGCTGTGGAAATACGTTCCACGCGACGCATGAACTTTGAATGATAAATTGAAGAATGAGGACGAGAACGTTGCGGTTTAAAAGTAGATGTTGTGACAACAATTCAAACATGTTGAGGACAAGGGAGATGTGCGTGGCAACGCCGGGATAATTTCAATGTATGTGCTTCTAGTAGGTCCCCCCTACTAGAAGCACATACATTGAAATTATTGGTGAAGTTCAGCAGAAATGCCAGGTGCGTAGTATTCGCAACTGGCGCGCTTGTATGACCAGATGTATGATCAGGGAGAATGGGAAAGGAGTATGTAGGTATCGCAGATGGAGTTATGCGGTTTCTACTCTATTCCTTAAGTGCCCGATGTCCACAATCTGACCTCAATTAATCCGTACCGGTTTCACAGTATCATTAACATACAAAGAAACCTTTACGTATTGCTGATATACACGGCAATGACAAAAATATCAAAGGTATTGATTTCACAAATTATACCCGGTTGATGGCAATAGGCCTAAGGACTAAGTGCGGAAACCGGACCCCCCCCCCCCCCCAAGAAGCGGGGCCCACATAAAGAAGAAGAAGATGGCAATAGACTCGCCCCCTATCATATGGGACCTAAACATAACTAGCGAAGCGTGGATGTTCTTTAAGGTACATGTCTGCTTAAGCTTTCGGGAATTACATGCGTCGTTCGATGTCATGTTTTATAATGTGTGTATATTTGACCTAGTGCACCAGACATCATCCCAACGATCTGGCTCTCCAATGTAGTACTAGTACTTATAATAGAATATACGATACCTAGAATCCGCCTGCGACTTCGTCCGCGTGGCATAGTTACTTTGGGCTAACACTAACTTAACCCACGTGATGATCGAAAAAAAAACCCCTCCCCTTTTCTTCCCTCTTACTCCCCCTTTTCTCATTTTTTGCAGCCTATGTCCGTCTTCAGGGTCCCTACTATCTCTGTACCAAAATTCATCAAAATCGGTTTGGCCATTGAGGCGTGAAGACGTAACAAACAAACAAACAAACTCACTTTCGCTTTTATAATATTAGTAAGGATGTACACCAAAATACTACACACACACACACACTCACTACCAGATAGTATTCCGTACTTACATTGAACTCAGGCTCGTTAGTGTCGCTGGGCGCGTGGTGCGGCGCGTGCGCATCCAGCTCGTCCTTCATCTCCGGGATGAGGATGTGGATGGAGTTCCTGGCGGCGGCAGACTTGGCCTGGCGCTTACTGGACCCGTGGCCCACGCCGTACTGCATGCCGCCGATGAACACGGTGGCTTGGTACGGGGTTGACGCGTTCTCTGGGTAGCGGGGAGACAAAGGTGTTTGAGGAGATGGTTTTTTAATAATTTAGCCGCACAGGTCTATCTTAGCTTCACTCACTGAAGCTGGTCCATGGATGGGTAACTATTAATTATAAGTATCTATCTGTACTTTCATCACTTTAAACTGTTGGTCCTGGCTGTCATGCGTAGATTATTGACAGTAGCGACTGTTAGAACCGTCGGATAGAAGCAAAAAAGCTTTTTTTTTGCGGGGGAAATCGTCAAATAACAGTCAGAATTTTATTGACTAAAACGCACCCATGTTCCTTCTTTTGCCCTTTGAATTCCAGGCCCGCGGTTTCTCTTTCGAACAACCCTTCACCCCGACCAGGCGATGCCCCTGGCAGGCCCCTCTGCTGATATCTCTTTGAGGCGCGTGTGGAATACTAACGCGCCTTCTCCCCGGCCTGTCGTCACTAGACGGACGGTGGACTACCCGTCATCGCTCATCGTCCACAGACCAGACAATTTTAAGAAATAAGTTTGTATAACTCTCCAAAATTTCGTCATTTCATATTTTTATCGTGAAAACCACGTAATACTCTACATAAAGTTACATCTGATTAGGCTGGAAGTCAACGCCAAAATAATTCGGAAAAGTTTGGCAGATATTGAGCTTCTGGTATTTTTTTTTTGGGTGGGAAATCATCAAATAATTTCCCCCGCTCTGGGCGGAGCGGGAAGAGGGGGGAGAGTCAGACTTGTACTGACTAAAACTCACCCATGTTCCTTCTATTGCCCTTTACGTTCCGGGGCCGCGGTATCTCTTTCGAACAACCGCAATCCCGGAACCCCGACACTTTGCTTTACCTTAGCCCTTGGTTGTCAAAGGGCAATAGAAGGAACATGAGTGGGTTTTAGTCAGTACAAATCTGACACTCCCCCCCCGTTATTTGATGATTTCCTACCCCCCAAAAAAAGGGTCGGGGTTGCGGGTTTTTCAAAAGAGATCCCGCGGCCCAGAACATAATGGGCAATAGAAGGAACATGAGTGGGAACAGTACAAGTCCGACAACTCCCCGCTAAGACTAGAGCAGGGAAAGTTATATGAATAAAAAAAGTAAAGCAAATTCCTAGATCTTTGTGGTACTCACCAAGTTGCCTGAACTCGTACACCGGCTGCTTCTGCAGCGCGCGGCGGACGTACTCGTGGAACACGGACAGGTAGCTGCGTCCGTTCATGTTCATCACCCAGTCGCGCTTGTTCGTCTTGCCTGCTGTAATCATTTTATAAATAAGCCATATAATTTTATATACAAGTCCGTTATAAGACCTGTCGTACTGAGTCGGAATGCTAGGCTATAAAAAAGGGGGATGATAAACGATTGCATATAGCAGAGATGAGAATGTTGAGATTGATGTGTGGAGTGACAAGAATGGTTGTCAGAAATATTGAAAGGGAGTGGTTTGTCTTGGTAAGGGAATGTGATGAGAAGGGACGAAGCGCATGTGACTACAATAGTGATAGATATGAATGTTGATGGCTGGAGAGGAAGGCCAAAGAAAAGATTGATGGATTGTGTACGGAATGACATATGTAGGGCACGGTTGGCACAGTGGCTGAGCGATTGACTGCTGCGTTGCGTGTCGCGGGTTCGATTCTTGCACGAAACAAATAATATTAGTATGGCCTACAAATAGTTGTTTCGGGTCTGGCTGTTTGTGTTTGTGAGTTTAAATGTTTGTAAACGCAACCACGATACAGGAGACATTCCTAGAGTGGGGCAACGTTTAAAGAAAAAAAATGATATGAAGCAGAAAGGAGCATAATTATGATGCCGTTACATCTGACAGGGAAGAATGGAAATAGAAAACATATTGCGTCGACCCCAAATAGAATGGGATAAGGGCAGAAAAAATATGAAGAGCTTAATACGCATAGTTCTACTAGAATTTAGGCTTCAGTAATGCTCGTGTGCACGAACGTCGCCTGCAGAGTAATGCCCACAGAGACAAAGTCTCTTGCTTTAGTTCTGCTGCGCTTTATATGAGCATATTTTTGCACGTTTGTATGAAGTTTGCTCTCTGTCAGGTTACCTACTCTCGACGCAGATCGTCATCTGTCACTCCCTTTTACCCTAGGACCGTGTTACTAAGACTTCACTGTCCGTCCGACTGTTCTTCTGAACCAGGCTGTAACTCATGAATCGTGTTAGTTAGACAGTTGAAATTTTCACAGATGATGTATTTCTGTTGCCACTATTTCAACAAATACAAAAAAACAAAATAAATCAAATGTCTTTTTTCTAGATAATGATACGGAACCTTTCGTCCGCGAGTCCAACTCGCACTTAGCAAGTTTTTTAATTGCATATAATTATGTAGTTGCTAATCTATAATTCTGTAATAATGATTATACAAAAAAGGCTGGTATAGTTGATATGAGATCTATCATCTAGCGTTCGAATTTACGAAGATAGACCATAGTGTTCCTAAAAAACTTTTAAAATATGGTTGAATTTGGAACGACAAAATTGGTTGATGGACGGAAAGCGAGAGGAAGGCCAAAGAAAAGACGGATGGATTGTGTAAGGAATGATATGAAGGAGAAAGGAGTAAATGATACCGTGATGTCTGATAGGGGAAAATGGAAGAAGAAAACGTGTTGCGCCGACCCCAAATAGAATGGGACAAGGGCAGAAAAAAGATGATGATGATGAAAATTGATGCAACTACAAAAAGTAGTGCATCCTTACTAATATTATAAAAGCGAAAGTGAGTTTGTTTGTTTGTTTGTTACCTCTTCACGCTTTAATGGCTACACCGATTTTGATGAATTTTGGTACAGAGATAGTTGGGAACCAGGAGACGGACATAGGCTAACTTTTATTTTAAAAAACTGGGATGTGAGGGAGAAAGAGGGAAGAAAAGAGAAAACTTAGCGTTGCTATTACAAATCAATAAGGCGCAAGGGGAACTGTGTTACCTCGAATTTAACGCGAGCGAAGCCGCGGGCAAAAGCTAGTACCTTTATAAAATACAACTTACCAGCATTCTCTTCGCCCGGAGCAGCCGGTTGTGCGGGGATGGTGATGAGCTTGGTGCCCTCGGGCAGCGTGGGGTACTGGAGGGTCTTCCTCGCCTTCGTGTACTTGCGCCGATCAGCCCAGCGCCTACCAAGAACATTATCATATCACATTGAGTTTTACAAATCAAATAAACAACTATTTAAAAAATAAATAAATTTTTTCACGAACTGCGTGCTTATGTATTGATAAATTATTATTTATTACGCAAAAAGATTTATAGAGCAAACAAAAAAACGGTTTTTTTTTAAATTTCCCTAAAATTAAAAAAAAACGTTTTTTTTTGGATTTTGACACACGAATGCTCCCTGACCAGCGGGAGTGTGATACAACTAATGGATTGCGTTTTTTTTAGTCTTGTCCATATTGTTCGTAATATTTAAATGTCTGCATAAACAGAAACAGATCGTACACGCATACCGTTTGGTGTAGCAGGTGACACCGTCATAAATGACTCTGTCAACAAACTTCAGAGAAATCTGAAATCTTTTCTACAACAACAAGTAGGAAAAAAAAGGCAAATAGCGAGTCAGACTCGCGTACCAAGGATTCCGTACAAACTTGGGACATAGAGGCGAAGATGGTTGATTTTTCACGGCACAAGGGACCAGAGACTTGAGTATATGGTCAACAAAGAGACCTAATAAGGGTTCCATTTTTTCCTTTTGAGGAACAGAACCCTAAAAGCAAACGTAAATCGTTTACACTTACTTAAAATGCATGATATTAACAGTCTTAAACTTGAACAAACGCTTGCAGTACGCGTTGATCTTCTCAGCGTCGAGGTGCTGCGTCTTCCAGCTGGTGTTGATGGTCTCGACCCGCGGCGGCGGCATCACGAGTCCGCCGGGCAGCACCACCGGCTGGCGGCTCAGTTGGCCGTCCTCGTCTCTATTAGACTGTGTACTTCCCACGGCCTCGCTTGTACTAGCCACTTCCTCATCAACTGTTACCGTGTATTCTGGGCGGCCTTCTATCTCAATCTTCACAACGGTTGATTCTTCAACTTCTTCTCCTTTAGTTTCTCCATGGCCATTCACTACCGTTTCTTCAGCGTTTTCTCTAAATTTACTGTTACGGAAAGGACACATTGTTTCTTGGTCTTCAGAAGCTTCTTGTTTGATTGGTATTTCTACAAGGTTGGACTCTGAATCATCACAGACGACATCGCTGCTCTCCTGGTTCAGCTCACATTTCATTTCGGGGTTGATAGGAAGTGTTTGATCTTGGTTATTACTAGGGGTTGAAACCGCTGAGTTGCCCCAGTTGCCCGTACGGATCTGCTCAGCGATACGGTGGTCGATTTGCTTTTGTTTGTCCTCTTCTTCGATCGCCCGGCGGTAAGCGAGGCATGGTATGGCGCTTATTGGTATTTCGTGGCGCTGCAAATCATAAAATGGGCAGGTCAGTTAGATCGAATAGACTGACTTCTTTTTTATAATCGTTTAGTCACAAATCTAGATCTGTCTGTCGCTAATCTATCGTTAGATGGTATTTTTCCCTTTTTTTAATGTCTGTAGTACTTTTTGTGGCATCCCGAATTGTGTAAAACTTAATTTAAAAAAAAAACAATTCACATTCAACATTTTCTACGTTATGAAATTCGTTCGAAACCTTCACACCATGTTTGAGTTTATCAAGCGGCTACTATTATTGGTTTTTCACACATTTTATTAGCAAATAATGTAACTTGTTTCGTCCTTTTTTTTGAAAATATAGATTTCTCCTGTATCGTCGGTGCGTTTACAAACATTTAAACTCACATACACAAACAGCCAGACCAGGAACAACTATCCGCGACACGCAGCGCAGCAGTCGATCGCTCGTGTCGTCAGTGTCGTCCGTGTCCTTTGATCCCATTTTTTTTGAACACCCCTTACAAACGTACCCTAGTATTTCCCTTGCCGAGGAAGTAGGGCTTGGAGAGCGTGCAGACCCGGGTAGCGCGGTGCATGTAGATGGGCATACCGCTGATGTGGCGCACCATGATCCAGTCCAGAGGCAGCACCTCGAAGTAGTTCACGCCTTTCTCTGTAGAGCGGGAAGGGTAGGTACAGAAGAGCTACGCTCGTATAGGACATGCTTGGTAAAAATTTGACATGCGGATTTAAATAAAAGTACTCTAAAGCCGCGTATCGACTTCGCGCTCCAAGAGGACGAACATTGGCGCGCGTTCCGGCCGCGCGAAATTGTTACCATTTTGGAACGCGCGCCATTGTGTTTGTTGGAACGCTCGAACATGGAGCGGCCCGTTCCATCTGGAGTCGGTTTTTTACCGCGCATCAAAGGACGCTCAGTTGTGGCGCGCGCGCCAGTTGAGACGGACATGATATATTATATGTGTTCGTTGCGTTCCGAGCGATGGATAATCAGAGTTGTCGTAAATTAATTCAACTTTATGGTACAAAAGAACTGCTTTGGAATAGCAAAAGTTCTTTATATCATAATAAATCGCTCAGAGAAGACGCTTGGAGAGATATAAGTTGTGAAATGGGAGTCCCTGTGTTAGATTTGAAGAAAAAAAATCCTGAGCTCTTGTCATCTTATAGACGAGAAAAATGAATTACTAAAAACCCTGCTGCTGCTCAACATGCAGGCCAGTCGTGTATGAACACGACTGGCCTGCATGTTGAACGACCAAACACTGGAACAGTTGCCACGCGCGCCAGGCACGCTTAGTTGATACACTTCAAATCTTTGGAACGCGCTCCGCGGAACGCACTCTCGGCGCGGTCATTCATGGCGCGCGCGCCAGGAGCGCAAAGTCGATACGCAGCTGTAGGCTGCAGCTGAAAATTGGCGTCAGGTTGACTGCCATAATAAGTGATGGCAAGACAAAGTACTAACCCAGTGTTGCTATTTCATTTGTTACTTTGTATTTATTATCATAAACTCACTTTCCTTCCTTCTTTTATAGGAAGTATCATATCATATGTCATCGCAGCTAAGACGAATTCCTTAATCAAGCTTAGCTTTTTAAAAAGGAGTAAATTTAACTCAATATTTCCGAACATCAAAGAAATGATGATCGATTGCTTTTTGACAGATGAATCTACCTACCCACATGCCTGTATCTCGGCAGAAGGCAGATGCACCTTACAATTCGCTCCGAAGTTAAAAAAATGCTTACCTTCTAGAACAATCTTCTGTCTCGTGATGTAAGCCTTCTCTTTCTGCTTGGGGGCTTCTTTGAAAACATCCGGAAGATCCTCATCCAGCATTTTCTCGATTTCCTCTTCGGGAACACCTTTGAATACATCTATGAGTTGTACTATCATGGCTTATCATATTATATTTTCACTAAAAAACCATTTAGAATAGAACAAATAAAGTAGAAATTAGGTATTATACTCCCTGATAGTCAAGCATAGGATTGCATGTAAGTTTTCAAAAGTAAATATTGATTAATAAACAATGTACCTACTTACAGCTAAAGAATGGGATATCACAATTTAACATATTCACATTAAGAAAACAAGTATTTTTGGGTAAACAACACCTAAGACTTAAACTTGAACTTATAACTTATAAATATACTTGAAACGTTAAGGCCCACCGATACGCCAGGGCATCGCGCATCGTTGCGTCGTGGCGCAATCGTGTCGTGGTCTCTATGTAGATATAAATATTAAAAACTTTTTTATATCTATGCTATGTAGGAGTACTGTAAGAAATGATACCATGGCGTCGAATTAGCGGCTCGGGCAAGCCTTAGCGTCTGCGCCTAGACTCTAGCTCATGTTCCACTACTCCAGAGGACCTAGCACTAGCACGCGGGGAAAACGTATCGTCAATACGTCGATTTTAAAATAAAAAATACTCGATTCGCATTAATTTCATGAACTAAATTAAATTAATTCAAGGTACCTAACTACTTATGATACTTAGTGTTCGTTGCAATAAATTAACTAAGGGCAGTATTTAGAAACAAATTTCACTCGTGGCCTTGTGAAAAACTCGGTCTCAACGTAAGACCATGCTCTTAAGATGTTTCTTAATTAATAAATATAGTATCAAGATCATCTCAGCTCTGTCGCACCACTTTTGATACGAATTAATAGACAGTTTGAAATGTGATCTCTATTTTACCACAGATGATATAGAATGTCATATTGATGCTTAAAAGGAAGTTGCCAGAACCTAGAACGGAATAGAAAAGTCTAATCTGTCAAAAAATCATTCCGAAGAAATTTTCTGGTTTATTTTAATTTTTAATATTTTGTTAATTACTGTCAATAACGCGCCACAAATAACAAGTAATTTTTCACTTATCGTACACAAACCAAACCAACACAAGTCAACCAACTGCCAAGCGTGATTTTAACGAGCAGATGGTCTTAAGATAAGGTCTATCATGTCTTGAGACCCTTGAGATATCAAAATTCATTAAAATTGGTTTAGTCATTTAGGCGTGAAGACGTAACAAACAAACAAACTCACTTTCGCTTTTATAATATAAGTAAGGATATCGATATCTCAAATGCGGACTCACGACTGGGTTTCAGTAGTAAGGTTTGTTTATAAATACTGCCATAAGATGCTATAGGAAAATTGTATTTCCAATTCAAAATCGACTTTTTTACGTCACGTTTACAACGTGCGCTCGTGTTCCGGCCACAATATCTGTGCGCGCAACGCTACGCTTGCACGTCCAGACTCCCACGCGGTACGTCTCGCGGCGCGTTGCACGTTTTCCCGACGATAAATGATAAATGATGTTTATTTTGCAAGTAGGTTTTCACAAACACTTTTACACGTCATTTTTTTTTAAACTAGTTGAGGCCGGTGTTTCATACCCGACTACTCTGAGAAGAAACAGCCGAAACAAACTCAGAGGTCATAGTCTCTTTTAAGGTCCAGACAAAATAATCTTGGTCAACTTACATGAGGACCATGCAGATAGTGTCTGAAATGGTCTTTTTAAGAAAGCACCACACAGATTGAGTGGACCTGTCCAGTCAGTGCAAGCATTTGTCAGTTATCGTGTAGCTCAACTCATAACCCAACGACGAGGCTACGCATGCAGGGATCCTCGCGACGAACACAATATGACAATGTTTGCTGTTGTTCACGAAGACGTCGGGCGTTATCATTACGTTCCACACACCGCTGCTCCGTGAACGGAATATTATAGGAAACTGGGTGACCGCAACGATGCGTATCCACCGCGTCTGTCGCGGTAATGTCACCTTAGAGCTCCGCGGCGAGTAACGCTGCATTTCAAGCAAATGCGTGTAAAATCACTTCTCCGTTATTGCTATTAAGAGCTAAACGTAGATGCGCGCGTGTCTCTAAAATTAGACTTTCATCGTGTGGGCATCGACGTTACGAATATTTCCACAAAAGTAAATTGTTTAATTAATTCCAGCAAGAGTTATATATGTATGTGCATAGCACTGTTTATGGTCCCTGCCATGCTCCATCCCATTATCAAATCTCCCTTTTTAGGGTTTCCTTGCCAAATGGAAAAACGGAACTCATATAGATTAGCTCTGTTTGTCTACCTGTCTGTCCATATATCAGAACCATTTCACATTTGATAGTTATGTAGTTTTTGAGATATGGGACTTGTCCTTCAAACAGCAGCATTTTGTTTTTCAATATCATACTATGAAAAACAAATTTAATTTTACTGTTGAAGTTTACATATGAATGAGTAATAAAATATTGTGAAGGGCTACGGAACTTTGTGTATGGTAGTCAAACTCACACTACTGGTTTTTCTAGCATTCTTCAGATTTTAAGTGAGCAATACCTCCCAAATTAAATTGTAATCCCATTCTTTAACTACATAGATACATTACATACATTGTTACAAGATTAATTGACTGAATCCAACAAGAAAGTCATACCATGCAAGAAGAAATAAACTCAAAGTTAACAACATCTACCCTCAGAGCTGTCTGATTCATCTTCATTGCTGTCTTCATCATTGGACTTCACTTCATCAAGCACCTTGAATTCCTTCAGCCTCTCAACTTCATCAGGATTCACGTAGTTACCATAACTGTCTTCACTACCAAAGTTGTCTCCATTGTTTACACCATTATCTATGCCAGCAGTAACACTACCCGAAGGTTGGTCATTGTCTCTGGTGGTACGACATGATGCTTCACCATTGTTAAGCCTTTGCTTTTTAGTGGCTGGCAACTCCAATTGGGCCTCTTCATTCATGTTATTCTGTATAAAAATATTTGTTAGTTTTAAATTCTTTTGAGGTATTGACGAGTGGAGCCAGGATGCTTCAGATGTAAATATTTAATTATCTTTAACTGATATATTTTAACATTGATACAAATTTTCAAACTTACATATAATTTCTAATAATGCTGTACTTAACACTAGATTAAAACCTCTGAGTCTCTGGCTAAACTCATCCATCATAAACAACAGAACAGTGTTAGTACATAAGTTGTTACACCAATATCTTAGTAACTAAGTATAAATTAAGAGTATAATCAACTAACAAAATGACCAGTTATTGTTGCAAATACTGTGGAACACTGTGATAGCAGACATTGTTACCAAAACAAGACATACTTATGTAAATTTATTGCCTTTCATGTCACAAAGAAAGTATTGATTAAATATTTACTCGACCACTGAAAATGAGGACACAGTTTATGAGTTCATTGGACAGTATACTTATAAGGAATTACATAAATTATTATGCCAAACTACCATATTAAACAATTACATTCTGAACAGTATTTCAACAATAATAGAGCCAAGAAACACCTGAAGGCTTTTACCTTTGAGGTTATTCACATAAACTAAGCCCAAAAGTTGTTGTAAGATCGTCCACAACTAGCGATGGCACTGAAAATCCAATGTGCAACAACAGTTGGATTCCAACCATCGCTCGATGTAAACTTTCGTTAATTCTGTGACCGCGTGTAAGGCGAGCGCTACGGCCGAAGATGTGGCAGAGTTGCGACAGACTAGGGACTCTGACACACTATACAGAGTCTAGTATGTAGCAAAACCGCTTTAAACACCCGCAGAGTACCATCTCGGGCAGCGCTGCTTATGTATTCCTGTGTTCTCTGCAAAGACAACTTGAGACTTCTTACTTGCGAAAAGGTCAACTCCAATAACACTAAAACAATTTCACTGCAAACTAGTCAAGTACATAAAAGGAAAGTTACGGATTTTAATTGAAATCTGACCGTTTTGCAAGTATGCAATAAATTGTGTTACTTACGTGACCAGTCATGCACTCAAAATAAAAAAGGTACAAAAATAATTATGATTTCGCCGATTCGAGGAGTTTTTAACTTAAAACCTAGTTTAACTATTAACAGTGTAGAGCTTGTACAACAAAATATAAATAGAATTGTTTTATTTTAATAGAAAATATTCTTTAATTTGCAATTTTGCACCACAGCCTTGTTTGTCCATTTGATTAAACATGTTCCGTTTCGCGGTGTTCTTACACCGCTTGGAAAGAATGAACGCGCTTAAACTTACAATTATGATTATTTTCATGAGAAGATTATAGTAAATAAAATTTATTAGAACAAGTTGTAACAAACAGTAAATTAAGCGATTAAGCACTAATTTCATGTTTTAGTCGTTGTTTCAAGAAGACTTCAGTGACGTTTAGCGCTGTAAAATGAAACGTAACATCAATGTTTCCGCTCAGAAAAATCTTTTTTAATTGGTAAGAATCGTAATAATAACGAGGAATATCTAAAGTAACGCACTCCACTGGTAAATCTTAATAAAAGAAGGTTTAGTAAAAATACATACACTTAAAATCGTACCTACATCAAAGACCCGACACAGGTAGGTAAATTGTAATAAAAATGAGGAATATCTTATTTAATGCACTCTGCTAGTTAATCCTTTTTTAAAAAGATTTACTAATGATACATACACTAATAACTCGTACGGTCTACAATTCAGGGGTCGGCAGCCCACGGCCCGTGAATGTTTTGTAAATACGTTATATTATCAAAATCAACGCATTAAGTAAGCGCGCCTTTTGACCCCTCTGCTCGGCAACTCTTTGAAATGTGTCATACTAGCTGATATTCTCAAAGCTCCTTCTATGAATCCAATGATCTTGATAAATGCCACTGATTTTGACAAGTTAAAAAAGTTTGCTAAGCAGTTCATTACAATTTTTCAATTGTCAATTATAGAAAAAATAAATATGCATCTCGTCTTACAGATGAGCATTTGAGCACTATTCTACAGGCAAAAATACCACCCCGGGACCCAATGGCTTGCATGTCAAAGCCTAGGTACTGGCCGTGGAGGCTCTCGGGCCCCGACTACTAGGGCTCCTAAGATGCCGCCCAGCGGACAGACCTCCGGTGCGATCTCATGGTGGCATGGAGATAGCGACTGTCGCAACCCCGTGCAGGTCACGTCACCATAGTGGCGTAAGTCCCCTCTTTGAGAAGTGGCTGGAAAGGTGTCATAGCGTCCTCACCTACCGCCTGACGCAAGTCCTCACCTGACACGGAAGTTTCGGAAGGTTCCTGAACATACTCGAGCGGGAGGAAACGCCCGGATGCCACCATTGTGACGATCGCCCGCAGGACACGGTGGAGCACACAGTGGCGGTCTGCCCAGCGCGGGGCGGAGCACCGCCGTGCTCGAGCTAGAGGCGATCGGCGGCGACGATCTCTCGCGTCCGGCCCTGGTTCTGTCTATGGTCCGGAGCGGAGCGGAACGGGAAGCGGTCACCTCCTTCTGCGAAGCAGTCATGCTAGCGAAGGACGTGGCCGGGCGTTTGAGGGAGAGAACCTCAAACCAACCCAGCCGCCGCGGGAGACGCCCCGGGCGCCGCGAGACGACTCTCGGCCACCGTAGATGCGGACCTGTGGACGGTGAACAATGGGTAGCTCACCGTCCGTCAGTCTGTTGACGACAAGCCGTGTCGACGGCGCGTAAGTGTTTCACACGCGCCTCAAAGAGATGTCAGCAAAGCAGAGGGGCTTTCCAGGGAAACCCGCAACCCCGGCGGAGGGGTTGCGGGTTGTTCGAAAGAGATACCGCGGCCCCGGAACGCAAAGGGCAATAAAAGGAACATGGGTGGGTTTTAGTCAGTAAAAGTCTGACCCCCCCGCTCCGCCCAAAGCGGGGGAAGTTATTTGATGATTTCCCACCCCAAAACAAAAAAAAAACGTGAGTGTGACTTCACATACAAATATTTGTTCTGTGCGGGGATCGAACCCGCGATACGCAGCGCAGCAGTGTATAGCTTAGCCATTGCGCGAACCATGCCGTCAATTTTATTATATTTTCTTAGATATGCATAGGAACGTTAGAATTCCTCACTTCTGGAGCAGCTTACGCATAGATCTCCTGTTGTGCACTCAAATGGTTCCATTTTTTACATGAATTTTAGCTGGTATGAAAATACTTCAGTCTTAGTAAGGGTGGATGTGGAATTGTGGATATTGTGTGCATGGGATTTTGTTTAAAAATTAGCAGATTCAATTTGTGCTCGAGGTTCTATCTCCCGTATCTAATATAAGAAATAATGGCCTTAGATCAATGCAAAAGTAAAATCGCCATTTTGTTTTATAAATCACCTTTATTTTCCATAGAGTATTTAAAATGTTTTAAATCTACAATTTACCAAGTACGTGTACTACACAAAAAGTCCTTAGATTCATTATTACCTGTAAGCACAAAGATTTAGTAACGAACAAAATACATCAAAATAATATTTTCACTTACAATCTATGAACATTATCACAGTGGTTTGCAGCAGTCTAGAGATTTGAAGAAAGCTGCATACATTTATTTTACCTTCATATATCAGACAAAGTGACATCCTTAGTTATTTTGTTTTAATTGAAAATCAAACAATAAACACAGAATAGTAGTTAGTAGTCGTTTCTAACAATTTCTATTGTGTCGCTTTCTTCTAAGTCAATGATCGATGTTTTTAACGGCCTGGTCATTTGTGGTATGGTAAAAGTACAAAGTTAGGATACAATTAAACATTAATTGTCGTCAGTGTGCACTTAAAGTTGTAGATTTTACATGTTTACGATGCGATAGGATTCCATTTTCTTACTCATCTGTGGCTGGTGGTATTTTAGCTGTATAAGTAAACATTTATAAAGTTGGGGTTTGACATCAAGATTATAGCCACATTTTTATTACATTACTAAAAACACTACGCTCATATGAAGACTACTTTGTGAAATAAAACAAACTCAGTGCTTTTGTAAGAGAAAATAAAAATTACAACACAGACAAATGAATACTTAACACAAATTTTAAAATGTTGCCTATATTTATATAAAGGCAGTGTGAATCAGCCTCTTATATCTATTAACTTACTGAAACGCACCAGCAAATAAAGACAGTTTTAAAATTGACAAGGATGAAAACTTATTTAAAGCTACTGCTTGACTCAAATTCAGAAAGAAAGAGTTTTTTTAATTTCTGTCCTTTCTCGCTCTCACATACATCCAGTCTTAACACATAAGCGTAGCGTCACCATTGAGTGAAGACACACGTACGTTGCCGATTCGTTGCGTCGGTGGCCGTGAAACTATGATTTCAACACACCGAGTGCCACACGAGCAATAGACGGTGTTATGACGTCACTAAGTTGCAGGATTTTAAGTTTGATATTCTTTACAATAACACGTACTGTAGCCACACCTCCCCCCCCCCCCTATGTCTTTCCCTCTCTGTCCCCGTGTGGCACGTCGTTCTGATATACAGGGTGTTGGAGAATAAGCGCAATACTTAGGTGGAGATTCAGATAATCAAGGAACAAGGTTAGATAAAAAATATTGGTCTCTTCATGCAAATAGCGTCTGCCGATAGTCTGGATTACCACCTAAGAGGTAAATCGCTTATCCTGTCATGTAGAACGGCGCAGTGTGGGTCGTCGTGCCTAGCGGCGCCTCCTGCGCGGCTTGGGCGGCGCTGCCACACTGACGTGCGCGGTTGCCAGCTCGTCCTGCGAGGCGCCGGCTTGCTGCTCGAGCTGCCCGCGAGCTTCTACGAAGAACATTACGTCTCGGAGTTGTTCTTTTAATTCGGTTATCTGAGGGGAGAAAACGAATTTGAAATTAAATAAAAAAAAAACAGATATCTTGATTATTTTACCTACGGCCGTTATAGAGTTCTACTGACGAGGATTTACGAGAGCCAAATAATATTTAAGATTTGCCATTGTCGTGGTTCAAAAGAGTATTGTTGGTGGACTGTTATTAGTGGAAAATTGTTGAGTCAAAGAATATTTTCTCAGACTTGCTTGGAAGTTGTTTTTTTTTTTTAATAAACTTTCTCGAAAACTGGCTAACTGGCTCTTATTCTCATTGATCGCAACGAGAGCTTTAATTTCTTCAGATTTTACCACGGATATAAACAACTGCTCAAAATCAAGTATATTCACTTGGTTTTGCGAGTTTCTCGACATGTGGGATGTGGACTCAGCGATTATTGTGCTGATAGTCATATCTGCCAATGGCTTATTTGCCAAGGAAGCTGGATCAAGGACTTGATACGCAAGCGGTACTCTTAGACCGGCTCGTATTGTTAGGAGGTTCCTTTCTCTGGAGCCCTGACCCTGTTCCCGATACCGGTGGGCTACTATTTTTTGTATTTTAAATGTTTCTTGTTTTGTTTTTTTCCGTTTTTATTACGGAATATTTAAAAATGAAATTTTTATGTGTTCAAATCAATAAATAATGTTTTTATTTTATGGCTTTCATTCATTTATATTTCAATAAAACAAACACGGAAGACGTTCCGTATTAGCCATTGACATTTTATATAGAGTGCAATGTGCATAATTTCTCCGCTCGCTCATCGTGAAAATCATAATTAACAAAATCAATCGTGGCACATGTAGCACCACGTTGATTTATCCAAAAAGAAATACAAACAACTTCACGCTTTATGCGTGAACCATTTAAGCGTAAGTAACAAACATTGATCGGTACGGTTTGTTCCGGAACTTATACCGCGCTGTGTAACGAAACCATAGCGAGATCTAATTCGACGCCACCGCCATCTATTGAGCGTTACGGTAACAAGTTCGTCAGTTTCGAAAGGGAATTTATATTTTTTGTCTGCAAAATTTATATTTAACAAAAGGATTGTGTGGTTTTATGAAACCATGGTAAAAGTGATTTTTTTTTCACATTATAGACATTAAACTAAAAAAAATTGGAATAATATTCCATTAAGGGTATAAAAATCGCTGTATTCTACTACTATTTATCGCCCTACTCCGCGGCCGCCCGTCACGCGACATGCAACACACAGACGAAAAAGTTTGAGACGATGTAATAAAAGTTTCACTTAAAAAAAATAAGATTCAAGTTAGTTTGACCCACAACTAGACACTTAGACACATCTGACATCACATACATTAAAATTTATAATGCCTACTACTGGGCGGTGCGTGTCTCAAAGTTGAACCAAATGGGAGTCCAGCACAGCATAATGCCAGGTAGAATATCTGACGCTGGTATTCTGCTGAATCCAGTTAAATACAAAAGTACTAGATAGTAAGTAGATTGCTAAGCAGCGGTGCGTTCAGTTGCAAATCTCAATCTTACCTCTTTGACGAAGGTCTCTTCCCGGATCTTAGCTCTGGCTTGCCACTCAGCCTGGCTGTTCGCTAGAGCGGCCGCCAAACCTCGCTCTTCTGACAACTCGTTCTGTAGTATTGATAGTCTGCAAAAAGAATAACAGATATAATATTCTGTGTCGCCAGACGTTATTTGTTAATAGGTGTGAATATTAATAATTATTTGTTCTACATGATAATAAGACATGCAAAACAGTGCCATATTTAATTACAATAAAACAGAATTATATTTACAGAGCATCCTTGTTAACATTAAACCGATCTTTGTTTTGTTTTACGCTATACCTGGGAGCCTTCTAGTGATGGAGATATTGAGATATTGAAGGTCAAAGTTCTAACTTTGACACAAATGTTTTTTTTTTTAAATCTAAGTTTATTATGTTATAACTTTACTTTAAATAGGTACCGCCCGACCCCCGTACTATACAATGCATCCATTAACATATTGTTTTAATTATTATTGAGTTCTCCCGTAAAATGTAATACTGTAAAACCTTAAAACGGCGAGTTACTTACTTTGATGCTTGTTTGTTTGTCTTGCTTGGTTTCTTTGGTTTACACTTAATTACCAACTCAACTGCTTATTATTCTGGTTGTATGTTCCCTTGGGATAAATGCGGACAACAGCTTTTCCATACTAATAATATTATAAAGAGGAAAGGTTTCGTTTGTTTGTATCGAATAGTCTCCAAAACTACTCGACCGATTTTAACATTTTTTCACTAATAGGAGCTACATTATTAGGAAGTAACATAGGCTATATATACAACATCACGCTACTACCCACGGGAGCGGGACAGCTACTAAAGACGCGGGTGAAACCGCGCTAGACAGCTAGTTCTATATATACGTTATATTATATAAAGAGTTAAAGTGTGTAAGATTGTAGGGGGTAATGTCTGGATCTACTGAACCGATTTTAAACAGCTGAGCAGTAGGAAAAGTGACTACAGGAAAGCGGGTGAAAGCGTGCGGAGAAAAACTAAAGTAATTTACTTATTGGTAACATGATTCAGCTTCCTCTCCAGAGTCTTGTTCTCCTTAGTGAGGGCGGAGACCTGTTCACTCAGCTTGGACGAACTGGCCTCCGCTTCCGATGCGCGGAACCGAAGCTTCTCCACCTCGTTTATGTGTTCTGCTTCTAGTCTGGCGAATAAAGAGAAAATGACACTTTTTTATTTTAACCTGGAACATTTATTTGGGTGTCCTTGACGAAGTTGTGGGTCGTTCGAAACTATCGCGGCCCCGGAACATAAAGGGCAAAAGAAGGAACATGGATGGATTTTAGTCAGTAAAAGACAGACACTCCCCCTGTTATTAGGTGATTTCGCAAAAAAACGCTTTTATTAGGCTTGTTACCTATAACACAAACCTTATTTTACACTAGCTAGCGCCCGCGGCTTGGGCCGCGTGTTGATCGAAAGAAAAGTATTCTATGTGTTATTCTAGACTATAATCTACTTCTGTGCCAAATTTCATCAAGATCCGTTCAGCCGTTTTGACGTGAAAGAGGATCAAACATACATCCATCCACTCACAAACTTTCGCGTTTATAATAAATAAATGAAAATAAATAAATATCTTGGGACAACTCACAACGGCTATCTGATCCCAAGCTAAGCAGAGCTTGTGTTATGGTAACCAGACAACTGATATACATACTTATATAATTTATAAATACATACATATTATAGATAAATCACACCCAGACACAGAACAAACAATCATGCTCATCACACAAAGTTTGTCCTGGGTGGGAATCGAACCCACGACCTCCGGCTCAGCAGTCAGGGCCACTAACCACTAGACCAACAGGCCCGTCAAAAATTAATCCAATACAGTAGGAGAAAAACTCTTGGTTTTTTCAAAGTGTACACGTTTCATTGCTTGTGACTGTATTTAAATAAATAAGAAAAAGGTTGCCTTATATTAGTCCCTTATATGGTTATTGATGTTGAATCGGTCAATCTGAAGAAGCTTTATTTCCATGCAATAAAAGGAAAATTATGACAATCGCTCCGTTTAAGTTCGGTTCGGACGACGCTTATCGACACTGCACCAAACAAAATGTGTTGAAACATGACTTATTTACTTAACTTTATTAACTACTAGCTTTAGGCCGCGGCTTTGCTCGCGTTAAATTCGGGGTAACACAGTTCCCTTTTCCTGATTTGCAGGTACCTGCTACCGGTAGTTTGTGCCCTTGCGCCTTATTTATAGTAGGAGCAAAGCTAAGTTTTCCATTTTCTTCCCTCTTTCTCCCTCTTTTCTCATTTTAAAACAATCAAACTCACTTTCGCTTTTATAATATAAGTAAGAATGGTCACTCCCGTAAACAAAAACATACAGGAAAAGTATACAGCATACCTTTTTTATCTAATTATTTTTTTTCTTTGTTCGATATTTTTTGTGTTAATTCCTGTTTTGTGTCTTTTGTTGCATCAAATAAATGATTTATCTATCTATGTACAGCTACTAACTTATTCATTCTCTCCTCATAGAACATCCGCTGACTATCCAGCTGCTGCGTCAGGATGTACGTGAACTCCAGCTGTGCCGAGTCCAACTTCTCCCCTCCGCAGGCTGAATCTTCAGAAGTGAATCCGCCTTCCGCGGCCACCAGCTTGCCGTCAGCTTTGTTCTGGACTAGGCGGTGGACGAAGTTGTCGCCTGGAAGGAAAATATTGATGTAAGAATATTGTGTGTAGAAGACTTTACTGTATTTGACTGCTTCTTTGGTCGAGTGAGGACATGAGATCTTGAGTTTTATTCCCAGGTCGGTGAAAGTATTATAATAATATAATATAATATCTTGGGACAACTCACACATGGCTATCTGATCCCAAGCTAAGCAGAGCTTGTGTTATGGTAACCAGACAACTGATATACATACTTATATAATTTATAAATACATACATATTATAGATAAATCACACCCAGACACAGAACAAACAATCATGCTCATCACACAAAGTTTGTCCTGGGTGGGAATCGAACCCACGACCTCCGGCTCAGCAGTCAGGGCCACTAACCACTAGACCAACAGGCCCGTCAAATTATATATATATTACTGGGTTTTTCCACCAGGAGTTCCTCAGTACCAGTTACGGAGTCTGGGCTTGTGTCTGGCTGATGGTAATAGGCTCACCCCATATACCATGCATTTAAAACATAACTGGTGAAATATGGGTGTACTACATATTAGGTACACGTCTGCCTTTCTTTTTTTTGCGGATGGGAAATCATCAAATAACTTCGGGGGGGGCGGGGGGGGGGGGTGTCAGATATGTACTGACTAAAACCCACCCATGTTCCTTCTATTGTCCTTTATGTTTCGGGGCCGCGGTATCCCTTTCGAACAACCCGCAACCCCGGCAGGACATCTGCCTAACTTTGAGGATCAATAAAGAAACAATCTGGATGGAAAATTTATCTCCAATTCAACCCTTCGGGAATTAGACAACAATGTGACTGAAAAGGAGGACTTACCCGCATAATCCCAAACCCGGTTTGATCCTAACTGTAAGGCGTATGTGTGATTTGATGCTAAGAAATGTTTCGCTGCATGACCACCCTCGTACCTGGTGATGGAATATAACAAATCATTTAGTGAACGACACAAACCTTTCTGTGAAATATCCTTACTTAATATTATAAAAGCGAAAGTGAGTTTGTTTGTTACATCTTCACGCCTTAATGGCTAAACCAGTTTTGATAAATTTTGGTACAGAGATAAGATAGAAAACTTAGCTTAGCTATTACAATCAATAAGGCACAAAGGCAAAAACTACAGGTACCAGGTACCTGCAAATCTGGAAAGGGGAACTGTGTTACCCCGAAATTATCGGGAGCGAAGCCGCAAGCAAAACTAGTTTGATTATAAATTAAGAACACCTGCGATACAAAAAATAACAATATCTGAGTATTCTCCCTTCACGTAGTAGAATATTTTAACCCAAGTGCCGTTGCATCGGGGAACCGCTTGGTACTTCCTGTACGTATCTCATCAGTTTATGTAAGTTGATGAGTTATGGCGACACATCAAGCTATACATTTTCAGTATAACATAACTCGCGAGATTTTCTAAGATTTCCTCCGGGGTTAAAAATATAATCGTTGTTCGGGAAATTGAAATTCCGAAGGACTTTGGAAGAAGATTTTGGAAAGAAACTAATTTAATATCAACTGATCAGTGACGATCAACAACAGGGTTGAAGAGAAAGGCGTATTTCTCGAAAGTTCTGTTAGAGGGAATTAACTAACCTGCCACAACCAACGTTGCCGCATATGAGACAGATCCATAGCGTGCCAGCTTCCAAGCCTTCCATCAATCCTTCAGCGACGCCGCTTATATTCTCTCGCGTCTCCTCGCCATCTTCTTCTGTTGTTCAGAAAAAATATGTTCTTTATTTTACTTTTTTTATGAATGCTAGCTCTGGGATGCGATGTAATAAATCGCAGTATATTATACCATAAAACAACCAAATTGCCTGTGTGACCAGGATTTTATATGAACGTGGTTGAAGCAAAAGAAGCATGTAAGGATCGTAGCAAGTGGCGTTATATAGTTTCAGGCAACCACAACATCCACGTGGAAATGGCGTGACTTTAAATGATATAACGAGCCCATTTGATACGTATTTAAAAAGCAGGAACTATTATTATCATTTACCCCAATATTACGTTATATCTTTATAAATGTCTTAAATTTTCACATCAACTGAAAACATGAGAGAGAACCGGACCTAGAATTGAACCCAGAAGTGCGCCGTTCAACACCAAGCAGTCGTGTTGAAATACTGTTTTACTTTTGACGTGATAACGTCTTTAAAATCGTTTTAGTCGGGTGACATGTTCAGAAACTTGTGTCACACCAAAACCTCACGAGCGCGATCGATCGATCGCGCTCGTGAGGTTTAGTTATCACGTAAACATCTCGATCGTAAACCTACTTTACAAACAACCAATTTTTTAAATTATGCAGCTAATTATAAGCATATAGCAGTAGTTCTAATTCAGTAATCTGGATCCTTACGAAAGTGTCGTTTACAAACAATGATTGCATCATTCATCAACATCCTCAAACGCTTTAGATATGTCCTAGAAAACTGTAGTGGCATTCTTAACGACATCTATATTATTAGATATTGAATGTAAGATAGGGAAAGTATGTTACTCAGTTGACCCATACAATTGACCATGACCATGATATATCCTGTCTTAATCAGGCTTCTATTATTCCTCTTCCAACATTATCAGAGAAGCAGAACTAGAAGTAGATGTGTTAACAAGGTACCTGCTAGTGCAGCTCTCTCGCAGTGGAAGCACGTGGCCTGGCCGCGCGGCTCGGGCGTCTGCGCGCAGCGACACACGGGACAGCGCGCGTCCCGCCAGCGCACGAGGCACGACGCGTGGAAGGCGTGCGCGCACTGCACGCTCAGCACGCCCGCCACGCTCTCGTCCATGCGCTCTGGGGGATACAAATACAATTGTCTAAATCATTGGATTCATTAGATTGGCATTAACACGCTAAGAAGTGTGAAAGTGTCTTTAGAAGTGCAACATACAAAGCTTTAATTTTCTTTGTTCAGTTTCTCAGAACTTTGGTCATGTTGAGTTCATTCAAAATTTATTAATCAATAGAATTTTTCTTTTTTTGATGGCACTGCTATACTTCCAGGTATCTTACCTAAACACACGGGGCAGGTGGGCAGCTCAGTGTGCGAGGGAGGAGGTGTGCCATCGCGCGCCCACTCCACGCGCGACACCCACGCCATGTGACACAGTGCATTGGGCTCCAGGCTACTGTATGGAACACCATCGAAAGTCTCGTGGAACTCCCTCGCTGCATGACTGTTGCGGAAACTGCAAACAAATCATCAGAGCGCTGACAAAAAACTTTGAAACCAAGCAGGCTACATTAAGGAGATTTTTATGGGATCCCATAGTAGAAAATAAGGATTTCATAACAATTCGACTTATCTCACTTTTAAATAAGGTCTAAACTCATTATTAAATATTTTATCAATTCCTTAGACAATTACATGATTTTACCTACTTATCTTATTTTCTGAAATGATTCATAATGATTCAGGATGATAATCATAATAGATATTCTGTACGCAAAATACGCACCTTAGGCATGGAGTTGCGGAGACCACCCGTTATACAATACAATCCCAATAGATTGACGACAACACGGTTGGCGCAGTGGCTGAGCGATCGACTTCTCCGCTGCCTGTCGCGGGTTCGATTCCCGCACGGAACAAATATTTGTATGGCTTACAGATAATTTATTGTTCCGGGTCTGGCTGTTTGTGTATGAGAATTTAAATGTTTATAAACGCACCCACGATACAGGAGAATTTCCTAGTATGGGGCAACGTTAAAAAAAAAGATTGTTATGGTAATGAAATCAACTTACGTGAACAAAGCCATGTAGTGATCAGGCGAACCATCCCTCAGTACTCTCACATGAGCGATGTCCTGTTGACAAGCAGCTGCAAATGCTAGAAGGTCGGGAGCTCCCAGAGCACCTGGTACTGAGAGCAGGCACAAAGTCTTGGCTTCTTCTGCTTCCTTCATTTCACTGAAACAGAAGCTAGTGATGAAGTCTGTGTTTTTGGAAGGTATTCAATCAATTTTCATGAACAGATATTGAAATAGGTATGACATCTAACAGTTTTATTTCAGAACTAAATTGTGTTCTCGGATTTTATACGGGAGACATTTTCAAAGTAAAATTTATTTATTTGTTGAACACAGGTAAAATTTGTGTTGTATCAACATGTTATTATTTCCTTGATGTTTAGGCAAATATTTGCAATATAAAATCTTTATGATGTAAATGATTGTGATCTCTAGTTATGGTTAACTGTTTTGATGTCATTCTCAAAAATATGTTGCAATCTTGATGAAATTGACCACAGATTAACTACAGAGTTTCTTCAAAATTAATAACACGCGCTGCTCCAGTATTCCCAAACACTTTAATTCCCTTTCTATTCAGGTTATTGCATGTCAATTTTGCTTTTATAAAAAAGATAGACATAAGACTTCTTGAATAACAGGACTTGTGAATACGGGGCTGAAAATCAAACAGTATTTAATACTAACTTCTCTTTATAAAGATGCAGCACTCCCTTAGTGACTTCAACAAGAGGATTTCCACAAAAGAAGCTGATGGTGTCCTCATCCTCGGACACACTGTTCTCCGGAGGGGAACGCCTGGAACTTGTTGGCAAAATCCCAGTATCTGTGTTGGGACCTGTGAGGACACTGGCATACGTCTCCACAGTTATGATCTTAGACTCCCGGGCTCCACGGTCTTTTTTCTTTTGTTCTTTAGCTGCTTCTGGAAAGAATTTGTTTTGTTCAAAGCATAGAAACAATTCATGTAGTTTTTAATGGAGGGTTGAGATCCCTAAGACACTCCACTGTTCAAGATATGGGTTAAAAGAATAAAGTATATTCTTAGATATTAGCTAGATAGCTTAGATTTCTACCTACATATATACAACTATAGTATATTAGTATCCACATTTACATTGGATTTACAAAATTAAATAAAGTTGTTAAGAATTCTATGACATATACATGAAAATAAAAAAAGCCTATTTTGTACTATTTTGTTTTTAATTTTCTTTAGACTAAGTGAAATTCAACATTGTAAGTGCTTTTTATTGATCCTCAAAAAGATGTCCGTGTATTGTAAACACCACGACAATCTTCTGTCGTCGAAGTTTTCAAAATAAGTTGACTATTGATACAGCTGTTGCATTGTTTGCTCCAAACTTTTGGCAACATAAAGATTCAATCAATTGTGTGTATTGAGGTCATTTAAATATTTCTTACCCATTTCACAAGGATTATCGCCCATTTCAGGCAGATCTTCGTCAATTTCAATACGTAGGACACACAAAGACACGGACATTTAACAATTCAATTATTTATTCAAAATAAAAAGGAACAAACGGCTCCATATAGCCTATACACATCACTTGTTTTTATCAAAATAGTCAATCTATTGCGAAATTAGCATGCTAATGCAAACAAAGCAACAAATAAACTCTAGAAATTTTAGAACCACAGCACAATCAGATGAGTATTGCTTGGACAAATAAAAAAATAATCAATTTGGCTGATCAAGGGGAAATCATAGATGAGATAGCGCACACAAACAAACTTAAGAAAGAGCGAGATGCAAATGCAAAAGTGCTAAAGATTGTGGATAGAAACGACGCAGCCGCTTTTGACAGGAATTGTTTGATGTTTGTTTGCTATTTGACTTTGACAGGTGTCGTTTTGACAACGAAAAAAAAAACGTTGATAATTACAACTTTTGGTATAATCGAAAAACAAATCTACATTATAGTAAGAGTACAACAGGTTTATTAAATTAGAAACAAAATATTCCTACAAAAATAATTTGTACTGAGTTTTTACTTCCGCAAAAATGTCAAATATGAGGTTTTTTGAACGTGTATCCGAATAGAGATTCAAACAGAAAAAAAAAACATAATGTAATTTCCTATTTTCATTGTACATTGCGTATTTCAAAGATAGTAAAGAAACAACAACTGATACGAAAAACGCAATTTGTGTCAATTATATACAAAAGTCGATCTTATTGGATGGGAATTAGAAGTAGAAGAAAAATATATTCAATATGGCTACAGATCATACGACGTGAGCTGTCAGCTGTAATAATTTTTGTTTCTTTGTGTTTATTACGCCTTTAAAAATGTTATGATCGCTACGTACTCGCGAATATGGGTGCGAAAGACTCAAAGCCATCGTTTATATCGTACGAGGATGCAGTGAAACGAGGTACGACCAGTGCCAAAAGTTGATCTAAGTGCGTTGTAAGAATGTGATGAATATCGGTTTATTTTATTTGCAGTGTCTGATAGTGAGTTGAGACGTATACGCGAAGCGTTCAAGAGATGTGCCGGTGCGAACGGGACGGCCTTGAGCTTGGAGGCGTTCGTCCACGAAGTGCTGTGTGATGGAGTGCCGTACGAGGTGGCTGAGTGGCTGTACCAGGCGTGCGGAGGCACCAAGCGAGGAATCGCCTTCAGGGAGCTGCTGTGCGGGATCGTGGTGCTCACAAAGGGCAACATCGAAGAGAAAATAAAGTGAGTAGCATTCTGTGCCCATTGTCAGTTGTAAACAATTACATCACGGCAGTTATCAGATGATGTATTATGTGTTGTGTTGTTAGCGCCAAAATATCCACTCGGTAGTTATACGTAGCGAAGATTCCGAGAGATATGTAGCAAGTATTTACTTAATTAATGGAGATACCAGGTAGTTTGTTTTTTTATTAGTAATTAAGTAAATAATGGGTTTAATTTATGGTGTTTAGTGGCTGCTATATTGGTTCAAATGATATGGTTGAGCAAAGATTTAAATACATACAATGAGTTGTCAGTTTGTTGCTGTAATTTTCCGAGATTGTATTTATCTTACTACAATTGAATTGGTACTTGGAATAGACCGCAGGACATCTTATTTTGTGGTCAAACTTGTTAGTATAGTAGGTCCTTAATTTAAATCAATATATTATTTGCTTTGTAGAAGGCAAGTATTCATACCACAGTTGGATAATTTCTAATTGAAACATAAATTTTACAGTATTTCCAACAAAATAAAATAAAGTAGATATTGATTGATTCACTTATAAAAAACTACAAATGTTAACACAAGAAGTTGTAATATCTAACACAAAATTACATACTCATACATGTTTAAGAAAAATTGCACTTTAAGTATTTGTTTATTGACTTTATACAAAGGTTCTGTTATAATAAATGCTTATTATTTCACTAATTGAATACTATAAGGCATTTAACTTTGTTTTATCTGCATTATCTTAAGATTTATTTGGCTTGACTTTAGTTTAATGCTGCAGGATTTGGGCTCTAGAAAGGGTCAAAGCTGGTAGGGCTTGAGTCCCTGATTATAACGCTACCACTCTTATCACAAGGTAATGCATATTTCTCGAGAAATTTACGAAATAAGTTTCTAACCTTAAATCCGATAAAAGGGAAAACGGAACGTGAAAATGGGTGTTGATAACTCAAACTGTCACAATATTATTGCTTGTGGTGTAAAATATCGTGCTAAATCGGTAAAACGAAACGAAAAAAAAAAAAGTGACATTTTGTGACTGTGTTACTGTCATTCATTCATAGAGTACTATTATATAGATGAAACATTCATTCCGATTCTCTTCGAGACCCCGCCACCTCCTTCGTGGTTTTTTTTTAAACCACCCAGAAGGTAGGGGACCCGCAGTCGACTACCCCGTCAACAGACTTTGGGGCACCCCGACTCGGATAGATTTAGGTTAGAAGGAGGTGGCGGGGTCGTAGTGAGCGAGCGAAGCGAGCGAACAGACCCCGCCACCTCCTTCGTGGTTGTTTTTTTTTAAACCACCCAGAAGGTAGGGGACCCGCAGTCGACTATCCCGTCAACAGACTTGGGGGCACCCCGACTCGGATAGATTTAGGTTAGAAGGAGGTGGCGGGGTCGTAGTGAGCGAGCGAAGCGAGCGAACAGACCCCGCCACCTCCTTCGTGGTTATTTTTTTTTAAACCACCCAGAAGTAGAGGCCTTTCAAGCAATTTTTGAGTGTTTTGAGGTTAGTTAACAAAAGATCGTTTTTCTCCGAAACGGTGAGTTACCTTGTCATGGGAGTGGTAGTAGGGGGGAGGGGTCAACCCCCCCCCCCCCCCCCCCCCCACTACCACCACCCCCCTCCTGCAGCACTATTCTAAAGTTATACCAATAATAAGCACCTTGGAAGTAGTAATGTTTTTGAACCAACAAAGGATAAAATTCTCTTGTGTGCCAGCAATGTAAAGGAGATTATCCAATACAAAACTATTGAATAAAAAACTCAATGATTTATTAAAATATCAATGCAAAATAAGTAGCCAAAAACATTGTATGAGAAACTATGTTTTTTTACCACTAAGAAAACATACAGTAGAATGTGTTAATAAATTATTATCATGATGTGATAATCCTGTAAATGTGACAATGATTGACAGCTTAAAGCCAGTACTCTACATTTTTTAACTATAGTATCAATACAACATCTTTTTAATTGTTCTTGTTATAATATTTTCATTTGGATTTATAACAACGCAAAATCAGACATTGTAGACCAGGGGTAATAAATAGAAAATAAACAATGAAACATAGTTTCATGAAATTAAGTGCGATTTTCCTCAATTTATTGGAATATTTCAGTCCTATTGTTAAGCTTTAAAATTAATATCTCATACTTTGAATTTTGCATATCTCTAGATTATGTTTGCATGAAGTCATCAATTTTGCTTGCTTCACATAATTTTCTCGTACTATTGTTTAATCATATCCTGCAACATAGTTTTCTTGGATTTGCTTTCTTACCATATTATAGTACTAGCTTTTGCCCGCGGCTTCGTTCGCGTGTAGTTCGGGGTAACACAGTTTCCCTTTCCCCTTTCCTGATTTACAGGTACCTGCTACCTGTAGTTTTTGCCCTTGGGCCTTATTTATTGTAAAAGCAATGCTAAGTTTTCCCTTTTCTTCCCTCTTTCTCCCTCATATCTCAATCTTTTTTTTTTTAAAAATAGCATATGTCCGTCTCCAGGACCTCAACTATCTCTGTACCAAAAATCATCAAAATCGGTTTAGCCATTTAGGCGTGAAGACGTAACAAACAAACTCACTTTCGCTTTTATAATCTTAGTAAGAAGGATAAGGATTTCTTAGATTTGTTTTGTAGTTTTGCATGTTGATGAAATTTTCATATTGGTGCAGTTTTTATAAAGGGTTGTCTTTTTATCATTTGCGGTTTTAAGATCACTTTTATAGCCTTCCCTCCCCCTTAGTGATATGTCTTGAGGTTTTAGACTACCAATCCTTCCCCCTTCAAGTATTGTGTGTATTTTTTATTAATTAAAAGATAATATGGTTCTTGGTTGAAAATTGCTTAGGTGTTTTAGACTAAAAAGTTGCTTGCTTAGGTTTTGTTAATTCATTATTATTTAAATACAAGTCTCGCTTTTATTTTCGTCTCACGAAATATACACGCGATTGTCACATTATACCCTCCCGTAATTAAACCCTCGTATTAACCGTGATTTTTTTCAACCCTCCCTTTCCCCCTTTTTTTAATCATACGCGATTAAAGTACGACCCCTAAGGTAATGTGAATAAGATAGTGATTGATTGAACTTGAACTGCACATAATTTTAATTATCGTCCTTGTGCGAAGTGCGTTATATTTAATAACTAAAGATTTTCGTTTCATCTGAAATCGATTGTGTAGCTTTTTTATTATTAAAAAGTCTGATAAAAGAAAAAACTAACATTAATTAATACGTTGTGTCTTTGACAGTACCCATAAATAAACAATTATTGTCTTCAATATCAAAGTTCCGTTGCTTATTACGAGTTTTGTTGAATCATTCATCTAAATAAATAAATACTTACTAGAGTTATAAAAAAAATATCAACACGATTATGTCTTATCAATTTGTAGTAAAATATAACTAACACCATAAAAATATTTTTCATCATTATTATCTTAAGCCAATTAATGATTCTGCTGTGGGAACTTCCCGAAGGAGTTCCCTATACATAGTCATGGCGGGCATTTCCTTCTTCATAGATATTGCGCCTTTGGTGTATATAAACTGCCTTTAGTATGTATCAAAATCAAAAGTCATTTATTCTAACAAGACTGATACATCAGCACTTTTTGTACGTCAAATAACGAGAGTCCCCCGAAACGCCCGCCCTTCGCTACTTCCTAGTGTTTTCGCTGGGAAGAAGTGGCGGAACAAACTTCCTAGCAACACATCTGTCTGTCACGTTAGAAGAACCAGATTTTGTACAATTACAT
The DNA here is from genome assembly GCA_905475445.1 of Ochropleura plecta. Lineage (NCBI taxonomy): Eukaryota > Metazoa > Arthropoda > Insecta > Lepidoptera > Noctuidae > Ochropleura > Ochropleura plecta. Next base: position 1,314,198 of record FR997744.1, on the reverse strand, counting down.
TTGTATCTTCAGTCATTACTGTACCAAACGACCAAAAACAAACGTAGAAAAATATCACAACAAACCCATTCAATTTTAGGTTCCTCTGGACGCTCTACGTGAACAATCAAGGCGACAATGGCACATACATATATAAGAGGGATTTTGCGCGGAATCTCCACCTGGAGTACACATCCCTCCCCCTCGCTGGGTCCCAAAGAAATGCTGAGATCCTCCTCAGCCTGTTCGGGCCAGCGGACAAGGTCACCTTCGACCAGTTCAGGTCCTGGCTCTTGATACACAAGGATGCGACGGTCCTGTCCAAATGGCTGCTGTCAGAAGTAAACGTGGCCCAGGATTTGGAGACGCCGACCTTCTATCAGAGTTTAGCTGGAGTCACGCATTTAGAGGAAAGGGTGAGTAGATATTTTGTGCTTTATTTTTGTAGAGGTAAGGTTGACTTTGGCATTTATATAATGGTTGTCGTAGTTGTTTAATGCAACCACACAGAATTTACCCGAAAAGTGGGTCCCTACAAGTTAAGTCAAACAAAAGACTCGCTATGCGGGAATAAAGGTTTCATATCAATCAATCGCGACAGACGTCATTACTAAATTCCAAAACAAAGCTTTCTTTGTAACATTCAAAGTCCATAGTAACTCGATACTGCAATATTATCTATATCTCAAAATAGTGTCAAATTGCGCTTGATATCACAAAAATCATGACCAGCATCAGTGTAAGATAAGCTCGTAACATCGCAGGATAGTTGGAATCGATTCTCAACTCTATTGTTGACTATCGATAACGCGGAACATATTTTCGATTACATCCAGTTCATTGATGTAGAGATACGTTATCAATCGAATCGCTAGACATCTTGATGTGCTAATGACGTCACATGAACTGGAAATGTCTTTGGGAACTAAGCGAGGCGAATAGTAAGAGTAAAGTAAATGATAGCGTGATGCATAATAGGAGAGAATGGAAGAAAAAACTTGTTGCGTCGACCTTCAGGGGACCTTCTACATGGGACATGGACAAGAAGATGATGTAGAAGTTGGTCGGTCTGGATGTCAGAAGGCCCAAAGTCTGACAGCCAGTCATGGGCACCATGTTGTCCAATATCTCTAGTCGTTCCATTTAAAAACTGTTTTTGTCTTCACGTGGTTTGGACTGAAATCGACCACATCATAATATGGGAAAGGGCTAGACGCACAATGACGATGAAAGTCTGTGTCGGTATACGACACTAGGATAGTATAGGTCCTAATGTATTTATTACACAGTGACATTCGGGACAGATTAAAAAAATATTGGGAAAAGGGCATGGGGATTGTACCGTGGGGCCTAGTGTAGTATTGAAGATCTCTGGTCGATTGATATCAGATAAATACTCTTAGATAGATTTAGATATCTATTGCGCACTGACATACAAATACAAACAATCAGGATGACAGTGCTTCTAGCAATCTTTATTATCAAAATCACTCAAGCGTGCTCCACTCTCGGCCGCATCATCGCTTCACATTAGGCGAGATGAAGCCAAACGCAAGCCTATTTAGTATAAAAATAAACTTATAGACATTTATTCAAATTAATCTGTATCGGTAGTAAAACCGGAACAAACTCTCTAATAACATCTTCTTTCTGGTTTCCAAACGCGAATGTGCAGGATTTCCCTAAAATGTCTCTAATTTCTTCTTGTTCCTGTGTGATGCTGCTTGGGTCTATGATATGTCAGTTTCCTCGCCTTCACTGATTTGAGACCATTAGTGATGAAATACAGAACATAAAGTGTCCATGGAGTTTCTTGCCCATTCTTGTCCATAGAGATCAGCGCTTTGGAATGGGCGAGTACGGTACTTTCACAAGTTATTATGCCTTGTGACTGGGACTGTAGCTTCATCTTTTCGTTTTTTTGTCATTAAAAAGTGCCTGTAATGGTCTAATTGAAATAAATGCTTTAAGTTGGAATTTGAAAGGGCTTGCTTTGGCTGCATTGCTCACATCGTAACAACACCTGGCAGAACAAATTATCTTTTTGAAGCATAATTTGTGTATGTAGTTTTATCTTATTTTACGCTCTGATAAGGTAAATTAATGTGCACAATTTAATTTATTTAATCGACCTTTGAAGTATTACACGCATGAGCCGATACTACTAATGATTACTATTCAGAATGCCTCATTCCAAATTAAATGATTGAAGTTTAATCATTTGGATGGATCTCTTTGTACGAATAAAACCTTTTTCTATACACGACGTTTTGTTCTCGAAGATTCAGTAAGGCTTTGATGTCTTTAAGAAATGTTGCTTTTAAAATGAATGTCCTTGTGCCTCGCCTGGCTTTGTTTAATCAGGCTAAAACGTTTCCACTGCTGAAACATAGACCTCCTTCGTCTTTCCTCTTTGGTCTCAAACTTCCCGTAAGTATTTTATTTCTGAAAGGAATTGGAAGATTAATTCGAATGGCTTTGTTTAGTAGGGGAACAAGCGCGGGATATACGAATTCTGTGTACTGTTTGATTTTGGGTTCGTTATCAAAATTTGTATCACAATAATCCTCAGATTAAAATCGCTCAAAGACACAATAGTTGTATCACATCTAGTTCAAAGAAAAAAAATATGACTGATACAGACAACAAAATGCATTTTGCACGTAACACTACGTGGATGCACCTGTCCATGTAAATGAGACATGTTCGTGGTATTTATGTTCAAGTTTGTAAAATAATACTTGAGGATCGGGTAGCGACTGCTGTTTAGCGATGCCTCTATTTCTACCTACCGGCTAGCTGATCTAAGAAATGTCATCATACCCTCAATGCTGACATTATACTTGGTATCCACAAGAACCAACAGAAGCCCCTGTTAGAATCAAAGGAGGGTACTGTCAGTGCCACTGACTGCCGTGTGGCGGGTTGTTCGAAACAGATACCGCGGCTTTGGAACCTAAAGGGCAAAAGAAGTTGCATGGGTGGGTGTGTGTGTGGTGGGATTAGTTAGTAAATGTCTGACGCTCCCCCCCGCCCCCGTTTCACCCAAAGCGGGGGAAGTTATTTGATGATTTCTCATCTACAAAAAAAGCCCCTGTTACACATGCAATGTCAGAAATTACCAATTAATCTCTGAAACCAATTTTCAATTGGACGTCTTCGCAGAATATTTAATTTTAGTCATCTGCGTAATGGTTACAATTACAATCACAAAATTGCAATTAATTTGACACTAATAGGTTCACCCCATATGTCAATATATTTGGCGACATGTGTGTGGAGTAGTTGGTAGTAACTACCTCAATGTAAATCCTTGGTCAGCTGACAAGCTCGGATCCCCCGCATAACAAGTATTTTCCATTTCTCTCATTACGTATCATAAGGAAATCTTTCAAACCTCCGTAGGGAAACCCCGACCACAGTAATATCGAGTTATACTATCGAAACTAGTCGGATTTAATGCGCAACCGCAAAGATTAGCTATGATCTTGCGACACACTTTTAACTTGCATTATTATTTTGTAAACAGTACTAGTATTGATATCCTCATGTTTATCCGTTGTTGTAATAGAGGATGAGTCATTTATTGTGGTTAGTTTTCCTAGATTTATCGTATGATGATCTTATTTTTCACGCGTACTTCACCCTAGGCCACATCATCGCTTCGCATCAGGCGAGATGAGGCCAAACACAATCATATCCCTACTAATATTATAAAAGCGAAAGTGAGTTTGTTTGTTTGTTACGTCTTTACCCCTAAATGGCTGAACCGATTTTGATGAATTTTGGTACGGAGATAGTTGAACCGTGGAGATGGACATAATCTATTAAAAAAAAAAGATTGAGATATGAGGGAGAAAGAGGGAAGAAAAGGGAAAAGTTAGCATTGCTATTACAATAAATAAGGCGCAAGGGCAAAAACTACAGCTAGCAGGTACCTGTAAATTAGAAAAGGGGAACTGTTACCCGGAATTTAACGCGAGCGAAGCCGCGGGCAAAAGCTAGTTTAGTATAAACAAGAGCGATTCAGACTCGCGCACCAAGGGTTCCGTACATTTATTCAACATAAACAGCCATATCTTTTGACTGCGTAGACTTAGAGGGTTGTGGCTAGCTCCAAGGGACCACCGAGTTGAGTTTGAGGTTTTAATTTCAACTCGATACCTCCACTCGTTCCTGATAGATAGATAAAGGGTCTTGAAAGATAGACACACACACACACACACACACACACACACACACACACACACACACACAGACAGACGGACAACAAAGTGATCCAATTAGGATTCCGTTTTTTCCTTTTGATGTGCGGAACTTCAAAAACCAATAGTCATTTATTCAAATTAATCGACTCGCCTGATGTGGGCAAGCCTATCCTTACTAATATTATAAAAGCGAAAGTGAGTTTGTTTGTTTGTTACCTCTTCACGCTTTAATGACTAAACCGATTTTGATGAATTTTGGTACAGAGATAGTTGGGAACCAGTAGACGGACATAGGCTAATTGTTTTTAAAAAAAAAGTGGGATGTGACGGAGAAAGAGGGAAGAAAAGGGAAAACTTAGCGTTGCTATTACAAATCAATAAGGCGCAAGGGGAACTGTGTTACCCCGAATTTAACGAGAGCGAAGCCGCGGGCAAAAGCTAGTTAACTATAAAAAATATACTTCCAATAGACCAGACAAGAAGGACAAAATATCTCTTTAGTACTGGTACAGGATGCGTCCCTAACTACTACAGGACCGCCTAGCGCTTGCGTCTACATACAAGATCAAGCATTGCAAGAACCGGGTGCAAATATTGTCTAAAATTGGCATTACTTCTGAAGTTTGGACGGTTTGTTTTAATTAATTAATTTATCTATTAAACTCTTGTTTTTGCTTTTACTCTGGACGCTCTTTATGTGCTCGTTTTTCTACATCGTTCTCACATGTGTTTATAATCACAACATGAATGATGTATCCATGATTTTGTAAAAATATTATGTTTTAAAAGAGTGTCCATGGAGTTTCTTGCCCATTCTTCTCCATAGAGATCTACGCTTTGGAATGGGCAACTACAGTACTTTCACAAGTTATTATGTCTTGTGACTGGGACTGTAGCAGCATCATTTTTTTTTGTTTTCATGACATTCAAAAGTGCCTGTAATGGTCTAATTGAAATAAATGATTTGATTGATTTGATTTGAAGTTCAGTGTCAAGAAACTATTTCATTGGTGTCATCCGTTAAAAAAGTATTTATTCATGATAGCACCAAAAGTATTTGCTATCAAAATAAAATACATATTTGCTGTTTACCGCCGATGTCTTACAGGGACCGTCACTTATGTAGTATCTGTTGGCTACTTTATCTTACTAGTACATTTCGTACGATATCTTGCATGTAAATATTGTACTCAAATACGTGCATTTTGTTCTAGTATATTCGGTTTGACGACTTTGTTGTGAAACCGCAATTGGATATTGTTCAAAAATGTTTTTTTTATGGTTATTTTTATTGTAGCAAAGTAAAACAATGACGTGTTTTATGTATGGTGGTCAGAAGTAGTCGTACCAAGCGGTATACAGTAGCTGGGTTATGGGTGAAGGTAGATAGGCAGTCGTTTAATGTAACCATGTAATATACTGGTGAGCTGCATACGGTTAAACTGGTACCCGACCCTACAACCCCATGGTCGGTAAAAGGCTTGACTTTAAACGCTTTTAGTGTAATGAATGTCCCCTTCGGACATTCATTTATTACGTAAGGCTGTTTCTGCGTGGGCCTGTGGACGGTGAGCAATGGGTAGATCACCGTCCGTCCGTTTATTGACGACAGGCCGTGTCGACGGCGCGTTAGTGTTTCACGCGTGCCTCATAGAGATGTCAGCAAAGCAGAGGGGCCTGCCAGGGCCTCCGCCTGCCGGGGTTGAGGGTTGTTCGAAAGAGATACCGCGGCCCGAGAACGTAAAGGGCAATAGAAGGTACATGGGTGGGTTTTAGACCCTAGAGTTGTTGACCCTACCTATAAACCCCCCCAATCGTCTTACGTAATATATGAATGATCCCTACCATCATTTCATCATGTTTGCCTAATGGCCTCTGTCATCATAATTATGTTAACAGTAATGGTTTCCACGGTTCTCCCCGGCAGGTGGCCTATTGATTACCCCTAGGTCGTTTGCATACATTGGCTCCCCGCGACCTACTCAAGGTCGGCACTTAGGGCATAGACATTCAGTCGTGTCGTACCGGTACCACGCTGTGTTTGGCGTTCCTTACGATAGTAACAGAATGATATAGATATAGCAAATTTCTTTCTATGAATTAACTTACAGATATTTCATACCTACAGTCATGTCAAGGAATAGGGTAGTTTCCAGGGTCAAAATTATTACATTCTATTTAGTCTGTCTTTTTAGATTATTTTGCGTCAAACGTCACGCGTTGCTGCATTTTTCACAACGCGTGACGTCACACGTAACTTTAATGGGCTATATCTTTGTCATTATTGGTCTAATTTACAAATAAAAAATACGTGTCCCTTATTTTGGAATAATCTAAAAGACGGACTAATATTTTTTTTGGAAACTACTAGCCTATTACCAAAAGTTCTGTGGATTTAATTGGTTGTCAATGTATGGGCATGTGATGCGTGGACACGAGGAACGGTGAATGAGTAAGAATGTGGACGGCTTTAAAAGTAGGGGAGAAAAAATAAACGTTTGGCGGAGAGTGTGAAGGATGATATGGCCAGAATGGAAGAGATTTATGATATGACTAAAAGCAGTGATAGTCTAGTGGAGTGACCATCGAACTGCCAGGTCTGGAGTTCGAACCTTAGACTCACCTCTTATTTTTAGAATTTGCTCGGTGAAGGAAAGTATCGTGAGGAAACTAGCATCATCATCTGCCTAGCCTTTTCCCAACTATGTTGGGGTCGGCTTCCAGTCTAACCGGATGCAGCTGAATATCAGTATTTTACATGGAGCGACTGCCTATCTGACCTCCACAACCCAGTTAGCACTGGGTAATGCGATACCCCTTGGTAAGACTGGTTCTCAGACTTTCGGAACACTGACTACCTGTAACGACTGTCAAAGATCTACAAATAACAGCCAGGACCAACGGCTTAACGTGCTTACCGAGGCGCGGAGGAAACTCTGTATGTAAGCGGGGGGTCACCCATCCACAGACCAACCTAGGCAAGCGCGGCTTAACCTAAAGATCGACCCGAGCGGCTGAACAAATATTTGTATGACCTCGGATCTAGATGTTTATGTATGTGAGTTTAAATGCTTGTAAACGCACCCATGAAACAGGAGAAATTCCTAGTGTATACATGTATGTATCCTGTAATAATAATTGGGTCTGATAAGTAAATAGAATTCAAACTGAATCGTATTTGTTCTAATTCCGAAAGTCAATAGAAAGTGATTACCGAACAATTCCATTGAGTTTCTTACTTATGTTGTTGGTAATTATAACTAACATCAATTATACAAGAATCGAGCTTGAATAATATTTGTACAACAGTATATCTAGTGGCACAAACAATAATAAACTAATTTACGTTTTGTTTGTTTTCATTCAGGTCAAGTGATTATTTGCTCATACAAGAACATATGATTGTGGTAAACATAATGATAACAATCAAAACAGAGGTTATGTTGATGGAATTTAAAGTATATGCAAGTTAATTTAACTGATAACCTAATCCAAATACTTGATAATATTTGTGATAAACGTTTGGCAATGAAAGTGCAATATAATTGTTTGTGGGTACAGACAGATAGGTGTCGAAGGAATTTGTGATTCGGTTTTGGTAATATTCAAACGGATAATCTTGCTAGAAAATTCCACATTAGTCTTGAGATTGTCCGTCGTCGTTGGCGTCCTACTGACCGTGAGATCCTGTGTTCGAATATCAGGTCGGGCAAAATATTCTTGGGGTATTGTTTGAGGAATTTCTCAGTATTAAGATCAACCAGGAGCCTGGAATGATGGCCCGATTGGTGGAAATAGACTCGTCTAAGTAGGGTTTAGCTTAATCAGAATTTTGGGATTTTTTGTCGTCGTTTCTAATTGGCAGAGTTCGTATGATGGAGCTATTCGTTGTCGTCGTGCAATGAAAGCGGTCCATTAAACATTGCCTGTGCTCGCGCGATGGCTGGCGAGCTTCATTTAGGATACTCTGAAGGGATCTGTGTATGAACTTATCGTACGACGAGAACGCATCGTGTCATCGTACGATCGATAGCCAACTAGGACGACTCTCATAACCCACGCACACAGCAAAACGGTAACTTCATCCAGCTCGAGATTGAATATTTTCAATGTCAGAATCAGAATGCTTTATTTGTAAACATAGGTCAAGTTACAACGTATGAGATGTACGTGCAGAAGGGTAGGTAGATCCTCTATGTTTTACCCAGAGTCTATATATATTTTTAACTAGATTTTGCCCGCGGCTTCGCTCGCGTTAACTTCGGGGTAACACAGTTCCCCTTTCCTGATTTACAGGTACCTGCTACCTGTAGTTTTTGTCGTTGCGCCTTATTTATTGTAATAGCAAAGCTAAGTTTTCCCTTTTCTTCCCTCTTTCTCCCTCATATCTCAATCTTTTTAAAAAAATATCCTATGTCCGTCTCCAGGGTCCCAACTACCTCTGTACTAAAATTCATTAAATTGGTTTAGCCATGTAGGCGTGAAGACGTAACAAACAAACAAACTCACTTTCGCTTTTATAATATTAGTAAGGATAAACATGAATTTTCGAAATCTAGATGAACAGGAATCCAGGCTATTAAATAGGAGATAAAAGCTTAAATATTTTAATGGAACATACCTATCTACACAACATTAAAAGGACCAAGCAAAGGAAGTAGTCTATTACCGTGTTCACGGACAATGGGATAGAAACTTGCTTCTACTTATGAATCGTTATGTTTAATCTTTGAACCCGGCAAATAGTCCACAAGGCAATCAAAAGAACGCACTCCGGAACATTTAGCGACAGCCATTGGTCATTCGTATTTTACATTAAATGGTGCAATGTTTCCTCAATTCAATTGTGTAGGTACTACAAAGAATATTTCGTGTGAGTTCAAAAGTTTCAGTAACTATTTTCCTTAAGGCTACCGGCACAGGTATCCATTTGCCAAATGTTTTCGCCATAAAGGGTTTTCAGAGCGCTATTGCCATCTGACCAAAGACTCCTCCTTCCTCACACTTTTTGAGGTGTTTTGGGTTGCAAAAAAAGAAAACTTTTCCGCCTGTATAATAATAGCGGCCTATAAATGTCCCACTGCTGGTCAAAGGCCTCTTCTTATACAAAGAAGGCACGAGCATTGATCAGCACGCTTGCTTAAGACGGTTTTACGATTTCAAACTTATATTAATTTTATAAGTTCAGGATTCCTCAAGATATTTTCCTTCACCTTTTCGCCTAAATGGCAAAAAATTAAACATTATACTTTCATTATATCTTCAAGTTGGAAATCCTCAAAGGATCAGAATAATTATAACATGACACACCTTATTTAAGTTGTTGCGTTCCAGATGCACTGCTGGATATCCTTACTAATATTATAAAAGCGAAAGTGAGTTTGTTTGTTTGTTTGTTACCTCTTCACGCTTTAATGGCTAAACCGATTTTGATGAATTTTGGTACAGAGATAGTTGGGAACCAGGAGACGGACAAAGGCTAATTTTTATTAAAAAAAAGTGGGATATGAGGGAGAACGAGGGAAGAATAGGGAAAACTTAGCGTTGCTATTACAAATCAATCAGGCGCAAGAGCAAAAACTACAGGTCTGCTTGGTGTGTTATACCGAATTTAACGCGAGCGAAGCCGCGGGCGAAAGCTAGTATTTAATACATAGGCCTTTGTATGTAATGTAATGACACCTTATCAATAGCGGTATATAACTATCGGATCGTATCGGATTGTATCAAAATGAGCGTTTAGATTTTGATTAAAATCAATCAAAAGATTCGTATGTACGATACATTTTGCGTGTGTAACCCCATTTATCTTGAACAATTACTATCGTATAGTATGCATCGAGGTTTTAGTTCAACATCGTACCATTCATAGCTTTTAGCGCTTTCAAAGCGAGTTCAACAGCGTATGACGTGAAAGTTGAGCGCTTTTTTTCATTTGCGGCTTTTAACGGAGCTGAAAATCTTTTTAAGTGGTTTTTCCCCACACTGGATGATGTTACGAATTTTTCTGCTGGTTTTTTGTTTCTACTGAAAATAGTTTCACGGTGCTCTAAGGTCGAATTTTGTTTGCAGTGTAGTCACGTCTGGAAATTCGATTACTTGTACAATTTATTTTACGAGTTGTAAGGGTGTAAGGGTCACTGAATAGTTGCGCCAAATACGATGAAAGATGTTTGATCTATTGAATACGAAGTGGAACCTTCACAGTAGGCGTTTTTATGGATGTTTTTTTGCTCTGATTTGAAAAGAAATCGGTAAAACTTTCGTGCTCAGTATGGGGTTCACATCGGCATAAATTTTCACAGACACCTGCCGCGTGTCTGCAAGCGCAAGGCTCTGTGAGTATGTGAAGGACCCTGTCACAGGTGCCTAAAGAGTTCATTCGCTTGGCCTCATATGACAGACCGACACTGTAGTTTCACAATTACTCTTTCTCTGTCGAAAGACATTTTCACAAGCTTTTCATCCAGCGTTATTGACAGAACTAGTCCGCGCGTGTTACCGCTGGCGGGCCCCGCGCATGCTCCCGCGTCGGTTCACTTTTGTATGAACCCGCGCGGGTTTCCGTTTAACGCAGTCTCAGCCCTTAATGTTCACTTAAAAAGAAAAACAAAATGTTCTGCTTCAAGACCCAGTTGTTTAGACTGTACGATGTTTGCCAGTAAGTTTAAGATTTACAAGTTATATCTGCTTAGAAGCTTCCTTTTTTGGAACAAACCAGGTGTGTATGTTCACTTTTCTAAAACCAGAACACAGATTTGTCACTGATATTTATCTGTATTTGGACTTCAATTCCCCTTGATTTAGAACATTTTGCAATTGCAAATGTAACTAACAAATTATACGGCCGAATCGAAATTACGACGGCAATTACATCCATCTTGATTATTTGAATAACATGTTATGCAATGCGGTTAGTATTGAGACTTAAAAATACAGTGAATTCTAAAAATAAAATAGTGTTATCAATTTGACTGGTATAACCATAATTAGCACTCGATGTATCCATGGAGGAGCTCGTGGCTAAATAATAGCAGCCGCTCAGTTCGATCTTTAGGTTAAGCCGCGCTTGCCTAGGTTGGTCTGTGGATGGGTGACCACCCGTTACATACCTAGTTTCCTCCGTGCCTCGGAAAGCACGTTAAGCCGTTGGTCCCGGCTGTCATTTGTAGATCTTTGACAGTCGTTACAGTAGTCAGTGTCCCGAAAGTCTGACAACCAGTCTTACCAAGGGGTATCGTATTACCCAGTATTAACTGGGTTATGGAGGTCAGATAGGCAGTCGCTCCAAGTAAAATACTGGTATTCAGCTGCATCCGGTTAGACTGGAAGCCGACCCCAACATAGTTGGGAAAAGGCTAGGCAGATGATGTATCCATGGAGGGTTGACTGATAAAAACGGTCGCTCTTGAAAATGGGTGTTAATTCGACGCTGTAGTTTAATTATGTGTTACACAATAATTTAGATACGCTATCTGTTGCGCTTAGTGTCCAATGTCGGTCTTTCAACCTACAAAGGAAAATTTCTCATTAAAACTGTGGGGTATGCTACGCCGACAACTAATAAATTGGGAAAAGGGCTTAAGTATTAGAGAATCACTGTAAATTCATCATCATCATTTTCCTGCCCTTGTCCCATTCTATTTGGGTTCGGCGCAACACGTTTTCTTCTTCCATTCTCCCCTATCAGACGTCACGGCATCATTTACTCCTTTTTCCTTCATATCATTCCTTACACAATCCCTCCATCTTTTCTTTGGCCTTCCTCTCGCTCTCCGTCCATCAACATTTAGATTCATCATCATTTTACTAGTAGGCATGCAAACTAAAATACAAAACTAAATGGTGTTTTTAGTCGTGTTATGGTGGTGTCTTACACAAATTCTTGTCAAGTATTAATAGATGTAGAAGAAAACATATGTATTAGTTATTATAAAAGATGAGTCATAAATTACCCGAGCAATATAAATAAACTTTTTTACGAAGTCAGTTTAATATTGTTCTCCAAAAATAAAATAAATGCACGCCCGTATGTGACCTCCAGCAGATGATATTTAGATACGTGGAATTATCGAAACAACCAAAAAGGAGGTTTTATTTTAATCAGATCATCATCATCTGCCTAACCTTTTCCCAACTATGTTGGGGTCGGCTCCCAGTCTAACCGGATGCAGCTGAATATCAGTATTTTACATGGAGCGACTGCCTATCTGACCTCCACAACCCAGTTAATTTTATTTCAATCAGATAATGTACAAATAGGATGGGACAAGGGCAAGAAAATGTTGATGATGCCTACTAATAAAATGTGGTGATACACAATTGTATCCAGCATTCTATTGCCCTTATCCCAAGATATTTGTGGTAAGCGCAGCATGTCTTCTTCCATACTCCTGTATTATTCGTCATTTCATCGGACATCTCCTCCTTGCCATATCATCCTTCTCACAAAGTCAAAGTCAAAGTCAAAGTCAAAAGTCATTTATTCAAATTAGGCTGATAATCAGCACTTTTTGAACGTCACATTACAAGAGACAGTCCCACAAAAACGCCCTGCCCTTCGCCACTTCCTAGTGTTTTAGCTGGGAAGAAGAAGTGGCGGAACAAACTCCCCAGCAACACATCTGTCTGTCAGGTTAGAAGAACCAGATTTTATACAATTTATATTATGACAAAAAATTATAAAAAAATAAGAAATTATTCATTCATTGTCACTTGTCAGCTAGCAAACACCAATTATATGTAAAAACAAAAAAATACCCAAGTCTAAATAATAAATTCACCAGTCTAAAGGGTGTGCCCGCTTACACGTGCAGTGAAGAAGTCACAGGTGATAAACTAGGACCATAGTGCAAAAGAAATAAGCTAAGCATAAAAAGATAAATATAAATAATTATATTCAGTCAATGCTCGAGGTCACTAGTTAACCACATGCCAATAAGTAAAAACACACAAAATGAAACAAGTATATAAACAAAAGAAAGTAAAATATAAAATTACATGACGAAGACATGTAACGTATCAATAAGCTAATTTGGCGAAAAAACATGAAGGAGAAAAAAAATAAAAATAATCGTCTTGAGTTCAACACAGTGACCAACTATGCTTATCATCTAAATAGTCGTTAATGGAATAGTAAGCTTTTAAACAAAGGTTAGATTTTACTTTAGCTTTAAATGCATTAAATGGCAAATCTAGAAAAGAAGCAGGTAGCTTGTTATAAAAAGTTATACCAAGCCCTACAAATGAATTATGAACCTTATGAAGCCGGTGGAAGGGAGCACGTAGTTTATGCTTATTTCTAGTGTTAATGTTGTGAATATCACTGTTTTTACTATATAGATGGATATTTTGCCTAATATATAAAATGTTGGCCAAGATGAATTGAGAAGCCACAGTGAGAATACCAATCTCTTTAAAAAAATCTCTCAGAGAAACCCGGGCACCTAGCTGGTAAATTGCACGAACCGCTCGCTTCTGCAGAACAAATACATTCTGGATATCAGCGGCTTTGCCCCACAGCAGAATACCATAGGACATGACGCTATGGAAATAACTAAAATAGACCAATCGTGCCGTGTCAACGTCAGTGTATTGTCTAACTTTTCTGACGGCGTATGCGGCCGAACTTAGCCTTCCCGCTAGGCTTGATATGTGTGGACCCCATTGTAATTTAGAATCTACTGTTATACCCAGGAACACTGCTGAGTCTACAGTTTTAAGCTTCTCATTGCCAAGGACAATGTTGGGACCAAGATTTCTAACATTGGGTAGAGCGAATTTAATACATTTAGTTTTATTGGCATTAAGAACAAGGTTATTTGACGTGAACCAATCCGTGACCATTGATAGCGCGCTGTTTACATTGTTAAAATCTTGTCTATTTCTATCTACTTTAAAAACAAGAGACGTATCATCAGCAAACAGTACAACGTCACAAATACCCTTTAAATGATATGGTAGGTCGTTAATATAAACCAAGAATAAAAATGGACCCAGTATCGAGCCTTGAGGTACTCCTAGCTGAACAGGTAGCCCAGAAGATTTCGCGCCATTAACATCTACACATTGGAATCTGTTTTGTAAGTATGAGCCTATTAAATTTAAGGCTTCATTTTGAACACCGTAATGACGTAGTTTCCGTAAAAGCGTGTCATGGTGAACGCAATCAAAAGCTTTAGAGAGATCGCAGAAAATACCGATTGCATTTTGAGCGTTCTCCCACGCATCAAATATGTGCTTTAACAAAGCAACACCCGCATCTGTTGTCGAACGACCTTTTGTAAAGCCATATTGATCATTGTGAAGAAGGTTGTTTAAATTAAAATGTCTCAACAACTGCTTGAGTATTAACTTTTCAAAAATCTTACTAAAGGCAGGTAAAATAGAAATTGGCCTGAAGTTACCCATATCATTTTTATTGCCAGATTTAAAAAGAGGGATCACTTTACTGCTCTTCATAAGGTCAGGGAAAGTACCTAAATCAACGCATTTATTAAAAGTAATAGCTAGATGAGGGGCGACAATGTCGATAATATTACTCAAAAGTTTAATCGAAATGCCCCAATAATCACCTGTGTTTTTCGACTTAAGAGAATTAAAAACATTAACTACATCACGAGGTGTTACATGATCAAAACTAAATACGTGATCGCATTTAGGCACGCTAGTTTGCAAAAGATTTTGAGCTTTAGACGGGGAAGAATTTAAGGAGCGAGTCGTAGTTATTGGTATACTTGCAAAAAAATTATTAAATGCCTCTGCTATCTCCGCTGCTTTGTTAACTAATTTGTTATCAACCATTATTTCAACTTGATGTTCTCGCTGAACCGATTTACCCGTTTCATTGTTTATAATTTTCCAAGTGGCTTTTACTTTATTATTAGAATTTTTAATAGTATCGCTTAAAAATTTAGACTTTGCAATGACACAAATCTTTTTAAATAATTTTGAATATTTTTTAACATACTCTAGAAAAGTAGTATCAAACCTGTATCGTTTCAGACCATACAACTCATATAATCTAGCTCGACTTTTATAAATTCCTGGCGTAGCCCATTGGTTGAAGCCAACGGAAGGTCCACTAAAGTTAATAGTTTTACTCTTAAAAATAGATTGGTACTCATTTTGCACAACATTAAAAAGGGCTTCATAGATTTCATTAGGACTCCCGTGTTCTACTAATGACGGTGTAACTTTAAGAGCTATATTATTCTTAAACTTATTGCAACGACTAGCTGTATACGGCCTGCACTCTATTTTGCGAGACTTTTTACATAATGGCATAGGAAAGCTGGCTATTAATCCACAGTGATCTGATGACAAATCATTTAACACTAATTTATTTTCAGCATCACAATCACTAAACATGTTATCAAGACAAGTCGATGACGATGCCGTGATTCTAGTTGGTTCAAAAAACAAATTAACTAGATTAAAAGATCTAAACAGGTTAAGAAGCCTAATACTTAGTGGAGTAACATCTAAAATATTAACATTGAAATCTCCACATAAAATTATATTTTTATTACTTGCTTTTAACTTATTAAGTGAATCCTCCATTACAGACTCAAAACAAGTAAAATCACCAGAAGGGGGTCTATAAACACAAATTATAATGTATCGGTCCAGTTCAACACAAGACAACTCAACAGTGCGCTCAATGGAAAGATTTACTAAATCTAAACGTTGTTTACATTTTAACTTATTTGACACAAGAACTAAAGATCCTCCGCGAATAGCATTTCTTCTAACAAATGCACTCTGTACTGTATAGAATTCATCATTGATAAACACTACTTCATGTTCCTTCAACCAATGTTCAGTTAGACATAATACCTGAACATCACAATCCATTGGCATAGGCATTCCTCTTCTACGATACCCATCCACATTCATACTCAAGTCTTCCCTCACGACATTATCCTCATTCTTCCGCATCACGTGCCCATATCAAGCCAACCGATTACCACACAACTTTTCTTGTTGTTGTTGGTTGTCTTGAAAAGATCGCTTTTAGCGATAAGACCGCCCATTGTGTCACCTTATTTATAAGTTGTCTAGTGTTATTCTTGTTACTTGTATGGTGTACATAATAAAGAATATTCTATCTATCTATCTAACTTTTCAGTCATCGGCGCTACTTTTAGACCCTCCTTTTATGTACACGTTTCTTACTTTATCCAGTCGCGTAGCATCACACATCTCCCTTACCATTTTGATACAAAATCGTGTACCATCATCGTCATCTTCCTGCCCTTGTCATATTTGGGGTCGGCGCAACACGTTTTCTTCTTCCATTCTCCCCTATCAGACGTCACGGCATCATTTACTCCTTTCTTCTTCATATCATAAAAATGATTATTACAGAATCGTATACCGTTGTATTATAATATCTGATGTGACCTATATTTGTAAATCAATGTTCTGATTATTAATCATCTTCGATCGCTACTTAGTCCATAAATAAATCATTTAAATACATTTCGATTCAGATGCGCCTAGTAACTGATCCTCCTTCTTTTCCAACTTCAGCTCGTTATAAGTTATATCCAAGGTTGCTAAAGAATACAGCTAACATAGTGGAAAGTATAATTTTCCGTACTAGGGCGACATTAACAAGGAAACTTCGAACGTCTACAGTTTATTGACAAAAGTTGTTACATAAACGTAAAACAATGAGTTTTCCTGAACTATTTACATGTCAAAAGAAAACTTAACGCGTTAAATATAAGAATATTCTTATAATTTGTTACAGTTGATTGACCTAGAAATCTATGAATATTTTCGCTGTATTTTTTCTTCCAAACCACACTACGGATTGTGATCATATCACTAGACATAGTTTCTCTGCTCTTGTATTTGTAATTGCTTTATGTATGTATGTATATTATGTTTGTATGTATATTAATATGTAGTTGGTACACCACAGACTACCTGCAGTATTGTCTCTCCGTCTTCCTGTAATCCATCCAAAGGTTATCTTGAAAAGATCACATTTAGCGAGAAGACCGCCCATTGTGTCACCCTAATGTGAAATGTTATCAGTAGTTGTGTTACTTGTAAGGTGTATTATAAAGAATATTCTATTCTATCGTATTGATTTTCACCATAATTTAGTTAAAATCAGCCTCAAAAAGATGTAAATATTCATACATACAACCATTCTGACATGGTCTACAACCATTGTTAGATAATTTTGTTAACAATGTAAAGCTACAAAATTTACTTAACAATTCATTTTACTTTAAACGGATCCTTTTCCTTGTTTACATATTTTTGGAGCTGGCTGTAGTTATAATAAAATTAACCAAATAAAATAGGTGGATAAAACTACAGAGAAACACACATGAATAAAATAAACGAATATTGATTTTGCTTTAAAGAAATGTTGATGTTTTGTCCGTGCGAAGTGTGGACATAGACGGTTGACGTTCGAATGTGGCTCGAGGACAATCGTGTCCTGCCCGATTGATATAAAATGAAACCAATACCGCATTTGATAACATATATTTGAGTTTCTTTTATACGGAATTGGCACCTAAATGAAACTATTAAATACGACTCGTGTACATAAAACTCATACCTGACTCGAGAAAAAATAAATAAGCAAATAAGCTTTTCATATGTGCATCGGGGCTGATTGTTTTTCTATTTCATCAATCGGCACCTTGTATAATTGTACTTAACAACAATTAAATGATACTTTATAAATGATTGATATAGGTACTCATAACTATAGGTGTGGAAAAACGAAATGGCATTGAGTTTTATAAGAAGAAGAACAAATTATGCGAAAACTGATGCGTTGTTTATCCCTCTGTTAAAAAAAAAAAAACGTTAAATTCTCATTTAAAACTTCGTGCTAACTTGCAACCCCTTTCCAGGATATAATAGAGCTAGAGAAATGTTTCTGGACCCTCCGCAACGCTGCCCCCACCGGTCAGCTAGACGCCGAGAGCCTCTCGCCACTGCTGTCTCCACCGCTACCAGCTGCCGCGGTTGCTGGCGCCTTCCTCGCCTTCGATGAGAACAGGGATGGACATGTTGACTTCAAGGAGTTGTGCTGTGGACTCAGTGCCGCTTGCAGGGGACCTAGGACTGAGAGGCTGAAGTGTGAGTAGATTTTGAGAGTATTTGATGCTGTTTTGTTGATGAATATTTTCAAATTGCTCTTCCGAAGGCGTTTTGTTAGAGTTACATGGAAATCAGTTGTGCTGCCGTGGTTTGTCGTGGATTGAGGCTGTGAAACTCCGGCCGGTGTTGCGGGTTGTTCAAAAGTGATACTGCGGCCCGGAGGGCAAAAGATGCAACATGGGTGGGTTTTAGCCAGTAGAAGTCTAACACTCCCCCTGCTCCGCCTAGAGCGGGGGAAGTTATTTCCTCTTTATTATTTTTTGTTGCGTTTGACCTCCCATCCGCAACAACTGTGAAGCTGTTGTCGTCTTCCATGGAGGTCTATTTTCGTAGCAAGTGTTGACAACGCAGTTTTACCACTGTGGTATATTATAATAATGTTCATGTTAAGTGATATTTTTTTGTTACAACGATAAGTTTTACAATTTCTTCACATATTCCGCTTTGAAAATTTTATTGGGAGTTACCCTCTAAACATAAACGTGACTTGCGACACCACGAATTTTCAAATGATTGACATTTGAAAATTCGTATCTAATTGTGCCATTGTTTTTTTTTCTCGTAACTTTTAAGTACGGTCAAATTGTTTGCATTAACTTCCCATTGCATTGGCATTGTAGTCATAGAGATAGCTTGAGCAAACAGTACAAAAAATAACCTTTTTCTACTTTATACAAAAATGTATCAAGGATGAAATGGACAGAAACGTCAATGTTGTTTATGCATTTAAATGTCAACGTTGTATTCATTGTTTTCGGAAACCGAATTTACAAGCAATTGTTTGTGAACTGGGATTTTCGTGCTTGGATTTCCAAAAAGTTATTTTAAATGCAGAGGTTGTATGCCTACACCTTCTGCTCTTATATTACACTAACTGACTTGCGCGTTTTCGCCCGTAGATATCTTTAGTTGCTGCCCTGCTCAGCTTCCTTTTAGTGATGAAAATGGTAAAAATCGGTCTAGTACTTTAGGAGCCTATTCGATACAGACAAACAAACAAATTTTTCCTCTTAATAATCTTTTTCTAATATATAAAATTCTCGTGTCACAATGTACGTTCCCATACTCCTCAGAAACGGCTCGACCGATTCTAATCAACCAACATCTATTTTTCATACCCTGAAGTGATAAAGGGGGCCTGAGCTGCGGGTGAAACCGTTGGGCATAGCTAGTATTACCTATATATTTATAAGTAGAGATAGATGACAACATCTGCATAATAAAACCTTTGTCTTGTTTTTCTGCCAGGAATCTTATAAAAATATTATTGTGCCTTGCGGTTTTGCCCGCTGCTCAGCTCCTGAGCGTCTTAGCTTGATTTAAAACAGTCTTTATCGATAAAAGGCTATACAACCTATTCCTGCGATTAGCACTTCTAATCGCAGCTTTTATAACATTAGTATTTTATTTATGTGTTCGTTCTTGGTACGTTAGATTAGAAATTACAGAATACCATCTACTACGGCTCTTTTGCTGTTGTCAAGTTTGGAATTTTGTCAGAATTAACTTTCTCTCAATCAGAATATGATCATTGATATGTTTCACAACAAAAATATTGAAAAATCGAATCGAACTATACCATAATATTAATTTATGGGTCCCAAAAAAGTCGGAAAAAATGTGAATGCAAAAACATTACTAACTTTTTGGGCACTTATAAACAAAAAATCTTCATTACCACTACTATACCTGTTTTAGTGGTTATCCTTATAATGTATTATGTAATAAACCATACATATATATAAAGTAAGCCAAGACATAATATCAGTAAGCAGAAACCTGTCTGTTTGTTCGCGTTGTTCTTTCCTTATCTCGTGGTATGCAAGTTTGCGAGCGTCTGCGCCCGCGCCGGTTGACGATAAAAGAAACGTAGTAAATAATAATATTTCATGGATATGAAGTAATGATGTGGTGCAATACTTTGTAAGAAACTGGTCTGGATTATTTATAAAAATGTACGGTGTAATACTTACCTTACCTTACTAGTATTATAACAGCGACTTCACGACGGCCTTAGGCATTTTTTTTTAAAGTGGGAAATGAGGGAGAAAGTGGGAAGAAAAGGGAAAACTTAGTTTTGCTATTACAATCAATATGGCGCAAGGGCAAAAACTACAGGTAGCAGGTACCTGCAAATCAGGAAAGGGGAACTGTGTTACCGCGAATTTAACGCGAGCCAAGCCGCGGGCAAAAGCTAGTTAATTTATAATTCTAGAATAGAGAACAGAAATAGGGCACAAAACGAAATATCCAAGTAGTCCATACTTTTTGACGATACTTGAATGAAACAACAGATTTATTATTCAAATTCTTAGTAAAAAAAAACACTGCCTCGTTGGTGTCGCGACTACTGATCACGGGGTCCTAGGTTCGATTCGCGTGTTATTGTGTTTTTTCATAAGGATTTCCACAGTAGCAGCTCGGAGTTTGGAAGTTGGTGGTAAATACCCCCATGCCACGGAACGCACACTAAGCCGTTGGTCGCCAGAGGGGCTAGCCAGAGCCACCGCCTGCCGGGGTTGCGCGTTGTTCGAAAGAAATACCGCGGCCCCGGAACGTAGAAGGAACATGGGTGGGTTTTAGACAGTACTAGTCTGACACTCCCCCCGTTCCACCCAGAGCGAGGGAAATTATTTAATGATTTCCCATCTGCAAAAAAAGCCGTTGGTCCTGCCTCTGATCCCTCTGGTCGTGTGGGTTGCCGTCCCATGGGACTATGAGAGTGAGGGAATAGAGAGTGAACCTGCCTCGTGACTTGTGATGCACAAATGTAAGCTGAGATTGGCCGCCGTGGCAAAAATGGTCAGGAGGACTACAGTAATACCCCGACTTACGCGGGGTAGCGTAAGTTTTACGCGAATTCGGAGATACGCGGTTTTTCATTTGGATTGCCGCACGCATCGGCTCTCTCGCTCCGCCCTGTCAGTGTTCAATTTGCGCTGCGCCAGGTTTACGTGTTCCGCGTGGAATTGTTTTACGTGCGCAGTGCGTTTTAATTACTTGACGGGCCTGTTGTTCTAGTGGTTAGTGGCCCTGACTGCTGAGCCGGAGGTCGTGGGTTCGATTCCCACCCAGGACAAACTTTGTGTGATGAGCATGATTGTTTGTTCTGTGTCTGGGTGTGATTTATCTAAAATATGTATGTATTTATAAATTATATAAGTATGTATATCAGTTGTCTGGTTACCATAACACAAGCTCTGATTAGCTTGGGATCAGATAGCCGTGTGTGAGTTGTCCCAAGATAAAAAAAAAATCTCTAATTATGTCATCTAAAAGAACGAAAAATTAGTCATTTGAGCCTAACAAGAAAAGAAAAACACATGTATTTATATGCAAAGTTGAACCCCGACTTACGCGAATTCGACTTACACGGAATTTAACTTATTATTGACATTGTATTGATGACTAATTATTAACTTATTATTGACTAATGATTAATTTCTTTTTTTGGCATTGTTTACTACCTAATGAATTTACAATTTGAATGATTTATATTTTATTGATGATTGTTATCACTTGACATTAGTTAAATATTTGTTTCTTTTATTTCGTTTATTTAATTAATTTCGCAATTAATTCTAATATAATAATGTTGCATGCCTCACGGTAGAATGTATTGGATCCTTCTCTTACTCAACACCATATTTCTGTACCTACATTCATAGCAAATAAATTTCATTTCATTTCATTTCACGGCAATCGCTCGGATCGACCTACCGCGTAAGTCCGGGTATTACTGTTTATAGAATTATATAGTTATCAAAACCGCCTCAATAATTCAGCAAGACCTTAACTATTAAAGCGTAAAATATGTAATGACATTTGAAATTTGCCTCGCAATTTAGTCCAAACTACTTCAGATTTCATCGATGACGACGAAGTGGCTTTTCCCTCACTAGCTGTCACGGGGAAGCTAGTGAGGGGAAAGCCAGTAGGTACCTATGCACTTAAAAATGTTTTACAATTTTCCCACACTACTGCGAAGTTTGGCAACGTCGCAAAAGTAAAGATTTGTCACACGGATGACTGATGAATTTTTGACCTAACTTAGTTATGGATTTTTGATTAGCTTTTGCCCGGCTTCGCTCGCGTTAAATTCGGGGTAACACAGTTCCCCTTTCCTGATTTGCAGGTACCTGCTACCTGTAGTTTTTGCCCTAGCGCCTTATTTATTGCAATAACAATGCTTAGTTTTCCCTTTTCTTCACTCTTTCTTCCACAATTTTCATTCTTTAAAAAAAAATAGCCCATGTCCGTCTCCAGGGTCCCAACTATCTCTGTACCAAAATTCATCACAATTGGTTTGGCCATTTAGGCGTGAAGACGTAACAAACAAACAAACAAACTCACTTTCGCTTTTATAATATTAGTAAGGATGTGATCAAAATAAACATTAAACCCCAACATCATATTATAATAAAGGTACCGTATCTCTGAAGTTCAATGTTAATGACGATAATATTTAATTAACACTCTAAATGGCTATCTCTTGTTTACGTTGTGACGTCATGGCTCGAAATACAAATGCGTGTACGTCTGTAAATTTTACCTCACGATCGGTTGAACGGGGTACAATGATTTATTCATTCGATGAAAAATCGATACCGAGTTACAGTTTGAGCTACATTAAATATGTATACAGCGGAATCTTAGGTCACGATATGATGTCGTATGTTTGTGGACTAATATTACTTTTGTGATAATTTGGTATCTTAATAGTACCTACCTAAAATGAGCTGCTACCCTACCATGACGTCTTAAAGGAGAACTTATTCCACTGAGGGAAAGAGACAGAGCTATACAGGGTGTCTAGCACCATCTCTTTCTCACACAGGAATAAGAACTGCTATAAGATGTCATGGTAACCCTTCTGATAGGCACAGTCTTAACCACTTGCAAAAGAGATCCTTTTGTAACGAATGAGTGGAATAGGCAAAGGTTTTTGAAAATTCACCCCTTTATGGGGCTTAATAAGGGGTCATATGGCATGGGAGCCATTTTTGCATGGGAAATCCCTTCAGAGAACGCTGCTTGTCTTTTATTTTATATCGTTCATAAAAGATAATACGGGAATTTCCTAGACTTGACGTTAGTAAAATGACAAGACTCTTAAAGCACTTATTTTTGTTTCTAGTGTTATTTAAACTGTTATCCAACACAATCATTAGTAATATTATAAAAGCGAAAATGAATCTCTTTGTTTGTTACGTCTTCACGCCTAATGGCCAAACCGATTTTAATGAATTTTGGTACAGAGATAGTAGGGACCCTGGAGACGGACATAAAAAAAAGTGAGAAAAGGGTGAGAAAGAGGGAAGAAAAGGGGAGAGAAAGATTTTTTTTTCGATAATCACGCGGGTTAATGTTAGCGTTAGCCCAAAGTAACTATGCCACGCGGACGAAGTCGCGGGCGGAAGCTAGTAACTTGTTAAATGCACAATTTCTTAGTAATCCAACCAGGTGGAAACTTCTTGTAAGGGAACAATTTGTATTCCATTCAAAAAAACTTAGTACTAAGTGGTTGCGAGAGCTCTAATAAAAATGACGCAGCAGTTTTTGAGATATTTAGACATTTTGCCTTGACACCTTTGACGTTGAACAATATAGGCATACCATAAACAACTAACATCTAAAAAGTGGGAAGGAAGGAAAACATAAATATTCAATGACGTACCTACTTGTACCTATGTGAGTTTGTTCTACGAAGGTACGAACTTGTCCTGAGTCGGTTTATACGCAATTGCTTTGACGTAGACCGTTGTAATAATATGAATTTAGCAGCAATAGGCGTGACGAAAGATTTTAAAATCCTCTTCCATAATGTTGGTACACTTTTACTATTTACAAAAAAGCCTTTATTTCGGTAATAAACTTAAGTTTAACAAAGTTTGAAGCCATTTTTCTCATAATTTTTCAATAGTGCCCGAAAACAGCTCGCATGTGTCATGGCGTCGGCATGACGTCACAGTTAGATAAAAATGACATTGTTTCTATAGCAACGTCCCATAAATCACAACACCGTGACGTCATACGCTGTGATCGGTGTTTCAGTCAAAATGGCCGATTGCAGTATTTTAATGTTTTATTTTATTGAAAATCTTAATAATCTGTTATTTTTAAATAAAATTAAACCTGTGTTTACTTGTTTTTTAATATGACTTCTCTCCTGTCATCACTGAATCAGCGATTTTTTTATACTGTCGTCTTGCCTATTCAATTTTACTTCAGGAAACGTCGCGTATTGTCAGGAGGTTCTTCTCCAGATCCCTAATCACCGGTAGCTTGCACACTGTTCTTGAAACTGGTGGGCTTATATTTCAAAATGTTTATATCCTTACTAATATTATAAAAGCGAAAGTGAGTTTGTTTGTTTGTTACGTCTTCACGCCTAAATGGCAAAGCCTATTTTGATGATTTTGGTACAGAGATAGTTGGGACCCTGGAGACGGACATAGGCTATTTAAAAGAAAAAAAGATTGTGTTATGAGGGAGAAAGAGGGAAGAAAAGGAAAAACATAGCATTGCTATTACAATAAATAAGGCGCAAGGGTAAAAATTACAGGTAGCAGGTACGTGTAAATCAGGAAAGGGGCGACGTGAGCGAAGCCGCGGGCAAAAGCTAGTGCTATAATAAATAGGTAGTTTTCTGTCAATGCACTTTGTATTCCCACAAATACTTGTCTTGTCATAATATAAACTCAAGAGTTAAACTGTTAGCTGTCCCAGACTTGTAAGTGAACCTTTTAGAGCAAGACGCTCAATAGCGAATTCCTTTTAATTATCATATGTTTGTCTTAATAGGCAGTTTAATAGTGATTGATAGTGCAAAATGGCTATACCAGATGTCCCAAATAGCACTCGCAGGCGGCTAAAAGGCCAAACACGTGAATTAATCATTGTTAGACAAGGACAATAATGTGTTTAGGACAGAGACATCTTGTTTGTCCGGAAAAGAACTGGGGCAACATTGCCTGCAGAGTCAGGGCAAGTTTTTCGAAGGACTGATGACCGTTGGAGCAAACGAGCCCTGCCCGCGTAATCACAAACGCTTCGATTCCATATGACAAGCCTTATGTCAATTGCGGAGAGGATCCGGCTACTGGGTCTCGAGGTGGCCTTGCACAAATCCGAGGCCATGGTTTTTCATGGCCGCGGAAACACGCCACCGTCGGGATCCCAGTTGACGGTAGGAGGCGTTCGCATCGGCGTCGGGTCGACGATGAAGTACCTGGGAATCGTCCTCGACAGCCGGTGGAACTTCGTCGAACACTTTCGACGTTTGGCTCCCAAACTCGAGCGGACGGGGGCTGCTTTCAAGCGGCTCCTGCCCAATCTGAGGGGGCCAAACGCCTCCTGCCGTAGGCTCTATGCCGGAGTCGTGCGGTCCATGGCCCTTTACGGGGCCCCGGTATGGGCGCGTTCTTTAGGGCGGCGCGCCGCCCACTACCTGAACGCGCCCCAAAAGGTGGTGGCCATACGGCTTGTCCGGGGCTACCGCACGATCTCCGGCGAGGCAGCGAGCCTCCTTGCCGGACTGCCACCGTGGGATCTGGAGGCGATAGTCCTCGCGCGCCTGTTTGAGTGGCGCGCGGAGGCACTACACCGGGGGGAAAACCCGCTGCCACGGCAAGTTGCCGCTCGGCGGGCAGACCTCCGGTGCGATCTCATGGTGGCATGGAGAGAGCGACTGTCGCAACCCCGTGCAGGGCACGCCACAATAGCGGCGGTAAGTCCCCTCTTTGAGGAGTGGCTGGAGAGGCGTCATGGCGTCCTCACCTACCGCCTGACGCAGGTCCTCACCGGACACGGAAGTTTCGGGAGGTTCCTGCACATCATCGGGCGGGAGGAAGCGCCCGGGTGTCACCATTGTGACGATCGCCCGGAGGACACGGTGGAGCACACAGTGGCGGTCTGCCCAGCTTGGGCGGAGCACCGCCGTGCCCTCATGGAGGCGATCGGCGGCGGCGATCTCTCGCGTCCGGCCCTGGTTCAGGCCATGGTCCGGAGCGAGAGGGAATGGGAAGCGGTCACCACCTTCTGCGAAGCAGTAATGCTAGCAAAGGAGGTGGCCGGGCGTTTGAGGGAGAGAACATCTGCCCAATCCAACCGCCGCGGGAGACGCCCATGGCGCCGGGCGCCGCGAGACGACTTCCGGCCACCGTAGATGCGGGCCTGTGGGCGGTGAGCAATGGGTAGTTCACCGTCCGTCCGTCGATTGACGACAGGCCGTGTCGACGGCGCGTTCGTGTTTCACGCGCGCCTCAAAGAGAGTCAGCAAAGCAGAGGGGCTTGCCAGAGCCTCCGCCTGCCGGGGTTGCGGGTTGTTCGAAAGAGATACCGCGGCCTCGGAACGTAAAGGGCAATAGAAGGAACATGGGTGGGTTTTAGTCAGTACAAGTCTGACATGCCCCCCCGCTCCACCCAGAGCGGGGGAAGTCATTGGATGATTTCCCACCCGAAAAAAAAAAAAAAAAAGCCTTATGTCAATCGTTCTTAGTTCTGACTAAATTGCTACACTGAATATTCACCACAATAACAGACGCTTATCAATGCCAAAAGTTATCCTTACTTAATGATAAAAGTGAAAATAGCGAAAGTGAGTTTGTTTGTTAGGTACGTCTTCACGCCTTAATTGCTAAACCGATTTTGATGAATGTTGGTACAAAGATAGTTGGGACCCTGGAGACGGACAAAGGCATTTTTTTTAATAGTGGGAAATGAGGGAGACAGGGAAGAAAAGGGAAAACTTAGCTTTGGTATTACAATCAATAAGGCGCAAGGGCAAAAACTACAGGTAGCAGCTACCTGCAAATCAGGAAAGGTGAATTGTTTTACCCAGAATTTAACGCGAGCGAAGCCGCGGGCAAAAGGTTGTATAAAAACAAACGCTAATAAAATTCATTTAGTCTATTCTAAATACGAATTTAGCACGGAAGTAAAGTTTAAAACAAGAAGAGTCCTTGACACAGCTGACATAACGAACAAAAGCGACGTAAAAAGCGTAGTTTCCTTCAGACCGTGCCCACTCCAGGTCACTAGATCAAGGTGATTTGCATAAATCACCAGGTTTTGCATTCGGTTTATTCTGTAGTAGGTACTAGATATACGTGCTTAACATATGCATAATGTCCAATTAAAAGCTATAATTTGCATAATGACATCTTGCTCTGTAAAATCGGGTTTAGTTTTATTTACGGCTTGTTTGCATTTGGCGACTTGTCCGACGCTGTTTACAAAAACGCTTGTGATTATCGAACTTTAAGTGAAACAAGGTTTGTGTGTAGCATTGCAGTGGATCCTTACTATAACTATTATTATAACTCACAAAAACAATGTTGTATGTGTTATGTTATTTAGGATAGTTATATATAAGTTAGTTTAATTAAGGACCACGCTACCGCATTAAGATTATTTCCTGTAAAGTTAGCAGTGTTGTTATAAATAAATAAATAAAAATAAATAAATAAAATATTACTTCCTAGTCTTCCTTTGCAACGGTCACTCTTAGTTGGAGAATCTAAGTGCATAGAACTATTTATTTAGCTAACTCTTGCACTCCCATATGTTTCCACACACTGCTGGGTATAGGCCTCCCCTCTTTTGAGCCATACTACCCTGGTCTATGGGAGCCGCAACCAGGCTTTACCCACGATCTTTGGACTATCACTCACCCATCTGGCTGTCTACCTATAAAACAATCAGTTTTTAGCTTTGCATGCATAACTTATTATACCACTGACCACATAAGCAAAAGTCTCTCACACCACCAGCATACAAATGAACTTCCGTCTTCCTCACAGGATGTCTGTGTCAGCAGTCACTGGTATTCTAAACCAGTTGACGACGTAGGACTGTCACCGGACTTCCCGACAACTGTCCTCATAGTCATTGGCCCAGGCTATGCTTCCGTGTTGGCACAGCCTTCGGAGACTTCTTTATTTATTTGTTTTGCTTACCATGATTTTATGGAATGAGTGTGGTTGCACTAGTTGTACTCAATGGATGATTAGATCAAGTTAATGTTTAGGTCTTTAGTTGACCTGTTCGGGCATCGTTTTAGGAAAAATTGTTTCTGTGGTAGGAGCTGCGCGTAAAGGTTCTCACCTTCAGAACCATTTACTCATTGTTGTAGAGGAACCGTGGAGTATTGGTGTATATAAGTCTGACATAACCCTCCGTACCGTAATGAGAAATGACGACACGGTTGGCGCAGTGGCTGAGCGATCGGCTGTTGTGCTGCGTCGCGCGGGTTCGATCTCCGCACGAAACAAATATTTGTATGGCCTACAGGTAGTTGTTTCGGGTCTGGCTGTTTACGAACGATACAGGAGAAATTTCTAGTGCGGCACAACGTTTTAATGAAAAAAACTTTTTTGCAAAAAATAAAACCGACTTCCAAAAAACTAAAAAGTGGAAAATAACTTTATTTCCGGAAGTCGGTGGCTTTTGTTGGTTTCGTTGACTTTTTTGCCACCGACTTCCGAAAATAAAGTTATTTTCCACTTTTTAGTTTTTTGGAAGTCGGTTTTATTTTTTGCAAAAAAGTTTTTTATTTCAGCATTTTTAGTTTTAGTATTTTTTTTTTCGGGTGGGAAATCATCTAATGACTTCCCCCGCTCTGGGCGGAGCGGGGGGGCATGTCAGACTTTTACTGACTAAAACCCACCCATGTTCCTTCTATTGCCCTTTACGTTCCGGGGCCGCGATATCTCTTTCGAACAACCCGCAATCCCGGCAGGCGGAGGCTCTGGCAAGCCCCTCTGCTTTGCTAACATCTCTTTGAGGCGCGCGTGAAACACGAACGCGCCGTCGACACGGCCTGTCGTCAATCGACGGACGGACGGTGAGCTACCCATTGCTCACCGTCCACAAGCCCGCATCTACGGTGGCCGGGGCCCGGGAGTCGTCTCGCGGCGCCCGGCACCCGGGGCGTCTCCCGCGGCGGCTGGGTTGGCTAGATGTTCTCTCCCTCAAACGCCCAGCCACCTCCTTTGCTAGCATTACTGCTTCGCAGAAGGAGATGACCGCTTCCCATTCCCTCTCGCTCCGGACCATGGCCTGAACCAACGCCGGACGCGAGAGATCGCCGCCGCCGATCGGCCTCCACGAGGGCACGGCGGTGCTCCGCCCAAGCTGGGCAGACCGCCACTGTGTGCTCCGGGCGATCGTCACAATGGTGACACCCGGGCGTTTGCTCCCGCCCGATTATGTGCAGGAACCTCCCGAAACTTCCGTGTCCGGTGAGGACCTGCATCAGGCGGTAGGTGAGGACGCCATGACGCCTCTCCAGCCACTCCTCAAAGAGGGGACTTACCGCCACTATTGTGGCGAGCCCTGCACGGGGTTGCGACAGTCGCTCTCTCCATGCCACCATGAGATCGCACCGGTCTGTCCGCTGAGCGGCAATTTGCCGCGGCAGCAGAGTTTCCCCCCGGTGTAGTGCCTCCGCGCGCCACTCAAACAGGCGCGCGAGCACAATCGCCTCCAGATCCCACGGTGGCAATCCGGCAAGGAGGCTCGCTGCCTCGCCGGAGATCGTGCGGTAGCCCCGGATCAGCCGAATGGCTACCACCTTTTAGGTTTAGTTATAGTATAATGATATTACGATAATTCGCAAACACGGTTATTTTTAGCTTTTTAGTGCGTAGGTCCCGTCTTAAATACAAGCTTTAGTTCCACATGACGCTATAGTATTAAATACTATCTAAATTATGCTTTAGTTTAAAACCAATTCAGAAATCATATGCATCATCGCCTAGGGGATACAGAGGATACTTGATCTGATGATTATGTTTCTTAATGACTAGGTGAGGCGAGTGCCACTCGCCTGCCTACCCTGGCGAAACCCATACTTATACATGTGATTGCAGCAATCACGGCAGATTTGCTGTCATTTATTGAAGAGTTCCGTTGTATATCACTGAAGATCTATCACCAAATTAAAATACAATTACCTCAAAAAACTGCGATGACCTTCCAAATCATAGTGCATAGCGATTTTTTTTTGTTCATTTGTCTTCGACAACCTATAAAATTATATCATCAACGTAGACGAAGTCAATCTAATACGCATTATTAAAGATAACTCAAAAACTACTGGCCGGATCTTGATATTTTTTTTATGGGACCAAACGACAACCACCAGCTTTCGAATAAAAAAAGAATCATCAAAATCGGTTTACCCAGACCAGAGTTATGAGGTAACAAACACAAAAAAAAAAAAAAAAAAAAAAAATACAGTCGAATTGAGAACCTCCTCCTTTTTTGAAGTCGGTTAAAAAAAAAGACCAAATGATGCCGTTACGTCTGACAAGGGAGAATGGTAGAAGAAAACTTGTTGATGGGACTAGGGCAAAAAGGTGATAATAATTTCCGTTTCGCCATACCAAAAACTAGGTGGCAAAGTGTTACTTTGTCGTATCGTCGCTGCCAAAGTCATAAAATATTAATAACATTGTTTTCGTGTTCAATTTTACGGCTTACTCATTATATGATCTTGACTTAACGCCTCATGACGCGCGCTCTGTTTTTGTCAATTATCCTCAAAGAATAATTTAATTATTTTTCCTTCTAAGAGGTGGAAGGAAATGGTTACAATTACCATTTCCACATGTTCAGTATCTTTGCCTTTCTTTTAACGAATCCTATATTAGACGATAAGTCAACGACATCTGGTCTCACGAAATTAGGGAAAGAAAACCGACGTAATTTGGCCAGACACAGATATTACCGCAGAGATAATTTACCCGGTTTCGAGGTCAAGTTAATTAAGATTTGTGACAGACCTCACTTTGATGAGATGTTTCCTTCTGCTACTTGTCAAGGTTAACGGTCAATGTCAAAGTCTTATCGTCATTTTGGTAATTTAGAATAATTTTGTCTGGGAATTAATATAGGCTCGTCTAGAATAAATACTTTAGTCACAGTCCACTTTTAACGTAGGTGTTTTTTTTTTCTGATTGGAAATCATCAAATGACTTCTCCCCTTCTAGGCGGAGCGGAATGGACTGTCAAGACCGACTAAAACCCATCCATATTTCTATTTTGCTCTTGTGTTCTGGGGCCGCGGTATCTGTTTCGAACATTCCGCAACCCCCGGCAGATAAACTCGGAGTCTATGAATTAGGTAGCAATATCATCATCATTCTCTTGCGTTCCTTAGATTGTAGTGCATGCCCGCAACTCCACGTGCAAATTTTGTATTTTGCGTGCGGTTGTTTTGCCCGGATCCCAATTAACGGTAATAATATAGAGTCAGGTAAGCTGGGAAGCACGGATACTTCTTAGCTAAAGCCTTAAAATTTGTTCTCACAATCCTTACTAATATTATAAAGGCGAAAGTGAGTTTGTTTGTTTGTTACGTCTTCACGCCTCAATGGCTAAACCGATTTTGATGAATTTTGGTACAGAGATAGTTGGGACCCAGGAGGCGGACTTAGGCTAATTAAAAAAAAAGAGAAATTATGGAGAAAGAGGTAAAAAAAGGAAACAGCATTGCTATTACAATAAATAAGGCGCAAGGGCAAAACTACAGGTAGCAGGTACCTGCAAATCAGGAAAGGGGAACTGTGTTATCCCTAATTTAACTCAAGCGAAGCCGCGGGCAAAAGCTAGTAAAATAATAAGTCCTCGCATAAACATCACTGCGTCATAAGGGACAAAGTACTGTTGTGCACACAATTGTAGTGAAATGCCCGGACGGTGAAGCGAAGGTCGTCTCAGCATTGTTCATCTCTCACGCCGCGACTAATTGCGTTTTAAATGAGACGTTCGCGAAGCACGTGCTACGCGACTGTACCACACTTTAACATACGAAAACCAACTTTACTGCTACGATATAAAGATCCTCTCAATGATCTACAGTGGAATCTAGCTATATATTACCTCCAACCGATTACACTAGAAATACGAAAACAGCTCTTATTGCGTCGCAATAAAGACGCTGTCAATGTCCCCCTTACCTCGCCAAGCCTTCACTTGTTCGTTTATGCACTTCCGACTTATTGTTATTCGATTCGTCTTTGTGCGGGTCGTGGTGACAGGTTTATTTATTAAAGGTGTTAAGGCGCAGATAAACGACTTTTAAAGATTTTTTATTGGATATCACGTCTAAACTTGTAGTCTTATTTCTTTGAAAAAAATATAATTATGTTTTACTAGACAATTTTATTCATAATTTGATTTGTGAAAATGTGAAATTATATTTTAATAACATAGTGTAATTAATTTGTAAAGTATTGTCTAACGTGGACAAAAAAACGACAATCACGCAAAAACTATGGGGCCTATTTACATGAAACTTTAATCATTTAAAAGACAATTTAATGACCCATATTTTAGTATACGGCTTTTATTTATTTTGTGTTTGATAAATCAAGGTGGGTTGTTTTTTCGAATAATCTTGGTGCGCGTTGAAGCGGGGCTCTGGCGGGCGACGGCGAGGGGCGGCAGTGTATGGCTGACTACTGTCACGGTTAATGTCGCCTTAAATGAACGATTAAGATAAGCTAGTTTTTTTGTTGAAGGGTTTATCTGGGGAAGTACAAAAAACTAATTGTTGATGCCGCCCCTATTCATGCTTAGACACAGACAGACTTTACCCCACTTGTTTTATATGCATTTTGATTGTGCCAAGCTGCATGCTGCTGAGACAGCTTCATCCAGGTTTTATCCGCGGTGGCAACTATGTCGTCTTCACATCTCGTCCACTCTATTTAAGGTTACCGTTTACAACACCGAAAGTTAGCTTATGATATTGTTTCTAAAGTTTTTTTTAATGTGGGGGACATTAAAATGAACAATGAATGAATATTAATATAATGCATGATGTGCTTACCTGTAAGAAATTGGTACACTAATCTATGTATAAGTTTATTCGATGTATTTCCTAATCTGGGGCCTTAGTCTGCTATTACAATGGTGTCAGAATGGTCGATCACTGATCGCTTATTGGTTGATTTTGACAAGTTTAGTATGTAGTAGATGTCAAAATCAACCATTATGCGATCAGTGATCGACCATTCTGACACTATTGTAATAGCAGACTAAGGCCCCTGGTTCTGTGTACTCAATTGTTGGTGAGCAAAATAAAATAAATAAAAATAAAATTTGAAATTTCTCCTTTATTGTGAGTGCGTTTACAAATATTTAAACTCACATACACAAACAACTAGACACGGAACAACTACCTGTAGGTCCTAACAATATTTTTGTACCGTTCGGGGAGCGAACACGCGGCAAGCAGCGCAGCAGTCAATCGCTCAGCCACTGGTTCAACCTTGCATTTAAATAAGTTAATCTCTCCAATGAATTAGGGCAGACGGCTGACAACTGGCCTTTAGTTCAAGACTTCGTTCACGATGTTATTAAGCCGACCCAAATACGTATTCAGAATAATTTCATTATGAATTCCAGACTGTTATCTGATTTTCATTCATATGACGTCATTCGTTAAATCCTTCTCCGAAAGACATAATAAATTATCATGTTTTTCTGGAGCGTCCATTTTTGCTCTTTAATTTTGGGAACTCTTTCAAACATGAAAATAATAAGGTTAAGTGATTCCCACACTAATGCACTTTATGCTAGAGTAACTAATGCATAAACAGTGTTTTGAGGTTTCTTGACTGGGGTACAGGCCTCACCGTGCCACGAAGTGGGCTATGGCATAGCATTGCCTGACACGTACAACCTTACACATATCCACAAATGTGTTGCTTCTAGAACATTACTGTTTTTAACCGACGAAAAAAAGGAGGTTCTCAATTCGACATGTACTTATATTTTTTTTTTTTTTTATGTATGACCACGCATATCTTTTTACTGAGACGTCCGATTTGAAAAATTCTTTTTTCATTGGAGAGAGTATATTTCAAAGTTGGTCCCATTCTAAATTGAAAAAAAAATCCGCCCCTAAGGGTGGAAAAATAGGGGTTGATTAATTTTTTTTCATACTAAGTTTGCAATTGTGAACCGATTTTGTTTAAATTTGAAACACATATGTAGTTCTGATGATAATACGACGTCAAAATGATCTGATGATGGATGATGGAGACAGGAAATACTTGCATTTTGCAAGAGGTCCTCAACAGTTTAAAGCAGCGATATATCGTGTTTCAACTCATTTCATGCACGTTGACGACAACTTTAGACCTAGCTGGAGAATAGCGCTGTTATTGAAGGTCTGACGATGGAGACGGAAGGCTTTTGAAAGAAGTTCTTATCAATTTACCGCCGCTATATTGTGTTTGGGCTCGTTTTATTAACCTTGATGAGGACTTTGAGCCAATCTGGATAATTACTGTCACTGAAGATCTGACGATGGAGACGGAAGGTATTTGCAAGACGTTCTCAACAGTTTACAGCAGCTATATCGTGTTTGGGCTCATTTAATGCACCTTGACGTGATCTTTAGACCTAGCTGGAGAATTACGGTCATGGAAGGTCTGTTGATGGAGACGGGAAGTATTTACTAGACATTCTCAATAGCTTACAGCAGCTGTATTGTGTTTAGGCTCATTTCATGTACCTCGATGAGAACTGTTGATGCCTTGCTGGAGTATGATTGTCATCAAGCGGTGGAAATGGAAGTCAGTTACAAGAGATTCCCTACAGTATAACGCCACATGGGCTTATTTTCTTGAACTTTATTAAAAACTTTAGACCTTACTGGATTATGCGTGTCATCGACGGACGGATTCCCTTATTTGAAAAAACATAATAAGTGTGTTTTAGCCATTACTGCAAGAATTATATATCTGTATATGTGCAGTGCATAGTGGGTTAACCTTTCAGTAGCTGCATTTCAGTCAGCGCGCTCATCATGTGGATTAACACCTTATTTGGTCAAAATTTGATAATGATGCTAATGAAATGTAGTCCCAGGTCAATTCATGCTTTATCGAGAGTCGTCCCTTGAAGTTTAAGTAAATTGACGGCCCAGCTTAGAATTACGGGCAACATCATGCGTTCAAAAACATTTCTAGTACGTGTTCTTTTGAAAATTGCAACCAATCGAGGTCTAGCAACACAGTCATTGCTATCACTCTATTTCCTTTGCTTTCATTGTTAACACAATTCTTCAGATTTTTGGTAGGTACTAGAATATCTAGAGGTCTATTCCCAAAGACTCGATAGTGTTTCGAATTCATGGTAGTCATCTTAGTACTTGTCAACCTGTTTGACGGTAAGGAACATTCTTATCGAAGCTCCCATCCCCGAATCCTTCATCTTAAGCGTCTGTTCGCCTATCAAAGATTTTTATTAAATATCAAAAGTAACTAATGTGGGTTCAAAATAATAGCTACCAAATATTTAGTAGTGTCGAAGTATACCAAAAAATCGACGAAAAAGGAAATTAGATAGCAAAAGACAATATTTTATTTTAAAAAGCCGAAAAATTTAAAATTTTATACAAATTAGATTAAGTAAAGCAACAACAAATTTGTTGTAAAAGAAAACCAAAAAGAGTAAAATAAAAACTTTTTAACAAAAAATTGAACCGACGAAAAGTGAAAAATAAAAAACCTTTTAGTCTAGCTAAGGTCCAAAGTTAAAGTATGAGATTAATTTTGAGGCGGCGCCAACAAACACTGATCGACGATCAATCAAGTTGTCAACGTATACCATGTTACGTTATTTATTTTATTTTATTTTATTTTATTGGTTCACCAACAATTGTCCACACTGGTTTTATGCTAAAAGTAACATGCGAAAAGTAATATATATTAGTGCAACAATCACTTAAAGGTAAACACCGCATGCATTAAGTTGTACAAGAAAAAATATTTAATTTAGCTAATCTAGTTGTAAGTTACTTATAACTAAAAATTTAACATTTTAAACAAAGTATTTCTAATACCCAAAATAAAATAAAATAAAATGAAAATCAATAAATAGTTTGTTTGGCGCCGACTTGAAATTAATCTCATACTTTAACTTTGGACCTTAGCTAGACTAAAAGGTTTTTTATTTTTCACTTTTCGTCGGTTCAATTTTTTGTTAAAAAGTTTTTTTTAAAGATCGTTATGACACACTGATATGTTAATTAAGGCATCCCCCCTTTTCCCTTAGGCCCAAGTTATAGGGACAAACCATGCGATCTGATCATGCATGATCTCTATAGGCTACCACTAAAATATCTTAATGGAATAACACGTTAAAAATAAAACAGTACTCATAAAAAAAATTGCACAAAGTATTTCAGAAGTTTATAGCATAAGTTTCGTCTTATGTCAATACGATGAAAATTAATTAATCTCAATTACGTCCCCTAATTGGGTAGGGGACGTAATTGAGCTCCTGGCATTTAAGTATAAATGGCGCTAATTAAACGTCAATATGACGTGCAGGTGACATAACGATATGTCATTGAAATAAGAATCTTGGTCTTAAACGTTGATGACATTCGGGAAACGGAGCCTTACGCAGGTTTTGGAAGATCTTTGTGTGAAAGCCTCCAATTACATGGAACTTAAACGCGATATGAGGGTATACTATTCAGCCGCCGCGGGAGACGCCCCGGACGTCGGGCGCCGCGAGATGACTCCCGGCCACCGTAGATGCGGGCCTGTGGACGGTGAGCAATGGGTAGCTCACCGTCCGTCCGTCTATTGACGAAAGTCCGTGTCGACGGCGCGTTAGTGTTTCACGCGCGCCTCAATGAGATGTCTGCAAAGCAGAGTGGCCTGCCAGGGCCACCGCCTGCCGGGGTTGCGGGTTGTTCGAAAGAGATACCGCGGCCTCGGAACGTAAAGGGCAATAGAAGGAACACGGGTGGGTTTTAGTTAGTACAAGTCTGACACTCCCCCCCGCTCCGCCCAGAGCGGGCGAAGTTATTTGATGATTTCCCACCTTTTAGGAGCTCGGAGCGAAGCTTAAAATTAATTAACACGCAATCACCAAGTCCGAATTTCATTAGTACTGAACTGGGTTGTCGTCATGACTCAAAGACAAGTCGTGAAGCATTACACCGTCTCACCATGCTCGTCACATGCACTGATTACAGTCAGTCTTATCATTAGTAGTCTGGTCTTCATACAAGAGACCTTTGTTGTTCTTTCTTATAACGATGTTTAACTTCTATCCAAAATTAAAATAAAAGTATGTGTTTCTACAACATCTTTTTGAGCTAGGAAAAAAAGTGGCAGAACATTCTCCCCAGCAACATATTTGTTGGTTAGGATATAAGAACCACAATTCCCATTGGCTTACGTCCATTGGAATACGTCCTTGACCTCGGAACGACGTCTCTACACCAAAAACCTTGGACGTAGTTAAGTCAAGAAAAAAATTAACGAAAAAAAAAACAAGTGACAGTCGGACTCACGCACCGATTCCGTACAAACTAGCCCCAAAAACTGCCATATTTTTATACTATGTACACTTGGAGGGATGAATTTTTCACAGCTACAAGGGATCACACACTATATGATTTCAACTCGATAGCTTTACGCGTTCCCGAAATAAAGGGTCTTGACAGACTGACTGATACGACAGACAGATGAGACAGATTGGCAGCAAAAGTCGACCATTCTGAAAGAAATATCTAATATATAAAATTCTCGTGTCACAATTTTCGTTCCCATACTCCTCCGAAACGGCTGGACCGATTTAAACAATTTTGTGTGCATATCGGGTAGGTCTGAGAATCGGCCAACATCTATTTTTCATACCCCTAAGTGAGCAGCGGGTGAAACCGCTGGGCACAGCTAGTAAATATATATATTTCCTTTTGAGATACAAAACCCTAAAAACAACAAAATAATTATTATAAATATGTACAGAGAGGAACTTGAATTGCCTATTGTATTCAAAATTA
Source organism: Ochropleura plecta (assembly GCA_905475445.1). Taxonomy (NCBI): domain Eukaryota; kingdom Metazoa; phylum Arthropoda; class Insecta; order Lepidoptera; family Noctuidae; genus Ochropleura; species Ochropleura plecta. Next base: position 1,276,053 of record FR997744.1, on the reverse strand, counting down.
AAATCACACATTAAACTTACCACAAAAAATGCTCAAGATAAAATCTAGTTACATAAAACAGATGCTGCAACTGACAAAATTCCCTCGCTATTTAATTAGATACTTTATATTAATATGATTCAGCACCAATAATCATTATCACCACTAGACTTAACCGGTATCATTGCGAATATATCACATATTAAAATTAATTCCTAGGACCTTCGTTTTGAATCTGTTGAAAGGTTATTAGAACAGCAATTAGGTATGTATATGGCCCATCTTTATAGTGTTGCTAGCTGTGCTCAGCGGTTTCACTTGCTGCTCAGCTCCTTAGTGTCGTAGCATGATGTTATATAGTCTTCTTCGATGCACACTTTTTTATCTAGACTTATATAGCTTCCGCCCGCGACTTCGTCTGCGTGGCATAGTAACTTTAAGCTAAAGCTAACTTAAATCCGCGTGATGATAAAAAAAAATACTCTCTTTTTTTCCCCTTATCTCACTTTTTTTTAAATAGCCTATGTCCGTCTCCAGGGTCCCAACTATCTCTGTACCAAAATTCATCAAAATCGGTTGGGCCATTTAGGCGTGAAGACGTAACAAACAAACATACAAACAAACTCACTTTCGCTTTTATAATATTAGTAAGGATTATTTGCCTATCCTTATCCCGCACTTCCCCCGCTCTGGGCGGAGCGGGGGGAGTTTCAGACTTGTACTGACTAAAACCACCCATGTTCCTTCCATTGCCTTTTCTGTTCCGGGGCCGCGGTATCTCTTTCGAACAACCCGCAACCCCGGCAGAATGGCAAGCGTGGCTTAATTAATCTAAAGATTAACCTGATCATTAAAGGCTGCAAAGCGTGGCGTGTTTTTAGTTTGCTGGGTCATTTTACTATCGCAACCATTACTTCTCAATGTAAACATGCTGATGATTAATAGCTGATAAAATATAAGCCTGTGCAGGTGCACTTAATCTGGGACCATCTGTGTAGGAGCAGTACGGACTTATGTTAATCCACAGTACCCGGACTCGAACTTTTATGATACATTGAGATTCTGGGGACATTTCGAAGGGAGCTACAATTGTTACCATGGAATATTATTATTTTAATTTTAGTCTTAATTAATTTGGAATGAAATTGACTACTAATGTGATTTTAATGAATATAATAAGAGATTAAGACAATGTCAATATATTTGCACACCTCGTATAAGGTTGTAATACAGTGTAACTAAAAAACAAACTCTATGTAACATCTCTCTAGCCAGTGTTATGCAAATAAATGATTTGATTTGATTGACCCTGACAACTCATAAATGTGCTGAACTGAAACAAAGAAACGTTTTCCTAAAATAAAATCAATAGTTCTCAAGCTTGATAACTTCGTTAGTCTTGTGGTCTTTTTGCTGAAATGAAATCATTAAATAACTTGTCCGCTCCGCTCGGATCGGGGGAAGTTACTTAATGATTTCTGGTGGTGGGGGGGGGGAGGGGTTAGTGTCAGACTTGCTAAGCGTGAAGTCGATTTCCTGATCGAACAAAGTGTTATTGGGTTTTTTCAGAAGCCTGGAGTCTTAATTTGTGCCGGATTGAGGCTCGCTCACCCTCATGGACTTTGATATTACTGACAGTATTCTTAGAAAGAAAAAGAAAAACATATAAAGTTCCCAGTAATAACAAATTTTGCAGTAATTTCGTACTTCAAACAACCATCACACGTATATTTAAAACTAGCTTTTGCCCGCGGCTTCGCTCGCGTTAAATTCGGGGTAACACAGTTCCCCTTGCGCCTTATTGATTTGTAATAGCAATGCTAAGTTTTCCGTTTTCTTCCCTCTTTCTTCCTTACATCACACTATTTAAAAAAAAATTGCCTATGTCCGTCTCCTGGTTCTCAACTATCTCTGTACCAAAATTCATCAAAATCGGTTTAGCCATTAAAGCGTAAAGAGGTAACAAACAAACAAACAAACAAACTCACTTTCGCTTTTATAATATTAAGAAAGGATTTTATGGTGGTGGTGGAGGGGGGGTTAGTGTCTTGCTAAGCGTGAAGTCGATTTCCTGATCGAACAAAGTGTTATTGGGTTTTTTTCAGAAGCCTGGAGTCTTAATTTGTGCCGGAATGAGGCTCGCTCACCCCCATGGACTTTAATATTACTGACAGTATTCTTAGCCCAACCTTTCATGGATGAGAGCCATGATTTAATTTTCATAGAAAGTTCTCTAATTTTGCAGTAATGGAGCTCGTGGCTAAATAAATAGCAGCCGCTCGGGTCGATCTTTAGGTTAAGCCGCGCTTGCCTAGGTTGGTCTGTGGATGGGCGACCACCCGTTACATACCGTGTTTCCTCTGTGCCTCGGAAAGCACGTTAAGCCGTTGGTCCCGGCTGTCATTTGTAGATCTTTGACAGTCGATACAGGTAGTCAGTGTTCCGAAAGTCTGACAACCAGTCTTACCAAGGGGTATCGTATTACCCAGAATTTACTGAGTTGTGGAGGTCAGATAGGCAGTCGCTCCATGTAAAATACTGATATTCACATGCATCCGGTTAGACTGGAAGCCGATCCCAACATAGTTGGGAAAAGGCTAGGCAGATGATGATTCGTCCTTCAAACAGAGACTACACGTACCTATATTTAAAATGTACGCCTAGCGTCGTATCTCTCAACACTATTAATAGATAAGGAAATACAGAAATAAGTTTATCTAGACAGGAGGTATCTAGAGAACGAAGAACCGAATCATTTTGATGGTTCTATCTTGTCATTTCTGTATTTGTATCATCTTATTCAACTGCATCAATACTAAAAGACTATCTACTTGGCAGTTTAGTTCCTCAAACGTAGGTTATGTTGAATAACGAAAGCAAATTCACTTTAAAAAGAAAATCTTGTAATTATTTTTGAGTTGCGAGTTTGAGTCAGACTAAATCAGCTCCCAATTAGAAGTCTAGTCATAGTAAGACAGTATAATATTTGACGGCACGGTTGGTTGGCGCAGTGGCTGAGCTGATTGCTTCGCTGTGTGTCGCGGGATCGATTCCCGCACGAAACAAATATTTTTATGACCTACAAATAGTTGTTTCGGGTCTGGCTGTTTGTGTATTTGAGTTTAAATGTTTGTAAACGCACCCACGATACAGGAGAAATTCCTAGTGTAGCGCAACGTTTTTTTTAAATGCTTGCAGTAATGAGGAGGAATTGCAAATAAATTTAAGAGCTACATAACAAAAAACATCAGAGTAATAAACAGCACAAAAATATCTAATTAATAATGTCAAATAAAGTGAATAAACCAGGAGAAAATTGAGTAATAATCAAAAACTTATACTCAAGTCTCTCAGGTTCCTTGGTGCTTTAAAGATCAACTCTTTAAATCTACGCAGTCAAAAGATATGGCCGTTTATGTTGCATGTTTGTAAGGAAAGGGTTCCGTTCAATCTTGCAACATAAACGGTGCGCGAGTCCGACTCGCAACTTCGCCGGTTTCCACCATAATATAATTCTGATCGTTTTTTCAAGTAGCTAGGTTTTGATTTACTTATCTTGTTTAATCAGTTTACTGATAAAAAATATCAGTCTCAGCAATAATCTATCAGTTCACTATGATAATATTAATAATCACTATTAGGAGCTTGTTGGTTCGGGAAAGCCAATAGATAGGTATTAATTGAGTCAATTATTGAATATCTAAGCAACCGTGCTCTACACTAGGCCGCATCATCGCTTCTCATCAGGCGAGTTGTGGCTTTTTTTTTTGGGGTTGGAAATTATCAAATAAGATTTAGTACCAAAATACTTCATGGAAACGCAATTTTACAATTATTTTGCAATAAGTTCTGATAATTAACACTTTTACTGTCTATGAAGTTAGCACAGTAGTTATACAATCGCCGTTAACCATAAATCAAAAGCATTTATTTCAAGTAGGTTAGTTACAGGCACAGGTTTTGTACTGTCGAAACAATGACAACAATAAAATGAAGCTACAGTCCCAGTCACAAGGCATAATGACTGTAAAAGTACCGTGGGTGCCCATACCAAACAGTAGATCTCTATGGAGAAAAGTGGGCAAGAAACTTCATGGACACTCTTCTCACAAATCAGAGTATTGTTACAAAACCTTGTACATCATAACATCATTCATGTTGAGATGGTACATAATGTGCTTCATTGGCAGGGAAAGATTTATTGAACATCTCGCACTGAATATTTATGGTTCTCATTATAGGTAGCCACAAAATCCCATCCATCATGGAATATCTCCCTTGTATCACAGACATAAATTCTATGTCTCCAAAGCTAATACTCCCCATAAACTAATTCCGAAATCCTCTTCCAGTCTGCTTCAAGATCTTCGACCTCGACAGCGATGGAGTCCTCAACAAGAAAGAGCTGATCGACATGGTGGGTGTCCTCTGCACAGTCGCCAACGAGAGCTTGAAGAACCAAAGCTCTCGGGCTTCCACCCCCTCAGACAGCAATGACTCCGAAGGGATAGAAAAAGGTTTCGACCCTGAAGTAATCCTCGTGAATTTGAGGGACAAGCTGGTGACTGTGCCGAAGAATGGAAGGAAGCCGGTGTTCCAATTGGGTCCTAATTGTGATAATAAGGAAGAGATTAGTGTTTTAAAGGAGGTGAGTTTATATTTATCATAAACAAAATAGTGTGGTTTTAATAAAACATTCTTATCTTCACAAATCTCGTAGGAGTTCAACGAGTAGGTTCTCTTTTCTCTATACTTTGCATCAGGCGATATTCAGGTCCAGAGCATACCCATTAGATAAGGCTGATATCAGCATTTTCTTTGCCATGCAATTTTGACTTCGATGTACTGGAGTTTTGAAAGAGGATTTGGATAGATGGAGATGTGCAGTATCTTCCACTTATATATCTTTCGAAGACCTCTTCTATCACGAGAGAATGTGGTATATGAATGAAGTTAGGCCGCATTTGCAATAACTAATCAGTAGTTCTTAAAAAGTTTTATTTTTTGTCTGTGCTGCCCTACTGCTGGGCAAAGACCTCCCCAGCCTTGACGTAGGCTACCTAAATGCTGTCAATCGAAAACCTCTTTCTTCTCTTTCCAGCAACAACAGCAACAGCAAGAACTTGAGGACAAAGACCAACAAGAAGACAACGAAGGTCTAATAGCTAGCGACATGGCGCTCACTTTAGAAGACTTCCTGATCTGGAGCGTGGAGAGTGCAGAGGCGCTGGTGACGCCCTTCCTGGAGCTGGTGGTGGAGGTGTGCCATATCGTGCTGGGGCTGCGGCCGCAGTGCAAGCATCAGGAGCGGGACATAGGTGAGTGTACTCTAACGAAATTTTAGCACTGATATGGCGCTCATTCTGAAGAATCGCAATGCTTGGGGAGACTCCTTTCAGAGTTCATTTTCGGTCATAGGGAAACCCGGTTGTGTAAAGATTAGTCAAATTTACTCTGCCTTACGAGTGGCCGAGCAGCCGGCTTTTTAAAGCGCTGTATAGCTCTCTCACTCATCTCATGCAACATTCCATCAATCTTTGTGTGAAACTGAATCCAATACCCTGGCAGGCTGGCTAATATGGGGTGAATTACTTTTGCGACGTTGACACAAATGTGGTGGACAGTTGTGTGAATGCTTAGTCGTTTAAAAACTCGACACGTGCAGACACATCTCGCCGCCTACGCTGTAGCTGTATTTGCCGTTTGACCAGAGCTTATAGGTTTTATCCATTTGTTTCTCTAATTACTCAAACATCTTGTTATTTGGAGTACAAGGGTACTCAAGTGGTGATGATTTAATTGCCATGCGTCATACTCGTATAAGCTACTATATATTCTAGAAAGTACCCCGTCGCCTCCGTGTCCGCATTTGTAAAGTAAATAGTAAATAAATAAAGTATATCTTTCTCCACTTTTTTGCTATATTTTTTATCTTTGAAGAAAAGATTTAAATTCGTCAATGTCCAGTATTTAAGTCTCGCAAAAAAAGTGTACATGGAGAAGAGAGAGGGAGCTGTTGTATGTGTTTAAATGTTTGTAAACGCACCCACGATACAGGAGAAAATCCTAGTGTGGGGCATCGTTTTTTTTTAAAAAAGAAGAGCTCCCACATCTAATCTATCAAAATAAATATTTGACTTTCCCGAATTGACCGCGAGAACAATACAACAATCGAATAATTACATAACAGAACTATAATTAATCTCTTCTATCTTCATTTATGTAGTGCCTGTAATCACAAATATGTTGCTATAATTAACTACACTGCAGAGTTATTGCACAAATAAATTTACAGTCAACATTGTTATACAATACTGATTAACAAATAGAACAATGTATAGAAATATTAAAATTAAAGACCATTGTAATAAAGTTCATTTGAAAATGACAAGATTGTAAAAAAATTCAATAAAAAATGAATTTTATGTAGCAGAGTTAAGAATTATAATCCTGAAACTTTTGTGTTTACATGGCGCCTATCCATTGCGCCGTCGCTACTGCAAGTATCAAAATGCTTGTAAACATATCTATGTATATCAGTGGCGCGTTACACTTGACTTATAGCGGACGACGGCTTATCAGTTATGTGAACCAGAATTTTAATATTATGTATTTAAATATTGCTGAACGACAGATTGACATTGTGATAGTGAAAGTTTACCTATTTAAATCCCTGCCAGATAGGAAAACATGTTTTATTAGTTTTTTTTTTATTAAAAAAGCTTTTTACTAACTTCCTAAAAGGAGGAGGTGGTTATAGATATCATAATGTCGTCGTTTATAATTATACCAATTTCAGAAACCGCAGTACAAAAAAACTGTTACGTTAAAATGCGTTTGATCAAATTGAAACTGTCAAATCGAACAGAAATACACGTTCCATACATATAGCTGGCTGGAGTGGCAGATGACGTGTCTAGCACGTTAGTGCTTTTTTGTTTTTTAGTGGCATCTCGCACTTCAACCAGGGGCCTAAGTCTGCTATTACAATAGTGTAAGAATGGTCGATCACTGATCGCATAATGGTTGATTTTGACAAGTTTAGTATGTATTTAGTAGATTACCAAACTTGTCAAAATTAACCATTATACGATCAGTGATCGACCATTCTGACACTATTGTAATAGCAGACTAAGGCCCCTAGGAAGTTGTCGTCAGTTTAACCGGGCAAGCCCGATCGCCCACTGTAGACGTTACTGAAATACGTCTTTAAAATCGAAACTACAATAAATCCTGTCACAATTTATTGAAATTGTTTGCAACTAGCGCAGCCAGTATTATACATGCATTCGTAAAATTATAATAGTGGGAGGGGGGGGTCAGAGTTTTACTGACAAAACCCACCCATGTTCCTTCTTTAGCTCTTTATATTCCGAGGCCACGGTATCTTTTTCGAACAAACCGCAACCCTGGAAGAAAGCTATACTTCAGTTCAGTTAGTAATAAACAGAAACTGCGCTCTTGTAAAGAACATGCTTATCTTTACAAATCACAAATTAACATGAAACTTGTTACAAAGTACCCATGTTTTAGTTGTAAATACTCGACACGGTATGTTATTTGTGAGAACAGCTCACGTATACCAAGTACTAGGTACTACTTAAGTACTTAACATGAGTATTGTATATTAACTAGTGAACAACTTGCTACTGATTGTTTGACTTATGTTTCTTTTACAATTACTAGTTTACAAGAGTAAACTACTTCGTAAAATATATACCTTAGATATCCTTACTGTTACGTCTTCACGCCTAAATGGCTCAACCGATTTTGATGAAATTTGGTACAGAGATAGTTGGGGCCCTGGAGACAGACATATGCTATTTTTATTTATTTAAAAAAAGATTGAGGTATGAGGGAGAGATAGGGAGGAAAATTGAAAACTTAGCATTGCTATTACAATAAATAAGGCGCAAGGGCAAAAACTACAGGTAGCAAGTACCTGTAAATCAGGAAAGGGGAACTGTGTTACCCCGAATTTGACGAGAGCGAAGCCGCGGGCAAAAGCTAGTTACTCTATAAAGTCTGGTTCATCAAACCTATCAGACGGTTGTGTTGCTGGCGAGGTTGTTCCGCCACTTCTTCTTCCCAGCTAAAACACTAGGAAGTGGCGAAGGGCGGGCTTTTTGGAAGACTGTCTTGTGTAATGACGTTCAAAATGTGCTGATCATCACCCTAGTTTGAATAAATGTCTTTTGATTATGTATGAGATTAAATACTAAATGTAATTGTTTGAAAACATCTATTAATATGAGCTGTACGTTTGACGTTACGTCCTGTGTTCAGTTTAGTGTTGTCTTGAATGATTTGCTATGACTATCATTTATCTCGATCAAAATTTTTTAAAGCTTGTCCCTGTTTATGACTGAGATGTAATTTCATACCAACATTTCAAGCTCCATCTAATAACAATTCGCATGTCAGAACTCGTCCTTAACAGATAAGGCATGTTGTTTTAATGTAATTACATTAATTGTCGAGATAGGTGCGTAAGTGGGTCGCACGCTTATGCCGCTACCACAGTGTAATAAATATAAACAGTAAACCAACTAAGATTTCTTGTGAAATTGACCGTCATTGCAATTATTAATTAGCAATACTGTAAATAAGTTGTGTTACAGATTTTGGTGTACTATAAAGTATATCTTCTATTCTATCTATACTTATAATAAATCTGTAGAGAGGTCAATTCTGTACATGAAATATATTTCCAAAATAACTATCAGGGGGTGATTAGTGATCGATACTGATGCCAAAAATGCAATCAGTAAAATTTTTGTCTGTCTGTCTGTCTGTCTGTCTGTCTGTCTGTCTGTATGTCTGTATGTTCGTTATAGAAACAAAAACTACTCGACGGATTTTAACGAAACTTGGTACAATTATTCTTCATACTCCTGGGCAGGTTATAGTATACTTTTCGTCACGCTACGATCAATAGGAGCAGAGCAGTAAAGGGAAATGTTGGGAAAACGGGAGAAGTTACTCCATTTTTTAAACTTCCGTCGCGTGTGTAGTCTTAATGGTTAAAGCTACACAGAAATCATGTATGACGGAAATGTTCTCCTTAAAATTATTTAAAAATTATCCTACAACAGCATATGTCTATCTTTAATGGTTGACTCACAATAACACGTGTAACTCCTGATAGCTAAGCAGTTCGGAGCTTTCTTATTATATTTGTCTACTCTTACGTTTATAACACTCTCACTCATCTCTTATTAAAAACAATTAACATTATTACCTATTCAATAAAAAAAAATTGGCAAATTTATGATCAGTTCTTTTTTTATATTATGTTGTTAAAAGCGTAGGTACTTTTATTAATTATAGTTATAGGTATTATTAATTATAGTAGTTATAGGTTTTTATTTTTAAGTGAAGTAGGTATAGGTAGATAGTATTGGACAGGCGTTTTAGCTTTATTTTCATTTCTTTTTTTGTTTCAAGTTGTACTTACCTACATATTTCTGGGTATAGTTCTATTAGAATTATTTAGTTATAGTACCTACATAATTTGGTAATTAATAGGTTTTTATAGATAATAATAATTTTACTTAGGCATAAATAGATATAATTTAGTACGTAAGTACTTAAATTATTTTTAGGTTATTAGACTTAGTTTAGGTACCTACTTACTTATATATTTATAAAAATTTAATTTTGGATTAAAGGATTTATTTAGGATCAGTTTTATTATTTAAATAGGCACTTGGATTTTTTAAGTGTAAGGTAGCTATAGTTAGGACCTCTAACGTAACTTATTTTGTTGGGTAACTGAATGCCTTTCAATTATTTTCATTAATCATTACTAATAGGTATTATAAAAGCGACAGTGAGTTTGTTACGGCTTCACGCCTAAATGACCGAACCGATTTTGATGAATTATGGTACAGAGATAGTTAATACCCTGGAGACGGACATAGGCAATTTTTTTTAAAGTGACAAATGTGGGAGGAAGAAGGAAGAAAAGGGGAGAGATAGATACTTTTTTTCGATCATAATGCGGGTTAAAGTTAGCGTTAGCCCAAAGTAACTATGCCACGCGGACGAAGTCGCGGGCGGAAGCTAGTTCTATCTATTGTATCTATAAAACGCGGGTGTCAAGGTAGTCAATTAAACTTTTTGTTATGATTCTCTAGTGCGCACATAATACATCCTTATTAATATTATAAAAGTGAAAGTGAGTTTGTTTGTTACGTCTTCACGCCTTAATGGCTAAACCGTAACCTATTTTTTAAAAGTGGGAAATGATGGTGAAACAAGGAAGAAAAGGGAAAACTTTGCTTTGCTATTACAATCAATAAGGCTCAAAGGCAAAAACTACAGGTAGCAGATACCTGCAAATGAGGAAAGGGAAACCGTGTTACCCCGAATTTAACGCGAACGAAGCCGCGGGCAAAAGCTATTCACCTATAAACTCCATAGACTTGCACCCTTTGAAAATAAATTATCTTATTTTAAAAAAAAACACGATTTTTCTGATACCTGAAGCATGCTAAGAGAGAGAGTGTAAACGCTACACATTTTGAAAAGCATGCGTGTGTGAGCCCGACAATTTGTTCATAGTTGAAATACTACATGTTGAAATGTGCACTGTGACATTACGACGCAGTACTTGTGACGCATTCAGTTTTGTTCATGTTACCATCATAATAGTGATAAATGACATTGGAACGATTGTATTTTGCGTTCCTTTATGAATTCATGGCCGTTATTTCTAACAGTAGTAGTTCGACTAGGCGATGACTAAGGACTTCACACTGATTCCGCCTACCGGGTCGCCTAGTCCTCACCGGACACGGAAATTTCGGAGGGTTCCTGCACATAATGCCGGGTTGTTCGAAAGAGATACCGCGGCCTCGGAAAATAAAGGACAAAAAAGGACCATGGGTTTCAGTCTCAGGTCAGGTCTTTTGTCAGACGCTACATGGATGTTTTAGTCTTCAAAAATATATTGACTTTACACGCCTAAATGGCTAAACCAATTTTGATGAATTTTGGTACAGAGATAGTTGGGACCTTGGAGACGGACATAGGCTATTTTTTTTAAAAGATTGAGATATGAGGGAGAAAGATGGAAGAAAAGGAAAATTTTGCATTGCTATTACAATAAATAAGGCGCAAGGGCAAAAACTACACGTAGCAGGTACCTGTAAATCAGGAAAGGGGAACTGTGTTACCCCGAATTTAACGCGAGCGAAGCCGCGGGCAAAAGCTAGTCTGAAATAAACAAGAGTAGAGATCATATTGTGACTGACGCCAAAACATCTTTATTACTGACTAGCTTTTGCCCGCGGCTTCGCTCGCGTTAAATTCGGTAGCGCCTTATTGATTGTAATAGCAACGCTAAGTTTTCCGTTTCTTCCCTCTTTCTCCCTCATATCCCACTCTTTAAAAAAAAATAGCCTATGTCCGTCTCCTGGTTCCCAACTATCTCTGTACCAAAATTCATCAAAATCGGTTTAGCCATTAAAGCGTGAAGAGGTAACAAACAAACAAATAAACAAACAAACAAACTCACTTTCGCTTTTATAATATTATATATATATATAATAATATATAATATATATAAGTAAGGAAGTAAGGATTTTCTAAACTTAAAAATAGGTTTTTTTTTCAAGGCATCATGAACAAAATATAAAACCATAGGCGGCCAGTATTGCAAAATATTGTGTTGCCGAATATCGAACGCAAATACACAGACTCGTAGCAAATTAAGTGCGTGTAGGCCGTGCAAATATTTGGCCCCGTTATTTTATGGAGCTGATTGATCAGTTAATATTCTGTTCTCTCTATTTATTAGTATTGGGGACATGCTTCGCTCGTTTAAGGAACACTGTTGCTCGAAATTCTTATTGTATGTAATGAAAAAAAAAAAATGCTGTGTTGATTTTATTGACTTATTAAAAGAAAGACGAATGATTTTTTTTAAATTGCGATGCGATTTGTCCGACAATTTTGGGTCGATTTTCAAAGGCGAATGGCAGGGTTGTATGGGAGTTTAGTACCCCTAATAAAATATCGTGTTTTGGATATATTTTTGTTTCAATTGGTAGTCAATACGATAGGCAAGCCCTTTTGAAATTCTTAGATTTTTAGGAATTGGGACCTAAAAGTTATAACCAGTATAACGCGGGGAATAATATTAAGTAGGCTGTGGTTTGTAAGCTGCTGTTGTTACGCTGTGCCATGCCACGTGACACACCCCTCCTCCGCCGCACGCGGGCTGCAAAGCGCCCGCGCCGGCCGCGGACGCAGAGAGAGAACTCAGAGAACCCCCCAAAGACTACTATAGTATATGGAACCCCCGATCGCCAACGAGGTCAGACGGAAGAAGTGTCTCCGCGACTCTCGGGTGTGCGCGAAAGCCCTATATTGTTAATCTCGTCTCAGTATGTTGTGCTGATAGACTGTACTATTGTATTTGATGAGTGCTTCTATGAATAAATGATTTTAAAGGTATAAACGCCTTTTAAACCAGTTTTATTTTTGAGGTTATGTCCTAAAAAATATTATTATGTGTAAGCACATAAACATTGTTTTGGTGAAAAACGATGTTCTAGATAGCTGGTGCTATCTTTGTAATGTTTTACTTATCATTAAGTTAGCAAATTGACATGAGAATTGTACCTATTCAGTAGAGTGCTTTAGGAGACCTACGTCCACCAGTGGTCTGCAATAGTTTGATGATGATGAATGATGAAGTGCTGATGCAGTTTTGAGTGTGGGTAAATAAAACAACTTTGTTTTTGCAGGAACTTACATTAATTTTATTGTTGTTATAATTACCTAATTGATTCTTAATATTATTTTATCTAAGAAAGGGGCAGGTCGGGTCATACCTTCATGGCAAGCGTTACTAAGGTACCAAATAATGCTCATAACATGTGAGCAGCATCCCATCCAGTTACAAAAATCATTAAATTCAGTTGCGTTTAATAAATCACTCATTATGGTGGCATTATTTGTAGTGGCACTATATGGTCCGCGTACATCTATAATATATCCATCAGAGGCATAGAGGACAAATGACTTTAATAAATTCCTATATTTATGAAGGGAATATGTATCCTTTTGGAATAAGTAATTACTACTTTTTTGTATGTATATTTATATTGCATCAGCTATTGTGATTGCAGGTTTTTGATCAGCTGGTGCATTAGGCTCACAAAAATGTGATCGGCAATGTATGAATTTTTTGCTGCCACTTGCTCCCTTCTTAAATGAGAAAAACCAAGAAATCCTGGAACATAATCAGTTAGCAAAATATTTATTGCTACAGACATTAATGTCTCTAGGGTCCTTATCGGAACTTGAAATAGATATGACAATCTGTCCTCTGAATCCCCAGTCCTTAATTTACACAATAAGGCTGTTAATGCAAAACTATCCCGATGCATATTCCTAAGCCTCGGTGGAACATCCAATATTTGTTGATGTTGTTTATTTATGCCTATAAAGTACTGTACTTGGTTATCGGGGTAGTTTTGAATATTCTCATAAGAGATGTTACTTAACCCTTCCATTAAAATAAAAATTATCTCCTCTGTGTGTGGAAGTAAAGCTATTAAGGCTATACTCAGCAGTATACAGGTTTTCATAATTAGCGTCCTGTCTATGTAAGGAGCAAATACGAGCTCCTCTTGGTACAAAATATTGATACTTAACCAATACAGCTTGCCTGGTTTCTTTAGGCACAATATTTGGCTCTGGTTCCAAGCACTCTTTGGAAAATGCAGTGTCTTGGTGTTTCAGCTGCTCTTCTTATATTGGGCAATACAATATGTTGGGGTCTTTCTTCTGGTTCATATATCTGGAACATAGAAGCTCAAATCTCAAGCTTGGCCCCAGCAAACTCCACAAACTTCATTCATGGATGACATCTGTAAATAAATAACATTGATGAAATACAAATTAAACACTAAGTTTGATAAGATATAAATTGCGCCCATCATGACCAAGCTACAGAATAGTTTATAACATCCAATGATTGGTTTTCACCTTACAGAAAACCTTTACCAAAAATATGTATGTTGTGTTAATATGAGAAAAAGGGCTATGTGACAATGGAAAAACCAGTATCCTTTTGTTGATAGTAGAGCCAACATCATGACTGTCCCAGATTTAACAACATAAAATAGTAATTGCCATTTGCATGACACATTTTTATAAGCTAATTACTATAAATATAATTATGTGTTGTTGCGATTCCACTCTTGATCTGATTTTGGGGTGGATAGACTGACCACATACAGCACACATCAAATCATAATGATCACCCTCCAGATGATCAGGCACAATGGGTTGAATATTTTTATTTGGTGAAACAACTCTAGTTCTTCTAGCTCTTGGACAACACGGTACACAAGCTTCATCTTCAGAATGAAGCTAAAATAAAAAATATTAATAAAGAATAGCTTGCATTTAAAAATGCATGGTATTAGTGGAAAATAATTTACATTGTTTTAACACATACATACATCAAATCAAGATATATGTGTAAATGATATATACCTCTCGTGGTTGGATCCATGTAGCAACTGTGTTAGCCATTATTTGTTCTTTTCATTTGCATCTTTAATCAAAATCCTGCGTCAACTGATTCATAGTATGGATTGTCCGCATACAACACAAACACTTAGATGGCATATTATGCTTCTCCTCGGCATATTATCAGAAGAATGTGAATGAGTAAGTCAGCAGGTGTTATCTGAAAATAATTAAGTGATTTTGAGTGAACAACATTGCTTTATATGACACTACAACATTGCTTTATATGACTATGACACTATGACAGTCATACTAACAGAGTAATAACTATTATAACAGGCAAGTAAACAATACATGTAAACGATCACTCAAGTGTTTATACAGGATATAGGACACATTATATAGGACAAAATGTAAATATTTATACAACCACAAGTGTTTATTTTTTCAAATAATGTTTAGATTTGTTTTAGTATACACATTTTATTTTAAACGGTTTTATTTAGTATCATATCGCGTAGATTAAATGGTAAGGACTACTTTTTAACACGTAAAAGTTATCACTTAACGTAACTGACACACGCGTACGCAAAATGTTATTTGGAAACTACTTACATCTCTAGGATATACCCACAGCCGATTAGTATTGACGATATCTTCACTCTCATCGGATACAGCGTCCTTTCGCGAAAGTACTATCAACAGATAGAGTACGGAGCACCAGTAGCTCAACTCAACGTAAAAATGGCCAGATAATTTGCCATATTGCTCAGATGCAGTTACAAACTATAAACCAAAAAAACAACAAAGCACACACAAGAAAAGATTTTCGGGATTTTTCTATCCTGTCAAAAAAATTGCCAACACAAAAAAACTTTGATGGCGAAAATAATTCCTATAGTTAAATAGTTAATAATTAAGATTGTATGCAATAATTATTCATTGTAAGGTATAATGTGTAATAGGTTAATTTTATTTACTCTTATTTCTATTTTTAAATAATCATTTATCATTTTGAACCTCGTGATATTTTACAAATGTCAACTTCTAAAAACATAACCACATTTAGTTGCGTTCAGTTTAAGATGATATTACATTTAATTACTTAAATCTTTTAATTGATATAATTCATTAATGCAGTGTGCTAAAAATACTAACGTTACATGAAAATGAATGGTTTAGTTGCCTTAATAAGTGGTACAAATTGTATCACAAAACAACAAAAAAAGTATGCGGTACGAATCCTGCCGTTCGCCTTTCGTTTTTTTATCGACATGTGTTTTACCGAGCGCGGTGGTCTCATATCAACTTATATTGCTAGTAGTTTATGACTTATCTTCTATTATAAGTACGTATAATATTATTTCTTCTACTCTATGAGGTGACAAAAAAAATTGATGAAACAAAAGTGACAAGGCCCTCTCTTCAAAATGTAAATTATTTTCCACTGTTAAAAAAAAACTTTTTTTTAAATTTAAACCGTGCTGTGTTTTTTTTATTATGCGCACAGCCTAGTAGTGGAAATCCCTGCATGCATGTGTGATCCCGGGTTCATGTCATAATTTTCCTGCCCTTGTCCCATTAATGTTATACGCATCTATTAAAAGACGCGAGTTAGAATAGAGAATAGGATTCTTCTGGATTGGCTCGTCCCTTCGTCGATCTCATCTCTGTCTGCTGGACAAGATTGAGGTCAAGAGTAGGCATTTAAATTATAAAGTGCGAGACGGACTCTCGCACCGAGGATTCCGTACAAGCTTTAGGGAAACAATGAAAGCACCAAACATTGTTCTAACGTAAAGATAAAATGTGTTGCAGGACA
Organism: Ochropleura plecta; assembly: GCA_905475445.1. Classification (NCBI taxonomy): domain Eukaryota; kingdom Metazoa; phylum Arthropoda; class Insecta; order Lepidoptera; family Noctuidae; genus Ochropleura; species Ochropleura plecta. The sequence continues at coordinate 1,259,762 of FR997744.1, read as the reverse complement.
AAATTAACTTAGTCCTCATACCAACTGCAATTAAGTTTGTTATCACATTTTTTTTTGAGTTGGTTCTATAAATTTATGTACTTACTACGTTGGACACTAGGAATTTCTCCAATATCGTGGGTGCGTTTACAAACATTTAAACTCACATACACAAACGGCCAGACCCTTAACAACTATCTGTAGGCCATACAAATAACTGTTCCGTGCGGGGATCGAACCCGCGACACGCAGTGCAGCAATCGATCGCACAGCTACTGCGCCAACCGTGTCGTCATCGGATTTGTCCCATTACTGGTACTCTATGATATTAGTTCTTGTCAAATTTCCTGGTTTGGACTTTGCTATTAAAAATAATTAATCCTTACTATCCTTACTTCCTTACTAATATTATAAAAGCGAAAGTGAGTTTGTTTGTTTGTTTGTTACCTCTTCACGCTTTAATGGCTAAACCGATTTTGATGAATTTTGGTACAGATATAGTTGGGAACCAGGAGACGGACATAGGCTATTATTTTTTTAAAAAGATTGGACTATGAGGGAGAAAGAGGGTAGAAAGAGGAAAACTTAGCGTTGCTATTACAAATCAATAAGGCGCTACCGAATTTAACGCGAGCGAAGCCGCGGGCAAAAGCTAGTAGCTTATAAAAATAAAACTAAATTAAAAAAAGAAGAATCGTATAGATTTCTTGCAATCAATAAACACGTGTTATAGCTCACACACAATACGTGGTTGAGTTCCGATGGGTTCAATTACTCGGCGCTCGTGAATGTTTCCAGCAATAATCGGTTGATGATATTATATCGAATTACTGCATAAAACTGTTTCTTCTTGTAACGTGGAAAGTGTTTTACTTTATGTTAATATTTTAGTGTCTTTTTTTTCGAATGGGAAGTCTTCAAATAACTTCCCCCGCACTGGGCGGAGCGGGCGGGAGTGTCAGACTTTAACTGAATAAAACCCATCCATGTTCCTTCTTTTGCCCGTTTTGTTCCGGGGTCGCGGTATCTCCTTCGAATAAACTGCCACCCCGGTTGGTGTTTAGTGCCTTTGATGTTAAATGCAGTTTTGGAAAATATTCTCCCAAGTACTAATATAGCAGGTTTTCTGCATCACATGCCCATGCCACGACAAACGATTGCCACACAATCTTTAAGTGGGTGGAACCAGTTTCAGTCTTTCATTCAGTCAGTCATTTCTTAATTGAACCTACTAAAACCCAATATGAAGTTTAACAAATTCGGGCAAGTATTGATTGATGATAAAACCCGTTTCTTAAGTTTAAAATTATTTCCTTTCCTGGTTATTGATAAAGCCATCAGTGATTTTAATCTCCAACAAAACATATACACAGGTTATTAACGATTTATTGTTTGTGTTTGTAAACTAAAATAGTTTATAAAGGATTTGATACCAGATTGGAGACAGTATCAAACTTTAAAATCCTCCTAGGAATCATCATCATCATCATCATCAGGCTATATTAGTCCACTGCTGGACATAGAATGCTTTCAATTAATTACTAAAGACATTCTTCTTCTCTGGCACAACGATTTTTATAGTTTGTCAGCCCGCCAAAAAAACGGTAGCAGCGGAAACAGCATGTTTTTGAGCTAAAAGGGCAGTATAAGTTGTGGAGCATTGTTTGCGAAACAATTCCACAACCACACCTCGCTGCTGTTTCTTGAAACAAAATACACTTTTCGTTATTCAATTGAAACTAAATACACTTTTTGTTATTCAATTGAAACTAAATACACTTTTTGTTATTCAATTGAAACTAAATACACTTTTCGTTATTCAATTGAAACTAAATACCTGACAGAACGTTTAATATTCTTTTATTTATGATAATATTATATTCTCTTTTCCAGTACTGGGTTGGCTCCGGCGCTCAGTCCAGCGCGGGTACTCAGTGGGCCAGTTCTGGTACCTCGTGGCCGCGGAGTGGTGGGGCAGCTGGCTGGCGTACACGTCGGGCGCCAGCGCCGACAACTGCTGCCGCGCGCCGCACAGGCACATCGACGAGGCCATCGTGTGCGACGAGAGCTTCACCAGCAACTCTACAGGTGGGTCCAGAGGCAAGTGTTCCCACAACTGATTAGCTAACATTATTTACCTAAGAAAGTGTGTGTGGTAGGGCCAGCGGTTTTATTTTATTTAATGCAATTTTGCTTAGAGGTAGAAACATGAATGCGACAATTTTAGTCTTATCACAATTTATTTAGCTTAAAAATGAAAAATAGTAAAAAATGCTCCAGTCCACGAAAACGCTTTTTATTCGTTTAGAAAATTTAAATTAGTTGGATAGAACTATACTTTCATATACTATGGCTTGGTAAGCCAGCAGTTACTTTCGACGTTTTTCATAGAATTTTTCAGGCATTTGCAGAATCATACAGATGACTAAATAATTTAGTGCTACAAAAAGCCTTATTATTTCATATCAATTTTTACTCATATCTTTGGACATACTCCAGAATCAATGGGCTCCCTGTTATGGCGTGCTGAGACGGCTTCAGTGGGCAGCGCGGGCAGCAGCAGCGGAGTGAGCAGCGCGGCAGCTCAGCGCGGGCACAGGCACCCGGGGCCGGTTGATAACAAGAGGTTATTGGCGCCCAACTTACTCAAGGTAAAGAAAAACTCAAATCAAATCAAAGGACATTGACCGGTTCTGGGCCATTTGCTGCCCAGACATGGGTGTACTTCCAAACAATTACTTACATTTCATATAACGTAAAAAAATATTTAAAAAAAAAACGGTCCCAGGGTTTTTTTTTTGTTTTGTTTCTATTATTTTCGGGTCGATTTTAGTTAACTATTGTTTTAATAAAATGTTTTTGCACAAAAATAATATGTAATTTCATTACAATCAGATTCCATCAAACGTAATCTCGCTCGGCTCGAAAACCAGTTCTAATGAATGCTTCCCGGCTGAGAGCTGCAACACAATCAATCAATGATGGAATTATTTAAACTACCCATTATAGGTTTTGAAAATCTTAATCAGCAACATGATACACTTATAAAACGTCGAGAAAAGGTTAACAAAAAATATCAATGCATTGTTTAACATCAAGTGTGTAAATGTAAATCAATTCTGAATGTCATAAATCATGAAATCTTGATTGTAATAATAAATGCGGTATACGTACACAATAGTTATTTTGATGATGACATTCTTTACCAATAAAAAATCTTAAGAAAAACATTTTATTTTTCTCATATCTCCTCGAATAGATTTTGATGAACTTTCGTTTACTGACTAGTGTTAGCCTAAGGTACATAATGCACTATGTCAAAGTCAAAGTTATTTATTTGTGAAACATAGGTACATGGTTTATGGTATAAAGAATTTTGTTGTCTCACTATGTTTTGCCTTGCAAGGCGTACAAATTAAATTAGTAGATCGGACAGTTTTATTTTATGTTTTATCCTCTAAAAACTCATTAATAGAGTAGTATGCCTTTTCCACTAAGAATATTTTCAGATTAGATTTAAAATGCTTTGTTGTGGATATACTTTTTAACTTATTTGGTAGCTTATTAAAAATCTTAGGACACATGCCTAGACAACTCTTAGAGAAAAGCGCAGTATTATGTCTTTTCGACTTAAGTTATGTCTTTTCGACTTAAGTTATGTGTTCATTCTGGGCAGCACTTGGCCCAACTCCTATACATGGATGGTCAATGTCCTTTATTCTTGAATGTATGTAAGTTGCAGTAGTGGTAAATAGTTTATTGAAAAGGGAATAAGGGTCGTGCGTCAGCTCGTCCCAAAACAAACTCGGACTATTGGGCCGAGTTGACGAATTTCAAAATTAATATTTATTTCGTTCATCATCTCGTCCCACTTTATATTTCTTAAATATTTTAAGTTGTTTTGGTACAGTCCAAACCAAAACTTTTCACAATATAGGTACGAGTAAATAAAAGTCAAGAATTTAGGGAATCAACATTTATATAAGTAACTAGCTGTGCCCAGCGGTTTCACCCGCTGAGGTTTAGGGGTATGAAAAATAGATGTTGGCCGATTCTCAGACCTACCCGATATTTACACAAAATTTCGTTTAAATCGGTCCAGCCGTTTCGGAGGAGTATGGGAACGAAAACTGTGACACGAGAATTTTATATATTAGATAATAAAAATCAAAGTTAGTAGGTACATTTAAATTGCTTTTTATAAATCACAGTTATCTATCACTAATCAGATCTATTCATAATTTAAGTACAGACATACTTAGTTTAATATCGCAATATGATGATTTTTTTTCCAATGGGGGCGCACGTATGTACGTGCGCCCCCATTGGAAAAAAAATCATCACTCATCTATCACACATAATCAGTCTGATTTACTACTTACTAAGAAGAAATTGTGAAGTCAGCCTTTATTTACTATACTTAAGCCATTACCACACCCTCACCTACCGCCTGACGCAGGTCCTCACCGGACACGGAAGTTTCGGGAGGTTCCTGCACTTCATCGGGCGGGAGGAAGCGCCCGGGTGTCACCATTGTGACGATCGCCCGGAGGACACGGTGGAGCACACAGTGGCGATCTGCCCAGCTTGGGCGGAGCACCGCCGTGCCCTCGTGGAGGCGATCGGCGGCGGCGATCTCTCGCGTCCGGCCCTGGTTCAGGCCATGGTCCTGAGCGAGAGGGAATGGGAAGCGGTCACCACCTTCTGCGAAGCAGTAATGCTAGCGAAGGAGGTGGCCGGGCGTTTGAGGGAGAGAATATCTGCCCAACCCAGCAGCCGCGGGAGACGCCCAGGGCGCCGGGCGCCGCGAGACGACTCCCGGCCACCGTAGATGCGGGCCTGTGGACGGTGAGCAATGGGTAGCTCACCGTCCGTCCGTCTATTGACGACAGGCCGTGTCGACGGCGCGTTCGTGTTTCACGCGCGCCTCAAAGAGAGTCAGCAAAGCAGAGGGGCTTGCCAGAGCCTCTGCCTGCCGGGGTTGCGGGTTGTTCGAAAGAGATACCGCGGCCCCGGAACGTAAAGGGCAACAGAAGGAACATGGGTGGGTTTTAGTCAGTACAAGTCTGACATGCCTCCCCGCTCCACCCAGAGCGGGGGAAGTCATTGGATGATTCCCACCCCAAAAAAAAAAAGCCATTACCAACATGCAAACAGTGTCTTAAACTACTCAAAACAAAATAAGGGACACGAGATATTTTGTCTGTATCATGAAAATAATAAAACCAATATATATTTTTTGTCTCCATAACGAAAACTAATGTTGTTTTTACCATGTAAGTAGACCAAAAAATTTATTCAAATAATAATGATTAAAAAGTTTATTTGCTTTTGAAAGAAAAAACACATTTTAGGTTAAAAATAAAAACAATGTAAAGTTACTGAAAACAAAAGAAAATACTCCATGCTCATCTTTTAGTAACGGGTATGCCCCCCTCGTTTAGCTACGCACTCCTGAAGCCTGGAGTGTATGCTCTCAATCAAATGCCTGACATTTTCCATTGGAATCTCTTCCCAGGCCCTTTTAACAGCGTTGGTGAGTTGCTGTTGGTTGTGGATTTCCTGATCACCGTCTCTAACTCTTCGTTTCAACTGATCCCACATGTGCTCTATTGGATTTAAGTCCGGACTGTTCGCCGGCCACGGCAAAACTTGAATTTGAGAGGCTTCCAGTACAAACCGAGTCGCTTGAGCCGTGTGTGCACGAGTACGCTATTCGCTGGGTAGAGAGAGCTTGACCTTCACCTCTCTCCTTAGTTTGACTTCCATGTGCAGTGTAACACACTAGCGCTAAGGGCCTTATCATACTAGCGGATTGCGAGCGTCTTCAAAGCGAAGCGGGCGCGCAACGAATACGTTACGGGCGCGCAACGAACACGCCGCGCATGCGCTGCGAATTCATTGCGGACGCGCAACGAATTCGCCGCGAATAGCACCCTGGACGCCATTTTGTACTATCTCGTACAAACGCCCGCCCGTCCGCCCCGCCTCTCTTCAGTCAGTAACGAGACACGAATGTAAAAGGACGTATGCACCATCATGGCCATGCACCATCATCAAAGCCAACAGCAGTGTCTCCTCGTCAGAATCCATTTTGTTACTGAGTGAACTGTGCGTCGTTAACTTGCTACAAACACGCGACGAAAACGTTGCGAATTTGCCGCACGTCCGCGACGTCATCGCTGAACAGTCGCGGCGTGTTCGCGACGCATTCGCTGCGCGCCCGCTTCGCTTTGGAGACGCTCGCAATCCGCTAGTATGATAAGGCCCTAACAGACGTCATTTTCATTTTTTTTTTGTCTTATTAAAGAAGTTAAAAAAAATCACAGACACTTTTCTTCCTGACTGTTCTTGACGTTTAGCTATTGTTAATATTTAACAGAATTTAGAATGGGACGAGATAACGAACGAAAAGAATATTAATTTTGAAATTCGTCAACTCGGCCCAATGGTCCGAGTTTGTTTTGGGACGAGCTGACGCACGAGCCGGGAATAAGCGCATGGTTGAAATTTCCTCATTAAATTTTATTCTGTATTTAAAGGTCATCTGTGTTCGAACGGGCACAATTAACACTTATACAAACCAAGAATTAGTTTGTGTAAGTGTGAATTGAACCAATGGGGCAAGGGCACTTGCTAGAGGTCGACCGAAACTGGTTTTCCGGTCGAAACCGAAACCGAATGTTCGGCCGTGGCTTCAGTTTCAGAAACTGCCGCTGAAACTTAATTTTTGGCCGAAACTCGGCTGAAACCGAAACCGAACTTTCGGTCGGACACTAGCAATTGCATGGTCTCAGTGAATATACACACATCAAAAGTGTCTAGGGATCAAGCATTTTTATGCGGATTTCTTGAGATTGAGATGTGGCTTTGTAATAAATTTATGATTTTATAAATTTATATGGATCCTTTTTGGTGCATTTCATAATTTGAATCAGGAACTCTCAATCAAATTCGAGTAAAAGATGAAAATAAGCTGTCAATATTTTCCCTATAAAAACATACAACGCATTGAAGACATTATTAGTGCTACTGTTTCCCTACTACTGATTAAAACCAACGTTATTATGGAGCGGCGACGTCATTTAAGCAGGGAAGAAATGCTCAGAGCCGTGGGAATGATAGAAGCTGGTTCCCGGCAACGTACTGTAGCTTTAGCTCTGAATACAAGTCAGAGTGTTATCAGTCGACTTTGGACACGTTACCGAAGCACTGGTACCGTGGCTGAGCGCCATGGAGGACGGTATCGCTGCACCACACGGAGACAAGACCGATACATTCAAATCTTAACTCGAAGAGCTCCAACAATAACCGCCATGATGTTAGCCGTGAGGCTTCATCACTCTTCAGGGAACTTAATTAGCGACCAAACAGTCAGAAACCGCTTGCATGAAGTGAACCTTCATTCCCGAAGACCGCTACGGGTACCACCTATAGCAATGCACAATCGTAGGATTCGATATCAATGGGCTCTTGAACACAGAAATTGGGCAGAAGAACAATGGCGTTTCGTGTGCTTTTCTGATGAGTCTCGTTTTGGTATGAGACCGGATACAAGACGTATACGACACTGGAGAACCCCTGGACGCCAACAGCGATTAAAATCCTGCCAGGAAGTCCATCCTTATAGTGGTGGAACCATCATGGTATGGGCGGGTATTTGGATCGGCGGAAGAACTGAGTTGATTTGGATCAGAGGCAACCTCAACGCTCAAATTTATGCTGAGACGATTGTATCAGACGTCATCGTTCCTCTACAAGTGCAAATCGGTCCCTTATTTCAGTTAATGCATGATAATGCACGACCGCACACCGCAAGAGTTGTAAGACAGACTCTCGCCGCAGCTAACATCAATGTCCTGCCCTGGCCTGCTCAGTCGCCAGACTTGAACCCGATTGAGCATGCATGGGATATGCTACAGAGAAGAGCTCTGCCGAATATGGAGGGTATCCAGTCGCAAGAAGACCTTTTTTTGTTGTTGCAACGAACATGGGCGGCCATTCCACAGCGTGATTTGGATGAACTCATTTTGAGTATGCCAAACCGATGTTCTTGTGTTGTTAGTGTTCGCGGTAGAAACACGGATTATTAATTGTTTAAGTTACCCAATAAAATTTTAAAGAAAACTGTTATTTCAGTCTTTTTTTCGAACTTTAATGTTAGTGGTTCAAATGTCAAAAATCCCTTTATTAGGAAAATGGCAAATTTCTTTATTAATGCAAAGGTGACTTGGTTTATCGTTACTGTGACAAACGAAAACACTTTATTTGATGAATCCTTAAAGAAAATTTTAATTAATATCAATCAGGAGAAAAGTTATTGCAAAAATATATGTTGATCCCTAGATACTTTTGATGTGTGTATATTTTTAATTAGTGTGTAATTTATATATTTTCCTCAGGTCCGCACTCTAACGGGCGAGGGCGGGCACTTGCGTCGCGACGTGACGCTCGCGCAGCACCGCGACTTCGAGCTCGTGCCCGACGCGCTGTGGCGCGCGCTCGCGCTGTGGTACGGCGGACCCGACCCGCTGCCCAGACAGGTCACTTATATATATATATACACACAGTACACTTACGTCGCGACGTGACGCTCGCGCAGCACCGCGACTTCGAGCTCGTGCCCGACGCGCTGTGGCGCGCGCTCGCGCTGTGGTACGGCGGACCCGACCCGCTGCCCAGACAGGTCACTTATATATATATATACACACAGTACACTTACGTCGCGACGTGACGCTCGCGCAGCACCGCGACTTCGAGCTCGTGCCCGACGCGCTGTGGCGCGCGCTCGCGCTGTGGTACGGCGGACCCGACCCGCTGCCCAGACAGGTCACTTATATATATACACACAGTACACTTACGTCGCGACGTGACGCTCGCGCAGCACCGCGACTTCGAGCTCGTGCCCGACGCGCTGTGGCGCGCGCTCGCGCTGTGGTACGGCGGACCCGACCCGCTGCCCAGACAGGTCACTTATATATATACACACAGTACACTTACGTCGCGACGTGACGCTCGCGCAGCACCGCGACTTCGAGCTCGTGCCCGACGCGCTGTGGCGCGCGCTCGCGCTGTGGTACGGCGGACCCGACCCGCTGCCCAGACAGGTCACTTATATATATATATACACACAGTACACTTACGTCGCGACGTGACGCTCGCGCAGCACCGCGACTTCGAGCTCGTGCCCGACGCGCTGTGGCGCGCGCTCGCGCTGTGGTACGGCGGACCCGACCCGCTGCCCAGACAGGTCACTTATATATATATATACACACAGTACACTTACGTCGCGACGTGACGCTCGCGCAGCACCGCGACTTCGAGCTCGTGCCCGACGCGCTGTGGCGCGCGCTCGCGCTGTGGTACGGCGGACCCGACCCGCTGCCCAGACAGGTCACTTATATATATATATACACACAGTACACTTACGTCGCGACGTGACGCTCGCGCAGCACCGCGACTTCGAGCTCGTGCCCGACGCGCTGTGGCGCGCGCTCGCGCTGTGGTACGGCGGACCCGACCCGCTGCCCAGACAGGTCACTTATATATATATATACACACAGTACACTTACGTCGCGACGTGACGCTCGCGCAGCACCGCGACTTCGAGCTCGTGCCCGACGCGCTGTGGCGCGCGCTCGCGCTGTGGTACGGCGGACCCGACCCGCTGCCCAGACAGGTCACTTATATATATATATACACACAGTACACTTACGTCGCGACGTGACGCTCGCGCAGCACCGCGACTTCGAGCTCGTGCCCGACGCGCTGTGGCGCGCGCTCGCGCTGTGGTACGGCGGACCCGACCCGCTGCCCAGACAGGTCACTTATATATATATATACACACAGTACACTTACGTCGCGACGTGACGCTCGCGCAGCACCGCGACTTCGAGCTCGTGCCCGACGCGCTGTGGCGCGCGCTCGCGCTGTGGTACGGCGGACCCGACCCGCTGCCCAGACAGGTCACTTATATATATATATACACACAGTACACTTACGTCGCGACGTGACGCTCGCGCAGCACCGCGACTTCGAGCTCGTGCCCGACGCGCTGTGGCGCGCGCTCGCGCTGTGGTACGGCGGACCCGACCCGCTGCCCAGACAGGTCACTTATATATATATATACACACAGTACACTTACGTCGCGACGTGACGCTCGCGCAGCACCGCGACTTCGAGCTCGTGCCCGACGCGCTGTGGCGCGCGCTCGCGCTGTGGTACGGCGGACCCGACCCGCTGCCCAGACAGGTCACTTATATATATATATACACACAGTACACTTACGTCGCGACGTGACGCTCGCGCAGCACCGCGACTTCGAGCTCGTGCCCGACGCGCTGTGGCGCGCGCTCGCGCTGTGGTACGGCGGACCCGACCCGCTGCCCAGACAGGTCACATTAATTAACACAAGAAAAAAACATTTATTTTTTTAGTACAAAAGTACTAAATTTAGTACAAAATGTTGCTTGTTTCTTAAGAAATTCAGCAGGAATTTCGCTGAAAGGAGATATTGCCATACTAATTAAGTTTGCGTCAATTTTGGTTCACCGCATATCTCCGTAAAAGCACTATTAATTTATTAAAATTCCGTAAAAGCACTTATTTATCCGAATCCATCAGTAAAGAGTTGACAAGTCTATGATTGAAAACCGCCAATTTCACCCTTAAGCTGCGTATCGACTTTGCGCTCCTGGCGCGCGCGCCATGAATGCCCGCGCCGAGAGTGCGTTCCGCGGAGCGCGTTCCAAAGATTTGAAGTGTAATCAACTAAGCGCGCCTGGCGCGCGCTGCAACTGTTCCAGTGTTTGGTCGTTCCACATGCAGGCCAGTCGTGTTCATACACGACTTGCCTGCATGTTGAGCAGCAGCAGGGTTTTTAGTAATTCATTTTTCTCGTCTATAAGATGACAAGAGCTCAGGATTTTTTTTCTTCAAAACTGGCACAGGGACTCCCATTTCACAACTTATATCTCTCCAAGCGTCTTCTCTGAGCGATTTATTATGATATAAAGAACTTTTGTACCATAAAGTTGAATTAATTTACGACAACTCTGATTATCCATCGCTCGGAACGCAACGAACACATATAATATATCATGTCCGTCTCAACTGGCGCGCGCGCCACAACTGAACTGAGCGTCCTTTGGTGCGCGGTAAAAAACCGACTCCAGATGGAACGGGCCGCTCCATGTTCGAACGTTCCAACAAACACATTGGCGCGCGTTCCAAAATGGTAACAATTTCGCGCGGCCGGAACGCGCGCCAATGTTCGTCCTCTTGGAGCGCGAAGTCGATACGCGGCTTTATGTGAGCTAAAAACAGGACACAGTCTTGGAGCTGAAGACGAGCAACAGGGAATCGTGGCATAAATTGGGAGAGCTCTATGTCTAACGGTCGACTTTGATTTGCTAAATTAAACCCAGTCTTTTTTTTATCTTATAACCGTTCGTGTTTAAACCACCATACATAACCATAAAGTACTTGGTTACAAATAAATGTATTTGGTTGCAGGTTATCCGTCCACCGAATTCTGACGTCGAGTTAGAGTTGTATCCTCTACATCTGAAGCTATTACGTCATGTTCAGAGCCCACAGAGTACGTATAACTGTTTTTTATATTAAAATAAATCCACCTTTAGTTGTAGAACCATTTAGATTTAAAACCCTAATATTAATAAAAGATGAGTTTAGTTTAAGCAACATAATGACATAGTGGGTCTCTCGGATGAACATTGCGTTGAACTGTCTTGTGTTGAACTAAATAAGCTTGTAATTGAGTGCTTGTTAGACCCCAAACTATCAAAACCCTTACCAACTATAGTAGCTCAAACATGCAGGTTTTGGTGCGTGAAAACAATGAGTAAAACGCGATTTAACTCACTGCGTGATACAAAGTAAATTTTTTAATTTATGATCAAGAGCCGTGCATTGTCATTTTTACGTTCGGAAACGCGTAATTACCTATAATTGAAAGACTGTAAAACAGTAAATTTTATGTTTTTCATTGTTAATAATTGATTTTACTGTTTTTTAAAAAGATTAAAACCGAAGAAAATAAAATTAAAACAGTTCGGAAACTCATAAATATCGAGACTAACAGAACTAAAATACGTAACACTAGCTATACATTAGACACAACATGTGGTCCTAAAAGCTCTAATCAAGAATTGACCCGAGAATCTATAAATTTCTTTACCGATATAGCATTGAAAACTACAGAGACAATACAGGTTTATGTGTTTAAATTTTAATTCTTCGCTTGAATTCTAAATTGCTAATGCAAACGTAACTAGCTGCCTAGCTGAATTTAATTTTAAACACATAAACCTATACTTGATAATATATAAATATTAGACTTAATAGATAACACTTAAATATTACAGTTATTAAAGCTTTCCGGCAAATAAAAATCAAACTGACCGACGATGTATGGGGAATGTCTATCAAAGTTTGTACAGCCATAGTTGAGACTACAGCACCATACTTATTTTTTAATTTCAACAAAGTCATACCTCTTTTCAAATCCGGGGACAGTACTGATAATATTTATAGACCATTTTTTATTGTAATATGATACTAACGATTATAAACCTGTGTCCGTGTAGCCAGTTTTTAGCAAGGTTTTCCAAAAAAAATTATGCTCAATCATTTTTACACCTATACACGACTTACAGAATGGTTTCACTTAGTAAGGTTACACGTCAGTCGTACAACGTCTCTTCGTTGTACGACTGACGTGTAACCTTACTAAAACATATATTTCCTGCGTGGGAAATTTTCCAAGACGCCATAGGATTTTTGCGACCTCTCTAAAGCATTTGATTGCGTCAATCACGAAACATTACTTATGAAACATGAGCATTACGGACTAGGTAATCTTGCACTTAGTTAGGTAAAATCTTATTTGAGTGATAGACAACAGCAAGTACAAATAAATAGCGTGAATTCACAGGGCCTTAAAGAAAATGGGGGTTCCGCAAGGCTCAATATTGGGTCCTTTCCTCTTTCTAGTAAATATTAATGATCGACCCAGTTTATTAAAAAACCAACCTCAAAATATAGTGTCATTTGCTGATGACACTTTTTAGATAAATAGACGGGCCCGAAAATTTCGATGGCGATAATTCAGGTCACAGCAATCATTTTAGCGACAACTTTAGCGTTCGTATACTTAAATGTTTGTGAAGTCACTGACAGTCGTTGTGTTGTCAGGACTGGCGCCGCAGCCGGGCGGCGGCGCGGGCGCGGCGCTGTACTGCAGCGTGCCGCTCGCGCCCGCGCCGCCCGACCGCCAGCTGGCCTACACCGCGGCCTTCTCCAGGCTGGCCACCGTCAGGCAGGTGGGTACATGCGCATCTTGTATTGCGACATGCGGCGGCGCGGGCGCGGCGCTGTACTGCAGCGTGCCGCTCGCGCCCGCGCCGCCCGACCGCCAGCTGGCCTACACCGCGGCCTTCTCCAGGCTGGCCACCGTCAGGCAGGTGGGTACATGCGCATCTTGTATTGCGACATGCGGCGGCGCGGGCGCGGCGCTGTACTGCAGCGTGCCGCTCGCGCCCGCGCCGCCCGACCGCCAGCTGGCCTACACCGCGGCCTTCTCCAGGCTGGCCACCGTCAGGCAGGTGGGTACATGCGCATCTTGTATTGCGACATGCGGCGGCGCGGGCGCGGCGCTGTACTGCAGCGTGCCGCTCGCGCCCGCGCCGCCCGACCGCCAGCTGGCCTACACCGCGGCCTTCTCCAGGCTGGCCACCGTCAGGCAGGTGGGTACATGCGCATCTTGTATTGCGACATGCGGCGGCGCGGGCGCGGCGCTGTACTGCAGCGTGCCGCTCGCGCCCGCGCCGCCCGACCGCCAGCTGGCCTACACCGCGGCCTTCTCCAGGCTGGCCACCGTCAGGCAGGTGGGTACATGCGCATCTTGTATTGCGACATGCGGCGGCGCGGGCGCGGCGCTGTACTGCAGCGTGCCGCTCGCGCCCGCGCCGCCCGACCGCCAGCTGGCCTACACCGCGGCCTTCTCCAGGCTGGCCACCGTCAGGCAGGTGGGTACATGCGCATCTTGTATTGCGACATGCGGCGGCGCGGGCGCGGCGCTGTACTGCAGCGTGCCGCTCGCGCCCGCGCCGCCCGACCGCCAGCTGGCCTACACCGCGGCCTTCTCCAGGCTGGCCACCGTCAGGCAGGTGGGTACATGCGCATCTTGTATTGCGACATGCGGCGGCGCGGGCGCGGCGCTGTACTGCAGCGTGCCGCTCGCGCCCGCGCCGCCCGACCGCCAGCTGGCCTACACCGCGGCCTTCTCCAGGCTGGCCACCGTCAGGCAGGTGGGTACATGCGCATCTTGTATTGCGACATGCGGCGGCGCGGGCGCGGCGCTGTACTGCAGCGTGCCGCTCGCGCCCGCGCCGCCCGACCGCCAGCTGGCCTACACCGCGGCCTTCTCCAGGCTGGCCACCGTCAGGCAGGTGGGTACATGCGCATCTTGTATTGCGACATGCGGCGGCGCGGGCGCGGCGCTGTACTGCAGCGTGCCGCTCGCGCCCGCGCCGCCCGACCGCCAGCTGGCCTACACCGCGGCCTTCTCCAGGCTGGCCACCGTCAGGCAGGTGGGTACATGCGCATCTTGTATTGCGACATGCGGCGGCGCGGGCGCGGCGCTGTACTGCAGCGTGCCGCTCGCGCCCGCGCCGCCCGACCGCCAGCTGGCCTACACCGCGGCCTTCTCCAGGCTGGCCACCGTCAGGCAGGTGGGTACATGCGCATCTTGTATTGCGACATGCGGCGGCGCGGGCGCGGCGCTGTACTGCAGCGTGCCGCTCGCGCCCGCGCCGCCCGACCGCCAGCTGGCCTACACCGCGGCCTTCTCCAGGCTGGCCACCGTCAGGCAGGTGGGTACATGCGCATCTTGTATTGCGACATGCGGCGGCGCGGGCGCGGCGCTGTACTGCAGCGTGCCGCTCGCGCCCGCGCCGCCCGACCGCCAGCTGGCCTACACCGCGGCCTTCTCCAGGCTGGCCACCGTCAGGCAGGTGGGTACATGCGCATCTTGTATTGCGACATGCGGCGGCGCGGGCGCGGCGCTGTACTGCAGCGTGCCGCTCGCGCCCGCGCCGCCCGACCGCCAGCTGGCCTACACCGCGGCCTTCTCCAGGCTGGCCACCGTCAGGCAGGTGGGTACATGCGCATCTTGTATTGCGACATAACAGCTTTACCGAAGGCGACCATAACTACGATCCGCGGCGTCAACGTCACCTTATTGCAACGACAGACAGCAATGACTCAACAAACAGCAGCTCCACAAGGTTCGGTTCTAAGCTCTCTGTCGTGAAACATCGGAAAATATTGGGATTTGTGGGTGGTATTTTTGACCCAGAAACCTTTTTATTAAATTTCACCTACTTTTTATTTATTAATCAAAACTTGTAAGCTATTTTCAATTTAGGAGTAAAACTCCCGTTTGTTAAATGTGGCTGGATTCAAAAAGACAGTATTCATAAATATTCTTTTTTCATAAGTGATATATGAAAACTAGCTATTTCAAAAATCTTTATATATTTAAGTTCAATTTATCTTTCCCAATATAATATGTAGTTTCTTTACAGCTTACGTACTACGTACTTACTCCTATGTTATCAAAGAAATAAAAACATTTTATCAAAAAATTAAATCCACGAAAAGTGAAAAATAAAATACTTTTTAGTCTAGCTATGCTTCAAAGTTAAAGTATGAGATTAATTTCAAGTCGGCGCCAAACTTGTGACAAAATGGTGCCTCCGGGCGCCACTCGTACAGGCGCGCGAGCACTATCGCCTCCAGATCCCTCGGTGGCAATCCGGCAAGGAGGCTTGCTGCCTCGCCGGAGTGAGTGCGGTAGCCCCGGATCAGCCGTATGGCTACTACCTTTTGGGGCGCGTTCAAGTAGAGGGCGGCATGTCGCCCTCTACCTGAACGCGCCCATACCGGGGCCCCGTAAAGGGACCGCACGACTCCGGCATAGAGCCTACGGCAGGAGGCGTTTGGCCCCCTCAGATTGGGCAGGAGACGCTTGAAAGCAGCCCCCGCCCGCTCGAGTTTGGGAGCCAAACGTCGGAAGTGCTCCACGAAATTCCACCGGCTGTCGAGGACGATTCCCAGGTACTTATCGAACCCCTCCTACCGCCAGCTGGAATCCCAACGGTGGCGTATTCCCGCGGCCATAAAAGACCATGGCCTCGGATTTCTGCAATGCCACCTCGAGACCCAGTAACCGGATCCTCTCCGCGACTATCGCAACCCCGCGTGTCATTGTTTCGGCCGCCGCCTGGTGCGACTCCCCCTGTGCCAGGACGAGCGTATCGTCAGCGTAGCAAACTACGCTGATGAAGTAGACACCCACTACGACTATATCCTCGAACCGTACTACCACGCACCCCTGACCTTTCCTGACACTCTCGAAGGACGGGGTACCGGCGGCGGCCGACGAGATGATGGTCATTGAGCCGCTCAGGTCTTCCACCCAGTCGTCCCTGGGCAGGACAAAGTACGGCTCAGCGTCCACGGCGATGTTAATCGACCACTGCGCCATGCTCTGGAGCAAGAGATCCTGAGCGCAGGCGCAGTGGTTGATATCCGCCTGGAGGAAGCGTAATGGAGCCGTTATTAGCACTCCGTTATAGCCCCCTCCTAGCCCCTGTAAAGTCTCGGCTGCCACCGCTGTAGCGACAGTGGTGGCAGCGGCGGCAGCAGCGGCGCCAGTGGTGACGGCTGCGGTGGCGGCGTTGGTGGGGATGGTCGCGGAAGACCTTCCCCTGCCCCTGGTTTTGGCGGGTGGTGCTCAGGCCTTGCCACCCGCCCGGTGATCGGCCGGCTTGGCCGCCATCGCACATGCGTCGCAGAGCAGCGTGGCGTCGCAAGTCAAGGTCTTGTGACCGGGCTGCTCAGAGGCCTGGGCTCCAGCAGTTTGACCTGCGCAGACACCAATCCCACCACGAGCCTTCAGCCTTCCACGATCGTTTTGGCCGCCGCCACGGGGCAGCTAACCGTCACGGTTCGCATGACCTCGTAGTCAGGACGTACGGTGCCCACTGTCCTCACCTGGTCAGCAGGGCACCCACCAGTCCTGACGACGGCAGCTACCAACTCCTCCTCGACAACCGAGTCGTCAAGACCCGAAATGCGCAGGTTTGCGCACTTGACGGGCCTGGACACTCGGGCGTCGTCCGCATCCAGGGATGCCGTAAGCTTTTCAGCCAGAGTCTTGAGCTTCGTGGACTTTTTTATTTTGAAGGCCACGTACCGGCCCGCGACCTCCACAGCTTCTGCGAATCTGGTCTTACGCTCCTTGTTGGAGCCAGCTGCACCCACCTCTACGCTCAGGATGCCCGAACAGGCCTTCAGATATCACCCGGGAAGCTCCCAGCCTCAACAGCCCTCCGGGCACCCACCCTTGCCCCACCCTTGTCTCGCCCACGCACGCCACTTCCCTTGCTGGTGGGGATTTTCCTCGCCGAAGCAAGCTCCCCTTCGGTGGTTGAGCCCTGTTCATCCACCTGCCTGGGCCGCTTGAGAAAGAACTTACCGTTCTCCCTCACAGCGTTCCCGACCCTTTCGCGGCTAGAGCACTCTGAGCATCGCGCGCTCACCACACTCGCTTCTCCTCACTCGCTACTCGCATCTCTCTTCTCCCTATCTTCGTCACCCGATTCTCGGCCGGGTACCTGAACGGAGATCAGGTCTTTGACAGACCGTGATCTGAATGAGCCTCCTCGGCTCTCGTTGCCAATGGCAAGCGGAAGATGATTATTGCCCCATGGAATACGGTGGGCTTGACGGCCCCTGATTGACTCTTCGGGACCCTCAAAGAGCCAATCAACAGGCTCCTCCGCAACGCCCTCTGCTTTTCAAACTACTACTACTGCAGTTTAAAGCAGCGATATATGCGCTGCTTTAAACTGTTGTAGACCTCTTGCGAGTTGCAAGTATTTTCCGTCTCCATCATCCATTATCTGATTATTAGAACGAACATAATTGATAACCCTAAAATGTAAGCTAAGTTAATGGACAAGCCTTGGGTTTGGTGCGTGCAGGTGTGCGAGTTCCTGTGCGCGGCGCTGGGGCTGGCGCGCGAGGACATGCGCGTGTGGTCGCTGGGCAGCGCCGCCGTGCTGCTGGACGACGAGCGGCCCACGCTGTGCGAGCTGCGCCTGGACGAGCGCGCGCGCCTGCTGCTGGAGGTGCGCAACCCTGACCTCACGTGGCCCGAGGAGATCGGAGCGCTCAGGTACGTGCCTACACACGAGCAGCGAGCACACGCGCGTGTGCGACCGTGTGCGACCCGGTTATCTAGTTCTGTCGCCTGCCTCAATTTAAATGAGGTCAACATATTTAGACGCAGGTCGTGAAACATTTTCTAAAGTCTATATTCTGTTTTGAATCTTTAAAAATCAACATCTTGTGTCTGTATTTTTTTAGGCATTACGAAAACGAGCGAAGCTCCAAAAGACTTACCAAACCTAAACATTTGTAAATACGGGAGCAGGTAGCGCCTTCTGCAATTCATTCTAACTTCCACGAGCCAGTGTAGCCCTTCCATGAACGATGTCAAGGCATCAACCACTTATGATACAAATATAACAATTAGTTTTCGTGCAACACATACTAATCAATAAGCTGGTGCTTAAATTACAAAATCTGAATTTGATTTCAGCTTTATTTAGTCAGAAAAAATTATATTATTTATCCGAAAATAGTGCGTCATAATAATGTTTGTTTATGTATTTGCCTTTGATCACGTGTTTTTTCGGGAGTGCGCAAAATATGAACGGTGAATTCGTTCTTGGTTTGATTGTAAAAAGCGAAACATTGGTAAACTGTGGAGGGATTTCGTTTCAAAGCCTTTATAACCGTCAAGATTGTCATCATTTTCCTGCCCTTGTCCCATTGTATTTGGGGTCGGCGCAACAAGTTTTCTTCTCCCATTCTCCCCTGTCACTCACGGGTTGACCACTGAAAATCAGCGCTGTGCTGTGGGCTCCCATGGCACAGCACCATGCTGAGTGGTGACCTACCTGTCGCAGTCATGACGTGCAAGCTTTTTTTATTTTATCCCATGTATGTATTGCTTTGAATGTTTAATTTTTTTTTTATTATTGTTTTGTGTGCTCGTCGTAATTTGCGACAAATATTTTTTTTTTCTTTCTGTCAGACGTCACGGCATCATTTACTCCTTTAAATCATTTCTTACACAATCCATCCATCTTTTCTTTGGCCTGTCTCTCCCTCTCCACCCATCAGATCTATTACTCTTTTAGTTAGATGTGCTTCGTCCCTCTGCATTACTTGTCGATACTAAGACAAACGACTCCCTTGCAATTTTTCTGTAACAGGCGCTGCAATCGTTTTTCATCCATTTTTTTTGACCACCGCCAAGATGATTGATTAAATATTTCACATCACCGACTTTTAAATTTATAAATTCTATTAAATGTCAAACCATTAAGAAGTTTACAGACAAGTCGGTTTTTTTTGTAACTTCTGATATCTTCATGGGTAGAAAATTGTGAGTGTATGTGTATAAAACGATGCTTATTAATCGTTGCAGTATGAGCAGTGGATCAAGTCGAGCTACAGAGCGGCGCGAGACATTAATAGCGCCCAACCTGCCCGGGGCCACCGGCCTACACAATCTAGGGAACACATGTTTCATGAATGCGGCTTTACAGTCTGTGAGTACCTTCGATCCTTAGTACTTGCGTTTAAATTTGGGAATTATGCCACTTATATAGCATCTTTAGTTTTGGAGTATTTATGTATCCGTGCGAAGCTAGACCGGGTTTTGGATTTGTTTAGTTTGTTGCCAGTAGATGGCGTTAGATTATGGTAGGTAGTAGTAAACTAAGCAATCTCTTTGGAAAATGCATTTATTTTATATTGATTATACAGTACTATAGATAATAATTATATCTTAGTCAAATGACAACTTCTTTACTCGTATTACAAAGAGGATAAAACTGTTTGTATCGAATAGGCTCCAAAACTACTGGACCGATTGTAATATTTTTTTCATTATTAAGAAGCTACATTATCAGGAAAGAACATAGGCTATACAACTTACAACATCACGCGACTACCCACGGGAGCGGGGCAGCAACTAAATACGCGAGTGAAACCGCGCAGCACATCTAATAGCATATAATTTTGTATGTTGTAGGTATGGAACACGGGTCCCCTGACGAGGTACTTCAACTCGGGCATGCATCTGTACGAAGTGAACACAACCAACCCGCTCGGCACCAAGGGAGTGCTAGCGTTACGATACGGAGAACTTTGTAAAGAGGTTTGTTTTTCGTTTTATTAGATAATAAAATGTATGTAACTTGTAGTGAGGGTTGTTTTTATAAAATGACTGTATTTGACTTTAATTTGTCGACATTGGTTTAAAATGGCTTATAGGATATAGGTAGATTGTATTTTCAATGGTGTTGAGTAAATCCAGTGTTGCCTAAATCAAGATGCGGAATATGAAGATAGTTTAATTGTATGAATGTTGTTGTTTGATGTAAATAATGTGGTACTCCCGTAGGTGTGGTCGTGCTCGGCCCGCTCGGTGGCCCCGCTGCGCGTGCGCTGGTGCGTGCAGCGCTGGGCGCGCGCGCTGGCGGGCGGCGGGCAGCACGACGCGCAGGAGCTGCTGGCGTGGCTGCTGGACGCGCTGCACGAGGACCTCAACCGCGCGCGCCGCCCAGCGCTGCCAAGCGCCATCGCCGACCACGCCGACCACGAGGGCAGCAGGCCCGACCAGGTCACTATAACATCGAACGCACCTCCACCAACACATCTACGACCATTACTCACAATATCGCAGTGGCTATATTCTGAATAAAGCTCATCTTTACGTTATATAAAAGAAGTCACTTTCTCCATATGTTCGCTTAAATCTTTTTATTTACTCAACGAATTTTAATGCAGTTTACAACAATTGATAGTGATTCAAGAGGAGGTTTATATATATACTACTCTGTCAAGAAAGTACCGGGAAAAGATCAATACACAAAATGTCTGTTATTCATCCAAATTTATTTTATCACCTTCAAAGTATGCTCCTTTAGAAACGATACACTTGCGCCAACGAATAATCCATTCATCAAAACATTATTTAAACGCTGCTTCCGGAATTGAGTTCAGTTCTCGCCGCGAATTCTCCTTTATGTCTTCTATCGATTGAAAACGGGTGCCACGAAGTGGTAATTTGAGTTTAGGAAAAAGAAAAAAGTCAGCAGGAGCCATATCTGGTGAATATGGTGGTTGCTGGATGGTATTTGTTGAGTGTTTGGTCAAAAATTCGTTCACAATGATAGCCTTGTGCGAAGGCGCATTGTCGTGGTGCAAAATCCAAGAATTTTCTTTCCACAAATCTGGCCTTTTTCGTCGAATTTGCTCTCTTAAACGCCGCATAACGCTCAAATAATATTCTTTATTTACCGTTATACCTTCCGGTAAGAATTCAGAGTGCACAACACCGCGATAGTCAAAGAAAACAGTCAACATGACTTTGACTTTTGATCGACTTTGGGCGTGGTTTTTTCGGTTTCGGTTCAGTTGGAAGGCGTCACTCCGAAGCTTGTTGACTAGTTTGCATGTCAAACTCGTAAACCCACGTCTCGTCACCAGTAAATGTTGTTGTTGTTGTAATGTTTATGTAGTTTCATGAATGTTGGGTCCGAACTGACTCGTTCTAGCATGTCCTCAGCGACTTTTATGCGATTGAGTTTTTGGAGAAAATTCAGATCTTTTGGGACTAGCCGAGCAGCAACATGTTTCAGACCCAAATGATTAGTTACAATGGTACGGATCGACTCGTGAGATACAGAAAGTTCGGCGGCTATCTCTCTCAGAGTTAATTGGGTTTGGTTGATTTTCAGTCACTATTTTCTTCACTTTTGCGATGTTAACTTCAGTTGCAGACGTTGACGGCCTACCAGAGCGAGGCAAATCTTCCATCACATCTCGACCGCTTTTGTACGCTTTGAACCACTCATAAGCACGAGTTTTTGATAAAGTCGATTCACCGTAAGCCTTCTGTAACATTTTCAGTGACTCCGAAAACGAAATTCCATTGGCGATGCAAAATTTAAGACAAACTCTTTGTTCGATATTTTTGTCCATTATGAAATTCGCAAAACACACTATACAGCGTGTTGTTTTGCATCCTCGTCAAATTCAAGGACGTAACTATGCTAATGATTCTCGACCCGAATCGATAATAAAATAAGTAGGTTTTTTTTACTTTTTTCGTATTTTCAGAAATCGGTAAGTGCACACAGGTGCGTGCACGCCGCTGTATGATACGTATGCGCCGACGCTCACGCACACTGTTCTGTGTGTTCTGTAGGTGATTCTCTACTTTTGAAGTGAAATATTCTGTAATACTGTTAAATTTAAACACACAGAGACAGATCATAAAAGCGCCGTATATTATTATTGATCAGGTACCGTAATTTTCATTGATTATTTATGACTTTTACTAGCACCTCCTAAATTTTGACGAGGATGCAAATCAACATATTGTATATGATATTACTAAAACCAGCACTGTATTTAATATAAATAACAGATGCAAAACTCCGCGCCAAAATGGAAAACAGTTGTGCCAATCTAACAACTACAAAAAAAACTAAAATTTTAATTTGGAACCATAAACAAATCATCCATTCCCGATACTTTTTTGACTGAATGTATATAATGTCCTACTACCTGGTTAAACCACCAGCCAAACCAATTGGCTTAAATATAAGATAATAATAACATTACGAATACAAATAAATCCATTGTATTGTGATGTGTGGGGTTTGGAGGCTTCAAAGAAACGCCATAGTGTATGCTACTACGCGGATCGACTGACCCACTTCCTTTATTGGTCGTCTTATTTATACTTAGTTGGTACGTGTTGGTATGCTTACGAACTAGGAACAACTGTTATCTGCATTACTTAAACTACGTGATGTGATGGCATACGTGACTACACACCACATCACCCCCCTTAAATTAAAAAAAAAAACTAATTTACAATTTTTTTTTTTTTCATTTTAAATTTACACTCTAAATCTTACAATATAACTTAGTCCTAATTTTATGTACTATATCTGTCTTATTTTTATACTTAACCATGACATTTGGTGACATGTCTTTTACTACCTCAAACGGTCCATTATAAATACATTGCAATTTATTCCCTGTCTCGTTTTTTATTAATATCAAGTCACCTTCTATAAATGTTACAGAATTAAGATTTTTGTCATAACACTGCTT
The DNA here is from genome assembly GCA_905475445.1 of Ochropleura plecta. Classification (NCBI taxonomy): domain Eukaryota; kingdom Metazoa; phylum Arthropoda; class Insecta; order Lepidoptera; family Noctuidae; genus Ochropleura; species Ochropleura plecta. The sequence continues at coordinate 1,236,491 of FR997744.1, read as the reverse complement.
CCTTGTTAACTTACTTGCTATTAAATTTTCTTTCGCATCACTTTGAGCCCTTTGCACCCTATATTTAAATTCTAAAGGATAATCATCAAAATTATACAATGGTTCAACACTTTCACCTTGAAGATTACTTGGTAACCTGCAAATTTTTCCAAAAACTAATTCATAAGGTGTATACTTAGTCACAGTATTTACTGTTGTATTATAAGAAAAACACCAATATGGAATCCAGGAACTCCACGATGATGGATTATTATCAGTCTGTATCCTTAAATACGCACCCAAAGTTTTATGAACATTTTCCAAAGACCCTATACTTTCATGATGATATGATGTTGATAAGATTTTATTGATGCCCAAGATATTACAAAGCTCTACCATTACTTTTGAAATAAACTCAGAACCTCTATCCGTAGCTATTGTTCGTGGTATCCCATACCTCAAAACAAAATTTTCTGCCAAAGCTTTTGCTACCTTATTCGCGGATTTATTTTCCAATGGATACGCCTCAACAAACTTTGTTAGCTCACACTGAAGTGTCAATATGTAAACATTGCCTTTCTCGTCCCTGTCAAGCGGTCCTACTATGTCTAAATAAACCTTCTCAAAAGATGTAGATGCAGTGGTGGTAATTGTCATTGGCTCTCTTGTATGTCTAGAAAACTTTTGTGTCTTACACTTATCACATTTACCAATGTACCCCATCACATCTTTCTCAATAGATGGCCAATAATAATATTTCTTAATATTATTCACCATCCTACGTATACCTGCATGACCACTCGTGGGTAAAATATGAAAATCATTCAAAATAACCTTCTTCTCATCTTCTCCTTCCACTTTCCGTACACCCCTCACTACACACATTTTAAAACCTCCACATATGGAACTACTATTTTCCTTCAAATATTCTGCCATCTTTGTAATAATATCAACGTTATAACGATTTTTTAATATAACAACTTCTTTTATGCCTTTTCCTACACAAAAAGTAACTATGTCTTTCGACAACTCGTCTCGCGATGATGCCGATAAAGATTCATAGTTTACATAAATACTCGAGTTTTCTGGCATATACATTAAATTGCGCGACTTTGAAAATATCTTTGTATAATTAGTGTTACGTAACATCTTCTCCCATCCATTTAAACATATCTCAACGTCATTTCCTTGCTTTCTAAGAACTTCCACGATCCTAGGGTGATCAGTCCCAGACAACATGGAGTCCGTATCACAAACATGTGGCTCCCCCAACTGCTTGTACTGCGCTCTCGTCATTACGGATACTGTCTTTTCACGCATTGTTTTTATATCTTCACTCGTAATTATTATTCTGGAAAGTGCATCAGCCAGCACATTTTCTTTCCCCTTAACATACTCGACCTCAAAGTCGTACTCTTCTAAACACAAACGAAACTTAGTTAACCTACTCGATGGATCCGTCATGTTAAATAAATACAATAGCGGCCGGTGATCTGTCTTCACTACGAATCGCCGCCCGTACAAATACGGTCTAAAATATTTAACTGACCAAACTATCGCCAACAACTCCTTCTCGATTATAGGATAATTCAACTCACTCTTCCCTAAAGACCTACTAGCGTATGCAACGGGTTTCCCATTCCCATTACACAACACACTTCCTATCGCATATCCCGAACTATCTGTCTGTAAGATAAAAGTATTGTTATCAGAAAAATCTGGATAATCCAACACTGGTGGGTTCATTAACGCTTCTTTAAGCGCCAAAAATGACCTCTCACACTCATCAGTCCAACTAAACTCAACCCCTCTTTTACACAGCCTATTCATCGGTACCACTATATTAGCAAAATTCGGTATGAATTTCCTATAATAATTAGCAAACGCTACAAACCACTTTACTTCATCCACCGTCGTTGGACGCGGATAACCCTTAATAACCTCCACCTTCTCTGGATCTGGTGAAATACCTTCCGCCGAAATAACGTGCCCTAAATAAAGCACTTGCCTCTTCAAAAATTCACACTTAGATGGATTAAGTTTAAGATTCACTTCCCTCAGACGTGAAAAAACTGATATAAGGTTCCGGTTATGCTCATCCAAATTCCGCCCAAAAATAATTAGATCATCTAAATAAATCAAACATTTATCATAATTCAATCCAGACATGGCTACAGTCATTAACCTACTAAAAGCACTCGGACTTATCTTCAACCCCATTGGTAACCTACACATCTGATACTGCCCCTTATCTGTCGTGAAAGCAGTGTATTTCCTACTACTTTCTTCCAAAGCACATTGATAATATGACTGTGACAAATCACAGTGACTAAAGTAAATAGCTCCTGACATTGAATCTAAGATTTCAGTTATATTCGGTAATGGAAATTTGTCATCCTGTATTCTCTCGTTCAACTGCCTGTAATCTATCACAACGCGCCACTTCTTTTCCCCACTACGATCTGCCTTCTTGGGTACAACCAAAACAGGACTAGACCACTCACTAACCGCTTCCTCAATGATATTACTATCCAGCATTTCCTGCACCTGCCTATCAACCTCCTTTTTCTGTACATAAGGTATTCTATACTGTCTCCTGTAAACTGGAACAACATTATCCTTCAATCGTATTGACTGCTCATACACATTCGTGACTGCTAACTTATCTCCCGGAATATGAAAAATATCTGGGTACTTTGCGCATATTTGCTCAATTGACAACCGCTCCTTGGCGCCCAAATAGTCAAGTTTTAGCAAAGACAATATTTCCTTTACACGCTCCACGCTCATTTCTGGCTCCACAAAATTACAACAATCAAAATTACTCAACGGGTATACCTCCACACCGGACATGCTACACGTAACTGCCTCAGAGTTCGCGTTCAAAATTCTAATGGGTATCATGCCATTCTTAGGCTTAGCCATCACACTAGCCAAGAAAACCCCTTCGCGCAATTCTTTCCTAAACACGACACACTCTTCCGCTCTGTTAACGGGAAAATACCTAACCACCTCACAACGCGGAGGAATAGTCAACAAATAATCATAGGATTTAAGTGGCATAGAAACCGCCTGCAGCTCACGATCCTTAAGAGTCAACCTGTTTGCCGAAAAATCTATAATACCGCTATACTTTTGCAAGAAATCCTGACCCAATATGCCAATGGACCTACAGGGCAAATTATCAAATATATAAAACTTATGCACGAACGAACACTGCCCGTATTCTAACTTCAAATACACATAACCTACAGCTCGCAAACTACCCCCTACACCATTAATCACTAACTCTTCCTCAACTACTTTACAACACAAAGCGTTATCCCTTAAGAATTCGCTCTTTACAGCCGAAATCGACGCACCGGTATCCACCAACCATTCCGTATCTATACTATTCGCTAATAAATTAACCCAGTTAATACTATCACAAGCTAAAATATGATTAGACTCGAAAAAACTGAGTTTCATTTAACCGTCCGCCGTCATCACTACGTGACATCGATACTGCACCTGAGTCAGCATCACTCCGCACGTGCTCAAAACATGCCACACGCCGTCGACCTTGCTGAGTCTGGCGTCCACGACGAGCATTATTGCCGCGACCGCGCATTCCACCGCTATGCCATACGTTGGCATTTTTATGCGTACGTGCAACAGCTGTTCTTTGCTGCGCGTCACTACTTCCTCAAAATTCTTCCCGTGACGCCTACTAGGACCTAACTTAACAATGGATTCTCTTTACAACTTAATCTGTAAAAATAGCGACGTCAACTCCACTTCCATTTATAACTATTGTCTCTAAACCAGTCTGCACTGCACACATTTGACACAACACTCAGAAGCACTTACTCTCCTTGTTGCTCCCCATTCCTGCTCTCGCTACGCCATCTGCACAGCCTTCCGAACTTCTCTTTGGTTCATCTTCTCTTCTATCCAACCTTGGTGACACCTCCTGTACAAGCGAACCGCCACGCCGAGGATTACAACCGCCAAACACGTTGCGATAAAAAACAACACCGCGTTCATCGTCGACAACTGCTCCTGCGTCACTGTTGCGGCGTTTGAACCACCCGCTGCAGTCTGAGCGATAATCACTTCTTCTTTGGATGTTGTGGTCCCCATGACCTGTGACTCGACGCAAAGCGAAGCGAAACTAACCCCGACGTTTAAACTGCGATTCGGAACAGCCCCCCGGTCAAGCAACTACAACGCCGTCCAGCCGACTGGCAGGGTCGCCATGTGATGTGTGGGGTTTGGAGGGTTCAAAGAAACGCCATAGTGTATGCTACTACGCGGATCGACTGACCCACTTCCTTTATTGGTCGTCTTATTTATACTTAGTTGGTACGTGTTGGTATGCTTACGAACTAGGAACAACTGTTATCTGCATTACTTAAACTACGTGATGTGATGGCATACGTGACTACACACCACAGTATTATGCAACTGCCATTTAGTAGAGCAATAAGAACTGCTACATCAATATAGATCATACGATGGACATTGAGGCATATCATATCATTCGTCATGAAGAAGGCGGTGCTACAGTGTCTAATACTCCCTGAATTTACATTGTAAATTCAAAAGGCTTACATTATCTCTCTACCTAAAATTTCTAAGCCTAGTTTAGCTAATCACTTTAGACCCATCTCCATTCTCCCTTTCCTGTCTAAGATTCTAGAAGCAGTCGCTCTTAAACAATTTTATTATCCTCTTTCGTTTTTACAAGCTTTTTTTTAACTTGCAATGTATGTAAGTATGTATGTATGTATGTAAGTTTGTTCGGGGCGAATCTTAAAACTCAATTTTGACACAGTTATCTTCAACCGATTGAGCTGAAATTTGGCACACCTATATGACGTCGGTGACAATGCAATATTACGGTACCATGGAGCTGGTCTGATGATGGAATCGGAAGGTGGCGATAAGAACTCCTCAACGAAACAAGATAGACATGCCGTGTTTGGTGTCCCCATATTTGTCTTTACATGTGTTGTATGCCTAGGTGGTGCCCAGGGTCTGATGATGGAGCCGGAAAGTCGCGATAGGAACTCCTCAACGAAACAAGATAGACATGCCGTGTTTGGTGTCCCCATATTTGTCTTTACGTGTGTTGTACGCCTAAGCGGTGCCCAGGGTCAGATGATGGAGCTGGAAGGTCGCGATAGGAACTCCTCAACGAAACAAGATAGACATGCCGTGTTTGGTGTCGCCATATTTGTCTTTACGTGTGTTGTACGCTTAGGCGGTGCCCAGGGTCTGATGATGGAGCCGGAAGGTCGCGATAGGAACTCCTCAACGAAACAAGATAGACATGCCGTGTTTGGTGTCGCCATATTTGTCTTTACGTGTGTTGTACGCCTAGGCGGTGCCCAGGGTCTGATGATGGAGCCGGAAGGTCGCGATAGGAACTCCTCAACGAAACAAGATAGACATGCCGTGTTTAGTGTCCCCATATTTGTCTTTACTTGTGTTGTACGCCTAGGCGGTGCCCAGGGTCTGATGATGGAGCCGGAAGGTCGCGATAGGAACTCCTCAACAAAACAAGATAGACATGCCGTGTTTGGTGTCCTCATATTTGTCTTTGCGTGTGTTGTATGCCTTGGCGGTGCCCAGGGTCTGATGATGGAGCCGGAAGGTTGCGATAGGAACTCCTCAACGAAACAAGATAGACAGTAAGGGGGCGTCCATAAATTACGTGAGGTGTTTAAGGGGGGGAGGGGGTCGAGTCAAATCTCATCTAATCTTTCGTTGGAGAGAGGGGGGGTCTCGGCAAATATCACGCAATTTTTATTCTGAATGAAACAAAAAAAAAATTATACTATTTTGGTCCATTTAATCCAGATTGGTGATTTTTATTACACTTATAATTAAACTCTCAGCAATATTGATTACTAGTCTTAACTAGTCGTAAATAAAAGCACGAAGCAATTTTTTTTCCCATTTTTTTTTATAATCCAACGCGTTTACGTAAGAAACCCACATTTTGAAAAATCTCACGTGAGATTGGGGGATGGGGGAGGGGGTTGAATAAAATCTCACGACATCTCACCAGGGGGGGAGGGAGGGACAGAAAATTCAAAAAAACACCTCACGTAATTTATGGACGCCCCCTAATGTAAATGATGCAAGTAATGTAAATAAATAACATATAACAAATATCAAATGGATAAAAAATTTGAGACTAAAAACAATTTTTAATTTTAAAAATAATTTGAGACTAAAAAGTGAAAAAATAAAATTGAAGTAAAAAAAGGATTTTTAAAAAACAAGCTTTTATTCCCATAAAAACGTAATCTGAAATAACGGGAACTAAAAACAAAAAAATAGGAGTGTTTCTGATTGTACGCGATGTAACTTAAATTTATTTTTTTGTTTTTAGTTTAAGTAGATTACGTTTTTATGGGAATAAAAGCTTGTTTTTTAAAAATCCTTTTTTTACTTCAATTTTTTAAGAATAACCTTTTGTCCAGTTCCCAATCCGGTTTTCGGCCTGGCCACAGCACAGCTTTGCTTAAAGTTACAGAAGATATTCGAAATGGCTTGGAGAGTTATAGGTTAACGGTGTTAGTTTTAATAGATTTTTCCAATGCTTTTGACACCGTTGATCACGACATTTCCTGGCCATACTGTCTCAAATTAGGGTGTCTTCTTGGCCACGTTATTGGTTATCTTTTTATCTTCGTGGTCGCCAGCAGGCGGTGCATGTTGATCAGGCTTACTCTGACTGGTGCGACCTAATGACTGGTGTTCCACAAGGCTGTATACTCTCTCCTCTCTTATTTTATTTTTTATAAACTCCATTACTACTATCCTCAAATTTTAATGTTCTTACCATCTGTACGCTGTTGACTTGCAACTATACGCTTAATCAGATATTCCGAACTTTGATGAATGTATTTCATCCCTTAATGCTAATTTCTGAACTATTGAGGAATGGTCTGGCAAATTTGGGCTTTCTGTAAAAGTCGGGAAATGTCAGGCCATCCTCATTGGTAGCTCGTACTATTTGAGAAATGTGAACATTAGTCAACTTGCACCACTGATGTATGAGAATTCAATAATTTCTTTCTCACCTCACGTAAAAGACTTAGGTTTGTACATTGACGACTGCTTCAGCTGGAATAAGCACGTGGCTCAAGTGAGCCAGAAAGTTACTTTATCACTGCAGTCTCTATAGATTTAAGCATTTTATCCCATCTAGCACTAAACTCATTGTGGTACAGTCTCTTGTACTTCCCATTATCGACTATGCTGTTGTTTGTTATTCTGATCTATCCCAAGAACTTCTCAATAAATTGGATCGTCTTCTTAATAATTGCCTTCGCTTTGTGTTTGACCTTCGCCTTTGTACTACTATTGTACATAAAGTTTAAATATCTAAATAAATGAAGTCGTCAACAATTCATGGGACAGCAACAGCGCCCAAAATAAACAATAAACAAAATGAAACCTGTCTGATAAATGATAAGTGTTTGTCCAACTCCCAGGTGGTGGCAGCAGAAGCGTGGGAGCAGCACACGTGCCGCAACGCGTCCATCATGACGGAGCTGTTCTACGGACAGCTCAAGTCTAAAGTAGTGTGCGACACGTGTGCGCGCGAGTCCGTGCGCTTCGACGCCTTCAACATGCTCAGCCTGCCGCTGCCCATGGAGTCCTACGTGTGCTGCGAGCTTAGGGGTATGTGGACCTACATACTGGCTAGTGTGCGCGCGAGTCCGTGCGCTTCGACGCCTTCAACATGCTCAGCCTGCCGCTGCCCATGGAGTCCTACGTGTGCTGCGAGCTTAGGGGTATGTGGACCTACATACTGGCTAGTGTGCGCGCGAGTCCGTGCGCTTCGACGCCTTCAACATGCTCAGCCTGCCGCTGCCCATGGAGTCCTACGTGTGCTGCGAGCTTAGGGGTATGTGGACCTACATACTGGCTAGTGTGCGCGCGAGTCCGTGCGCTTCGACGCCTTCAACATGCTCAGCCTGCCGCTGCCCATGGAGTCCTACGTGTGCTGCGAGCTTAGGGGTATGTGGACCTACATACTGGCTAGTGTGCGCGCGAGTCCGTGCGCTTCGACGCCTTCAACATGCTCAGCCTGCCGCTGCCCATGGAGTCCTACGTGTGCTGCGAGCTTAGGGGTATGTGGACCTACATACTGGCTAGTGTGCGCGCGAGTCCGTGCGCTTCGACGCCTTCAACATGCTCAGCCTGCCGCTGCCCATGGAGTCCTACGTGTGCTGCGAGCTTAGGGGTATGTGGACCTACATACTGGCTAGTGTGCGCGCGAGTCCGTGCGCTTCGACGCCTTCAACATGCTCAGCCTGCCGCTGCCCATGGAGTCCTACGTGTGCTGCGAGCTTAGGGGTATGTGGACCTACATACTGGCTAGTGTGCGCGCGAGTCCGTGCGCTTCGACGCCTTCAACATGCTCAGCCTGCCGCTGCCCATGGAGTCCTACGTGTGCTGCGAGCTTAGGGGTATGTGGACCTACATACTGGCTAGTGTGCGCGCGAGTCCGTGCGCTTCGACGCCTTCAACATGCTCAGCCTGCCGCTGCCCATGGAGTCCTACGTGTGCTGCGAGCTTAGGGGTATGTGGACCTACATACTGGCTAGTGTGCGCGCGAGTCCGTGCGCTTCGACGCCTTCAACATGCTCAGCCTGCCGCTGCCCATGGAGTCCTACGTGTGCTGCGAGCTTAGGGGTATGTGGACCTACATACTGGCTAGTGTGCGCGCGAGTCCGTGCGCTTCGACGCCTTCAACATGCTCAGCCTGCCGCTGCCCATGGAGTCCTACGTGTGCTGCGAGCTTAGGGGTATGTGGACCTACATACTGGCTAGTGTGCGCGCGAGTCCGTGCGCTTCGACGCCTTCAACATGCTCAGCCTGCCGCTGCCCATGGAGTCCTACGTGTGCTGCGAGCTTAGGGGTATGTGGACCTACATACTGGCTAGTGTGCGCGCGAGTCCGTGCGCTTCGACGCCTTCAACATGCTCAGCCTGCCGCTGCCCATGGAGTCCTACGTGTGCTGCGAGCTTAGGGGTATGTGGACCTACATACTGGCTAGTGTGCGCGCGAGTCCGTGCGCTTCGACGCCTTCAACATGCTCAGCCTGCCGCTGCCCATGGAGTCCTACGTGTGCTGCGAGCTTAGGGGTATGTGGACCTACATACTGGCTAGTGTGCGCGCGAGTCCGTGCGCTTCGACGCCTTCAACATGCTCAGCCTGCCGCTGCCCATGGAGTCCTACGTGTGCTGCGAGCTTAGGGGTATGTGGACCTACATACTGGCTAGTGTGCGCGCGAGTCCGTGCGCTTCGACGCCTTCAACATGCTCAGCCTGCCGCTGCCCATGGAGTCCTACGTGTGCTGCGAGCTTAGGGGTATGTGGACCTACATACTGGCTAGTGTGCGCGCGAGTCCGTGCGCTTCGACGCCTTCAACATGCTCAGCCTGCCGCTGCCCATGGAGTCCTACGTGTGCTGCGAGCTTAGGGGTATGTGGACCTACATACTGGCTAGTGTGCGCGCGAGTCCGTGCGCTTCGACGCCTTCAACATGCTGCCTGGGGCCTTAGTCTGCTATTACAATAGTGTCAGAATGGTCGATCACTGATCGCATAATGGTTAATTTTGACAAGTTTGGTAATCTACTACATACTAAACTTGTCAAAATCAACCATTATGCGATCAGTGATCGACCATTCTGACACTATTGTAATAGCAGACTTAGGCCCCTGGGGTCGATTCCCGAGACAGGCGAAGTGTAACTAGGTTTATCCACAACTAGTTTCTCAGTAACAGCCACGGAATCTGGATTTGTTGCCATTTGATTGCAGCAGGTTCGCCTCCTATTATATTGGACTTAAATCATAACTGAAATGTGGGTGTGTACAGACGACGGCACATCAACCTACACAAAACCATTTTAACCTGATCTCTCTACTACGGATCGCATCCGTTGTAGAGAGATCAGGTTAAAATGGTTTTGTGTAGTTACACTTCGCCTGTCTCGGGAATTGACCCCAGGGGCCTAAGTCTGCTATTACAATAGTGTCAGAATGGTCGATCACTGATCGCATAATGGTTGATTTTGACAAGTTTAGTATGTAGTAGATTACCAAACTTGTCAAAATTAACCATTATGCGACCTGATAACCTGATCTCTCTACTACTGGGTGCGATCCGTAGTAGAGAGATCAGGTTATAATAGTTTAGAATAGGTTGACCTGCCGTCGTGTGTACTAATTAGATACATCTCTGCCTAACCTCTTAGGAATTACAGACGTAACATTATTTTATGTTCTCCTGTATTTTATGCGAACTGAGCGAGAGTTTCCCTTCCATCTGATTATTCCTTTAATCACATCTTCAAATCGTAAATACAATAAAATTATGTATTTAATTAGTCGTTTATGTCTGCAGTGATGCTGCTAGACGGGTCGGTGCCTATCAAGTACGGCGTGAGAGTCAACTCAGAAGGAACGTACCTAGATCTCAAGAAGAAGCTGTCGGAACTGTGTGGATTAGCGCCTGAATCGTAAGTAAAAACTGTCATCCATTTGCATTCATCAACTATCATTCAAGAAATTCACAACAATATATTTTTTTAAGTACTTCACAGAGCAGTATCTATTAATTCAATTTAACAAAATCGTAGTGATAGCTTAGTCCGGGGCATTGCGTTGTATAAAAGAGGTTCCTCGGCTTCGGAACACTAAGGGCAAAAGGGTTTTAGTCAATACATGTCTGACAATTCCTTCCGCACCGCCCAGAAAAGTCATTAAATGACATCTCTTTTTACTTGTATGGAAAATTATGATTTTACACAAATATCCTCCTTAGTTCCAACCGTACGATTAAGTGCGTATTGTATAATTGTCTCTTGTTTGGTGAAGGAAAGGAATATTTCTCCAAAGGAACATTTTTTTTTACTGTCTCCAGAATGTTGATCGCCGAGCTGTCAGGCGCGACACTCGGTCGAGTGTTCGACGACAACTCGAAGATATCGGCCGCCAGCGCCACAGAGCTGTACGCGTACGAGATCCCGCACGACGACACAGACACCGACACCAGCGACTGCGACGACTACACACACCAAACTAACGGTGAGCACTCACGCAACTCCTGCGCAGGTACTGCTGTCAGCCACAGAGCTGTACGCGTACGAGATCCCGCACGAGACACAGACACCGACACCAGCGACTGCGACGACTACACACACCAAACTAACGGTGAGCACTCACGCAACTCCTGCGCAGGTACTGCTGTCAGCCACAGAGCTGTACGCGTACGAGATCCCGCACGACGACACAGACACCGACACCAGCGACTGCGACGACTACACACACCAAACTAACGGTGAGCACTCACGCAACTCCTGCGCAGGTACTGCTGTCAGCCACAGAGCTGTACGCGTACGAGATCCCGCACGACGACACAGACACCGACACCAGCGACTGCGACGACTACACACACCAAACTAACGGTGAGCACTCACGCAACTCCTGCGCAGGTACTGCTGTCAGCCACAGAGCTGTACGCGTACGAGATCCCGCACGACGACACAGACACCGACACCAGCGACTGCGACGACTACACACACCAAACTAACGGTGAGCACTCACGCAACTCCTGCGCAGGTACTGCTGTCAGCCACAGAGCTGTACGCGTACGAGATCCCGCACGACGACACAGACACCGACACCAGCGACTGCGACGACTACACACACCAAACTAACGGTGAGCACTCACGCAACTCCTGCGCAGGTACTGCTGTCAGCCACAGAGCTGTACGCGTACGAGATCCCGCACGACGACACAGACACCGACACCAGCGACTGCGACGACTACACACACCAAACTAACGGTGAGCACTCACGCAACTCCTGCGCAGGTACTGCTGTCAGCCACAGAGCTGTACGCGTACGAGATCCCGCACGACGACACAGACACCGACACCAGCGACTGCGACGACTACACACACCAAACTAACGGTGAGCACTCACGCAACTCCTGCGCAGGTACTGCTGTCAGCCACAGAGCTGTACGCGTACGAGATCCCGCACGAGACACAGACACCGACACCAGCGACTGCGACGACTACACACACCAAACGGTGAGCACTCACGCAACTCCTGCGCAGGTACTGCTGTCAGCCACAGAGCTGTACGCGTACGAGATCCCGCACGACGACACAGACACCGACACCAGCGACTGCGACGACTACACACACCAAACTAACGGTGAGCACTCACGCAACTCCTGCGCAGGTACTGCTGTCAGCCACAGAGCTGTACGCGTACGAGATCCCGCACGACGACACAGACACCGACACCAGCGACTGCGACGACTACACACACCAAACTAACGGTGAGCACTCACGCAACTCCTGCGCAGGTACTGCTGTCAGCCACAGAGCTGTACGCGTACGAGATCCCGCACGACGACACAGACACCGACACCAGCGACTGCGACGACTACACACACCAAACTAACGGTGAGCACTCACGCAACTCCTGCGCAGGTACTGCTGTCAGCCACAGAGCTGTACGCGTACGAGATCCCGCACGACGACACAGACACCGACACCAGCGACTGCGACGACTACACACACCAAACTAACGGTGAGCACTCACGCAACTCCTGCGCAGGTACTGCTGTCAGCCACAGAGCTGTACGCGTACGAGATCCCGCACGAGACACAGACACCGACACCAGCGACTGCGACGACTACACACACCAAACTAACGGTGAGCACTCACGCAACTCCTGCGCAGGTACAGCTGTGCTACACGACCTTCACGATCTTCAGCGACCCGTACATGTTGGGAAATTGGGTTACATATAATCTTAATGAGAGTGTGTATTAGACATTACGGAGTCAGAAAACGGTATATTTATTTTCAACCGCCGTCATTTTATCCTGGCGGACGTCTTGCCTGGTCACATATCGACAGCAGCGACACCTGCTGGGTCAATTGTGTTTTCAAACCATCCAGAAACCCATTCGGCCCAGCCGTTTAGGAGTAGTTAGAGGATAAACACAGGTACAGAAGAATTATATAAATTATGATGGCACCGCTTTCTGGGAGGACGCTCATCAACAGGAAAATGCGTCTGCGTCCATTTGGTTGAATTTAAACTTGCCACACATAAACTTTTAGTCAATTACTCCGTTTGCCACAAACAGAATGATTGTGCCGAGTAATAATTAAAGTGATTGCATTATCAGTTTAATTGTATCACAGCCGAAGTAATTACTATTATAAAAACTTGTATCGCTTATTTTTTTTCTAATAAATATGTTTTTCCCTCGTTAGGCTGGAGCGAGTCCCCGCAGCAGTGGGCGGAGGTGAGTGTGGGCGGCGGCAATACTTCCTCACTCTGCATGCCAGCACTCTTCTGCTTCAAGGTTAGCTACGCGCATCGCACACACATGCACACACACACACACATATACATGTACACTCGGACCAAATGCGCGTTGGGCTTTCTGATGCTTGTCCTATAGCATGGACAGGAATGTCCCGCTATTGTAACATACAATACGTATTGTCAACAAAAGATATCTAGTAAACAAGCTCGTCAGACACAGATAAAGGAGATTGAGCACTTATAGTCTCACTTTTTGACGCGTAAAGCCATTAGAGTTAATGTATAATTAATTATGTTATTTTTAATGTTTTTTTACCTAAATTCATTGAAATCATTTGTGGGGTTTCTATTTTAATTTTAATTAGTATGTACATATTTAATAAAATAAATACGTCATTTGTTGCCTAATAGTGAAGCGACTCCTTTTTCAATTATAATCGATCGATTAAACACTAACATAAATCATAGAACAACAAAATAATTAACATTTGCAACTAAAAAGCATTAAGAGTTGTCCTTATTATCATTCTTTAATTCTGTTACTATTTTTTTCCATTAAATACAATTTCTAGGCAAAAATAAAACAATTAAGATATAATCGATAATGTTATGATGCCCCGTAGTCTATTGTTGTGTCACAACACTATTCGGTGAAATGTCAAACAAAATCGGTGTTTTCTGTTTACCGTGTTAGCTGCCGGTTAAGCCGAGAATATTGTTTAGGATTTCTAGATCAATGTGTTTAATCAAATATCTTAAATAGTAAGTAATACTCAATTAATATGTACCAAAATAATGCAAAATATGTGCCAGTTAATAACGTTTCAAAACGAATTGTTTTGAGATGTAACATAACCTCAAAAGGTATTAAACATTTTTTTTTTCAAAAACCCCGCAATATTTCATTTTGAATTTAACCTTGTTTTAAAGTATGAAACTACCCCTTTTTTGTGTCTAATTTTCACTACTATACTGTGTCAAAAGTTGCGCAACCAAGTGCCATAGTAGGCTGCGCAATCTCCTTTCCTTAAAAATCCATGAATGTTTTTCGAATAGAGTTAAATTTATTTTTAAAGGTTAATTTCCACTTAGAAGAATTAAAAAAACAAATCGTCGTTTCCATTCATGATCATATCAGTGACGCATTCATCAGAAAGCCATAAACATACAGACACAAAGATTACACTGCCGTAGCGATTCATTAAAATTGACTGTCTTTATATAAAAACGTTTTCATCTGCATTTGAACAAAAAAAGGGTGAGAAAATAAAACGAAAAGTTTGACGGACAAGGGAAATTGATTTAAACGGATTTAAAAATTTAATAGTATTAATCATTTGACATTATTTTCGTAGTCTACATGTCAATTACTTAGTATATTAAAAATTTTATCAAGAATACGTCTTAGACCTATTTACGAATATAATAAACGCGGAGATAAGCATAAATACTGTACTCTTGGTAGAAATAAATTAACTGGTGGTTCACACACCCTAGCTAAATCTGGAAAGTTAATTCATATCATGGGTCCATTGGTTTTTAAAGCTAAATTAAAGACTGGCTAATCGACCAGTCATTATATGACCTAAAATATTGGTATAATGGTAATAGTTTTGATCCCTTTAAATTTTTTTTCTGACATGTATTTTTGGATCCTAATTAATAAATAAATTAAACTAAAGTAAACTAGTAAGTCAATACAGTGAAAACGTTTTTATGTCCCCGTTTGGTGATGGCATGTAAGTGTAAGTGAAATATTCGACTACCTTACATAACATAACACATGTAAATAGGAACATACTGTATAATATATGACGTCGTAATGTGAAGTGCTGACTAACTTAACTGTGTACATATGTGAAGTGCTGATTCTGTTGGCCACCAACTAAACAAATGGGACTATTGCTGTCCTTTATTAACAGGTAGAGGGGGAAAGGGACGGGGATAGCTTGAGCTGTATATAAAGTTGCGTTATGAAGTTCAGAATTTTCAGACCAATGACTCATAAGGTATACAGAGGACAATATGTTGTGTCACTATGAAATTCCGCCAAAGAACAAGAGAAAATGTCCAAACGCCGAGAGATGCTGTTCAGTATCTTTATTGCAAATTTTAACAAGTTTGCACGAGCCTCCGGGACTTTAAACACCCTCTTTCTTATCCCCTGTTTTGCGGCTTGTTCAGCATACCACGGAAAATCATAAAAAAAACCATATTTATCCAGCCAAAATTGCGCCTTACCTTTAACTTCTAATAACCAGCCATCCCTATTACAAAGAGAGTTGGATACATATGTGGATAAAGTGGATACATGCCAAACTGTTTCATGTATAGAACCAGGTAAAATTATTTTGCATTTTTGACGTGATAACGTCTTTAAAATCGTTTTAGTCGGGTGACATGTTCAGAAACTTGTGTCACACCAAAACCTCACGAGCGCGATCGCGCTCGTGAGGTTTAGTTATCACGTGAACATCACGATCGTAAACCTACTTTACAAACAACCAATTTTTTTTCTATCATAACATAGTACTTTGTCTCTAATGGGTTCCAGATAATAGCATTACAATGTTATCTCCGTAACTAAAAGGTTCTCACATATTGGGGGAGGGTGGGGGGAGTGTCGAACTTGTACTGGCTAAAACCCACCCATGTTCCTTCTACCGGGGCCGTGGTATCTCTTTCGAACAACCCCCCTAGGTATGGTCTAGAATTAAAAAAATATCACAATAACGGGAAGGACGCGCCGTCCTTTTCTTCCCTTACTTGTCTTAAACAGATTTAATCATCTTTAGTTGGTGCCCAATAGAATATGGCCGTTGTTCGTTTGTCTGTGTTGACATAGCATCTCGTGACGGAGAGTTGACGGATCAGGTAACAGATGACACTAGATACTGCACTGTAACGCCATTTTTTGTTTTATTTTTCTTATATTTTTTTTATTTCTCTGAAAAAGTGATGTTTTACCATAGTTTTAAAAGTAAATTAGTTTATTGTATGTAAATTTTTAAATCTATAAGTAGTTATACTTCTGAAGTATTTGATTCTATTTCAATAACATTTTGATTTAACTTATTCTTCAAAATAAATATCTAGCTAAACGTTGTATATGACCACGGATAGGCTTATTTTGACGATTCTGTTATAAGCAATAAGTTTTTATTTATCAATGAAATGAAACTTGGAGCGTCATTCATTATGATCCATAACAATCCAATTATTTGCTTTTGTATTTTTTTCTAGAAAAGTCACCCTTTAATACGAAAGCTACATCATTAATGAACATCATGATGGTGGGACCCCGACAGGTTATTCGAATATCATGTTAGAAAACTAAATTAATTTAAACGCCTAAACAAATTGTAGAAGACATTAAATTATACTGTTTCTATAAGCGCTTTTCTAATGTAAATATAATGAAAAACTTTTTTATTGTAATTAGAGTTTTCAAAGTATAATAACGATTCGAACGTAGTCGTACTATATCGTATTTAAATTTGGTGTATTCAGTGTAAGATCACATGTTTTTCATGAAAAGCTCGCCATTTTGGTATCAAAATAGCGTGGCGAGTCTTTGTAGAATATTTTGAAATTTTATGAAATATTGTATTAAATCCTATTGTCATGACATTCGAAGAACCTGAAGGGGTCCCCCCATCTTGACGTTCATCATCATTACACACGAGAATCACACACAATAAAGGATCATTTGCTTTCAGAATCCGTTTGTCAATTAGGTAGCACACTAGCTAAACGCTCTGTGTTCGTTGATGTTTATAATACGTTTGGTAGAGGTCACTTTTGTACAAATTCTCTGCAATTTTCTTTTTCAAAATTCTTTTAAATAATTTTTTTGTTGTTGCTGGCAGACTCTCTGTCGAATGCCTTTGCTTTTAGTCCGGAAAGTGCAGATTTTGAACTTTCAGATTGAAAAATCTTGATCACCAGAAATATTACGGTGGATTAAAAAATGGTTTACCAATTTTGACCAGTTGTCTTTTTAAACACTATATATTATTATTAAAACTAGAAAAAAAATTGTCACATACACCTAAATAATATTGATAAATCATTACGGTCACCTCGCAAGGTTGGTTCAGACGCTCCCACGGCTAGGAAAGCACACCCAAAAGTCTACATTATAATCGAACAACGGTTTCAGCGCTCGAGATCGGAAATTCTTATGTCCCAGAGTCCACCAACAACGTTCTACAACCACGCGGTGTTCACCGACGGCGACTACCGCAGCAACACGCTCCCCAAGGACATCGGCAACCAGAACGGCAACAGCTCGCCGACCTTGAGCGTCCGGTCGCTCAACCTCAAGCCGTCCTCGCCGCGCCTGCCCAAGGTCAAGTTCGGCTCGTCGCCCTCCAACATGTGCAAGATGAATGACACCAAAGATGTGCCAGTTGGCAAGATACAGTATTTGGTGGCTGTTCATAGGTGGGTTTTATGGATCATCATCATCACCATTGGTGATTTGTGCAGATGTTGAGACTCTTTTATATTGATACTCTATGATGTATTACATGGTAAGTAGATGGGTTCCTTACCTTTGTTATACAAGACAAAATTCTTTGTCCCCAGAAAGCAATGTCGCTCTGACGCGTACTTCCTCCCATGGCAGCGCAGTAGATCGTCAGTGTTCGGCGTGCCCGTACTGGTGGGTGTACGTGACGCGTTGTCCGGACGTCAGCTGTACGCGCGCGTGTGGCAGCAAGTAGCGCGGCTACTGAGTGCGCGGCCGCCGCAACATGACCAACACAACCATGCTACTGACTGGTGAGTACTAGTGGCGTACGCGGCCTGTACGCGCGCGTGTGGCAGCAAGTAGCGCGGCTACTGAGTGCGCGGCCGCCGCAACATGACCAACACAACCATGCTACTGACTGGTGAGTACTAGTGGCGTACGCGGCCTGTACGCGCGCGTGTGGCAGCAAGTAGCGCGGCTACTGAGTGCGCGGCCGCCGCAACATGACCAACACAACCATGCTACTGACTGGTGAGTACTAGTGGCGTACGCGGCCTGTACGCGCGCGTGTGGCAGCAAGTAGCGCGGCTACTGAGTGCGCGGCCGCCGCAACATGACCAACACAACCATGCTACTGACTGGTGAGTACTAGTGGCGTACGCGGCCTGTACGCGCGCGTGTGGCAGCAAGTAGCGCGGCTACTGAGTGCGCGGCCGCCGCAACATGACCAACACAACCATGCTACTGACTGGTGAGTACTAGTGGCGTACGCGGCCTGTACGCGCGCGTGTGGCAGCAAGTAGCGCGGCTACTGAGTGCGCGGCCGCCGCAACATGACCAACACAACCATGCTACTGACTGGTGAGTACTAGTGGCGTACGCGGCCTGTACGCGCGCGTGTGGCAGCAAGTAGCGCGGCTACTGAGTGCGCGGCCGCCGCAACATGACCAACACAACCATGCTACTGACTGGTGAGTACTAGTGGCGTACGCGGCCTGTACGCGCGCGTGTGGCAGCAAGTAGCGCGGCTACTGAGTGCGCGGCCGCCGCAACATGACCAACACAACCATGCTACTGACTGGTGAGTACTAGTGGCGTACGCGGCCTGTACGCGCGCGTGTGGCAGCAAGTAGCGCGGCTACTGAGTGCGCGGCCGCCGCAACATGACCAACACAACCATGCTACTGACTGGTGAGTACTAGTGGCGTACGCGGCCTGTACGCGCGCGTGTGGCAGCAAGTAGCGCGGCTACTGAGTGCGCGGCCGCCGCTACATGACCAACACAACCATGCTACTGACTGGTGAGTACTAGTGGCGTACGCGACGCCCTGTGCGGGCGGCCTGTACGCGCGCGTGTGGCAGCAAGTAGCGCGGCTACTGAGTGCGCGGCCGCCGCAACATGACCAACACAACCATGCTACTGACTGGTGAGTACTAGTGGCGTACGCGGCCTGTACGCGCGCGTGTGGCAGCAAGTAGCGCGGCTACTGAGTGCGCGGCCGCCGCAACATGACCAACACAACCATGCTACTGACTGGTGAGTACTAGTGGCGTACGCGACGCCCTGTGCGGGCGGCCTGTACGCGCGCGTGTGGCAGCAAGTAGCGCGGCTACTGAGTGCGCGGCCGCCGCAACATGACAACACAACCATGCTACTGACTGGTGAGTACTAGTGGCGTACGCGGCCTGTACGCGCGCGTGTGGCAGCAAGTAGCGCGGCTACTGAGTGCGCGGCCGCCGCTACATGACCAACACAACCATGCTACTGACTGGTGAGTACTAGTGGCGTACGCGACGCCCTGTGCGGGCGGCCTGTACGCGCGCGTGTGGCAGCAAGTAGCGCGGCTACTGAGTGCGCGGCCGCCGCAACATGACAACACAACCATGCTACTGACTGGTGAGTACTAGTGGCGTACGCGGCCTGTACGCGCGCGTGTGGCAGCAAGTAGCGCGGCTACTGAGTGCGCGGCCGCCGCAACATGACCAACACAACCATGCTACTGACTGGTGAGTACTAGTGGCGTACGCGGCCTGTACGCGCGCGTGTGGCAGCAAGTAGCGCGGCTACTGAGTGCGCGGCCGCCGCAACATGACCAACACAACCATGCTACTGACTGGTGAGTACTAGTGGCGTACGCGTACAGGCCGCCCGCGATATTTTCTAGAATTTTCTCCGCCGAATTTCTATCTGTTGAATCTCCGTATTTATTGTTAATATTTGTTGTAAGTGTTGCTGGTAACATACAACCTGTTGTATTGCTTGTTATAGTGACGACAGTTTAGGTTACGAATTCCCGTTCCGAGTGCGCGTCGTGCGCGCGGGCGGCGCCTGGTGCGCGCGCTGTGCGTGGCCGTCTCTATGCAGAGGATGTGCACTACCTTCTGATGACACACCGCTACTCTTTGATACTAGTAAGTGTCTCGGTTTCTTCATGTTCCTATGTTTTTTTGAATAAATTTAATATATTATTACACCGTTTGATAGTGTCGCTAATAGAGGTTAATCAATTACTGGGAAGTAGTAAGAAGAAAGACATACGAAAGTACATGTTTCTCCTGTACAATTAGTTTCCTTTTTTACTTAGGTAAACGTCGTCGGCGCAGCAAGCGTGCGAGTGTAGCAGCCAGTTCACTAGACGGCGACATTCCTAACACTAACTCACCTATAGCTAAGAACAAGCTCAACCGACACGCCTCCACACGGCTCTCCAGTGATATTTCCGTGAGTAATTCTTTTGTTGCTAATGCTAAGTCAAAAGTTTATAAAAGTATGCCCCTCAAGTTATAGGGGAAAATATACAAGACCGTTATTAGACCCTGTTGTATTGTATGGGTCAGAATGCTGCCATTATATTGGATGCCATTCAGCATTCTACTATCGTTCAGTATTCTATTCAAAACGATGGATGTAGCGGAGATTAGAATCCTTACTAATATTATAAAAGCGAAAGTGAGTTTGTTTGTTTGTTTGTTTATTTGTTTGTTTGTTTGTTACCTCTTCACGCTTTAATGGCTAAACCGATTTTGATGAATTTCGGTACAGAGATAGTTGGGAACCAGGAGACGGACATAGGCTAATATTTTTTTGAAAAAAGTGGTATGTGAGGGAGAAAGAGGGAAGAAAAGGGAAAACTTAGCGTTGCTATTACAAATCAATAAGGCGCAAGGGGAACTGTGTCACCCCGAATTTAACGCGAGCGAAGCCGCGGGCAAAAGCTAGTGTCAAAATAAATGTATTGAATGACAAAAATGGATAAAGTAAGGAATGAGTGTATTAGAGGCAGTTTGAAAGTTGCGCCTGTTACAGAAAAATTGTAAGGGAGTCGTTTGTCTTGGTATGGACATGTGATGAAGAGGGACGAAGCACATGTGAGAGAGGATGGATTTAAATGTTGATGGATGTTGCGAGAGAGGAAGGCCAAAGAAAAGATGGATGGGTTGTGTAAGGAATGATATGAAGGAGAAAGGAGTAAATGATGCCGTGACGTCTGACAGGGGAGAAAAGAAGAAGAGGACGTGTTGCGTCGACCCCAAATAGAATGGGATAAGGGCAGGAAAATGATGATGTGCTTATAAAAATACAAAAATCGTTTCAGTATTAATGCAAAAATTTATGATTTAATAAAAATACCAATGTTAAATTTAATGTTACCCGACCTTTCTGCTTACAACTGACACGGCCGGAATTAGTATAGAGCTGTACCTTAAAAAAAACATGCATGTACTATGATATACAGTATGCCATTTCAAAGCTTACATGCCGCCGGGCTTTATAATAGATTGTTTTTTGATCAGAGAATAGGCGAGAGACACTATAAATAAGAAACAAAAAAAGCACCTAAACAATTTGAATATCAAAGATCAAATATAAATTATTTTATAGGTGTAACAAAACGAGTAATACTATTCAGACGCCATTTAGTAAATAGACTAGGCATTCATTAAATGGCTTATTCCACAAGGAAGGCGTAAGATGCGTTGGTATGACGGCATCATACTAACAGCAATCGTGCTATTTTAAGTATAAAAATACAGCGTCGAACTTAGCGCTACCGCAGCGTCAAGTTTCGTAGAGAGTCGATTAGAGTCGTCGCTGCGCTCAAGGCTCACTACAGGAGTGAACTGAAAAGTCGCCCATTATTGTGAAGTGGCAAAAACTGAAAGGGCATGCGGTTGAAAAAGGCTAAGAATAAGATTTTTAAATAAAATCAACGCAAGGCCAATGTCAATCAGTGCAATGTCAGAATATAAAACCACACATTGTTCAATAAACACACATATTTTTTTTATTCAAATATCAATTATTACTGTATATTATTAGGGCAGAATCCGGCCATGTCCTTAACTATTGGTCGATAGGTTACAATGCCCGTCACTTAATTTAGTTTAGCCATTTCCGGAATTATTAGGGTTGGCTTCCAGTCTTATAACATGCAACTAGATATTACCATGTCACATGGAGTGACTGGCTAGCCTGGCCCCCACAACTTAGTAAGTAGGTAACACGGTACCCTTGGCAAGATTGACTTAGACATTCCATGCTTCTGGACTTCCCGTAACGGCTGTCAATGATCAACGAATATCAGCTAGGATCAAGTGTTCACGGCTGCCCTAAATCGCAATGAATAATTTGTGTGCAGGGCGACACGCAGTGGTCGCTGGGCGCGCTGCTGGCGGGCGCGCGGCGCGGGGTGCTGCTGGCCATCGACTGGGACCCCACGGCGCTGCATCTGCGCTACCAGTCCACACGGGAGAAGGTACGTCATAGTGTATGTGCAGGGGGGCGCGCTGCTGGCGGGCGCGCGGCGCGGGGTGCTGCTGGCCATCGACTGGGACCCCACGGCGCTGCATCTGCGCTACCAGTCCACACGGGAGAAGGTACGTCATAGTGTATGTGCAGGGGGGCGCGCTGCTGGCGGGCGCGCGGCGCGGGGTGCTGCTGGCCATCGACTGGGACCCCACGGCGCTGCATCTGCGCTACCAGTCCACACGGGAGAAGGTACGTCATAGTGTATGTGCAGGGGGGCGCGCTGCTGGCGGGCGCGCGGCGCGGGGTGCTGCTGGCCATCGACTGGGACCCCACGGCGCTGCATCTGCGCTACCAGTCCACACGGGAGAAGGTACGTCATAGTGTATGTGCAGGGGGGCGCGCTGCTGGCGGGCGCGCGGCGCGGGGTGCTGCTGGCCATCGACTGGGACCCCACGGCGCTGCATCTGCGCTACCAGTCCACACGGGAGAAGGTACGTCATAGTGTATGTGCAGGGGGGCGCGCTGCTGGCGGGCGCGCGGCGCGGGGTGCTGCTGGCCATCGACTGGGACCCCACGGCGCTGCATCTGCGCTACCAGTCCACACGGGAGAAGGTACGTCATAGTGTATGTGCAGGGGGGCGCGCTGCTGGCGGGCGCGCGGCGCGGGGTGCTGCTGGCCATCGACTGGGACCCCACGGCGCTGCATCTGCGCTACCAGTCCACACGGGAGAAGGTACGTCATAGTGTATGTGCAGGGGGGCGCGCTGCTGGCGGGCGCGCGGCGCGGGGTGCTGCTGGCCATCGACTGGGACCCCACGGCGCTGCATCTGCGCTACCAGTCCACACGGGAGAAGGTACGTCATAGTGTATGTGCAGGGGGGCGCGCTGCTGGCGGGCGCGCGGCGCGGGGTGCTGCTGGCCATCGACTGGGACCCCACGGCGCTGCATCTGCGCTACCAGTCCACACGGGAGAAGGTACGTCATAGTGTATGTGCAGGGGGGCGCGCTGCTGGCGGGCGCGCGGCGCGGGGTGCTGCTGGCCATCGACTGGGACCCCACGGCGCTGCATCTGCGCTACCAGTCCACACGGGAGAAGGTACGTCATAGTGTATGTGCAGGGGGGCGCGCTGCTGGCGGGCGCGCGGCGCGGGGTGCTGCTGGCCATCGACTGGGACCCCACGGCGCTGCATCTGCGCTACCAGTCCACACGGGAGAAGGTACGTCATAGTGTATGTGCAGGGGGGCGCGCTGCTGGCGGGCGCGCGGCGCGGGGTGCTGCTGGCCATCGACTGGGACCCCACGGCGCTGCATCTGCGCTACCAGTCCACACGGGAGAAGGTACGTCATAGTGTATGTGCAGGGGGGCGCGCTGCTGGCGGGCGCGCGGCGCGGGGTGCTGCTGGCCATCGACTGGGACCCCACGGCGCTGCATCTGCGCTACCAGTCCACACGGGAGAAGGTACGTCATAGTGTATGTGCAGGGGGGCGCGCTGCTGGCGGGCGCGCGGCGCGGGGTGCTGCTGGCCATCGACTGGGACCCCACGGCGCTGCATCTGCGCTACCAGTCCACACGGGAGAAGGTACGTCATAGTGTATGTGCAGGGGGGCGCGCTGCTGGCGGGCGCGCGGCGCGGGGTGCTGCTGGCCATCGACTGGGACCCCACGGCGCTGCATCTGCGCTACCAGTCCACACGGGAGAAGGTACGTCATAGTGTATGTGCAGGGGGGCGCGCTGCTGGCGGGCGCGCGGCGCGGGGTGCTGCTGGCCATCGACTGGGACCCCACGGCGCTGCATCTGCGCTACCAGTCCACACGGGAGAAGGTACGTTATATTTTCATAATAACCTCCAATGTCTTAACAAGATACACCTTTTAAGAGTTGAAAACGTAAAAGTCCTTAGGAAATCAATGAAAAAATCGTGTAATCAGAATCAAATGTCATTTATTAAAATTGTTGATAATCAGCACATTTCGAACGTCAAATTACAAGAGACAGTCCCCCAAAACGGGGAAAATAAAATGGGACGAAGAAGTGGTGGAATTAAATCCCCAGCAATAGATCTGTCATGTTTGCATTATGTTTGAGCTGGGTCTAGATGTGTTGCATTGAAGCCCTCTAACCTTTAGACTAACGTTTAAAGATTGAAAAAAAAAAACCGTGCAAACAGTGGTACTTTATTTCCATCGAAGGATGTTTCCGCCAACTAAGTACTAGTTTATTAGTTAAGTTAGTACTTTTAACTTATTAATCTAGTGTAAGTACGATTTCTTTTGCTCCTGGAATGTAGAGACCGTATGGGTAAAGGCCTCTTTTTTTCTCCTTCCAGACTCTCTTTAACGAGGGTCATCAAGTTTTGCCCTGCTTTTTGAATAATATCATCAGTCCACCGTTTTGATGGTCTGTTTTCCTGGTGGCCCTTTTCAACGTGTTACTTTAATGGTTTATTTAACTAAATATAACAAAGTTCAAATAAATTGGTCCGAGATAGGGATCTATCAAAAGAAATGTGTATTTTAAATAAGTGAAGATTTAGATGATAAATAAGGTTGAACCGAGGATGGTTCCCTGTGGAACCCCAACTGTCATATTTTTTTGACAACTTTGTTATCACCCACTTGCACACATGTTCGCCTGTTAGTTAGATAGGCTTTAAGTCAATTTAATGCCAATCTCTGATTCCAATGACCTTCAGTTTCTTATGAAGTATTGGTATTACAATAATGTCAAACGCTTTGTCAAAATCGATTATTAAGCACATTGTTTTTGTTTTATTTGTGCAGGCGTGGGTGGAACACTGGTCAGTAGCGGCCTGTCGACAAGAAGCTGCCCGCGCCATAGACCTAGCGAGCTGCCTGCGCGCCTTCACGAGCTGCGAGCGCCTCGAGCAGCGCTACCACTGCGCGCACTGCCGCAGCGCGCAGCCCGCCACCAAGAAGCTGCAGATATGGCGCCTGCCGCCCATACTGGTACGTGGACTGGCACTGGAACTGGCAGCCTAGCACCTGACTCTATCTAGCTTCCGACTGGTGCGCAGTATCTATTCACATGCCAAAGTGCGCGGCAGGGGTGAGAGTAGAAGCATGCTAGCGAAGGAGGTGGCTGGACGTTTGAGGGAGAGAACTTCAAACCCTCCCAGCCGCCGCGGGAGACGCTCCGCGACACGACTCCCGGCCACCACAGATGCGGGGCTGTGGGCGGTGAGCAATGGGTAGCGAGCCGTTCGCCCGTCTATTAACGACAAGCCGTGTCGACGATGCGTTCGTGTTCCACTCGCGCATCAATGAAATGTCAGCAAAATAGAGGGGCCTGCTAGAACCACTGCCTGCCGGGGTTGGGAGTTGTTTGAAAGGGATACCGCGGCCCCGGAACACAAAAGATAAAAGAAGGAACATGGATTGGTTTTAACCAGTACAAGTCTGATACTCTCCTGTTCCACCTTGAGCGGGAGAAGTCATTTGAAGGTTACCAATCCGAAAAAAGTTGAGGGAAAGGTGAGGTAGATACGCGGTGTGCGCCGCTACCATTTTATCTACCCGTTGCAGACTACGCTCCCATAACCTCCACGTCATTCCATACCATCAAGCTCGGTATTTAAGCCAAATACACGTCTAAGTTTAAAAAAAAAAACACAGTACAACAAACATTAACATTATACCATAAATTCTCTTTCACAGATAGTCCACCTAAAACGTTTCCAATACGTTAACAATAAATGGATAAAATCCCAGAAAGTAGTGAACTTCCCGTTCCAAGACTTCGACCCCACAGCCTACCTAGCATCAGTGCCGCAAGAGACCATCCTGCGACACACAGAGATCCTCAACTTCAAGCGAAGATCGTCCGTGTTCGTCGACGACACCATCTCGGAGTCAGATAGCGAAGACGACGAGAATGCTCAGCCCAAAGTTCAGACGAGGCCAAAAGTTGACAGAAAACGAAAAGGCTCAGTTGAGGTGGGTTTTTGGCATTCAAACATAAATTCTTGCTACTTTTTCTCGAATACTTAAGATGCTTTCATTCGGTGTGTGATTGGATTAAAGAAAGACCAAAAATCAATAAAGAATCAGAGTAAAGTTTGAACAACAAACGTATATGTACGTAATGCTACATGTATGAAATTTTAGTTTAGCCTTCATTTGCGTGTTATATGCGAGGCGTATATTAAAATTTACCCTTTAATCTTTTATTTAGGTGCGAGGGAGAGAAAGGTTAGAGTCGACCAGTTTGGTGACGACGCCGGTGACGGATGATAATCTGATAGACTACCACCAGCATCATCTACTAAAGGATCAGGATCCCTTCGATTTGAAGTACAGATTGTATGCTGTTGTGGTGAGTTTCAGTGATTCTTTTTTAATATGACTTTTTCAATTTATATGTTCTTTCTAAGTTTATCTTGGCCAGCACAGATATCGGTAAAAGAAAACTGAACTTATACATTTATATAAGTTTGAAATCGCCAACCCGTCTCGATTAACCGTGGTGATCAATGCCCGTGCCTTTTGTGTTTGAGAAGTTTTGTCCAACAGTAGGAGAGCAATAGGCTGGTATAGTATGAAGCAGTCCTTACTTCGCTCGATTTTTATGCGAACTGCATTGTGAATACTGTATCAAAATCTGTTGCGAAGCTTAGAACTTCGCGACTTTAATCCTTAATAATCCTTATTATAAAAGCGAAAGTGAGTTTGTTTGTTTGTTACCTCTTCACGCTTTAATGGCTAAACCGATTTTGATGAATTTTGGTACAGAGATAGTTTGGAACCAGGAGACGGACATAGGTTATTATTTTTTTTTAAAGAGTGGGATATGAGGAAGAAAGAGGGAAGAAACGGGAAAACTTAGCGTTGCTATTACAAATCAATAAGGCGCTACCGAATTTAACGCGAGCAAAGCCGCGGGCAAAAGCTAGTAATATTATAAAAGCGAAAGTGAGTTTTTTGTTTGTTACCTCTTCACGTCTTAATGGCTAAAACGATTTTGATGAATTTTGGATCAGAGATAGTTGGGACCCTGGAGACGGACATAGGCTATTTATTATTAAAAAATATTGAGATTTGAGGGAGAAAGAAGGGAAAACTTAGCAATGCTATTACAAATCTGTAAGGCGTAAGTGCAAAAACTGCAGGTAGCAGGTATCTGCAAATCAGGAAAGGGGACCTGTGTTACCCCGAATTTACGCGAGCGAAGCCGCGGGCAAAAGCTATTTATGATATTTAAATGATGAACGTGTGAGTTACGAGTCGTTCGTTTGTCTATTGGTTGTTACCTCATACCGGTGTTGGTCCGCAGTCGCACTCGGGTCAGATGTCAGGCGGGCACTACGTGGCGTACTGCCGCAACCCGTCGGGCGCGTGGTTGTGCTACAACGACAGCTCGTGCCGCGAGCTCAGCGCGTCGCCCGCGCCGCCCATCGACCCCGCCGCCGCATACCTGCTGTTCTACGAACGACAGGGGCTCGACTATGAGAGGTAACCCACCTTATCAACAACCTAATCAACACATCAACCCGTCGGGCGCGTGGTTGTGCTACAACGACAGCTCGTGCCGCGAGCTCAGCGCGTCGCCCGCGCCGCCCATCGACCCCGCCGCCGCATACCTGCTGTTCTACGAACGACAGGGGCTCGACTATGAGAGGTAACCCACCTTATCAACAACCTAATCAACACATTATTGTCCATAAGGTGTGTCCAAATATCGAGCGGCAATCGAGCGCGGCCCGCCGCGCTGTGATTATACGACTGCCGCGCGCGAACGTTTCTGGCTACCTGCCGCGCGCGAACATTCTTAGTAAACATTCGGCAGTAGTTGTGTTTGGACGTATTTCTGCGCACAAACATGGACAACGAACCATCGATTCGTTTAATTGAAATGTATGGATCTTTTAAAGAGTTATGGGATCCTCGACAGAAGGAATATATAAAAATGTTGCGACTAAAAGTTGTTCCTCAAAAAACGATCTACAAAAATGGTCAGATATAATTTTTTCGTAAAATGATAAAAAAAAATTACATCTAAAAATTTTTTTTTTTCTGGAATTTTTGAAGATTTTCGCTTATAACTTTTTTATTTATAGTTCTACGACAAAAAGTTACTGGACCAAAGTTGTAGAGAATTTAATTTGCAACAAAAAATGCTAACAATTTTTTTTTTATCAAATAAATAGTTTAAGAGATATATCGTAAAAACCATTTCAACCTCTATTTTCAAGATGGCGGCCGTGGGACAAGGGTTGCGACCCCACAAACTTGTTTTTAGCTTTACATTGACCCCCCCCCTACACATCAAAAAAATAAAATTGCGTCCTCTAAAAAACGCAAGGTAAGGCCTAAAAAATGTAACATTTCAATGGACTAGGTAATTAATTTCATAATTGATTGACTCAATATTCTGTAACCTCCGTTGAAAAAGTGGTTTCTCGTTAAAATATGTTTCTTCTTAGCTCTTTTACGCAATTTTTTAATAATAAGCAGAGCTACGACACAGTTCTGATGCCAACTGAAGCGCGCGGCATATCTTGGTTGTGCCGCGCAGTACTGCCGCGCAAACATTCGTTGGCTTTGTACACACTAGAGCGCGGCAGAAATGTGTCCTACAAATGCCGCGTATTGCTGTCGCGCTCTTGCTGCTCAATGTTTGGACACACCTATAGAGATCTACGCGTTGGAATGGCCAATTACAGTACTTTCACAAATTATTATGTCTTGTGACTGGGACTGTAGCAGCATCTTTTTTGTTTTTATGACATTCAAAAGTGCCTGTAATGGTCTAATTGAAATAAATGCTATGAGTTTGACCTAAAGCGTCCCAAACTCTGCTCATTCAACGTCATCGCTAACAAACTGTCCCTGCATGTTCTCCTCAGTCACAAAACTATGCTGATGTGGCTCTGATATCGGTCGACGCGTCAGTATTTGCATTTGTCGACACCATAATGTCTATACATTTTACTGACTCTCACGCAAATACTACACAAAAAATGTGTCTCAGCTACATATAACCACTCGAAAATCATAGGCGTTAACACTTTAGAAAGACCCTGCGTAACGTAGATATATGACAACATATTATGCGAAGTTCAGTACTACGTCATGACTTTAATAAGTGGCTCCTTGGTCGCTCGTGATTTGTAATGAATGATTGGTGCGAATGTCAGCATCTACAGCGGGCTTAACGATTGCAGAACATTGCAATTAAGTTGTTGTTGATCAAGTAGTTATCCTACGGTTAAACTGGTGTTGTGTCTGATGAGCTACTGCTAGACTCACTGTTGTCAGATGGTTGTATATTTGCCAATCTTATATGTTGAATATATATAACAGCCGCTCGGGTCAATCTTAAGGTTAAGCCGCTCTTGCCTAGGTTGATCCCCGTTACATACCGAGCCCCCAACGTGCCTCGGAAAGCACGCTAAACTGTTGGTCCCGGTGGTCATTTGTAGATCTTCGACAATCGTTTTAGGTAGTCAGTGACACCCAGTCTTATCAAAGGGCATCGTATTACCCAGTACTAAATGAGTTGTGGAGGTTAGATAGGCGGCCTATCCATGTGAAATACTGGTATTCAGCTGCATCAGGTTAGACTGGAAACAGGCAGATGATGATGTTGAATCATAGATGTCGCTGCAATATAAGCATAAAAATAACATTCTATCTTTTCCCAGGTACCTCCCCGACATAGCGGGCAAGGAGCCAGTGATAAGAGACGCAGAAGTCTTAGACCCAGACGAGAACGACCTCAAAAAGATGTGCGCCATCATGTAGGACACTGTGATATCTAGCGGAGACTCACACCAGCCCAACAGGGTTGTACCCGACTGTGCCGGAGAGGCGAGTTGTGTGTTACACGCCAATGAAACGAAGCTCGGCTCTGATTGGTGACGCGACTGTGGATATGTATAGTCATCTGCACGTCACTAGGTAACACTTGAACTATAGCGCTGCAAGGGGGTCTCTTGGCGCTTGAATGATGTCGGTAAACATCCGAATTATTATTTTTTGTAAAACGTGGGTATTGTAAAAACAAAGATGGCGGCTTTAGTTCCGTCTTCCGACAACAGTCACGAACCGAATGACTTTACACACTGTTAGTAAAAGTTGTTACCAAAGACATTCAGTTGACTGTGTAATGTTTTAATACGTCCAGTGTTAATGTAATGAGCTTGCATTTAAAAGCGTGAATGTTTTGTATTTAACCCAAAAAAATTGTAAGCACGCTTGAAAATTCTACTTGGTTGCATTATTTGAGCTTTCGCTCAAGGAAATATTTATTTAAACGAAAGTAGTTAGGGTCTATATTCTATTGTTCGTCAAACCACGCCGCGTCATCAGTATGGGCCGATTATAAGTAGGTGGCTTACAAAGAAATGCAGTTATGAATATTATGGCCCGAAGATTCGGTGTATAGTTTTGGAAATCTAGAA
Organism: Ochropleura plecta; assembly: GCA_905475445.1. Lineage (NCBI taxonomy): Eukaryota > Metazoa > Arthropoda > Insecta > Lepidoptera > Noctuidae > Ochropleura > Ochropleura plecta. The sequence continues at coordinate 1,205,501 of FR997744.1, read as the reverse complement.
ATATTATTATGAAGAATATACTACAATTATGTCTTATTAAATATTATGTGGTCTGTTCCAAAATATTACAGACAATACAACCGCGATGGGACCACAGATAAACGCTCAATTTTTTATTAATTTCGTCACTTAATTATCTATGATTGATAATAATTACTTGCTAATAATTAATTCAACTATACCTTTTTTTCATTGGTTATATTAATTATAATAATGAATGGTTGTTAAAAAGTATTCTTTATTGTAAACAGCGATGGCATTAAAAAATAAAGAGAGAGGGAGATAGCGCGATATGGCAATACAAACGTTAGAAAGAGAGCGTATGTCTCGAGCGCTATCGTCAAAATCATATATGTATATACATCGTATCATAGACGGCTGTAATCCAAACAAAAACTTCTACACACAAATTCAAATAACTGAAGAAATATATTGAAATAAAATAATCGAGAATGATAAAAGAAATTCATGTTTGTAATCATTTATGTAAATTATGATGTTGATTTTATATGTGGATGCCATGATATTGCAGGAAAGTTTTGAGGAAGTACAGATTGTAGATACATGACAATGTACTTTACTTATTGTGTAATGTTTAGGACGCCAAGATATACGCCTATACGACATAGTATTCAATACACACTATGACGCGTCTCGTCTTGGCCAAAAAATTCTAATATTGCTTAGCAATGCGACACTTTTTCCACAGATTATTTTTCATCAGCATTGCAAAGGATGTAGGAAGTGACGTGCCTGTATTTTATAATCTGTGCTCCTAACTCTATGGTTATGTTACAGTGTTTCGTTAGTTATTGATTGCGTAGTTGTAATGCATTCCTATTGTTGGTTCATTTTGTGCGGTGACAACATGCGGGTCTGCACATGGTTCGAAGCTTTATAGCTAATTAATGTGGAGGGGGACTTGTCAGCATTCGTAACAAGTATGACTGTATAATTTAAATTTAATTTATAATTAAAGAATTGTGTAGGTCAGTTATTACGCGGTAGCATTGGGTCTGATGGAGCAAATCTGTTGCATCATTGATTATGTGGTCGCAAGGGCAACTCCTGAGTAAGATGGAGCAAAGTATTTTTTTTTCAGTAGCAACTACCAAGTTTATTTGTGATCGGTTAATACCCCTGTTACAAAGCACTTAAACATAACTGGCTCTATGTGGTTGCTATAGTTACTTATATCTCTGCATAACTCTTCAGGGATATGCAAGCAAAAATCAGCTGTAAATTCTCATGGAAGCTACTGAGATTGAAACAAAGAAAGAAAGAAAACAAGTTTATTTGGCACAAGCCATAAATGCACACAGTAATAAAAATAATGAAACTTAATTCTAAACACAAATAAAATAAAAATAATGTGTGTCTCACGGCTGCGCCAAATAGGCCCAGAGATTGGCTGAGCGTATCCAATAGTATATAGTATAGCCTAATCGTTGAGTTATCAATGCTGATAAGTCTAATTCCACTCTTATACATTATGTTTTTATTATTAAAAAAAGGTTGGCAACGCGTCCCTCTGTAAATAAAATATAATTCGTTGGTGAGATATACCAGTGCTGTCATTTCATGAACGAATCTAGTGTCTAATCAGTGAGTCAGGGCAAGTGTGATATTGTTTTCTGTTTAATGAAATTTATTAGTTTTATTGGTGTCTTTGCCTAATAAGTGTTTTTGGGTGTAATGTAGCGTATACTGTAAATATGATCCCTAATGATCTTAGTTTGAACTGTGAAATATAGACTTGTTAGTAAACGATCGCCATTATGAATTCTTTTTGACGTTATAGTGACCTAGAAGAGACATTGCAGTCCTTTCACAGCCTTTTATGTAACCTTTACCTTTACCCTGTCAAGATGACACTGATCTTTATTGACTTTACAATAAGGTTCCTATTGGTGCTGTCAAAGGTAAAATAATTCTTAAAGGCCCAATATTGGTCTATAAGGGTCTGTTCTGCTCAGCTGCATACAAGATCATAGGGATGATATTTCCATTAGTTGCTACGGCAACGCGTTGTCAAACCCCAAGTTTTGTTGTAACCTACTTATAGTGCGTCATGGGTCTTTTGGCGATTGAATAACTTTTGCCAGGAGGGTGCTGTCAACATTTGAAAACCAAGACACAGAACTACTAGGTGAAGTTATGTCTACGATCAAATGTAACGTTGTTGTTTGATTTAATGTTATGTTTCGCCAATCCATACCGAACAAACAATATTTTTCTTGTATTTATTTACCATCCATTTTTTTTTTTTATAAAATTAACATTTAGAAATATAAAAAATAGTTGCCACCTACGGCCAAGGTTCCAGAGAAAGGAACTCAATAATATGAGCCGTGTTCACCGTACCGCTTTCTGAATCAAGCCATTTATGATCCAGCTGCCTAAATATTGTTATAGCTGGTTCATACAGTCCCACTGTTGGGCAAAGGCATCTCTCTATTTCTACGAAAGCTCACGATTCTGTGCTACTTCTTTCCAATTCTCATGGAATACATCCAGTTCGTACCGCTATCAGGAGATAGCGAAGAGGTTGCGACAGAACATGAAGGATCACGTTCTGTCGCAACCTCTTGTTCAGGGCACTTGTCCATTTTCATATAACTTGAGCAGCCTTTTCAGCCTCATTAACGATTTGCATTATGAAATTTTATCTTTTTTTTTTTTAAAAAAACTTCCCCCCACTCTAAGAATTTCTCCTGCTTCGTGGGTGCGTTTAAAAACATTTAAACTCACATACACAAACAGCCAGACCCGAAACAACTATCTGTAGGTCATACAAATATTTGTTTCGGGCGGGGATCGAACCCGCGACAAGCAGCGCAGCAGTCATTCGCTCAGCCACTGCGCCAACCTTTCACCAGGAGACCCATGACTCACTATCCGGTGAACATAGCGAGCGTCGGTGTCGCCTGTTGCGTTATATGGAGACTGAAGATGATGATGTAATTATATAAACGTGATGTGCTATATTTTACTCATTGTAATATTTTGTATTTAATTATTAATTACTGTAGATAGTCTGCGTACTTAGTGTTTTGTACCAGGTTATCTGGAGGACTTCTTCTCGTCTTCTCTTTTTTTTTTTTAAATATTCGGTTGATATCTTACTTCTTAGTTCAAACACCATTATGGTGGTCTTAGATTCCAGATAAAAATATCTGTCATTATCTTTCACAAAAAGACGTGGCTTTTCATAAGTTTAAAGCTACCTGTTAAGTTGGTACAAAACACAAGAAACGTTATAATAAAATAATATATTCTTCTAGCGCGAAAACTATTTAGTGTTATTTAACGTGTTATTGGCGTTTTATGTTAACAGCGATTAGTTATTAACTAATAACGGCCGATATGTCCATAGTCCTTCACATGTGCACAAAATATTGCAAATTACCGCTTGTACAGGTTTTGTTACATGGAACTGCACGGATCTTTGTGCATAATGTGAATGATGAAGGAAAACGCGAGCTGTAGCATCTAAACAGCTCATTATAATTATCTTTTTTTTATAATTATTATATTTATCGTACGGCTTAGGGCACAATGCCGTGATGCTTAATAAATTCTAGTGAGATACGATATATAAGTATTAGACACATATGATTAAGTAATATATTATTATTATTGATATTATGAGCCGGTGTGCGCGATCCTAGTTAATCCTCTATTATTATACGATTTATTTGAAATAATTTAATGAACGTAGCTTTTATAACGCGACATTATGATTTAGCGATGTAAGCTATCTTTGAGGGTAGTTCAATATTACTGTTAAGTCGAGCACTAGTAGTGTGGTACTCGATGATTTAGTCGATATTCTTATTTATTCGATCGTGTACACCAAATTAATCGTTATTTTGGTGAATTTGTAGTTTTGTGGTCACAGTTACGTCAGAATACATTTATATGCTCTTATGATATTATGGTGTACCAACCATAAGATGTATCTGTGATTACAGTAGTACCGATTGACTCTTGCACCCCAGTAGGTGCGCACTCAGGGAAAGTTACATAATAATGTGTATTTTGTTAACGTATCGTTGAAGCCGTTGCGTGAACCGTGCCATCAATCGATTCGCTTTCCACTTCTATACCAAAGCACTTTTCTTTCTCACATTTCAAGCTTTCCGTCTATACGATGTCACTCATAGCTGCCGTGACCCAACATAGTGTCACCCGCTTGTAGTATTGTAAAGCGCAGGATGTAACTGGTATTACTGTACCAATAACACGGTTGCGATGGATGTGAAATCAAATTGTTATCCAATTAAGTATTTTGAAAATCCCTGTGCAATAAAGAATTTCTTTTGTATGTATTCATGCATTTTATTTTGTGCCCAGTTTACGAAAGAAGTGTGGGACATTGGTGCCGATTCTGATGAACCACCCGTTTAAACTAGACTAAGATTAATATGACATACCTAATCACATCTAATTTTATTCCACAACATTTTAATCACGATTATTTTTTGGTGAAAAACGTCAAGTTAAGTATAGTGAGATCCGTGTCGACGGCGCGTTCGTGTTTCACGCGCGCCTTAAAGAGATATCAGCAAAGCAGAGGGGCTTGCCAGAGCCTCCGCCTGCCGGGGTTGCGGGTTGTTCGAAAGAGATACCGCGGCTCCGGAACGTAAAGGGCAACAGAAGGAACATGGGTGGGTTTTAGCCAGTAAAAGTCTGACACGTAATAATAACTTCCCGTTAAGTTATTTGATAATATCCCACCCAAAAAAAAAGTATAGTGAGATTGCCTTTTTCTCTAAATCAAGAAATTAAACAGTTATTAATGCTATCAAACTATAACATAGTTAAGTTGTGTCAGTTCATTCAATTTCAGAATGGGAAACGTCGTTTGACATGAATAAACATTTTTTATTTTTATTTGAGAGTATATTTTGGTTAAGTTTGTCAAAACAGAATCGACACCATTCACGCTTAGCTTGATGAATAAATGCCCCTTTAACTTATAAATTAATGTAAGTTGTTTTTTTCTTTTAAAAACGCTGCCCCTCAAGGAATTACTCTTGTAACGTTGCGTTTACAAACATTTAAACTCACATACACAAACAGCCAGACCAGGAACAACTATCTGAAGGCCATACAATATGTAGCGACACGCAGCGCTGCAGTCGATCACCCAGCCGCTGCGCCAACCGTGTCGTCACTCAAGTTACTTTTCTTGATAATGACATAACATATTTTATTGTCCTTAACACACAGCAATATCAAACCACGTTTATCCAGGTACACAATCTAAACACAACTTTGTTATTTCTTCTAACCAGAACCAATTTCGGCGGCCTAGCACAGCGGAAACCCATTGACGTTCCAGATATTTTAGGACACTCTTCAGCAACTAAACCGCCTCAAAAAAAATACGGGCGAGAAAAATGGTGAAGATGTCTCTCACGATCATAAAAGCATTTTGTTCTAAATTAAAAAAATATTTTTTGGTACTCCAAGCATTATAAAGTAATACTAATACAATACTGTTACTGCTGCTGCTAGCCTGCCTAATCCCACTGCTGGCCAAAGGTGGCCCCATGACTTCCAGTTGGTACAATCCAGGGGCAATGTGGACTGTTCGATGGTTTTATCTAGCTTGTCCCGTCAGCTTCTACGAGGTCTGCCGCGACGCCTTCTGGCTGTGTCAGGGCTCCAGAAAGTGAGTATTATGACCCACAGCGCATTAGGCATGTGGCAGACGTGGCCAACCCTGTCCCTGAAGTGGGACCGGGCTGGCCACGTCTGCCACATTAAGCCTTCTAAGCGGCTCAACGTCGGTAATTTGTGTATATGGTCGGTTAGTTTGTTTAACGCCTAGAATGCTGCGCTCCATTGCATCAAATCAATTTGAGAACTTTTGAACAAACACAGGTAATCTTTTTGAACTCCCAAAAATACTGTAAAAGCATGACCTATTATTTGAAATGGTCACCTAAGTTTACAAAAACTCGTAAGATCTACCAATATTTATACCTTCATGACCCAGTAACTCTTGGTTATGACATTTTGCGTCGCCATAGGAATCTGCAAAACGTAAAGTGAATTCTATTTATACATACTACGCTTCGAAATTTTATTTTCGTCCTTAAAATAATAGTTTAGTCAACCATCCATTCCATGGGTTTATCACCGAGGCGGATGTTATAGCCTATTTATTTTTAGATTATAATAATTGTACTTGCATGTGAGTTGTTCCCTACGGCTGACTGACGATTGTTCGAACTCGAATGTTTTTGACACTGTCCGAATTTAATTTAAATATTTATTGCATTGACGATACCTACGACACCGATTCCTTTCCTAGTTCCTTTTCTTATTTTTTTATGTGGCTAATGGCTCATCAACGGGGTATGCAAACTTGACTATTGAGTCAACAGGACCATGCGTTTGGACCCAAGTTCACAAGTGTGTTATGTACACAGACATAATCAGCAATTTCTTTGTAAGGAGTTTCAAAAAATGATCACTTTGTATGAATGTTTAATCATCATTTGACGACACGGTTGGCGCAGCGTGCAGCGTGTCGCGGGTTCGATTCCCGCACGGAACAAATATTTGTATTACCTGCAGATAGTTGTTTCGGGTCTGGCTGTTTGTGTATGTGAGTTTAAATGTTTGTAAACGCACCCACGATACAGGAGAAATCCTAGTGTGGGGCAACGTTTTTTAAAGAGAAAAAAAAAACTAGAAAATTATGAAACTAAACAAAGCCATAACCAGTTAGTACTTGTTTGGTCAGCTCGTAAACTCTAAACGGCTAAGTTCGGGGTCACTCAAGTGTTATCGTAACTTCAGTAGTCCCGGAGCACGGTGGGGGCGATTTGTATAACTCGATAGTATTTCTGTTCTATACCTACATATCTATTTGAAAAGGGCCCATCTATTTTAACATTATTTTATTAATACACTCCCGGACTCCTAAATCGAGCCACCTAGCATAATGATTTAAGACATTTGTTTTAATTTTAAAGAAAAATGGTTTAGTCAAAAAAATCACTAACATTCAATAACTTGTATTGCCTCCTAAAGTATTAATGACAGCATTCATGCGATTTGGCATCGAATTAATGGCCTTTTTATGGGCATTCCATTACGGTGATACCAACGTCTTGGAGATAATTTCTGACGATTCCTGCTGTGTAGGGTCTGGCATTGTCATGCATAAAAATGAAGTTTGGACCTACAAACTCGGCATACGGCATTACATGAGTCTCCAAACATTGGCGTATATAACGGTCAGCATTTAGTGATGGCATCCGAGGCCCAGGCACAAACTCAAGTGCAGTTTTGCCTGCGGCGGAAATGCCTCCCCAAACCGTCCACGACCCACCGCCATAACTAACTTTTTCTTCTATGCAACACTGCACGAATCGTTCTCCCTGCCTACGGTAGACCTTCCTCCTTCCATCGTTACCATGAAGCATGATTTTAGTCTCGTCACTAAAGAGCACCTGGCTCCAATTCCTTTGTGTCCAGGGTGAATGTTGGCGCGCAAACTGAAGGCGCGACATTCGGTGAGCACGCTCTAATTTGGGCCCATTGGCTGGCTTATGCGGTCTTAGTCCACGTTCTGCAAGTCTTCTTCTCACAGTACGAGCACTAACAGCTACTCCATGAAAGTCTCGAAGCTGTTCCTGGATCTGGACTGAAGTTAGGTGACGATTTCTCAAACTGGTCGTAACCATAAATCGATCCTGTCGTTCTGTTGTTACCCGAAGTCGTGGTCCACGTAAACGACGAACATATCCCCCAGTCTCTAAGAACCTGTGGTACACTCTTCGAACAGCGGATCGGCTTATGTGGAGTTGCGTACTCACGTTTCTCTGGCTTAAACCGGACTGAAGAAGAGCCACAGCTTGAGCCGCTACTTCAGGCGAAGTATCCATAATTTCAAACCAGAAACGATAAAAAAATTGACAAAAGCAATTGAGGAACTTTTTCAACCCGTAGATACGAAAAAATCAATAATCAAAGCTCTTAATTTACAGTTTCTGTATTGTTCAGGTTTCCTAAACACAACAACAACTACAGCTCTTCATTTATTTTTCGAGATTACCAATTTAAATTTAGAACCAATTGCATTTCAACTAGGCGACAAATATGCCAGCTACAAAATTGCATAAAAACTTTTTGATCATTCATACAATTTTTTAAAGTTATGGACGTTACTAAATCATTATGCTAGGTGGCTCGATTTAGGAGTCCGGGAGTGTATATATAGTTTACAAGAGAGTATGCAGAGCCTGCTCAGAGTTGTGTATGAAGTTATACCTATCATATCCACCATAAGCTATGCGAAGCCGGGGCGGGTCGCTAGTGTTACCTATAAATTTTAATTTGACTGGGTGAAGGTAAGTTATACCTACGTACCTACATTGTATGCTAGTAAAGCTAATGACTTTGTTTGTTTGTTTGAACGTAGGTAGGTATATTTGATAGCCCAATTCCTGGGGAAGATTATTAAACATCATGCTACGATCCCTGGGAACAGAGCGGCGGCGTGGCGGTGCGACGGGAGAAACTGCAGGGCACAGCTCAAAATCAAAATACCTATTTTTATTTCACATAGGCCTACATGGGCACTTATAAAACATCGAAAAAATGATGCACGGTTCGGGTTGGTCATTTCCTATAGAGAAGAACCGGCAAGAAACTCCATGGTTATTCTATTAAAACCATTTGGTTTTACAATTTTGTTGTTACAGCGTTAGTAGCTACTTAAGTTTGAGAGGACAGCGTAGGCCCGACAATAAACCATTGCTTGACATAATGTAAAAAAAAGATAAAAAGTTAACAAAAGTTAATCGTTCAAGCGTCCAAGAATCTACAAGGCCCGCAATGTCTTTTAATTCACAAAGAATCCGAAGCTAGTGCAACAATAAAGCAAGTAAATTACGTTACCAAACCTGACCCGATGAATGTTCACATTATCAGTACCTACCTATTTGTCCATGAACCCGGCTTTCAGTCTCGTTGGTAAATAACTACTCGCGTTTTTAGATAAGGCCAGAGCTAGTTGTTACGAATATTTAATAATTAAAATAAATGACATCATTTTAATGGTTAACTGGTTCTGTACACGTTGATATTTCCGCTTTTATCAGAAATATTAAATTTATTTTATGTACACAAAATACTTGACAAGACATTACCTACATTAAGACGAAATGGCACAAAAGTGCAGCTTATTTCATTAGAAATTTCTTCCAGCAGACCTGCGAGAGGAAAGTTGGATGAGATATGAAGACACGGTGTATAGAAAAGAAAAAAACAGCAAAAATTAAAATTATCAATCATAAAATAAACATACAAAATAAATACTGATATAGTAAATATACCTACATATACCAAAAATATATAATTAAGCAGAATATAACAGTATAGGCGAGAGGTCTCTTTGACTTGCTTTTTGCAGGAAATAATGATTTAGTCGTCGTTAGTGTCGTTTCTTAAAGCGGAAGTGAGTTCCACAAACGTACTGCGTGAACAGAGGAGGAAAAGATTTCAGTTTTATGGTTTTATAAATGCGGTAACAACTTCACAAGCGACGACAATAATGCTGCTATTGTCGTCGCTTAAAATTATATTTGTAATAGAATTAATCAAAAAATAGGGCGATGTTCAAAGATCTTCATTATTTGAAAATAAATAAATAATGTAAATGAAACAAAAGTCAAGTCCGACTTCCGGATGCAAACTTATGTTCCGTCATTTTAGTGTTTATTTGGAAGTCGGTTTCTTTTGGAATACGTTAAATGCCATTTTTTTTGCTACTTATGTAAAAAAAGGCTCGAATCGAAAGTATTTAGAATTTTATACAAAAAACAAGAACAGCAGTCATTTGAAAGCTTTTTCTCGTATCTGACGGACCTAATACACCAACATAGAATAATAACTTTAAAATCTTATCTTATCTCTATCTCTAATATCTTTTATCAATTGGACTTGTTTGTATCTTTACTTTTTTTTAATATCGTTGCCCCACACTAGGAATTTCTCCTGTATCGTGGGTGCGTTTATAAACATTTAAACTTACATACACAAACAGCCAGACCCGAAACAACTACCTGAAGGCCATACAAATATTTGTTCCGTGCGGGGATCGAACCCGCGACACGCAGCGTAGCAGTCGATCGCTCATCCACGGCTTCAACTGTGTCGTCAAAATAATATGGAATATGGACTAAATGGATAATATTTGGACTTGTTTGTATCTTTGATATAGTTCTAAATCAACAAGTGTCCTCCTAACTTATACTGAATAGAATGACCTTGAACGTAATCAAACGCGCAAAATAGGAAAACAGAAATAAACTGCCTCTTGGTGGGCGTAGCCGTGGCAAATGATTATGCTGGCCCTTCGATTCCCGGGTTGGACAGCGTTATTGGCTATTTCTGTAAGTAATGTTTCAGCAGCAACCTGAACCTAGAACCACCACCTGTTTTAAAAGGAAGAGATGTGATGTATACAAATAAACGTAGCAAGCAACTCGACGGCCACGTCCGATTAGTCCTAAACTAGCCCTCCTGGCGACTTGACGGTCCCTTCGAGTTGCACGCTGCTTACTGTTCATCATATAGTGTTTTATTTAATATAAACCACCAGTATCAAACAAGTGTTATAGTGAACACCACATTGGCACAGTATCACTTAAATATCACGTCACTATGGAAAGCAGTTGGAGCTGTCCACCACACAGACAAGCCGCATCTCTTGTTCATTCTGTTATTAAAATAAATAACAATAATAAAAAAATATAACTCCACTAAACATTACATCATTGTAGTCTGAACTGGTACAACCTGTACGACAAAGTTTTTTTTTTTGGGGGTGGGAAATCAACTAACTTCCCCCGCTCTGGGCGGACTGGGGGGGAGTGTCAGACTTGTACTGACTAAAACCCACCCATGCTCCTTCCATTGCCCTTTACGTTCCGGGGCCGCGGTATCTCTTTCAACAACCCGGCAGGCCCCTCTGCTTTGCTGACATCACTTTGAGGCGCGCGTGGAACACTAACGCGCCGTCGACACGGCCTGTCGTCAATAGACGGCCGGACGGTGAGCTACCCATTGCTCACCGTCCACAGGCCCGCATCTACGGTGGCCGGGAGTATAACAGGGGTTGAGGTAGGTACTTATCCCCAATCACATTGATCTAATATGTGGAAGCTTAGGCAGTTCTGTAAATACATACTAGAGTTAACAAAAAAAAAAAAAAACGGAGAAGAGCGAGTCAGACTTGCACACCGAGGGTTCCGTACAAAGTTGCGACATAAACAGCCACATCTTTTGACTGCGTAGGCTTTTTTCACAAAGGGACCACAGAGTTGAGTATGTATATGGTTTTCATTTCAACTCGATACCTGGTCGCGTTCCTCGAGAGGAGCTCGTGGCTAAATAATAGCATCCGCTCGGGTCGATCTTAAGGTTAAGCCGCGCTTGCCTAGGTTGGTCTGTGGATGGGTGACCACCCGTTACATACCGAGTTTCCTCCGTGCCTCGGAAAGCACGTTAAGCCGTTGGTCCCGGCTGTCATTTGTAGATCTTTGACAGTCGTTACAGGTAGTCAGTGTTCCGAAAGTCTGACAACCAGCCTTACCAAGGGGTATCGTATTACCCAGTATTAACTGGGTTGTGGAGGTCAGATAGGCAGTCGCTCCATGTAAAATATTGGTATTCAGCTGCATCCGGTTAGACTGGAAGCCGACCCCAACATAGTTGGGAAAAGGCTAGGCAGATGATGAATGACCTGGTCGCGTTCCTAAGATAAATGGTCTTGTAACCAATAAGGGTTCCGCTTTTCCTTCTGATGTACGAAATCCTAAAAAATACTTGACAAAAAATAACAGTAAAATGAAACGCAAGAAACAAGATTAGATAAAAATAAGTTCTTAAATAAATAATAGAATACTGCTTTAATAGATGATTATGGCCCCCGGAGTGCGGGTTATTAATAAGCGATAAAAAATGGTCCTCCTAGTTTACGCCTGTTCTACTATTCAGGGATTACATGTGGATGTTTTCATGTAAAATAAGATCGAAATAAATTGCAAATTATTAAAAAATCTAACCTGGTTCGTTTTCGCGGCACTCAGTGTTATAAAAATTGACCAAAATATTTATTTTGTTATCAAAAAATGGAATACGAAGAATTGATTGCTACAAAATATTTTGCGCTTCATCAGATTGTTTGAAAACATCTAGCAGTGTTCATAATACATTTTATGAACCTACGTGTCTATGTCAAGGCCCCAATAGGGGCCGGGCGTCGCGGTGGCGACGCGACGCGACGGCGCCCAGTGTTCAGCCATGTATTCCGTAGTTCTCTCTCTGTCTAAATGTGCGAGCAAAACAGAGATAGCAATAAATAGCGTGTATACGTCACTAGTCACCTTGAACTGAAGCTTTGTTACAAACACAGGTTTTCCCCGCTAAGCGCGAAATTCAAACGTCTCGTCGTTGAATTTATAGTATACGACCCCTTCTCTTGTATACTGTGTGCATCAATACTACACTTAGAAAGCAGAAAATTCGCTCAGAGTTTATTTTTATTTTATTTATTTGGGACAAAAAACAGTTACACGTTACAATATTGAAATTTAGTTTAAGTAGATACAATAAAAATATTTTAAAACGCATAACCCACACCATTGTCCACGGAATAACGACGATATTAAATAAGGAAACGGACGTATAAGTATAGAAGTGAGAATTTAAAAAAAAATAAAATCCTAAAAAGTCACACTAACCAATTCTATAAAGTGCTCCCCGTTAAGACGTGGAACACAAATCACCAAATAAAAAAGAGAAAAAAAAGGAATAAATGAAAAAAAAAAGGAAATAATCATGAAGAATGAGCAGCAAGTAATTCTATAGCCATTTTTCTAAATTTCACTTGATTGTGCGCGAATATATCTAAATTCATAAAATGTGTGTTGTACGTTTCGGATAATCTACGGAGAGGAGCTCGTACTCCAGCCACTCGCACCTCCCGCCGATAAACAGTCCTAGGTACTACATAACATAATCTATTAGTAAGTTCTGCACAATTAAACCTATTGTTGCATAGTTTGTTGTTATAATGTAGTCAAGGAACAGCACGGGTGTTTTTTTTAATTTTCACAGCATAAAGTAATAAGAGAAGGACGATCCCTGACAAAGGTCAGTCAATAGTATGTTCCATAAATTTCTGATCATAAAACAACACTACAAATTCAGTTCAAAATAAACAAATAAATTAGACAAGCACAGACAATCATTTAAGACAAGCATAACTGGCGAAATAAGGCACTTCTGATGATCTTTCGGAGTATCATCTACAAGCGTGATGTTACATTATTTAAGATCATAAAGACTACCATTTTTCTTCAGATGGGCGAGGCCTACAGGAAATATCACGCAAAACTGAGAGAGTACATACATAGGCATGCCAACCAAACTGTCATAAGCTGGTTACTTTTAGATAATTATAGTACAATGGTCCTCTAAAGCGACATTGTAGAATACTAATGGTTATCACAGTTATCAGTAATAGTGCGAAGAGGATACAGTTATATTGCTATCTTTTTTTACACTAAAACAACCACGTACAAAACAAACTCACACATGTGCGAATTTCGGTCTAAATTTATAGCAAAAATCTATAAACACGAACAGAGCTATGAGCTCATTCAACGCTCGATACGGAAGCGCGAGGACGTGCGTTCAGGAATAAATATACATATATTTGTGCTGGGTACAGGTAACGAAAACTAAAGTAAATACATAATTAAAATACAGTACAGTGACCAAGTGACAATATTGTAAAGATGAGAGAAGAACAAAGTGAAAACAAGGTAAGTCTTTTTCAATGTTTGCTCCAAACAGATCTAAAACACTTGTAGAGCGGCCATAGGGAATGTATTCATTAAAAAAATATCCCGAACATTTTCGACACATTTGTGACTCTAGACAAAACGATTTGTTACCAAGTACCTAGCAACAAGTATTGGATTACGATTTTCTTGATCTTGTCCATTACTCGTAAATATTTCAGTTGTTTTCGTGATTTCAGGGGTAAATCAGTAGTTCATTCAAATTCATTTATTCATTTTGTGAACACAGGGTACAATATCATGATGTTGTTTAAAAAATGTTGTTTCCTTATCTCTATCTCTATTAGTGTATTGTGTTATCAAAAGGTTGTACCCAAAACGTTGTTAAAATATGTGATTGTACTGTATTTGAACCAGATGTATGAATGTGGGGCAGGCCAAATGAGAAGATATGAGTGGATCGTGGCAGGAGCTAATCCGTGGTTTCTGCCTACCCATATGGGAAAAAGGTGTGAGTTTATGTATGTTTGTATATTATTGAGCTGAAATATACTTGGTCTATTCTCAGTGATGTGCAGGTCAAAAATAAATAGCCAGGATGTGAACAATATACGATGGTCTTCGCGGTCGATACCATATTTGTATGGGCTGTTAAAATTAATACATAATAACAACTATATTACTGATTGACATATTGTCTGTGAGACTAACGCTATAATAGCAATCGAAATATTATTTTCGTACCACTTGCTCAAAAAAGTGACATTCTATGCCACAAAAAGCGAACATAACAATTAAATAGTCATTTTTAATCTGTCAAAAACAGGGAAAGAAAATTGTACTGAATTTCATTCATCCTCTAGGGGGAGAATGTGATTTAAATTTGGAATACTTACCGAAACTTATACTGAACTACATCTGTGTTTACACCATTGAGTTTGTATATAAAACATTACCTACACATCTTTTGAAAAAGGAATACGCATTCATTATGCAGCTATGATTATTAAATAAAATGACGAAAACCGATGAGGCCGTATGAGCTTGATGCCTTTGCTTTTCCGACAAAAAAATATTAGTCTAGAAAAATGCCGCGTTATTGTTTTCTTCAAATACATAAACGTTAAGTTTATACTATCTACAATGAAACGCAAGTTCCCCAGACGCAAGAATAGAGAAATACTCAAATCAAATCATCAACAATAAATGTACAGACGCCTGCACATCAAGCTACTACAATCTGTCAGATTTCTTTGATAGATTTTCGACTTTATGTCTAAAGTATAAGGTTCAAGGTTCATTGAGAAAAATTGACAGTTTCGGGTAGCTTGACCTGCAGGCGTCTGTACCATACAAAAATATAACTCTCTCTATCAATAATTGGACCAATGTTTCGAATGTTAACTTTTACTTTTAATTGTCATTATTTTAAATAAATGCTTATTTCATATTATTATTGTGTTGATTTTTGCGCAAATGGTACGAAAAGTAGAGTATTTTCCTCGGTGATAAAGCTGTCTTAGTCTCGGGTGAACTTAAATCCCTTGCTACACTCAGGACTCGTCTTAAATCCCTCGCTTCGCTCGTGATTTAAGTTTATAACTCCCTCGCTGCGCTCGGGAGTAAACCTTGGGTCCTTCGTTACGCTCGCGATTTAAATCGTCACCCGCGACTAGGGTTACCAGGCCTAAAAATGCAAAATCCTGTCTGGCATGTCTAAAAATCCTGATTTTGAAAAAAAAGTCCGGTCACGCGCTTGTATTTAATAAAAATCATAGTATTTAAGTACGTTTTTATTTACATATATTATTTAGACCCATATTTTTGGTTGCCAGCAACCGCATGCATAAAGTTGTTTTTTCCAGCTATTTCGCAATAAAATTGTTCACACGTCACGTGTTTATAATTATATTGCGTAAGCAATATGGCTCTCACCGACTCCACTGAAAGTCTGTTTCTCTCTTTGGTCCACTGAGAAGTCATGAGAGAAAAGACTCTCTCCACATTTGCGTTGTGTGGCAAAATACTAAAGAAATATTGACAAATCTTCAGAAATTCTGAAACTCTTGAGCTGTCGTTAATTGTATTAAAAAGGCACACCATTGCTGCATCCGGGTCTTACGGGCTCAGTGCATGCGGCACCCACCCGTCGCTTGCGCGGGCGGCAGGACATGCAAGTATGACAAAAATCCGGTCTGACGTAAAATCCGGGCGGAGTCCGGTCTAACACGTCAAAATCCGGTCAAGACCGGCTTTATCCGGTCAGATGGTAACCCTACCCGCGACAGAAGACACTGCTTTATCCCCTTGGTTAATAATCTACTATACTATAAACATTATAGGGTGATTTAGGATCTAAAGACGATCGACAATGTCAATATTTCATATATTTCTCAAAGTTAAGATTATACTTTATAGAATGACTAGCTGTGCCCGCGACTTCGTCCGCGTGGAATAGGATTTTGGGCATCATATTTATTTTTGCAAACAACCTCCTCAGCTTTATAAATTATAACTGTTACCCACGGCTTTGTCCGCGTCTTAACCCAAGTTCCGGAATTTTCGAGAACTCTGTGAGGCTAAACGTTGAGAACGTTCAGCGCTTGATTCCCGTAGTCGATTCACCAAAGTTCGAGAACTCTGTGAGGCTAAACGTTGAGAACGTTCAGCGCATGATTCCCGTAGTCGGTTCACCAAAGTTCGAGAACTCTGTGAGGCTAAACGTTGAGAACGTTCAGCGCTTGATTCCCGTAGTCGGTTCACCAAAGTTCGAGAACTCTGTGAGGCTAAACGTTGAGAACGTTCAGCGCTTGATTCCCGTAGTCGGTTCACCAAAGTTCGAGAACTCTGTGAGGCTAAACGTTGAGAACGTTCAGCGCTTGATTCCCGTAGTCGGTTCACAAAAGTTCGAGAACTCTGTGAGGCTAAACGTTGAAAACGTTCAGCGCTTGATTCCCGTAGTCGGTTCACCAAAGTTCGAGAACTCTGTGAGGCTAAACGTTGAGAACGTTCAGCGCTTAATTCCCGTAATCGGTTCACCAAAGTTCGAGAACTCTGTGAGGCTAAACGTTGAGAACGTTCAGCGCTTGATTCCCGTAGTCGGTTCACAAAAGTTCGAGAACTCTGTGAGGCTAAACGTTGAGAACGTTCAGCGCTTGATTCCCGTAGTCGGTTCACAAAAGTTCGAGAACTCTGTGAGGCAAAACGTTGAGAACGTTCAGCGCTTGATTCCCGTTCTCGGTTTATCAAAGTTCGGAATTTTGTAAGGATAAACGTTCAGCGCTTGATTTCCGTTGACGGTTTGCCGAAGTTCGGAAATTTTGTAAAGCTAGACACTGCGAACGTTCAACGATCGATTCATTAGCACGGTTTTGTTCACTAATTGCTCGTTGAGTAGCCAACCTATGCATATTTTCATCCTCTGTTTCATTGCTGCGCAAAGCTCGCAGCCGCTTCGCGGTAGCAGTCTGCCGAGAAAGCTGAGTTCTTTTTCTGGGCATTATAGTGACGAAGAAAGAAAATAGGAAATGAAAACTTAACCAAACCGTAACTCGAAATCAAGAAAAAACAAACTTTAGGTTAATAATTAGGATCCTAATTATTTTTACCTGTATTTGGTACTTACGTAAAACATAAGGTAAACTTACTGTATGCTTAAACTAAAACCTAACCTAATAAGAATAATTATGTAGATGACACCAATTTACAGGTATTATCTACAACAACAAAAAAAAAAAGTGTTAATAATGGTGAAATTATTAGAACCAACATATTATTGTTAAAATAAAATGAAATAGTATTTAAAAAGTATTATTACACGACGATATTATATCGCAAAAACTAATAACGCTGCATAGAACCGTTCAGAAGGGAGCCGTCCGCGCATCAGACGCGCGCGCGGCATGGTACACCCCCCCCCCCCTCCGCGTCGCCCGCAAGCAACGCCTCTCCTCGCCCACCGGCCAGGCGCGTGTGAATTTTATATCGGAGTTATTTTAAAATTGAAATATCTTCTAAGATGTTCATTGAAATTAAGTGATGTCAAAGACAATTTTGTTCACAATTAAATACTGTTAATCAACAACACATTTATTTGGATAAAGATTAATATTATTAAGTTGATAAGTACAACTCTAACAAATAATTGGTAATCATGCATTAATTTCGACCAAATTTGATTACCATAAAAACGGTTCTAGTGAGTTAATCTTAAAAGATAGACATATACCGTCATGGACATTTTTTTAGATCATATCAAGAGGAATAATTCTTTAATACATATTTTTTTGGTATCTTGAACCGTTTTCGCAGCGCACGCAACGGAAGCCCTCAAAGATGAATAATTTTCCCCGTTTTTTCCACATTTTCCATTGTTTCTTCGCTCCTATTAGTCGCAGCGTGATGTTATATAGCCTAAAGCCTTCCTCGATAAATGGTCTATTCAAAACAAAAAGAATTTTTCAATTCGAACCAGTAGTTCCTGAGATTAGCGCGTTCAAACAAACAAACAAACAAACAAACAAACAAACTCTTCAGCTTTATAATATTAGTATAGATTATCGACATGAAATACGTGCCAAAAGCCGATTCAGACTGTGAACTTTCTGCGGCATGATGTTTCTACTTTTTAAATATTATGGATATGAAAATTATGTTTAGAGATGATTCTGACTTACAAAATTATGAGTTTTGAATGTATGATAAATGAGTGTCTGCCAAACAATTTTCTGCGAAGTGAAGTTTATTCTATCCGTTGTTATGCAAAATAAAATGATGACATAAAAAGTTCTGCTAAAAAGGGTGGACCCGGTCTAGTAGCAAGCGCTACTGCTGAGCATCGTATACCGTATCATAGGGTTCGACGCCTGGGTCGGCCAGAGTTAATGGATTTTTCTATAATAAGAATATTTCTTTTAGTATTTAGAATGTAGGTGCACAAGTACCTATGATCTTAACATTAATGTGGCCCATTTAGATTCTACCATTATATGTGGTTTGCAAATATTTAATTTTACAATAGGTTAAAATCATAATCATTATGTTACATCAGCTGTTATCACTGTGATTGTTTTAAATATCCGATTTTATATAACTGCAGGGATTTAATTTCATATAACATTGTATTAGATATTATTTCCATCAGGAAATTCTTTTAAGCGGCCGGTAATCTTGACTTTTGACCCCCCCCCCCCCCTCGCCTAGTCCCTTTTTACATGTTTCTGAAACAAAACTGTTGATAATTATGTATATGGATGTAACGGGGTAACTCTACCTCCTTGGAAAAACATGTTTGACGTAAAGTTTTTTTTTTGATTTCCAGATGAATATAATACAGAAGTATAAATATCATGTTGTAAAATTATTGGACTATCGTTTCGATGATGTATTCGAAAAAGTCCTGTTGGAGTATGTCTGCGTGCCAAACTCCTGGGTCAAATGGAGTAGTCCTGAGTATAACATAGTCAGGGTGTGGTACCCCCGAACTCGTAGTAACCGTCTATCACAAATTGAAAAAAGAGTTAAGAAAAGGGAGAAGATGCTGTCCTATTGGAAGTCCTTCCTCGCCGTTCTGATTCATAGCACTGGTAAGAAATATCTCTTTTTTTTCTGGTACATAGGTAACCGTGAAACAAAACTTTTTGATGTGTGCCGTAGTTCCTTAACTCGGGAAACTCATAATATATTTTCATTTCATCATCAATTGACGGGCCTGTTGGTCTAGTGGTTAGTGGCCCTGACTGCTAAGCCGGAGGTCGTGGGTTCGATTCCCACCCAGGACAAACTTTGTGTGATGAGCATAATTGTTTGTTCTGTGTCTGGGTGTGATTTATCTATAATATGTATGTATTTATAAATTATATAAGTATGTATATCAGTTGTCTGGTTACCATAACACAAGCTCTGCTTAGCTTGGGATCAGATGACCGTGTGTGAGTTGTCCCAAGATATTTTTTTTTTTTTTTTTTATTTCTGTGTCAGTCAAATTATAACCGTTTGTATGTCTGTCCCTTAACAATTAATTTAGAAAATAAATGTAGGCCCACCAGCGTTGATGTATTATTCGTTACCAAATATGGATTGCAGTTTTGTATGAAGCAACTGTTTTCTAAATGATAAATAATGTTTTTTTTGTAAGTAGGTTTTTGGAGGTTATTGACACGCCTTTACAAAAAAACTAGATCAGGCCGCTGTTTCGTACCCGACTACTCTGAGAAGAAACAGCCGAAACAAACTCAGAGGTCATAGTCTCTTTTAAGGTCCAGACAAAAATCTTGGTCAACTTATATGAGTACTATGCAGATTAGTGTCTGAAATGGTCTTTTTAAGAAAGCACCACACATATTGAGTGTACCTGTCCAGTCAGTGCAAGCATCAGTTATCGTGTAGCTCGATTTATAATAACACAAGGACCTACTCCTTAAAAAAGGAGTAGATCATGTACTCGAACAGTATTTTCTATTGTATGCATTTTTTCTTCGTCTATGTAGGTGATATCCTTACTCCTTACTAATATTATAAAAGCGAAAGTGAGTTTGTTTGTTTGTTTGTTACCTCTTCACGCTTTAATGGCTAAACCGATATTGATGAATTTTGGTACAGAGATAGTTGGGAACTAGGAGACGGACATAGGCTAATTTTTATTAAAAAAAAGTGGGATATGAGGGAGAAAGAGGGAAGAAACGGGAAAACTTAGCGTTGCTATTACAAATCAATAAGGCGCTACCGAATTTAACGCGAGCGAAGCCGCGGGCAAAAGCTAGTCTAAAAATAAAATAGATCAACTGCGTCATAGAGGAAAACCCAAACACGTAAACAGCTCTGAATTATTTATTACTAGCTTTTGCCCGCGGCTTCGCTCGCGTTACATTCGGGTTAACACAGTTCCCCTTTCGTGATTTGCAGGTACCTGCTACCTGTAATTTATGCCCTTGCGCCTTATTTATTGTAATAACAAAACTAAGTTTTCCCTTTTCTTCCCTCTTTCTCACTCATTTCTCAGTTTAAAAAAAATGCCTATGTCCGTCTCCAGGGTCCTAACATTAATTTCGGTTGAGCCATTTAGGCGTGAAGATAATATAGTCAATTAACGACAGTCTATTGATAGTAACGAACTGATGAGTATATAATTAATTCGACTGTGTAAATATGTGGCTGCTTGCGCAATACTGGTATTTTATTAAACATTTTACTTTCAGATACCTATGAAGAAGCCAAAAAATATATGCGACATAAGATCAACTCGAAGAATAACAATGGAAAAGGTAAATATAAAAAAAGTAATACAATATTTAAAAACTTAAAGAATGGTTCATTGAGTGTACTCATCTCATTATTAGGGTTCTGTACCTCAAAAGGAAAATACAGAACCCGTATAGAATCAATTTGTAGTCCTTCTGTTTGTCTAATTGTCAGGACCATTTATTTTGGGAATGCGTCGATGTGTCGAGTTAATATTAAAACTATACAAAGTTTTTATGACAATACGACAATAAATGAAAACATTGACAATACTAGTTCATAAAAATAATCCTAAACTATCAAAAAAACCGTAACACCAAAAATAAAAATAAAAAAAATCGAACAAACTAAATGGCGTAAAAGTGGAAGCAAAATAAAAAAACCCTTTATAAATAGGTAACTAACCTGTGAAATACGTGCAGCAGGAGTAAAGAACAAATCCCGAGTGACGTCTATGACGCGATGCGCTACGGGCCAATCACTGCACTTTCCCCGCCCCCGCGCCTCAATTCACCAAAGGGACCCAATAACTCAGTTTTGCGCAGGTGAAGGTCAGTGCTCAATAGGGTATTTGACACCACCAATCAATTGACATACTTTTTATGCGCTGTCAAAACGCGATTCCCACATAGATTTTGTATGGGACTCGCAACTGATGACGTCACTAATTTGTCAAGTCAATGACGCAACTTTTTATTGTTTTAAAAGCAACTAAAAATCGAATTTTAAAGTTATTTTGAAAATAATGGCGTTCTCAGGTCTAGAATAAGGTGTTCTTTCAGAGAAATTGTGTCTTTAATTTATTGTTTAGTGGTGTCAACTACCCTATTATGCGCCGGTCGTTAACCTGTCAGTGCTACCCTATTATTTGATACATCGTGTAGCATTTTAATGTAGCAAAGGAGATTGCGCAGCCTACTATGGCACTTGGTTGCGCAACTTTTGACACAGTATAGTAGTGAAAATTAGACACAAAAAAGGGGTAGTTTCATACTTTAAAACAAGGTTAAATTCAACATTAAATATTGTGGGGTTTTTGAAAAAAAAAATAGTTTAATACCTATTGAGGTTATGTTACATCTCAAAACAATTCGTTTTGAAACGTTATTAACTGGCACATATTTTGCATTATTTTGGTACCTACATATTAATTGAGTATTACTTATGTTTACTATTTAAGGTATTTAAACACATTGATCTAGAAATGCTCTTAGAAAAACAACATTTCTAACAATTTATCTGTGAAGTGTTCCGATTTTGTTTGACATTTCACCGAATAGTGTTGTGACACAACAATAGACTACGGGGCATCTTAACATTATCGATTATGTCTTAATTCTTTTATTTTTGCCTAGAAATTGTATTTAATGAAAAAAAAATAGTAACAGAATAAAAGAATGATAATAAGGACAACTCTTAATACTTTTTAGTTGCGAATGTTAATTATTTTGTTGTTCTATGATTTATGTTAAATCGATCGATTATAATTGAAAAAGGAGTCGCTTCACTATAATGGAACGAATGACGTATTTATTGTATTACATTATTAAATACTAATTAAAATGAAAATGAAAACGTCACAAATGATATCAATGAATTTAAGTGAAAAATCACTAAAAATAATATTTTGAATTATACATTTACTCAAATGGCCATACGCGTCAAAAAGTGAATCTAATGGTGCGCAATCTCCTTTAAAAATAAAATGTAAAATAATTTCCTGTGACTAAACTACTGGATATATTCAAATGATTTTTTATAGGTAGACTGAGAACGTATTGAGGTATGCGTAGTTTAATTTAATGTCGTATTATCTTAAACACTTTGTAGACCTACTCAAGTATTAGTGGTCCCTTTGTGCTGTGAAAAAAATCAACCCTCTAAGTCAAAGTCAAAGTCAAAACCATTTATTTCAATTAGACCATTACAGGCACTTTTGAATGTCAAGAAACAAAACTAATCTACAGTCCCGGTCACAAGGCATAATAACTTGTGAAAGTACTGTAGTTGCCCATTCCAAAGCGTTGATCTCTATGGAGAAGAATGGGCAAGAAACTCCATGGACACTCTTTTAAATTATAATATTTTTACAAAATTGTATTTACATCATTCATGTTGAAATTATACAAATATGTGAGAACGATGTAGAAAGACGAGCACAGTAAGAGCGTCCAGAGTAAATAAAAAGCAAAACTTAATTTTAAATCTAAATAAGTTAAAAATGAACCGTGGTAGCTAAAAATGACCAGTCCCAACTGACAGCGCCCGTTCACGAACATGACGTATGGATCAGCCCCATTCAGCTCGACCATTTTGAAGGGAGCTAAATGACCCGACACACCCGCCACCATCAGCGAGACATTTAAGTGAGCATGACACTATCAACCACCAGGGCTTCGTCAAGTCAATAATAATACATAGCACTCACAAATGGGCTTGGGCTTAAGTCTATGCAATCAAAGGGTATGGTTTATGTCGCTAATTTGTTCGTCACCCTTGATAAGCGACTCTGACTCGCTATTGGCCAGTTTTTACATTATTAGGGTTTTATCAAAGATCTATGAATGACAGCCAGGACCAACAGCTTAACGTGCTCTACGAGGTATGAAAGTAACTAGATATAAAATGGACCCATCATTGACCGACTTCGGTAAGGGGGTTAGGACACACGGAACGAAAGACAACCTCGCAAATAGAGATTTGTTCTATAACTTGCGTGACAGACACTTGCGCGGCTGGTGATTTGCGCTATTTAGACCCGTGAGATTCCTTTGTAATAAAGCATAACATCACGCCTAATCATGCCTTGAAGGATAGGCTGGGTTGTGTGTGTCGTATTCCGAAACAGATTTGGTGTTTTTTTTTTGTGGTGGGAAATCATCAAATAACTTCCCCCGTTCGGAGCGGAGCGGGGGGGGGGAGCGTTTCAGACTTTTACTGACTAAAACCCACCCATGTTCCTTCTATTGCCCTTTACGTTCCGGGGCCGCGGTATCTCTTTCGAACAACCCGCAACCCCGGCAGGCGGAGGCCCTGGCAAGCCCCTCTGCTTTGTTGACATCTCTTTGAGGCGCGCGTGAAACACGAACGCGCCGTCGACACGGCCTGTCGTCAGTAGACGGACGGACGGTGAGCTACCCATTGCCCACCGTCCACAGGCCCGCATCTACGGTGGCCGGGAGTCGACTCGCGGCACCCAGCGCCTGGGGCGTCGCTCGAGATTTGGTGGTTATAGTTCAGATTAATTTCAACGCGTGTCATTTTCATATTTTTTTTAAATGAATATCCAAGAGGAATTTTTTCGTTTTTTTCTCTGTACGGGTGTTTGGTTGGTTTTTGGGGTCCCTGATAACGAAAATTAAAATAAATATCCAAGCGCCGACTTAAATTTTTGGCTTGTCCTTCATGGCTGTAATTTTATTGATGTCTGTCACGCATATATCACTCGCGTAAATGTCCATTCACATAGGTGTCCTGTCCAGTCGCGCAAACTCCGCGCATTGTCTTTTTGCGTACCTATATGGGTTCGCCCCAGTGTCTTTCGTACAAATGTTTTTAGTACAAGTATCCCAAGGGGTCATGCAGCCAACAGCCTGGTGTGTGCATTATTAAATTAACACTACTTTTTATTTTAGATCGAACACTGTTACCTGCAATGGGGGAGGAAAAAACATGCACAACCACTTCAGGCATTAAAAGTAATGTCGAGGAATTGCGAGACGCCTTACAATGGAGCGTATCTTTAAAATCTGCAAGTGCTATTACACTTAAAAGGAAGGCATCAACAGAGTCTGACAAAAGCAGTCATCGTAAACGATCTAGAAATAATGAGCTAAGACGATCTGTTGATGAGGTCGCGGGACCAAGCAGTCAAGCAATTAACAATGGGGAGCATAATCGTAAAGGTTCTGAAAAATATTCGTGTGCACAAAAAACACCTGTTGTAAAATCTAAAGGTAGAAATAGTACAGATAAAGAACAATGTTTAAGTCAAAAGGAATCAACAGAGAACCACTTCTTAAATCCCAATTCAGTACCAATATTTGCCGAATGTTGTGACTTGATATTAGAAGTGCAAAAGCATTTAGGTAATCCGTTGGTAAAAGAAATAATTAGTAAATTTATGGATACAAATATCATCCAAAGTGCTCTAACTAATGATACTATGGCATCTGCCTCAAGAGACACGATAGTGAAAGCTCCAAAATTAAACAAACAGAAAACAAAAGATCAGCAGACAGAAGAACATGATTCCGATGGAGATAATTGTGTTGATTCTGATGATGATTCTGATGGAAATAATTGTGTTGATTCTGATGATGATTCTGATGATTGTGTTGATTCTGATATTAATAAACACACCGAGAAACCGCGAAGAAACGCGAGGGCAAATAAAACAGGAGATCATGATGATAACATTGAACTTCTTAACACAGAAGAACATGATTTTGATGGTGAAGATTCTGATAGTGATTCTGATTACACTGATGATGATAATTCTGTTGGTTATGATGGTAATGTTGATTCCGATAATAAATGCAATAATGTTACCAATAAACATCTCGAGATACAAAAAAATCCTCCTCCAATTATAAAGAAAGCTTCAAAATTAAATGAAGAGAAAAGAAATGAGGAAAATCGTGATAATCGTGGTGATGATGATAAACGTAGAAAGGAAAAGAAATGTCCTAGACCACAAAAAGAGTTTGTTCTTCCTCCGGAATACGATCCGAATGACTCGCGATGGACGCTCAAGTATCGTGAACCTGCTGAAGGACTTGTTGAACTAATTGAAAATACTGGTGTTTATGTTAATGCTACTGCATTGAAGAATTGCAAGGTATACAAACAAATGGAAAATTATATGGATGAGTTGGGTAAATCGTTATTAGGTGAAGTCTTTACTTCAAGTGCATTGAGAACTTGTTCTTGGACTGGTAGAAAAGCTCCAGGTTGTTTGCATGTCAGACCTGGTCTAGATAAACATGCACGTGAGGTTTTACTTAAGTTTGTCCTTGATTATACCGGAAAATCTGTTTGTTATACCGAATATCTTATGACAGTAATGTCTAGAAAAATGGTAGCAATGAGACGAAAGACATCTTAGAAATCTTGTAGCAAGAAAAGGGGAAGACAGGGTGGAGTTTATTCAAAAACAAAATCCTTTATAAACCACTATATTTTGCCCGCGGCTTAGCTCGCGTTAAATTCGGGGTAACACAGTTCTCCTTTCCTGATTTGCAGGTACCTGCTACCTGTAGTTTTTGCCCTTGCGCCTTATTTATTGTAATAGTAAAGCTAAGTTTTCCCATTTCTTCCCTCTTTCTACTTCATTTCTCACTTAAAAAAAAAATAATATAAATTAGCCTATGTCTGTCTCCTGGCTCCCAACTATCTCTGTACCAAAATTCATCAAAATCGGTTTAAAAATAAAAAATAAATCGTAAACTATAAAAAATTGGACCAACATTCTCAGGGATCAAATCTTTGGAAATGAGTTTGACCACGACCATATTCGATTTGAACTATACTTTCCACATCCTGTATTTTATATTTATCGCATTCTGATACATAGGAACTTGGCAGGATGTATTAAGACATATATGCATAGTGTCAAACAGTTCTGAGCGCAGAATGAAATACGGGTAAACGATAGATTTTTTTACAGAATAAATTACTAACACTACTATGCTAACTTAAATCCAGAATATATGTATGTATTTGTTGAGCCTGGTTAAGAATGTTTTATGCTTATGTTGTGTAGTTTAGTAAAACCAGTTTACCTACCATGAGATCTTAAAGCAGAACTTATTCCACTGAGGGAAAGAGACAGAGCTATACAGGGTGTCTAGCACCATCTCTTTCCCTCAGTGGAATAAGTTCTGCTTTAAGACGTCATGGTAGGCCTACAGGTAAGCTTGGTGAGTTAATATGTATCCTACGATGTTTAAATCATACCATACATATTGTGTTGTTAACCGAAAAATGAATATTTTTATTACAACACTGACCATTGGCTTAATTTTAAAACCCCCAAACACGAAACTTAGCAAGTTTTTAAACATTTGCACAGAGTATAAAGACCAAACGCAAGATAATTTTATTTGGGGACTCTAATGTACACCTTGGTTGGTTGTGAGTGAAAAACAACTGACTATAAAAAAATATGTGGACAGCCAAAGAAATTATATTTTAGACAAATAAGTTTAGCTTTTTATATTACACAATTTATTGAAAAACAAAAAACCCTTATTGAAAAACATTGTTGTCCGTCTCTCTGTCTGTCAAAACCCTTCATGTCGGGAACACGTGAAGGTATTGAGTTAAAATTAAAACCTTATACTCAAGTCTGTGGTCCTTTAGACTTGTTGAAAAGTCATATCTCTAAGTGTACACAGTCAAAAGATATGGCCGTTTATGTTGCAAGTTCGTACGGAACCCTCGGTGCGCGAGTCTGACTCGCTCTTGACCGTTTTTTATTATTATTTTATTTAGACATAAGTACAGAAACCATGATATTCAGTTTCTTGGATGGCTTAAAACGACACAATGTAAACTACAACCTATTGTAAATTAAGTTAAGTTTCTTTTTAAGTAAAATGTAATTCAATTATGTTCTTTGAGAAAATAAATGTCTTTAAATAGTTGTTTTTTTTTAAACGTTGCCCCTCTCTAGTGTTTCTCCTGTATCGTGGGTGCGTTTATAAACATTTAAACCCACATACACAAACAGCCAGACCCGGAACATCTATCTGTAGGCCATACAAATATTTGTTCCGTGCGGGGATCGAACCCGCGCATGCCTTGCAGCAGTCGATCGCTCAGCCACTGCGCGAACCGTGTCGTCAAATAATGTATAATTTATACACCATATACAAAAAAAAGCAGTTCCTATGCAGTAAATACCGCGACCACCCTCGAACGACTATTGTCGTTCAGTGGGACTATGTTTCTTATCGGGCCCAATACCTGTGGTTCCGCACAACCCTTTTTTTCGGATGCCAAATCATCAACTGACTTTTCCCGCTCTTGGCGGAGCAAAAGGGAGCGTCAGATTTGTACTAATTAAAAACTTTTTAACAAAAAATTAAACCGACGAAATTAATTATCAAATAACTTTCCCCGCTCTGAGTGGAGTGGGAGGGAGTGTCATACTTGTACTGACAAAAACCCACCCATATTCCTTCTATTGCCTTTTATGTTCCGATATCGTGCTCTTTCGAACAACTCGTAACCCCGGCAGGCGGTGGCCTTGACAAGCCTCTCTGTTTTGCTGACATCTCTTTAAGGAGGTAACCGCTTCCCATTCCCTGTCGCTTTGGACCATGGACTGAACCAGGGCCGGGGTAGATGGCACCCTTAACCCAATAAGGTCTAAA
The DNA here is from genome assembly GCA_905475445.1 of Ochropleura plecta. Classification (NCBI taxonomy): domain Eukaryota; kingdom Metazoa; phylum Arthropoda; class Insecta; order Lepidoptera; family Noctuidae; genus Ochropleura; species Ochropleura plecta. The sequence continues at coordinate 1,177,048 of FR997744.1, read as the reverse complement.
GTTGTCAATAAAGTTCAAGATATAAGCCCAACTGTTGGGAATCTCTTGTAACTGACTTCCGTTTCCACCACCAGAGCTTCGATGAAAATCATAATCCAACAAGGTCAACAGTTCTCATCGACGTACATGAAATGAGCTTTAACACAATACAGCTGCTGTAAGCTATTGAGAACATCTAGGAAATACTTTCCATCTCCATCATCAGACCTTCTATGACGGTAATTCTCCAGCTAGCTGATAAGATCTCTTCAAGATGCATGAAATGAGCCCAAACACGATATAGCTGCTGTAAACTGTTAAGAACGCCTTGCAAATACCTTCCGTCTCCATCGTTAGATCATCCATGACAGTCATTATCCAGCTTGGCTCAAAGATCTTTTTAAGGTGAATAAAAGGAGCCCAAACACAGAATAGCTGCTGTTAATCCATGCGGACCTCTTGCAATTGCATTCCGTCTCCATCGTCAGACCTTCAATGACAGCGCCAGCCTCCAGTAAGGTCTAAAGTTCTCGTCAACGTGAATGAAATGAGTTGAAACAGGATATATCGCTGCTTTAAACTGTTGAGTACCTCTTCCAAGTTGCAAGTGTTTTCCGTCTCCATCATCCATCATCAGATCTTTAAAACGTCGAAATGTCATCAGAACTACATAAGTGTGCCAAAGGAGATTGAGCAAATCAGGGCTTTTTATATGTTAATTGTACAGTAACGAAAATACTACCGAAAATCTTTAACTAAATAAAGATGATCGAATGGAAAGTTTTAGCAATATTGGTACTGTCTGTAAAATGTACAATTTATTAAAAGTAAAATAATTGATTTGATTTATGGGTTATGCTCTGTTATTTTTATCTCTCTCTCTCCTCTCTCTCTTTCCCATTCTGGCCCGGAATTGACTAAAATAGACACCAGTCTTTTGGCCAATTACAGATTTTGGTAAATTAAAAAAAAAAACATTAACGTAAGTAATTAGGGTTTAGAAGTTATTTTATTAACCTTACCTTCTCTTTACTTATACGAACTTATTTTAATAAAAAAGCTATGCATTTTTTATTAAAATGTTGTATGTTTGCTTTTTTTTTAATGATTTATTTGTCATAATTGTACCGAGTAGAGCTATCGGTTCCTCGTTATTTTACTTCTACGAATATTTCCGTCGGTATCGCGTCGAGTTGAGTCCTTATTCCTCCGCGTTGTCGTCCAGTCATCGTCTTTTCGTCGAATTAAAAACTTATTCTGTATTTTTTGTGTTTATAGACAATTATCTATCTGTATTGTGTTGTGGCTTAGAGCAAAGCCAATCATGGCTCCACAAAGTCGTTGCATAAACTGTTCACTCGTCCCGCCCAGGGCGGGGGGGGGGGATCATTTGATGATTTCCCACCTCAAAAAAAAAAAATGGCGATCGTTACAGTGGTGACACCCAGGCGTTTCTACCTTCCCAATCACACACAGGAACCTCCCGAAATATCCGTGTTCGGTTAATCTTACCCCTGCGCTCATGTCAGTTTACTATACCTACCTCACTTTCTATGATTAGAATGCTATTTCCCTAGAATTCAGTGCATATTGGATGTACTTAATTCTCAGGTGCAGTGCAATGTAGTTGCATCGATATAAAACTAAAATAGATAAATAATAACAAGGATCATAACGAGAGGTTAACCTCTTAGGTTAGGTTACTTATCCTGATCCACTTTGCTCAGACAGTACAGAAATTAAAAAAAGTATATATCCTAGAAACTACCTGAAGTAAGCAACATCCTAGCCTACATTTGGTTGATGTACAACAATCTTAAGCTTGTCCCCAAGCTTCATACAAAATTGCTCAATCTCCTTTAAACAGAATCTGTTCACAATTGAAAATTCAGTACGTCTCAGTAAAAAGTTATGCGTGGTCATACATAAAAAAAAAAAATATACAGGTCGAATTGAGAACCTCCTTTTTTTCGTCGGCGAATATAGTTCTAATTTAACAAGTATCTATATTTTATATTGAATTGATGACATCATATTACAACTATGTTGCCATAGCTCCTAACCTATACTGAATAGAATGACCTTGAACGTAATCAAACGCGCAAAATAGGAAAACAGAAATAAAATGCCTCTTGGTGGGCGTAGCCGTGGCAAATGATTATGCTGACCCTTCGATTCCCGGGTTGGACAGCGTTAGTCGGTATTTCTGTAAGTAATGTTTCAGCAGCAACCTGAACCTAGAACCACCACCTGTTTTAACAGTATCACTTAAATATCACGATACTATTGAAAGCAGTTGGAGTTGTACACCACATAGACAAGCCGCATCTCTTGTTCATTCCGTTATTAAAATAAATAACAATAATAAAAAATATAACTCCAATAAACATTACATCATTGTAGTCTGAACTGGTACAACCTGTATTTCGGCTGGAGCCAAAACCTGGTGAAGGCGGGCGGCCATTCATGAGGTCATCCGGGCAGGACCTTGACCGATTCTCGGACATGTTGTATCAAAAACCTCAGTATATTGTTGACAACTGATTTATTAATACAAAATTACAATCAACGAATCACTTCACTAATAAACAAATAAACTTTCACAATTCACAATTTATGACTCAGGTGTGATCCGCATCACAATTCCGAGGTGTTGACACCGCGACCGCTTCGGACCAACTGACTCGTGCCGCTAGCGCGCCGCCTCACCTCGCCTGACTCATGGAGTGGTACGATGATGTCACATTTGCACGTGCACGACGCACGTGCGCCGTAACAGCTGTATTTGGCTCCTTCGCGCCGACACGGCCATTCTGCACAAAGGTCGCCCTCGACCTTAAACAAAGAAAAACTGCGCAGAATATCAAGGTTCAACTATGTCACACATTACAAACGTAAGGAGGTTCCTGTCCTCATCTTACATACTATACACATTGGGAAGTAAGGAGGCCCCTGTCCTCAACTTACGGATAAAGCATACTTGCAAACATAAGGAGGCCCCTGTCCTCAACTTACGTCCAGTACATACCACAAAGTAAGGAGGCCCCTGTCCTCAACTTACGTCCAGTATACACCACAAAGTAAGGAGGCCCCTGTCCTCAACTTACACTCAACACACATACTTGCAAACATAAGGAGGCCCCTGTCCTCAACTTACGTCCAGTACATACCACTAAGTAAGGAGGCCCCTGTCCTCAACTTACACTCAACACACATACTGCAACCATAAGGAGGCCCCCGTCCTCAACTTACGTCCAGTATATACCACAAAGTAAGGAGGCCCCTGTCCTCAACTTACGCTCAACACACATACTGCAACCATAAGGAGGCCCCTGTCCTCAACTTACGTCCAGTATATATCACAAAGTAAGGAGGCCCCTGTCCTCAACTTACGTTTAATACATATCGCAAAGTAAGGAGGCCCCTGTCCTCAACTTACGTCCAATATATATTGCAAAAATAAGGAGGCAACTGTCCTCAAGTTATATTATGAACAAGTTATGCAATACTTTTAGAACAGTTATGGAGTAATGAAGTTTATTACTTTTACTATTGTGGACTTTCCTCCAGAAGTTGAGTCGAAGTTAGCAATAAGACTGCCAAGACTGACAGAGTTGGACGGTGTAGTCTGTCTACACTCGGTTGTTCCGCTAGTTACTAGTTAGCTGCACCACTTCTACGAGCGTGTCCAAGCGCGCGCGCGAAGACGAATTCTTAGATGGCGCTGTTTGCATTCAAACTCAAACTCAAACTCAAAGCATTTATTTCAATTAGACCATTACAGGCACTTTTGAATGTCAAAAAAAACAAGAACAAAAAAATGATGCTGCTACAATCCCGGTCACAAGGCATAATAACTTGTGAAAGTACTGTAGTTGCCCATTCCAAAGCGTTGATCTCTATGGAGAAGAATGGGCAAGAAACTCCATGGACACTCTTTTAAATTATAATATTTTTACAAAATCGTATTTACATCATTCGTGTTGAGATTATACAAATATGTGAGAACGATGTAGAAAGACGTGCACAGTAAGAGCGTCCAGAGTAAATAAAAAGCAAAATTCAATTTAAAATCTAAATAAGTTAAAAAAAAAATGACCGTGGTAGTTAAAAAATGACCAGTCCCAACTGACAGCGCCCGTTCACGAACATGACGTATGGATCAGCCCCATTCAGCTCGACCATTTTGAAGGGAGCTAAATGACCCGACACACCCGCCACTATCAGCGAGACATTTAAGAGAGCATGACACTATTAACCACCAGGGCTTCGTCAAGTCAATGATAATACATAGCACTCACATATGGGCTTAATAATTATACAATACTAGAGAATTGATTCTATACATTGCAAAGATAGTCTTACAATCTTCTGCAGCTTCCACTATAGCTTCGGATACTTATCAATGAGTTTACCCCTAAGCTTGAGGAGCAGGACCAGCATTGAGCCAAGCATTTTTATCATCAATATAATCCCCCAACTTATAATATGCTTGCCTACATAGTGTGCGTTTAATACAAGATTTAAATTTCGTTTCATTCAGTTGAAGAATGTGGGGAGGTATTTTATTGTAGCATTTCAAACAGTACCCCATGAAAGATGAGTCTACTTTAGCTAACCTGAAACCCGGCTGAACCAATTGGTCCCTATTTCTAGTATTATACTTGTGTCTATCACCTCGTTTACCAAATAGATGCAAATTTTTTCTGACGTACATGATGTTTTCATAGATATATTGACAAGGTACTGTCATGATGTTAATTTCCTTAAACTGTTCTCTTAGAGAATCTCGCCTACGTAGATTATATATTTGGTGTATTGTGCCATCAATCCGCGACACGGCCATCCCTGACTAGCACCCGTCCTCGGATGTAGTTCCTGTGGACAAAATATGCTCAAAGAGTAATCTAGCTCGGCTTTCCTGCCAATAAAAACAAAAGGTATCTGGGTATAGTTATCAACTTTAATGGTTTTACAATGCCCTGTCACAGTACTCCCTGCTCCACATAATTCATTGAAAAGAAATCCGTTCAACAAGTTATAAAACAAAGTAAATCTAACAATTTTATTACTTTTTATCGTAGTTCTTAAGCAACGCATACTCAAATCTAATTCTCGAGAAACTCTGTGATCGGGGATCTCCCTCACACGATCATGAAGGTATTTGTATATTTGCTTAGAGTCAAGCGCCTTTAGTCGGTATCTATCCCCGTCTAACACTTCAATGATCTCGAATGGGCCTTTGAATTTAGGAACTAATTTTGTTGGAGTCTTTTCCCTCAATTTAATTAAAATAATCATTAACAACTAATTTAGAAACGTGAACCTTATTTTTATGAAATCGATTTTAATCGTAATTAGCATTTTTTTTTTTTGCAAAATTCTGTGTCGCATGCCCTCTCATCTCATCTAAATTAACGTCAGTCACGTCATTATCAACGGTCACTACGCCAAGAGGACGTGCTACTCCTACGATCATTAACTCAAAAGGGCCAGATTCAGTCACCCTATTAATAGTGGAGTAAATGGCCAACTGAACCTCTCCCAATGGTTCCTGCCAAGAGCCGTCACGACTAGTCTTTACAGCTGTCAACATAATTTTAACATAATCTTTGATGAGAGAGCATTCGGCACCAGAATCGTAATAGAAATGGATACGACTCACCAGAATTCATCAGCGTACCGCTGGCATTACTGACTTGCTGTACCACCATCACAGAATGCTGCAAAGCTACTGGCGACTGGCGTTAATACCTCCTCCCGCTCCTCGGCCAAATTAACCCTCTCAGCCTCATCTGCCATCCTCCCGAAGCAGGACGACTCAACATGTCCAGTCCCACCAAAGCAATTACCCCCGGGCTCCGGACGCCCGACCGCGTCCTCCCACCGCCCCTGCCACAATGTGCCCGTACATGTCCTGGCTTAGTCACAATAAATGAGACCACAAGAGCCATTGTAGCGAAGGGCTGCCCCCTAGGGGGCGTCCTCTCGCCCCTACTATGGAACCTAATAGCGGACAGCCTAATCCGATGCCTAAACGCCGAAGGCTTTTACACCATAGGCTACGCCGACGACATCGCAACCTGATGCGCCAAGCCCTAAGAATAATGGAAAAATGGTACGAAGAATACGAACTGACCGTAAACCCCTCCAAAACCGAACTACTCCTTTTTACTAGAAGAGGAAACTGACAACACTACAGCTGCCGATTTTCTTCGGCACCACGCTAAGCCTAGCAACTGAAACCAAGTACCTGGTCGTTTATCTGGACAAACAACTAAATAAGGCAAAACACACGGACTATATCACCACCAAAGCTAGCATATCCCTATAGCAGTACAAAAGACTACTCGGCAGGAATTGGGGTATAAGCCCCAAAATTATGCACAGGCTGTACACCACAGTCATCAGACCCATAATAACATACGGCTGATGATGATGGCCCAGAACAGAACTGAGCACGACCCAAAAAGACCTAGAAAAACTGCAACGCCTTACCCGTGTAGCGATCACCAGTAGCATGAGAACCGCACCAACAGCAGCCCTACAAACAATGCTAGAGCTCTCGCCCCTACATCTCACGGTACAGGAGGAAGCGGCTCTTGCGGCTTCAGACTAGAAGTCTCTGGCACACTGAGTAATGACTCCAGGATAAAGCACACCAAAATCAAAGCAGGAGCCGTCTAAAGGCAACCCCTGTTATCAGCACCGACCGATAAGATCACCAAGATACATTGCCTCCAAAAACATTACGACATACAGCTCACGGAGAAACCATGAGAATACTCGGGATCAAACAAACTAAGAATATATACAGATGGCTCGAAAACCAGAACAGGAACAAGGGTTGGGGTCTTCTCCTACGACCTAAACATTAAAATTTCTAAACCACTCGGAACGCTCAACACAGTCTACCAGGCTGAATGTATGGGCATCATTCAGGCCGTCGCGTCGTAGCCATCGAGGTCAGAGGAGTCGCGGACACCAACAACCGAATACTCTCCGACAGTGCCTCTGTTCTCCAGTCCCTAAATAATAGCTGCTTCAACACAGCTCTAATATACGAATGCCACAACCTACTAGAACGAATGACCGCACACAATCGCAATACAGTAACCTTACAATGGATCAAAGGACACAGTGGCTCCCTAGGCAACGACGCAGTGAATGAACTCGTCAGACGGGCGTCCATCTCTCCAGCACTAGGACCGGAGCCAATTGAACCCATCCCTTTCAGCCAGATACGCAGCTGGCTGAAGGAACACACCTTTTCGAATGTACAGGAATCACTGAAATCCGGAAAGTGACACTGGGTATACTAGGGTCACTTGCGGACGCCCTCAAGAACCCATCTGCTTCTGGAAGGAGGTGGACTGGCTAGAGTAGCAGCCATCAGGTGCATGGCATACGCACAATGGTTCATTGCAAGGACTAGGTGTGGAAACCGGACCCCCCTCCAAGCGGAGTCCACATGAAGAAAAAGAAGATGTCCTGCTTCCCACACCCAAAACAAAGCATACGACCGTCTGCAATGCTTCTCAATCCCGGTCGCTTTGCAGGTGTTTCACCCCGTCGAAGCTCTCGTTGTTAGACTGCAGCCGCCACCGAAACCAATTCGGGAACTGAGGAACATTTACCAGACAACAAACGCAATCGTAGGATCTCATCGTTGACGCTGCCAATCACGGCCCCCACAGCATCCCCGTCCTTGTCACCATCAATGACCCGCCTCCAGACAGGGGCCCGGTTGTCGCCAAAGGCACCGGTACCCTCCTCCATGTGAGCACTCGGAGCCGAGGAAGCTCCGAGGTCCATCCCACTTCTGATTTCGGCTGGAGCCAAAACCTGGTGAAGGCGGGCGGCCATTCATGAGGTCATCCGGGCAGGACCTTGACCGATTCTCGGACATGTTGTATCAAAAACCTCAGTATATTGTTGACAACTGATTTATTAATACAAAATTACAATCAACGAATCACTTCACTAATAAACAAATAAACTTTCACAATTCACAATTTATGACTCAGGTGTGATCCGCATCACAATTCCGAGGTGTTGACACCGCGACCGCTTCGGACCAACTGACTCGTGCTCGCTAGCGCGCCGCCTTATATTACTCGTCCCCCACCTCGCCTGACTCATGGAGTGGTACGATGATGTCACATTTGCACGTGCACGACGCACGTGCGCCGTAACAGCTGTATTTGGCTCCTTCGCGCCGACATGTATGATAAAGTTTTTTTTTTTGTTGGGGTGGGAAATCATCAAATAACTTCCCTGACTAAAATCACCCATGTTCCTTCCATTGCTCTTGGTACGTTCCGGAGCCGCGGTATCTCTTTCGAACAACCCGCAACCCCGGCAGGCGGAGGCCCTGGCAGGCCCCTCTGCTTTGCTGACATCTCTTTGAGGCGCGCGTGGAACACTAACGCGCCGTCGACACGGCCTGTCGTCAATAGACGGCCGGACGGTGAGCTACCCATTGCTCACCATCCACAGGCCCGCATCTACGGTGGCCGGGAGTATGACAGGGGTTGAGGTACTTATCCCCAATCACATTGATCTAATATGTGGAAGCTTAGACAGTGCTGTAAATACATACTAGAGTTAACAAAAAACAAAAAAAACGGAGAAGAGCGAGTCAGACTTGCACACCGAGAGTTCCGTACAAACTTGCGACATAAACAGCCACATCTTTTGACTGCGTAGGCTTTTTTCACAAAGGGACCACAGAGTTGAGTATATGGTTTTCATTTCAACTCGATACCCTGGTCGCGTTCCTGAGATAAATGGTCTTGTCAGACAGACGGACGGACACCCAATGATCCAATAAGGGTTCCGCTTTTCCTTCTGATGTACGAAATCCTAAAAAATACTTGACAAAAAATAACAGTAAAATGAAACGCAAGAAGCAAGATTAGATAAAATTAAGTTCTTAAATAAATAATAGAATACTGCTTTAATAAATGATTATGGCCCCCGGAGTGCGGGTTATTGCTCGTCCCTATTAATAAACATAAGTGATAAAAAAGTGGTGTTCCTAGTATAGGTACACCCCTGTTCTACCATTCAGGGATTACAGGCGGATATTTTCATGTAAAATAAGATCGAAATAAATTGCAAATTATTCAAAAATCTAACCTGCTACCCTACCATGACGTCTTAAAGCAGAACTTATTCCACTGAGGGAAAGAGACAGAGCTATACAGGGTGTCTAGCACCATCTCCTTCCCTCAGTGGAATAAGTTCTGCTTTAAGACGTCATGGTAGGCCTACTGGTTCGTTTTCGCGGCACTCACTGTGTTAAATTGACCAAAATATATATTTTGTTATCAGTAAATGGAAAACGAAGAATATTGAATGTTACAAAATATTTTGCGCTTCATCGGATTGTTTGAAAACATCTAGCAGTGTTTATAATACATTTTATGAACCTACGTGTCTATGTCAAGGCCACTATAGATAGGGGCCGGGCGTCGCGGTGGCGACGCGACGCGACGGCGCCCATGTTCAGCCATGTATTCCATAGTTCTCTCTCTGTCTAAATGTGCGAGCAAAACAGAGATAGCAATAAATAGCGTGTATACGTCACTAGTCACCTTGAACTGAAGCTTTATTACAAACAGGTTTTTTCCCGCTAAGCGCGAAATTCAAACGTCTCGTCGTTGAATTTACATACGACTGGCTTCTCTTGTACTTATACATCAATACCACTAGACTTAGAAAGCAGAAAATTCGCGCAGAGTTTGTTGTTATGATGTAGTCAAGGAATAGCACGCGTGTTTTTTTAATTCTCACAGGATAAAGTAATATTAAGAGAAGGACGATCCCTGACAAAGGTCAGTCAATAGTATGTTCCATAAATTTCTGATCATAAAACAACACTACAAATTCAGTTCAAAATAAACAAATAAATTAGACAAGCACAGACAATCATTTAAGACAAGCATAACTGGCGAAATAAGGCACTTCTGATGATCTTTCAGAGTATCATCTACAAGCGTGATGTTACATTATTTAAGATCATAAAGACTACAATTTTTTCTTCAGATGGGCGAGGCCTACAGGAAATATTACGCAAAACTGAGAGAGTACACATAGGCATGCCAACCAAACTGTCATAAGCTGGTTACTTTTAGATAATTATAGTACAATGGTCCTCTAAAGCGACATTGTAGAATACTAATGGTTATCACAGTTATCAGTAATAGTGCGAAGAGGATACAGTTATATTGCTATCTTTTTTTACACTAAAACAACCACGTACAAAACAAACTCACACATGTGCGAATTTCGGTCTAAATTTATAGCAAAAATCTATAAACACGAACAGAGCTATGAGCTCATTCAACGCTCGATACGGAAGCGCGAGGACGCGCGTTCAGGAATAAATATACATATATTTGTGCTGGGTACAGGTAACGAAAACTAGAATAAATACATAATTAAAATACAGTACAGTGACCAAGTGACAATATTGTAAAGATGAGAGAAGAACAAAGTGAAAACAAGGTAAGTCTTTTTCAATGTTTGCTCCAAACAGATCTAAAACACTTGTAGAGCGGCCATAGGGAATGTATTCATTAAAAAAATATCCCGAACATTTTCGACACATTTGTGACACTAGACAAAACGATTTGTTACCAAGTACCTAGCAACAAGTATTGGATAACGATTTTCTTGATCTTGTCCATTACCTACTCGTAAATATTTCAGTTGTTGTTGTTTCGTGATTTCAGGTACCCCTGAAATCACGAAAACAACTGAAATATAATCAGTAGTTCATTCAAATTCAAATTCATTTATTCATTTTGTGAACACAGGGTACAATGTCATGATGTTGTATAAAAAATGATGTTTCCTTATCTTTATTAGTGTATTGTGTTATCAAAAGGTTGTACCCAAAACGTTGTTAAAATATGTGATTGTACTGTATTTGAACCAGATGTATGAATGTGGCAGGCAAAATGAGAAGATATGAGTGGATCGTGGCAGGAGCTAATCCTTGGTTTCTGCCTACCCATATGGGAAAAAGGTGTGAGTTTATGTACGTTTGTATATTATTGAGCTGAAATATACTTGGTCTATTCTCAGTGATGTGCAGGTCAAAAATAAATGGCCAGGACGTGAACAATATACGATGGTCTTCACGGTCGATACCATATTTGTATGAGTTGTTAAAATTAATACTAACAACTATATTTCTGATTGACATATTGTCTCTGAGACTAACGCTATAATAGCAATCGAAATATTATTACTATAAACATTATGTTTGTGAGTCCCAGACACAATTTGGGTTCACTACGAACATTAAAACCGAACAGTCCGTTTAAATGGACAAAATTTATAGCGCTTTAAGTCCCGAGACTTGTTGTTGAAAATTTGACATGTTAGAGTTATTGGTTTGAAGTGAGACTTTTAGGGCATATAGTTATCATAATAAATAGTTGCCGTTTTATATAAAAAATTAGTCAATAACTTTTTTTTTCTTAAATATCTAAAGAAAATAGCCTAATTAAAAAAATATGTCCATTTAAACGGCTAGTACCTACGCTTTAATACGAACTCATCCGTAAAAGCTGTGGGTTTGAGTCGCCATCTTTATTTTGGGTATTTAAAGGGCGCGTCGGCCTCATGAGGATATAGGGTGATTTAGGATCTAAAGACGATCGACAATTTCTCAAAAATGCTCAAAGTTAAGATTATACTTTATAGAAGCTTTTGCCCGCGGCTTCGCTCGCGTTAAATTCGGGGTAACACAGATCCCCTTGCGCCTTATTGATTTGTAATAGCAACGCTAAGTTTTCCCTTTTCTTCCCTCTTTCTCCCTCACATCCCACTTTAAAAAAAAATAATAGCCTATGTCCGTCTCCTGGTTCCCAACTATCTCTGTACCAAAATTCATCAAAATCGGTTTAGCCATTAAAGCGTGAAGAGGTAACAAACAAACAAACTCAGTTTCGCTTTTATAATATTAGTAAGGATTATCGACATGAAATATATGCCAAAAGCCGATTCAGACTGTGAACTTTCTGCGACATGATGTTTCTACTTTTTAAATATTATGGATATGAAAATTATGTGAGTAGAGATGATTCTGACTTACAAAATTATGAGTTTTGAATGTATGATAAATGAGTGTCTGCCAAACAATTTTCTGCGAAGTGAAGTTTATTCTATCCGTTGTTATGCAAAATAAAATGATGACATAAAAAGTTCTGCTATAAAGGGTGGACCCGGTCTAGTAGCAAGTGCTACTGCTGAGCATTGTATACCGTATCATAGGGTACGGCGCGCGGCGCCTGGGTCGGCTAGAGTTAATGGATTTTTCTATAATAAGAATATTTCTTTTTAGTAGATATTTAGAATAACACAAGTACCTATGATCTTAACAATAATGTGGCCCATTTAGATTCTACCAATAAATGTGGTTTGCAAATATTTAATTTTACAATAGGTTAAAATGTTAAATTTAAATGATTAAAAGGGTCATAATCATAATGTTAACATCAGCTGTTATCACTGTAATTGTTTTAAATATCTGATTTATATAACTGCAGGGATTTAATTTCATATAACATTGTATTAGATATTATTTCCATCAAAAAATTCTTATTAGCGGCCGGTAGCCTTGACTTTTGAACCCCTGCCCCTAGTGAAGTCCCCTTTTACATGTTTCTGAAACAAAACTGTTGATATGTATATGGATGTACTGGTAACTCTACCTCCTTGGAAAAACATGTTTGACGTAAAGTTTTTTTTTTGTTTATTTCCAGATGAATATAATACAGAAGTATAAATATCATGTTGTAAAATTATTGGACTATCATTTCCATGGTGTAACAAAACGAGTTCTGTTGGAGCATATCTGCGTGCCAAACTCCTGGGTCAAATGGAGTAGTCCTGAGTATAACATAGTCAGGGTGTGGTACCCCCGAACTCGTGGTAACCGTCTATCACAAATTGAAAAAAGAGTTAAGAAAAGGGCGAAGATGCTGTCCCATTGGAAGTCCTTCCTCGCCGTTCTGATACATAGCACTGGTAAGAAATATCTCTTTTTTTTTCTGGTACTTAAGTAACCGTGAAACGAAACTTTTTGATGTGTGCCGTAGTTCCTTATCTCGGGAAACTTATAATATATTTTCATTTCATCATCAATTCTGTGTCAGTCAAATTAAAACCGTTTATATGTCTGTCCCTTAACAATTAATTTTGAAAATAAATGTAGGCCCACCAGCGTTGAAACGACTAATAATTCGTTACCAAATATGGATTGCAGTTTTGTATGAAGCAATTGTTTTCTAAATCGACGGGCCTGTTGGTCTAGTGGTTAGTGGCCCTGACTGCTGAACCGAAGGTCGTGGGTTCGATTCCCACCCAGGACAAACTTTGTGTGATGAGCATGATTGTTTGTTCTGTGTCTGGGTGTGATTTATCTATAATATGTATGTATTTATAAATTATATAAGTATGTATATCAGTTGTCTGGTTACCATAACACAAGCTCTGCTTAGCTTGGGATCAGATGACCGTGTGTGAGTTGTCCCAAGATATAAAAAAAAAAAAAAAATGATAAATTATGTTTATTTTGTAAGTAGGTTTTTGGAGGTTATTGACACGCCTTAAAAAAAAAAAAACTAGATCAGACCGCTGTTTCGTACCTACCCGACTACTCTGAGAAGAAATAGCCGAAACAAACTCAGAGGTCATGGTCTCTTTTAAGGTTCAGACAAAAATCTTGGTCAACTTATATGAGGACTATGCAGATTAGTTAGTGTCTGAAATGGTCTTTTTAAGAAAGCACCACACATATTGAGTGTACCTGTCCAGTCAGTGCAAGCATTTGTCAGTTATCGTGTAGCTCGACTCGACACAAGGACCTACTCCTTAAAAAAGGAGTAGATCATGTACTCGAACAGTATTTTCTATTGTATGCATTTTTTCTTCGTCTATGTAGGTGATATGATAACATAAAATGTAAAAAAGCAGTTTAAGCAGTAAGCGTCAGGGTGGTTCGCGAAATATATTTATTCCAACATATTTGCATTTTCGAGGACCTCGTGGCTAAATAATAGCAGCCGCTAAGATCGATCTTTAGGTTAAGCCGCGCTTGCCTAGGTTGGTCTGTGGATGGGTGACCACCCGTTACATACCGAGTTTTTTCCGTGCCCCGGAAAGCACGTTAAACTATTGGTCCCGGCTGTCATTTTGTAGATCTTTGACTGCCGTTAGAAATAGTGTCCCGAAAGTCTGACAACCAGTTAAGAGTGGTCAGTTAGTACTGGGTTATGAGGTCAGATAGCAGTCGCTCCATGTAATATACTGGTATTCAGCTGCTTCCGGTAAGACTGGAAGCCGACCCCAACCTAGTTGGGAAAAGGCTAGGCAGATGATGATATTTGCATTTTGGGTAGTACCTATGTTGATTAAAATATGAATTGCCACCGTTTATAATATGGGTTTACTGAATTATAATTATTTAAATCATCAATGTTTTAGTAAATTCGTTGGACCCCATTGAGTTTTTCATTAAACGGAAATTTATTGGGGTGGAATTAACGTACAGGATTGATGATTTGAATTATTATAACTCTGTGAAGCGATATGTGTTAGTCACAATTTATAAAAAATATTCAATATGCATCATGGCACTAATCTGCAAAAAAACTTAAAAAAAAGAGTTTCGCGAGCTGCCCTGGCGCGACCTTGACATGGATTCTTGTGTGATGCAACAATCAAAATGGGTAAAAACAAACTTGTAATATGCAAAAAAAAAACAACAGACTTCCAAAAAAAAGTGGAAAATAGGTTTGCCAAAAAGTATTTTGCTTTTGTCTGCAAATTGGAATTCTTTTCTTTTAATTTGACATTTGATGACAGTTGGCACGTCGTCGATGTCTCTTCTTTTTTTTCTTTAATCGTGACTACCTTAACAGATCAGCCGTAGCCATCACGTAGCGACTTCTGTACTGGCAGAAGTGTTTCTCCTCATTGTTCGCCATTCCTCCCTATTGGCCGAAATCCTGCCATCTACAGCAGACTTAATTTGTCCTAATTATCAGTTATGGTCGACTAGCTTTTGCCCACGGCTTCGGTCGCGTTAAATTCGGTAGCGCCTTATTGATTCGTAATAGCAACGCTAAGTTTTCCCGTTACTTCCCTCTTTCTCCCTTATATCCCACTCTTTTTTTAAAAAAAATAGCCTATGTCCGTCTCCTGGTTCCCAACTATCTCTGTACCAAATTTCATCAAAGTCGGTTTAGCCATCAAAGCGTGAAGAGGTAACAAACAAACAAACAAACAAACTCACTTTCGTTTTTATAATATTAGTAAGGAAGTAAGGATTTTATAGTCTTATTATTTCTTGTCGAATCTAAAAATAAAATAGATCAACTGCGTCATAGAGGAAAACCCAAACACATAAACAGCTCTGAATTATTTATTACTAGCTTTTGCCCTCGGCTTCGCTCGCGTTACAATCGGGTTAACACAGTTCCCCTTTCCTGATTTGCAGGTACCTGCTACCTGTAATTTATGCCCTTGCGCCTTATTTATTGTAATAACAAAGCTAAGTTTTCCCTTTTCTTCCCTCTTTCTCACTTATTTCTCAGTTAAAAAAAAATGCCTATGTCCGTCTCCAGGGTCCTAGTAACATTAAAATCGGTTGAGCCATTTAGGCGTGAAGATAATATAGTCAATTAACGACAGTCTATTGATAGTAACGAACTGATGAATATATAATTAATTCGACTGTGTAAATATGTGGCTGCTTGCGTAATAGGTACTGGTATTTTATTAAACATTTTACTTTCAGATACCTATGAAGAAGCCAAAAAATATATTCGACATAAGATCAACTCGAAGAATAACAATGGAAAAGGTAAATATAAAAAAAGTAATACAATATTTAAAAACTTAAAGAATGGTTCATTGAGTGTACTCATCTCATTATTAGGGTTCTGTATCTCAAAAGGAAAATACAGAACCCGTATAGAATCAATTTGTAGTCCTTCTGTTTGTCTAATTGTCAGGACCATTTATTTTGGGAATGCGTCGATGTGTCGAGTTAATATTAAAACTATACAAAGTTTTTATGACAATACGACAATAAATGAAAACATTGACAATACTAGTTCATAAAAATAATTCTAAACTATCAAAAAAACCCTAACACCAAAAATAAAAAAATCGAACAAACTAAATGGCGTAAAAGTGGAAGCAAAATAAAAAACCCTATTTAAATAGGTCACTAACCTGTGAGGTACGTGCAGCAGGAATAAAGAACAAATCCCGAGTGACGTCTATGACGCGATGCGCTACGGCCAACCACTGCACTTTCCCCGCCCCGCGCCTCACTTCATACCCCTTGGTGCCTTTTTTTTTTTTTTCGGATGGGAAATCATCTAATGACTTCCCCCGCTCTGTGCGGAGCGTGGGGGCATGTCAGACTTGTACTGACTAAAACCCACCCATGTTCCTTCTGTTGCCCTTTACGTTCCGGGGCCGCGGTATCTCTTTCGAACAACCCGCAAAACCCCGGCAGGCGGAGGCTCTGGCAAGCCCCTCTGCTTTGCTGACTCTCTTTGAGGCGCGCGTGAAACACAAACGCGCCGTCGACACGGCCTGTCGTCAATAGACGGACGGACGGTGAGCTACCCATTGCTCACCGTCCACAGGCCCGCATCTACGGTGGCCGGAATCGTTTCGCGGCGCCCGGCGCCCTGGGCGTCTCCCGCGGCGGCTGGGTTGGCCTGATGTTCTCTCCCTCAAACGCCCGGCCACCTCCTTTGCTAGCATTACTGCTTCGCAGAAGGTGGTGACCGCTTCCCATTCCCTCTCGCTCCGGACCATGGCCTGAACCAGGGCCGGACGCGAGAGAGACGGCGGTGCTCCGACCAAGCTGGGCAGATCGCCACTGTGTGCTCCACCGTGTCCTCCGGGCGATCGTCACAATGGTGACACCCGGGCGTTTCCTCCCGCCTGATGATGTGCAGGAACCTCCCGAAACTTCCGTGTCCGGTGAGGACCTGCGTCAGGCGGTAGGTGAGGACGCCATGACGCCTCTCCAGCCACTCCTCAAAGAGGGGACTTACCGCCACTATTGTGGCGTGCCCTACCCCTTGGTGCCTTTAGGTGTCCATTTGGTGGTATGAAGTAAGAATAACTCACTTTTGCGCAGGTGAAGGTCAGCGCTCAAGAATTGTGCGCCGGTCGTTAACCAGTCAGTACTTCCCTATTATTAGATACATCGTGTAGCATATTTTAATGTAGCAAATTTAAAAAAATGTAAAATAATTTCCTGTGACTAAACTACTGGATATATTCATATGATTTTTTATAGGTAGACTGAGAACGTATTGAGGTATACGTAGTTTAATTTAATGTCGTATTATCTTAACCACTTTATAGACCTACTCAATTAAGTGGTCCCTTTGTGCTGTGAAAAAAATCAACCCTCTAAATCTATGCAGTCAAAGGATATGGCCGTTTATGTCGCTAATTTGTTCGGAACCCTTGATAAGCAACTCTGACTCGCTATTGGCCGGTTTTTTACATTATTATGGTTTTATCAAAGATCTACGAATGACAGCCAGGACCAACAGCTTAACGTGCTCTACGAGGCATGAAAGAAACAAGATATGAAATGGACCCATTATTGACCGACTTCGGCAAGGGTTTTAGGACACACAACACGAAAGACAACCTCGCAAATAGAGATTTGTTCTATAACTTGCGTGACAGACAGTTGCGCGGCTGGTGATTTGCGCGATTTAGACCCGTGAGATTCCTTTGTAATAAAGCATAACATCACGCCTAATCATGCCTTGAACGATAGGCTGAGTTGTATGTGTAGTATTCCGAAACAGATTTGGTGTTTTTTTTTTATGGTGGGAAATCATCAAATAACTTCCCCCGTTCGGGGCGAAGCGGGGGGGGGCGTGTCAGACTTTTACTGACTAAAACCCACCCATGTTCCTTCTATTGCCCTTTACGTTCCGGGGCCGCGGTATCTCTTTCGAACAACCTGCAACCCCGGCAGGCGGAGGCGCTGGCAAGCCCCTCTGCTTTGCTGACATCTCTTTGAAGCGCGCGTGAAACACGAACGCGCCGTCGACACGGCCTGTCGTCGATAGACGGACGGACAGTGCTACCCATTGCTCACCGTCCACAGGCCCGCATCTACGGTGGCCGGGAGTCGACTCACGGCACCCAGCGCCGGGGCGTCGCTCGTGATTTGGTGGTTATAGTTTAGATTAATTTCAACGCGTGTCATTTTCATATTTTTTTGAATGGATATCCAAGAGGAATTTTTTCGTTTTTTTTTTTTTCTGTACGGGTGTTAGGTTGGTTTTCAGGGACCCCCTGATAACGAAAATTAAAATAAATATCCAAGATGGCGCCGACTTAAATTTTTGGCTTGTCCTTCATAGCTGTAATTTTATTGATGTCTGTCACGCATATATCACTCGCGTAAATGGCCATTCACATAGGTGTCCTGTCCAGTCGCGCAAACTCTGCGCATTGTCTTTTTGCGTACCTATATGGGTTCGCCCCAGTGTCTTTCGTACAAATGTTTTTAGTACAAGTATCCCAAGGGGTCATGCAGCCAACAGCCTGGTGTGTGCATTATTAAATTAACACTACTTTTTATTTTAGATCGAACACTGTTACCTGCAATGGGGGAGGAAAAAACATGCACAACCACTTCAGGCATTAAAAGTAATGTCGAGGAATTGCGAGACGCCTTACAATGGAGCGTATCTTTAAAATCTGCAAGTGCTATTACACTTAAAAGGAAGGCATCAACAGAGTCTGACAAAAGCAGTCATCGTAAACGATCTAGAAATAATGAGCTAAGACGATCTGTTGATGAGGTCGCGGGACCAAGCAGTCAAGCAATTAACAATGGGGAGCATAATCGTAAAGGTTCTGAAAAATATTCGTGTGCACAAAAAACACCTGTTGTAAAATCTAAAGGTAGAAATAGTACAGATAAAGAACAATGTTTAAGTCAAAAGGAATCAACAGAGAACCACTTCTTAAATCCCAATTCAGTACCAATATTTGCCGAATGTTGTGACTTGATATTAGAAGTGCAAAAGCATTTAGGTAATCCGTTGGTAAAAGAAATAATTAGTAAATTTATGGATACAAATATCATCCAAAGTGCTCTAACTAATGATACTATGGCATCTGCCTCAAGAGACACGATAGTGAAAGCTCCAAAATTAAACAAACAGAAAACAAAAGATCAGCAGACAGAAGAACATGATTCCGATGGAGATAATTGTGTTGATTCTGATGATGATTCTGATGGAAATAATTGTGTTGATTCTGATGATGATTCTGATGATTGTGTTGATTCTGATATTAATAAACACACCGAGAAACCGCGAAGAAACGCGAGGGCAAATAAAACAGGAGATCATGATGATAACATTGAACTTCTTAACACAGAAGAACATGATTTTGATGGTGAAGATTCTGATAGTGATTCTGATTACACTGATGATGATAATTCTGTTGGTTATGATGGTAATGTTGATTCCGATAATAAATGCAATAATGTTACCAATAAACATCTCGAGATACAAAAAAATCCTCCTCCAATTATAAAGAAAGCTTCAAAATTAAATGAAGAGAAAAGAAATGAGGAAAATCGTGATAATCGTGGTGATGATGATAAACGTAGAAAGGAAAAGAAATGTCCTAGACCACAAAAAGAGTTTGTTCTTCCTCCGGAATACGATCCGAATGACTCGCGATGGACGCTCAAGTATCGTGAACCTGCTGAAGGACTTGTTGAACTAATTGAAAATACTGGTGTTTATGTTAATGCTACTGCATTGAAGAATTGCAAGGTATACAAACAAATGGAAAATTATATGGATGAGTTGGGTAAATCGTTATTAGGTGAAGTCTTTACTTCAAGTGCATTGAGAACTTGTTCTTGGACTGGTAGAAAAGCTCCAGGTTGTTTGCATGTCAGACCTGGTCTAGATAAACATGCACGTGAGGTTTTACTTAAGTTTGTCCTTGATTATACCGGAAAATCTGTTTGTTATACCGAATATCTTATGACAGTAATGTCTAGAAAAATGGTAGCAATGAGACGAAAGACATCTTAGAAATCTTGTAGCAAGAAAAGGGGAAGACAGGGTGGAGTTTATTCAAAAACAAAATCCTTTATAAACCACTATATTTTGCCCGCGGCTTAGCTCGCGTTAAATTCGGGGTAACACAGTTCTCCTTTCCTGATTTGCAGGTACCTGCTACCTGTAGTTTTTGCCCTTGCGCCTTATTTATTGTAATAGTAAAGCTAAGTTTTCCCATTTCTTCCCTCTTTCTACTTCATTTCTCACTTAAAAAAAAAATAATATAAATTAGCCTATGTCTGTCTCCTGGCTCCCAACTATCTCTGTACCAAAATTCATCAAAATCGGTTTAAAAATAAAAAATAAATCGTAAACTATAAAAAATTGGACCAACATTCTCAGGGATCAAATCTTTGGAAATGAGTTTGACCACGACCATATTCGATTTGAACTATACTTTCCACATCCTGTATTTTATATTTATCGCATTCTGATACATAGGAACTTGGCAGGATGTATTAAGACATATATGCATAGTGTCAAACAGTTCTGAGTGCAGAATGAAATACGGGTAAACGATAGATTTTTTTTACAGAATAAATTACTAACACTACTATGCTAACTTAAATCTAGAATATATGTATGTATTTGTTGAGCCTGGTTAAGAATGTTTTATGCTTATGTTGTGTAGTTTAGTAAAACCAGTTTACCTACCATGAGATCTTAAAGCAGAACTTATTCCACTGAGGGAAAGAGACAGAGCTATACAGGGTGTCTAGCACCATCTCTTTCCCTCAGTGGAATAAGTTCTGCTTTAAGACGTCATGGTAGGCCTACAGGTAAGCTTGGTGAGTTAATATGTATCCTACGATGTTTAAATCATACCATACATATTGTGTTGTTAACCGAAAAATGAATATTTTTATTACAACACTGACCATTGGCTTAATTTTAAAACCCCCAAACACGAAACTTAGCAAGTTTTTAAACATTTGCACAGAGTATAAAGACCAAACGCAAGATAATTTTATTTGGGGACTCTAATGTACACCTTGGTTGGTTGTGAGTGAAAAACAACTGACTATAAAAAAATATGTGGACAGCCAAAGAAATTATATTTTAGACAAATAAGTTTAGCTTTTTATATTACACAATTTATTGAAAAACAAAAAACCCTTATTGAAAAACATTGTTGTCCGTCTCTCTGTCTGTCAAAACCCTTCATGTCGGGAACACGTGAAGGTATTGAGTTAAAATTAAAACCTTATACTCAAGTCTGTGGTCCTTTAGACTTGTTGAAAAGTCATATCTCTAAGTGTACACAGTCAAAAGATATGGCCGTTTATGTTGCAAGTTCGTACGGAACCCTCGGTGCGCGAGTCTGACTCGCTCTTGACCGTTTTTTATTATTATTTTATTTAGACATAAGTACAGAAACCATGATATTCAGTTTCTTGGATGGCTTAAAACGACACAATGTAAACTACAACCTATTGTAAATTAAGTTAAGTTTCTTTTTAAGTAAAATGTAATTCAATTATGTTCTTTGAGAAAATAAATGTCTTTAAATAGTTGTTTTTTTTTTAAACGTTGCCCCTCTCTAGTGTTTCTCCTGTATCGTGGGTGCGTTTATAAACATTTAAACCCACATACACAAACAGCCAGACCCGGAACATCTATCTGTAGGCCATACAAATATTTGTTCCGTGCGGGGATCGAACCCGCGCATGCCTTGCAGCAGTCGATCGCTCAGCCACTGCGCGAACCGTGTCGTCAAATAATGTATAATTTATACACCATATACAAAAAAAAGCAGTTCCTATGCAGTAAATACCGCGACCACCCTCGAACGACTATTGTCGTTCAGTGGGACTATGTTTCTTATCGGGCCCAATACCTGTGGTTCCGCACAACCCTTTTTTTCGGATGCCAAATCATCAACTGACTTTTCCCGCTCTTGGCGGAGCAAAAGGGAGCGTCAGATTTGTACTAATTAAAAACTTTTTAACAAAAAATTAAACCGACGAAATTAATTATCAAATAACTTTCCCCGCTCTGAGTGGAGTGGGAGGGAGTGTCATACTTGTACTGACAAAAACCCACCCATATTCCTTCTATTGCCTTTTATGTTCCGATATCGTGCTCTTTCGAACAACTCGTAACCCCGGCAGGCGGTGGCCTTGACAAGCCTCTCTGTTTTGCTGACATCTCTTTAAGGAGGTAACCGCTTCCCATTCCCTGTCGCTTTGGACCATGGACTGAACCAGGGCCGGGGTAGATGGCACCCTTAACCCAATAAGGTCTAAAGTTGTCAATAAAGTTCAAGATATAAGCCCAACTGTTGGGAATCTCTTGTAACTGACTTCCGTTTCCACCACCAGAGCTTCGATGAAAATCATAATCCAACAAGGTCAACAGTTCTCATCGACGTACATGAAATGAGCTTTAACACAATACAGCTGCTGTAAGCTATTGAGAACATCTAGGAAATACTTTCCATCTCCATCATCAGACCTTCTATGACGGTAATTCTCCAGCTAGCTGTTATGATCTCTTCAAGATGCATGAAATGAGCCCAAACACGATATAGCTGCTGTAAACTGTTAAGAACGCCTTGCAAATACCTTCCGTCTCCATCGTTAGATCATCCATGACAGTCATTATCCAGCTTGGCTCAAAGATCTTTTTAAGGTGAATAAAAGGAGCCCAAACACAGAATAGCTGCTGTTAATCCATGCGGACCTCTTGCAATTGCATTCCGTCTCCATCGTCAGACCTTCAATGACAGCGCCAGCCTCCAGTAAGGTCTAAAGTTCTCGTCAACGTGAATGAAATGAGTTGAAACAGGATATATCGCTGCTTTAAACTGTTGAGTACCTCTTCCAAGTTGCAAGTGTTTTCCGTCTCCATCATCCATCATCAGATCTTTAAAACGTCGAAATGTCATCAGAACTACATAAGTGTGCCAAATTTAAACAGAATCTGTTCACAATTGAAAATTCAGTACGTCTCAGTAAAAAGTTATGCGTGGTCATACATAAAAAAAAAAAATATACAGGTCGAATTGAGAACCTCCTTTTTTTCGTCGGCGAATATAGTTCTAATTTAACAAGTATCTATATTTTATATTGAATAATGATGACATCATATTACAACTATGTTGCCATAGCTCCTAACCTATACTGAATAGAATGACCTTGAACGTAATCAAACGCGCAAAATAGGAAAACAGAAATAAAATGCCTCTTGGTGGGCGTAGCCGTGGCAAATGATTATGCTGACCCTTCGATTCCCGGGTTGGACAGCGTTAGTCGGTATTTCTGTAAGTAATGTTTCAGCAGCAACCTGAACCTAGAACCACCACCTGTTTTAACAGTATCACTTAAATATCACGATACTATTGAAAGCAGTTGGAGTTGTACACCACATAGACAAGCCGCATCTCTTGTTCATTCCGTTATTAAAATAAATAACAATAATAAAAAATATAACTCCAATAAACATTACATCATTGTAGTCTGAACTGGTACAACCTGTATTTCGGCTGGAGCCAAAACCTGGTGAAGGCGGGCGGCCATTCATGAGGTCATCCGGGCAGGACCTTGACCGATTCTCGGACATGTTGTATCAAAAACCTCAGTATATTGTTGACAACTGATTTATTAATACAAAATTACAATCAACGAATCACTTCACTAATAAACAAATAAACTTTCACAATTCACAATTTATGACTCAGGTGTGATCCGCATCACAATTCCGAGGTGTTGACACCGCGACCGCTTCGGACCAACTGACTCGTGCCGCTAGCGCGCCGCCTCACCTCGCCTGACTCATGGAGTGGTACGATGATGTCACATTTGCACGTGCACGACGCACGTGCGCCGTAACAGCTGTATTTGGCTCCTTCGCGCCGACACGGCCATTCTGCACAAAGGTCGCCCTCGACCTTAAACAAAGAAAAACTGCGC
Source organism: Ochropleura plecta (assembly GCA_905475445.1). Lineage (NCBI taxonomy): Eukaryota > Metazoa > Arthropoda > Insecta > Lepidoptera > Noctuidae > Ochropleura > Ochropleura plecta. Next base: position 1,152,999 of record FR997744.1, on the reverse strand, counting down.
AGAATATCAAGGTTCAACTATGTCACACATTACAAACGTAAGGAGGTTCCTGTCCTCATCTTACATACTATACACATTGGGAAGTAAGGAGGCCCCTGTCCTCAACTTACGGATAAAGCATACTTGCAAACATAAGGAGGCCCCTGTCCTCAACTTACGTCCAGTACATACCACAAAGTAAGGAGGCCCCTGTCCTCAACTTACGTCCAGTATACACCACAAAGTAAGGAGGCCCCTGTCCTCAACTTACACTCAACACACATACTTGCAAACATAAGGAGGCCCCTGTCCTCAACTTACGTCCAGTACATACCACTAAGTAAGGAGGCCCCTGTCCTCAACTTACACTCAACACACATACTGCAACCATAAGGAGGCCCCCGTCCTCAACTTACGTCCAGTATATACCACAAAGTAAGGAGGCCCCTGTCCTCAACTTACGCTCAACACACATACTGCAACCATAAGGAGGCCCCTGTCCTCAACTTACGTCCAGTATATATCACAAAGTAAGGAGGCCCCTGTCCTCAACTTACGTTTAATACATATCGCAAAGTAAGGAGGCCCCTGTCCTCAACTTACGTCCAATATATATTGCAAAAATAAGGAGGCAACTGTCCTCAAGTTATATTATGAACAAGTTATGCAATACTTTTAGAACAGTTATGGAGTAATGAAGTTTATTACTTTTACTATTGTGGACTTTCCTCCAGAAGTTGAGTCGAAGTTAGCAATAAGACTGCCAAGACTGACAGAGTTGGACGGTGTAGTCTGTCTACACTCGGTTGTTCCGCTAGTTACTAGTTAGCTGCACCACTTCTACGAGCGTGTCCAAGCGCGCGCGCGAAGACGAATTCTTAGATGGCGCTGTTTGCATTGTGCCATCAATCCGCGACACGGCCATCCCTGACTAGCACCCGTCCTCGGATGTAGTTCCTGTGGACAAAATATGCTCAAAGAGTAATCTAGCTCGGCTTTCCTGCCAATAAAAACAAAAGGTATCTGGGTATAGTTATCAACTTTAATGGTTTTACAATGCCCTGTCACAGTACTCCCTGCTCCACATAATTCATTGAAAAGAAATCCGTTCAACAAGTTATAAAACAAAGTAAATCTAACAATTTTATTACTTTTTATCGTAGTTCTTAAGCAACGCATACTCAAATCTAATTCTCGAGAAACTCTGTGATCGGGGATCTCCCTCACACGATCATGAAGGTATTTGTATATTTGCTTAGAGTCAAGCGCCTTTAGTCGGTATCTATCCCCGTCTAACACTTCAATGATCTCGAATGGGCCTTTGAATTTAGGAACTAATTTTGTTGGAGTCTTTTCCCTCAATTTAATTAAAATAATCATTAACAACTAATTTAGAAACGTGAACCTTATTTTTATGAAATCGATTTTAATCGTAATTAGCATTTTTTTTTTTTGCAAAATTCTGTGTCGCATGCCCTCTCATCTCATCTAAATTAACGTCAGTCACGTCATTATCAACGGTCACTACGCCAAGAGGACGTGCTACTCCTACGATCATTAACTCAAAAGGGCCAGATTCAGTCACCCTATTAATAGTGGAGTAAATGGCCAACTGAACCTCTCCCAATGGTTCCTGCCAAGAGCCGTCACGACTAGTCTTTACAGCTGTCAACATAATTTTAACATAATCTTTGATGAGAGAGCATTCGGCACCAGAATCGTAATAGAAATGGATACGACTCACCAGAATTCATCAGCGTACCGCTGGCATTACTGACTTGCTGTACCACCATCACAGAATGCTGCAAAGCTACTGGCGACTGGCGTTAATACCTCCTCCCGCTCCTCGGCCAAATTAACCCTCTCAGCCTCATCTGCCATCCTCCCGAAGCAGGACGACTCAACATGTCCAGTCCCACCAAAGCAATTACCCCCGGGCTCCGGACGCCCGACCGCGTCCTCCCACCGCCCCTGCCACAATGTGCCCGTACATGTCCTGGCTTAGTCACAATAAATGAGACCACAAGAGCCATTGTAGCGAAGGGCTGCCCCCTAGGGGGCGTCCTCTCGCCCCTACTATGGAACCTAATAGCGGACAGCCTAATCCGATGCCTAAACGCCGAAGGCTTTTACACCATAGGCTACGCCGACGACATCGCAACCTGATGCGCCAAGCCCTAAGAATAATGGAAAAATGGTACGAAGAATACGAACTGACCGTAAACCCCTCCAAAACCGAACTACTCCTTTTTACTAGAAGAGGAAACTGACAACACTACAGCTGCCGATTTTCTTCGGCACCACGCTAAGCCTAGCAACTGAAACCAAGTACCTGGTCGTTTATCTGGACAAACAACTAAATAAGGCAAAACACACGGACTATATCACCACCAAAGCTAGCATATCCCTATAGCAGTACAAAAGACTACTCGGCAGGAATTGGGGTATAAGCCCCAAAATTATGCACAGGCTGTACACCACAGTCATCAGACCCATAATAACATACGGCTGATGATGATGGCCCAGAACAGAACTGAGCACGACCCAAAAAGACCTAGAAAAACTGCAACGCCTTACCCGTGTAGCGATCACCAGTAGCATGAGAACCGCACCAACAGCAGCCCTACAAACAATGCTAGAGCTCTCGCCCCTACATCTCACGGTACAGGAGGAAGCGGCTCTTGCGGCTTCAGACTAGAAGTCTCTGGCACACTGAGTAATGACTCCAGGATAAAGCACACCAAAATCAAAGCAGGAGCCGTCTAAAGGCAACCCCTGTTATCAGCACCGACCGATAAGATCACCAAGATACATTGCCTCCAAAAACATTACGACATACAGCTCACGGAGAAACCATGAGAATACTCGGGATCAAACAAACTAAGAATATATACAGATGGCTCGAAAACCAGAACAGGAACAAGGGTTGGGGTCTTCTCCTACGACCTAAACATTAAAATTTCTAAACCACTCGGAACGCTCAACACAGTCTACCAGGCTGAATGTATGGGCATCATTCAGGCCGTCGCGTCGTAGCCATCGAGGTCAGAGGAGTCGCGGACACCAACAACCGAATACTCTCCGACAGTGCCTCTGTTCTCCAGTCCCTAAATAATAGCTGCTTCAACACAGCTCTAATATACGAATGCCACAACCTACTAGAACGAATGACCGCACACAATCGCAATACAGTAACCTTACAATGGATCAAAGGACACAGTGGCTCCCTAGGCAACGACGCAGTGAATGAACTCGTCAGACGGGCGTCCATCTCTCCAGCACTAGGACCGGAGCCAATTGAACCCATCCCTTTCAGCCAGATACGCAGCTGGCTGAAGGAACACACCTTTTCGAATGTACAGGAATCACTGAAATCCGGAAAGTGACACTGGGTATACTAGGGTCACTTGCGGACGCCCTCAAGAACCCATCTGCTTCTGGAAGGAGGTGGACTGGCTAGAGTAGCAGCCATCAGGTGCATGGCATACGCACAATGGTTCATTGCAAGGACTAGGTGTGGAAACCGGACCCCCCTCCAAGCGGAGTCCACATGAAGAAAAAGAAGATGTCCTGCTTCCCACACCCAAAACAAAGCATACGACCGTCTGCAATGCTTCTCAATCCCGGTCGCTTTGCAGGTGTTTCACCCCGTCGAAGCTCTCGTTGTTAGACTGCAGCCGCCACCGAAACCAATTCGGGAACTGAGGAACATTTACCAGACAACAAACGCAATCGTAGGATCTCATCGTTGACGCTGCCAATCACGGCCCCCACAGCATCCCCGTCCTTGTCACCATCAATGACCCGCCTCCAGACAGGGGCCCGGTTGTCGCCAAAGGCACCGGTACCCTCCTCCATGTGAGCACTCGGAGCCGAGGAAGCTCCGAGGTCCATCCCACTTCTGATTTCGGCTGGAGCCAAAACCTGGTGAAGGCGGGCGGCCATTCATGAGGTCATCCGGGCAGGACCTTGACCGATTCTCGGACATGTTGTATCAAAAACCTCAGTATATTGTTGACAACTGATTTATTAATACAAAATTACAATCAACGAATCACTTCACTAATAAACAAATAAACTTTCACAATTCACAATTTATGACTCAGGTGTGATCCGCATCACAATTCCGAGGTGTTGACACCGCGACCGCTTCGGACCAACTGACTCGTGCTCGCTAGCGCGCCGCCTTATATTACTCGTCCCCCACCTCGCCTGACTCATGGAGTGGTACGATGATGTCACATTTGCACGTGCACGACGCACGTGCGCCGTAACAGCTGTATTTGGCTCCTTCGCGCCGACATGTATGATAAAGTTTTTTTTTTTGTTGGGGTGGGAAATCATCAAATAACTTCCCTGACTAAAATCACCCATGTTCCTTCCATTGCTCTTTAGGTACGTTCCGGAGCCGCGGTATCTCTTTCGAACAACCCGCAACCCCGGCAGGCGGAGGCCCTGGCAGGCCCCTCTGCTTTGCTGACATCTCTTTGAGGCGCGCGTGGAACACTAACGCGCCGTCGACACGGCCTGTCGTCAATAGACGGCCGGACGGTGAGCTACCCATTGCTCACCATCCACAGGCCCGCATCTACGGTGGCCGGGAGTATGACAGGGGTTGAGGTACTTATCCCCAATCACATTGATCTAATATGTGGAAGCTTAGACAGTGCTGTAAATACATACTAGAGTTAACAAAAAACAAAAAAAACGGAGAAGAGCGAGTCAGACTTGCACACCGAGAGTTCCGTACAAACTTGCGACATAAACAGCCACATCTTTTGACTGCGTAGGCTTTTTTCACAAAGGGACCACAGAGTTGAGTATATGGTTTTCATTTCAACTCGATACCCTGGTCGCGTACCTGAGATAAATGGTCTTGTCAGACAGACGGACGGACACCCAATGATCCAATAAGGGTTCCGCTTTTCCTTCTGATGTACGAAATCCTAAAAAATACTTGACAAAAAATAACAGTAAAATGAAACGCAAGAAGCAAGATTAGATAAAATTAAGTTCTTAAATAAATAATAGAATACTGCTTTAATAAATGATTATGGCCCCCGGAGTGCGGGTTATTGCTCGTCCCTATTAATAAACATAAGTGATAAAAAAGTGGTGTTCCTAGTATAGGTACACCCCTGTTCTACCATTCAGGGATTACAGGCGGATATTTTCATGTAAAATAAGATCGAAATAAATTGCAAATTATTCAAAAATCTAACCTGCTACCCTACCATGACGTCTTAAAGCAGAACTTATTCCACTGAGGGAAAGAGACAGAGCTATACAGGGTGTCTAGCACCATCTCCTTCCCTCAGTGGAATAAGTTCTGCTTTAAGACGTCATGGTAGGCCTACTGGTTCGTTTTCGCGGCACTCACGGTGGTAAATTGACCAAAATATATATTTTGTTATCAGTAAATGGAAAACGAAGAATATTGAATGTTACAAAATATTTTGCGCTTCATCGGATTGTTTGAAAACATCTAGCAGTGTTTATAATACATTTTATGAACCTACGTGTCTATGTCAAGGCCACTATAGATAGGGGCCGGGCGTCGCGGTGGCGACGCGACGCGACGGCGCCCATGTTCAGCCATGTATTCCATAGTTCTCTCTCTGTCTAAATGTGCGAGCAAAACAGAGATAGCAATAAATAGCGTGTATACGTCACTAGTCACCTTGAACTGAAGCTTTATTACAAACAGGTTTTTTCCCGCTAAGCGCGAAATTCAAACGTCTCGTCGTTGAATTTACATACGACTGGCTTCTCTTGTACTTATACATCAATACCACTAGACTTAGAAAGCAGAAAATTCGCGCAGAGTTTGTTGTTATGATGTAGTCAAGGAATAGCACGCGTGTTTTTTTAATTCTCACAGGATAAAGTAATATTAAGAGAAGGACGATCCCTGACAAAGGTCAGTCAATAGTATGTTCCATAAATTTCTGATCATAAAACAACACTACAAATTCAGTTCAAAATAAACAAATAAATTAGACAAGCACAGACAATCATTTAAGACAAGCATAACTGGCGAAATAAGGCACTTCTGATGATCTTTCAGAGTATCATCTACAAGCGTGATGTTACATTATTTAAGATCATAAAGACTACAATTTTTTCTTCAGATGGGCGAGGCCTACAGGAAATATTACGCAAAACTGAGAGAGTACACATAGGCATGCCAACCAAACTGTCATAAGCTGGTTACTTTTAGATAATTATAGTACAATGGTCCTCTAAAGCGACATTGTAGAATACTAATGGTTATCACAGTTATCAGTAATAGTGCGAAGAGGATACAGTTATATTGCTATCTTTTTTTACACTAAAACAACCACGTACAAAACAAACTCACACATGTGCGAATTTCGGTCTAAATTTATAGCAAAAATCTATAAACACGAACAGAGCTATGAGCTCATTCAACGCTCGATACGGAAGCGCGAGGACGCGCGTTCAGGAATAAATATACATATATTTGTGCTGGGTACAGGTAACGAAAACTAGAATAAATACATAATTAAAATACAGTACAGTGACCAAGTGACAATATTGTAAAGATGAGAGAAGAACAAAGTGAAAACAAGGTAAGTCTTTTTCAATGTTTGCTCCAAACAGATCTAAAACACTTGTAGAGCGGCCATAGGGAATGTATTCATTAAAAAAATATCCCGAACATTTTCGACACATTTGTGACACTAGACAAAACGATTTGTTACCAAGTACCTAGCAACAAGTATTGGATAACGATTTTCTTGATCTTGTCCATTACCTACTCGTAAATATTTCAGTTGTTTTCGTGATTTCAGGTACCCCTGAAATCACGAAAACAACTGAAATATAATCAGTAGTTCATTCAAATTCAAATTCATTTATTCATTTTGTGAACACAGGGTACAATGTCATGATGTTGTATAAAAAATGATGTTTCCTTATCTTTATTAGTGTATTGTGTTATCAAAAGGTTGTACCCAAAACGTTGTTAAAATATGTGATTGTACTGTATTTGAACCAGATGTATGAATGTGGCAGGCAAAATGAGAAGATATGAGTGGATCGTGGCAGGAGCTAATCCGTGGTTTCTGCCTACCCATATGGGAAAAAGGTGTGAGTTTATGTACGTTTGTATATTATTGAGCTGAAATATACTTGGTCTATTCTCAGTGATGTGCAGGTCAAAAATAAATGGCCAGGACGTGAACAATATACGATGGTCTTCACGGTCGATACCATATTTGTATGAGTTGTTAAAATTAATACTAACAACTATATTTCTGATTGACATATTGTCTCTGAGACTAACGCTATAATAGCAATCGAAATATTATTACTATAAACATTATGTTTGTGAGTCCCAGACACAATTTGGGTTCACTACGAACATTAAAACCGAACAGTCCGTTTAAATGGACAAAATTTATAGCGCTTTAAGTCCCGAGACTTGTTGTTGAAAATTTGACATGTTAGAGTTATTGGTTTGAAGTGAGACTTTTAGGGCATATAGTTATCATAATAAATAGTTGCCGTTTTATATAAAAATTAGTCAATAACTTTTTTTTTCTTAAATATCTAAAGAAAATAGCCTAATTAAAAAAATATGTCCATTTAAACGGCTAGTACCTACGCTTTAATACGAACTCATCCGTAAAAGCTGTGGGTTTGAGTCGCCATCTTTATTTTGGGTATTTAAAGGGCGCGTCGGCCTCATGAGGATATAGGGTGATTTAGGATCTAAAGACGATCGACAATTTCTCAAAAATGCTCAAAGTTAAGATTATACTTTATAGAAGCTTTTGCCCGCGGCTTCGCTCGCGTTAAATTCGGGGTAACACAGATCCCCTTGCGCCTTATTGATTTGTAATAGCAACGCTAAGTTTTCCCTTTTCTTCCCTCTTTCTCCCTCACATCCCACTTTAAAAAAAAATAATAGCCTATGTCCGTCTCCTGGTTCCCAACTATCTCTGTACCAAAATTCATCAAAATCGGTGTAGCCATTAAAGCGTGAAGAGGTAACAAACAAACAAACTCAGTTTCGCTTTTATAATATTAGTAAGGATTATCGACATGAAATATATGCCAAAAGCCGATTCAGACTGTGAACTTTCTGCGACATGATGTTTCTACTTTTTAAATATTATGGATATGAAAATTATGTGAGTAGAGATGATTCTGACTTACAAAATTATGAGTTTTGAATGTATGATAAATGAGTGTCTGCCAAACAATTTTCTGCGAAGTGAAGTTTATTCTATCCGTTGTTATGCAAAATAAAATGATGACATAAAAAGTTCTGCTATAAAGGGTGGACCCGGTCTAGTAGCAAGTGCTACTGCTGAGCATTGTATACCGTATCATAGGGTACGGCGCGCGGCGCCTGGGTCGGCTAGAGTTAATGGATTTTTCTATAATAAGAATATTTCTTTTTAGTAGATATTTAGAATAACACAAGTACCTATGATCTTAACAATAATGTGGCCCATTTAGATTCTACCAATAAATGTGGTTTGCAAATATTTAATTTTACAATAGGTTAAAATGTTAAATTTAAATGATTAAAAGGGTCATAATCATAATGTTAACATCAGCTGTTATCACTGTAATTGTTTTAAATATCTGATTTATATAACTGCAGGGATTTAATTTCATATAACATTGTATTAGATATTATTTCCATCAAAAAATTCTTATTAGCGGCCGGTAGCCTTGACTTTTGAACCCCTGCCCCTAGTGAAGTCCCCTTTTACATGTTTCTGAAACAAAACTGTTGATATGTATATGGATGTACTGGTAACTCTACCTCCTTGGAAAAACATGTTTGACGTAAAGTTTTTTTTTTGTTTATTTCCAGATGAATATAATACAGAAGTATAAATATCATGTTGTAAAATTATTGGACTATCATTTCCATGGTGTAACAAAACGAGTTCTGTTGGAGCATATCTGCGTGCCAAACTCCTGGGTCAAATGGAGTAGTCCTGAGTATAACATAGTCAGGGTGTGGTACCCCCGAACTCGTGGTAACCGTCTATCACAAATTGAAAAAAGAGTTAAGAAAAGGGCGAAGATGCTGTCCCATTGGAAGTCCTTCCTCGCCGTTCTGATACATAGCACTGGTAAGAAATATCTCTTTTTTTTTCTGGTACTTAAGTAACCGTGAAACGAAACTTTTTGATGTGTGCCGTAGTTCCTTATCTCGGGAAACTTATAATATATTTTCATTTCATCATCAATTCTGTGTCAGTCAAATTAAAACCGTTTATATGTCTGTCCCTTAACAATTAATTTTGAAAATAAATGTAGGCCCACCAGCGTTGAAACGACTAATAATTCGTTACCAAATATGGATTGCAGTTTTGTATGAAGCAATTGTTTTCTAAATCGACGGGCCTGTTGGTCTAGTGGTTAGTGGCCCTGACTGCTGAACCGAAGGTCGTGGGTTCGATTCCCACCCAGGACAAACTTTGTGTGATGAGCATGATTGTTTGTTCTGTGTCTGGGTGTGATTTATCTATAATATGTATGTATTTATAAATTATATAAGTATGTATATCAGTTGTCTGGTTACCATAACACAAGCTCTGCTTAGCTTGGGATCAGATGACCGTGTGTGAGTTGTCCCAAGATATAAAAAAAAAAAAAAATGATAAATTATGTTTATTTTGTAAGTAGGTTTTTGGAGGTTATTGACACGCCTTAAAAAAAAAAAAACTAGATCAGACCGCTGTTTCGTACCTACCCGACTACTCTGAGAAGAAATAGCCGAAACAAACTCAGAGGTCATGGTCTCTTTTAAGGTTCAGACAAAAATCTTGGTCAACTTATATGAGGACTATGCAGATTAGTTAGTGTCTGAAATGGTCTTTTTAAGAAAGCACCACACATATTGAGTGTACCTGTCCAGTCAGTGCAAGCATTTGTCAGTTATCGTGTAGCTCGACTCGACACAAGGACCTACTCCTTAAAAAAGGAGTAGATCATGTACTCGAACAGTATTTTCTATTGTATGCATTTTTTCTTCGTCTATGTAGGTGATATGATAACATAAAATGTAAAAAATAATGTTTAAGCAGTAAGCGTCAGGGTGGTTCGCGAAATATATTTATTCCAACATATTTGCATTTTCGAGGACCTCGTGGCTAAATAATAGCAGCCGCTAAGATCGATCTTTAGGTTAAGCCGCGCTTGCCTAGGTTGGTCTGTGGATGGGTGACCACCCGTTACATACCGAGTTTTTTCCGTGCCCCGGAAAGCACGTTAAACTGTTGGTCCCGGCTGTCATTTTGTAGATCTTTGACTGCCGTTAGAAATAGTGTCCCGAAAGTCTGACAACCAGTTAAGAGTGGTCAGTTAGTACTGGGTTATGAGGTCAGATAGCAGTCGCTCCATGTAATATACTGGTATTCAGCTGCTTCCGGTAAGACTGGAAGCCGACCCCAACCTAGTTGGGAAAAGGCTAGGCAGATGATGATATTTGCATTTTGGGTAGTACCTATGTTGATTAAAATATGAATTGCCACCGTTTATAATATGGGTTTACTGAATTATAATTATTTAAATCATCAATGTTTTAGTAAATTCGTTGGACCCCATTGAGTTTTTCATTAAACGGAAATTTATTGGGGTGGAATTAACGTACAGGATTGATGATTTGAATTATTATAACTCTGTGAAGCGATATGTGTTAGTCACAATTTATAAAAAATATTCAATATGCATCATGGCACTAATCTGCAAAAAAACTTAAAAAAAAGAGTTTCGCGAGCTGCCCTGGCGCGACCTTGACATGGATTCTTGTGTGATGCAACAATCAAAATGGGTAAAAACAAACTTGTAATATGCAAAAAAAAAAACAACAGACTTCCAAAAAAAAGTGGAAAATAGGTTTGCCAAAAAGTATTTTGCTTTTGTCTGCAAATTGGAATTCTTTTCTTTTAATTTGACATTTGATGACAGTTGGCACGTCGTCGATGTCTCTTCTTTTTTTTCTTTAATCGTGACTACCTTAACAGATCAGCCGTAGCCATCACGTAGCGACTTCTGTACTGGCAGAAGTGTTTCTCCTCATTGTTCGCCATTCCTCCCTATTGGCCGAAATCCTGCCATCTACAGCAGACTTAATTTGTCCTAATTATCAGTTATGGTCGACTAGCTTTTGCCCACGGCTTCGGTCGCGTTAAATTCGGTAGCGCCTTATTGATTCGTAATAGCAACGCTAAGTTTTCCCGTTACTTCCCTCTTTCTCCCTTATATCCCACTCTTTTTTAAAAAAAAATAGCCTATGTCCGTCTCCTGGTTCCCAACTATCTCTGTACCAAATTTCATCAAAGTCGGTTTAGCCATCAAAGCGTGAAGAGGTAACAAACAAACAAACAAACAAACTCACTTTCGTTTTTATAATATTAGTAAGGAAGTAAGGATTTTATAGTCTTATTATTTCTTGTCGAATCTAAAAATAAAATAGATCAACTGCGTCATAGAGGAAAACCCAAACACATAAACAGCTCTGAATTATTTATTACTAGCTTTTGCCCTCGGCTTCGCTCGCGTTACAATCGGGTTAACACAGTTCCCCTTTCCTGATTTGCAGGTACCTGCTACCTGTAATTTATGCCCTTGCGCCTTATTTATTGTAATAACAAAGCTAAGTTTTCCCTTTTCTTCCCTCTTTCTCACTTATTTCTCAGTTAAAAAAAAATGCCTATGTCCGTCTCCAGGGTCCTAGTAACATTAAAATCGGTTGAGCCATTTAGGCGTGAAGATAATATAGTCAATTAACGACAGTCTATTGATAGTAACGAACTGATGAATATATAATTAATTCGACTGTGTAAATATGTGGCTGCTTGCGTAATAGGTACTGGTATTTTATTAAACATTTTACTTTCAGATACCTATGAAGAAGCCAAAAAATATATTCGACATAAGATCAACTCGAAGAATAACAATGGAAAAGGTAAATATAAAAAAAGTAATACAATATTTAAAAACTTAAAGAATGGTTCATTGAGTGTACTCATCTCATTATTAGGGTTCTGTATCTCAAAAGGAAAATACAGAACCCGTATAGAATCAATTTGTAGTCCTTCTGTTTGTCTAATTGTCAGGACCATTTATTTTGGGAATGCGTCGATGTGTCGAGTTAATATTAAAACTATACAAAGTTTTTATGACAATACGACAATAAATGAAAACATTGACAATACTAGTTCATAAAAATAATTCTAAACTATCAAAAAAACCCTAACACCAAAAATAAAAAAATCGAACAAACTAAATGGCGTAAAAGTGGAAGCAAAATAAAAAACCCTATTTAAATAGGTCACTAACCTGTGAGGTACGTGCAGCAGGAATAAAGAACAAATCCCGAGTGACGTCTATGACGCGATGCGCTACGGCCAACCACTGCACTTTCCCCGCCCCGCGCCTCACTTCATACCCCTTGGTGCCTTTTTTTTTTTTCGGATGGGAAATCATCTAATGACTTCCCCCGCTCTGTGCGGAGCGTGGGGGCATGTCAGACTTGTACTGACTAAAACCCACCCATGTTCCTTCTGTTGCCCTTTACGTTCCGGGGCCGCGGTATCTCTTTCGAACAACCCGCAACCCCGGCAGGCGGAGGCTCTGGCAAGCCCCTCTGCTTTGCTGACTCTCTTTGAGGCGCGCGTGAAACACAAACGCGCCGTCGACACGGCCTGTCGTCAATAGACGGACGGACGGTGAGCTACCCATTGCTCACCGTCCACAGGCCCGCATCTACGGTGGCCGGAATCGTTTCGCGGCGCCCGGCGCCCTGGGCGTCTCCCGCGGCGGCTGGGTTGGCCTGATGTTCTCTCCCTCAAACGCCCGGCCACCTCCTTTGCTAGCATTACTGCTTCGCAGAAGGTGGTGACCGCTTCCCATTCCCTCTCGCTCCGGACCATGGCCTGAACCAGGGCCGGACGCGAGAGAGACGGCGGTGCTCCGACCAAGCTGGGCAGATCGCCACTGTGTGCTCCACCGTGTCCTCCGGGCGATCGTCACAATGGTGACACCCGGGCGTTTCCTCCCGCCTGATGATGTGCAGGAACCTCCCGAAACTTCCGTGTCCGGTGAGGACCTGCGTCAGGCGGTAGGTGAGGACGCCATGACGCCTCTCCAGCCACTCCTCAAAGAGGGGACTTACCGCCACTATTGTGGCGTGCCCTACCCCTTGGTGCCTTTAGGTGTCCATTTGGTGGTATGAAGTAAGAATAACTCACTTTTGCGCAGGTGAAGGTCAGCGCTCAAGAATTGTGCGCCGGTCGTTAACCAGTCAGTACTTCCCTATTATTAGATACATCGTGTAGCATATTTTAATGTAGCAAATTTAAAAAAATGTAAAATAATTTCCTGTGACTAAACTACTGGATATATTCATATGATTTTTTATAGGTAGACTGAGAACGTATTGAGGTATACGTAGTTTAATTTAATGTCGTATTATCTTAACCACTTTATAGACCTACTCAATTAAGTGGTCCCTTTGTGCTGTGAAAAAAATCAACCCTCTAAATCTATGCAGTCAAAGGATATGGCCGTTTATGTCGCTAATTTGTTCGGAACCCTTGATAAGCAACTCTGACTCGCTATTGGCCGGTTTTTTACATTATTATGGTTTTATCAAAGATCTACGAATGACAGCCAGGACCAACAGCTTAACGTGCTCTACGAGGCATGAAAGAAACAAGATATGAAATGGACCCATTATTGACCGACTTCGGCAAGGGTTTTAGGACACACAACACGAAAGACAACCTCGCAAATAGAGATTTGTTCTATAACTTGCGTGACAGACAGTTGCGCGGCTGGTGATTTGCGCGATTTAGACCCGTGAGATTCCTTTGTAATAAAGCATAACATCACGCCTAATCATGCCTTGAACGATAGGCTGAGTTGTATGTGTAGTATTCCGAAACAGATTTGGTGTTTTTTTTTTATGGTGGGAAATCATCAAATAACTTCCCCCGTTCGGGGCGAAGCGGGGGGGGCGTGTCAGACTTTTACTGACTAAAACCCACCCATGTTCCTTCTATTGCCCTTTACGTTCCGGGGCCGCGGTATCTCTTTCGAACAACCTGCAACCCCGGCAGGCGGAGGCGCTGGCAAGCCCCTCTGCTTTGCTGACATCTCTTTGAAGCGCGCGTGAAACACGAACGCGCCGTCGACACGGCCTGTCGTCGATAGACGGACGGACAGTGCTACCCATTGCTCACCGTCCACAGGCCCGCATCTACGGTGGCCGGGAGTCGACTCACGGCACCCAGCGCCGGGGCGTCGCTCGTGATTTGGTGGTTATAGTTTAGATTAATTTCAACGCGTGTCATTTTCATATTTTTTTGAATGGATATCCAAGAGGAATTTTTTCGTTTTTTTTTTTTCTGTACGGGTGTTAGGTTGGTTTTCAGGGACCCCCTGATAACGAAAATTAAAATAAATATCCAAGATGGCGCCGACTTAAATTTTTGGCTTGTCCTTCATAGCTGTAATTTTATTGATGTCTGTCACGCATATATCACTCGCGTAAATGTCCATTCACATAGGTGTCCTGTCCAGTCGCGCAAACTCCGCGCATTGTCTTTTTGCGTACCTATATGGGTTCGCCCCAGTGTCTTTCGTACAAATGTTTTTAGTACAAGTATCCCAAGGGGTCATGCAGCCAACAGCCTGGTGTGTGCATTATTAAATTAACACTACTTTTTATTTTAGATCGAACACTGTTACCTGCAATGGGGGAGGAAAAAACATGCACAACCACTTCAGGCAATAAAAGTAATGTCGAGGAATTGCGAGACGCCTTACAATGGAGCGTATATTTAAAATCTGCTAGTGCTATTACACTTAAAAGGAAGGCATCAACAGATTCTGGCAAAAGCAGTCATCGTAAACGATCTAGAATTGATGAGCTAAGACGATCTGTTGATGAGGTCGCGGGACCAAGCAGTCAAGCAATTAACAATGAGGAGCTTACTCGTAAAGGTTCTGAAAAATATTCGTGTATACAAAAAACACCTGTTGTAAAATCTAAAGGTAGAAATAGTACAGATAAAGAACAATTTCTAAGTCAAAAGGAATCAACAGCGAACCACTCCTTAAATCCCAATTCAGTACCAATATTTGCCGAATGTTGTGACTTGATATTAGAACTGCAAAAACATTTAGGTAATGCGTTGGTAAAAGAAATAATTAGTAAATTTATGGAAACAAATATCATCCAAAGTGCTCTAACTAATGATACTATGGCATCTGCCTCAAGAGACACGATAGTGAAACCTCCAAAATTAAACAAAGAGAAAACAAAAGATCAGCAGACAGAAGAACATGATTCCGATGGAGATAATTGTGTTGATTCTGATGATGATTCTAATGGAAATAATTGTGTTGATTCTGATGATTGTGTTGATTCTGATATTAATAAACACCCCGAGAAACCTCCGAAATACGCGAGTGCAAATAAAACAGTAGATGATGATGATAACATTGAACTTCTTAACACAGAAGAACATGATTTTGATGGTGAAGATTCTGATAGTGATTCTGATTACACTGATGATGATAATTCTGTTGGTTATGATGGTAATGTTGATTCTGATAATAAATGCAATAATGTTACCAATAAACATCTCGAGATACAAAAAAATCCTCCTCCAATTATAAAGAAAGCTTCAAAATTAAATGAAGAGAAAAGAAATGAGGAGAATCGCGATAATTGTGGTGATGATGATAAACGTAGAAAGGAAAAGAAATGTCCTAGACCACAAAAAGAGTTTGTTCTTCCTCCGGAATACGATCCGAATGACTCGCGATGGACGCTCAAGTATCGTGAACCTGCTGAAGGACTTGTTGAACTAATTGAAAATACTGGTGTTTATGTTAATGCTACTGCATTGAAGAATTGCAAGGTATACAAACAAATGGAAAATTATATAGACGAGTTGGGTAAATCGTTATTAAATGAAGTCTTTACTTCAAGTGCATTGAGAACTTGTTCTTGGACTGGTAGAAAAGCTCCAGGTTGTTTGCATGTCAGACCTGGTCTAGATAAACATGCACGTGAGGTTTTACTTAAGTTTGTCCTTGATTATACCGGAAAATCTGATAATTATACCGAAAATTTTATGACAGCAATGTATAGAAAAATGGTAGCAATGAGACGAAAGACATCTTAGAAATCTTGTAGCAAGAAAAGGGGAAGACAGGGTGGAGTTTACTCAAAAACAATTTTTTTTATAAACCAATATATTTTGCCCGCGGCTTAGCTCGCGTTAAATTCGGGGTAACACAGTCCTCCTTTCCTGATTTGCAGGTACCTGCTACCTGTAGTTTCTGCCCTTGCGCCTTATTTATTGTAATAGTAAAGCTAAGTTTTCCCCTTTCTTCCCTCTTTCTACTTCATTTCTCACTTAAAAAAAAAATTATATAAATTAGCCTATGTCTGTCTCCTGGGTCCCAACTATCTCTGTACCAAAATTCATCAAAATCGGTTTAAAATTTAAAAATATAATACGTAAACTATAAAAAATTGGACCAACATTCTCAGGGATAAAATCTTTGGAAATGAGTTTGACCACGACCATATTATTATTCGATTTGATCTATACTTTCCACATCCTGTATTTTATATTTTTCGCATTCTGATACATAGGAACTTGGCAGGATGTATTTAGAGATATGCATTGTGTCAAACAGTTCTGAGTGCAGAATGAAATACGGGTAAACGATAGATTTTTTTTACAGAATAAATTACTAACACTACTATGCTAACTTAAATCTAGAATATATGTATGTATTTGTTGAGCCTGGTTAAGAATGTTTTATGCTTATCTTGCGTAGTTTAGTAAAACCAGTTTACCTACCATGACGTCTTAAAGCAGAACTTATTCAACTGAGGGAAAGAGACAGAGCTATACAGGGTGTCTAGCACCATCTCTTTCCCTCAGTGGAATAAGTTCTGCTTTAAGACGTCATGGTAGGCCTACAGGTAAGCTTTGTGAGGTAATATGTATCCTACGATGTTTAAATCATACCATACATATTGTGTTTTTAACCGAAATATGAATATTTTTACTAAAACACTGACCATTGGCTTAATTTAAAAACCCCCAAATTCGAAACTTGGCGACGTTTTAAACATTTGCACAGAGTATAAAGAGCAAACGCAGGATAATTTTATCTGGGGACTCTAATATACACCTTGGTACTTTGTGAGTGCAAAACAACTGACTATAAAAAAATATTTGGGCCCAATTGGGTAGTTGACACCATTAACCAATACTTTAAAGACACAATTTTTCTGAAAGAACACGTTATTCTAGACCTGAGAACTCCATTCATTTCAAAATAACTTTAAAATTCAATTTTTAGTTGCTTTTAAATCAATAAATAGTTGCGTCATTGACTTGACAACTTAGTGACGTCATCGGTTGCGAGTCCCATACAAAATCTATGGGGGAATCGCGTTTTGACAGCTCATAAAAAGTATGTCAATTGATTGGTGGTGTCAACTACCCTATTGTGGACAGCCAAAGAAATTATATTTTAGACAAATAAGTTTAGCTTTTTATATTAGACAATTTATTAAAAAACAAAAAACCCTTATTGAAAAACATTGTTGTCCGTCTCTCTGTCTGTCAAAACCCTTCATGTCGGGAAAGCGTGAATATATTCAGTTAAAATTTAAACTTTATACTCAAGTCTGTGGTCCTTTAGACTCGTGGAAAAGTCATATCTCTAAGTGTACACAGTCAAAAGATATGGCCGTTTATGTCCCAAGTTCGTACGGAACCCTCGGTGCGCGAGTCTGACTCGCTCTTGACCGTTTTTTATTATTATTTTATTTAGACATAAGTACAGAAACCATGATACCTATTCAGTTTCTTGGATGGCTTAAAACGTCACAATGTAAACTACAACCTATTGTAAATTAAGTTAAGTTTCTTTTTAAGTAAAATGAATTCAATTTTGTTCTTTGAGAAAATAAATGTCTTTAAATCGAAATATAAAATATAATTTATACACAACTAGCTTTCACCCGCGGCTTCGCCCGCATTAAATTCGGGATAAGACAGTTCCCCTTTCCTGATTTGCAGGTACCTGCCACCTGTAGTTTTTGCCCTAGCGCCTTATTTATTGTAATAGCAATGCTAAGTTTTCCATTTTTTTCCCTCTATCCGCCTATGTCCGTCTCCAGGGTCCCAACTATCTCTGTACCAAAATTCATCAAAATCGGTTTAGCCACTTAAGCGTGAAGAGGTAACAAACAAACAAACAAACTCACTTTCGCTTTTATAATATTAGTAAGGATATTAAAAAGAAGTTCCTATATACATAAATATATTTATTTATTATTAAGACAACAGGGGACAACAATCCTATGCAGTAAATGCCGCGACCACCCTCGAACGACTGCTGTCGTTCAATGGGACTGTTCCACATCGGGCCCAGTACTTGTGCGTCCGCACAACCCTTTTTTTCGGATGCCAAATCATCAAACGACTTCTCCCGCTGTTGGCGGAGCAAAAGGGAGCGTCACATTTGTTCTAACTAAAACCCATTTCTACCCGTGTTCCTTCATTTGAACATTGTGTTTCGGGGCAACGGTATCATATACATATAATTGCAGTGACCACTATTTTGTTATATGTCTTTCGGAACGAAATTCCTTATCGCGCGATACGAAAGGGGGCTAGACGGCAAAAATGAAGATCAAAAGTTGTAACGACACTTTTTGCTATAGTTGTGGACCGTGCGGCGTGCGCGTGTTTCTCTGTCTCTGTCTGTCTCTCTCTCTCTCATGGAAAGCAAGCCAGTTATTTTCGTTTTGTCCTTCTATTTCGCATTGAACAGTGTGGTGTCGCGACGATTATTTTTGTTGAGTGTATACATTTGTTTGTACAAAATAAATAATAACTTCGTTCCATCCGGGTGTCCCTTGACACCTCTCAAGTTTTTTCCTGAAGCAGGCTTATATACTGCCCATAGTACCCCATAATAATAACAGCCGATTACCGTCTTACTGCTAGCTCTCGCTGCTCGCGCACCCATGTTCCTTCTATTGTCCTTTACGTTCCGGGGATGCGGTACATCATGGTATAGGTTTTACAATGTGTTCTTTCATCGATGTCAGTTATATCCAATAAATACTTTTAAATTGGATATAAATTAAATATGTCACATTGGTACTTGCCCGAATTTGAACCCACAGCCAGGCAAAATAAAGTTGACAGAATTTTAAGGTAGCCTAAGTAAACTTATAATTCTGTCAAGTTGACTCAGGGCCATCACGACAATGGTGCCCTTAACGTAAGTAACTTTTCTGGACAAAACAGATGGCTAAGTTAATGAATAGTTTGGATGTGGATTTGAATTTAATATTATGTATGATATCATATTGAAACCGATGACCATATACATTATACAATGTGTCCGGTCACGGACTAGCGATATTCTATGTACTTAAATAACAAACATTCTAGTATTCAAATTTATTGATTTTCAAAAAAAAACTACCATTTTTTGACGTGATAACGTCTTTAAAATCGTTTTAGTCGGGTGACATGTTCAGAAACTTATGCCAAAACCTCACGAGATATAAAGATGGTAGCGCCATCTGTTACTTGGCTCGACTTAACTTATATCACCAATAAGACGTTATCACGTAAACATCTCGATCGTAAACCTACTTTACAAACAACCAATTTTTTCATAAAAAAAACTAGAAAACTTTCGTTGATTTGCATATTTTTTTGGACTTCAATTTTGTTTTCTAAAGTTGCGAAAATGTAAGCTCATCATTTCTTAATTTAAACGATAGACAATATTGTTGCCCTCTCAATAAACCTATTGTCGTCTCAGTAAGACCAACACTTTCAGAGAGATGATTATTTTTTTGTACACGCATAGAGAATATCTCAAAATGGCTGCCAAAAAGCGGGGAAGTGAATTAGACCCAAGTGTGTATCGTAATAGTTTATTAAAACACTCGTTACAAAAGTATCTAAAATATCGCTAGTCCATGACCGCACACATTGTATATCTCCAATACCTATACTAGAGGTTTTAGTCTGAAGTCATATCGGAAACTTTCGTATGCGTTCAAGTGACATTAATTTATTTAAACTAACTTCATGTTCAGTCACCAAGTTTCGCCAGATAAGGTTGATTTTTTGTTAGAAACCGTTACACTTCTTCAACTTTTTTTTTGACGGCACGGTTAGCGCAGTGGCCGAGCGATTGACTGCTGCGTTGCGTGTCGCGGGTTCGATTCTCGCACGGAACAAATATTTGTATGGCCTACAAATAGTTGTTTCGGGTCTGGGTGTTTGTGTATTTGAGTTTAAATGTTTGTAAACGCACCCACGATACAGGAGAAATTCCTAGTGCGGTGGCAACGTTTTTTATTTTAAAAAAAACTTTACTTTAATTTATATAATGATTCTTTTCTATCGAATACTCATGGATTTTTATGAAAATTTAAACTGTTTCTGACGATCTGGTTACTTATTTCTTTTGCTGACGAGGCAATATAATAGTAGAACATTGGACTAAACGCCATAAAGGCATACCAGTCATGCCCGGCTTTGGTGTGTAGGCTTCATAACCGGAATTAACTGAACACCAGTATCTTATCGGACCTCCACAATCTAGACAAACCCAGTAATATAGTCTTTTTTACCAATGTGAAATAATCAAATAACTTTCGTTCTGGGCGGAGTGTGGGGGGGGGAGTGGCAGACTATTTCTGACTAAAAACCTACCCATGTTTCTCTTTTGCCCTTTATGTTTTGGGGCCTCGGTATGTCTTTCAAACAACCCGCAACCCCGGCAGGCAGTTGCCCTGACAGGCTCCTCTGCTTTACTGACATCTCCTTGAGGTGCACGTGGAACACGAACACGCCGTCGACGCGGGGTGTCGTCACCGTCAACAGACCCGCATCAACGGAGGCCGGGACGAAATAATACAGAGTCTCGAGAGTAGTTTTCAAGATGAGGAACCTATTAGTAACTCGACGGGCCTGTTGGTCTAGTGGTTAGTGGCCCTGACTGCTAAGCTGGAGGTCGTGGGTTCGATTCCCACCCAGGACAAACTTTGTGTGATGAGCATGATTGTTTGTTCTGTGTCTGGGTGTGATTTATCTATAATATGTATGTATTTATAAATTATATAAGTATGTATATCAGTTGTCTGGTTACCATAACACAAGCTCTGCTTAGCTTGGGATCAGATGACCGTGTGTGAGTTGTCCCAAGATATTTATTTATTTATTATTTAACTAATATTGGCTTTGTCTAGGCAGAGTCGTGAATGCGGTGATCTATTAGAATCACGATACTAGTGTTGTGGCTCTACTACATCGAAATTGTTTGTAAACATTCAATCAACCAATTTGTTTATTTATTTACGTTGTTAGTTTGTTCGGTACGGTACGGACGGTAAAGGCTGATATTTCATTGTGATTCCAACTACAGTAATGCCCTTGTTATTGCTTTTGAATTACGGGTCTAAAAAGTCCCTTATCGATATTTTTTTTTAATCGAAGTTTAAAAGAGTTTGTAAATATCTACTTGAAAAATAAACATAATTTTTCCTAAACAAATACATTAACTGCCACCTAAAAACGTGCAGAGACATACTAATTCTTAATCTTTACGTTGTATAAAATGAAGTCCGTTCTGGTGTCTGTTAGCTTAGATATTTGCAACTACTTAACGGATTTAGTTTTTCTGTTTACAGTAACAAATAGAGTGATCCAACAGAAACATTTGTATGTAAAATATTTCAGTCTACGTGGGTCAAACCGCGGGGTGCAGTTAGTTGTGAAATATATGTATTACTAGCTTTTGTCGCGGCTTCGCTCGCGTAAATTCGGGGTAACACAGTTCCCCTTGCGTCTTATTGATTTGTAATAGCAACGCTAAGTTTTCCCTTTTCTTCCCTCTTTCTCCCTCACATACCAGTTTTTTAAAATAAAAATTAGTCTATGTCCGTCTCCTGGTTCCCAATTATCTCTGTACCTAAATTCATCAAAATCGGTGTAGCCATTAAAGCGTGAAGAGGTAACAAACAAACAAACAAACTCACTTTCGCTTTTATAATATTAGTAAGGATTGAACGTTGTCTGTGAGTAAAATAAAGAATTAGTGGTAGTTCAAATATGTGTAGCGTAAGTGCTATCAGTGAGTCCTGGTGGAAACGGGCTTGAGCAGATCAGGCGAAGTGTGATTGCGTTTTACTATATGGAAATTCTCGATATTATTATTATATCGTCCACACATATAATATCGGTGGCAGGGAAAAATTGGACCGCGCCGTAGCTAAAGGTAGGAAAAAATGAAAGAAATTGGAGGAGGCCTATACCCAAAATGAGGTTCCTTTAAATAAACATCGTATAATACTTGAAAATAGAACATAAGCACATTACTAACACTAGAGTAATTTTTTTTTTTTTTTTTTTATTTGTACTAACTTTGGGTTAAGAACAAAAGCTTTGTGAATATTTTATTCAATTATGGGAAATAAAAAGGCTTTTTATTATTATTTACTAGCTTTTGCCGGCGACTTCGCGCGCGTTAAATGGGGTAACACAGTTCCTCTTTCTGGATTTGCAGGTATTTTTCATTGGTAACAAACAAAGAGTGTATGTGCCGAGCCATTCGTTCCATTCAAACTTCCACCCACTATTTTAGGGAAGTGGGAGATTAAAAAGAGCCAAAAAGTACGCCTCCAGGGTCCAGGGAACTATCTCTGTACCAAATTTCATCAAAATCGGTTTGTTGTTGCCATTTAGGCGTGAAGACGTAACCAACAAACAAACTCATATTCGCTTTTATAATTATGAGTAAGGTTAAGGAAATTCTTAGTACAACAATGTGCCCGGTCGAAGGCAATAAGTTCGCTCCCTTTTACACGGCACTTAACAGAACACGTCTGCCGAACTCCTCGGGTAGTACAGGACTGATATTATGTATGTATGTGATCGACAAAATGTCAAGTATAAAATTATCGATACCTTGTAAGGCGAGGCACACCACGTAGCTACAACACTAGAGGTCGTGAATGTAACGTCTGGTAGAAACCGAAAGTGATGTGTCGTGGGAACAGGGTCAGAGAGGCGCACCGAGGAGTCTTAACTGTTTCTATAGTAACATTACTTGTAGGGGCAAGAACTGTTTGTACATGGTACGAAGCGATGGGTCGCAAACATATAATAAATTGAGAGTAATAATGATGGAACCAGTTCCTAAGAAGATGTTTAAAAAAACTTTTTTTTGAAGAAAATCGGCCAGTCAGACTCGCGCAAACTTACGAGATACACAGCCATATCTTTTGACTCTGTGGACTTAGGTTGATTTTTTATTATATTATATTTTGCACAAAGGGAGTTGATTACAGATAAGAGTTGTGTATATGGTTTTAATTTAATAATTTACAATATTTATTATGCACCCCATTTGTAACGGACACTAAATTTCCGTGCCATCCTTGTCCTGATAATAAATACATTGTAATAATTTCATGTTACTCAGAATTACAGTTTGAAAAAAAAACCTTGAACTCTTTTAAACCCATAAATGTTACCTTGTTGGTATGACATAAACACCAAAGGCGTAAAAGTGGCTGTTTTTCTTTGCAAGTCTCTGCGACATCCTTCGGTGGCGCCCCCACTTTGAAAATCCTTGACCGAGACAGTGACTTACTCGCCATTGTCCTACTGGGTTGCACGGTACACTACTGTCCATACCTGCTGTGCTAATCTACTTCGCCATGACCAATATGAAATTAAAGTCCCAGCAAATCCACGTCTGAGAAAAAGATAATCTGTGTTGGCCACAGTAGAACAGCTCTTTTCCGCAAAAGTATACAGGGTGTCCAGTAAATAATGGATAACCTTGAAATGGCTTATAGTAGAACTTATAGCCGTTCAGAAAAAAATATGAAACAAAATATATCATAAGTAGTACATAAGATAAGTTTTTTTTAAAGAAATATCTATTTTTTTTTCCTTATTTTACTTTCTTGAACACTACGACCAGAAATGATTGAATTCCATCGGTTTTTTGATGTTTTATTATTATGCACTAACTATGCTGATAGATACATAATACATAGTGTGACTAGCTACTGCAGTTTTTTTTTAAAAATACACAAATTAACTTTTTTTTGAAAATTTATTTTTTACACAAAGTTTAAACATCTTGGGTTTAAAAAAAATGTATGAATACATGAGTGATCAATCATTTTGAAATAATGTCGGTTTTATGTAGATTTTATAATGGTATAATTGATGATCGTATCTACTATAAATAGCGAGTTATTGCTATTAATGTAGAAAAGGAGCAAATTTGACTAAATATCAAAATATCTGTTACGGTAACATTTTTTAAATTAAATAGTACCTGACAATTGGGGATTAATAAAAAACATATGAAATTTATAATACTTTATTTCACATTAAAGCAAATGTTCAAATTGTTTGCCCCCCACTCTTATGCAGGCCCTACATCTACGAATAAATGATCTTCTGAGCAGTCTCGTATACCGTCGATCACTTATTTTTGATGCGGCTGCTCTGACACGGCTACGTAATTCTTCTATCGATCTTATAGGCTTACGGTACACTTCTTTCTTGAGGCAGCCCCAATAAAAAAAATCCAATGGATTTAGGTCTGGTGAACGTGGTGGCCACAAAATTGGTCCTAGACGCCCGATCCATCTGTTAGGGTAAGTATTATTTAAATATGCACGAACAGGTACAGCGTAATGCGCAGGACAGCCGTCATTTTGAAACCAATAAGACTCCCTCAGCTCTTCGGGCACTTCTTCAACTAAATTAGGAAGATCGTTTTGTAGAAATTCTAAATAACTTTGTCCTGTTAGATTCCCCGGTAATTCAAATGGGCCAATTATATTTCCATTCAATATTCCAGTCCAATAATTTATTTTAACCCTTACAGGACCATAAGATGTCCGAGACTAAATATGCCAATACAACACAATATTTTAGCTATTGTGGGTGTAAAGTAAGAGAATATCACCAGAAAAACATAGCGGGATGTTTAGGTTTCCTATAATTTCATGGGAAATATTTTTCCCTATGGACCATAAAAGAAAATAAACGAAGAGTTAGGTTTATAATATTAGTATTTTATTTATTGCTTTGCAATACAAAAAACATTATAAAAATTATCAGAATAATTGTAAAATAAATAATCATTGATGGTATTCTACGAAACAATTTCGTTTACTTGTGAAGCACAAGTGGACATTGCACATAACACATTTATTATGTGTTCTATTTTCTATGCGTCGTTTTGCACAATTTACGCATCGCTTCAGTTTTTCTGCTTTTTCCATGGTGTGCGCTGGCAAAGAGCGTTTATTTCCAATGCGAAGCTTTTCAGAGGAGACTAAAGTGGGTCTTGATCGCTGTCTACATGTAAAATTATTTATTAGACCTCGTGCAACATGTTGGCGATACTCGAGGCTGTTCAAAAGCGGACCTTCTACCCGGTGTTTTTCATGCAACTTTACGTACACTAGATACGAGTTATTCATAGCGATATCTAAGATGTCAAAAAAGAGGCGGAGGTAATATTTGATTTTGGCCTTGCGATCAACCTCGTAACATGCTTTGCGCTGGTCCATTAGGTCCACACCGCCCATGTATTTATTATAGCGCATCACTACTTCCGGACATGTAACATTTATTTTTTGAGCAGTTCCTGCCTGCCTCCTCTTTACTGTGCTAGTTGGTACCGGAGATATGAAATTGGTCAACATATGGACTGCTTTAGTATCCATCCATTTTACAAATGTTATGCCGTTTGTACTTACGGCATGGATGTCGCCTCTTTTCATGCTTTTATCTGATGGTAATGACTTTGGCACATTTTTTCTATTTGTGCGAACAGTGCCGCAGGCTTTGGTGTTCTGCATCATAAGTTTATGTTGCAAAGCAGGCGAGTTGAAAAAATTGTCAAAGTATACTTCACAACCAAGACCCTTTAGTTGTTCCGTCAGACAGAGTACTACTGATTCACCTAAACCAATTTCTGTATTCGTTTTCTTTCCTGTGTATAAATCAAACTGGTATAAGTATCCTGTTGAAGATTCACATCTGCACCACATCTTGAACCCCCATTTTATAGGTTTATTTTTGATGTACTGCTTCATAATGTTGTGCCCTTTGAATTTGATCATGTGTTCATCAATGGATTGCCTTAGTGAGTTATTCATTGCTGCTTGAAAACACAAATTGAAATGTTGAAATACAGATCTTATTTTGTACGCTCGATCACTCGATTGTGAGTGATTGTTATTATCAGAGAAGTGTAAATTTTGCCGAATCTGCTCAAATCTAGTTCTTGGCATAACATTAGCAATGAAAGGCACACCCATGTCTTCATCAGTCGACCAGTAATTCCTAAGAGATGGTAAAACATGATAACTCATTACAAAATTCATGCCCAAAAATGCCTTCATTTCATCCAAGCTGACTGTAAAAGGTCTTCCGTTTTGTTGTGCGTATTTGACACTTTCTTTTATTATGATATTAGATACTAACTGATCCATTTGTGTCACCTCCATGAAAATGTCCATTGCCAACAACATGCCATGCCGGTCAGATAATATATTTATGCGCCCAAAATCATACTCACTTTCATTGAATGTGTGAGGAGCGTATGAGTTATGTTTCCAGTTGAAAATAGGAATAGTCTCTGAAGTATCAGAACAGGTGGGTAATGAAGTCTGATTTGCCGGTTCTTGAACAGGATCTTCAATTTCAACAACATCGGTTCCATTTTCTACATCTTGAGCTATGAACTGCTGGTCTTCTTCGTCTAACTGTAAGTCATCTTCTCCGTCACTATTATCTGCCATAAGTAACTGCAATATTTCTTCATTTTGAATATGAAATTCTCTGCACCCTCTTTTAGCCATGTCTGTAAAAAACATGAAGGTAAATTACATAAAAATACAAAAAAAAACATACATTATCATAAAGCACTACATGTAATAATACTACAACGAATACACCAGATATGGACCAGAGGGAAAAATATTTCCCTTTAGATGATTTGCAATTTTTAGGTACTTGTGCTAATATTCTGCAGTTTACTGTATTATTATATAAAATTATACTTACCAAATAAAATAAAACACGTGACAAAATACAGTGATTTTATTTTCTCAAGTCCAGAACACTTTCAAGATTATTATCAGTTCAGCCCGCGAATGTTTTGGTTTTGGCGCCATAAAGTTTGACAGTTCTTTTTTTTTCATTCGTTCAGAAACACATTTGCCGCCTTGGACATATGTTTTAATTTGACATTTAGTAAAAAAAATATCGATCCAATAATAATTGAACAATTTATAACGATTATTGTAAAAGGGAAAAATATTTCCCTTGAGCGTGAAAGGGTTAAATTGGTATTGTGACCTGTCTTCACGCATTAGATGGGGATTTTCTAGTTGCCAACTATGTAGATTGTAAAGATTTAAATATCCATCTCTTTTGAATGTCGATTCATCACTCCACAGAATTTTATTAAAAAATTGCGGGTCTTCTATCTTTGCCAGCATTTGTCGGCAAAAACGCAATCTGTTTGCATAATCTCTTGGTTGGAGAGTTTGCACGCGTGTGACATGGTAAGGGTGGAAATTATTCTTTTTTAAAATATTGTGCACGGTCGATTTTCCGATGCCTGTGCGTCGAGCTATTGCTCGCGTAGAGGTCGAAGGATCATTTCCAATTTCCTCCAGCACCACGTCTTCTACATCTGGCCGACCGATTCTTCCACTGCTAGTACCACCAACACCGCCACCAGGTATTCTTCCTTCGGAGTAACAACCGTGGACTCTTATAAATACGCGGTAGTCTGGGTGGCGCCCATTTGGGTATCTCTCCCTATAAAGAGCTGCGGCTGCATTTGCGTTGCCTCTGCATTCTCCATAAATAAAATGCATGTTTGCATATTCTTGTGCCGTATACTGATGACGTGGCATTTTGATACACAAAAACACAGTGCAGTTCTGTCCAAAAACAAGCCAAATCGTCGCAAATATCGCAAAAGACAAGTCCAAATCAGTAAGCAAAACAAATAGTCCAGTAAAATAGCCGGGTAGTCGTTTTAACACTGATTCAAAGTAAATCGCGATGATTGCAAACGAAAACGAAATAAACACATGCGAAGCCGAGCAAATCGAGTGTCGCACTAACTCTGAGTTCTTACCTGATATTTTACATGTAGCTCCTCTCTTTCGCACTTAGCCAATTGAGACCCTCTTTGTCTAACTTAACACAAAAGACAGGGGTATGGCGTGCGCGCAGGTAGCAAATATGAAGGTCGCACTACCCATTTCACGCGTGTAAAGTAACCATTTTAAACATTATGAGAATTAAATTTAAATTAGTTAACTTCTCACCATTTGGTTTCAATTCGTTTAAATCAGCCATTTTATTTGTTATCAACGTCTGATGTGTTTTTTATTAATTTCCAATGGTCAGGTACTAATAAATTTAAAAAATTGACCCGTAATAGATATTTTGATATTTAGTCAAATTTGCTCCTTTTCTACATTAATAGCAATAACTCGATATTTATAGTAGATACAATCATGAATTATACCATTATAAAATCTACATAAAACCGACATTATTTCAAAATGATTGGTCACTCATGTATTCATACATTTTTTTTAAACCCAAGATGTTTAAACTTTGTGTAAAAAATAAATTTTGATAAATTTTCAAAAAAAAGTTAATTTGTGTATTTAAAAAAAAAAACTGCAGTAGCTAGTCACACTATGTATTATGTATCTATCAGCATAGTTAGTGCATAATAATAAAATATCAAAAAACCGATGGAATTCAATCATTTCTGGTCGTAGTGTTCAAGAAAGTAAAATAAGGAAAAAAAAATAGATATTTCTTTAAAAAAAACTTATCTTATGTACTACTTATGATATATTTTGTTTCATATTTTTTTCTGAACGGCTATAAGTTCTACTATAAGCCATTTCAAGGTTATCCATTATTTACTGGACACCCTGTATATCAAATGGCTCT
The DNA here is from genome assembly GCA_905475445.1 of Ochropleura plecta. Taxonomy (NCBI): domain Eukaryota; kingdom Metazoa; phylum Arthropoda; class Insecta; order Lepidoptera; family Noctuidae; genus Ochropleura; species Ochropleura plecta. The sequence goes on along the minus strand of FR997744.1, from coordinate 1,123,930 downwards.
AGTATTGTACAATAAACTTTCCCGAAAAATAAAGGATCTCAAATTACTTAGTTTTATTTAAAAAGCGACTTAAACAATTTTCAATTATAAAATTTTATTACTCTACGATTAAATTTATGGAGGATTGTTAAAATTATTGATAAAATTATTTCTATTTTTGGTTGACATTTTAATTATTAAAAGGTCAACCAAAAGTAGAAATATTTAAAAAAATCTTATGTAATGTGTGTTTAATATTTGTATGCTGGAAAGCAGAATGTAGCGCACTAACAATTATTTTTAACACCTATTGTGAACGATATACCTGCATTGTGACAAATCAAATGATTTGATTTGATTAGTTATTTAATTTTTAAATATATGGCAACCCACACATAAATTGAGACGTTTAGTGATTAGCAGATTATTACCTACTTCAGAAAAATGCATATAACGACGTATTACGTCGTTATATGCATTTTTATATATACCTTCTCCTTTCCCTTTTAAAGGGAAAGGAGGAGGTATGGAAGGGGGGCGGGGAGTAAATAATTGTAATAAATCTGCGTACGTAATACTAAAACTGAATCAAATATTAACTCTATTATTATTTTCATTTATTCGATATCTTTGTTTTTAATTAACATTGTGTTTCTTTTCCCGCTTTGTTATAATTTTAAAATAGTTTACAATTTTGACTCCCATAAATATTTCTGTGTTAAAACCTAGTTATATGTGCATGCTGTGGTCTCCTATAATTGAAGGAACACAGTTTAAACAACATATGGTATATATCCTTTGTTGGAGATCCAAATAGTTTTAGATATATATATATTATATAAAATTTTTGTACCCTATCACAATGTTGTCGTATTTTACCCAAAGGTTGACTGGTAGAGAATGCCATGGCATTATGTCCGCCTATGTACCACTATTGTACATGAAGTTTAAATAAATAAACGGCGCCCAATCTGTAACGACACTATCTAAGTACTATATAGGAGACACACACAGTTTTGTTTTTGGCTTTTATAAAAAGACGAAGGTCTGGCGGTCGTGGGCTCTTGCTCTAAATACACTTAAATTCTTATTACATTACGATTACAGTGAGTGCAGGCGCGCCTTAAGAAACTATGACACTGTCTAGGAAATAAAAGACAGTTTGATATCAATGTAAGCTATCGTGCATTGTAACATGAAGTACATGGCTGTGAACGGAAGCGCGCATTATGTAAAACGTCACGTTTATCGAGCTTTACATCGCTCCACATTGTGTACAAGTCACAACAGCATCATATAATGAGACTGTGGAAAGACGAATCTGCACGACGATGTGACGCTGACGACTCTACATGATCTTCCGTTCTTGCCGGCACGGTAGGCGCGGTGGCTGAGCGATCGATTGCTACGCTGCGTGTCGCGGTGTCGATTCCCGCACGGAACACATATTTGTATGACCTACGGGTAGTTGTTTCGGGTCATGTGAGTGTGAGTTTAAATGTTTGTAAATGAACCCACGATACAAGAGAAATTCCTAGAGTGGGGGAATGTACCCTACTCTAGTAAAAAATAAGTTGTTTTAAAATACTTCGAATTTAGGTCTGTTATTTTAGCCGCAACCAACATCGTTATGATTTTTCTGCCTTTTCCAAACTACATAAGTAGGAGTTGGCTTCCAGTCTTTTGGGACCTCCACATCAAAAATCAAAATATTTTTATTTCACACTAGCTTTTGCCCGCGGCTTCGCTCGCGTTAAATTCGGGGTAACACAGTTCCCCTTGCGCCTTATTGTTTTGTAATAGCAACGCTAAGTTTTCCCTTTTCTTCCCTCTTTCTCCCTCACATCCCACTTTAAAAAAAAATAGCCTATGTCCGTCTCCTGGTTACCAACTATCTCTGTACCAAAATTCATCAAAATCGGTTTAGCCATTAAAGCGTGAAGAGGTAACAAACAAACTCACTTTCGCTTTTATAATATTAGTAAGGAAGTAAGGATAGACCTACATGGGCACTTATAAAACGTCGTCGCGAAAAGCTGCACGGTTCGGGTTGGTCGTTTCCTATGGAGAAGAACCGACAAGAAACTCCATGGTTACTCTTTTAAAATCATTTGGTTTTACAATGTTGTTCTTACAGCGTTAGTACTTAAGTATGAGAAGATTACCCAGTTAGTACTAATTAACCTCTTGGTAAGATTGGTTCTTAAACTTTCGGGCTAAAAGCTACCGATAACGACTTCGACGATCGTCGGAGATCTACAAATGACAGCTGGAACGCTGGCTTAACGTGTTTTCTGAGGCACGGAGGTAGCTCAGTATATAATGAATGGCGGCTTTGCTTTAAACATCGACCAGTGTGGCTGTTATTATTTTGCCACGAGTTAATCTTTGGAGCTTATAAGTTGGTTTGTAGAGCAACACAAATTCGTTCGTATAAACAACTAACTGGCACCTGCGTCTACGCCCGCGTGATATCGAAAAAATCCTATGAGTTATTTCAGACTATAATCTGACGTGACGTGTTTTGACGTGAAAGAGTAACAAACATCCATACATCCAAAAAACCATCATATTCACATTCTCGAGTAACCTGTAATAAACCGATTTTATTTATGTATATGCATACAAACTATCTAGAAGGTACCAATTAATGTCTCGTCCATGCTACTGTCAGGACAAATGTCAATGTTGGCGAAAGGATCGCATTCACAAATGTCACGGTGATCTTTGAACATTATCGCATCGCTTCAAATACGACCAGGGCATTAAAGATTTAAAGTGATTAGTCCACTTTAGGAGGTTATTTAATCATCAAAAGAAACAGATAAAAGTCAAGTTAATGATTGGGTTAGCCTGATCAATGAGACGTAGATACGACATTTTATTTAAGTACAATTTTTTAGTACGTTTGCAATGAGAAAGTGACTGACCTGGCGCCATGTTGATGACGTCATAGTTGTTAAATTGAAGAAGTTGATTATTTTTGGCAAAAATACATAAAAGGATTTGGATTAGCCTCAAAACGCAGGCAAAGACTGCGCACCAATGTACTCGTATGTTGAGAATTTTCCCGGAGACAAGTGACATTTAACAGCTGATAAGTCTCAATAAGGCGCGAGCTCAGTCACTTTCTTAATGTAAACGTATTGTATTTACATTTTTATAATTATATTCAAAAACTTCCCTCGTTTTTTTGTGTGGCTTTCGCTTATGATTTATTTAGATTCTCACCATCATCATCATCATCATCATCTGGGACCAGAATTCTTTTCATACAAAAACACTACAACCCGCCTGCTCTTTTGGGATCTTCGCTGATATCTCACTCATGCGACATACTTCACCGACCCAGTTCCGTTTTAGTTAAGCAGCATGTTACCTACACCTTGTGATTTGAACAGCAATCTGGGTTTCACTAGATTCAAAAGTTATAATAGCTCTTGAGTTTGGTGGTAGACTAAAACCACCAAACTATCAATGAATAGAGAACAACTTACGTCACCAGCGAGGACCCGGGTTTACGCATTTAGTGGGGTGCCACATGTTTTGGTCAAGTTCCCAATGCAAGGTACAGACATCGATCGACGCACAAGCCTTACGATTCAAGACTGGTAAAGACACATGATTTATACTAAAGTGTAATAGAAATATATAATATCATGATGTCCTAGCCCAAGGTCCATTTTTCCAGCTCTCGCGGCTGCCCACGGCCGTGGTCCAGTCTTTCATAAAGTGGTCTTACATATCCCACCATCTTTCAAACGATCAAAATACTACGAACTAAAACAGAAGGGTTACAATGACATCTTATAGCAGTTCTTATTCCTGTGTGAGAAAGAGATGGTGCTAGACACCCTGTATAGTTCTGTCTCTTTCCCTCAGTGGAATAAGTTCTGCTTGAAGTCATCATGGTAGGGTAGCAGTTAGACAAAATGCGCAGCCAATTATGACATAATCTTTTAGTCTTTATCGTATCGTTCTCAGTAACTCAAACCGGCTGACAACCAATGTCCAATCTTGGACAATTTCTATTGCGTACTTGTTCAATGGCATAATAACCTGTATCACAACTGTATAAGGTTGGTAATTGTACCTTGAAGTGTAGTGGATTGTGTTAAAAAGTGCAACAGCTATATTAATCAAATGCACATATATACGATACTTTTCCGTTTATCTGTATTAGACTTGGTACAGTCGGGAAATATATTTTTATTAAAATATTGATCATGTTTTTTATGAATTAAAACTCTAACTATTATTACAAACTTTAAATAGACATAAACTAATAATAAAAATATGTACAATCATAAAAAAATGGTTAAATAATTATAGGACGTCAAAAAATTCGTCCGCATTACTGTCACCAGGAAAAGTGCCCAGAAGGGTGGCAGCATAACCGCGTTGGATGGCAATGCTAATTCTATTGTTTTTAAAAGTATGTAGAAACTGGATCAATCTAGTCAACAATATGTTCAACTAACTCAGGGAATCTTGGCATAATCAGGAGGAGACCTCCAGTCAGCAGTAGGTGGAACAGAGATGAGGTTTATGACGATGATGTATTATTTTATGGCTTATGTTTAACTTACCACTTTTGTACTATTATTAACACTGCGACTATTAGTAATTTAAATACTAATATACCTTTTTACAAGGAAGGCGGGGGAGTATTGTCACTCACTCCGGCTCATTTAAACTAGCTAGTAAGACAACAGACACCAAAATACCTTCTGGCTCTCAAATAGTTAAATTTAAAAAAGGGGCTAAGCAGAATTCCTTGAAATTATTTCATCAAAATATTCAAGGTTTCTCTTCAAAACAACTAGAGATTGAATTGTTTTTAGAAAAAACTAAGTTTGATATTGTTTGTTTCACCGAACATTGGTTAAAAGATCATGAAATGTTAATTAATTATGAAAATTACAGTGTAGGCAGTTGCTTTAACCGTAAATCTAAGACGCGTGGGGGTTCACTAATCTTAGTCAAAAATAGTATTAAATTTAGAAGTCGTATTGATATAGTTGATCTATCGGTTGAACATAATATTGAATTGTCTTGTGTTGAGCTAGATAAGCATGTCATAGTGTGCGTTTACAGGCCCCCAAATTATCAAAACTACTCGATATTTGAGTCAGTAATGGAAGATGCTTTGGCAAAACTTGCAACGGGTAATAAGTCGCTAGTCATCTGTGGTGACTTTAACATCAATATTTTAGATGAAAATTCAAATAGCAGTAGATTCTTAAATCTTTTTAAATCATTTAATTTGTTGAATGTGTTTTCGGAGCCAACCCGAATTACTACAAATACCGCTACATGTATTGATAATGTTTTCTGTTGCTGCGACTTCTTAGATAAATCCATTGTAAATTACCTTCCCTCTGATCACAGCGGTCAAACCGTTGTTTTCGAGTCCTACACACCATCACAAAAAATTCAGATACAGTCCAGACAAATAACACCCAGCAATTTAAATAAATTTAATAATAATTTAATAAGTAATCTAGGCATTCCGGGATATGATCTTAATAATGTAAACCATTTTTATGAGGAATTCTTTTCGGTTGTCTACACAGAGTTCAATGATACGCTAAAAATAAAAACTAAATCTATTAGCCCAAAGTTTATGTTCAGTGATTGGGCAACTAAGGGTATAAGAAAAAGTAGGGAACGATTGTTTGAGCTTTACGGCCTTAAGCCTTACATCAACTCGGAAACATTCAATCGCTATGTTGCTACTTACTCAAAAATTTTTAAAAACACCTGCCAGGTAGCTAAAGCCTTATTCATAAGCAACAAGATTAAATCCGCCGATAATAAAATTAAGACGGTTTGGAAAATAATCAATAGTGAAACTAATAGAAATAAAAAATATAATAATGATATTACACTAGAGTCTTCACGTGGTCTTCTAACCACTAAAAACGAAGTTGCTCAAGAATTTGTGGATTTCTTTACTAGTATCCCAATTAAAACTACTGAAACGTTAAATTCGTCACCCTTGCTTTCTGTTGACTTATTAAGAGCAAACGTTTTACCATGCTCGGTTGAGTTTCAATTTAATCATATTAACCCCACTGCAGTCATTAAAGCTTTTAAGCAAATAAAAATCAAATTAACCGAAGACCTTTGGGGAATGTCTATTAAAGTTTGTCAAGGTATCATTGAGACTGTAGCACCGTACTTAGCCTTAATATTTAATTTGTGTGTGGACCAAGGAGTTTTCCCGGACCTTATGAAATACAGCAAGGTAATACCACTTTTCAAATCTGGGGACAGTAAAGACACCAATAATTATAGACCCGTATCCGTTTTGCCGGTTTTCAGCAAGGTGTTTGAAAAGGTAATGCTTAACCAAATGCTCAACCACTTTAACGCCAATAAAATCTTACATGAGAAACAGTATGGTTTCACCAAAGGACGTTGTACGACTGACGCCGGTGTCACCCTAATTAAACACATATTTACTGCGTGGGAAGAAGCACAGGATGCCATAGGGATCTTTTGTGACCTCTCAAAAGCATTTGATTGCGTGAACCACGAAACCCTTCTCTTAAAACTTGAACATTACGGCCTACGGAAACTTGCCCTTAGTTTAGTTAAATCGTATTTAAATGATAGACAGCAGCAAGTACAAATAAATGGTGTCAATTCAATGGGTTTAAATGTAAAGATGGGTGTACCACAAGGATCGATATTAGGTCCCTTCCTCTTTTTAGTATATATTAATGATCTACCCCATTTATTTAAAAACCAACCACAAATGGTGTTGTTTGCTGACGATACCTCTTTAATATTTAAGATAAACAGACGTGCCACAAATCTTGACGACGTAAATAATGCCCTAATGCAGGTACATAATTGGTTTACCGCTAATAATTTAGTATTAAATGGGAAAAAAACGAAGTGTATAAGATTTGCTCTACCAAATGTCAAAAACAGTGAGTGTGACATAGTATTGAATCAAGAGAAACTAGAATTCGTCGAAAAAACTGTTTTCTTGGGAATAACACTCGATTCAAAGCTACAATGGGGTCCGCATATAACATCTCTTGCAGGACGCCTTAGTTCAGCAGCATATGCTGTTAGAAAAATCCGTCAGTTTACTGATGTAGATACCGCGAGGCTAGTCTACTTTAGTTATTTTCATAGTATCATGTCATACGGTATTTTACTTTGGGGACGGGGTGCAGACATCGAGTCTATATTTATTCTGCAGAAAAGAGCCATCAGAGCCATATATAACCTACGTAGGCGAGATTCTTTAAGGGAACAGTTTAAGGATATTAACATCATGACAGTACCTTGTCAATATATTTATGAAAACATCATGTATGTCAGGAAAAACTTGCATATTTTTAGTAAAAGAGGTGACAGACACAATTATAATACTAGAAATAGGGACCAATTAGTTCAACCAGGTTTCAGGTTAGCTAAAGTAGACTCATCTTTCATGGGGTACTGTTTAAAATGCTACAATAAAATACCTCCCCACATTCTTCAACTGAATGAAACGAAATTTAAATCTTGTATTAAACGCACACTATGTAGGCAAGCATATTATAAGTTGGGGGATTATATTGATGATAAAAATGCTTGGCTTAATGCTGGTCCTGCTCCAGAAGAATAGGGGTAAACTCATTGATTGGTATCCGAAGCTATAGTGGAAGCTGCAGAAGATTGTAAGACTATCTTTGCAATGTATAGAATCAATTCTCTAGTATTGTATAATTATTAAGCCCATATGTGAGTGCTATGTATTATTATTGACTTGACGAAGCCCTGGTGGTTGATAGTGTCATGCTCACTTAAATGTCTCGCTGATGGTGGCGGGTGTGTCGGGTCATTTAGCTCCCTTCAAAATGGTCGAGCTGAATGGGGCTGATCCATACGTCATGTTCGTGAACGGGCGCTGTCAGTTGGGACTGGTCATTTTTAGCTACCACGGTTCATTTTTAACTTATTTAGATTTTAAATTGAATTTTGCTTTTTATTTACTCTGGACGCTCTTACTGTGCACGTCTTTCTACATCGTTCTCACATATTTGTATAATTTCAACATGAATGATGTAAATACAATTTTGTAAAAATATTATAATTTAAAAGAGTGTCCATGGAGTTTCTTGCCCATTCTTCTCCATAAAGATCAACGCTTTGGAATGGGCAACTACAGTACTTTCACAAGTTATTATGCCTTGTGACCGGGACTGTAGATTAGTTTTGTTTCTTGACATTCAAAAGTGCCTGTAATGGTCTAATTGAAATAAATGGTTTTGACTTTGACTTTGACCACCAGATATAGTAACAAATAGCAGACAAAAATAGTAAATGATCACCAAAATGAAACCCGCATTTTGATGTAAAATTATAACCAAAGTTTTAACACTTTGCTATCCTATTTAAGCAAAATGACTCCAAATAAATCGTGGTTAACCCAAAAATAGTAAATGATCACCAAAATTAAACCAGCATTTTAAAGTAAAATAATAACCAAAGTTTTTATTTCTGGGTGGTTTAAAAAAAAACCACGAAGGCTAAAGCGGGAGCTCCGCTCCGCTACGCTCCCGCCTTAGCCTTCTAACCTAACCTATCCGAGTCGGGGTACTCTGAGTCGTGGTGTTAACCATAATGAGGTTATAATTCGATTAGATTTGGTGATCATTTACTACATTTGGTGGTCGAATACAATTTAAAGTGCAGTCGTGACTAAAATAGCTGGTACTATTGTAATTTTAGACATTATTTTTCTGGTGTTAAGTAGATATTTTTGGTTACATAACTAAGGGTATCAAAGCATTTTATGGTGGTCATTATATTTAACCCGTTATTTTATTTTACTTTATTGTCGGGCCTACGCTGTCCTCTCATACTTACATACAAACGCTGTAACAACAACATTGTAAAACCAAATGATTTCAAAAGAGTAACCATGGAGTTTCTTGCCGGTTCTTCTCCATAGGAAACGACCTACCCGAACCGAGCATCTTTTCTCGACGTTTTATAATTGCCCATGTAGGCCTATGTGAAATAAAAATATTTTGATTTTGATGATACCTACTTATAAAGAGACTTGTCTGCGTCAACGGTTTTTGGTCTTTCGACGAACATACTCGGTCAGCCCACCATCCACTTATTGTAACAATTAAAACGATCATCACAGCCAAGCCAAACTCTTGCCTCTGCTATCTGTACTTGGGTCACATATGACGCAACGTGGAAAGTTGCATCGAATCACACCTGCGGTCTGCGCGTACGCAGCTTATCAGCCGCGCAGTAATTATATAGAAAGGGCTGCTTTATGGTGTCAGAACTGGACTATGGGGTCCAGGGAGTGCCCGGTCACCTGGTCGTGATAATGTGATATCATAATGTACTAGCTTTTGCCCGCGGCTTCGTTCGCGTTAAATTCGCGGTAACACAGTTCCCCTTTCCTGATTTGCAGGTACCTGCTACCTGCAGTTTTTACCCTTGCGCCTTATTGATTTGTATTACGACTTTAAAAAAAAATAGCTTATATCCGTCTCCTGAGTCCCAACTATCTCTATACCAAAATTTATCAAAATCGGTTTAGCAATTAAGGCGTGAAGAGGTAAAAACAAAAAAGTTATTGTACTTTCGCTTTTATAATATTAGTAGGGATTACACCTAGTGTGTTACATTTTATTCTATACTAGCTCTAGCACACGGCTTCACTTCTAAGGAGTTGAGTAACTGTTCCACGTGGTCGTACTACTTATCCTATATGTATGTAAATCTAGGTTAAAAACTATCTATGTGTTATTTCCGTAAAAAAAACCCAAGGCTTCATAACGCGCCGACGTGGTGTGATGGTTAGATCATGTTTGATCATCAGAGATTGGAGAGCTGTGGGATAGGAGCAAAGAGAGGCCTTTGCCCAGCAGTGGGATTCGATATAGGCTGAAAAAAGGAGTTGATATCTAAACCAATAGCAATCACGAGTAACTAACGCAACTGAAATTAGCCAACGGCGCATCACAATTCACGGAAACAGAGTTTCGCTAGGCCTGAACCTTTACTGTGCCTGGCGCGGCATGGTGACTCCCTACTTCGTCATAGAGAGCGGCCTCTGTGTCCCAACAGTGGGAATGTGACAGGCTGACTATGCTACTGTGCCAATTTTGGACCAATTTAATTAATACCTAATCACACATCACATATCTTAATCCTTACTAATATTATATTAAAAGTGAGTTTGTTTGTTTGTCACGTCTTCACGCCTAAATGGCAAAACGACGATTTTGATGAATTTTGGTACGAAATGAGGGAGAAAGAGGGATCAAAAGGGAAAACATAGCTTTGCTATTACAATAAATAAGGCGCAAGGGCAAAAACTACAGGTAACAGGTACCTGCAATTCACGAAAGGGGAACTGTGTTGCCCCGAATTTAACGCGAGCGAAGCCGCGGGCAAAAGCTAGTTAATACATAATGGTGGTTGAGAGTATCACGCTGACTTAAATGTCTCGCTGACGGTGGGGGTGTGTCGGGTCACTTAGTTCCCTTCAAATTGGTCGAGCTGAATGGGGCTGATCCATGCGTCATGTTCGTGAACGGTCGCTGTCAGTTGGGACTGGTCATCTCTTAGCTGCCACGGTTTATTTTAATTAATATATATTTATTGTCATTTTTGCTTTTACGAGTACTCTGGACGCACGTGCACGCACGTCTAAATACATCGTTCTCACATATATTTTGTATAATCTCAACATGAACGATGTAACCAGGACAGAGTGTCCATGGAGTTTCTTGCCCATTCTTATCCATAGAGATCAAATCAAATCACAATCATTTATTTCAATTAGACCATTACAGGCACATTTGAATGTCAAAAAAAAAAACAAAATGTTAAAGCTACAGTCCCGGTCACAACACATAATTACTTGTGAAAGTACTGTAGTTGCCCATTCCAAAGCGTTGATCTCTATGGAGAAGAATGGGCAAGAAACTCCATGGACACTCTTTTAAATTAGAATATTATTACAAAATCGTATTTAAATCATTCGTGTTGAGATTATACAAATATGTGAGAACGATGAAGAAAGACGTGCACAGTAAAAGCGTCCAGAGTAAAAACAAAATTCACTATAAAAACTAAATAAATTAAAAATGAACGCTTCGGAATGAGCAACTACAGCACTTTCAGAAGTTATTTGCATTGTGTCTGGGACTGTAGCTTAATTTTTTTGTTTCTTGACATTCAAAAGTGCCTGTAATCCTTACTAATATTATAAAAGCGAAAGTGAGTTTGTTTGTTTGTTTGTTACCTCTTCACGCTTTAATGGCTAAACCGATTTTGATGAATTTTGGTACAGAGATAGTTAGGAACCAGGAGACGGACATAGGATATTATTTTTTTGAAAAGAGTGGGATATGAGGGAGAAAGAGGGAAGAAACGGGAAAACTTAGTGTTGCTATTACAAATCAAAAAGGCGCTACCGAATTTAACGCGAGCAAAGCCGCGGACAAAAGCTAGTATTGAAATAAATGCTTTTGAGTTATGTTTGTTACTCCTTCACGCTCAAACGGCTTAACGGATTTGGATGAAATTTGGTATCAAGACAGTTTATATTCCGGATAATTTTTTTGCGGTTTTCCTGTGGGTTGACCAAATAACTCAAATATGGTTGCGGGTAACACCGCGGAGCGCAGCTAGTTACATTTAATTTGGTCCTTAGTTACAACATTGAAAAATAAACAATGATTAAGATTTCAAAAAGACCAGTACACAACTCTTGGAAATTGTTTCACAAATGGTAATTATAACATTTTTATTTATGTTATTTATGAATGTTATAACCGAGGTCGTCGACGTTTTACCAATATGTTGTATATTACATATGTATGTCTTGACAGGATAATTAGGCATTTACTCATTTCCTTCCAATGTGTACTTATGTACGTGTATGCGTTTCTTAGAACATAGGTAGGTACTATTTTCGCAATTACAAAGTATGACGACACGGTTGGCGCAGGGGTCCACCCTTTATAGCAGAACTTTTTATGTCATAATTTTATTTTGCATAAACTTCATGAAAAAGACTTATTAGGCATATAAGTCTTTAAACTTAAAGTTATTCTTAATTAAATTCTGCCATCTGCATAGTATGAAAAGTGAAATTATACCAAATACTCGTCGCTCTAAATGAACATTATGCTAAACGATACTATGCGTGAACTCTGCCAATCGTAATTATACTAAATGTAATTCTGCCATCTTAAAACTATGCAATTGTAAATTCGGAGTTTTAAGCATTATGCCAAACGATAATTATATCAATTATTTTTTTTCCTTTAAAATGTTCGTTTAAAGAAAAATATGCTAAGTGTGTTATGCCAAATAAATTTCGGAGCATCAAGATTCTGCCAGATAGAGGGAACCCTTGGCGCAGTGGCTGAGCGATCGACTGCTGCGCTGCGTGTCACGGGTTCGATCCCCGCACGGAACAAATATTTGTATAGCCTACAGATAATTGTTCCGGGTCTGGCTGTTTGTGTATGTCAGTTTAAATGTTTGTGAACGTACCTACGATACAGGAGAATTTCCTAGTGTGAGGCAACGTTTTATTAAAAAAAAACATGTTTTACAGGGTTATTTTATGCCTTTAACGTTAGGATGTGATCAGTAAGTATGAAGTTACAAATTCATTCATTGAATGGGTGGACATTTTTGGCCTTGTAGATTCTTAGACGCTTGTTATTTTTTGCAAATATTTTATCATATTTTACGTTCTGTAAAGAACAACATTGCAAAACCAAATGATTTTAAAAGAGTTACCATCTAGCTTCTTGTTCGGTTCTTCGGTTCTTCTCCATAGGAAACGACCAACCCGGACCGTGCACCTTTTCTCGAAAAACAACGGAAGCCTTGTTAGGGGACCACGTGGAGGTAAGTTGAAATTAAAACCCTATACTCAACTCTGTGGTCCCTTTGTGATGTGAAAAAAGCAACCTTCTAAGTCTACGCAGTTGCAGTGGCTGTTTATACCACAAGTTTGTACGGAACCCTCGGTGCGTGAGTCTGACTTACTCTTGGCCTGATTTTTTTTTATTAAGTTGCAATTTGTCATGACGCCAATCACGCCAGAACACGCTGCACGGATTTGAATAAAATTAGTCAAAAAGATAGATTATAGACTACTTAAATAAGAAATATTTTTACTTATAAAAATATCCATGCGAACGAAGTTGCAGCCCACAGCTAGTATAGCTACATAAATGGCATAGCGCATTTATTAAAGAAAAATTACTAAATAACAAAAATAATTAAGAAACATAAAAAATCTCAGGAGACAAACGTTAGCTTTATAAGAACTTTCAATATTGACTAGTTATATAAACAAGTTAAGTTTTAAATGTCACGATGACTGATTTGGTTATCTTGAGTCACGGTTAACTCGACTCTGAGATAGACAGATCAAGTTAAAATAACTTACTGTAAACTGACACAATGAATGACATACCTACAAATGTCACAATTAGTGTTATTTTGCAAATGCTCATTAAAACATTGGTAGTGTTACTGGCAATACTTTGTTGTATAGGTATTAATTTAACGACACGGTTGGCGCAGAGGCTGAGCGATCGACTGCTACGCTGCGTGTCGCGGGTTCGATTCCCGCACAGAACAAATATTTGTATGGTAATTGTTCCGGGTCTGGCTGTTTGAGCATGTGAATTTAATGTTTGTTAACGCACCCACGATACAGGAGAAATTCCTAGTGTGGGGCAAAAATAAAAAAAAAAATGTTCTATAAGTTATCATAATTTACTTTTTTATTTAAACTTCATGCACTTGTAAATACATCGTAGTTTTTTTTCTAGTTTTTCGCAATGTTTTTTCTATTTCTTGTACAGATTATTTTCATCTATTCTTTGTGAATGGGTGGACATTTTTGGCCTTGCAGACTCTTAGACGCTTGTTAATTGTTGTAAATATTTTATCTTATTTTACGTTCTGTAAAGTAAGCAATGACTTATTGTCGGGCCTACGCTGTCCTCTCATACCTAAGTACTAACGCTGTAACAACAACATTGTAAAAGCAAATGGTTTTAAAAGAGTAACCATGTCGTTTCTGGCCGGTTCTTCTCCATAGGAAACGACTAGCCCGGACCGTGCACTTTTTCTTGACGTTTTATAAGTGCCCATGCGGGCCTATGTAAAATTAAAATATCTTTAATTTGGTTTTAATTTTGATTGTACAAAGACGGAATTAATGCCTTTGGCATTTGCTAACAGTCAACCTTAGGGTGATGCCGACGGGAGGAAACGCCCGGGTGTCACCAATTCGACACGACCGGAGACAGGCGCAGGACGAACAGCTTAAGGTACTTTCCGAGGCTCGGGGTTATCTTACCAACTTCGAACCTCCAGGCTGCTACCATAGGTGAAATCCCTATTGGAAAAACCCAATAACAATTTTTGTCCTACTCGGAAATCGAACCCAGGACTCCGGATAAAAACAGACTCCGTAAGATAGGTTCAGTTATATAAATACACCTTTCATATAAACTCATTTAAAAAAAACTACGTAGGAAGATAAATAACTCTTAAAAAAGCTGACTTTTAGATTCTACTGCATAATAGTCATTTAAAAGTGAATGGTTTAATGTTGCTCCATAAAATAATAATATAAAAAAAAGAGAAATGATTCCTTAATAGAGCTGTATCGCGATATCGCGCTAAGTATAATCGATTCAATATCTGTATTATTAAAATTTATTATTTCCGTGCAATTATTTCTATTAGTAACAATGGTTGATGTAGTGTCTATGATCTGACTGGACTGAATAAAAAGCATTACTTATACATTAAGTGCATTAACTAATACTGAATGATATGATAATAATTGTATTCATTCAATCAAACTGGTAGCTATCTTCATCGGATCTAATTAATTGATATTCATTCGATTGGTTTCCTTAATGCATCATATTTACTGCAATGTCACGTAATAACACAACACTGATGTAAAAATCAACCCTCTAAGCCTACGTAATCAAAGTATATGACCTGTCTCGTACTGGCTGTATTTAGGGCTGAAACTAGATATACACTTAAGTGCTAACGCTGTAACAACAACATTGTAAAACCAAATGATTTTAAAAGAGTAACCATGGAGTTTCTTGCCGGTTCTTCTCCATAGGAAACGACCAACCCGAACCGTTTATCTTTTCTCGACGTTTTATATGTGCCCATGTAGGCCTATGTGAAATAAAATAATTTTGATTTTTGATTGTACTTATTAGTCAGGTCAAACAAACGCATAAAATTGTCTTCTATAATTTGAATTATTATTTATTTACTAGCTTCCACCTGCGACTTCGTCCGCGTGGCATATAGTAACATTGGGCTAACGCTAACTTCAAGCTGCGTGATGATCGAAAAAAAAATCTTTTTCTCCCCTTTTCTTCCCTCTTATCTCAATTTTTTTCAAACATTATAGATACTCTAAGATCCGTCTCCAGGATCCCAACTATCTCTGTACCAAAATTCATCAAAATCGGTTGAGCCATTCAGGCGTGATGACGTAACAAACAAACTCACTTTCGTTTTTATAATATTAGTAAGGATTATAAAAGGGATGGTATTTAAAAGTACTTCAATTTATTCCCATTTCATTTACCTAATTTTGCCTGTGTTCCACCAAATATACTGAATGTGCACCAAAATATGTTAATTAAAATATGTCATAACGAGCATCAGCGCACTACAATAAAAAAGTGTTATATCTTTATCCATTTTCTATTAATGCAAGTCGTAGGGGGTCACAGTTTTAACCTAACCTACGCATTTTTTTAACATTCGGGAAAGAACCACCACCACCAAAAATACTGATCGTGCACCAAATATGGTGCACGATCAGTATTTTTGGTGAACACAAAAATATTATCCTTATAAAAGTGATGCCTTTTAGAATCCTTACTAATAACCCAATACAAAAACACAAATAATTATAAAATACATAAAAAAAATATCACCATTCTGAATACAAATTAAATAATTAAATTGAATTATGAGTTTGGGTCATAATTGTAGATATAATCTGGCCAAATGTTGTAAAACGACCCTCCCAAACACAACGCCAGTGTGATGGAGCCACTTTCCTGCCAATCCTGCTCAAACACTTACACCTATCAGAATTTAAACAAGCAAATGCAGGTTGCTACATACTGGTCTAACATAACATGAGTTTCATTGAATGTTTTATCATTATTTTTCTTACGGTTAACCAAGATAATATTGTGTGTTAATAAGAATTTCTACCTCTTCGTCTCGAAAGGTAAGACTTAACGAATGTTTCACGTCTCAAGATTTATTGCAGACACGAATCTCACGTCAACATCGTAACATGTTAACTTAAGCGAGGCGCAATACTTTCCTAAGTATACTGCACGACATTTATTGGAACTCGAGTTAAATAAAAGCACACATTTTCCACTTTTAAAATAGTCCGAAAGATTCATCATCTGCCTAGCCTTTTCCCAACTATGTTGGGGTCGGCTTCCAGTCTAACCGGATGCAGCTGAATATCAGTATTTTACATGGAGCGACTGCCTATCTGACCTCCACAACCCAGTTAATACTGGGTAATACGATACCCCTTGGTAAGACTGGTTGTCAGACTTTCGGAACACTGACTACCTGTAACGACTGTCAAAGATCTACAAATGACAGCCGGGACCAACGGCTTAACGTGCTTTCCGAGGCACGGAGGAAACTCGGTATGTAACGGGTGGTCACCCATCCACAGACCAACCTAGGCAAGCGCGGCTTAACCTAAAGATCGACCCGAGCGGCTACTATTTATTTAGCCACGAGCTCCTCAAAAAAGAAAATAGTAGCCAAAATAGTCCGAAAGATTGATAGGTAAATATAGCTTTTTAACGGACTTCAAAAAAAGGAGGGGGTTCTGTGTTTGACCGTATTTTTTTTTGTATGTATGTCCACCGAATACGCCGCCAACTGTTCTTTTGTTCGAAAGAGTATATAGTTCTGAGGTGGTCCCATCATATTGCTTGGGTAGTTAATTAGTTATCGTCTATAATATATATTTTTTCTTCTATGCTATATGGATGATCTGCTAATCTTTTAGTAACAATGGAAAATAAATACTCGATAAAAAATTATGTATTTATATAAAATAAAAAACATTTTGGCCAAAAAAAATCGACTGCAAAAAAAAAAAAACTAATAAGTGGAAGATAACTTACTTAGAGAGCTTACTTCTGGTGGTGGTTCCTTAGTCGGTGGCAAGTGGCAAACAAACAAAAGTCACCGTCTTCCAGAAGTAAAGTAATTTTCCACTTTTTAGTTTTTTTTTGGGAAGTCGGTTTCTTTTACATTAATACTGTAGGTACGTTGGGAGTTGCGGAAAAAATGTACAGACGCCTGCACATCAAGCTACTACAATCTGTCAGATTTCTTTGATAGATTTTCGACTTTATTTCTAAAGCATAAGGTTCAAGGTTCATTGGGAAAAATTGACAGTTTCGGGTAGCTTGACCTGCAGGCGTCTGTACGTTCAAAGTGATCGAAGATTACTGTTAATTAAAGCGTTAAAAGTAAATTAATGAGGTATAGCGATCGTGAGGGACGCTAATCAACCAAAAATGGAAGAGACTGCATTGATTTTTTTATCAAGATTACAAATAAATAGTTAATTGCATTATCTTAGGGTTTCCTAGGTTCAGTACTAGTTGATTATTTTATTTGAGTATTTGATGTTTTAATTGACTATTAAGCTCTAAGAGACTGAAATTGATACCGGGGTAGCGGGTTGTTCAAAAGACTTACCGCGGCCCCGGAACATAAAGGTAAAAAAAAGAACATGGGTGGATCTTAGGAAGTACAAGTCCGACACTCCTCCCCACTCCGCGGGGGAAATGATTTGATGATTTTGGGATTGTAATTATTGGTTTCCAAAAAATAAATATTATAGAACTTTTATTAATAATTACAAAAATTTTAAGCTTTTCGTTAAAACGTCAAAAACGTACGTATCAAGCTGGTACTGTTGAGATGTGAATTTAAGATTGACACCTTAAGAAAAACGAGAAGAAGGTAACAATAAACAAAACAACTAAACTTTTTATCACTATACGTTAAATTCTGAGGTACACACAATAAAAAAATTGGTTGTTTGTAAAGTAGGTTTACGATCGAGATGTTTACGTGATAACGTCTTATTGGTGATATAAGTTTTTCGAGCCAAGTAACAGATGGCGCTACCATCTTTATATCTCGTGAGGTTTTGGCATAAGTTTCTGAACATGTCACCCGACTAAAACGATTTTAAAGACGTTATCACGTCAAAAAACTGATCTTCAATTTAGAGGCTAAGGGTTTGTACCTTCACCTTCAATCGAGTCGAGTCGAATGATGGTCAAGTTTACTCTAGCGGAAATTTTTTTTCGTAAATAAAAAGTAGAAAAGAAATATTTTGTTGTAAGAGTGAAATTAAACAAAAGTTCCCCTTCATAAGGTTTTTTTATGGGCATACGATGGAAATATCAAGTGCATAAATCAACGGTCCATATAGCTTGAACTTCTAAGTTTCTTAAACACGTATTCAAAATTCAATTTAATATGCAGACCTTAATGAGGAGGGATGAAGGACATGTCATGTCATGACAAAAGAGTGATGGATCTGAATGTTGATGGACGAAGAGCGAGAGGAAGGCCAAAGAAAAGATGGATGGATTGTGTAAGAAATTATATGAAGAAGAAAGGAGTAAATGATGCCGTGACGTCTGATAGGGGAGAATGGAAGAAAACGTGTTGCGCCGACCCCAAATAGAATGGGACAAAGGCAGGAAAATGATGATGCAGACCTTAATAAAATTCTGAAATTATCCATTTGTGCTGTAAAAATATCAACCTTCTTAATCCACGCAGTTAAAAGAAATGGCTGTTAATGTCGCAAGTTTGAACGGAACCCTGCGGTGCGTGAGTCTGACTCGCTCTTCGCCGGTTTGTTTTTACTCTACATACGACAAACTCACGCTGTAGACAGCCTTCAAGCCTTTAACAAAAAATAAAAAAGTATTAGCCACACCAATTTGAACGCTAATCATTATTATATCACAGTTCATTTATAGAACAGCATCAACATCTTAACTTCTTGCAGTGGAAAGCGCATCTGACATCTCGCGCAGTCGCAGTAAGCACGGTCTTCGCAAAGATACGCAGTAAGCGTGCAACCGGCGCGAAGTTTAGACGCGCGGTATCAAAACGGGTGTGCAGTGTTCTGTTGCAAGCTGCAACGCGAATTTAGACTCGTATTTTTATTTTATTTTTTGGTTTTCGTTTAATTGAAGCTTGTGCTTTTTGGTGTGAGCAGGGGAGATTGTGAAGGTAAGATTTTTATTTTTTGTTATTTTTTATAGGTTTATTAAAGGAATATTTTTTAGGTTTACAAAAAGCGGAGATATATTCAGTATGTATATGTGTATTTTTAAATAATTTAGTATTCAGTTTTTTTTTTAAATTTTAGTACAATCTTAAATTTAAATACAGTTTTCTGATTACCATTTACACTTGCAATATCTGTAAATGAAATATTTAATGTGTTGATATTTACCTTCCTGTATCAAAAAAATAATTTAATGAATGAGTACATTGAACTTATTTTTATAAGCTGTCTGCGTGATCCATTGCATTCTCACGTATTTCCTTGAAAAAAAGTAATACAAAAATTTTACAAAATGTCGAATCGATTTTGTATCTGTGAAAATGGTGTTTGTGTGTCTCGTTATTCTAAATATTAACAAAGTATTGTCTACTAACCTGACATTTAAACTATGATCACTGAAAAGGACAAACGAATACTATTTATCATAGGCGAAGTATTTTATTTGCTGATGATTAAAAATACGACTATTCTCTCATGTTCAGATTGGGTAGGCATGCTTAAATTATATTATTAAACTCAATGCAACGACATCCTAGTTCAAGCTACCTAATTAATCTTTACTAATAAAATTAAATATGCACTGGGTTCATACCTAGTGCATAATTAATTTGCACTGGATTTAGTTCCAGAAATTTCGATCAATTTTTTTCAATCTCTAACACAAGCAAATGTACGTGTAGGTACTGTACAGCTATGTAAACGGGTGTTTCATTATAAACAATGGCGAAAATGCATAGCTGCGTTCATCGTGTCGTAACTGTCGTCAGAGGAAAGAAGGAAATGCTTAAGTTGCGTGAAAACAACGATAAAGAAGCACTCAATCTTCTATCTTTATGTATTTGCCTTTATTGAGTGTTTTGTGTGCGCATAACTAAATAAATAAACATAACCACAACACATTTAACTCTCTATATTTTACGAACATTTCCCAGGAATTTTCTTCACTGGTTGTACGATTTATTTTTGTAGCCACCTACATCATCAAACTTACCTTTTATAATTTTAGAAGTTGTAACAGTTAGTTATTTGTATTAAAGAAAGCTTAAGAAGCGGACGTTTTCGTGCATAAAAAAAATATCTACCGTACCAACTTCACTGAACTATAACTTGAGTAAATTCTATAATATTAATATTATCATGACTATACGGAACTCATGACCGTCCCTTCTAAAAGAGCAAACAGCCTTTAAATGAAAAACATTATAATATCAATAAAAACAATTCGTTCCATGCTATTAGGCAGAGCCCAGACAGTATGGAGTGACCTTGCAGTTGTTTGGGTGAACCTTTCGTTTTTCTGTAGAAGTATGAATAGAGGACCAAGTTCTGAGGTCTGTAACAATAAGCAAAAAAATACAGAAGGACCAGTTTCTAAGGAAATTAAAAGAGATAAAGAGATTTAATACCAAAAAGTGTGAAACATGCGAGTCGCACCGGTCGATCGATCAGGTCAGGTTATGCTTGCCGAGGTAGAACCATGGTTAAGTAACCATTTTTACATGCTGAGACCTCTTCATACATCAGGGGGTCTGAAATGGCCGCTTAACCTCTAGAGCCCCAGCGGCACAAAAACGTGCCAGTAAAAAAGTATTACCGTTGAGCCCCGCTGGCACAAATTTGTGCCACCAAACCCCGACCGATTTAAAACTGTATTTGTAGTAAAGATAAGTCTTAAAATCAGATTACGCTTACGATAAGAACCCGCCCGGCGGTGCATGACGGATAGTTGACGTAAATAATGGCGGTCCTTGAGAGGTTAACTCATTTTTTTTTTATTATGTTTCTGCCAAAGTGGCCATTTTAAACCCCCAGACGGCTAATCCCAACTTCGTAAAAAATAGACTAGAGAGATGAAGATAACAGACGTTCATTACCATATGAAGAAGACCATGGACAGGTGAAATTTAAAACGTCTGCAGTCATAAGGTATTGGTCCTAATGTTCAAGTTTTCGGGTACTATTCCTAATTGAACTTCTCAACCTATCTGTTTAGTGTTTGTAATAATTGGCCAGTTCAAACTTGAACAACATGGAATGATAACTTATTTGGTGTTGACCTTAAATAATGAGTTCTGTAAAAATTGCTTTGCTAAATAAAACGAACTAAGAAAGTTATGTAACTGTGGGTTGCAGTGTCGTAGGAAATTCTATTAAGCCATGTGTTTCATGGGATTTACTCAATAAGTAAATCCCATGAAACACATAATAAAATATATAATAATATGGGAAAAACCGGCCAAGTGCGAGTCGAACTCACGCACCGAGGGTTCCGTACAAACTTGTGACATTAACAGCCATATCTTTTGACTGCCTAGTGACTTGAGGGTTGATTTTTTCACAGCTACAAGGGACCACAGACTTGAGTGTATGGTGTTAATTTTGACAGACAGACAGATAGCGAAACGGACAACAAAGTGATCCTATTAGGGGGCTGTTTTTTCCTTTTAAGGTAAGGAAGCCTAAAAAATATTAAATACTAGCTTTCGCCCGCGGCTTCGCTCGCGTTAAATTCGGTATAACACACCAAGCAGACCTGCAGTTTTTGCTCTTGCGCCTGATTGATTTGTAATAGCAACGCTAAGTTTTCCCTTTTTTTCCCTCTTTCTCCCTCACATCCCACTTTTTTCAAAAAAATATTAGCCTATGTCCGTCTCCTGGTTCCCAACTCTGTACCAAAATTCATCAAAATCGGTTTAGCCATTAAAGCGTGAAGAGGTAACAAACAAACAAACAAACAAATAAACAAACAAACAAACTCACTTTCGCTTTTATAATATTAGTAAGGATGTGCACATTCTATTAATAAACTATAGATTAATTCAAATTACAAGGCGAACCTTACGTACTCAAAGGCTTAGAATAAATTCAAAACTTTCAAACATTTGTATACAACAAATATTTGTATGGTCTACAGATAGTTTGTTTGTTTGTGGTTTCGGGTCTGGTTGTTTGTGTATGTGAGTTTTAAATGTTTGTAAACGCACCCACGATACAGGAGAAATTCCAAGTGTGGGGCAAGGTTTTCTTAAATATATATATATATATATATATATATATATATCTAAATACCAAACTTACTAACTCTTTCATCTACACAATAACTAATTTTGACCAAGTACCTACCGTAAAAGCACCTTGAATGATTTCCCATAGATGATGGGTTTCGACAACGTCCTTCAAACCACCAGTACTAGACACCACCATATCTGTACCATCTACATTATCTACATCTCGATGTGGTAGATCCGTCTTTTGTTTGTTAAACTGTTAAGCCAGAAATCCGGTTATGCCAACTGTACATTTGTATACAATGTTTGGGCAAGACAAAATGGGCTGCAGCACATTAAAATAAAAGAGGTTAAGTCATCATTTATTTATTTACTAGTTGGCGCCCGAGGCTTCCCCCGCGTGATATCGAAAAAAAAAACCTGTGTTAATTTAGACTATAAATCTACCTCTGTGCCAAATTTCATCAAGATCCGTTCAGCCGTTTTGGCGTGAAAGAGTAACAAACATCCATACATCCATCCATCTATCCTCACAAACATTCACATTTATAATATTAGTTGGATTTAGTACACCAACAGCAATACATATTAAAACATACAAGGAACTATGCAATAATACAAAGTGCTGGTATGTGTGCCTATTACAGGTTAACACCATAAAATTTACATAAAAATAAATGAAATTGTTTGAAAATTAAATTAACTTCAAAATTTGATTATAAATTAATAAAATTATAAAAGCAAAAGTGAGTTTGTTTGTTTTTTACGTTTTCACGCCTAAATGGCTAAACCGATTTTGATGAATTTTCGTACAGAGATAGTTGGGACCCTGGAGACGGACATAGGCTATTTTTTTTTTTTATAAAAGTGGGAAATGAGGGAAGAAAAGGGGAAATTTATCATTGCTATTACAATAAATAAGGCACAAACAGCAAAAACTACAGGTAGCAGGTACCTGCAAATCAGGAAAGGGGAACTGCGTTACCCCGAATTTAACGCGAGCGAAGCTAGTATGAATATAAAATTAACGTAAAAATTAAATAATGTGAGGTATGATTTGAAAATGGAATTGTTGAGATAAATCGCAGGAAGTTCTTTTGTATCATTCACAATTTGTAGATGATCTGAGTTATCAACTAAGTTTCCGAACTCTTATTAATTGTCAACTGCTTTGAAAACTGCTTTGTTGAGTGTCGAAAGAAGATCCATAGCATAAATAGATAATTGTTTAAAGTTTTCTGTGTGAAACGTTCTTACGATTGAGATGCAAGTCTCTCTGTGAAATGTCGGTTGATATGTCTTAAAAACCATTGAAATAACTTTCAAAATAGTTTGTAATTCAATAAAGAACAAGCATTAGGTATAAACAATAAATCTATTGCGTATTGTCATCAACGCAATTTTCACCGTTTCATTGCGTACAAAGTTAGCGAGGTCCATTGTGTTGCCACAATATAATCATTAATGAATATCGTGTGAGTAAATCTGCACACTTTTGTAAGAGACTAGGTATCGGAACTCGTCGAGGTTATTGATGAGAAATATCCATTGAGTTGAAATTAGAGAATATGCTTGGAACTGTGGTTACTGAAGAAGGTGAGAACAGTAAAATATTTGACAGCCAATTGCGACGTTGCCAGCTTTAAGAATGCAGCTACTTAAATTGTTGCAACATACAGTTTTCTTTGCACGACGAACGGAGGGGACCCTCCAGATGGGAGGACTTACACTGACCTTATTGTGATGCTTCTTATAGGTCAGATATCCTTACTAATATTATAAAAGCGAAAGTGAGTTTGTTTGTTTGTTATGCCTTCGCGCCTAAACGCCTGAATGAATTTTGGTACAAAGATACTTGGGACTCTGGAGACGGAAAAAAGAGAGAAAAGGGGAGAAAAAAGGAAGAAAAGGGGAGAGAAAGATATTTTTAATTCGATCATCACGCAGGTTAAAGTTAGCGTTAGCCCAAAGTAACTAGGTATGCCACGTGGATGAAGTAAATGTTTGTAAACGCACCCACGATACAGGAGATAATGATAGAGTCAGGAAACGATTTAAAAAACCTGGCGCGCCTGTTGATGTTTAATTAGATGTTGATATGGATAAACCAGAAGAAATATTTAAAGCAAACGGCTTTAAATATTTCTTCTAGTGCCAGTGAAATTCTGTGATTTCTGCATTGAAAAAACGCGTTAATATTTGTCCTATCCTACAAATATTATAAATGCGAATGTTTGTGAGGATGGATGTATAGATGTTTGTTACTCTTTCACGTCAAAACGGCTAAATGGATCTTGATGAAATTTGGCACAGAGGTAGGAAGGAGGAGGAGGAATAACATATAGGATACTTTTTCTTCGATATCACGCAGAAGAAGCCGCGGGCGCCAGCTACTACTTCATATGTAAGTGAGTCGGTGACCTCTACTTCGAAAAGACTGTTGCTGAACATCAAAATAACTTGCATAAAACCAATAAACAAAACCAGGAAATAAATTAAACTACCAAAATCTACTTGATCATTGTTATCTAACATAACTGTATAGCCCTTTAACTTTCACTCATAAACTATCTTCAAACTATTCATTTGCATCAATAAAATCTGCGCTAGCGTAAATAATACTATACTGAACGCGAATAAAAACTGAATTAAACTTATCTGTCATCTATAAACTCATTCAATGATAGATGTTTGAGCATAAGAGGCTTTTTGGTTTATTTTGCTCCATAATGCTTTGATTATCACTCTCGTTTGTCTGTAGCAGATGGATTGTGTTCAGGAACTATTTAACAATGCTATCAGGCATTCTTTTCGCGCATAGTGTGTTCCGTGGATGAGGAGCTCGTGGCTAAATAATAGCAGCCGCTCAGGTCGATCTTTAGGTTAAGCCGTGCTTGCCTAGGTTGTACTGTGGATGGGTGACCAGTGACCACCCGTTACATACCGAGCTTCCTCCGTACCTAGGAAAGCACGTTAAGGTGTTGGTCCCGTCTGTCATTTGTGGATCTTTGACAGTCGTTACAGATAGTCAGTGTCGCGAAAGTCTGACAACCAGTCTTACCAAGAGGTATCGTATTACCCAGCACTAACTGGGTTATGGAGGTCAGATAGGCAGTCGATCTATGTAAAATACTGTTATTCAGCTGCATCCTGTAAGGCTGGAAGCCAACCCCAACATAGTTGGGAAAAGGCTAGGCAGATGATGAGTTTGTTCCGTGGATGGATCAAAAGTCAGCACCCATTGCATTCTGAGTTTCCTTCGTGTCTCAGAAAGTACGTCAAGCCGTTTGGTCGCTGATGATTATTGTAAATCATTACAGTTACAGTTTTAATTTGACGAGACGGTGGCGCAGTGCTTGAGCGGTCGACTGTTGCGCTGCGTGTCGCGGGTTCGATTCCCGCACGGAACAAATATTTGTATGGCCTACAGATAGTTATTGTGGGTCTGGCTGTTTGTGTATGTGAGTTTAAATGTTTGTAAACGCACCCAGAATACAGGAGAAATTCCTAATGTGGGGCAAGGTTTTTTGTTAAAAAAAAAATTGTCAGTGGCCTGTGGTATTCGGTTAGAGTGGAAGTCGACGACGAAATATTTGGGAAAAGGTTAGATGATGAACTGTCTATCGAATCAACTTTATTCGACAAACAAATAGGTACCTGTTCTCCTGACATCGAACCGCGCATGACCACACAATTCTGTCATAAATCCATCTGAATGGCAGCTATAACATATTATATTGCTTTTATAATATGTTACACCATTTATGTAACACTTGTTTGCCACAGCATTATCAACTTTGTTTTCATGTTGAGAAAAGTTCATAATTCAACATGCCATTGTTTCATATTGTAGAATATGAATGTAAAAATAGTTCTAAATAAAAGCAGAAAGTGTGAATTTAAGCATAGTATAAAGAGGGGAAGTACGATAACTTCATACAAACGCGTAGCGCGCGGCTTGTATGTGTGCGCCGTAGTATCTATGCGTCGCCGCACGCACACTAAACAAAATCTCGGCTCCTTTCGCGCTGCGCCAGTCGGGGCTAACACTGCACGAGGTTCGCGCGTCACGGCTTTTCGGCACCGCTAAACGAATAAAAAATGTCTGATAATCGCGGGAGAAAGTATTCCTGTGTGTTTGGGTGTCTTAATAATTTATCAATTCCAGAATTGTCTGTTCAGATTACCTATTGAACTTCGCTCGGTTTATTTTATCTTTTTTTTATCACTAGGTACATAGTATAAAACTAAGTCGCTATCCGCCGTCTGTCTGTCCCTATGTATGATTAGATCTTTAAAACTACGCAACGGATTTTGATGCGGTTTTTTTTAATAGATAGAGTAATTCTTAAGGAAGGTTTTAGTATATAATTTGTTAAGTTTTTGTATTTATTTCTGTGTACATTAACGATATTTGTTGAAGATGTCGGCAAAAAGTATGCTGTCTGGGAGCTTTCAACGAAAACGCTGCCTAAACCCTTTAAGATATAACTAAATAATGTATGGTGTAATTATGTATCTTATATAGGTCTACAGAAAAGTCAGCGGTGACATATGTCTATATCTTAAGGATAACATACTATATCCATTTTAATACTTTAACAAATGGTCAATTATAAAGCGCTAACTTAGAAAGCTATTTACACAAATACAGTATTAATCCTTATCATTTTAAATAGGTTGGTTGGCATGAACATTTCATGAAGATTATTTTTTCCCTTTCCATCATGCAGATTAAATAAATACTTTAGGAGATACAGCAAAATCAAAATAACGCGCCACAAAATTAATTTCGTGTCGCCGTGACTAGGCTGGCCCGCGCGGGCGGGGTGAGGGAACAAGTCGCTCATCGCTCGAGTGCGCGACCCGAACACGGGCAGACGCGTGAGCACAGAGTAGGTACGTTGAGTTGACAGGTTCCTTACAAACTAAATTCAAATCCTTTATTTGTGAACATAGGTACAATAAGATTTAATTACATCAAATATAATAAAACATAGGTTTTATGAAGTTTTATAATACATACCTATTAGTTAGATCCGTACCATTACCTATGGACGGACGGACAGCGAAGACTTAGTAATAGGGTTTTTACCCATTGGGGACGTAACCTTAAAAATGAAACGTAGTTACCTAATTTTATTTATACTTCGATTTTGTTAGTTTTGCTATAGGCTGCTTTTTATCAACACACCACGCGGGCGAAGCCGCGGGTGGAAGTTAGTTATAAATAATGCTGCTCTGTATCTTGAATACATTTCTATATTTGATAGGAAAACCATTGTTGAATTTTATTGACTATTATGAGATCTTTGACAGGGCTGGGCTTTAAACTAATGAATTTGTGATAGTACAAATTAGAGAGGCCTGACAAACCCTGTACCCAGAAAATAAAAGTAAAAAATACAACTTCTCGACCCTTGCCAATTTATAGGTACTGAATTAAAATTTAGCTAAAAGTGACAACCCTATGACAGTAGGCAATTATATCGCGAATTGGGCCGGAGATAACCTACTTCCCCTCTATTTACTTTGATTTAAGTTTTGTTTGGGCGTAGTCTACTTTAACTACCAAATTATTACGATTTGTCATGAATATGAATTTTTTTTTTTTTTTTTTTTTTTTTTTTTTTTTTTCCCTTATCTTAGGGCTCATCAATAGGATGGACCCTAATCTTATTACAATCTAGCCTTATAAATAGGCTAATAAGTAATTAAATTATAACCTAAACTAATAAATTGTCTTTACTAAGAATGTGTCCAATAGCACTTTTCTTATTGTCTCTATTAAGGCGAATACACTTCGTTCTTGTGTTCGTTTGGTACATTTGTACTTTACACTATTCACTATCACTAAACACTAACTCGAACGGTTTTGTTCTTTTTAGCCTTCTCACTATGTTTGTGTGGTCGAGAAGCTGGATTGCCTCGACGTTCACATGCTGATGAAGTCTCTTTTCGTGAGCTTCTGCAAATTTCTGGATCACTTTTTCGATGAACTCAACTTTTAGGTCCCGATGTAGGTCATCATTTCGTATGTACCAGGGTGCATTTACAATTTCCCTTAGCACTTTGTTCTGGAATCGTTGTATAGTTAATATATTGGTCTGTTTGGTGCAGCCCCACAGCTGGATACCATAAGTCCAAACTGGCATCAGGACTTGCCTGTATAGCAACAATTTATTTTGCACGGACAGCGTGGAGTTTCTTCCAAGCAGCCAATACATTCTTTTAAATCGGTGGTCGAGTTCATCTTTTTTCTTCTTGACGTGGGCTTTCCAGCGTAATTTTGCGTCAAGGGTCATACCGAGATACTTGGCTGTATTCTCGTATGGGACTTGTTTAGTGTCAATGTAAACTGGAGAATACTGGTGTTTTTTGTTGGAAAAGTCTATGTGAACAGATTTGGATTCATTCAGTTTAATCCTCCATTTTTTGGTCCAGTCATAAACTTGATTTACAGCCATTTGAACCTTTTCTACTGCTTCTTCGTGGCTGTTTCCTACAGCCATTATGGCTGTATCATCAGCAAAGGTCCCAACCGTGTTTTGCTCTAATTCAGGAATATCGCAAGTGTATAGTAGGTACAGGACCGGACCTAACACACTTCCTTGCGGTACGCCAGCGTTAATTTGTTTCAGTTCTGAGTAGGCGTCTTCTTGTCTTATTCTAAAGACTCTGTTCAAAAGGTAAGATTCTAATATATCTGCAAACTGCTTCGGTAATAGGCTCTTCAATTTATGTATAAGGCCTTCATGCCATACTTTGTCAAACGCTTGCGCCACGTCTAGGAATACAGTAGCACATACTTTCTTGTCTTCGAGGGCGTTTTCTATTACGTCTGTGATTCTATGCACTTGATCGATGGTAGAGTGTTTTTCTCGAAATCCAAATTGGTGCTCTGGTATTATGTTTTTACTATCTATTATTGGTTTAAGTTGTTTGAGTAACAGCTTTTCAAATAGCTTCGACATGATTGGTAGTAAGGAAATGGGCCTGTATGATGATGTTTCGTGAGCCGGTTTCCCTGGCTTAGCTATCATAATTACTTCAGCCACCTTCCATAAGTCTGGTACATATTTTAGCCTTAGTGCAGCATTGATAAGGGTCGTTAACTTAACCAGACCCTTTCTTGGGAGGTTATGAAGTACTTCTCCTGTTATTAAATCATAACCTGGTGATTTTCGTGTACTTATATTATATTTTATTTCTCGTGCAACTTCTCTCGGTGTTACTAGTTTTATAGTAACTTCATTTTCTGATGTCACCATATTAGGCAAAGTGTGATCTTCAATGATTTCACTGTCATTGGGTTGAAATATATTTTCTAGATGCTCTGCAAACCTCTTAGCTTTTTGCTCATTACTAATTGCCCATTGCCCGTTTTGACACTTAATAGGTGGGATTTGGGTAACCGGCCTTTTTAGATACTTAGTAGCCTTCCAGAGGGAGTACTCAGTCTTTAGGTCGTTACTTAGATTCCGGAGATAGGTATTGGTTGAGTCATCTTTAAAGTTCTGAATTAGTCTTCTTACTTTTTTTGTCAGGTTATTTAATTTTCGTTTGTCATCAGGGCACCTAGATTGATGCCACGTTTTTCTCTGCCTTCTTTTTTCCATAATGAGCTTCTTAATTCTGAAGGGGTATGTATTTCCCTTCGTCTTCTTATTGAAGTCAGGTGTATTTTCCCACGCTGCTTGCTGGATGTGCATTATGAAATTCTCAACTTCAATGTTTAGATGTTCGGGTGTTTTTAATGGGACTTTAAGGTCTATTTGATCATTCAACCTGATCTTGAAGCCCTCCCAGTCTGTACACTTATTGACAAGAGTGGGACTATTTTCTTTAAACAAAATGGTCTCGCTAATTTCTAAATAGATTGCGGAGTGATCCGAGTTCATGTCATAGCTTTGTTCCAAATTTATATAACCAGTTGATAGATCCTTGGTTACGAAAAAATCTATTAAGTCCGGAATTTTATTTGGATCTGTTGGCCAATAGGTGGGCTTTCCAGTTGACATGACATCACATTTCAGCTCTTTTATGGCACTCAGTAGTTCTTTGCCCTTGGTAGTTGTTAGTCTGGAGCCCCAATACGTATTTTTAGCATTGAAGTCACCTCCTAAGATGAATCTACTTCCAAGGCGAGTTAGAAAGCTCATAAAGTGGTCTTTTTTTATCGTATACCGTGGTGGACAGTAGATGGCAGAAACTGTAACAGGATATTTTTTGGTTTGTAGACAAATCGCGACTGCTTGGATATCTTTCTCTTCGTATTTAAACTCTTCATAGTGCTGAAGATTTTCTTTTACAATAATGGCACTACCGCCTCTTGCAGAATTGTCTGGGTGAAGTGCATGGTATACTTTGTACCCTTTAAACTTAATGTGAGATTGCTTTGTGAAGTGAGTTTCTGATATCAGGCACACATCAATTTTTTCTACGTCTAATACTACTTGTAACTCATTTTGATGTTTTTGTAACCCATTTGAGTTCCAAGCCATAAGTTTCAGTGTAGTATTCATTTTTTTGGCTTAGAAGTAGCGACTTTGTTGCTATTTTCAATTTTTTTCAATCTCTCATCAAATGATGACATTAACTTTAAGATTTCATTCAGCTTTTTGTCACTGTCCATGTCAGCCAAAGGCGCCTTCGCTATACCTCTTGTAGCTACTTGGGCATAAGAGACGTTTTTAGCTGTAGTTTTTATTGTGCTTTGACTTCTTTGATACTGACTGGTGCTTTCAACTCTTCCAGTAGGTGTATTTTGTTGAGGGGTTGTATTATTGCCTTTCGATTTTTTGTTTCGAATCTGCTGAATTTCTTTAGCTACGATACATCCCCTGTAGTTAGCCGGATGTGGAGCTCCACAGTGGACACACTTTGGCTTTTCTTCTTTTGATTTTCTGCAATCCTTAGTGAGATGTTTGCCTGTGCACTTTACGCACCTCGGTTCTTTGGAGCAGTACTTTTGCGTATGCCCGTACGCCTGGCATTTTTTACACTGAGGTACCAGTTTTGTGGATTTTACCGGTTGTATTTCCACATTACATCCCAACACAGTTTTGATGGTATATATTTTGCTAGTTTCTTCATCATTTGAAAATGTTAGCATGAACATATTGAGTGGTTTTTTGGTTTTCCAACTCAATTTGTTGACTGACGAAATAACCATTACTTATATTTTAATAGACACTAGAAACACTCTCTTTCATTTACAAAAAGTAAGAAATTTACAAAGAGTACCTAACTATTAATATTCAGTTCCATACCAATATCCGGATCAGACAAAGTTCATATGATCCCAATATCCCATTGAATGTTTGTTTAATGAAATAGTCATTCAATGGGATTACAGGAACTCAGATTGTTGTATTGATAATTTTATTGATTACATATCTGTAAATACATACGCGTAACGCTCGCGAATCATATTTTGTTCAACGGACAGCCTGACACGGACTTGCAAATTGTAAAAAGAAACTTTGGATTTGGCGGGCTACCACGGTGCAACCATGGAGTTTCTTGCTGGTTCTTCTCCATAGGAAACGACCAACCCGAACCGTGCATCTTTTCTCGACGTTTTATAAGTGCCCATGTAGGCCTATGTGAAATATAAATATTTAGATTTTGAACCTTTTTTTCGGTAGGGAAATCATCAAAAAACTTCCCCCGCTCTGTGCGGAGCGGGAGGGAATGTTAGACTTCCTCACTAAAAGAAAGAACATAGATTGGTCCATGTCCCCTCTTTTGCTATATGTTCCGGGGCCGCGGTATCTCTTTCGAAGAATCCGCAACCCCGGCAGGCCTGGTAGGCCCCTCTGTTTTGCTGACATCTCTTTGGGGCGCGTTGTGCATACACCTTTAATCATAGTTATTGGACACAAAACGCAAAAGGAAACCAGTGCTTAGGTTTTTATTCAACAAAGAATAAAAACCTAAGGACCGGTTTCCATTCAAATCACTAAGATGAGCACTATGACTAATCCATGAAGATTAGGACCCAGTATCGCAACCTCTTTTAACAGCCCATTAAATAACGAAGCGCAACATTTCTAACAGCGTTTAGTTTGTCATCTAGATTCTACCATTCTACCAAAACAATAATGACAAAACTCATCGCAAGATTCCCACACAAACTTACAAACCAACATAAAAAAATGCAATAATTAGAATTCAGCGCTAAGGTCACAACATCACGGTTGCTCGTAACCCTTTCGCACCGGTTACGTGGTTGCTGCGTGCTTGTGGTTGGCGCAACCACCGTGACCGCTCGCGGGTTGATTCTGATTCCAATTGACTGTATTTAATCACCTTACAACGGTGGTTACTCGAGCGTGGAATTGTAACTATTGGATCGGATTTGTAGATTAGTTTTTTTTGCTGAAGATATTCTAGATAATAAAAATCTTTGATGAATTGTGTTGTAAAATTGTTTTTTTTTTGGCCTATTTCAGGGAAGACTGTCGAAGACTTAATGAGTAGAAACTGGCGAGTTTATTTTTCCATAGACAACTCGAAATATTGACGAGGTATTGTATCCTTACCAAGCCCATTCGTTCTATCTACTGAAAGTCCTGGACCTCCTCCTCACAATAGACTCTGGAGACAGGTTGGCCGTAGCAAAGAAACCTGTTCAAGTGGAGATTCATTGATGACTCTGCCTTAGACTGTACATGTGGTGCTGTTCCACAAACTATGGGATACTTAATATCGTGTCCTGTGTTTCCTGATTTTTGTACAAACATTCAATCTCACATACACAAACAGCCAGACCCGGAACAACTATCTGTAGGCCATTCAAATACTTGTTCCGTGCGGGGATAAAACCTACAACACGCAGCGCAGCAGTCGATCGCTCAGCCACTGCACCAACCGTGTCGTCATTCAGTCAATTATGCAAGGATGTGAGAATAAGCACATTAATCCGAAGAATCAGAGGTCCTTAGGTTCAAACTCGAGAGCTGTGACTTCCGACGGTAACAGCACTAGGCTATCACTGCTACATCGGTAAAACAAAAATAATAAGCGAAATCCTTACTTAATAATTAGAGATTGTCTTTGTTTGTTACGTCTTCACGCCTAAATGGCTAAACCGATTTTGATGAATTTTGGTACAGAGATAGTTGGGACCCTGGAGACGGACATAGGCTATTTTTTTGTTAAAGTGAGTAATTAGGGAGAAAGAGGGAATAAAAGTTAGCTTTGCAAAAATTACATATAGCAGGTACCTGCAAATAAGGAAAGGGGAACTGTGTTACCCGGAATTTAACGCGAGCGAAGCCGCGGGATAAACTAGTGTGGATATAAGGCTTCGAGGCAAACAAATTTAAATTTTACAAACACGAATTTTCTTATGAAACAGTAAGTACTAGATTTAATTTCATTTGCTGTAGGCTCTACAACGCTTACGTCGCTCGAAGCGAAATATTCGTAACATATAAGTGCATGCCGTTTACACGCATTGCAATGCTATGTTAGTAGAAATAGACTGACACCAACATATTAATAGAACTTGAATATTTCGAAATACATATAACGAACGCTGCATAAGCTTGTGAAGCAATTATTAAAAGCAGTTTTATTTACATCGCATAAAATGAAGTCTCTCCTGCTATCTGTTCGCTTTCGATCGTATAAATAACGGATATTTAGATAGAGTGATTCTAGAGGAAGGTTTATATGTATAACTAGCTTTTGCCCGCGGATCCGCTCGCGTTATATTCGAGATAACACGGTTCCTCTTTCCTGATTTTCAGGTATTTTTCGCTGGTAACAAAGAGTGTGTGTACCGATTTTTAGCTTTTGCTTTCTAACTTGAAAATTGCGAAATGCTCCATACAAACTTCAACCCCCCATTTTAGGGAAGTGGGGGATTAGAAAGAGACATAAAGTAGCCTCTATCAGTCTCCAAGGTTCCAACTATGTCCAGATTCAACAAAATCGGTTTTGCCATTTAGGCGTGAAAACGTTTCAAACAAACTCACTTTCCCTGTTAAATATTATACAGTATGTTAGTTTAAACGAGGGACGTATTCAAACCCACAATAGTGCATACTTACATGATACTAATAAAAATATGAACAAAAAAAAACACTAATAAATAAAAGACAGAACCATACCAAAAATTTCGCATAAGTCTCGCAACGTGTATATACCCTTGCGCTAGCGATTTAATACTATCGCAGAACATGTGTGCGTGTCATTGACCTTTAGGTATAATCCATTTTCCCTTCGTACTTTAAACCTGGCTTAGGACGCCTTTTCGGTAGAATCGGCGCGTAGGTATTTTGCCGCGTGATTTACTTCACTGTTTACAAGTTTACTTCTCTCGCGCTCAGTGTTCATGAATAATGTATTTTATTGGACAATTACGTCAGAAATTAAGGTTATAAGTTTTTTACATATTTGGGACGAGAATCGAATACTGAATACCCTCCCTCAATAAGTCCCTCGTTTAACCTAACACACTGTATTATACTAGTAAGGATACCCAGTCTTCGCGGTTGAAACCGCGGGATGCATCTTATAATTCTTCAATATTCCGTTCTCTACCGTTCAGTTCCTTCTGATCTACAACTGCTTAATAATCGGCTTGTCAAATTAATGATGCCCACTAGCTGATTTCGGCCACAGCGTTTCATGGATTTTTGCATTGCATTGCATTTCATGACTTTGATGATGTTTTAGATGATGATGCATTTAGTTCCCCTTTCCTGATTTGCAGGTACCTGCCACCTGTAGTTTTTGCCCTAGCGCCTTATTTATTGTAATAGCAATGCTAAGTTTTCTCATGTCTTCCCTCTTTCTCCCTCATTTCACACTTAAAAAATAGCCTATGTCCGTCTCCAGGGTCCCATCTATCTCTGTACCAAAATTCATCAAAATCGTTTCAGCCATTTAGGCGTGAAGAGGTAACAAACAAACAAACAAACTCACTTTCGCTTTTATTATATTAGTAAGGATAAGGATATCCAACTTTGTTCGAAAATCTCCGAACACAAAGCGGTCATGTCAGAACGTCATTGTAGGGAGCTTATAGGGTTATATACCTGCTCACACAAGCGCAATGAATTCTGTTATTCTGTCTGTCACCTTTTCACACTGCAGCGATCGTTATGGCACAGGTGCCAGACAGGCTCCAGGTCCTTGTCTATCATCTACCTGGATTACGAAGGAAAGACTGGAAATGGACGTAAGAACGACGGAATACAAAGTATCTAAATAATAAATAATAATAATAATAAATATCTTGGGACAACTCACACACGGCTATCTGATCCCAAGCTAAGCAGAGCTTGTGTTATGGTAACCAGACAACTGATATACATACTTATATAATTTATAAATAAATACATATTATAGATAAATCACACCCAGACACAGAAAGAACAATCATGCTCATCACACAAAGTTTGTCCTGGGTGGGAATTGAACCCACGACCTCCGGCTCAGCAGTCAGGGCCACTAACCACTAGACCAACAGGCCCGTCAAAATGCAGAGTCGCAGACCATGTCTCGGGCTAAATCTAGTTCCTAATAAAGTCCACAACCCAATTTTAAGACCACCCAATTATATTTAATTAACCATTTTGCCACCATCATTCTTCAGAATCATAACCAACCAATCTACAATGGCCGTCCTAAAATGTTAAGACAAACATTCTCACAGCCGTGGGACGCTTTGTCTTAGATCTAATTAGAATAGCTTTTGATTAAGTAACGTAAATTATACATACGTTCACTAATTTGTGACGAAACTGCAGTTTTTAGGACGTATTCTTAGATGTACTGACTTTGTTGTACACACGACGACACATCAATCTATACAAAACCAGTTTATGCGGATTTCTCATCGTACGAGAAATCCACGGTGAACGATCCGTTGTTAAGAGATCAGTATAAACTGGTTTTGTATAGGTTGATAATTATGTCTTCGTGTGTACCTAGCTAAAAGGCAAAACTTAAGAAATGTTAAAAAATTTTTGTTGAATCCTTACTATATATATATATATATTATATTATATTTATATAATATTATAAAAGCGAAAGTGAGTTTGTTTGTTACCTCTTCACGCTTTAATGGCTAAACCGATTTTGATGAATTTTGGTACAGAGATAGTTGGAAACCAGGAGACGGACATAGGCTATTATTTTTTTTAAAAAGAGTGGGATATGAGGGAGAAAGAGGGAAGAAACGGGAAAACTTAGCGTTGCTATTACAAATCAATAAGGCGCAAGAGCAAAAACTGCAGGTAGCAGGTACTGTGTTATATCAAATTTAACGCGAGCGAAGCCGCGGGCAAAAGCTAGTATCTAAATAAAAGGTAAATAAAACCTGGTAAAAGCTAATCATTCCGTAGTTATACCTAAAACATAACTGAAACTGTGAATTAGTAAAAATATCTGTTATTCCCCAAATACGAGAGAGCAGTTAGTAATATCTATACTAACTTTAAAAAAAGAAAATAAGAAAGTCGAAGTTTGAACCTCAGTCCTATAATTACATCTGCACAGATCATCACAGATTCTGTAATGAGGCAACGTAAATGACTATCTCACATAACTCACGACTCTAAAATTCATCACTCTTAACTCGCATCCATAATATTTAGCACACATTACCAAACCTTTCCCTCATTCCGATGTCAATCTTTATTGCGACAAGCAGCATTCACACG
The DNA here is from genome assembly GCA_905475445.1 of Ochropleura plecta. NCBI lineage: Eukaryota > Metazoa > Arthropoda > Insecta > Lepidoptera > Noctuidae > Ochropleura > Ochropleura plecta. The sequence goes on along the minus strand of FR997744.1, from coordinate 1,086,830 downwards.
GACGACAAAAAGCGGTGCGACATCGCACACGCGCGACTGCGACAAAAACTAATCCGGTTAGAGTTTGTCCTTATTTCTCAACTCAAAGCTAAGTGTTTAAAGAGATTATGTTGGGCCGTTGACTTAGATGAGGTCTGTCATGTGTTACGTAGTCTGAAGTCTAAGAGCTTAGACAGCAGCGGGCAAAAAAAGGCAATCGATTTCAAAACGTTTCCTTTTCTACAACAAATATGAACAACATGTTACTATAGTTATAGTTTTTTGAAGCTTCAAATGTACAGATATTACATAATCCTACTACTATTATTAATAATACTTATTTATTAATATTATGTATGTTTGTATGGATGGATGGATATTTGTTACTCTTTCACTTGCAAAAGGCTGAACGGATCTTGATGAAATTTGGCACAGAGGTAAATATGGTCTGGAATAACACAAAGGATACTGACAGACTGGCCTGTTGGTCTAGTGGTTAGTAGCCCTGACTGCTGAACCGGAGGTCGTGGGTTCGATTGCCACCCAGGACAAACTTTGTGTGATGAGCATGATTGTTTGTTCTGTGTCTGGGTGTGATTTATCTATAATATGTATGTATTTATAAATTATATAAGTATGTATCTCAGTTGTCTGGTTACCATAACACAAGCTCTGCTTAGCTTGGGATCAGATAGCCGTGTGTGAGTTGTCCCAAGATATTTATTTATTTATACTTTTTTTCGAAAACACGCGGGCGAAGTCGCGGGTGCCAGCTAGTTCGGTATATATTATCATTTTGCTAGAAAATTATTCCGGGTCAGCACAATATATCTTCTTCTATTATTCGTCATTTCATCATACACCTCCTTTCTTACCATATACTCCTTCACATAGTCTATTCATCGTTTCTTTGGTCTTCCGCTACTTTTATTCATGTTCAAGACTTTCCGCACGACATTTTCGTCATTACTCCGCATCACCTGTTTATACCAAGCCAATCGTTTATCACGATCGAGAGAACTCCCTACATCCCGCAAAACGATTCCTTGATATTAACATTGAAGAAGCTTTTGTCAATAATCTAGATTCGACAACAATTTCAATCGAGTGTGAATACCCTATTCACACTCGATTGAAATTTTTGAAGCTGACATAGTAAAAACAAGATAGCATTCCAAAAATACTGGTGTTTCACAAGGAGGTTATTTGTGGCCATAGTTTACCAGCAAGGATTCGGCGTTTCTGAACGGCAATTTTTTGCTGTAAAAGGCATTGGCTTGTTAAGAACGTGTCGAAAGAAACCCGAAGGGACATGACGAAATTGATCTACTTAGAATGTCGAGAGACCTATCACGATCCACGAAAAGGAAATACTCTAAAATCTAAGCAGGAACTGCGTTTTTGCATGTAGTGACATTTAAAAAGCTATAGCAACAAATGAATTTCCTGAAATCACGCAGGCAGTTTCCAAGCAATAGACATGTTATAAAACTAGACACGAATATAACTTTTAAATGTTACGTAGCCAGATAAATAGACAAATTGTCCGGTTGATTAATCGAAATTCGATCGACGAAAAAAAAATCGATCAGTAAGATAAACAAATAAATGCAAATCTGTAAGCTTAGTGTAAAAAAAAACAAAATGCGGTCGAAGATCGGTTTTTGTTTTGCAAAAACCGGTTGGTTTTTATGTCAGCCTTGTTAGTTCATCATTTGCCTAGCCTTTTCCCAACTATGTATGTTATGGTCGGCTTCCAGTCTAACCGGATGCAGCTGAATATCAATATTTTACATGGAGCGATTGCCTATCTGACTTCCACTACCCAGTTAGTACTGGGTAATACGATACCCCTTGGTAAGACTGGTTGTCAGACTTTCGGAACACTGACTACCTGTAACGACTGTCAAAGATCTACAAATGACAGCCGGGACAAACGGCTTAACGTGCTTTCGGAGGCACGGAGGAAACTCGGTATGTAACGTGTGGTCACCCATCCACAGACCAACCTTGGCAAGCGCGGCATAACCTAAAGATCGACCCAAGCGGCTATTATTTAGCCACGAGCTCCTCCTGTCAGCCTTGGTAGTTGTGCTATGATAACTGTATTTCACACAAATTCTTATCGAATATTCATTTTTCATTGCCACTAAGAGATATCAGCATATCGTCCATTTACATTAGAAGAAAAAATATGTATTACTAGCTTTTGCTCGCGGCTTCGCTCGCGTTAAAATCGGGGTAACACAGTTCTCCTTGCGCCTTATTGATTTGTAATAGCAACGCTAAGAAAAAAAATAGCCTATGTCCGTCTCCTGGTTCCCAACTAGGTATCTCTGTACCAAAATTCATCAAAATCGGTTTAGCCATTAAAGCGTGAAGAGGTAACAAACAAACTCACTTTCGTTTTTATTATATTAGTAAGGATTGTAGAAAACTCATAAATTACCCAAGCTATATACACACATCAAAAGTATCTAGGGATCAACATATATTTTTGCAATAACTTTTCTCCTGATTGATATTAATTAAAATTTTCTTTAAGGATTCATCAAATAAAGTGTTTTCGTTTGTCACAGTAACGATAAACCAAGTCACCTTTGCATTAATAAAGAAATTTGCCATTTTCCTAATAAAGGGATTTTTGACATTTGAACCACTAACATTAAAGTTCGAAAAAAAGACTGAAATAACAGTTTTCTTTAAAATTTTATTGGGAAACTTAAACAATTAATAATCCGTGTTTCTACCGCGAACACTAACAACACAAGAACATCTGTTTGGCATACTCAAAATGAGTTCATCCAAATCACGCTGTGGAATGGCCGCCCATGTTCGTTGCAACAACAAAAAAAGGTCTTCTTGCGACTGGATACCCTCCATATTCGGCAGAGCTCTTCTCTGTAGCATATCCCATGCATGCTTAATCGGGTTCAAGTCTGGCGACTGAGCAGACTAGGGCAGGACATTGATGTTAGCTGCGGCGAGAGTCTGTCTTACAACTCTTGCGGTGTGCGGTCGTGCATTATCATGCATTAACTGAAATAAGGGACCGATTTGCACTTGTAGAGGAACGATGACGTCTGATACAATCGTCTCAGCATAAATTTGAGCGTTGAGGTTGCCTCTGATCCAAATCAACTCAGTTCTTCCGCCGATCCAAATACCCGCCCATACCATGATGGTTCCACCACTATAAGGATGGACTTTCTGGCAGGATTTTAATCGCTGTTGGCGTCCAGGGGTTCTCCAGTGTCGTATACGTCTTGTATCCGGTCTCATACCAAAACGAGACTCATCAGAAAAGCACACGAAACGCCATTGTTCTTCTGCCCAATTTCTGTGTTCAAGAGCCCATTGATATCGAATCCTACGATTGTGCATTGCTATAGGTGGTACCCGTAGCGGTCTTCGGGAATGAAGGTTATAAATAAAATAAATATAAATATCTTGGGACAACTCACACACGGCTATCTGATCCCAAGCTAAGCAGAGCTTGTGTTATGGTAACCAGACAACTGATATACATACTTATATAATTTATAAATACATACATATTATAGATAAATCACACCCAGACACAGAACAAACAATCATGCTCATCACACAAAGTTTGTCCTGAGTGGGAATCGAACCCACGACCTCCGGCTTAGCAGTCAGGGCCACTAACCACTAGACCAACAGGCCCGTCAACACTTCATGCAAGCGGTTTCTGACTGTTTGGTCGCTAATTAAGTTCCCTGAAGAGTTATGAAGCCTCACGGCTAACATCATGGCGGTTATTGTTGAAGCTCTTCGAGTTAAGATTTGAATGTATCGGTCTTGTCTCCGTGTGGTGCAGCGATACCGTCCTCCATGACGCTCAGCCACGGTACCAGTGCTTCGGTAACGTGTCCAAAGTCGACTGATAACACTCTGACTTGTATTCAGAGCTAAAGCTACAGTACGTTGCCGGGAACCAGCTTCTATCATTCCCACGGCTCTGAGCATTTCTTCCCTGCTTAAATGACGTCGCCGCTCCATAATAACGTTGGTTTTAATCAGTAGTAGGGAAACAGTAGCACTAATAATGTCTTCAATGCGTTGTATGTTTTTATAGGGATAATATTGACAGCTTATTTTCATCTTTTACTCGAATTTGATTGAGAGTTCCTGATTCAAATTATGAAATGCACCAAAAAGGATCCATATAAATTTATAAAATCATAAATTTATTACAAAGCCACATCTCAATCTCAAGAAACCCGCATAAAAATGCTTGATCCCTAGACACTTTTGATGTGTGTAGATTAAATTTATATGGGACCCCTGCGGGAGGATACCTTTCGATTATAAAAAGAACGTAACAAACATACAAAAAAGATACAGTCGATTGAGAATCTCCCCATTTTTGAAGTCAGTTAAAAATAACCCCAGACAACAGACAAACACTGAATGTATGGCATTGTATAGCGCATTTATCTAAACTACTGAAGCGAATCAGTCTGTATTTCTTATACATTTAGTGCTGATTGTCAAGGTTTTTAGTTACGTACTATCAAACGGCTAGTCTTCTATAAACTTCAATATGTTATTTAGATTCTTAAATGCAATGCAATGCAAGTAATATAAACCTGATTTGTCTCTTACATCTAACTTAAGTATTGACTATTTCAACCTTCACTGTCGTTCCTAATTAGTTCCTTAATTGATTGACATTATTTGATTTAGACCGACGTGACTTTTACTGTCAATCATTCAATAATAACAAGTAAACTTTAAATGACAGTAGCTTCTACCTTGACCATGAGCGTTATGATCGTACTAGATGTACGAGTTTGTCCTACTATTAGATATTATGTAGTGGTTGACCCCTCGTGACAGTTGATTGCGAAATAAGATAATCGGGGATTGATTATGAGAGCACTAGCTGGCGCCCGCGGCTTCGCCCGCGTGATATCGAAAAAAAAGTATATGTTTTTCCAGACATTAATCTACCTCTGTGCCAAATTTCATCAAGATCCGTTCAGCCGTTTTGACATGCAAGAGTAACAAACATCCATACATCCATCCATACATCCATACATCCATACATCCATGCATCCATCCATCCATCCATACATCCATACATCCATCCACACATCCTCACAAACATTCGCATTTATAGTATTAGTAGTAGTAGTAGATTAGAAGGTTGTTGTGTGTTAAACAAGCTGTAATTATCCATTATAAGGAACTGATTATCGTAAAGTGATAATTTGCAGTCAGCTCTGGATCATGTTAGAGGAACTCGTGGTTAAATAATAACAGTCGCTCGTATCTATCTTTATATTAAGCTACGCTAGTCTAGGTTGGTGACATGTTACATATTGGGTTTTCTCCGTGCCTCGGGAAGCATGTTAAGCTGCTGGCCAAACTATATTGACGTCCGCCTTCCTTATAAACGGATACAATTGAAAACCAGCATTTAACATGGAACGACTGCCTATCTGACCTCCACAACCCAACTAGTACTGGATAATACGTTACCCCTTGGTAAGACTGGTTGTCAGACTTTCGGGACACTGACTTTCTGTTACATAATAAAATAATAATAATAAAAAAATGTTTATTCAGTAACTTAAATAACTTATGCTAGTTACACTGAGAAGCATCCTTTTGAGCAATTAATTTGCTTGTGTTAGGTTTCCGCCCTTCGTATGTTACATAATCTTAGTAGTTATTTAAGATAACAGTATGTTTAGAAAATCAAAAAAACAAAAAATGGAAAAATATAAAGGTTGATACTTAGCGCGTGACGTGATGCGGTATGAGATGAGGGTGTGTTTGTGGGTGTGTGTCTGTGTATGGGAAGAGTGAAAGTGTGGGAGGGCGTGTGAATGTATGAGGAGAGTGAATTATTTTAGAGCAGTATGCGAGATTATTAGATCTCTTACTCATTGGCGATTCGTATTTGCGAGATTAACCCTGCGACTCGGTCTACTTACATATATCTATAAATGACAGAACCAATTCAATTTGCTTTCCGAAACACGGATGAAACTTCATTATGCAACGCGGATCATCTATCTTCAGATAAACCCAGGCAAGCGCGGCTTGACCTAAAAATTCTCACGAGCATTTTAACAATGTCTTCGATCTTTTAGTAGGTAAACACTGTTTTCAAATTCCTTCCTTTTTATCTGAATAGCATAGTTACAAAGGCCTGTTTACGATTAATGTTCTATTTCCCTAGTGTCAGTGGTATCTCTAATTAAGCTAATTACGCGTGTGTCGCATTGTTGGCAGTTCATTCTCTGTTGAAGTAGCATTTACATATATAGCGTGTTCTAAACTACATTATGTTTACTTTCTGTTAACACATACAATTTACATCTGTGTTTTATTTTTCTTTAACACATTTACAGCAATTTACATCTGACTGTGTTTTTTTTTCTTTATAAACGTTGCCCCACACTAAGATTTCTCCTGTATCGTGGAAGCGTTTACAAACATTTAAACTCACATTTACAAACAGCCAGACCCGAAACAACTAGGTGTAGTAGGTCATACAAATATATGTTCCGTGCGGGTATCGAACCCGCGACATGCAGCGCAGCAGTCGATCGTTCAGCCGCTGCGCCAACCGCGCCGTCAAAGATTAAAGGGCAAAAATTACTCGTTTATTTATTTTTACAAATATTTTTAATGTTATTACATATTTCCTATTATAAAAAAAGAAAGACAACAAAAACATTTAAAATTGCAAAAAAATAGTAGTCCATCAGTATCGGGAACAGGGTCCAAGCTGGTGGTCAGGGCTCCAGAGAGAGGAACCTCTTAACAATATGAGCCGCACCAAACCTTCATGCTAGCTTAGGTTAACAGGCTGACTAGATATTTAAGTTTATTAACTTAACAGTGAACGTCGACTTCAGAGTTTTCCTTGACATAAAGCTAATAGTTATCGAAAGTACCCGTCGCTTACAGCTCGTCTGCCGTTTCGAGCTAGATGTAATAATATCTAGAGAGGTTACGAGGTACAATCACGATTCTTAACAAGGTTATGTAGCTCAAAATATTGTTTAAATTTAAACGTGTTTTCGTGTTACATATTATAACTATTTAACGTTCTTTGTTAGTAAGGAACTAAACGCGACCAAGCAAGCTAAACCAATCAAGTTAATGCACGGAAAATACATATATAAACCGAAGCTACGTTATAGGTACTGGAAATGTATATCTTGGTTTACGCCGTGTACACATGGTAAAATTATGCCGTTCTTAAAGATATCGTTTATTTTTAAAGCGTACATACAAATACACAACACTATTCATATTATAACACACTTATACTGAAAGGTTAAATACATTAAGAACAGCAAAAACCTCTCGCTAGAAACAGGAAGACAGAAATAAAGTAATGTCCTTCATAACGATACAAACTAGATTACAACTTGATAGTACGTGCTTTTAAAAGTTAATAGAATGCCCTGCAATCTACGTCACCCAGTAGAATTGGTTACGGCCGACATTTAGGTTAGGTTACGGGCATTGACCGTATTTCTGGCATCAATATAGGTAGAACATACATAATAATAATATATTGTTTCAAACGATACAGTCCCGTACTCGATTTGGGCGCTGTCTGTGATTGGTCATCTCTTTAATACGAAACCACGGTTTATTTTAATTCATCTATTAATTAATTCTTATTTTTACGACGATACTGGAGAAATACCTGGTGTGGGGCAAGGTCTTTACAAATGTTTTTACTTATTTCCGTTTTTTAAAATCGGTTTTCACATATATGTATTACTTGCTTCCACCCGCGACTTTGTCCGCGTGGCATAGTTACTTTAGGCTAACGCTAATTTTAACTCTTGTGATGATCGAAAAAAAATATGTCTCTCTCCCCTTTTCTTCCCTCTTTCTCCCCCTTTTCTTACTTTACTTTAACCTATGTCCGTCTCCAGGGTCCCTACTATCTCTGTACCAAAAGTCATCAAAATCAACTCGGCCATTTAGGCGTGAATACGTAACAAACAAACTCAACATAAATGATGTTAAAAGTTTGTAAAAATATTTTGATTTTAAAAAGTGTACATAGAGTTTCTTGCTCATTCTTCTCCGGGTTCGATTCCCGCATGGAACAGATATTTGTATGGCCTACAGATAGGTGGTCCGGGTCTGCCAGTTTGTGTATGTGAGTTTAAATGTTTATAAATGCACCCCCAATACAGGAGAAATTCCTAGTGTGGGGACACTAGGAATTTCTACTAAGTTTAAAAGAAAACACAATCAATCTATACTAATATCGTAATTGCAAAACAGATAATATCTCAGTCGATAGGCCTGTAAGGTTGTCACTGTAAAATGAAGTCATGATAAATTACTACGATTACATTAACAAATCCCACTCAATCTTAATGAAATCAATATTGTCAATGGTTTCGATAAAATACTTGTAGTGACGATTGTGAATTATAAATTGGATTGTTGTTTTGAATGCGTGTTTGTTTTGTTATTTTTACTAGAGATTTGTCAATAAATAAACAGCATTGAGCATGTTGTTTTGATAACTATTCTTATCAGAGCGGCAAGTACTTGAAAGAGGTGTTTAAATTTTAACCACAGATAATACGACACTCCGATCGACGTTTATGTAGAGATGTTTTATTACCAATAAGAAAAACAATGCCGAGAATCACTTAATTAAAATTGCAATAAATTTTCATTCACATCTATGTCTATTATTTACAAACTACAAATAGACCATAAACTAAAATCCTTACCATAATATTATGAAAGCGAAAGTGAGTTTGTTTGTTTGTTACGTCATCACGCCTAACTAGCTATACCGATTTTGATGAATTTTGGTACAGAGATAGTTGGGACCCTGGAGACGGATATAGGCTATTTTTTTAAATAAGAGAGATATGAGGGAGAGAAAGGGAAAAGTTAGCATTGCTTTAACAATAAATAAGGCGCAAGGGCAAAATCTACAGGTAGCAGGTACCTGCAAATCAGGAAAGGGAAACTGTGTTACCGCGAATTTAACGCGAGCGAAGCCGCGGGCAAAGAAAAAAAGGGCTAGAATGGTATACACGCTAACATTAACAACCATTTAAGTCACCATGTCAGTAAGTCGATAAGATCACCACCATTGTCACCTAATAACAACACCAGAAAGTGATGTAACAACACATTAATCATGTGTTATCGATACTTTTATGAAACTTGCAATTAATACTTTATGGGGTTACAATTTAGAACGGCTTGGTACAACGAAGATCAATCGATCTTTCTATTAGGTTAAGCAATGTTGATGTGGTCAAGGCTTAGAGAGCAGTGCTCTTTACTGTAACATCACGATCCATCCAGCTTGCGATCGAATGTTTTGGTCTTCAGAGTTTGAAGATTGGGAACTAGATTCTGTTCGGGCCATGACATTTGAATTTTTGTTCGTGAATGGGCGCCGTCAGTGAGGACTGGTCTGCAAATATTGACTTTGTTTTTACTTTGGAGGATCTTGACTTGCACGTCTTTAACATCAATCTCACATATATGCTAATTCTCAACGTTAATGATGTAAAATCATCTAAAATGTAACAAAATCGAAACATTTTTTTTTCAAATCTCACAAAGATAAAACATCGACTCCACGCTTAATGTTGTAGGTTTACATTTATGTGCAGAAATTCAGCACATGAATGTGAACCTACCAATTTTTAAGCAGTTTATTAAAAAAAAAACAAAAACATTTTGGGATTTCATGTTGAGTCTGGCAATGCAATACTGTCCACTGTATAGGAATCCTACTTCCTACTAATATTATAAATGCGAATGTTTGTGAGGATGGATGGATGAATGTATGTTTGTTACTCTTTCACGTCAAAACGGCTGAACGGATCTTGATGAAATTTGGCACAGAGTTAGATTATAGTCACGAATATCACATAGATTACTTTTTTTCGATCATCACGCTGGAGAAGCCGCGGGCGCCAGCTAGTATTAAATAAATAAATGTCCCTTACACTCCGTAATTTATTTTTCATGAAAAAGCAATCTATGTTCTCTCATGAACTTTTGAAAGCCAAATAAGTAATAGTTATTAATACAAAACTGGAACATAATAAGATGCATTCATCTCAAGTATTGTTATTCTCACAAAACAAATAATTGTACTACTTTCCTATCATTACCATCTTCCGTGTAACAATAACGTGACAATCGTTAGGAACGAACATCACTATTGTCATCTACACGACTAGAAAGTTAGTGATGCAACCTCTTTTGTCGATGATATTGTCGATACTTCAGAGATGTCATTAATTGTTGCGGTTAGATCAATTTGTTTGATTTGGGTCAGGCCATTTAATAGTGAATTCGTCACTTATTTGATATTTGTTTCTTTATTGAATAGTGTTTATAATTATTACGTCATAATTATGTAAAATTGTGATATTTGTACAAATATTTCTGGCATCGAAGTCAAAACACAAAATAATAATAAAAAACCCGACTGCGTAAAAAGTGAACCAAATTACACACCTAATAAAAATAAAACTGAAAAGAGAAAAACAAGTACTGTAATCTGGAACTATGAAGAACAGTCGGGACCCATTATTGGAGTATGAGCCCTTCTAGATTTTAATGGGTCCCGACTGTTCTTCATAGTTCCAGATTACAGTACTTGTTTTTCTCTTTTCAGTTTTATTTTTATTAGGTGTGTAATTTGGTTCACTTTTTACGCAGTCGGGTTTTTAATTTTTTTTAAATATTTTTTTATTTTTGACTTTTTAGTTATGAGTATCTACTATTATTTATACACGCGCCGCCGCCCGGACACCGCCGTGGCCGGCCGCATCGATATGTCCCGGAACTTTAAATCTGTAATATCTTCGGAAATATTTATTCAAATTAGGCACTGATTTAAAGAGGCAGTTGTAATTTTGGTAAGTTAAAAATTAAAAATGGCACGTTTAATAAATAGTCCAGCAGTTAAAACTAAGAAGTAAAGTAAACAAAAATTAGTAATAAAAGTAGGTAATGAAATGGGTGGTAAAAATTATTGAACGAGCGGTTACGTGTGGGCAGTAATAAATCGGAATTTGTAGGTAACAAATCTCATTCTAAGCAATTCTATAAACACTGAGGTCGTAAAGTAGTAGGGTCCACCCTTTATAGCAGAACTTTCTCTGTGTTTAATTTTATTTTGCATAACAACGGATAGCATAAACTTCATTTCGCAGAAAATTGTTTAGTAGACACTCATTTATCATACACTAGCTTTTGCCCGCGGCTTCGCTCGCGTTAAATTCGAGGTAACACAGTTCCCCTTGCGCCTTATTGATTTGTAATAGCAACGCTAAGTTTTCCCTTCCCTCTTTCTCCCTCACATCCCAGTTTTTTAAAATATATATTAGCCTATGTCCGTCTCCTGGTTCCCAACTATCTCTGTACCAAAATTCATCAAAATCGGTGTAGCCATTAAAGCGTGAAGAGGTAACAAACAAACAAACAAACAAACTCACTTTCGCTTTTATAATATTAGTAAGGATTCAAAACTCATAATTTTGTAAGTCAGAATCATCTCTAGACATACATTTCATATCCATAATATTTAAAAAGTAGAAACTTTAAGAATTTGAAATAGTGTCATTTAATTCAATAAATAATTATCCTAATCTAAATAGTTCAGTTCCGGATAACCTACTAAAAACAATCTCTTTTTTTATTAATGCAAGTCGTTCCTGACACTCGCCGGCCGCTGCCGCGGCACCGCTCGCTCCGCTCGCTCGGCTCGTGCGTGGGAGGTCACAGTTTTAACCTAACCTAACCTACCCATTTTTTTTTTTTTAGAAAAAAACCAAATCCAAATAGTTGAGTTCCGGGTAACCTACCAAAAACTAGCTAAGGTGCTGGACAGTTTGCTTGACCAACAGTTGGATAAGCACCTCCATTTGCAAGACGCTCAGTTTGGGTTCAGACCCGGGTTGTCAACTGAGAGTGCTATCTTCTGTCTCAAGCAAACTGTTCAGTACTATACGGACAGAAGCACACCTGTATATGCATGCTTCTTAGATCTTTCAAAACCATTCAATTTGGTGTATTATGACAAGCTGTGGCAGAAGCTACAATGTGAAACAGATGAGCCGGATGAGGTTGTATCTTTGCAGCAGAATACTGTGAGATGGAGGGGTTCACTGTCGGACGTATACAGGTTTGAATGCGGAGTGAGAAAATATGGTTTATCCTCTCCTCGTCTTTTTAACCTGTACATGAACCGGCTGATTGGTGAGCTCAGCAACACTAAAATTGGATGTTCCATAGACGGTGTGTGTATGAACAAAATAAGTTACGCGGATGATATGGTGTTGCTGAGCACTTCGGTCAGTGGTTTACGTAAACTTTTGCGCATTTGTGAGTCGTATGCGGAGGCCCACGGGCTCAATTACAATGCTAAAAAGAGTGAATTCATGATCTTCAAAGCCGGTACCAAATGTTATTCATCTGTACCACCTGTCACTCTTTGCGGCGTCGCTTTAAAACTGGTGCAGCACTTCAAGTACCTGGGCCACTGGGTCTCTGATGACATGTGTGACAATCTGGACATTGAGAGGGAGCGCAGGGCGCTGTCTGTCCGGTGTAATATGTTGGCTCGCAGGTTTGCGCGATGTACTTACTACGCCTGTAAATGTGACATTATTTAAGGCATATTGTCAGTCGTTTTACACGTGCAGCCTGTGGGCTAACTTTACGCAGCGGTCATGCAGCGCCCTGCGTGTGCAGTATAATAATGCTTTGAGGATACTGTTAGGGCTTCCGAGGTTTTGTAGTACTTCGACTAGATTTGCTAAGGCGCGTACGGACGACGTTTTCGCGATCATAAGGAAGCGGAGCGCTTCATTATTAAGTCGCCTACGTAGCAGCCCGAACAGTATCCTGAGTGTTGTCCGAGCAGTGGGACTTGTCCCTGGTATCAGGGACAAGTAAGAAAAATACGGGGAGAGGCGCAAACATGAAGCTGCATCCACCTCTATACAGAGGTGGATGCAGCTTCATGTTTTTTGTCATTATTGTAAATTATTTATTATTGTATTATTATTTACATCATTGTACTATGTGATTTTGTATTATTTTAATTTAATTGATGTTTTTAAAATTGTATGTGTTTTTAATTATTTTACTTCTGTTTGATTTATTTTAACGTGTAATTTGTTGTTTTGTTGTCATTATGAACTGTATGTCTGAAATAAATGAGTTATTATTTAAAAGCTTAGCTCAAAAAAATTAGTTCCTTTTAAATTATATGCTGTTGAGAGCCATATTGATCTATATTAAAAGAACAATGTATTTAAGGTACGTAATTAGATAAAAAAAATAATGCTGTATTGTTTTAAATGCATTATGTACATACGTGATGGCCTAAGTTTTTATTGTTAACTAGCTTTTGCTTTCAGCTTCGCTCGCGTTAAATTCGGGGTAACACAGTTCCCCTTTCCTGATTTGCAGGTACCTGCTACCTGCAGTTTTTGCCCTTGCGCCTTATTTATTGTAATAGAAAAGCTGTACGGTCATTCTCCAATTCGGCATTCTTTGCCTAATTACCGTAGCCTTTTTTATTTTTCACTGATTTGACTTTAACACATTCAAATATTAAACAAATCAAAGATATGAATTCTATAATTAATGAGGCATGTAACAATTAATGGTGGTTTTCTAGGAAATGAGACTTAAAAATTTTGTGAGTATGGTAATTAGAAAAATGAAATATTTAATGCAACGGTAATTAGAATATGACATATTGAAATGATAATAATACACATTAATAATTTGTACACATATCGTATCGTACCGTATCATAAACATAACCAATAGTAAAAAAAGACACTTTATCATTGCTGCAATTTATAAAAAATTAGACTTTCAATGAAAATCAGGTACTTAAAAATAAACTAAATAACTAAACAGAACTGGACGCCCAGGGGCCTTATAGTCTGCTATTACAATGGTGTCAGAATGGTCGATCACTGATCGCATAATGGTTGATTTTGACAAGTTTAGTATGTAGTAGATGTCAAAATCAACCATTATGCGATCAGTGATCGACCATTCTGACACTATTGTAATAGCAGACTAAGGCCCCTGGATAGTAAGGTGCGTACATTGTTAACGGCATTTCGTATGCATCACCCACGTTCCTCGGTTATGCGACTGTATATCCCGCGGAGTTGTGGAGGTCGAGGCTTTTTAAACGTCAAGACTCTCCACAATCGCGAGATATGCAGTCTCAGGGAATATTTCCTAGAAACCGACGTGGGAATGCATCGGGATGTGGTTGCAGTGGACAAAGGCCTCACCCCGCTCTCCTTGGCTAAAGAGAACTGGCGCAAACCTGTAGTGCTTGGCACTTACGACCGCAGGGAGGTATGGCAGAGTAAGGAGCTTCACGGACGCTTTTTCCGGGCCCTACATGGACCCGATGTAGATCAATCAGCGTCCGTAGCCTGGCTACGTTCCGGGGATCTCTTTGGAGAAAATGAAGGTTTTATCTGTGCAATTATGGATGAAGTTATGATGACAAATAACTACCGACAAGAACATCTGTTTGGCATACTCAAAATGAGTTCATCCAAATCACGCTGTGGAATGGCCGCCCATGTTCGTTGCAACAACAAAAAAAGGTCTTCTTGCGACTGGATACCCTCCATATTCGGCAGAGCTCTTCTCTGTAGCATATCCCATGCATGCTTAATCGGGTTCAAGTCTGGCGACTGAGCAGACTAGGGCAGGACATTGATGTTAGCTGCGGCGAGAGTCTGTCTTACAACTCTTGCGGTGTGCGGTCGTGCATTATCATGCATTAACTGAAATAAGGGACCGATTTGCACTTGTAGAGGAACGATGACGTCTGATACAATCGTCTCAGCATAAATTTGAGCGTTGAGGTTGCCTCTGATCCAAATCAACTCAGTTCTTCCGCCGATCCAAATACCCGCCCATACCATGATGGTTCCACCACTATAAGGATGGACTTTCTGGCAGGATTTTAATCGCTGTTGGCGTCCAGGGGTTCTCCAGTGTCGTATACGTCTTGTATCCGGTCTCATACCAAAACGAGACTCATCAGAAAAGCACACGAAACGCCATTGTTCTTCTGCCCAATTTCTGTGTTCAAGAGCCCATTGATATCGAATCCTACGATTGTGCATTGCTATAGGTGGTACCCGTAGCGGTCTTCGGGAATGAAGGTTATAAATAAAATAAATATAAATATCTTGGGACAACTCACACACGGCTATCTGATCCCAAGCTAAGCAGAGCTTGTGTTATGGTAACCAGACAACTGATATACATACTTATATAATTTATAAATACATACATATTATAGATAAATCACACCCAGACACAGAACAAACAATCATGCTCATCACACAAAGTTTGTCCTGAGTGGGAATCGAACCCACGACCTCCGGCTTAGCAGTCAGGGCCACTAACCACTAGACCAACAGGCCCGTCAACACTTCATGCAAGCGGTTTCTGACTGTTTGGTCGCTAATTAAGTTCCCTGAAGAGTTATGAAGCCTCACGGCTAACATCATGGCGGTTATTGTTGAAGCTCTTCGAGTTAAGATTTGAATGTATCGGTCTTGTCTCCGTGTGGTGCAGCGATACCGTCCTCCATGACGCTCAGCCACGGTACCAGTGCTTCGGTAACGTGTCCAAAGTCGACTGATAACACTCTGACTTGTATTCAGAGCTAAAGCTACAGTACGTTGCCGGGAACCAGCTTCTATCATTCCCACGGCTCTGAGCATTTCTTCCCTGCTTAAATGACGTCGCCGCTCCATAATAACGTTGGTTTTAATCAGTAGTAGGGAAACAGTAGCACTAATAATGTCTTCAATGCGTTGTATGTTTTTATAGGGATAATATTGACAGCTTATTTTCATCTTTTACTCGAATTTGATTGAGAGTTCCTGATTCAAATTATGAAATGCACCAAAAAGGATCCATATAAATTTATAAAATCATAAATTTATTACAAAGCCACATCTCAATCTCAAGAAACCCGCATAAAAATGCTTGATCCCTAGACACTTTTGATGTGTGTAGATTAAATTTATATGGGACCCCTGCGGGAGGATACCTTTCGATTATAAAAAGAACGTAACAAACATACAAAAAAGATACAGTCGATTGAGAATCTCCCCATTTTTGAAGTCAGTTAAAAATAACCCCAGACAACAGACAAACACTGAATGTATGGCATTGTATAGCGCATTTATCTAAACTACTGAAGCGAATCAGTCTGTATTTCTTATACATTTAGTGCTGATTGTCAAGGTTTTTAGTTACGTACTATCAAACGGCTAGTCTTCTATAAACTTCAATATGTTATTTAGATTCTTAAATGCAATGCAATGCAAGTAATATAAACCTGATTTGTCTCTTACATCTAACTTAAGTATTGACTATTTCAACCTTCACTGTCGTTCCTAATTAGTTCCTTAATTGATTGACATTATTTGATTTAGACCGACGTGACTTTTACTGTCAATCATTCAATAATAACAAGTAAACTTTAAATGACAGTAGCTTCTACCTTGACCATGAGCGTTATGATCGTACTAGATGTACGAGTTTGTCCTACTATTAGATATTATGTAGTGGTTGACCCCTCGTGACAGTTGATTGCGAAATAAGATAATCGGGGATTGATTATGAGAGCACTAGCTGGCGCCCGCGGCTTCGCCCGCGTGATATCGAAAAAAAAGTATATGTTTTTCCAGACATTAATCTACCTCTGTGCCAAATTTCATCAAGATCCGTTCAGCCGTTTTGACATGCAAGAGTAACAAACATCCATACATCCATCCATACATCCATACATCCATACATCCATGCATCCATCCATCCATCCATACATCCATACATCCATCCACACATCCTCACAAACATTCGCATTTATAGTATTAGTAGTAGTAGTAGATTAGAAGGTTGTTGTGTGTTAAACAAGCTGTAATTATCCATTATAAGGAACTGATTATCGTAAAGTGATAATTTGCAGTCAGCTCTGGATCATGTTAGAGGAACTCG
The DNA here is from genome assembly GCA_905475445.1 of Ochropleura plecta. Taxonomy (NCBI): domain Eukaryota; kingdom Metazoa; phylum Arthropoda; class Insecta; order Lepidoptera; family Noctuidae; genus Ochropleura; species Ochropleura plecta. Next base: position 1,069,787 of record FR997744.1, on the reverse strand, counting down.
TGGTTAAATAATAACAGTCGCTCGTATCTATCTTTATATTAAGCTACGCTAGTCTAGGTTGGTGACATGTTACATATTGGGTTTTCTCCGTGCCTCGGGAAGCATGTTAAGCTGCTGGCCAAACTATATTGACGTCCGCCTTCCTTATAAACGGATACAATTGAAAACCAGCATTTAACATGGAACGACTGCCTATCTGACCTCCACAACCCAACTAGTACTGGATAATACGTTACCCCTTGGTAAGACTGGTTGTCAGACTTTCGGGACACTGACTTTCTGTTACATAATAAAATAATAATAATAAAAAAATGTTTATTCAGTAACTTAAATAACTTATGCTAGTTACACTGAGAAGCATCCTTTTGAGCAATTAATTTGCTTGTGTTAGGTTTCCGCCCTTCGTATGTTACATAATCTTAGTAGTTATTTAAGATAACAGTATGTTTAGAAAATCAAAAAAACAAAAAATGGAAAAATATAAAGGTTGATACTTAGCGCGTGACGTGATGCGGTATGAGATGAGGGTGTGTTTGTGGGTGTGTGTCTGTGTATGGGAAGAGTGAAAGTGTGGGAGGGCGTGTGAATGTATGAGGAGAGTGAATTATTTTAGAGCAGTATGCGAGATTATTAGATCTCTTACTCATTGGCGATTCGTATTTGCGAGATTAACCCTGCGACTCGGTCTACTTACATATATCTATAAATGACAGAACCAATTCAATTTGCTTTCCGAAACACGGATGAAACTTCATTATGCAACGCGGATCATCTATCTTCAGATAAACCCAGGCAAGCGCGGCTTGACCTAAAAATTCTCACGAGCATTTTAACAATGTCTTCGATCTTTTAGTAGGTAAACACTGTTTTCAAATTCCTTCCTTTTTATCTGAATAGCATAGTTACAAAGGCCTGTTTACGATTAATGTTCTATTTCCCTAGTGTCAGTGGTATCTCTAATTAAGCTAATTACGCGTGTGTCGCATTGTTGGCAGTTCATTCTCTGTTGAAGTAGCATTTACATATATAGCGTGTTCTAAACTACATTATGTTTACTTTCTGTTAACACATACAATTTACATCTGTGTTTTATTTTTCTTTAACACATTTACAGCAATTTACATCTGACTGTGTTTTTTTTTCTTTATAAACGTTGCCCCACACTAAGATTTCTCCTGTATCGTGGAAGCGTTTACAAACATTTAAACTCACATTTACAAACAGCCAGACCCGAAACAACTAGGTGTAGTAGGTCATACAAATATATGTTCCGTGCGGGTATCGAACCCGCGACATGCAGCGCAGCAGTCGATCGTTCAGCCGCTGCGCCAACCGCGCCGTCAAAGATTAAAGGGCAAAAATTACTCGTTTATTTATTTTTACAAATATTTTTAATGTTATTACATATTTCCTATTATAAAAAAAGAAAGACAACAAAAACATTTAAAATTGCAAAAAAATAGTAGTCCATCAGTATCGGGAACAGGGTCCAAGCTGGTGGTCAGGGCTCCAGAGAGAGGAACCTCTTAACAATATGAGCCGCACCAAACCTTCATGCTAGCTTAGGTTAACAGGCTGACTAGATATTTAAGTTTATTAACTTAACAGTGAACGTCGACTTCAGAGTTTTCCTTGACATAAAGCTAATAGTTATCGAAAGTACCCGTCGCTTACAGCTCGTCTGCCGTTTCGAGCTAGATGTAATAATATCTAGAGAGGTTACGAGGTACAATCACGATTCTTAACAAGGTTATGTAGCTCAAAATATTGTTTAAATTTAAACGTGTTTTCGTGTTACATATTATAACTATTTAACGTTCTTTGTTAGTAAGGAACTAAACGCGACCAAGCAAGCTAAACCAATCAAGTTAATGCACGGAAAATACATATATAAACCGAAGCTACGTTATAGGTACTGGAAATGTATATCTTGGTTTACGCCGTGTACACATGGTAAAATTATGCCGTTCTTAAAGATATCGTTTATTTTTAAAGCGTACATACAAATACACAACACTATTCATATTATAACACACTTATACTGAAAGGTTAAATACATTAAGAACAGCAAAAACCTCTCGCTAGAAACAGGAAGACAGAAATAAAGTAATGTCCTTCATAACGATACAAACTAGATTACAACTTGATAGTACGTGCTTTTAAAAGTTAATAGAATGCCCTGCAATCTACGTCACCCAGTAGAATTGGTTACGGCCGACATTTAGGTTAGGTTACGGGCATTGACCGTATTTCTGGCATCAATATAGGTAGAACATACATAATAATAATATATTGTTTCAAACGATACAGTCCCGTACTCGATTTGGGCGCTGTCTGTGATTGGTCATCTCTTTAATACGAAACCACGGTTTATTTTAATTCATCTATTAATTAATTCTTATTTTTACGACGATACTGGAGAAATACCTGGTGTGGGGCAAGGTCTTTACAAATGTTTTTACTTATTTCCGTTTTTTAAAATCGGTTTTCACATATATGTATTACTTGCTTCCACCCGCGACTTTGTCCGCGTGGCATAGTTACTTTAGGCTAACGCTAATTTTAACTCTTGTGATGATCGAAAAAAAATATGTCTCTCTCCCCTTTTCTTCCCTCTTTCTCCCCCTTTTCTTACTTTACTTTAACCTATGTCCGTCTCCAGGGTCCCTACTATCTCTGTACCAAAAGTCATCAAAATCAACTCGGCCATTTAGGCGTGAATACGTAACAAACAAACTCAACATAAATGATGTTAAAAGTTTGTAAAAATATTTTGATTTTAAAAAGTGTACATAGAGTTTCTTGCTCATTCTTCTCCGGGTTCGATTCCCGCATGGAACAGATATTTGTATGGCCTACAGATAGGTGGTCCGGGTCTGCCAGTTTGTGTATGTGAGTTTAAATGTTTATAAATGCACCCCCAATACAGGAGAAATTCCTAGTGTGGGGACACTAGGAATTTCTACTAAGTTTAAAAGAAAACACAATCAATCTATACTAATATCGTAATTGCAAAACAGATAATATCTCAGTCGATAGGCCTGTAAGGTTGTCACTGTAAAATGAAGTCATGATAAATTACTACGATTACATTAACAAATCCCACTCAATCTTAATGAAATCAATATTGTCAATGGTTTCGATAAAATACTTGTAGTGACGATTGTGAATTATAAATTGGATTGTTGTTTTGAATGCGTGTTTGTTTTGTTATTTTTACTAGAGATTTGTCAATAAATAAACAGCATTGAGCATGTTGTTTTGATAACTATTCTTATCAGAGCGGCAAGTACTTGAAAGAGGTGTTTAAATTTTAACCACAGATAATACGACACTCCGATCGACGTTTATGTAGAGATGTTTTATTACCAATAAGAAAAACAATGCCGAGAATCACTTAATTAAAATTGCAATAAATTTTCATTCACATCTATGTCTATTATTTACAAACTACAAATAGACCATAAACTAAAATCCTTACCATAATATTATGAAAGCGAAAGTGAGTTTGTTTGTTTGTTACGTCATCACGCCTAACTAGCTATACCGATTTTGATGAATTTTGGTACAGAGATAGTTGGGACCCTGGAGACGGATATAGGCTATTTTTTTAAATAAGAGAGATATGAGGGAGAGAAAGGGAAAAGTTAGCATTGCTTTAACAATAAATAAGGCGCAAGGGCAAAATCTACAGGTAGCAGGTACCTGCAAATCAGGAAAGGGAAACTGTGTTACCGCGAATTTAACGCGAGCGAAGCCGCGGGCAAAGAAAAAAAGGGCTAGAATGGTATACACGCTAACATTAACAACCATTTAAGTCACCATGTCAGTAAGTCGATAAGATCACCACCATTGTCACCTAATAACAACACCAGAAAGTGATGTAACAACACATTAATCATGTGTTATCGATACTTTTATGAAACTTGCAATTAATACTTTATGGGGTTACAATTTAGAACGGCTTGGTACAACGAAGATCAATCGATCTTTCTATTAGGTTAAGCAATGTTGATGTGGTCAAGGCTTAGAGAGCAGTGCTCTTTACTGTAACATCACGATCCATCCAGCTTGCGATCGAATGTTTTGGTCTTCAGAGTTTGAAGATTGGGAACTAGATTCTGTTCGGGCCATGACATTTGAATTTTTGTTCGTGAATGGGCGCCGTCAGTGAGGACTGGTCTGCAAATATTGACTTTGTTTTTACTTTGGAGGATCTTGACTTGCACGTCTTTAACATCAATCTCACATATATGCTAATTCTCAACGTTAATGATGTAAAATCATCTAAAATGTAACAAAATCGAAACATTTTTTTTTCAAATCTCACAAAGATAAAACATCGACTCCACGCTTAATGTTGTAGGTTTACATTTATGTGCAGAAATTCAGCACATGAATGTGAACCTACCAATTTTTAAGCAGTTTATTAAAAAAAAAACAAAAACATTTTGGGATTTCATGTTGAGTCTGGCAATGCAATACTGTCCACTGTATAGGAATCCTACTTCCTACTAATATTATAAATGCGAATGTTTGTGAGGATGGATGGATGAATGTATGTTTGTTACTCTTTCACGTCAAAACGGCTGAACGGATCTTGATGAAATTTGGCACAGAGTTAGATTATAGTCACGAATATCACATAGATTACTTTTTTTCGATCATCACGCTGGAGAAGCCGCGGGCGCCAGCTAGTATTAAATAAATAAATGTCCCTTACACTCCGTAATTTATTTTTCATGAAAAAGCAATCTATGTTCTCTCATGAACTTTTGAAAGCCAAATAAGTAATAGTTATTAATACAAAACTGGAACATAATAAGATGCATTCATCTCAAGTATTGTTATTCTCACAAAACAAATAATTGTACTACTTTCCTATCATTACCATCTTCCGTGTAACAATAACGTGACAATCGTTAGGAACGAACATCACTATTGTCATCTACACGACTAGAAAGTTAGTGATGCAACCTCTTTTGTCGATGATATTGTCGATACTTCAGAGATGTCATTAATTGTTGCGGTTAGATCAATTTGTTTGATTTGGGTCAGGCCATTTAATAGTGAATTCGTCACTTATTTGATATTTGTTTCTTTATTGAATAGTGTTTATAATTATTACGTCATAATTATGTAAAATTGTGATATTTGTACAAATATTTCTGGCATCGAAGTCAAAACACAAAATAATAATAAAAAACCCGACTGCGTAAAAAGTGAACCAAATTACACACCTAATAAAAATAAAACTGAAAAGAGAAAAACAAGTACTGTAATCTGGAACTATGAAGAACAGTCGGGACCCATTATTGGAGTATGAGCCCTTCTAGATTTTAATGGGTCCCGACTGTTCTTCATAGTTCCAGATTACAGTACTTGTTTTTCTCTTTTCAGTTTTATTTTTATTAGGTGTGTAATTTGGTTCACTTTTTACGCAGTCGGGTTTTTAATTTTTTTTAAATATTTTTTTATTTTTGACTTTTTAGTTATGAGTATCTACTATTATTTATACACGCGCCGCCGCCCGGACACCGCCGTGGCCGGCCGCATCGATATGTCCCGGAACTTTAAATCTGTAATATCTTCGGAAATATTTATTCAAATTAGGCACTGATTTAAAGAGGCAGTTGTAATTTTGGTAAGTTAAAAATTAAAAATGGCACGTTTAATAAATAGTCCAGCAGTTAAAACTAAGAAGTAAAGTAAACAAAAATTAGTAATAAAAGTAGGTAATGAAATGGGTGGTAAAAATTATTGAACGAGCGGTTACGTGTGGGCAGTAATAAATCGGAATTTGTAGGTAACAAATCTCATTCTAAGCAATTCTATAAACACTGAGGTCGTAAAGTAGTAGGGTCCACCCTTTATAGCAGAACTTTCTCTGTGTTTAATTTTATTTTGCATAACAACGGATAGCATAAACTTCATTTCGCAGAAAATTGTTTAGTAGACACTCATTTATCATACACTAGCTTTTGCCCGCGGCTTCGCTCGCGTTAAATTCGAGGTAACACAGTTCCCCTTGCGCCTTATTGATTTGTAATAGCAACGCTAAGTTTTCCCTTCCCTCTTTCTCCCTCACATCCCAGTTTTTTAAAATATATATTAGCCTATGTCCGTCTCCTGGTTCCCAACTATCTCTGTACCAAAATTCATCAAAATCGGTGTAGCCATTAAAGCGTGAAGAGGTAACAAACAAACAAACAAACAAACTCACTTTCGCTTTTATAATATTAGTAAGGATTCAAAACTCATAATTTTGTAAGTCAGAATCATCTCTAGACATACATTTCATATCCATAATATTTAAAAAGTAGAAACTTTAATTAATTCAATAAATAATTATCCTAATCTAAATAGTTCAGTTCCGGATAACCTACTAAAAACAATCTCTTTTTTTATTAATGCAAGTCGTTCCTGACACTCGCCGGCCGCTGCCGCGGCACCGCTCGCTCCGCTCGCTCGGCTCGTGCGTGGGAGGTCACAGTTTTAACCTAACCTAACCTACCCATTTTTTTTTTTTTAGAAAAAAACCAAATCCAAATAGTTGAGTTCCGGGTAACCTACCAAAAACTAGCTAAGGTGCTGGACAGTTTGCTTGACCAACAGTTGGATAAGCACCTCCATTTGCAAGACGCTCAGTTTGGGTTCAGACCCGGGTTGTCAACTGAGAGTGCTATCTTCTGTCTCAAGCAAACTGTTCAGTACTATACGGACAGAAGCACACCTGTATATGCATGCTTCTTAGATCTTTCAAAACCATTCAATTTGGTGTATTATGACAAGCTGTGGCAGAAGCTACAATGTGAAACAGATGAGCCGGATGAGGTTGTATCTTTGCAGCAGAATACTGTGAGATGGAGGGGTTCACTGTCGGACGTATACAGGTTTGAATGCGGAGTGAGAAAATATGGTTTATCCTCTCCTCGTCTTTTTAACCTGTACATGAACCGGCTGATTGGTGAGCTCAGCAACACTAAAATTGGATGTTCCATAGACGGTGTGTGTATGAACAAAATAAGTTACGCGGATGATATGGTGTTGCTGAGCACTTCGGTCAGTGGTTTACGTAAACTTTTGCGCATTTGTGAGTCGTATGCGGAGGCCCACGGGCTCAATTACAATGCTAAAAAGAGTGAATTCATGATCTTCAAAGCCGGTACCAAATGTTATTCATCTGTACCACCTGTCACTCTTTGCGGCGTCGCTTTAAAACTGGTGCAGCACTTCAAGTACCTGGGCCACTGGGTCTCTGATGACATGTGTGACAATCTGGACATTGAGAGGGAGCGCAGGGCGCTGTCTGTCCGGTGTAATATGTTGGCTCGCAGGTTTGCGCGATGTACTTACTACGCCTGTAAATGTGACATTATTTAAGGCATATTGTCAGTCGTTTTACACGTGCAGCCTGTGGGCTAACTTTACGCAGCGGTCATGCAGCGCCCTGCGTGTGCAGTATAATAATGCTTTGAGGATACTGTTAGGGCTTCCGAGGTTTTGTAGTACTTCGACTAGATTTGCTAAGGCGCGTACGGACGACGTTTTCGCGATCATAAGGAAGCGGAGCGCTTCATTATTAAGTCGCCTACGTAGCAGCCCGAACAGTATCCTGAGTGTTGTCCGAGCAGTGGGACTTGTCCCTGGTATCAGGGACAAGTAAGAAAAATACGGGGAGAGGCGCAAACATGAAGCTGCATCCACCTCTATACAGAGGTGGATGCAGCTTCATGTTTTTTGTCATTATTGTAAATTATTTATTATTGTATTATTATTTACATCATTGTACTATGTGATTTTGTATTATTTTAATTTAATTGATGTTTTTAAAATTGTATGTGTTTTTAATTATTTTACTTCTGTTTGATTTATTTTAACGTGTAATTTGTTGTTTTGTTGTCATTATGAACTGTATGTCTGAAATAAATGAGTTATTATTTAAAAGCTTAGCTCAAAAAAATTAGTTCCTTTTAAATTATATGCTGTTGAGAGCCATATTGATCTATATTAAAAGAACAATGTATTTAAGGTACGTAATTAGATAAAAAAAATAATGCTGTATTGTTTTAAATGCATTATGTACATACGTGATGGCCTAAGTTTTTATTGTTAACTAGCTTTTGCTTTCAGCTTCGCTCGCGTTAAATTCGGGGTAACACAGTTCCCCTTTCCTGATTTGCAGGTACCTGCTACCTGCAGTTTTTGCCCTTGCGCCTTATTTATTGTAATAGAAAAGCTGTACGGTCATTCTCCAATTCGGCATTCTTTGCCTAATTACCGTAGCCTTTTTTATTTTTCACTGATTTGACTTTAACACATTCAAATATTAAACAAATCAAAGATATGAATTCTATAATTAATGAGGCATGTAACAATTAATGGTGGTTTTCTAGGAAATGAGACTTAAAAATTTTGTGAGTATGGTAATTAGAAAAATGAAATATTTAATGCAACGGTAATTAGAATATGACATATTGAAATGATAATAATACACATTAATAATTTGTACACATATCGTATCGTACCGTATCATAAACATAACCAATAGTAAAAAAAGACACTTTATCATTGCTGCAATTTATAAAAAATTAGACTTTCAATGAAAATCAGGTACTTAAAAATAAACTAAATAACTAAACAGAACTGGACGCCCAGGGGCCTTATAGTCTGCTATTACAATGGTGTCAGAATGGTCGATCACTGATCGCATAATGGTTGATTTTGACAAGTTTAGTATGTAGTAGATGTCAAAATCAACCATTATGCGATCAGTGATCGACCATTCTGACACTATTGTAATAGCAGACTAAGGCCCCTGGATAGTAAGGTGCGTACATTGTTAACGGCATTTCGTATGCATCACCCACGTTCCTCGGTTATGCGACTGTATATCCCGCGGAGTTGTGGAGGTCGAGGCTTTTTAAACGTCAAGACTCTCCACAATCGCGAGATATGCAGTCTCAGGGAATATTTCCTAGAAACCGACGTGGGAATGCATCGGGATGTGGTTGCAGTGGACAAAGGCCTCACCCCGCTCTCCTTGGCTAAAGAGAACTGGCGCAAACCTGTAGTGCTTGGCACTTACGACCGCAGGGAGGTATGGCAGAGTAAGGAGCTTCACGGACGCTTTTTCCGGGCCCTACATGGACCCGATGTAGATCAATCAGCGTCCGTAGCCTGGCTACGTTCCGGGGATCTCTTTGGAGAAAATGAAGGTTTTATCTGTGCAATTATGGATGAAGTTATGATGACAAATAACTACCGGAGATTTATTGTGAAGGACGGCACGGTTGACATATGTCGGGCATGCCACCGTCCGGGTGAATCAATTCGACACATTATCTCCGGTTGTTCTCGTCTAGCTAACGGAGAGTACTTGCATAGACACAACCTTGTAGCCAGGATTATCCATCAGCAACTTGCTCTAAAATATAACCTTGTGGAATCGGAAATGCCGTACTACAGGTATGAGCCCGACCCAGTTCTCGAACATGGCAATATCACATTGTACTGGGATCGATCCATCATCACTGACAGGACTATTGTTGCCAACAAGCCTGATATAGTGGTGGTGGATCGATCAGAGCGGCGCGCAATGATTGTTGATATAACAGTCCCGCATGATGAGAACCTCGTGAAAGCCGAGAAAGATAAGCAAATCAAATATATTGACTTGGCTCGCGAGGTTGTCGACATGTGGGATGTGGACTCAGCGATCATTGTGCCGATAGTCATATCTGCCAATGGTTTAATTGCCAAGAGCCTCGACCAATACCTGAGGAGGCTCTCGTTAGGCAGCTGGATCAAGGGCTTGATACAGAAAGCGGTACTCCTGGACACGGCTCGTATTGTTAGGAGGTTCCTTTCTCTGGAGCCCTGACCGCCGGTAGCTTCGACCCTGTTCCCGATACCGGTGGGCTACTATTTTTAAATGTTTTTTTTTGTTTTTGATAAGAAATATGTAAAAATATAAAAAATATGTATGCAAATAAATAAATGACTTCAAAAACTAAATAAAACAAACATTGTCTTAATTGGTATTTTTTTTAGTTTGTTGAAACGATATTTATTAAAAAGGGTCTTTTTTTTAATTCGTTCTCGGCGTTGTCGTGCGGCTATCCCTCTCTTTTCTTTAACTTCCTCTTTGGTCTTTTTGGGTTTTCCCATCCTAAAAATTAAATAACATGATGAATGGTCAGCATATAATATAGACATATTCACGGGCAATGATAATATACGGGAAAACTTTCCATTGGTACGACATCGCGGCTACAGTTGGTAAACAAGTACCTATTAATTTTTCATACAACGGTAATTATAAACATATGGTAATTAGTATACGGTAATTAGAAAACGATAGATTTTCTTAAAAATGTCGAAAATCGACACAGTATGCAAATACTAGCTTATTACAACGTACGGAGGCCAAAGTACTGTCTCCATTTACATGATCAACTTGGGGCTAACTTAAAAAATCAAATATTAAAATAAGTACAACGGTAATTAGAAAAGTTTTTAACCAAGGCTACGGTAATTATATACTCACGTGCTTCATTGACGGTACACTAACGTTAGAGACGTGCATCTGCTGAAGACCCGCTGCACACACTGAGGAGACGCGACGCGTACGGTAGTGATGTGCTAAATACTGTTATTTAGGGATGTGCACCCGAGAAAAGAAAATGTCACGGCAATTATAACTTTCGATTGGACATGCGGTTACTTAATGATAATTATTTATAGACTGGTTCTATTGAGTCGATATTTTGATAAGCGATACACGTTGCTTAATACCGTTTAAAATGTTGAATGGATTAAAGTAAATCTGTACGTTATAAAAATTACAAGCAAGTTTTAACATTAAGTTGGTGTGCGGACACGCCACGGTAATTAGAGAACAGAGGTTCTTTGAACATAAGTTAAATTAATTTAGTCTTAACTACTTAAAACAGAAGCCAATGTTTTTGTTTACAGCTAGATACGGATGCTATCTGACATTAAAAAAAAATGCATGATTGAATATGATAATACTACGGATTATGCAAGCCCGGACACGTAAAACTGGCTAATCGGAGAATGGCCGTAAGTTTTCCCTTTTCTTCTCTCTTTCTCCCTCATTAAATTTCTCTTTTAAAAAATAGCCTATGTCCGTCTACAGGCTCCCAACTATCTCTGTACCAATATTCATCAAAATCGGTTCAGCCATTTAGACGTGAAGACGTTACAAAAAAACTCACTTTCGCGTTTATAATATTAGTAAGGATTCTTTATTATTTATAAATAAATAGTCACTCGAATCGAAAAGTGATGAAAGAAAACTATTAATGATTTTTAAATACCTATTCGACGATACCCCACTTGACATATTTTGTTGGTTTTCATATTTTTCATTTTCACAATATGGCGTCTCATGATCGCCATTTTGTTTTTTTATTAATTCCATGTCTTTAGTGACACTCGCAGGAGTAAGAGGAATCGATTGACGTATGAATCATAAAAATCGGCCCAGGCGTTTAGTCTGTATAGTAATTCAAAGGAACAAACATACATACATACATACATAGACTGATGAACACATAACCCTCCTTTGCGGTGCGCAGTCGGGTAAAAAGTACAAAAATAAGCCAATACATAACGAAAACTACAGACTCATCAAACAACACCACACGACGTCACCACATGTGATGGATTTCGAAGAAATAATTGAATTTCATCCAAACCCAACAAATTTGAAGTAAAAATATCCTTATCCAAACTCAATTAATTCTTACTGACTTATGAAATAATTTAAGTCGTAATTATTTTGCTTTACCAGAAATAACTTCATATAATGTACCTACACTTAATATTTTCCAGAACGATTTATTAATATAGCAAAGATTTAAAACTGTTGCAAAACTGTACTTACTTTAATATTTGAGTGTTACACATAACTCTATGGGAATGGTCGGCCTTGAGTCAGAAATGTATCGATAGATAGTCTTAGGTACTTAGGGTAACATCACTAAATAGTCAAATATCGATCGTGATACTAATTAACATCCTTAACGGTTCCATAAAGTACGTCATCAATTAAATAAATTATTTTGTAGGTGCAGCTGTGCAAAACAAATATAAAACAGTATAGCGTGCGCTATACTGTTTTATATTTGTTTTAGTATTTAATTTATGAGCCTCTCAAGGTCAAACGAATTTATTTTCTTACTCTCTTCAACTAATAATTTCAGTTTCATTAGATTTCAATTCAGGAACACCGAACCCGAATAACGTACACGACATAACAATACCATTTTCAAAAGAAACGTAGGTATAAATCTTTAATTACAACTTTGTTTGCTTTTCAATTGCAAACAAACTTGTATATAAGGAAATACACAACAAGCTAAATAAATATAAAGCTTTTGGGTTAGCTAGTCATTGTACATAATCTCTAAGTTGCAATTTGAGAGTATTTTTCACTTTATTTGTGTGTGCAATAAAGAATATGAAAATATCCAAAAAATCCTAAAGCCCACCTCCCACGATTCCATTACAAAATCTAACGACAATATAATGTTTCCTATCTAAGCAATATAGCCAAAAACACCATAATATCACCATAGCGTATATTATTAAACGTTGCAACAGAATGTAATATGGGCCGTGATATTTACTGAGCTACAAGATTACTCCACGTTTGGGAGTGATACATCGAATCGAGTCTTAATGTCAGATGGAAGAATGTCAGTTTGGTTTTAAGAGCTTTTTACATTACAATAAAATGTGGTGGCAAATGTTTGTAATGTCAGTTTTGCTGTCACGTGAAGATTTATGTTCGTATAAAATATAATATTTACGCATGATTACTAGAAGACAGTGGCAAAGTTTGGCAACATTGGACCCCGTGTCAAAAAAATGGGAGACCTCTGAACCCGAGTGCGATGAAAACAAAAAAAAAATACAAAATAAATTAGGTACCTATTAAAAATAAAGACAAAATTTGATCCTGACTCGCTTAATCATGTCTGCTTAAAAAGTCGAGTGATGCGAGCTCGAAAAATTGTATTTTTCTGGGACTGCTATAAGTTAAATTGAACATTTTTAGGGTTCCGTACCCAAAGGGTAAAGCCGGACCCTACTACTAAGACTTCGCCTGTCCGTCGGTCACCAAGCTGTATCTCATGAACCGCGATAGTGAGACCCTTAAAATTTTCAGATGATGTATTTATATTGCCGCTATAACAACAAATTCTAAAAATAAGTATAAAAAAATATTGAAGGGCAACAACCATGATTATTTAATAGTACGGAACCCTTGTGCACGAGCCTACTCGCACTTGGCCGGTTTTTCTAAACAATAAGAATTTGTAAATATGGTAAGATTTAGTTTTTGTTTGCCCCACACTTCGGTGCCTCTGATCTTATTATTTTATCTTAATATGTTCCAAATCCAAGCTATTCAAAACTTTCTCATCAAGTATTTAAGCTGCGTTAGGTATACCACAATGTGTAACAAGTGCCTTCCTTATATGAACAAGACAATCAAGTTTTCAGCAGCCCAACGCGGGAACGGAAACTTGTAAAGAATGTTATAAAATTGCGTTTAATTATGAACCTTTTTAGGGTTCCGTAGTGAACTAGGAACCCTTATAGTTTCGCCATGTCTGTCTGTCCGTCCGTCCGTCCGTCCTCGCTTAATCTCTGTGACCGTTAGCACTAGAAAGCTGAAATTTGGCACCAATATGTATATCAATCACGCCGACAAAGTGGTAAAATAAAAATTGGAAAAAATTTTTTTATTAGGGTAGCCACCCTATATGTAAAGTGAGAAGTGATTTTTTTTTAATTTCAACCCTAACGTGTGATATATTGTTGGAAAGGTATTTAAAAATGAATAGGGTAGTTTACTAAAATAATTTTTTGATAATGTCTATAATTTCGGAAATAATAGCTCCAAAAGTAAAAAACAATGTGTCCCCCCCCCTCTAACTTTTGAACCATAAGTTTAGAAAATATGAAAAAAATCTGAAAAGTAGAACTTTATAAGGACTTTCTAGGAAAATCATTTTGAACTTGATTGACACAACAGTTTTTGTACAAAAAAGACAAAAAGTAGTACAAAATAATTTCCTCCTCCACCTTTAAACTCATAGGTTTACAGGGAACACTTATTGTGACGGACGGGAAACTACGGAACCCTACACTGAGCGTGGCCCGACACGCTCTTGGCCGGTTTTTTATATAATACCCCACACAAGAAATTTCTCTTGTGCCGTGACTGCGTTTACAAACATTTAAACTCACATACACAAACAGCCAGACCGGAAACAACTACCTGTCGATCACACAAATATTTGTACCGTGCGGGGATCGAACCCGCAGCCAGTCGCTTAAGTGCCATTTGAAGTACTTGTGGTACTTTTTTATGTAATGTTTGTAACTCATGCTCCATTGATTTCCTTGCTGAGCCTTATTATTAACCAGTAGGTTTAAATGTTTTGCAATTGAAAATAGTAAATTTCCCGCAAACTTATTTCATCATCAAAAATGTCAACGAATCAATCAATTCTGAGACTTGACTGAAATGCCTACAAGGCATATTAAATATCTATGTCTAAATAATTTGTATGTGTGCTAAATGTGAAGCTGTGTCGTGTCATACATACATATATTATATACAAATACATAGCTGGGGGCACATCTTGTTAATGTTAATTAAAAATCAAAAAGTCACCGTCTTCAATGAACTTGTTTATAATTGTTTAAGACAGCATCGCAATTACTTATGTTACGAAACTTATAATTTCGCACAGTTTCGCAAATGTTGGAAGCGATCCTGGTACTCATCGGTATTCTATGGGGAAACTGTACCTCAAACAAAGACATCAAAAACAAAATGCTCACTGTCATAATTCCATTTTACATCAGTCTATGTTACCTCCAACATGTCATGTCAGACATTTGAAATAGGAAACTGTTCTAAATTCGTTTATTATTAAATGCTTTTATTGATATTTAGTGCAAGTTCCAACCTTCGATGGTTTAATCCTTACTAATATTATAAAAGCGAAAGTGAGTTTGTTTGTTTGTTACGTCTTCACGCCTAAATGGCTTAACTGATTTTAATGAATTTTGGTACGGAGATAGTTGGGACCCTGGAGACGGGCATAGGCTAATTAAAAAAAATGAGAAATGAGACTTGCGACCACTCGACCAATGAAGCATTCAGCAGTTCAGTCGATTATTAAAAAATAAACTATCTATTCAGTTGCTAGTATTTAAAAAATAAACACTTAAGCAATCTTAAAAAAATAAATACTACTAATCCAGAACAAACAATGACAGTTTTAATTCATACATTTCACCACAGCCTAATCACACACAAAGCCGTTAATCCGTGGGTATACTGCGACAGTCACCTTGACCCACTACCCTGTGGTCGTTGAGACACTGACCGACATTGACCACGCTGCAACATGGTTGATTGTCTATTATGTCTGACATCTGTCACTTTGACAGTGACAGTTAAAGCAATCTTTTGATGGATGATGCTTGTGTGACTGATTTGAATTGTTGTGTAAATGAACTATTGTGGATGGCACAATAAATAGAATATGCTTTTTAATAGAAAGGTTAAGAGCTCAGTATTTATAATCACGATACGTCAGTTTTTGCAAAATTTATGAATAAGGTAGTTTGACCATTTTGAGTTGCCTGAATTTCGAACTGGAACTACTTAAACCGGTTTTAAACCTTATTCAACAGAAATAATGTTAAACGGATTTAGCATTATAGCCTTAACCGCAGCTTTGACTAACAAAGTTATACTTTATCACTCCACATAACCTCAACTAATTTGAATAATTACAGTTATTCAACTGTGTCCTACGAAAGGTACTTTGTCTGATTATTAATTAACTTTATTATGATTGGGCGACTGCGGCATAATTTTGTACTAATTCCAGACTGCAGATTTTATTATAGTATCCTAAACATAGTTTTTTTTCCATATATTGTTTTTAATTCGAACCGTGCAGCTGTATTCTGACTTTTCATAAGTGCCTATGTAGGTGTATTTGAAACAAAACAATTTGAATTTGAAAGTATGAATTCTATACAGACGAAGCGTATAGCAAAAACTAATGTAAATGACTATAAACGATATTATTCGTTGACAAGGCATGTCCTTGCTCGGGCGCAGAACAAAGGCTAAGTTCCCTTTCTGCCGGGCTCAACACTCAAGAACGAGTGAACGGCTTCGTTCATGGCAGGAAGGCATCTTCGAATATGTCAAGGAACTTACCGTTTAGCGAAGAAATAAGTTTTGAAAAACAGGGTGTAAAATTCTTCATAGCCCATTGAAAAGGGAGGGACTTTTTTACGTTGCCCCCCACACTAGGAATAACGTTCTTTTGGAAGCAATTGAATGATAAAACATTAATATCACCAATGTACTAAACCTGTGCTTAGTGAAAAAAACTACTTCTGTTTTTCAATGCGCCTCAGACATACCTAGGTTTTTTTTTTTAAATAACTTATTTATTAAAATTTTAAAATCACGAAGATACTTAAATCATGGCGTGTTGATATATCTTGCGCCCTGTGTGTGGAGAAGATAAGTGACAGACCAAAATAAAGCAGATTAGTAGACGTAGCAGTAGCGCAGCATCTTTAAAATATAAGAAAATACTAAACAATTGGAACTATGGCGCAATAATCGACAGCTAAAGACTAGGCCAGGGGTAGCGAACCTTGATGGACCAACGTGCCATTTTTCCTAAAGAAATGTTGAATGAGGCCACAGACGTGCCATCAAATAATTTTGACTGAGTGATTATATTAGGAAAATAATTACTATCAATTCGGAACTTTTTTTTCTGACTAGTAGAGTCATCTCTAAACGGTTTCTAAGCGAATTAATTTTATTCATCTCTGAAAATAATGAATCGCTCCGGCGAGTTAAAAAAAGATAGGAAGATGTGGCACGTGTTCCATTGGTTCGCCATCTGTGGACTAGGCTAAGAGCTTATTCTAAACAAGTATAGTACCTACCGTTTAAAAATCAGTTCCATAAATTTTTGACCGCCACAGTCAAGTTAGACGACAAGCCAAAAAGTACCTTATGTCGTTAGACTTAAGGCACTTTTTTGCTTGTTCGGCTTGTCGTCTATACGTGACTGTGGCGCTCAAAAGGTTTAAAAGGCCAAAGCAACAAAAGGTACATTCTTGACCGAAGCAATAACTCTGAGTTCGTGTAATAACTATTAATAGTCTTAGATTGGTACGAACGCCTCGTTCTAAGATAATACAATTTATGCAACAATCGGCTGCTATGGTGTTGCGGCATATTACACAAAGTACTACAGAGCCATCTATGATGCAAATTAATTAACATCAAAATCCTAAATCTTAAAGTTATTAGCGAGATAAGAGGATAAAGACAAACCTAAATATACCTACCGCCGGGCAATAGCTCCCCAGACGCCGCATCCATCTGGTTGGAGGATCCTGTCTGTCTCCCTATCTGTTCTTCTTTATTTATTAACTTGAAAGGTTCCGTGCGGGGATTGAGCCCGCGACACGCAACGCCAGTCGATTGCTTAACCACTGCACCAACCGTGCCGTATGCGGAGAAATATAGAAAACTTGAAATAGAACTGAAATCACAAAAGAAACGATGGAACATAGATATACCTACCGGTAAAGTATTTATTGTAGTAGTAGGATAAAGTACACACATTTTGTTTTTTTTTTATAAACAATTGTTTTACTCTCCATCTGTATAGACTCGAGTGGGCGTTAAATGATAAGAGTAGTGGACTGTATATAAAATAGGTTTAATACCATAAGTAACACTATCAATAGCTAGGTACAAAGAAATGCCCGTAGTGGCCTGTGTCGGTGAGCTGAGTGTCGGGAGCGCGTGCAGCCGCCATCGGTGGCCCGCGCTCGGTACGCCGCGCGCCGCGCCCCGCGCCTTCCCCGCGGTTGGCGCACATATGCGATGCGCCGACATATTCCCCGGGTTGAAGAGAAGTCTTCAATCTTCGACTGGTAGGGGGCAGATGCAGTTGAAGGCACGACGAATGGTGCCCCGCTTCGTCTTCATCTCAGCCACTCTCGTGACCCCGTCTACACCGGGATAGGTCTTCGTGACCCGACCCAGGGACCAGAGCAGAGGTGGCGTTGTCTTGTCCTTGATCAAGACTAATGACCCCGGCTTCAATTCACCTCTGGAATGAAACCATTTTGATTTTGCCTGCAGCAGAGAAGTGTACTCATTATGAAAGCGTCCCCAGAAATGTTGCCTGATGAGCTGGATCCGCTTCCAACGATCCAGCCGCGTGATGTTGGCTTCAGTCAACTGAGGATGTATTACCGATGAGAATGGTCGTCCAATTAGGAAGTGAAAGGGAGTGAGTGCCGAAAAATCGTTAGGGTCAGAAGAAAGAGGAGTTAGAGGGCGAGAATTTAACACCGCCTCTATGTGAGTGAGACAGGTAGCCATCTCCTCAAAAGTGAAATGGGTATGATGTAATAAGCGTTTTAAATGATGCTTACACGATTTTACAGCAGCTTCAGCTAATGAATTAAAGTGAGGGCTGTATGCTGGCGTGAAAATAAAATCGATACCCTCCTGTGCCATTTCAGATGCAACATTTGATGATTGTAAGAACCTACACATCTCATTTGATGCGCCTACAAAATTAGTCCCGTTATCGGACGTGATGCTTCGAGGCTTGCCACGACGCGCCACGAAACGATTTAGAGCGGCCATGTAGGCCTCACTGGTGAGGTCGGTGACGAGCTCCAAATGTACGGCTTTTACTGCCGAGCAAACAAAGATGCACATGTAGGATTTAGTAAGTTTGCATCCTCGGCCGCTACGATTGGCTATCAATACTGGCCCAGCGTAGTCAACGTAACTATTCAAAAATGGAAATTCAAGATTGGTTCTTGAACTGGGTAGTTGACCCATTATAGGCTGCACGTTCTGAGCCTTATGTCTGAAACATTTAAGACATTTATTCACGACAAACCTAGACAAGTTTCTGCCACCTAGAGGCCAATAAGTTTGTCGTATATAGGACAGTAACAACTGCGGACCAGCGTGCGCTAGCTTTAAGTGTTGCATTTGAAATATAAGTTTAGTAAGTACGTGCTTACTACATAAAACAATTGGATGTTTTACATTGAAATCGTAGGGGGAGTTATCGAGCCTCCCGCCCACGCGGATGAGGTTATGATTGTCAATGAACGGCGTCAGAGGAAGCAATCTACTTTTGCGCGGTAATTTTTGTCCAGACTTTAACAAATTATACTCTTCAGGAAACATTTCAAGCTGTGAATAATGTATAATTAAATTTAATGAATTTTCAAGTTCTGTGATAGTAAAATTACCTTGCAATTTATTTTTATGTTTTACATTGTAAATAAAACGTTGTACAAATGTAAATATATTTTGTATTTTTGTTAAGCTAGAATACTTTACTAATAAATCATGAATGATTGATGAATGAATGGGAATGTTTGTATGATTACTACTTAATGAATGACTGTTGCTATCACCATTAATAAGATGAGTCACTACTTCCGGCAGACTATCTTTCCCGGTGTTTGGCATGCTGGGCCACTCATTTTCACTATGCTGTAAAAATGAGGGTCCAGACCACCACAGAGAGTCGTTAATGAGAACGTTAGCGCTCAGACCACGGGAAACAAGATCCGCCGGGTTGTCCTTCGACGGTACGTAGCTCCAGGTATGACCACATGTACTTTCCTGTATTTCGTTGACTCTGTGCCTGATAAAAGGCTTTAATTGGTTCGAAGGAGTAGAGAGCCAACCCAGGACTATAGTAGAATCACACCAGAATCTACATCTATGAATGGGCATGGTAAGTGATTCCTGAACCTTAGTACACAGCCTTGCACCTAACAAAGCTCCACAAAGTTCAAGCCTCGGTATCGTTGTTGGTTTGATGGGCGCTACGCGATTTCTAGAGACTAGAAGCTGTACGCCTATGGATCCACTGCCATTACAAGACCGAATGTACACGCAAGCGCCATAAGCCTTCTCGGACGCATCGGTAAAGACGTGTACTTCATGCGTAATAGAGTCTTCAAGCAAAACCCAACCAGGAATTTTTAAATCATTCAATGATGTTATTGTGCCTTCAAATGTAGACCAAAAGTTTTTTATTTCGTGTGATACTTCGTCATCCCAGTCATACTTATCTAGCCATAGACGCTGCATTATCATCTTTGCTTCGACGACGCACGGACCTACGAGGCCTAGTGGGTCAAAGATCATACTGATGACAGAAAGGACGTGACGTTTAGTGACTTTAGTAGTGGAGGTGATATTTATATTATAAGTGAGTGAATCCGAGTCACAAACCCAGTTGAGACCTAAAGTTTTATTTTGAAATGAGTTCAAACTTTGCTCAGAAAAATCTAAAATGTTGTGTAACTCACTGTTATATGTAATTTGTTTGAGAATTTGAGAGTTATTTGACCGCCATTTACGTAAATTAAATTTTGCAGATGATAGGATTGAATGTACCTTTTTAGAAATTTCAACAGTTTCAGCTATGGTATCCCCTCCACTAAGAAAGTCATCAACGTAGAAGTCACGTCGAATGGCACTTTGGGCACGACTATCCTCAATGTTATCGGCCAGACTTACAAGACACTTAGTGGCTAAATAGGGTGCAGAAGCGGTACCATATGTTACCGTGTTCAAAGTATAAGTCCTAAGAGGTTCTGAAGGTTCAAACCTAAAAATTATTTTTTGAAGAGGTCTTTGGACTGGATTTATCTCAATGGCCCTGTACATCTTCTCTACGTCACCTGACACCACATACCTATGCTGACGAAAACGTGTTAGAATGGAAAACAGATCGTCTTGAACTACGGGTCCGACCATCTGAATGTCATTAAGTGACATTCCCGAACTGGTAGAAGCTGATGCGTCGAATACTACGCGTAGTTGTGTAGTGGTGCTGGAACTACGAATAACTCCATGATGTGGAATATAATATTTATTCATAGAGTTTTCTGGTGAATGAGTACAGTCTGAGTCTAATGTCATATGACCTAGGCGCTCATATTCTCTCATGAACTCATTATATTTTTTATGAAATAACGGATCGCGTTTAAATCGCCGTTCAAGGGAAAGAAAACGATTTCTAGCATTGGTAAAAGAATGACCTAATGTACTAGGATCCCCTTTTAAAGGCATAGTGACGACGAATCCTCCACTGTCATTACGAACAGTGGTTTGAGCAAAAGACTGCTCACACATTCTCTCTTCAAGTGAGAGTGAATGTTTTGAAGCTACGTTGTCAAGCTCCCAAAAATAAGTGAGGTCGGGAGTGACATTGGAATGATGGCAAAAATGAATAGCAGAAAAACATGATTGTTGCGAAATACTACCTGAAACTAACCATCCTAACTTGGTCTCGCATAGTTTAGGTAGGTTTTTCCCTATGTCTATTGTTTTGCTACCTAAGACATTCCAGAAAACTTCTGCCCCTACCAGGATATCTACGACCGACGGAACATTAAAGTTCGGGTCTGCTAGCTGAAGATCTGAAGGAATAGGGACGTGTGCGATATGTATAAATGAAGACGGTAGAACCTTTGTAATTTCAGGCAAAACAAGACACTCGATATCTACAGTAAAGGCACAGCATAAAGACTCTATTGTGAGATGACAAGACTGTGTACTGGTGGATATGTGATTATTAATAACCGTTACCTTGGTGCTCGTACCGCGTCGTAACAAACCCAGCTTCTCTGACAAGCTTTGCGTAATAAAGTTCGCCGTACTGCCGTTGTCCAGTAGTAGGCGCGCCATGTACTTCTTACCCGTCACGCCCGTCACGTTCACCATCGCTGTGGAAAGTAAAACATGCGCAGAAGTAGCAAGCTGCATGGAATTGGCTGAAAGCGCGACACTTGAAGAAGGCAAAGAAGAAGGCATAGCAGAAGGCATAGCAGAAGGCATAGCAGAAGGCAATGGATTGGAAGCAAGTTTTGGTTCGTTACTTTCTAAATGTAAAAGCGTGTTGTGTTTTTTTGTGCAATATTTACAATGTGAAAATCTACATTTGTTTGAACTATGTCCAAAGCGTAAGCAATTAATACACACTTTGAACTCAATTGCCTTTTGTAAGCGATGTTCTATGGACAAGTTTCTAAAAGATTCACATTTAAATAATGTATGTGCTTGGGAGCAGAGTGGACATTTATTGTTTTTATTTTTATTAATTGGATTGTCTGATTTTTTATTTGTCTGGTTAGGCTTAGACTCAGTTTTGTTAGAAATATGGCTATTATTTAAGGCAACAATAGTATTTTTATCAGAAGTGCCATGATTGGACTCCACTGATTCTAACCAGTCTGCTTTCCTGCTTAAAAATGAACAAAATTGTGTTAAAGTAGGATCTTCTTTAAAATTATTATTTCTGTGTTCTTCCCAGTCTCGTCCTGTTGTTATGTCTAACCTTTTAACCATAAAATAAATAATAATATCATCCCAATATTGAGTGGGCTTTTGTAAATTAGTTAGTGCCCTAACATTTTTATTAATGTTGTTAACAAGGTTTCTGATGGAAACACTTGACTCAATTGTTATGGGTTCTGCGTCAAACAAAGCTTGAAAGTGGTTATTCACTAATAGGCGGTTGTTATTGTAACGTTCGCACAACAAATTCCACGCAAGTAAATAATGATCGGCTTTAAAGTCTATGTTTTTAATAATTAAAGCTGCGTTTCCCTGGAGTGAAGCTCGCAGGTAATGGAATTTGTTGATGTCACTTATGCTAGTGTTGTCGTGAATCAATGACCCAAATGTATCCCTAAACTCAAGCCAGCATTGGTAGTTCCCATCGAAGTGAGGCAAATCTATCTTAGGCAAACGAACAAAAGAATTCCTAAAAGAAACATGTGCACCTGAGTCAGCATCTTTGAAGCCCGCCTCCGACGCAGCACCGTTGGCCGAGACACCGAGCAGGCTGCGCGTGAGTGCCACCAGGTTAAAGAACAGGCGGTCAAAGTCCTCACGCTCAGTCAACGCAGACTCGTCGTCATCGGAAAGTACCTCGATCTGTGTCTGAAAGGCGTCAAATTCGGTGTGTAAGGTTTCGAATTTATTAAAACGCTCCTCTAAGTCTAAGCGTTGCAGCTCAGATACTGTGGAACTACTTTTTATTACCTTTAAATAGTTACTGTAAATAGTAAGCTTCGATTTAATTGAACTACGTTTTTTAATTAATGTCTTTAAACTATCTGCCATGTTTACGTAAAAAGAACACCTGGCCGCACAATGCTAATGAGCTCAATAGATAAAAAACAGCAAAACAGCTGTGCGTTAGTGAAAGGGATCGTGAATCACTATCGGTCAACACGTGTCAACTTCGTGCAAATCAGCTGATTACCTAGCGTTTTTTTTGCGAAATATGCGTGATTTTAAGCAGTGATTTTGATATTAATGGGAAATAACGTTTTAAAAGCACTGTATGAACACTGAAAGTTAAAACAATATTTTTTCGGCATGTGAAGAAAGCAAGAAAAAATAACTAATTGGAACGGACTCACTCAAATACAGTATTATACTCCCTGTATGACTTCAGCTCCCACGATGACGATGCAGGTTGCTTCGGGAACGACTCCTTTACTTCAATGTTCGTGTCGTGCCGCGTGGCGCTCGCGCGCGATCAAAGTCCGCGACGTGGAACACGACGACCGATGATATTGACGGCGTTAATTACGGTTATACCGGTAATTAGTTTTGCGCAATCGAAGGACCAATGTATAGACTCGAGTGGGCGTTAAATGATAAGAGTAGTGGACTGTATATAAAATAGGTTTAATACCATAAGTAACACTATCAATAGCTAGGTACAAAGAAATGCCCGTAGTGGCCTGTGTCGGTGAGCTGAGTGTCGGGAGCGCGTGCAGCCGCCATCGGTGGCCCGCGCTCGGTACGCCGCGCGCCGCGCCCCGCGCCTTCCCCGCGGTTGGCGCACATATGCGATGCGCCGACACCATCTTCGCCCTTTTTCTAGTTTACAGTGAATAATTGCAATAAGGTGACATTTGTCCAGTATTTTCCAACCCTGCTTATTGCCACACTTTTCTATAAACTTCAGAATCTGTGGTCTATCAGGTTCCACACGATTATCAACATCTTAACAAATAACGGCCGGCGAATAGTCCGCAAAAAAAAAATAAAAGTAAAAATATTTTCGAATAAAGTTAAATTTGTTTAAAAGAAACCAAACAGTTCGTTAAGTAAATTATAAATGAGTAAAAGACGTCCATCGGTTTCAAAAAAATGAACCATATCTGTCAAGTCTAGTTATTGATTTCTTTTGCACTAAACTGCGGAATTAGTGTATTTATAAAAACCTCGAATGGCAATTGAGTCTATTTGTCGCAATCATTTGAAAGTATTTAGCATTTGGCGTGGTTGTCGACATTAAAACGCACACTTATTAGTTCAACTACTCCTGGAGCAAGCTTACGATACTTCAGTGTCCATCGTGAGTTATTTCCATCGTATTCCAGGGGAACAACAAACTTACGTTTAGCATCCTCATGCATGATATTCTTTTTAGTCATAATTTGTGCGTGTCCTAGGCAGAACAAGTAAACTGGGTCGACGAAGACTTCGTTTATTTATTTGAGATGTTTTAGTAATAGAATTTAGGATATAGTTATAACCCATGCAAGCATAAAAAATGAATGTTATGTATTGCAGTTATCCAGTTTTTCTTTAGTTAAATACTCTGCAACATAATTCAGCAATGTATTCATTGCGTTTTCGTCTAATACAGGTCTGACATTTGTACCGCCCTGGTCAGTCTCTTCTTCTGTGGGACTAGTCCATGAACACGTATTTAGTGCTGTTGTGATAAATATTAGGTTTAGCAACTTTCGAGCCAAAGTTATACAATATTTTGGCAAGAACATGCTCAAAGCTAGACTCTTAGATTGAACATACACATCCGATTGAGGCATTAGTTCAACAAGTCCTGGACCAGGTTTATGATAGTTAAGTGTCCATCGTGAATCATTTTCATTATATTCGGGAGGAAGAAACCTCTTGCGTCTCTGAGAAACTTCTCCTAAAACTTTAGAATTAATAGCTTCTTCTTCTTTCTGTAGATCACGAATCATTTCCAGCATTGTATCACGGAAATGTGTCGAAGAAAATTGTTCTTTAACTTCATCAGTATAATTTCCATTTTTCTCTTTGTCTCGTCTCATCTCTAGCATTATTTGGCGCATGCTGTTTAGACAATATTGGCAGTCTGTTATATTCCAATTCTGGAAATCTCCGAACTGTTTAACATACGTCAATAATATCTTTATTGCGTGTTCGTCTAATCCAGGTCTTGTTTGTCTACCGTGGATGTCAGAAACATTAGTTGTTTCACTAGTCCACGAACATGTACTCAAAGCACTTGTAGTGAAGATCTCGGTAAGTAACATACGGCCAAATGTTTTGCTATCTTTAGTCAATTTCTGGCATTCAGCGAGTTTGTCAGCATTTACATACAATCTCGAATGTTCCATTAGTTCTACAAGTCCAGGAGCGGGTTCACGATACTTAAGTGTCCATCGCGAGTCATTTTTATCGTATTCCGGAGGAAGAACAAACTTCTTCTGGTATTGATCGCTTTCTGTCTGTTCTTCATTTAAATTGGGAACTACCGCTGTGGTGTCTTTTGATGAGGGTGCAGACTCATCCATCTTATCATAGATGTTTCCCGGTAGTGATGATTGATTTATAAATAATTAAAAAATTACATTAATATGTTATTGAGGTTCGAAATTAATATAAATATAATTAAAATAATGTGAAACTATAAAATAGCTGCTACCTGTTAAATTGTACCACATAGATATTAACATAAAAAACTAGACAAAAGCGAGTCGCACTCGCGCACAGAAGGTTCCGTACGATCTTGCGATATAAAAAGCGTTATCTTTTGACTGCGTAGATTTAGAGTACCTATTGTTTTTTTTTTAATTTAAATTAGACCTTTTTTTTGAGGTGGGAAATCATCAAATAACTACCCCCGCTCTGGGCGGAGTGGGGATGAGTGTCAGACTTGTACTGACTAAAACCCACCCATGTTCCTTCTATTGCCCTTAACATTCCGGGGCCGCGGTATCTCTTTCGAACAACCCGCAACCCCGGCAGGCGGAGGCCTTGGCAGGCTCCTCTGTTTTGCTGACATCTCTTTGAGGCGCGCGTGAAACACTAACGCGCCGTCGACACGGCCTGTTGTCAATAGACGGACGGACGGTAAGCTACCCATTGCTCACCGTCCACAGGCACGCATCTACGGTGGCCGGGAGTCGTCTCGCGACAACCGACGCCCGGGGCGTCTCCCGCGGCGGCTGGGTTGGTTTGAGGTTCTCTCCCTCAAACGCCCGGCCACCTCCTTCGCTAGCATTACTGCTTCGCAGAAGGAGGTGACCCCTTCCCATTCCCTCTCGCTCCAGACCATGGACTGAACCAGGGCCGGATGCGAGAGATAGCCGCCGCCGATCGCCTCTACGCGAGCACGCCACTGTGTGGCCGCCCAAGCTGGGCAGGCCGCCACTGTGTGGTCCACCGTGACCTCCGGGCGATCGTCACAATGATGTCAGCCGGGCGTTTCCTCCCGCCCGATTATGTGCAGGATCCTCCCGAAACTTCCGTGTCCGATGAGGACCTGCGTCAGGCGGTAGGTGAGGAGGCCATGGCGCCTCTCCAGCCACTCCTCAAAGAGGGGACTTACCGCCACTATTGTGGCGTGCCCTGCACGGGGTTGCGACAGTCGCTCTCTCCGGTGTAGTGCCTCCGCAGCCACTCATACAGGCGCGCGAGAACTATCGCCTCCAGATCCCACGTTGTAAATTAGACCGTTACAGCCACTTTTTAAAGTCAAAAACAAAAGATGAAGCTACAGTCCCAGTCACAAGGCATAATAACTTGTGAAAGTGCCGTATTTGCCCATTCCAAAACGTAGATATATCTATGGGGAAGAATGGACAAGAAACTCCATAGACTCTCTTTTTAATCCTAATATGTTTACAAGATCATGGATACACCATTCATGTCGAGATTACATAAATGTGTGAGAACGATGTAGTTTAACATGCACATTAAGAGCGCGCAGAGTGAAAGTAGAAGTCAATAATGTAAAAATAAAGTAATTAAACTGTGGTAGCTGAGCGATGACTAGTCCCAACTGATAGCGCCCGTTCACGAACATGACGCATGGTTCAACCCCATTTCGCTCAATCATTTTGAAGGGAACTAAATGACCCGACACACCCGCCACCATCAGCGGGACATTTGAGCATGACATACACTCAACCACCAGGGCACATTCGTGTCTTTGATAGTACATAGTACTCACATGGGGCTTACAATTATATTATAATAGGAGGACATTGAGTTTCTACTATGCAAAGACATTCTTACAATATTCTGCAGCTGCCACAATAATTTCAGACACCAATCAATGAATTTTTCCCCTATGGTTGTGGAGCAGGAATAGCATTGAGCCAAGCATTTTTATCATCGATGTTATTATGAGTAAATATTTTATATTGCTAGCTGCAATATAAAATATTTAGGTACTCATTTATTTGTCCTATGATTAATAACATAAAATGAAAATACATGTCGTCATAGACAAATAAATGAATAAAAATTTAATAATACTGCCAACTCTCTTCTCATCAACTGCCATTTGGCTAACATAAAAAAATAAACATTTATATCTATCAATCTCCTTACAAATTCATTGACAACGCTTAGTTTTACCCCCACTATTCTATCAAATAAATTAATACAAATATGTATATTCCGTGACTTTAAATAAACACAAATCTTACCTTTTTAGAGTTTTATTTTCCAAAATAAAATTCACCGGTAATTATATAAAAAAAAGCGCCTTAACGCATGCACGTCCAACGTTGAATGCTCGTTATTCATTTGGAGAAATGATAGATTTCTTATCAGTTATGGAAAAGGCATATCTACAATTATGAATCATTCAGTAAGATTAAAAACATTGTCAATGCAACCTTAATCAGTTCACGAGCTCAGAATCGCCCCGGCTTATCGGCTCTGCGTCAACCAAACGTCCACCGACCGGAAGCATAGAACCAGAGGTCTACTCTCACGTTTTCGGATAAACCATTGAGTGCAAAGCATTGAGTGGTACGAGGGTCAGGGAGGTATTTAAAGTAAATATACATTTTAATAAAAAAAAAAAACTGGTAAAAAAGTTGTGTCTATGATTCCCAATAATTATTGCAATGACGAGAGAATCAGTACCCTATCAACTTCGTTATGGGTACTTTTACATCCATTTAAGATGGTAGCAGAGCATAAAACAGGGAGATAGAAGTTTCTCGTGTTTACTTAGCGACTTACTGACCAACATCATCATCATCAACCTACAGCACTCTACTGCTGGATATAGAACTCTTTATTCGTCACTTAACAAGATTCTCGGCAACTCTCGTCCAGCTGCTATCTGCTGCCCCGCGTAGATCGTTGCTCTACCGCCACCATACGCTAGCCGATTCACTTTGAATTTCATTATGGAAAAATCCAATTACAGTCCCGCACCACGCTCGGTAGTCGAGTGGAGTAAGCAGAGTATGTATTATCGATACTCAGATTCCACTAAACATAGAGAACAACAAACAGCCCATTCATAGTCTAGTGCCAAGTGCCACTTCAGTGCCATAAGTGGTGATTGTCGCATTATTATCTTTGTAATCGTAGCCACTTATAAAACTTGTACTTGGTTTAAATTAACCATGATTGTAGGAGTTCTAAGATGTCCTACATGGGTTTAAGTATGGTCTGTGTGTTTGACACAATTCCCCTTAGCCTTCGGCACGCTTTGCATTGAATACTTGGTAATTAGAGTTAATATAGCCCCCCATCTGCGGAGCCAAACCGGTGTTCTACGTTCGATTCCTAGGTTAGCCAAACTGTTATTTGGTTTTTCCATCAGAAATTTCTCCGCAGCATCCACAAAGTCTGCCCTCAACGGTTGATGGCAATATTCTCGCCCCTATTACATGGGATGTTAACATAACTGGCGAAATGTGAGTGTGCTTAACCCTTCCCCTTGGACATTACCGGCTTGATGTTATGTTATGTTATCTTAGTCCAAACCGTCTTGATAGATTAGAAATTTCAAACTTACCTATACTAATTCTTATAAGAAAAAGAAAGGAAGTCGTTTGTCTTGGTATGGACATGTAATGAGGAGGGATGAAGGATATGTGACTAAAAGAGTGATGGATCTGAATGTTGATGGACGGAGAGCGAGAGGAAGGCCAAAGAAAAGATGGATGGATTGTGTAAGGAATGATATGAAGGAGAAAGGAGTAAATGATGCCGTGACGTCTGATAGGGGCGAATGGAAAAAGAAAACGTGTTGCGCCGACCCCAAATAGAATGGGACAAGGGCAGGAAAATGATGACTAATTCTTATAGGAAGCATATATTATCTCTGTATGAGAAAAAGCCTTTGTCTATCACTGGGATAGTTATAGGCTGGTGTTCATTAATCTTATCGCGTAGGATCAAGACTAAACAAAACAAAAGAAAGATGAAATCCCACAAAAGCGATAACACAACCGGAAACAAAACAATTATCCCGTCTACGTCCAAGTTACAATTCACAAATGAAATCGACCCTCATTGACATACCACTAGTTTTACGTAAAATTCGAAATTTTCTCTTTAGCGACCATCTCGCTCAAAATATGTTATGAATTCGCAAGCCGCGCATAATAGCGGGTTCTATTCCCGCGACACGATTCCCACCGAGCCAGTGAGATAACACCTACGGTTCCATTGTTAAATACAAAACTGAACTCTTTTCAAGGTGGTTTAAATTGTATTACATGCCGTTACGTCATCGGCGATCAAGCGTGATCCGTTATTATAGACACAGGTTGAAATGGACCAACACGCTGCCACATGGGTTCAAAATTTATGAACCCATGTGACAGCGTGTTAGTCCAGTTTTTCATCTTTATTGCGCGTTCAGATGAGACCACAATTTTACTTATAAAATTAACAATAATGGAAAAGACTTAACGCAGCGTTTTTCGGTTCCAAAATAAAAAAAAAACTCGCTTGACCACTAAACACGTAATTTATTTAATTATTATAATTGTAACCAAGTTGAAAAGAGTTTTTCTGCGCAGTAAAGAGCAATATTATTAAAATTCTAAATATTGCCATTTGTATATTACTTAGAACGGAACGCAGCGGTAGAGAAGTCTATAGTGTCTATGGGTAGGGAAATCCCCGTCCGAAAAATTTCGTCATCACCCGAATCAACCGATCAATAGCTGGTACGTGCTTTGCGTATCTAATTTATGTATAGTATTCAAAAGTGTGACGTCATAAATACATTTATTTGAATATCTTCGCCATACTTATTAAATTTGCATATCCTTACTTAGATGTCACGAATAAACAGACAAACCGTTGAAACGGTTTCGGTGTTTTTAATGACTAAATAAAATAATTCAAATTTCAAACTCAAATTCAAATTTCAAGCGGATATCACCAGTGTTAAGTATGTGCATCCACATCGAAGTATATTTTGGCACGTTTACAAGTTTATAGTTAGCATCATCTGCCTAGCCTTTTCCTCACTTCGTTGGGATCGGCTTCCAGTCTAACCGGATGCAGCAACAGTATTTTACATGGAGCGGATAACTGGCAAATGCTTGCACTGACTGGACAGGTCCACTCAATCTGTGTGGTGCTTTCTTAAAAAGACCATTTCAGACAGTATCTCCACAAAAGGTCCTAGTACCCACAGTTGTTTTAACGGCCAATGGTCTGATGGCTTTCCTTGGATGGTTGGATCAGGGACCTGATTCTAAATGCAATAGCTGCCCCTCGACTCGATACAGCTAGCATTGTGAGGAGGTTCTTGTCCTGGTAGCCTTAGCCACCGGCAGCTTGGACTCTTCTCCCGACGCCCAGCGGGGACCCAGTTTAATACATTTTAAAATGTTCTTTTTTGAAGGAACTTTTTGAAAAATTGAAAATAAACGTAATTGAACATAAACAAACTTCATAGAAACTTAGTTTATTAAAAAAAATACATATAGGTACCTTATCTTCATGTAATATTTACTTTACTACTATTATAGTCAAATAATAGATACAATTAAACGTACACTACCCGTATTAAAAGAGGTTACAATGAAATGAGAAAAAACATTATAAAATAATTCTTAGGACCTACACTAAAACTATTTGACATTCATGTTTCACCGCTTAAGTTTTAACATCACGTTTTAAAATAGCAATTTTTCGTGAAAAATGTCATAATATTACATAGATTTCTTCATTAGACTAACTACTAACTTGACCTATGTTTACAAATAAAACATTCTGATTCTGACTAAACCAACGAAGTCGTTGCTTGTTCCTGATTGGCTGAACCTACGCGTTTTAGGATTATCTTGTAAAAGACACCACAGTGTTAAAACCGACAAAATTCACTAACGTGTTGTTAGAACTTAAACGGAAACAAACAAGCTAAGTTGTTGATCAGCACTTTTTGAACGTTAATTACTCAAGACGGTCGGACGGTGTTTAACTGGGAAGAAGAAGTGGCGGAACAAACTCCCCAACAACACAACTGACTGGTAGGTTTTAAGAACCAGATTTTATAGAATAACTAGCTTCCGCCCGCGACATCGTCCACGTGGCATAATAACTTTGGGCTAACGATAACTTTAACCCGCGTGATGATCGAAAAAAAACTATCTTTCTCTCACCTTTTCTTACCTCTTTCTCCCCGTTTTCTTACTTTTTGAAGCCTATGTTTGTCTCCAGGGTTCCAACTATCTCTGTACCAAAATTCATCAAAATCGGTTTAGCCATTTAGGCATGAAGACGTTACAAACAAACTCACTTTTGCTGTTATAATATTAGTAAGGATTCACTTATTTTAGTAGGTGTTACAAAAGAAAAAACCCTTGAGAAAAAAGAGGTTATGTGGTTTTATAGATAAACCTTGTTTATTATCAGAGTTAAACCGGACCTGTCACAATATCGCCAACTAAGCATTCTTTACATCGAACTATGGAACATTGAGTTTTTGTTTGGTGTAAAAAACCACATTTTACCGTATAACTTCGTGGTACTAACGACTAACTACGACTATAATATCGTAAAGGTATCTTAAGTAAAGTTAGAAAAGTATGGTTAAAAAATATTGACTTGGACCTTCAATATCTATTAGTCAGAAGGTTCGGGAACAAAACAAAGATGGTAATGACGGAAAAAGATGAGTCTTTTAACACTGTTTTTAGTTATAAATCTCAAGTTTTTAAAAATTGCTGTCTAATTTGATTCTGACGATATTTTCGTCTCAACGCTAACATGTATTGGGATAAACAATTTTTAAAGCTTTTTCGACAGCGATTCTCATTAAAGTTTTTGGATCGAATAGTATATTTAATGACATAATCTAAAAGTACCTCTCGTGCATGTGCATCTAATCCAGGTCTTACAGTTGTCGCTTCTGAGCAGCAACCTGAAGGTCTTTTGCCAGCCCAAGTACATGTTCGCAATGCACTTGCTGTAAATATTGCACTTAGTAACTTTTTAGCGAATTCAAAGCCAGTTTTCGATTTGTCGCAATAGTCGAAGACAGTAACACGTATATACACACCGGAATTTTCCACTAGTTCTGCAAGTCCCGGACCAGGTCCACGATACTTAAGTGTCCACCGTGAGTCATTTGCATCGTATGTACGAGGTAATGTAAATGTTTCTAGTTGTTTGGGACTTTTTTGCTTCATTTTTGATTCATCGTCATCATCATCACAAATATTACCATCAGCATCATTCTCTTCTGTTTGCTCTTCATTTCTTTCTTCTTCGTTTAGTTCTGGCGTTTTCTCAGTCGTGTCTATTGGCGCAGATGGAATAGTTTCACGGCTGTTATATGCATTAATGATTTTTGTTAGCATTTCTCTGACTATTGGATGACCCAAACATTTTTGAAGTTTTAGTATCAGTTTTAAACATTCAGAAAATATTGGTAATATTTGCTGGGCAACTGATTCGGCATGCAATGAGTGGTTCGCGTTTGAAGCATTTTCGTTCACAGGTTGTTTCTTATCTGTAATATTTCTACCATTATCTTTATTAGGACCTTTGCGAGCTCTCTTCTGTTTGTTAAAAGCTGGGCTTTTTGTTCCGGTGACTTCGTCAACAGATTCTCCTGACTCATCAACTCTGGATCGTTTACGATGAGCATTTTTGTCAGAACGTGTTGATGCTCTTCTTTTGGGTGTTGCAGTACTTGCAGATTTTGAGGGTACGCTCCATCCTAAGGCGTCTATGATATTTTCGATATCATTTTTAAGGCCTGACGAAGTGGGATTGCTAGTTTCGCCTTCCACCATTGCAGATAACGTTATATCATCTAAAATAAATGAAAAATAGTAAGTTTCCATTATTTAAACACAATACAGATTCATTTAAACACGTTGTTACAGAAAACCTCTTAAGTGGGCGTTGTTGTTACTGCGGGCAGACCTTGTTTTGCAACAGTGAAAATCTGTAGCTTCGTGTAAGTACCTACCTACTTATCGTTAAAGTTTCGTTCACATTTCTCTCTAAAATGACAACAGCAGATAAGCCTGGCCTTTTCTCAACTATATAGGGAATCTACATGGAGCGACCGCCTATCTGACCTCCACAACTCATTTAACAACTGGGTAATACGATACTCTTTGGTGAGACTGGTTCTGGGATCTAAAAATGACAGCCGGGACCAACGGTTTAACGTGCTCTCCGAGGCACGGAGAAAACTTGGTATGTTTCGGGTGGTCACACATCTGCGGACCAACCTAGGCAAGAGTGGCTTAACCTAAAGATCGACCCGGACTGTTTTATATAGCCACAAGCTCTTTATCATCATACAGCTATGTAGTCAACATTGAAATGACGACACGGTTAGCGCAGTGGCTGAACGATCGACTGCTGCGCTACCTGTCGCGGGTTCGATTCCCGCACGGAGCAAATATTTGTAAGGCCTACAGATAGTTGTTTCGGGTCTGGCTGTTTGTGTATGTGAGTTTAAATGTTTGTAAACGCACCCACGATTCAGGAGAAATTCCTAGTGTGGAGTAAAAAAAAATAGTACAATGATCCCTTAGAAGAATTATTTCAATTACACCTTGTAGAACTTAATCATCTTTGAAGGGCTAAGCAAAGTTGTACCTAATGGTATCTCCACATTTTGCTAGTTATGTTTAAGTCCTATGTCATAGGAGACAAGACTATTACTATCAACAGGGCATAAATCTAGAGAGATTACGTCAGTTTAAAATTTTGCGGCGAGTTCGGCGCTTGCACTTAATATTAATTTACCTTTGTTAATATTATTCTCCAAATTCTTCTTGTTGATATACTCTTTGGCTTCTTCATAGTTATCTGCAAACGAATATTATAATAAAATACCAGGATACACACACAGAGAGTCGAATTAATCACCAGTTCGTCACTATCAATACACTGCGGATAATTAACTAAAAACTTCGCTGAAATAATAAAATTAATAGTATAGAGCTGTTTAGTGTGTTTGAGTTTTCCCTTATGAATGACGCAATCAGTCCATTGATTATAGACCCAACATTTTGACAATAGTAGTTGGAAGTAGCTGTCATTTTAATAAACGTAAGGCACAAAATACGTCTGCTCTAGCCGGTACACAGTGTTACTAAGAATCCGAAAAAAAAACTGTTCCAGACCCACAGAAAAACAGCTTAAAAAACTCAAAGTCAAATCATTTATTTCAATTAGACCATTACAGGCACTTTTGAATGTCATGAAAACAAAAAGAGATGCTGCTACAGTCCCACTCACAAGTCATAATAACTTGTGAAAGTACTGTAGTTGCCCATTCCAAAGCGTAGATCTCTATGCAGAAGAATGGGCAAGAAACTCCATGGACACTCTTTTAAATCATAATATTTTATACATACATGTGAGAACGATGTAGAAAAACAAGCACATTAAGAGCGTTCGGAGTAAAAGCAGTCTATTTTTAAGAACCGAAAACTATCAACCCTAGTGGGTTATACAGGGTGTAGACTAACCTTCCACAAAGTCGTCAACCATGCATTCTATACAGTAACTCTCTTGGGAAATGTTTTTTTTTTAAGAGAAACGTCACGTTTTGGTATTAACCTCAATGTTACCCACTCAAAACATTGTGCTGAGATAAAAAGTGCGGAGGTCGGGAAAGTATTTAAAAACATCACTTAAATCCAGCCTGTCCCTTTGCTGTCCCCCTCAGCGACGCTCGAAGCCGAGGCTCGTACCCCACAGGGGGTGTCCTTAGCGTGTAGTCGCTTAGTTTGTAAGTTTCTTGCCCTAGCTGGAGGTCTTAATTTTAAGGCATCCACAGGAATCGCCCGGTTAAGCAGATTAACGACCTCTTAGTTTGAACTGCGAGATGCCATAAAAAAAGATTTTAATGTTAAGTTATGGGATACTTGGATTAAATAAAAAAACTGGTCAAAAAGTTGCAACTTTGACCCCTTAGTCTAGTCGACAAGTTGAAAATGGTACAAAATAGAGATACTGCTCTTAAAATTATGTGCGATAGCTCATTGGATCCGGAATAACGCCTAGAAAAATGTGCTAAAAGCGTGTATTAGCACATAAAAAATTGCAAAAGTTATAAACAATTAAAGATGAAAAAAAAAATGGCATTTCGTTTTTTGCCAATATTTCATAAACTATTAATATTTAAGAAATTTCGAAAAAAGATTCTGTAAGAAGAGGAAATTTCCAATAAAAAAACTCCTAACTTCCGAAACTCTATCTCTATTATTTATAACTTTAATTTAACGCTGAAAATATGTCTGCGCGCGACATTTTTAGGTTGCGCGCGTGGCGTCAAAAGCGAGTACGGCACAAAAATTAACAAAAACAACCATAATATAACAAAGTATAGAAAAAAGGTTTTTTCAATTTAAAAAATAAAAAATTCAAAACACAATTTTTTATACTTTGTTATATATGGTTGTTTTTGTTAATTTTAGAAGTTTAAGAAAATAAATAAAAAATAATTAAAAAGTTGTTTATAACAAATTGTTAAGTTAATAAACAATAGAATTGTTGATAAAAAAATTTTTTTTTTTGGTATTTTATAGAGGACTATCAATTATGATATTTAGGAAAAAAATAATTTCTTAACTAACTATTTAAACAATAGAAATATAAAAAACGCTTATAACCAATTAAAAATTGTTATTAAGATTTTTTTTTTAAATCCTTATATTTGTAATGTAATACAGTTGTGAAAAAAATTGTTTAAAAAATATTGATTTAATCAATTTGTTTATAACAAATTTATCAACAAATGGCGGGTTTTTTTTTTTGCAAATCATTAAATATCTTGTATTAATAAAAAAACGATAATATAATTATAAAGAAAAAAAAAACTTTTTTTTTAACAACATTACTTCGATATTTAAGTTTTAGTTCAAGTAAAAAAAATGTTATAAACAAAGTATAAATATTTTTTTAACTTTTATGGCACCATCTTGTTAAGTATGTATGTAAGAAAGGCTCTACGAAGCGAAATTTTTTTACGACCATTATTTAAACATTTTTTTTCACTTACAATTAAGACGCTAGTTCGAGAAAATTTTATTAGTTAACAATTGTTTAACTTGTTGAAAAATTAACTTTAAGAAAAATTTCCAACGGGAATAAATTATTTTAGTGTTCAGAACACACCATAATTTTTTCAAATTTAAAAAACAATATTCAATACCTTAAATAAATTAATTAATGTGCCGTACTCGCTTTTGACGCCACGCGCGCAACCTAAAAATGTCGCGCGCAGACCTATTTTCAGCGTTAAATTAAAGTTATAAATAATGGAGATAGAGTTTCGGAAGTTAGGAGTTTTTTATTGGAAATTTCCTCTTCTTTCAGAATCTTTTTTCGAAATTTCTTAAATATTAATAGTTTATGAAATATTGGCAAAAAACGAAATGCCATTTTTTTTTCATCTTTAATTGTTTATAACTTTTGCAATTTTTTATGTGCTAATACACGCTTTTAGCACATTTTTCTAGGCGTCATTCCGGATCCAATGAGCTATCGCACATAATTTTAAGAGCAGTATCTCTATCTTGTACCATTTTCAACTTGTCGACTAGACTACCTAACATGTCCGTAAGGTCTAGAACAAACCAATATCGCAATAACGGAGAAAACAATTGCCTTTTTTGCGGATGGGAAATCATCAAATAACTTCGGGGAGTCAGACTTATACTGACTAAAACCCACCCGTGTTCCTTTTTATTGCCGATATCTCTTTCGAACAACCCGCAACCCCGGCAGGAAACAATGGCCACGTTATTGTAATTACACCTTTTAGTGTCATGGTTTATAGATAGACAGCTTTAACAGACAAAAAAGTGAAACTGATAAATTCTCTATTGAAAATTCTTTCGTAAGAAAAGACCTCCACGACACAGGGAACCCTACTATGGAGACCAGAGAGCAACTTTGAAAATGAACTTTCTGGAATAATAACGTTATTTGTATTTGTATGTACAGTGCGGCGCGGTGCGGTACACCGTTTACTTCGGCTTCGCTCGCGTTAAATTCGGGGTAACAATAGGTCCCCTTTCTTGGTTTACAGGTACCTGCTACCTGTATTATTTATTCTAATAGCAATGCTAAGTATTCTCTTTTCTTCCCTCTTTCTCCCTCACATCTCAATCTTTTTTTTTTTAAAAAGCCTTTGTCCGTCTCTAGGGTCCAAACTATCTCTGTACCAAAATTCAACAAAATCAGTTTAGCCATTTAAGCCCCGTTCCAATAAACAAAAACGACTCGTTTTGCTTACGGATGGTAGTATTTTGACATAAGTTCTATGAGACTTATGTCAAAATCTTACTATCCGCAGGCAGGTTAGGCGTGAAGACGTAACAAACAAACTTACTTTCGCTTTTATAATATTAGTAACGATTACTTCTGTACCAGGCTCAAGATTATGAGAAAGATCTTACCAGTGCTATGTACCAGAACGGAGAGGAACGACTGCTTCCCCCTTTTCACTAGATTTTTAACTAGATCTTCTGGTGTTATTGGATATTGAGCGGGGAACCACATCCTGACTATGTTTTCCTCGGGACTACACCATTGGAGCAAGGACTTCGGTACGCAGACATATTCACGAATGATTCTTTCCGAATTGTCGAAACGATTTTCCAACAATTTTACAACATGATAATTATACTTTTGAATTCTATTCATCTGGAAATTAAAAAAGAAACATTATATTTCACCTGTTTTCCTGAGGAGATTAGGTAGAGTTACTAGTGTTATATTTTATTTTCCCTTGGCCGTTTTACGGGTTCCGAACCTAAAAAGACGGTACCCTTATTTGGGCTACTATGTGGACTCCGTCTGTCTGTCAACATCCTTTTTCTCGGGAACATGTGGAGGTATCGAGTTGAAATTTAAACCATATATTCAAGTCTATAGTTTCTTTGAGCTATGAAAAAATCAATTCTCTAAGTCTACGCAGTCAAAAGATACGGCCATTTATGTCACAAGTTTGTACGGAACCTTCGGTGCGCGCGTCCGACTTGCACTTGGCAGTTTTTTTAAACATTTTATTTTAGAATGTTATTAAGCTTAATTTAGTACTCAAACATGTGAGGACGGCGTAGACCAGGGGCCTTAGTCTGCTATTACAACAGTGTCAGAATGGTCGATCACTGATCGCATTATGGTTGATTTTGATAATTTTGGTAATCTACTACATACTAAACTTGTCAAAATTAACCATTATGCGATCAGTGATCGACCATTCTGACACCATTGTAATAGCAGACTTACTGATGATAAGTCGTTACTTACTAAAACAAAGACGTAAAACAAGATAAAAAGTTAACAAACATCTACAAATCTACATGACCCACTATGTTCACACATTCACAAACAATCAGGAAGAACAAAAGTTTTCAACAAACTACAAATAGACCTAAAATAAAGGTCAAGGTTAACATTTCGATTGCTATTATTACTGTTCGTCCTTGATATTTTTAAATCAAATAGAAAAAAGAGTGTTTAGATGTTGCTCAGTATTCGTTTTAAAAGCACACAAAAACATACATTGGTAAAACTGATAACATTGTGTCTATCGAGAATGTGTTTAGAAAAAATCAACTAACCTTGTTTTCACTACGTTTTTCTCTCATCTGTCACAATATTGTCACTTTATCACTATAAGGTAGGTATTCTTATTATTTATTTACTCTTGTTTTCAATTTTGTATCATGAGAGATAAAAAAGTCCACAGATTAAAAAATCCAGAACACGTCCTCCCGCCCGCGGATCGAGCGCTGAATAATTCCAAGAATTGGCATAAATAGACCACACTATAGGTTTGTCTTGTATGCGCGAAAAGCGTTTTACCCACTCGTGTAAAAAAGATAGCAATGTTTAGATTATAGCTCTGTCCCCTTCTTAATGTGACGTTTGCTGATAACATTTGGAGAACATTGACGTAGGTGACGTCATGCCGAATGGAGTCGCTAGCTGGCGTTAGATAGACCCACTGTACAAGCACTGAATAAAATTCGGGTGTATTATACGAGTTTACCCTTATGGGAAAATTGATTACTAGATTCTTCTAGAAGCTATTTTAAACAGACTTCAAAATGTTCTACGTTCGACCGTATTTTTATTTATGTATGTTGACCGATTACTCCGCCTAATGTGGACTGATTTTAATAATTCTTTTTTTGTTCGAAAGGGTATACTTTTGAGGTGGTCCCATATCAATTTTACGTATATTACTTGAGTAGTTTATGAGTTATCGTCTATAATACATATTTTTTCTTCTTAGTCTATAAGTATGGATGATCTGCTAATCTTTAAGTGACAATGGAAAATTAATAGGTACTCGATAAAAAAATATCTGATATATCATCAACTTTAACTTTCAGAAGTCGGTGGCAAAAAAGTCATCGAAACAAAAAAAAGTCATCGACTTCCGGAAGTAAACTTATTTTGCACTTTTTAGTTTTTTTTTTAAATGTCGGTTTTTTATTGCAAAAAAGTTTTTTATCGACTCTCGAAAATATATATTTGGCCCGTGCGGAAATCGAACTAACGGCATGCAGCTCAGCGGCCAATCGGTCTGCCACTGCGTCAACCGTGACAAAAATAAGTCAGCATCGTGAGCTATGAGCATTATATTTTTGTGTGGTAAGTATATATGTATATATTGCGACCATCGCGCGTTGTATTACCTTTTGATCCCTAACTAGTTGAACGGATGTGAGAATGACGTGTTAGGAAAAAAACCGGTCAAGTGCGAGTCACCCTCGCGCACCGAGGGTTCCGTACAAACTTGCGACATAAACGACCATATATTTTGACTGTGTGGATATCTTTGGAATGACATTACACGACACTGCACGCAGGCAAAGCCGCGGGCGCCAGCTAGTAATTTTTATTATTCCTACTTATATTATAAATTCGAGAGGATGGATGTATGGATGTTTGTTCTCTTTCACGTCAAAACGGCTGCACGGATCTTGATGAAATTTGGCACAGATGTAAATTAAAGTCTGTTTCTATTTTGATCATCACGCGGGCGCAGCCACCATCTAGTAAATAAATAAATACACTACGGAGCCCTCAATCCCTCATAACGCTCCTAGTCAGACTGTCAACCAATCTAGTTTATACATATGAAGCAATACAGGTGAATTTTCCTGATTGCGAGACCGTACCTTATTGACGTTA
Organism: Ochropleura plecta; assembly: GCA_905475445.1. Classification (NCBI taxonomy): domain Eukaryota; kingdom Metazoa; phylum Arthropoda; class Insecta; order Lepidoptera; family Noctuidae; genus Ochropleura; species Ochropleura plecta. The sequence continues at coordinate 1,028,938 of FR997744.1, read as the reverse complement.
AGTGTATTACAACACGTCTGATGAGGTCGGTGCTCGCTGCTTGCTGGCAAGCTCAGCAACATTACGACATCAGTGCACTTAGTATATGTTTAATGATCTTGTTTGTTTGCTAATTTGTAACTAGATTTGTGGTGTTTTTGGTCAAGGGGTGATGAGAAATATTAATGACTCGTCGTTGCCCGCGGTTTTGCCAACGCGACGGTTAGGTAAACGTTTTCCGGGATAGTATAGGTTTGTGCCCTAAGCCAGGTCATGATCCACCAGCGTGACAAGTTTCATCAAAAATGCGTTTTATCCTGGAAAGGTAGCAGACCGTGGTATGAAGATGGAAGCTTAGACATTTAAAATAAATAATATGTATAAATTAATTTAAACAATATCGAATACTCGAATTCGACAATTAAAATACCATCCACAATTACATCCTGTCAAATATTATTATTAATTGGTTTATTACTGAACCTAAATTCCATGTGATACCTACATTAAATTAAAGTAAATTTATAATGACATACAAATAAATTCAGTAAATTGCATACAATCAAATTTAAATAAATCCCAACATTACTATAATAACCTACTTACAATTCAAATAAACAAATAATCCTTACTAATATTATAAAAGCGAAAGTAAGTTTGTTTGTTACATCTTCACGCTTAATGGGAAAACCGATTTTGATGAATTTTGGTACTGAGATAGTTGGGACCCAAGTTTTAAAGTGAGATAAGGGGGAGAAAGTGGGAAGAAAAGGGGAGAGAAACATATTTCTTTTTCGATCATCTCGCAGGTTAAAGTTAGCGTTAGCCTAAAGAAGCTAGTCGACAATAAAATCAAAATCGAGTTACTAATAGTACCTAGTAATAATAGTAATAAGTTTATTCGTCAAAAGATTTTTATAATATTATGTAAGGATTACCTTCTTCACGCAAGACATTCAAGTACTTAACTATGCTCGAAAAAAAAGCTTCCTCATCTGAATACAAAGCATTTGTGACAAGTACTTACCAGTAATGATTCACGGTCATAATAATCCTGCTACTCCCATATTAATACATTGGAACATCAACAATGAAGCCTACCCAATAGAGACATCATTAAGTGGTACTAATATAGCTGAAGACCATGACGAAATGAAAGCCTAAAACATACGCCCTTTACAACTCCATAAAGTTTAAAATGAAATGAAGAAGATCTAGAAATATCCAGCCTAGACCTTAGCATGAAGATGATAAGATCGTAGCATCACTTAGCAAAGCAGAGGGGCCTGCCAGGACCAGGCGGTGGTCCTGGCAGGCCCCAGGGTTGCGGGTTTTTCGAAAGAGATACCGCGGCCCCGGAACTTAAGGGTCAAAAGAAGGAACATGGGTGGGTTTTAGTCAGTATACTTCTGAAATTCCCCCCGCTCCGGTGGTGAAAAAAAAGTAAATACTTATAAACTTTGATTATTTCTCATCCGCAAAAAAAGCAACACACGTAATCTACGAACAAGAATAATAATATCAAGAAAAATAAGTACTTTGTTTTCTAAATCTTCAAAATAGTGACAAGCTAAGATTAGAAAAATAGGAAAAAATATAAAAGAAAATGACAAATGTTTTAAACTTAATTAGTCCTGTACGAAGCTAAAAAGACCACTATTCAAAGCACCATATAAAATGGTTGACCTGATAATTTTTATTTAGGTAGATACAGTTAACTCTTTGCCAGTTACTTTTTCCCTTCCTATATCCTGTAATCCGTGAAAATTTCAAAAATCCCAGCCCTGTCTTGTCTACATGATAAAAATAATTATTGTGCAAAATTTCACCTCCCTAAGTCCAAGGGCTTGGGAGATCTTTAAAGAAGAACTTGTATATGTGCAATTCGATTGTTTGAATTTCGCGCTCGGCGGGGAAGTCCCTGCTTTTATATTAAGACACATTTGTTTCAAGGTGACTCGAGTGACGCAGTTACTCTATCTATTGCTATCTCTTTTGTGTTCGCACATTCAGACAAAGAAAGAACTACGTTAAATCGTTCACCAATGAACGTCGTCGGGTTTCTGAGGCAGTTAACGCGCGATAATACTAAAGTGTGATGAGCTCTGAAACTTCTTTTATTCAAATTCAAATCTTGATTAGCAAGCGTGCATTACATGCCGTATTCACTGTTAATTAAAATAATTTTGTGAAGTTACAAATAAATCACAAGGTAGGATTTGATTTAAAAAAAATGATTTAGTTTAAATGTTTGTGCAAAATATCACGCTTGGTGTTCGCAAAGGCTTGGCAGAGGTGTACCTATAATGGGTACACCCACTTATTATCTGTTCTGTTTAATTCCCATGTATTAGGGGACGTCAACTAAGCAATAATAGCGGAAAAACCCAATTAAACTTTGCTCGGGAATCGATCCCAAGACCGCATTGTTGGGAGTAGCGCTAACGATCACTCGACCCTTTTTCTATTTCACATGTTAAGTTTGAATATCGCTCATCATTCAAACGATAAGTAACTTCTTATAAAAGTGTTTAAATAAGTAAAGGGAAATGGGACTAGTATCTTTAACACAGGTTCATTTGTAATCTAGCCAAGATGTTAGTTGTGATCCGTACTGTAACTATAAAACCACAATCACTGTCAATTGTAATTGTGTAATATTAGGTTTTCATAATAAACTAGCTTTTGCCCGCGGCTTCGCTCGCGTTAAATTCGGGGTAACACAGTTCCCCTTTCCTGATTTATAGGTACCTGCTACCTGTAGTTTTTGCCCTTGTGCCTTATTTATTGTAATAGCAATGCTAAGTTTTCCCTTTTCTTCCCTCTTTCTCCCTCTCATCTCAATTTTTTTTAAATAGTCTATGTCCGTGTCCAGGGTCCCAATCCCAACTCTGTACCAAAATTCATCAAAATCAGTTTAGCCATTTAGGCGTGAAGACGTAACAAAGAAACAAACTCACTTTCGCTTTTATAACATTAGTAAGGATAAATAGATAATGTACCCAATGTTAATTTAGAAATGATCGGATATGATTTAATATTGTTATCGTGGGTCACTCAGAAAACATCCCAGATACGAGGAAAATATTTAGTAAAATAATTCCGTTCTTGTTTTTCAAATCACGCATTTCGACACCAATAATTCAATCAATTATGTACCTATAGTATGTGTTTACTTTGCGATTCGGGCTACTTACTGACACGATGTTTTTTTTTTAAGTTATCAAGATATTCAGTATGCCATTAGTATGTAATATTAAACATAAAAAAATGTATTTAAAATTTGACAACATCATCAAATTACATAATATGTATTAATCATTTAAAATTCGCAGCAACTAGCTCCTTATCTAAAAACGAGCTTGTTTGCCATCGAGACTGAATGCCGGGTTCATGGACAAAATACTGATAATGGTTCTTAAAACTGGCGTCGGGTCAGGGTTTGATAAAGTCGCAGTTGCACTAGCTGTGCCCCGAGGTTTTGACCGCCGCTTGGCTCCTAAGGATCGTGACCTTCCTCAAGAATTGGGCTATCAAATAGAAGTTTAGCGTAGCGTTATTACATTAGCTTACAATGCATAATATAACATGTTCTAGAAAACTCTGCGCATGTTCTCTTGTAATTATCAAATAACTGCAGCGGGGGAGAAAGTCAGACTTTTACTGACTAAAACCCATCTTGCCCTTTATATTTCGGGGCCATGATATCTCTTTCGATGAACTCGTTACCCTGGACAACCCGCAACCCCGGTACTTACGACAACAAAGTGACCCTGTCCTTGACCATCGGAGTTAGCGAACTGACCAAACTAGTACTAACTGGTTATAGTTTTGTTTTGTTTCTTTAATTTCTAGATGAATGAGCCACAATACAACGTGATACAATTTTTGGAAACTCCTTACAAAGATATAGCTGACTATGTCTGTGTTCCACAATCTTGGGTCCAAACCCGTGGTCCTGTTGACCCAAAGGTCAAGGTTGCATACCCCGTTGAAGACTCATTGGTCACAGAAAAAAAAGTTAAGAAAAGGAACAAGAAGTCGGACCAATGGAAGTCTTACTTGTCCGTTGTGAAATATAGAACAGGTAAGAAATGTTACAGTTTTGAAGTTTTAGTTACTAACTGCCAACATTATAACTATACTACAAGCACGAGCATTCGTTGAGCGAACTTATGTTACGTGACGAACATTCAAAACGATCGCATAAGTACAATATACAAACAGAAAAAAAAGAAGAAATGAATTTAAGTTTTCTTTCTTTCGTGTCTGTTCGTCACTTGAGCTATGTTTCCACAGTGAAAGGTTTGCAAATCAAATTCAAAAAGAGAATGCGCAGAGCAAATGGCTCTCTCCTCTAGACAAAGTTTTATAGTCGATGGTTTTTCATATAAATACTTTTAGTAGTCTAAAAATAAACAGATCATTAAATCCGCCACGGGGAATGACCAATAGAATGAATTTACCTACTATATTATAATTTTAGGTAGGTACGGAAATAAAATTTTTAAGTGTAGACCATCTGTGTAAATAAAATTATACGTTTTGCAGATTCCTATGGTAACGCGAAACGTTATATCCAAGAATTACTGGACAATGAAGGTAAATATATGTTTAGAGATATTTTATATTGCGAAGTGATTTGGCGACGATTTCAAATACAAGACAGTCTACTTTTAGCGTCTTACATAATTTAAAAACATTGAAGAAAAATAAATTGACAAATTGTTTAGGAAAATTTGAATCAATAAGCATTATAATCTAAACTACGAAGCATACATAACCAGTCAACCACGTTTTTTTTTCTATTTAACATTGACATTTTCTTTTAGATGAAAAACCACGCCGATCCTCGCGAAAACCTACGCCAGTTGCTAAGGTGATGGAAGCTCTGCAGTTGATCCCGACACCCGAAATGAACCATAAATCTGCAAATTCTACAACTGCAAAACGAAATGCTTTTCCGGATTCTAATAAAGAAGCACATAATAAAAGACCAAAAGTGGCTGAACCTAATAAATTTGAGGACGAGGATACGGGCCCATCTAATAAAATTGTGAAATGTGAATTGACAAGTGACAATCAGCTACTACGTCAAGCAATGTCCGGTCAAGATCTATTTACACAAGAAGCGTCTGCTGAAAAACACAACGAAAAAGAAATCCAACACAGATATAGTACAGAGGAAAAACCAACTGTTAACGAGAACTATTCAAAAATAAACAACTCCCTGGATATCGAAAGAATTGCAAACCAAGACATTTTTGACGAATTTTGCAGGAGTGAGTTACAGGAACTACAAACCAATTTACAAGTCTACACGACTACGCTGTTCAATCGGACAATTAATAAAATTATGAGTAATGTTAACGCGTTCTCTGCTTATCAATTCAATCATTCAAACGCTACTATATCAAAAAACTCGCCACAGAAAGGCCCAAAATTAAATGAAAATAAAAGAAACGAAAATCAGGAGAATGACGGTGAATATGATGATGATGACGATCAACCTTTAAAGAAAGCAAGTTCCCAGAAGCGAATTAAAAAGTTAGTTTTATCTCCGGAATGTGATGAAAATGACTCGCGATGGACACTAAAGTATCGTGAACCCGCTCTTGGACTTGTAGAACTAATGGAACATTCCGATGTGTATGTTAATGCTGACAAACTCACAGAATGCAAGAAACTGTCGAATAATTGCCAAACATTGGCTCAAATGTTATTAACTGAAATTTTTACTGCAAATGCACTGAGTGTATGTGTATTAAGCAACGATTTCGGTGTCGACAGGAAACATGATGGACCTGAATTAGACACACCTGCCATATTAACATTGCTGAAGTTTGTTACAGAGTATGGACTGGAGCAGGATTGGGAAGTAAATGATTACCATTGTATTCTAGATGGTATTCGTAACTATATTGATATGAAGACTATTGGAACACAAGAAGGGAAAAAAATAGAAGAGACCTGTGGTCAAGGTAAATCATCTACCGTGGCGAAACGATCTCGTAAATGCAAGTTTGCTCTTCCTCCGGAATATGATGGAAATGACTCTCGGTGGACATTAAAGTATCGTGAACCTGCTCCAGGACTTTTAGAACTAATAAAACATTCCGGTGTGTACGTGAACGCTTTGAAACTGGCCAACAGTAAGAGATTGTCGAGAGATTGTAAAACTTTGGCTCGAATGTTATTGACCGAGATCTTTACTACAAGTGCTTTGAGTACATGTTCCTGGACTGGAGCAAGAGCCAAAGCTTTTGACCAGGATGGGACGAATGTTAGACCTGGATTAGATGAACAAGCACGAACGGTGTTACTGAATTATGTTGCAGACCGTGCCAAAAAGGAAGGTTGGAATAATAATTATGAAAATCAAACCATCCTAAACAGTTTGCGCAATAAAATGCAAGAAATAAGATTTAAATATACCTAAATCTTAGTTTATTTTAGTATGTTTAAAAATAAGTTGTTCGGGTAATAATGCATTTTTAACCGACTTCAGAAAAGGAGGAGGTTTTATGTTTGACCATATTTTAATGTTATTTAATCTTACTTTACTTTTGAATCTCCATTTAATACAGAATGCACGAATGTTCTTAAGTTTTTATATGTTTGTGTCTTTATCTGTTTTGACTAAGTTTGTTAAACTCTCGAGATTATTTTAGTGCATTTAGTTTGGCACATTATTTTGTATGGCAATATTGAATTATATTTTATAAGAGTAAATGATGCCGTAGCGTCTGACAGTTGCGAATGGAAGAAGAAAACGTGTTGCGCCGACCCCAAATAGAATGGGACAAGGGCAGGAAAATGATGAATATTGAAATATATTTTCATTACTTTAGGCACTATTGTATTGTCAATAGAGTATTTGACGATTTTTTAAACAAAATTTAAATGGTCAAATACTTGATTCGAATATTAAAATAAGTTTATTTATATAATCATGTTAGTTAAATAAGTTAAATAATTGTTACAATATGGGTCATTCCTAGAGGTGGTAGGCACAGATGTCACACAATTTTCCAGTAATTTAGAGTGCCTTAAAACACCCAGTGATTACACGGAGATGGTCCAGTGATAGCCCAGTGAGGATCCAATCAGTGCAGTGGTATATGTCCCGACTTGTAGATCGTGGGTTCGAACTGAAGCAGGTTACTTTGTGTTGTGATGGAGGAAAACTGAACCGAAAATGTTTTAGACACAACTCATAATTTCACGCCTGTAGGCAGTGGTCCGGTGAGGCATAGTGTAACATTGTTAGTTTAGATTTGAATTAATTACTTTGTTAGATATATAACAGCTGTCTTGTGCGGTTTCATCCGCGTCTTTAGTTAATGCCCCGCTCCGAAACAAACAAATCTTTCTTTTTTATAATACTAGTTGAGGCCCGCGACTTCGCCCGCGTGATATCGAAAAAAAAGTATCCTATGTGTTATTCCAGACTATCTCATCTACTACTATAATCTCTGTGCCAAATTTCATCAAGATCCGTTCAGCCGTTTTGACGTGAAAGAGTATCAAACAGCCATCCATCCTCACAAACATTCGCATTTATATTAGTAGTAGGAAGTAGGATTAATATAAATACCTTGATGAAGTAGAGAAAAAAATGTTTTTGACTGAACTTATTGGAAATTTTCATAGATGTCTTGGTATAGTTTTTGGTTTTCTTATACTAGGTACTATTGTTTTGCATAAGCCATATAAATGTAGGTATTTTAAAAAAAAATCTCCCTGTATATCATATAATTTAGGTTATAATTAGTCCGTACGTAATTAACCATAACTTTGTACCTACTACAACTTTGTTGCTCCTAGTCTTGTAATCTACATAATCTACCTCATTGTAATTCAATAGTCTGATGATTTTAATGAAGTTATCTATTTTACTTCTGATTTAGTTTTATTTTAATCTTATAGTAGAAATAGAAACGTTTTTTTAGACATAATGATACCTAAATGTAGAGGTATTTTTACCGTAATTTAATTATTAATAATGTGCCATAAATAAATAAAGTATTTTAAATTTGTTTATTTGAATTGTAACATCATTAATTACTAACCAACAATTTTTTTATTTTAAAAAAACATTGCCCCACTCTGGGATTTTCTCCTGTATCGTGGGTGCGTAACCAACATTTAAACTCACATACACAAACAGCCAGACCCGAAACAACTACCTCCAAATCATTAAGGCCATGTTACTTGGATCTACTGTACTTTACCAAATACTAACGCAGTTGTGGTCTTAATGATCTTCCTAAAACAAACTCCGATACAAGTGACAGATAGTTAATGTGTAGAAGGTTCATCTGATACCTAGTTTACAGACTATGATTACGTCAAGAACTGTCAGGTAAACAGATTTACTCTATGGTTAAATGCATTTCTTTGGACGAGAGTAGTTACAAGATTAAATAAAAAAAAAACTTCGATGCTAAAACCTCTAATAAACACTGCAACAATAGCTATCTATGAACCATCTAACATCCATCTAACCATTAAATATCAAACATTCTATAGAAAACCGCATCTTAATCAGTCAAGCCGTTTTGGAGATAAATGGGAAAATTGGATTGCACACAAACACACAAAACCCACAAACAAATAACGACACATTTGCTCACGTTGCTGCATGCTCCATTCCGTCGTGGGTAATATAGACTTCTTAATTAATATCACAGTATGATTTATTATGTCTCAAATTAATTAGTTATTTTTTTAACCAGTCTTACTAAGGAGTACCGTACTCCATGCTGGTATCTCGTTAGACTGAAAGCTGCCTCCAATATAGTGAGGAAAAGGTTAATAACATTGTATTTTATGTGAACGAGGATGCGTACTAGGCTACGATAGGGACCACGACAACCTTAACCCAAAGTTTCAATTTTTTAATCAAAATCTCACTTTAAAACATCCAGCAGTTTCTGAGGTAACCACCACACAAACATATAACGTACAATAATATATGTAATAATCATTGGGGTCAATACACACTACGTTTTACGTAAGATCAAATCGAAGGAATGACTATTAAGCAATTACACACAGACCGAACATTTGCGTGACTGAAACGAATCCAGTAACTGCACTTGTGCACTTAGCATTATGTTGTACAGAACTTTATGAAAATAACTGTCTTGTAATCTGATCCAATTGATTCTAACCGACACTTCGGATGGACTTTATTCTAAATGCGTCTAAAGGTATCTTCGGTAGGAAGTCTTTTTTTTGGGGGATGGGAAATAAACAAATAACTTCCCCCGCTGGGGGGGAATGTCAGACTGAGGCTGAACGTGCAGTCTGGCCCTGGATACAAGAGCATCGGAAAATGATGTATTGTATTCTCTATCATTAGTAAACTCCTTTATGATCTTATTTTTATAGCGGACTAGCTGGCGCCCGCGGCTTCGCCCTCGTGGTATCAAAAAAAGTACCCTATGTGTTATTCCAGACTATAATCTACCTCTGTGCCAAATTTCATCAAGATCCGTTCAGACGATTTGACGTGAAAGAGTAGGTAACAAACATCCATACATCCATTATCACAAACATTCGCATTTATAATATTAGAAGGATAGTAGGATTAGCTGTAGAATAGATATAATTATTTATACATGTGAGTATAAAATTATCTTTCTCTGCCATTTTCTTCCCTCTTACTCCCCCTTTTCTCACTTTTTTTAGCCTATGTCTGTCTCCAGGGTTCCAAAATTCATCAAAATCGGTTTGGCCATTTAGGCTTGAAGACGAAACAGAAAAACTCACTTCCGCTTTTTTTATAATACTAGCTTTTGCCCGCGGCTTCGCTCGCGTTAAATTCGTTATAACACAGTACCTGCTACCTGCAGTTTTTGCCCTAGTGCCTTATTGATTTGTAATAGCAACGCCAAGTTTTCCCTTTTCTTCCCTCTTTTTTCCTCATATCTCAATCTTATTTAAAAAAAATTGCCTATATCCGTCTCCTGGTTCCCAACTATCTCCAACCAAAATTCATCAAAATCGGTTTAGCCATTAAAGCGTAAAGAGGTAACAAACAAACTCACTTTCGCTTTTATAATATTAGTAAGGATTGGTAAGGATATATTGATATATCCTTACCAATCCTTACTTCCCTATCTAAGCAGCTTTGCGACCACTGAATCAACAAGGTAGTTTTCATTTTTTTTACGGATGGGCAATTATCAAATAACTTCCCCCGCTCTGGGCGGAGCGGTTGGGAGTGTTAGACTTTTACTGACTAAAACCCACCCATGTTCCTTCTTTTGCCGGTTCATGTTTATAGTAGTTTATTTCTACAAAACAGCACGGAGGTGACAAACATCGAAAGAGTCGAGTGCACTATCTTCGACGGAGACACAACGGCTTGTGTGCGTGAAACAGCGCTACTCTGTAATACTGTCTGTTGCGGGGCCAACCCTCAATCCAGTTTTCGGTTCTGTAATCTTAATTCTTTTTAAACGAAGATTTATGCGGCAAGTCTTAAAGTGGGTTAAATCGATTGCATCCTGAGCCATACATAACTTTTGACTAATTTATCTGCTTTAATTGATTAGTTGACTAATTACATTGATTTACTTGCTGTACAACGGATGTGTGCTTAATGTGTTACATATTTTATTGGACATTTTGGTTAGATTATAGAATGATTAAATCGCTGTTAAATTTTCTTTAGTTTAAAACGCACGTTAATTATCTAGAATAATGATGACACTGACAGAACAATGATGAAACCGGTTCATATGTCTGATCGTGTTCAGTTGAAGTGGTGAATCGCCGGAGAAAATTGATCATGTTTTAAAGCTAAAACTTCGTTGACATGTGAACTAGATTTGCAAACCTTCCATGGTGGATTATCGTGAACTATTTCTACTTCCCACAGCGCCACAGTCCCTGCAGTGGGGACATGGCAGGCATTGCGCATATTAGTTTATTTAAGATTAGATTATTTTGTGTATTGCATGTATGTATGGCCCGTCGATGCCTGAAATAAATTGATAAATTGGCTGGCTATATTCAACTAAACTTATTCATGTCTTCAAACTTTTCTTAACTATTATACTTGAAGTAATAACAATATTAGTAAGACCCTGTACCCGATACTGGTGGGCTACTATTTTTATATTTTGAAATGATAGTTCTGTGTTTTACTTCTACTTAAAAAATATAAAATTATATGTGTTTTAATTAATAAACGAAATATATTACTACTAGCTTTTGCCCGCGGCTTCGCTCGCGTTAAATTTGGGGTAACACAGTTTCCCTGTCCTGACTTGCAGGTACCTGCTACCTGTAGTTTTTGCCCTTGCGCCTTATTGATTGTAATAGCAAAGCCAAGTTTTCCCTTTTCTTCCCTCTTTCTCCCTCATTACCCACTTTAAAAAATAACCTATGTCCGTCTCCAGGGTCCCAACTATCTCTGTACCAAAATTCATCAAAATGGGTTTAGCCATTAAGGCGTGAAGACGTAACAAACACTAGTGAAGGAGGAGGCCGGGCGTTTGAGGGAAAAGCCTCAAACCAACACAGCCGCCGCGGGAGACGCCCCGGGCGCCACCGTAGATGCGGGCCTGTGGATGGTGAGCAATGGGTAGCTCACCGTCCGTCCGTCTATTGACGACAGGCCGTGCCGACGGCGCGTTCGTGTTTCACGCGCGCCTCAAAGAGAGTTAGCAAAGCAGAGGGCTTGCCAGGGCCTCCGCCTGTCGGGGTTGCGGATTTTTCGAAAGAGATACCGCGGCCCCGGAACGTAAAGGGCAATAGAAGGAACATGGGTGAGTTTTAGTCAGTAAAAGCCTGACACGCCCCCCCGCTCCGCCCAGAGCGGGGGAAGTTATTTGATGGTTTCCCACCCCAAAAAAAAAGACGTAACAAACAAACAAACTCACTTTCGCTTTTATAATATTAATAAGGATGTCCAATTGTCCATTGATCTTGGCTCTGTGGGCTTCTTACGTTACAACGCCTGTAAAGTTGAGTAATTTTAAGATAATTGTAAACATGACATTAAAAACAGATAACCCAGGTATTAACAAGTTAATTACCCATATTTTTTGTTATTTTAAAAATAGCATTAACACAAGATAATATGTCTTTTCTTAACTCGTAACCGTTAATCATGTCTCACAACAATACGTAGGAGATACTCAATGATAAGGCCGCGACACACCGACCCACAAACGCAACGATCCGACGCTGATGTAATCTTATCAATCATATGTTATGATAATTGATGGTTCAATGTCAATCAGTTTGTGGGAGGTGGCAAGTGAGGGCAATGAACTGTAGGCTTACCATGATATCTTGTAGCAGTTCTTATTCCTGTGTGAGAAAGAGATGGTGCTAGACACCCTGTTTAGCTCTGTCTCTTTCCCTCAGTGGAATAAGTTCTGCTTTAAGACGTCATGGTAGGGTAGCTGATACCGATAGTTTTGTTAGAGTTTCCTTCTGGTTCGGACAAATGACGGACGTGGCTCCGGACACTGGATGGATGGAACTATCTGTCCGATGTCCGCAGCCAGTCTGTCTCTACCATGGACTAAACAGGTTACCCGTGTGAGGTTATAATTGGGTTTTTGGAACGAATTTCCTTATCGCGCTTTGCGAAAGGAGGTTAGACGGAAAAAAATTAAGATCATAAGTTGTAACGACACTTTTTTGCTATAGTTGTAAGCCGAGCGGCGTGCGTGCGCGTTTCTCTGTCTCTCTCTCTCTCTCTCATAAAACGCAAACTACATTTCGTTTTGTCATTGAACAGTGTGGTGTCGCGACGATTATTTTTGTTGAGTGTATACAGGTTGTATTGTACATAATAAATAATAACTTCGTTCCATCGGGGTCAAAATTTACAAGTAAGTGACGGTGGTAGCCGGCTCGCGGAACGCGCTCATTGGCACACGTGACGACGCGGGATTACTGAGGATCAATTCGCTCAGCCAACCGTGACAGCAAGATTGTCTCAATCACTACTATAATTACGCATAATTATGTGAATTATCAACCAGGCAGCTTTTAACCAACATATAAGATATTAGGTACCTTCAGTATCACGAATAGTATGGGAATCCCCGACAATTTCAAAGTCCCAGGACGCGAGACAACTTACACAACTACAGTCAAAGTCCCGGGAATTCCCGGAACTTACAAATAATGAGAGGCTGCCCAGTCTAGTGATCCATTCAAAGGGCTAAGTGTTATTGGGTTTTTCGATCATGAAATTATTCCTGTATCGTGGGTACGTTTACAAACATTTAAACACACATACAAACAGTGAGACCCGAAACAACTACCTGTAGGTCATACAATCGCCGTCATTTGTATGAGATGCCGTGATGCCACAACTAAAAAGCCCGAAATAAAATCTTCTCTACAGAAAAAGAAAACCGACTTCCAAATAATCGGAAATCGGAAGTAAACATTTTTCCAAGTTTTTTCATAAGAGTTTTGATCTTGAAGTTTGGTAAGAGTATACATGCTATCGCTCGTACACCTCTGCCTCTCGCTTTGGAGATTACAGGCGTAATGATATGACTAATAAATAAATACTGGGTTTAGACTTGGTAACTAGTTAAGTAATCATAATAGAGACTACAATAGCAGCAGTTTTACCGCAATCCAAGCGCATCGAAATTTACTAGTCCAATCAAGCGCACACAGAAATAAACAATGAAATTATTTAGTTGTTGAATCAGTAGGCACTGAAGTTTTAAGTAATAAACACTAAACTACAGTACTTTCACAAGTTATTATGTCTTGTGACCGGGACTGTAGCTTCAACATTTTGTTTCTCGACATTCAAAAGTGCCTGTAATGGTCTAATTGAAATAAATGCTTTGAGTTTGTACATCATTGTTTGAATTGTAAGCAGACTTCAGACAGACAGGCAAATATTTACTGGAAATAATTAAGTAATTGAATTAACTTAATTAATTTGACGGGCCTGTTGGTCTAGTGGTTAGTGGCCCTGACTGCTGAGCCGGAGGTCGTGGGTTCGATTCCCACCCAGGACAAACTTTGTGTGATGAGCATGATTGTTTGTTCTGTGTCTGGGTGTGATTTATCTATAATATGTATGTATTTATAAATTATATAAGTATGTATATCAGTTGTCTGGTTACCATAACACAAGCTCTGCTTAGCTTGGGATCAGATAGCCGTGTGTGTGTTGTCCCAAGATATAAAAAAAAAAAAAAAAAACTGGAAGTCTCATAGGGAATCGTCGTATGTACGGTCAGTAAAAGAAATAAGTAATCAGGCTTGTCAGGTATAGTTGATTTTTTGCCTGGAAATTGATAGACGTTTTCAACTCAAATTTAATTTATTTAATTAACTATTTGTTTTCTACCAAATCAATTTAACTTTTTGCGAAAACATTTATGTTTTTAAAAGGAACTATAATACGGAAATCGCTACCTGTTATTAGACCACAAGCATATTTTTATTAAAAAAAAAAAACGTTGCCCCACACTAGGAATTTCTCCTGTATCGTGGGGGTGCGTTTACAAACATTTAAACTCACATACACAAAAAGCCAAGCCCGAAACAACTATCTACATATTAATGTCCGGATATTTGATTGCTGCCAAATATTTTGCTACTAATAACCAAGAACGTAAACATCTTGTTGTACGTGCTATAGGATTATTTGAAGACAAAAGTATCCATCTCTCAATCTCAGTCTCATTAACGAGTTTTGTATCTTGTCCACCAGATGGCGATAACGTGTGACTGTCCAATGACGCAGCCGGGACCGACCCTGGCTGCCACCTGCGGAGGCGGCGCCTTTATGCTGTTCATGGGGCTTCTGGAGGTGTTCCTCAGGAGCCAGTGCGACTTGGAGGATCCATGTGGGAGGGCACAAGTAAGTCCATCGTCCACTGTTATAGCTGAACATGCTACTAAGAGATATTAGAATATCATCAATTTACATTAAAATAAAAGTTTAATACTAATATGGTTTTCTCATGAACTGAAATAATCAAAATAATTGATTCACCCTGTCGAAAATTATGAGGTAACAAACAAGCTGTGCAGAATACGATGTTATTCTTTAAAAAATATATCCATCGTTATACTTAATTTTTCTTGTACAGACGACGGCACATCAAGCTACAAAAACCATTTTAACCTGATCTCTCTACTACGGTGTGCGATTCGTAGTAGAGAGATCAGGTTATAATAGTTTAGTATAGGTTCACCTGCCGTCGTGTGTACCTAGTGTCTAATCGTACATTTTGTTCTTATAACTTTTCTTTTTCAATCTTCATTGATCACGCCATGTCGTGGGTTTTGCTAAGTCGAAACTTGTCGTGATCAATTTATTATAAACGAAAGTCTAAGAGAAAATTAACATGTTAGACATGAGAAAATATAAACAAACGACAAACGTTTTAAAAACTTTACGTGTTTATTTTAGATTTCACATTTGCCAAAGACAAAATTAATTGGTTCAACACTTCTTATCACAATTATAAACGTGCCATTTTAAAATAAAAACCGAATCGTTCTCATCTCTGACAAGAGATGTTCAAAGCAAGAAGCAAAAACTGATTGACTGCACAATGGCACGTGCTGGCACATGGCCGACTACACTTCACAATGTTAGACATGTTCTCGACATTATCCATCCATCACATTTCCACGATTCAATGATAAAGTCATCTGCCGGGGTTGCGGCAAAGTTTGTTGTTTGAAAGAGATACCGCGGCCCCGGAACGTAAAAGGCAATAGAAGGATTATGGGTGGGTTTTAGTCAGTACAAGTCTGACACTCTCACTCAGAGCGGGGAAAGTTATTTGATGATTTCCCACCCCAAAAAAATAATATAAATTCATCAGTCTTTTTCCTAAGGAAAGAAATGGAGCGGAACAACCCGTCTATGTTAATAGCAATAAGGTTGTGTCCTGCACTCCAGCGGGATCTAGCATCATTCGGCAGAGGTAGATTATCGTCTAGAATTACACATAGGATACTTTTATTTTCGATATCACGCGGGTGAAGCTGCGCGGGCCAGCTATCTTACTAATATTATGTTACTCTTTCACGTCAAAACGGATCTTCATGAAAGGAGATAGCCAGAATTGGGCCAAAGTATGTACAGAAACGATGTGTATATTAAAAAAAAACAGATTTTTTACTGATTAAAAATAACATGTAACAATAATAACTTTCTACTGGAATGAGCTACAAATTATAATTTTAAATATGGTTTTTAATTTAATGTTCCTCTAAAACTAGTTCCGTAAACAAGCTGTCAGGTCATTTTAAGATCGTTCTAAAACTAGTAGTTCTAAAGAAGTTATTAAAAAAACTATATCTATTTTGTTTTAGCATCTATCATGGATATTATAATCATTTATAAACGAAAAAGGACATTTAATGAAATTATTTTAGTTTTAGTAATAGTTATTTATTTATTTAACAAAAACTTCGTTCAAAATCGTGTATCGGGCGACTGTTTCAAAACGAAAAAATATCGATGTTTGCCAAAATGTCAATGTCACGTCACTCCCGTCAAGTCCCGTCATTCGTTTTCGTACTCGTGCACTTAACTTGTTTTTATTTTACCTACCTAATTCCTTTTGTGTGCTATGCAATAATATGCTAATAGTAACGTACAACTATGTTTTTAAACAATTAAATCTATGTGACTATTAATTGATTATGGTGTTTAAAATGCATTTTGGCATTATAAATACAATTATTCTTACCATCTGCCGTATAACCTAACCTAGTGACCCAAAAACTTATTTTCTTCCTAATTCCCATAGAATTTTGAAAAGTATCTTTCTGATATTAATATGTACGGTTTTATCTATTAAACAACACATAAATGGTTACTGTTCACATTTGGCCCAACGATGTATGGATTTCTGGCGATCTCCTTTAGCACATAGATAGATTATGGTCTGGAATAACAAATAGGATACTTTTCTTTTAAATTAAATTTTTATCGTTTTCCAAAGTGCCGCAGCAAGGGTGTATTGGTAATAAATGCTTTAATGTTTTTTTTTTTTTTATAGAAAACTAGCTTTTGCCCGCGGCTTCGCTCGCGTCAAATTCGGGGTAATACAGTTCCCCTTTGCTGATTTGCAGGTACCTGCTACCTGTAGTTTTTGCTCTTGCGCCTTATTTATTATAATAACAAAGCTAAGTTTTTCCTTTTCGTCCCTCTTTCTCCCTAATTTCTCACATAAAAAATACCCTATGTCCGTCTACAGGGTCTCAACTATCTCTGTACCAAAGTTTATCAAAATCGGTTTAGCCATTTAGGCTTGAAAACGTAACAAACAAACTCACTTTCGCTTTTATAATATTAGTAAGGATGTCAACTGTATCTATACATGAAAATCTGAATGAAATCGGCTCAAAATTTTGACAGTGAGTGGCAATTGTCGATTGTCTAAATTCCCACAGTGGAACTTAACGTATACCGAAAAACGTAACCAAAAAAAGTTAAAATCCGACAATCTATGAGTCATGTAGCGTATACAGCTTCTGACTTTTAATCATACTAAGTATTCACCAAATTGTAGCCCTCAATGAGTCGTACGACTGTACGTACCTACGTCAGTAACTGTTTGTGTGGGCGTGAATATTTTTAGTTTATGGATTAGAAACACGCGTTGTCTATGCCTGGTTTTTCCCCGCGTAGCTCATCGCGTCGTCACCCGTCCAAATGTTATCATAAACGTGCGTTCTGAACGGTTGTACCAGTCAAGGTTATTTGGTTGGAGCTAATTATTTAACATTTCATGCTCCACGGCTAGGTAAAGACTACCCACAAGTTCTTCCAAGGGCTCTTTTCCCGCCGTTTTTACTAAGTTTATTCTTTAAAGAAATAAGCGGCACAACCATAATATTCGTTGTGCCGTTCCGGCAATTCTCTCGTGGAGACGGCTATTAATACTCTTTGCATGCTTAGTCAATAAATAAGGCATTTTCCGGTTGAGTAGCGACTGACATTTTATCTCAAAAGTAGGTAATCTGTGAAAGTTTATCACTTCAGATAAAATGAAATACCCGCGGCTCACGGTGCGAGAAAAAAAAACTATTTTTATTTATTTATTTTTTCATCTTACAACTATCCATAACAGGTAAACCTAAATCGGTGGTGTGGCTGTCACATTACATAAATCCTTACTAATATTATAAAAGTGACTTTGTTTGTTTGTTACATCTGCACGCCTAAATGGCTTAACCGATTTTGATGATGAATTTTGGTACAGAGATAATTGGGACCACAGGGACCCAATTATCTCTGAAAATATAAATAGAGTGAGATATGAGGGAGAAAGAGGGAAGAAAAGGGAAAACTTAGCTTTGCTATTACAATAAATAAGGCGCAAGGGCAAAAGCTACAGGTAGCAGGCACCTGCAAATCAGGAAAGGGGACTGTGTTACCCCGAATTTAACGCGAACGAAGCCGCGGGCAAAAGCTAGTATTATATAAACTTCCAAACAGAAAAAATAAGATGATCAATGCTACCTTTTTAAAGCTTGTTTGTAAGCTTGCGTGTTGTTGCAATTCTCATTAATTGTCTACTGTAGCGTGGTGGGTACCATCACCCCGCAAGTCGCGTGGCGATTATCATGGCATTCTCACATCAATTTCTTTCATTTATTTTCTCTGCTACTACAATACGCGTGTCGCGTGCAACTACACGACACACGACGACGGTTGGCGCTGTGGCTGAGCGATCGACTGCCGCGCTGCATGTCGCGGGTTCGATCCCACGATACGATGACCGATCGATGTTCGATCCCATGATACGAATTGTAAACGAACCCACGATATCGGAGAAATTCCTAGTGTGGGGCAACACATTTCCTAGTGTCGAGCTTTTAAAAAAAAAAAACTTGTGGTTAAGGGGTGTGAAGCTCGCTAGTTACAGTTAACCGTCGCTTGTGGACAAGGGGTTAGCCGCTAGTTAACCGCTCATCATTGAATGCTAGTCTCACAGTACCAGCTCAGTTTCAACCCAACCGTCACCTCACCGCACTCATTACAACCGCAACTCGCCTCCAAAATGAAATGACTTCCCCATCAGATTTGCGGTCAGTTTCGGCATCGGAGTTCGTTACCTAATCAGAGCATTTGCAATAACATTTGACGACACGGTTGGCGCAGTGGCTGAGCGATCGCCTGCTGTACTGCGCGTCGCGGGTTCGATCCCCGCACGGAATAAATATTTGTATGGCCTACAGATAACTGTTCCGAGTCTGGTTGTTTGTGCATGTGACTTTAAATGTTTTTAAACGCACCCATGATACAGGAGATATTCCTAGTGTGGGTAATAGAAAAAAAAACTATCGTAGAACAAATCGGCACAAAAGTGTTGATAAAATGATGTGACAACTGATCATGATGAACATTGTTAGTTGTGAGTGACGTATTGACGTAATAAATTGATAGGCTGTGGACAAGGACACAGCCGTTGAAATAAACTAGATAAAGGCTTTGATTAAGAGGAGGTTGACGGAGGATTTCACTAATTTGTGTTTTTTTCATCGGTTTTAGGTTAAAAAAAGACGTGGTAAGGATTTCTTTACCACGATTAGTAACGTAATAGTTACTTTGTTTTATCATGGAACAAACAACTAGAACGAGTATCGGAAATTAGTAGAACAACGCGGTTTTGTTCCAATTTTGTGATATTAAAGGTTTTGTTGCCACAGAAGTGCAGTTATGTCAACCAATTAATCTTTGTATTATGTAGGTCAAAATCTATGAGCCCTTATTTAGACCAAAACAATGTTACATGTTTGTTTAAAACTATAAAGGTGTCCTGCGGAATGCAGCACAAACAGAATATGTCTTGCTATTTTTTTTTCTTTACTTTAATCAATGAAAAACTGTACTAACAACCCGTGAATCCTTACTAATATTATAAAAGCGAAAGTGAGTTTGTTTGTTTGTTTGTTTGTTACCTCTTCACGCTTTAATGGCTAAACCGATTTGGATGAATTTTGGTACAGAGATAGTTGGGAACCAGGAGACGGACATAGGCTAATTTTTATTTTAAAAAAGTAGGATATAAGGGAGAACGAGGGAAGAAAAGGGAAAACTTAGCGTTGCTATTACAAATCCATCAGGCGCAAGAGCAAAAACTGCAGGTCTGCTTGGTGTGTTATACTGAATTTAACGCGAGCGAAGCCGCGGGCGAAAGCTAGTAGTATTATAAAAGTTAATAATAATAAGCTAGTTGCGCAAAAAAAGTAAAATTACACTCCTACAATTTTCTACTACTATTCAAACGCCTGTGACTGTTCCAGCCATTATGTGACGTCATTTACCATAATTCCCCTTTTTGAAATCTTAATAAATTAATAATTTTTAGCTCTTATTATATAAAAAAATAAAAACTATTTTGTCACATAGTCTTTGACGTCACTACCAGCATTATCTCAAATGATGAAGATGCATTGCTTGCATATTTCCTCTTTTTGCTGGGTTTTAAAGCCAAACAGGCAACTTGACACAGTCATATTAATTTAGCCTGATAAGCTAATAACACGTCTTAAAGCAGAATTGTTTGAAAGCATGTTCACTGTGGGAAAGAGATAGAGCTACACAGAATGTCTAGCGCCATCTCTTTTACATACTGGAATAAGAATACAACAATATTGCAGGTTACTGGTGTTAACCTAACTTACCTAACATAATGTTTGCTCGTGTTCCGCAGTACCGTCGGCATATGGACTCGGTGTACGACTTCATCGTGGTGGGAGGAGGGTCAGCAGGTGCCGTGGTAGCGGCGCGCCTGTCTGAGGTACCGGAGTGGAGGGTGCTGCTGCTGGAAGCAGGTAACGTCGCTCATCATCATATTTTAAGAGTAATGTAATAGAGATTGTCTAGCAGCCACAATACGAGAGCAAACCTTAACTATAAATAAATATCTTGGGACAACTCACACACGGCTATCTGATCCCAAGCTAAGCAGAGCTTGTGTTATGGTAACCAGACAACTGATATACATACTTATATAATTTATAAATACATACATATTATAGATAAATCACACCCAGACATAGAACAAACAATCATGCTCATCACACAAAGTTTGTCCTGGGTGGGAATCGAACCCACGACCTCCGGCTCAGCAGTCAGGGCCACTAACCACTAGACCAACAGGCCCGTCGTGTCATTTATATAAACTCTGTTAGAAAAGGCGGTTCTCATACGAAGTGTCGTATTAGGTGGCTATGGGTTCGGGTTGGCTTTGGGAATTTAGGTTTTTCGCGACCACCTTTGGTAAAGACGGTGAGCGGGTTTTACTATAGGATAGAGATCGAGATTCGCATGCCCTCGTGTCGCTGGTACGATCATTTTTATATTTTGTTAGCCCAAAACTTTGTCAGTTCCACTGCGTTGTCGGTAGAAGCGCAGTGGTCACAAATTTCATTCAAGCCAATGCGATGTGAGATACACACGGACACAGACAAGACGAGTAACGTGTGAGAATTCCCAAAAGAAAAATAGTTATTTTCTGAATAACTGGCTGGCAGCAATCTCTGCTTAGATTGGCTGCTTTAAACAAAAAGGAATACAAAGCTGATGAGGATGATGACGTCTTCCAGGTTTCGATGAGCCAACAGGTGCTCAAGTGCCCTCTATGTTCCTGAACTTCATCGGTTCCAGCATCGACTGGGGCTACCAGACCGAGTCCGAGCCTGCGGCCTGTCTCGGCGAAACCGATCGAAAGTGCTACTGGCCTAGAGGGAAGGTAAGCAATCCGGATAAACCAATGTGTTTTTCGCCAATTCTCTGTGAATTGGCAAAACAGCAGTCTTCCAAAAACGCTCTGTTGTCTCCTCTGCGGGCTGCCACATATTCAACTAGCTATGTCAAGACTTGAACCCTCAATTTCCTCACAATTCCCGTTTCTATTGAAATCGATTCCATATTTTTCCACCTTATCACCTGCATCGACAAAAACGACAAAAACGAAACACTAATAAAAGTGAAAAATCGTAGTCTTATTTTGAATGCACGAGGTTTGATTTTGATCACGATTTTAAAACCTAACTACAACACCCACATCTCCAGGTCCTCGGTGGAACGTCAGTGATGAACGGCATGATGTACATCCGTGGTTCCCGCAACGACTACGATAGCTGGGCCGCCGCCGGCAACGAGGGCTGGTCGTACGAGGAGGTGTTGCCGTACTTCCTCAAGTCGGAGGACAATAAGCAGCTGAAGGATATGGACGAGGGCTACCACGCAACCGGCGGGCCGCTGACCGTGGCGCAGTTCCCGTACCATCCGCCGCTCAGCTACAGCTTGGTTAAGGCTGGAGAGGAACTGGGTAAGATTTTGAACACGCTTTGAATGTAACGAGTTGCGTACTCTTTGATGATCACTTGTTGATGCCCAAATATACATTAGATATTATAATATACAATATCAATGTATTGAAATAAATAATTTTATTCTTATTATTCCAGGCTACAAACAGCGCGACCTAAACGGCGCTGTCCACACCGGCTTCTCGATAGCGCAGACGACGAACCGCAACGGGTCCCGTCTGTCGGTGGCGCGCGCGTTCCTGCGCCCCGCCAAGCACCGAGCCAACCTGCACGTGATGCTGAACGCCACCGTCACCAGGGTGCTCATAAACCAGACCACCAGGCAGGCATATGCGGTGGAAGTCAGAAACAGCTTCGGAGGAACTGAAGTTATTTTCGCTAATAATGAGGTTGTTTTGAGGTAAGTGTATTTTCAAAGAACGTGGTACGGTTCTCAGCCCGGCACGACATCAAATTGGTAGTTTTCTTTTGTTTGCGAGTACGAATAATACAGAAAGAGTAGTGTAAAGCACCGGGACACAGGCCTGCTGGGAAGATGCTCCCTTTTCAATGGAGCATGAGCAATTTGACATCATATTTGTCTAACGTCCAAAAAACTGTCAAGCAGATTCAGAATACCCCTATTCTTCTGCCCTACAGCGCTGGCGCAGTAGCGTCTCCGCAGATCCTGCAGCTGAGCGGCGTGGGCGACCCGGAGGTGCTGTCCCGCGCGGGGGTCAAGCTGGTGCACAGCCTGCCCGCGGTGGGCCGCAACCTGCACAACCACGTGGCGTACTTCTTGAATTTCCAGGTCAATGATAACAACACTACGCCGCTAAACTGGGCCACCGCTATGGAATACCTGTTGTTTAGAGATGGACTTATGTCTGGAACTGGTAAGTGCTCAAGCTGAGTTCTGTTTTACTTTGCCCGAATATAAAACTAGAATAATAATTGCCAAAACTTAGCTAATATGATAAGGTAACTCAGGTACCTTACAACTTTATATAGTAGTGCTAGTTCTCGCGGAGTTTACAAAACTCACCTTGCAGCAGAAGAAGAAAAGACAAACTTACAGAAGAAAATATCACAATATCAAATCTTCCTTAGGCATATCCGAAGTGACAGCGTTCATAAACACGAAGTACTCAAACCCAGCGGAAGACAACCCTGACATCCAGCTGTTCTTCGGCGGTTTCCTGGCTGACTGCGCAAAAACCGGCATGGTTGGGGAGAGACTGGACAACGGCTCCAGAACCATCCAGATCATTCCTACTGTGCTGCACCCCAAGAGTAGGGGTCGCCTTGAGATCGCGTCCAATGATCCTTTTGCGTACCCCAAGATATATGCCAAGTGAGTATCGATCTCTTGTAGTGGAAACATTCAATGAAAAAATAGGAAACACAATAAACTTGAATGCAGTTTACATTATTTAAAGTTTTTTTTTCTCACAATTCCAGCTACCTTACCCACCCAGACGACGTCAAAACCTTAGTGGAAGGCATCAAATTCGCTCTCAAGCTAGCTGAGACCAAAGCCTTGAAACGTTACGGAGTGAAACTGGACAAGACGCCAGTGAAGGGCTGTGAGAAGATCAAGTTCGGATGCGACGCGTACTGGGAATGCGCTGTGAGGATGCAGACTGGTCCAGAGAACCATCAGGCGGGATCCTGCAAGATGGGACCGAGAGGAGACGATAGCGCTGTCGTTGATAACTTGTTGCAGGTAGGCTTGTCTTGCCACTTAAGCAAATATATCTGGTTGTGTCAGAAATGAGGCTATTTGTGCAAGCGTTCAGGTTCGGACATTATCAATAAAGCTAATCTGAAGTAAACAGAAAATCACGATCGAGGAACAACATTATGTAAAATCACGATCGTGGATCATGTACGCCTGCAATTGTCTAAGCAGACTTCTACAACCGATGGAACACTTGATATCTTGTTCTGCGCGATTACAAGGCAAGAATGCAAGGCATATTTGAGCAAAACTGAATCTTGTGTCCTCTGAAGATAAGTTTCAAGGTCAAGTCTTCTAGCTTTTAAACATTATCCCTCTATCTTCTGTCCAGGTGCAGGGTATAGACCGTCTGCGAGTGGCGGACGCGAGCGTGATGCCGGCGGTCACGTCAGGGAACACCAACGCGCCCGCCGTCATGATCGGGGAGCGCGCTGCAGACTTCATCAAGCGACGCTGGCTAGGGACTGTAAACGTAAGTTTAGATATATTATTATTCCATTAGTCCGAGGGAGCTTCGGCCAAATCGGACTACTTTATTTTAAGAGCCGAATTTTCAAATTTGTTTGCCATTTTGCGTTGCTACAATTGGGCGAATTCCACTGACCCTCACGTCTTATAATTAGTGATGATGGGGCGATAATACTATTTAAATTTCCAGGCTCCCTACCCAGTCTCACACGGCGGTCTGTCCAACGTACTCCAGGCGAGTGACTCCACGCAGCACGCCACGTGGCAGCGGTGGCTGTGACGTAAGCCGGAGCCATGGAGCAGTCACCCTTAGAGTTACATAGTGTACATATTTAGTTGTAGGTCTTAGATGGTGTCATGGGTTGAGGCTTGACTGCGTCGTTTTTTTCACATTTCATTTTCATAACAGACAGTATAGGTACCTAATGAGGACACCGGATACTGATAGATACTTTACTATGTGATCTGTCTGATACAGTTGTCTGGAGACGCGTCCGCAACATGTTCGGGCCGATTGCATCGAACCTTAAAAGATTTTAGGTGAAATCCAAATGAGGCCACAATGTTTAGTATTTTTTTGGCCATAGAGAGAACCTGAAGGTCTACCTTCTAAGCACAAAATCCGTAGTTTTAGCTGAAGTTACAGTTGCTTCCAATTCCTTAAGTATTTTCAAAATCCATGTATCGGAGTATAATAGGGGAGAAGGGTTTCATATCGAAGTATCGAGCTTCTTTTGACTGGCCCGTATCATCGTTGACAGATATATAGAGTATAGCCCTGTAGGGTTACCATGACATCTCATAGCAGAACTAATTCCTGTGTGAGAAAGAGATGGTACTAGACACCCTGTATATCTCTGTCTCTTTCCCTCATTAGAACTAGTTCTGTTTTAAGACGTCATGGTAGGGTAGCTGGTCTTCATTGACTTGACGTTATTCTTTAGCTTTATTAAATACACCTCTAGATTTCTGAAATGTGATTTGTAGATCTGTGGCATCACTTAGGTATTACTATTTTTGTACAAATTAGTATTTATTTGTATTTTAATTCCGTCCACTGCACATTGTTGTAAGTCTTGAAGACAAAATAATTGCATCAGTGAGATATTCGTTAACAATTGAATATTTTCATCACTGGGTGTTATATTTTTGGAAGAAGTGTATAATTTATAATAGTTTTAGATAAGTCATTTTTTTGTAATAAATGTTTCCATACAAATTTTATGTGTTTATTTATACTGAAAAACCTACTTTATTTATTAGACAGTACACTTATTTCATATCATAAATCTTGTTCTATCTCGACATCAATAATTACAGGTGCTGGTTCACATCACAATCTTATTTAAAGAAAGGTGTCTGACGTAGAAAAGTCCCAAGGTACAAATCACCTCTCCGGCTTAGATATAACATTTTTATTTTGCAAAAAAATTGGTTAAGATATTAAAACTTAATTAAATAAAAATATAAATATATTTTTTTTTACCTGGTCTTTTTTCATCTTTATTTGAAATATTAAATTAAATGAATGACTATTGCGATTTTGAATGAAACATCTTGACATAAACGTTTATCTAGGTGTTACCCATACGTTAAATCTATGCGAAGGAAGGCCACTTTATAATGGAAATGGAATGGGCATCTACAGTACACTCACAAGTTAATATGCATTGCGTCTAGGGCTGCTTCATTCTTTTGTTTCTTGACATTCAAAAGCGCCTGTAATGGTCTAATTGAAATAAATGCTTTGAGCTTTTAGCTTGGTGTGTCTACGTCATAGATATCAGAAGTTAACTGCTTTTAATATTTCTATGGTCACCGTGTTACACAAAATAAGGTTTTAATAATAGGTACAGCCTTATCACAGCATTGTAAGGAATATGGTAACAAAAAAAAGCCTAATGAGTGAGCTATAAATAACAGTGCTAACAGCGCCATCTCTTAGTGAGTAAAGGCAACCAACTTGACTAACTTCTGCAGTTATGTTTAAAAGATGACAGCACTGTGTCGTGATTCCATTTAATAATTATTTGGTAGTTTAAAAACTACTTCCAATTAATTGAGCGGTTGTATAAAAAAAACATTCAGATAATTGATTGCTTTATATCAAATTATGAAATTATTATCAAAATGTTTTGCGTCACAAATTTTGCTAGTAATATAAGTGGGGACGGCTTGGTCCTTCGACTGGTATGGTTCCAGAATTACAAGTAGTAAAGATCTAAGTAACTATAATAAAGGCCTCGTTCTAAACTTTACGATGGACTAACTTAATTAAGCATAAACTTAAATGTAATTTAAAAACTACATGCCACTTGCATTAACAACAACTACAATTAAATTCAATACTAGTGTGCAAGTAGGTACTATATTAT
The DNA here is from genome assembly GCA_905475445.1 of Ochropleura plecta. Classification (NCBI taxonomy): domain Eukaryota; kingdom Metazoa; phylum Arthropoda; class Insecta; order Lepidoptera; family Noctuidae; genus Ochropleura; species Ochropleura plecta. Next base: position 1,002,079 of record FR997744.1, on the reverse strand, counting down.
TTCAGAAAAATATTAAAATTAATGATTTGATTGCCACTGAATACGTTTTAGATATACTACAACTTTTTCGACACTAAGAATTAAGTTTCCGTAGTGTAGCGGTTATCACGTGTGCTTCACACGCACAAGGCCCCCGGTTCGATCCCGGGCGGAAACAGTGTCTTTTTGCTTATTACAACCTTAATTTAGATGGTTACAAAATGTTTTGGACTGATACCTGATGCAGAAATTATTTTAATAAGTGTCAAAGTCAAAGTCAAAGTCAAAGTATTTATTAGTGTGATATTTGGTGAATACATAGGTCTTACAGTTATTTTATGGTACCTCAAAAACTACCCACTAGGGCATACACTATTTAACAATTCAGTTTAAAATAAAAATAACAATAATACAAATTAATTTACATTTCAATAATACAGTTATAAAACACATTAACAATAACTTACATTCATTAACAATAGGTACATTTAATTATTATAATAAATATTCACAACAATTGATGTTATGTTTTTAAATTTCAATCATATATACAATTTCATTAAGTTTATTACATTTTGTCAAGAAGGAATTCGTCAATGGTATAGTAGCATTTGTCAATTAAGAAAATATTTAGTCTCCGTTTAAATTGCGTCAAGTTTAAGTCCTTAATGGCGTTAGGTATTTTATTGAATATCTTCGGAGCCATGCATAGGATGCTTTTATGCATAAGGGCGGTCTTTGAGGCTCTTAGACATAATTCGTGACGATATTCTTGTCTTTTTGATCTATAGCTTTGCTCTGAAGCTTTTCTAAACAGTGAAGTGTTCAAAAGTGATTGTTGTAAATAAAAACGCCGTATAGAAACGTGCCGCAATGCGTATTATAGGCGTATTTTGTTTTCTTACATTACAGTAGGCGCAAATGCACGTTTTTTTTTTATCATTTCCTTAATTTGTTAAGTTTGCAATAATCTGTAACTATTGAAGGTAGAATGTTTACCAAATTATAATAAGAAACATACAAATTCAGTTTTTTACATTTTTACTACTTTAGAAGTAGGTATCTCAAATATTAAAAAAAAATACTTGTTCCTAATTGTATTAATACAACTTTGAAATGAAAATAATTAAAAAGGTTAGGATTATATTGAAATAAATGACGAAGAATCGATTAATCATAGTTTTACTCCTAAAACCAACATTTACCAGTCCACATTGGTAAAGCCTAGCATGTACTGAATTGGAATGGCAAAAGTCCGAAAAAATCGTCCCTTTATAATAAATACTTACATTTACCAAGTCATATCGGTAAATCTTAGGTTTTACTGGAAAATCTTAAGGTTTTCCGTAGTTCGAGCTTTTACAGTAACATTTATATTGTAATTCACTCATAGTAACTAGTTGCGTTAAAATATACTATCATATCTCGGTAAATACCGAACAGTTGGCTTATTTATTGCATATATTTTTTTATGAAATAATGTTTACAATTTTTTGACTTTGGTTAAAAGATAAATCATAAGTAATTCAAGCATGCTAAGTCTATTATTTACGCAGTGTAGATGACGTCATTATAGCTTAAAAGTCGTATCATCACGTCCATAATACTCGTTCGCCAGATTAAAAAAAAACTGGTCAACCAGTATTTTAACAAAAATATTTCTTAAAAAAAAACTAGTCACGTTTTAGTAGAACTTACGTAATATAAAAAAAAATACTTGTTTTCTGTCGATTTTCAACCTTAAACTACGTTCGAGAGACATCACTGTCAATATTCTATGGGCAATTAGGTACTAATGACACTGGCAAAAGTCTCAGTTTCATTGCTGAAATTCAGTGTCAGTGGTCAACAAATAAAGATTATTATTAGGTGTGTATACACCCTTTTTTTTTTTTTTCGGGTGGGAAATCGTCCAATGACTTCCCCCGCTCTGGGTGGAGCGGGGGGGCATGTCAGACTTGTACTGACTAAAACCCACCCATGTTCCTTCTATTGCCCTTTACGTTCCGGGGCCGCGGTATCTCTTTCGAACAACCCGCAACCCCGGCAGGCGGAGGCTCTGGCAAGCCCCTCTGCTTTGCTGACTCTCTTTGAGGCGCGCGTGAAACACGAACGCGCCGTCGACACGGCCTGTCGTCAATCGACGGACTGACGGTGAGCTACCCATTGCTCACCGTCCACATGTGTGTGTGTATACACCCTTGCACCATCCTGCGCTGGGGCGGCTGCTGCAGGTACTGAAAACCTCAAAAGGGCAAATATAACAATTTAATTAGTAGTATGTGTTTGAGCCGCTTGGGGTTAAAACACTAGGGCCATGGGGTCTGAGCGAGTGCCCATGTAGTATTTCGAAAAATCGCCAAGCGGTTGGTCGACTCTTCTCGTGACCAGAGGGCTGGCCTTATTTTTGGTCAAAGAATTATCATTGCCATCCAACGCGGTAATACTGCCAGCTTTCTGGGCACTTTTCCTGTTGACAGTAAAGTGGACGGATGTATTACGTCCTATAATTATTTAACCATTTTTATAGTGCATATTTATATTATTAGTCTATGTCTGTTTGTAGTAAGTAAATAATAGTTGTAATAGATAAAATAAATAAACCTTAGTAGGTGACCTTGTAGTTAACCTTGGTCAGTTACCTGTATCTAAACAAGAAGGTCGCTTCTCCCAACCCATTTATCTTATTTACCGTCCTTTAGAAATAAGGTTCAAGAACCTCAGTTCTGCATCATGAGGGCGCCTGACCAGGTATGTTTCTTCACTAGTTTTGATATTTACCTAATCCTTATTTATACAATACACCTTTAAAACCCAACTGCCTCCATTACGTGTAGGTATTGAAAAGTACAAATAAAAATTTAAACAAACGTGATAAACTACATATAAACACATAGGCCTTTTTGAACCTGCAGGAATGGTTAACAAAAGATATAAGGAAGAACCAAGCTCGCCAGACTCGTCTTCAACTCAAATTTAATTAATTTAATGAAAATATTGTTTTCTATCAAATAAATTTAAGTATATTTGAAGACATTCATCGATAACTTATTATGAAAATTTCAACTGACTATAAGTAGCCTGGATCCTTATTTATTTTGTTATTATGGTTAAAATAATAGCAGGGTTTTCATAATTTGAAATAGTTTTATTCCTTGATCCCTGCACGGAACAGATATTTGTATGGCCTATACGAGTAGATAGGTAGTTGTTCCGGGTCTGGCTGTTTGGGTATGTTAGTTTAAATGTTTGTAAACGCACCCATGATACTGGAGTAATTCCTAGGCTGGGGCATACCATCTATGGTTTTAGTTACAGATCTAATGAAGTAATTTCATACTATGATTTTTAGGGTTCCGTACTTCAAAAAAAGGATAATAGGATAAATAAATAAAATAAAATAAATAAATATCTTGGGACAACTCACACACGGCTATCTGATCCCAAGCTAAGCAGAGCTTGTGTTATGGTAACCAGACAACTGATATACATACTTATTAAATATAATTTATAAATACATACATATTATAGATAAATCACACCCAGACACAGAACAAACAATCATGCTCATCACACAAAGTTTGTCCTGGGTGGGAATCGAACCCACGACCTCTGGCTCAGCAGTCAGGGCCACTAACCACTAGACCAACAGGCCCGTCAAACTTGTAGGATGACTTTGTTGTCCGTCTGACTTTCTGTCTGTCTGTCAAGACTCCCTTTATCTCGGTAACGCGGGTTGTTGTCGAGTTGAATTTAAAACTTTACACTCAAGTCTGTGATCTCTTGAAGCTATGAAACCTCTAAGTCTACACATTCAAAATATATGGACGTTTATGTCTGACTATTCCAAATCCATCCATCTTTTCTTTTATCGTCCTCTCCCTCTCTATTCATCAGCGTTTAGCTATAATCATTTAGATCAGATTAAAAGGCTAGGCAGATAGTGATCACTCCTAGAACATATAATTAAATTGAATAACAATAATTTATTACACGTTAGTTCATAAGTTCAAGGTTAAGACAAGATTAACATGTTCTCTTGTGTATTAGCTTTTGCCGTGGCTGCGTTTGCGTAGATGTTAAAATAAGTGAAAAAGATCCTCCAGAATGTTCCACCAGGTCAAAAGTATACAATATCCTGACCAAGGTTATGGTCTCCTCCTATGACAAATTTGATTGAAATCCGTCCAGCTGGTGAGACATGAAGGCGTGGCAAAGTAACTCACTCATCACCTGTCTAGTCTTTTCCAAATTATCTTGGGGTCGGCTTCCAGTCTTACCGGAGTCATCTGAATACCAGTATTTTACGAGGAGCGCCTATCTGGCCTCTATAACCCTGACATACTGTCGGCTACTGTAAGAATAAAAAAGCAACAAAAAAAACACTATTTGTGAAATTTTGACGATTTTTTTTAACAATTTTTATTTTGTCCCATTTATGTATTTGTAAATGTTTTAAATGTTATGTTTTTTACTTTGCATGTTGAATGTTTATTTTTATTTTTTTGTTTTTTTATTGCTCGTCGGAATTTGCGACTAATAAATGTTTTTTCTCTTAAAAAAAATCACCACCGACAGGGAATTTTATTGTTATCTGTGGTGAAATCAGAAAAAAAATGAAAGCCCTCTTTGCGATAAATGGGAAAAAAGCATGCGTGTCAAATACATTGTCTGTTGAACCTAATCGTAGTGTAATAAGAGTCAGTTTTTGAGGAAGTGTATTTGAAGTACTACGACACGCTTGCGTGCTTGCACTTTTACTCGGCTACTACCTACAGTTTTCCGTACATGTATTCCACTCGACTCTAAAATAGTATTCAAGCGTAGAAGCTAGTATACCGTTTACACCTCTATTTCCCTCGTAGCCGTTATCAAACGTACGGGTAGGGATTGGCAAAAATATCGATAGACTGAGTAGTAGGTACTAATACAGAGCTTAACTGCACATAGGTATATAATTTTATTTCTATTCCTAACTTGTGTTTTTGTTACTTGTCTAACTCTTCATCATTTTTTTTTTACTTTTTTATCCATAATTTGTCTCAGCTGGGCAAAGACGTTCTGCTTCACGTCTCTCGATGGTCTCAGGATTCTCGCAATTCATGATTTATCGTATATCGATTAATTTATGAGAAAAAACTATAGGGTGCATCTAATACTCAACAAAGCTTAGGTTAATAGTTTGCCGATAATTTTATTTCGGGCTATTTAAAATTTTGTCACTACACAACAAATCAATTATGATATCGATATAATCAAATTGTATTCTACCGACATCCCTGTTTACCTCGTAGCGGCATTAATATAATAGAGTCAATTAATGTACTTGTACAAACATCAAACATGCAGGTTTCATTTGCGAAGCAACCTCTCGCAAGCAACCGCGTCTAGCTAGACTTGCAGGTTTATTCCAAAAAATATCATAATCCACTCATTTTAAAGTTTAAAATATGTCTCACGTATAATATTTAAAATATTTAAGTCAGTGGCTGTGTTTCTAGAATTTTAGTTTTTTTGTTGTTTAAGTGGTTGACGGACGTTTCTTCTGCGGTTTTACTAGAAGTATTTAATTTGCGGGTTCTTCTGGATTGTTTTTTTTTTGGTGAGTTTTTGTTTTTAATATTTTAGAAGATATTTACGGAGTTGTAGTTTATTTTATGAATTTTGCATTCGTTTAAACTCGACTTGTCGAGAATACCACATCAATATTTTGAAGTAAAAACGCAATATAATTACTCGTGTTTAATTTAAGTTAAGTTTACTGTACAAAGGAATAGGAAACGTTTTTGTCTATTTCTTTGTTAACTTGTTCTCAAGGAACTTCATAAAAAAACATTTTTCTTGTCCACTGTTACGTAAAAAAAAGATTATCAACAGGGAAAATCTACTCACAATTTACTTAACGACATTCATATCTTGGCTAACCGTGTCCATTTACTTCAGTTAACTTTGATACAAGATTGTGTATGCCAATCTCAATGGCTAAGATAAGATAAGATAAGATAATATTTATTTTGCGTAAACATGTGTCATACATACAATTAAAGACATGCATGCAAGATGGTAACAACATCTACATGGCTACAATTATTCATTCGTTAGTTCTAATGGGTAGTTAGAATCCCGACCAGCCAGTACCAAGCCAGCACCAGGTTTACCAAGGAGTATCTTGTTACCCATGTAGTTAGTCGTGGAGGTCAGATGGACAGTTCATGTAAACAACCGGTGTTCAACTGTTCACCCAGTCAGTCTGACCCGATCTCAAAATGGTTGCAAAAAGGCTAAACAGATGATGATACATTTATGGCATTGCTACAGACTATGAAACACGAAGACTGATGGCTGGACCAATTAAAATTATTGTCGTTATAATTTACCCTAAAAATACCTTGTGTAAGTTCTAGCCTGTGTGCTTGAATACCGGTATTTAACAGTAGCTATGCGCTCGGCTTCGTTTACGTCATAGTTCTCGTATATTTTGTAACATTCTCTGCAACGTTAAACTTAAACTTGGTAGTCGTAGTAGATCTTGACAATCCTTTCTAATATTATAAAAGCGAAAGTAAGTTTGTTTGTTTGTTACGTCTTCACGCCTAAATGGCTAAACCGATATTGATGAATTTTGGTACAGATATAGTTATGAAGTAGATAGTACTCGAAACGAACATAGGCTAAATTTTTTTTAAAGTGAGAAATCAGGGAGTAAGAGGGAAAACTTAGCTTTGCTAGAACAATAAATAAGGCGCATGGGCAAAAACTGCGTACCAGTAAGTACTGTAAGTACCAGGCACCTGCAAATCAGGAAAGGGGAACTTTGTTATCCCGAATTTAACGCAAGCCAAGCCGCGGGCAAAAGCTAGTCCGGTAAATATATTACGGAGAATACAGGTAAGAAAAGTGTTTTGAATTCTTCAAGTTCTCTCCAGTCCTGTTTCCGTGCATTTCGAAAAACGTGACAACAATCAACTAATTTTGCAACTGCTTAGTGCCAATCATCTCTTGGTTAATTTTATATCTAGAAAGAAACTTATGAAATAGATATCTTAATCCTATAAACACTTGAAACTAACAGATTCTAATATTAATAAGAATTAAAAGATGAATAGATTGTAAATGAATTAATCATGAACGTATTATTAACCGGACTGGATTATTTATAACTAAGAGTTGTCATCAATTAAATATCTGCTGGAAAGATAAACTCGGGCTATAAAGAGATGCACAGAAAGATGACGGGTGATGGACACGTTGGTATGGTAAAATCCTGTGAGGATGGATAGATGTATGGATGGATGGATGTTTGTTACTCTTTCACATCAAAATGGCTGAACGGATCTTGATGAAATTTGGCACAAAGGTAGATTATAGTCTGGAATAACACATAGGATACTTACTAAAGAAAGAAAGAAAGAAAGAAAGAAAAAACATTTATTAGTCGCAAATTACGACGAGCAACAAAATAACAAAAAATAAATAAAATAAACATTCAACATGCAAAGTACTTATCACAAACATTTACAAATACATGTGGGACAAAATAAAAATAGCTTGCACGTCGTGACTGCGACAGGTCGGTCACCACTCAGCATGATGCTGCACCATGGGATACTACTACTTACTATAGGAGAGAATGGAATAAGAAAACGTGTTGCGCCGACCCCAAATAGAATGGGAAAAGGGCAGGAAGAAATGCCAACATAGTGTACACTAAAGATACTTATTTACAATATTATTCCTTAAATTAAATAGCACGACATTTTTAAAACTTTACTTCTTCGAAGTACTAACAATTTAGATCCTAAATATGTTATTTATCATTTTCAAGTCATAATTGATTAGGAATGACCCAATCTTAAATTATTCTTGACCACAATCGTGCATATTAATTAAGATACGTTTTAAAAAAACATTATAACGTCTGATATTTTTGAAAACCCGACTCTACACGAACGCCTTTATCGGCGAATTCATGCGGCAACCCCCTTTATTTAGAATAGAAAAGGAAGATCATGTTACTTAGTAAATAGGCTCAGGAGATCAGGTACCCGCTCCCAAAGAGACACGTATTACAACAAGAAGCAGATTTTAATAATGTTGGGAAAAGAAATGATTGCATCAAGGAAACAAATCTATTTACGTAAGATACAACCACAGAAAGCGCGGTTTCAACTAAAAATACCACTGCGATTGTGGCCTGAAGGGTTACCATGACATCTTATAGCAGTTCTTATTCCTGTGTGAGAAAGAGATGGTGCTAGACACCCTGTATAGCTCTGACTCTTTCCCTCAGCGGAATAAGTTCTGCTTTAAGACGTCATGGTAGGGCAGCTGAACTAAAATTAGCAGCTCATTGACAACGGACCATAAACAATCAGTGATTATACACTCAAGTGTATGATCTACTGACAAACCTACTAATCTTATGAACTAAACGTGTATTTATTATTAATGAGGTTTTCGTTGGTCCACGGAAGTTGAAGCAAATACTTATATACACACGGTGACTCATTAATCAATACAATTCCAGTACAGTAATTCATGGCCCTTATAATTTTTAACCGACTTCAAAAAAAGGAGAAGCTTCTCAATTCGACTTTTATTTGTAAGTATGTTTGTTACGCATGTTATGTTTGTTACGTACTTACACAATGCATAATCGGCAAGGCAGTGTAGTACAGTCCTGAGATTGCGGTTTGTTCGAAAGAGAAAAGGGCAAAAGAAGGAACACAGGACTAAAACCCACCCGGGTTTTACGGAACAATCTGACCCACCCGGGTTTTAGTCAGGAACAGCCTGATACTCCCCATGGTATGAACCCTGAAAACATAACACTCCTTTTTTGGGGCAGTCAGTCGTGTAAAAAGACCTTTGCAATATTCTTATATAAGCGGATTTATGAATAGGTAAATGGAACCATGGTAAAGCGCCATATCATTTACAATCCACAGACACAGTTAAAGCCTTCAAAATAGTCCAGGTAAAACATAAGAGAATTTGTATACGTTGAATTGTTGGGTTGTATAATTTCTTGTTTAATGCGATTGAAAAGCCAGTCAAGTGCGGCTGCCTTGCAGTGGCTCCGGTTATTATATTTCAACTAGCTTTTGCCCGCGGCTGCGCTCGCGTTAAATTCGGGGTAACACAGTTCCCCTTTCCTGATTTGTAGGTATCTGCTACCTGTAGTTTTTGCCCTTGCGCCTTATTTATTGTAATAGCAATGATAAGTTTTTCCTTTTCTTCCTTCTATCTCCCTCAAGTCTCACTTTTTTTAAAAAAAGCCTATGTCCGTCTCCAGGGTCCCAACTATCTACGTAAGTACCAAAATTCATCAAAATCGGTTTAGCCATTTAGGCGTGAAGACGTAACAAACAAGCAAACTCACTTTCGATTTTATAATATTAGTAAGGATTCAACGTTAAGAAATCTTATTTTGTTATTTTAATGAAGCTTCTAGATAAATTTATCAATTTTTATTAGGGTTCCTTATCTCGAAAGGAAAAAAAGCGGAACCCTTATAGGATCACTTTGTTGTCCGTCTGTCAGTCAAGACTCTTTATCTCGGGAACGCGTGAGTCGAGTTGAAATTAGAACCATATATTCAACTCTTGCGTCTCTTTGTGCTGTGAATAAATAACAATTCAACCCTCTAAGGCGCGTCGCCCACACGACCAACAGTCGAGGTGCAGTCGGGGCGCGGGTGCGTTAGGGGCGTCGCCCATACGACATTTTTAAAGAAAATCTCGTTGGGGCGTGCCTCTTATGTGAGATTTTCTTTACAAATGACGTGTGGGCGACGCGCCTAACACGCCCGCGCCCCGACTGCGCCTCGACTGTTGGTCGTGTGGGCGACGCGCCTAAGTCTACGCAGTCAAAAGATATGGCTGTTTATGTCGTAATTTTTACGGAACAATCTGACTCGCTCTTTGCCGATTTTATACCACATCCGTCACCTTTTTTTTTGGGGTGGGAAATCATCAAATAACTTGCCTCTCTCTGGGCGGAGCGGAGGGAAGTGTGTGTCAGACTTTTACTGACTAAAACCCACCCATGTTCCTTCTATTGCCCTTTACGCTCGGGGCCGCGGTATCTCTTTCGAACACCCGCGACCCCGGCAGGCGGAGGCTCTGGCAAGCCCATCTGCTTTGTTGACATCTCATTGAGGCGCGCGTGAAATACAAACACGCTGTCACTCCGTCCGCCCGTCTATTGACGACAGGCCGCATCTACGGTGGCCGGGAGTCGTCTCGCGGCGCCCAAACGCCCGGCCACCTCCTTCGCTAGCATACTGCTTCACTTCCGTCACCTTTGTCTTATTGTGAAATACTTAGGTACTAGTTTTTGCCTGCAGCTTCGCTTGCGCGTAGATTGCAATCCTCTTATTTCAAGGTTATGAATTCGTGAAAAGGATTAAATATGCACACAGGTTAAATTTCGTATTCATATTATTAGGTACTGAATTGATTATAAAGTGTCTTAATATTCTTGGCATTGAAAAGATGAGCACATCAGATACATCTCAATTATTTCTTTGAAATTCCGTCTCAATTATTGACGTCAATAATTTTGTAAGTTTTAATCAAAAACTTGTTAGATAACAAGTGCTTAGCACATAGACTGTTTTGCGTAAGAAGTTGACTTGAACACGAATTAATATTTACAAAATAATCCAAGTGAATTGACTGGCAAGTCGTCAAGTACTTATGTATCTACTTGTAATAGCCGCATTTAAGTTAAAGAGTGCTTACTTAAACGTGACCTCTAATATATTAAACAGAATAAGTACATACTTTTATTATTTTGTTGGTACTATAAAGTTGGGTATTTCGGGTTTTTATTAAGTTGTCTCAAGTATGTACCTACAGTACCACTGTAATATGCTGCATAATTTTATATTTTTACTATATCAGTATTTATTTTTATATGACTGTGTATTATTTGTATGTGTGTTTATGTTATTATTGATCATTTTTAATTATTCATGCCTGTTTTATCTTTTCTACACACTGTGTCAACAAATCCACAACACAACACAACACATCCAGTATTTGTGCTCTTCTGTCATAATGTAATGTCCTGTCATGTATTTTGTGTGTGCATTAATAAATACAGTTTTCCTGTGGTGGTAAAGTACGTAAAATACCTGATTGTCATAAAATATTACTTTTGTACGGCCTGCAGGTCAAGCTACCCGAAACTGTAAATTTTTCCCAATGAACCTTGAACCTTATACTTTAGAAATAAAGTCGAAAATCTATCAAAGAAATCTGACAGATTGTAGTAGCTTGATGTGCAGGCGTCTGTACGTTCCACAGCCCGAACCGTTTAATTGGGACCGTTTAAGGAATTAGACATATGAGGTGTCTTTGAATTTGTCTCCATGTTAAAATTTAAAAAATAACAAAATTAATCCAAAAACACCGACAGTCGGGACTGCCTAAAAAACTAGACCGGCTCAAATCTTTCCAATGATAGGTTCGGTCTGTTAAAGATTGGATTAATTTGTTTTTTTTATTTTAAGTTTTTAAATCCTATATGAATTATTGATTTATAGTGTCTAGAATTCCATTAGATCAGAGGAGCTCGTGGCTAAATAATAGCAGCCGCTCGGGTCGATCTTTAGGTTAAGCCGCGCTTGCCTAGGTTGGTCTGTGGATGGGTGACCACCCGTTACATACCGAGTTTCCTCCGTGCCTCGGAAAGCACGTTAAGCCGTTGGTCCCGGCTGTCATTTGTAGATCTTTGACAGTCGTTACAGGTAGTCAGTGTCCCAAAAGTCTGACAACCAGTCTTACCAAGGGGTATCGTATTACCCAGTACTAACTGGGTTGAGGAGGTCAGATAGGCAGTCGCTCCATGTAAAATACTGATATTCAGCTGCACCCGGATAGACTGGAAGCCGACCCCAACATACTTGGGAAAAGGCTAGGCAGATGAGTGTCTAGAATTCCATTACCATCTTAAGTTCCTAATGAAATCTCTTGTTCAGATGAATGAGGACTTTGTTTTTAAAAACTTGTTTGTGGTTGCTTAATACTATTATTAATTTTCTTTGCATTATTTTATTCTATTACTAGCATTTGGCCGCGGCTTCGCTCGCGTTAAATTCGGGGTAACACAGTTCCCCTTTCCTGATTTGATTTGTAGGTACCTGCTACCTGTAGTTTTTGCCCTAGCGCCTTTTTTAATGTAATGGCAAAGCTAAGTTTTCCCTTTTCTTCCCTCTTTCTCCCTCATATCCCACTTTTTTTTTTAAATATTATGCCTATGTCCGTCTCCAGGGTCCCAACTATCTCTGTACCAAAATTCATCAAAATCGATTAGCCATTTAAGCGTGAAAACGTAACAAACAAACAAACTCATTTTCGCTTTTATAATATTAGTAATGATTTCAATATCACCGCTAATCAAATTTAACAAACGTAAAAAAAACAAAAATGCAAATTTCACTTGTCTCAATAGTCGATGTTTTCAATCATAATATTATATTCTGAGGTCAATATTATCAAAAGTCGAGGTCAAGTATTTGCATAGCTTCTCATATTTAGAGCATTATCATTCACTAATTGCTGTTATAAATTATTCAATTAACATTGAGCCTAATCATTATTAAAACAATGTTGCAAAAAAAGGACAAACCATAGATATAAGAAAGGAGTTTTTAATATATATATTCATGGTACAAACACATACTTTATGTAAATAACGATATAACAGATAACACGTACCTATATTTTTTATTTTAATAACAAAATGAGGTTATGTTTGGATGTAAGTAGGTAATTTTGGGTGATTATCAGAATCCGAAAAAATATCAATGTTTCATGGTTGTTGTCATTTAAAACGTTTCCGGAATAATGCATGTATTAAATAATCCTTACTAATATTATAAAAGCGAAAGTGAGTTTGTTTGTTTGATTGCTACGTGTTGCGTGATTTTTAATGAATTTTGGTACAGAGATAGTTGGGACCCTGGAGATGGACATAGGCTATTTTTTTAAAGTGTTAAATGAAGAAGAAAGAGGGAAGAAAAGGGTGTTCGTAGAAATTCGTGCAAGGAAACGTGTGTTTGAAACTTAGTTCCATTTTTGTAACTAGATGGCGTTGTTCATTTAGAGCCAATTTCTGAATCGCGGTGTTAAGATTCGCGCACGCAACATGACCCTCCCACGATGTAATTTGTTTTTTTGAGTTTGAGTATTGAGATCACGTCAAGATCCAATACAAATATAATACCTTACTAACGAGGTTCGGTCTTTTATTTATCCGAGTTCCGCGTAGTAAAGTTCATGGTCCTAATCGAGCCGGATAAGTGAGATCCAGCGAGTGTTTTGTGAATCTTGGCGTAGAAACCAGGGTGGATCGCCCTGAAGCGCCGCATACCCAAGCTGGTGTGCACAAGTGTTGTGACCAGTGCTGCTGTAGCTGAGTTGGCGTGGACCAGCACCAGGAGTTCGCGCAGGGCGGACGGAGCTGGACACCGGAGGAGCGAGGTTGGAGCAGGGCGGACTGGCCAGTATCAGCACCAGCTGAGTGAGGCGCAGGGCGGGCAACGGTAACCATACCTGGGTTCAACACCTGGGTGACGCAGTCACTAGTGTAGTGAATACGGATCCAGTGGTAGTGAAGTGAGTTTTATAGAAGCCAAAATCGTGAGTACATTTATTGTTTTAAATTGCAAGTCGAGTTTTCTGAAGATAGAAAAATTCGTCTGGAAAGATTTTAATGGACATTAGTAGAATTTATTTTTATGAAAGTGTACTTACCTGTTTGAATTTATGATAATTTATGTGTGATTCTGTGTATCTTGTATAACCTATATTTGTGTTGAAACAATTGCAACTATCTTTGATGTGATTGTGGTCGACATTGTGTCACTGAAACAGTTATAGTATATTTCTTTGTGTTCATATTCGTAACCTCATATTAGAATTTTTAAATATGGAGGCTTTGTATAAATTGCAAAATAATACAAGACTTCTAATTGAAAAGGCTCAAATTAACTTTAAAAAGTCACCTAAAGACAGATTAACTAAAACATACGTTGAAACTAGATTAGAAGCACTTGAAGCGTTGTGGAAAGAATTCTCGTTAACTCATAAAAGTATAATTCAGAATGACGCTCAACGAGATTCTGATAAGTATTTCGTGAATGATATTTATGATACCACTGAAGAAACTTATATTTTCCACAAAACACAATTAAAGGATGTTTTAAATACATTTTGCGATTATAGTTTAGATCAAAGCTCAAAGACAAATGCCGATCACACATTATCAAATAGTGTTCGATTACCAATAATAAACATTCCAAAGTTTTCGGGCAACTATGCCGAATGGACAACGTTCAAAGATTTGTTCACGTCGTCGTGATACACAATAATGATAGTTTAGAAGACGTGCAAAAGTTGCATTATTTAAAGGGCTTGTTGTCGGGAGAAGCAGATCAACTTGTCAGACATATTGCGGTCACTTCAGCTAATTACAAAGAGTGTTGGTCATTGCTTCATAGTAGATACAATAATAAGAGATTTCTGTCGAATTGTTTATTAAAGCGATTATTGAGTCAGACTAATGTAATAGAAAGCTCTAGTAGCCTTAAGGGTTTATTGGACACCACGATGGAATGTCTAAATGGTCTAAAGAATCTCGAAGTTGACGTAAGCACGTGGGACATCATAATCATTTTCATTATTAGTTCCAAACTTGATCCCGAGTCACGAAAGCAATGGGAGACAAAAATTAGCCCCAAAGATGAATTGCCCGTGCTATCAGAGTTTAGAGATTTTTTAGAGGCCAGGTTTCGCGCACTAGAGTTCTTAGATACAAAGACAAGTAAATCTAAAACAAATGTTCACCATATAGTTAGCACCGACAACAAAGCTGTGGAAACGACTTGTCCATTCTGTAAAGAAACCCATAAAATTTATAATTGTAAGAAATTTGCCCAAGAGAGTTACGAATCTCGTCATAGCTTTGCACAAACTAGGCGCTTATGTTATAATTGTTTAAATGCGAATCACTCCATTAAGTTTTGTCGACAACCTACGTCGTGTCGCATATGTAAGAAAAGGCACCACTCACTACTGCATCCAAACTCTGTCTCAAACTCCACAGTAGTTAATGGAAGCTCTAACGTAGCAGCTGAAGTTAAATCAGCGGTGTCTAGTGTTCAGGCATCGTTATCAGCAGGCGAACCATCAACTTCTAATATAGTTTCACATTTTTCTAAGGGATCAGTACCTACTCAGGTTTTGTTGGCTACCGCGCTTGTCGAAGCACAGACAAGACGTGGCTCTACACAACTGCTAAGAGCGTTATTAGATCAGGGATCTCAGGCATCGTTCATAACGGAATCAGCAGTGCAGCTACTTGGACTAAAGAAGAAGCCGACCAAGTCGGTTATATCAGGAATAGGCGGTGAGGGAAGTGCTTTTGCTTCAAAGTTTACAGTCACAGTGACTATTCACTCACGTCTAGATCCAAATTTTAGTGTCCAAGTGCATGCTTTTGTATTAGGTACCATTACGTCGCTTTTACCCTCAGAAAAATTAGATCAGGTGTATTGGCCCGAGCTAAAGGAGATAACTTTAGCTGATCCAGAGTTCCATACTCCAAGTAAGATAGACATCTTACTTGGTGCGGAAATTTATGGTCAAGTTCTTAGAGATGGTTTAATTCAAGGTTCACCGAACTTACCGGTAGTTCAAAATACAGCCCTAGGTTGGGTCCTGTCCGGACAGATCTCGTCAAGCCGTGACTCTGTTCATTGTCATCACGTCATTCACAGCTCAGATCAGGCTGATGACAACGCACTTTTGCGACAGTTTTGGGAAATAGAATCTATTATCCCTTATAAGAAGATTCTTTCTGACGAAGAGCAGCGATGTGAAGATATCTATGCACAAACTACGTACCGCGATACAGAAGGTCGTTATGTAGTTAATCTTCCCTTTCGTGATAAAGAGCCGCAGTGTCAACATGGAAGTTCGAAAGACCTCGCAATAAAAAGATTTCATCTTCTTGAAAATAAATTCAAGAGGAATCCAACAATCAAAGATCGGTACTCAGAAGTATTTCAAGAATACATCGACCTTGGTCATATGGAGCCTGTGCACGGTGATGATTGTAATATGAGCACAGCAGTTTATCTGCCTCATCACGCCGTGGTACGTGAAGATAAAACAACAACCAAGGTTCGAATAGTGTTTGACGCTTCAATGAAGGGTTCAAATAAAGTGTCTCTGAATGACGATCTCATGATCGGTCCCATGTTGAAACCTCCGTTAAGTCACATCATTATGAGATGGAGAATGCATCCCATAAGTCTCTGTGCTGACATCATAAAGATGTACAGACAGGTGAAGGTTTCTCCTGAACATGCCGAGTTTCAGCGAGTAGTGTGGCGCGATGATCCAGAATCTGAAATAAAAGAATACAAATTAGTAAGAGTAACGTTCGGTACAGCAGCAGCTCCTTACCTTGCAGTGAAGACGTTACAGCAGGTGGCAAACGATGAAGGCGGAAGTCATCCTGAAATATCTGAAATCATAAAAAAGGAGTTTTACGTGGACGATTTAATGACAGGATGTCAGACAATTGAAGAGGGTTTATATATACATAGAAAAATAACCGAAATACTTACCAAAGGTCAATTTCAACTACAAAAATGGATTAGCAGCTGCGATGAACTAAACAAGAAAATGCAAGAAAACACTGCAACAAAGGTAAAACAAAATGAAGAAGAAGGAAAGGATATTAAATTGGATTCAGTTATCAAAATTTTAGGAATTTCGTGGGATCGTGGAAGTGACATATTTAAGTATTCAGTGCAACTTGATCCACAGCAGACCTCAGTCACCAAGAGAACTGTAATATCCGACATCGCACGCCTATTCGATCCGCTTGGCTGGATAGCACCCTGCATTGTAACCTCCAAAATCTTCATTCAAAAGCTATGGCTTGCTGGCCTGGAGTGGGATGAAGAATTAACTCCGGAACTTCTATTGGAATGGGAAACTTACCGTTCAAGTCTTGCAGAAACAAACAAGTTCAGCATCCCCAGATGGGTGAACACAAAATCCGACGATATATTGGTAGAGCTACATGGATTTTGCGACGCGTCAATCGCTGCTTACGCAGCTGTAGTGTACATTAGAATCATTGACGCCCACAAAACCATTCATATTAGTTTAGTTACCTCCCGAACTAAGGTTGCACCAGTAAAACAGCAGTCAGTTCCGCGTTTGGAGCTGATGGGGGCAGTTTTACTTTCCGAACTCATTTCTGAAGTTGCTGAAGTAATGAGAATCGCACTTCCGCAAATACACGCCTGGACTGACTCATCAGTAGTTTTGGCATGGCTCAGTAAACATCCCAGTCACTGGACTACTTTCGTTGGAAATAGAGTTTCCACTATTCTCTCTCAACTCGATAACTCACATTGGGCTCATGTACAGTCTGCTCATAACCCTGCAGATTTAGCATCCCGAGGTCTAACACCACATGAACTTGTACGTAGCTCACTGTGGAGTCAGGGACCCTCGTGGCTTCATGATGAAATTATAGAATACACAAGACCAAAGTCAATTGTCACCATCACTGAACAAAGATCAATCAAGGTTCACGTCGTGACTGAACCTCTTCAAGAAGATCTGTTCTGGACAAAATACTCGTCATTACAGAAGTTAGTTCGGGTTATAGCGTACTGTAGAAGAGTTCTGAGTTGGAAAAAACTATCACATGGTAAAAGGAAATTTGAAAGGTATCTAACTAAGAAAGAAATACAAGAAGCAACAATGACATGTATAAAAATGGTTCAGAATCAAGAGTTTTCCGAAGAAATACAGGATATTAGAAAAACAGGAAGCGTAAAGGCTAGAAGCAAACTTAAAACTCTATGTCCAGTCATCGACGATGATGGCATTCTTCGTGTCAGTGGACGCATTGATAATGCGAATTTAGACGAGGCCGTCAAACATCCCATTATCCTACCCCCTAACAGTCACTTCACCAATCTTGTGATTGATGAAGCCCATGACAGGACATTACATGGGGGACCAACACTTATGTTAAGCCATCTGCGCACTAGGTATTGGATTATTTCTGCCAAAACAAAGATTAGGGCTCACGTACATAAATGTGTTAAGTGTAGGCGGTATTCAGCATCTCTTCAAACCCCACGAATGGGTCAGTTACCGTCTAGTCGAGTCACCCCAGCAAGACCATTCCTAAATAGTGGCGTGGATTTTGCTGGACCAATTAGTATTCGAACTTCAAAGGGTCGAGGGCACCGATCATACAAAGGATACATTTGTGTCTTTGTATGCATGGTGACCAAGGCTATTCATTTGGAAGCCATCAGTGACTTGACATCACAAGGTTTCATCGCTGGCTTTAAAAGATTTGTTGCTCGGCGAGGTTTTATCAGTGATATTTGGAGCGACAACGGAACCAATTTTGTTGGCGCTTCTAAGGAGCTTCGGCATTTAGTCGCTGCGGAAAAGTCTTCCGTAGCTTTAGAAATAAAAGAATGGTTAGGCAACAACAGCACTTCTTGGCATTTCATTCCGCCTCATTCCCCTAACTTCGGTGGCTTATGGGAGGCTGGAGTGAAGTCGACTAAATTTCACTTAAAACGTGTTATAGGTATCGCTACACTTACATTCGAAGAAATATCGACACTTTTGTACCAAATAGAAGCATGCTTAAATTCCAGGCCGTTATCAGTGATGCCTGATACTTCCACAGATCCTACGCCTTTAACACCAGGTCACTTCTTGATAGGTGAGCCTCTGATAACAGTGCCTGACCGTAATTATGAGAAATTTAATATTAGCAACCTCAAACGTTGGCAACTTACTCAACGCATGTTGCAAAACTTTTGGAGGCGATGGTCAAATGAATATTTGGTTCATTTACTACAGCGGTATAAATGGACAAAAAATACTCCGGAACCAAATATCGGAGATATAGTTTTAGTCAAGGAGGACAACTTGCCTCCTGCCCGTTGGCTTTTGGGCATAATCATGGACAAGCACCCTGGTTTGGATGAAGTTACACGAGTAGTGACACTCAAGTGTAATGGATCCATGATTAAACGACCTGTATCAAAGCTGTGCATTTTGCCAATTGCAATGTAAATCTTAAAATATTGTTTAGGTTGTCACTTAAACTATTATGTTGTAAGTCAGATAAGTTTATATAGCCGTAAGATATTGTTAGTTACATAAGTTTATACAGTCCACAAGATATTGTTAGTTAAATAAGTTTATACAGTCTACAAAATGTTGTTAGTTAGATAATTGTAAGTTCTTTACGCACTCATTTTGTTGCACATTTAATTTGTATAGTCAGCATCATCCTTTTAGCCCCTGACCTCATGGTGTGCGGTTTTTTTTGTAATGAAGGACATAAAATAATGTCCTTGGTGGGCGGTATGTTCGTAGAAATTCGTGCAAGGAAACGTGTGTTTGAAACTTAGTTCCATTTTTGTAACTAGATGGCGTTGTTCATTTAGAGCCAATTTCTGAATCGCGGTGTTAAGATTCGCGCACGCAACATGACCCTCCCACGATGTAATTTGTTTTTTTGAGTTTGAGTATTGAGATCACGTCAAGATCCAATACAAATATAATACCTTACTAACGAGGTTCGGTCTTTTATTTATCCGAGTTCCGCGTAGTAAAGTTCAAAGGGAAAACTTAGCTTTGCTATTACAATAAATAAGGCGCAAGACAAAAAGCTACGGGTAGTTTTAGCCCTTGCGCCTTATTTATCAGCAGGCAAATCAGGAAAGGAGAACTGTGTTACCCCGAATTTAACGCTAGCGAAGCCGCGGGCAAAAGCTAGTTATTCACAAAAGAAATAATAATAGTCCTCCGGACTGCCGACCAAGGCACAGCGGATATTAACCATCGGCACGTGAGCTGGTAGTTTTTTCGATGTGCCGAAGACCTTAACAATATGGCAGGATCTGAAGCTGAGGCTGATCTGAAGAGCGTTCTGTTTACAACGCAAAGCTGTGCAGAACGCTGGTTTAAGTGACAGTAGTCCATAGGTATATTATTTTACTCTGTGCAGTAGTCGCAGGATAGTCATGCAGGATCGACCTTATATGATCACTTTGTTGTCTGTCCGTCTGTCTGTCAAGACCCTTTATCTCGAGAACGCGTAGCGCTATCGTGTTAAAATTAAAACCATATACTCAAGTTTGTGGTGCGTTGGAGATGAGAAAAAACAACTCTCTAAGTCTACGCAATCAAAACATATAGCCATTTATGTCGCAAATTTGTACGGAGCCCACGGTGCGGGAGTTGGACGCGCTCTTGGCCAGTTTATTTTATAGGGGTACCTTTGAACGCAAAAAAAGTTGGTCCTCAAAAAAAAATCGGACAATACTTAGTTATGTATTGCCAGTAATTTTTGTTTACTGTGTCTAGAAAATTCTCGAGGAGCTCGAGGAGGAGCTCGTGGCTAAATAATAGCAGCCGCTCGGGTCGATCTTTAGGTTAAGCTGCGCTTGCCTAGGTTGGTCTGTGGATGGGTGTCCACCCGTTACATACCGAGTTTCCTCCGTGCCTCGGAAAGCACGTTAAGCCGTTGGTCCCGGCTGTCATTTGTAGATCTTTGACAGTCGTTACAGGTAGTCAGTGTCCCGAAAGTCTGACAACCAGTCTTACCAAGGGGTATCGTATTACCCAGTACTAACGGGGTTGTGGACTCGAGAGACTCCGAGACAGTCTGGCCAGCAGGGAAAGTGTTGGAGAGACCACCTACGCGAGTGTTGCGGCTGTCACTAAGAGCCACACCGGGGCACAGGCCCTGGAGCGTACGACGCTTCACTCCGTGGTCTTCTCTTCAACACAGGAGATGGATACGGGGGACGAGATTCTCGAAAGGGTGAGGAAAGCGGTGGACGCGAAGGAGGGCTGGGTGCGCGTTGAGAGGGTCAGAAAAGCGAAAGACCAAAGGGTTATAATGGGGTGCGCCACGAGGGACGAGAGAACGAAACTCAAAGCCCGATTGGAGGCGGCCGGAGAAAACCTCGTCGTCGAGGAAGTAAAAAATCGAGACCCGCTTCTGGTTCTTAAGGACGTTCTGTTAGTACACAGCGATGAAGAAGTGCTGAGGGCCCTTAGGAACCAGAACCGGGAGATTTTTCACGGCCTCGAGGACGAGGAACACAGAATCTGTATTAAATATCGGCGGAAAACAAGAAACCCTCATGTAAATAGCATTGTGCTGAGTGTTAACCCAGTAATCTGGAGAAGGGCGCTCGAAGAAGGCAAGTTACGTATTGACCTCCAGAGAGTGCGCGTTGAAGACCAGACGCCTCTGGTGCAGTGCACCCGCTGCTTGGGATACGGGCATGGCAAACGCCTGTGTTCGGAGCCAGCCGACCTGTGTAGCCACTGCGGCGGTCCACACCTCAGGGCGGACTGCCCGGTCAGACAGGTCGGCGAAGCAGCGGTGTGCGTGAACTGCACCAGAGCCAAGCTGGGGGAGCACCAGCACAACGCTTTCAGTAACGATTGCCCGGTACGCCGGAAGTGGGACGCATTCGCTAGAGCATTAATTGCATACTGCTAAAGTTGTCGATGCGCCCACTTCCGCGTACACAGAGATGACTGATTCGACACAACCAGATAGCAGACGCATTGAGCAGGCCGCTAGGGTTGGCTCAATGGAAACCGAAAACTGGAGTCGCTTTCGTAAGAAAGCGACTGGAGTTATGCTGGACAGTGAGTCAACTCTAGTGAGCTTGTCAAGTTGTGTCGTGTCTGGAAGCGCTCTCTCTCTGAAAGCCTTGGGAAAGCAAATAACAATGCACAATACCATAACCAATAAATTAGCGTTCAATACTTGTGATATCCAATAATATATTGAGTATAAATATTGAATATCAACAATTAAAACAAGTAGGACAACAAAACTAACAAAACAAAGAAACAAAACAATAAAATTATAATTTAATGTAACTAAAGATATTGTGGGATATAAAAACAAATTTAAACCAAATAATACAGGCTTATAGAGAAAAGAGTTAGTAATATATGTATATAATATATAAGCAGGGTAATAAATAGAACGTCAATATCCAAAAAAGTAGTAAAACAGTATAAAAATTAAGATAACGTATAAATAATGAAATTTAGCAAAAACAAAACTGTAAATAAAAATATTGAAATAACTTTTGGCGTAATAAAATAGTAAAACTAATTAATTAAATTGTAAAATAAAACGCGCACAGTGTGGTTCTCCGGCCACTAAACTACATGATTAAACCAAAAGAAAGCTGTTAAGGTCTCTGATCATGTTAGAGGGACACTTGGAAAGGCAGGAGTGGTTTTTAGTCGGTTCGAGTCCGACACTACCTCGACTGTCTCACAACCTGTGAGGCAGTCGAGGTGTCCGTGGGGAT
Source organism: Ochropleura plecta (assembly GCA_905475445.1). NCBI lineage: Eukaryota > Metazoa > Arthropoda > Insecta > Lepidoptera > Noctuidae > Ochropleura > Ochropleura plecta. The sequence continues at coordinate 979,680 of FR997744.1, read as the reverse complement.
TCCCCACTCCTGCCACAATAAAAAAAAAAAAAAAAAAACGGGGTTGTGGAGGTCAGATAGGCAGTCGCTCCATGTAAAATACTGATATTCAGCTGCATCCGGTTAGACTGGAAGCCGACCCCAACATAGTTGGGAAAAGGCTAGGCAGATGATGATGTGTCTAGAAAATTCTAGACTCTCAATATTTTTATAACAAGTAATTGATTGTAGGTTACTTCGGGGCCGTAAAATTTATCCATAGGTAAATATTGTTCTATAATAATAGATTGCAATTTTATTATAGTATTGTTATTCATAATTTCAAACATTAAACTTTAATGTGAATGCGAATCATAAACGACGAATATGAATCACGTAAAATAGCCACAGACGTAGTAGACCATTTTAAGAATTGTAACGTAATTTATAATTGGGCCCAACAATTTTTTTTATGAAATCCTTCGACCAATAAAATACCATACAATTTTGCCACATAAACGGCCTTGTAGCGGGTTGTTGGAAAGAGATACCGCGGCCCCGGAACATAAAGGGCAGGAGAAGGAACATGGGTGGGTTTTAGTCAGTAAAAGTCTGACACGCCCCCCCGCTCCGCCTAGAGCGGGCGAAGTTATTTGATGATTTCCCACCCCAAAAAAAAAACGGCCATATCTTAATAAAAGTTTTTTTATTTCAGCATTTTTAGTTATGGTATAATGATATATAAAATATTTCTTTTCGAGTATTCATCTTCCATTGTTACTAAAAGATTTGCAGATCATCCATATAGAAATACTAGCTGTGCCCCATGCGTTGCAATGCAATTTTCTACCTTTCTACTTACCCCACTTACCCTACCTACCCTATATTTTAAGTTGGATCAAACTGCACACGGTGTGCAAATTTAATTTAAATCGGTTAAGTAGTTTAGGAGTCCATCGCGGACAAACAACGTGACACGTGATTTATATAAATGGGACCACCTGGAAAGTATACCCTATCAAACAAAATAAGAATTATTATTAAAACTTGAAACGGGATTTTTACCATGTTTGTTATTTGTTTTGAATTTCCGATATTTCGACGAATATATAAATATCCTGTATTTATTACTAACGCAAATATTATAACTTCTACAAATAAAATAAACGAATAATATATATATATTTATATTTTTAAATAAAAAAAAAAAACTAGAGAAAAAAACATAAAAATTAATAAAAACTAGACTTCTACTTGAGAGCTATTTAAAAAAAAAACATTATTATTGATCACGTAAGCCCGTTTTGCGTATCTATTAATCTCATTCAACAAGTGCAAATTAGACAGTAGATCTCGTTTACCTTGTACAAAAGTAGCTTTTACTGGGATCAAACCAACGAGTTTTTATTCTGGTTTTTAAAACACTTGATATTATGTAGCACTATGACGATTTTTGGGGTTCCCTTCCTCAAAAGGAGAAATAAAAACCCTTATAGGATATCACTTTGTTGTGCATCTGTCTGTCTGTCTGTCCAAACTGTTTATTTCGAGGATGCGTAGATGCATAAAACGATTTTGATGAAATTTGATACAGAGATAGTTGGGAACCAGGAGACGGACATAGGCTATTTTTTTTAAAAAAGAATGGGATATGAGTGAGAAAGAGGGAATAAGGCGCTACCGAATTTAACTCGAGCGAAGCCGCGGGCAAAAGCTAGTAAAGAAAATAAAAATAAAAAAGCCTTTTATGTCCTACAACGTTTCCATTCGTTTTAACTAAGTAGATTACTAATAATATAATATAACATCCTAACTTACAACAGTTAGTATTAACAGTTTAAAACTTAACTAATTTATATTTTATTACTTATACTATGTTTATTTATTATTACTACTATTAAGTTTACTCTTACTATTTTAAAACCTATATAAAAAACTGCTCAAACTATTTAATATTCTGAGATATTTGTAGGAACCCCATGATGGATGAAGGCCTCCTCCAAAAGTGCCCAGTAGTCTCGGTCTTGTGCCATATTTTGCCAGTTTGAGCCAGCTGCCTTAGTGATCCAGTCTTCCCAACGGGTCAGTGGTCTGCCTTTAGTCCTTTTACCTTGGGGGCCTTTATAAATGTCATTTTTTTTGGTCCATCTCTCATCCTTCAACCTCGCGACATGTCCGAGAGATATCGAGCTGAAATTAAAACCATATTATAACACTCAAATCTGTGGTTCGTTGGAACTGTGAAAAACTCAACCCTCTAAATTTACGTAGTCAAGAGATATGACCGTTCTGTCGTATTTTTGTACGGAACCCTCGGTGCGCGAGTCCTACTCGCACTTAGCGGGTTTTTATGATATTCTGATAGCATATGTTAGTTAATTTTATTACACATTTGTTGAATTATTTGAATAGTCGATCAAGGCTTCTTTTAAGAAATTTTTATAAATGAAGGCCTGAATCCATATTCGGGCCATTATAGGGTGAACATGTTTAGATATGCTTATTGCTAAGCATCATCAGCCACCTCCATCTGCGAAACAGTTATGATAGAGTGGCCGGACGATTGAGGGAGAGAACCTCAAACCAACCCAGCCGCCGCGGGAGACGCTCCGGGCGCCGGGCGCCGCGAGACGATTCCCGGTCACCGTAGATGCGGGTCTGTGGACGATGAGCAATGGGTAGCTCACCGTCCGTCCAGTGACGACGGTGCGTTAGTGTTCCACGCGCACCTCAAAAATATGCTTGCGAAGGCCACCGCCTGCCGGGGTTGCGGGTTGTTCGAAAAAGATACCGCGGCCGTGGAACATAAAAGGCAACAGAAGGAACATGGGTGGGTTTTAGTCAGTACAATTCACCCCGCTCTTCCCAGACCGGAGGAATATGATTTTCCATCTGCCAAAAAAGTCTATCATTAAATCTGTGTATTTTTTCAAATAATTTTATTCGGTCCAGTAACCCAATAAACAAGTACCGGATATATTTTATTGAGATAGGTATCATTAACCATTCATCGCTATGATTAAATCTTGCAAAAGTACCTAACGTATCAGCAGGGGTGACCAAATGGTACATCCACATTTCAACAGCAATATTGACAAATCCCATATAATAGGGGCGAGCCTAATGCCATTACACACACATGTAGGCTGTTGCTGATGAAAAACAACCTGTTTCTTTGAAATTGAACCCAAGACCTCATATTTGCGAGACGACTCCTGGCCACCGTAGATCTGTGAGTCGCTGCACTTGGGTCTGTGGACGGTGAGCACTGGGTAGCTCACCGTCCGTCCGTCCAGTGGCGACAGGTCGAGTCGGTGCGCTGGTGTTCCACACGCGCCTCAAAGAGATGTCAGCAAAGCAGAGGGGCCTGCTAACCCCACCGCCTGCCGGGGCTGCGGGTTGTTCGAAAGAGATGCCGATGCCCCTGAACATAAAGGGCAATAGAAGGAACATGGGTGGGTTTAAGTCAGTACAAGTCTGTCACTACTTATTTGATGAGGTAATTTTTTGCGGATGGGATCCGCAAAAAATTACCTCATACTCAGCAATTGACGGCACAGTTGGCGCAGTGGCTGAGTGATTGACTGCTGCGCTGCGAGTCGCGGGTTCGATTCCCGCACGGAACAAATATTTGTATGGCCTACAGGTAATTGTTCCGGGTCTGGCTGTTTGTGTATGTTAGTTTAAATGTTTGTAAACGCACCCACGATACTGGAGAAAATCGTAGGGTGGGGCAACGTTTTTTTTAAAAAAAAAACACACACAATTACACTTGCGGTCTTTAGAGACATTTCCAGACAGACAACGGCTCTCTGTCAATACCATTCATGCGTCGCAAGATGCTTGTTGCTTTGTACAAGTAATTCGTATCTTTCAACTGTTGACGGAGCTGTTGGTGCAGTGGCTGAGTGTTCGACTGGTTCACCGCATCGAGGGTTCGGTTCTCGCACACAACGTTTTTTTCTTTAACGGCCGGTATTTGTTCCAACCAAAAAAAAAAGTGTGGGGATGCGCAGCAACGTTAAAAGAAACCCATTGCGCTGGAATAACAATATTGATCTTGACCGATCGCAATAACTGCCGGTCAACAACCTACCTCGGGTCAAAATGACAAAACTTAAATAAGTTATGCACATCATAAGTTATGTATGATTCTCACATGGGTAATAAATCATATCACATTCGAAAATATTTTTTGTGAATCGCAAGTTATCGGCTGCTAAATGTATGTACTTACTTTATTTGACATCCTTTGACCAAATCACTTTTGATTTAAGCTTGACAATAAAATTTAGAGATGCCACGAATAGTGAATTGGCCGAATACCGAATACCGAATATTCGGCAACACTGTTGGCCGAAGCGCCGAATATTCGGCCGCCGAATATTCGGCGCGAAGTACATGCTTGGTGGGGGCGCGTTAGATGGAATAAGACAAGTCACAACCTGTTTTTCTCGTTGCGTTCGCGCGGCAGGTGACGACGGCACGCGCGCCGGGCGGGGTGCAAGCAAACATTGTTTGTATTTGTTTCAATTGCGAGTAAATCGCTTTTTCGTTTACGATGAAAAGCGCAATCGTTTGCTACCAAAAATGCTGAAAAGCTCGTTTTTATCCATCACAACTTACCACTGATTAATGTTAACTACTAAAATGTTGTAATTTGGAAATAAATACATTATTTTGAGTAAAATAACTTGTCTTTTTTACAAGATTTGCTATTCGGTATTCGGCCGAATAGTACGTTCTATTCGGCCGAATACCGAATAGCAAAAAAGTGGCCGAATAGGCCGAATACCGAATAGTTGCCGAATATTCGTGGCATCTCTAATAAAAACATGCCATTACAGAATGTATCCGACAAATGGGCTCATAATCAAGGTTCTGGTACAGCCATCAAAATTAACTGAGCCCGACTCGGACTTGGCCGGTTTTTTGGCTCTCCCACAGAATAATAATAGGTTTCAACACGACGTTTCTTTACACCTATCAATTAGTTGTACGGCCAGATAGACAGGTCTATTTTTTCTTAAAATAACTACCTAATTTTATTTCTAAACAATAAATAAAAACGCAAATCAAATGTCAAGGATTACACCTTCAACAGTTCTTCTGTTCATAATTTATATTGTGCTAGCTTCCACCCGCGACTTCGTCCGCGTGGCATAGGTAGTTACTTTGGGCTAACGCTAACTTTAACCCGCGTGATGATCGAAAAAAAATATTTCTCTCCCCTTTTCTTCCCTCTTTCTCGCTCAAAAAAAATATCCTCCTATGTCCGTCTCCAGGGTCCCAACTATCTCTGTACCAAAATTCATTAAAATCGGTTTAGCCAAACTCACTTTCGCTTTTATAATATTAGGTAGTAAGGATTCGGTGTATTTTAGCATTGGATGATTAGTATTGGAAGTGTAGTGATCACCACGGCTTAATTCTAGGAACTGCAGAAGTTAGAAAAAGTGAAGCTGTGAAGAAGCTCGTCAGTATCAGTGCCACAATGTTCTTGAGCTGGTCAAACGTGCAACTACAGAATTCCAATCTTGATCTTGATACTAGCAACAGGTTTTACTACAAATGTGTGAAAACCTTGTTAAGTTACCAGTTCTGTAGACCTTATGTAATAGCCGACTGCGTTGAATTAACCGGTCGCCAGATCAACGCTTTGGATTAGGCAAATAGAGTACTTTCACAAGCTATTGATTTTTGTGGTACTGACTAAAACCCACCCATGTTCCTTCTATTGCCCTTTATGTTCCGGGGCCGCGATATCTCTATCTAACAACACGTAACCCCTTGATAGGCGGTGGCCCTGCCAGGCCCCTCTGCTTTGCTGACATCTCTTTGAGGCGCGCGTGAAACACTAACGCGCCGTCGATACGGCCTGTCGTCAATAAACGGACGGACGGTGAGCTACCCATTCCTCACAGTCCACAGGCCCGTATCTATGGTGGCCGGGAGTCGTCTCGCGGCGCCCGGCGGGCGTCAATAAAGCCTGTCATTGTGATTTGGAGTCCACTATCGCCTTCAAAACTGTACCTAGAAACTAGGATTATAAATAACATTTTCAATTTTCCTCGAAAACTGGCTCTAATTGCACTATGATTAGGTTCAACTTGCAATGTGTTTTACACGCGTACTTTTTTCTCTTGTATCGTAACGAGGGCTTTTATATTTTCAATTATTTTTATCTGTATAGTCAGCGGTAATTTATTTTAGAGTAAAATTTGCGCATGTTTTTAAGCCCTTTATATTTATTTACAAAGTGATACAGTGATCATTTATATTATGATAATTTGCTTATAACAACAAATTGTCATTTATTTGTGTTACAAATTCAAAAATACTTGGATTTTTAAATTAATCTGTTTAGCGGTGTCAGTGTCATACGATGTTCCTCCTTCAGTCTGAGAAAACAGAGCGCGGGGAAAAACAAATTAAATCAGTTTGTTAAATGACTTAAGTACTTTTTGTTCTGTTATTTAATTTTTCCGTAAGTGTTTTGAAAAACGTCGTTTGATTTACTTGAGAATTTGTCACTGCTGTTCTTGGCTCTATAACACCTTCGCCTAGCGACTCGGACGTTAAATCCACCTTGGCTGCAATTACGAAGTTTCCTCACTTAAATCAAAATGTACTATTTCGTACTCTCTCCTCTCACATTCTGACGAACAAAGATTATCTATCATCATCACCTGCCAAGCCTTTTCTCAACTCTATTGGGGTATCATACATGAAAGGACAGCCTATCTGACTTTAACAACACAGTTTCTTGGTGAGGGGTCATCGTTTTGCTGAAAATAAAGTATTAACGTGTTAACTATACCTCATTTCAGAAATAAAATGGCGGACATAGTCAAGCCGATAACGATAGAGAAGGAGTACGAGAAGAATCCAGACATCTCCCCAGAGGAGATCAAGAAGTTGCGCGATTGGCTCAAGACACAACCACATCTACCTGAGCAGCATCTCACAGGTATATATACAATGTACTACACATACATACGTGTTGTTGTTTCGGACTGAACTGTTTATTGGTTTAAGCTATGAAGGTGAAACGGGTACAGACATTGATGAAACCTACTACGTACAGAACGCCTTATTTTTATGACTAACTAGCTTTCACCCGCGGCTTCGCTCGCGTTAAATTCGGTATAACACACCAAGCAGACCTGCAGTTTTTGCTCTTGCGCCTGATTGATTTTTAATAGCAACGCTAAGTTTTCCCTTTTATCCCACTTTTTTTTTAATAAAAATTAGCCTATGTCCGTCTCCTGGTTCCCAACTAACTCTGTACCAAAATTCATCAAAATCGGTTTAGCCATTAAAGCGTGAAGAGGTAACAAACAAACTCACTTTTGCTTTTATAATTATAATAAAAATATATAGTAAGGATGGTGTATTAGTCATAAAATAAGGCACCGCGCATCGAGGTTTCCGCACAAACTTGCGACATAAACCTATATACATAGTATATATTTTTAAACTTAGAGGGTTGGTTTTTTCACAACTCCAAGGGACTACACACTTGAGTGCATGGTATTCATTTCAACTCGTTACCCCCACGCTTTTCCTAGATAAAAGATTTTGGCAGATATAGACAAAAAAATAAGAGTTATTTCCTTTATAGGTATACGCCGTTGTTTCCTTTATAAGTTCCTACGGTACCCTAAAAACGATCTCAAAAAAGTACCATAATCCATCAAAATCCATACATCCAAAGGTTATTGCCATCAACCGAGTGGATACCTCGCTATGACTGAAAAAGACTTAACTACTTTTTCTCCACGTTGGGAAAGTTATCGCATTTCTTCATAAAGATTTATAAAGTAACTAGCTGCGCCCCGCAGTTTCACTCGTGTGGTGATAGAATATACAATATATCTTTATGAATTTGTAGCCTATGTGTTATTCTGTGTATAAGCTATATTACTGTGAAGTTTAATTAAAATCCATTCAGTAGTTTTTGCGTGAAAGAGTAACAAACATCCATACATCCATTCATCCATCCAGCCAGCCTCACTAACATTCGCATTTAAAATATTAGTAGGAACTTCATGTTTCTTCTTCCTAGCTTATTCGATAGAAAACTAAATCAAATCGGTCTAGCTTAATAACACATCTTAACAACATAACGCCAGATATCCCCGAATGGTTAAGCAGAGGTGTAACCCGTGTAAGTGCCTCATAGCACATCCATATCTCGCCAGCGTATTACCAGAAACCGGGCACAATCCAGAGTCCAAACTCAAACTCAAATTCAAAAGCATTTATTTTAATTAGACCATTACAGGCACTTTTGAATGTCAAGAAACAAAGATGAAGCTACAGTCCCGGTCACAAGACATAATAACTTGTGAAAGTACTGTAGTTGCCCATTCCAAAGCGTTGATCTCTGTCACCGTAGCATGTCCGTGGCTGCCCAACCAACCCAAAATCCATTTGCCCGACATAGAAATCGAACCCTGAGAATACCAACGAGGAAGTCAAAGCCAAGTCATTTAAAGTTATTTCAATAAGTAATAATGAATTGCTCAAAAGTATGTTAATTAAGGTCAGGTGGAATGAATATACAAAATAAGACAACAAAAAGTTACAAGGAAACTTCGAACTATGTTTTGCTAATTAGTAAATTATTGTCAATTACTGTCAAGGTGATAATTATGTTACCTAATACCTGGCCTGGTTTTTGCAGCTTGTAATGGTAAACTATGAAGAGACGGGTGAGAAGAGACGGGTGAACCAATTCGTCAACAATAAAGATACTTATATAAGATAATTATATAAGTCTAACCCATCATTTTAACTTTACCTTGTATTTTAGTTGTAGGCTTTAGATTCAATAAAGATTATTATTATTTAGAAAAAAATATATTAAATGTGACAAACTTGCCCTATATCTACTTTTTCATGTATGGGAAACCATCAAATAACTTCGTATTCCGGGGCCGCGGCATCTCTTTCGAAATACCCGCAAACCTGGCAGGCGGTGGCCCTGGCAATAATAGGCTTACACTACATTACACAATTTCAGGGTCAATACCTCAAAAGGAAGAAAAAGAGACCCTTACACTTACACTTAAGAGTTATCGAGATGAACTTAAAACCATACTCAACTCTGTAGTCCCATTGTGCTGTGAAATCAACCCCTAAAGTCTTCAGTCAAAAGATATGGCTGTTTAGTGTTTATTTCGCAAGTTTGTACGGAACCCCCGGTGCGCGAATCAGACTCACTCTTGACCTTATTTTCATCATGTTTATAATTTGCGTCTGAGATATTAACCATCACGTTCAAGTCACGTGGGATTGTACTAACCCTTTAATACTGATAGTAATCGTTCTTGGACCATCCTATTCTATTGTTTATGATGCAAATTATTGTTTGTTACAGTATAATTAACATATATACTTGAAGTGTCGTCCGTCATTGGGTAAGATCGTAACCTAAGCATTGCCTTAACAACAAGTGCTGTAACAATGGGCTTGTAGTTACGGATGTGGTCATGACGGTTCGGTCACGGCAGCCAATCTCACGCCTGCCGGGGTTGTCGGTTGTTCGAAAGAGATACCGCGGCCTCGGAATATGAGGGGAAAAAAGAACATGGCTAGGTTTAAGTCAGTAAAAGTCTGACACTCTCCCCCGCTCCATATATTGTATATATAAAGAGAGAGATTGGTCGCTAAGAAACTCGTCTAGAGTATAATAACACTATCTGGCGCCCGAGGCTTCGCCCGCATGATGATCGAAAAAAAATATCCTATGTATTATTCCAGACTATATAATCTACCTCTGTGCCAAATGTAATCAAGGTCCGTTTAGCCGTTTTGACGTGAAAGAGTAACAAACATAAGTATACATCCATACATCCATCCTCGCAAATATTCGCATTTATAATATTATTATTAAATAGCTTTTGCCCGCGACTTCGCTCGCGTTAAATTCGGGGTAACACGGTACCCCTTTCCTGATTTGCAGGTACCTGCCACCTGTAGTTTTGCCCTTGCACCTGATTTATTGTAATAGCAAAGCCAAGTTTTCCCTTTTCTTCCTTCTATCTGCCTCATTTCTCGCTTTTATTTAAAAAAATAGCCTATGTCCGTCTCCAAGGTTCCAACTATCTCTGTACCAAAATTCATCAAAATCCATTTAGCCATTTAGGCGTGAAGAAAACAAAAAAACTCACTTTCGCTTTCATAATATTATTAGTAAGGATTATAAGTAGGAAAAGTAGCATTTTTCAAGCAGTAACCCGTGATGCGATTTTTAAACTTCTCTAAGATATAAATAGATTCATAAAATAGAGTTTAACAAACGTTTAGTGTGAGCATTAGGTCCTCAGTTCGATTCTCAGGTCAGACAAAGTGTTATTGGGTTTTAAACTCAAGGATTTTTCAATACGTAGTTTAGATTTGTGATTGGTAGCTGGCAATGGACTTGCCATTGCGAAAACATGAGTGGGTTGTAGGTTACGATTCTGTTTGTTCCTACGGGAATTACAAGCATAATATATTTGTATATATTTAATACGTTTAATTAAATACGGCCACTTGTACCATTGCTTGTATATAAATATGGATATTAAAATTCTTAGTCATTTTATATATTCATCAAAAAGTATTTTTTAATTGAATTTACACACATACCTACATAAATTTACACAATTTCAGTTTGTTAAAATATTTACATTTGGATTTTTTTTAAATACTTACGTCAACAAAATATAAATAATAAATTTAAATTACCTCAAATATATTAAACACAGAATAAACTTTATAATTTAAAGGAATAGCAACAAATATATTAATTGCTGATAAATTAGTAAAGATGTTAGAATTAATTTAAACAAAAACAATAACAATTTGTTATTGGCAAACTAAGATTACGTAAGTACGAGCAATTATAATCCTCACGTTTGTCGTAATTATTGTCTGAGCATAATGATTGATATCTATTTAAGGCAATTTACCAATGTATGTATCATAAATTATAATAAAATAGGTTTGTAAGTTATCTAGGGCATTAGTGTATTGTTTTAAGTTAATGGAGTACGATTTTGAAAGTACGCATAACGAAAAAAAATTAATATTTCCAAAAGTGCCAGTAGGTAATAATCACCCTCGATATTCAAAGACCAGATTTTACAGACAGACGGTTATTTATCACGCGCGTTTTTATTGGCACAACAAAAAATACTACAGCGCCATCTATGCAACGAATGAAGAACTACCTTCTAGTTATCCGCGATTATATCGGTTTAGAGATGTTTATTTGTCAAAAAATACTCCATGTATAGTACGGACTTGGTATAATTATGTAGGTTTAGGAAAACCCGATAAAAACTGTCGGGTATTATACCACATCATCCGTCTAGACGGAGCATCCACCCTTTTTTTTGGAGTATTGAGGAACTTATGCGCATTGCATTAACTAGTTGTCGCAGTCACGATGTACAACTTACAAGCTATTTTTTCATTTTTGTTCCATATGTATTCATAAATGTTTGTGATGCCTTGCATTTTGTGTTAATATTTTTGTGTGCTCATCATAATTTGCGACTAATAAACTATTTTGGTAGAAAAATGATAATGCTATAATGGTTTTCGATGATGTTCCAGACGTGGACCTGGTAATCGTGTACCACTGCTGTAAGAAGAGCATTGAGGTGTCGAAGCAAGTCCTGGACCTGCACTTCACATTGAGGACACTCTTCCAACCATTCTTCAAGGATCGAGTCTTTGACAAAAGAGCTGAGTTCGCCTTTAATACAGTGTAAGTGACTTTAAAACATTAGTATTTAAAATTTTCCATATAATGGTTTAAAAGACGGCAAGTGTCGCGGTTTCGATCCCCGCACATAACAAAGATTTGCATAACCTATAGATAGCTGTTCCGGGTCTGGCTGTTTGTGTATGTGAGTTTAAATGTTTGTAAACGCACCCACAATACAGGAGACATTAGTGTGGGGCAAGTTTTTTTTTTGTAAAAAGGAGTGTTAGTGGATATTTACCTTTGGTGTTGTCGTCGCCAGCAACACTGCTCAACGTCGGCCCTGGGTTCAATTCCTAGGTCAAACAAAGCGTAATTGACCTTTTGCTTTAGAAATTGCCTTGAAGCACCCCGAACCTTACAAGTTACATCTTGGATGTCCATGCAGGAAGCAATTAAAGCCTGACTTAACTGACTGAGCTTTCTAAATGCATGATCTTATTTTAATAATCTGTGATGCCAATCTAGACTTATAAAATAATGCAAACTCTTTGTTCCATAATTACAGATTATGTGCCCCACTAGCCACCCCGACGGCGGAGGGCTACCGGGTGGTGTACCTGCGCCTGCTGGACCCGGAGCCGAGGAACTTCAACCTGATGGAAGCCGTCAGAGCGTTCATGATGGTCTTCGATTTGTGGCAGTATGAGGAAGGGACCTGGCCAGGGTAAGTTCGTGGAAGAAACCAAATAGAGGAAAATAATAGGAGAAATAGAGGAGAGCGTAACATAGAGCTCAGAGCTAATTACAACCATATACAGGGTGTCGCGTAAATAATGGATCAAACGTAACGGGTAGGTAGCTTACCTGATTGCCAACAACGAATTTGAATGGTTTTAAAAAAACCGTTACAGTAACAGAGATATTATTTTTTTTTCGAATTTTTTAATTTTCTCTACCAGAGTTCAGTTTTTTTTTATGCTGTTGCTGCAAATTATAACATTTTTATTTATAATTTTTGTTAAACATTTCTGAATAGCTTAATGTTATAAGATTTTTTTTTGTTTTCAAATCGTTTTATTTGCCTTAGAAAAAAATCTTGAATTGAAAAGATTTTTTTGTCACGATGAAAAGACCAAAATTAAAAAAAAACTCCTGTAAAAAAATTGTATGACACGAATGACCACCATTATTTCAAAAACTTGTCCATTTAATAAGGTTTGCAAATTGGTATAAAACTTACGTCTAGTCCTAGTCGTTACAAAGATATTGCTGTAAATGTGATGATAGCAGAAAATAAATTAAAATCAGTACTATCTAATTTTTCCCTCTTGTAATGCCTCGTGCTTGAATGCTTTTAATCTAAGCAGGTAGATAAGTGCCCAGCGTGATTCCAAGCCGATGACGTCATCTTTCCGGAATCAGGGATCGCTACCTGCGGCGTAGTCGCACCTACTCAGTGTGAAAGGGATAGATTACGCCGCTTTTGTATTTTGGTTAATCGGTATGTCGTTGAGCAGTTTTTTCTTTTCTTTGCCCTTCACGTGTACAGGGCTTCATTGTTTTTTGAATTTATTAGTTTAGTTGTGACTAGTCACTCTTCGAGTTGATACGTATTTCAGACAACTTTCGCTTCCGCTTGGTGTTTTCTAAAAAAATAATATCTCTGTTACCGTAACGGTTTTTTTAAAACCATTCAAATTAGTTGTTGGCAATCAGGTAAGCTACCTACCCGTTACGTTTGATCCATTATTTACGGGACACCCTGTATATGGTTCATTCAAAACTACAGCCCCGCCGTACGAGTTGCGGGTTGTTCTAAAGAGACACCACGGGCCGAAACATACAGGGAAAAAGAAGGAACAGGGGTGGGTTTTAGCCAGTAAAGTGTGACTACCCCCATGTATTTGATGATTTCATACCCGCAAAAAAGGCCCCACCGTACCACGTTTGTCAGATGCTGATTAGGAATTTGAGCAGTTTCCAGTGCAGTGTTATGACTGCTGCAACACATTTTCCAAACTTTTTCATAATATGCAAATTTCCATAAAAAAAATATTGGTCCCGTCTTTTATAAAATATATTTATTTGTTAAATAATTAAAATTCTTCATATAATTAAATTAATTACTAAATATATACAACCTATAAATGTACACAAACTAATAATAAAAATATATACAAGTAAAAAATGGCAAATTACAGGGCGTCAAAAAATTCGGCCGTATCGCCGTCAACAGGTAAAGTGCCCAGATGGCTGACAGCATTACCTCGTTGGATGGCAATGCTTATATCTTTTAGATTTTTCAAAAATAAGGGACACGTCTTTTTTATTTGTAAATTAGACCAGAAATGACAAAGATATAGCCCATTAAAATTACGTGTGACGTCAGTTGTTGCGGAAAAATGCAGCAACGCGTGAAATAGAATGTTATTACTTATACCCTGGAAACTACCCTATCATGGCTAATTATGAGGAGAATTTTGCGTTGAGGCGTGCCTTAATGCGTTACCTCAAAGCAAAGCAGTATTTTGTTCAAGGTCACTGTTGGTAACTAAGACCAGCCACCCTACCATGACGACTTATTCCACTGAGGGAAAGAGACAGAGCTATACAGGGTGTCTAGCACCATCTCTTTCCCTCAGTGGAATAAGTTCTGCTTTAAGACGTCATGGTAGGCCTACAGGTATTTGATGTATGTATGCATGTCGAACAATAGCCGGAAAGAAAACATTTATTACTGTGCCAAAATCAGCGATAAGATACTAATTAATTTGAACTACTTGCAAATCCGGATACAGAACATCTTTATTTTTTTTACAAAAACAAGTTTATTGGTTATAAACACGCTTAGTCATAAACTCATGATAACTAACTTATAAGTATTTGTAAGAATGGTTTCGAACACTTAAAATATTAAAATGACTAGGTTTTACCCGCGGCATCGCTTGCGTTAAATTTGGGGTAACACAGATCCCCTTTCCTGATTTACAGGTACATGCTACCTGTAGTTTTTGCCCTTGCGCCTTATTTATTGTAATAGCAATGCTAAGTTTTCCCTTTTCTTCACTCTTTCTTCCTCATTTCTCAATATATATAAAAAAAATAGCCCATGTCCGTCTCCAGGCTCCCAACTATCTCTGTACTCACTTTCGCTTTTATAATATTGGTAAGGATTATTCGATCACCTTGTATCACCAACTTCTTGCTCTCGACAACAGGAGTGCTGAGCACGAAGTCTTGAGTTTGATTCCTGGGTCGGACAAGTGTTATTGGGTTTTTCAATAAGGAATTTCACAGTAACAGCCCGGAGTTTGGAAGTTGGCTGTATGATACTCCCGTGCCTCGGAAAGGACGTTAAGCTGTTGGTCCTGTGCCTGATCTCTCTCCGGTCGAGTTGGATCGCCGTTACATCGGACCATAAGACTGAGAGACTCTGTTCTCTGTGCTTGCGCACACATGTGCACTATAATATCCCCGCGTCGATAGCTCATCTCGAAAACGTTTAGGAGGACTATACCATCATCAAAATACAAAATATCTAGAGGAGAAAGAGAGATTGCAGTGTATCATCAGAACTTGGTTGTCATTCTAAATAAGCGCGCGGCCACAGAATGGATCTTTCTGCCTCTTTTTCACGTACGATCCATCGTAAATTTTGTCCACAGCTTTCGGCCTCTCCCAGGGGATACAAATTCCAATAAATAAGCCTTTCTTTGGTTGCTGCGATATCCAAAGGATTCAACTGGAAAACCATCACCTGTTATTGCTAAAAACAAGTTTTTTTGTTAACAGGTTCGTGATTCTAATCGACATGGACACAGCAACCCTGTCTCACGTTACTAGGCTCGATCTCATGGTTGTGAAGAAAGTCTTGTATTTCCTACAGGTTAGTGCACTCTATGAAGTTACACTTCAAACCGTCTCCAAAGCGAATAGTTAGCCAAGATTTGAAGGCTGGATAAGGATTTATTATGTATCTAACAAAATTACTTTCTCAATATTACTTATCATCAATCACCGCATGGTTGGCGCAGTGACTGAGCTATCGACTGCTGCGCAGCGTGTCGTGGGTTCGATCCCCGCATGGAACAAATATTTGTATGACCTACAGGTAGTTGTTTCGGTTCTGGCTGTTTGTGTATGTCAGTTTAAATGTTTGTAAACGCACCCACGATACAGGAGAAATTCCCAGTGTGGGACATCGTTTAAAAAAACAATCTGATTCACCACGGAAATCCCTAGTAACTGAAGAATCAGAGGATAAGCAACGGTGCCCTTTCTTTTGCTAAATCCAAAAAAAACTACCTAATCAATATGTCCACATGCTAACTGCCAATTCAACTAGAAACTATTTTTTAATCTTTTTTTTAATACATACCGTCTTAAAATTTCTCCAGGAATGCATGTTCTGCAAGCTAAAAGGCGTGCACTTCATGAGCGCGCCATACTTCATGGACCGATTGCTGATGCTGATCAGGCCGTACCTCTCCAAGCAGCTCATGGCAATGGTTCACACGCACCAGGTCGGGGCCGAGTCCGTCGAACAGCTGATCATGAAGAAAGCCTTGCCTAAAGAGGAGGGCGGAGAGTATAAGGATCATATTACTTTAAGAGGTTAGTTAGTAGAGGCTTCTTATTTTATTTTATTTTTTTGCGCTGGGAAAAAATGCATTACGTTACATTTTTAAGCTATTGCATAGCTTCTATCGCGGGCCTTGAGCGCGGGGACCGAATCCAGAAATTCCGTAACGAAAAAAAACCTGACGCTTTTTTTATTTTATTTATTCCACCAAGATCTGTAATGAAGGACTAGGTTTGCATGAATGTCCCGTGAATTCATGCAAGCCTAGTAGTTTATCTTAACGCAGTTGGTTCTACCAAGACCTGTAATGAAGTACTAGGCTTGCATGAATTCACGGTGGTAATCGTGATGCAATAGCTTTACCGCGGCAGTCCCTGAGTGTCACACTTATTTTTTTTTTCTTAATTTATCAACTCTGTTGAGTCAATGACATCGACAACTTCGTCTGTTTGCCCAACTTTGGCAACTTTCTCTCAATTCTGCTCGGTTTAGAGCTTTCCTTGTCCATAGCTTTCCTGCTATCGTCTTTATCTCGTCTTCCTAGCTTCTCAGATCAGAAGGTAGGAAGACGAGATTATTTTAGGTTTAGCAGAGACTAAATAGCACTGGGTTTTAGATGTTAGCCTTCTAAGAATTATCATTTTTGTTTTCTTTTTGTAAAGTTGAAATACTCGGTAAATGCAGTTTAGTTTTTTAGAAACTAGCTTTTCTTTGTAATTTTAAAATGTGCCTATAATGGTCTGTTCTTTCAAAGGAAACATAATCTAGAATATAAAATTGTTCCTGGTGCATATAGTAGCGATTTGCACACTACATCCTGCACTCCAGTAGCATTAAACAATATCTATCACAAACCAAAGAATTTTGGGAGAAGAAGCTACTAATCCATCTGGGGTTGCGCGTTGTTCGAAAGAGATACCGCGGCTCCGAAACATAAAGGGCAAAAAAGAAACATGGGTGGGTTTTTAGTCAGTAAAAGTCTGACACTCCCCTCCGCTCCACCCAGAGTGGGGGCAGTTATTTCATGATTCGCATCCACGAAAAAAGCTACTAATCCATTGCTACATTTGTTTGAAACAGCCGCCAATGTAAGCAACACGAATATTGCTTTATTGTCATAACGAACGACTTGACCATCCTCCCTGATCCCACACTCTCATTATCTCCAGATGAACTACTCAAGCGCATGCAAGCGAACTACGCGTTCGTACGGGAGGAGAACAAGAGGCGAGTGAACGAGGCCCTCCGGCCGGGAGGGAAGCCCTCACCCGCAGAGAAGGAATTCGGCATGCAAGGCAGCTTCAAGAAGTTAGAATTAGATTAATTGGTTTAGGGATGGATGTAGGAATAAATATTGTATTTTATTTAAAATAGTTTTTGTTTTATTTTAAACCTGTAGGGGGTTAGCCTTATATATGTGTCATATGAGTGCGGAAACGTGAGAATCCCTCGATATCCCTCATATGAGGTCCATGTCCACAATAACGAAATACGCTTAGAGAGAGGTGGCCGGGACATGTATATGGTGACGGCAAGGTTACCGAAGAAAGACAGACCTGTGTCTGTATTTTTTGCTGAACCGGCCATTTTAGGGACCCTGGTCTGAACCAGGGTTTCTAAAATGGCCGGTTCAGCTGGGTCAGAATAGAATAATATACAATTACATTCGTAAAATGATTTCAATGTTTACAAGTGATTTATAAGTCCTACATCCTATTGTTAATCTCCTAAAGTGGCCATTATAGGCCCTGGAGAGGAGACGCACGGCATAGAATATAACATGCCTATTCCCAGAAGTTGATGGGTTAAGTATCAATAGACGATGATGATATCCCGACAATGCTTCTAAAAATACCTACAATAGTAGACTTTGGGTTTGTATAGGCCAACCACTTCACTGAGACCGTGCCTGAGATAGCTGCGCGTTGCGGGAGCGGTGTTGGCGCCCGCCAGTCGGCCAATGACTAAACCGATATGTGGCGGTGTGATCTTCATAATTATTATTCTTTTTTTTATCACTTATTCACAAAATAATGTATACATGTTCCTTAAATTTACGACAGACTTCTGGTGACATCCTTACTAATATTATAAAAGCGAAAGTGAGTTTGTTTGTTTGTTTATTTGTTTGTTTGTTACCTCTTCACGCTTTAATGGCTAAACCGATTTTGATGAATTTTGGTACAGAGATAGTTGGGAACCAGGAGAAGGACATAGGCTAATTTTTATTTTAAAAAAGTGGGATATGAGGGAGAACGAGGGAAGAAAAGGGAAAACTTAGCGTTGCTATTACAAATCAATCAGGCGCAAGAGCAAAAACTGCAGGTCTGCTTGGTGTGTTATACCGAATTTAACGCGAGCGAAGCCGCGGGCGAAAGCTAGTTATTAATATTTAAGTGTAATAAAGCTCGTGTTTTGCATGCCGCAAGGTTTAATATGGTTGGTCTGTACTATTTAATTAACAACTTTATGTAATTACCCATATTAGCAAATAAATGATTAAGAATGATGATGTGATGATAGCGGTCAGCCTATACTACGTATTTCTATACAATAATTTTATTTACATCGTTATAAAATGATTATCACTATGTTAGAGTCCTTTACGATCTGTCGCAAATTGGCAGCCATCTTTGACCATCAGTGACGTAAGCAAAAAGAATTAAAAAACCATAGTCATTATTGAAATTTTTCGCTTCACATATTACTGTAATAATGGTGATTCATAGAGTCCACCGGAAGTAGAAATTATCACCTTTGTATGCTTATATAGAATGTATTATAATATATTTGTTCCCATGTTTGACATATAAAATCAGTTGACAGCGTTCAGTCCTTGGAGTACCGCCAGGGTTTCAAGATGAACTTCATCGGAATATTGTTTTTTATGATGGCTGCAGCAATGGCACTTGTGGTAAGTTTCTCTATGGAACAAGGTTTGTAAAAAGCTGAAAAGTATCATATTTAATATTTAAACCTAATCTGACGGCATGGTTGGCACAGTGGCTGAGCGGTCGACTGCTGCGCTGCGTGTCACGGGCTCGATTCTCGCACGGAACTAATTTTTGTATGAATGGTAGATTGTTCCGGGTCTAGCTGTTTGTGTATGTGAGTTTAAATGTTTGTTTTCTCCTGTACTGTATCGTGGGTGCGTTTAGCACCCACGATACAGGAGAAATTTCTAATGTGGGGCGACGTTTTTTCAATAAAAAAAAACTAATATTTGTATCAAAGCTAAAAAACAAATGGCACTTTAAGGCAAGCAAAAGATTCACCTCACGTCATCCTTACTATAATATTATAAAAGCGAAAGTGAGTTTGTTTGTTTGTTTGTTACCTCTTCACGCTTTAATGGCTAAACCGATTTTGATGAATTTTGGTACAGAGATAGTTGGGAACCAGGAGACGGACATAGGCTAATTTTTTCAAGTTCCGCACACTGTTAGATATTATACTGGCACTGAGGTATCAATTACTGCCTTGTGTCCACAGCTGATCCTCTTTGTTCGGTGTGGTTACATCTTAAGTCTTTAGAAAAGACAGAACCTTTTATGTCTTAACTCCACCATTACCAAGAGTAGAGGCAATTCAGTCTTCAATAAGAAATGATTTAGGTTACTTTTCCTAATTCCTTGCATGCAGAAATCCTTACTTACTTACATACAGTATGTTAAATAACAGAGGGCGTTCCCTTAAACTCGTTAATCTATATCATTAATAGATTAAAACAAAAATATCAACATAGAAAAATAAGAATAAAATAATCCGAATTCAAAAAAATAATTAATTGGCAATAAATTCGAAACCTCCTGTTTAAAATCAAAATAGTAGCGCGGAATAGTACCTAAGTACCTAACGTAGTACTAGCATTGCCCAAACCGGCAACGTCGCATGCGCACCATGCCGAGCGTCTCACGAATACCTACGAAGCCGAGCCGAAAACAGCGAAATAAACAGATACGAGTACAGAAGATCCACTCACAGAACACGTACACGAATTTGTTTGCGTGCACTAATAATGTGTGCGGTTGTTTGGAGGAAGTTTCATTTATTGAAACCATAGTTTAGGCGATTTAAATGATAATGACGGTATTAAACGTTCTATCTATATATATCTTTACTAATATTTTAAAAGCGAAAGTGAGTTTGTTTGTTTGTTTGTTACCTCTTCACGCTTTAATGGCTACACCGATTTTGATGAATTTTGGTACAGAGATAGTTGGGAACCAGGACATAGGGTAATAATTTTTTTTAAAACTGGGTTGTGAGGGAGAAAGGGGGAAGAGAAGGGAAAACTTAGCGTTGCTATTACAAATCAATAAGGCGCAAGGGGAAGTGTGATACCCCGAATTTAACGCGAGCGAAGCCGCGGGCAAAAGCTAGTAATATTATAAAAGCGAAAGTGAGTTGGTTTGTTTATTACCTCTTCACGCTTTAATGGCTACACCGATTTTAATGAATTTTGGTACAGAGATAGTTGGGAACCAGGAGACGGACATAGGCTATTTTTTAAAAGGGGGATGTGAGGGAGAAAGAGGGAAGGAAAGGGAAAACTTAGCGTTGCTATTACAAATCAATAAGGCGCAAGGGGAACTGTGTTAACCCGAATTTAACGCGAGCGAAGCCGCGGGCAAAAGCTAGTCATATAATAAAAATAAAAACATACACAAATGTTCCGGAATTGGCATAACACTTTGTTTCTCGTGTGTGCTTTAGACGTAGCTTATGAAGACTTTACAGGAAGGGACTGTGTCGGTTTCTGCGTCTGACGGTCTTTGAACCATACAGGTACAAAATTGGATCTCTAGACCTTCGAGTTTGTCAAAACAATACTTGGAGCATAAAGAGTAGAAGAGGAATATTTCAGTGTCCACTGACTTGATATGGTTGTTATCTAGCATCGTACCGTGCAGTGACATTTTTTTTTGATGATTGTAATATTTCCAGAGTGGCATCGGCACAGGTGAGCAGTCAGCCGGCTGTCGCGGCGGTGGTGGCGGGGGCAGGGGACCGCCACCCCCTCCTACTGCCGCCACCACAGCCGCACCAGTTACTAGTAAGTATACTTTCAAATGAGGAGGGCTGAAATGCATGTGAGTCAAGTGGTGTAAAAAGATGGATTAATTATGTACAAAATCAAAAGTAAACATCACAGCTTAATGTCTCTAAAGGTAAGGTAGAGGTGTACCTAATAGTACCTAAACCCACATTTAGCCAGTAATGTTTAAGTTCCATAGGGGGCGATTCTATTGCCAGTAATTGTACACAAATCCACACTCCATGATTGCTACTGAGTAATTCCTGAAGGAAAAACCCAATAACACTCTGCCCAACCCGGGGGTCAACCCCAGGACGTCATGCTCAACAGACACTCTTATGACCACTACACCAACGGTACAGTTACAAACAACTAACTTCAATATCTGTTGGACTGTTTTTAATATTGCGGTTTATTTACCACAGATGCGACGAGCAGCGGATAAAACCCCCAACACCACGGTACACTGGCGAGCATAGAAACATGGCGAACGATAGCACAATAAACACAACACAGTAGAACAAGTTATTCAGAAATAAAGAACTTAACCCATGCTCTGTTTTATTGCGTTTATTTATCTTTCTGCGCAAATTCTACGCAGTGAATAGATAGGATTATGTGTACGTTGTTGATAATGAGGATATCCAAAGGAGGGTCCACACCAAACGGGAATCTTAGGCTCAGATATTTCTATGGACGATTCGCATGTTGAACGCAAACATCATGTGAAAGGATCTACACTTGAATTTGCTATCGAAGCGCGAATGAATTGATTTTTCTTATGGTGACGAAGACGAGCTCATTTTTACTGCCATAATAACCTTTCAAATTGCAATGTGATATGGCACACATTGATTTTCTCTTAATTTTTTGATGACTTTCACAACTGTTGTAATGTCATGTACCTACTATTTATTGTACACTAGAAGTTTTTTCATTGTTTGCTATCATCGTTAATAAATATGTTGTGCTGCTCATAATTAATATGTTTACATCGGTCTATTTGATCTAAAAACCGTAAAATTGAAAAGATATTTTGTCACCCGACTGTGCCTAATCTGGCCCAATCAGACTGACCTGAATATAACATCTAACCAGAGAAATCGCAGATGAGACACACAATCTTTTTGGTTTTTTTTTTGCATTTGAGGCAAGTGCCAAACAAATGTTTTTTTTTTCTTTCTTGTAGATGTGTAATTTGACTAAAAGAGTGATGGATCTGAATGTTGATGGACAGGGAGCGAGAGGAAGGCCAAAGAAAAGATGGATGGATTGTGTACTCTGCCGTGCCCTCCGATAAGAAGGAGAAAGACGACACGATTGGCGAAGTGGCTGAGCAATCGACTGCTGCGCTGCGTATCACGGGTTCGATTCCCGCACGGAACAAATATTTGTATGGCCTACAGATAGTTGTTTCGGGTCTGGCGAAAGTTTACTTGTGTATATTTGTTACTCCTTTACGCTCAAACAGCTTACCAGATTTAGGTGAAATTTGTTGTGTAGATAGCTTATACAATAAATTAACACACAGGCAGCATTTGTTCCTGAAAAAACTGCTGTTTCCATGGGATGATCAAATAACTCAAATATGGTTTTCACAGCGGGTAACACCACGGGACGCAACTTGTGATACATAAGTAATTGCCATATTTTACGGAGATTAATAATTATCTCATGGTTCTAGGTACACTATACTTAAAAAAAGATCGTTTTGTAAGATTGATGTTTTAATGGACTAGTTTATAATGATTGCTGCAGAATAACAATAAAACCAGGCAATTAACGTAAATCTTAACAAGACTATTAAACACAATTGTACACTTCATTCGCAATAAATGTAGACTTTGACTATTTATATAAACGGCCAAGTTTCGCACAAACTTGCAACGAAACAGGCCATAACTTTTGATTGCTTTGACCTGAGAGTTGATTTTTTCATAGCTCCAAGGGACCACAGATTTCAGTTTATGATTTTAATTTCAACTCGATACCTGTAATGCGTTTACGAGAAAAAGGGTCTTGGCAGACAGACAGACGGTCAACAATATGATCCGATAAGGGTTCCATTTAATGCTAGCAAAGGAGGTGGCCGGGCGTTTGAGGGAGAGAACATCTACCCAACCCAGCCGCCGCGGGAGACGCCCCGGGCGCCGGGCGCCGCGAGACGACTCCCGGCCACCGTAGATGCGGGCCTGTGGACGGTGAGCAATGGGTAGCTCACCGTCCGTCCGTCGATTGACGACAGGCCGTGTCGACGGCGCGTTCGTGTTTCACGCGCGCCTCAAAGAGATGTCAGCAAAGCAGAGGGGCTTGCCAGAGCCTCCGCCTGCCGGGGTTGCGGGTTGTTCGAAAGAGATACCGCGGCCCCGGAACGTAAAGGGCAATAGAAGGAACATGGGTGGGTTTTAGTCAGTAAAAGTCTGACATTACTTACCCCGCTCCGTCCAGAGCGGGGTAAGTCATTGGATAATTTCCCAGCCGAAAAAAAAGGGTTCCATTTTTTCCTCTTGAGGTAGGGGATTGATTGATTTTTCTTAAAAACCGATTGACATTTTCAACTCAAAAGAATATCTAACAAACTAACATTATATAAAAACATTAACGTATTTTAGGTTTTTTTTTATTTATTTGTAAGTATTAAGTTCAGCTAGACTAGACTCCTCTTTTGCATATTATTTCTTTAACTAGGGCTTGGATTCCAGTCTAACCAGGTGCACCTGAATACTATTAATTTTTCTGGAGTCACTGCCTGTTTAACCTCCACAACCTTGTTATTGGGTGCCCCGGACGTTTTGACAGCCATTGGGATCGCGGCGTATCGGCTATGTCATCTAAACGCCCCACCTTACATTAGGCCTTCGACCAAACCAACGGACCTTGTAGATTCTTAGACGCTTGTTAACTTTTGTTAACATATTATCTTATTTTACGTTTTGTAAAGTAAGCAATGACTTATTGTCGGGCCTACGCTGTCCTCCCATATTTATGTACTAACGCTGTAACAATAACATTGTAATACCAAATGATTTTAAAAGAGTAACCATGGAGTATCTTGCCGGTTCTTCTCCATAGGAAACGACCAACCCGAACCGTGCACCTTTTCTCGACGTTTTATAAGTGCCCATGTAGGCCTATGTGAAATAAATATATTTTGATTTTGACACTCGCTCGCCGTCACTTATCATGCGCATACATCGGCGATTTTTATTTTTACTCCACCCAGTCACGAGCCACCAGCTTCACGACTAGAGCTTGACAATCAAACATTGGGTATATCGATCAGCCCCTTGATAAGAATGTACTATTTATAATCGAGGCAAACGCCCGCATCGGGCTTTTTGACAAACATCTATCATATGGTCTCGATGTGTAATCAAAGGACATCCAAGATGGATGATTTTATTAACAGCTTTGACGTACAGACGCCTGCACATCAAGCTACTACAATCTGTCAGATTTCTTTGATAGGTTTTCGACTTTATTTCTAAAGTCTTTAGGTTCAAGGTTCATTGGGAAAAATTGACAGTTTCGGGTAGCTTGACCTGCTGGCGTCTGTACATTCACCCCTTTTTACCAATGGGAAATCATCAAATAACTTCCCCGCTTTGGGCGGAGCGGGGGTATCAGATTTATAATGTCTAAAACCTACCCATGTTCCAAGGCCGCGGTACCTTATTCCAAAAACCAGCAAATACATTAACCCCTGCGACTGTAACTAAGGCAGCTCTCACACTACACCGCTTGTTCGTACGATCAAGTATTATATACTGGACTAGTACTAGCCACCCCCTTAACACTATTATACACAATCCTTACTAATATTATAAAAGCGAAAGTGAGTTTGTTTGTTTGTTACGTCTTCACGCCTAAATGGCTTAACCGATTTTAATTGATGAATTTTGGTACAAAGATTGTTGGGACCCTGGAGACGGACATTGGCTAAAAAAAGTGATAAAAAGGGGAGAAAGAGGTAAGAAAAGGGGAGAGTAAGATAATTTTTTATCGATCATCACGCGGGACGAAGTCGCGGGCGGAAGCTAGTTTTTAATAAAGTACTAAAACTAAATAACTGAATTGTCGACGATTTGGCTATTTAATTTACATACTTAAATATTTTTATAATAAAGGACTATTATGGTTAATTTCAAGTCCAAAATGGTGCGGAGTTCAGACTAAACAAGTCTGAACTCCGCACCATTTTGGACTTGAAATTAACCAAGCTTAAACAAGCTTGCAATTTCATGTGGGTTTTATTTAGATTTTCGTAAATGACCTTTTTTGAAAACAAATAAGTTTTCTATACACTAGGAATTTCTTCTCTAACGTTAGTTCACAAACATTTTAACTTACATACATAAACACCAATACCCAGAACAACAATATATAGAGAACACGTATATTTGTTCCGTACGGGGATCAAATACGAAAGGCAGTCAATCAGCCACTACGCCAACTGTTCTGTCATTACTAATGCGATATGTAGGGACAGAAAAAAAACGAGATCTTTATAGATCGCCTTTATTTTGTGACTTTCGCCAGGGTAACCAACTGCTTGGCGATATAACTGTTGGAAAACTAAAAGCCGACCCAACATACCTGCAGAAAAGGCAAGGCTGGGACAATTTATTAATAACAAACATCTTACTGGAACAAAGTTTCTTATCGCGCGTTGCGAAAGGGAAAAAATCAAGAACAAAAGTTGTAACGATACTTTTTGCTCTATCTGTCTCTCTCTCTCTCTCTCTCTCTCATAGAAAGCAAGCCAGTTATTTTCTTTTTGGCCTTTTATTTCGCATTAAACAATGTGGTGTCGCGACGATTATTTTTGTTGAGTGTTTACAGGTTTTTTGTACATAATAAATAATAACTTCGTTCCATCCGGGTGTCCCTTGACACTTCTCAAGTTTTATTTTTCTTCGTCGTCACTTTACTGTTGAGAATCACGACGCGTCTCCAAGTTGTACTTATAGTTTTCTGCATTGCAGGCTGCCTAAAACAGCCTTCTTGATCGTGTCTAACCATCTTGCTGGGACCTTTGCCGCGTTTACCTTAACAGACACACATACTCCGAAACTAAGTCGCCACGATCCAAATAAATAGGTAATCTCTATAATTTTCGCATCGTCGTGTGCAAATCACCGAATAACATTTAACGACGATTATATTTAAAATAATTGTAATTATACCGTCCACCGGATGTAAATTGTCACAAGTGGACAATTTCCCATAACTCTCTTCTGTTATAAATACAAATTTGGTTGCCAATTCGTGATCATTCGTTGAAACATGAAGTTTTTTGGAGCACTCTTGGCCATTATGGGTATTGCCTTCGCTGCGGTGGTAAGTAAAATATCATTTATTTCAATTAGACCATTACAGGCACTTTTGAATGTCAAAAAAAAACAAAACGTTAAAGCTACAGTCCCGTTTACAATACATAATAACTTGTGAAAGTACTGTAGTTGCCCATTCCAAAGCGTTGATCTCTATGGAGAAGAATGGGCAAGAAACTCCATGGAAGTAGGATTTGAATAATTCAGAAGTTGGTAAAAACAAATGATTTCCTCTCGATGTCACTCAGTTATCTACAAACCAGAGCATCATCTATTCAGTGAGTTTCTAGAGTTAGAAAACTTCAAATATAAAGTTATCTAAGATGATGTTGTCTTTCAGAGCGGAATGAGCACCGTTCCCAAGGCTGGCTGCAATGGTTACCAAGGTCAATACCAGTACCCGCCTCCAGCCCCAGCTCCAGCTCCAGCTCCAGCCAGTAAGTGCCTTTTCAAATTCTCCTTTTACTGCGATCGTCTGAGATTGGTTTTAGGGCGCCGTTAAAAAACAACGGAACTCTGGCAAAAGTGCTGCAGTTGCCCATTCCAAAGCATCGATGTCTATAGAGAAGTTTGGGCAAGAAACTCCATGGATACTCTTTTTAATCATCTTTGTCAGCCCGTTGTGTCCGTACCGGTTCTGATCGAAACTTTCATCCTTGAATATCTGTCTCTCTTAACAGGGTTATAATTATGTATATTATTATGTATTATTATATTTTCTCGTATTTATTCAACCTGGCATTAAGTGGTCTAAATGGCTAGTCGACGTTACTGAAGTGAAATACATAATCCTTGTATTTGAATGTTCAAGTCCAATATAATTATGTAGTATAATGTCGATGATGGATATCGAACTAGCACAATAATGCCATACAACGTGGCAACGCGGCCAGACTCTTGGGGACATTGCCAACTGACAGCGTTGAGGACGAATTTTTCACATATAATACCACAAGAGCTTCAAAATTATCGGGTATTTTCCGATAGGTTCGTTGCAAACAAATGAAGGAGTCAAGATTTTCTTTTCAGGTTAAAAAATCACGAGCGCGAAGCGCGAGTGATTTTTCCTGAAAAACTTGACGATTTTATTTGTTTGCAGGGAACCTATCGGGAAATGCCAGATAATTTTGAAGCTCGTGTGGTATTCGGGGGATTATTTTTCCGTCCCAAATGTCGGCCAATAGAATTGCACAAACTCCAAATCGACTCATTTTCATGCAAAATCTCCAATTTTCACAATTGAATTCAACCTGTCAGTTTGACGTGTGGTTAATTTGACTGGATGTTTTGTTTTTTATGCATAACAACGACCAGAGAAAATTTTCAAAAAATTTTCAGTATAATACCATGTAGGTTGTACCACGTGACGTCGAATGGTGCAATTCTATTGGTCGATATTTGGGTCGGAAAAATAATCAACGCTATTTTTTATTTATTTATTAGTGAAAACACAACAGTTATCTCCTTTTTGTGTTTATTATTATTATTTAAGTTAATTTTTTGTTTTCTTTCTTTGTTTAATGTTGTGTACACCAGTGGCATGTGCCAAATAAATTTATTTTCTTTCTATTAAGTGCTAAGTAGTGGTTCCAATAAAACTTCCATATTTTGATTATTCTTTTCTTTTTCAGATGCGACCGGCTAAATCTCAATTTGACAAATGTTTCGACGACTTCGGCTAATAAAACTCACAAATAAATAGTTGCATCAGACTTTCATCTTTTTATTTCTCAAAACTACAGGAAAAGTTCCTGTAGTTTTGGGCACATGCCCATGGCATAACTTTCGACCTCGGCGAGTTGACTTATTATTTACATGATCATCATCATCTGCCTAGCCTTTTCCCAACTATGTTGGGGTCGGCTTCCAGTCTAACCGGATGCAGCTGAATATCAGTATTTTACATGGAGCGACTGCCTATCTGACCTCCACAACCCAGTTAGTACTGGGTAATACGATACCCCTTGGTAAGACTGGTTGTCAGACTTTCGGGACACTGACTACCTGTAACGACTGTCAAAGATCTACAAATGACAGCCGCGACCAACGGCTTAACGTGCTTTCCGAGGCACGGAGGAAACTCGGTATGTAACGGGTGGTCACCCATCCACAGACCAACCTAGGCAAGCGCGGCTTAACCTAAAGATCGACCCGAGCGGCTGCTATTATTAAGCCACGAGCTCCTCTGATCTTATTATTAACATAATAAGTTGCTTAATATGCATGTGTTAAACATGTAATCTAAAAAGTATCGATGAACCGAAAGGGCTACTTTTCGTTTAAAGTATTTGGTACTAACGGTGAATATCGAAAAAAAAAATCCCCAGAACTAATGTATATAGTACTACCTAGGGCCCGCGGCTTCGCCCGCGTGATATCGAAAAAAAAGTACTATGTGTTATTCCAGACTACAATCTACCTCTGTGCCAAATTTCATCAAGATCCGTTCAGCCGTTTTGACTAGAAAGAGTAACAAACATCCATACATCCTCACAAACATTTGCATTATGTTAGTAAGAAGTAGGATAGATATTTTAGTCGCAAAGGATACTGAAATCCTCATACCACCACCAACCGCCGCGGGACACGACCCGAGCGTCGCAAGATGTGAGACGACTGCTGGCCACAGTGCTGTGGTCGGTGAGCAATTTCGTTCGTAAGCTACGCGCGCCTCAAAGCGATGTCAATCTCCAATTTGACGGGCCTGTTGGTCTAGTGGTTAGTGGCCCTGACTGCTGAGCCGGAGGTCGTGGGTTCGATTCCCACCCAGGACAAACTTTGTGTGATGAGCATGATTGTTTGTCCTGTGTCTGGGTGTGATTTATCTATAATATGTATGTATTTATAAATTATATAAGTATGTATATCAGTTGTCTGGTTACCATAACACAAGCTCTGCTTAGCTTGGGATCAGATAGCCGTGTGTGAGTTGTCCCAAGATATTTATTTATTTTATTATTTTTAATTTTAAATATGAATATCTAAATATCTTCAATGTTGTTTTATTAATTACTAGCTTTTGCCCGCGGCTTCGCTCGCGTTAAATTTGGTAGCGCCTTATGGATTTGTAATAGCAACGCTAAGTTTTCCCGTTTCTTCCCTCTTTCTCCCTCACATCCCACTTTTTTCAAAAAAATATTAGCCTATGTCCGTCTCCTGGTTCCCAACTATCCATGTACCAAAATTCATCAAAATCGGTTTAGCCATTAAAGCGTGAAGAGGTAACAAACAAACAAACAAACAAACAAACAAACAAACTCACTTTCGCTTTTATAATATTAGTAAGGATAAGGATTAGTAATGGTAATTTAGTATCAGCCACTCACCTTAGAGTTATGTTCCGAATTCTAGGTAATTAGTGGGGGTAGGTAAGCTCGTAAAATGTGATGCTCCGGAGCTCCGGACTCCGGCTGCGTCTGTGTCGCCATAAGCAGTGTGGTTCACTTGCACTGAACTTATTTGTTTATTTTAGGCTGACTCCATATATGTACAAATATTATTTTAATTTAATTATTTTTTTGTTATCTTCTCTTAATTTCTACACTAATTGAGTCCTTGTGTTTTATACGTAATTAATATTATTTACTTCTTCAAAGCAATGTATTTCTGTTGACTTTTGTCCAAGGTGTCGGTAGGCTTATTGCCGCTTCAGACGGAATGACAAACGATTGGGCGTCTTGTTGGCGCGTCAGCCTCCTATTGGTCGCCTGATGCGCCACGTCGCGCGTCGGAGCGTTGCTTTCTTTATATAAAGAATGAAGTTAGCGGTAATGTTTTCAGATCCAAACTATTCTATTTATCTTTTATTATTATTACTTATTTACATCATAATTATATCGTTATTTCACATTTATATTATTATTATTTTATCACTAAGTATCTACTTATTTATTTGTACTTGTTGCCATCGTCCGTGTGTCACTGCGGGTGCCAACTGAAAACCAGCGTTGGGTGTCTGACGCCTAGCATATGCTGAGTTGGTAACCCTTTCGTTATGGGCACGCTCAGCGCAACCTTGTCCATGTTTTTCCGTTCTGTGTACCTTTTTTTCTTTTTGCTGTTGTGTTGTGTCTGTTTCGAATAAATATTTTTCTATTCTATTCTTTCTATTCTATGTCAGCAATGCAGGGGGACCTGCCAAGACCACTGCCTGCTGCGGTTGCTCGAAAGGGTGGGTTTTACTTAGTACAAGTCTGAAACTCCTTTCCGCTCCGCTTAGCACAGGATGTCATTAGATGATAGATACATAGAATATTTTTTATTATGTACACCATTCAAATTACAAGAATAAACAGTATATAACTTATAAATAGGGTGACACAATGGGCGGTCTTATCGCTAAAAGCGATCTTTTCAAGACAACCTTTGGATGAATTTAAAGGAGGAGAAATACATATAATAGATTGAAAAGCTAATTAACATAAGATTAACCAGTTACACAAATAAATATAATATAATTTCACAAGTACAATATGGTTTTAGGCAAAAAATATCTGCAGAAGACGCAGTGACAGCATTAACCACTCATATTGTTAAACTAGTAGACTCAGGAAAAAAATGTTTAACTGTATTTCTTGATTTGAAAAAGGCATTTGATACCGTGTCTGTTCCCATTCTTGTGCGTAGTCTGGAAGGCATAGGCGTAAGAGGAAACCCGTTGGCATTGTTAATAGATTATCTACAGGATCGTACGCAAAAGGTTAGGGTGCAAAAGTATATTAGTAAGGAGTTTTACGTGACCTACGGCGTTCCACAGGGCAGCGTACTGGGCCCGCCATTATTTTTAATTTATATAAATGAGCTGTGCAAAATGATACCAGATAATGGTCGCGTTTTCTCGTATGCAGATGACACAGCTAATGCCTTCTCTGGCGATACATGGGAATCCGTACATAAATCTGCTGAAAAGGGCCTTTCCGAAATTGCTAAATGGTTGAACTCACATCTTCTAACACTAAACATTTCTAAAACAAAATATATGGCATTTACAAACTACAACAACACTCAACCCGGACCTAACGTAACTCTCAAAATTCACACTTGCCATAATTTATCAGTTGCAAATTGTTCCTGTAAAAAAATTTAAAAAGTAACTCATCTAAAATACCTGGGTATAATCGTTGATCAGCGATTATCTTGGCATACGCATATGGTCATGGCCCGTACAAGAAAACTTATGTAGATATTCAAGAACCTAAGAGATGTGACAACTAAAAAAATTTTAACTGAAATCTATGTCTCTCTCGCTCAGTCAATTCTTATCTACTGCATACCCGTGTGGGGTGGTGCGACAAAAACGAAGTTTCTTGAGCTAGAGCGTGCACAGAGATCTCTTATCAAGGTCATGTATACCAAACCGTACAGATTTCCAACCACTGAGTTATACTCCCTTAGCGGTATTCTCACAGTAAGGAAATTATATATACTCCATACAGTCTTAAAATTACACAAAGTCCTGCCATTTGACCCTCACTCTCAGAAAAAAAGACCTAAATACCATGTTGCACCAATAGAATTTACTAAAACAAAATATGCAAAAAGACAATTAAATTCAAATTCCGCTGCCCTTTATAATAAAATAATTAATATAATTCCCATGACTATTAATGAATGTAAAAAGGCTATAGTTCAATGGATAAAACTTTTATTAAGACTTATGATGACGTTGAACTATTGCTGCAAGCATCATCAATATGAGTTGAAAAGATACACACACGCACGCACACACACACACGCACACACAAAACACACGCATACACATAAACACATCCACATACATCCTCACACCCAGTCACACACACACACACACAACTATTCACACATTATTATGATTTTTTAGGTTTTTCTTGTTTTTTTTTATGTTATTTGATCTTATTTTGTTTAATTTTAGTTTTTAATTATTGTTTCTTTTTAATTCGATTTACTATTATTATTAATTTTCTATTTTATTGTGCACCACTTGTACTGTTTTCTAACCTGTTATTGGAGAGCGGGGCCTCCTAGCACAGGTATATCTTTTACTTAAAAGGAGGTCCCTGGAATATACTGTAAAAGTTGTACAAGTTTCTGCAATAAACCTTTTTATTTATTTTTTTTATTTTATTTTTATAGATGATTATTCGAAAAAAGGCTACTCAAATGCCCGATACTCTGATAACCAGTCTTGCTATGGAGTATCGTTTTACCCAGGTGGAGGTCACATAGGCAGACGCTCTGTGTCAAATGTTTCTGCCTACGTATAGGGTATTAGCTAGCTATTGCTAGGCAAATGATGACTTCATATCACTTAGAATTAAGTTTAGTAAGGTTTATTTCGAACTTTTCCTACCTACATATTTGTACCTACACTACCCAAGCTAGCCAACACGCATACATTCTTAGGTACACACGGCGGTAGGTCAACCTATTAAAACTATTATAACCTGATCTCTCTACTACGGATTTCATACCGTAGTAGAGAGATCAGGTTAAAATGGTTTTTATAAGTTGATGTGCCATCGTGTGTACAATAAAGCTTTTGTATGGCTACACGCATTTTAATAATATTCCGGTACCTATCAGAACAAATTGACACGGTTGGCGCAGTGGCAGAGCAATCGACTGCTGCGCTGCTTGTCGCGGGTTCGATTCCCGTACGGAACAAATATTTGCATGGCCTACAGATAGTTGTTTCGGGTCTGGCTGTTGCAGCAGAGGAAAGTGGCTGGTAGCAGATGTATGTTAATCATCCATGATTAAGGTATCCAGTACTGCAGTACAGCATAACATCTGAAAAAATACATGATATTTAATAAAAATCTTTGATAGGCGAACAGACGCGTAAGATGAAGGATTCGGGGATGGGAGCTTCGATAAGAATGTTCCTTACCGTCAAACAGGTTGACAAGTACTAAGATGACTACCATGAATTCGAAACACTATCGAGTCTTTGGGAATAGACCTCTAGATATTCTAGTACCTACCAAAAATCTGAAGAATTGTGTTAACAATGAAAGCAAAGGAAATAGAGTGATAGCAATGACTGTGTTGCTAGACCTCGATTGGTTGCAATTTTCAAAAGAACACGTACTAGAAATGTTTTTGAACGCATGATGTTGCCCGTAATTCTAAGCTGGGCCGTCAATTTACTTAAACTTCAAGGGACGACCCTCGATAAAGCATGAATTGACCTGGGACTACATTTCATTAGCATCATTATCAAATTTTGACCAAATAAGGTGTTAATCCACATGATGAGCGCGCTGACTGAAATGCAGCTACTGAAAGGTTAACCCACTATGCACTGCACATATACAGATATCTAATTCTTGCAGTAATGGCTAAAACACACTTATTATGTTTTTTCAAATAAGGGAATCCGTCCGTCGATGACACGCATAATCCAGTAAGGTCTAAAGTTTTTAATAAAGTTCAAGAAAATAAGCCCATGTGGCGTTATACTGTAGGGAATCTCTTGTAACTGACTTCCATTTCCACTGCCACAGCTTTGATGACAATCATACTCCAGCAAGGCATCAACAGTTCTCATCGAGGTACATGAAATGAGCCTAAACACAACACAGCTGCTGTAAGCTATTGAGAATGTCTCGTAAATACTTCCCGTCTCCATCAACAGACCACGTCAAGGTGCATTAAATGAGCCCAAACACGATATAGCTGCTGTAAACTGTTGAGAACGTCTTGCAAATACCTTCCGTCTCCATCGTCAGATCTTCAGTGACAGTAATTATCCAGATTGGCTCAAAGTCCTCATCAAGGTTAATAAAACGAGCCCAAACACAATATAGCGGCGGTAAATTGATAAAAACTTCTTTCAAAAGCCTTCCGTCTCCATCGTCAGACCTTCAATAACAGCGCTATTCTCCAGCTAGGTCTAAAGTTGGCGTCAAAGTGCATGAAATGAGTTGAAACACGATATATCGCTGCTTTAAGCTGTTGAGGACCTCTTGCAAAATGCAAGTATTTCCTGTCTCCATCATCCATCATCAGATCATTTTGACGTCGTATTATCATCAGAACTACATATGTGTTTCAAATTTAAACAAAATCGGTTCACAATTGCAAACTTAGTATGAAAAAAAATTAATCAACCCCTATTTTTCCACCCCTAAGGGCGGATTTTTTTTTCAATTTAAAATGGGACCAACTTTGAAATATACTCTCTCCAATGAAAAAGAATTTTTCAAATCGGACGTCTCAGTAAAAAGTTATGCGTGGTCATACATAAAAAAAAAAAAAAAAAAAAATATACATGTCGAATTGAGAACCTCCTTTTTTTCGTCGGTTAAAAACAAAAGTCAAAAGTCAAAGTAATTTATTTGTCAAAAACATGGTGTTGAGGAAGGTACATATAATGGAAAGTTCAACATGTTTCACCAGTGCTAGGTATACAAATATTGGGTATGTCATTTAAAATTGATTTATACTACTTAATACAGATTGCGATTGAAAGATACTATGTCATACACTTTACTCCTAATTATTTTAAGATATTATGTTCATTGGCATTCATACATTTTAACTTCTAGTCAATTTCACAATTCCATTAAATAATTACTTAATTAATACATTTTATTATGTCACCATTGGCCACCATTGTCAAAAAGATGAAGCTACAGTCCCATTCAGTCCCTTTGATGTAGTGTTACAGAAGTAGGTTCGATTTCCAAGTAGGGCAAAGAGTTATTGTATTTTTCCATTAGGCTCAGTTGCAGCCACATTTGGACTTTTTCGACGACATTAGCACGCTCTGCATAGGCCCTTTGTTTATTACAAGCGTAACGTTATGTTATAAAGAAGTCCCTTGTAAACTAATTTTCATAAATATTTTTCCCATCTTCCTAGCTCTTCGTGCTGCGCTGGCGCTGCTGCTGCAGCTGCAGAGAACCTCAAGCGGCGTAAATATAGTAACCTTATTGGTAACTATATGTTCGAGCCGTTTTGGGTTGAAACTCTGGGACCGTGGGGTCCTTGTGCCCACAGCCTTTTTAAGGAAATTTCAAAACGTTTGGTGGACACTTCCCGTGACCCAAGAACTGGCTTTTATTTTGGCCAGAGGCTTAGCGTTGCCATACAACGTGGCAACGCGGCCAGTCTTTTGGGGACATTGGCAATTGACAGCGTTAAGGACAATTTTTTGACGCTATTTTTTAATCCTAACTTCCTTATACTATCCTTACCTTACTAATATTATAAAAGCGAAAGTGAGTTTGTTTGTTTGTTTGTTACCTCTTCACGCTTTAATGGCTAAACCGATTTTGATAAATTTTGGTACAGAGATAGTTGGGAACCAGGAGACGGACATAGGCTATTTTTTTTTAAAGTGGGATGTGAGGGAGAAAGAGGGAAGAAAAGGGAAAATTTAGCGTTGCTATTACAAATCAATAAGGCGCAAGGGGAACTGTGTTAGCCCGAATTTAACGCGAGCGAAGCCGCGGGCAAAAGCTAGTAATATTATAAAAGCGAAAGTGAGTTTGTTTGTTACCTCTTCACGCTTTAATGACTAAAACCGATTTTGATGAATTTTGGTACAGATATAGTTGGGAACCAGGAGACGGTCATAGGCTAATTTTTATTTAAAAAAAGTTGGATATGAGGGAGAACGAGGTAAGAAAAGGGAAAACTTTTGCGTTGCTATTATAAATCAATCAGGCGCAAGAGCAAAAACTACAGGTCTGCTTGGTGTGTTATACCGAATTTAACGCGAGCGAAGCCGCGGGCGAAAGCTAGTTTATTTATAAGCTAGGTAGAATATTTAATTTTCCTTCAGTTATGTTAGTTTGGGTGTGAAATAAAGTAAATTTTCATAGAACCTAACAATAGAACTAATCTTTCGCATTCCAATGGAAATGTTAATTTTGTCGCATCGTCGGGTACAAATCACAGAATAACACTCAACAGAAGGTTATATTTATAATAATTGTTATTATATATCTCTCACCGGATGCACAATTGTCACAAGTGGTCAATTTCCTAGCTGATCTCTGGTATATAACCTGGGGGTACATGGTAGCTCGTCAGTTCGTGATCAGTCACTGAATCATGAAGGTTTTTGGAGCACTCCTGGCCATCATGGCTATTGCCTTCGCTGCGGTGGTAAGTAGATCGTGATATTCACAGTTTTTTTTTCTTAGTCTTTTTGCTATCATCAGATTCTAATTTTGATAGGTTATATCTGGGAAACGTGAGGCTTAAGAAACCTCAGACAATCCCCCTTTGTATTGATGCGAGATATTTATAAAAATATAAAATAAGCGTGTTAGCAAGGGGAAACATGGCGGATGAGGAAGGAGGCCAATGAATACTATTTAACAGTTCTCTTGTGTGGTTTTGTTTCACAGAGCGGCATGAGCACTGTCCCGAAGTCGGCCGGCTGTGACGGCAACCCTCCCCCCGGCCCTCCCCCTGGACCCCCACCAACCAGTGAGTACCAACATCATAAGAGAAAAAAAATATTGTAACACATTCATACTTAAAACTTTCCTTAAGACATTTTCCTCATTCCTCCGCATCACATGCCCATACTAAACCCAACTCGGGCCTGTGGACGGTGAGCAATGGGTAGCTCACCGTTTGTCCGTCTATTGACGACAGGCCGTGTCGACGGCGCGTTTTTGTTCCACGCCCGCCTCAAAGAGCCAACGCCTACCAGGGTTGCGGGTTGTTCGAAAGAGATACCGCGGCTCCGGGACATAAAGGTCAATGGAAGGAACATGGGTGGATTTTAGTCAGTACAAGTCTGACACTCCCCCCCGCTCCCGCTCCCGCTCAGTTATTTGATGATTTCCCACCCCAAAAAAATACGTAACCCATACCAAGCATGTCCCTGTTAAAGTGTTCTAATTTTGCATTTTCTTTGCAGACTCGACTGGATAAGCTACAACACGGCATCGGCAGTAACATCTACAACTTCGGCTAACACTTGATTACTCACAAATTAATAAACAGTTTCACCATTTAATATGATTAGTTTCATTTTATTGTTTACACTTAGACCAAAAATACCGATCAAGTAGTAAGTACTCACGCACCGAGGGTTCCGCACAAACTTGTGGGTAACTGATGAAAGTACATTGTCCTAACGAAAAGATAAACTGTATTGAAGGACAAACTTCACTTAGCCGGTAAAAAACTTGTCCCCATACGTATAAAGGTCGCGGTTAGTTTAAGGCGCTGTACAAAGCAAACACTTCGTAAAACGTCTAGTTTTTCGTCGCAAAGTTAGCCGTATCTGTACATGCCACTAGCCAAAAAAAAATTACCGTGTATAGTTCAATACATAAAGTAAAGAGTCAAACAAAATAAGTTTACAAAAGTGGTCTAGTACTACGAAAAAAAAAAAGTTTAAAAAGACCAAGAAAAAAATTTTTTCGTCTCGAAATTCTCAATTTTTCAGCGACAACCATCATATTTTTTATGTCTATATCAAAGAAAATTGTAAATACTAAAGAGATATCTTTATAAGAGGTATATTTTTTTTTATATTCAATAAAAACTGCAAAATGACCTACATTTTGGCGGACATGATATTCAAATAAAATCAAACACCGAAATTTTTTCGACCTTATTTCTATTCTTTCGATGCAATACTGTCGTGTACTTGTGTCAGACCATGCCTAGTATGCAGCTAGCGTCATTTTCGTGAATACCTAAAGATTAGCTTATTGCCGCGACTTAACTGCAATTAAGTTTATATTCACATTTTTTCCCTTTTCTGGTGGTCTATGATATTGCTTCATCTTCTATGAAATATTTTGGCGACTATTAAATTAAAAATAAGGGTGTTATAAAAACGAACAACTGCCAGCTGCGTTAAAGTAGCAAATAAACTTTACAAGTCAGTTGATTTAAAAAAGTGTCCATGGAGTTTCTTGTCCACTCTTCTCCATAGAGATCAACGATTTGGAATGGGCAACTACAGTATTTTGACAAATTATTTTGTATTGTGTCTGGGACTATAGTTTCATTATTTTGTTTCTTGACATTCAAAAGTGCCTGTACTGGTCTAATGGAAATAGATGCTTTGAGTTTTAGTTTGAAATATAAGCGAGGAGCTAGAATTAATTACTAATAATACAAGCATAGATTTGGAAATTTGGAAATCCTATTAGGTTATGCCATTACCTAGTGATTTTTTCAACGCAAGCGAAAGGAGCACTCTTGATAGTATAATATAGCTGGTTCATATTTATGTTTCATACAAATAATTTTAAATATAACTTAATATGCATTATTTATGAAAGCCCATTTTTTTTCATTCATCATCATTTCCACTTGGAATCATATTCAGTTACCAACAGAAAAACTTGATGCTAGTAAAAAATAAAACGTTGCTTAAACTGATATTTTCACATGCTACCATTTACGAGTAGGTACTTATAACGAGACTCCTTATTAGCTGCCAACCCATTACAAACGGTACTGTGACGGTTGTATACCACTAACCAAACCCGAATGAAGGCTTGATTTGTAATGACGTTTGATTAATCAGGTTATTTATATAGAGAAGGGAAAAAAGAATAGAAGAGAATAGATTTGCAATGAGGTGACATGTATTGGTAAAATGATGAACTAAAAATATAGTCTTAAGTGTTTTATGCTTTTTTTTTTATTATGAATTAACTCCACACATCCAATCACCATATCCTCTACGACCACAGTGCCCACAATTATTTTTTTAAACGCATTTTCCTTTATACAAAACCAAGTTCTCATCGATGTCATTCGAACACACAAAGTTGTTTTTTTTTATGCGAGTAACGGACAGCCATTATTTTTCGGTGACAGAATTAATATAGAAAAAAAAATTATGATTACTATTTTGTTCTTTCATTTCCCGCTATTTTTTCTTTCCTTTTTTGAAACGTGACATGATGGGCGTTCCTTGAATTAAGAAGCATAGAAAATTGCACAGAATTCCCCTAGTGATTTTTTCTGGGGACTTTTTTGGGATGCTGTGTGCGTATCATGTGTTTTTTTATACATATTAACCTAACATCAAATCCTGTGATCCCCAAACGACTAGACAGAGGTGAAGATATCTAATAGTAGAGCCACATTTTGCCAATTATGTTTTAACTTAATTATGAGCTTATTGGCATCATCCGGGCGCCAATCCAGTCTCCGTGGCTGCTACTGAGAAATCCCTGATGGATAAACCCTATAACACTTTACCCGACCCGGTAATCGAACCCAGGACCTCATGTTCAGCAGTGGCGACTGCGACCAGCGGGACAGTCCGTTTGCTTCCGTGGCAGTTTTATATAGATACTAGCTTTTGCCCGCGGCTTCGCTCGCGTTAAATTCGGGGTATCACAGTTCCCCTTTTCTGATTTACAGGTACCTGCTACCTGTAGTTTTTGCCCTTGCGCCTTATTATTGTAATAGCAATGCAAATTTTT
Organism: Ochropleura plecta; assembly: GCA_905475445.1. Lineage (NCBI taxonomy): Eukaryota > Metazoa > Arthropoda > Insecta > Lepidoptera > Noctuidae > Ochropleura > Ochropleura plecta. The sequence continues at coordinate 939,665 of FR997744.1, read as the reverse complement.
CCCTTCTCTTTCCTCTTTCTCCCGAAAGGGAGAAGAAAAAGATTGAGATATGAGGGATCATATCTCAATCTTTTTTTAAAAAAAATTGCCTATGTCCGTCTCCAGGGTTCCAACTATCTCTGTACCAAAATTTATCTAAATGGGTTTGGCCATTTAGGCGTGAAGACGTAGAATAGAATAGAATATTCATTTATTTGCTCTGAATGTAGGTATTTACAATAAGGTGGTTACAATAATTACGGAGAATCCTTGTACATTCTACCATTTCGGCATGCAAACATTGATGCAGTTCATCATCAAAACATATTATATTATAACACAGAAATCTATACAACTAAAATTTATCAGACAGAAAGTCCGGTACGGAGTAGTAACATTTGGTTAATAGGAGTGCAGTTAGTTTTTTTTTTAAGGTTGTTACTGGTTGTTCTTTTATACAATTAGGAATGTGGTTAAAAATAGTCGGTGCCATACCAAAGATAGTTTTTCTTAACAACGCGGTCTTATATCCACCTGTGCGTAACACGTTCTGGTATTGAGATCGCAAAGTTACATCCCGGTATCTGCTCTCAGAGAAAGACGTAAATAGGTGAGGATTACATTTTACGAAAAGTCCAGTTTCCAGGATATAAAACGTAACAAACAAACTAGTTAGTAAGGATATTAATTTATAAAAAAAAATACGATAGGTAAATAATTGCATGAACTGCCGCTGGTACTAAATACTCTTAGAAAAAGTAGATATATACGAGTATGTCAGTGGCCCATGATCAGAATATCAGTCCAATTGAGTCCAGCACAATTTATCAAAAGTTTTGAAGATCAATGTCTGACATGTTGGTCTAGTGATCACTTGGGTATAAGGTAAAAGAGTTATTGGAGTTTTGCATCGGAAAATATTCGGTGGAAGCCTTGAGCCTTAGTAGGGTCTTAATTTTCCGTGTCAATGGTGCGTTCGTGTTCCACGCGCGCCTCAAAGGGATGTCGGTAAAGAAGAGGGGCCTGCCAGGACCATCGCCTGCCGGGGTTGCGGGTTGTTCGAAAGAGATACCGCAGCCCCGGAACATGAAGGAACATGGGTGGGTTTTTAGTTATTAACAGTCTGTCACTCCCCCATGCTCCACCCAGAGCGGGGGGAAGTTATTTGATGATGTCCCATCCGCAAAAAAACGGGCTTCATTTCATGTTGATGGCAACAGGTCGTCCCCTATTACATGGGCTTTAAACATTGAAGTAATATGTGTACGTACAATTCTGCCGACACTGGGCATTACAACAGTGTCTTTACTAATATTATAAAAGCGAAAGTGAGTTTGTGTGTTTGTTACGTCTTCACGCCTAAATGGCTAAACCGATTTTGTTGAATTTGACCCTGGAGACGGACATAAGCTATTTTTTTTAAAGTGAGCAATGAGGGAGAAAGAGGGAAGAAAAGGAAAAACTTAACTTTGCTATTACAATAAATAAGGCGCAAGGGCAAAAACTACAAGTAGCAGGTACCTGCAAATCAGGAAAGGGGAACTGTATTAAAGATATATTTATTTTGTAAAACATGTGTGCGTAAAGATGACCCCGAATTTAACGCGAACGAAGCCGCGGACAAAAGCTAGTTATGTTATAAAGTAATCCCTAGGAAACAAATTGAAAAATCTAACAATAGATCCAATCTTTTGTATTCTAATAGAAACGTTAACTTTGTCGCATCGTCGCTTACAAATTATTAAATAAAAAAATATATTCAGAAGGGTATACCCATACATAATATTATACATGTTAAAGTAACTCTGTTTGTTTTTATGTATGTTTATTGCCTCGTCACGAATAAATGGCTGCTCAGATCGTATTGAAATTAGCCAAGGAGATAGATTTCAACTGGACAAGTAATATTGCATTATGTTCATATTCCTTAACTGTTTGACGTTAGCTGTCAAAATCATCATCTGCTAGTCTTTTCCCAAATATGTTGGGGTCGAATTCCAGTCTCACCGGGTTCAGCTGACTACCAGTATTTTACATAGAGCGACTGCCTATCTGACCTCCAAAACCCATTTAACAATTGGGTAATGGGCGTTTTTCAAAAAAGGTGTACATAGCGAATTTGGGGTGTCCCCTCACTTTAGCAATTTTTTATAATTTTTGTATGCACCGTACTCAAATAAACTGCATATTTATTTAATAGTTACATGTTTAAGTTATAAAATTGCCTAAAATATGCAACCCAATTATCACTGTTATTAAAATATCATAAAATTAACATTAAAAAACGTGTAAAATATTCGTGTCCCACCTGCATGTTTGGAACTTTCAAGTCTCAGGTAAGATTAGCTAAATTAAATGGAGTCACTGTTTTAGGCTCAGTAGACGTATGTTGAACTCATAAATACAATTTCGAGCTTTTAATTTCGAATTTGGGTTTTAATAATTCAAAATACTATATTTATTGTTGTCCTAGGAATATGTCAGAACCGGAATTCCGGTATACGTCACGATAATTTTTTCAATACTTCAACGCAATATTACCCTAAAATATTCTTATTTTTCATTTCTGGCAACATTTATCTTGTCTGTGGTGTCAACCGCCATTTTGAAACAAACCTCTGTGTCAACAAAATCTGTGACTAAAGCGGGCGCGTTACGATGGTGCAGAATTGGAGTTCCAGCTAGTAACAGGATTTTATGAGGTATGTAGCAAATTTTCAAGTCATTTGCCATAACACAATGATATTTCTATTTATAACTTATTGTAAAACAAGTCAGAAGTAGTCATAAAGTGAATACAACAGCTTGAATTATTGTTAGAAGTTTTGTAGGTATGAATTCGTCACATCGGGATCGTCACGTATTGTATACCCGGAAACATTTTGTGACGCACCGGAACTATTAGGCTGGGGTTACATTTGATATAAGAAAAAAATAAATAATCATACTAACATTTAAAAAAATGTTACATTGCAAATATTTGGATGTTTGTTACCGCTAATCTTCAGAACGGTTAAACCAATTTGAATGAAAAAAATATACTAATACGAATACGAAAATACGAATTTCGGAAAATCCTCTCTTAGTGCTCCCCTACATTCCCTAAGGAACCTACATGCCAAAGACCTTACAACCAGTAGTTTAACCTTAAGCGATAACTTACTACATTCCAAATAGCTACAATTAGAATAACAACTGAATATTTTTTTTGCATTAATTTAATTTTGATTGCTTGGTCGTGACTCGTGCGGGCAATTGCTATTTGGAATGGAAATAAGGATTTAAAAATGAGTAAATATTAATAAAATATAAAAAGTACAAATAATGTTCAAAATAAATAGACTGTGAAACGATAGACTGTGTAAGTAGTTAAGTACCTTAAGATTTTAGTAATAACCTGTTTTTACTTAAGATTATTAATAGACTTAAAATAAAAATGTTCGACCAAATATTACTCCGTGTATACTTTGCTTAATTTTTTCTAGTTAGTCACATAGAATTCCAGATAGTCACTGTCCCATATTTTACCGAGACAATAAACCTATCCTATTTAAGAAATATTTAGTTATTTGATAATATTTACATAGTTGTAGTTGACCCTCAATTTGTTGTTTATATTATTTGTAATCTCGTTCAATTTCATTTTAAGTAGTAGGAAGAAATGTAAAGTTTTAATGGTCAAAAGTTCCGCCCGTTACGATCTCGAAATTAAAATGATTGCTAAGCGATTATTATAGTGATTTATCTATGTTTAGATGGTTAAGTTCAAAGATTTGAAGGTTTATTAAATAAATATTAAAAATAAATTTTCATAACAACTCATATTTTGCATTTTATTTACACTTTTCCTTTGTGACGAACCGGAGCACGTTCCTGTGAACCCTTGCATAAAAATAAATATTGCCACGTTGTTTTGCGTAATACTGATGTATTATTTTATTTTTTACTTTTTAAGGGTATATTTAATCAAATGAGATAAGAATTTACAGCAAAATTTAAATAACACAAAAATCGGTTCCGGTTCGTCACGTGTACATCTTTTTTGAAAAACGCCCTAATACGATACTCCTTGGTAAGATTAGTTGTCAAACTTTCGAGTAACTACCTGTAACGACTATCAAAGATCTACGAATGGCAGCCGCGACCAACGACTTAGCGTGCTTTCCGAGGCACGGAGGAAACTCGATATGTACCCGTTGGTCACCCATCCATGGATCAACCTAGGCAAACGTGGCTTTACATCAAGATCGACCAGAGCGGCAGTTTTTATTTAGTTACGAGTTCCTAACTAATACTACTAATAGCTGTCATAGCATGTAATAAAATAACTGTATGGTAGGGAAACATGATAATTAATCCGATGCCACGATTTTGGCGCAGTGGCTGAGCGATTGACTGTTGCGCTGCGTGTCGCGGGTTCGATTCCCGCACGTAACAGATATTTGTATGGTCTACAGGTAGCTTTTTCGGGTTTGGCTGTTTGTGTATGTGAATTTAAATGTTTGTAAACGCACCCACGATGAAGGAGAAATTCCTAATGTGGGCCAACTTTTTGGCCAACAAATTTGTAATTTTGATCTGCCTGACTAAAAACCTTATTCGTGCCCAACGCATACGAAGTTGCGGGTAACACCTAGTTTATAATAATTGTTATTATATCTGTCACCGGATGCACAATTGTCACAAGTGGTCAATTTCCTAGCTGATCTCTGGTATATAAGCTGGGGGTACATGGTAGCTCGTCAGTTCGTGATCAGTCGCTGAATCATGAAGGTTTTCGGAGCACTCCTGGCCATCATGGCTATTGCCTTCGCTGCGGTGGTAAGTGCAACTTCAGATCTTGATTACTAGCTAAGTTTACCATTTTTTTCTTGCAGGTATCCAAATTTAGGATGTGTGTATCAATATTTTAAAAAGTTTTAAGTAATTCAAATGTACAGACGACGGCAGGTCAACCTATAAAAACTATTATAACCTGATCTCTCTGCTACGAATAGCACACCGTAGTAGAGAGATCAGGTTATAATGGTTATGTGTAGGTTGATGTGCCGTCGTCTGTACTTTTCTAAGTTTATCTTGGACATCACATATCGTGACGAAACGTAGACTTATCCTTACTAATATTATAAAAGCGAAAGTGAGTTGGTTTGTTACGTCTTCATGCCTAAACGGCTAAACCGATTTTGATGAATTGGTTTTGGTGCAGAGATAGTTGGGACCCTGGAGACGGACATGGGCTAACTTTTTTTTTAAAGTGATAAATGACGGAGAAAGAGGGAAGAAAGGGGAAAACTTAGCTTTGCTATTAATTACAATCAATAAGGCGCAAGGGCAAAAACTACAGATAGCAGTACCTGTAAATCAGGAAAGGGGAACTAGGTTACCCCGAATTTAACGCGAGCGAAACCGCGGGCAAAAGCTAGTAATTTATATAAGTCTGAAATCACCAACCCGTCATGAGCAAGCGTGGTAATCAATGGTTGTACCTTGTCTGTTTGAGAAGAGACTTTTGCCTAATTGAGGGACAGTAATAAAAAGCCGTACAGACTAGTGCGACTAGTGACATAAATGGCCATTTCTTAAGATTTCGTAGACTCACCAACAACTACTGAAACGTCACTCAAAATTTAAGGGCTGCTTAACATTTGAGCAGCTCCTAAACTTTAGATTTCGTATTGTCAAACGTCACTTTTGAGTATCTGTTAAATATAAGTGCTACTTAAATTTTGAGTGACGTTTCAGTATTCAGGGGTTAGAGGGTTGATTTTTACAGCTCGTAGAGACCGCGGACTTGAGTATATGGTTTTAATTTCACTCGATATTTCCACGTGTTCCCGATACTACTCTGTCAAGAAAGTACCGGGAAAAGATCAATAATACACAAAATGTCTGTTATTCATCCTAATTTATTTTATCACCTTCAAAGTATGCTCCTTTAGAAACGATACACTTGCGCCAACGAATAATCCATTACCTGCTACTTGTAAACGTAGACTTATCCTTACTAATATTATAAAAGCGAAAGTGAGTTGGTTTGTTACGTCTTCATGCCTAAACGGCTAAACCGATTTTGATGAATTGGTTTTGGTGCAGAGATAGTTGGGTCCCTGGAGACGGACATGGGCTAACTTTTTTTTTAAAGTGATAAATGACGGAGAAAGAGGGAAGAAAGGGGAAAACTTAGCTTTGCTATTAATTACAATCAATAAGGCGCAAGGGCAAAAACTACAGGTAGCAGTACCTGTAAATCAGGAAAGGGGAACTAGGTTACCCCGAATTTAACGCGAGCGAAACCGCGGGCAAAAGCTAGTAATTTATATAAGTCTGAAATCACCAACCCGTCATGAGCAAGCGTGGTAGTCAATGGTTGTACCTTGTCTGTTTGAGAAGAGACTTTTGCCTAATTGAGGGACAGTAATAAAAAGCCGTACAGACTAGTGCGACTAGTGACATAAATGGCCATTTCTTAAGATTTCGTAGACTCACCAACAACTACTGAAACGTCACTCAAAATTTAAGGGCTGCTTAACATTTGAGCAGCTCCTAAACTTTAGATTTCGTATTGTCAAACGTCACTTTTGAGTATCTGTTAAATATAAGTGCTACTTAAATTTTGAGTGACGTTTCAGTATTCGGGGGTTAGAGGGTTGATTTTTACAGCTCGTAGAGACCGCGGACTTGAGTATATGGTTTTAATTTCACTCGATATTTTCACGTGTTCCCGATATAAAGGGCCTTGACAGACAGAGAGACAGACGGACAAAAAAGTGATCCTGTAAGGGTTCCTTTTTTTCTTTCGTGGAACGGAACCCTAAAAAGTCTCATACAATACCTGTTTGTATTGATGACAGCTGCAAATCAAATCAAATCATTTATTTCAATTAGACCATTACAGGCACTTTTGAATGTCAAGAAACAAAATGAATCTACAGTCCCGGTCACAAGGCATAATAACTTGTGAAAGTACAGTAGTTGCCCATACCAAAGCGTTGATCTCTATGGAGAAGAATGGGCAAGAAACTCCATGGACACTCTTTTAGATTATAATATTATTACAAAATCGTATTTACATCATTCATGTTTAGATTATACAAATATGTGAGAACGATGTAGAAAGACGTGCATAGTAAGAGCGTCCAGAGTAAATAAAAAGCGAAATTTAATTTAAAATCTAAATAAATAAAAAATGAACCGTGGTAGCTAAAAAATTACCAGTCCCAACTGACAGCGCCCGTTCACGAACATGACGTATGGATCATACAATACCTGTTTGTATTGATGACAGCAGGCTATTTATAAAATAGAAAATAGGCGTGCCATCAATGGCGGTTGAGTTGGTGTTTTACAGTTCTCTTGTATGAGCTAACGTATGGTTTTGTTTTACAGAGCGGCATGAGCACTGTCCCGAAGACAGCCGGCTGCGACGGCAACCCTCCCCCCGGCCCTCCCCCTGGACCACCACCAACCAGTAAGTACCACTGTCACACACGAAAATAAGGAATAACATCCTTATTTCTGTTTTATTAATGTTTATATACAAATGAATCGCTTGCTCCCTTTTGCTTGAAAGAATAAGTTGCAGAATGAAAAACTAGTTATTTTGATTTTTTGCAAGTCGCCCTAAATAGGCTGTAAGCATGTGGGACGAGTTGAAGAATTACTCCGGATTAAAAGTTCCTAATATTTTGACGGCACGGTTGGCGCAGTGGCTGAGCGATCGACTGCTGCGCTGCGTGTCGCGGGTTCGATTCCCGCACGGAATAAATATTTGTATGACCTGCAGATAGTTGTTTCGGGTCTGGGTGTTTGTGTATGTGAGTTTAAATGTTTGTAAACGCACCCACGATACAGGAGAAATTCCTAGTGTAGTAGTATTCCTAGGGCAACGTTTTTAAAATATATATATATATATATATATATTACCCCAAACTTTTCCTCTATACATTTATTTAACCGATGACACAAGCACTGATTATAGTTTTTCATTTTCTTTCCAGATTCTACCGGATAAACGACAAGGCAAGACACATTTAAAACTTACGGCTAACATTTGTATTATTACTGAAAAATAAAATATTGCACCCGATTTTTTGTTTAATTTTCATCGTCTACAGCTTGATTCGGCTGAAACGATTTTTTTTTAAGTTATCATAATAAAATTCTACTGAGTTCTTATGGAACACGACGATGCTATCCATGGCATAATCTCCATAATCACTCATATAATTACAAAAATAATGTCACTGATGTAACTAATGGTAAGTATAGAAACAGTAACTGGTGTGTAATAAATGAGAATGGAACTCGAAATAACATACAGCGAAAAAAGATACACATGACCAAAGAGCTTTGTATTATTTGTCATGTTTTTCTTCCGCCATTTTTCTTTTCTGTTCAAAATGGCGGCTACGCATTAAGTCATTATTATCCAATAGCTGACATAAATACAAATAAGTCTTGTTTCAGACCAAATTTTCTAAAAACGTCACGTTTCTGAAGTATTGTTGTAAACCATCAAAGTTACAATGTTTTTCCAGCACATCTTTGATTGCTTAAGATTCTGCTGCATATAATATTTGTTTGTTTTGGATATTAAAAACAAAGTTGTACTGATTGTGCCATCGTGAACAGATTCTGATTTTGATAGCTAGAAGCTATCGTTACGTACAAAACGTGTTTATACCAGCTATTGATTAATCCTATTAATATTATAAAAAAAAAGTTTGTGAAGATGTATGTAAGTATGTTTGTTGCTTTTTCACGTTTATAAGACTGAATGGATTTTGATAAAACTTCATAATAATATAGCTTACATATCAGGATAACACTAAGACTACAATTCATAAATATTGTATATTCTATCACCAAGCGAGTGAAACCGCGTGGCGCAGCTAGTAACAAGTAACGTGGAACGTAAAATAAAATACGGAAGTTAGACAACCCCCCACATGTGTACAACAACTAAAAAAATATATACACAGATTTCACTTTTTTAAAAAAAAACACGATTTGATTATTTCTATTTTAATATTGAGATGTTTTCATATTAAAAAACATTACGAAAAATACAAAATTTCCTCTTAATAAATAAAAGTACTAGAAATAATGTCAAATTGGTTTTATTATGGCAATTCAAGAGAGTATTATTAAAATACTTATATTTAATATTTTATATACAATCTTACATTTTATTCACAGTTTAACACGTTAGCTGCGGCACCAATTTTTGCATACTTTCCGTTCCTGCGGCACGAGGTATAATCGGCCCGTACCGTGACCAGACGTTAGGGCGACACGCGGTCTATTAGACCCCACCTCCTTTTACAGACTAAAATCCATTTTCTGGCGCGAAATCAAAGATAAATGAGAATTTTGGTCCTTATTGATATAGACAGTGAATTGATGAACCCTAATCCACCGTCGCCCCGGGATCTGATGGCTAGTTTAGGAATTATTAGCAAAACAAAATACGGGATCTTATACACCTCGTAACGCACTGAAATAGGGCAAATTTTCGCTGCGATTAGTGATGGGAAAAATAATATCGACGTTTTTAAACTGTCTTAACTACGCAACGACTTGACCGATTTTGATCAATTATATCTCATTAGATCGTTTTAAGGGCAAAACCTGGCAAAACAACACAAAGCTATCAAAGGATACATTTTTTTTTAAATAATCTAAATTGTGCTTGAAGGCGCCATATAGAAAAAAAAACCGGCCAAGTGCGAGTCGGACTCGCGCACGAAGCGTTCCATTCTATACCATTAAGAGGCACCTATTACAGACTTATTATTGGAAAATAATGGATTACGGTTTATGCATAAGGTTTATCTTTCTATTTGTATATGAAAATCTTAATGCGGTTCACAGAATAGAAAAAAAAGGCAACCAGAAGTAGAAAAGAAACTGTCCTATTTATTCTGCCTCGGGCTTTAAAAATACAATTATTAGAACTTGAATTAACATTAAAAAATCAGTATCAATATACTTTTTTTATAAAAATCTCAATATAAATGTTGTACTTATTTATGAGTGTTTTTCATTGAAACAGGGTAGACAATAAGATTTTTTGCACTGAGTGCACTGAGTCAAAATCTTTTTGGATTTTTTATCAGCTTCACGAGATGGTAAAAATGTGCGTAGTTTTTGGTAACAACCAACACATCTTCTCCTTTTTTCACCCTTTTCGAGGCAATGGCGTGCGCTTTCAGGTGCTGAAAAATAACAAAAATGTAAAGATAACGTAATAAAACTGACATTGTTACTTAGGTTAGATCGTAGATGAGAATAACAATGATAATGTAGGTATAACTGCATCAAATGAATGTGTTTGTTTTATACATAAAATGTTGAAAGAGTAGGTAGGTAAGGTAGCTTAAATTCAGAATAATTAAAAACTATCAACTATCTATCTATCGCGACAAACGGACAGACAGCGAAGTCTTAGTAATAGAGGGTCCTGTTTTTATCCTTTCGATACGGAACCCTAAAAATCTTTAATATTTATATACCTACTTTCAAAACCTAGACAAAGAACTACTGAAATATTAATTATATTACTTACCTGTTTTGTCAACGGCTGCTTTGCGTTTCTTGTGGAGTTTTTCACTACCTACAAAAATATCAATTAAGTGTTAAGTCCTAATAATAATAACATTATTATCACGATATAGAATAATAGGTAATTCTAGATATGTTGCAAAGTATTAGGTACGTCAATAATCGTTATTACCAATAATATCTTTAGGTATAATATACTTAAGTAATAATATCTTACACTTACTTTAGGTACATAGCTACCAAGATAAGAAAAAACTAGGTACTTACTGAAGATTTTTTCATTAAAAACTTACCTGTTTTGGCTCTGTTTCTGGGTTTTTTTAAATTAACTTCTTCCGACATCGTTTAGACATGTTCGGCGCTGTAAAAGGACGTGCTCTCCAATCGACGTGATGCACAACACTGGTCGCGGGAAGCTCGCGTTGAGTGCGGTACGAGGTCAGGGGGGATATGGGACGTTTTAGCCTCGTTCCGCACTGCATTAAAATTATATTAATTCAGTGCGGCACGAGGCCTAAGACATCCGGTACCAAGGTAGGTACACCACCGAGTCCGGAACCATTAGTGATCTCAAATATATATTTATCTCTTTCCTACACTGGACCAAACCAAAGCTATGCCATTCGCACGACAGAGAAATTCACTTTTTTGCTTGCCGCACCACAGGGAAGTTGCATCAGGGGTGATTTAGGCCTCGCTTCGCACTTAACGTGTTAAGGTAACTATACAGTACATTAGTTCTTGTTTTCAACATAAAAAAATAATATAAATAAGTTATTTATGCTCAAAATCTCAAAGAAATACGTGGTCACATTCCTTTTTTAAGTTATTATTGTAATTACGTACTGTGTCATTTAGAAGACGATCACAATTACAGAGAGTTAAAATAATATATAAAATTATAAAAAAAAAACGTTATAAAATTGTAAAATTTTTAAAAAAAATATTATGCACTTACATAAATAGTTAAAAATATGTAACAATTTTGTATTAATTTTAAGTAGGATCACTGCAGTCGTTTTAATTGCCAAATATGGATAGCAGGAAACCAAAAATAATTTCAAATAAGTGTGAAAGCCACTTCTAGCACTTTCTCTATTGGCAACTTTGAGCCTTGTACACATCACAATAAATGCGGATTTTCGGCACCTTTTTTTCAAATATAAACCTCAGCATCAGTGAGGCACATTGTATACTTCATTTCTGTATCTTAAAATAGAAGAAACACTATGACAGCAACTAACATAGCATAGTTTGATTGCACACCATTCTCTTTTGTAATAGTACTATCGGTACTTGTATATTCAACTATCTACTTCAGCATCATGTTTTTAAAGTTGATTTTTGAGTAACCTATAAAAAAAGGTTTTAAAAATATAAAGTTGCAAATTTCAACTTTGTCGTGTACCACATTTAGTTTACAATTGCAAAACAAGATAATCATCGAACATCCTGAATTCAAGTTCAGATTCCTATCAAGTACATTAAACCATTAAAGCTATGCCCATCTGCTATTCCATATTTGATGATCAACAAGTGTTAGGAGTCAAGTTTACTGGCCAAGTTCTTGCAGGTGTTGCTTCTCCTCTTCCTCTTGGAGGAGCAGTTCCCTCTCGGCGGCAATGCGCGCGTGCTGTTCGGCTATCACTCGGAATAGCTCGGCATGCTTCGCCCGAGCTTGGGCTACTGCTTGTGTTTCGTGAGGCGCGTTGAGTACTGAAACTGAGATGGTTTCTAATTATTTAAAAGTCGTGCGCAAGAGTTTTGAAAAGTAGCTAAGGTGGAGTACAATATAGTCCGCTCAAAAAATATTACAAAGACGTTATTCTTATTAAAGCTATTTTTGTAATGTTGGTATAATGCGAATAGCGCAATTTTCCAGGAAAACATGCAATTAATATAATTTGAGCTTTTAGTCCCTCCAATGTAAACTGTTAACTAAACACTATTGTTTGGCTAACAGTTTATTTCAGCAAAAATGTGAGCCTTCTGTGGTTTTTTACCATCAAAACATATTGATATTATTTTTCTGCCCAACTTGCTGTATTGAGTTGACAAAGCGGTTATCAAGTTCCGCACACTGTTAGATATTATACCGGCACTGAGGTATCAATTACTGCCTTGTGTCCACAACTGACCCTCTTTGTTAGGTGTGGTTACGTCTTAAGTCTTTAGAAAAGACAGAACCTTTTATGTCTTAACTCCACCATTACCAAGAGTAGATTGGCAACTCAGTCTTCAAAAAGAAATTATTTAGGTTACTTTTCCTAATTCCTTGCATGCAGAAATCAATTATATGAATGTATAAAACCTACAGTCAAAACACTCGACGGTACGGTTGGCGCAGTGGTTGAGCGATCGACTGCTGTGCTGCGTGTCGCGGGTTGGACCCCCCGCACGGAACAGATATTTGTATTACCTACATGTACTTGTTTCGGGTCTGGCTGTTTGTGTATGTGTGTTTAAATGTTTGTAAACGCACCCACGATACAGGAGAAATTCCTAGTGTGGGGCAAAGTTTTTAAGAAAAAAAAAAACTCACGTTCAGGATGAGGATGCGTGGCGTGTTCCTCAGCGATCTTGGCGTACAGCTGGTAGTGACGGTTCTTGGCCTGCGCCACCGACTCGGAGTCCGAGGGGTGCGCCGGCGGTACGTCGCTCAGAACTGGGTGGAAACCCTGCTTGTCGGCCACGTAATCTACTGTGCGCACTTTCTGGAGCGGGTCTACGTAAGAGAACGAGCCTGGAATGTTTACAAGATAAGTTATGTTTTTATAGTTTTTGACAACATCATTAGTTCAGGCTAAGAAGCAAGTGTGTATACTGATTGTCGAGATAATTATTATTTCGTTTTTTCATTTTAAAACATACAATTTTAAATATATCTTTCTTCTCTAAAACATTTAAAAATATAGAAAAATAGTAGCCCACCGGTATCAAGAACAGGGTCCAAGCTACCGGCGGTCAGGGCTCCAGAGAAAAGAACCTCTTAACAATACGTGTCCAACAGTACCGCTTTCTGTTTCTAACCCTTGATCCACCTGCCTAACGAGAACCTACTCAGGTGTTGGGCGAGGCTCTTGGCGATGAAGCCATTGGCTTGGATCGCACATTCCACATCCCACATGTCGACAACTAACTAATTAAAAGAAAAAAACTAATTTATTGTTGATGTGTGTTCCTTTACAGAAATAAATTAAAACAATTTAAAAACTATCTTTGACTGGACTTTTGAATATAGACAAAATTATCTGGCAGAACTCAAAAATAGCCATATACCTAGTCACACAGAAAGAAATCAAAAAAGTTTTTGATATTCCGATTTTTCGTTATTTCTTTTATTCAGTTGTTTTTGATTACGTATACAAACTATAAACTAAGTATTTGTAACAACTTGTTAAATACATGATAAAAGATGTATTGAATTAATATTTTTTTTGATAATTACCTACTGTCGAAATGACTTAATTTGAAGTAGAAGTGGAAGCCCTATTCTGGATCGCACCTAGCTTGCTTATTTTTGACTGAAAGATTATTATGATGCGGGTAAAAATATTCCCTTTGTCTTGCCAGTCTTGTTCATTACAGCTATTATTGTTTACGTTGTACGTTCAAAACTACCAATGCACATCATCTAGGAAGTCAATGCCATTTTACATTAGCTAAAATTCTTGCGAGTACACCCGTCTGTAATATCAATGAAGTTCTATCTATCCCTTGAGGCATATGTGATAGCGTGACAGTAATTAGTTAATTAATTAAAGAGTTTTATTCGTAATTTGATGCCAAGGTGAATGCCCAAGGTAGGCTCAAGCTTTGAAACAAATGCAGTGAAGGGCCGTTCTATTTTGTAGCCAGGTCTTGGTAATATCAAATATGCAACCTTTTCTGTTCAATGTTTAAAAGAAAAGAAATGTAGTTACTTCAATGAAAAAGATATTGTTACTCGAAGGATGAAAAATCGTTTTAAAGTCTTTATTCAAATACTTCAGTAAATACCACGTTTTTTCAAAAGATGTTATGTTTGTGCATTTTATTTAATTATTAAAGAATTATGAAAGTGAGTTTTCACTTTCACTTTGAGTGGCGCGTGCAAAAGTTATGTGTTTTTTTATGATTTTTTTTTATGCAGTTCTAATAGGTATTTCAATACGCACATACTGTAAAAAACAGCTATGTGATTGATGCAATATTTAAAGAGTTACAGCTAGTTACAGAATATCGCTATGTGAACATTCATACATAGAAACTGCCTTATACATACGCTAAGTGTTATAATTCACATAGCTAAAATAAGTTTACTGAAGTGGAATCAAAAATTGCGCCTGACATGTAGATCTACTGCACATAGCGGCTTTTTTCGGTTAAGTTCAGACTCGTTCGATCACAAAACGCACAGGTCGAGCGTCACATAGAGAGTTTTTTGGATGTATTTGTTCATTACAATTTTATTCTAGCAGCTAAGGAGATAAAATCCTTACTAATATTATAAAAGCGAAAGTGAGTTTGTTTGTTTGTTACCTCTTCACGCTTTAATGGCTAAACCGATTTTGATGAATTTTGGTACAGAGATAGTTGGGATCCTGATACTGACATAGGCTATATGTATTTTCAAAAAAAGAATGAGATAGGAGGGAGAAAAGGGAAAACTTAGCATTGCTATTACAATAAATAAGGCGCAAGGGCAAAAACTACAGGTTGCAAGTACCTGTAAATCAGGAAAGGGGAACTGTGTTACCCCGAATTTAACGCGAGCGAAGCCGTGGGCAAAAGTCTAGTAAAGACATAAATACTCCTAATTTGTACTAACAGGTCTGTATTCAAGTACATAGGTACGTGGTCCGAATAGTGTTGAGAAAATCAAGTCATAAAGCAGAATTTAACTTAGATTTCTCTTCCTTATGGGCGTTCCGAAGTACGTATCAAAGTCGTACATCTAGAGCAGGGGAATTTACGCAAATTTCTTGTTAATATCGCGCCATTAGAAAGTGTAATTGTTGTGAATGTTACTTCATTTGGTCTTGCTATTGGAGAGATGGATTATCTAACTAGTGTTGTAATGTATGATGAAGGGATATTGTAAACTGATAAATAATGGTGTTCTTTGTAAACTATGATTTATTAGACGGAGTGGACTTAAGAAGAGCCCTCACTGCAGGCAGACTACCAGTCAGAAATATGGATGGTATTCATGAGGAGCTCTTTAAGACTCGCGTAGGAAAGAATGATCCTGCTGGTGATGCAGGTGCTTCGAAAAAGATACACAAAATACAAAAGAAGGATGGGTGTGTGGGTGTTCTTTGGGTGGGTTTTAGTCAGTACAAGTATGACACTCCCCTTTGGTACGTTGAAAAACTCATTTGATAATTTCCCATGCGAAAAAAAAGGAAGAACGGTGTAAATGGAAGGACGCTTATATTCAGCCGTGGATGGTACGCACGATGACCAATCATGCTTTGCAATACCAGTTTAAGCAAGTCTCTCATTATAGTGCAAATCTACATAAAACAAGGTCATGTTATATTGGAAATCTATGACTTTATATTTTGTCTTGTATACAAGACGGTTGCCATCTTGAGTATTTGTACTTCCTAAGCCTTAGCCTTCCTAGTCTTATGATGCTTTAAAAACTATATGGCATCGATAACCATTTATTTAACACTAGCTTCCGCTAGCGACTTCGTCCGCGTGGCATAGTTGCTTTGGGCTAAAGCTAACTTTAACCCGCGTGATGATCGAAAAAAAAATATCTTATTCTCCCCTTTTCTTCCCTTCTTCTCGCCCTTTTCTCACTTTAAAAAAATAGCCTATGTCCGGCTCCAGGGTCCCAACAATCTCTGTACCAAAATTCCTCAAAATCGGTTTGGCCATTTAGGCGTGAAGACGTAAGAAACAAACAAACTCACTTTCGCTTTTATAATATTAGTAAGGATGGCGCTTTTATCCTACAAACAGAACAAACAATGTTTTTACAGGTCCCCATGTCCACACTGTGCCTTGTCACTGATCATTTCAAAAGCAATAACAGAAGGGTTACCATGGCATCTTATAGCAGTTCTTATTCCTGTGTGAGAAAGAGATGGTGCTAGACACCCTGTATAGATAGCTCTTTCCCTTAGTGGAATAAGTTCTGTTTTAAGACGTCGTGGTAGGGCAACAGTACTTGGAAAATAATAATGCTATCTTGCAATTTATTATGTGACTACGGTATTTGACACGCTTATTAACATTTTTGAATAGCTATGTAATCTCGGTAACTCATCTCCGATTAGAACCGCTTATAAAACTGGCTTTTGACATTTTAATCGCCAAAGGTCAAGCAACAATCAAATTAGTTTAAAAACATTCTTAATGCATGCAAGATTTTTTTGTATCAAAATTTGAGTAAATTTTTATGAATATGCAACAGAATTGGTAGCGCTGTCTTTTGTGGTAGACCCAAAACTTGACCATGACGGATTAGGCTTACTTTCTCAAATAATTGCTGATTTGACAAGGCCTTTCATTTAAATAGGCCCATAGGTCAAAGGCAGCTGAATCCAAGTCTATTTAACACTCAGTATTTAGAAAAGGAGCTGTGCTACTGAAACGGTTGGGCACAACTGGTTAAATTATAGAATTCTATAATAGTGATTTTTTTTATTCTTCTTTATAAATCTGGTTTAAAATCTAGAACATTGTATTTTTTTTTCAAAAATGTTAGTTTTGGTAATTTTCTAAGTATTTGATAGACTTGGATTTAGGTGCCTTTCTTCCCCCGCTCTGGTCGGAGTGGGGGGGTATTGTCAGACTTGTACATCAGTACAAGTCTGACATGGGTGAGTTTTAATTATAAAACTCACCCATGTTCCTTCCACTGCCCTTTATGTTCCGGGGCCGCGGTATCTCTTTCGAACAACCCACAACCCCGGGGATTTAGGTGCCTATGTTTTTATTTGGCATCATATACTCAAGTAGTAGTCTCATAGTGTCATGGTTTCCCTCTGTCTTCCCTTTATTTCTAGGTATATTAGGATTGGTACCTACTGCTTGCGTAGGTTCGTGTGTATGTTATTAAACTATTGTTTTATCCACTTATGAAGTTTTGCTAAAATCTACTAAGACAAAGACAACTAAGAAAATAATGACAATCACCTTTGACAACACCACTGCCATCACTAACTTCGGTGTGTGTCCTGTCAGCATGTCCAGGGTACCTTCCAGCAGTGTAGGAGAACAAGTACGGCTTCGGCGGTGGCTCCGGGGTCGTGGTAGTCTCCAGCAGGTGGGACACGTCGCCGCTGACCAGAGCCAGCGATACCAGGATCAGCGTGGGGCACAGCATCTGGAACATTCGGAAGACTGGTCTTAATACGATTGTCTGGACTGTTCCACTCGAATCCGAGTGGTTCTTTCTTTTAAATATCACCTCAGCACTAATTACATTGTCTTCTTTTGACTTGACCAAGATTGTGTTTGGATTCGACACGATTGGCGTAGCGGCTGAGCGATTGACTGCTGCGCAGCACGTCGCGGGTTCGCTTCCCGCACGGAACAAATATTTGTATGACCTACAAATAGTTGTTTCTGGCTGTTTATGTATGTGAGTTTCAATGTTTGTAAACGCACCCACACTGGAGAAATTCCTAGTGTGGAGCAAAAAAAAGACCGAATGGCCTGGCCATATACCTACCTATCATATATCTGGTACATGGTTAATTTCAACTCGATACCTCCACGCGTTTTCGAGATTTAGGATCTTGACAGACAGACAGACAGACAGTAGCAAAGTGATCTAAAAAGGGTTCCGTTTTTTCCTTTTGAGGTACGGAATCCTAAAAAGAGACTCTTCAATGAACTAAAAAGCCACTTCTCTCTTGAGTCTACCAGTGGCGGATTTACCAGTAGGCTGAGTAGGCTGGAGCCCAGAGCGGCAAATTCCAGGAAGCGGCAAATTTGGTATTTTTTGTTTTTTTTTTATCTTAAACGAGTGCCAAAGTCACAAAAATTGAATAGCCTACTGGCGGCAAATTTGTAAATCCGCCACTGGAGTCTACCCGCTACTGTCTATGTCATTTACATGCTACTACTGCAATACCAGGGTTCAAAGCTCTATAAAAATTATGTCCAAGAAAAGACGAAGACCTTGATTATTCTGAACACGTCCGATCAATTTGCTATTGGACAAAAAACAGGAATATTTCGACGAAAAATAAGTATTTTGTCTAGTCTAGATCATTGACAGCATTCTTGAGTTTTTTGTAAAACATTGTCATCCTATTTTTTGCTTAGTTGACTGATTTGTTTCGATTCGTTTTAAGTCACGGTTTCTGAAGAATGCAGTTAATTCATTGTAAAAATTTGTTAAGACTACTAGCTAGCAAGTTCATTTAATTATTTAGCGCTATTCCCTAGTCACAGCGTCGAGTGCAGCGCCGATCCTAGACGACTCTCTATGAAAATTTAAGCTGCGACAGCGCTAACCTTGACGCTTCGCTGTATTCTCAAAAAATAACCCTACAGGCACTTATATATAACAAACAAAATTCATGAAAATAGTCAGCCGGAATTTTAAATTAATTAACTAAATTACTGTTGCTAAAAGGAATTCAAAATAAGTGTTCAAAGTAAGTTATAGTCTGATGGGCAAGCCCTATTTCAAGGTATAGACCACGATCGCGATCGGGTTGCTGGTTGTCCCGGGGTTGTCGGTTGTTCGAAAGAGATACCGCGGCCTCGGGTCATTAAGGGCAAAAGAAGGAACATGGGTAGGTTTTAGTCAGTAAAAGTCTGATACTCCCCCCCCCGCTCCACCAAGAGCGGTTTAACTTCCTATTTGAAGGTTTCCCTTCCGCAAAATAGGGCTATTAAGAAACGAACGTGACTAGAAGGTGCTTAGAAACTCTTGCCTGAAAAGCATCAGGGTTGTAATTGTATAAATATACAACAACAAAAAGCACATACAAATCTAATCAAATAAAAAGTAGCTACATGTTTTTTTTGGATGAGCGCTTTCAGAGACTTACACAATGGACAGAAATCACAAGTTGATGCTGAGCTGTTCCTCTTCCCAAAGTATAAGGAGACATATTCGGTGTTAATGGCGATTGATTCAGAGATTGAAGAGGCACGAGAAGACGAAAAGAGTTTCAAATAATGGCGGTGCGTGTAATTAATGAACTGTGTAAGGAATGATATGAAGGAGAAAGGAGTAAATGATGCCGTGACGCCCGATAGGAGAATGGAAGAAGAAAACGTGTTGGGACCCCAAGTAATGGTACCTAAGGAAAATGAAAATGCGTAATTAATGAACTGTTTAGATTTAGAATGAAGGTTTTCTTCGATGAAAAGCTCAAAAATACTTGACAAATCGTAGGAATCTTCGTTTTATACCTACATGAGGTAAGCAACGCTAGAGGATTCCTGTTCACGTTAGATTGAAACCAGTTCCCCTGACCTTTGCATAGCGACGTCGGCGCCGGTGCACGCTCGACACACGCGCGAAAAATCTACATTTTACGATGTTATTTGTTAGTTTTGAACTTTTTGAGTTAACAAGTTCGTTAGTTCATTTACTGTTATGTCTAGGTTATGGTGAAAAGGTTAATTCTTTGGTTCCTGCTATTGGAGTATTGATTTTGTTCGGAAAATGAATGAAATTTGATAGATGATGCATGATGTAAGTGTCATGTATTCTGCTTTTTTGGTCTAATGTGCACAAGCGCAACTGCTGAGCTAGAGTTCTATGTTTTATGCGGATGGGAAATCATCAAATAACTTCTGCCGCTCTGGGCGGAACGGGGGGAAGTGTCAGACTTGTGCTGACTAAAACCTACCCATGTGCCTCCTATTGCCCTTTACGTTCCGGAGCCGCGGTATCTCTTTCGAACAACCCCTCCGGCGGACCCGCAAACCCGGAAAACATGCAACCCCGAGAGCTAGAGGCCTTAGGTTTGATTACCATGGCTTCCATCATGAACTTCTCAGTAGCAGCCACGGAGTCTGGATTAGTACCCGGTCGGTGGCGTTAGGCTAGCCCCTAAAACATATATGTACATGTGACTTAAACATTACTGTCGAAATATGGGTGTAGGCACTATTATGGACATCTTTACTTAGTCCTTTGGGGCTTAGATGCGTGATGCTATGTTATTTAAACTCTTTAGAAAATGGTGATCCTGGATGGCTTTGGCACTTAAATGACTGTTACCGCTAACCATTATGAGGTAACATTTTCTTAACAATATTGTATAATGTTGGCAAATACCCAAGACAACGAGGCTGGCAAGGTTCAATGTGAAATGACTTTAGATGGAGAAAATACTATTTATCGGCAACGTATCTTTGAAATTTGTTAATTTTCTTGGTTTATACAACTTATTGGTGTGGACATGTAATGAGGAGGGATGAAGCACATGTGACTAAAAGAGTGATGAATCTGAATGTTGAAGGACGGAGAGCGAGAGGAAGGCTAAAGAAAAGATGGATGGATTGTGTAAGGAATGATAGCAGGAATGGATGATGAAGGAGAGCAGTAAATGATGCCGTGACGTCTGCGCCGACCTCAAATAGAATGGGACAAGGGCATGAAAATGATGATGAAGCAACTTATAGGACCAAAGCTGAAATCAATGGGTCCGCAAAGAAGAATAAATAGGTACCTATAAAAGGAACTCAACACGTAAATTGTTCAACCAAAATTAATATGAGACCACAGCGTGGGCTTCCTCTACGAAATTAGTAAATTAATTAATTTAAATTTAGCTGCTCCATACATTCGAACTGAATATATGTATAAAGCAGCTAAATAGTTATGTGAACTAAATGTTTTTAGTGATTAGGGTCCCAATTAAAGTTCTAATAATCTCTTTTGGTTTTTTTTTGTATAATAGTAAAAATGTGATATGTATATGAAGATAATTTAACTTACATAGATATTAATTTCTCTTCTATCAAGTACTAGTTTTTGCCCGCGGCTTCGCTCGTATTAAATTTGGGGTAACACAGTTCCCCTTTCCTGATTTGCAGGTAGGTACCTCCTACCTGTAGTTTTAGCCCTTGCGCCTTATTTATTGTAATAGCAAAGCTAAGTTTTCCCTTTTCTTCCCTCTTTCTCCCTCATTTCACACTTTTTTTTCTTGAAAAATTAGCTTTTGTCCGTCTCCAGGGTGTCAACTATTTCTGTACCAAAATCGGTTCAGCCATTTAGGCCTGAAGACGTTACAAACAAACAAACAAACTTACTTTCGCTTTTATAATATTACTAGCTGTGCCCAGCGGTTTCACCCGCTGAGGTTTAGGGGTATGAAAAATAGATGTTAGCCGATTCTCAGACCTAGCCAATATGTACCCAAAATTTCATAAGAATCGGTCGAGCCGTTTCGGAGGAGTACGGTAACTAACATTGTGACACGGAAATTTTATATATTAGAAGATTATAATATAGTAAGGATAGGTAGGCAACAACATTATGTAAACTGGAAATATAAGGCTTTTTTAATTTTAATCTCTCTGATATGAGTTTAAGGATTGAGAATTTCCGTTTATATCAACTATACCTTGTACCTACAGATGCTGATATATCACAACCTCTTAGAAAACTTGTTAATGATTTAAGTATCATTTGTAATTCTAGATAAATATCTGTTTACGTCTAAGATCCGTGTTTTAATAATCCTAATGTTTTTAATAAACGCAAGTAATTAGCGCATCATTTTAATGTCTTCTCGTTATGGTAATTTTCTAGGAACTGCGTAGTATGTGGTCATCATCAGCTTTAGAGCCCAATGAATCAAATCGTGTATTAGTGACGTCATCAATAGCTGGTTTATAATTGTAAACATGTAGACATGAAGGAGCTCGTGGCTAAATAAAAGCAACTGCTCGGGTCGATCTTTAGGTTAAGCCACGCTTGTTCCTTCTATAAATCCTTTGAGTTTCGAAGCCGCGGTATTACTTTCGAACAACCCACGACCCCGGGTGTATCAACCTTATTTTCGCATCCTTACTAATGTTATAAAAGCGAAAGTGAGTTTGTTACGTCTTCACGCCTAAACGGCTTAACCGATTTTGATGAATTTTGGTACAGAGATAGTTCGGACCCTGGAGACGGACATAGGCATTTAAAAAAAAAGATTGAAAATGAGGGAGAAAGGGGGAAGAAAAGGGAAAAGTTAGCATTGCCATTACAATAAATCAGGCGCAAGGGCAAAAACTACAGGTAGCAGGTACCTGTAAATCAGGAAAGGGGAACTGTGTTACCCCAAATTTAACGCGAGTGAAGCCGCGGGCAAAAGCTAGTCTATGATATTAGTATGTTAGACCTTAAACATAAAAACGCTAACATTAATGTGAGGACATTATTTACAAAATACAAATAGGCATAAACTAAAAATATGTACAAATATCAAAATAGGGCGTCAAAACATTCGTTCACATCGCTTTTAACAGGAAAAGTGCCAAGAAGACTGGCAGCATTACCACGTTGGATGACAATACTGATTCTTTGCCCAAAGAAAGGCCAGCCCTCTGGTCACGTGAAGAGACGAAGATCCTCTTGGTGATAATAATCAGCACTCAGACCCCATGGCCCTAGTGTTTTAACGCCAAAGGAATCGATCCCATAACTACCAATTAAGCTATGATTTTCGCGCCGTCTGAGCTTTTCAGCACTTGCAGCATCAGCCCCAGTAATGTCAAAAGATTTAAATATTCCTAAGAACACTTAGCCAACAGCTCAAAAACTCAAACAGAAATTCAAATCGTTATCACTACTAAAAAACCTCGATTGATAGTAGACAGCCTTCGATAACACGTAAACGAATGCGAACGAGCGCGAACGTACGACAAGTGACCTTACCACGCGGATTTCCTTCATTCTTGAACGTGCTCCCAAAGAAATTGTATTTAAGTTTTTCTTTTAACCAGTCTCTTTGCTTTTAATAGGGTATAAGGTAAAATAAGTGCAGCATCTGTATACCGAAGTCATGAGAACAAAACGCACTGCAAAAAGTGGATGATATTCAAGATGGCGTCATGTTGTTACTTTTTTTTTGGGGCTCCATACCTCAAAAGGAAAAAAAAGAACCCTTATAAGATCTGTCTCGAGAAAAAAATAGTATGTAGAATTAATATTTCCAGCACACTTCAAAGTATTCCTTACACCTTTGTCAGACACCTATCAAAATAATAAAAAGTCATTTATTCAAATTAAGCAACAACTAGGATGATCAGCACTTTTTGAACGTCAATTGCACAAGACAGCCCCCCAAAATGCCCAACCTTCGCCACTTCGTAGTGGACTTCGTTTTAACTGGGAAGAAGAAGTGGCGGAACAAACTCCCCAACAACATACCTCTCGTAGGTTTGAGCAACCAGATATCATTCAATAACATCCAAGGTACACATGATAATTATGAAAGACTACATATAATTGAATCACCACTTGCTAATCATTGCTGTACCTCAAATTTAGCAACATGGAGTCCATCTCGTCCACAATCGGGCACCAAATCGAGATCACTTGGCCGACGGCCTTGACCGAAGCGCACACTTTTCTTCGAGCCGGTACAGAAATAACTTTGAAATATTTAACAAGTTTTTTTGATTCGGCGTCTACTGGTCGAAGTGTGGTCGAAATTTGGGCAGGTGTCGTAACATGTAAGTCATGCTGTTTGACACTTAAATGAGTGCATAATATTGCACTATTGAATTTTGAACGTTGATCTCAGTGCTAAAGGTTGAAAATCCAACAGTGCTATAATATTTAGGCATTTTTTAGTATTAGTAAATGCAGATATTATTATATCAGTAGTGTCTACGTGTGTTTAGTCATTGTTATTTGTAAATGTGTTTTCTTCTATTCTCCTAATTGCTTTGAAGGTCTTTCAACTACCTTGATCATCTATTACTCATTGAAAAAAAGCTGTTTAGCTTTCATTTGTTTTACTGTCAACGCACACAACATCGCCGACTCTTGAATGATGGTCTAAATTAGGCTATAGAAACCAGTGCCACCCAAAAGCGCGTTGGAATGTTAATATCGTCAAAGACCTGGATAAGGGACATACAGAACAATAGGAAGGCTTTTACCAAGGAATAGGTGATTTGGGGCTGCAATGGGAATGATGATCTTCCCTTGTATTATAATGTCAAATTACTGCCAGCTCCAGTTGACATTATGTTGTGTATCTCTCGAACATTACATGAACAATTTATTATACATCTACGAGTCCGAGTATACGTTTATGTCTTAAAGACGGATATTGCATAATAAATACAGGAACAATTTATCTTACAAAATATGTAAACAGAGAGAGATATGCTAAAACTTCTAGAAAGATTTATATATTATAGTTACAACACTAAATTGTATCATCTAATACGACTCAAAAATAAAAATATATATTTTATTATATCACAAGTAACTATGATGATAAGATCTCCAATTATGAAATAGAACTGATTGTAGGTAACAAAACTATAGACAAATAACTTTCTCGTTCCACATTTGGAGGTGTTAAAATTAGGCCTGAAGCAATCTATGTAATACCAAGACCACACAATGTTACAAAGATTACACTTTGTTGACAATACGAGTATTCTTGACATCTCTACAATGCCAATTGCAATTGAAAAATTGCGTAGTCTTTTTACAAATCTGAAATTAACTGGTCATTGAAGAACTGTTATCTAGAGTTGCCAAAAATGACATGACTAAATTAAAAACTGCGTCGCCTTATCATCTAGTGTTTACTTCTAATTTCAAAGGCACCAAAATTGATTGCATAAACAAAAGCACTATATAACGTATAATAATAGTATACTCCTAACGGAGACTGACTAGCCTTACAGCACATGTTTGTACGCAGATTTGAACGTTCCTCTTCTCACTTATATATCATAACTCGATATTATAGAGGGATCAGGCGCAAGACCACTGGCTTGAAGAGCTTTACGAGATGCATTTAACCCACCGCTAACTAACAGACACCGAGCTACTACTGAGAAATTTCTTACAGACAATCCAAAAACAAATAGCTGAACTTAAGAATAAAACGCTAATCGTCCAGTATTAATTGTACCGCCATTCACATCACAGATTCGAAAAACAACTCCACATTCACCATCATTACAATTTTTCCTTCAATACCAAACCATTCCACCTAACGAATACAGCAATGAACACAATCAATGATAATATCGCATCTATCAATTCACAGGTTGTATGTAACAATAGACCGCTTGTATCCGGAACAGCTGTGCAGTACGAACTACAGACAGTTGCGACAGACGACCGACATTCGTTTGCTATTGAAACTGTTAGCGAATCGATTGGGACCAGCTGATAGGCTGCTCTTGGTTTGGAGGGGGCTTTTGTAAGAAGGTCCGCGTACGATTGCTAGACATTCAAGAAAGTATGTGTTTTATGTGACTATCTATTAGTGATTGGAGATACCTAAACTAACAAAATTATTTTAACAATATTTGGAATTTACAGCGCATCGCCAGTAACCGGGAGTACATCGCCCCGAAATATAGTCTTATAAAACTGACACAAAAAATATCAGGCGTGGAATAATCAATAATGATGGTGATTTGGAAACAGATCTTAAGTAAGATTTAAGCTGCCAACTGCATCACGTTACACTGGAAACGGACTCAAAATTAGCTGAGAAAAGATAGGCAGATGACAAAACTACCATTAAAGACAAAGATTCCATTCGGGCAAGAACCAGACATGACCTATAAAAAAAACGGTAATTGAAAGACTCCAAACATTTGCACGGTCACTATATCTTTTACTCAATAACTGACTGATCTTGTATTACAAAATTGTAAAACAGAGAAACTACGAATGTTAAGTGTCGATTTGGCATTGATTTAGGTACTCACTTGCGGCACAATGTCAAGTTGACACACTGTGACTGCGTAACAGTTTGGCGCCGGAAATCCTAAAGAAATTAAAACTTGCGAACTTATTTCGGAATATTTGGATCGTGAGAGTTCAATTAAATATTATCCAAGGGCTTCCCATATTAAACATTGAAGTGCACGAAGATGTCTTAAATGGATTCTGGCACTAAGTCAATTTTAACTTTATTATAACGATTAAAGATGATTATGAATTAGTCAAAAATACTATTTGAGAGATAAAAACATTGTAAAAGGACTGAAAGCGACCGCGGAAACGTACAGTGCAGTGCAGAAAAACTAGCAACACAGCACAATCTATCAGATACCAGTTGCAACACGAGTTACAATCCTACCTCGCACCGTGAAGTGATCTGTATGCAAGACCGTTAGACTTAAAATTCCCAATTTAAAGGTTTTCAAAATTATGCAAAAGTCTATTTATTCTTTGGTCAAAAAACCAGTGTACACCAGTCACAGTCTGGAAAATGGTAGCTTGGCAAAATATCTTTAGCAAGTTTGATAGAACCTGTTACTTCTGAATCAATTAAATTAGAATTTACAGTAAACACGCTTGCTCACAATACATTGATGTTAGCGGTAATTAATGCGTTTAAAAAACACCAACTTTGCCTCCGACATTAATCAAATCATTACTTTAACATTTCGATAGGCGTTTATTGAGTCCGACAAACGCCATTTTTTGAAAGAATTTAATTAGCAGAATATCGTAACTCTATCGTTTACGTGTGTAAACGTACGCGTGGATGCGCTTCATAGATGATTTAAAAAGGATTTACCAGGTAATGATAGTATTTCCTCGTTCTTTGTTAACATGTCGGTAATAGACAATGTCCGCGATTATACCTGTATCATCATTCGCTATCCTATCCAGTTTATTGACAGACCTAGTTTTCTCTTTTCCTTTCATGAAAATGGTTGTCGTTTTGATTCGTTTTTTAAGTAATAAATGTTGTCCACAGGCACATTTTATTTAGTAACTAGCTGTGGCTAGAGATTTCAACGGCTGCTCCGCTCTTTTTCTGGAGAGGTCCACCCTTATACTTTAATGTTATGAAAAAAGAGATTACCACCACACACATAGGTACATAAGTACGACATGTCATTAAAAACGGTCAAGCCATTGCGGAGGAGTATGGCAACTAGAACTATGACACGAAAATGTTATATGTAAGAAGAAAGATTAAAATGCATTGCTTTCTATTTTTTAGCCTAACTGTTAAAATGTGGGTGTAGTACAATTCTGTCTAAGTCTTTAAGGAAAACAAGGATATATACGTTTTCTTTAATATTAATGATGATGGCTAAGTTTTAGCTCTAGGTCAAATTAAGTGAAGGTCTGTGTTTTCCGAATAGTCTAAAATAGCAGACTTTCATATTTCTGCGTCTGGTAAGCCGCCCGCACACTAAGACTGCTTGCAGTAATAACGTGACAAAACTAAATAATATATTGTTAAAAAATTGGGAAATAAAAAGACTAGTACTCTTCTTAAAAAAATGTCATGACCCTCATACTCCGTTTTATCTACGCCCCACAAAATGCTACCAAGACCTAACTGTATAATTAAGATATAACCTCGTCTACATCATTTATTAAGTCTACAAAGGAGCGAGTCCAAATAAATCAAAACACATAGTTACTCATAGAAAGTGGGCTCGCCCACCTGTCTGTTCATCTGTCACCGGCTGACTTCTATGTAAATGTAAGTACGCCTTCAGAACAGTAGGATGCGCAAGATTCGTCATACGATGTTATAACAGATGTTTGAGTAGTCATTAACAGATTTGCATATTGTTGGTATTGCAAGGTGAAATATAAAGTTTAGTCATAGATATTACTTATTTAAATAAATTATATCTAAGTGATGTGTCCGGAGTTCCGGAAGTTTCGTTAACATTGGACTGCACGAAAATTATTCTAAAAACAAAATTTATATCTACTGGACTGGCATCAAGTCAATTGTTACTTTATTTAAACGAGAGTAAAGATCATTATGAATTATTCAGGGATACAGTTTTAGAGGTATAATTACTATAAAAGGACTGAAAGCGACCGCGGAAACGTACAGTGCAGTGCAAAAAAACCAACACAGCACAATCTATCAGATACCAGTTGCAACACGAGTATCAAATCATACTTCGCACCGTGAAGCGATCTGTATGCAAGACCCTTGGGCTAAAAAGTTACGATATTTTGTACATAAATATTGACAGGTTAATTTAGCAATTACATTACCATTTACTAGCAAACGGTAATCGTTTGAATTTGAGACAGACATAAAGCTTTGTTTTATTGCAGATATATTGTCAATGTGAATTGTTGAATAGGTTTTGAATAATATGTATCTTCATGAATTTATTCTTCGACGCCCATTAAACGATAACAGAAAAGGATAGCGTCACAAAATCTTCTATTGATAAAAATATATAACTTCGCCACTTTTGGCAACCGTGAATCAGACAAAACAAGATGCACTAATAGACTTTTGATGGGTAATCATCAAATAACTTCAAGGGGGGAATATCAGACGTGTACTGACTAAAACACACCCATGTTCCTTCTACTGCCCTTCATGTTCCGGGGCCGCGGTTTCTCTTTCGAACAACCCGCAACCTCGGCAGAACGTACCTGTACTTGGCATTAATTCGGAGAATGATCGTGGGGCACAAGCAAAACTAAGAAGCTGAAAGGTCTTTGTACGCTATATCAAACTATACTTACGTAAGTCATTCAAAAACGTTACGGCGAATTATAAAGATTTTTTCATTCGATAAAACGAACTAGAACTTACTAGTCTATGAGAAAAACCTTTTGCTCTACAAAGAGAAAAGTAACAAGCCACTATTACACGATAACACAACGATAATACCCAACTTAACCCTCAAGAATGTTAATTCCGTTCCGGCCGTCTGCGGATCCGTGCAGTGTAGTGCAAAAAAATCTGCTCACAATAGTTGCAACACGCGTATTAGATGTTATCGCGCGCTTGCCTCACTGCGTTGGGCAACGATCCGCACTGGCGGCCATTTTCGCGCATCCAAAGTGTAGGGCTGATAGAAATATTAAAAATGTTTGTAGTTTTTGAAGGACTCAACACACTGAAGCCGCTGTAGCCGCACTTTCAGTTTTTATGACGAAGGCAAGGCTTGATGCTTGCAGGCTTGGTGTGTAGTCCATTAGACTCAATGCTCAGGTGAGCGTAAGTGGAAACGCCGGTAGGAATAGCTCTAGAAGGACGTCCAGTGATAGAAAGAAACGTACTACTTGCCATTAACGTGTGCGTATGACTAGATGAATAATGTGGACAAAGCAGAAGATGTTTGATGATCGTAGCAGATTGCGCAATCCAGTTTGAGTCTACCGTTATGGAAAGAAAGAGTTAACGTATTCTGTAACTTCAGACTAATGAAAATTATACGAAGTGGTTAAGATAATACGACAATAAATTAAACTACGCATACCTCAAGACGTTCTCAGTCTACCTATAAAAAATCATTTGATTATATCCAGTAGTTTAGTCACAGGAAATTATATTAAATTTTTAAAATTAGCTACACGTTGTATCTAATAATAGGGAAGTACTGACAGGTTAACGACCGGCGACCCCGCATCTGTATAAGTACACAACAAAAGAAAGGGTGTTCTATTTTGCTTCCACTTTTATGCCATTTAGATTGTTCGAAATTTTTATTTTTGTTGTTAGGGCTTTTTTAATAGTTTAGAATTACTCTTATGAACTAGTATTGTCAATGTTTTCATTAATTATTTTCGTATTATCATAACCACTTTGTATAGGGTATAATGTACCCATCCCATTTTACAAGAAAACCTGACTATGCGAAGAACATCGTGAGCAAACCCACGTGTTACAATAATAATTCAACATGTGTAATACATTGATAATGACGCCAGATAGCGCCACCTGTCACGATCACGAACTGAACGTGTGGGTAGAAAAAGAAGCGTGTACCACGATGACTGTAAAGCATATAATTATAGTTCTGATCATCAGATGATGATTGTAGGCTGGGGCTGGGATGATGCAAAAATATTCAAGACATGCGTACGTCCTAGAATATTTTGTTGTTTAATTTGTACAGAATGATGAGTAGGTTTTCAAGGACTTTTTGATACTTATTATATTATTTTGGTAGTTTTTTTTTATTCAGAGGCTGGTTTACTAAAATACACCGAAATGCAAATTGCATTTCAATAACGTCATCGATGTTATTAGAATTTAATACCAATTCATTTTGCAAAACTAAAACCCATTACTTCAACAAGATAATTAACTCAATAATCTTCTAATAACTAATAAATCATAATTAGTATCAACAGAATTAATCCATACTGAACTAGGTTTTACCCGCGACTTTGTCCGCATGGAATTCAAAAATTATATCATGTGAGGTACGGGAACAAGACCGTTAGTTCCTGCCACGTTCCCACAGAGTCATAACCAACAGCTATATTTGATTATATAGATTAGCTTTTTCCGTGGGCACGTCTGTGTAAATTCATTTATTACAGAATACCTTAACTATAGCCAATGTGTTGTGTGACTAACAACAGTAACTGTGATTTTAGGGTCCCGTACTCAAAGGGTAAAACGGGACCTTATTATTAAGATTCCACTGTCCGTCCGTTTGTCCGTCTGTCACCAAGCTGTATCTCATGAACAGTGATAGTTAGACTGTTAAATTTTCAAGGATGATGTACATCTATTGCAATGTAACAACAAATGCTAAAAAAAAGAATAAAATAAATATTTAAGTGGGGTCTCATACAACAAGCACTATTTTATTTTTATAGATTACTAGCTTCCGCCCGCGACTTCGTCCGCGTGGCATAGTTACTTTGGAATAACGCTAACTTTAACCCGCGTGATGATCGAAAAAAAATCTATCTCTTCCCTTTTTTCCCTGTTTCTCTCCCTTATCAAACCTTTTTTTTTAAATTAGGTTATGTTTGTCTCCAGGTTCCCAGCTATCTGTGTACCAAAATTCATCAAAATCGGATTGTCCATTTAGGCGTGAAGACGTAACAAACTCACTTTCGATTTGAAAATATTAGTAAGGATGTTACAGAACCCTTCGTGCGAGAGTCCGAATAGTACTTGGCCGGTTTTTTTAGTTTTTGCGTAACAAAAATCCATATATTCACACTCACAAACTTTATTCATATAGGTACATACTATTAAGATCAACATTCGTATTCGACAGCCCTATCTAAGAATAATCGAGAACCGTTCGTTATGCGAGTAGAGCAAATTGCCGCTCTCGGTCATAATGTAACTTTATTTGATTATACATCAATAAGCTCGTAAGCGATTCCCACGGCTATTTGACTGATGAACATGTTGGGTGTTTGTTTGTGCTTGCTTCATAGTGTTGTTGGCGATGTTTAGATTGACTGTCGGCTAGTGAGTAACTGACTACTAAGACTTATATGTAGAGAAGTACAATAGAAGAAGACGTGTATTTTGTAGGGGGCACCCTACACTACGTAAATACTTTAAGGGAAGGTTCATATCTGACGGAACATGCGTCGCGTATTATCGGTCGCGTAACGCCAGAACAGACAAATGTATAGAAAAACACTTGACCGTTCACACTCAACCGATGATACGTTAGTGCGTCGTCGACCGAATAGACGCGACTGATGATACCTATATAACCTTCCCTAAAAGGTAAAAAAGTACCCTTATTGGATCACTTTGTTCTGTCTGTTTGTCTGTCAAGACCCTTTACATCGGTAACGCATGGAGGTATCGAGTTGAAATTAAAACTATATACTTAAGACTGTGGTCTTTTTGTGCAAAAAATCAAATTAAAACAAATCAACCCTCTAAGTCTACGCAGTCAAAAGATATAGCCGTTTATGTCGCAAGTTTGTACGGAACCCTCGGTGCGCAAGTTTGACTCACTCTTGCCCGGTTTTTCTGACGGGAAATCATCACCAAATAACTTGTCCCCCGACGCGAAAAAATGTAATCAAAAATTTCATACGTACGGTCAACAGCAGGCCAAGATAACCATTTGCAGTTCAAAATTAGCGGTTATGCCTCCGACATAGAGACGGCACAAAGTCCCGAGTAGATTGTCTGACATGCTTTAGTTGGTACTTACGTAGTGTTAAAAGTTATTTTTTTTGCTTTTTATAGGGTTTAGCATTTTTATTTTAACCTTTTGTCATAATAATTGCGAACTTTTTTTGGGTCGGGGGTTTTTACCCTTGCGCCTTATTTACTGTAATAGCAATGCTAAGTTTTCCCTTTTCATTCCTCTTTCTCCCTCATATCATAATCTTTTTAAAATAAAGTATGTCCGTCTCCAAAGTTCCAACTATCTCTGTACCAAAATTCATCAAAATCGGTTAAGCCATTTAGGTGTAAAGACGTAACAAATAAACTCACTTTCGCTTTTATAATATTAGTAAGGACGTCAATGTTGAGATTTTCATGTTTTATCGTAAATTTCTTAAATCCTACAGCCTTGATTGATTTTTAAAGAAATTTTTAAAGGAGTTCTTATTCCCAGCCGGGAATAAGAACTCCTTTTATCTTGTGATGTTATATCAATTTTTCGTCGATTTATTACAATTCCCTTAGATTTTTTTGCTAAACAAATTATTTATTTACACAAATCATTGGTCAGATGTTTATTTTAATGCAAGTTTACCTTTGCAAGTTTTAATGAGCGAACAAAAAGAAAAGAAAACTTTTAAAAAGACGACCGTTGATAAATTAATTTTAAACTTAAACTTGCCAGAATTTAAAACAGATATTTTGAATCACCACTTATTTTAGCACTTCCAGTTTTTAATTTAAAATAAAATATCAGATACCGACCATAATCAAAATTGACCCATAAATAATCTTTAAGGTGACATTTATAATGTTGTCAACAACCTAAGGATGCATTTGTAAGGTCAAATATTGGTCCTTAGAGGCCTCGCCTATAGAAACTTGGGGTTTTACCTGATTTAAAGACATTAGCAGGTAATATTAGGAAACAAATAAATTAAATATTTTATGACGATGATCTAATTCAATTCTCTTTAATTATTTGTCATTTGTTAATGATTCTAATTCCGATTCTGAGAATTGTTTATTTTTGGGTTTAACAGAGAATAAGTTTTTTCACTACACAAATTTTATTTTGGTCTGTGGTCGGTGATGACAGGTTGTGTCGACGGCGCGTTAGTGTTCCACACGCGCTTCTCAAAGAGATGTCAGCAAAGCAGAGGGGCCTGCCAGGGCCACCGCCTGCCGTGGTTGCGGGTTGTTCGAAAGAGATACCGCGGCCCCGGAACATAAAGGGCAAGAGAAGGAATAAGGGTGGGTTTTAGCCCAGAGCGGGGAAAGTAATTTGATGATTTCCCAAACGCAAAAAAGACCCATACTACTAAGATCATCCAATAAATGAAATAGAGCAGAACAAATGCTTCTCTGGTCGCATACAATGTACTTCAGTCTGAATCGATGTAGAAATTCTTGCTATTGCAAATTAAATGGCGGATGTCAGCAATCAGTCTTACAGAGGACAAATAAATTCAAGAATTTGTTACGCACTAATATAACTGGTTATTATGAAGAAAGTGAACACCTACAAGGTTTAACTACTTGGCAAGGATATTTACAATCAGACAATCCTTACTAATATTATAAAAGCGAAAGTAAGTTTGTTTGTTACGTCTTTACGCCTAAATGGCTAAACCGAGTTTGATGAATTTTGGTACAGAGATAGTTGAGACCCTGGAGACGGACATGGCTTTTTTATTTAAGTGAGAAATGAGGTAGAAAGAGGAAAGAAAAGGGAAAACTTAGCTTTGCTATTACGAATCAATAAGGCGCAAGGGCAAAAACTGCAGGTAGCAAGTCCCTGCAAATCAGGAAAAGAGAACTGTGTTACCCCGAATTTAACGCAAGCGAAGCCGCGGGCAAAAGCTAGTAAAAATATAAAAAGTAGTGTGAAAACTCGATACCTCCACCCGTTCCAGAGATAAAGGATATTGACGGACAGACAGAGAGACAGACTGACAGATGGACAACAAAGTGATCCAATATGGCTTCCGTTTCTTTCCTTTTAAGGTACAAAACTGTTGAGAAATTAATGAACATAGAGGCAGGCTCACCACCAGTAAAGGTCCTTCAGTGTATTGATGGCTTGTCTAAGATAGAGAACCAGCATCTCAGTAACCTATTCCACCAGAAATTGACAAATACCAGACCAGTAGCCAAGTTAATCGACTTCGATGATGGAGCAGATCGATTGCAATAAATCGCTATGGATAAATGAGCTTGTTTTATAAGTAACTATCTCTGTACTAAAATTCATCAAAATCGGTTAAGCCATTAAGGTGTGAAGACGTAACAAACAAACCAACTCACTTTCGCTTTTATAATATTAGTAAGGATTTTTTGTTGTGTACACCTATGGCGAGTGCCAAATAAACATGTTTTCTTTCTTTCTTCAATAGTGACACCTTAGAGTAAAAATAGTCAAGAATGCACCCTAATTACTGAGTGTAACACGAGAAAGGCGACAGTCATACAAACAGGTTTCCCGTGCAATGTTTCTACATAATTTCGTTCTGCGGTTGGCAAACTGTTATTGTACTGTCTGTCTTTGCCTCAAGCGCAGGTAACAATGATTTGTTAGATGTAAGTGCAGTTTAGGCGAACGAAACGTGCAGTCTGTCAGCTGTTACCGACACAAAAAACCAGAGGATTGAAGTCAATAAAAATTCTTCGGCTAGTATTAAACTACAGTAATCGGACAATCCAAGTGAAATTAGAGAGAAATCATATCGAGGTCTGGTTGCTTTTCTGATGATTAGAAAAAGTTTTGTTTTTGCTGACAGACAAAACATAAATAGTTACTGATGGTAAATCCTTACTTAATATTATAAAAGCGAAAGTGAGTTTGTTTGTTTGTTACGTCTTCACGCCTAAATGGCTTAACCGATTTTGATGAATTTTGGTACAGAGATAGTTGGGACCCTGGAGACGGACATAGGCTATTTTTTTTAAAGTGGGAAATGAGTGAGAAAGAGGGAAGAAAAGGGAAAACTTAGCTTTGCTACTACAATCAATAAGGCGCAAGGGCAAAATTACAGGTAGCAGAAACCTGCAAATCAGGAAAGGGGAACTGTGTTACCTCGAATTAAACGCGAGCGAAGCCGCGGGCGAAAGCTAGTTTTAATATAAACCTACCGCAGAAGTGGTAAGATAGTAAGGAAGCACTTGAATATTATCTTAAATAAGACCTGTCGAAGGTAGCACTAGCATCCCTGCAGTGAAGCGAATTGAAGAGCCAGAAGGTATCTGAATTAATGGCTCTATTTGGAAAACTATTAAACTTTAACTACAAATATTTACTGTTTATTTATATTCATCTTATATGTTTGCTCATCGTTTGTTTGGGTACTTAGTCTGAACGGCCCAAATCGAATGGCACGTGGGCCATTCGAACGTAAACAAAAATCGTCTACGTTCAAATGGCCCGTTAGTTAAAAAATCTATCTTAATTCAATGGATAAACTACATTATGTACATTCGGGTGCAAAAGTAAAAAGTTTAAATAAAATATATTTTTTTCTTAGATTTGTATTATCTTCATAAAACAATCAACAACAATATAAAATGTTTACAAAAGTTAAATATAGCCATTATGTTATGTATAAGCAGTCATATTTAAAAAAAAACTTTTAGTGAAACAAATCAACATAAAAAATTAAACAATAAGATAAAATAAAACAATAAGCCAAAATAGGCCAATCAACAAAGTATAAAAAAATACAATTAAGAAGTTAGTTAAAAGCAGCCTAATTTTAAATAATAAAAATCCTCAATTCGTGAGAATAATAAGATTTAGTGAAAATCAGTCTTATTTTAGAGAAACAAATTAACAAACATAAAAATATAATTATACAACAATGTTCAGTCAAAACCTGCCAGCAATTTTAAGGAAACAGATCAACAAAATATGAGAATTTACTATAAGATTTACCTAAAATCAGTCTTATTTTAGAAAAACAAATCAACAAAATATAAAAATACAATTAAACAATAAGATTTAGTTATAATCGGGCTTATTTTAATATAAAAAATCAACAAAGTAAAAAGAAAATACAATATTATTGATTAAAACTTTAATTTTTCTAAGCAATGCCCCACGCTTATCTGTCCAGTCAATAATTCTTCTACTGTACTTTGAATTTTCCAGTTTCTTGTCAAAGTTTCAGGTTTCCTTTTTGAAATTTTGATCCCATCAGGTTTCCTTATCTGATTTGAATAATATTTGAAGTCGTTATGCAACCCTTGTAGAAGTTGACCAATATTTGGTTTGACTTTTATGAATTTTCTAATTCTATTGTTCCATGACTCTACAATGTTATTTGTTTTATGATATTTATTATATGTACACCAGATACTTGAATTCACCTTATCTTCTAGCCATGTGCTAACAAAATAATCGTTGAATTTTGTAAAATTATCACTGCACGGACTTTCTGCCATAATATAAAGCCAACCATCTTCAACGAATTGTGGAGGAATGTGTGATAATGCTGTACATAATTTTATATGTGCCTTGCCTGAATGGGTTTTGTGTAAATTTAATTTCTTTGCTTTACGCCACAAGCATTGATTAAAATGAAAATTGCACCCTGTTATTTTAACATCTGGAAACATATTTTGTAATGCAACTATGGTAGCCGCTTCAAAATCCATAGTGGCATAAGTCGGTTTCTATTCTGGTTCCTGACTTTTTATTAATTCGAATAGTAACTGATATGTGTCAAGCTTCTTATCAGGTAGTAAAGCATACAAAATAGGAATCACGTTAACAAATTCTTGAGTGCTTCCGATATCTGCATGAACTGTAAAAACTTGATAAAATCCATTCGGGCAGATCTTAAATGTCCCATCAAAGAAGAAACTTCTTGACTGCCTCAAATAAACAATGAAATCCTTATGTCCAAATATTAATATTCTTTTTTGTCTGTATTGATAATCCGCAAATAACATAAATAAATATTTTTGAGGGATAATAACGTCAGCTCCTTTTCTAAAGCAAAGTCTCTTGGCTCCAATTGAGCTATTTCGTTTTTGGTATAGATGTTTGCTTATATTTTCAAACTTAGGTAAAATTTGTACTCCTTTTTGTGTAAGTATTTGCATGTGCTCATTAAATATTTGAGGAATCGGAATAGATACATCGTGTTGAACAGCGTTAATACATTTTTCCATTTGCTCTTTAATTTCCCTTGTTTCTAAGTCTTTAGGTCCATGATTATGTGATGTTTCACGTACAACTGTTAAAGGGTTACTTTTGGTTTTAATAGAAGCACTGCACGTACTTTTTTTTGCACAACGCCAATGTTCTGTTCCGTCTTTGTTCAGCCTTTTCCAATTATATTCATAACCACCTCTACGTAGAAGGCGACCACCTTTTCTTGATTTACCCTCACTTGTAGATTGTGATGTAGAGGGATGTGCGTCATCCATTTCTTTGATTATTTAAACCTAGAATATACAATATGGGCCTTAGAAGTGTGAAAGTAGATTGCAGCAGATTTGTATATTGTATGCACCGAAATCTAGTCCCGGTCATATATTATTTATGTTCTAAAATCTGGTAGCTTAGTCTTTAGCCCGAATATTGATGTTGTTTGCAAACGAGTTTAGAGAGATATACTTATATTATTAAATTCGATCATATTATGTTCATGGACCCAAAAAGATAGAGAATATAATGTACATATGAAACGCCTTTAACTGAAGAAACATTTTGAGAAAAATATTGCAGTATATGCAATTAGCCTTATAATATATTATTATATAAAAAAAAACTTACCAGGATCCAACAGTAAACAAAAACACAAAACTTCAAAAGTAAAAATTCAACGCACAACATTATTAGGCAATTGCAAAATTAACAGTGGTGTTACTAAGCTGCATATTAAACATATTTCTCCACAGTCGTCTGACGTCACAGATAAGCATCCTGCTTGTGATTGGATGACAAGAAAGGGTCATTGTTTATCTAGCTACCTGAAATCGTACCGACAGGTTATGAAGATGTATTCCGTTTATTTAGACGATTTTAAATAATTAAATATGTATTTAGTTAAAATTCATAAACTATGTGACTAATACAATGTTTGCGACTGTAGGTACTTTTGAATTATTTTTAAATTCATTTTACCACCGGGCCATTTGAACGTAGACGATTTTTGTTTACGTGCGAATGGCCCACGTGCCATTGGATTTGGGCCGTTCAGACTAAGTACCCGTTTGTTTTAGCTATGTATAATGTGTTTTTATATCAGATACTATAATGTGTCGATTCCTCATACAAATTAATTTGTTTATTATCGTTATTAAAAATGACGTACTAGTTAGTAATGTTAAGTTGTTAACAAGTTTTTTTAATAATAACAACAAATAATATCGATTATACGGATATCAGCCATTAAAATATATTTACGGGTACGCTAATTAAGAACTTTGGAGGAGGCCTTCACCTGTAGAGGGGTTCTTGCAGACTAAGTTATATAATATAGATTAAGATAAATTCAATAATTTATAGGTACCTAGGAAAAACTATTACACAATAACATACAGCTAGATTTTAGAAGTACTAACACATAGTTTTAAGATTTACCATTGTAAGTTATTAAAGATTGCAAGAAATATAAGTTTTTTTTTTTTATATGAACTAGGTCGCGCCTTTTCAGTTAGAACCGCATGGCGAAGAACAGCTTACTCCTTCTCGAGTGGGGTGTACTGGTGATTCTGCAGATTGCAGAGGTTTCCCCGCATTTCAGTCAGAAGTGATGACGAGGGACGCCGTGTAGGTTGCATGCGAAGGTTATGTACAAGGAGTTTCAAGTACGTAACGTTTTGTACGTTACGCACTTGGACGGTTTTGTGACGTAAATGGCGAGTAATGGTTTAATTTTTTCACAGCTCTAAGGGACCACAAACTTGAGTATATGAATTTAATTTCAACTCACCACGCTTTCACGAGATAAAGGGTCTTGACAGATAGACAACAAAGTGATCTTGTAAGGGTTCCTTTTTTTCCTTTTGAGGTAAAAACTTTTGAGGTCGGAACCTAAAATAATGGTCAGCTTCGAATCTGATCAAATGCGGTGAAAAAATTTCTAAATGAAAAGTGCAAATATAGTGGCGGCAACATGTGCTAAGTTTGAGCAGCGCTCGCGGTGGTGTCGTGTCATGTCGCAAGGAGCCGGATGCGACTTTACGTAAACGGTTCACTTGCGCACGAGTACCCGACCTTGACTAATGAACGATATTATCGCGTTTTTTCTTCATCAGACACATTCTTTGTAAATATTGTGTTGTTTCCAATTAATTTTGTGCTTACTATCTCACAGAGATGCGAACGAAATTAGAGTCCATGGAGATTTTCGTCCAATCTTCTCCATAGAGAATCACGCTTGGGAATAGGCAACTACCGTAGGTAGGTACGCACGACGGCACATCAACCTATACAAAACATTTTTACCTGTGTGCGATCCGTAGTACAGATATCAGGATTTAATAGTTTAGAATAGGTTGACCTATCGTCGTGTGTACTTACACAAGTTATTATGCCAATGGCATATTCATGATAAGGGATAACGCACAGAGTCAGTATATAAACAAATGCCGCCTCTGCCGGGACGTGGTAGAAGAAAGGCTGTCTTGACGTCGTGAGGGATGATATAGGTGTCAATGATCTCACAGGTAAGGATGCCGAAGGCCGTGCGAAGAGGTCGCATAAAAGTAAGAAAACGTACCTTTGGCTCCAGTAAAGCACCAAAGCGTAGGATGCAACCGGGATTTAACGCTTGGATGATACACATAGCACGACAGGTAGATATTAGACCTTAAAATTATAAACCAACCTACATATGTGATAACCTTGAAAAGACCGATAAGATTAAGTCAAACGTTGACCTAAGATAATGTCATTCTACCTGACCTGGGGAATTCACCCGACCACATGGAAACCCGTCCTGCATGAGGCAACGTTATTTATAAATTAGTAAACTTAATATGTATTTAAAGATCTTTTAGAAACGGATGCCATTTTGCAATAACTAGATTAAATAAGTTATGTATTAAATCATTAGTTAATTAATTGATCTGGTATTTGCTAGATTACAATCACAATTAGATACCAATTACACGAAGTGTTTGGATAAAGGGTTTTTTTTTTCGGGTGGGAAATCATCCAATGACTTCCCCCGCTCTGGGCGGAGCGGGGGGGCATGTCAGACTTTTACCGACTAAAACCCACCCATGTTCCTTCTATTGCCCTTTACGTTCCGGGGCCGCGGTATCTCTTTCGAACAACCCACAACAGGATACAGGGGGTTGAGGAAACAAACTTTACTTTTCGGGACATGCGTAGGAAACGCGCAAATGCAAATCGCTATGTGTTCTGCTACCCTACCATGACGTCTTAAAGCAGAACTTGTTCCACCGAGGGAAAGAGACAGAGCTATACAGGGTGTCTAGCACCATCTCTTTCTCACACAGGAATAAGAACTGCTATAAGATATCATGGTAACCCTACTGAACCCTTCTCGAAAAGCTAAGCCAACTTCAACTTCGAACTGAAATGCTATTTATCGTAAGTGGTTTTTGAGGACGTGTGAGGAAGACCAAAGAAACGATGGATGTACTGTGTGAGAGAAAGAAAGTGACTGCTGAGATAACGAGAAAGACAAAAATAGGGTCAGAAGAAGATCGAGCCAACGAGCATCAAGAATAAGGTCCCCTGCCAGTGTGCTACTATTTCCACTATACACTCTCTGCTCTATTTTCAAAATAAAGCAATTTACTAGCAATTATACTTGGAACTTGAGAGAATATCATAGAACGATTAAATGAAGTAGCGCACTCTTGCGCAAGTCACAGAACTAGAGTAAAGGAAAGGGTTTCTAATGTGCCAATTTGTAAGCCGTTAGCAGTAAGACGCTTATCAACTTACCCGTTAGGGATTGCAATCTTAATGACTTTATTAATTTGATTGTATTTCTGAGTGTCAGTACTGTAAGAGGTTTTATACCTTAACCAAGCCCGAATACAGGATGGTTGGCAATCATGTTCCAATATTCAAATCGTTTAAATAATTAAAAAGAAGACAAGAGAATGGCGTAAGAAAGTGTGTGAGAAGTATCGGTCAAATATGATTTAACCTCTCAAGAACCGCCATTATTTACGTCAGCTATCCGTCAAGCACCGCCGGGCGGGTTCTTATCGTAAGCGTAATCTGATTTTAAGACTTATCTTTATCACAAATACAGTTTTAAATCGGTCGGGGTTTGGGGTTTGGTGGCACAAATTTGTGCCAGCGGGGCTCAACGGTAATACTTGTTTACTGGCACGTTTTTGTGCCGCTGGGGCTCTAGAGGTTAAAATATAATATTGAAACTATTTTATGTGCTTTCATTGTAGTAAATTTGCATTTACGTTACAGTACTCTAAAACGACTGCTACATTGGTCTCGCGGGAACCATGGGGTCCTAGGCTCGATACCCGGGTCGAGTAAAAAGTGTTATTGGGTTTTTATATTAGGTATTTCTCTGTAACAGCCCGGATTTTTGAATTTGGCGGTATGATACCCTCGTGCCTCGGAAAGAATGTTAAGCCGCCGATCCTGCGTCTGATCTCTCTCCGGCCGAGTGGGTTTGCCGACCCATCGGACTATGAGAGTGAGGGAATACACTTGGGCCTGCGCACGCACGCCTGTACAATAATATCTCCCGCGCCTAACGGGTAACCTTCGTGGGGATTGGCTGCCGTGACCAAAAATGGTTAGATGGACTTTTATGTAAAACGTCTAATTAAAATTACATATTCTTATGTGAAAAAGCGATATCTCTTTTGTAGTTTTTTGGCAGAGCCCTGCAGACACCTATAATGCCATTAACACGCTTGTATAATTTCACGAGCAACTAACTATGTTACGAACAAATATTATAGGTTTAATTTGAACCATTTCCCGGTTTCTGATTTCGTTTAGAAAAATCTGAATCCAATATGGCGGACTCCAAAAGATGGTGGACTACTTATTTTTATGCTTTCCTGTGATGTTGTGTTGTATTGAATGAAAGGGTATGATGAGATGAATACGTGAAATAAAATGACGTCAATCTGAAGACTGTTTAATTATTTAAATTTCTTTTCTACACGTGGTGATGCTAAGCATGCGTATGTACTAGTGCCATGACCTCTGACTCTTACATAAAATAACAACCTCGCAGGTCATGTCATCGAATGTCCTTCGGTCAACTCTAGAACTACTTGACTAGATCTATATTTGTCATTGCGCTCATCTGTTCAAATTAATGTTAAAAAGTATTATGGAC
This sequence comes from Ochropleura plecta, assembly GCA_905475445.1. NCBI lineage: Eukaryota > Metazoa > Arthropoda > Insecta > Lepidoptera > Noctuidae > Ochropleura > Ochropleura plecta. The sequence goes on along the minus strand of FR997744.1, from coordinate 896,818 downwards.
CTGACAATAACTGGCAGTTTTTATGTTTTGTTAAAAATGGCGATCGGTAGAAATTACGACAATTTTTTTTTTTAACTTCCTTCACTATAATCATGTAGACGAAAATAATGATTGTAGAAAACCTTTAACGATACCGAAGGATACCACCATTATTTTGGGGTCATTTTTTAGGAGAATTGGGGGTCAAAGTTCCAACTTTTTCACCAATTTTTTTATTAAGTCCACCTGTTGTTTTTTTAAACGATGCCCCGCACTAGGATTTCCTCCTGTATCGTGGGTGCGTTTACAAACATTTAAACTCACGTACACAAACAGCCAGGCCCGAAACAAGTATCTGCAGTTCATACAAAATATATTTGTTCCGTGCGGGAATCGAACCCCGACACGCAGCGCAGCAGTCGATCCCTCAGCCACTGCGCCAACCGTGTCGTCAAATGTTTGAATGTTATCACTTTTATACCTCTACGACCCCCGTATGAATTATTGCCTCCATCAGCACAACTTTTTGAGAGCGCTACGTTAAGTCGTAGGTACCATAAAACGTGATATTTTGCGTAAAATATCTAAATATAACACCCATGTGAAACCCTCCTATAAAACCATGTAAACTCATGTAAAACCCTCTTTCCACCAAAAAGGCCTTATGAAAGAAAAAGTGCTAATATGTCATAGTGACCGCTGGTTTATTAGCCGCCCATACAATCCTTGAAACGTTAAGTAACTGAGTAAGGCCGTACAAATGTATGAAATTCGGCTAATGTGTACTCGTTCGCACATAAGTCGAATGTGCGCAAGAGTCGAACATTTTTACCGTTGCAATTAAAATAGTTAAAAGAAACCAATTTGTTTATTGATTTTAATTGGAATGATTTAATTAAGCTAGTTTTGGTAACGAGATTGATGTTTTTTAGTTGATGTAATAATAAATTAAAGTTTATTGAGATGTTGTCTTATTAATTTGATGTTAGTTGTAACAAATCGAATGAACTAGATTATTTATATCTACATAATAAACTAATCGAATATTCAAAAAGAGACTCTTTCGATTCATGAAAACCTACATATATTAAATATATATAAATATAGGTTTTATAAACTATTAAATTTAAATTGAATAGAAGATAAGGGCATTTATTTACACCATAATTTCATTTTGGTGATACAAAATGCTTGATGTGAGAATGGAAATTCATCATCATCTGCCTAGCCTTTCACCAACAACTTTCAGTCTTATCAGATGCAGCTAAACACCAGTTTTTTACAAGGAGCGACTGCCTATCTGACCTCCACAACAAAGTTAGTAATAGGTCATACGATACCCCTTGGTAAGACTAGTTGTCAGACTTTCGGACACTGACTACCTGTAACGACTGTCAAAGATCTACAAATGACAGCCGAGACCAACAGCTTAACATGCTTTCGAGGCACGGAGAGAAAATGAAAAAATGTTGATGTGAGAATGAAAATTTTTAGTGGATAAAAATATTTTTTTTGTTATTTTTTATACACCCTGTGTAAAAACTATTGCTAAAGTGGACAACCAATCAATTTGACATTTAATTAAATTGCATTGCTTCGTTCAATCGTATAGGTACCAATAGCTAATTGCAGTTTTGTTGCAAAAGCATTGATGTTACTTATTTTGTGCAACCAAGCTTTGTTGCACACAAATCAAATAATACATTATCTATTATTTCTATATATTTGCATTAATTGGATAACTCCTCTCGTAACTTAGTATATGGGACTTATATAGTACTTAGCTAGTGAAATTTGGGTATAATCTAGCAACACCTCTGCTTAGATCTTCTAGGATCTTAAGCGTGATGATATTTTATTTCTATAGAAATAATTATGTATTTTAAGTTACCATTACAAGAATTCAGTCCATCCCTAGCTTAACTTTATTATTTACTGATTAAGTATTATTTTATATTTCTGAAAATAAAACGACTTATTTATAAATTACCGACTCACTAAACCGCTTTTGTATCGACATAAAATGGCAAACCATAAAATAAATGCAAATTTGGACAAATAATAAAATATTTGGAGATTGTCTGCTTAGTCAAACAAGTTATTAAAATCAGAAGAATTCTAATCAATAACATAAAAAAACTTTGAATTAATAATATAGTGCCTACGTTTTCTGTCATGAACTTTATTACACCTAAACTGCAAACACAACCGTTTTTGACATTTGACACATGTCAAACTTCAAACAACATTTAATATATGAAAATTTAACAACACAACATTGAAAATCCAGAACAACACAAAATATAACAACATTAGACTACTAAACTACAAAATAGAAAAACAATACACAAGAAAAAAACAAATAAATGGTCGAAATATATCGAAATATCACTCACTTTTTTTAATTTCTGTGACCGTAACCACACAGGACCGTTCGCGTGAATGCACGATACTGACTGACCGACTGAGCGGATCCCACCATTCACTTTGAACGAAAGAACGGGTTCTATGCGAGAACTTAGTTGTAACCAAGTTAGGTATGTAGCTATGGTAACGCAATATAGCCTTTTAGAAAAGGCAGTAGAGTGGTGAACTGTTAGCGTTTAAATTTGTGATGTGGATGCCTTACTACGGGTTTAAATTTCGCGTAAAATTTTGTGAGATAGAAGCGAGTTTTGGGTAAAAGACGAGTTTCACAGCAAAGGAATAATGTAGGACTACATACACAAAGTCACATCAGAATTGGCCTGACAGAAGCTCGAAACTGCCTCTCCAAACTTCATTTCAGACCATAGCAGACAGCAGAATTTAGAAAATAGCGGAATTTCTGCAAGTTTGTCTAACTTTAATGGGTCTTCAACAAAAACTTGAGATTATAATTAACTAGCTTTTGCCCGCGGCTTCGCTTGCGTTAAATTCGGTAGCGCCTTATTGATTTGTAATAGCAACGCTAAGTTTTCCCGTTTCTTCCCTCTTTCTCCCTCATATCCCACTCTTTTAAAAAAAAATAGCCTATGTCCGTCTCCTGGTTCCCAACTATCCCTGTACCAAAATTCATCAAAATCGGTTTAGCCATTAAAGCGTGAAGAGGTAACAAACAAACTCACTTTCGCTTTTATAATATTAGTAAGGATTCAATTAAAATAAAGTCAATTTTATAGGTACGACGTAGCTTTCATACATTTTTTTTATTTTTAAACTTCATTTTGTTTGTTGATTAGAAGTTTTTAGACAATATGTTGTATTTGCAAAGGACGGTGACTCACCTTTTAGCCAAGAAAAGAAAATAGAAAATAAACCTTAGAATATAACTGTTTTAACGCGATTATGCGCAAAAAACGTACTTCGGTGCACAGGGGAGTGAGAGATAGTCGCAATAGCATCCTGAGATATGTAGCGGAAAGATATCGCTCTCCAATTGTAAAATTTCTTGAGCAAAGGGTAATTAGTACTAACACTACACATAAAGTTACTTATTAAGTTAAGTACTTACTAACACTTAATGGATCTTGTTGTGTCCGAAATAAAATAAATATTACTATTCGATTCTATTGATTCCTAAAAACTAAAACACATGTTCAAACACTTCATCAGATACTTAAACACACGAGTGCATATTAACTTTGAACGAAGAAGGTTTATATGAAATGCTTGTTCTTTGGCTTGATTAAATACTCTGAACGCTTTAAATAATAAAATACTGAAGTGTCTTTGAAATATTTTTGGCGACATCTATTTTTTTTTATTTTGGCTGCTCAAAATATAAATAAAATAATAAGTTTTTTTTTAAACATCGTCAGAAATCAAATAGTGACAGTAAATTGAAGTGACAATGATAAAAGGATACTGAATTCAAATACCTCCTAAAAAAACCATGGGATGTTAAAGAAAAAGCATTACGAAACAAAAACAACAATAAAGTTTCATAGATTCTTAAACATACAAAAAACCTTTTAACGTGCTCAATTAAAAAGTACAAGTCCCAGTTACATCTACCTTCGACTTACCGAACCTGGGGGCTTAGACAAAGTAACAATTTAAAAACGATAACGAAGTTAGAAATCGTTATCGCTCAGCAGTCACTAATACATTTTTAACTTTATACCCTAGTGCATAAAGTTGAAAATCTATTAAAGACTGCTGAGCGATAACGAACAAAAAAACAAAAACGATATGTAAACGTCAATAGATTTTCAACTTTATTAAACGCGCGTATAAAGTTGAAAATGTATTAGTGACTGCTGAGCGATAACGATTTCTAACTTCGTTATCGTTTTTAAATTGTTACTTTGTCTAAGCCCCCAGCAATAGAAGTGACAAAGAAGTGTCAAACAAGTGACTTTACGACCAATAGTACCGACCTACTACGTCACCGTGACGTACAACTCAGCGACCTTGCCACCGACCGCGTTCCCCCATTATGTGATGTTCGTTGCATCACCACGACCAGGTAATTACTCCATGTGACTTTGGAGAAGCGCTCGAAACTTCCTGTAATGCACGCCGCGTAAAGTTCAGGGTTCCGATCTTTGAAGAACGATTCGGTGAATGGAAGAATGTGGAGTGATTTAGATCACTCCACATTCTTCAAATAATTCAAATTCAAATAATCAAAAACCTTTTAAAAGATTAGTCTTTTAAAAGGTTTTTGATTATTTGAATTTGGAATTGAAGGTTTTGTGGCTTAGTTACGAAAGGCTTTATCAGCTAAATCTCTTGTTTTTTTGTTGCCATGTTTTTTCTATGACGTGCTTGTATTGTGGTCGCAGGCGCTGTAGCTGTGCGTGAAGTCTTAGGTTTGGTTTCATCAGGATTTTTTCAGTAGCAGCCAGGGAGTCTGGATTAGTGTCCTTTTGATAGCAAAAGGCTCGCAACGAATTAAATAAGACTTAAAAATAACTAGCGAAATGTTTTTCAGTACATAGGTAAAGTTAATGTAATCGGTAATCTTAGTATTTGCAACTGTCTATAGTTTTCAGTAGCTAGGTATATTATTTGTGATATTGAAAATTATATTTAACATAGATGATAATTCCAACACACCCGTTTTCCTTGGAAATTTAAAACATGTCAATTTGAGGAGCTTTTTTGAGCTAAACTTAACGATAAAAATCCTTGGTTGGCCCAATATACCACAAAAGTGGGAGACCTCTATTGAAAACTTATTAAACTACTTTCAAGTTATCTATGAGTGAGGTCATCTTATACTACTTCTGATTCATTTAACAGAGTTAGCAATAAATCTCACTAAAATCTGCAAGATGGCGCCACTGTCAACAACAATAACAGTGTATTCTCAAAGGTTATTAATAAAAATACTTGAGAGGTGTCAAGGAACACCCGGATGGAACGAAGTTATTATTTATTATGTACAAAAAACCTGTAAACACTCAACAAAAATTAATCGTCGCGACACCACACTGTTCAATGCAAAATAAAAAGACGAAACGAAAATAATTGCCTTGCTTTCTATGAGAGAGAGAGAGAGAGAGAGAGAGAGAGAGAGACAGAGAAACACGTTTAAAGTGGGATATGAGGGAGAAAGAGGGAAGTAAAGGGAAAACTTAGCTTTGCTATTGCAAATCAGGAAAAGGGAACTGTGTTACCCCGAATTTATCGCGAGCGAAGCCGCGGGCAAATGCTTGTGAAATAAGAAATGAAAATATAGTAAACTATCAGAAAAGACCCTATGTATGTTCCATCCATTCTTGTTGTTTTTGATAAATGGTTTCTTGAACCGCTTTGAATTCTATGTTTTACTTTATTTCACTGATTCATGAAATCATTATTGCTAGCAGAAGCGTAAATTTGAGACATTTTTATGTATGTACAAATGTAATGAAATTGTTTTAAATAATAAACAAAGTTGACGACAATAAATATTTTGTTTTACCATTTTAACTCAGGAAAAATATAAAGAACAGTAAGATATTCAAGTAAGAGACATAAGGTGTTCTAATAACCAACACCGACAGTGAGCAGTTTATACAAGGTCTGTTGGACCATGTCCCTGATCAACTTTTGTTCTATGAATTTTGGGAATTTTTAATACCTACATTTTCATCAGCTGATCGTATCAGTTCCATCATCATCATCTTCCTGCCCTTGTCCCATTCTATTTGGGGTCGGCGCAACACGTTTTCTTCTTGCAATCTCCCCTATCAGACGTCACGGCATCATTTACTCCTTTCTCCTTCATATCATTCCTTACACATCCATCCATCTTTTCTTTGGCCTTCCTCTCGCTCTCCGTCCGTCAACATTCAGATCCGTCACTCTTTTAGTCACATGTCCTTCATCCCTCCTTATTACATGTCCATACCAAGACAAACGATTCCCTTCCGTGTCAGTTCCAACACATTTTTTTTTTGAGAATATCAGTGTTTTCACATTCATTAACGAGAGTCCGTTTCTAGTAATTTTTTTTTAAATGTTGCCCTGGTAATATTATACTAGTCATTTCTCCTATATCGTGGGTGCCTTTACAAACATTTAAACTCACATATACAAACAGCCAGACCTGAAAAAGCTACCTGTAGGTCATACAAATATTTGTTCCGTGCGGGGATTGAACCCGCAACACTTGTTACTATCAAGAGGAACAAAAATAAACTAAACCTAATTGCTACTTTCGAATGATAAATAAATCTATAAAAAGCCTGTTTTAAAGGCTGTTTCAAGATTTTCTTCACGGAAACAATCCTTACTGTTTTAACCACATATTTAAATGAATTTACTAGTCCGATTTCTTTTTTAATTTTGCTCAGTAAGTAAGATTATTTTTCCTTACTATTTACTACTTACTACACACTATATACTACACAAAAAACTTATAAAGAATTTTAATAAAGATCGTGTTAGAAGTGCATTCAATTGAAGCTTTTTTTCCGTTCTCTATGATGTTGCAGATCTTAATAAATAAACGATAACAACATCGCTGTATTCCATTTTTAAAATGCTAAATAATATTCATGACTGTCACGGCCATTATAGGGTCGCGAGTTTCAAGTTAATTAACAATTATTATTCTATTATATCAGACTTACTGCCTTGTTAGTCTAATGGTCGCAAGCGCAACAACTGAGCACGAGGTCTTGGGTTCGATATCCAGACTGAGCTAAAGGTATTAGGCGTTTTCCTTCAGGAATATTTCCCAATGTTTAAACGGCAATTATTTTCAAAATTTACCATTAGGTACTTATAAAATCTTTAATTTAACTTTTGAAAAAGTGAAAATAAAGATTACATTTTATCATCACTTATTTTTCAAATTCAAAATTACGACATTTACAATATTTTATTGCACAAAAATAATAAGTTAAATCGTTATATCATTCACATAATTATGTCAATTTTCTATAATGATACATTAAAATAATAATAGTTAGACAATTGTTAGACGAAGGTCATGGGATATTATTATTGTCTCGATGACAATCTGTGCGTAATTTGGTTCCTACTACAATTACATTATGTATATAAATTATAAATCGTAAAATAACGTTATTTATGGATTTTCAACTGGTCTATAAAAACATTTTGTTACGCACGTCATAAAATATTTCACATTCATTGACGATAACCCAAAAAAAAGCTTTATGGCGTAACAGAATATTAGTTTATTTAATAAATAATAATAAATTACTTTATTTCAGGTAAGTTACACCCATTTCATCACATTTACAATAAAATAAAATGTTAAATTAGTTATTAATATTCCTTTCATTAATCGTATACCAAGATTTTTCCACATTGGAATTATATCAATAATAATAATTTATAATGAATGTTGCCAAGGAGTTTGATTCACTTCTTTACATTCCAAGCTACATCACTAGGAAGTGGCGAAGAGCCTGCGTTTTGGGAGACTATCTTGTGTAACTTTCATATTTGATTTTGACTTTCATTGCGCCTATATGCGACTCTAGCGCCGCATGGTATCATATTCAGTGGTTTCAGATTGAACTAAAAGCTCTTGTAGCCATTCTAAGTGTAATGTTATAAATGCAAAAGTATGTTTGTTTGTTTCACGCCTAAACCACTGCACCGTATCCTGAAATTTTGCAATAATGTGTAGAAGCTGCCTTTCATCCCGATAAAAAGTACCATTCCCTAGGGAAACAACAATAACGTTCTTATGATAGTAGATGGCGCCACTTGTCTATCGAAACATGAGTGGAAGAGACGGCATGGTTGACACGGTTTGACGGCACGGTTGGCACAGTGGCTGAATGATCGACTGCTACGCTGCGTGTCGCGGGTTCGATTCCCGCACGGAACTAATATTTGTATGACCTGTAGATAGTTGTTTCGGGTCTGGCTGCTTGTGTATGTGAGTTTAAATGTTTGTAAACGCAACCACGATACAGGAGAAATTCCTAGTGTGGGGCAACGTTTAAAAAAAAAGGAGCAAGCAGAGTACATTCTAAATAATTGCGAGCGAAGCCGCTAGCAAAAGCTAGTAAGATATAAATGATAATCGACACGCAAGAGCGCAATTACTTAGACATGAGTAACAGACAAGTGGCCATTTAAAACATTAATTGCGATTCCAATTCAATATGGCGATGTCGTCTTGATACATAAAATATTAAGATGTATCCTATAGTACGTCTACACTTTTTCAGATACGTGTTAGTCTCATGTAATAGGGGACTAGCCAATTGCCGTCAAACGGGCACAATTAAGAAATTCCTAATGGGAAAACCCAATTGCATTTAGCTGAAACTTCCTAGCACGGTTTTATGAAATTCTGATTGAAGGAACTACTCCAAAATCATAAAATAAAGAGCATAACCAGCAGACGGGCCTGCCAGGGCCACCGCCTGTCGGGGTTGTTCGAAAATATACCGCGACCCCGGAACATAAAGGGCAAAAGAAAGAACATTGGTGAGTTATTTGTTGATTTCTCTTAAGGAAAAAAAAATACAAAAAAGGGGCATAACCAAGCTGGTATAACAAGGAGAATTTAAAGGTACTGACATAAATGTACACTTCAAGTAGGTAGGTACACAAGTCTTTTTAGTATCTAATATTTTACCAACTATGTTGGGATTAGCTTCCAGTCTAGGTACAGCTATGAATACCAGTGCTTCATACGGAAAGACCGCCAACTTGAACTTCATCAACCGAGAAACTGGCTTTGTTAATATTTCAGACTGGCTGCGACCCACGGCTTCGCAAGCGTGTGAAAACAAAAGTATTCCATGTGTTATTCCAGACTATAATCTACCTCTGTGCCAAATTTCAGCAAGGTCCGTTCAGTAGTTTTTTCGTGAAAGAGGATCAAACATACATCCATACAAACTTACGCATTTATAATATTAGTAATATTAAATTATAGTTATAGTAGGATTATCACTTTATGACCATTGTACGAATGGTAGCGACGGTACGCGGTCATTTAAGATCCCCAGGCATGATGTATAACAAAAAAAAAATATGGCAATGACAGCAAAACTCGTACCTAAGGGCACTTTTACACTCTTTATAAAGGGTAGGTATGCATAATCCTTACTTCCTTACTAATATTATAAAAGCGAAAGTGAGTTTGTTTGTTTGTTTGTTTGTTACCTCTTCACGCATGGCTACACCAATTTTAATGAATTTTGGTACAGAGATAGTTGAGAACCAGGAGACGGACATAGGCTATAATTTTTATTTTAAAAAAGTGGGATGTGAGGGAGAAAGAAGGAAGAAAAGGGAAAACTTACCGTCGCTATTACAAATCAATAAGGCGCAAGGGGAACTGTGTTACCCCGAATTTAACGCGAGCGAAGCCGCGGGCAAAAGCTAATATATTATCTCCAAACACGTGACTTAACTTTAAAGAGACGTTTAGGTTTCATGGTTTTTTTAAGGTCATTGTGCCCATATACACCTGGTAAAGTACCTACCATAGTACATGACGCAAAGTGTTTCAAGAAGCGGCATAACCGGTCTATGTGATACAGGCTAGTCGAAATCAAATTCTAGTAAAATGATTTTAGAAATGGGTCGTTTAGAGTTCGTGATTAAACTTGTTTAATTTTTTTTTTTTTGGGATCTCGTACCCAAAGGACCTTGCGAGCCGAGTATTGCTTATAAAAATAAAGATTCATTTATTAAACACTAGCTTTTGCCCGCGGCTTCGCTCGCGTTAAATTCGGGGTAACACAGTTCTCCTTTCCTGATTTGCAAGTACCTGCTTCCTGTAGTTTTTGCCCTTGCAACTTATTTATTGTAATAGCAATGCTAAGTTTTCCCTTTTCTTCCTTCTTTCTCCCTCATTTCTCACTTAAAGAAAAATATAGCCTCTGTCCGTCTCCAGGGTCCCAACTAACTCTGTACCAAATTCATCAAAATCGGTCTTGCCATTTAGGCGTGAAGACGTAACAAACAAACAAACTCACTTTCGCTTTTATACTGTTTTTTTTGTGTTTCCATCAATTTTATAAATTATAGCTTTTACCCGCGACTTCGTCCGCATAAGTTTTTTTTGTTTTCTCTCGGCTGTAAGTCCCCCTGCAACAATGTCCCACTATCGTGTTCCGGTCCTCAACTTCACATCAAAATTTGTTCAAAAGCAACCTAAGCACATAATGGATAGCTCCGAATGTTCACTACGACGACGTATGATTTGAAGGTTTGCGTTATACTAAATTATTTTCCCTCGTTGAATAGTAAACAAACTAAGTGTAGGTGTTATAATTTCGGTGATGAATTGATTACCTATCCGTTTCTTTGTCTAAAATGAGTATTAACTTATCACTATGATTGATTACTGGGCTTAAAGTTCGTATAAATGTCCATCTAATTACCTCCTCAAGTTTAAAGCGTAGCTAGTTATGTGGTACTATATTAATTCTGTGGTGTAGGTAATTAGATTTTATCTGTATGTAATGTAACAGTCAGTTGAATAAAAAATCGTATACAAATCAGATCAATAGTTTTGGCGTAATGTGATTCTAGACAGAGTTTTAATGTTGTAGATAGGTAGCTATGTAAGGTTCCTGTGGGAATGAGATATTTTCCCGAAGTAAAAAGTAGGTAGTCTAAATTTTTGTACCCTTACCATTTTCCTACCCTATAAGTTAAGTAGTGTGATGGAATGTCGCTAAGTTTCGATCCAAGTAAAACTGTTAAATAAAGACAGTTGCATCAAAATTTTATCATAAATTCCCTAAATTATGGCGCCTACCTACCCTCTAAGTTAGAAAAGTGATCAAATACTAACGTGAAGTCTTAGTAACACTCAGTTTAAAAAAAAAAAACATCAAAATCATTTCAGTAGCTATGGCGTCATGCGCTTCTTGACACGATCACGCTAGATTTCCGCGGGAATGAGATATTTTCCCGCCGTAAAAAGTAGCCTGTGTCCGTGCCTTTACCAAATCTTATAAAAATCCGTTCAGACGTTAAGGCGTGAATGAGGTAAACTTTTAAAACAAACGATTAAAAATCACTAACTTAATTAGTTTTCTGTCTACTGCCTACGCCTTAAGTACGATAGCATGAATATTAATAGCCCATATCTTTTTCTAGGTTACTATCTATCACCTAACTAAATTTCACCAAAATCCGTTCAGACGTTTAGGCATGATAGAGCAAAACTCCCAGCAAAAACCATAAAAAATTCACTAACTCAATTCAGCTTTCTGCCTACATCCTACCCCCTAAGTACGATGACGTAATCATTTTGATCTTATATCAGTTTTTAGGTAACCATCTATTACCTTACTAAATTTCATCAAAATCCGTTCAGCCGTTTAGACGTGAAAGAGCAAAAGTCCCAACAAAAACGACTAAAAATCACTAACTCAATTTAGTTATCTGCCTACTGCCTACCCCCTAAGAACGATGGCGTGATTATTTATAGCCTATGACCATTTCTAGGTTATCATCTATCACCATACCAAATTTCATCAAAATCCGTTCAGCCGTTTAGGCGTGAAAGAGTAACAGACAGACAGACAGACAGAGTTACTTTCGCATTTATAATATTAGTATGGATGTGTAACATGATACATAGGATATGCACATACTTATTATGGATGGAACGAGTTACTAAATGTGTTGGTTCAACATGTTTTGCCATTTTCAGAGTACTAAGTAGTTCACAATTCATTGTAAATTAGAATAAAACAAATTAGTCAAATATACAATTAAGGCGCGGTAAGAAGCTAATATAGCTGCAGCAGACTGGGCGTGGACTGACACAAGTATACGAGAGTAGTGCATCGAAAGAATAGAAATAAGGTCGAAAATATTTCGGCTTTTGATTTTATTTGAATTTCATGTGCGCCAAAATATAAGTCATTTTGCAGTTTTAATTGAATATTTAAAAAATTACAGTTCAATGTCTTAATTTTTTTATTTATGTCTTTAGTCTATGACATTTCCTTTGTTATAGATATAAAAAAAACTGATGGCTGACGCTGAAAAAATTTAGAATTTCGAAACAGAATTTTATTTGTGGTCTTTTTAAATGTATATATATTTTTTTAATATTTATATGAAACAAGCGACAGTGTGAGTGGGTGCTGTGAATAGAGGTGGCTGATGAGATGCTGACGCATTGAGAAGTATTGGAGAACAAAACATGTAGCGGATTTCTGCGGTTTTTCTAAATAAATTGGGATAAAATAATGATCATGTCATCAATACATAATGATAATGTATCTGTCTAACAAACTAATATGTGAGACTCCCGCCGGTCAACGGTCAATTAAATGTGTTTACAACAAAAAAAGTCACTTTTCGTGTCAGTCTGTCTGGCTATTTTTCTTAAATGCATAATGGCTTTTGATGCGGTTTTATCCATAATTAAGATAATTTATTCCGGAAAGTCTGTATTTGCTAAAGATTCACATAAAAAGAAATGTCGATGTTTTTATTGACACTAGAACTTTCTAGAGGTGGGGCTTACCAATAATAAAGTATTTATTTATTTATTCTCCGTACAGCTACCATTAAACCTAGAGAAGCTCGTGACTAAATAATACCAGCCACTCGGGTCGATCTTTAAGTTAAGCCGCGCTTGCCTAGGTTGGTATGTGGACTGGTGACCATCCGTGCCTCGGAAAGCACGTTAAGCCGTTGGTACCGGCTGTCATTTGTAGATCTTTGACAGTCGTTACAGGTAGTCAGTGTTCCGAAAGTCTGACAACCAGTCTTAACAAGGGGTATCGTATTACCCAGTACTAACTGGGTTGTGGAGGTCAGATAGGCAGTCGCTCCATGTAAAATACTGATATTCAGCTGCTTCCGGTTAGACTGGAAGCCGACCCCAACATAGTTGGGAAAAGGCTAGGCAGATGATGATGAGCTATCATTAAACCTAAAAAAATAATTTTAATTAAATCTCTTAACTTTTAAGTACTGTAAAAGTTGGTTGGTATACCTTTAACTAACCCGAGTGCAGGCTAGTTTGCAATGGCGTTCGGATGGTTGCCTAAATAAATAATAGAAAAAAAAGGAGAAGAGAATAGGTTTAAAATGACATCCTTACTTAATATTACTTGCACCTATACTATTAATATTTTTAGTTTATTTTTAGGCACTATAATTGTATGGAAAATATTATTACTGTTGACTTAATATTTTTTTGTGAACGTTTATATTTGAATTATTATTATTATTATATTATAAAAGCGAAAGTGAGTTTGTTTGTTTGTTACCTCTTTACGCTTTAATGGCTAAACCGATTTTGATGAATTTTGGTACAGAGATAGTTGGGAACCAGGAGACGGACATAGGCTATTATTTTTTTTAAAAAGAGTGGGATATGAGGGAGAAAGAGGGAAGAAACGGGAAAACTTAGCGTTGCTATTACAAATCAATAAGCCGCTACCGAATTTAACGCGAGCGTAGCCGCGGGCAAAAGCTAGTTATTGATGAAATGAATATTTAAAATATAGTCAAAAGTGTGCTATGCTTCTTTTATCCTACTATCCTACTTTAATTTTATACCTAAATGCGAACGTTTGTGAGGATGTATGGCTGGATGTTTGTTACACTTTCACGTCAAAACGGCTGAACGGATATTGATGTTTGACACAGAGGTAGGTTATAGTCTAGAATAACACATAGGATATTTTTTTTCGATATTATGCGGGTGCCACCTAGTTACACATGTACGCCCTCAAGTCTAATGAGATGGCACGAGCTTTGATTATCACGCTTGCTCAAGACGGGATATTAATTTATGACTCCAAGTTTCCTTGCACTGTTTTCCTTCAGCGTTGTCAGTGTGTCAATGTCCAAGATATGCTTACTGCTACTTGCCCGAATTTTAACCCACAACTTTGTACATGAGAGGCGAGGCCTTAACCTCTGGGCCATCTATAATAATGTCTCATTTTATTTGTTTTATATTTTTTTTCGTTTTTTTCTTTTTTAAGGTTTCGTACTTCAAAAGGATAAAACGAAACCCTAAGATCACTTTGTTGTCCGTCTGTCTGTCTGTCTGTCTGTCAAGACCATTATCTCGAGAACGCATGGAGATATCGAGTTTATATTAAAACCATATACTCAAGTCTATGGTCCTTTGGGTCTGTGTAAAATTAACCCTCAAGTCCACGCAGTCAAAACATACGGCCGTTTATGTCGCAAGTTTGTACGGAACAAACGGTGCGGGAGACCGACTTGCACAAGTGAAAAAATAAATTTAAAAAAACCTGCCAAGGCCGGTATTTTTTCTATTTAATTTTGTTTCACTTTTGAGTCAAATAAACTCGACTTGCGGTGGCACTGCCGTGCCCTCCGAAACAGTTTTTTTGTTTCTGTCTATTCAAATTTCAACGAGAGATATAACCTAATTCGCGAATTCGTATCTATCTGACAATCTCAAACTTTATGGCATCCTTTCTTTCTGTGCCCACCGTTATATACCATGTTTTGGAAGTAGAATTTCATAAAATGTTGGTATGGCCATTTTGCGTAATTGGCTTATAAAAGGAAACTTGTCAGATTTTAATCATTCATGATGATGATAAGGACATTTTATACTAAATTGTTGCGTTGCGTTATGTGAAAAGCAGTAACTGGAATACATGTGACAGTTGCGGCAGTCACGTACTTGGTTGAAAATTGAAGGTCTTTTTTGAGAAACATTAAGATTTTGATAGGATTACAAGCCCTTCTCTTACTAAAACCCTGGTCAATTCCTTGTTGTGTCAATATTTTTATGCACCTAAATGCGAAAGCGCAAGAAGGCCCGAGAAATTCAATTTTTCTCTTATTTCTTGCAATTTGCAGTTCAGAGTTATGCTGTATCTTAAAATAAATGTGATTCGACCGTAAAACGTACATCCTTACTTAATATTATAAAAGCGAAAGTGAGTTTGTTTGTTTGTTACCTCTTCACGCTTTAATGGCTACACCGATTTTAATTAATTTTGGTACAGAGATAGTTGGGAACCATAAAAAAAGTGGGATGTGAGGGAGAAAGAGGGAAGAAAAGGGAAAACTTAGCGTTGCTATTACAAATCAATAAGGCGCAAGGGGAACTGTGTTACCCCGAATTTAACGCGAGCGAAGCCGCGGGCAAAAGCTAGTCTTAAAATAAATGTGATTCGACCGTAAAACGTACATCAATAATGATTTTAATAATTATAATTCTGTAAAAGTATATTTGTTACTATTTTTAGAGTTCCGTTCCTCAAAAGGAAAAAAACGGAACCCTTACGTATTGGATCACTTTTTTGTCCGTATGTTTGCCTATCTGTCAAGGCCTTTTATCTCGAGAACGATTTGAAATTAAAACTTAAAATCATATACTCAAGTCTGT
This sequence comes from Ochropleura plecta, assembly GCA_905475445.1. Classification (NCBI taxonomy): domain Eukaryota; kingdom Metazoa; phylum Arthropoda; class Insecta; order Lepidoptera; family Noctuidae; genus Ochropleura; species Ochropleura plecta. The sequence goes on along the minus strand of FR997744.1, from coordinate 881,070 downwards.
GGCCCATTTTTGCTGTGAAAAAATCAGCCATCTAAGTCTACGCAGTCAAAAGATATAACAAAGATAGTCGCCAGTTTGTACGGAACCTCTGTGATCGAGTCTGACCCACTCTTGACCGATTTTTAATAATTATATAACCTAACTCTAACCTGTAAATTGCAAAAAAACGGAATAATGTCATCATCTGCCTAGCCTTTTGACAATTATGTTGGGGTCGGCTTCCAGTCTAATCGGATGCAGCAGAATATCAGTATTTTACATGGAGCGACTGCCTGTCTGACCTCCACAACCCAGTTAATACCACCCAGGGTAATACGATACCCCTTGGTAAGACTGGTTGTCAGACTTTCGGAACACTGACTACCTGTAACGACTGTCAAAGATCTACAAATGACAGCCAGGACCAACGGCTTAACGTGCTTTCCGAGGCACGGAGGAAACTCTGTATGTAACGGGTGGTCACCCATCCACAGACCAACCTAGGCAAGCGCGGCTTAACCTAAAGATCGACCCGAGCGGCTTCTATTTATTTAGCCACGACCTCCCGGAAAAAAACGGAATAATGTATGTTTACATTTATATTTTTCTTTGTATAGATAACTTTTTAACAATTGTTTATGAATGTGTGAACATTGTAAGTCTTGTAGATTACTAGATTTTTGTTAACTTCTGCTTACTTTTGTCTTGTTTCATGTCTTTGTAAAGTAAATAATGACTTATGATAATAATAATAACTGCCGGTTCTTCTCCATAAGACACGACCAACCCGAACCGTGTTCCTTTTCTCGACTTTTATAAGTGCCCATGTAAGCATAAGTGAAATAAAATATTTTGATTTGATATTATTACACATCCTCTATCTCATAAAGGTCTATTTTGAAAATCATCATCAGCTTGTCTAGATCTAGAAGATACTTTAAAGCTCACATAACCCTACTTTTTGTTGTAAGTTGCTTTTTTCTAAATGTTTCTTTCAAAAAAATATAGAAATTCTTCTTGATTCTTTATTTATTAAAAAAGGTAAAGCAAATGTTTATAAGTTTGCAGTACAGTTTGTATGCATGTCATGTGCTGCCTCTCAAATTTAAGACACTAATGTTTTTTTTTTATTACCAACCAAAATTACCCGTACAAAAATATTTCCGGCAGATAAAACGTAATTTTAAGCAAGTACACCACTATTATATTTGTTGACGAGGTCTCGAGACCTGCGCCGGCGCAGTGTCACGCATCTTTTAGGCTACATACAGCTTTATGTGGAAATATATCGTGTAGTAGTGGTGTGACGCTGTGGGATGCGGACGTGTCCTTAAATATTATCAATAAATTTTTGGTTTTTAATAAGTGTAGTGTTTTGAGTGATTTGATAAAAAAAATAATGTAAGTACTAACATATTTTTCTTTTTCTACTTGCAGTTTTTTTTATGTAGCAAAAAATAGTAACAAAAAATTTACTGAAAATGTTGTTTAATCCGTTTGGTGCGGCAGTTTTGTTGATCTAGATTTCATTTTTAGTACAAAAATGAAAGGCAATTTGCACGTTTGTGTCTACAGCAGTAGTGTTGTAATAATATTTTTTACTATTGAAGACTTACTTACTATTTCACTTTTTACTTACTTATTATATTATTTGTGCTGGGCGGCTGCTGTAGGTGCTGAAAACTTTAAATGGCGGCAATACAATTGCTTAATTGGTATATACGTCTTTAAGCCGCTTGCGGTCTGAGTGGTCTAGTTTTTCGGGATATTAAGTACATGTCCTAGTATGTCCAAATGCTTGGACTTTTCTCTTTCATAAGACCAAAAACCTGTAAACCATTATTATCATCCAGTTGACAGTTCTGCCAGCCTTCTAGCTACCCGTCGACAGTGATGCGGTGATCAAATTCAAAACTCAAATTCATTAATCAGGTCGAGAGTCATATCATATCAGAAAACTTACATTTTAACACTATCCAAAACACAAAACAACAATAAATAAACTGTCCAAGAGCGAGTCAGACTCACGCACCCAGGGTTCCGTACAAACTAGCGATATAGACGGCTATATCTTTTGACTGCGCAGACTTAGAGGGTTTATTTGTTTCACATCACAAGGAGAGCACAGACTTGAGTACATGGCTTTAACTTTATGTTGATACCTCTGTCTTGACAAACAGACAGACAGACATATCGCTTTGTTGTCCACAAAGTGATATGGAACCATAAAAATAAATGAAGACTATGAAGATGCATACGGTTTTGGCGCCATTTGCCTTTTTTCAGCTCTTAATACATGTAGGTTCTTTTAGGTCTGGTTTAGTTAGTGGGAAAAAATGGAAATATAGATGTGTCTAACAAACAAAAAAGTAGTATTTGAAAGTAAAAAGACACCGGTTTTTGGAGCAAAAAAAAAACAACTAAATTCCTAGTTTTTGGAAAAAAAATAGTTTTGCAAATTCTTGTCGAGTGCTAAAGCTTATTCATATATGTATACTTATTTGGGTAGATCTTTGGTGTGGGATGCAACTTGTGTCGACACCCTTACACCATCCCATCTTCCTAGCACGGTGGGTTGCGCTGGAGCTGCTGCTGCAGGTGCTGAAAACCTCAAACGGCGAAAATATCACAATTTGATTGGTAATTATGTTTTTGAGCCGTTTGGGGTTGAAACACTAGGGCCATGGGGTCCGATTGCCCACGTAGTATTTCGAGAAATCGCCAAGCGGTTGGTCGATTCTTCTCGTGACCAGAGGGCTGGCCTGTTTTTTGCACAAAAAATAGGCATTGCCATCCAACGCGGTAATGCTGCCAGCCTTCTGGGCACTTTACCTGTTGACGGCGATCCGGACGAATTTTTTGACGCCCTGTAATTTTCCATTTTTAAAGAATTTATTGTAAATACGTATTATAGACGATAAATTATAACCTACCAAATCTATGTGAATGAAATTGATATTATGGTTGTCCCATAACAATCTTAATTAGCACGAGCTTCCTCTACCAAAGGAATTACGTAAATCGGACCAGTAGTTATGAGCTACCATTTTTGTAGAAGTCGGCAAAAAAAGTTAATCATAACTTAAAGCTGCCTACCAGAAAAACAAGCCAACAAGGTGACCGAGAAACAATTACAGGTTTAATTACGTAGAGAATGCTTTTAATACTGATCAACTTTTTTTATGGCAACATCAGCCTGTATTTCCTACTAAACCTTGTCTCTATATCTAGTGGACTGTTTTCAACTACGCATGCTCACAGCGTGTAAGGTGATTGGCTGATTTTTGTTTGTTTTCACAATGTGCTCCAATATCAATATCAATCAATACAACAAGATCTTTGTGGACATCCACTTCTTTCCTGTTTCTGCTCAAAACTTTAAATATATTATCCACAATAAAAACCTGTCTTACTTTGTGTCTAGCATGCCTGTCTATGTTTAAGTTTACCTGTACTATTTTTGTTTTAACAGCTTAGAATAGCGCATATATATACCTAAGTTTTAATATATGTTGTGGAAAATGTCGTAAGTTATACCTCTTGTATTTATAACTCGGTATACGATTTCATGTATAACTGTTTATTTTCCCAAATTAATCAAATAAAAAATACCGTTTTGGGAGTAATGGAGTAAATGAAGTCGGGCACTTCATTTAATTCCACTACTCCCAAAACCCAGTTTCGAAGAATTAATGTTTTTCTATTTATGTTTACCGATTATTCCGCCAAATGTGGACCGATTTTCATTATTCTTTTTTTGTTATACTTTCGAAATGGGACCATTTCAATTTTATTTATATTGCTTTGGTATTTTTTTTAAAAAAAAACGTTGCCCCACATTAGAAATTTCTCCTGTATCGTGGGTGCGTTTACAAACATTTAAACTCACATACACAAACAGCCAGACCCGGAACAACTACCTGTAGGTCATACAAATATTTGTTCCGTGCGGGGATCGAACCGGCAACACGCAGCGCAGCAGTTGATCGTCAAAGTTTATGTCTAGAATACATATTTTTTTCTTCTATGTTTAAATGGATGATCTGCTAAGCTAATATCTTTTACTAACAATGGAAAATGAATACTCGATAAAAAAACATACAATAACTAAAAATGCTGAAATTAAAAAAAAATTACCCACAAGTAATTACTAGAACTCATATTACTCATTGCTCGATAATGTTAGCCCATTTTATTTGCCGACTGTACCTACTAACGCCCTACCAACAAGCTTCTCTGTTAGAAGATAATTATAATCGGTTGACCTTTGTAGAGATTGAATCAACTCAAGTTTATTTATCTGCTTTAATTAATTTGTTGTGTATTCTCTTGCTTAATCCTATGATATGGTTTTATAAGTAGGTATGTTTAAGCAACCTTTTCACGACTAAACGGTTGATCGTATGGAAATTAAAACTTTTCAAGAAGAAATATTTCAATTTCTGAAATTATATAGGCTTTATTATCACACTTGTAACTTAGAGGGGTGAGCAATATTGCATTATGTCCATATTCCTTGAATGTTTGACAACTGACGACTGCAATAATATCCATAAGAATATAACAGCTTTAAGGCAAAACAGATAATCGTGTTTTAATATAGAGATATCCGGTAATGAATGCACACAAAAAATAGAATTAAGAACCTTCCTGACTAAAACTAAGTCTAACGCGTCCGGTGTCACAGGTCCTTACTAATATTATAAAAGCGAAAGTGAGTTTGTTTGTTACCTCTTCACGCTTTAATGGCTAAACCGATTTTGATGAATTTTGGTACAGAGATAGTTGGAAACCAGGAGACGGACATATTTTATTAACAAAAAAAAGTGGGATATGAGGGAGAACGAGGGAAGAAAAGGGAAAACTTAGCGTTGCTATTACAAATTAATAAGGCACAAGGGCAAAAACTGCAGGTACTGTGTTATACCGAATTTAACGCGAGCGAAGCCGCGGGCAAAAGGTAGTACCCTATAATTGAGAGCAGTCTTGTGTCCCAGAAATGATTTTTTTTCGATTATTTTCGTGTATACGTATAGTCATTGTAAATAATTGCTTTATCAACACTGTATGGGCCGTGCTGTCTGAAAATAGAGTTTTTTTGTTAATGCTGATCATGCTATTGTAACTTACTTAAATCCTTACTAATATTATAAAAGCGAAAGTGAGTTTGTTTGTTTGTTCCATCTTCACGCCTGAATGGCCAAACCGATTTTGATGAATTTTGGTACAGAGATAGTTGGGACCCTTTTGTGAAAAGGGGAAGAAAGGGGGATGAAAAGAGGAGAGTTTTTTTTTCACGCGGGTTAAAGTTAGCGTTACCCCAAAGTAAGTATGCCATGCGGACGAAGTCGCGGGCGGAAGCTAGTATAAAATAAAACATTCGTTTTACATTTAAACTCTTTACTTTCGCAAAATGGCCGACTGCCAGTTAAACCAGTTACAAACGTAAAAAAAATAAATTAATCGTGTAAGCTTTCAAACCAGTTACAGAAGAGTTATAATCGTAATGTAGTAATTAATTACAAAACGAAGTTTTTTGCATAAATCCTGTTGACCACAACATGAGTTTTGAACTTCGTTCTGGGGCCTAAGTCTGCTATTACAATGGTGTCAGAATGATCGATCACTGATCGCATAATGGTTGATTTTGACAAGTTTAGTATGTAGTAGATTACCAAAATGATCAAAATCAACCATAATGCGATCAGTGATCGACCATTCTGACACTGTTGTAATAGCAGACTAAGACCCCTGTTTAAAAGTGATGGCGATTGCGTCATTATAAAAATCAGTAAAACTATGGAGTTTGAAACTAATTCTCCAGTATGATTTCAAAGGTCTTAAAACATCTGGAAAGGCACGCCTTAAATAGATACTTGTCAGACCATTTTACTTACTGACTCATCATTATATTTTTAGCAAAAAACTAAGATTGTTTGTTTCAAGTAATAATTTTCCTGTTTTATTTTAAACATAGTCTACGAGTACTACACCCCGCGCCCCATTCCGGTATCGTACGGTTTTAAACTTGACAAATTATCGAGATTATTTTATTAAATGTATTTTTGATAATAATGCACCCAGGAAATCGAAAAAAAAATTTTGGAGATGAAATTGAACTTGTTATACTACTTATAAGTTAACTTAAAGGTTTGCTCTACATATTTTATCGATATAAATTTAATGTATTTTTTTGTTACTTAGTTCGTTTTAAATAACAAGTAGATAGCTCTAGAAAACTGTACAAAAACGGCTTGCGCGGCGTTTTGGTCGGGGTGGATGGCGTAGGATATTCAATACAATGATTGCACGGTTAGCGCAGTGGCTGAGCCATCGACTGCTGCGCTGCGTGTCGCGGGTTCCATCCCCAAACAAAAATTTGTATGGCCTACCAGATAGTTGTTTCGGTTTCGGGTCTGACTGTTTGTGAATCTGAGTTTAAATGTTTGTAAACGCACCCACGATACAGGAGAAATTCCTAGTGTGGGGCAACGTTTAAAAAAAATGCCTCGCAATTAATTAACCAAATAAAAAAACCTTGTAATTAAAATGTTGTTAACAATTGTGAATGTCACCAGAATTCGCTGGATACGAGGACAAGATTGATGTGGTGACACTCGCGTTCAATATCGAGTCCCTACACATAAAAAGGAGGATGATAAAACGGCTTCATTCATTCTTCATTCATTCTGTACGGTATCTTTGCCTAACACAAAAATACCGTTTCGTAACTATTTTGATCTTCATTCAGATCTGCCTAGCCTTTTCCCAACTATGTTGGGGTCGGCTTCCAGTCTAACCGGATGCAGCTGAATATCAGTATTTTACATGGAGCGACTGCCTATCTGACCTCCACAACCCAGTTAATACTGGGTAATACGATACCCCTTGGTAAGACTGGTTGTCAGACTTTCGGAACACTGACTACCTGTAACGACTGTCAAAGATCTACAAATGACAGCCGGGACCAACGGCTTAACGTGCTTTCCGAGGCACGGAGGATTTCGGTATGTAACGGGTGGTCACCCATCCACAGACCAACCTAGGTAAGCGCGGCTTAACCTAAAGATCGACCCGAGCGGCTACTATTTATTTAGCCACGAGCTCCTCCTAACTATTTTGATCTTCATTAAACAATTAGAAGTCATTATTGAGCCCGCGTAAAACCGTTCCCTTGATCGTCATTCTTCTTTCTGCCCTTATCCCGAAAGTTATTTGTGGTCGGCACAGTATGTCTTCTTCTATACTCCTATATTGATCGCAATCCCATCAGACACCATCTTTCATGGCGTATTTTTTTTTAATTTATTTATTTGTCTCACCAACAATTGTGACGACACGGTTGGCGCAGTGGCTGAGCGATCGACTGCTGCGCTGCGTGTCGCGGGTTCGATTCCCGCACGGAACAAATATTTGTATGGCCTACAGATAATTGTTTCGGGTCTGGCTGTTTGTGTATGTGAGTTTATATGTTTGTAAACGCACCCACGATACAGGAGAAATTCCTAGTGTGGGGCAACGTTTTAAAAAAAAAAATTGAATATACGTGTACAAGGTGAGGAGACACTTCAAATAAACTTATAGACAAGTGTACTAATCTCTTACGGGTAGGTAAGCACATCATGCATTATATTAATGTTGATTGAAGCTGAGTGCATAGCTACTTAGAATTTAGATGAGTTCAAAGACCCTCACCGAGTATAATTTGGAATAAAAACTAGATTGTTTAAAATTTTAAGTAAATTAACATGACTAAAATCATTTTAAAAGTTGTTATAAATAACGCTTTTAAACCTACTATGTGAGTTAGAGTCACTCATCAACATCAGTCAGTCAACATCGACCAGATCGCTGCAGCTGTTCAATAACTTAGGCGGGGGATAGAGGAATAATGTCATTTCATTAGAAAAAAAATCAAATCAAATCAAATCACACGTACGGTGTGCGCTAGAAAACCATTGGTATGGTTTTTTAGCGCACACCGTACGTGTACATAATTCAAAGTTTCCAGTAAAGAATCTTTAAAGAACTTGGTCGTCAAAAGGAATTAAATAACACAATACTCTAATTATAACTGACCCTAATTTGTGCCGCAATTATTTATGTGCACCATATTATTATTTTTTTTAATCCGCAGTTTTAAATACCATAAATTGTTAGTGTTCTTTTTTTAATATCTTCGTCTTCCACGTGAATGTAAGAATAATAGACAACATAAGGTTAAAATAATCATAACATTGTTGTATTCATTAAAAAACCTTTCATTTGCATTGAAAATAAAACGTAAATATTTCAAGCTGCCTGTTTCACGCGGTTTTATTAAGTTGTGGTGAATGAGGAAATATCGCGTTTGTTAATTGTTAACATACATTTGTATGACTAACTTGGATAAAGCAAACAATTGACGACTCGGTTGGCGCAGTGGCAAAGTTTTTGACTGCTGCGCTATGTGTCGTGGCTTTGAACCCCGCACGGATCAAATATTTGCATGACCTACAGATAGTTGTTCCGGGTCTAGCTGTTTGTGTATGTGAGTTTGAATGTTCGTAAACGCCATGCAGAAGAGTTAGAGAAAATTTCGTTTACAAAATATGTAAAAGTGAAAACAGTTTTTCTAAAATCTTTGTCAAATTTTATATTGATGCAATAAAGACAAAAATCCAAGCCGATGTCTTTTTAGCGAGTCATTGTCTATCCGAATTGAATTAATACAAAATTCAGCGGCGAGTTTCTCACTTTCAGTAGGTAAGGACCATCAACGCATGTGGTGTGCAAATCACAAAACACGATATTAAGTCTCTCATCGTTTGTGATATGTCATGTATCCATGCCACAATTACACTCCAGGGTAGAGTAGTAAACTTCGAACCAACCCAGCCGCCTTGGGATACGCACCAAACGTCGCCTCGGGTGCCGCGAGACAACTCCCGGCCACCGTAGAGGCGGGTCTGTGCACAATGAGCAATGATTAGCTCACCGCCCGTCCGTTCAGTGACGACAGGCCGTGTCGAAGGCGAGTTAGTGTTCCATGCGCGCCTCAAAGAGGAGATGTCAGCAAAGCAGAGGGGCCTGCCATGGCCACCGCCTGCCGTGATTGCGGGTTGTTTGAAAGAGATACCGCGGCCCCGCAATATGGCAAAAGAAGGAATATGGATGGGTTTTAGTCAGTCAGAAGTCGGACTCTCCCTCCAAAGTTATTTGATGATATATTACCCGAAAAAAAAGCAATAGTCGCCAATGACTCTCCACCTGTTCAGGTTTAAATAACTTCAACCACCGAGGAGTTTGAAGGGTTTTAAGAACTTTGTCACAAAGACAGACACCAAAAGCGCTTTCGATTTATATACAGACTAAACAAACAAAACTCATTTTAAACTAATAAATTTAGTATCTCATGTCTATTATGCAATCATGTTCAAGGTCCATTTTTGATTAAAAGAATTCCGGTCGTTAATAAACTTAACCAGTTTGTTCTCAATGAAAACCACTAATCCCATATGTAAGTGCCAGACACATATATAATTATAAAAACCGGTCAAGTGCGAGTCGGTCTCGCACACGAAGAGTTCCGTACTAAAAATTGCAAAAAAAAAACATATTTATTGTATGGGGACTCCCATGCAATAAACATGTTTTTTTAATCATTTATTTTACTCTGTTTTTTTTTTGTATTGGTTGTTTAAAGCGGTAACAAAATTACATAATCTGTGAAAATTCCGACTGTCTGACTATGACAGTTTATGAGATGTAGCCTGGTGACAGACGGACATCGGTGTCTTAGTAATACCCTAAAAAACATTGTTATGGGAACATTACTTTACTATACCTACTACTGATAAATCAAACTAATACCAGGTTATTGTTTCTTTTTTAATCACCTCTGCTCTCGAAACTGTGATGGAAAAGAAAGAAAGAAAAAAAAGGTTGTAGTTTTTCTTCATGTATCTTTGTATTTTTAACTCTCTTTTCATTGTTTTTTTTTGTATGTATGTATATAAGCATTTATCATTATATTTTAATTGTAAGTTTTATTATTTTTCGATTTCTCTCTGTTATGCACCCTGCACCTACTACTATGTTTTGTCTCTGCATCACTCTAAGGTAGACTGGTAGAAAATGTCCAAGGCATTAAGTCTGCTTGTCCAAAGGCGGACTTAATGGCTTCGGTATTTGGTGTTTTTTATACATGTGCATAAAGTTTAATAAATAAAATAAAAAAATATTGATTCGATCTGAACAATGCACACAAACAAAAACGACGATAACAACAAAAAGAACGATTTAGTAAGATGCCCGACATCAACAAAACTACACTGTGGTAATGTTCCACCACTGTTGGGACAAAAATGTTCCAACAGTGACGTGCATGCATAATCTTAATATGTATGTATTTATAAATAATTATCTGTGGTGCTTTGACTCGAATTAAAAAAAAAAACTTTCAACATACTCAACGTTAATTTTTATTTTGATTGCCTATCGTTATTTGCGACTAATAAATATGTTTTCTTTTTTTTATAAACACGTTGCTCCAGTAAAGTTATTTCCCCTGTATTGTAGATGCGTATATCAACATTTTAACTCACATACACAAACAGCCAGACCCGGAACAACTATCTGTATGTCATACAAATATTTGTTTCTGGCGGGAATTGAACCCGTATCACGCAGCGCAGCAGTTGATCGCTCAGCTACTACGTCAACCTGAGGCTGAGTAGATAGAAAGAAAGACTTCACTTTCAACCTGTTCCCAACAATATTGGGGTCGGCTTCCAGTCTAACCGGATGCAGCTGATGCTGATGCAGATACTGTCCTCCTTGAACTAGTTACTACTGGGAAATATGATACCCCTTGGCAAGACTGGCTGTCAGACTTTCGGGGCACTAACTTTATATAAAAAGTAGCTTTTGCCCGCGGCTTCGCTCGCGTTAAATTCGGGGTAACACAGTTCCCCTTTCCTGATTTACAGGTACCTGCTACCTGTAGTTTTTGCTCTTGCGCCTTATTTATTGTAATAGCAATCCTAAGTTTTCCCTTTTCTTCTCTCCCTTTCCGAGGACGCACTCCCATCCAGAGATGAACCTAGGAAAGCGCCGCTTAACCTAGATATCGAACGGAGCGGCTCCAACAATGGTTATATTATTTACTGATAATGCTTATGTTTCTCTAATCAGTAAATGTGATATCCTTCAGTCTTAGCAATCAATACGGTGCAAATGCTATCGATATCATAAACTTGGTATTATAGAATCTTTAGGAGTACAGTCTAGCACCTGTTTACAAGCCGTGAAGGCTAATTGACATACATAATTAATGTATTTATACGCCTTGACAAAGTTTGTTTGTTTGTTTAGATTCTAGGGGAATGAGTCAGTGATTTTACTTCATTACTGTATACTAGCTTTCGCCCGCGGCTTCGCTCGTGTTAAATTCGGTATAACACACCAAGCAGACCTGCAGTTTTTGCTCTTGCGCCTGATTGATTTGTAATAGCAACGCTAAGTTTTCCCTTTTCTTCCCTCGTTCTCCCTCATATCCCACTTTTTTTTTAATAAAAATTAGCCTAAGTATGTCCGTCTCCTGGTTCCCAACTATCTCTGTACCAAAAAATTTATCAAAATCGGTTTAGCCATTAAAGCGTGAAGAGGTAACAAACAAACAAACTCACTTTCGCTTTTATAATATTAGTAAGGATATTACAACATGACACGCTGAATAATTTTTAGTGTCCTTCATTTAATGTCATGAGGTTTCACACCTCATGACATTAAATGAAGGACACTAAAAATTGGACACGTTGTTAAGTTTCTTAGTTCACTTAGAAAAGGGAGGATTCCCCGTCTAGTCAGGTATTGCGTCTGCCTGACAGTGTCGGGTTGCGGTATGTTTATTGAACCCTTCCAATTATTTTCGAACTTGGAAATACAGCTGCCCTGATTAGATGATAATTTAAATGAAGATTTATTTCTCACCACATTATATGTACAGTAGATAGTTATCAATGCAATATACAAAATAGCGAATAATAATATTATGGGAGACTGGTGCCTAAACTAGATGTGAAGTCTGTATTTTAAGACACCTGGCCTCCCCCCCCTTTTTTGCAGATGGGAAATCATCAAATAACTTCCTCCGCTCTGGGCGGGGCGACGCAGAGGGAAGTGTCAAACTTGTACTGTCTAAACCCACCCATGTTCTTTCTTTTGCCTTTTATGTTCCGGGGTCGCGGTATTTCTTTCGAACAACCCGCAGGTGGTGGCCCTAGCAGACCTCTCTGGCCTCCACCACTTGGATATGCTTACATTTAATAATAATATATAGAATATAGATAGAATAACCCAATAATAAAAAAACAACCACGTTTATACATAGCTGCGAACTAAATCAATAGCGTTGTATGGACTCATAGTATCTATATATCTTTTCCAGAACAATGTCGGGTCCTGTGCAGCAGTTTCCATTAGAAGAGGAGTACAAGAAGAAGACAAAGATCACGCCGGGAGACATCAAGAAGTTCAGAGATTGGGTTGACACCCAGCCACATCTGCCTGCAGAACATATTACTGGTGGGTACCTTTCTATAACAACACAACATACCTACCTTTTCTTCTTTTTACTCGACTGCAGTACACATTTTTTGGATTAAGCCATTCAATTCACATTATTTAATTACCTGTACTTGTTGTTTTCATTTAAATCATTTCGTTACTGAATGAAAGATTTATGAATATGTGTGTTGATGGATGGAGGTAGATGTAGAAGAAGGTCAAATAACAACAAACATAATTATACATTTTATGAAAGAATAAACAGGGACCGATGGAAATGCGTTGCATCGACCCCAAGCACAGTCCTTTCAGAGTTATTGTATGTTTTATTTATTTAATCATTTATGTACACAAAGTGGTCAAGACATGAAAAAAACATATAAAATTTGAGTACAAAGGTACTGCTTATTTCTTAAGAAATTTCTGCCAAAGAGATATGAGATCGAAATGTAGATGATATGTGTGAAATATGTGTGTGTGCCTTAACCTATTAAAAACTTACACATATAAGTAAATATGAATAAATACTTGTATATTATCTACATGTTGTGTGTATAAATCCATAATGATTACATATATATCCATAAATAAATACATAAATTACGATTGACAGGTAATGCTCCTTCAATGCTCCTTCTTCGTTTTTGAATAGAGGAATGGTCTTTAAATCGCGAATGCTAAACGGCAGTGAGATCCACAACCTTACAGCATGTACCGAAAAGGAACACGAATAATAACTAGATTTGTGAATATGGGATTTGAGTAGGGTATCTATGTTTCGATCTACAAGGTGCGTCGCTAGGGCAGGCATAGAGGAGACAAAGTTATACCTCCAGTAATTAGCTGGTTAACCTGAGCCTTGAATTATTCCCCTATAAAATATTTTTAATACTAATCTCAAGCGCACAAGTGACTAGAGCAGGAAAATGATTAATAAGTCATAAATATTGTCTATTACTACTTTCAAAGTCCATTAAACATTACGATAGTTTTCCAACAATCCATAAAAAAATAAGTACCACATCAAGGACGACGAGGACATGTGTCATGTCTAGTTGTTGGGGTTCTGTACCTCAAAGGTAAAACGGAACCTATACAGGGTTATTTGTAAAACACCGACAACCTTGCAGGATTTCATTACAATCATCATAAACAACAACTTTTGTTCTATGATTTTTACAAAATTTACCAAAAACAAATCTTCAAGATTTCGTTGTCCTATCTAACACATTTCAACTCCGTATTTTGCTGTACCTACATACCTACACCGCCGCTTTTAGGTACGTTTGCTTCGCATAGATTTCGTAACATTTAGAACGTTCAATTTCAATATTTTTATTTTTGTATGAAAATCTGATGAACTAAAATATGATAAATGTCATGTTAAATGTGCTAGAATAAAAGTTGTTGATTATGATGTTAGTAACATGGTCCTGAGACGTTGCCGGTGTTTTACAAATAACCCTGTAAAATAAGATCAATTTGTTGTTCGTCTGTTTACCAAGACCCTTTATCTCTGGAACGCGAAAAGGTATTGAGTTGAAAGAAGTGGACACTTGAAGCTGTGAAAAAAATATTGTTTACGGAGTCAAAAGATATGGCCGGTTATGTCGCCATTTTGTAATAACATTCGATTCGCAAATGCGAGTCGGACTTGACAAGTTTTTTTTTCTGATAACTCAATAGGTAATTAATTTAACAACGTGAATCGTAGATCAATGGATGCTGTTGTGACTCGTTGCTTCCTCAATTACGCTGATTACATAGTTTTGTCCTAATCACAACATAGGCATTATCAGTAATTAGACGTTGATAGAGGTAACTGGTAAACCCACTTTGTTAAAAACCAGTCAAGAGTGTGTAAAACTCGCGCACCAAGGGTTCCGTACAATCTTGCGACATAAACGGCCATATCTTATGCCTGTGTAGACTTAAAGGGTTGATTTTTTTACAGCATAAAGGGACCATAGACTAAAATATATTTAAGTATTTTTAATTTCAACTTTACACCTTTACACATTCTCGAAATAAAGGATCTTGACAGACAGACGGACAGCAATATGATCCAATAAGCGTTCCGTTTTACACAGATATACTGTTGTCCTTTTCCAGAATCGTAATCATTAAAATCATTATTGATTGATGTGAATGATTGTCTTTACACATTTTAAGGTCAAATCATATTTATTTTAAGAGACAGCTTGATCCTGAACTGCATATAAAAAAGCAACAAAACCCTAAAACAATCATTACTTCCCGCTTTTATTCCTTGTAAACGTCATTATCATTACCATCTACTCATCTAACCAGATGCAGCTGAATACCAGTATATTACAAGGAGCGACTGTCTATCTGGCATTCATAACCCAGGCCATGCGTTTTACGATACACCACGGCAAGACTGATTGCCACTTCAGGGTCCTGACTTCCCGTAACTCCTGTCAAAGATGACTGACATGACAGCCGATACGATTGGATCTGCATGTTCCAGTAAATGTTAGCCATGTTGTGATGGTTTGTAGGTATCCCCTTCGTTTCAAGTCACAATAAGGGCCAATTGCTTCTTGGGCAAATGCTGAGGTTTACAAGGGTTTGATTGCCAAGTCAGACAATATTTTCTTTATAATTTAGTGGTCGTAGTTTGAAAATTAACGAAATTAGGCTCTTGTGCCTCGGGCCGGATCTCTCCAGACGTGTCGGACTGCCCTCCTATCGAACTATGAGTGTGAGGTAAGAGAGTATTTCTGTAGGTTCTTGATGATTATATTATACTACTTTTTTTTTTATTTAATAAAAGACGTTGCCCTACCCTAGGAATTTCTCCTTGTATCGTGGGTGCGTTTACAAGCAAATAAACTCACATACACAAACAGCCAGACCCGGAACAACTATCTGTAAGTCATAGGTACAGATATTTGTTCCGTGTGTGCATTGAAAGTTTTAGCTGTGTGTATGTATGTTTGTGACCTCTTCACGTAAGTAAACGGAATCTACAATCAACAATCTCCCTGTAAAATCAAGAAAATCCACTTTACTTATTTTACAATTCATCGGAGAAAAAAATAGTAACTGAAACTACTCTGATCAAGTAAAAATAAAACAGATGGAATGTATTAACGTGAATAGTAGAAATCCTTGACTACAATTCAATGCAGACCAGATCGCATGTGTGATCTGTAGATAAACGACAATTAGTGGACGGATGATGGCTGTGTCATTAGTCGATATATAATGGCCGCTGTGACGTCGTAACAAGGCACTACTTGTATATAGTTAACAAGTTTTTGCCCGCGGCTTCGCTCGCGTTAAATTCGGGGTAACACAGTTCCCTTTTCCTGATTTGCACCTGCTACCTGTAGTTTTTGCCCTTGCGTCTATTTAATGTAATAGCAAAGCTAAGTTTTTCCTTTTCTTCCCTCTGTCTCCCTCATTCCTCATCAAAAAAAATTAGCCTATGACCGTCCCCTGGATTTTTTTTTTTTTTTATAAATTTTAAGAAAACTTACAGCTAATACAGTTAAATAGTCAGATACAATATGAAAACGAAGGCCAATTACAAGTTTCCACTTATAAAATCCCAAATATCTCAAAATCATCAAAATCGGTTTAGCCATTTAGGCGTGAAGACGTAACAAACAAACTCACTTTGGCTTTTATAATATTAGTAAGGGTGTACGAATGCCGTCGTGTAAGCTGGAGTAAGCGTAGCGGCCAGTCCATGTGAAATCTTCATTAGGATAAAAAATCTTAGCAAGTATTTAAAGGCGCGGCTAATTCTGGGTTTTAACTATATTCTAACAAATTGGTAAATATAGTTTCTCAGTAATAGCCAGGTTTAATTACAATAGGGTTGATCTCATTAATATAATACCAGTATTGAACTGTTCCACTGCTGAGCAAACGCCTTTCATTTTTAGACTTTTCGTTTTTTATTTTAGCCTTTTTGATTTGTAGTTTGTTGGTCACACACAACTTTTTGCCAAGTCTTCATTTTCCATTGCTACTAATATATCATCCATAAACATGCATTAGAAGAATAAAATAATAATAAATATCTTGGGACAACTCACACACGGCTATCTGATACCAAGCTAAGCAGAGCTTGTGTTATGGTAACCAGACAACTGATATACATACTTATATAATTTTTAAATACATACATATTATAGATAAATCACACCCAGACACAGAACAAACAATCATGCTCATCACACAAAGTTTGTCCTGGGTGGGAATCGAACCCACGACCTCTGGCTCAGCAGTCAGGGCCACTAACCACTAGACCAACAGGCCCGTCATATGAAAATATGTAAGTATTAGAGAAGATAACTAATTACGTACCAAAGCAATATAGATAAAAACTGATATGGAACCTCTTCCGGAGTATACTTTCCAATAGTATTTAAAAGAATTTTCAAAATCGGCTCACAATTTACGGTAAAAAAACCGTCACAAACGTACAAAAAAAAAATACAATCGATAAGACTGAATTTTTTTAGTTAGACAAAGCTAGATGATAATCTAATAAGTATGTTTTAAAATATTATGTTTTATTATTTTAGCAAACATGAGTAGTAACAATTTAATAAATTACCGGTTAAGCAATAGCAACCTTGATACTATGTTACCTGTCGAACCCAATAAAAAATATTAACCAGTAGGTACTCTTGGTTTAAAAATATCTCAAGTTGAATTTTGAACCGTCGTTTTTTATCCCATAGAGGCGTATATCATTCTTGATTTCCGTGAAAATGATAAACGGATAAATGATGTTAATTTTGCAAGTCGGTTTCTACAAACAGTTGTACGTCTTTTTTTAACTACATGAGGCTGGTGTTGTTTGCCCGACTACTCTGAGAAGAAAAGCCGAAACAAACACAAAGGTCATAGTCTCTTTTAAGGTCTAGACAAAAATGTTGGTCAACTTACGTGAGAACTATGCAGACTAGTGTTTGAGATAGTCTTTTTAAGAAAGAACCACACAGATGGGAGTGACATTGTCCAGTCAGTGCAAACATTTCTCAGTTATCGCGTAGCTCGACACATAACTATCTCTTAGCCCTGTCTATGTTGTGCTCTACGACACAACGAACATTACCAAAAATAATTAGTTTAGGTCGTATAAGGTACTCAACTGCCAGACAACATTAAAAACAAAATGACCCACATGGTCCACACATTCACAATCCTTACTAATATTATAAAAGCGAAAGTGAGTTTGTTTGTTACCTCTTCACGCTTTAATGGCTAAACCGATTTTGATGAATTTTGGTACAAAGATAGTTGGGAACCAGGAGATGGACATAGGCTATTTTTTTAAAGTGGGAAATGAGTGAGAAAGAGGGAAGAAAATGGAAAACTTGAAAAAT
The DNA here is from genome assembly GCA_905475445.1 of Ochropleura plecta. NCBI lineage: Eukaryota > Metazoa > Arthropoda > Insecta > Lepidoptera > Noctuidae > Ochropleura > Ochropleura plecta. The sequence goes on along the minus strand of FR997744.1, from coordinate 863,173 downwards.
TTTTATTTAAAAAAAGTGAGATATGAGGGAGAACGAGGGAAGAAAAGGGAAAACTTACCGTTGCTATTACAAATCAATAAGGCGCATGGGCAAAACTGCAAGTAGCAGGTACTGTGTTATACCGAATCTAGCAAAAGCTAGTAAACATATAAAATAAATAATTATAAACAAAATTAATACTTAGGGTACTTTTGGAACGAAATTACTAGTTTTAAGGTTCGTTGTTTACTGTAGAAAAGATCCTAGAAATAAGTTATGTAATGATAAATTTTAAGGCAATCATAATTACCTACATCGTGAAAAACCAAGGATGCTATAAATTCTGAGCTACACGTTGATGACTGTTTTTTTGGATGAAAGCAGATTAAATAGTTGGTTCCAGCTACCATTCGTAGAGATTCGCTTGGACAATATTAACGGGTGTCAGAAAACCAAATTTTTCAGTATCGATGATTTTGCCACGTATTGAGTTACGCTGTTATGTATTTAATTGATAGCCGATTCCAACATTCATAGATGAAGTGAAGCTGCTATATTTTAAAAGGCCCTTTCTCTTTGATTCCAGACCTGGATTTGATCCTGACCTACCACTGCTGCCACCACAGCACCGAGGTGTCCAAACAAGTGCTGGACCTCCACTACACCCTCAAGACGCTCTTCACCAACTTTTTTAAAGACAGGATAGTGGACGCCAAGATATTGAAAACTTTGAATTATTAGTGAGTAATATGAATAAACTATAGTCTATAATTTGTTAGCGTATCGATGGCAATCTATATTGCTACTAGCTTTTGCCCGCGGTTTCGGTCGCGTTTAATTCGGGGTAACACAGTTCCACATTCCTGATTTGACCCGCTACCTGTAGTTTTTGACCTAGCGCCTTATTAATTGTAATAGCAAAGCTAAGTTTTCCCTTTTCTTTCCTCTTTCTCCCTCAATTCTCACATTTTTTTTTAAAGTTAGCCTATGTCCGTCGCCAGGGTTCCAACTATCTCTGTACTAAAATTCATCAAAATCGGTTTAGCCATGTAAGAGTGAAGACGTAAGAAACAAACAAACTCACTTTCACTTTTATAATATTAGTAAGGATATGTTTAGCGCTATCACTAGTGTCCGTCAAATCCATGCGTACAGGCATCTGGGGATGTAGGATTCTATATCAGGTTCAGCATTATGATAATTTACCGGCAAAGAATAAAAACTTTTGTTCTTAACTAAAAGCTATTGGCAATAGTTTTTGCCATGCATAATACGCTATGTAATGACTTCATAAAAATGACTCCCACAGCTGTTTCGACTACGAACACAAAGTAAAAAATTAAACATGACATGGTAAAAAATATTGTTTTGAAGAATTTTTTGTCACTACATTATATTGTTTAGCAAGCTTAATGAAAAATACAGCAGCTTTTGGACTGAGATTATTAAATGCGATATAAAGATTGTGCCAAATCTTGCCATTGTTCTTTTAAGCACTGTTAGCTGGTTTTGTGTCTGAGAAATGATCCCTTTTTACCCTCTAAGCCATTGTTCGGTTCCGTTACCTTGTGTCTGAAAATTCATTTCTTCTTTTTTTTCATTTTCTCATTCTTTCTTCATCACATAATCAAATCAAAGCATTTATTTCAATTAGACCATTACAGGCACTTTTGAATGTCAAGAAACAAAATTAATCTACAGTCCCGGTCACAAGGCATAATAACTTGTGAAAGTACTGTAGTTGCCCATTCCAAAGCGTTGATCTGGAGAAGAATGGGCAAGAAAATCCATAAGCGCGTCTATCTCTTTTTCCAGTGTTCTAACGCCACTTGAAGTACGAGGTTACGATGACTCCGCTGTCTTGTACTGTCGGCTGCTCGACAGCGACCCTAAGAACTTCGTCTTCGCTGATTCACTCAGGTACATATATTGCAGAATAACTGGAAGTTAAGGGGAAAGGACTTTGCCCAGCCGTGGGATGATGTTGGCTATCACAGCATCAGTAGATCTTGCACTTGCATGGAAACCAGTCACGTATGGTATTTTTTTGAAACGAAATATAATCACTATTTGATACTACTGATAAGCATTCGTTAGTATAATCAAATATATTGGTGATCACTACGGATTAGAGTAGGTAAATTGGTAATTTTGCGTCATAATTTACGATTCTAATTTATGGGAATTTTACAGTTTATGGACAATTTATGGATTTGTTCAAAAATATTTATAAAATATCCCGTCTAAGTTAAGGAGACAAAAGATCCTCTCAGTTAAGTTATGTATCTTGGGTAGTAGTTGAAACCATATGGGGAAAACGAAAGCTGGTTTCTAGTAGTAAATATAAAACTACTTGGATTATTCTTAAGTCAATGGTTGATAGGTATAATTTTTAAAAAGGTGTTGTCTCTCTCTCTGCTTAAAACTAAGGGGAGAAAAGTTCTCAAAAATGTGGATTTGTCGAACGTAAAATGAACTTTGAACGAAAATTGGTTTGAATGATATTTGATATTTATATTTTGATGTGCTTATGGTACGTTTTTTGTGAAACTACAGCAGTAACTTTGTATTTCATTAACCTAGACTCCTAGAGTATTCAAATACATACTAATACTGCATTTACGTATCGTAAATTTTAGAAAAAAATAACTTTTTATTTCCAATTTGTCCTTGAATTCCAAAGCAACCAATCAATTGTGCCTTCTTTTCCAGGGCAGTTCTGATGGTGGTGGACCTCTGGCAATATGAACAGGGCACGTGGCCAGGGCTGATCATCCTCATCGACCTGGACACGTGCACGTTGTCTCACATTGCCAAGCTCGACCTCCAGTCTGTGCAGCAGTTCCTATACTTTCTACAGGTAACATTACATAACACTAGCGTCCGCGGTATAGTAACTTTGGGCTAACGCTAACTTTAACCCGCGTAATGATCGAAAAAAATTCTTTCTCTCCCCTTTTCTTCCCTCTTTCTCCCCCTTTTCCCACTTTTTTTAACCTATGTCCGTCTCCAGGATCCCAACTATCTCTGTACCAAAATTCATCAAAATCGGTTTAGCCATTAAGGCGTGAAGAGGGAACAAACAAACAAACTCACTTTCGCTTTATTAGTAAGGATATAGCTTTAGTTTATTTTACGGGATCATGGCTGAGAGACGTTAGAAGAAGTGTTTGCAGATCATCAGCTACGAATGGATGGCATTCACAAGACCGCAGGTATGCTTGGCTGCAAAGCAGAGGGGCCTGCCAGGGTTACTGCTAGCCGGGGTGCGGTTGTTCGAAAGAGATACCGTGGCCCCGGAACACAAAGGGCACTAGAATAAACATGAATGAGCGGTGGGCTAGTAAAAGACTGACACCCCTCCCCCCGCTCCGCCCAGAGCGAGGGCAGTTACTTCAGCCTGTCTGAGCCCCATAAATACCAGGGTAGCATGAAGCATTAGGAAGGAGGCCTAATACGCAGCAGCGCGTGTCACAAAGCTGTGAATTATGATGATGACGATGACATGGTATTCGATATGAAAATCAATTGCCCCTTTAACTCTAGCTGTATAAGGAGTGAATTGAAGCTCGCGTTAAATTTGGGGTAACACAGTTCCCCTTTCCTGATTTGCAGGTACCTGCTACCTTCAGTTTTTTGCCCTTGCGCCTTATTGATTTGTAATAGCAAAGCTAAGTTTTCCCTTTTCTTCCCTCTAACTTTCTCCCTCATATCCCACTTTTTTTTTAAATTATTATGCCTATGTCCGTCTCCTGAGTCCCAACTATCTCTGTACCAAAATTCATCAAAATTGGTTTAGCCATTAAGGCGTGAAGATGTAACTAAGAAACAAACTCACTTTCGCTTTTATAATATTAGTAAAGAAGCAAGGATGTCAAATTTCCAGGAAGCCATGTTGTTGAAAATCAAAAGTCTGCACTTCTTGAATGCACCATCATTCATGGACAAGCTGATGATGATCCTGCGACCGTTCTTGAAGAAGGAGCTCTTGGACATGCTGAGTATCCACCAGGTTGGGGCCAAGACCTTAGAGAAGTTCATGCCAGTAGAGGGATTGCCAAAAGGTGCTGGTGGGCAGTACAAGACTTTGGTGCAATGCAAAGGTGAGTAGAGATGTTTTGTTATAGCAGTGATGGGGATGATCTAGTGTTGTAGCCGTTGGACTTCCAAATCATAGGGCTCAAGTTCGAACCCAGGGTACGCACCTCTGTTTTTCGGATTTATATGCGTATTGTGTATTCATTCGGAGAACATCGTGAGGAAACTAGAATGAATAAGAGAAACATAAGAGCATGTAATGACAAGTCCCATGGGCGACTTAAAAACTGACAACAGGTTTCTAACCAAACGAAAAAGAAAGATTGTTAAAGAGTGGAGAAAGATCAAAGAAACTATAAACGACTATGCGAAAGCGGATGAGTAATGAGGTGGCAACTAACATAAGTATAGCAGAAGAAAACAAATCAAATCATTTATTTCAATTAGACAATACAGGCACTTTTGAATGTCAAAAAAAAAACAAAATGTTAAGCTACAGTCCCGGTCACAAGACATAATAACTTGTGACAGTACTGTAGTTGCCCATTCCAAAGCGTTGATCTCTATGGAGAAGAATGGGCAAGAAACTCCATGGACACTCTTTTAAATTAGAATATTATTACAAAATCGTATTTACATCAGTCGTGTTGAGATTATACAAATATGTGAGAACGATGTAGAAAGACGTGCACAGTAAGAGCGTCCAGAGTAAAAACAAAATTCAATATAAAAATCTAAATAAATTAAAAATGACCGTGGTAGCTAAAAAATGACCAGTCCCAACTGACAGCGCCCGTTCACGAACATGACGTTTGGATCAGCCCCATTCAGCTCGACCATTTTGAAGGGAGCTAAATCACCCGACACACCCGCCACCATCAGCGAGACATTTAAGTGAGCATGACACTATCAACCACCAGGGCTTCGTCAAGTCAAAAAAAACATTGCGAGAGGCTACTTAATAATTTGTTTAATTGACTGTTTTTCTATTTTTAGGGTTCCACACCTTAAATGGTACAAACAGAACCCTTATTGGTTCACTTTGTTGTCCGCCTATCTGTCTGTCTGTATATCAAGACTCATTATTTCTGGAACACGTGGAGGTATCCAGTTGAAATTAAAACCATAATTATATTGCACTCAAGTCTATCGTCCCTTTGTGTTGTGACCAATCAACACTCTAAGTCTACGCGGTCAAAAGATGTGGCTGTTTATGTCCCAAGTTTGTACGGAACCCTCGATGCGCAAGTCTGACTCGCTCTTGACCGTTTTTTTTTATTTTTAACTATGTTTTTATCAAAATAATCTTTTCTTTCCCAGATGACGTGGTAGCTAAAATAACGAGCTCGAAAGACTTCTTCGTGGAGGAGAACAAGAAACGGGTGGTGGAAGCCAAGCGACCTGGCAAGCCGAAAACCATCACTGACATCTTCGGAGGCATCGAGGGCTCCTTCAAGAAGCTAGATATTGATTGAGAAGTAGAATAATTGTATAAATAAGGATATGTGTATTATTTGTTGGGTTAATAAAAGACGTTAAATGTTGTCGAGCTTTATTCTGATCCTATTTTTAAAAAGGATAATATTTTTGTGTTCACCAAAAATACTGATCGCGAAATTGCACTTACATACTTACCTCTTTTGGTGAGTGAACATCACATGCTATTACCCGGAGGGAGGATTTAAAAAAAAAACACAGTGCCTCACACTAGGAATTTTTACTGTATCATAGTCGTAGTCAGACCCGGAACAACTACCTGTAGGTAATACAAATATTTGTTCCATGCGGGAATCGAACCCGCGACACACAACGCAGCAGTCAATCGCTAAGCCACTGCGCCAACCGCTCCGTCGAATGCTTTTAGCAATTCACTGCAATCTGAACTTTATTAGATCCCCTGAGCTTTGCGTTCAGTTTTACAACTAAAAATTATAACACATTTTTTCTACCTCCTTGTGTTAATTACTTCTTTAGATGAGGTTTGACTAAAACTCTGCCACTCCTAATCTGCAATGATTCCAAATATGAGGCCGCATTTCTTGAGGTTGTAATAAAACACTTTCGGAAACCTAAGAAGATCGTTTCGGTTACATTATTTCAACAACAACAAAAAATCACTGCGCAGGTCAAATAAAGTATTTTTACGATTTTTTAACCGACGAAAAAAAAAAGAGGAGGTTCTCAATTCGACATGTATATTTTTTTTTTATGTATGACCACGCATAACTCTTTACTGAGACGTGCGATTTTAAAAATTCTTTTTTTATTGGAAAGAGTATATTTCAAAGTTGGTCCCATTTTAGTTTGAAAAAAAAATCGTCCCCTAAGGGTGGGAAAATAGAGGGTGATTGATTTTTTTCATACTGAATTTTTCAATTGTGAACTGATTTTGTTTAAATTTGGCAAATATATGTAGTTCTGATGACAATTCGACGTTCGTAAAGATCTGATGATGGATGATGGAGACGGAAAACACTTGCAACTTGCTAGAGGTCCTCAACAGTTTAAAGTAGTGACATATCGTGTTACAACTCATTTCATGCACGTTGAAGAGAACTTTAGACCTTGCTGGAGGATGGCGCTGTCATTGAAGGTCTGACGATGGAGACGGAATGCAATTGCAAGAGGTCCACATGGATTTACAATAGCCATTCTGTGTTTGGGCTCCTTTTATTCACCTTAAAGAGAACTTTGAGCCAAGCTGGATAATTACTGTCACGGATGATCTAACGATGGAGACGGAAGGTATTTGCAAGAGGTTCTGAACAGTTTACAGCAGCTATATCGTGTTTGGGCTCCTTTCATGCATCTTGACGAGATCTTTACAGCTAGCTGGAGAATAACGGTCACAGAAGGTCTGATGATGGAGACGGAAAGTATTTCCTAGACGTTCTCAATAACTTACAGCAGTTGTATTGAGTTTAGGCTCATTTCTTGTACCTCGATGAGAACTGTTGACCTTGCCGGATTATGGTTTTCATCGAAACTCTGGCGGTGGAAACGGAAGACAATTACAAGAGGTCCCGAACAGTATAAAGCCACTTGGGCTCATTTCTTGAACTTTAAAGCCCCGGTTCAGTCCATGGTCCGAAGCGAGAGGGAATAGGAAGCGGTTACCTCCTCAAAGAGATGTCAGCAAAGCAGAGAGGCTTGCCAGGTCTAGCAAAGAGCACGGTATCTCTTTCGAACAACTAGAAACCCCGGAACATAAAGGGCAATAGAAGGAACATGGTTGGGTTTTTGTCAGTACAAGTCTGATGCTCCCCGAAAGTTATTTGATGATTTCCCATCTGCAAAAAAAGGCTTCCAACGACGGACGGATGCCCTTATTTGATAAAACATATTGTCTTTTAGAGATTACGGCAACAATTAAATTTCTGTATATGTGCAGGGCATAGTTAACCTTTCAGTCTCTGCACTTCAGTCCACGCGCTCATCATACAGTTAGAATAACACCTTATTTGGTTCTAAATCTGATAATGTTGCTAAAACTTTCAGTCCCAGGTCAATTTATGCTTTATCGAGGGCCGACTCTTGCAGTTTATGTACCCTGACAGCCCAGCTTAGAATTACCAGCAACATCATGCGTTCAAAAACATTTTAAGTACTTATTCTTTTAGAAATTACAATCAATAGAGGTCTAGCAACACAGACATCGCTTTCACTCTATTTCGTTTGCTTTCATCGGTACCACAATTCTTTAGATTTTTGGTAGGTACAACAATATCTGGAGGTATCCCAAGGACGCGTTGGTGTTTCGAATTCATGGTAGTCATCTTAGCACTTGTCAAACTGTTTGACGGTGGGGAACAGTCTTATCGGAGCACCATCCTCGAGTCGAGTTAAGCAACATAAATTTGCTGATAAAGAAAACCAAAAAGAGATAAATAAAAACTTTTTAACAAAAAATTGAACCGACGAAAAGTGAGAAATAAAAACCTTTTAGTCTAGGTAAGCTCCAAAGTTAAAGTAGGTATGAAATTAGTTTTGAGGCGGCGCCAACATGTAATGATCGAGGATCAATAAAGCTGACCATATTTCCCGTTTTACCTTATTAGTTTTCTTGCTTGTTTGGCGCCGACTTGAAATTAATTTCATACCTACTTTAACTTTGGAGCTTACCTAGACTAAAAGGTTTTTATTTCTCACTTTTCGTCGGTTCAATTTTTTGTTAAAAAGTTTTATACACAAATGTCGTTTTTAATTTGAATTGCAAATGACGATTGAGACGAAGACTGATTATTATTTTTTTGATTTTATAAAACATTCATCATGATTTTTCATTCGGTGTCAAATAAAATAAAGTAATCGTAAGTTTATAGATCAAGATCAAAGAGGGGACTTGTATTTTTATTAAGCGATTCTTATTATAAGCCTCACCCTTTTTTTGCGGATGGGAAATCATCAAATAACTCCTCCGCTCGGCGGAGCCGGGGGAAGTGTCAGACTTATACTGACTAAAACTCACCCATGTTCCATCTATTGCCCTTTACGTTCCGGGGCCGCAGTATCTCTTTCGAACAACCCGCAACCCCGGTAGGCGGTGGCCCTGGCAGGACCCTCTGGCCTGTCGGTAATAGACGGACGGACGGACGGTGAGCTACCCATTGCTTACCGTCCACAGGCCCGCATCTACGGTGGCCGGGAGTCGTTTCGTGGCGTCCGACGTCCGGGGCGTCTCCCGCGGCGGTCCGTGTTCGGTGAGGACCTGCGACAAGCGGTAGGTGAGGACGCCATGGTGCCTCTCCAGCCACTCCTCAAAGAGGGGACTTCTCGCCACTATTACAGCGTGCCCTTAAGCCTTACCCTAGACTTTGCAGAGTGAGGTAATGGCTTATAACGTTGATTAACAACATTTTACCAATAGTTCCACTTGAAACAAATACAATACGACGGAAAATACTTTTATCCTATGTTCACAGTTTAGTTTCCAAAAATATAACACAAAAAAACCGCTTCTAAAAAAACACTTAAAAATCCTACTTAATATTATAATCTTACTATTACTATTGTATATGCGAAAGTTTGTGAGGATGGATGTATGGATGTTTGTTACACTTTCACGTCAAAACGGCTGAACGGATCTTGATGAAATTTGGCACAAAGGTAGATTATAAAAATATACATATACAAAGGTATTTTATTTCGATTTTTTTTCGATATCACGCGGGCGAAACCGCGGGCACCAGCTAGTGGAAAATAAGTTTACTCTCGGGAATCGTTTAAATCGTGGGTTTTGTCGTTTTTTAAGAAGTCTTTTTTTTTTAAAAAATAATTACATTCAGCCTTTTTAGTTGTGTTATCTCACATAATTTTTGGTTGAGCATTCGTTTTCCGTTGCTACTAAAAGATATATCATTCGCATATTATGTATTATAGAATATAACTGCTCGTAAACTGCTTAAGCAAAATAGATAAAATTGATATAAGACCCTTCGGGAGTACCTAGACGTTTTTGATAATCAGAAGATTTTTTTGCGAAAAAAATACAGTAAAATTGAGGACCTCTTCCTGTGTTTTAAAGTCGGGTAAAAAATGTGTTTCGGTTTACTGTATCACACATAAATCCAGCTAGCTCTACAACTTCAGACATTTTTATGACATTCTTAGTTTTTCTGAAATTAATCTTATTTACAGAAATTGATTACAGTCATTAATTGAAAATATGTATTTAAATACTCTGGACGCTCTTAATGTGCAAAATTAACTTCATCGTTCTCATATATGTACAATCTCGTCAAAAAAAACTTTGTTTCAGTTCCGTACCTCGAAATTAAAAACATAATCCTTATATGATGACTTTGTCATCTGTCTGTCTGTCAAGACCCTTTGAACGCGTGAAGGTATCGAGTTGAAATTAAAACCATACTAGCTGTCGCCCGCGGCTTTGCCCGCGTGATATCGAAAAAAAAGTATCCTGTATAATCATATCAGACTATAATCTATGTCTGTGCCAAATTTCATCAAGATCCGTTCAGCCGTTTTGACGTGAAAGAGTAACAAACATCCAAATATCCATCCATCCATCCATCTTCACAAATCGTATTTATTTATTTAACTATTTATGTACACACAGTAAACCAGACAGGATAAAAAACATATAAAATTTGAGTACAAAGGTAGGTACTGCTTATTTCTTAAGAAATTTCTGCCAGCAGACCTGCGAAAGGAGATATGAGAACGAAATGTAGACGATAGTGTGAGAGAGTATTAGAAAAATATGTGATTGTGCCTTAACCTATTATAACTTAGATATATAAGTAAATATGAATAAATACTTGTATAAATACATAATGCTTAAATATATATCCATAAATAAATACATACCTACATTACGATTGAGAGGACAGGTAATGCTCTTTCACTCTGTTTTTAAATAGGGAAATAGAGGACTTTAAATCGCGAATGCTAGGCGGCAGTGAGTTCCACAACCTAACAGCAGAATAATATTAAATAATAGTAGGATACTCAAGTCTCTACAGACTTGAGTATCCTACTATTATTTCAGCTCTACAGCTGTGAATAAATCAACCCTCTATGTTTACGCTGTCGAAAGATATGGCTGTTTATGTCGTAAGTTTGTACGGAGCAATCGATGCGTGAGTTTGACTTGACTCGCACTTGGATGGTTTTATAAATAAACCAACTAAAAAAAGTGATAAAATCTAGAAGTTATGCCAAAAGTAAAAGGTCAAGACATTGGATAAAAACTATGAAAAATCGCCAAGTCATAGATGCAGGCCAATTAATTTCATAAAAATAAACGGTAGGTCAACTGCTTGTCATGCTGAGTTGCAACATTTTTTGCCCTAGAATTCTGGGCACGTTTTTAAAAGTCTAACACTAGAAGAACACTAATTAGTTTCCTAATTCCACTGCGTAAAAACTAATTAGTACTCTGTATCTAGCTCAAAACGACCTTGATGACCCATAAAATTAGCTAGGTACAATCAACAAAGGATTTATATACCCAGATACAGCTCGTAAGATACAGATGAAATCCTTACTAATACTATAAAAGCGAAAGTGAGTTTGTTTGTTACGTCTTCACGCCTAAATGGCCAAACCGATTTTGATGAATTTTTGTACAGAGATAGTTGGGACCCCGGAGACGGACATAGGCTATTTTTTTAAGTGATATAAGGGGGAGAAAGGGGGAGAAAGGGGGACGAAAAGGTAGAGAAAGATATTTTTTTTCGATCAACACGCGGGTTAAAGTTAGCGTTAGGCCAAAGTAAATATGCCACGCGAACGAAGTCGAGGGTGGAAGCTAGTTTCCTATAAATCCATTAATGTTTTCGAAGAAAGTAATACTTGTATTTGGTGGAAAACAAACAGTGCATTAATAAATTAAATTTGAGTTGAAGACGTCTATGGGTTTATGAGAAAAAATTAACTAAACCTGTCTAGACTGGTTACTCATCTTTTGTTGATCGTACCTCTCTATTAAATAATTAACTTGGTATTGCAGTTCCAAAAATGTTTTCCTTCTGAACTTACTTACTTAAACCGCATAACACCAACATTGAACGACCCCACTGCTGGGGTAAAAGCCTTCTCTCTATCAGCAGAAGTGGACAGAATCCACAATACGCAGGTAGATCAGATGTCCCAGGTTTTCGATTTTTGTTTTTAGGACATTCTGGTTTCGCCACAATGTTTTCCTTCACTATGTAAACACATAGTTAGGGGTCTGGGTTTGAACTATTTCAGTAAAGTATGTAAGTCGGGATCGACGCCACGACTGTTTTCCACTTAAAGCCGAGGCCACATTTTGGCGGGGTTCGGTGAACGTTTGCATTTGCCCTATGTCTAGTCTAGATGTTCTTTGCATCCTGAAGTCTTATTTTCGGACGAAAGGGATTTGTAGCGACAACCTGTGCTCACGCAGGCCTTATTATTGAACGAATATTCATGATACAAGAATCATTAGCAGATTCTGATTTCCATTATGTTCACAGTTATCTTCCCCATTGTAGAAACGGTCAACCCAATTTTTATGATCTTATACAATACGAATAACTACCTAGGGAATACTGAAGAAGTTCTAAATCAATTTAAATGCCAAGGTTGTCTCAACCAAAATGCAAACCTATGCAGCTTGGCGACAACTTTTTCTGGAAACTAGGTAGGTACTTAATCAACCGAACGATTAATTTCGCATGTATGTTTGGCATGTCACGGTCATTAAATTGTATTTTGGCTAAAAAACGCGGATGTTCAGGTTTGTTATCACCAGATAAAAACTTTAGAATTGACGCACTGGGTTAATAAATCGCTGCGTTAATTGGCAGCACATAATTATCATCCATTGCAGGACTACAGGAAGATGGCGAAGGAGATCATCGTTTCCTAGCACCAAAAATTCAGACACATCTGATATTTACCAAAACGTACTCGACTACAGTTGTGGATTATGACCTAATCTACTTTACAGAGAAGAAAGCTTGCTTTTCAGAACACAATAGGCTGATTATAAATAAGCTACATGATTTCATGAGCATTTTGGTGAAAGTCGCTGGAAAGTGTCACTGCGTTGATGTCTTTTTCAAGTCAACATAAAAACAAAACATTGAGCGGAAGATGATGATGAGGACTCGCGCAAGAAGGGTTTTGTACTAATATTTTTGAACCGGTAAAAAACCATGTTTGTTGTATGGCAGCAGGAGCCCTCTTAAATAATTATTCTTCTTATTTTATTCTATTTTTTAGTGTTTGTTGTAATAGCGGCAACAGAAATTCACCATCTGTAAAAAAATCAACTGTCTAACTGTAACGATTCATGAGATACAGTCTGGTGACAGACGGATGGACAGCGGTAACTTAGTAATAATAAATACCTGAAATATCTAGTTAAGACTAATATGACTTGAAGTAATCAAACTCACTGGGTCGTTATTAATTCGCTAATTGATCATTTTCTTTCTTCAAATCGAACATTTTAGTAAACTAGTCTTTTCCCGGCTCTATAGTATCGGTTATCGGCTCTGTAGTTCCGCCGCTATACCTGAACTCATTCCGTCCTGACGAGGCCTATCGCGACGCGACGTCCCGGTACTTGCCCCACCCGTCCAGTACATAGTTTCAAAACCAGTCCTAAAATATTATCACTGAGATTCAGCCTGTCCTTTTGCAGCGACGCCCTAAGTCGAAGCTCGTACCTCACAGGGGGTGCCCAAGGATTTTGCCCTGTCTAAAGGCCTTACTCACAAGGCATCCACAAGATTTGTCCGGTTGCGTATTGCCATAATGTATACTAGCACAGACAGGGGTTGCTCTGTAATCGCACGCAATATGCTCTTGTAGCTAGAGAGCATACTGCATATCAGTACAGAGACAGACTGAAATAAAATACACTTTGCTCTAATTCGTGAGAGCAAAACACATACGAGTACAGACAATTTGGCTGCCGTAGTAGGCACCCCGACATGGACAGGTTAGGTTCGAAGGGGATGGCGGGGTCTGAAAGACCCCGCCATCCCCTTCGTGTTAGGTTACTTTAAACCTTGAATGCAGAGGTAGGAGCCCCGCGAAGCGGGGCTCCGTCGAGCCACTTTGATAGGTAGTAATCAGTGAGAGCTCGGGACTTGGGGCACCCCGACATGGACAGGTTAGGTTCGAAGGGGATGGCGGGGTCTGAAAGACCCCGCCATCCCCTTCGTGTTAGGTTACTTTAAACCTTGAATGCAGAGGTAGGAGCCCCGCGAAGCGGGGCTCCGTCGAGCCACTTTGATAGGTAGTAATCAGTGAGAGCACATTTTGCTTTAGACATATGCGAACAAACCGTATACTTATACAGACAGGTCTGTAGTCATACGTAGTTTGCTTTAAAAATATGCAAGCAAACTGTATACTTATACAGACTGCTCTGTAGTAATACGTAGTTTGCTTTAGAGTATTTGTTATTTTTAAGAGCACAAAGTGATCTAGTACAGACTATGGGTGTCTGTACTGATATACACAATGGCAATACGCTGTCCGGTTAAGCAGACGACAACCTCCTAGGTTAAACTGCTAGATACCATTCACTGTCATTTTATTAACGTGTCACGTCAGTTCAACCGCCGCAACTTACCCACTCAGTGCGTATCCAACTAAAGCCTTTAATAGCGGTACATATCCTTTGTAACAGCTAAACTATTTTAGTAGTGTATGTGAGACCACGCCGAAAGGACACGTGTAGTGACGTCACTCATCAGAGTAAATAGTTTTAGGAAGTAAATAGTAAACATTTAAATAGTGAGTATTATGTGTTGATTGCTTTATATTTTAGAAGACTATTATGTAATTTGTATGAAAGTACTTCGATTGTTTGGGTGTGTGTTGTACCGGTAGGAAATTCATTCGTTTGTGTTTTGTTTATGAACAATGTGCGTATGGGTCAATTTGACCTTTGGCATTTAGTTAAATGTTTTGTTGACTTTTTGATGATGTCACCTCCAAATGGTTCATTTTAGTACGAGTTTATGTCTCTGGTATGTATTTATTATTCAGATATATCACAAATTTGAATGTTAGTCATGTATTTACATACCTCGCTTACATTTTTACTAATATTTTATACCAACTTCAAAAAAGGAGGAGGTTCGACCGATTTTTTTTCCGTTTGTTCACCGATTCCTCCGCGAACTGTGAACTGATTTTCATTTTTTGCGTTCGAAATGGTATATTTCTGAGGTGGTGTCATTAATTTTATTAATATTGAATTGGTAGTCTATGAGTTATCGTATATAATACGTATTTTTCTTTTATGTCTATGGATATATTTATCTTTTAGTAACAATGGAAAATGAATACTCGAAAAAAAAATATGTAAGATATCATCATAACATAAATAATAGGAATGTAGAAGAGGATGTAAATTATAAGTAAAAGAGAAGATGAGACATCACTGGCAGTTTGCTTGGAAAAGATTTAGTTAAAAGTATTAAAAAAAGGTTCTTTTATTTCGTAGATAATAATATACATCTTTTTATTTTTTTCTTAAAAAACATTTCAAAAATAGCTTTGCACCAGTGTCGGGAGCAGGATCCAAGCTACCTAATCTACTAAGCCTGTAGGGCTCCAGAGATAGGAACCTCCCCACAATGAGAGCCGTAACGAGGAGTGCTGCCTCCTCGATACGGTCTCCTAACCCTGGCTTCTGAAACAGGCCATTGATCCAACCATCTAAGGACAACATAGAAGTCTTTATAATATTCATGATTCATTCTTAATACTCATTGTTATTTTTTAAAATATTTCTTTAAAAACGTACCAAAAAAAAATGGCAGGCCAGTATCGGGAGTAAGGTCCAAGCTATCGGTGGGTAGGTCTCCAGATACAGGAACCTCACAATGCGTGCCCTATCGAAATGACTG
The DNA here is from genome assembly GCA_905475445.1 of Ochropleura plecta. Lineage (NCBI taxonomy): Eukaryota > Metazoa > Arthropoda > Insecta > Lepidoptera > Noctuidae > Ochropleura > Ochropleura plecta. The sequence goes on along the minus strand of FR997744.1, from coordinate 847,796 downwards.
CCTTCTTAATCAGGCCCTTGATCCATTTGCCTGAGGAGAGCCTCGATAGATGTTCGTAGAGGCTCCTGGCCATCAGAGCATTGGCCGTTACAACAATCGGCACAATGATAGCCGAGTTCACATTCCACATGTCGACAACCTCGTGTGTCAAGTCGAGATATTTTTAGATAATATCTAAAAATATCTCGACTTGGCACACGAGGTATTATTAAAGCGCAAAATATACTAGCAAAAGCCACCGCTTGTCGCGTCTAGTCATACAAACAAACTTCAGCCTTTTAAATGAGTGTCAGCCTCTATAATTTGTATAACCACTCCGTACATGGGAGACGTCTAATTACTACCGTTCGACGTGACGTGGTGGAGTATTTACATAGTACACAGTGTACCTGCCCATTTTACTCCATAGAGAATCTACGCCTTAGAATGAGCAACTACAGTTCTTTCACAGTAAAGTATGCCTTGTTGACTGGGACTGTAGATTAATTTACTGGTCTACTTGAAATAAATGCCTTGATTGTTGGTGCATTAGTAGGTTATACGCTATGAAAAAAAATGTATTTACAATCTTGTGGGACTTGTAACTAGACAAGTATTAAAAAATTTGATCATTCTGTATCGTGTCAGTATCTATATATCCTGGATTGTATGCCCTTCATGGCCCTCCTTTAGTCTAGTCAACAAGTGCTTTTTTAGTCAAAACTTTTTAAAAGGCTCGGAAAAATATGGTTGAGGGCTCATTCGATTCGGGATCGAATCTATAAAGTTTTTGAAAAAATTCAAGACCCGCTCGAAAAAATTGCAAAAGTTATTAACAAATTAGTAAACAAAAACAAAGGGGTTTAGTTTTTTTGGTATATCTCGAAAACTATTTTATATATTTTGATTTTGAAAAAAGATTCAAAAAGAGGAGAAAATTTCCTAAAAAAAACTCCCAACTCGCGAAATTGTAGGACCAATATTAAAAAAATTACAGGGAGCTGAAAGTACGCCTGAAAACGGGTACTCGGGTTTCCGCAAGCCACGCCCCCTTCGAGCGCTTTAATGAAAAATATTATTTAAACATATTAAATGTTGATATTAAAATTTGAAAAAATTCAGACATGTACAGGACAAATTAAGGAATGAAATACCGTAGAAAAAATATTTTTATCGCGATTTTATAAAATGTTATCCATAAATTAATTAACAATTTCTTCCGACTGGGCTATAAACATTGCAAGTTGCATAATTGTTAAACCAGAAATCTCAATTTTTTTTCCTCTCGTGGAGCTATTCTTCAAATATTAAAGAAAGGATTTCCGTTGAGTAAATTAAAAAATTGTTAATTTTCGATTTGTTATTAACAAATTACCTAGGCGGCAAATTAAATATTTAAATAAATGTTACAAGAATTATTTTTTTTCCAATGTCGATGATCATTCGTTTTTCTATCAATAAAAGCTACCTAAAAATATTTTTTTATAAGTTTTAATTCTTTTTGTTTATAAAATTGTTATAAACAAATAGATTATTTATAAGATAATTGAAATTTTTTTTTGGAAATAGATTCCTCGTAAAAAATTATGAATTTTGAGATAAAAAACGATGCTTAAAAAAAATTTTTATTGCTAAAAAACCGTTTTGTTAATTAACAATTTTTTTTTACCACTTGTTAATAATATTAAGGTACGCTTTTTTTTAAAATATCATTATTTATTATCCTCCTTAATAATCAAAAAAAAAAATTCGTTTTTTTATAAATTTTCATTGTTTATTAAATAAACAATTTGTTATAAACAATTAATTTTTCTTTGTATAATTTTTTTAGAACTCTTTACACTAAAATAAAACCGACCAATTACCTTTTTGCGGAAAAAAAAATTAATTCGAAAATAAATATAAATATTTTTTTTTTTTTTGCAAAAAGGTAATTAGTCGGTTTTATTTTAGTGTAAAGAATTCTACAAAAATTATACAAAAAAAAATAATTGTTTATAACAAATTGTTTATTTAATAAACAATGAAGATTTAAAAAAAAACGAATTTTTTTTTTGATTATTATGGAGGATAATAAATAATGATATTTTAAAAAAAAAACGTACCTTAATATTATTAACAAGTGGTAAAAAAAATTGTTAATTAACAAAACGGTTTTTTAGCAATAAAAAATTTTTTTTAAGCATCGTTTTTTATCTTAAAATTCATAATTTTTTACGAGGAATCTATTTCCAAAAAAAAACTTCAATTATCTTATAAATAATCTATTTGTTTATAACAATTTTATAAACAAAAAGAATTAAAATTTATAAAAAAATATTTTTAGGTAGCTTTTATTGATAGAAAAACGAATGATCATCGACATTGAAAAAAAATAATTCTTGTAACATTTATTTAAATATTTAATTTGCCGCCTAGGTAATTTGTTAATAACAAATCGAAAATTAACAATTTTTTAATTTACTCAACGGAAATCCTTTCTTTAATATTTGAAGAATAGCTCCACGAGAGGAAAAAAAATTGAGATTTCTGGTTTAACAATTATGCAACTTGCAATGTTTATAGCCCAGTCGGAAGAAATTGTTAATTAATTTATGGATAACATTTTATAAAATCGCGATAAAAATATTTTTTCTACGGCATTTCATTCCTTAATTTGTCCTGTACATGTCTGAATTTTTTCAAATTTTAATATCAACATTTAATATGTTTAAATAATATTTTTCATTAAAGCGCTCGAAGGGGGCGTGGCTTGCGGAAACCCGAGTACCCGTTTTCAGGCGTATTTTCAGCTCCCTGTAAAATTTTTAATATTGGTCCTACAATTTCGCGAGTTGGGAGTTTCTTTTAGGAAATTTTCTCCTCTTTTTGAATCTTTTTTCAAAATCAAAATATATCAAATAGTTTTCGAGACATACCAAAAAAACTAAACCCCTTTTTTTTTGTTTACTAATTTGTTAATAACTTTTGCAATTTTTTCGAGCGGGTCTTGAATTTTTTCAAAAACTTTCTAGATTCGATCCCGAATCGAATGAGCCCTCAACCATATTTTTCCGAGCCTTTTAAAAAGTTTTGACTAAAAAAGCACTTGTTGACTAGACTACTTAGCTTTATGATAGAATTAGTTTGTTATCTGCAAAAAGTCAAAATTGCTTTCCGGAAACCCAAATAGGTCAAGTCATTTTGGAATGTCTTCTGCCTGGCTGGTTAGCGATACAATTTTTTGCGACCAATTTAAAAACAGCCGAGCATTGAAAATCTATAATGCGCTGTGCTTTATTAGTATTCATTTAGTATTAGTATTTATTTAGTATTCATTTACATACCCCTTAGCGTCAGTGAATACAGGTTGAAAAGAGGAATGAAAAATAAATAAAACATTTTTCAATCTACTAGAAGCTGACTTCACTCACGAGTTAGTTACATAAGCAACTTGGTTTGTTAAAAACGAAGTTCCTTATATAACAAAGTCGATACATAATATATAAACACTTCATGTTATCACGATCGTTTAAATTCAAGTCTGCTTGTCATTGACCCTAGTTCGCATTCTAGATCCAGTTTTGGATACCCAAGGCCAGCTACATACATGTAACCAATGGCAAGAGTTACATAGTATAAACAGCCAGAAAATGCTGATTTTGGCTTTGTTGTGAACTAGCTTTTGCTCGCGGCTTCGCTCGCGTTAAATCTCACGTCAAAAAATCGGGGTAACACAGTTCCCCTTTCCTGATTTGCAGTTACCTGCTACCTGTAGTTTTTGCCCTTGCGTCTTATTTATTGCAATAGCAAAGCTACGTTTTCCCGTTTCTTCCCTCTTTCTCCAGCATTTCTCACTTTAAAAAAATTACCTATATCCGTCTCCAGGGTCCCAACTATCTCTGTACCAAAATGTATCAAAATCGGTTTAGCCATTAAGGCGGTAAGACGTAACAAACAAACAAACTTACTTTCGTTTTTTCTAATATCATAAGTAAGGATTAAAGACTGAATATGATTTTATTTTGTAGTTGTACTAGGTGGTTGAATTAATCAATTTTGATTTTTAATGCCATTCAAAGAACAAATAAAATATAAAACCCTCATCTTTCCAGAACAATGGCAATAAAAGGGATATCGTTAGAAGATGAGTACAAGAAGAACACAGGCACCACTCCAGACGACATCAAGAAGTTACGGGAATGGCTCAACACACAACCACACTTACCTGGAGAATATATGACAGGTATTGTTTATTTTTGTTTGTACTACATCATTTGGACATGTAATGAGGAGGGACAAAGGACATGTGACTAAAAGAGTGATGGATCTGAATGTTGATGGACGGAGAGAGGAAGGCCAAAGAAAATATGGATGGATTGTGTAAGGAATGATGTGAAGGAGAAAGGAGTAAATGAATGGGCAGTAAAATGATGATGATGATGATACTGTGCCATAGGGCCATGGAAAAAGAGTTCACTACAAACTTGCGACATAAACGGCCATATCTTTTGACTGTACTGACCGTAGACATACAGAATCATTTTTTTTCCAGCACAAAGGGACTACAGATTTGTGTACATGGTTTTAATTTTAACGTTTTGACAGATAGAAAAACAGACAGAAAGACAGACGGAGAACAAAATATTCCAATAAGGATTCCGTTTTTTCCTTTTGAGGTAAAGACGACATAAAACGTCAAAGGTCGGGCCTGTTGACGTTGAGCAATGGGTAGCTCACCGTCCGTCCGTCTATTGACAACAGGCCGTGTCGACGGCGCGTTAGTGTTCCACGCGCGCCTCAAAGAGATGTCACCGCCTGCTATCCTGCCTGCTATGCTGCCTGCTATCTCCTTTTGGTAACTGCGGGTACATGAAACTTTACCTTTATTTTTATACACGATTCGTGATTTTCGTAAAAGAACATAAAACGCTGACGTTTTGTTTTTTTTCTGCGGATGGGAAATCATTAAATAACTTCCCCCGCTCTAGACGCAGCGGGGGGAGCGTCAGACTTGTGCTGACTAAAACACACCCATGTTCCTTCTTTTGCGCTTTATGTTCCGGGGCCGCGTTATATCTTTCGGACAAACCACAACCCCGGGCACTATTTAGGGGTTTGGGTAATTAATCAAGTAATTACCCTTTTTTCAAAAACTGTTTTCGATAATGATATACCAGGTAGTACATACGACGACACATCAAGCGCATTTACAGTACAATACAGCCTAGCTTTTTAGTAGTTTTATATGTGATAATGTTGTGTTTTAATGGGATGGTATTTAAAAGTACTTCAATTTATTCCCATTTCATTTACCTAATTTTACCTGTGTTCCACCAAATATACTGAATGTGCACCAAAATATGTTAATTAAAATATGTCATAACGAGCATCAGCGCACTACAATAAAAAAGTGTTATATCTTTATCCATTTTCTATTAATGCAAGTCGTTACTGGCAGTAGGGGGTCACAGTTTTAACCTAACCTAACCTACGCATTTTTTTAACATTCAGGAAAGAATATTTGGTGCACGATCAGTATTTTTGGTGAACACAAAAATATTATCCTTTCTAATGTATACCTTCCAATTTACAGTGTTTGTTTTTTTATTCACAACTAGCAACTAGCATAAATTCGGGGTAACACAGTTCCCCTTTCCTGATTTGCAGGTACCTAGGCTGCTACTTGAGGTTTTTGTCCTTGAGCCTTATTTATCGTAATAGCAAAACTAAGTTTTACTTTTCTTCCCCCATTCTCCCTCATTTCTCATTTAAAAAAAAAATTGCCTATGTCCGTCTCTAGGGTCTACGCTACCAAGGGGTTCTGGGCTATAACCCAAAAAGCCCTTATATAGATCCGCCCCTGCCTAACCAGTACCTAATACGGTACACATCTGCTTGACCCATCTGATATTACAGGTGCGATGTTATGTAATGTTACAAATTCAAAAATATTTTAATGGCTATGTTACAAAATTAAATCAATATTTCATTTCAATCATCGAAGAGCATGACCAAATATTTTTTCCAAAAAAGCCTTGTCCAAAAAAATCCATAAATCATAATTATTGTAGAAAATTATACGTATACATAACTAGCTGCACCCCGCGGATTCACGCACATAGACTGGGATATTATACGTAATTATGAACCTTTCTCTTAATTCCGTTGAGAAGTTTTCAAGATCTAAGCGAACAGTCAGATGAAGAGACTTCATTGTATACTATGTAAGAGGTACAGAATATAGGCAAAAAATATTAGATTGGTCCTGTTAATTGCTTATGACCACTATTTTTAGATTCAAGGCTGCATGAAATACGAAAATATACATCTTCTTTTCTCAACAGTTTTATTAGCTAACTAGCTTTTGCCCGCGGCTTCGCTCGCGTTAAATTCGGTAGCGCCTTATTGATTTGTAATAGCAACGCTAAGTTTTCCCGTTTCTTCCCTTTTTCTCCCTCATATCCCACTCTTTAAAAAAATTATAGCCTATGTCCGTCTCCTGGTTCCCAACTATCTCTGTACCAAAATTCATCAAAATCGGTTTAGCCATTAAAGCGTGAAGAGGTAACAAACAAACAAACTCACTTTCGCTTTTATAATATTAGTAAGGATATTTTTTTTTTATGCTGTGAGTCATCACTATTATTGTGGTAGTTATGTCAGCTGGTCTGGTAGGTCCGCGTTAACTAACAATCATTATTAATTCTGATACCTATCTAGACGACGAGTAATAGTCAAGTACCTATAGAAAAAAACAGTATATGACGACCCCAAATAAATTGGAATGAGGGCAGAAAAAAGACATGACTGGGCAGTAATAGTAGATAATGCTAGTGCCAGAGTATTTATTTTTATACTACCTGGCGCACGCCGCTTCGACAGCGTGATATCGAAAAAAAAATATCCTATGTATTATTCAAGACTAAAATCTTCCTCTGTGCCAAATTTCATCAAGATCCCTTCAGCCGTTTTGACGTGAAAAGGTAACAAACATCCATACATTCGCATTTATAATATTACTAGCTTTTGCCGGCGGCTTCGCTCGCGTTAAATTCGGTATTTATAACTCAGTACCTGCTACCTGCAGTTTTTGCCCTTGCGCCTTATTGATTTGTAATAGCAACGCTAAGTTTTTCCTTTTCTTCTTTTTTTTTTGTTCTTGTTTTTATGACATTCAAAAGTGCCTGTAATGGTCTAATTGAAATAAATGCTTTGAGTTGAGTTGAGTTGACTTCCCTCATTCTACGTCATTTCCCAATTTAAAAAAAAAAATAGCCTATGTCCGTCTCTTGGTTCCCAACTATCTCTGTACCAAAATTCATCAAAATCGGTTTAGCCAAAGCGTGAAGAGGTAACAAACAAACAAACTCACTTTCGCTTTTATAATATTAGTAAGGATAGTAGGATATTCAAATATATAAAATTCTCGTGTCACGGTATTTGTTACCATACTCCTCCAAAACGGCTGGACTGATCTATGTGAAATTTTGTATGCATACAACTATTTTTCAAACCCCTAACTTATAAGGGTTGCAGCAGTGATGATGATAATGAGAGAAACTTAATGAGGTTTTAAATTCGTTCATTTGTTCTTGCTCATCAGTGGCATCGTACAAAGTTGTATTTTTATCTCCTAGCTTAACACTTAGATCTTTGTTTTGTCATTGACTTGTTTAAATGTTTGAGAGTTGGTAACGCAATCACATCTCGAATTCGACGAATATCTAACTTCAACTTCAACTCTTCATTAATGGCTTTTGTGGACGAGAGATACCACAATTTTGCCAATAACACGTGTACTGGAAATAAACTATCAAACGCTGGAGAATATTTAGCAAGTAATCACAGTAATAAAAAAATATAAAAACAATAAAAGTATTTCTTTGCAGATTTAGATTATCATTTCATATGACAGAATGACAGAAAAGAAAAGAGACTATAAGTAAAAAAAAAAAAAAAAAATGTTCCAAAAAATGAATATCTCATGTCCTCTTACTTTTCACACTGACACTAAGTGACATAAATAAGCGAATGCCAGAAATATAATAAAAAAACTTTTTGGTTTCTTTTTTCGGACTTTTAAGTTAGGTACCTATTAATTTTCCATTGCAAATAAAGGATATAAGTATATCATAAATATACATTAAAAGAAGAAATATATATTATAGAAAGTAACTCAGAATATGCTAATAGATAAAATTGATTGATCTATTGACGGAGAAATCGCGTAACAAACATAAAAAAGAACGTCCCAATTTTTTTGAAGTCGTTTGAAACACACTTGAAACTGTCGTTGCTGCTGCAAGTCCGGGGTCTATGTAAGGAAAAAGAGGCAATAAATCACTATGGTCCCAACTATACGCTTCCACTGCCTCGTTTGCCTAGTAGTCGCAAGGACAACCACAGAGCATTAGGTCCTGGGTTCGATTCTCGGGCCGGCAAAATTGTTATTGTGTTTTTCATCTTAAATTTCTCCGTGGCAGCCATGGACTCTGGATATGGTTTAAAGCAAGCTGGGTGTAGGTATCTACCATTAGGTACACCTCTGTATAGCCCTTCAGTGGTTACATGCGTGATATTTTGTTCTTAACTAAAACATCTGTTCTATGGTAACATTGACTTTGACGCTTTTATTTAAACAAGAGGAAAACTTATGATTGAACAGTGTTGACCTTTATCAACCATACAACCAATACTTACCGTCATCTCAATAAAGATTACACTAATTAGAAGACACAGTAATTACTGCCAATCACGAGGAAGTAACGTAGGTTATGTATCTAATAGCTAATAACAGATGGTATGATGTTCAACCTTGGTCTGCACTAAAACTTGTTTTTAGGGTTCGGTAAGAAAAAACGAAAGGAAAAAACGGAACGCTTATTGGATCACTTTGTTTTCCTTCTGTCTGTCTGTCTGTCAAGACCCTATATCTCGGGAGCTTTCAAGTTGAAATGAACACCATGTCTGTGGTCCCTTTGTGCTGTGAAAAAACCAACCAACTCTACGCAGTCAAAAGATAATTATGGTCATTTAAGTTTGTAAGAAAACCTCCGTGCGCGAATCTGACTCGCTCTTTGCCGGTTTTTTTTTTAAATTCTGATTTAACTAAGTTAAGCATCGGTTTTGTACACATTGCAAAACGGTTTAGTGCATACTTACCTATGTAGGAAGTAATAGGTAAACATCATTGCACTAGGCAGGCAGTAAATCACAACAAGAAAGAAGAATTGTTATTTGCGATGCACAGTCGGACGACTGTATCTTGCATGTCTGTGGCAATACTTTGGCCTTGAACTGAGCGTTGTTATGCATAGGATTTTTGATAGAAGAGGCCAGCTTGTTTTGGTGTTGATATTCACCGTGCGCAATCAACCCATTTAAAAGGAGCGTTAAAGAAAATGACAAAAAGAAAAATATCCCATAGTAATTACGATGTAGCTTTATTTAATTGCCTGCATAGATAATTATTCTTTCGACTGTATGTCAAGTTTAATGTTAAGTATGGTAATCGGTCCATACTTAACATTGAACTCGGTGTGACAACAGTGCGACACAAAGTGCCTTGTTAAGTTATTAAAATGTCGTTAGATATTATAAAAGCGTTTTTCTTGAAGATAAATTATCACAAAGTGCAACAGTTAAGGACTAAGGTGTTTTCTAATTTAATTAACTAGAACATTTAGTTAACACGTTAAATGTCGTTAAGTTTAAATGGGGGAACATAAGATTAAATGCCACAAGTGTCTTAGTACCCACGGGGGAAGTCTATACGGTGTAGCGATGGTTTTAACGGTAACATATTCGTTTTCTGAAAGCCTACCTCGCTAAAAACCTTACTCATAAATTCGACGACTTTTCGTCAAGTGTTCGTTAAAAAGGGTATTTTTTTCATTTCATTCATTTTAGATTTATCATTCCTGGGTAAAAGCCTCCCTCATGACCTTCCAGGTACTGCTTTTCCTGCCCCATCACCACAAAAATCAGATAACATTTAAAAATCTGGGAGACAGATCCGCGCCAGGTCGTCAGGTGTCGTCCTAACCGGCAGGGATTGTAAGATGGCGCGATGCGTAGAAAATGTTCGTTGCCTGTCCGGGGTTGCGGGTTGTTCGAAAGAGATACCTCGGCCCCGGAACGTAAAGGGCAATAGAAGGAACATGGGTGGGTTTTAGTCAGTACAAGCCTGACACTCCCCCCCGCTCCGCTCCGCCCAGAGCGGGGGAAGTTATTTGATGATTTCCCATCAGAAAAAAAAAACGTTGCCTGTGCTCACGAGATGACTGACGAGCTTCAATTAGTATACTCTGAAGTAATCTGTGACGCGTCGTGCGAAGAGAGCGCATCGTGTCATTGTACGATCGAGAGGCAGTTAGAACGACGCCTGACGCATATGGGGGGAACACTTGGATGTCGTCCTAAGGAATCGAGGCATTGAGGCAAGTGATACAGAACTGGGTCCATGTAGGGAGGCTTTTGTCCAACAGTGGGACAGTGCAGGCCACAGGCGAGATACATAAAAATAACTTATTGATAAAACATATAAGTTTTAACAAAATGTTTACTTAGAGCTTCCTTTTAGGCAAATAACGCCTGTTTTAGGAAGTTCCGCTCCCTCGTGTCACGAAGGCAAAACGTAAAACGCACACATTACAAACACATACATTTATATTACATTATTCGTAACTTATTTAAATGCTGCTGCGTTATGTTTTTAAAAATCTATTAATAACGCATTAGTTTTTGTGACATTATTTACATTCGTATCAAACTAATCTTTTGACCGTGACTATCATATTATTCAATACGAAAACAAGTTATTATTAGACATGTTAAATTAACGATGTTATATTTTTTTACATAACACTACGCCCGATATTACCAAGGAGTTTGGTAGAGGAGTAACTACATCTTTTACGTGAGAACAATATTTATTTCTTTCACTAATGGATATGCAATGCACGACATAGGTATACTTCTGGAACAAGAAACTTCAAAGCACAACAGAGTGAGCAGAAGTGAAGGTAGGCACCTTCGCTTCTGCTCACCCTAGGAAAATTGCGTGATGCTATGCAGTCTAATAGTCAGTTTCTTGCCGGTTCTTATCCATAGGAAACGACCAACCCGAACCGTGCATCTTTTCTCGACGTTTTATAAGTGCCCATGTAGGCTTATGTGAAATAAAAATATTTTGATTTGATTGAATACTAATCAATACCTACTATGTGGTGATCAATGCTTGTGCCTTCTCCGTATGGCCTTTGCCCAGCAGTGAGACATATATAGGCTGATATGTATAATCAAATAATTGATTTCAACATAGCCGTGATTGATAAATTGATGACGTTCTAGTTTACCTAAGATGGTACGTACAGACGCCTGCGCATCAAGCTACTACAATCTGTCAGATTTCTTTGATAGATTTTCGACTTTATTTCCAAAGTATTAGGTTCAAGGTTCATTGGGAAAAATTTACAGTTTCGGGTAGCTTGACCTGCTGGCGTCTGTACATTAATCCTGTATTGTTTTCCATAATTGGCATGAAACAATACGAACAGCAACAATGTATGCATCACCAACGTAAACGTGACAAACGGACCCGTTTGGCTAGGCAGCTGGGATTTACATCGACACACCAACATTATGTAAGTTAAGTTTAAGTCCCATGCAATATGGGGTTAGCATATTCCTATCAACTGGCACAAATCCAAGCTGAGGGTTGCTCCCCTGGCTGGACGCCTTAACTTCAGGGCACCCATAGGATTGAGCAACTAACAACCCCATAGATAGGCTGACCTACGAGATGCCATTAAAAAAACGGAAGGAGTTAACAGAAATTTCTGATAAAAGGCTCGACAAGACCACCGACCCGTAAATCGAACCTAGGACATCATGTTCAGCGATGGCGCTTGTGACCACTAGACATACAGGGAACACTGCTGAATGTACTGAATTAGTCTGCTAGCTTTTCATAGGCATGCAAAATCAAGACATTACATTGGCGACTAGATTCAATACATACAAGAGAGTATAGGACATACTGCATACTGTTAGTTTGTACATTAAAATTACCGATACTTGACAAAGATTAAAATAACATACCTAATCACATCTCATTTTATTCACCACCATTTTAACCATGATTAAAGATAGTCCAATTTAGCTTGGTGAAAAAAGTCAGTTTCAGAATAGCGATATAACCATTTTCTCTAAATTGAATACCTACTTATAATATCACTAGCTTTCGCCCGCGGCTTCGCCCGCGTTAAATTCGGAATAAGACAGTTCCCCTTTCCTGATTTGCAGGTACCTGCCACCTGTAGTTTTTGCCCTAGCGCCTTATTTATTGTAATAGCAATGCTAAATTTTCCCTTTTTTTCCCTCATTGTTCAAAAAAAATGACCGTCTCCAGGGTCCCAACTATCTCTGTACCAAAATTAATCAAATCGGTTTAGCCATTTAGGCGTGAAGAGGTAACAAACAAACAAACAAACTCACTTTAGCTTTTATAATATTAGTAAGGATAAGGAAGTAAGGATTAATGCTATCAAACTAATATAGGTTACAGTTAAGTTGTGTCAATTTTATCAATCTTGAACAAGAAACGTCGTTTGTCAGAAATAAACTAAGTATACCTAAGTGATTTTAAGAGTAGTTTTAGTTTACGTTGATTGACAGAATCGACACCATTACCTGATTGATACGCACAAGTCATCTAATGAGATGCAATTATTATTAATTACAAGTTAACTTGGAGAAAAAATACAGTTTCCTCATTGCATAAATTAACTTCACATACAATAGGTCTGTAATGATGCATTCGTGTGGTTAGCTATTATCTGGTGATATATATATAGACTATTGTCACCTCTATGTGTTTCCGTCATTGTCCAGTAATCGCCAGTATAAATCGAGAACGTTTAAACTTAAATTCGATTCCCTTGTAGACACTTTATCGCAGCTACTTAATCTGAGATCAAACTTTCCCAAATCAAATATTTTGAAACAACTGGGCCTCTTAAACAAAAAAGTTGTAGTAACATGACTGTGTAGGTTTGGCTGCACCGATTAGTACCTATCTATTGTTAAGTTTCTCCTTGGGTTATGAGTCGAGCTACACGATAACTGACAAATAAATGCTTGCACTGACTGGACAGATCCACTCAATCTGTGTGATGCTTTCTTAAAAAGACCATTTTTTTTTTCGGGTGGGAAATCATCCAATGACTTCCCCCGCTCTGGGCGGAGCGGGGGGGCATGTCAGACTTGTACTGACTAAAACCCACCCATGTTCCTTCTATTGCCCTTTACGTTCCGAGGCCGCGGTATCTCTTTCGAACAACCCGCAACCCCGGCAGGCGGAGGCTCCGGCAAGCCCCTCTGCTTTGCTGACTCTCTTTGAGGCGCGCGTGAAACACGAACGCGCCGTCGACACGGCCTGTCGTCAATCGACGGACGGACGGTGAACTACCCATACACCGCATTTCAGACACTAATCTGCATAGTCCTCATGTAAGTTAACCAACATTTTTTGTCTGGATCTCAAAAGAGACTATGACCTCTGAGTTTGTGTGTCGGCCTCATCTAGTTTTTAAAAAAAGACTTGTAAAAATGTTTGTGAAAACCTACTTGCAAAATAAACATCATTTATCATTTACAGATACCAAGACAAAATTAAATATTGTATATAGAAAATACCCACACAAACATTCCTAGCCAAAGAATTACCCACATTAGGTAGGTATTCGGCAATTGGAAAATGTGGAAACTAAACAAAAAAAAAATTCAGGATAGGTACTTACCTAGGTATCTACTGCTTATGTTTAGGATAGGTTTTTTTTTTAATTTGCTTCTTGTTGTTTAGTGAAAATTTACAAATGAATGAGCGTTAAATATATTATGTTTAGTGGTACTACGGAAGCCTCGATATGCGAACTGTACGACTGGCACTTGTCCATTTTTTTTATCAACAAGATCTTTTTGTTCGATCAAATATGATTCAACGTAGCAGGTCAACGCTGAGTTTTTTTTTTGAATTATATTAATTAATCAAGTTGACGGCTAATCTGCGACGCAAAAGTCTAATAATACGCAACCGTAGGAAAACTTTGAAGTCTAGCATATTACATGTACCCGGAAGAATACCTAGATACCTATACATAAAAAAGTGTTCACGTTTGCGCAGCACCATAGACATCAAATATTTAATGGTATCTTGTATCCCACACAAGACACAAAAGTGTAGGGCACGCCACAATAGTGGCGGTAAGTCCCCTCTTTGAGGAGTGGCTGGAGAGGCGTCATGGCGTCCTCATCTACCGCCTGACGCAGGTCAGGGAATGGGAAGCGGTCACCTCCTTCTGCGAAGCAGTAATGCTGCAAAGGAGGTGGCCGGTCGTTTGAGGGAGAAAACCTCAAACCAACCCAGCCGCCGCGGGAGACGCCCCGGGCGCCAGGCGCCGCGAGACGACTCCCGGCCACCGTAAATGCGGGCCTGTGGACGGTGAGCAATGGGTAGCTCACCGTCCGTCCGTCTATTGACGACAGGCCGTTTCGACGGCGCGTTCGTGTTTCACGTGCGCCTCAAAGAGAGTCAGCAAAGCAGAGGGGCTTGCCAGGGCCTCTGCCTGCCGGGGTTGCGGGTTGTTCGAAAGAGATACTGCGGCACCGGAACATAAAGGGCAATAGAAGGAACATGGGTGGGTTTTAGTCAGTAAAAGTCTGAAACGCCCCCCGGCTCCGGCCAGAGCGGGGGAAGTTATTTGATAATTTCCCACCCGAAAAAAAAAAACACAAAAGTGTCCACGTTTGTACAGCGGCTTAGTGTTGTTCTGCAGTGTCTATCGACAAATGAATGAGGTGCAAAGCGGCCGAGAGGCTATATTACACCCGGTTAATTGTCTTGTTTGTCGAGTATGTCTTGCAATTACAGTGTAGCGACACAACTATGAGAGTGGCAAAAAGTACTACAGCGTCATCTATGCAACTACTGAAGAACTAAGGGCGGGTACATCTCGCAAGCAAAGTTATCAGCGAAGTTAGCATATAAACGAGCACTTGACAAGCAACTACCGGGCAATGGCCCACCAGACACGCCACCCGTCTGGTCGGATGATCCTCCCTCTTCCATAGAGTATGGAGAACTTTACACCCTGTTCTTCATACCTCTTAAACATAATAAGGATAACATCTGCCATCTACTCCATTAATCTCGGTTACTAACTTTATGAGAGCCACGATAGTCGCAATTATACACTTACGAAAACATACATGTAGGTATGTCAGAGGCAAAAAGTTGTTTTCATAGTGTCTTTTTGATGAAGTTTTGTGCCGGTGACTTCAAAAAGTTAAAAACAATTAGGTTACGTCACTAATGGCACATAAAGACACTGTTGCAATAATCTGTGGTACCTATTGCGATGTAAGTGACGTTTAGTACCTAGACCATTTGTATTCTATAATAGTTTCGTAAGATTTATATACTAGGGATTAGTATGCTCGTCAGGCAGTTACATAGTATAGATACCTGGCGAGGGTATCGCCCCATAAGTGTTTGAGCATGAATTTTAGAATTGTCAACCATAGCTACATGGCTAACTTACCTAGTACTTACTCATTCCTACTCAAATGTAGATATTGACGACATAGAAGACAACAATAGTGGCGGTACTATCTACAAACCTAAAAGCTTTGCTTTCCCAAAACCTTCTACTCTTCAATATGTTACAGTTGGGTAGGCAGACCAATATTAGATACACACACACTATGCCATAAGTTAATGTAAGATATGTTATAAAACTGCTAAGGCCACTCCCACTGACCAAGCACCAATCTATAGGCTGGCCTGCTACTGAGAATTCTATAAAAAACCCAATTTTAATTTTTTTACCCAGTGTAGAACGAAAACAAACTTCATACTATGACGTTTATATATGTGTTTTATATGTGACTTCATCGACGCCTGTAATTCTCGAAAAGCACGGCGTAGCCTAGACCTTACCTATACACCGGTATTCGGCAGTTATGTTTTAATAGCGATAAGGGGCAACGCTATTGCCTTTAACCGGGACTCAAAGCTAAAATGTTGCAGTTACTAAGATATTCCTGATGGAAAAAACTAAATTACACCATGGCATAGAGCTTGCGTCTACTACACGCTCTACGCTCATGTCAGTCACTCCTTGCGAGTCTTGCGTCCACACCCATATGCATAAGCATGTCTTCTTATTTCTTCCAGACTTAGACCTAATCCTCATCTACCACTGCTGCGACCGCAGCGCGGAGGTGTCGAAGCAAGTCTTGGACCTCCACTTCACCCTCAGGACTCTGTTCACCAATTTCTTCAAAGACAGGGCTGTTGATAACAAGACAGAACATAACCTGCACAATGTGTAAGTACTTAAGTAGCATGGAAAAACCCGCAACCCCGGATTCTTCTGCCATCCCAATTTATTTGTGGTCGGCGTAGCATGTCTGCATTTTCTCCACACTCATCATCACATCGGACACTTCAAGAAAATCTTGGAATCACAAAAAATGTCAGTTCCATATTAGTAGGTTCTGTTCATAACAGCACCGTATGAAGTATGAACAGTAGGATGTGGACTGTTGAGGTGGGATCCCAACTGTTTACTTTACCGTATTCGTAGTAAAAATTGACTTTTTTAGCCTAGGGGTCTAAAAGCTATTTAACTCCACTGGAGGCGGAAGGACGATGAGTCGAGGATAACCTTAAAAAAAAAGGATTTAATTTGCATAACTTCAAGCTTTTTAGAAATTGGTCCTCCACATTTTCCCACAACTCAGATGAGAGTCGTACATTTCGATATTAAAAATACTAAATTCAAATAATTTTGAATTTAGAACTCGAATAAATGTCAATTTGTTGTAACAAGTAAATTATTTTATAAGTGATCATTTTTAAATGTGATAATTGATAATCACATTTTTTTTTTATAATTCATGAAGGCTTTAAAACATGAGCCTCCTTGCTCCAAAAAAAATAAAATTCACCGCCGGTTTAATGTTATCCGTGCTGAAATAAAAAAAATATATACAAGCCCTCGTTGCGAAAATAAGAAAAAAGCACGCGTGTGAAGAGTACATTGCATGTTACACCTAATCATTTATTAGTCACAATGGGCCACGGGTATTGGGTATATTAAGTATGTGACAACTTGCTTCACAGTTGGCATCGCTAGTTGTTTCCCAAATACCTGACATCCCTTTAATGCTACCCTAAGGTCTACCAACCTCAAGTAATCAATATCATTGTCTGTTCCAGGTTACTCCAGCCATTATCAACTCGGTCTAGGAACAGTGATGCCGTGTTCTACTGCAGGCTGCTGGACTACGAGCCCAAGAACTTCGACTTCGCTAAGTCACTCCGGTAGGTGATTATGGAAACCTACAATAATGTACCTACCTAAAGGGTTGAGTGTCTAGACTCTAGATTAACTAATAATTGCTCTGTTTCCACACATAAGCAAAGGACTCATATTGGCTTAGTCCGATCAATCTAAGTAGGTAGCTCTATTCGAAAATAGTGGGCTATATATCCCGATTTTTTTTTTTTTAAGTTGCCCCACTCTAGGAATTTCTCTTGTATCGTGGGTGCATTTACAAACATTAAACTCATATTCACAAACAGCAAGGACTTTACATAATAAATTCTCGGATGAATTTACCTTTACTCAGGTCAGTGCTGATGATTCTGGATCTATGGCAGTTCGAGGAGGGCACGTGGCCAGGGTTCGTGTTGATCTTTGACCTTGAGGGCCTCAGGTTGGGCCATCTCACCAAGCTGGATGTGCAGACTATCCAGCAGTTCTTGTACTATTTGCAGGTGAGGGTTTAAGATCTATGACTAGCCTTGTATAATAATAGGCAACTCTAAATAAGCAGTTACTGTCGTCAAGTCGGCAATCTGAGGTTGAAAGTTAACATTTTTCTGTGATAAACTATGGGTGTTTAGCAACAAGGCTATTTATTGCCAAACAATCACGAGCGTTACGTCCAATTACGTATACCCATGGGGAAAGTCACACGTCGAGGCCTGTACCGAACAGTGGATGACGATGAAGACTGTTCTCGACCACAATTAAAATCTGTACTTATGTCATTTTCTCCATTCGTTTTTATATTCCAGGAAGCCATGTTGGTAAAAGTAAAAGGCCTGCACTTCCTCAACGCACCGTCCTTCATGGATCGGCTCATGATGATGATCAAGCCATTCATGAAGAAGGAACTTTTGGATGTGCTGATCATACATCAGATCGGAGCCAAGACTCTGGACAAGTTTGTGCCGATGTCAGCACTCCCAAAGGAGGCGGGCGGGGAGTTCAAGACCTTTGATCAATGCAGAGGTAATGAAAAGCTTGAATTCGGTTGAAAATAATGCTTATTTTTTAACACCAAAAAATAATTATTGACACTTAAAACGGGATATTTACCATGTTTGTTATTTCGTGTTTCCGATATTTCGGCGATGTTGTAAACGCGATGATCACGGATGAACTGAAGTTATTGCGGGTGCACCCACCCGCAATAACTTCAGTTCAGTTTATGAGTTAATAATTATGTTCCATGAGACCATGTCAGTTTCAAGACATATATAGAAAAAAATAATATTGATCTTATGATGTTAATTCAGAATTGTTCGCCGAATTTTGTATCAATGATAGCCTATTTTTTCAATACAAATGCATATTTACAGCACCCCTCTCAATGCCATTCAAATCCCAAAAGGTCTTTAGACATAATATCCTTACTAATATTATAAAAGCGAAAGTGAGTTTGTTTGTTACCTTTTCACGCTTTAATGGCTAAACCGATTTTGATGAATTTTGGTACAGAGATAGTTGGGAACTAGGAGACGGACATGGGCTACTTTTTTTTAAGTGGGATATGAGGGAGAAAGAGGGAAGAAAAGGGAATACTTAGCGTTGCTATTACAAATCAATAAGGCGCAAGGGCAAAAACTGCAGGTAGCAGGTACTGTGTTATACCGAATTTAACGCGAGCGAAGCCGCGGGCAAAAGCTAGTTCTAAATAAATCGTGAAAATATATTTTTAAGAACAGTAAATAAAATGTTTTGTCCTGTTTCAGACGAAATGCTGGCAAGATTGCGAGCTAATAAAGATTTCTTCGTACAAGAGAACAGGAAACGTGTGATTGAAGCGAAGCGGCCAGGGAAGCCGAAGACCATCTCAGACATTTTCGGAAGTGTAGAAGGATCCTTCAAGAAACTTGATATTGATTAGTGGTTTACCGTTTATTATTTGGGAATGTTTTTTGTAAATAAATGTTATTTTGCAATCAGCGCCATCTTTTGAGCAACTTTATTACCAAGAACAGCAATGAACCAAAAACTATTGTTATATGTGGCACTTTCATTTATTAAATGATTTTTTCATCCAGTAGCCATTAATCGTAATAAAATTGTTTTAATTAAAACTACAATTTATCCACAAATAAAAAACGCGAATACCGACCAATAAAAATTTAAACACTAATTAGAAATTTTTAACCACAGCTAACCCAAAATAAGGACCTATTTCTGTCATCTCAAGATAAATTATTATTAATATTAGAAATAAAAATTCAATGAACGTTTATTAGCAATATATTTCATAGAAACATAAATGCAGACATTTTACGCTTACACCATAGAAAATGGAATAACGACCAGCGCCGCGCAAACTGAAACAATGAAGAAAAACAATATTATTGTATATGTTCTTAGTACATAACTAGGTCGGAGATTGTTTGTGGTATGCATCAGTTAGGGTAAGTAGCATCAAAGGCTTTCAGTCGAAAGATGGTGTTATTTGAAATCATCATGAAAAACACAAAACACTAGGAAGTAACGATTCCTTTTGAATTATTTAAATATAAATTCGACAATAGCTCAACTTCCAATAACATGAACCCAATAATCTTAGAAATATTCTGGTTGTCAGGTTGATGGCAATAGGTTTGCCTCCTATTTCTACAACTTAAGTACTATCACATAACTGGCAACACATTTGTTATATAGATATCTGGTTATACATATGGGGGTCGTTAATTTTCCTTTTACTAACCAATAAGTGCTTGCAGCAAAATTATTCTAGATTCATACAATTCCAAACATACTATCCCCTAGATGTAGGGTGATTGCGCCGGTTAGCGACCAGTTAGCTGGGTTGCCCACTTAAGATGAGGAAAAAAAATGTTGTTTACATGCTAAATAGTATATATTAATGTGAATTTGTCCCAAATATAATGTAGTTTGGATACAAAAACATAAAATACATTCATACAAAAATATTTATAAATACTGAAAATGTGAAAATAAAGCGAAAACGTCGGTTTACGACCATTTTTATCAGTTTATGACCACCAGTGAGCTGGTTTGCGACCGCTATTATAATAAAAAAAATTGCCAATAAAACAATTATAATTGCTTTAAAAATATTTTATTTTTTTGCCTTTTCTTAAAAATAAAAATGGTAATCATTTGGTATAATGTTTTCTTATAATTAAAAAATAACAATCTTAAATTTTGTAGATACTTAGTCACTAGTTGTAATAGAATCTTCGGCAGCAAAGCATGATATATCGGGATGGCGTTTAAGGAAATTTGAGTACCAGGTTTGCCCCGGACGATCATCCTTAAAAGGATTCTTTTTTCCGGTATCTTTAACCATTTTCTGTACTGTGTCCAACAGCTCCTGTTTCTTGACCGGGATTCCACATTTTGCTTTGTCCAAAATCCACTCTTTGATTTGTTTCTCGCCTTCTATACCTAATACAGGATCTGGTCCCCTTGTCTCGATTGTATCACACCTCTTCCCACTAAGGCGATCTTGTATTGTGGTCCTTGGGATCTGATACAGTCTACATGTTTCTCTTATTCCCTTCCCTAGTTTTCGGATATCATTGAGAGCTTTTTTCAGTGCTTCTTCTGTGTACTGGACAGTCTTTTTCTTTTTTTTTGTTGACTCCAAATTATTGGGAGCTCCATCTAAAAAAAATATATATATAAGTAGTTTTATGACTAAATTTTGTTTTAAACTGAAAAATATTTAGTTTTTGACAGATTAGGTACCTGCAACAAATAATTATGAAACGGACATTTCAATAACCAACGAAATTAAAAAAAAAACAGATGTGGTCGCAAACTCAATGAACTTTTATACTTATTTCTGTGTGGCCGTTATTTCTCTCATACTAAATTATGTCGGCCGGAAACCGATGTCTTTATTTCGCTTACTTTGGTTTACGACCAGCTGTTTAGCGCCAAATTTTGTAGGTAAATTAAACAAACTTTTTACAAAGAAACTGGTGGTCGCTTACCAAAGAACTACAAGGAAAACCTTTTACAATACTACATTCAAAATTGTAACAGTCTTTTATGAAGCATTAAGATCATATTAATCAAAACAAAATAATGCTGATCTCGTCGGTTTGCGACCATGTGGTCGCTATCTAACGTTTTTCATAAATAAGCATTTCGGTTACCGACCTTGATTTTATCTTAATAATAAGTTAAAAAAAGCAAAATACAATTAAATTATAACCCATACTTATCGATTGTACAATTTAACATGTAACTGGTGTGTAAAACATGAAATATGTATTAAAACTTACCTTTGAGCGCCGCGCGCCGTGTTAGTTTTTTTCAAACTCGCGGTACGTCCACTCACCACGGAATCAAGACGCGCACTGAGCAATATTTTTTCGGCTCTGGGTTAACTCATTTGTTTCAAACTTTGCAAATTCTTATTTCATAATAATTTATAAAGCACATTTGATTTTTTTTTATGTATGTTACCTCTACAAATACTATTTTTTTGATTTAAAAAAACTTAGTCCGTCAAATGGTCGCCTACTGATGGTGGTCGCGAAACCGGCGAAACAACCCTACTTTGAATTGAATATAAGTTTTAATCACAAAAAATGAATGTGAACAGGCAGTCAACTTTGTAAGAACCTTTTCCCTATCTTTACAATCAGATGAATGAATTTTGCTCAACCATTGCATGACCACTATTTTAAGGTGCTAATACATAAAATAGCTTGTTGGTTTTAAAGTCTCAGAAAGGTCTTGTTCTATTACATCTCAAGAAAACATGGCTGAATAAATATTTCCACAGTAACATTGACACTAATAAAACCAAATAAATAAAAATACAATTGTCCTCACCTGCGGAGTGCATTTAGTCAAACAGACCGAAGCCCATGTCCTCATCCTCTGATTCAGACTCTTCCTTCTTGGTCTCTTTCTCTTCTGCAAGAGAGAAGTTAAGAGTTAGGGTACAGAAGAACAGTGGTGGTAATGGCGGTAGTAAAGAGTGGGTAATTTCAGTAAAGGTAAGTTAGCAGCACAGGCTTTCAGTCGAAAGATGGTGTGTAGTTCTTCATCATGATAATAAAAAAATGTAGTTGTAGCATCAGTAAATAAATATAATTTTTTTAGCTCAGAAATTACTTTCACATGAATTCGATTTTTTTTCATGAGTCAATTTTTCTTTCTGATATTCTGCAGTAGTCTTTTCTTCAAGTATTGAATATTAGAAGGGAGACATACCTTTCTTCTCTTCAGCGGCGGCAGCAGCGGGCGCGGCTCCGGCCGCGGCCGGGGCGGCGCCTCCCGCTGGCATGGACGACAGCTTCTCGCGACCTACACAAGTGATCAATTTAAATTAAAAATGTTCACTGGCATAATATGACCTTATTCATGGGCTCAGTAAGGTCCTTTACAGAGATACTGCAGTTTGTGGATTTAAGCGCCATTTACATGATGCAAGTTTGTTGCCTGTTGCATCCAATAAAATTGAAGCAATAAATAAACAGTATGTAACATTTTGATCAATTGTGCAAGTTTTGCTTGACAAAATTTTCTTAGTGTAAACAGCACATACAAAAATTTCTTAGGCGATTCTTGCATTCAATTGGTTTTCTATTCATTTGCCAACATGAGTGCAGTAAGTGAAGGTGTGTTAATCGTTGCTGCTCTTCTGAGACAAGAAATATTGAGAAATCGTCGTTAAAAGAGGTGTTGGATCTAAAAATGGATAGCAAGAAGAGGAGTTCTCGGTCTAACAATCTTTGTGTAGAATTACAAATAGAAAATGATATATTATTTTTTTATAACATATTTTTTGATAAACAAACTCTTTACAAAACCTTCCAACACTTGAATGAAAAATTTGACAATGCAAATACATGCAATACTTGAAGCAACCCGCCAGTGAATTGTACACGCATATACAACTCTCTGTTTAGACAAGTCAAAACTTGAAAGCAATAATCTCCTAAACATAATACGGTATTACACCCATTTTTAAAAAGTATCTCATTTTGATCCTAGGGCCCTAGTAAACCACCAAAAAAAAACAAAAAAAAATATTCAATCGATAAGTGCCATAAAACTGCATTTCAATTTTACAACAATTTCTATTTTCGCGCGTAAAATCACAAAAACGCTTGACGCCATGTTACTCTGTGGTCATGACGTCAGTTGGTCATCTAAACAAATGCGCTGTTATTAGTCTTTCTGTTTAGTTGTATATTTCACTACAATTTAAAAATGAGTTATTACCCTTACCATTGGTGTGCTGTTCCTGAATGTAAAAACACTAGTGTTAAAACACCGGACAAGTTGTGGATTCAAGTGCCAACTGATTTAAATATAAGAAAAACTTGGTTCAAACTTGCGAGAAAGGATCCAACACAATTGTCCGAAAAATCTCGTTTGTACTTCGTGTCTCCTTTTACGATACCTTCTTCCATGTTATTATTACAATTATTTCAATAAAAATTAAAATGTAAAGTTTTTTAATACAAAAATAACAGACGTTGCTCAGTCTGTTGACAGTTGTCACTTCTTGTTTATATGGCCGTATGACGTAATAATCATGGCGGACACTGTTTCGCTTAGTGAAACAACAGACTAAAAAAAGTGGAAACTTTAAAATCAATTTTAAAATTTATTTAGTTATTTTATTAACTAAATCTAACATTTTCCGACTGCTTATTACCTATGCTATCTGAATTGTATATTTTTAGAATTTCTTTCATATAGAGTAAAATACCCTATTGTATTGGTTTATACAAAAGACATTTGCAACTATTTTCTGTCAAGACTTGCATTCAATAATTGCGTTCAATTTTTTTACTTGTATCCATGTGTAAACAGTTGCATACAATTCTTGAAGGGCAATTGATGCACTTAATTTATTGCATTCAATATTGGCACTTGAATGTACAAGAAAATTGTATCGTCTAAATGAGTCTTTAGGCTTGAAAATGACAATGCTGATTCTGTGTAGTACTTACATATGCACAACTGTTTTTGAGTACCTACTATAATAGTACTCATGTAATGTAGGAATCACACATGCAAAGGAGAAAAGCAGGCCGTCTGCTTTTAAAATTAAATGACAAGTAGAAGATAAATATTTGTTATCGCTTCCATTGCTGAAAAGGCTTGCGTTAGGTCATAATTCACAGCATAGCTTAGACAATCATCCAAGTGGTGTTGCAAATAGTTTTTACTATCAACGGTCAACTACATTCATTCGCATGCCCTTATCTTTATTTTTAAGCAGTTGATGTAGCAAGTCTTCTCTTTAAATCTAATAAATAGCCAAGTAAAGCTTACCCTGCTCAATCAGCTCCTCAACGCTCTTGCCATTGAGCTCAGAGATGACCTTCTTCAGTTTCTCTCCATCAGCCTCAATACCAACAGAGCTGAGGATCTTCTCCACGTCCGCTGCTGCCGGGGACGCCTTGCCGCCGAGCACAGCCAGTAAATACGCGGCCACGTAACGCATTCTGAAAATAATTGTATTCAAGATTAGCAAATGTTGATCATGGCGCAGATTTAAGTATAAAGCTTGCCTTAAATGACCCTCCCGCCTGCTTTTTTAATTACGACCTGGATCCCTTCTGGAAATCTTTTAAGGCTTAGTCTAGATTATGTCACTGGAATACATAGGTATTAAAATGTTAATTAAGGTTTCACAGAACTTTCCACATGTTGTTTACTTATCGTGAAAGAGATTATTGGGTATTGTGCAAAGGTACTTGGAGGACCGAATGCCTGACATGCGCGTTCACTCACTGTTTTTAATCATCATCACTAAGTTATGACCACCTACACCAAATTTTGAGGTTATAACTACAAAAGAGTGGGAAATCAAAGTTATAAACCATTTGTGTTGGGGATTCGGATGTGGCATTTATTCGCTAGTGATCCCGATATACTAATGCACTAAGAAAATAGTAATTTCACACAAAATTTACAAAAACACAATATCAACACATGGTCCTGAACATTTGAAATCACGAGTTCAGAATCCTCGGACTACTGAAATTCCTGGGATGTGCCGAGAGAGAACCATTCTTAGTTTTAAAATGGTCATGATACTTGGCGAATAACTTAGCAAACACAGGTTTTGCCGCCTAGTGCAAGTCTGGCGCGCACTGCCATAATCCAACTTAATCTCACAATATACACTACGATCGTGTTATAATCGTTTTACCACACATCATTTATACACTAAGCATTAATAACGCAGTATTATTTTAGAATTTTCACTTACTTTTAAGTCGTTTGACACGAAACGTGTGATGCCGAAAAATAAACGTTCGTCCTGAACAAAATGTCAAGATGAAAGAGGGCGGCGTAGCGTCACGTATTTTTGACAGTTCGTTCACAAACGTCACTAGAGTTGCCAATTAAATGATGAACCAATCGATTCTATTAATCGACTAAAACCAAGTAATTAAAAAAAAACAATTTAACTACTTCATGTTTTAGATTATTATTGCCCTAGAAGGACGATTGAGCAGATCACTGAATAGAACAAAATTTTCTTCCACTTTTTACGAGGGGCGAGGTTAACACATGCGTTCAAATAAAGTACTAAAATAAGTGCTCAAATAAATTAATATTATCGCATATTTCCATTTTTAATTTAATTGAGAGTTTTTATTTATGTTTATATCACAATTTTAGATAAAATATTATCACAAAAAAGCCATACATCTCCAGAGGCTCTGAGTTCAAAAAGAGCAGTTAAATGTTACATTATTTTTCTACAAAAAATGGTATGTGCTTATAAAATAGCACTTTGATTAAAAATAAAGGTACCGTGATTTGGGGCTATTTGGATCTTTTGAAATTCATGATTTGATGGATTATAGGTACTTACTTCTTCTTCTAGACACAGTAGACTAGTTTTTTATGTTTGATTTATGTATGTACTAAAAATAATTTATTAAGATAATATAATAATTGAATTTAATTATTATATTATAATTATACGATATAAATTGTTTTTACTAAAAGAGTAGGAATGTCCAGCTTTTATTAATATTTTAATATTCAACTTATTCGTGAATCAGATAAATTGAACCTGTTTTGGTATTGGAATTACTAAAAAATATTTAATTTTTAGGTATACTTTATTTTAGTGCAGACGCTGCTTACAAATTGTATTTTACAGAATCAGTAGTTCAATCCCAAGCTGCAAGATGGCGCTGTAAGTCACGCTGAGTAACTTAATCTAATAATCTCTTTCACAAAAAATGTATTACCATAACAAATGTTGTTATTCTTAGTTGCTATTTTTTGTAAAAGCTGAAAAAACAATCTGGAAGTTATTCCTGAACTGAAAGTTCTTGGTGTCATAAATTTTTTCACACATCTCTTGGTTTACTTGGTTTGATTCGGTCGACAGACTCATAAGTGAGTGGACGTGTGTCGGTACTCCGCAGTCTCTAGTGATTTGAAATTATCTGATTGGTCAGTTGTCGTAATTTTCAATTCCTTGTCACTCGCGTTGAATTCTTACCTGTTGTTGCCTCCTACTGGGCGGTCCTAGAAAGGGATACAAACATTTCTAACAATTCCGACATTCTAAAGTGATTGTGATTCGCCGGGGTTTGAACTCGCGACGGAGAAGTGCGACACAGCGACCCGAGCGCGCTGCCACTGCGCCACCAAGCAAGTAGTGGTGAGCGGTGAATTTAATTAGTGCTACCAACGTGTGCTACGCGCTACGGCGTCACCGGCCAGTGCTACGACGAGCTACGGGCCGTCTACGAAAATTGTATCGGCTACGCCAGCTGCGTACGGTCTTGTAGCTGCGAAGAGCGTCATCGTCCTACCATTCAACAAGTTCGAGTATAGCGGCGCGCCAATTACCGATTACAGATAAGTTGAGTTAATCTTATAAGCTTAGAGTATGGCTAGTCTACAGCGAACTCCTCCAAAGACTCCAAATACTCCCCTAGCTCAGACCCAGTCTGAGCCCGACATCAATTCGGCGATTGAAAAAAGTGACTATGTCACTAATAGGAGTAAACGACCAAGACCTGATCACTCGCCTCGAGGTCAGCAGGATGTACAGGACCTACTTACTAATTGGAAAAAAGACCAAGACACCCGTATAACCAAGATGCTGGAAGATCAAACGAGTTTCATGTCAAAATTAGCTACCGACATAAGTGAGATCAAAGCCCAAAATACAAAAATTCAGGCGTCTAATGCAGAAATCTGCAAAACCAATTCAGAGATTGAGCGATCAATGTTCTTCATGAACCAACAATTTGAAGAGTTAAAGAAAGAAGTTGAAGAGCTTAAGAAGGAGCGGCTGGAACAGCGTTGCTATATTGAAGGTCTTGAGAAGAAAATTATTGACCTCCAGTACAAGTCTAGGTCGTCAGGAATCGAAATAAGAAATATTCCACACACCGATAATGAAACCACAACCGGCCTAATAAAAACAGTCTGCAACATAGGCAAACTAGCTGGATTGTCTATATCGGAAACCGAACTCCGTGATATATATCGCCTCCCGGGAAAAAATACTAAGAGTACGGTGGTCCCCACCACACGCCCTATTATTGCTGAGTTTACAACAGTGCAAACAAAACTGAATGTATTGTCTGCCATTCGTTCTTACAACAGTAAAAATGCAAAGGACAACAAATTAAATACGGAGCTGATTGGTATACCGGGGAAACGACAGGCGGTATATGTTGCTGAACAGCTGACTTCTGCCTCAAAAAAGCTATTTTACTTAGCGCGGGAATTCGCGAAGAAAAATGGATATACATACTGTTGGGTCAGCAATGGAAACGTTTTCCTTCGCAAGCAAACGGGTGATAAACAGCTATTGATAAATTCAGACAAATGTCTTCAAGATCTCACCAGCAAGTGACTAGTTAAATCTGAGTCCTGCCATTACTTAGAAACCTTATGTTATTTATTTTTATTTTTGTATTACTTTTTAATTACTTTATTAACTCTCAACTGTACACTCTGTTATAATTTATGCACTAAAGAACACATGTCACACAGAAGAAACCCCATTTACTCACTAAAAATTAACATCAAGCATACATACATGTCTCCCCTCACAACTACATTAAATATATTTCAAAGCGATTTCTCTGATAACCAGAACTCACTCAAAATGGCTCTCTTTTTAATTGTTTTTAAATACTTCCATGGCTAACATAAACCATATAAATCAGGACCTTGATAATCTTAACCTAATAAACTCTTTCTCATGTGACCCAAATGAGTGTATTAAACATATAAACAACGCCGATAGTAGTATAAAGTTATTGCATATAAATATTCGTAGCGTCAACAAAAATTTTGATGGCCTCCTAACACTGATGTACCTAATTAATATTGATTTTGATCTAGTTGTTTTGACTGAGTGTTGGCTGAGTAAAGTGACTAACCTCCCCGTCCTCAACGGTTACCAGTCACACTCGACAAAAAACAATGCAAATCAAAACGATGGGGTCATAATCTACACAAAAATAGGGCTAAACGTTAAGATATGGGAACCAAATATAAATTATGCAAATAGTCTTGTGTGTCAAATTGATAACAAGCTCGCGGTTGTAGCAATATATCGCTCTCCATCAAATAATACTAAAGATCATTTCGATGCATTTTTGACTAGTCTGAATAATATCTATGACGAAATATCATACTCGCCCAATGTCTCAACTGTGGGTGATCTAAACATTGACATAAAATTAGGCAATAGAAATGACCGCGCACTAGAATACCTAATCCTAAACGCGTCTCATGGACTACTACCTACCCACCTCCTACCAACTAGATTAGAAAACTGCCTAGATCACACCTTACTAAAAACAAAGTCAATGGCCACCACGTTAGTATTGGAGTCACACATAACTGACCACAAACCGATTATACTTTCAATTGCAAATACGAACCCGTCACGGAACAAAAGCTTATGTGTATCCCGATTAAATCATGAAGCCATTAAGATAGAGTTAGAAAACACAGACTTCTCAAATATATACAAAATTAAAGACGCAAATACTGCCATGACTACACTTATTACAATGATATCAACAGCAATATCCAAACATACAAAACATATCAATGTACCGAGAAAACAAAGATCTTTAAAACCATGGATAACTCCAGGGCTTCTAAAATGCATCAAGCACAGAGACAAACTGCATGTGAAATCAAAGAAGTCACCACAAAATTTAATACTACATGTAACCTACACACGATATCGGAATTTTTGCAATATGCTACTGCGTAAACTCAAGAGGGCTCATGAGAAAAGTGAACTTGAAAAATCAAGAAATAATCCTAAAGCCTTGTGGAAAACCATTAAGGAAATAACCAATTCTGGTAAAATATACTCGAGTCCGGATGAACTGCTCAAAATGAGTGAGAGTCCCGCGCTATCCCTCAACAATATCTGCTCTTTTTTCAGCAATATAGGTAAAAACATGGCTTCAAAAATAATCGACGACCCAAATAAAGCGTACCTTGACCGAGAGACTACTAATCTTAGTACTAATTGGACACGGAAACCGCTTGTGAATTCATTGGCTATACAGAAAGTTGACGAATGTGACATAGATACTATTATATTACAGATGCGTCATGACTGCGCCGTAGGTTGGGATGGAATATCTTCCTCACTCCTTAAGACATGTCGTCATATTCTAGTATCGCCGATAACATATATCTGCAATCTATGCATTGAGACAGGAGTTTTTCCAGATTCTCTTAAAAGGGCCATTGTCCATCCTATTTTCAAGGGCGGAAACAGAAGCTGTGTCGAAAATTATAGGCCCATTTCAGTACTTTCGTCACTTTCCAAAATCCTCGAGAAGGTTCTCAACCAAAACCTAAGAAGCTTTCTCGACAAATACAATATTATAGCGGATAATCAATATGGTTTCCGGTCCGGAGTCTCCACTGAGGACGCAGTACTGGCTCTAACGCAATCTATTGCAAGGAGACTGGACGGCAGGAAAAAGTGTCTTGGTATATTCTTGGACTTGTCGAAGGCCTTTGACACAGTTTCTGTTCCTAAACTAATTTCAAAGCTTGAGTGCCTAGGTGTACGTGGCATATCTTTAGAAATTTTCAAAGATTACCTGAGACATCGCACTCAGCGGGTAAAGATTGGCTCTACATACAGTGACGAACAGCTTGTGCCATACGGTGTCCCCCAAGGAAGCATTCTAGGCCCCACACTTTTTCAAATTTATGTAGATGACCTTTGTAGAATGTCAATACCAGGTTGTGAAATCTATGCGTATGCAGATGACACAGCAATCTTGGTTGAAGGGCTCACGTGGGAGGATGTGAAAAAGAAGGCGGAATTTGCACTGTCTTCAGTGATGAACTGGCTTAACATCAACTTACTGACACTAAACGTAAATAAAACCTATTACCTTCCCTTTGCAATCCGGTGCAACACTAAACCCACTAGTGATTTTATGATAATGGCTCACTCGTGCCAGAATCAGAATCAGTTAATGCCGTGCTCATGCCCTTCTATTGCTAGAGCTGATAGTGTTAAATACTTGGGTGTGCATATTGACAATGGACTAAAATGGGACAAACAAATAGAAACTATAACTACCCGAACACTTCGTCTCATTCACATTTTCAAATCACTCAGAGAATCTGCCGGTATTGACATTCTCAAGATGGTATACTTTACTCTGTGCCAATCGGTTATTGGATACTGCATAACCGTATGGGGTGGAGCAGCAAAAACCTATCTTTTAAAAGCGGAAAGGTCTCAAAGGGCTGTGCTTAAAGTTATGCTAAGAAAACCCTACCGATACCCCACAATGCAACTTTACGCCGATTGCCAAGTGCTGACGGTTCGGCAGCTCTTTGTTCTCCAATCTGTCTTGAGGGTACATGCCAGCTTGCCTCCACCCGACCCAAGGAAGCGTACATTTATTCCCCCTGGTGTGCAGTATAAGACTTCCTTCGCAAGACGCCAATACTATGTTTTAAGCCACCAAGTTTTCGGAAAAATTCAAAAGGAGCTAGACATAATAAAACTGAGTAAATTTAATGTCAAATTTAAAACTTCCAACTGGCTCATGGAGCAGGACTATATTAAAACAGAGTCTTTAGTATCAAACATCGCTTGATATGATTTATGATATGTTATGTATGATATAATTAACGCCTCAAACAGCAAACTCCACAAATACAAATACACATACAAACGCACACACACACACGCACACATACACACACACACACACGCACATACACACACACACACATACACATATTTGGTTTACACTTCCACTCCGTTCCCACACACAACAAACACCCTCATATTCCCATTAATACTAATTTTAAAGCGCAATTAAAATGTTGCATCGACACATTTCCACTTCAGACATTATAACTATTATAAGTTTGATTGAATCATCTTGGCCGATCACTGTCTCTTAAGATACAGGTCTCCTAGTTTAAGAGGCAGGGTTCATAATTTTTAGTATGCATAGACTAATTTGTGCTCATTAATTATCTTTGCTCAAAAACATGATAATATGCCTATAGTATTGTATATTCCTTTATTTCAAACTGTTGTCTGTGTCTATTATTTGGATAAATAAACTATTTTATTATTATTTATTATTATTATTATTATTTACCATACAAATGGGAGGCTTTGTTTTAAATTATCTTATTTTTTATCCAATAGGTATGGGGATTTCTCATCAGGATACTAATATGTATCAAATAATGCAATAATTCAACTTTATTTTTTGATATAGGTACCTACCTAGTTATCTATGTAGACATGTCATTTATTTCGTTAGACAATCATGACGATTGATTCCAATTTCTAGACGTTTCTATAATAGAAAACATGACGGTTTTGGCACCACTCACATTCAAGTAGATAACGGAACAGTCGAATATTTCAACAATACAAATGTTACCAGTGCATCAATAACAACAGACTCGGATTTCCATTTTCTTCACAATTGTTTTAAGTGTATCTACAAGCATATGTATTTGTCTTTGAAAATGTGCTTACTGATGAAAGGTACCTTCGCAAAGTCTTCAACTCATCACTTATTAGGTATAAGTACTACTAGCTTTTGCCCGCGGCTTCGCTCGCGTTAAATTCGGGGTAACACAGTTCCCCTTTCCTGATTTGCAGATACCCGCTACCTGCAGTTTTGCCTTTGCGCCTGATTGATTGTAATAGCAAAGCTAAGTTTCCCTTTTCTTCCCTTTTCTCCCGCATTTCCCACTTTTTTTTAAATAGCCTATGTCCGTCTCAAGGGTCTCAACTATCTCTGTACCAAAATTCATCAAAATCGGTTTAGCCATTAAAGCATAAAGAAGTAACAAACAAACAAACTCACTTTTGCTTTTATAATATTAGTAAGGATTTCGGAATCGATTAACAAAAGTGTGAATCCATTTTAATAATTAAAAGACTCATTGATTTTTCGAGTTGCTTTGTAATAACTGCCTAGAAAACCATAGAACTGTAACATTTATTTTTGAGCGGCAATAAAGCTCACAGCCTGTGGCAGATAAGAGTCTATCACACACACACACTCACACCCATAAACAGCACCACGTGAACTGTCTCGAATAATGGGCTTTCCTTGTTAAAATCAACAAATTAATATTAATAGACAGACTTCGCATTTTAGTTTTATAATGATTACGTCACTTTTCCACCGACGGGTTTGATTAGAAATTAAAAAGTGATGTATTGTAGACTAGACAGGAAATCGAATATAAACAACAGCGAATAGATACAAACATGACGAAGACAATGTCTGTCTGGTATAGATTATATTATTTATAAAAGAGTGGTTGTTCAAAATTAAAAACCTTTATAGAAATGATATCATGTCTTGCCTTGATGTTTTTGTTTGATAAGCGAACTCGATGCATCTATATTCTATAAAAATAAGCTGAAATGGAAAATGTTTCTACCCAAACAGCCTCAGTTCTATTGCCAACCGTCTTACCTCTTCATTATAGATTTCAATTATAATTATTCAGAATAGACATTACTCGTATGAAGCAGCCAACCACTAACTACTTGAAATAACTTGTAATACCCCGACTCCATTAAAGCGGAGAGGAGCGGAGTGGAAGGGAGATGTGCAAGATTCAACCAATCATAGGAAAGATGAGAGTAGAACAACCAATGCGATTGGTCGGTTTCCGCTACAGTCGATTCTGCTTTGGTGGATTAGGGGCCTTATCTCAATAATAATGGCAATACGTTTGCCAGACCCTATTGGTTTTGAGTTCCACTTTTAAATGCAATTTTCACAATTTCTATGTCATATATGGTCTCACTGCAATCTATATCTATCTATACTTATAATAAATCTGTAGAGAGGTCAATTCTGTACATGAAATATATTTCCAAAATAACTATCAGGGGGTGATTAGTGATCGATACTGATGCCAAAAATGCAATCAGTAAAATTTTTGTCTGTCTGTCTGTCTGTCCGTCTGTCTGTCTGTCTGGATGTCTGTATGTTCGTTATAGAAACGAAAACTACTCGACGGATTTTAACGAAACTTGGTACAATTATTCTTCATACTCCTGGGCAGGTTATAGTATACTTTTCATCACGCTAAGATCAATAGGAGCAGAGCAGTGAAGGAAAATGTTGGGTAATCGGGAGAAGTTGGTTAAAGCTACACAGAAATCATGTATGACGGAAATGTTCTCCTTAAAATTATATAAAAAATATCCTACGACAGCATAGGTCTATCTTTTATGGTTGACTCACAATAACACGTGTAACTCCCGATAACTTAACAGTTCGGAGTTTCTGATTATATTTGTCTACTCTTACGTTTATAACACTCCCACTCATATCTAATTAAAAACAGTTAACATTATTACGTATTCAATAAAAAAAGAATCATATAAATCGGTATACAAACACCAAAGTTATGCATGAAATACGCTAATAAGCCATCGCGCGTGCATACTGAATCATGCTATAAGGATTATTTTTGTGTAATATTTGGCTGTTGATGCAAATAGAGGTTCTGAGTGTTCGACCTTATTGACAGACAATGCTTTCAGCCCGACTTTTAGTCTTTAAATAATTTCTTTTTAGATTTCTTTTGTTGTTATTTTATAAAAATAGGTATTAGTTATTTTGGTAGTGTTTAAATATTCGTTCAAATTACAAATTATTCATAGTTTACATTTTATTTCTTATTTGGTGAAGTAGTAGTAGGTACGCACAGATTTTTAGATACCGAGTTTCGGCTAATTTATGTTCAGTTTTTTTTTTAAATTATGTTGGTAAAAGCGTAGTTAATTATAGTTATAGGTATTATTAATTATAGTATTTATAGGTTTTTATTTTTATGTAAAGTAGGTATAAGTAGATAGTATTGGACAGGCGTTTTAGCTTTATTTTCATTTCATTTTTTGTTACAAGTTGTAGTCACCTATTATTTCTGGGTATAATTCTATTAGGATTATTTAGTTTTAGTACCTATTTTATTTGGTAATTAATAGGTTCTTATAGATAATAGGCATAATTAGATATATTAAAAAAAAAACAAAAAATATATATATAATTTAGTACGTAAGTAATTAAATTATTTTCAGGTTAATTATAATTATTATTTTTTAATTTATTTAGCTGTAGTTTTATTTAGTTGTTGCTGTAGTGTATTTAGGATCAGTTTTATTGTTTAAGTAGGCACTTGGATTTTTTAAGTGTAAGGTAGCTACAGTTAGGACCTCTAACGTAGCTTATTTCGTTAGGTAACTGAATAGGCATTCAGTTACCTTCAGTTATATTCATAAATCCTTACTAATATTATAAAAAGCCACAGTGAGTTTGTTTGTTTGTTACGGCTTCACGCCTAAATGACCGAACCGATTTTGATGCATTTTGGTACACAGATAGTTGGGACCCTGGAGACGGAAATAGGCATTTTTTTTAAAGTGAGGAAAGGGGTAGAATGAGGGAAAAAAGGGGAGAGAAAGATACATCTTTTTCGGGTCATAACGCGGGTTAAAGTTAGCGTTAGCCCAAAGTAACTATGCCACGCGGACGAAGTCGCGGGCGGAAGCTAGTCCTTACTAATATTATAAAAGCGAAAGTGAGTTTGTTTGTTACTTACCTCTTCACGCCTTTACGATTTTGATGTACAGAGGTATAGAGACAGAGGTACAGGTACAGAGATAGTTGGGACCCAGGAGACGGACATAGGCTATTTTTTTTTAAAGTGGGATATGAGGGCTATTACAAATCAATTAGGCGCAAGGGCAAAAACTGCAGGTAGTAGGTACCTGCAAATCAGGAAAAGGGAAACTGTGTTACCCCGAATTTAACGCGAGCGAAGCCGCGGGCAAAAGCTAGTTTTATATAAAAGTACCCACTCGTTCTCATATCTCCAATGAAATTGGATAATGACTATACTCTACCGCCAATAGAGAAACTTTTATCAGCGTTAATCATAACAATTTCCCGATGGAAACAGTTTCAGGAAATAGGCGAACATTCATTTAGATGCAATCAATGATATTGTTCAGCGGATTTGTAGTACCACCCTGTCATGTATTGCAATTGGATTTGAATAATGTGGTTGTATGGAGTTAATTTATTGAGTTCGTATAAGTAATATAGTGGTATATTTCACGTTTCTAATTAAGTAGATTTATTCTATGATATACGAATATTCACGCGGAACATCACTACTACTAATGAGTTTTTAGAGATGTAATAGAATAAACTTTCAACTTGGCCACGACCTACATCGAGCGGTTTTTTTTTAAATAAAGGCTAGGCTCAACCTATGCCGGGGGTTGCAGGTTGTTGAAAAGAGATACCGCGGCCCCGGAACGTAATGGGCCATAGAAGGAACATGGGTGGGTTTTAGTCAGTACAAATCTGATACTCCCCCCCGCTAGAGCAGGGGGACCTATAAAGGAATTAGGAAATAAGTGACACGCATGAAGTAGGTAAGCCTCGCCATAAGCAAGTTGCGTCACAATCGCATCACCTGAGATCGTGGGCGAGGCGTAATACTAACGTGACGTTAAAGATAACTTTTTGCGACACCTCAGGCGGCAACCACGAGAAGAATGCGCGGCCCAATTCTCTCGGGCTTCAATAAATAATAGTAGAGGTAAACCACCAACCATCTGGTCCGGACTTCCTTTATTTGTTATTTTACGAGTTTTATTAAAAAGAGCGGAAATCCTTTTGTTAAACTGAAGCCACACATTTTAGAATGGGTTCAGTTGTGTTTCAGTTACTAAGTCTGAAAACTGCGATGGTTATTTTTGGCCTATTATTCAATTCAATTCAATTCAGTCTTTATTTACGGACATCATGATCCAAGGGTTAGTATATAGTAACACAAATGAAATTACAGGAATACAAAAAGGCACTAGGTTCTCATATTTCGCCTCAGGGCAGGAAAACAGAACTTACCCTGACACTCATAAAGAGCCCTGCGAGACAATCCGCCCCATCCAGATAACCGATACAAAGATAGGTACCTCTCTAATCGATCATCAGACGAACGAAATGCCTCAACACCGGGGCACGTACATCTTCATCTATAGTCTTCAGTATACTGTTATGACTCCCCCGCACCTGTCATCTATGTCTATACAGGGTTATTTGTAAAACACCGACAACCTTGCAATCATCATAAACAACAACTTTTGTATTACAATCATCATAAACAACAACTTTTGTTCTATGATTTTTTACAAAATTTTATACATTTACCAAAAACAAATCTTCAAGATTTCGTTGTCCTATCTAACACATTTCAACTCCGTATTTTGCTGTACCTACATACCTACACCGCCGCTTGTAGGTACGTTTGCTTCGCATAGATTTCGTAACATTTAGTTAGAGCGTTCAATTTCAATATTTTTATTTTTGTATGAAAATCTGATGAACTAAAATATGATAAACTAGCTTTTGCCCGCGGCTTCGCTCGCGTTAAATTCGGTAGCGCCTTATTGATTTGTAATAGCAACGCTAAGTTTTCCGTTTCTTCCCTCTTTCTCCCTCATATCTCTTTTTAAAAAAATAATGTCCGTCTCCTGGTTCCCAACTATCTCTGTACCAAAATTCATCAAAATCGGTTTAGCTATTAAAGCGTGAAGAGGTAACAAACAAACAAATGAACAAACAAATTCACTTTCGCTTTTATAATATTAGTAAGGATGTTTAAATGTCCTAGAACAAAAGTTGTTGATTATGATGTTAGTAACATGGTCCTGAGATGTTGCCAGTGTTTTACAAATAACCTTGTATATAGGGTTTCGTACCTCAAAAGGGAAATAACGGAACACTTAAATGATCACTTTGTTGTCCATCTGTCTGTCTGTCAAGACCCTTTACTCGGGAACGCATGGAAGTATTGAGTTGAAATTAAAATCATATACTCAAGTCTGTGGTCCCTTTGCATTGTGAAAATCAAATCTAATTCTACGCAGTCAAAAGATATGGCGGTTTATGTCGCAAGTTTGTGTGGAACCCTCGGTGCGACTGACTCACTCTTAACCGGTTTTTTGCATTTTTTTGTCAGCTTATTAACGAGAAACTGTTTTCCTTTTGCTTAAATCTCGATTGAATAATTTATCTATTCCGAATCGTTCTCACTTACCATCATCACCCACACGGATATCATTAGGTAAAATCATCCATTTCAGCTTTTGCTATTGGAAAATACGAAGAATGTTATACTTCTATCTGCCTACAAGAGTTTTAATAATATTGCGTTAATTGTATTGTTCAAACAAAAACGAAAATCAAAAGTTATAAACTCCAACCTCCTACTCTGCTTGACGTAGGTATGAATGCCAGAAATGATAATTCATCTCAAAACTAAAGAATATAATCACTACTTGTCGAATCGCGATCGACTGCTGCGCTGCGTGTTGCGGTCGATCCCCGCACGGAACAAATATTTGTATGGCCTACAGATAGTTGTTCCGAGTCTGGCTGTTTGTGTATGTGAGTTTAAATGTTTGTAAACGCGCCCACGATATAGGAGAAATTCCTAGTGTGGGGCAACGTTTTTTTTTTAATTCATTACGAGGACTAGATCTTACACGCTTAAAATGAAATTAGATAAAATACGACACATGAAAATAAGGGCAATAACCAAAGCAACAAATGCATTGAAACTGGAAGATGCACAAAAACTGAAGTGGAAATGTGCAGTACATGTCGCGGGGTTTAAAGATAAGAGATGGACCCTAATGAGATTGATCCTTTTACCTCGAGGACCTTGCTTGCTGAGGAAGCCAATTAACACGTTGGGAAGAAGAGTTAACTAGGGCAGTCCGTCCTAACTGGAAGCACATCGCACATGATAGAGATTATTGGGTGTTTTTGGATGAGGCCGTCACCCAATTTGGGGTTCCTACAGTTCATTCAAGGGTGTTAAATCCTTACTAATATTATAAAAGCGAAAGTGAGTTTGTTTGTTACCTCTTCACGCTTTAATGACTTAACCGATTTTGATGAATTTTGGTACAGAGATAGTTGGGAACCAGGAGAGGGACATAGGCAAATTTTTTTTTGAAAGTGGGATTTAAGGGATTAAGAGGGAAGAAAAGGGAAAACTTAGCGTTGCTATTACAAATCAATAAGGCGCAAGGGGAACTGTGTTACCCCGAATTTAACGTGAGTGAAGCCGCGGGCAAAAGCTAGTTAGCAATATTGTAAAGCATTAAAAAAAATTAACTGAATAAAATTAATTAAAATTTGTTAAGTAACCTTTAAAAATGTTACAAGTAATTGGTAGGAAATAAATGCTTCTTTTATTTATTTGATAGCGTATTCGTAAATCTCGTGTTTGAATCGAACACCTGATTTTTCGGATCGGTGTGTATTGTATTATGATTATGGCTTGATATGGTTAAGGGTAACTTCATGAGGAAACCAAACAAACATGCTACATGAATGATATTTTCAGACGACGAATTCAGAAGCTCATTTGCAGCATAAAAAATGTGACTCGTGTGACGTTAAGCACTAAAACACAAAAAAGAGACACAAAATGTATAAATATTATTGATCATGTAAGGGAAACCCTACTCCCCAAACAAAAAGAAACACTCATCAATCTCTGGACTGACCACCGCAAGCGCAGAGCATCAGTACTTGCTAGATCATCACTATGACATCAGCAATCTATCACAATTCGTATGAGCTCAGTCCATATCGCCAGCGCGGTCTCCCGACCGTAAAGCCGAGTAGTCCCGAAATACACCGGACGGCGCGCAGCGCGGCGTACAATAAAAACTAAAACTGATACGCAACGACCGCCGTCGCACGCGCACCTAATATTAGACCAGACAGGCCAAAGATTATGGATGTTGGGAAACAGTAGATTTTGTGCCTACGAAAGATTTTTATATAAATTGATGTATTGACGATCAACCACCGTTGTTTGAGCAGAAAGTCAAGCGTTTTTCAAAGAAACTAAAACAAACCTTAACTTTCAACATCGAACCTCAATTTTGGTCTCAGATCTCGTAGAATGAGGATCTGGGGACTGCTGGTCATCTATGTTTTATCAATGAATTATGCCCGATCATAGGTTCCCTCATATTATAATTAAGGTAAGAGATACCTACTGGAATAAGCTGCCTAGCATTGGATTTCGCTGTAGACGTATAAAGCGAAATCTAATGCTAGACAGTTGCTTATTGCTCGAAGCAGTGCATTTTAGCTATTCATTAATCCTTTGAGTAAGCCATTACTTGAACAGCTGTATAGTCAGTACAGCTTGCTTTTTGCTTTTCTAAGCAAAAAGCATCCTGTGCACATAACAGTTGTGGGTTGTTCGAAAGAGATAACGCGGTCCTGGAACACAAAAAGGCAAAGTAAGGAAAACCGGATGGGATTTATTCAGTAAGTCTACACTTATTCCCGCTCATAGTGGAGAGAAGTTATTTGATGGTTAACCCGAAAAACAAATGAAAAATAGTAATTTTTATTAACAACTGATTATTATCAGTAAATGCAGAATATAAAGGTTAGGTAAAGTTAAATTTATTGCCATAGATGTCTAAAGACCTTTTGGAATTGGAATGGCATTGAGAGGGGCGCTGCAGATATGCATTTGTATTGAAATAAAATAGGCTATCATTGTAGTTTCGAATTTAATGTGTTTTTTAATATACCTATATTTAATGAATGTCATCAGTATAATTGTAAATCGGCTTTCAATATCGTGAAGTCCAGTCTCCTTCATTATCTTTGTTGAAGCATAAACCAACCCCGATACAGGCGGTTTATTGGTTAGTTGGCGCGTGAGCTACATATCAATAGAACATTCCTACCGTTTTACCTGTTACTGGCACGAATCGTACACACAACCCGTAAATATTATTTGAGAAATTAAAATTCCCATAAATATTAACAGTGCCACTATAAATTTTACAACATTGTAAATAAAGTGGCATTTATACGAGAGAACAGAATTATAATCGATTAAAATAATGTTTGGAAAGATAAAGTGTGTTGTGAAATCGCCTAAATTATAGTGGTGTGCAAAATATAAACAAAAATTTTAAAATTGGAACAAACTAGGCTCAATAAAAAATAGTGTTAGTATTGTGATGGAAACTTGTATGGTGAATCAGAAAATAAAAGTGAATAAAATAACAATAAAGCTTCGAAAATAGGTGAGTTTAAAATTTCATGTTTTTATTTTGATTGGAGTAAGGTATTATAAACTCGCGTTCGTTCACTTCTCTTCGGCAGCTGAGGCAAAAAGGTAATCAAACTAATTTTGTTTTTTAACGGCTTCTAAAACGAAATGGTTAGGTAGGTTTGCCGTGTATTTTTTTATATTTTTCGTATTAGTAGTGCGTAGGTACCTATGTATATTTAACTAAGTATATTAAACCAAGACAATTACTGTTATGAATTCGATTAAAAACCCATTTATTTCGAACATTTTTCAATAAATTAATTTATTATTCAATTCTGATCTTCTTTCATGAAGCAAAGCTAGGATAGTACCTTTATTAAACCTGAACAGCTGTTGAACAATATTGAGAATGAAAAATAATTATATTCATGGTAATTTATCTTTATGGTTGCTGTAATAAAATATTTCTGTTAGAGAAACAGATTGGATAGAATTAAACTTTTACTCTTTTACTTGTTTAAATGTATTTTAATAGACTTCAAAAAAGGAGGAGGTTCTCAATTCAAGTGTATTTTTTTTGTACCTATGTTACGCGATTCCTCATTTTTTTAGTTAGTTTCATTATTTTTTTAGTCGAAACGGTACCTACACTTCCGAAAATTCATATATTCATATACGAGTTTTAACTATATTGCTTCGGTAATCCTTACTATAATATTATAAAAATGAAAG
Organism: Ochropleura plecta; assembly: GCA_905475445.1. NCBI lineage: Eukaryota > Metazoa > Arthropoda > Insecta > Lepidoptera > Noctuidae > Ochropleura > Ochropleura plecta. The sequence goes on along the minus strand of FR997744.1, from coordinate 806,127 downwards.
TGAGTTTCTTACGTCTTCACGCTTAAATGGCCAAACAGATTTTCATGAATTTTTGTCCAGCGTCCAGAGTCCGTCTCTGAGAAATGGGGGAGAAAGAGGGAAGAAAAGGGGGAGAAAGATATTTTTTTTTCGATCATTATGCGGGTTAAAGTTAGTGTTAGCCCAAAGTACCTATGCCACGCGGACGAAGTCGCGGGCGGAAACTAGTTTATGATATATGTCGACATACATATTTTTCTTTTAATGTATTTGGACGATATGCTAATATCTCTGAGTAGAAATGAAAAATGAAAACTCGATAAGACTTTGTGTGAGATACCGTCATACCGCTACTAAACATGCTGAAACAAAAGACACTAAAAGACGGATAAATTTACTTCCGAAAGTCGGTGACTTTTGTTTGATTCTTAGAATTTTTAGCCACCCTGTTCCAGAAGTAAATTTATTTTCCGTATTTCTTACTTTTTAGTTAAAATAGCGTAAATGAAAGTAGAGTCGAAACGTACATTTACTGCACTGACTTAAGAATAAACCTTTATTTGACTGGTAACAAACCGAATTTTGAATTTTACTTATTTTTGCGAAATAAACATAAATTTAATAAAGCTTCGTTGATCCAAAGTATCAACTTTTTATTATTAAATAAAATGAAAAACGCTAACAAGATTTTTAATAATTTATACTATGCGCCTACGACGCGCGACGTCCACGTTTCGCTAAAGTATCAATGTGTCACACAAATCATAACTGATTATGTCAAAACGGTCAAAATGGCGGAAGTATGGCAATCCGGGCGCGCTTCGCAATAGCAGAAGTGCTTGTTACTGGAGTTTTTATTATTTATTCGAGTCTTTTTTATTTGATAAGTGGGGTTATCTGTAATTTATTTATAATTTTTGTGATTAAATAACTGCCATTTTGTGTAGGAGAAGTGGTGATCTACTTTGATTTTTGAGTCCTTGGCGACGAAATCTATGATCGAATTACGATGGGATAGTCACTATTCACTGGCCATTTTTTTTTAAATTGAAGACATTTTTTTAATTATCGACTGTCATTATAAAAACCTATTTTTAATTAAGAATCTATGTTAAAAAAGACAATCACTGACAGACACTTTACCCGTGGTTGCGGGTTGTTCGAATGAGATATTGCGCCCCGGAATAAAAGGGGAAAAGTAGGAACATAAGTGGGTATTAGATAGTAAGAATCTGACACTCGCCCCGATCTGCGCGGAGCGGGGGAAGTTTTTTGATGGAATCCTATCCGCAAAAAATAAACAGGCACCTCACTGCCCAAATCGCGGGGTCGAGCTTCTTATTTTGTTTTATTCAATTAGATAACGGGCTTTGAAAACTAACGGAGTTAAATAGAGGAAGAAAGTTTGTATGGTAGTTCATTACTTTGCAATTTATAGGAAATATGTACTATCATGAAATAAAATTCAAAAAATATCTATTCCATTTTGAAGAGGTAAACTTTGAAGCAAAAGCAGAATAATTTGTTTTAAAAATGACGTGTTCACGTCACATTTTCCAAAAATACACGTGACGAGTAATTAGTGTTGGTAATAATAATTAATGTCGTGACAAGAAAGCATTAGACATTCGAATTAGACTGCTACTAATAGTATGTATCCTTGTACTGGCAAGTACTAAACTAGTTTTAGTCATTAAAATTGGTCTTGTTTGTTTATGGTTGTGAACAAGCTAAGTGGTAGGGAACATTATAGCGGTTTTTTTTTATTATTTTAAAAACTTTGAAGTACTGTTATTTTATGCCTTGTTAACTAAACTTTACGAAATTTACTCAATCTTTGATTATTATTTATGGTTCTGGACTGAAATAAATGTTTGTTCAGTTGAATGATCGTTATATTTTAATTGTAAATATTATATACTCGTGTACCTATATATTTTCGTGTAAGTACTTTCTGTTATGCACCCTGCACCTACTTTGTTTCTCTCTGCATCACCCTAAGGTAGACTGGTAGAAAATGGCCAAGGCATTAAGTCTGCCTTTGTACAATTGTTTTAATAAATAAATGGAAGCCAAACACATCCAAAGACTTTTTTAACATTTCACAGTAGATTTCATGTTACTAGATAGTTCCAATTCTAGCCTCGTCTTGACAGCAACTGTCTAACCGCTAAAGGCACTTAATTGTATCACCATCACTTTTACACGGCATTAGTATCACAATACCGGTGTTCACAATGGTGAACACCGGTATTGAACATAAATAATGATTTATACGAAAATCCTAACTGATAAATAGGAGGTAATATTCAAAACTCAGATGTAGTCGTGTTTGAGCTTGGAGCTAAACAACTCCGTCGCTTTCCTCAATCAATCAACTTCAACATGTAGCACTTAGCTCAACACCTGGAACCAACAAAACACTATTCATTTCAACATGAAAGCCCACGGTTACATTACACAATACCAATAAGAAAATCTCATAAAATTACCTAACAATTTCCTCCTTCAATTCTCTTCACGTTATTAGGTGTTGGACTTAAGTGGCGCGGCCATTTATTGCCAAAAGTCCCGCTAATAATGGCTGCGGAATAAATCCTTGGTTTCGCCACGTATACATGTTTTATTACACCGTGTAACGTAGGCATACGTCATTGTTATTATGGATACATTAGAGTGTGGGGCGCAACGAAAGCGGCGAGCGATTTTCCTTGAGTACCTACCCTCCGGTAGATGGCAATAGGCTCGCCCTTATTATATTACATGGTACTTAAACATAACTGACCACATGTGGGAGTACTAAGAGGTACACCAATGCATAAGCTTTCGGGAGTTACAGGCGTAGTGACGTTATGTAACCTGCTTAGCACAGTTTAACATAATATACGCAAAACCTCTTGTGTGGTATCTGAGACCATGAAGCTGATCAACGAATGAGCACTTGAAAATTGTAAAAAATGGACTTGCTGTAGGCTAATGCAATTAGCTAATCAGCAAATGTCGTTGTATAAAAAAAATTACATTTGGAAAATCATAGGTAACTTTTTTTTAGAGTTCCCATGTCCTAAAGCAAGTCCTTTTTTACGATTTTCAAGAACTCTTAGAACAGAAGTTGTTCAGCTTCATGGTCCGAGTGAGACGGGAGGTATAATGTTACGTTTTTTGGGTTACACCTTTTATGAGTACCAATTTTGATATCGTCCGAGCTTAACCGTACTGATAAGCATAGTTGGTCACTGTGTTGAACTCAAGACGATTATTTTTATTTTTTTCTCCTTCATGTTTTTTCGCCAAATTAGCTTATTGATACGTTACATGTCTTCGTCATGTAATTTTATATTTTACTTTTTTTTGTTTATATACTTGTTTCATTTTGTGTGTTTTTACTTATTGGCATGTGGTTAACTAGTGACCTCGAGCATTGACTGAATATAATTATTTATATTTATCTTTTTATGCTTAGCTTATTTCTTTTGCACTATGGTCCTAGTTTATCACCTGTGACTTCTTCACTGCACGTGTTAGCGGGCACACCCTTTAGACTGGTGAATTTATTATTTAGACTTGGGTATTTTTTTGTTTTTATATATAATTGGTGTTTGCTAGCTGACAAGTGACAATGAATGAATAATTTCTTATTTTTTTATAATTTTTTGTCATAATATAAATTGTATAAAATCTGGTTCTTCTAACCTGACAGACAGATGTGTTGCTGGGGAGTTTGTTCCGCCACTTCTTCTTCCCAGCTAAAACACTAGGAAGTGGCGAAGGGCAGGGCGTTTTTGTGGGACTGTCTCTTGTAATGTGACGTTCAAAAAGTGCTGATTATCAGCCTAATTTGAATAAATGACTTTTGACTTTGACTTGACTTTAACCGGACAAATTAAATTCAACCTTAAAGTTTTATGATTAAAGTACCTGCATCAAATTAAATTAGGTAATCAACACAAAAATAAATATCATAACTTCCTTTTTGAATAAGTGATTACAAAACAAGTAATTACGTTTCTCAACAATTCGTTCACAAGGACCAACCAAGTGCTGCGACTTGAAGAATTTTCACAAAGCTGGTTCCAAAAGCTTGGAAATTGAAGAGGTCAATTGTCACCGAAACGACGGGAAACAGATTGTTCGAAGAAGTGGTTACGTAGGTAAAAAGGTACACTTTGCAAACTAAATTGGCGTCTTATTGAGTCTCAAAGGGAATCTTTTCCAGGTAGAAAATAGAAATTTTGAACGAATTCAGCAAATACAAATAATAAACTCTGTTACGACGGTGATAATCTCTGGCTTAGTAATAACAATCGCTCGGGATATAAGTCTAGGTAAAGCCGCGTTTGCCTAGGTTGTTCCGTGGATGGGTGACCGTCCAACACATACTGAGCTTCTTCCGTGGAAAGCCCGCTAAGTCGTTGTTCCCGGCATTTGTAGGTACATCTTTGACAGTCGTTACAAGTAATCACCGGCCCGAAAATCTAACAACCAGTCTTACCAAGGGATATCGTATTACCCAGCAGTACTGCCTGGGGTCAGATAAGCAGTCGCTCCGTGTAACATACTTATTTAGCTGCATCTGGTTATACCTAATGGGTGTCCCCAACATCGTTGAGAAAAGAATCGGTTGATGAAATAGTGAACACTCTTTAGTTCAATTTGTAGATGTGTCGGTTTGCACTAACTTTATTAATTTCAAATATTCTAGTGTTATTTCACGTTTTAAACATGTGCAGATTTTAATCATCATCATTCATCAACATCATTTTCTTGCTTCTATCCTAACTTTAAGTACTTGGGTCGATACAGCAGGTCTTCGTCCTTTCTAATTCTAGCCATTTCATTCTTCACAGAGTCCATTCATCGTTTAAATTTAGCAATACTCTTTAAAAACCATTATTTTAACAACGGTTCAACAACCACAAACCTGTATCTTGGTTTCTTTAACGCATAGACGAAACCAAACACAATTACATCATTAAAAAAACAAATAAATTGGTTAATAATCAAAACATCTAATAAAAACACAACCATAACTTTTTCTTTTTGTATTTATAGATAGAAAAAATGGCAGTCAGATATTTTCGAAATCTTTAGCTCAAAAAGATCACGCATTATTGATCTCGCATTTCGTGGGCTGACGTCAAAATCGTACAGAACGTGCGTGGGCCGGTGACGTGACATTAAAGCTCGATGATTTAATTTTACAATGCGTACGTAATAGCTGTAGTTACGACGTATCTATTACAGTACCAAGCATTGTCCGAGACGAATAGTTCGGGAGGTGGCCTTGTGGGTCAACGTTGGTGATTGATTAAGCCCACCTTTTAACTGAAGCGAGCGTCACACAATCATCACAATTTAAAATTAATCATTACAATTAATTATTCATTTACACTCCTACACACTTCCCCTCTCACGCACACACACATACATGGTACATACTTCATCAAAAAAATCGAAATAATATCTTGATAACTTCATATTGCTTCCCCCAATTTAAATCAAAGAAATTACTTCTTCGTATTAGCTACTTTTAAATAAATAAATACGGTCTGAAAAACTATAATTGTAATTAAGGCCAACTGCGATTCCAGCTGTCACATATAGCACAGGGAATCCTATTATAAGTGACAGAGTGCATATTGTTGTTATATTCTCATTATTTTTAAATTAATAAACGTATTTGTATAAATATTGTTCTGCGAACACGTCTCGGATCTATCTTCAAGATTTCCGCTCCATTAAAAAACATATAATTATGCACGCGACGATCCCGTTTTACGTGAACGATAATCAACAACATTACGTTGCTGGAATTTTGCTGATATGTTCATATGCAATGTGCAAAGGGGCCTTCAAAGAGGGTATCCAATTAAAACAACCGCAAGTACACAACTAACTCATTAAACTGACTAGTAAATTTAACTTCACGGACCAAAGAGTATTAAATACATACCCATAAACTTACATATTCCCTAAATGGGAATTAGAGGGATACGCCTTGCCAACGTCGGTCTAACTTCAATAATTCCAAAGCCGCTGAACTCATGTGTACGCAATTAAACAGTTCCTCCTTACCAGCTAGTTCGTAATACAGTTTCAACGCTAAACCAACCAATTTAATATGTGCATGAAGTTGTACAGGCGCAGTTACTTTATACGCCTTTGACTGAAACGATAAAGTTCATTCTAAAATTTTGACATTGACAGCTCGAACTTTTGATTTATTGTCTGTGCAGTTGTGGACAATAGGGTCGCAGTTGTCACTTTGATTGACAGGGCGAAGTCGTTACGAAGGAGGTCTCGTTAAAAACTTTCATTAATTATTCTTTCAGGGCTACTTTCGTAAATTAAAGCCAGCTGCTGGCCGAAAATATTTCTGGTTTCGTATAATTATTTTCAGTGCCATTTAAAATGTAAATTGTTTTAATTTTTCAACAAAGAAGAACCATTGTTTTTAGTTTTTGTTTTGGGAACGGACTTTTCATAATTATTGTTTATACTTGTCAAAGTAACTGTTGTTACTTGTGATTGTTTTATGAGCATTTCTGACTAAAGTTATATTTTTCGGTAACAAACAACCTTGAAAGTTCTTAGCGCAATTCATAATGTTCCTACAGCCAAAAAGCCTCCCACGTTCACCTTAAAAACGTAGAAAGGTTTGTGTAATTACTTACATTATGAACGTGGTACAAAAATATATTAGGTATTTTTCTATCCCAGCGACAATTTTTTGCGTCAATATAGAAGTAAGGTATTTGGTTTTTTTCCCATGATACGCCATGGCTTCCCATCCAAAAACAAGGTTCTCAATGTTGGCGAAAACCCTGGACGTTAGAAACTTTTGGACGGTAGACAGTAGAAGGCCCAGAGAAAATTAGGGGTACTGAGATACCAATCAATCTTATTTTTTGTGATCTCTTTCATCGGTTTCTTTTTATAATACAGTAGTTGTAGTTTTCAAATCATATATTTATACGACCTTTGTTCTGAATAGTTACAGTACCTACTGATGGCAACATCTGAGTCACTTGTTTGTTATTGTTTTTTTTGTTGCAATACTTTTCTATTTCTTGCATAGCTTATTTTTTACCTATTTTTTGTGAATGAGTAGACATTGTTGGCCTTGTAGATTCTTAGACGCTTGTTAACTTTTATAATATTTTACGCTTTGTAAAGTAAGCATTGACTTATTGTCGGGCCTACGCTGTCCTCTCATATTTAAGTCCTAACGCTGTAACAACAACATTGTCAAACCAAATGATTTTAAAAGAGTAACCATGGAGTTTCTTGCCGGTTCTTCTCCATAGGAAACGACCAACCCGAAACGTGCATCTTTTGTCGACGTTTTATAAGTGCCCATGTAGGCCTATGTGAAATAAATATATTTTTATTTTTTGATGGCGCGGAATTTGGCAATAGCAACAGATGATAGGTAAAATTGATTTGGAAAAAGCATATCTCAAAGTGAGTGGGTGGCAAAACAAGATTGAAAAACTTTGGTCTAGACCAAGATCATAAAGCTAATTACTAGCAATAATGTTAGGCATTTACAATAATGTAGTTCAAGTAATATAATGTATTCTCAGAACAATCATCTCTGGCCTGAAATATTTCTACACTTTGTTACTAATTCAGTAGCAGACTAGTTAATTATTGCTTTATCGTTCATTTTATATTGCTATGCCAAGTCGTAATGTTCTGCAATTTGACTCGTACTTTGTATTTAACTAATTGTATGTTATAAGGATTCTTACCTTATTCTTTTTGATTATTTAATTTAATTAAATTTATTTATAGTTAGTTAAAACAGCAGGTATAACACCATTTACAATAAATAATATCAGAAACAGAAAAGTAAACAGCAGTAGAACATCAAGTAGACAAAATTACAATAAATTAGATTAAAGCTAACACAAAACAGCTACCCTACCATGATGTCTTAAAGCAGAACTTATTCCACTGAGGGAAAGAGACAGAGCTAAACAGGGTGTCTACAACCATCTCTTTCTTACTCAGAAATAAGAACTGCTATAAGATGTCATGGTAACCCTACAGGACACTCTTGCATACTTTCTTACACAGAACACCAGACAAATCAGCATTAAAAAGAAAATATATGATATGAATCAAAAGTCATTTATTCAAATTAGGCTGATCAATGGCAATCAGCACTTTTTGAACGTCAACATTACAAGAAACAGTCCCCCAAAACGACCGCTCTTTGCCTCTAATCTCCTCTTCCTAATGTTTTAGCTGGGAAGAAGAAGTGGCGGAACAAACTCCCCAGCAACACATCTGTCTGTCAGGTTAGAAGAACTAGACTGTATACAATTTCATTTTCACAAGGTAAAAAGAATCCATTAATTTTCTTTTGACGGGCCTTTGACGGGCCTGTTGGTCTAGTGGTTAGTGGCCCTGACTGCTAAGCCGGAGGTCGTGGGTTCGATTCCCACTCAGGACAAACTTTGTGTGATGAGCATGATTGTTTGTTCTGTGTCTGGGTGTGATTTATCTATAATATGTATGTATTTATAAATTATATAAGTATGTATATCAGTTGTCTGGTTACCATAACACAAGCTCTGCTTAGCTTGGGATCAGATAGCCGTGTGTGAGTTGTCCCAAGATATTTATTTTATTTTATTTATTAATTTATTGTCACGTGTCAGCTAGCAAACACTATTAATATAAAATAAAAATCATCTGCCTAGCCTTTTCCCAACTATGTTGGGGTCGGCTTCCAGTCTAACCGGATGCAGCTGAATATCAGTATTTTACATGGAGCGACTGCCTATCTGACCTCCACAACCCAGTTAATACTGGGTAATACGATACCCCTTGGTAAGACTGGTTGTCAGACTTTCGGAACACTGACTACCTGTAACGACTGTCAAAGATCTACAAATGACAACCGGGACCAACGGCTTAACGTGCTTTCCGAGGCACGGAGGAAACTCGGTATGTAACGGGTGGTCACCCATCCACAGACCAACCTAGGCAAGCGCGGCTTAACCTTAAGATCGACCCGAGCGGCTGCTATTATTTAGCCACGAGCTCCTCTTACAATAAATAACATGGAAACAGAAAAGTTAACAGTAGTAGAACATCAAGTAGACAACAATGCAATTAGATTAAAACTTACTCAGAACAGGACACTCTTGCATACTTTCTTTTATAGTACACCAGACATATCAGCATTAGGACGAAAAGATATGATATATACATATAATTAAAAGTCATTTATTCAAATTAGGCTGATCAATGGCAATCAGCACTTTTTGAACGTCAACATTACAAGAAACAGTCCCCCAAAACGACCGCCCTTTGCCTCTAATCTCCTCTTCCTAATGTTAAGCTGGGAAGAAGAAGTGGCGGAATAAACTCCCCAGCAACACGTCTGTCTGTCAGGTTAGAAGAACTAGATTGTATACAGTTTCAAAAGGTAAAAAGAATCCATTAATTTATTGTCACGTGTCAGCTAGCAAACACTAATAATATAAAATAAAAATATACCAACTCATAAATATAGCCTCCGGTCTAACGGGCGTGCCCCTTACACGTGTAAATATGAAAAAAGTAGGAGGTAATGATACCGTGGCGGTTGCCTGGGATAAATGGAAGAAAATAATATGGGTTGAGGGCAGAATAGTGATGATAATGTCCTAAAATTAACACCAGGAATTTGACCAGGGCATAAACAATATCAAACAGTTCCATACTTTTACATCAACTTTTTTTACAAGTAGGTTTAGTTAATCTAATTTAAGTCTTGTCATCGTCATTATAGCTGATAATTGTCTCTTTGCGTAGAGACAGTCGCCATATCGATCAATCCTGGGCTCTTTGTGGCGACTGTCTGTTACATCCAGCGTATTTCCTGGCCTGCACCAGGTCATCGGTCTACAGCATTATTAGTCTGATATTGGTGGTTGCTAGCTGACATGTGACAATGAATGAATAATTTCTTATTTTTTATTAATATCTTGTGATAAACGGAATTGTATAAAATCTGGTTCTTCTAACCTGACAGACAGATGTGTTGCTGGGGAGTTTGTTCCGCCACTTCTTCTTCCCAGCTAAAACACTAGGAAGTGGCGAAGGGCAGGGCGTTTTTGTGGGACTATCTCTTGTAATGTGACGTTCAAAAAGTGCTGATTATCAGCTTAATTTGAATAAATGACTTTTGATTTTGAGTTTAATTAGTAATTTAACTCGCTTTATGGCTTTCTTAGTTTTTTACTTGCTCCTTAACATTCCCTCAGTTTTGTAAAAGCCATTTATATCTCACTGCATGGGCAAACGCCTCCTTCTTATCTTCCCAGATACTTTTTTCGTGCGCCGGTTTTCAACGGAATAGTAATTTTTCACAAAGTCTGTCCATGCGTAATGAATTAGTAATTGTTAGATTTATATTAGTGGAACAGTTTCTTTGTATACTTTAAACTAAAGTCTCGAAATTACCTTCAATGAATGCGTAGAGCGTGTACAGGTACACCAATTATAATCTATTTAATTTCCCCTTTATTGTTTTAAGTTACTTTGAGCTTTAATGATACACCAACATGAGTCTTGCGACATAATGAGAGGAACAAAAGTTACAAACGAGTACCGTTTACAAGACAAAACGGCATCTTATTCCAAATTCTAAGAAACATCCTTAAGTATTCCATCACCAAGAAACATTTTGAGGCAAAACTCGTAATTATACGAATTTATGTGCAATATAAAGTTAAATCATAACGTTTATGTGACACCAGTTGCGTGGTTCTAATGATAGATACGCTTAACGTACCGTTTCGTATTTCAAGGCGCCTATTTGCTCCTTTAGGGCGAAAAGCGAAAAAGATTGTATCTTTTCAAACGCAAATTGTTAAGATATACCTACATTAAATTTTTATGAGTGTTCATAAAATACGTGGGAGCAAGATAAATGAATTGACTTCGAGGAGACGTGTTTAAAATTAATGACGTCATTACTTACTGCCATTGTGTTGCGATTTTTTCTTATTAACTTATTTTACCGGCGGTTTATGGAATAAACGATTTGTCTTTCTTCCAAAAAATTAGAAAAAAATCTTTGAAACGGAATTCCGTGAGAAAATAGAACTAACAGAGGGAACGTGCCTTCAATTAATCCGCGTTTGACTCTCTATACAAATTTTCGAATACGTTGCTGACTAAAGCTCTGAAGGAATTCTGGAATATTCTGCAATAACCAAAACATGGAAATAGAACCACAGTATAGTAACGAGCATCGTTCCAATACTTTGCGTGGTTGCGCAAACTGTTTTTTTTATACTGTGCCGCGAAAACGTTGGCAAAATTGGTGCCTAATGGTTTTTCGGGTACCTGTTATTTTATTTCCCTTTTACACTGAAATACTTTTTGCTGGGTTCGCACTTCTGGTTGGATTTTTACACTTTATACAGAAAATTTACTGGATTTTCGTGGCCCACTTTTTGACTGGCTGATAGGAATTGTCAATCTCCATTATTAATAAATTGTGCCTAGTGTATTCTTCGAAAGTCTAAAGGTGGCGCCGGTGACTGAAACGTTATGTGGTTGGTTATCGTTGGTATAGGCATGTGATGAATGATGGCTATAAGTGTAGAGGAAGACCAGAAAAACGATGAAGGGACTGTGTGAAGTATGTTATGGCTGGAAAGATATGGTTTTAATTTCAACTCGATACCTGCATGCGTTTCCGAGATAAAGGGTCGTGACAGACAAACAGCTGGACAACCAAGTGATCCAATAAGGTTGTCATTTTTCTCTTTGTGGTTTGGAACCCTAACAATTATCATACAAAAAGATTTTTACTTAGTTGAGCAACATTATAACAAGCTTTTCAGGATAAACCAGATAATAAAGAATTTGTATTTTGAATAAAGTCTTATATTACAATGTCTTCGGCTAGTAAGCCTGGCTGTAGACCTTTGTGGATTAACTAGCTATCTGCGCCATTTTTTTCCACTTTCTTACCTTGGAAGAGGCAGGTTATTTTAGCCACGAGGTATGTGCCTACTAGTTTTACTACAGTTCTACGGTAGAACTAATGGGAGTAATTACGCACTAGTGCTAAGAATCCGATTCGATTTAATTTCAGGGGAGAATAGAAAAAAACCGGTCAAGTGCGAGTCGGACTCGCGCACCATCCTTACTAATATTATAAAAGCGAAAGTGAGTTTGTTTGTTTGTTACCTCTTTACGCATTAATGGCTAAATCGATTTTGGTGAATTTTGGTACAGAGATAGTTGGGACCCTGGAGACGGACATAGGCAAAAAAAAGTGAGAAAAGGGGTAGAAAAAAATAAAGAAAAATATTTTTTCGATCATCACGCGGGTTAAAGTTAGCGTTAGCCCAAAGTAATTAAGCCGCGCGTTAAGTTGCGGGCGGGCGGCTTCTCATATATAAAATTCTCGTGTCACAATTTTCGTTCCCATACTCCTCCGAAACGACTCGACCGATTCTTATGAAACTTTTTATGCATATTCAGTAAGTTTGAGAATCGGCTACTATCTATTTTTCATACCCCTTAGTGGTAAGAGGGACCTGAGCAGCGGGTAAAACCGCTGGGCACAGCTAGTATTTCTATAAAAAAAACAGCAGAAAATCATGTTCGTTGTATAGGAGATTCCTTAAATATTTATTTTATTCTGTCTTTTAGTATTTTGTTGTTACAGCAGCAACATAAATACATCGTCTGTGAAAATTTCAACTGTCTAACTATCACGGTTCATGAGATACTGCGGCTGACAGACGGACAGCGGAGTCTTAATAATATCTAGGGTACCGTTTCACCTTTTGGGTACAGAACCCTGAAAATAAAACAAAGCGTGTTGCGCCAACCCCCATGGACATGAGACATAAGGGTAGGAAGATGATGGGAAAGTGTTATCCTTACTAATATTATAAAAGCGAAAGTGAGTTTGTTTGTTTGTTACGTCTTCACGCCTACATGATGAATTTTGATACAGAGATAGTTGGGACCCTGGAGATGGACAGAGGCTTTTTTATTTAAAAAAGTGTGAGATTTGAGGGAGAAAGAGGGAAGAAAAGGAAAAACTTAGCTTTGCTATTACAATGACGCAAGGGCAAAAACTACAGGTAGCAGGTACCTGAAAATCAGGAAAGGGGAACTGTGTTACCCCGAATTTAACGCGGGCGAAGCCGCGGGCTAAAGCTAGTTTTATATGATATCGAATTTTCTCTTACACAATTATATTTAAAAACAAACATGAGTTTTTGTTCTCAACGGTAGATACTACGTTTGGCGTAGGTCGTAAATTCGCACAGTGCAATACTCGTACTAATGCGAATTTACCCCGCGTTGGATTTTCCTAGTAATGTATTGGTCCGAATAGCCTCAGGCTTTGAATCGCTCTGTTTCAGTCAATTTTATGAAAATGACAGAGACAGAACTATGTTTCCACTTGCCGAATTTAGTGGTTTTTGGTACAAGCGGACCTTATACGAAAAAAATCGCTTACTTTTCGAAGTTGATTAATAAGGTTTATTGACTGGATAGCTTAAAATAATAGTCCTGAAAAACATAAACAAGCATTATTATTTATCTAGATTCTAGGAATCTAGAATCTAATTTTGGCGATCCCTTTATTGATAGAGAGTCGGGTAACCTAATAAATTATGTTTTCTAGTCGGTCGGGTCTCTAAGGATTATATTTGGATGGTCTAATAAAATCTGTCCAGAACTTTCTAGATTTAATAAAAATGTTGTAGACCGCTAACGTTGCTTTTAAAAATTAATTGATGTCAGCAAAAATTTTATTAAAAGTTTTAGTCGTCGTAAACGGTTAATACCTACTTTCAGCTTAGTAAACTACTTTTTGAAGGAACCTGAAAAATTGAAGTTCTTTTTCCTGAAGTCTTTTTATTTACGAATAAAAAGATTTTTGAGCAGAAAATCTCGGTACCTAAACCTATTACTGTGTAAGATGTGGAAAACTAAAACTGAAAATATATTGAACTAGCTTTTGCCCGCGACTTCGCTCGCATTAAATTCGGGGTAACACAGTTCCCCTTTCCTGATTTACAGGTACCTGCTACCTGTAGTTTTTGCCCTTGCGCCTTATTTATTGCAATAGCAATGCAAAGTTTTTACCTTTTCTTCCCTCTTTCTCCCTTATATCTCAATCTTTAAAAAAATATAAGCCTATATCCGTCTCCAGGGTCCCAACTATCTCTGTACCAAAATTCATCAAAATCGGTTTAGCCATTTAGGCGTGAAGACGTAACAAATCAACAAACTCACTTTCGCTTTTATAATACTACTAGTAAGGATGTAGTAGACAATTTTGAACATCAGAATATGTTCAGTTTTTAGACATTCGTGTTTTGTACTTAAATTATCTAGAATCTGTTTTTTATAAATTTCATAGGTACATATATTTCAGTCTTCGGAATTTCAAACAAAGCTACGCAACCTTGATTACGATGTTTCTCTAAACTCGTAAGACAACGGATAGAACCATCAATCATCACCCGGAAAAAAAATCAGCAGCTAATGCGAACTCTTTCGTATAAATATCCGTACATTACTCAACATCTTTTCTTTACAAAACACGATTAATTTTCGGTTTGCAAACGTCTTTATTCTAAGTTTCAGACGGTGCAAGCTCGTAATAATCTTTTAAAATTGACTTACGGTGACCTGCAGGCCTACCACTGAGGGAAAGAGACAGAGCTATACAGGGTGTCTAGCACCATCTCTTTCCCTCAGTGGAATAAGTTCTGCTTTAAGACGTCATGGTAGGGTAGCAGTAATACTCCAAGTTCCGCCAACATTCCACAATTCGAGAGAGCCCCCTTAAATATTTTTTTTATTCGGTTTTTTAGTATTGGTTATTATAGCAGCAACAAAAATACATCATTTGTGACTATCACGGTTCATGAGATACAGCCTGGTAACAAACGGACAGGCAGACGGACAAACGGACAGACGGCCAGACGGACAGACGGCCAGATGGACAAATGGACAGACGGCCAGATGGACAAATGGACAGACGGACAAACGAACAGACGGCCAGACGGACAGACGGCCAGATGGACAAATGGACAGACGGACAAACGGACAGACGGATAGGTGGACAGACGGACAGACGGACAGACGGACAGACGGACAGACGGACAGACTGACAGACGGACAGACGGACAGACGGACAGACGGACAGACGGACAGACGGACAGACGGACAGACGGACAGACGGACAGACGGACAGACGGACAGACGGACAGACGGACAGACGGACAGACGGACAGACGGACAGACGGACAGACGGACAGACGGACAGACGGACAGACGGACAGACGGACAGACGGACAGACGGACAGACGGACAGACGGACAGACGGACAGACGGACAGACGGACAGACGGACAGACGGACAGACGGACAGACGGACAGACGGACAGACGGACAGACGGACAGACGGACAGACGGACAGACGGACAGACGGACAGACGGACAGACGGACAAACGGACAGGTGGACAGACGGACAGACGGACAGACGGACAGGTGGACAGACGGACAGACGGACAGACGGACAGGTGAACAGACGGGCAGACGGACAGACGGACAGACGGACAGACGGACAGACGGACAGACGGACAGGTGGACAGACGGACAGACGGACAGGTGGTTAAATATTTCTCTTCGCGACTGTAATACCGAATTTTCGTCCGTATTTCACCTGTATTGTCTGCATGCCAATAATTCTTGCTCAGTTTATTATTACCCATAGTTACGTCCGGCCACATCCGTCACAAATATGAGCCAGTGTCAGTAACGTAAACATCGGCGGGATGTGCAGATGCTAGACGTGCAGATGGTCTAACACTGACGATATCTAGGTTGACTAGGTAACAACACACTGTTGCTAAGCGCTTGTAAATTAGTGATGAAGAACTTTCTAGTTATTTTTTTAAGCAGGAAACTGTTTTTCTAAAAAACATGACACATCTTTACGGAAATTTTTGACAGACCTAATATTACTTATTTTTGATATTATTTTCTTCTTTTATTCAAATATTTTATGTTTTTATATTTAAAAAAAGCAGTGAGTTTGCGCTCGTTTGTTTTAATGTCCTGTTAATTATTTTGTTTGCCTCAAAGAGATGTTAGCAAAGCCGAAGGGCCCGTCAGGATCCCGTCAGGGCCCGTCAAGACTACGGGGCAAAAGTGATACTAAGGCCCCGGAACACAACTGGCAAAAGAAGGAACGCAAGGAAGGTTTTAGTCAGTACAACTCTGACGCTCCCTTCAGCTCCGCCCAGAGCCCGAGAAGTCAGTTGATGATTAATCATCCGATAAAAAAAGTATTTTGTTTGTATAGAAATAAATAATATCTAAGAGTGCTATAGTAAATGCTAACTTTCTTCTACCTTAAAGGTAACTCAAATGGCATTAAGATGAACTAAGTCGAAGACGACGGTAGAATACAAGCGTCAGTAGGGTGGTGGTTGACAACCACCACACCACCGCCAACTTCAGCGCCACCAATATGGCCCCATTTTTATTAATGTTTCAAAACAGAAAATAAATGTTTTCACACTGTTTGCCCCCACAAATGTACCTTTTTTGCGGATGGTAAATCATCAAACAACTTCCCCCGCTCTGGGCGGAGCGGGGGGAGTGTCAGACTTGTTCTGACTAAAACCCACCCATGTTCCTTCTATTGCCTTTTATGTTCTGGGGCCGCTGTATCTTTTTCGAACAACCCGCAACCCCGGCAGGCGGTGACCCTGGCAGGCCCCTCTGCTTTGCTGACATCTCTTTGAGGCGCGCGTGGAACACTAACGCGCCGTCGACAAGGCCGTGTCGACGTACACACGTGTGACGCTACACGGCCGTGTAGCTCACCAGCTACCCATTGCTCACCGTCCACAGGCCCGCATCTGCGGTGGCCGGGAGTCGTCTCGCGGCGCCCGACGCCCGGGTCACAAAATTACCTTTAAGTTGGAAATAGATATTCTACCTGTACCTCGATAAATATTAGTTATTTCTTTTCCGAGCAAGCTTTGATAAATTCTAGACATATTTCTTCCTTTAATCCCAGATTAGATGAAATAGATCAATGAAAGCATTTGCAGATCATTTATCATAGCGATGTGAGATTTATCATTTTAAATATCGTTACCGTAGATTTTTAGTTTCAAAATAAAACTTATGAAATGTTTCAATATGCAAACCTTGATAGATGTATAATGTAATGAAAAGTGAGAGGACACATCTTAAGCAAATTAATAATATGGGGAACTTTCAACCAGTCTTATTAACGAGTATTGTATTACCCAGTTGTTAAACGGGTTGTGGAGGTCAGATAGGCAGTCGCTCTAAGGAAGATACTGGTAGTTAGCTGAATCCGGTCAGACTGGAAGCCGACCCCAACATGGTTGGGAAAACGCTAGGCAGATGATGATGTGATGACGATTTTGTAATCCTTACTAATATTATAAAAGCGAAAGTGAGTTTGTTTGTTACGTCTTCACGCCTAAGTGGCAAAACCGATTTTGATGCGTTTTGTTACAGAGATACTTGGGACCCTAGAGACGGACATAGACTACCTCCCACTTCCCTAAAATAGCAAGTTTCAAGGTAGAAAGTTAAAAATATAGAGATCAACGCTTTAGAATGGGAAACTACAGAACTGTCACAAGTTATTATGCCTTGTGACCTAGGGCCTTAGTCTGCTATTACAATGGTGTCAGAATGGTTGATTTTGACAAGTTTAGTATGTAGTAGATTACCAAACTTGTCAGGACCAGGACTGTAGCTTCATCATTTTGTTTCTTGACATTCAAATGTGCCTGTAATGATCTAATTGAAATAAATGCTCAGAGTTTGATGATGACTTAGGGAAATTTTTACCGGTACAAATTTTCAGGGGCTCGTTTTGATCATATTTTGCAAGAGGATTAAATTACACTCACGTAAGTTAAAGTAAAATATTGTGTTTCCGTGCTCTCATTTCTAAAAAACAAATGGTTGTATGTTATATTTACCTTTGCTAACCCCTTCGTGTAATATGATGAACATTTGTAATAATTCTGTACACAAAGCCGACCCTTTTTTACATGTACGCGATCCCTTCACAGTCTTAGCCCTCCCTCCCTCCTTGGTCCTCCCAGGTACCTCCCTACTCGTCAACATCCATAATAATACCGTTACGACGTGCTAAATCACTTTATATGATAATCACTATAGCGGTGAATATAATAATAACCTAGTTGATACCCGCGACTTCGTTCGGTTCGCGTTTTACATTTTTTTCGGATGGGATATAATCAAATAACTTCTTCCCCTCGAGCGGAGCGGAAAGGAGTGTCAGACTTTTACTGACTCAAACACATCCATTTTCCTTCTTTTATCTTTCGAACAACCCGTAACCTAACCACGGCAGGTGAGGTTCGCGATTTGTTTAAAATAAGTTTCTTAATAGTCGGGAGGTTCTTAATTTTTTTTTGTTTGCATGCGTTACTTGATTTCTCCAGCATTAATACAATAATACCTGACTTGCCTTACAGTCGTTCTTTTTTATTGTATGTTATGACAGCTGTTGTTAGTTGAAGAATAAGATAAAGATCATAATAATACAATATTGCTCACCCATCTAAGTAACTACTGGTTGGTCTGTGGATGGGTGACCACCCGTTACATACCGAGTTTCCTCCGTGCCTCGGAAAGCACGTTAAGCCGTTGGTCCCGGCTGTCATTTGTAGATCTTTGACAGTTGTTATAGGTAGTCAGTGTTCCGAAAATCTGACAACCAGCCTTACCAAGGGGTATCGCATTACCCAGTACTAACTGGGTTGTAGAGGTCAGATAGGCAGTCACTCCATGTAAAATACTGATATTCAGCTGCATCCGGTTAGACTGGAAGCCGACCCCAACATAGTTGGGAAAAGGCTAGGCAGATGATGACGTACGCATAATGCAAACAAACAAACAGACTAACTTTCACATTTATATATCAGTATGTATTCAAATACACCTGTTTTGTATCATCACTATTTTAGCTAGTTTTCGAAAAGATTGATAAATATACCGTTAACAAGATTTATGGATACATAAAACAGTTTTTAGAAAGTGCCTGAAGACACTAAGACATAGACCAGACGGGTTCTAAACCAACAAGACATAAGAATATATTACCTAAATACTTTATGGTGGTGCAACTCAAAATTTGTAAGTATCGTGATAACAGTTTCATGGCTTTACTGTTAACCAGGTGCTGTATTTAATTGTTGCTATATGTTTAATCAGAATTAGAATTAAGTGTTTAATAAATGTCTGGTACTAACACCTGGGGTTTTTGCTTGAAAAAAGAAAATAGCGCTATCTTTATTTATGGTATTCCACTTTTTTAAAGTGAAACAAGTCTTATTTGGAGTTAATTTTATCACCGATGCGTTATTTTTTTATTATCTAAGTAAGTTTGGCTTTGGGTCCAGAGGGGCCTGTTAGGGAAACTGCCTACTGGGTTTGCGGGTTATTCGAAAGAGGGCAAAAGAATGAACATTGATGGGTTTTAGTCCGTAAAAGTCTGACACTCCCCCCTTCTCCGCCCAGAGCGGGAAATTATTTGATGCATTCCCATACGAAAAAGAAGGATTTTGAGTCAATTTCATCAGTAAATTGTTAGTGTTTTATTACAATTTTTCTTTATTTTGCCCAAAACGAGCGAACTACACAAACAGCCAACCGGTACAACTACCTGCCGGTCAAACAAATTGTTATTCCGTGCCCGTGCGGCGATCGAACCCGTGACACGCGACGCCGCCGCCGCAACCAATCGCTTAACTACTGCGCCATCCGTGCAGTCACCATTTTTAGGGTTCCGTAGTCAACTAGGAACCCTTATAGTTTCGCCATGTCTGTCTGTCCGTCCGTCCGTCCATCCTCGCTTAATCTCTGTGACCGTTAGCACTAGAAAGCTGAAATTTGGTACCAATATGTATATCAATCACGCCGACAAAGTGGTAAAATAAAAATTGGAATTTTTTTTTTATTAGGGTAGCCGCCCTATATGTAAAGTGGGAAGTGATTTTTTTTTTAATTTCAACCCTAACGTGTGATATATTGTTGGAAAGGTATTTAAAAATGAATAGGGGTTTACTAAAATCATTTTTTGATAATGTCAATAATTTCGGAAATAATCGCTCCAAAAGTAAAAAACAATGTGTGTCCCCCCCTCTAACTTTTGAACCATAAGTTTAGAAAATATGAAAAAAATCTGAAAAGTAGAACTTTATAAGGACTTTCTATGAAAATCAATTTGAATTTGATTGACACAACAGTTTTTGTACAAAAAAGACAAAAAGTTGTACAAAATAATTTCTGGACTAAGTTTGAAGTATAATCGTATATGCAAGCATTTTTTTTAACTTCGTTTACATATTTTATTATCCTGAACGTATCTTTTTTCAAACAAAAAAAGAATTATTGAAATCGGTTCTCGCAATCCAAAAATACCACCGAAAACTTCTTGCACTTCTTGTCTTAGAATTAATTAGTAACCCAATTCCCCGAGAGATGGCGCTGTAGGTACTTATTACATTGGATCGGGTATTACCGAATTGTTCGGTTGGTCTCTCCTTGGCATTGGCGGTATCTTATAACTACATAAAACTTCTATCAAGAACATGCTAAGGCAATTTAGAACAAAACTAAAATTCATTTTTTTAACACCATCAAAATGTTAAGGTAAAAACCAGTTCATAAATGGTTCGATAGATGGCGTTGCGTAATGACGTAATTTTTTTAAAAGTCGATGTTAAGATTTTCCGTGCTTTCATGACCTACCGTGGTAAAGAACACTTATTGTGACGGACGGGAAACTACGGAACCCTACACTGAGCGTGGCCTGATACGCTCTTGGCCGGTTTTTTTATTATTTATTTTGAGTTTCCGATATTTGGGCGTTGTTGCACAGCCATGATAACAAATTACGGTTTTTTTTTAAAAAAAACTTCCACTATTATTAAATTTAGTTCCCTTGCCAGTTTAAAAAGTTGTCTGTGTTTTTACAGTCAATAAACAAACATCCCAAAAATAACAATTAGCCTAACTTAAAAAAAAATACCGATATTTAAATCAAATACAATGGCAGACAATCCTGTAAAAACAGTCGAAGTTTACAGCCATTCCGCTGTTCGGCTTAACCGTACCTTCATTCCTAAAATCATTTATCAAAATAGCTACTGCTGTCATCTGTCATTGGCCACTGTCGTATCCATACTTTGTAGCAAGTGTCAATAAAATAGACATTCCATATTATTATCTACGTACGTTTTATATGTTGTATTTGATTCTGTCCCAAACTTCAGCTATTTTGCTATCTGTCATCGTTTATCTATCTTGTCGTAACTATAGCGTTATGAACATTTATATGTTTGTTGAGCAGAGATACCAGTGCGCTGTTGAAGTATACTGATGTTGATATAATGTGTGTGTTAAGGAAATAGTGTAGGTATTAATCATCGAAGTAATATTGTGAATGCAGATGCGACTGTCATGTGATTAGGGATGTGAGTTTCGTCTATCGATAAATGTTTGTTTGCGGTGTCGGTATGCTTCTCATCGGTCACTAGTACTGTTCTGAGTGATACCCAGGTCATAAAACTGGTAAAGAGCGAGTCAGACTCGCGCACCGAGAGTTCCGTACAAACTTGCGGCATAAACGGCCATGTGTTTTAACTGCGTAGACTTAGAGGGTCGATTTTATCAAAAGTATATCCTTACCCGGGCAACAAACTGTTTGTCTTTTAAACTTAAAATTCGCTAGGTTATTCTTCATTTCACCATTGTTTGTCTTTTTATTTTAGTATAAATATGTATCTTTATTTAGATATATTTATAGCAATTTATATATCCAAGTACCAAGTATAAATTAATAATTTATTTTCTGTTTTATATTACACCTACTACAAACTTTGTCTGTTTGTCTCTGCATCACCCAAAGGTTGACTGGTAGAAACTGCCTATGGCATTAAGTCCGCCTCTGTACTTTGTGCTTGAAGTGTTAAATAAATATTCCCGCCTAACCTTTCCTTCATTACTAGACTACTTTACGAGTCTCTTTCTTTAAACCTTAAATTGTTTCGAACAAAGCCGAGTTCATTTATATTCATATGCCTTTTGTTAACACACTATGTGGTTTGTGGTGCCCACTGAGATTACCTTTGGCGTTTCTGCAAAGTCAGATTGCAGTATACAAACGGATATGTGGTTTAATCTGTGAATTACTGTTAAAATTAATATATTTTAGCAACGAATATGTGGTCGGTGTCTCTTGTATGACTAATTTGAGATGAACTGTCGAAAAAAAATTAGATACCGCAATCTCATCTCAAATAGGAACCATTTCACCGCATTGTCAGGCCCCTATTGGAGAACCTCTGGATAAGACCAGAACGCAGACCCAGTCACACATTAAATATAATAATAATGAAATCACAGTAAGGAACCTTAGGCTTGGCACGACTTTGTCTAGATTTCATTACTTTTTAGAGATAAACAAGCAGCTCCATCGAGGCTTGGCTAGTTTTTTACGGAACGTTTTTGGTGGGATTTTTTTTCAGTCTTAGTCATAATCTTAGTCGAGTGACAAAAGGGCCCTGTACAGTCACCACTACCAATATGTAACACTAAGCAACTTTTAAAAGTGATTTTCTCTTATTGTACTGATTAAAATTTCATGAAATTTTGGTGCGAACACATTTTGAAGTTCATACAATTATGAAATAGGTCGTGTCTCAAAGTTACAATCGTTATTTCGGCACAAAACCACTTTCAAATTTAGGAAAGTGTATAAATATTGATGCTCGTGAATGTCGACGCCTATTTAGTTACAATAAACTAGCTTTTGCCCGCGGCTTCGCTCGCGTTTAATTCGGGGTAGCACAGTTCCCCTTTCCTGATTTGCAGGTACCTGCTACTTGTAATTTTTGCCCTAGCGCCTTATTTTTTGTAATAGCGAAGCTAAGTATTCCCTTTTCTTCCCTCATTTATCACATAAAAAAAAAGTTAGCCTATGTCCGTCTCCAGGGTCCCAACTATGTCTGTACCTATATTCATCAAAATCGGTTTAGCCATTTAGTCATGAAGACGTAACAAACAAACACACTTTCGCTTTTATAATATTAAGTAAGGATGTGCCATGTGAAAGCCAATATGGATTCGATAAAAATTCAGTGTCGAACGACGGTAAACAGTTTCAATTCTGTTTGTGAAAGAAAATAGCGCTTATTCGTCACTTAATAATATATTTTTTTGGTCCTTTTGTCCTTTCTCATTGGATCAAGATTATACAAGCCTCGTGTACCTGGCCTGTCTTTGTGTCCTTGTTACCTTCCTCACTGCTAATTGGATATGAAGTCCTCTGGTCTCTGTTTCGTAAATAACAGTCACTTTATATTTGAGTCATAATGACTTCCACGCAACAATAAAATAACAATAACCTCACGCCTTCAAAATTTAACACAGGTATATTTAAAAGTAAGTACAGTAAGTAGTAAAGTAATGTATTTTATATGGGACTTAAACATAACTAGCTAAGTATGGGTGTATAAGGGGATCTAAAATGCAGAATCATAATATGTAGGTTATTAATTATAAATTACGGACCATTCGTAAAATGGTCACAAAGTGTCAATTAACTGCGTCTGTGACCATTTCTGCGTCTGTGACCATTCCAAGAATTTAATCGTAATTCATATTATTAACCTACTAGCTTTTGCCCGCTTCGCTCGCGTTAAGTCAAAGTCAAAGTCAAAGTCAAAATCATTTATTTCAAGTAGGCCAGTTACAGGCACTTTTGAACTGTCGAAACATTGACAACAATAAAAATGAAGCTACAGTCCCAGACACAAGGCATAATAACTGTGAAAGTACTGTAGTTGCCCATTCCAAAGCGTAGATCTCTATGGAGAAGAATGGGCAAGAAACTCCATGGACACTCTTTTAAATCAGAATATTGTTACAAAATCCTGGTTACATCATTCGTGTTAATGTGGAAAACTATGTGAGAACGATGTAGCAAGACGTGCACATTAAGTGTCCATAGTAAAAGAAAAAGAATTTCAAAAATACATAATTTAAAAAAAAAGCTGTGGCAACTGAGAGATGACCAGTCACGACTGACAGCGCCCGTTCACGAACATGACGCATAGATCAGCACCATTCAACTCAACCATTTTGAAGGGAACTAAATGATCCGACACACGCGCCACCATCAGCGAGACATTTGAGTGAGCATGACATGCTCTCAACCGCCAGAGCAAATTAGTCAAGAAAAGACGTAGGTTTCCATTGAATGATAGCTTTGTAGTACATAGTACTCACACAATTTGGGCTATGCGATTATATAATGCTAAAAAATTGAATCTATACAATGCAAAGATAGTTGTACAATCTTCAGCAGCTCCAACAATACTATTGAATGCTATCAATTTATTCGCCCCTGTTCTTGTGGAGCAGGACCGACATTGAGCCAAGCATTTTTGTCAGTAATATAATCGTCCAACTTATAATATGCTTGTTTACATAGTGTGCGTTTAATGCATGTTTTAAATTTCGTCTCACTCAGTTCAAGGATACTTTGTGGAATTTTATTATAGCACCTTAAACAGTACCCCATGAAAGATTTGTCTACTTTAGCGAGTCTGAAGCCCGGCTGAACTAATTGGTTCCTATTTCTGGTATTGTAATTATGTCTGTCACCTCTTTTACCAAAAAGATGCAGATTTTTTCTTACGTACATTATGTTTTCATAAATGTATTGACAGTGTACTGTCATGATGTTAATTTTCTTAAACAGTTCCCTTAGAGAATCGCGCCTACGGAGATTATATATGGCTCTGATGGCTCTTTTTTGCAGAATAAAAATAGACTCGATGTCTGCAGCCCGTCCCCATAACAAAATGCCATAAGACATTATACTATGAAAGTAACTAAAATAAACCAGTCTCGCGGTATCTACATCAGTAAATTGACGGATTTTTCTAACAGCATACGCTGCTGAACTTAGCCGCGCCGCAAGGGATGTTAAATGGGAACCCCATTGAAGCCCTGAATCAAGCGTAATTCCCAGGAAAACCGTTTTATCTACGAATTCTAGTTTCTCTTTATTCAATTCTATATCACAATCATTACTTTTAACATTCGGTAAAGCGAATCTTATGCATTTGGTCTTTTTTTCATTTAATACTAAATTGTTTGCTGTGAACCAATTATGGACCTCAATTAGGGCATTATTCACGCCATCTAGATTTTGGGCCCGTCTATTTATCTTAAAAATTAGGGAAGTGTCATCAGCAAATAACACTAAATTTTGAGACTCATTTTTTAATAAGCAGGGTAGATCATTAATGTATACTAGAAAGAGAAAGGGACCTAATATTGAGCCTTGCGGAACTCCAATTTTTACTTTTAAACCCTGTGAATTAACACCATTTATTTGTACTAACTGTTGCCTGTCACTCAAATATGATTTTACCAAACTAAGAGCAAGATTACCTAGTCCGTAATGCTCAAGTTTCAAAAGTAATGTGTCGTGATTTACGCAATCAAATGCTTTAGAGAGGTCACAAAAAACTCCTATGGCGTCTTGGGACTCTTCCCACGCAGAAAATATGTGCTTTAGTAGAGTTACACCGGCGTCAGTCGTACAACGTCCTTTGGTGAAACCATACTGTTGGTCGTGTAAGATTTTGTTGGTGTTAAAATGATTGAGCATCTGATTAAGCATTACTTTTTCAAACACCTTGCTAAAAACTGGCAACACGGATACAGGTCTATAATTATTCGTATCTTTACTGTCCCCGGACTTGAAAAGAGGTATGACTTTACTGTATTTCATCAAATCAGGAAAAACTCCTTGGTCCACACACAAATTAAAAATTAAGGCTAAGTATGGAGCTACTGTCTCAACTATGGATGTACAGACTTTGATAGACATTCCCCACAGATCTTCGGTCACTTTGATTTTTATTTGCCGGAAAGTTTTAATAACTGTAATAGGGTTTATATGTTTAAATTTAAATTCAGCCGGGCAGCCAGATACATTCGCCTTAAGTAAAGCAATTGAGACGTCAGGTGACGAATTTAGAGCTTCTGTAGTTTTTAATGGTATATCGGTAAAGAAATTTACAAATTCTTGAGCCACTTCCTGATTTGAGCTTTTAGGACCACATGCTGTTTCTAATGTATAGGTAGTGTCACGTATTTTATTTCTGTTAGTCTCGTTATTAATGACTTTCCAAACTGTCTTTATTTTATTTTCAGCTGTTTTAATCTTGTTGCTAATGTGCAGGGCTTTGGCAGCCTTGCAAATATTTCTAAAAATTTTTGAATACTTTGCAACATACTTGTTAAATGTTTCAGTGTTTATGTATGGCTTAAGGTCATACAGCTCAAAAAGTCTTTCCCTACTTTTTCTGATACCGCTAGTTGCCCAATCACTAAATATATATTTAGGGCAAACATTTTTTATCTTTTTTTCAAAAGTATTATTGAATTCAGTGTGAACTATTGAAAAGAAATCATCGTACAATTGATTTATATTTACATAGTCAATATAAAATATCTAATAAATAAATATCTTGGGACAACTCACACACGGCTATCTGATCCCAAGCTAAGCAGAGCTTGTGTTATGGTAACCAGACAACTGATATACATACTTATATAATTTATAAATACATACATATTATAGATAAATCACACCCAGACACAGAACAAACAATCATGCTCATCACACAAAGTTTGTCCTGGGTGGGAATCGAACCCACGACCTCCGGCTCAGCAGTCAGGGCCACTAACCACTAGACCAACAGGCCCGTCAAACGTCAAAACGGCCAGTCCGTTTGTGGCAAATATCTTGGCTCATTACACTTAACTTGTTCTGTAGGGAGATATTATATTTATTTAATTTGCTAGTTGTTATCGGTCGATATTTAATCTGCAAAGGTTTTTGCAAAGGAGTGTTACACCTAAAAGTTACTGATTGTCCGCTATGATCAGACGGCAAACAATTTACTATAGTTTTATCTAAATAGTCACAATTGCAGAACACATTATCTATACAAGTAGAAGAAGATGGAGTGATTCTAGTTGGTTCTATAAAAATGTTGACCAGGTCAAATGACTTAAAAAGATTTAATAATCTACTGCTATTCGAATTTTCTTCTAAAATATTGATATTAAAGTCACCACAAATAATTGCAGACTTATTGCTGACTGCAAGTTTTGCCAGAACATCCTCCATTATTGATTCGAATAAAGAAAAGTTCTGATAGTTTGGGGGTCTGTACACGCACACAATTACATGCCTATCTAGCTCAACACAAGACAGTTCGACGCAATGTTCAACCGAGAAACCTACTATGTCATTACGTTGCTTAAATTTAACACATTTATTTATTAATATTAGGGAACCTCCACGCAGCATACACTTACGGTTAAAACAGCTACCCACCGTATAGTTCTCATAATTTATAAGCATTTGGTAATCTTTTAGCCAATGTTCAGTAAAACAAATAATGTCAAACATACTTAAGTAATAAGTTCGGGGTAACATGGTTCCCCTTTCCTGATTTGCAGGTACCTGCTACCTGTAGTTTTTGCCCTTGCGCCTTATTTTTTGTAATAGTAAAGCTAAGTTTTCCCTTTTCTTCCCTCTTTCTCCCTCATAAAAAATTTAGCCTATATCCGTCTCCGGGGTTTCAACTATCTTTGTACCAAAATTCATCAAAATTGGTTTATTTTTATTTTATTTTATTAGGGAGAACAAACAATTGTACATTTTGTCTTACATCTAAGTATACAATAAAGTGTTAACGTACAATCAACAACGTCTCCACATATTACTATAAGTATTAATTACTTACATACAGTATGGAAGAAAGGTAGGGCTTATTTTAATATTATACATAATTATTAGGTTTAGCCATTTAGGCGTGAAGAGGTAACAAACAAACAAACTCACTTTCGCTTTTATAATATTAGTAAAGATTATAATATTTTATTCTGAAAAAGCAGCCATTTTAGACTTCAAGGTACAAGTCTGAGATACCGCGGCCCTGGAACGTTAAGGGCAACAGAAGGAACATGGGTGGGTTTTAGTCAGTAAAAGTCTGACATGCCCCCGCTCCGCCCAGAGCAGGGGCATGTCAGCCATTTGATGATTTCCCACCCGAAAAAAAAAGGTACAAGTCTGAGATACCGCGGCCCCGGAACGTAAAGGGAAACAGAAGGAACATGGGTGGGTTTTAGTCAGTAAAAGTCTGACATGCCCCCGCTCCGCCCAGAGCGGGGGCATGTCAGCCATTTGATGATTTCCCACCCGAAAAAAAAAGGTACAAGTCTGCAAAATCTTTTGGGGATTTCATGTGTGGCAGAAGCCCAGTCTCACTGACTGCGACCACTAGACAAACGAACCAATAGCAATTAAAATATTAATAAATAGTTTTTGTGCCAATATGGAAACGAGAACTTGTGGTTGACTAGCAATTTATCATCGGGAGTAACACAGACTAACTGGCTGGAATAAAATAGTGCTGCTATTTTTCAGAATGGCCTTTTAAATTGTAAAAGTGTGGTCAAACTGGGATGTGTTGCAGTTATTGTGGGGAGTGGTTTGATGTTCATCTCGAATATTCATCATTTGCTAGCTATTTTGTTTACAATAAAAATGCAGTTAACTTTACTTTGCAGAAATGCATTGGGATCTGTTTGAGATTCGATTCGGTTCGGATTCAGGTTTTTGGGGTCTAAAAAGGGAGAGAACTTTTAATCTGACTGACAGATGTGTTGCTGGGGAGTTTGTTCCGCCACTTCTTCTGCCCACCTAAAACACTAGGAAGTGGCGAAGGGCAGGGTGTTTTTGTGTGATGTGACGTTCAAAAAGTTCTGATTATCAGTCTAATTTGAATAAAAGACTTTTCATTTTGATTAATTGCACTTATTGCTCCCTAAAAATGTTTTAACAAGATCTTTTCGTGTACCGAATTATTAAGTTTATAATTGTACCTCTATTCTCTCGAGGGTTACAAAGAACCGGGTGTGCAGTTGTTCATTCCCCGTTGAAACGGGAGGATGCTACGACCAGACGGGTGTTGAGTCTACCTGATAGGTGTTGTCGAATTATTCCATACTAGCTGCGCCCCCGGCTTCGCCCGCGTGATGATGAAAAAACTATCCAATGTGTTACGTACGTTGTTAGATACGTTGGAGAATGATATTGTGGAGTATGTGTTTTCTAAGACTAAAGAAGTTTTTCGTGAAAGAGGATCAAACATACATCAATCCTTACAAACTTTCGCATCCTTACTAATATTATAAAAGCGAAAGTGGGTTTGTTTGTTTGTTACCTCTTCACGCTTTAATGGCTAAACCGATTTTGATGAATTTTGATACAGAGATAGTTGGGAAGGACATAGTGTATTTTTTTAAAGTGGAAAAATGTGGGTTATGAGGGAGAAAGAGGGAAGAAAAGGGAAAACTTAGCGTTGCTATTACAAATCAATAAGGCGCTAGGGCAAAAACTGCAGGTAGCAGGTACTGTGTTATACCGAATTTAACGCGAGCGAAGCCGCGGGCAAAAGCTAGTTTATAATATAATAATGGATAACGGTAATAGCGCGATTTGCTTTTAATGTTAGTTCTTCATTTGTTTTATAGATGGCGCTGGAGTACTCCTTGTACTATGTTGCTGTAATACTACATCACCACGTGGGCATAGTGTGGATTGGTGGATGTTACGTGACGGTTTTTGTGGTTCTAGTGCATGTCACAATGGTCTCGTTCACCATTACGAAAGCAGTGGTGGCAAACAACGAACATAGTAAATTGGGAGCTCCCTCTTCCTCCATCCTCATTTAGCATCTGCGTTGAATTTCATAATTAAAGGCAATACTAATACAGTTCTTAATTCAGTGACATAACATGACGCCAGGATCTGGCTTACGTTTGGGTCAAAACGGACCCTAATGTGCTAGCCTAACTTGTATCGACTATTCATAATGTTTATGTCAATTCATTCGACTTATGCTTCTTTCGGTCGAAACACGAATATCGATAACATTTAATATCGACAAAAATCTGCCAATCCCTATGCCTAATCGAGGTATCTCATTTACCCGTATTGACTCGCATATCGTATTGACACAGTATTGACACGGTGTTAAGGTGCCGACTACACAGGTAATCCCAAATAGATGGGATGAGTACAACCGAGCTCACATCCGGTGGTAAGACATTGACATAACCCTTATACCCGAGCTGTAAAGGTGATTTTCGTAGTTTCCATTGAGCGATTGAGTGTACAAGAGGAATGAGCTCATGTTTTGGTTTCATTAATGAATTTGACATTCGGTATTGCTATGACAACTTGTGCAAGATTAGGTTGTGCTTTGATTTACTATAATAATATTGAGTAAGTATATACCTAATGATTTTGTTTGAAATGATTGCTTTCTGACTCTTAATTAACTCATTTACTAAGTAAATTAGTTCATTAATTTAATAGTGTGCGTTCGTGGTGCATTTACAAATACTCCACCTCTGTGGGAGCAAGATGGACTGACGAACTTTAGAGGTGGCTGGATCAGACTGGAGGGTGTAGGTCAGGGTATTGTGGTGTAGGTCAGGGTATTGTGGAGTAGGTTGGGAAAGACCCACGTCCAACAGTGGGCATAACATTCATTTCTGGAACCCTAAACTTACAACAAAGCATAGAACAGTTTACAAAGCTATTCATTTTCATTTGTGTCTAATATACATATTTCAAAGATTTGAAAAGGACCACTTGAACCTAAGCTCGCTAAGTTCCTTTCTTCAATTTTCTGTTTCACTAAAATAAGCGTTATGAAAACCATACAGCCGAATAACTTTATTGATGTATTATTAAACTCTACTGATTTATTTGAAATACAGCTGATTCAGTCCATCATACCGAGATTAGCGCGGAAACAAATGTCAGCGAGCTCCATGAAAATATACGAGTGCAAAACTGACATATTTATATATCCTTTTATAATAACCGTGTGATTTGTGACCGGCGGCCATTTTGATTTGTGTGCTTCCTGTCAAATGTTACGTTAGTCGTTTTGTTTGTAACTAGTGATTTTTATGGGTGATATTTGGCAGGATATATAGGATAAATAAAGTAGTTTGTTTTGCTTATAAATACTAATATTATAAATGTGAAAGTGTATCAACTGTTAGTCTGTCTATTACCATGTCCATGACGCGACTTGTTGCATTGACGTGAACGCGACAAGACAAGGTCTCGCGCGTCTCTGACGTAAGACGCAGCGGCCGAGGCTGTGAACGAAGCCTTCAATTTCTACAAAGTATATTTTCTTTTCTAGACGCATAGATGCCATAAAGACGCTCCAATGAGCTGCGACAGAGGCGAGGGGGCGGGGCCTCGCGATGCGCGGTGAGCCATGCCGCGGCGCCGGCGCAGGCTCGCGTCCCGTATCCGCGACTACGTGCGCGGTCTGCTCGCGTTCCTCTTCAGCAATGTGGGCGTCATCGTGCTTGTCGTCGCTTACACTATAGCAGGTAAGAAAAAAGTAAAGCTAATCAAATACAATCAAGGTGTCGTCATCTTGTCCCATACAATATTTTTTTTTTTTTATTAGTGATAGTCTCGCGTTTGACCACTATCTCACCTGATGGTAAGTGATGATGTGGTCGACGATGAAGCACGCTTACCTAGAAATAACCTATTCACTCTTGACTTGAAGACCCCCAGGTTATAGCTATCAGGAAATACAGACTCCGGCAGGGAATTCCACTCCTTAGCAGTACGCACAATGAAAGTATTCCCAAACCGTTTAGTGCGTGTGGGTGGGATGTCTACCATGTAACGGTGGCGCATCGCCGTACGTCTTGTAGTCCGATGATGGAACGGGCTTGGCGGAATTAGGCTGTGCAATTCCATCGCACACTCTCCGAAATTTCTATTATACTTCAATTTCATTTCTACTCAAATGTAACAGAGGGTAGGATGGCTGATAATTTTTCACGATTGCGATGTAGGTACTATAAAGAAGGTTGTTCTACCGTGTCCGGAGCTTCTATAATCCGTATTTGACTGGATATTTCTTAGCAGGTCTTTAAGTAGGTGTCGCATAAATAGCCAAAATCGACCTTATAAACCGACTTAAAAAAAGTAAGTTCGTATTCTAACATAAAGAACCCGTAGTTATTCCTTAAAAAAACAGCTATCTGCCAGTAACAGTCCTGTTAAAATCTGTTCAGCCGTTTCGGAGTTCCGGTTAGGAACAAACACCTGATATTTTGATATACTGACTAGTAAGTATCTATGCTATTATTAAAAACTAGCTAATTCTTATATGACAGTAACATGCTATGGTATCTGAAAACCACTTAGTCAACATAATTAACTATGGCAGTTTCTAACTAAGGAAGTTATATGAGTTATAAGTGGTTGTTGGTCTGTGTGTGCGAAAAGACCGCCATTGTAACCATAGAATTAGCATTTTGTGTAAAACACTTGTATTTAAATTTTGTTGTTGAATAAAGTATATTTTTATCTATTCTATTTCACAACGAACAAAACACATATACAGAGTAGTACAAACACCGCCTAACTAAATCTAATTTAAAACCTTTGTCTGCCAAAAATTTAAAAATCCAGCCATTTTCACAAAGAAAACAACACGCTTGGAACAACAAACTCCAATTTCATGCCAAATTCAGTTGGCCAAACATTTGCGGCAAAGTTGGTCGTCCATGTCTATCTACAGTTACACGAACTGTGTAGTTAATTATTTGATTACAAAATAATAATCCAATGCTATTTCCGTACCTATAATGAGAGTTTTCTTGAATCATACCGTGTAATGTAACGTTAGGTACTGTGAATGTTCGACACGGTTCCAGAAGTATTGCCCCCGGCGAGTGAGCATTTACCGGTACTGTAATATTCTTTGATGAGGTGCCCTGCTACCTGCTAAGAGACAGAGCTATACAGGATGTCTAGCGCTTTCTCTTTCTCACACATAATAAAGTTCTTTTTTAAGGCGCGGTAAGAAGCTAATCTTTAAGTATTCGCGTAGGTGAGGCTAGCTGCAGATTGGGCATGGTCTGACACAAGTATACGACAGTAGTGCATGGAAAGAATAGAAATAAGGTCGAAAACATTTCGGCGTCATTTAATTTGAACATGATGTCCGCCAAAATGTATAAGTCATTTTGCAGTTCTAATTGAATATTTAAAAAATTACAGTTTCGTGTTTATAAAGTTTTAAATATGTCTTTAGAGTCTATGAAATTTACTTTGTTATAGACATAAAAATATGATGATTGTCGCTCAAAACATTGAGAATTTCGAGACAAACAAAGTTGTTTTCGTGGTCTTTTTAAACATTTTTTTTTCTTACTACTAGAACACTTTTGTAAACTGTTTATGATTAAATCTTTTCTTTATATATTTGACTATACATTGTATTTTTTTTTGGCTTGTGGTATGTACAGATATAGCTAACTTTGCGACGAAAATCTAAACGTTTTACAAAGTGTTTGCTTTGTACCTCGCCTTAAGACGTTATAAATTAACCCTGTGATGAAAAGGTGTGTGTGAACTTGAGCTAGTAAAGATCATATCGCAAGTTTTGTCCACGCTCATATCTTTGCTTGATGAAATGTTTTAAAACCAGCCAAAGGCTATTCGGACTCGCGCACCAAGGGTTTCGATATAAACGGCTATATTTTTAAAGCTATTCAGTCAAGATTTATAAGTCCCAACTCTTTTCATCGCAGTTTTTTTAATGATCATTTTATTTTTGACCTTAAAAAACCCCGTGAAAGTCTTAAAGAATGGCTCAGAATGAATCAGTCCCGATCCAACGTGCAATCAAAGCGGTAATGTCACAGACCCTCAGTCAAAGGATCTATTCTATAGAATGGACTTCAAAGGCAGTAATCAGTTTCAGGTAAAACCAGGTATACAGGGCTCTGCAATCACTCTGAAGGCTATGTATTAGTACCTATGTTATTTTACAAAGTAGGATCCCCTACATTGTACTGAGTGTGTCAAGCTTCGGGTGAAATTAAATACCTAATGAGCCTTTGCTCATTAGGTAGATTGATTGCGATAAAATAACTGGTTCTTAATTCCAATATTGCAGTCATTTGTAGAGTTTTGTGAGCTTTTTTAATTTAATTTGATCCTGTTTGTTTGTTTGTAACGAAAAACTATTTTCTTAGGCAATGGTATCAATACTGATGAACTACCCGATTGACTAGACTAATATTAAAATTACATACTTAATCACATCTAATTTTATTTCACACCATTTTAGTCGCGATTAACGATAGTTCGATTTAGCTTGACAACCACTATTATGGTGAAAAACATCAATTTCAGAATAGTGGGATTGCGATTTTCTCTAAATTGAGTAACTAAACTATCACTGTGTCTCTTCCATCAATTTCGGAATAGAAAACGTCGTTTGACGTTCCCGTAGAGTAGTTTAGTTTGTGACATGAGAATCGACTATACTGGCACCACTGACTGTTTAATGTCAACGTCAAAAAATCAGGGGTGAGGTTAATTTGTTTTTTACTAAGCGCGTGATTTATTGTATTACCACACAGGTCTGGTCCTTTGGTACTGTGAAAAAAGTTTTAAAAACAAAGAGATACGTATTATCTGCCTAAGGAGCTTTATTTATCCATTTTTAGGGACGTAGCTGTGACATGGAAAAGTATGTCTTTCTTTAATTACGTTCAGTTAAATAAAATTTGATCATGTACAGACGCCTGCACATCAAGCTACTACAATCTGTCAGATTTCTTTGATAGATTTTCGACTTTATTTCTAAAGTATTAGGTTCAAGGTTCATTGGGAAAAATTGACAGTTTCGGGTAGCTTGATGTGCAGGCGTCTGTACATCTATTACTTACCAAAACAGATTCAAAACAAACAATTTGAATTTAAGCATTAAAAACCCAACATGCCAAGTTAAAAAACCTCCATTATTAGGTCACCTTATTCCGATTCAAAACTCCATAAATATAATATGACGACCGCAACAAAGGCAATGAATGAAATCAAACCGCAGCAGTTGTGAGAAAGTGTTCGCCAGTCGATTGTACAGTGGCCACCTTTTAGTACACCACAAACGATTGCACGGCGGTGTTGCCAAATGCAATAAAACATGATGAATCGTCGGGAGTTGTGTTTTGGTAGGCGAACCTCTGATGTTGTTATGGCACCCTGGTACATTTTTATGGCATGTTTTTTTTTGTTAAGGGCCGATTATGGTGCCTTGTGATGTTTTGTCATGATTATCGTTATTTCGATTGATGCCAGTATTCGGTGTATGTTAATAATAATCAATTACGTCGCAGATATATAAAAAAAAAGTTTTATTTTTGGAAAACCTCA
Source organism: Ochropleura plecta (assembly GCA_905475445.1). Taxonomy (NCBI): domain Eukaryota; kingdom Metazoa; phylum Arthropoda; class Insecta; order Lepidoptera; family Noctuidae; genus Ochropleura; species Ochropleura plecta. The sequence continues at coordinate 770,705 of FR997744.1, read as the reverse complement.
GTATATCTTCACAGGATCAAATATTAGTCTTATTTGTATGTTCCTTATAGTCTTATTAGTTTCACCTGCGTACACTGGGATAAAAAAGTAGCCAAATTAGTGTGTGAATCCAAGATTTAAGCTACATACCAACTTTCATCCTAAGCAGTTTGAGCGTGAAACAGTCACAAACTTAAGCATACATATAAAAATTTTTGCCTCTATTAAATGTGTGTTAAAAATACTTGTTGGATTTTTGCAAACATTTCATCGAAATCCGTACAATCGTTAAGTTTCTTAGGAAAACTTACTCTTCGGCCGGCGGCCATATGTATTTTATCGTTGGCGAATAGTCGGCCACTAGGCGTCTCCATTGATGGAAATGATTTTTTTTTTATTACTTTTACTATTTTTTCATTTCGTAATCATTTTAAGTTTGTTAAATAATTTACTTTCTCTCTCTTTAAAATATTTGACCGTGTTAATTAATAATTGTAAAGGTATAAAAATTAAACAATCTATTATTATAATTTAGTGTAACTAACTCAAATATGTCCCAAGATATTTATTTATTTATTTATATTTATTTATGTACATATTAACAACAAACATATTAGCAACGAACAGGAGAATAAAATACAGGACGTCAAAAAAATCAATCTACATCGCTGTCAATAGTAAAATTGCCCAGAAAGAAGGCTGGCAGCACTGCCACGTTGAATGGCAATGCTGATTCTTTGGCCAGTATATAGGCCAGCCCTTCGGTCACGTGAGAGTCGACTAATCAAATTAAGTCGTGTTAATGTGAGTTTGTTGAACATGTTAGTTTACACGAAGCTTTGTTGAACAAACTGATAAGCTGTACTAACAATGTACCCTGCAACACAATTTGAACAGAAGATCTCTTATAGCTAAAGTTCATGCAATACGCTGACAAGGTCACAACAGTATTAACTAAAGTTGTTTAACTTTTTACACACTAGAAATTTCTCCTATACCGTGGGTGCGTTTACAAACATTTAAACTCACGTACACAAACAGCCAAACCCGGAACAACTATCTCTAGGTCATACAAATATTTGTTCCGTGCGGGGATCGAACCCGTGACACACAGCGCTGTAGCCGATCGCTCAGCCACTGCGCTAACTGTGTCATCGTTTGTCCTCAAGTCTCTGATCGGGAAACTTAACTAGCATAAAATAATACATACATACAAACCTTCTCATGGGGGTAGGCAGAAACTATCTGTTATGTTATGTTCCGTGCGCATTATACATCTGGTGCGATAGATCCCTTTGCTTTTTTTTTAAAAGCATCTCCGATTCGATCAATGTATTGTGTGTTCCTCGTAGGGCTCTTGCTTGCTGTTCCACTAAATAGGACATACATACTTTCTGTCTTTAATTTCTCTTTAAAATTTTTTTTGCCTATGTCCGTCTCCATCGTCCTAATATCTCTGTACAGAAATTCATCAAAATCGGCTTAGCCATTTAGGCATGCAGACGTAAAAAATGAGCACACTTTCGCTTCTTTATTAGTTTTTGTTACTTTCACTTCTTTATTAGTAAGGAAGCAATATTACACTTATTCAGTCCAAACCTTGAACTAATGAAAATCCAAGATCGAATGAAGAAAGTCACGCCACAATATCAATAATTACTACCATTCCCCAAACCTTATCGCTCTTTCGTTCCAAATCAAAGGGTATTGATTGTCCCACAATAATAGAATTATGCTTGTCGCTCCGCGTCATTAGATGGCTTGAAAGCCTGAACTTTACACTTGACTGAGCACTTTTAACTTTTACAACAACTTGCAGGGTATTTCCTTTGTCATTTTGATGAAGAATGAGGGGTTGGGAGGCTGTGTTATCGCATTAGGGCCCTGCACACGATCATGGAATATTCGAGAGAGATTGATGCAAATGAAATTCGGAGATTCATTGTGTTTTCAGCGATAGGATTTTTTCTCTACTGTTTTGATTTTGAGACTGCCATTTATTTGTATATTGTTTTGTTAAGGATAGAAAACCTCCATGGTTTGGCAGCCGGAAAAAAAAAATTTCGCCTCACATTGTAGGGGACTTGAGTATAACTAGCAAAATTTGAGTGATATTATGATCAAGTCTCTGCTGACCCTTTCGTGAATTTCAGTAGCGTTGTTTTATTATCTGTTTGTCTACTAAACTTCAGTAAGACTTTTTATTTTTTGGGGTGGGAGATCATCAAATAACTTCCCCCGCTCTGGGCGGAGCGGGGGGGAGTGTCAGACTTGTACTGACTAAAACCCACCCATGTTCCTTCTATCGCCCTTTACGTTCCGGGGCCGCGGTATCTCTTTCGAACAACCCGCAACCCCGGCAGGCGGAGGCCCTAGCAGGCCCCTCTGACATCGGTAAGACTTCGATTTAAAACTTTCTCAAAAGTTTTATTCTAGATATAAAATTAGTTTTATTCACCATGGTTGTGGTTAATGGAGCTTTTGTTTAGAAGATACTATTGATCAGACTTAATACCGACTAGGTATTTAATCATTACTTCTATTTACCGTAGTTTTCAAAAGGGTTCCCACTGAAAGGAGGTTCGATGCGCCCACGGATATCCTTTGAATAGATTCTTAATTATGCGAGAAATTTAGACAAAGATGTTTAGAATCTGTTAACTGAACGAAATTCCTGGAAATCTTTACAAACGTTGTTTAGTTATGCTTGTTATGCGAATTACTGGATAATTGTATCATGTCAAGGAGCTTTTCATTGTAAAGATAGCTGGTAAATTTTCGTAACATACATTTCTGTAATATTATTAACATTTCCTTTAAAATTATTGGATTTAACATGAGAATGTTTGTAACTACGATAACATAATTATTTCAAATGTTAAGAATAAGAAATTTTATTTGCTTAAACATGCAGAATTGAGATGTATTAAGAAATATTTATGTCCAGCTGTAGAATGACCCAGGCTCTCCTCGGTTGGGATAAGAGCTGAAGAATAATGATGATGTTAAGAAATAGACTATGACTAAATTGTGAATAGAAATACTATCCATCAAATAAAAAAATCAGATATTTTTGAAGTTGATCCTATCAAGTCATTCTCTCCGACAAAAAACACGCTACCCACGAGTTCAAAGAGAAACTTCTCAAAATGAAACTCATGTTCTTCTTGACGACATTATGATGCTCCGTAATTTATGTGTGCCGTCGGTAAATTAAAAGGAATCTGTCTTCGTGGCTTACGCCCATGATAAATTAATAATAAGGCAATGTTTGGCATCAGATAAAAGTGATGAAGTAGCTTTAGCACACAAAAAGAAGATGTAATCCATTAAAAAGACATCATTATGTTCGGTATGACAGTCTTTTTATGTCTATGTGATGGAATGATCATTGATCATCAAAGTGTTATGGAATTTGCTTTTGATACGAATTTTGTAACGATAGACATTATGATACGAGGTCAACTAAGACACATTAATAAATAAAAATAAAAAAAACGTTGCCCCACACTAGGAATTTCTCGTGTATCGTAGGTGCGTTTACTAAACTTTAAGCTCACATACACAAACAAAACACCCCGAGCAACTACCCGGTCATACAAATATTCGTTCCGTGCGGGGATCGAACCCGCGATACGCAACACAGCAGTCAATCGCTCAACTACTGCGCTAACCATGCCGTCGTGTTTGTTCTTGTTTGTCCTTTTTATTTGTTTGTTTGCTACCTGTATCAACAGGTAAAAGTGCAAAGACAACACCAGTATTACATAAGACTACAAGACATTTAGGGCGCGTGGATAAGAAAGTATTCGCTTAGGACGATCGAAGATAAAACTACGTAGGCCTTTTTTTTTGGGGTGGGAAATCATCAAATAACTTCCCCCGCTCTGGAGCGGGGGGGGCATGTCAAATTTTTACTGTCTAAAACCCACCCATGTTCCTTCTATTGCCCTTTACGTTCTGGGGCCGCGGTATCTCTTTCGAACAACCCGCAACCCCGGCAGGACTACGTAGGCCTTATTTTTTTTTTCGGGTGGGAAATCATCCAATGACTTCCCCCGCTCTGGGCGGAGCGGGGGGGCATGTCAGACTTGTACTGACTAAAACCCACCCATGTTCCTTCTATTGCCCTTTACGTTCCGAGGCCGCGGTATCTCTTTCGAACAACCCGCAACCCCGGCAGGCGGAGGCTCTGGCAAGCCCCTCTGCTTTGCTGACTCTCTTTGAGGCGCGCGTGAAACACGAACGCGCCGTCGACACGGCCTGTCGTCAATCGACGGACGGACGGTGAACTACTCATTGCTCACCGCCCACAGGCCCGCATCTACGGTGGCCGGGAGTCGTCTCGCGGCGCCCGGCGCCATGGGCGTCTCCCGCGGCGGCTGGGTTGGGCAGATGTTCTCTCCCTCAAACGCCCGGCCACCTCCTTTGCTAGCATTACTGCTTCGCAGAAGGTGGTGACCGCTTCCCATTCCCTCTCGCTCCGGACCATGGCCTGAACCAGGGCCGGACGCGAGAGATCGCCGCCGCCGATCGCCTCTACGAGGGCGGTGCTCCGCCCACGCTGGGCAGATCGCCACTGTGTGCTCCACCGTGTCCTCAGGGCGATCGTCACAATGGTGACACCCGGGCGCTTCCTCCCGCCCGACGTATTACGTAGGCCTTACTTACTACTTAGGTAGGCCCGTGGATGGGTCACTGTCGTTATTGGTTAGTCAGAAGCTAAGCAGGATAGGCAATGTAGACCGGCGAGATAAAAATAGAATTGAAAAAAATGTGACATAAGAAATTATCCGGCTTGAAGGACCAATGTTCCAGAAAAAAATTACGGCACGTGTCGCGGGTTCGATTCCCGGACGGAACCAACATTTGTAAGGCCTACAAATAGTTGTTTCGGGTCTGGCTGTTTGTGTATGTTTGTAAACGCACCCACGATACAGGAGAAATACCTAGTGAGGGGCAATTTTTTTTTTAAATCTATTCGATTATTGCTTTCTTTCTACAGGTGCATTCATGTTTCAAGCGATAGAGGGCGGGAGTGAGATGAAGATAGACAATCAAATGACGCGCGAACGCGCTAACCTGACGCAGTTCCTGTGGCAGAACGTTACTCTAGACTTAAACCTCTTCAATGAGACGGCTCTGAGAGAGAAGTGCGTATCCCATGATAAGTACCTTAAATACTTAAAATATGACTAAATTTGATGGTCCTCATCCTAAGAGTTCATAATATATGGTATTTAGAGATCTCAATTGGCAGAGTACATCGGGAGAATAATATTTCTGACCGAAATTAAACAAGGCCCAACAATTCTTAAAAAAAGTTAGGCTTTGGAAATCATTGTTCTCATCATTCATGCTTACGTCCTTTGTAAAGCGCGATATTTCATACTAATTAACATTCTATTTATATTTTTATTGTGCTGTACATGACAATAATGATCCTGACAATATATTTCTGCTAATTTGGCTAGTTATAGTCTTATATCTTCTTGTCATAGGTACATGAGAAAAGAGTGTCCATGGAGTTTCTTGCCCATTCTTCTCCATAGAGATCAACGCTTTGGAATGGGCAACTACAGTACTTTCACAAGTTATTATGCCTTGTGACCGGGACTGTAGATTCATTTTGTTTCTTGACATTCAAAAGTGCCTGTAATGGTCTAATTGAAATAAATGATTTGATTTGATTTGAAGACTGAATAGAAATCTTGTAATGTTTATGTGGTTGCGTATGGTTTCCTCACAGGCTTAGCACTGAACTGCACAACTACCAAAGTAAGATAGTAAGGGCGGTGCACAAGGGCTGGGACGGCGGGAGATCCTCGCGGCAGTGGAGCTTCTCATCCTCCTTCCTGTACTCTCTCACTGTCATTACTACTATAGGTAAGACTGGAGATTAGTATAAATTTATTTATTTTTGTTTGGGTATATTTTTATATTAATAATTAGTGTTTATGAATGGATTATTTATTCAAATTACCTTGTGATAAACGAAATTGTATAAAATCTGGTTCTTCTAACCTGACAGACAGATGTGTTGCTGGAAAGTTTGTTCCGCCATTTTTTCTTCCCAGCTAAAACACTAGGAAGTGGCGAAAGGCGAGGCGCTTTTGTGGGACTGTCTCTTCTAATTTGACGTTCAAAAAGCTGAAGCTACAGCTCATTATCAGTATAATTTGAATAAATGACTTAATGTGTTGTGGGTATCAACGTATTAAAAAAAATCGTAAGAAAGTTGAAAGCTTTAATCATATAATAGTTTAGAAAAGTGGTTTATCTAGCACTTAGAAAATAGAATAGAATATAATATCATTCATCTATAGAATATAATATATCATCATCATAGACGACACGGTTGGTGCAGTGGCTGAGCGATCGACTGCTGCGCTACGTGTCGCGGGTTCTATTCCCGCACGGAACAAATATTTGTATGACCTACAGATAGTTGTTTCGGGTTTGGCTGTTTGTGTGTGTGAGTTTATATGTTTGTAAACGCACCCACGATACAGGAGAAATTCCTAGTGTGGGGCAACGTTTTTTTTTTAAAAGAAAAAAAAAGAAAAGATTTATTGCATAAAATGGTACACAAGATGGTAATGTGAACACAATGGTAGAACATCCATGTTTTGCTTTTTTTTCTTTTTGGGGTGGGAAATCATCAAATAACTTCCCCCGCTCTGGGGGGAGTGTCAGACTTGTACTGACTAAAACCCACCCATGTTCCTTCCATTGCCCTATACGTTCCGGGGCTGCGGTATGTTTTTCGAACAACCCGCAACCCCGGCAGGCCCCTCTGCTTTGCTGACATCTCTTTGTACATTTTTTGCTTAATAGAAAGCGAAACTTCGAAAAACGCCTAATAGATTCTTGCTTAAAACATTTCTTGTTTTTTTGATGGCCTGCAATTATACTTCTGGGAAAGGTCATAGAGTATATAGAGCCTTAAATTTAACTTGATTCGAAGACGCTCAATGCATTAACAAAACCCTTAAGTACCTAAGGATTGGATTTTGACGGGCCTGTTGGTCTAGTGGTTAGTGGCCCTGACTGCTGAGCCGGAGGTCGTGGGTTCGATTCCCACCCAGGACAAACTTTGTGTGATGAGCATGATTGTTTGTTCTGTGTCTGGGTGTGATTTATCTATAATATGTATGTATTTATAAATTATATAAGTATGTATATCAGTTGTCTGGTTACCATAACACAAGCTCTGCTTAGCTTGGGATCAGATAGCCGTGTGTGAGTTGTCCCAAGATATTTATTATTTATTATTATTTTATTTAGAACTAGCTTTCGCCCGCGGCTTCGCTCGCGTTAAATTCGGTATAACACACAAAGCAGACCTGCAGTTTTTTCTCTTGCGCCTGATGGATTTGTAATAGCTCTCTCTTTTCTTCCCTCGTTCTCCCTCATATCCCACTTTTTGAAATGAAAGTTAACCTATGTCCGTTTCCTGGTTCCCAACTATTTCTGTACCAAAATTCATCCAAATCGGTTTAGCCAAAGCGTGAAGAGGTAACAAACAAACAAACAAACTCACTTTCGCTTTTATAATCAACAAAGTCTAGGGAACAAGGACATTTCTAGTTTTTATTTAAAAACCCTTTCTTGTAATAGTGAGTGTTTTATATCAATAGAAGGGTATTTTTATACCGTTTTTAATTTTAATTTTAATAAAAACATTCTCATATTAAAAATTTATTTTTTTAAAGAAAGAATTGAATAGTGCCAATATTGAGTATTACAACCTTCTATGATTAGGCACAAAAATAACGAGGTAGTAAGAAATACAGTAATTAACCTTACTTTAAACGTTTTTAATAATCTGTAGGACCTCCTAAAGCATTAGCAACAGCTCGACAACGGCGTGGCATACTTAGTATGAGATTGTCAATCATCGTCTGTGGAATATGGCTCCATACACTGCGAAGGTGTAAAAAAAGTTGTTCTTCAGTGTTCAGATTTTCCAAAGAATCACTGAAAGCTCTTCTCCCAAGCAAATCCCAGGCATGCTCTATGGGATTGAGGTCGGCAGACTGAGCAGGCCATTCCAACGTCGTAATATTGTGCTCGCTTAACGCATTGACCACTACCCTCGCGGTGTGTGACCGTGCATTATCTTGCATGAACATAAAATCTTGACCGAACTGCTGTCGATGAGGGATTACCATGGGGTGTATAACCTCCTGAATGTATTGGTTTGCATTCAAATTGCCCCGTATCCAAACGAGGTCGGTCCTTCCACCAAGGCGAATTCCAGCCCATATCATGATTGTTCCACCTTGGTAAGGATGAACTTCTTGCGGATTCTGGAGACAACTCCGACGTCCAGGAACTCGCCATATACGCACTCTTCTCGAATCAGGATGAAAACCGAAGCGAGATTCGTCGGAAAACAGAACCCGTGCCCATTGATGGTCGGTCCACTGTAAATGTGCGTTAGCCCACAATAAGCGACGACCTCGATTTCCACGTCGAAGAGCTGGAACCCTAAGCGGTCTGCGAGCATGAAGATTGGCTTCGTGTAGTCTTCTCCTGACAGTTTGATCGCTAATAACCACTTGATGCTGAGACTGGAGGCTTGCGACCAACTGACGAGCAGTAATCGTGGGTTGCCGCCTTGCGGAATTTTGCAAGAAACGATCTTGTCGCTGGGTAGTAACCCTATTTCGTCCCCTGTGACGTTCGGCAACATCCCCTGTAGACCTGTAGCGTGCCCATAATCTGCAAATTACGCTTGGTTGGGTGTTGACAGCATCCGCTACGTCGCGTTGAGTTCGTCCAGCTTGCAGCATACCAACAGCTCTTAACATCTCTTCGCGACTTAAATGACGACGTGACATGATGACTACAGTCACAAAAATGCACAAACCATACGTAAAAGACGTATTATTGATAATAATCGTTATTTACAATCAAAGAAAATAATTTTTATTTTGCCTCAGAGAAACTGCACAATCAAACACTTTTAAAAGTTTTCCCTCCATATTCGAAAATCATTACTTATTTAAATTTATTTTTAAATTTCGAACAACTCTGTAATCTACTTTATTCTATTTTTATTTATTTGCTGCCAGTTATTTGCAAAACAAGATTTACACGAAAAAAAAAATTGGGGTCATCTTGTTCCCTAGACTTTGTTGAGGTGTATATTAGTAAGGATTTCGCATTGTGCGCTGCAGCTTGCATGCCACTACAAAAATAGTCGAATTTTCTGGTTAATTATTGACGTATACACAAAACAGAACATGTACCGCTTGTTTTAATATGGAACCCGTACCAGTAGACCTGCAATAGTGCTGGTGGTGGAGGTGTGGTTGTTTTCAAATGATCTGTTCACCAGGTTACGGGCACCTGTCTCCGAAGACTGACTGGGGCAAGGTGGTGACCATCCTGTACGCGCTGCTGGGGATGCCGCTGTTCCTGCTATACCTTACTAATGTTGGTAAGATTTGATCAACCGATTCTATTATTCAATTCACTTCTAAATTGTTAAACACAATTGAGTAGCCCTGTTCAAGTACTGCTGTTGCTGTTGATGCTTAAGGTCTTTTTTTTTTGGGTGGGAACGCTTCAAATAACTTACCCCGCTCTGGGGCGGGGGGGGGGAGTGTCAGACATGTACTGACTAAAACCCACCCATGTTCCTTCTATTGTCCTTTACATTCCGGGGCCGCGGTATTTCTTTCGAACCCGGGTGCTTGAGGTCTTGGGTTCGATTATCGGGTTGGGTAAAGCCTGAAATCTAGATTTATGTCTCCCCCATTTCCTGCTACACTTACTTTTTAAATACGATTTTAACTGAGTGGGTGTTACTGTAAGTACACATCTGCTTGCTTCTACGTAAGTCAGATTAATTTTAGGGTTACGTACTTCAAAAAGAAAAACCGAAACCTCTATAGGATCACTTTGTTGTCCGTGTGTCTGTCTGTTTGTCAAGAACCTTTATCTCGGGTACGCGTAGAGGTATCAAGGAGAGGAGCTCGTGGCTAAATAATATCAGCCGCTCTGGTCAATCTTTAGGTTAAGCCGCGCTTGCCTAGGTTGGTCTGTGGATGGGTGACCACCCGTTACATACCGAGTTTCCTCCGTGCCTCGGAAAGCACGTTAAGCCGTTGGCCCCGGCTGTCATTTGTAGATCTTTGACAGTCGTTACAGGTAGTCAGTGTACCGAAAGTCTGACAACCAGTCTTACCAAGGGGTATCGCATTACCCAGTACTAACTGGGTTGTGGAGGTCAGATAGGCAGTCGCTCCATGTAAAATACTGATATTCAGCTGCATCCGGTTAGACTGGACGCCGACCCCAACATAGTTGGGAAAAGGCTAGGCAGATGATGCGTGGAGGTATCAAGTTGAAATTAAAACCATATACTCAAGTGTGCTATTTTTTTAAGGCCTCTATACTACATAAAGTTTTTTTTTTAAAAATAACCCTCTAGGTCCATGCAGTCTAAATATATGGTCGTTAATGTCACAAGTTTGTACGGAACCCTTGGTGCGTGACGCCGACTCGCAATCGTTTTTTTTTTCTTAAAAAAAAACTAAATCATTACAGTAATTTAAAAAGATGACTTGCACCCCTAAAATACTTTATCGAATTTGCTGGAGTGTGTAATTGTGATTAACCATTGAGGTGGACTAATTTCAAGATAATAAAGGGTCTTCATCATAAAATTTATAATTGCTCAAATGGATTTCTGCAAAGTCAGACGGCTCATTAAGATAAGGGACAAGAATGATTAGCAGAACCTCGATAGGGTTTGTAAGAATGAAATCTTGTTCGTGAACATTTAACTTTAGATGGTTTATTGCATAAGCCTAGGACAGGGATGGCGAATAAATGGCACGCGTGCCAAAGATGGCACGTGACACGAACTTTTGGGCTCGCCACCTATTTTAACCATATTTCGATCTATCAATGCCTGTCTATCAATGACCAAGATACAAGCCTGATGTTTATTAATTTGTTATCTATCCAATCCACTTGCTTTTCTTATTGCACTTGACTAAAATCACTAAACATTTCTTATGGGAAAATGGCACGTTGATCCATAAAGGTTTGCCACCCCTGGCCTAGGAGATAGGGAGCCTGTAACGTTGTCACTGTGGGGACACATACCTACCTTATGTATACGCGAGGTGGTAAATAACATTGTTTTACGTAAGCACCGATGACAGCGTTCTAAATTCCAACAACTTAAATGCAGAACCAAATATTCAGTGCAAATATTTGAAGCTCTTTATTTAATCAAAATGTGCTGAAAACAAGCGCGATATTCGAAATTCAAACTTAACTGTCGACGGCTTTCAAAATAAGCCCCGCTTTCACCTCTTGCTTGTATTTAAGTTGGGACGATTAAATAGAGGGCGCCTACGCACTCCCGTCTATCTTGTCTTCGTATTGTAGTATTAGCTGGCGCCCGCGGCTTCACCCGCATGATATCGAAAAATAAAGTATTCTATGTGTTATTCCAGACCATAATCTACCTCTGCGCCAAATTTCATCAAGATCCGTTCAGCCGTTTTGACGTGAAAGAGTAACAAACATCCATACATCCATCCATCCTCACAAACATTTGAGCGAGCGTCAGCTAGTATGAAACAAACTAATAAATACATTCAAAAAATGGCAAAATTAAAAAATACGTGAAACTTAACAGTAACATTACTATAACTTTTAATTGGTAGACGCACCTCAATAGAGGTGGCGAACTTTTCTTTTAGTTAATTTGCTTTCAGTTTTTTTTTAAACCAAAGGGTAGCGCGTTCCAGAGCTTATAATGTGTGAGTTTAATTAAGAAAACACAGAACATTGGTGTGTTCTGTTAACTGTTCGTTCGGAAGGAAGTTGTCATTTTTATAAACACATTCAACGAATAGATCTGATTATAAACAACTGGCCTTATAAATTTTATTTCGTACACATTCGGACATTTTGCTATGTTTTAGTTGTATCAACACTCTCGATTCAACATTTTTATTTAAACCTGTAATTCGCAACTGGTCTGTGTTCTCGTGGTTAAATAATAACAGCCGCACAGGTCGATGTTTAAGATTGGCCGCCGTGACAAAAAACTAAGAACTATATTTAAAATTTTCGTGTCGCGGTGTTTGTTACCAAATTCCTCCTAAACGGCTGGACTGATTTGTATGAATTTTTGTATGCATTTTGGGTAGGACTGAGAATCCTCCAACATTGCTGAATAGCGGGTGGATCAGCTGGCCACAGCTAGTTACACTATACAAATTATAAGGATTTTTAATACAGTAAAATATTAACGGTTGTTTGTTTTGTCTTACATTAATTTAATTACAACCCCGAATAACCTTTTCTCTAAATCATAATTTTCTTCTTAACAATATTTTTTGCGTAATTTAATTGAAAAACTGTGAATTGTATTATTTGAAAGAAAGAAGAAAGAAAGAAAAACATTTATTTGGCCCATGCCACAAGTGCACACAAAATGAGATAAAGACTTAAAACTAAACGATAATAACAAATACGTAATTGTGTGTCTCACGGCTGCGCCAAATAGGCCCAGTTCAGCAAACTGCCGAGCAGCTAGTGCCCGGCGCTGGTTTTCAACTGGACCTTAGACCTGATGCAACGGACGTAAAACAGTTTTATATTTATTTGTGTTTATGTGTATAAAAAGGTATACATGTATATAGCATAAATTTGTGTGAAATCATAAAAAATAGACTAATTACATAAAAAAATAAATACAAAAAGTGTTCGGCAGATTATCTAAAGGAAATAATAAAGGAAATAAAAATGAGAAAACTGCAAGACCAAACAAATAAATAAGTAAGTGCGTTACTACATAAAAGATGGGATGGGCGCACCCTCCGGCTGTCGACACAAGTGACAATAGACTCAAGCGAGCCGAGCGTGAGCATGACATCAGGCTTTAATCTTTTGTACGTCATTAGCGTCAACTAATAGTACTTATATCGAGTGAAAAAGTTAGTTAGACGGGTAGGCAGAAATTAAATAATTGAGACGTTGAGTGCGACCATATCTAACCCACGTTGCGATTCAATTAGAAACTGTCGTAAGCGTCTTCTAAATGTGTCTATTGAGCTAATCGTTCTTATTGGAGGAGGCAGGTTATTCCATATTTTCGAGGCCGCATAGCGAAAGCTGCCTCTGAAAGCTGCTGTGTTGTGCGACTGAGTCGAGAGTTGTTGTGAGCATTGTCTTCTCCCACATTCGCGTCTACTACTCAACCAACTTAGTTTATTAAACAAGTAGTCCGGTTTTTTATATTTAACCACACCAAACAAGAGGCACGCCAAGTGTAGTTTCCGTCTGGATTTCATTTTTAGTGAATAATGCTTATTTAAAAAAGGTGTGACATGACTTCGCCGAGGAATATTGTAGCAGAATCGCGCACAAGCGTTCTGCACTCTTTGAATGAGCCGATCTGTACGAGCTAATAGGCGCGGGCCATATACTGTGTCGGCGTAGTTCAGCTTAGAAAGTACCAGAGTTTCTACAAGTTGTTCCCGCAGTGATACTGACAAGTAAGACCTCATTTTGTACAAAACTTTTAAGCGATAAAAACAGTTTCTGACAGATTCTGCCACGTGTTTTTCAAAACGAAGGTCTTTGTCAAACACAAGACCTAAATTTCGCGCCTCGTACACTCTTTCAATTTGTTCACCCATTAGTTTTATGTCAAGAGTCATTGGTAGTCTTGCCAGTTGCTGCCTTGTGCCGAATACTATGAATTTAGTTTTCGTAGGGTTCAGCGACAGGCAGTTATCCTCAGACCAAACCGCGATTCGTTGAAGATCTTCGTTAAGATTCTGTATGGCTATGTCATACTCGTCCGGTCTGAAGGAAATATACAATTGTACATCGTCGGCGTAAATGTGATATTTACATCTTTGCAGACATCTGATTATGTCTGCGCAGTACAAAATAAAGATAATTGGGCCCAAAATAGAACCCTGCGGGACTCCTCTCTCTACAGATATAGGTGACGATCTTAGAGTATTGCCGTCACTCATACGCAGGTCAATTAACTGTTTCCTATTACTTAAATAGCTGCGGAACCATTGTACAGCGCCTGAGTCGAATCCGTAATATCTTAACTTTGACAGTAATAAATCGATATTTATGGCGTCAAATGCTCTGGAAAAATCTAGTAAAACCAGTATTGTGCACATTCCCTTGTCTTGAGCATATAGTATATTATCAGTAACATCTAGTAATGCAGTGGACGTACTGCGTTGTTTCCTGAACCCTGACTGTAAATCAGGTAAAATGTTATTTTGTTCAAGAAACAGCGCAAGTTGGCGGCTGACAATTTTTTCTAATACCTTGGATAAGCATGGTAATATACTAATAGGTCGTAGATCTTTTAAGGTTAATGGGTTGTTATTTTTTGGCAAGGGTCTAATAGAAGCAATTTTCCACTGATCAGGAAATGTCGACGTCGCGATGGAGCGGTTTATTATGTCTGTAATGACATCTAACATGTGCGGCAGAGTCATGTTTATCATGTCCAGGTTGATGTTGTCACAGCCTTCGGCGTTACTTTTGAGACCAGCAATAGTGCGAGATACTTCGTTCTGGTTCACTGGTGCTAACGTGAAAATTGCCTCACCGTGGCAATGATTGTCGTAATAATTTATAAGCGATGCACTTGCCACGGGATTACCGGGAACTATCAAAAAGTTTCTATTAATTACGTCAGGATCTGTAAAGTGCGACGGAAGGTCTTGTCTAGATTTAAAAGGCAATAAGGTGGATTTCAGGTTTTTCCAGAGTAATTTAGGGTTTCTTATCTTAGTATTTATATTATGTTTGTAATACGCAGTCTTTTCATTGTGCAGAGAACTAATCACTAAGTGCTTATTTGATTTGCCTAGTTAGTTAAAACAATTAATTAGTTTTTTTTTCTGCTAAACCACTCAGGAATTAACTCTGCGTTTGTTCACAAAAGGCAAAAAACAATTAGACTGGATAAATAACCTAATTAACTTCAAGGATTTTCAATCTAGAAAACAAATCTAATTGGATTTTTAGTTTTTATACCGTGGAGACCTTTTTGTCTGGACCTGGAGGGTAGTCTGGTCAAACAAACTTTCTATAGGTCATCCTTTATTTAAAAAGGGTTTATTTTTCTAAGGAAACTCATTGAAGGTTTGAGTACCTAAAGCCGATGTTCCAAGTATTCCCATTAGTACTGAAAATCATGCCAAAAGCGAGTCAGACTCGAGCACCGAGAGTTCCGTACAAACTTGCGACATAAACAGCCATATCTTTTAATTGCGTTGATTTACAGGGTGGATTTTACAGCACAAAGGCATGAGTATATGGTATACTAGCTTTTGCCCGCGGCTTCGCTCGCGTTAAATTCGGGGTAACGCAGTTCCCCTTGCGCCTTATTGATTTGTAATAGCAACGCTAAGTTTTCCCTTTCCTTCCCTCTTTCTCCCTCACATCCCACTTTTTTTTTAAAAATAGCCTATGTCCGTCTCCTGGTTCCCAACTATCTCTGTACCAAAATTTATCAAAATCGGTTTAGCCATTAAAGCGTGAAGAGGTAACAAACAAACAAACAAACTCGCTTTCGCTTTTATAATATTAGTAAGGATGGTTCTAATTTCAACTCGATACCTCCACGTGTTCCTGAGATAAAGGGTCTTGGCAGACAGACGGACAACGAAGTGATTCAATAAGGTTCCGTTTTTGTTTTTTGAACCCTAAATATTGACATGATCTTTTATATTAGTATTATCAATGACTGGGCCAGCAACCAGTATACTCCACTCCCTCACATAAAGATAACATTGTAGGCTGATCATATTATAGGTATTATGTTTGTGAGGATGGATGGACGTTTGTTACTCTTTCACGTCAAAACGGCTGCACGGATCTTGATGAAATTTTTCCAGACCATAATAATCTACCTGATTATTATGGTCTTTTCACACAGGACTTTTTTTTCGATATCAAGCGGGCGAAGCCGCGGGCGCCAGATAGTTTGTTAATGAATGTGTACAATTGCAGGTGAGCTGCTGGCGCGTTGGTTCAAGTGCATCTACGCCCTCGTCTGTCTGTGCAGGGGGTGTCCAGGGTTCACCAGGAGAAGAGCCGCCAGGTTACGGCTACAGGTAAAAAATAATACCAACACAAGTTACCGCGACTTTGGAAATCAAGTGAAACAAAATATACAATAGGGTAGATTCCAGGGTCAAAGTAATTACATTCTATTTAGTCCGTCTTTAGATTATTCAAAAATAAGGGACATGTATTTTTTATTTTTTAAATTAGACCAAAAATGACAAAGATATAGCCCATTATTACATGTGACGTCACTCGTTCCGAAAAAATGGAGCAACGCGTGACGTCACACGTAACTTTAATGGGAAATCTCGTCATATTTTTTATTCAAATAAAAAAATACGTGTCCTTAATTTTTGTATAATCTGAAAGACGACCTATTTTTTTTTAAACTAGCGTATTAAGCATGTGTTTGCGTGATCATAACCAAAAAAATATGATAGAAATATCATTTTGTCCTGTCAACAGTCCAAATTGGATTGTGCCAAAGTTATTATTATGTAGTTACGATCACTTGCATAATTTGGTCGATTCCATGAAGATCAAAAAAACCAAAACTTCAAAATTAGCTTAACAAACCTGTGACTTAAAAAACAATTATAATGCGGTTCTATATAACTCGATGAAGAAATTGAAGACAAACATAACTACAAATCGCAACTGCAAATAATTCTAGACCAGCCAATGTACTGACCCTCAAATTACTAGTACAGCTGAAAACCTAAACAAACAGTAATGGCACACTGTCAATTATCAGTTCCATACCTGACGTACAGATTTACTTCGTGCCGAGTAGGCGGGCTGTTTACTAAGCACGAAATACTTCTCGGCCACGAGCAGCACGTTCAATCTCAAACATCATGCAACACCGATAGTCGAGATTAGTACTGAAATAAGTTCCACAAATAAATGAAACATTGAGTCTGAGGCCCGGACTCCAACAAAACGGATACAAGCGGAGCGGTGCGGAGTTCTGCAAGATCCAACCTATAACAGGAGAGACGAGAGACGCGAAGGGGATGTTGCGAAATTGGTTGATTCTGGGTTGCAGAAGTTAGATAGGCAGTCGCTCCGTGTTAAATGCTTGTATTCATCTGCATCGGGTTAGCCTGGAAGCCGACCTCAAACAGCTGGGCAAAGGCTAAGCAGATGATGATGATTGGTTATCGCACCCCTCCTCTCCGCTCTGCACGAAGGTGAAGTCCAGACATAAGGCCAGGCTCACCGCTTGGCTTACAGTTACTGCTCAGAAACCAAAAGAAACAAGAGGTGGTGGTATTACGGACGCAACTTGCGACGCGTCACCCGAAGCAGAAAAGCCCTATTCACGACCTCGAGGAAACCGACTTGAAACGCTTTCATCAAGCGACTTCGACATCGAGCTTTTCTGAGAGATTTTATACTTCACGTGTTTATCGGCGTGTCTTTCACCTATTTTCTTCGCAGTCATTGTCGCAAGACACCGTAACTCATGTCGGAACGGTAATCGGGGCCTTAAACTCAATGTTTGACTACCTTCTGACGGACAGAGATATTCCGTCACGCTCCCGAGCCAACGCGAACGAAAGTGTTGACCGACGTGTGTGGACGAACGTAAATATTTATCAATAGATCTGCTGAGGGAACCACACATGTTAGTAATTAATTCTCGGTGCAACTTTATATGCAAATTATGTTAATATGCTCTGGAAAGATTTATTTTCGTTGGATCCCAGTTTTTGATCCCATTTTTTAGGTATTAACGATGGGTCCCATTTGATATTACCATTGAATCCCATTTTATGACAACATGTGTACATTTCAGAAGAAAAGTGATTTACTTTTATTAAATATTTCAAAAACACCGTGTGTGTATTTTGGATTTTTTAGGATTGTCGCCACTGGGGAATAAATGAGACAAATGATGTACTCCAAATAGTACTAGACTGGCATGAGTTAAAAATGATCAGGTTTATTTGTGATGTTTATAAATAAATAAATATGAACGCCTTCAAAACAAGCGCCTCTAAGCTCAAAAAAAAATACTGCCGTCATAATTTTTCCATATTTTTTTTTATATAATGTGGCCGTTTCTGGCACACAGGTCACAGTTTTAACCTAACCTTTTTTTTGTAAATAAGTATTTATCCTAATCTAAATAGTTCAGTTCCGGGTAAACAACTAAAAACAATCTCTTTTTTCTATAAATGCAAGTCGTTTGTGGCACTCGCCGGCCGCTACCGCGGCACCGCTCGCTCCGCTCGCTCGGCTCGTGCGTAGGAGGTCACGGTTTTAACCTAACCAAACCTAGTTCCCGGTTCCTATAATTTGTTTGGGTAATGACATTTTGTCCAAATCTTTTCGGCAAAACGGCAGGCACCCGTTATTCTAACATAACCTATCCACATACCCAAATTTCATCCAAATCAGTCTAGAAGTTTGAGCGTGTTGGAATAACAAACATACATACAAAATTTCGCCTTAAAATATTATTGTGATTTTGTTGTTGGATGTACCCGCATTCAGATGTTTTTAAACATCTGGGATCCAACGGAAATAGTTTTTGGGATTCAGTGGCAATAAAACGTATTTTTTTTGTATTTTTCAAATTTGGGATCCAACGGAAATATATAATAATGTTTTGTGGGATCCAACGCCAAAAATATTAAAGTGGGATCAAAAACTGGGATCCAACGAAAATAAGCGTCTGGAAAAGCTGTTGGTTTATGGCTTGTAGACAGCCAGGCAGTAAATAACTGAATGGCTGGTTATGAGTTACTCGCAAGTTCCCCAAGAAGGATGATTGTGAACAGAAAAGTAGGTATGTAATTAGAAACGTTAACAGAAACTGGTATTGTGACTAAGTACACACGACGACACATCAACCTATACAAAACCAGTTTATGCTGCTCTCTCAACAACGGATCGTACACCATAGATTTCAAGTACAATAAGAGATCCGCATAAACTGGTTTTGTATAGGTTGATCTGTCGTCGTGTGTACTATTTCAAATTAGTAAACTGATTCTGCAGGTTCTATCAATGTTTAATAATTACTCAAGTCAACTTATGAATCTATTATGATTATTCTCATCTGATCAACCCTTTTTTTTCGGATGTTAAATCATCAAATAATTTCCCCCGCTCGCCCCCCACATTATTTTTAACACGCTTTTATTAGCTTCACCTGTATGTTTGTATGTATGTATGTTTGTAACCGACCCCTTTTTAACACGCTTTTATTAGCTTCACCTGTATGTTTGTATGTATGTATGTTTGTAACCGACCCCTTTGAGCTCGATTTTGTCCTACTTTGAACGATCAGATTTAATTCAAACTTTGCATACCTGTCAAGGATCGATAACAATGCAATAATCCGATCAAAATATCCGATTATCCTAATTAGATTCGCCAGGATTAATTAATTTCTTAATTAATCAATGGACATGGCCAGATCCTGCTCTGATAATGCACAGTAATCATTAATATATGAAAATTCCTTTTTAAATAAATCAAAAATAATCGCATTAATTACATTTCCCAAAAATAGGCGAGAGAAAATGCAAAAAAAAAATATGTTTGTTCATTGATTGTGTGGTTTTATATTCTGACATTGCATTGATTGACATTTACATTGTCGTATTGCGTTGATTTTATCACGTATTATCGTACTTTGTTACTATTGAAACTAGACCACAATAACTTATCAGACAAATGGGGAAATTGGGTGCCTGCTGCCTTTCTTGGATGCGGTAGTCGTTTCTCAGGTTCCCTCTCCGAAAATTTAAAAAAATAATTTCTTAATCCTGAGTTGGGCGTCGACCATCCACAAGATGCAAGGTTGTACAGTTGATCATGTAGTCATTTATTTGGGTCCGCGATTGTTTGCTGCTGGACAAGCTTATGTGGCACTTAGTCGTGGAAGATCCTTGGACGGTATACGAATTGAAGAACTTGATTGCTCAAAATTAACAGGAAGAACTCCATGTAACGGTGAAGCATTGAATGAAATGATTCGATTACGAGATAAACCATAAAATTTACAATCAGTCACATTAATGCTTGGGTATGGAATTTTCAATCCGTAACCACTCTACAAATGATATTATAATCATATATCATGTAGAGTGGTTACGGATTGAAAATTCCATACCTAAGCACTAATGTGACTGATTGCATTTATGTAAATAAGGTTACACCTCTGTGTCTCACTGTTTTTATTGGCATCATAGAAATCTTTAAATATGGGTTCTTAACCAAGATACAATCAGAACACATTTGTACATATTAAGGGCGGTTGATAGTTAGCAAATCGAACTAAATAATTTATAGTTTAAAAAATTTAACTAAAAAATGAAAAATAAATAATAGTTTAAAAAAACTAACAAAACACGCTTTTATAGAAAATCTAACTAAAAATTAGAAAATAAAATCTAATAAATTCGGATTAAGAATAGTGTAAATAAGAAATAAATGTACATTATTGCAAAAAAGTGTGGGGTGCATAGTGTCAATAGTTATAAACATTTATTGACAGATTCGTAGAAAGATCATCACTTTGATAATATCATAAAAAGCACTTCAGATGCACCCCACGCTTTTTTGCAATAATGTACATTTATTTCTTATTTACACTATTCTTAATCCGAATTTATTAGATTTTATTTTCTAATTTTTAGTTAGATTTTCTATAAAAGCGTGTTTTGTTAGTTTTTTTAAACTATTATTTACCCTCTGCTTTGCTGACGTCGAACAAGAACGCTCTGACGACACGGCCTGACGGTGAGCCACTCACCGTCCACAGACTCGCATCTATCGGTGGCCGGGAGTCGTCTCACGGCGTCCAACGCCCGGGGTGACTCCCGCGGCGGCTAGGTTGGCTTGATGTTCTCTCCCTTAAACGCCCGGCCACCTCCTTCGCTAGCATGACTGCTTCGCAGAAGGAGGTGACAGCTTCCCATTTAGGGCCGGACGCGAGAGATCGCCGCCGCTCATCGCCTCTACGATTTTGAACTACCCTTGAGTATTCAATTTGAAAGCTATAACTACATGATATAGATTAGTTTGTTTCAAATTAATTATATATCTGAAAGTCAGTTCTTCTTCTGTTTGTGTCCATGAAACTCATATTGTGTTAATAAACACACCTCAGACAGCTCTTAAATTTGCTTCGTCAGTTCCAATGCTAGGATTTTCACGTCATATTTGTTTTATTTTCATTTTATTTATAAGGAGCTCGTGGCTAAATAATAGCACCCGCTCGGGTCGATCTTTAGGTTAAGCCGCGTTTGCCTAGGTTGGTCTGTGGATGGGTGACCACCCGTTACATACCGAGTTTCCTCCGTGCCTCGGAAAGCACGTTAAGCCGTTGGTCCCGGCTGTCATTTGTAGATCTTTGACAGTCGTGACAGGTAGTCAGTGTTCCGAAAGTCTGGCAACCAGTCTTACCAAAGGGTATCGTATTACCCAGTACTAACTGGGTTGTGGAGGTCAGATAGGCAGTCGCTCCATATAAAATACTGATATTCAGCTGCATCCGGTTAGACTGGAAACCAACCCCAACATAGTTGGGAAAAGGCTAGGCAGATGATGATTTGTTTTATTTCCAGTATGACTTAAGTGAAGCGGAGAGTATAGAGCGGCCTCAGGCGTGGAGGGGCCGGTATCCTGAGTCTGATGTCACTCCAGAGTTCGTCATACCTCCAGTGGAGAGGTATCCACCTCGAGGGTATCCAAGGTAAGCTTTAATCGTTTTGTACTAGAAGACGTTATTGTTGATTTTTATTATCTAGATTTTTTCAACTTGTATCATGAATATTTGCGGAATTTTGTTGATTTTCCTAGAGTACGTACTGATTCTGTTAATGCAGTCCAAAACTTGTTTATCTAGTCCATTCTGAATTTTGTCAAAACCTTATCTTTTTTTGTAATACCTTCAGATTTTAAAAGAAAGACTGAGTTTATTTTCATCATTCATTCTATCATCACTGCTTTTGAACTGATTTACAAAAACAGTGAAGAAAAAAACAAATTTCAATTTTTCTGCAGACTAACTATTGTTACATGTTCTATTTCAAAAGTTCCTACCCAATCGTGAAAATGACGGCACGCGCATTAATGTCTATAAATTCAATAGCTTTACAATCTCCTATTGGCATGAGACCTGATCCAGCAAATGCGTTTTATCTGCAATACAACCGGAGTACATGCACACGTCAGTACATGTTTACGATAGCGGTGTATTTAGAGCCGTCACTGACCATTCGTGGTTGAAAACTCACGAAATGTGCCAATATTGTTTAGGAGATTAGTTGTACGAACTGTCTGTCAAGATCTGTTTGTAGAATTGTAAACCGTGCTGTGTGTTGCTGGGTGGAGACCAGACCTGTTTATCTGTGAAAGCTGTCTTGTAAATCATTAGTGTAATTAGCCATTAGTGGGTATTGATAGGCAGTTAGTTATACGTAGATATAACTTGATTAGTTATATCTACGTATCTATGATCATGATCACAGATCCGTTTATAGCCGTGTTCATACATACGCAGGACGCTGCTTAATTCAGGGATGGATTGCTATGTGATATAATACTCATAAAATTAAAGGCGATCCATTTATAAGGTAGATACTAATATGATGATAAACATACTAACATTTATATAGTATATTACTGATAACCTTTTATGTATAAAACTTGAGTAAGAGTAATTGACCGTTACTTTTACTACAGTAGGCGAGTTGTACATATTTTTTATTATGAAGATAAACGAATCAAGAGTCGTTGTAGGAGTTCGGTATTTACTTACTTTTCTTTGGAATCAAAATTTAATATTCTTATTTCACATAGGCCTGCCTATAAGTACCCACACTTATTATGTGGGATCAAAATCAAAATATTTTTATTTTACATAGGCTTACATGGGTACTATAAAACGTTGACAAAACGTGCACGTTTCGGGTCAGTCGTTTCCTATGGAGAAGAACCGGAAAGAAACTACACGGTTACTCTTTTAAAATCACTTGGTTTTACAATGTTGTTGTTACAGCGCTAGAACTTAAGTATGAGAGGACAGCGTAGGCCCGACAATAAGTCATAATAGCCAGACCCGAAACAACTACCTGTAGGTCATACAAATATTAGTTCCGTGCGGGCATCGAACCCGGGATACGCAGCGCAGCAGTCGATTGCTCAGCCACTGCGCCAACCGTGTCGTCAAATGTTAACGAACGATAAAGGCGTGAGTAACACGAATACACAAACGAAATTGAATGAACCCCAATCCACAATGTTCAAGAACATTGTTCTATACTACTACTGCTTTACGGCAGCTCCTAATTCTACAGCGCGATTTGATTTGGAATCTAGAACAGGATTGCACTGAGATTCAACAATCTGCATGCTCATTATGAACGGAATTCCCGACTCCATAACTATGTTATTTCTTGCCGTTTGGCAGCACTCAACAGTTAGATTAGAAAAGCAAGTTCTCTTAAAAGTTCGTGTTTGTTCAGAATAAGACTTTATGGGAACTTGTGTAGAAGTAAAGCCCAAGTCGGATTGTTATAATCAGTGTTCGTTGCGATCGAGTAGATTTCATAATGAAGAATGACGTTATTGGCATTTCCTAGGGGAACAAATCAAATCCGCTAACCCGATTTATTACGTGTGAAAATCATAGCCCGCAACCGGCGCGCGTATTTGTTCAGTTTTTTTTTAAACATTGCCCCACACTAGGAATTTCTCCTATATCGTGGGTGCGTTACAAACATTTTAACAGCCAGACCCGGAACAATTATCTGTAGGCCATACAAAAAATTATTCCGTGCGGGGATCGAACCGCGACACGCCCCGCAGCAGTCAATCGCTCGGCCACTGCGCCAACTGTGTCGTCAGTTATATGAATGAGGACGAGACAAAAAGTGTATGTATGGAACGATGCAAAAAGGCACTATTTTCACAATTAAGATGCCCGCGTCTCAGCAGTGGGAATAATAACAACATGCTATACATTGAAAGCGAGTTCCCCGTCTGATCTCTCAACGTCTTGGTAATTTAGAGATCCTCAGTACCTCTGTAGCTGTAATAGAAGCCAGGAAGCTCAATATCCTGTGTATTTCAGATCGCAATTACATTTAGGTAATTAATTCCTGTGTACGTCAACAGACTAATGGTAGTTATCGGTCTAGCATCCGATTATATTCAGCAGTATCTTGTTTGACTAAGCATTAATGAACAAGGTTTGATAAACAAGTTGTTATAAAGGCAGGATTGACTGTAGTGATTACGTGGTGAAAATCAAAAGTATTTTTTTCGAATTAGGCTGATAATCAGCACTTCTTGAACGTCAAATTACAAGAGACAGTCCCACAAAAACGCCCAACCCTTCGCCATTTCCTAGTGTTTTATCTGGGAAGATATGGCGGAACAAACTCTCCAGCAACAAGTATGTTTGTCAAGCCCCAAATATGTCAGAAACTCGTGGAAGTAAAGAGCTAAAATTACCCAACCATAGACTCAAGTCAGCGGTCCCTTGAAGCTTTGTGTTCCTACTAAAAAATAAAATAATAAATAAATATCTTGGGACAACTCACACACGGCTATCTGATCCCAAGCTAAGCAGAGCTTTTGTTATGGTAACCAGACAACTGATATACATACTTATGTAGTTTATAAATACATACATATTATAGATAAATCACACCCAGACACAGAACAAACAATCATGCTCATCACACAAAGTTTGTCCTGGGTGGGAATCGAACCCACGACCTCCGGCTCAGCAGTCAGGGCCACTAACCACTAGACCAACAGGCCCGTCAAACTACCCTATCATATAATATGGCATTTTATGTTGAAAGTTTCTACGAAACCTTTGGTGCGCGAGTTGGACACGCATTTGGCAGGTTTGTTATACTAAATAGGGTTGCTTTTGGCCGCAACTCTCCTGATGGGAATCGATGATGCGGCCCGGAGTGGAGCACGCTTGCTTAAAAGAAACCAATTCACTCGAACTTTGAAGAGAGAGTGTGTGAATTTCTTTGTCTTTGGAGTTGAGGAGAATTGCATACTGTTTAATAAACCGCGTTTCCGATTAAGATGAAATTTGTATACATGTTTATTAAGTGACGTCAGTCTAATATGGCGGCGACCAAACGAGGGTAGGATAGTTGTTCTTTATGCGTTTCCATGATATGTTTATCAAAAGAAAGAGTTCACTGCACAAGCTTGTTTTTAAACAGAGTAATAGCTGTTTCAAGATAGCATTACTGACAGACAAAAAGAAGTTACTTTACCTTCTTAACATAAAATTAATTAATTTAACACTTCTCGGTGTGAAACCACGCAGCATTCACGTTTACGTAACAGACAAATAAAATTTATTTACAAAATGCCCGCGGCGTTTTTCTCAAAGAATTTCTTTAGACGGTTTAATTAGATAGTCATTAGACGTCCTTAATTAATAATATTCCGTCCCTAATAAAGTTGTACAGCTGTGTGAAAGACACTTAATTTTACACGCTTTACGATGCTCTTTCATTAAATATTATTTAATAACGTTGAAATTAAATCGTGCCGAAAGAGATTTTGTGTTTTGGGAATAGTTAGGTACATAAATTTGCTTAGTTACAACATATTTAATATAATATTAAATTTAAGTATTCTCCAGTTACCATTGGCTAGCCAAAGAAATAATTTTGATCACAACCGGAACTACATTATAAAACCAACTTGACCATTTAACTTAAAATAAAAATTGTATGTCCTGGACCAATATAGGGGAAACTGGTCTTCGGGCCGTGTTCCGTGAGGGACAAGTATCCCTTTAGCCCTAGAAAATGGGACCTCTTTAGGAATATTCGGCTCCTAGGAAATTCAGTCGAACCACCGTCATGAAGGAGGAGAAGAGTCTAAATTAATATAAAACATCTTTGTCCCGAACTAGCAGGCGTCCAGAATACATGAGAAGCATATCAATGCCGCAGCCGTACGCCGCCCGCGCTGCCCGCGCGTCCCGCCGCGGCGTGTCGGAGCCAGCGGCAGGCGCGCGCGGCGCGGGGGGCGCGGGGGGCGCGCGGGGCGCGGACAGCGCGGCGTCCAGCGACTTCAGCTACGTGACGTTTGACGCGCAGACCATCACGGTGCCCATCAGCGTCTGCGTCACTATTTTGGTTGGGTAAGTAACAACTAGCTTCACCTACATTGAATCCGTATTTCATGGTCATCATGACTCATCTCCTTTCTATGATGATATATGATCTTCCACATAGTACATTAAACTGTCTGAACGGTCTTCCACTACTCTTATGACTAAAATATAGATTAACGGTTTATGTATGAATACTGTAAATCTATCTTTAACACAAATTATTAAACCACTCGCTGTGTCAATAACTATTAACGTGTAACTTTTCTGCAACAAATTTCAGCAAAATTGACTGAAGGTTTTCGGGTTTTTGACAGTTTTTGTCAGTCATTGTAACAAGTTTTCAATTCAAGTAGTTTTTGGAACGAAGTTCCTCATCGCACGTTGCGAAAGGGGGCTAGACGGAAAAAATTAAGACCAAAAGCTGTAACGACACTTTTTGCTATAGTTGATAGCCGTGCGGCGTGCGCGTGTTTCTCTGTCTGTCACTCACTCTCTCACATAGAAAGCAATCCAGTTATTTTCGTTTCTTCTTTCTATTTCGCATTGAACAGTGTGGTGTCGCGACGATTATTTTTGTTGAGTGTATACTGGTTTTTTGTACATCCTTACTAATATTAAAAAAGCGAAAGTGAGTTTGTTTGTTTGTTACGTCTTCACGCCTAAATGGCTACACCGATTTTGATGGATTTTGGTACAGAGATAGTTGGGACCCTGGAGACGGACATAGGCCATTAAAAAAAAAAGATTGAGATAGGAGGGAGAAAGAGGGAAGAAAAGGGAAAACTTAGCTTTACTATTACAATAAATAAGGCGCAAGGGCAAAAACTACAGGTAGCAGGTACCTGCAAATCAGGAAAGGGCAACTGTGTTACGCCGAATTTAACGCGAGCGAAGCCGCGGGCAAAAGCTAGTAATAAATAATAACTTCGTTCCATCCGGGTGCCCCTTGACACCTCTCAAGTTTTTTTTTTAAATGGCACTTATGAAGCAACCAAGTACGCAATGCGTATGCCTGCACCTGTTCCACTTACCTGGATAGAAGTCACTTTGTCTAGACCCGTAGCTGTCTTCACTACCCGAAGTACTAGACAAAAACTCATTAATATTAGTTAAATCCTTACTAATATTATAAAAGCGAAAGTGAGTTTGTTTGTTACCTGTTCACGCTTTAATGGCTAAACCGATTTTGATGAATTTTGGTACAGAGATAGTTGGGAACCAGGAGACGGACATAGGCAATTTTTGTTTTTTTTTTTAAAGTGGGTTGTGTGTGAGGGAGAAAGAGGGAAGAATAGGGAAAACTTAGCGTTGCTATTACAAATCTATAAGGCGCAAGGGGAACTGTGTTACCCCGAATTTAACGCGAGCGAAGCCGCGGGCAAAAGCTAGTTGAAATATAAATCAGCATTTTGGGTCACACTCTGGGTCTAAGAAATATAAGACTGTCGCTGAATTAAAGAATAGCACGGTACATACGTTGGATTCCAAACATATTTAATACGAGGAGCTACTTGAAAGAAAGAAAGAAAGAAAAAACATTTATTTGGCTCATGCCACAAGTGCACACAAAATGAGACTTAAACTTAAAACTAAACGATAATAACAAATACGTAATTGTGTCTCACGGCTGCGCCAAATAGGCCGAGTTCAGCAAACTGCCGAGCAGCTAGTGCCCGACGCTGGTTTGCAACTGGACCTTAGACCTGATGCGACGGACGTAAAACAGTTTTATATTTATTTGTGTTTATGCGTATAAAAAGGTATATATATAGCATAAATTTGTGTAAAATCATAAAAAATAAACTAATTACATAAAAAAAGTATTCGGCAAATAATTTATAGGAATAAGTAAAGGAAATAAGAACGAGAAAACTGCAAGATCAAACGAACTACTATGTACTTAGTCTGAATGTATTGTGTATTTTTTCGATAATATTAGGTATTCAATATCAGGGTATCTTTTTAACTATACTTTTTAAATTGTGATGACGTTACAGGTAGTTTCGTATTAATAATATCAGTGTGATGACAAGTCGTAAATCTTATTGAATTAAAGTTATATAACTTTGATTGCTTTTATATTAAGTAGATATTTTGAGAACAGTATACGATTTCTGGCAGGTATTAAATATCAATTGTATTTCTATTTCAAGAATATATTTGGAAATGTTTGATGGGCAAGCTCCTCAAGATTACATTTCTAAATAGATTTTGTTATTTTCCCTGAGATAATTTTAGGATTTCATAAATACAATTTAATTGGCTATTTGGGCTTCAATCTCACAGATTATTAGCTTTTTTAAACGTTTTGTAATTAATAAAGTGTAAATTTATCAAAAGAAAAAATTATGAATTTAGTCAATTGAATGACGAAAATCTTGTCAATGTATTCTTTGATTCAAAGTATTTTACGATAACGATATAATAATTATAATTAATATAGTTTTAACTATTAATCACTTACCTTACATAAAATAATCAACATAACTGTTCAGTGCGTGCGGCACCTTAATGAATGCCTAAAATAATGCAATTGTAAATTGGAATTTAAACGCTTGGCGTCTAAGGTTGAAAATTGAACAATGGGTTTTTTTATTTGATGCCTTGTTTAGGTGTCCTGTTTAAGGCTGTATATAATATATCAATAAAACTAGTAAGTCAAAAGCGTCTGTACAAAAGATCACATGATCTTTTGTACAGACGCCTGCACATCAAGCTACTACAATCTGTCAGATTTCTTTGATAGATTTTCGACTTTATTTCTAAAGTATTAGGTTCAAGTTTCATTGGGAAAAATTGACAGTTTCGGGTAGCTTGACCTGCTGGCGTCTGTACTTTCGAATTCTGTTGTACCTTTTCGAATTCGGTTCTCAATTGTACCTCAAAAGGAAAAAACCGAACACTTATAAAATCACTTTGTTGTCCATCTGTCTGTCAATACCCTTTATTCTAGGAATGCATGAAGGTATCGAGTTGAAATTAATCCTACTAATATTATAAACTAGCTTTTTCCCGCGGCTTCGCTCGCGTTAAATTCGGGGTAACACAGTTCCCCTTGCGCCTTATTGATTTGTAATAGCAACGCTAAGTTTTCCCTTTTCTTCGCTTTCTCCCTCACATCCCACTTTTTAAAAAAAAATTAGCCTATGTCCGTCTCCTGGCTCCCAACTAACTCTGTACCAAAATTTATCAAAATCGGTTTCGCCATTAAAGCGTGAAGAGGTAAAAGCAAACAAACTCACTTTCGCTTTTATAACATTAGTAAGTAAGTAAGGATGTCTAACTGTGAAGTAATACTTACATAATACGTATTGTTGTGTTCCAGGTACATAATGTTCGGCTCAATGATCTTCGGGATGTGGGAGAAGTGGGACCAGCTCGACGGAGCTTACTTCTGCTTCATATCACTTAGTAGGTGCGTACATACAGCTTAGTATTACTTGGCCGTGTGTTCTTTTTAAGATAAAATTGATATAGCATTGTTTTTTTCACGGCATATTATGTAACCATAAGGTACTCACGACTACACTCAACCTATATAAAACCAGTTTATACTGATCTTTCAATTACAGATCGTTCACCGTAGCTTCCTGTACGATGAGAGATCTGCATAAACTGGTTTTGTATAAGTTGATGTGTCGTTGTGTGTAGTTATGGTT
Source organism: Ochropleura plecta (assembly GCA_905475445.1). Classification (NCBI taxonomy): domain Eukaryota; kingdom Metazoa; phylum Arthropoda; class Insecta; order Lepidoptera; family Noctuidae; genus Ochropleura; species Ochropleura plecta. The sequence goes on along the minus strand of FR997744.1, from coordinate 740,858 downwards.
CGAAAACTGTTTTCCTTGATCTTGTTAGTAACTGGCGTTACTTTTAAAAATCCTCTTCTAGTGTACGTTTCTCACTAAGCTCGTATTTTATGTCGCCTATCTATCATAGTATAGCATTTTAAACCACTTCAAAAAAGGAGGTTTTATGTTCGATCTTTTTTTTATTTAAAATTCGTTCACCGATTACTCCGCCAACTGTGAACCACTTTTAATTTTTGTTCGAAAGGGTATACTTTCGTGGTGGTACCATATCAATTTTAATTTGCATTTGCTGTTTTCAAGTTATACATGCATACATATTATATATTTTTTCTTCTACGTCTATATGGATGATCTGCTAATATGTTTAAGTAACAATAGAAACCCGGTAAAAAATTGTGTGAGATAACTAAAAAAAATATAGTTAATTTTTTTTTAGTGTCGCTTTGTGATGGCAAAATATAATTGCAATCAGTCAATATTCATCTTACCGCTAGAACTGGCTTGCGATTTTTAAGTACAACCAACATGTTTTTTTTGCCGTTTTCCATATAATGATACTAGACGGCGCCCGCGGCTTCGCTCACGTGACATCGAAAAAAATATCATTATTCTATGTGTTATTCCAGACTACAATCTACCTCTGTGCCAAATTTCATTAAGTTCCGTTCAGCCGTTTTGACATAAAAGAGTAACAAACATCCATACATCCATCCATCCTCAGAAACATTCGCATTTATAATATTAGTAGGATGAAACCCTACATACGCGGGTCCGTCTCGCACTTGACCGGTTTTTATTTAATGTTGGTTCTGTATTATTTCAGTATCGGTTTCGGTGACTTCGTGCCCGGCGAGCGCGTGTACACGCCGCGGATAGAGACGTCGTTCATCGTGTGCTCCATGTACCTCATGCTGGGCATGGCGCTCGTGGCTATGTGCTTCAATCTCATGCAGGTTTGTGACCGATTCAGTGATCAAGACAATTATTGTAGGATCTATAATGAAACTTTAAACTGTGCCTACCCGCGGGCTATCTAAATAAACTGTATAAACAATCCTTAACGTAATACTTACTATACACTCACGTTTATTACACACACACTCACGCAATCACCCACACTCATAATCACACTCACAAACGTCATACAAGTGCGCTACTTTTTGTATTTTAATTTTGTTTTTTTTATTTTCATATTTTTTTTGAATATTTTTCTTTGACTTTGCTTTGTTTTTCAATTGCATACACTGCTTTATGTGAAGTCGGAAGAGTGGAGTCACCTAACACAAGCATCTCCTTGCTTAAAAGATGATCTCCAAAACAAGTATCTTAACGTACTATAATTGAAATAAACCTTTTTTTTGTTAGGATAAGAGACATCCACACTTTGTCCAGTCTGACAGGTTAGAATGGAAAAATAAATATACATAATGAGAAAATAATAGGTAGTGACTGTCCGTACATTAATTACATTAATGTACGGACAGTCACTACCTATTATTTTAAGAAAATAATAGGTAGTGACTGTCCGTACATTAATTACATTAATGTACGGACAGTCACTACCTATTATTTTCTCATTATGTATATTTATTTTTCCATTCTAACCTGTCAGACTGGACAAAGTGTGGATGTAATTTTGGAATAGAAAATGTAGGGACTGTAATGAGTCTAATAACAAGACTACTACTCGTACAAGCAGAAATAGTGCGCAGTTTTCTAAATAACGCCTTCAGAAGAAATAAATATCTACATATATATTTTTTCGTACCACTTGCTCAAAAAAGTGACATTCTATGCCACAAAAAGCGAACATAACAATAGTCATTTTTAATCTGTTAAAAACAGGGAAAGAAAATTGTACTGAATTTCATTCATGCTCTAGGGGGAGAATGTGATTTAAATTTGGAATAGGTACTTACCGTTTATACTGAACTACATCTGTGTTTATACCATTGAGTTTTTATATAAAGCATTATACATCTTTTTGGAAAAGGAATACGCATTTATTATGCAGTTATGATTATTAAATAAAATTACGAAAACCGACGAGGCCGTATTCAGAGCTTTGCTTTTCCGACAAAAAATATTGGTCTTGGAATTTGTCGTATTTTTGTTATCTTCACATACATAAACGTTAAGTTTATTTTAATTTATTTTTATAAATAAGTTAATGTTCTAAAAATACGTTACGATGTTAAATCAAAGCGACAGTGACAGTGAATTGTCGGATTCAAATCAACTCATCAACAATAAATGTATGTACCAAACAAAAATGTAACTCACTCTATCAATAATTGGACCAATGTTTCGAAAGTTAACTTTTACTTGTCATTATTTTTAATAAATGCTTATCTCATATTATTATTGTAATAATTTTTTCGCAAATGGTACGAAAAGTAAACTATTTTCCTCGGTGATAAAGCTGTCTTAGTCTTGGGTGAACTTAAATCTCTCGCTACACTCAGGACTCGTCTTAAATCCCTCGCTTCGCTCGTGATTTAAGTTTTTAACACCCTCGCTACGCTCGGGAGTAAACCTCGAGTCCTTCGTTACGCTTGCGATGTAAATCGTCACCCGCGACAGAAGACACTGCTTTATCCCCTTGGTTAATAATCTACTATTTGTTTTCAAGTATTTCTTCAGGATTCTCTTAAATAAACGTCTTATACATCAACAAATCTTATTAAGTTTTATCTTCAACGTAAATTCAAGTTAGACAAATCTCTTTGAATATATAAACATCTTATTCTGCAGTCGAAATGGCTTCTCCCAAACTATACTATAATACTTGCTTTTCCGCATTGAGTCTGTCTTTTGTCATCAAAATAATTTAATTACAAAATGCACAAACCGTAGCATACAGAGTGCCATCTGCAATCCTAGATTCTAAACAGAATATTAAATTAATTTCCTTCTAACATTAAGAAATTATTCTCTCTCAGATGTCGTGACAAATCTCACTTCATGAGTTTCACACAAATTCTAAAACTATAGGAATTTAATAGCAGTGTGCAGTGTATCGCATTCATGTTGGATTTGTTTAACACTAACTTTCAACTGCATGAATAACTTCCAATCCGACACATGTACCATTCAATTTTATTTCTTTTTTATTGAAATAGGTGTTTTTTTTTTGTGTAACCTGGCCATGACCAATATCCATAGATTTGGCTTCGAATTTTCTAGAATTGGTTTTCAGTTGGTGTATTTGTTAATATGAATTTTAAAGTTCGTCGAACTATTCATTGATATTGTGACGCGGGCCCAAACGTTAGGTGACACAAAAACTATCAAAAGAATTGAAATGCCAGTCATGACCTTTGATTTAAGCTGCTAACACAGTCCTTTGTATTAAGGTACTAACTTACGCCTGCGGTTCCGCCCGCATGGAGTGTCCAGGTTATAAACTATCCGTGGGCCACATTTTAGCCAAATCTATTTAGCAGTTTTGCGTCAAAGAGTGACAAATATCTATATATCCTCACAAATATTCACATTTATAATAAAAGTAGGTTTCTGGTAAATGAATCAAACAAAAGTCACAAGCTTTCGGAAGTGTTTTCCATATTTTTTTTGGTTTTTTTTAAGTCAGGTTTTTTAACCATTTTTAAAAATGTTTTTTTAGTTTAGTTGTGGTATGATAGTATCTTTCACAAATTCTTATGATGAAAAAAGAATTTTGAAAATCGACCCTCAATCGACGGATAAATCAAATAAATGCATAAAAAAATAAAATTATAGTCTCCTGTTTTTTTTGAAGATAGGTATTTTAAGGTAGGTAGGAATACTTAATGAATATAAATAACATAGAATCGTCTTCGTTTATTTTCCAGGAGCAAGTGATGCATTACTTCGCGGGCCTCAAGCGCGCCGTGAAGCGTCTCGGGCGCTGCAAGAGATGACACCACCCTGTATATATGTACATAAACTAGTATACGATCAATATTGTATTATATGTTACACTTAATAAAGACTTATTTGCTATGTTACTACGTTTTTTTTCGTGATTGTTTAAATAAGTAATGTAGTATGACTGTCTCGGGCTAGTTCGTCGCATCGCGATTTTCTGAGTATGAGGTCCTGGGTTTGATACCCTGTTGTTAACAACAGGAGTCTGAGATAACACCAGAGAACCTACAGCCCTGGTTGATGGCTTTAGGTTCCTCCATGGAACCATTCTTTCATGGAACTTGACATTGAGGGTATACTGTTAAAATACGCTACTACCTAATGCTTCGGCTGTATTAAGCGTGATTTACAACTTAGAGACAGACACAGCTTGGAATACTGCATACGAACAATCCTGACTTTTCGCCGTGTTAGAGTAACTTGTATTTACGCAATTAATATTCACACAGGAAATCATCAGAACATTCGTCGGGCATCAGACACCACACCCGTCTGGAAGAAAGATTCTGTTCTTCAGAGAATGAAGCTACTCTGTGTCGCATACCTGAAGAAGTAATTCGATTAAATCGTCACCAAAATAATTTCCAGTTCGTTATAATACCAAGAGCTTTCTTTTTAAGAAAAAGTGGCGTAATTTTAAACCAGCAAAATTTAAACAAATAATCTCAACTCATAGCTCATAATAAGTTTTCCAATTTATACTATAGCGACAAGTTCCAAAGTCACTGCAGGCCAGAGATAAGCCAATTGAAAATGTCGTTATTTATTGTACACAATTTTGTCTAGGATTTGATTACAAGTCTTAGACTTACGCTCATTTTGACAAGTTACTAACTTTAACTACAAAATCTAGTAACAAATTCTACGAGTGGAAATCTCAGAGAGACATTCCACGAGCTCTCCCAAAGAAAAAAAAAACAAATAAAGTTACTTAACTAAAAGGATCTTCAAACAAAACACAACAAGACCGAGATTTGTCCAAGAAAACCTCCGGGACACACACAGAGGTGCAGTTTGAAGAAAAAACCCTGCAACACTTACCAACATTAGGTGCTTAAGAATGCATTGCTGGCTGGAACTCCTTGGTTCGTCGCCAGGATTCAGTGAAACGAAAAACCGTATGAATGGTTCCTTTGTGCCAGACTTTACTCTCGACGTATGAAAGCAGAATGTTGGCGATTATTACGAGAGTGCTTGCTTTATGTTAATAATTTTAACGCGTGTTGAGATTTTAATTATTTCTTAATTATTATGAGTGGGTAGTGTTTAAGAGCTGTTTGTTGGGGTTCCGCGTTTGCTTTTTTTTTGCCAGTAGTGAAAAGATATGTTTTTTTATTATCTTTCAACATCCATCTAGCTCATATTATTGAAAAGTTTCAATGAGTACGAATTGATCTGTAATCACACGAGTTCTGTGAATACAAAATACTTTTCATTTTATATCAAACAGCTATTCACTCAAACGAATTATCGCTATTACAACTAAAAGCAACAGTTATTTAGCAGCACAAACAAAAAGGAAAAATAAATTAAATCCAAAAGCTTTAAACAATAATTACTACTACTTAAATAAAAGTCAAACAGCCTCAAACCGTCATGTAACTTAACTAAACAAGTTTCTGACGAATTTCTGCGACAACATGTACCAAGTATGAATGCGAGTACGGAACCGTTAGTATGTTATAGTGCAAAGTTTATGTTCCACGCTTTTTGTGAGCGTGAGGTGCACTTGAATGCATTAGGTCGTTTGGGGCTGTGAGACGAGCGGGAGCGAGTTGGGAGGCTCTAGAAATGAATCTCAAACTAACCCAGCTGCCACAAGAGACCCTCCCGGCCACCGTAGATGCAGGTCTGTGGACGGTGAGCAATGGATAGCTTAGCACACCGACCGCCGACGTGACGACAGGCCGTGTCAAAATGTTATCAGCAAAGCAGAGGGCAAAAGAAGGAACATGGATGGGTTTTAGTCAAAAAAGTCTGACACTCCCTCCCACCCCGCCCAGAGCGGAGGATTTTATTTGAAGATTTTCCGTCCGTAAAAAAGGCGCAGGGAATTGAAGTCAACATTGTGAAACACATCTTGGTAAGTGAAAATTATCACCCATCTTATTGCTCAAGGGTTAAGGACAATGTCTTAAATCCGTGTGTGAAGATTAAAAGGTCTGTTGTTGTTGGTTAAGACATAAAACGTAATAGTGTTCCTGATCGTAATTGACTGTTGCGACCAATCAAATCAAATTTTTTTCATTTCACATATCCTACATGGGCACTTATAAAATGTCGAGAAAAGGTGCACGGTTCGGGTTGGTCATTTCCTATGGAGAAGAACCGGCAAAAAACTCCATAGTTACTCTTTAAAAATAATAATAAATAATTCCAAAAACGAATAGAGCACATTATTATGTGTGCACAAACACAGCTCCACTCCGACCTCCGCAACCCAGTACTTACTTGTGGCGGTCAGATAGGCAGTATAGTTTCCGGTTAGACTGGAAGTTGACCTCAACATAGTTGAGTAAGGCTAGGTAGATGTTGAAACAGAGAGGTTCGTTCGCTAGAGGTGCTTTCATTACTCTTGCAGTCCAATGTCGAGCAGAATCTCATGTCCTTAATAAGAGTTAAAAAGACGAACAAGTTAACCAACAAAAGCCGTACTAAAAGAACAGCTTTAAAAGTAAACTATTTAACTGTCAGTCTTTTATGGATTGTTAAATTATCTGACAACATCGTGTTTTACCAAAATATTTTGTGCGACCTCAACATTTTCGCCTTTCGTTTAATACTTTAAAGAAACCATTCCCCCCTAATATAATTCAGTACTTTGGCCGGATTTTACAACAGTTTTATTAGGCACCCTATTTACGTCTCCATAAACCAAAACCTTCGTGTCCAACAAAACGACATGTATAAAAAATACGTTTTATATCTAAATTTATACGACTATACATAATAAAATCGGTTTTTGTGTCGATCTATGACACCGCGTTGTCGTCCTAAACTACGTCATTAATTTTGTTGCGGGTTTGACTGGATATCGATCAAAAAATGTTTTACTCCAGAATGTGTAAAAAAACCGACTTCCAAAAAAGTCTTAACAGACGGAAAATTTGTTTATCTCCTTCTTTCTGGAAGTCGGTGATTTTTGTTTTATTCATTGATTTTTTGCCACCGACTTCCAGAAGTTAAGTTAGTATGTTTTTAAAGTACCTAGGTTAATTTATGCAAAAATGTTTTATTCTAGCTTTTTTAGTTGTGGTATAATTGTATCTCACACAAATTCTTATCGTGTATTTACCATTGATATTTAACAGCATATCATTCAATATAATAATGCGTTGAGGGCACTGCTGCGGTTGCCGCGCTTCTGCAGCGCTTCGGGTATGTTCGCGAGCGTCCGTATTGACTGTTTTTATGCCAGCATGCGCAAAAGAGCGACCTCGATTGCAAGTAGACTGCGGGACAGCGGTAGCAGTCTTCTCAACGTTGTCGCAAACAGGTTGGACGGGCCTTTTATGCAGCATTGGCAGGCATTACATGTGCCCATATATAGGGCTTGGAGCAGGTAAAATTTTAATTATATTTTTATTGTTTTATTCATTATATTCATTATTTTTATTCCATGAAATTTAATTTTATTTATTTTAATGATATTGAATCCATTTTATTGCTATTGAATCTGTTTTAATGATTTTGAATCTGTTTTTAATTGATATTGAATCTATTTTAATGATATTGCATTTGTTTTTATGATATTAATCTGTTTGTTTCTTAATGATATGGAATCTGTTTTAATGTGTCTGTGTATGTCTGTGTATGTTTAATAATATTATATTAGTTTTCTATGGGTCTATGCCACCCGAAATAAAGTTTATTCATTCATTCACATACATGAGAAAAAAAAGTAATATAGAAGATAACTCTTAAACCACAAAAGCAATAGACAAAATGAGGTCAGGGTTTATTTATTTTTATTTTTTTAAATTTATTGAATGGATTTTGTCGCTTAGCGACCACATCACCCAGTGCAGGAAAAGCTATTTATAATCTTTTTGACACTAACGTACGATCTTCTTATTACTAACTTATACAATTCATTTGCTTTCTCGGACATTGGATGAAAATCGGCTCACAATTGACGGAGAAATCGTGTAAAAACATAAAAAAAACAGTCGAATTGAGTACCTACTCCTTTTTCGAAGTCGGTTAAAATTAATTAAGCACCTAATATTACAATGCATATCAATTCAAGTCGATTATGTAAGGAGTAGTAATATTGAAAGTCGATTATGGTTGCATAAATAAAGACATTTTCATATTTTTAACCGACGAAAAAAAGGAGGTTCTCAATTCGACATGTATATTTTTTTTTTTTTTATGTATGACCACGCATAACTTTTTATTGAGACGTCCGATTTGAAAATTTTTTTTTTCATTGGACAGGGTATATTTCAAAGTTGGTCCCATTTTAATGAGAAAAAAAAAATCCGCCCCTAAGGGTGGGAAAATAGGGGGTGATTGATTTTTTTCACACTGAATTTTCAATTGTGAACAGATTCTGTTTAAATTTGGCACATTTATGTAGTTCTGATGACATTTCGACGTTTTAAAGATCTGATGATGGATGATGGAGACGGAAAACACTTGCAACTTGGAAGAGGTACTCAACAGTTTAAAGCAGCGATATATCGTGTTTCAACTCATTTCATTCAAGTTGACGAGAACTTTAGACCTTACTGGAGGCTGGCGCTGTCATTGAAGGTCTGACGATGGAGACGGAATGCAATTGCAAGAGGTCCGCATGGATTAACAGCAGCTATTCTGTGTTTGGGCTCCTTTTATTCACCTTAAAAAGATCTTTAAGCCAAGATGGATAATGACTGTCATGGATGATCTAACGATGGAGACGGAAGGTATTTGCAAGGCGTTCTTAACAGTCAACAGCAGCTATATCGTGTTTGGGCTCATTTTATGCATCTTGACGAGATCTTATCAGCTAGCTGGAGAATTACGGTCATAGAAGGTCTGATGATAGAGACGGAAAGTATTTCCTAGATGTTCTCAATAGCTCACAGCAGCTGTATTGTGTTTAGGCTCATTTCATGTACGTCGATGAGAACTGTTGACCTTGTTGGATTATGATTTTCATCGAAGCTCTGGCGGTGGAAACGGAAGGCAGTTACAAGAGATTCCCAACAGTTGGGCTTATATCTTGAACTTTATTGACAACTTTAGACCTTATTGGGTTAAAGGTGCCATCTACCTCGGCCCTGGTTCAGTCCATGGTCCGAAGCGAGAGGAAATGGGAAGCGGTTACCTCCCTAAAGAGATGTCAGCAAAGCAGAGAGGCTTGTCAAGTCCACCGCCTGCCGGGGTTGCGAGTTGTTCGAAAGAGCACGGGTATCGGAACATAAAAGGCAATAGAAGGAATATGGGTGGGTTTTTGTCAGTACAAGTATGACACTCCCTCCCGCTCCACCCAGAGCGGGGAAAGTTATTTGATAATTTCCCATCCGCAAAAAAAAGGGTTTCATCGACGGACGGATGCCTTTATTTGAAAAAAAACATAATAAGTGTGTTTTAGAGATTACGGCAAGAATTAAATTTCTGTATAATGTGCAGGGCATAGTGAGTTAACCTTTCAGTCTCTGCATTTCAGTCAGCGCGAAAATCATGCGGGTAGATGAACACCTTATTTGGTTCTAAATCTGATAATTTTAATAAAACTTTCAGTCCTAGGGCAATTCATGCTTTATCGAGGGCCGACCCTTGCAGTTTATGTTCCGTGACGGCCCAGCTTAGAATTACCGGCCACATCATGTGTTAAAAAACATTTTAAGTACTTATTCTCTTAAAAATTGCATTCAATAGAGATCCAGCAACACACCCATCGGTTTCACTCTATTTCCTTTGCTTTCATGAGCACCACAATTCTTCAGATTTTTTGGTAGGTACAACAATATCTGGAGGTATCCCAAGGACGCAATGGTGTTTCGAATTCATGGTAGTCATCTTAGTACTTGTCAACCTGTTTGACGGTAAGGAACATTCTTATCGAAGCACCATCCTTACGCTTACGCCAATCTTCGCTTATCAAGGATTTTTAAATAGCAATAGCAAGTAATGTAGGTTCCTAATAATAGCACCCAAATATTGAGCTCGATGTAGATTTCAACAAAAAATCGACAAAAATAGGAAACTAGAAAGCGAAAAAACAATATTTGATTTAAAAAAGCCGAGAAATTTGGAATTTTAATAACAACCAAACATTAAATACAAATTAGACTAAGTTAAGCAACAACAAATTTGCTGTTAAAGAAAACAAAAAATAGATAAATAAAAACTTTTTAACAAAAAATGAAACCGACGAAAAGTGAAAAATAAAAACCTTTTAGTCTAGGTAAGCTCCAAAGTTAAAGTATGAAATTAATTTTGAGGCGGCGCCAACATGCAATGATCGACGATCAATAAAGCTGTCAATATTTTCCGTTTTACGTTATTAGTTTTCTTGCTAATTTGGCGCCGACTTGAAATTAATTTCATACTTTAACTTTGGAGCTTACCTAGACTAAAAGGTTTTTATTTTTCACTTTTCGTCGGTTTCATTTTTTGTTAAAAAGTTTTTATTATGGTTTAAATTCATTTATTTCTAAAGATTACAAATAACTTGTACAGAAATAAACACTAAACTATCCTCACTAATATTATTAAAGCGAAAGTGAGTTTGTTTGTTACGTTTCACGCCTAAATGGCTAAACCGATTTTGATGAATTTTGGTACAGAGATAGTTGGGACCCTGGAGACGGACGACGGACGGCATTTTTTTTTTTTAAAAAGATTGAGAATTGAGTGAGAAAGAGGGAAGAAAAGGGAAAACTTAGCTTTGCTATTACAATCAATAAGGCGCTAGGGCAAAAACTACAAGTAGCAGGTACCTGCAAATCAGGAAAGGGGAACTGTGTAACTCCGAATTAAACGCGAGCGAAGCCGCGGGCAAAAGCTGGTTACTTATATATGTTTGTTGTCTGGGAGTAGCAGGAGCTTGTAGTGATAATAATTAGTAGTAATTGTCAAAACTTATGTATTGTGTACCGCTGTCCAGCACGTTATAGTTTTGTTATACTAAGCGAAACAAGAGCCAAAGGCTAGTTCAAAATATAAAACACTATCATGAAATGTTGAAAGTCTCGCTAGTTTAACAGCCTGACGCCAAGAGGGTGCGCTATAAACTTTGGCGCTCAGTAGAATTGCTCGCACAAATTAAAGAGGTTAGTGGAGGAACTTGGCGATTACTGCGCTGCACTGCCATACGTTTCGGTCGGTTAAAAACTTTCGCCATTATGAGAATGGCTGGCTATTTATTTTATTTCACGTTTTCTTTGCTGATTTTTCTCGAAAGATCGATGTTTGTGTGAACTTTTTCGGTCTTGAAAGACCAAATTTTTGTTTCTTGTACCCTTCGTAGTAAATGCCTGCTATAAGATTTATTTGGAGGTTAGTTTGTTTGTTCATCTTTTCTGAAGTTAAATTCCACTTCAGTATTTCGCCAATTGACTTGCGACTATCATATTTATTTTTTGTAAATCGTTTCACACTAGGAGTTTGTCCTGAATCGTGGTCGTGTTTACAAATATAATTACAAATATAAATCTTAAATAAGATTTGATAAATTTATCTGGATGAACAACCTCAGGTCTTCTAGTCAATCAACACCTAGCAAATCTGTAATTTCGCTCACTAATATTTAATTTTATCATGTCGTTGTGTACAATACAAACTAAAACCATGTCTTCTAACTTCCTAATCCTATCCGTAAGTTTTGTCATTAAAATTACTGTAAGAAGTTAATTACACTTTTCCTGGCCTGGAAATCGAACTTGAGACCTCAACAACAGTCCCTCTTGCAAACACAACACCAAGAACGCAACCATCATTTACGTTAATATTCTACTTTAGCAAGTGAAGAAGACGAGAAAATAAACCATCAGGATTTATGAGTGAAACGCCAAGTAATGGGTTTCCTCCATCGTTTGAAAGTGCTCATAACTTTAAAAGAACTTGTTTTAAAATACTTTAAGCATATGGTCGGAAGTACTAACTAGTTCGTATAAAAATTACGAAGTTCTTCCGACACTTGGGACGACTTTAAGTAGTTCTCAAATAATGTTGGATAGTTGCTATTCAGATACTGCCAAGTAGTTACCTAGGTTAAAAACTTCGTACATTCAACATGACTGTGTCTTAAAAACACTAGGAAGTAGGTAGATGGATCATACGAATAGAAATGGGATGACTCTTGAGTTGACAATTTATAGAGATCTACATGAAGATTGAAGGTATGCTGCGCCGACCCCAGATAAATTGAGAGAAGGGCACCAAAGTGATGAGTAAGTAGGTTTAAGCATTAATTCCTGTTTTTCAGCGTATTTTTATGAGAGAAGCATGGTGAGCAGAGTAGACCAGTTGTGGCCAGTATTTACAGAATTTAGCTGACACTTCATGACCGTATCTTACTGTCTGTTTTTTTTTCCTTGAATATCCTCATACCTTAAGTTACCCCGTAGGAACTTAACGACTTTCGTAGTTTAGAATCTGAATGAAAACTGTGATGGAAAGCTTTAATGGCATGCTAAAAAATTTTGTATTGATTAAATATAGGTTTAATACGAAGCGCATATAAGTCGGTATCGTACGTCGGTAGTAAAGGTCTGAAATGTATCTTTAAGGCGCAGTAAGAAGCTAATCTTTAGATATTCGCGGAGGTGAGGCTAGCTGCAGACTGGAAAAAAGAATAGAATATCATGTCCGCCAAAATGTAAGTCATTTTGTAGTTTTAATTGAATATTTAAAAAAGTACAGCTCCGTGTTTTAAAAGTTTTAGATATGTCTTTAGTCTATGAAATTTTCCTTTGTTATCTATAAAAAATATGATGGTTGTCGCTGAAAAAATTGAGAATTTCGAGACGAAAAAATATTTTTCGTGGTCTTTTTAAACATTTTTTTCGTAGTACTAGACCACTTTTGTAAACTGTTTTTGTTTAAGTCTTTTCTTTATGTATTTGACTGTACGATGTTTTTTGGCTTGTGGTATGTACAGATACGTCTAACTTTGCGTCGAAAATCTAGACGTTTTATTTACAACGTGTTTGCTATGTGCAGCGCCTTAATAATTATCAAGTAAGAATTTAAATTGCCTTTATTTATTCATAATATAACGCCTACAAGCCATGGATGGTTCAGCAGAGGCGTGCCTAATACTATCTACAGCTACACCCACATTTTGTCAATAATATTTAAGTCCCATAGACCTATCACATTTGGCCTAGTCGTCAATAAGCGTGTCTTTACAAACATTTACTAAAAGGTTCACAATCAATCTCTGAAACGGCTACAGTACATAATAGAGGCGGTTAGTTTATTGTGTGGTACCTTTAGTGGCACGTTATAGTCCATGTTTATGGTACTTTCGGTACCAGGCCAGTCATTTTACGAGTTGTGTCGATTTGCTTGATGGCGCGTAGTTTAGTGGAATATTGTTAGTGAGGGTTATTGATAGTACTGTGATTAATGTTTTCTTTTAGGATAATATTTTTGTGTTCACCAAAAATACTGATCGTGCACCAAATATTCTTTCCTGAATGTTTAAAAAATGCGTAGGTTAGGTTAGGTTAAAACTGTGACCCCCTACTGCCAGTAACGACTTGCATTAATAGAAAATGGATAAAGATATAACACTTTTTTATTGTAGTGCGCTGATGCTCGTTATGACATATTTTAATTAACATATTTTGGTGCAGATTCAGTATATTTGGTGGAACACAGGCAAAATTAGGTAAACGAAATGGGAATAAATTGAAGTACTTTTAAATACCATCCTTTCTTTTTTGGTATTTTCACGTTGTATAGCTACGAAACTTACGCGTGCCTGTGTGTGATCATGGCTTCGTAGTTTTCAGGGTTCCGTATCTCAAAAGGAAAAACTGAATCCTTATTGGGTCACTTTATCATCCATCTGTCTGGCAAGACCTTCTATCTCGGGAACCCGTGAAGGTATCGAGTTGAAATTAAAACCATATACTCAACTCTGTGGTCTCTTTGTGTTGTAAAATTCAACCGTCTAAGTTTGATGCGCAGTCAAAAGGTATGGCTGTTTTTATCGTAAATTTGTACAGAACCCTCGGTGTAGGAGTGTGACTCGCTCTTAGCCGGTTTTTTTTAGTTATAGATGTAACTAGCTATGCCCAGCGGTTTTACCCGCTGCTCAGCTCCTTTTCTGGTTTTTTTTAGCGGATGGGAAATCATCAAATTACTTTCCCTGCTCTGGGCGGAGGGAAGAGGTGTGTCAGATTTGTACTGACTAAAACCCACCCGGCAATTCTTTTTCCAACAATCTGCCTTTAATGACTGATTGTCTACCCTACTCTGTCCTCTCATACTTGAGTACTTACGCTGTAACAACAACATTGTAAAGTCAAATGATTTTAAAAGAGTAACCATGGAGCTTCTTGCCGGTTCTTCTCCATAGGAAACGACCAACCCGAACCGTGCAGCTTTTCTCGACGTTTAATAAGTGCCCATGTAGGCCTATGTGAAATAAAAAAAATTATTTGATTTGATTATATATTAATGACGAACACGGAGATATTCTCAATCAATATGTTCCGTGGCGAGAATGTTTTTTTTTTGTTATTTCTATGGAACATTATACTTTAAATTCGCAAACAAGAAACTCCGGCATTCAAATGACGAACAAAAAAATCTACACCTCTAACGTTTATTCATATCAGCGACAAACATACATATTTCAGACCGCCGCAGATCCGCACGACGTTCTTTATTGTTAAAAACGTACCCTCTTTTACGAGCACAATCGGGTAAATGGCACATAACGGGGCGGACGCGGTCATATAAAATGTATCACTCATACGGACTTGGGGTTGATACGGCCATGTTGGTGGGTTGGTGGTTGTTTTGTGTCCAATGGCGGCTGCATTCGTTTTGAATAGTAATTGTCTTAAAATACTTTGTCTGGAATAACTGGATGGACGATCTCCAGTGTCCCGTAGGACCAAACAATTTAATGAAAAAAACATCAAACGCCTATAATATATACTCAACTGGAAAACTAAATTAGATTTTCAAAGTATCTTAATGAAAGATAAAGTTAAGGCAACAGTGATGATAAAATGGATTATCTTGAAAATATCAAATTTTGTTCAAACCAATTTTCGTTAGTTTTTTTATAAGTAACGTACTACAAATCTGAATTCGTTTTAAATTTTCAACGTCTCATTATAAAAATTACTTCTTTAAAAGCAAATATCACATTAACCATTGGCTAAAAAAACAAACCAGTCAAGTGCTAGTCACACACAGGGTGCCGTATCACTAAACAATACATTAACAATAATTTTAGTGTTTATTCAAATTAAATGAAAATATTCACAAAACTGCAAAACTGAATTTGTTCTTCATAGTATCTTAATGAAAAACAAAGCTACAGCTGTAGTTTGATGAAGAGGTATCTAAAAAAACTTTTTAACAAAAAATTGAACCGACGAAAAGTGAAAAATAAAAAACCTTTAATCTAGCTAAGCTCCAAAGTTAAAGTATGAGATTAATTTCAAGTCGGCGCCAAACAATTTATTGATTTTCATAACGTAACATGGTAAACGTTGACAACTTGATTGATCGTCGATCATTGTTTGTTGGCGCCGCCTCAAAATTAATCTCATACTTTAACTTTGGAGCTTAGCTAGATTAAAGGTTTTTTATTTTTCACTTTTCGTCGGTTCAATTTTTTGTTAAAAAGTTTTTATTTTACTCTTTTTGGTTTTCTCTTACAACAAATTTGTTGTTGCTTTACTCTAATCTAATTTGTATAAAATTTTTGACTGTTATTCAAATTCCAAATTTTTCGGCTTTTTAAAACAAAATATTGTCTTTTGCTATCTAATTTCCCTTTTCGTCGATTTATATATATATAAATATATATACTTCGACACTACTACATATTTGGTAGCTATTATTTTGAACCCACATTAGTTGCTTTTGATATTTAATAAAAATCCTTGATAGGCGAACGACGCGTAAGATGAAGGATTCGGGGATGAGAGCTTCGATAAGAGTGTTCCTTACCGTCAAACAGGTTGACAAGTACTAAGATGACTACCATGAATTCGAAACACTGTCGAGTCTTTGGGAATAGACCTCCAGATATTCTAGTACCTACCAAAAATCTGAAGAATTGTGTTAACAATGAAAGCAAAGGAAATAGAGTGATAGCAATGACTGTGTTGCTAGACCTCGATTGGTTGCAATTTTCAAAAGAACACGTACTAGAAATGTTTTTGAACGCATGATGTTGCCCGTAATTCTAAGCTGGGCCGTCAATTTACAATAACTTCAAGGGACGTTCCTCGATAAAGCAAGAATTGACCTGGGACTACATTTTATTAGCATCATTATCAAATTTTGAACCAAATAAGGTGTTAATCCACATGATGAGCGCGCTGACTGAAATGCAGCTACTGAAAGGTTAACCCACTATGCACTGCACATATACAGATATTTAATTCTTGCAGTAATGGCTAAAACATACTTATTATGTATTTTAAAAAAAGGACATCCGTCCGTCGATGACACGCATAACCCAGTAAGGTCTACGGTTTTTAATAAAGTTCAAGAAATAAGCCCAAGTGGCGTTATACTGTAGGGGACCTCTTGTAACTGACATCCATTTCCACTGCCATAGCTTTGATGACAATCATACTCCAGCAAGGCATCAACAGTTCTCATCGACGTACATGAAATGAGTATGAGAGGAGAGAGAGACCCATCTCCATCATCAGACCTTCCATGACCGTAATTCTCCAGCTAGGTCTAAAGATCACGTCAAGGTGCATTAAATGAGCCCAAACACGATATAGCTGGTGTAAACTGTTAAGAACGTCTTGCAAATACCTTACGTCTCCATCGTCAGATCTTCAGTGAAAGTAATTATCCAGATTGGCTCAAAGTCCTCTTCAAGGTTAGTAAAACGAGCCCAAACACAATATTGCGGCTGTAAATTGATAAGTACCTCTTTCAAAAGCCTTCCGTCTCCATCGTCAGACCTTCAATGACAGCTCTATTCTCCAGCTAGGTGTAAAGTTGTCGTCAACGTGCACGAAATGAGTTGAAACACGATATATCGCTGCTTTAAACTGTTGAGAACCTCTTGCAAAATGCAAGTATTTCCTGTCTCCATCATCCATCATCAGGTCATTTTGACGCCGTATTATCATCAGAACTACATTTATGTGTTTCAAATTTAAACAAAATCGGTTCACAATTGCAAATTAAGAATGAAAAACAATCAATCAACCCCTATTTTTACACCCTTAGGGGCGGATTTTTTTTTTCAATTTGAAATATATATTGACGGGCCTGTTGGTCTAGTGGTTAGTGGCCCTGACTGCTAAGCCGGAGGTCGTGGGTTCGATTCCCACTCAGGACAAACTTTGTGTGATGAGCATGATTGTTTGTTCTGTGTCTGGGTGTGATTTATCTATAATATGTATGTATTTATAAATTATATAAGTATGTATATCAGTTGTCTGGTTACCATAACACAAGCTCTGCTTAGCTTGGGATCAGATAGCCGTGTGTGAGTTGTCCCAAGATATTTATTTATTTATTATTTATTAAATGGGACCAACTTTGAAATATACTCTCTCCAATGAAAAAAAAAAATTTCAAATCGGACGTCTCAGTAAAAAGTTATGCGTGGTCATACATTAAAAAAAAAACAAATATACATGTCGAATTGAGAACCTCCTTTTTTTCGTCGGTTAAAAAACAAATCAATAAGTTTCAAGTTTTTTTGTACATACCACATTTTTTTTTAGAATAACCTGCTCTTTCTTTAGAAATAAGAGGGCAGGGGACCAAATTTTACGAATTTAGAAGCAAAGACCTCTTCAACCACTGGCTTAAGAAAAAATGTGTTTCAGGTGCCTCGATATCAGTTTTAAGACCTATTGTAAGACACCCCATACAGTAGTTTGCATTGAATTTATTTTAACCCTCTGTTACATGTATGGAGAGCCACCTTTTTTTTTTTTTTCATAATTTGACAATACTTCTATTCAGCGGTTCATAGAAGACATCTAGTCTTCGTATGTCCTATATCTGGTACCAACAGTTTCGGACCAAAATGGTTGTGCCATGAACGTAAAATATTGAGAAAGGCAGACAGAAGCACAGAGCGAATCTATAAGGGATACGTTTTTTGTATCGCACGTTGCGAAAGGAGGCTAGGAGGAAAAAAATTAAGACCAAAAGTTGTAACGACACTTTTTGCTATAGTTGTAAGCCGTGCGGCGTGCACGTGTTTCTCTGTCTGTCTCTATCTCATAGAAAGCAATCCAGTTATTTTCGTTTCGTCTTTCTATTTCGCATTGAACAGTGTGGTGTCACGACGATTATTTTTGCTAAGCGTATACTTACATGTTTTTTGTACATAATAAATAATATCTTTGTTCCATCCGGGTGTCCCTTGACACCTCTCTTCTCCCGCTCTGGGCGGAGCAGAAGGGAGTCACACACTTTTTCTGACTAAAAGTCATCCATGTTCCCTTTTTAGCCTTTTTTGGTTCGAGGCTTAGGTATCTCTTTCAAACAACCCGCAACCCCGGGACTATGGAACCCTTAAAAGTGCTTTAGAAACCTTGATAAGAACTGTCGATATCCATAGACACCCACACGTTTAAAATAATGGAAAAAAAAACAACATCAATACCTAATTTCAAATATCGAGAGACCTATTTTGTCATTATTTTGTGTGTTCATAGAAAACACCTACTCTCCGAATTCCAGATGTAACAGGGTTCTGTTTTAGCCATTAGGCTACGGAATTCTAAAAGTCATTTTTAATTTTCATGTAAGTGAGATAGATAGCAGTTGGCATTCTGTTGTTTTTGACTCTATTGAACAAAAGTGTGAGTTTTTATATGTTACTAGCTTTTGCCCGCGGCTTCGCTCGCGTTAAATTCGGAGTAACACAGTTCCCCTTGCGCCTTATTGATTTGTAATAGCAACGCTGTTTTCCCTTTTTTTCCCTCTTTCTCCCTCACATCCCACTTTTTTTTAAATAAAATAAAATTAGCCTATGTCCGTCTCCTGGTTCCCTACTATCTTTGTACCAAAATTCATTAAAATCGGTGTAGCCATTAAAGCGTGAAGAGGTAACAAACAAACTCACTTTCGCTTTTATAATATTAGTAAGGATTATCTAAGGTAGCTGACGACGAATATTGATTAAATTTACGACCAATGTAGTCTATCCCATAACCAACATTGGCTCCAAGTCTCCAACATCAAGTCTTAAATAACATCAAGATTAGGGTCGGGCCACACCTCACCGCGACCCGAGGATAACTGACTGTGACATATTTCTTTCTTCATTTCCATACCGAATGACACTTTGAAGTAAAATGGCGCCTGGAAGGGTTTTCTTGTACTGTTATAGTGTCAACTTGTCATTTTGTACGGAAGCGAGGATGTCGGGTTCAGTATATATTTTTTGTTTGTTTTTTTCTGAATAATAATATAGTCGGAGAAATAGCTGCCTGTCTCCGTGTATATTTTATCCTGTCAGTGATTGTTTGGGTCTAGAATGAAGGTTGAATTTTAGGCAAAAAAGGCCCTTTTGTTTACAGAAAAAAATAGTACCGAATAAATTTGTACAAAATTTAACGTAATCTGTTTTTATAAACAACCAGGAGCTGTTGACATAAGACGTGTAACGTGTGAAACTTAGCAATATTGTTACTAGTATATGCTGGGCCGCATATGCTGTGGGCTGCATGCTGATCCAGCCTAGGTTCATCCTAAGGCATCACTAAAACATGGGATCACTCTTCTTAAGTCGTTTACAGCTATAATGTTTCTGTTCGCAAACGTTAAAAAACCTATTTTTCATGCAAACCTAACTTAAAGTAAATGATAAATGCCCTAGGCTATAGCTACGCAGTAATATTGTTTACTCAAAAATGCATGTAATGTTGTCATTATTTTGACAACCTTGTTTGAGCAAAGTCGACCTTGCCGTTCTGTTTCAAGGAGCGGCCGGCAAAGTTTTGCTGGCCGCTCTAACAGGCCGGCAATGTTTTGCCGACCGCTATTTTGACGTTTCAACGTTTTAAAAAATCAATTCCAAAAATATTTTATTTAAAACACAGCTGTTTGTACGTCTAAAGGTAAAAAAAAAAGATTTAAAAGTTAAATTACGGTTTTATTTAGATTAGGTACTTGCATTTTTGAGTAAAGCACTATACAAACCTTGGCCCACAATGACTGCTTTGCTGGCCACGCTATGATTGCCTCGAGCTAGCCTAGCTACGCTCTAGGCCTTTCAGCTTGGCCATCATTGCAGCCCTTGCTGTCCTCGCTGTAAAGGCCTCGACCTACGGTCTCGGCCTTTATCTCAGCTCGTCCATCAAGTGCTGCACGCTGACCGCACTGTGTCGGCCTGGAGCTGCGCTACGCTGTGCTGTCGGCCATCATCAGCGCGACCAGCAAAGTAGTCATTATAGACCGCGGCAGTAATGTACTAACTCTGCCCGCTCGTCAATAATGTGGTTTGAATATGAAACTCCAAATGTAAAAAAGAATGATAACTTTTACCAAAGAGTTTTTACTTCGGAGGTCAATTTTGTAGTCGACGAACAAAAGATAAAAATAAATATCTTGGGACAACTCACACACGGCTATCTGATCCCAAGCTAAGCAGAGCTTGTGTTATGGTAACCAGACAACTGATATACATACTTATATAATTTATAAATACATACATATTAAAGATAAATCACACCCAGACACAGAACAAACAATCATGCTCATCACACAAAGTTTGTCCTGGGTGGGAATCGAACCCACGACCTCCGGCTCAGCAGTCAGGGCCACTAACTACTAGACCAACAGGCCCGTCAAAAGGACTTTAGGGTGGAAGTAACCCCATAACAACTCAAACTCAAACTCAAAGCATTTATTTCAATTAGACCATTACAGGCACTTTTGAATGTCATAAAAACAAGAACAAAAAAATGATGCTGCTACAATCCCGGTCACAAGGCATAATAACTTGTGAAAGTACTGTAGTTGCCCATTCCAAAGCGTTGATCTCTATGGAGAAGAATGGGCAAGAAACTCCATGGACACTCTTTTAAATTATAATATTTTTACAAAATCGTATTTACATCATTCGTGTTGAGATTATACAAATATGTGAGAACGATGTAGAAAGACGTGCACAGTAAGAGCGTCCAGAGTAAATAAAAAGCAAAATTCAATTTAAAATCTAAATAAGTTAAAAAAATTACCGTGGTAGTTAAAAAAATGACCAGTCCCAACTGACAGCGCCCGTTCACGAACATGACGTATGGATCAGCCCCATTCAGCTCGACCATTTTGAAGGGAGCTAAATGACCCGACACACCCGCCACTATCAGCGAGACATTTAAGTGAGCATGACACTATTAACCACCAGGGCCTCGTCAAGTCAATGATAATACATAGCACTCACATATGGGCTTAATAATTATACAATACTAGAGAATTGATTCTATACATTGCAAAGATAGTCTTACAATCTTCTGCAGCTTCCACTATAGCTTCGGGTACTTATCAATGAGTTTACCCCTATGCTTGAGGAGCAGGACCAGCATTGAGCCAAGCATTTTTATCATCAATATAATCCCCCAACTTATAATATGCTTGCCTACATAGTGTGCGTTTAATACAAGATTTAAATTTCGTTTCATTCAGTTGAAAAATGTGGGGAGGTATTTTATTGTAGCATTTCAAACAGTACCCCATGAAAGATGAGTCTACTTTAGCTAACCTGAAACCCGGCTGAACCAATTGGTCCCTGTTTCTAGTATTATACTTGTGTCTATCACCTCGTTTACCAAATAGATGCAAATTTTTTCTGACGTACATGATGTTTTCATAGATATATTGACAAGGTACTGTCATGATGTTAATTTCCTTAAACTGTTCTCTTAGAGAATCTCGCCTACGTAGATTATAAATAGCTCTAATGGCTCTTTTCTGCAGAATAAATACAGACTCGATGTCTGCAGCCCGTCCCCAAAGTAAAATACCGTATGACATTATACTATGAAAATAACTAAAATAGACTAGCCTCGCGGTATCTACATCAGTAAACTGACGGATTTTTCTGACAGCATATGCTGCTGAACTAAGCCGTCCTGCAAGAGATGTTATATGCGGACCCCATTGTAGCCTTGAATCGAGCGTTATCCCCAGGAAAACAGTTTTATTGACGAATTCTAGTTTCTCTTGATTCAATACTATGTCACAATCACTACTTTTGACGTTTGGCAGAGCAAATCTTATGCACTTCGTTTTTTTCCCATTTAATACTAAATTATTGGCGGTGAACCAATCATTTACCTGTAATAGGGCGTTATTTAAGTCGTCTAGATTTGTGGCGCGTCTATTTATCTTAAATATTAAAGAAGTATCGTCAGCAAACAACACCATTTGTGGTTGGTTTTTAAATAAATGGGGTAGATCATTAATATATACTAAAAAGAGGAAGGGACCTAATATCGATCCTTGTGGTACACCCATCTTTACATTTAAACCCATTGAATTGACACCATTTATTTGCACTTGCTGCTGTCTATCATTTAAATATGATTTTACTAAACTAAGCGCAAGTTTTCCTAGGCCGTAATGTTCAAGTTTCAAGAGTAGGGTTTCGTGGCTAACACAATCAAACGCTTTTGAAAGGTCACAAAAAATTCCTATGGCATCCTGTGCCTCTTCCCACGCAGTAAATATGTGTTTTAACAAGGTAACACCAGCGTCAGTCGTACAACGTCCTTTGGTGAAACCATACTGTGTTTCATGTAAGATCTTATTGGTGTTAAAGTGGTTGAGCATTTGATTAAGCATTACCTTTTCAAACACCTTGCTGAAAACCGGCAAAACGGATACGGGTCTATAGTTATTGGTGTCTTTACTATCCCCAGATTTGAAAAGGGGTATAACTTTACTGTATTTCATAAGGTCCGGAAAAACTCCTTGGTCCACACACAAATTGAATATTATGGCTAAGTACGGTGCTATTGTCTCAATAATAGCTTGACAAACTTTAATAGACATTCCCCAAAGATCTTCGGTTAATTTGATTTTGATTTGCTTGAAAGCTTTAATGACTGCAGTGGGGTTAATATGCTTAAATTGAAACTCAACCGGACATGGTGAAACGTTTGCTCTTAATAAATCAATGGAAAGCAAGGGTGAAGAATTTAATGTTTCAGTAGTTTTAAGTGGGATACTAGTAAAGAAATCTACAAATTCTTGAGCAACTTCGTTTTTAGTGGTTAGAAGACCACGCGAAGACTCTAGTGTGATCTCACTATTACATTTTTTGTTTCTGTTAGTTTCACTATTAATGATTTTCCAAACCGTCTTAATTTTATTATCGGCGGATTTAATCTTGTTGCTAATGAATAAAGATTTAGCTAACTGGCAGGTGTTTTTAAAAATTTTTGAGTAAGTTGCAACATAGTGATTGAAAGTTTCTGAGTTGAAGTAAGGCTTAAGGCCGTAAAGCTCAAACAATCGTTCCCTACTTTTTCTTATACCCTTAGTTGCCCAATCACTAAACATAAACTTTGGGCTAATAGATTTAGTTTTTATTTTTAACGTATCATTGAACCTTATAGAAAAGACAATAAAAGCATAAAGACTCTGACTAAGATGTCAAATATAATTTTATCATGTACTTATCTTTTTATGAGTTATACTTAACAAGAGTTTTTTCCTTGAGTGAGAAATTTAATAAAAAACTGTTACTTTCTTTTTTTTATTTCACAAAAAATATAACTGTTCTTTTGGTAGTTGGTAACTTTTCTTTGTTAAAGTTTGTTTCATTGACTTTTTTTGCCACCAAATTCCGAAATAACGTTATGTATATTTTTTAGTGTATTTTTTTCAACAAATGCTTTTTTTTGGCAATACAATTCCAACAGAGAATTGCTTAAACGCTCACCAACAGAGCGCCCTCCTGAAAAAGCAATGACACGCGAAGTACTTCGGCAGATCACATAGTTGTATCGTGACCACAGCACGTAACAAATGTTATGATCAAAGTGATGGTACCTAACAGTACACTGGAGAGTACAATATCACTCTTCTGTTTGTATCATTCCTTGCTAACTGCGAGTGAGCACGACAAGACAAGTGATAGTGAACATTATTATGCACTGCTATATTTATAAGTAGTGGTTGTGAAAGTTCAACATTCTGGACAAAGTTTGTTCCCTTGGATATTTATAGGTGGTAGCATGATCAGTCATTGGTTATCATCTCACTGGTGGGACCTGAAGGGAAATCATCAAATAACTTCTCGCTAGTTATTGGGAGTGTCGCATTTTTACTGACTTAAACCATCCATGTTTTTTTTTTAGGAATGGCATCTTGCAGTTCAACCTAGGAGGTTGTCGTCGGCTAACCGGGCGAATCTTGTGGATGCCTTAAAAATTAAGACCTCCAGCCAGGGTAAAAACTTACAAACTAAGCGACTACACGCTAAGAGCACCCCCTGTGGGGTACGAGCCTCGGCTTAGGGCGTCGCTGAGGGAGGACAGCTGGACAGGCTGGATCTGAGTGACATTATTTATGGACTGATTTAAACTTACTGGCTCAGCAGCGCGGGCTGGCTCTTACAAGGGACGGGTGGGAGTGAACATTATTATGCACTGCTATATTTATAAGTATTGGTCTACGATGCTGAACAAATTATGATCCTTTGGAAATTTATAGGTGGTAGCACGATCAGCCATTGGTTATCATCTCACATCAAATAACTTCTCCCGCTTTTGGCGGAACAGAAGGGAGTGTCGGACTTTTACTGACTAAAATCCACCCATGTTCCTTCTTTTGCCTTTTATATTCCAGGGCCGCGGTATCTCTTTCGAACAACCCGCAATCCTGGCAGACTGTTGCCCTAGCAGGCCCCTTTGCTTTGCTGACATCTCTATGAGGGCAGATTTTCTTTGGAGCGCGAGGAACAGGAACGCGTCGTCGATACGGCGAAGTTACGTACAAATAAAGTCCTCTGAATTTGTTTCGGCTGTTTCGTTTCGTGTAGTCGGGATCAAAACATCGGCCTCAACCTGTTTTTTTTTTAAATGACGTTTGAAACTGTTAGTAAAAACCTACTTACAAAATAACAATAATTTATCACTGAGGACGCAATTTAATTTTTTTGATTTATGGAGAGGGGGGGGGGGGTCAGTGTAAAGCTAAAACCAAGTTTGTGGGGTCGCCACCCTTGTCCCACGGCCGCCATCTTGAAAATAGGGATTGAAATGGTTTTACGATATATTTCTTAAACTATTTGTGCAAATGCAAATTAAATTCTCTACAACTTGTCTCTTCCTCTAAAAACGCAAACCCAAATGTAACTTTTCACAAACTTGGTTTTAGCTTTACACTGACCTCCTCCCTATACATCAAAAAAATAAAATTGCGTCCTCCAAAAACCGCAACCCAAAATGTAACTTTCAATGGTGTAGTCCATTGAAAAGTCCTTGTCCACTTGATTAATAAATAGTTATCATCGTCATCCGCCGAGCCTTATTCCAACAACAGTGGGATCTGCTTTCAGTCACCTAAATAACCAACCCTTTTCTTTCTAAACTCAAATAAATAACAACACCACTACAGTAAGTAAACTGAACAATATTACTTACACAAATAGAGTGCAAACGTCAGCTAGTTCCCTCAGCCATTCTTCCCAATTCTTTGGAAAACTTTCCTTTGTACGGTCGACCGGATTACACTATACACGACCACTATAACTTGGTCTCTCAGCTCGATGTCAGACGTTTCAGTTGTTTCGCAATTATATCACCGCTGACAGCTGCAACCTCATTATTACGACAATACAATCTCACTGAAATTTGTCAAACTTGATAGTAATAGCAAGCTAAAAGCAACCTTTGTGCTACGAAAATAAAGATCAAGTACAGGCGAGTGAATAGATCATTCGGGAGACTGTTAATTTTTTCATCTCATTTCCAAACGACCGCGACACCGACAAGGTTACATAAAAGTAAAAGTTTATCTTCTCATTTATTTCGTTTTTACATCATTCGGAACCTTCTATTTCGTGTTAAGACGCCTGGCTTTGAGTAACTTTGACTATTAACAGTCTAGATGCAGCTGAATATCATTTTAGACAGAGTAAGATTGAGAAATGAAATATGCAAATAAATATCCAAAGGTTGTCTTGAAAAGATCACTTTTAGCGATAAGATCGCCCATTGTGCTACCCTATTTATAAGTTGTTTAGTGTTATTCTTGTTACTTGTATGGTGTACATAATAAAGAATATTCAATCTATCTATATGCCGAGGTCAGTTTATACTGGCACTGTTTAACTAATATGGCGTCGTATGTACGAATGTAATATATTCGTATCGACAGCGCAACGTAGGCCGCTTCCTATACGGCGGTGGATTTATGTTTTCCGCTCCGTGGCGTGTGGGTGCGGCCTTAAGAGGAGCGATAAGGTTATAGCGGAAAGAGGATAGACTGAATGAGGCTGTGAAAAGATTTGTAGATTAAAGAATATTGATTTTGGTGCATATACATGAGAGTGTTTGGAAAAAAAATGGGAATGAAAACACACTGTTAATAAAAAACGAAAGCGCTATAAATTTTCGTAATGTTTATTGTTAAACGTAGAAATATAGTATTTTTTGCACAAGTGCAAAGGTTTGCGGCTTTTTTGTATCAATTTCGACTCGGGAAAAAAAAAGATTCATTTTAAATGTTATATAAAGATGAAGTGTACGAATTTCATACGTTTTAACTGGAAACATTCATATTGATATGACAAAGGGAAATAATACATTTTGATTCAGGCAAAGGAAGGATGTTATAGAGCCGAAAACAGTAGTGACAAATTCTCACGTGAATCAAACGACGTTTTTCAATAAACTTACGTTTTTTTCCCGAGTTTGTCTAATCAGACTGAAGGAGAAACAGAGGTATTAATCCGCTAAACAGCCTAGTATTACAAATAAAAAAATCAAATATTGTTTAAAACTCAAAAAAAAATATAATTTGCTGTCATAAGCAAATTATTTTAAATAAAAAATGGTATTTTTTGTTTTTTATTATGAAATATGAAGAACTAAAAATATGCGCCTCCTTGCTATAATAAAAATCTCCGCCGGCTATAGGAATTTGAGCAGTTGTTTATTGTCTGATCTGTGATGACATCAGAAAAAGTGAAAGCCCTTGTTGCGATAAATGAGAAAAAACCACGCGTGTAAAATACATTGCATGTTGAACCCAATCGTAGTGTAATAAGAGTCACTTTTCGAGGAAGTGTAATGAAAACAATTTTTCTAAACAACGAATTATATGTACTTCAAAACCGTGTTATTTTGAAGCTTTTACAAAATTCCACTTTACTTCATGGCCACACAATCAGAGTTAGGAAAAGCCTCGCATTTTCATATTATCAGCAGTTTTCTTTGTTTAATTGATTATCGGATTGTGTTTTGCTCTCTTTAACATTTATTACTAGCAACATTATATAAGGCAACAATTTGATTAGGACAGTATTTAGGAATGTGAGTAGATCACCTCCAAGGTGGTCAGACGATCTAAATAAAGTGTCCGGAAAAACTGGAAAGCTAGGACAAAAACCGCCATAAATTGAGAGATGTAGGGGAAAACATTCAGCATTCTGTGTCCAAAGGTTGAAGAAAAAGTTGTAGTTTGTCTCTGCATCGCTCAAATGTTGACTGGTAGAACATACCAATGGCATTAAGTCCGCCTCTGTACTTTGTGCTAAAGAAATAAAAGGGTTTCTTATCCATTAATTAACGCAACTTTACGAGGTGATATTCTATGTCAAGCTTGCAGCGCTTGCGAGAACATACCAAGTAAAAGATAAAAACACGAAAATCCTTACTAATATTATAAAGTGAGTTTGTTTGTTACGTCTTCACGCCTAAATGGCCAAACCTCAAAATTTTGATGAGTTTTGGTACAGAGAGTTGGGTTCCTGGAGACGGACATGGGCTAAAAAAAATAAGAAAAGGGTGAGAAAGAGGGAAGAAAAAGGGAGAGAAATAAATTTTTTTTCGATCATCACGTGGGTTAAAGTTAGCGTTAGCCCAAATTAACTATGTCATGCGGACGAAGTTCAAGTACAAGCTAGTAACATATCTAAAGCCACAAAACCGTTTAAATTGTTACATACCCCCGTATGTGCGAATTCCGTTTCAAGTTATCTTTGTGCTTCGGAAACACGTTATGACGTTTAGTCTCCGCTGTCAATTGTAGATGATACTTTGACAGTCGTTACAGGTAGTCAGTTTCCCGAAAGTCTGACAACCAGTCTTACCAGGGGATATCGTATTACTCAGATACTCGGTAGTTCGGGTAAGGTAGGCAGATAGTTGCCCATTCGTCTCTATAGAGTTCTACGCTTTGGAATGGGCAACTACAGTACTTTCACAAGTTATTATGTCTTGTGACTGGGACTGTAGCAGCATCTTTTATGTTTTTAATGACTTTCAAAAGTGCCTGTAGTGGTCTAATTGAAATAAATGATTGGAGTTTTAAGTTGCTCTATTTAATATACTTCTAATCAGCTGCATCTGGTTGGACTGACAGCTGATCCCAATAATGTTGGGAAAAGGCCAGGAGGGATACAATAACATAAGCACGAAAAATAGCCTGGTAATTCTCAGTACTGCTGAGATACAAACATCTTCTCTGTGAATTAATAAAAAATAATTTTAAACATTTTCCTCGTGATTTTTTCTAAATAAAGCTGATTCATTAAAGTCACAATGAGCTGAGTGAGCGCTAAATAATTGAGCGATGTCCTCCGCCGGGACAAGACACAGCTATTAGCTGCGTCAGGAAAAATACGGCGACACGAGAGATTCTTATCCTAGCCTTTTCTGCTTAGAATAAGATAAAAATCCTTGCTAATATTATAAAAGCGAAAGTGAGTTTGTTTGTTACGTCTTCACGCCTACATGGCTAAACCGATTTTGATGAATTTTGGTACAGAGATAGTTGTGATCCTGGAGACGGACATAGGCTAACTTTTAAAAAAAAGTGAAAAATGAGGGAGAAAGAGGGAAGAAAAGGGAAAACTTAGCTTTGCTATAACAATAAAATAAGGTGCTAGGGCAAAAACTACAAGCAGCAGGTACCTGCAAATCAGGAAAGGGGGACTGTGTGACCCCGAATTAAACGCGAGCGAGGCCGCGGGCAAAAGCTAGTAGGTATATAATCTAAAGCTGTTTTTGAAGATTTTCTACACTTTCTTGGAGATTAACCTACAAGGGGTTGGGTTTCCAGAAGATTACTGAATTGAATCTGTCGTCGAAATCTCATGTTACTTAATTGTGTTTTGATTTGATTTTGTTATTGAGGTCGATCAGTCACAACAAGAGGTGTACCAGCGACGAAGGCATTTAAATAAAAAAATATGATGTCACGGAAATAAGTGACAGTATCTTAATTTACCTTTCATTAACCAGCTGGTTATGCGGGTCTGTGGACGGTGAGCAATGGGTAGCTCACCGTCCGTCCGTCTGTTGACGACAGGCCGTGTCGCGCGTTAGTGTTTCACGCGCGCCTCAAAGAGATGTCAGCAAAGCAGAGGGGCTTGCCAGGGCCTCCGCCTGCCGGGGTTGCGGGTTGTTCGAAAGAGATACGTAAAGGACAATCGAAGGAACATGGGTGGGTTTTAGTCAGTACAAGTGTGACACTCCCCCCCGCTCCGCCTAGAGCGGGGGAAGTTATACGCGAGCGAAGCCGCGGGCAAAAGCTAGTTAATTTATAAAAATGCTGAGGTGAATAAAACATAAAATTGCAAGCAATTTGAATTTCAAAATAGCAAACCAACGTAAAAGTGATTAAAAGCACAACTTGCATGGACATAAAAACGTAAGTACATTTTGTTTAATTTAAATTGTTAAAATCAAAATGTTTATTCAGTTTCATTTTAAACCCGTTAGTTACCACAGAGTCGCCAAAAAGAAAATAATAATTGTTATTGGATCTTTATTTTCGTTCAATTTAATATACACATGAGTATTTAATTTAAAGCAGGGTTGCCAGTTACGAGTTATGACATTTTAGTGACAGCTGTCATTCTTGACATCTAAATTACACAGAAGAATTTGAAAAGCCAGACAGATATTCCATATGAAGTTAATACATATTTTGCCTATGAAGACCTCTGAACGAGTTAGTACCACATGGATGCAACTTTCTATCAACTCATTAACAGAATAGTTTGCATGTACCTACTTTAAAGCTACAGCACTACCTACTGCTGCTGTATTTAATGTGTACGAATCGGTAACGGATATATTCAACCGGTTTGATCCCAGCACAGACGACGTTTTAATTATTTTCTTGTTTACCGTAACCTTTTAAAACGATTTATAAAAGTTTAAAACAGATGTACCCTTATCAAATATTTATTTAAATCCTGCTTCTAAAATCATATAGTCAGCTATTATTCTTTATAGACTTCAAAGCAAAAATACGTAACAAAGAAAGCGAAAATTATTCACGTGGAAAAAAAATGTGAAGCATAATTCAAATTATTTTCGTATTAGCCGATTATAAAAGGTTTAAAACAGACAGTGCTAAATAATTACCCTCATCAGCCTTAATGAAATAAAATAAAAAGTACAAAAAAAAAACATATCCAGCACAACCCTAACCAAAATGTGCCTGCCAAGAATAAATTTTAATAAAAAGAATTCCAATATAAAGGCTCACATTAGATTCGTATAACCTTTGGGTGTGAATGTACTCATAATAACACCCTTGTGCGTGTATGTACGAGACATTTAATTTTGTGCGTGCCTGTACTCTTTGTTCTTTAATTCTGTCTGACATTATGCTCCCTGTACTTTTTATTCTTTCGGTAAATAATTTATACATGACGAGCAAATATTGGGTGAAGAGTAAATCTGATTTCAAAATAAAATGAAGGCTGCATGAGTTTAATGGTTTCCTTTGTCGTGTTATGATCATTTTAAAATCTCGTTTCATATTTTTTAAGAATGGATGATTTCTGACTGTTGGTTTGTAAAATATATTGTTACGAGCAATAAAATTGCTGATTAACGTTTTTATGAACTTAGTATTTTGAAAGCCATACGAAATAGGTCTTACTGCCATGTAGAAATTATTTTACGAGTAAGTTGATTTTTTGAATTAAATTAAAAATCAATCCGTTGTATTGCTTGTGTACACTTGTTTGTGAGAGCGGGTTCATGGAAAATTGGTTGAGTGGCTCGTAGGTCCAGTTGTTGCAAGTTAATCAGCAGTATGATTACCAGGTCGTGGTAGAGATTTCCTGGGGGCTTAGACAAAGTAACAAATTTAAAAACGATAACGAAGTTAGAAATCGTTATCGCTCAGCAGTCACTAATACATTTTCAACTTTATACGCGCGTTTAATAAAGTTGAAAATCTATTGACGTTTACATATCGTTTTTGTTTGTTTCGTTCGTTATCGCTCAGCAGTCTTTAATAGATTTTCAACTTTATGCACTAGGGTATAAAGTTGAAAATGTATTAGTGACTGCTGAGCGATAACGATTGTCGTCTGCTGCCGACTGCTGTTTGGCTAAAGGGCCTGGTCAGACAAGTCGTTATTTGAGGATCGTAGTCTGGATTTGCGCCCGACTGTTGACAATGGGTGTACCTATAATATACTATGGATACACTACTCTTCTACCCTATACAAATTACAGGTGTTATGTAGCGTGCCTAAAAGTACATTTAATCTAGTACCTTTGATGGCGGATAAAATAAATATCAATTTTATCAGTGTAAGTAGGTAGATTCAAACGAAAACTTTTATCGAATACAGCCAATGCTTTTAACACGGTAACCGCTATAATTTAATTTCTCGGATCGACTCTTTCATCCCGCGATAAGCGTGTAATATATCTCATTTCTGGGCCACCGTCCTAATTTAATAAATGTCCGTCTCGATTCGATTACCGAAGATATATTTTATCCCCGATCGTGAGGAATAGGATTAAAGATGAAAGAGAAGTGATATTATTATATTGAATAAAGTCTTACCTCTCTATTGATGCAACTCGTTTAAATAATATTTCATCATCACCTGCATAGGCTTTTTAAACTCAGTTGGAGTCGGTTTTCAGCCTAACTAGATTATAGGGAGCTACTGCATATCATTCTGAAAGTATTTTGAGAATCTCTCAGAAACTTTGAAAGTGCAGCAATGGTTGAAGGATTAAATAACTCAAAGCAGCTTAGCTTCATAGATGGAAATCAGTTTTTTGCTGGTTTTACGCTAAACAAACAAGGGTATGCTGGCATAACGTAAAAACGAATTTCCATCTTGTCCCAAATGTGTTCATATCCATTAAAGGAAACGACGCAAAAACGTTTCAATATAGCGATATTGCGCATTATATTTCGCGAATCCAATAAGAAACGCAATATATTCATGAAAGCAGCGGTCTATTGACTTTTCCGCTGCGATTATTGCAAAAAGATTATTGTATTTGCATTCAACAAATACGAACAGTTTTACTTTGAAGAAACTTATTGACGAAGTCTTCTGACCGGAGTTGTGGAGCCAAGCTGAATGTACATAATATACAAAAGATGGCTGCTTTCACAGATTTTATATTCGTTGTAGTAGTTCTGTAGTTTCTGCATACTGCCTACTAAGGAAAGACGTGGACATATCAACGTCTTCGATATCGGAAATTGCATTATGGAAATTGGCGCCTAGGACAGGACACCTAAAGTGCAGCGTTGAACGATGGAGTAAAACTGTAGCCAAGATGCGATCAAGGACATTTGCTGCCGTCGCATATAAAACATAGAAATAAGGATAAAAAAAAATATTCATTTACTTATATAAAAAATTGCATTGTGTTTGAATTAGTCCTACATTATTTAATTTGTAACAGCTAACTGCAGCTAACAAAACAATAAATAGTGAAGTCAAAAAAATACAAAAACATAAATTATAAATATGATGTCGATAGATTCTAAATAGTCAATGTATTCATTATTGTAAATAGATGTCGAATGATTATAAATCAATAAAGTGCAAAAAGTCTATTACGCGTTGGATGTTGAAAAAGGGAGGCTTGAACATTCAGGCTGTGAATAAAGACGACAATGCAGATAGAATGTATTCTAGCGAGCTGGGTACGTGTTATATTTAAATACTAGCGGACGATGTAAGCCCCCCCCCCTAACAGTTCCAGCTTCCTGGCATGCCTCTGACCTGATCACAATAAAATTGCCAGGTATCGAACATATTTCTTACACAACCTACTTTGTGAGGAAACCCAAGAAATGTTTCTTTGTCGGTGGTATACTTTTAATAAGTTGTAGAAAGAAATTCTGATTAAGTAGGTCAAACAGTACCCCGGGCAAAAAGAACATAATTGTCTTGATCATTATTATTCTTTATTGCGACAAAACAATTTCTGTTTTATTTTACGAATAAAAGATATACACATAAATTGCAACTTATCGCTAACGAGCTTTTGCCCGCGGCTTCGCTCGCGTTAATTTCGGAGTAACACAGTTCCCTTTTCCTGATTTACAGGTACCTGCTAACTGTAGTTTTTGCCCTTGCGCCTTATTTATTGTAATAGCAATGCAAAGTTTTCCCTTTTCTTCCCTCTTTCTCCCTCATATCTCATTTTTTTTAAGTTAGCCTATGTCTGTCTCCTGGGTCCCAACTATCTCTGTACCAAAATTCATCTAAACCGGTTTAGCCATTTAGGCGTGAAGACGTAACAAACAAACTCACTTTCGCTTTTATAATATTAGTAAGGATGTAGGTACAACGGAGAAATTCAGAATTGGGTTTTCTTTCAGCCAACGTATTTGACCATGTTGCTGAAGTTCTTCAGAATGGTCAGGTGTGTACTACTCCATATAAAACTGTTTAACATAAATATTAGCCCAGGTCGTAAATAATAAAATGCAACAACAAAAAAACGTGTTTATTAAAAAAGATATAAAAGTTCATAGAAAAGTATTTTATACCATAACTAGCTTCCGCCCGCGACTTCGTCCGCGTGGCATAGTTACTTTGGGCTAACGCTAAGTTTAACCCGCGTGATGATCGAAAAAAAATCTTTCTCTCCCCTTTTCTTCCACTTTTTTTTAGCCAATGTCCGTCTCCAGGGTCCCAACAATCTCTGTACCAAAATAACATCAAAATCGGTTTAGCCATTAAGGCGTGAAGACGTAACAAACAAACTCACACTCGCTTTTATAATATTAGTAAGGATTTATTGAAAGATCTATTCATAAACGCCTATCTCTAAACTTGTCCTATATTCTGTTTAGGACTAAACAAGTTGATCAAGTACTAACTTAGTAAGTGCTAAGTTAAGCTCAGGAGCTAACTTGTTGTAATCAAGTCGATGATCAATTATTGGGATAAGGGCTATCTGTGTACTATAATTTGCCTTTTGATGACCAGTTTGTCGATGAACTAGAATAAGACGGATGGTACGAGTTTGTAGCTTGTTATCGGTCTAGAGTTATTTCAGTGTTCGATTTGGTGCTCAATTTGATTTCACTGTGATATTGATGATGTTCGATAGCACATTGAGTGTGATCGTGGGATAGTTCAACAAGCAGACAATCCCACAGACACTCATTACACTCTTGTACAATACTCCCACATGTACAAAACTAACCACTATCTATTGTAATCCTTACTAATATTATAAAAGCGAAAGTGAGTTTGTTTGATTGTTTGTTACCTCTTCACGCCTTAACGGCTAAACCGATTTTGATGAATTTTGGTGCAGAGATAGTTAAGATACTGGAGACGGACATAGGCTAACTTTTTTAAAAAGTTGGTAATGAGGGAGAAAAAGGGAAAACTTAGCATTGCTATTACAATAAATAAGGCGCAAGGGCAAAAACTACAGGTAGCAAGTACCTGCAAATCAGGAAATGGGAACTGTGGTACTCTAAATTTAACGCGAGCAACGCGAAATTTCTTAATTTCTGAAAGACAACTCGAGTCAACTCTGTAGCCTACACCCCGTACCCCTTTGTCTACAAAAAAAGAGTAATTTAGATAATTTGGGGGTCTATAAACGCACACTAGTACATGCTTATCTAGCTCAACACAAGACAATTCAATGCTGTTTTCAACCGAAATATCAACTATATCATTACGAGTCTTACATTTAATACAATTTTTAACTAAGATTAGTGATCCCCCACGCAACTTAGATTTCCGGTTAAAGCAACTACCTACTCTATAATTTTCATAATTAATTAGCATATTTTATTTATTATTCATAATTATTTCATATTTAATAAAACCCTTACTAATATTGTAAAAGCGAAAGTGAGTTCGTTTGTTTGTTTACGCCTTAATGGCTAAACCGATTTTGATGAATTTTGGGACAGAGATAGTTAGGATCCTGAAGACGGACATAGGATCTTTTTTTTAAAGTTGGAAATAAGGGAGAAAAAGGGAAGAAAAGGGAAAACTTAGCATTGCTATTGCAATAAATAAGGCGCAAGGGCAACAACTATAGGTAGCAGGTACCTGCAAATCAGGAAAGGGGAACTGTGTTACGCCGAATTTAACGCGAGCCGCGTAGCCGCGGGCAAAAGCAAGTGTATATATATATTACGCAAATTTGATAACATTTATCACGCTTGTAGTCTCCGAGGGGTAAGGCTGAGGTTTACTTGATAGTACACCCGCTTTACGATGTTTAGGTCCCATGTATTAGGGGACGAGCTTATTGTCGGGCATAAATCATACTACGTGGAGAGAAACTGCTGACGATAGAACTCAAGAAAGCTTGGTCAGACCTGAAAATTACACACAGGAGAAGCTCAGAAATAAAATACAATTTACCCAATCAAAACCTTAACAACGAGAATTTAATTAAAACTGCTCCAATGGAGCGGTTGTCGTGTGTCATTGTGGCAAAACAAAACATTGTCGTGATTATCGAGCTCACAAATTTACCTCGCCAGACCGCCGCTGTAAGTGTGTGTTGAGGCGTACGTGTCGGGTTATGTTGACAAGCGGTAGCGGACGCGGACGCGGGTAAGCCAGGAATACGGGCCTGTGGACGGTGAGCAATGGGTAGCTCACCGTCCGTCCGTCTATTGACGACAGGCAGTGTCGACGGCGCGTTTGTGTTTCACGCGCGCCTCAAAGAGATGTCGGCAAAGTAGAGGGGCTTGCCAGAGCCTCCGCCTGCTGGGGTTGCGGGTTGTTCGAAAGACATACCGCGGCCCCGGAACGTAAAGGGCAATAGAAGGAACATGGTTGGGTTTTAGTAACTAAAAGTCTGACACTCCCCCGAAGTTATTTTTTTCCATTGATTTCCCACCCCAAAAAAAGCCAGGAATTATAAAGTTTGGTGCAAATGTTCACTGAACAATTGTTGGTGTTGATACTCTGTCTGGAAGTGTTGCCAACCTAGCGATCCAAGTTGAACTTAAACAGCTTCATTATATATTGTGACGTGGATAAAATCGTGCTATAACTATAGTATTACAAGAATTAGTAACTACTAGCTTTTGCCCGCGGCTTCGCTCGCGTTAATTTCGGGTAACACAGTTCCCCTTTCCTGGTTTGCGGGTACCTGCTACCTGTAGGTTTTGCCCTTGCGCCTTATTTATTGTAATAGCAAAGCTAAGTTTTAACTTTTCTTCCCTCTTTCTCCTTCATTACTCTTTTTTTTTAATTAGCCTATGTCCGTCTCCAGGGTCTCAACTCATCAAAATCGCAAAATTCAACAAAATCGGTTTAGCCATTTAGGCGTGAAGACGTAACAAACAAACAAACTCACTTTCACTTTTGTAATATGAGTAGGGATTAGCCCGCTTGTGTTAGACCTACAGATCGCGCCCGCTACCACCGATATCTTATAAACCAGCGCCAACCGTATTAACCGCTACAAACGCGCATTGTTCGCGCTTCGCAAATTCGCAAATATCACAAATTGACAACATTAATTAAGTAGGGAAGTAATGATTACTGCGTGGTTTGCTGCTGACGGCAATAATATAGATAACGTGTCAATGGAATTACTTGATTAGAATCTGATGTTCATTGTTGCCTAAGGTGTTTGTAGATGTAGTGGCCGGGCGTTTGAGGGAGAGAACCTCAAACCAATACAGCCGCCGCGGGAGACGCCCCGGACGTCGGGCGCCGCGAGACGACTCCCGGCCACCGTAGATGCGGGCCTGTGGACGATGAGCAATGGGTAGCTCACCGTCCGTCCGTCTGTCGACGACAGGCGCGTTGGTGTTTCTCGCGCGCCTCAAAGAGATGTCAGCAAAGCAGAGGGGCCTGCCAGGGCCTTCGCCTGCCGGGGTTGCGGGTTGTTCGAAAGAGATATCGCGGCCCCGGAACGTAAAGGGCAATAGAAGGAACACGGTTGGGTTTTAGTCAGTACAAGTCTGATACTCCCCCCCGCTCCGCCCAGAGCGGGGGAAGTCACCCCAAAAAAAGAGGTTTTCGTAGATGTAGATCGTTGCATGGTTGGTAATTGACAGTCGTGAAATATTTTTTTTTTTTTTTTTTGTTATACTTTTTGCTTACAATCTGTCACTATTTATTAGGACATTAAGTAATTTTATGGGCGTGTTCAATGGCTTGCTTGGTATGCGTCCTGTGACACAACCACTAACTTCAAAGCATAGAGCTAAATTTGTCCAATTAAATCCTGCGGAATTTTGTGTTTTAATCTACGGATTCCCTTTTTATCCATGAGATGATTAGCCAAGCTGTTTGGATGGTGAGTTATTCTTTCTTTATATGACTTGACATAGCTTTTAATTTCTTCTCTGATTGGAAGTATCTTCAGATCGTGATGAAGAGCTTCATTTGGAACGAACCATGGGGCGTTTGTGATTGTTCTTAGAAGTTTGTTCTGGAACCGCTGTATGATCTCTATGTTTGAGTGTGATGCAGTTCCCCATAGCTGAATGCCGTAGGTCCATATAGGCTTGATTATGGCTTTGTATAAAAGGATTTTATTATCCAAGTGTAATTGTGAGTTACGGCCAATTAACCAGTATAACTTTCTCAGTGTCAGTCCAAGTTGCTTCCGTTTCGTGAAGATGTGCTTTTTCCAAGTGAGGCGTCTGTCCAGGTGTAAACCAAGGTATTTGACATGTTCGGCTTGAGGCACCTGTATTCCATTCAACCGTACTGGTGGGCATGTATCCTTTCTCCTAGTAAATATGACATTCACCGACTTAGTCTCGTTCGCTTTTATCCTCCACTTTTTGAGCCAGAGGGCTATGTCGTCCAGACAGGTCTGCAGAATACCCGATGCTACTTTATGGTCAGTATGGGACACCAACACAGCTGTGTCATCCGCGAAGGTTCCAGTGGTCGCTAAATTTGATATTGGGAGATCAGCAGTATGAATCAAATACAAAATTGGTCCAAGCACACTGCCCTGCGGAACCCCAGCAGCAATAGGGTATAGTTTTGATAATGCGTCTCCACTCTGCACAAAGAAGTATCTGTCTCTCAGGTACGACATCAAGATTAGGAAGATATTGCTAGAGAAGCTGTTTTTTATTTTGTACAGGAGCCCATCGTGCCAGACTCTGTCAAATGCTTGAGAGATGTCAAGGAATGCAGCAGCGCAATATTCCTTATCTTCGAACGTGTTGTGAATTTTACTAACGAGCCTGTGAACTTGGTCTATAGTGCCATGTTTTTGTCGGAACCCAAATTGATGGTCGGGTATTAAATGTTTTTCTTTAATAATGGGCATTAAACGCGATAAAAGGAGCGATTCATATACTTTAGAGCAGGCTTATTGGTCGATATGACTTCGGGTCTTCGAGTGGTTTTCCTGGCTTAGGAACCATAATGATCTTGGCTGTTTTCCATTGTCGGGGAAAAAAGCAAAGTCTTGATATGGCGTTAAAGATTGACAACAAGAAGTTCAAGGCAGAATCTGGAAGTTGTTGCAGTATCATGCCAGTTATCAGATCGTATCCAGGGGCTTTTTCAGGTTTTAAGTTTTTTATCGCTCTAATTAGTTCTTGCTTCGTAAATGTTTCGATGGGGCTAGTGGATGAGTCGCAATCCAGTTCCACTGCTCGCTGAACTTCTTCTTTGTGCCCTGGGGGCCCCTCGTAGGAGTGGGGTTGAAATACTGTGTTTAGGTGTTCTGCATGTGTTGTGCATTTTTCTTCGTCATTTCGAGCCCAGCACCCGTTGGCTTGCCGAAGTGGGGGAGACACCATTTTAGGCCGCTTTATTTTTCTGGTAGCTTTCCACAGTGAGTAATCAGTGGCAGCAGTGCTATCAAGTTTGCTCAGGAGCGCTTGGACACTATTATTTCTGTCCTCGTCTAGGCGCTTTTTAAGTTTCCTAACAGCGTGGTTTAAGTTACTTTTATCTTTAGGGCTTCTAGATTGTTGCCATTGTTTTCTAAGTCTCCTTTTTTCAGCTATTTTATCTAGTATAATATGGGATAAATATTTCTTGTTACCCTTTAAATTGTTGATAGGAGTAGATTGCCAGGCAGCAGTTTGTACTGTATTATTGAAGTATTCTATTGCTGATTCTATATCCTCTTCTGATTTTAATGTGACAGTAGGTGTCAAAGCATGATTGACCATTGACCTAAAAAAATCCCAGTTTGTCTTTTTGGTGTGAAGGACGCAGGTTTCTGTAGTTTCTTTGAAACGAAGAGACAATGTAACTAAGACTGGCGAATGGTCGGATGATAGGTCGTAGCTGCTCTGGCACTGGAAATAATCTTTCGAAATACCTTTAACAGCACAGAAGTCTATTAAGTCAGGTACTTTCTTTCTGTCGGTAGGCCAGTATGTGGGCTCCCCTGTTGATATAATTTCCATTTTTAGTTTTTCGGCAGTTTTGAGTAACTCCCGTCCCCTGGGAAGGGTCAATCTCGAGCCCCATTATGTATGCTTCGCATTGAAGTCTCCGCCGGCTATAAACCGATCGCCGAGAGAATTGAAGAACTCCGTGAACTCCTCCTGTTTGATAATGTGTTTGGGTGGGCAGTAGATAGCTGTCACAGTGATTGGACTTGCCCAATCTTCGACTATTACAGTTGTTGCCTGAATTGATGCTTTGCCGTATGGTACCGATTCATAATGTTTTAATTTGCTTCTTATAATTATAGCTGATCCACCATGTGCTTTCCCGTCAGGGTGTGTGGTATGATAAAGGTTATAACCAGGGAATTCCATATGACTTTTAGATGTGAAATGCGATTCAGATATTAACATAATATCAATATTGTGTTGGCGTAAGAAAAGTTTTAACTCCTCAGAGTGTTGTGGCAGGCCATTTGCGTTCCAGATGCATAATGTTAATGCAGTAAATGTGGAAGCATGGACATGAGATCACCCAGCATTTTAGTTATTAGCATCATCTGGTTCATAAGTGTCTGCATGAATTCTTTAATGTCAGGTGACGGCTTTGTTTGAGGTAGGTGTGTTGTTGGTTGGGTTTCTTTAGTTGATGTACCGGTTGTAATATCAGCATATGATTTTTTGCCTGTACTCTCTAATCGACTATATTTGGCCGTACTGTTATTTTTTTCCTGTGTGTCTTCGCTGCGTTGGGTTTTTGTTCTCAATGGAGGATACTTAACTTTTTGTAATTCCTTATAAACCGAGCATCCCTTGTAATTTGCGGGGTGGTTTCCTTCACAGAGTATGCACCGTACATCACTGGATCGCTTTGTTCTCTGGCAGTCAGAAGTAGCGTGTGCACCAGCACACTTGACGCATCGGGGCTGTCGGTGACAGAATCTACGCGTGTGTCCATATCTCTGGCAGTTAGAGCATTGCGGGATCTCTCTTTTTGGTCTTGGTGGTTCGAATACAACGCAGCAATGTAGTAGTCGCTTGACGTTATAAATGTTTTTATTATTTTGGTTTGGTTTGAGGTCTATGTAGTGCAGTGGTAGAGGTATTTTAGTTTTCCTATCCTTTATATTCCAGATATTTGTAACTTTGTGGTCTAAATCTTCAAGTGCCACTTTTATTTCGTTGGTATCCGTAGTCGGATGGATGTTTTTAAGGACTACTCGAAAGCTCCTTTCTTCTTTGGGTTTATACGTATAGAATTCAGTTTCTCGTTTTTGGAGTTCCTTGTAAATTTTTGAGTAGGCTTCTGTGGTTTTTGGCTGAATTTTCACTTGGTCCCCGCGAAGGATCTTGATTTCGTACTGGTTAGCAACTGTATCATTCAACATGGCATAGAGTGGCTGGATGTTACTAACTTTGTCTATGAACAGTGGAGGTGGTTTAATGGACTTTTGGGCGGTTTCGGAAGAATTATTTGTGATATCAAGACCAGAGAATCGATTGGATGTAGCAACGGGAGCACTCAACCAGTAGCCATTTAATTTAGTTTGTTTTTGGCTAGTTAGTAGTTCTTCAGGACTGCGGGGCCTTTTCCGTCCGGGCACTTCTACCCAGTTTTCTTCAGGAGCATTTTCAGAGTCCTCTAGGTTTATCGTCGTACTGGTATCACTAATAGGGACTGTACCACTACAAGAGCTTGATCTGGGTCGGCTAACAAAAAGGCTTTTATGAAATATTTGCAGGCTTAATGTTTTGGTGGCATTTGCACTATTCTTCTTAGGATTTTCAGATTGGCCATCCATGATTTTGGGGTAATTTCACTTTTATGTGGCAACACCGCTTTGAAGTTGACATTGACACATCGATAGTGACATTTTAAAGACGAAATTAAAAGTTATTATTTTTTTATTTTAGTGGGTAGATGGTTTTCACTGGTAGTAACTTCAGACTTTTAACTCGTCTTTTATGTGGTTTTTACTTGTTAAGAACACTAGATAACATTAACACAGGGTCTGAAACACTTTGGCTACACTTTTATATTGTTTTAACGCACAACTTCACAGTATATGTATGAAATCGCGAGTATATTTGAGGAGCGTATGTGCTTCTGACAGCAGTTTGACATAAAAAAAAAAAAAAAAAAAAAAAAAATCGTGAAATATAGAGTGATGAGCATGACATGTGAACAGTTATGTTAAGGAGAGGACTGTAAAAGACTTGAAAAACGGACCGTTCGATTCGCAATGGGACAGTTTCGCAAACATAAAATTAGAAAAAAACTTTTCAAAAAGAACGAATCACGGCGTGTCCGTTTAATAAAGCGTTCGATTCTCAAAATATCAGGATTTTGTGTATGCGTTATTTAGTTGAGTCATATTGAATTAGATTATTTAACGCATTTTCCATCTACCGCTATCAAATTATGTAGCTTAGCTTCTTAATCGCTGTTAATGTAACTGTCTAAAACACGTGACATTACACGCTCAGAGAAGTTAGTTGCCAATGGTTTAATGACTACACAAATAGATTCATTGTTTGACAACAATATCTTAGTATAGTATAGTAATGATTGAGAATTATTGATGCTAGAGAACAGTAAACTAAGTAAGTAGTACCCTAACATTTATGTCAGCCTTTTGATTAGTATACATAAGATTTCTATGTTAATTTCCACTTTAATTTTTTTATTTAAAAAAAAAAAGGTTTTTATTTAAGTATTTTTAGTTATGGTATAATGATATTATATGTCGGCGCTGAGAAGACAAACACAGCTGCAACGGCGCACGTGCGTCGTGCACGTGCGCAATGTGACATCAACGTACCACTCCATGAGTCAGGCGAGGTGGGGGACGAGTAATATAAGGCGGCGCGCTAGCGGGCACGAGTCAGTTTTACCGAAGCAGTCGCAGTGTCAACACCTCGGAATTGTGATGCGGATCACACCTGAGTCATAAATACAATTTATTGTGAAAGTTTATTAGTGAAACGATTAGTTGATTGTAATTTTGTATTAATAAATCAGTTATCAACAATATACTGAGGTTTTTGATACAACATGTCCGAGAATCGGTCAAGGTCCTGCCCGGATGACCTCATGAGGCCACTTGCCTTCACCAAGTCCTGGCTCCAGCCGAAATCAGAAGCGGGATGGACCTCGGAGCTTCCTCGGCTCCGAGTGCTCACATGGAGGAGGGTACCGGTGCCTTTGGCGACAACCGGGCCCCTGTCTGGAGACGGGTCATTGATGGTGACAAGGACGGGGATGCTGTGGGGGCCATGATTGGCTGCGTCAACGATGAGTTCCTTAGATTGCGTTTGTTGTCTGGTTAATATTCCTCAGTTCCCGAATTGGTTTCGGTGGCGGCTGCAGTCGAACAACGAGAGCTTCGACGGGATGAAACACCTGCAAAGCGACCGGGATTGAGAAGCATTGGAGACGGTCATATGCTTTGTTTTGGGTGTAGGAAGCAGGACATCTTCTTTTTCTTCATGTGGACTCCGCTTCTTGGAGGGGGGTCCGGTTTCCACACCTAGTCCTTGCAATGGACCATTGTGCGTATGCCATGCACCTGATGGCCGCTACTCTACGCATACTCTAGCCAGCCCACCTCCTTCCAGAAGCAGATGGGTTCTTGAGGGCGTCCGCAAGTGACCCTAGTATATCCAGTGTCACTTTCCGGATTTCAGTGATTCCTGTACATTCGAAAAGGTGTGTTCCTTCAGCCAGCTGCGTATCTGGCTGAAAGGGATGGGTTCAATTGGCTCCGGTCCTAGTGCTGGAGAGATGGACGCCCGTCTGACGAGTTCATTCGCTGCGTCGTTGCCTAGGGAGCCACTGTGTCCTTTGGTCCATTGTAAGGTTAATGTATTGCGGTTGTGTGCGGTCATTCGTTCTAGTAGGTTGTGGCATTCGTATATTAGAGCTGTGTTGAAGCAGCTATTGTTTAGGGACTGAAGAACAGAGGCACTGTCGGAGAGTATTCGGTTGTTGGTGTCCGCGACTCCTCTGGCCTCGATGGCTACGACGGCCTGAATAATGCCCATACATTCAGCCTGGTAGACTGTGTTGAGCGTTCCGAGTGGTTTAGAAATTTTAATGTTTAGGTCGTAGGAGAAGACCCCAACCCTTGTTCCCGTTCTGGTTTTCGAGCCATCTGTATTATATTCTCAGTTTGTTTGATCCCGTGTATTCTCATGGTTCCTCCGTGA
This sequence comes from Ochropleura plecta, assembly GCA_905475445.1. Lineage (NCBI taxonomy): Eukaryota > Metazoa > Arthropoda > Insecta > Lepidoptera > Noctuidae > Ochropleura > Ochropleura plecta. The sequence continues at coordinate 696,812 of FR997744.1, read as the reverse complement.
GCTGTATGTCGTAATGTTTTTGGAGGCAATGTATCTTGGTGATCTTATCGGTCGGTGCTGCTTACAGAGGTTGCCTTTAGACGGCTCCTGCTTTGATTTTGGTGTGCTTTATCCTGGAGTCATTACTCAGTGTGCCAGAGACTTCTAGTCTGAAGCCGCAAGAGCCGCTTCCTCCTGTACCGTGAGATGTAGGGGCGAGAGCCCTAGCATTGTTTGTAGGGCTGCTGTTGGTGCGGTTTCCCATGCTACTGGTGATCGCTACACGGGCAAGGCGTTGCAGTTTTTCTAGGTCTTTTTGGGTCGTGCTCAGTTCTGTTCTGGGCCATCATCATCAGCCGTATGTTATTATGGGTCTGATGACTGTGGGGTACAGCCTGTGCATAATTTTGGGGCTTATACCCCAATCCTGCCGAGTAGTCTTTTGTACTGCTATAGGGATATGCTAGCTTTGGTGGTGATATAGTCCGTGTGTTGCCCAATTTAGTTGTTTGTCCAGATAAACGACCAGGTACTTGGTTTCAGTTGCTAGGCTTAGCGTGGTGCCGAAGAAAATCGGCAGCTGTAGTGTTGTCAGTTTCCTCTTCTTGTAAAAAGGACTAGTTCGGTTTTGGAGGGGTTTACGGTTAGCTCGTATTCTTCGTACCATTTTTCCATTATTCTTAGGGCTTGGCGCATCAGGTAGCGATGTCGTCGGCGTAGCCTATGGTGTAAAAGCCTTCGGCGTTTAGGCATCGGATTAGGCTATCCGCTATTAGGTTCCATAGTAGGGGCGAGAGGACGCCCCCTAGAGGGCAGCCCTTCGCTACAATGGCTCTTGTGGTCTCATTTATTGTGACTAAGCCAGGACATGTACGGGCACATTGTGGCAGGGGCGGTGGGAGGACGCGGTCGGGCGGTCTTGGGCCGTTGGTTCCAGCGAGTCCTTGAGCCGCGCAGAGCGTCCGGAGCCCGGGGGTAATTGCTGTGGCGGGACTGGACATGTTGAGTCGTCCTGCTTCGGGAGGATGGCAGATGAGGCTGAGAGGGTTAATTTGGCCGAGGAGCGGGAGGAGGTATTAACGCCAGTAGCTTTGCAGCATTCTGTGATGGTGGTACAGCAAGTCAGTAATTCCAGCGGTACGCTGATGAATTCTGGTGAGTCGTATCCATTTTTATTACGATTCTGGTGCCGAATGCTCTCTCATCAAAGATTATGTTAAAATTATGTTGACAGCTGTAAAGACTAGTCGTGACGGCTCTTGGCAGGAACCATTGGGAGAGGTTCAGTTGGCCATTTACTCCACTATTAATAGGGTGACTGAATCTGGCCCTTTTGAGTTAATGATCGTAGGGGTAGCACGTCCTCTTGGCGTAGTGACCGTTGATAATGACGTGACTGACGTTAATTTAGATGAGATGAGAGGGCATGCGACACAGAATTTTACAAAAAAAAAAAAAAAAAAATGCTAATTACGATAAAAACGATTTCATAAAAATAAGGTTCACGTTTCTAAATTAGTTGTTAATGATTAATTTTATTAAATTGAGGGAAAAGACTCCAACAAAATTAGTTCCTAAATTCAAAGGCCCATTCGAGATCATTGAAGTGTTAGACGGGGATAGATACCGACTAAAGGCGCTTGACTCTAAGCAAATATACAAATACCTTCATGATCGTGTGAGGGAGATCCCCGATCACAAAGTTTCTCGAGAATTAGATTTGAGTATGCGTTGCTTATGAACTATGATAAAAAGTAATAAAATTGTTAGATACTTTGTTTTGTAACTTGTTGATCGGATTTCTTTTCAATGAATTATGTGGAGCAGGGAGTACTGTGACAGGGCATAGTAAAACCATTAAAGTTGATAACTATACCCAGATACCTTTTGTTTTTATTGGCAGGAAAGCCGAGCTAGATTACTCTTTGAGTATATTTTGTCCACAGGAACTACATCCGAGGACGGGTGCTAGTCAGGGATGGCCGTGTCGTGGATTGATGGCACAATGCAAACAGCGCCATCTAAGAATTCGTCTTCGCGCGCGCGCTTGGACACGCTCGTAGAAGGGGTGCAGCTAACTAGTAACTAGCGGAACAACCGAGTGTAGACAGACTACACCGTCCAACTCTGTCAGTCTTGGCAGTCTTATTGCTAACTTCGACTCAACTTCTGGAGGAAAGTCTACAGTAGTAAAGGTAAAAAACTTCATTACTCCATAACTGTTCTAAAAGTATTGCATAACTTGTTCATAATATAACTTAAGGACAGTTGCCTCCTTATTTTTGCAATATATATTGGACGTAAGTTGAGGACAGGGGCCTCATTACTTTGCGATATGTATTAAACGTAAGTTGAGGACAGGGGCCTCCTTACTTTGTGATATATACTGGACGTAAGTTGAGGACAGGGGCCTCCTTATGGTTGCAGTATGTGTGTTGAGCGTAAGTTGAGGACAGGGGCCTCCTTACTTTGTGGTATATACTGGACGTAAGTTGAGGACAGGGGCCTCCTTATGGTTGCAGTATGTGTGTTGAGTGTAAGTTGAGGACAGGGGCCTCCTTACTTTGTGGTGTATACTGGACGTAAGTTGAGGACAGGGGCCTCCTTATGTTTGCAAGTATGTGTGTTGAGTGTAAGTTGAGGACAGGGGCCTCCTTACTTTGTGGTATGTACTGGACGTAAGTTGAGGACAGGGGCCTCCTTATGTTTGCAAGTATGCTTTATCCGTAAGTTGAGGACAGGGGCCTCCTTACTTCCCAATGTGTATCGTATGTAAGATGAGGACGGGAGCCTCCTTACGTTTGTAATGTGTGACATGGTTGAACCTTGATATTCTGCGCAGTTTTTCTTTGTTTAAGGTCGAGGGCGACCTTTGTGCAGAATGGCCGTGTCGGCGCTGAGAAGACAAACACAGCTGCAACGGCGCACGTGCGTCGTGCACGTGCGCAATGTGACATCATCGTACCACTCCATGAGTCAGGCGAGGTGGGGGACGAGTAATATAAGGCGGCGCGCTAGCGGGCACGAGTCAGTTTTACCGAAGCAGTCGCAGTGTCAACACCTCGGAATTGTGATGCGGATCACACCTGAGTCATAAATACAATTTATTGTGAAAGTTTATTAGTGAAACGATTAGTTGATTGTAATTTTGTATTAATAAATCAGTTATCAACAATATACTGAGGTTTTTGATACAACATGTCCGAGAATCGGTCAAGGTCCTGCCCGGATGACCTCATGAGGCCACTTGCCTTCACCAAGTCCTGGCTCCAGCCGAAATATAATATCACATAATTTTTATCGAGAATTTGTTTCCATTGCTACTAAAAGATTGAAAGATTGAGAACTTCCTCCTTTTACTAAGTCGGTTAAAAACTCAATAACTCTTCGCCCAACCTGGGAATCAGAACCAGAATAACCAGACTTTATCTTCAACAGTCGTGCTTGTACCCCTAGCTAGACCCACCAAGATAAATGTAATTAAGATTGAGAGATTGTTTGGTTACAAGGTATGTACGAGTATTGGTGAGTGTAGGTAAGCACATATGTTACACATTTACCTGTAGGTAGCATTGACTACATAATTATGACGGCACTGTTGGCGCAATGGCTGAGCGACTGACTGCGGTGCTGCGTGTTTCGGGTTCGATTCCCGCAGGGAACAAATATTTGTATGGCCTACAAATAGTTGTTTCAGGTCTGGCTGTTTGTGTATATGAGTTTCTATGTTTGTAAAAAAAATCTAAGTGTGGAGCAACGTTGCTTTTTTAAAGATATATCACAAAATAGCATGGGCAAAATAAAATTCATGAAAAACATCCACTCTGCTATTGACACACAGTGGTTCAACTGTAATTGTATTACAAAGCATGAAAAATGCAACAGCCAAATAATTTGATCTTCAACAATATCTATTCGTAAGCAGAAAAGCGCTTTTAAGGTTTAAATATAGCTTAAGAACTTTAAGTCTAGATCATTCTAGAAAACTTGAAAATAACAGCTTCTATTCTAGGTGTAAAGCCTCATTCATCTTAGTTTAGAACTTTTAAGCGAACTTTTTAAGCACATTTTCTTTCAAAAGCTTGTCTGTGATATTTTTCCCAAAGCTGACACATTCTTAATTGCTTGTCAACGATATAGGACTTAGTGTCTATTACGTAGATAATATCGCAGTGACCTTGGTCAGGCGTGCTGTTATTGAGATGACGACGTCGTTGCAAAGTCACTTTGTGATGTTATGAGCCGGTAAAGTTTCCAGACGAAGCCGAATGTTGAAAAATATGTTTTTAATGTAAAAATATGTTTTGTATTAAGTTTTTAATTTTGGTTGAGATTTGAAATGTTTTCCGTGAGTTTTGACGTATCAGAACAGGCTGTTTCTTTTTTCTTTAATTTCAGAGGTTGAACAAATTTCACAAAACTCCTACACGAGTTATTCCTAAAGGATTTAGTAGTGGTTTCGTTACTCCAAATTTACTAATGGCAAAAAAGGTCTAAAAATATTATGAGATTTGTTTTTGTCTCGCTGGATTTTCAAGTCGGAACCCGATTCTTGGAATTCAATTTCTTGAGCCCTCAATCACCTTGACAGACATATTTTCTTGTAGTTTTCGTAGAAATTCGTTCTGGTACGACGTCCGTAAAATGAAAAATAAATATAATTGGCTTCTAAGCTTTATATTAATTCACAAGTAGATGTAGCAAAGTTATTATATTTACATAATTAAGTACTTTATTAAATCTTGATCGGCCTTTTTCCCATATTACTTGGAGTAGGCGCAACATTTTTTAGGGGTTTGTACCTTGTAGGGTGTATCCCTAGCATAAGTAATGTCATGCAGATGTAAATGTCCAAGTTAAACTTAAATGCAGAAAATGTCAGTGAATGCTCAACGGGATGAATCTAAATAAAATGCAAGTTGTCCGACTCAAACCACGTCTAATTGAACACTAAAGCCCATAGAACATATTTCATAGAACTTATGTCAAAATACTACCATCCGTAAGCAAAACGAGTCGTTTTTTTTATTGGAACGGGGCTTAAAACATGTAATATACATAAAATGCATAAAACAAATGCAATATGACAGTGTCAATGCACTGTCAAATGTAGGTCGCGTCCAAAGTGCAAATACGCGAGCCTACTGCTGGCTAACTCATTGTAATAAATATACATATTTTAAAACCCATGTACGTGCACCGTACATACCTTAAAAGAAAATAAAGCCCTTATAGTATCACTTTCTTGTCCGTCTGTCTGTCAAAACCCTTTATATCGGGCATGCGTGGAAGTATCGAGTTGAAATTGAAACCAGTATACTGAAATCAACCATCTAAGTCTCAGCTTGGGCGGAGCACCGCCGTGCCCTCGTGGAGGCGATCGGCGGCGGCGATCTCTCGCGTCCGGCCCTGGTTCAGGCTATGGTCCGGGGCGAGAGGGAATGGGAAGCGGTCACCTCCTTCTGCGAAGCAGTCATGCTAGCAAAGGAGGTGGCCGGGCGTTTGAGGGAGAAAACATCTACCCAACCCAGCCGCCGCGGGAGACACCCCGGGCGCCGGGCGCCGCGAGACTACTCCCGGCCACCGTAGATGCGGGCCTGTGGACGGTGAGCAATGGGTAGCTTACCGTCCGTCCACCGATTGACGACAGGCCGTGTCGACGGCGCGTTCGTGTTTCACGCGCGCCTCAAAGAGATGTCAGCAAAGCAGAGGGGCTTGCCAGAGCCTCCGCCTGCCGGGGTTGCGGGTTGTTCGAAAGAGATACCGCGGCTCCAGAACGTAAAGGGCAATAGAAGGAACATGGGTGGGTTTTAGTCAGTACAAGTCTGACATGCCCCCCCGCTCCACCCAGAGCGGGGGAAGTCATTTGATGATTTCCCACCCGAAAAAAAAAAAACTTTCTAGTCTACGCAATCAAAAGATATGATGAAATAGTATACGGAACCCTATTAGGTGCGCTCCGACTCGCACTTGGCCAATTTTTTAAGTTAAGCTCCTCGCCCACCATGTATGAGGTTGCGGGTTTAAATACGGACAAGTACCAACGTGACTTTTTCAATTCATATCGACGCTTGAAAGGCAAAAATATCTAAGCGACAGAAATTCCAAAAATGAGTTTTATGTCGCTTAGATATTGCGAAATTTATACCAAACCATGAATTTTGTGCTCACTAACCGACGCAAAAAAAGGGATTTTTAGGAAATTTTAGACTTAGGAAAATTAAAAAATTGCAAATATCTGCTTAGTGTATTTTTCATGTTTTAAATTTTTTACTTGTTTGGACTTAATTATTTTCACTTGTTCGAAAATTTCTTTACGTACACGCTTAGTAGATTCTACCCGTAAACAGTATTTGTGAATTGTACTTAGGTACATATAATTTTACCCATATTAAAATGTAATATTATTGGCGCTTAGATGCTTTTACTTATTTGACACATATTAATTGTTCTAATGTAGATATTTTTACTTGATAACTTTTGTTATTAACTATTTTATATCGACGCTTGAAAGGCAAAAATTACTAAGCGACATTGAATGAACTTTACAGGAGAGTGATTTGAAGTTACAAAAAATTGAAAAAAAATGATTAAAAATTACAATATAGCCCGATTTAGATGCTGTTAACATACATATGTACCTAATTTTTATAGCTATTTTTGATATTAAAATGAGCCCTGTAACTCTCGAATAAAAGGCAGTTTACGTCGCTTAGATAAAAAAATCCCCATTTGATAAACAGGTAAAACTATCTAAGCTATCACTGAATGTTATGTACAAACAAGTAACATTATTTAAATTGCATCTGATAGGTTTGGAGCAACATGTAAAATTATTTAAGCTATCGATAAAGATTTTTGAAATAACAGGCAAAAGTAAATAAATACAAACACTTAAGAATTTATAGACAAGAGTATTTATCTAAATGATCTAAGATTTTACAAAATAAAACACGGTAAGTTATCTAAATGTTATTTACTTTAAATCTCTTCCATACAAAATGTATCTTAAATAATAAAATGAATGTAAATCTTAGTTCGTAAGCGACAATATTTAAATATAAAGTACTTTTTTTAACGTGTGGGAACATAAATGAACGTAAACTTTGTTAAATAAAATTTCACCTAATAATTTAATTTTTGACGGGCCTGTTGGTCTAGTGGTTAGTGGCCCTGACTGCTAAGCCGGAGGTCGTGGGTTCGATTCCCACCCAGGACAAACTTTGTGTGATGAGCATGATTGTTTGTTCTGTGTCTGGGTGTGATTTATCTATAATATGTATGTATTTATAAATTATATAAGTATGTATATCAGTTGTCTGGTTACCATAACACAAGCTCTGCTTAGCTTGGGATCAGATGACCGTGTGTGAGTTGTCCCAAGATATTTATTTTATTTATTTTTATTTAAATATAGGTATTTTTTATTGAAAATCAATCTTTGCTTTACGCTTATTTATTATTTGACGGTTGTTACCACATAAACAAACACAATAAACAAAATAACTCCTTAGGGACTATCTACTCTTATTAAGTTCTACTAATTCTGAGATCTAAATAATCAAGTTGCGCTATTATGAAAAAAATATCTTAACGCCATTCTTAAATATTCACATATAATACCACAAGAGCTTCAAAATTATCGGGTATTTTCCGATAGGTTCGTTGCAAACAAATGAAGGAGTTAAGTTTTTCTTACCTATCGGGAAAAGCCAGATAATTTTGAAGCTCGTGTGGTATTCGGGGGATTATTTTTCCGTCCCAAATGTCGGCCAATAGAATTGCACAAACTCCAAATCGACTCATTTTCATGCAAAATCTCCAATTTTCACAATTGAATTCAACCTGTCAGTTTGACGTGTGGTTAATTTGACTGGATGTTTTGTTTTTTATGCATAACAACGACCAGAGAAAATTTTCAAAAAATTTTCAGTATAATACCATGTAGGTTGTACCACGTGACGTCGAATGGTGCAATTCTATTGGTCGATATTTGGGTCGGAAAAATAATCAAATAAAATAGTTAATAACAAAAGTTATCAAGTAAAAATATCTACATTAGAACAATTAATATGTGTCAAATAAGTAAAAGCATCTAAGCGCCAATAATATTACATTTTAATATGGGTAAAATTATATGTAAGTACAATTCACAAATACTTTATACGGGTAGAATCTACTAAGCGTGTAGGTACGTAAAGAAATTTTCGAACAAGTGAAAATAATTAAGTCCAAACAAGTAAAAAATTTAAAACATGAAAAATATACTAAGTAGATATTTGCAATATTTTAATTTTCCTAAGTCTAAAATTTTCTAAAAATCCCTTTTTTTGCGTCGGTTAGTGAGCACAAAATTCATGGTTTGGTATAAATTTCGCAATATCTAAGCGACATAAAACTCGTCGTAGAAGCACACCGATTAGACTAAACGACGCAGAAAAAAATGACAAATCCATTGGTATATTTAACTCATTTTTGGAATTTCTGTCGCTTAGATATTTTTGCCTTTCAAGCGTCGATATGTACTTGCTAATACTTTATCTAAGACTAGCTTCCGCCCGCGGCTTCGCCCGCGTGGTGTGTTGATAAAAAGCAGCCTATAGCAAAAATAACAAAATCGAAGTATAAATAAAATTAGGTACGTGTCATTTTTAAGGTTACGTCCCCAATGGGTAAAAACTCTATTACTAAGTCTTCGCTGTCCGTCCGTCCATAGGTAATGGTACGAATCTAACTAATAGGTATGTATTATGAAACTTCATAAAACCTATGTTTTATTACATTTTATGTAATTAGATCTTATTGTACCTATATGTTCACAAATAAAGGATTTGAATTTAGATTGTAAGGAACGTGTCAACTCAACGTACTCTGTGCTCACGCGTCTGCCCGTGTTCGGGTCGCGCACTCAGCGATGAGCGACTTGTTCCCTACACCGCGCCCGAGCGAGCGGGCCAGCCTAGTCACGGCGACATGAAATTAATTTGTTGCGCGTTATTTTGATTTTGCTATATCTCCTAAAGTATTTATTTAATCTGCATGATGTATAGGGAAAAAATAATCTTCATGAAATGTTCATGCCAACCAACCTATTTAAAATGATAAGGATTAATACTGTATTTGTGTAAATAGCTTTCCAAGATAGCGCTTTATAATTGCCCATTTTTTAATGTATTAAAATGGATATAGTATGTTATCCTTAAGATATAGACATATGTCACCGCTGACTTTTCTGTGGACCTATATAAGATACACAATTACACCATACATTATTTTGTTATATCTTAAAGGGTTTAGGCAGCGTTTTCGTTGAAAGCTCCCAGACAGCATACTTTTTGCCGACACCTTCAACAAATATAGTTAATGTACACAGAAATAAATACAAAAACTTAACAAATTATATACTAAAACCTTCCTTAACAATCACTCTATCTATTACTAAAAACCGCATCAAAATCCGTTGCGTAGTTTTAAAGATTTAAGCATACAAAGGGACATAGGGACAGAGAAAGCGACTTTGTTATACTATGTAGTGATATCGTCGGGGTTGCGGGTTGTTTGAAAGAGAAGTGGCTGGGCGATCGACTGCTGCGCTACGTGTCGCGGGTTTGATTCCCGCACGAAATAAATTTGTATGACCTACAGATAGATGTTTCGGGTCTGGCTGTTTGTGTATGTGAATTTAAATGTTTGTAAACACACCCACGATACAGGAGAAATTCCTAGTGTGGGGCAAATAGTAAAAAAAAAAGAGAACATGTGTGGCTTTTAGTCAGTAAAAGTCTGACACTCCCCCCACTCAGCCCAGAGCTCGGGGAGTTATTTGATCGTTTCCAACCGTAAAAAAAACAGACATCGGTGAATGAAAAAAATATCGTGAGCAAACCTGGACTTTTAATTGATATGTCTTATATCAACAACCCGCCTCGATCAAGCGAGGTGATCAATAAATAAATAAATATCTTGGGACAACTCACACACGGCTATCTGATCCCAAGCTAAGCAGAGCTTGTGTTATGGTAACCAGACAACTGATATACATACTTATGTAATTTATAAATACATACATATCCCTACTAACTCACATATCCTTACTTCCTTACTAATATTATAAAAGCGAAAGTGAGTTTGTTTGTTTGTTTGTTACCTCTTCACGCTTTAATGGCTAAACCGATTTTGATGAATTTTGGTACAGAGATAGTTGGGAACCAGGAGACGGACATAGGCTAATTTTTATTAAAAAAAAGTGGGATATGAGGGAGAACGAGGGAAGAAAAGGGAAAACTTAGTGTTGCTATTACAAATCAATCAGGCGCAAGAGCAAAAACTGCAGGTCTGCTTGGTGTGTTATACCGAATTTAACGCGAGCGAAGCCGCGGGCGAAAGCTAGTTTTAGATAAATCACACCCAGACACAGAACAAACAATCATGCTCATCACACAAAGTTTGTCCTGGGTGGGAATCGAACCCACGACCTCCGGCTCAGCAGTCAGGGCCACTAACCACTAGACCAACAGGCCCGTCAAAATGCTCGTGCCTTCTCTGTTTGAGAAGAGGGCTTTGACCAGCTGTGGGACAGTTATAAGCTGGTATAATTATTATTTCCATTCATTACTTATTATCATTACACCCTAAACCAACTACTAACCCAAACACGGGTACAAAACATCTATTATTTGCCTATTACCACCCAACTTAAACCCCAAAATGGCTACAATCAAAGGCCCAACAACAACAATAATAACAACAATAATTGTGGCTTCAATTTCAATGAACATACACATAACATTTAACAACACACGATTGAATAGCGCCAGTGTTTGGTGTTGTTTCAATACGCGATGGAAGCGAACACATAAATTAGCCGGCTTGAATATGCATGAGAGCCTTCCCGATACTGGGGTAAGCAGTGTTGACGGTGCGGGGTTATATTGATTTGTGGCGAAAATGGAATCAGTGGAGTTAGGAATAGAGCTCATGGTACACTTATAAGCATTACGTCGTAGTGAATTGCCTTTGTAGTGGTTGGGAGTAGTTTGGCGGGCTTTTTAAGCACCAGATGAACCGCATCTCTTCTTATTGATTAACTCGCGATCCGAGACCATGCCATAACAATGTTTTTAGGGTTCTGTACCTCGAAAGGAAAAAAGAAACCATTTTTAGATCACTTTTTGTCTGTCTATCTGTCTGTTTATCAAGACCCTTTATCTCCGGAACGCGTGGAGGTCATCATCTGCCTAACCTTTTCTCAACTATGTTGGGGTCGGCTTCCAGTCTAACCGGATGCAGCTGAATATCAGTATTTTACATGGAGCGACTGCCTATCTGACCTCCACAACCCAGTTAGTACTGGGTAATACGATACCTCTTGGTAAGACTGGTTGTCAGACTTTCGGAACACTGGCTACCTGTAACGACTGTCAAAGATCTACAAATGACAGCCGGGACCAACGGCTTAACGTGCTTTCCGAGGCACGGAGGAAACTCGGTATTTAACGGGTGGTCACCCTTCCACAGACCAACCTAGGCAAGCGCGGCTTAACCTAAAGATCGACCCGAGCGGCTGCTATTATTTAGCCACAAGCTCCTCTCCGGAACGCGTGGAGGTACCGAGTTGAAATTAAAACTTTACCAGTTTTTGTTTTTGATCAGTTTTTGTTTGTTTGCGTCGCAGTCTGCAGTTTCTCAGAAATAAATGGTGGATGGCTTGAGTAGAGGAGATTCATTAAAGTGTTTTTACATGTACTTACATTATATAAAGCGTTTCAATTCGGGTATTGTGAAGAGATAGGATAGGTTTGATTAAGTACAAATTAAAATAAAAAGCATTTTATTTCAGGTAGGCCAGTTACAGGCACTTTTGAATTGTCGATACAATGATAACAAACAATAATAAAAAATAAGCTACAGTCACAAGGTATAATTACTGTGAAAGTACTGTAGTTGCCGATTCCAAACCGTAGATAACTATGGAGAAGAACGGGCAAGAAACTACATGAACACTCTTTTAAATCTGGATATTGAAACAAAACCTTGATTGAATCATTCATGTCGAGATGGTGCAGTATGTGAGTACGATGTAGAAAGTCGTACAAGTTAAAGAGTCTATCGAAAAAACAAAAAAAAATCAATCATAATTAGAAACGGCTAATGAGAGGTGACCAGTAACAACTGACAGTGCCCGTTCACAAACATAACGCATAGATCAGCACCATTCAACTCAATCATTTCCTAGGGAACTAAATGATCCGACATACGCGCCACCATCAGCGAGACATTTGTTTTTACAAATAACGTTGCCCCACACTAGAAATTTCTCTGTATCGTGGGTGCGTTTACAAACATTTAAACTAACATACACAATCAGTTAGACCCGAAACAACTACCTATAGGTCAGAAATAATAATTTAAGTGAACATGACATTCTCTCAATCGCTAAGCATAAGTCTATAAAATACGTAGGTCTTCAGTAAATGATAGCTTTCTAGTACATACTTCTCACACAATATGGGCAATGGTACATTTTACATGCTACATTTTATCTTCGCTTAAATCAACAGGGAAAAACAAAATTAAACGGAAAGCGTTCACCTTGTGGAATTACAACCCCCACATGTAATATTATCTTTTAATTTTGTAAAGTATAAGAAAATATTACCCACATAGATAATTTAATAATGTAATTCGAAATAACCTTGTTTAAAACAACCCACTTCATTTATTTAATTTTCTTCCAATTATACAGCTAAATTAAAATTAAATTAACAACAACTTTTTGATTAGAGGAAACGTAACTCTTAAATCATGCAATTAGTTAATCCAATTAGCATATTCAATTATATCTTGCAAATTAATCAACCAGATATTGTTGGAAAATTTAATTAATTTAAAAAATGATCTTGAAGTCAGCTTGAGGCGCTTTTGAGTACAAATGAATTTCCTAAAGGTCACCAAATCGAGGGCATCTCACAAAAGAAACCTTTTTTGTGACTTTTTGATTTGACCTTTTTAAGTTGTCTTTTTCTGTGTCGTTTTACAACTGATTGCCGGTTTTTTTTTAATGTTTCAAAAGTTGTTTGCATTCAATGTTAGCTGAGTTAATAAGTTGAAGTTCAAAACTACTTGAAAACAATATGTTTTTAAATAATAGGGATTCTAATTTCATCGTATGTCAAATATGCTGCTCCGTTGGTCTCACGACTGCTGCACGGAACATGGAGTCCTGGGTTCGATTCGCGGGTCGCATAAAATTGGGTTTTTACATTAGGAATTTCACAGTGGCCTCCGTGCCTCAGAAAGCACGTTAAGCTGTTGGTCCTCCGCCTGGTCTCTCTCCGGTCGTGTTGAAATGCCGTCGCATCGGACTTTAAGAGTGAGGGAACAGTGAATGCACCTGTGCCGGCGCACACACGCCTGCACTACGAGTATAATATCTCCCGCGCCGATGTCTTCACTCAGCTGAGATTGACCACCGTAATTGAAAACGTATATATGTAAAATATAATGACAACACGATGCACATCAAGCAAGTAAGACTATGCTTGTTCTAAAGTAATTATTCATGTTTTCGAACGCAGGTCAATACTGGTAGTTTAACTGGAGTTACTGCCCATCTGACCTTCTTCGAGTAACGCTAACTTATAGCAAGACTGCTTATTAGACGTAATACTCCCGACCTCCCGTAACCACTATCAAAGGTCTGTCAGCCGGTACCTCTTTCGAACAACCCGCAACCCCGGCAGGCGTTGGCCCTGGCAGGCCCCTCTGCTTTGCTGACATCTCTTTGAGGCGTGCGTGGAACACTAACGCGCCGTCAAAACGGCCTGTCGTCAAAAGACGGACGAACGGTGAGCTACCCATTGCTCACCGACCAGACCAGAGAGGTCTTGGTGTGAAATTGACGACACGGTTGGCGCAGTGGCTGAGCGATCGACTGCTGCGCTGCGTGTGGCGGGTTCGATCCCCACACGTAACTAATCAAAATCAATCAAAATATTTTTATTTTACATAGGCCTACATGGGCACTTATAAAACGTCGACAAAAGATGCACGGTTCGGGTTGGTCGTTTCCTATGGAGAAGAACCGGCAAGAAACTCCATGGTTACTCTTTTAAAATCATTTAGTTTTACAATGTTGTTGTTGTTACAGCGTTAGCACTTAAGTATGAGAGGACAGCGTAGGCCCGACAATAAGTCAATGCTTACTTTACAAAAAATAAATATATGTATGGCCTACAAATAGTTGTTTCGGGTCTGGCTGTTTGTGTATGTGAGTTTAAATGCTTGTAAAGACACCCACGATACAGGAGTAATTCCTAGTGTGGGCAAAGTTTAAAAAAAATGCAGGGTTGAAAACCTGCTTTATTACTTTTACTTTACACACCTAAGGATCAACCTTCGATCGCCCTGGGTGTTAATCCTATATTTATTAACATAATATTATATTGTCAAATATGTATAAGCATTGCAATTCTTATTCTATACAGAACACAGATAACAAAACAAAGTATTGTATTTCAAATATTTTGATTTCAAAATATTTTCTCTTCTATTTGTAAAGTCTGTTTACTTCAAATAATTGCTGAATAAATACGTTTCTAAAATAAGATGCCTATTATTTTCGATTACAAATGATCTGGATTTTAATATTAAACCCATTGTTTGCAGTTCGTTCGCATTTTACTTACTATGTACAAGGTTGTACTCACGGCGACTATACACAATATACAGAACCAGTTTATTTTAGCTGTATTGGAAACCTATATAAAGCGAAAACATGTTAAGCTGAAAATGTATAGCTTGATGACTCATATTATCAAAACCGAAATGAAGAAGATCTAGTGTCATAAGCAATTTTATAAATGAAAAAATTATCTATATATTAATCATAATTTATCTCCCTGGCTTCATTGAAATTTGACTTATATAATTAATCTCTTCTACAACTATTGTTCGATTTACTTATGTGATTTATAATTCTAATCATTAATAATTTACTTTAATGTAATGATGACCCAGAATCCTACAAACCAAATTTGTACACCGATAACGGCAGAATATTATGATCATTAAACACAAAACACATCACAACTATAGTACAATATTCTGACAAATTAATACATTCTATTCAAATCTAACCATAGTGATAGGTATCTTTGGTACAAGTTAGTCTCCAGATAACAGTCTAGACTCATCTCAGTGTTATCCCATCGAGAGAGATAGATTACTTAAGATCGACTTTCTGTTAAGAGATAGATATCCTAACTTTTTAATTATAACTCAGTATGAAAAGTAATAAGTTTTTGCCCAAGAGGCTGGATTATAAAACTAATTTACGAACAGCCAATTAAGATGTTAATGAAAGAAAACATTGTGCTTGAGAACGGTATTCTTTAAGCTTTTTAAAAAGAATAGGAAAACCACAATGCTGACAAACTCGTGGATTAGCATGGTGTGGTGATTTACTTCTTTTTAGGATTCCGTACCTCAAGAGCTCGAGCTCGAAGCTTCGAGCTCGTGGCTAAATAATAGCAGCCGCTGGGGTCGATCTTTAGGTTAAGCCGCGCTTGCCTAGGTTGGTCTGTGGATGGGTGACCACCCGTTACATACCGAGTTTCCTCCGTGCCTCGGAAAGCACGTTAAGCCGTTGATCTCGGCTGTCATTTGTAGATCTTTGACAGTCGTAACAGGTAGTCAGTGTTCCAAAAGTCTGACAACCAGTCTTACCAAGGGGTATCGTATTACCCAGTATTAACTGGTTGTGGAGGTCAGATAGGCAGTCGCTCCATGTAAAATACTGATATTCAGCTGCATCCGGTTAGACTGGAAGCCGACCCCAACATAGTTGGGAAACGGCTAGGCAGATGATGATGACCTCAAAAGGTAAAAACGGAACCCTTATTGGATCAGTTTGTTGTCCGTTTGTCTGTCTATCTGTCAATACCCTTTATCTCGAGAACCCGTGGAGGTATCAAATTGAAATTAAAACCGCTTACGAAACTTTTTGGTCCCTTTATGCTGTGGAAAAATCAATCCTCTTTTACGCATTCAAAAGATATGGCTGTTTATGTCGCAAGTTTGTACCTACGGAACCCTCGGTGCGCAAGTTTGGCTCGCTCTTGGCCGGTTTTTTTTTAAATTTTCATATCGTATACTGAGTAGGAGGTGTACTACAATAGATTTATATATTTTTTTTATAACTTTTTAATCTAAGCGTGTCTTAGAACACTAAAATTTTCCTGCACTTATTACTTAACTAGCTTTTGCCCGCGGCTTCGCTCGCGTTAAATTCGGTAGCGCCTTATTGATTTGTAATAGCAACGCTAAGTTTTCCCGTTTCTTCCCTCTTTCTCCCTCATATCCCATTCTTTTAAAAAAATAATAACCTATGTCCGTCTCCTGGTTCCCAACTATCTCTGTACCAAAATTCATCAAAATCGGTTCAGCCATTAAAGCGTGAAGAGGTAACAAACAAACAAACTCACTTTCGCTTTTATAATATAATATTATACATATATATTATAATATTAAGTAAGGAATAGGGGTCGATGCAGCATGACTTCTTCATCTATATGTATATTTTACTCGACATCTCAGTAGTCACCTTATTAACTGTATGCGTATTGCGTATCTCAGATCATTTAAAATTTTTACTATTTCCTAAATCCAGGAGGATTTGGGTTTGAGACAATTTATCTAATTAGTATTAAAAACTTATAAAATTACAATGTATCTGAAGGGATTGAACTTATAACCGCTTGCTAGCGGACGTTGGGATCTACACGGGCACCCGTTTGATGGCAATAGGCTCGCTCCATATTCCATGATACTTAATTATAATAGGCAAAATGTGGGTGTACTGTACGTACAACTCAGCCTACACCTTTGGGGGTTACAGGTATGCCCTCGTTTCAAATGTCTAATAAATAAAAAAGCCTCACATACTGACCATTCCAACAGACGGACGATACATCAGTATCACTTAAATGAATCCATTCCTCTATGCCCATCGGAACAGATAGCTTCTTTCAATTGCTCGAGCTCATAGTAGCTATACAGCGTGATTTGTTTGTACTCGAAAATCCGAATGTGCAAAATTAACTATAACAGATTTATGCCGTTTTGTTTATTGATTCATTGTTAAAAAAAGTAATTTTCTTCAGTAAATTTTGCTATTTTTTATGGAAAACTCACTCTTGACTAAAATTAAGTATACCGAAATTGTTTTTATGAAAAAGGATTGTGTTTTCAAAAAAAGCGTATGTCTGTCTTGTCCATTTATAAACCTCACACAGCCCCAGATTAAAAAAAAACAGACACTCTGTATAGAGCTCTGTAGGTAGTAGTAGCTATATTCGGTCGGTAGGTAGCAGGTTTGTATAAAAAGTAGCCGCGATTGAACTACCACTTGAGGTGGGCAGTTGGCCTGGTTAGGAGGTAAGTTTACGAGTGCGCTAAACTTGATGTGGCAATATTTTAGCTTTGAGGTTTTGGGTGCAAATCGTAATGTATTTGTAAGGAATTTTAGTAGTGTCACCTTCACATTATTTTATTAACTCCCTGTGTAAGATGTAATATTATGTTAGTACTCTAACAAGTTCATATACCTACCTATATACACATAAGTTAAATAAATAAACGAACATTGTTGAATATACAAATAACGTGCGTAAATCCCAATAATTGCACGAAACCCTCGAGGTCTAACTACGAAAAACATAATTTCTATGTAGTATCTAGAAAACATTCGTACAGCCATGGTTCCCGTGCGGCGAGTAGCGACACTGATCGATGTTCCACCGCAATCTCTTCACTGATGGATCGCGCCGAATTCACTGCTACGTGCCGCTACGAGCGCTACGAGCTACGACGACGTAGCAATGCTACGCGGCTACGGGCCCGTCCGGGCAATAGGCAATTTGCTGACGTATTGATGATTTAGTTCACCCATCAATTTAAACGGGCAGTGATTTGCAGTAGCGAACGTTAAAATGAAGTTCTTGGTTAATAAGTCGCTTGTGTCTGATGATGATGTGATTTATGAATGCGATAAATTTTAAACACAAAAGACCGGCTTCCTTGGTATGGACATGTGAGATGAGAAAGGGTGAAACGTATGTGACTAAAAAAGTGATGAATATTAATGTTTATGAATGAAGAGGACGAAGGCTGAAAAATTGATGGATCGACTGTGTAAGAAATTATATGAGTGTTATAAAAAGGAGTGTTTCCCCTTAAATGTCTTAAGTTCCGAAGATATATGTGATATTTATAGCGTGACAGTTGACAAGGTAAATATAAGTAATAATGGTGTTACCTACCTTTCTTTTAGGGACTGTAAATCACCAAATAACTTTCCCCGCTCTGGGCGGAGCGAGGGGAGTGTCAGACTTTTACTGGCTAAAACCCATCCATGTTTCTTCTTTTGAACTTTGTGTTCCGGGGTCGTATAGGTACCCTATTTCGAACAACTCGCAACCCTGGCAAGAACGATACTCTCTTTACTGAAATTTTACAGCAATGTAAAGATTTCGACAAGTAGTTTTATGTGAATATCTGTATGTATGTAATGAAGCAGATCATCTCAGTAAGTTATAGCGTACACCCGCACGTGGGGCTGCCGCTACTGATATATTTCATGTTGATTTACGGTTAGCACTTAAGATAAAACTTAAAGTAGTACATTGGAATACTGAAATCGCTACTGTAAGAAAATTTTGAATTTAATATTTTTTTATCCGATTTCTAAAATGGAGGAGGTTCTCAATTCGTCTGTATTTCTTTTCTATGTTTGTACATGCTATTTCACCATCGATTGGGGGTCAATTATCAAAATACTTTTTATAATCGAAAGTGACTTCCGAAGGGTCCCATATAAATTTTATTTATATTGCTTCGGTAATTTATGAGTTACTAAATACTACAGCAAAATAAATTTAGATTAGTAGGTTATCTTAGATTATGTTAGTAATATTTATAAGTATAATTATAAGTTTTAAAAAATATATTTATATGTTGACATGAACCCCGGTTTGGGTAAAGGCCTCCTCCAAAGATGCCCATTATGAGTTATATAGTTTATATAGCTTGCGCCCGTGACTTTGTCCACGTGACACAGTTACTTTGAGCTAACGCGAACTTTAACCCGCGTGATGATCAAAAAGAATATATTTTACGTAACAAACAAACAAACAAACTCACTTTCGCTTTTAATAAAAGGAAAAGTGAGTTTGTTATTTATTTGTAAGGATCTTCTGTAATACATTATTTTCTTCTAATGTATATGGAGGATATTCTAATATCATTTAATAGCATTGAAAAATGAATACTCGATAAGAAATTGTGTGCGGTAATAATCATACCAACACTAAAAACACTGATATAAAAAAAAAACTTGTTTGTCAAAAAAAAAAACCTAAAAAGACTGAAAATAAATTTACTTCCGAAGTCGGTGACTTTTGTTTGATTCATAGATTTTTGACACCGACTTCTGGAATTAAGTTTATTTTCCGTTTTTTTTGGCAAGCACTTTTATAAGAATGTTTTGTAATTATTGTTTGTTTTTTCATATTATATGAATGAACTCTAGAACCCACAGTAGCTTAAAATATGATTACGCTAAAGTGAAAGCCTCTGTAAAGTTAATTTAACTACGTAATCTAATGTTTTTGGTTTTAGGTTATACCGGATTAGTTAAGCTAAGTTGGATCCCTGTCTTGGCTTGGAAACTTCAACCACTGAACCCCCACAGCTCCCTCAAAAGTTAGTAACATGGTTTACATTCATCATACTCCCGGCTCATAATCTAACGTTAGCGCACAAAAGTCAAGGTCAAAGTCAAAACTATTTCACTTTGACTTCCACATAGTTTTAGTCAAAAAGATCATTTGCTTTCTCCTCACTAAGTTAGGGTCAGCTTCCAGTCTTACCGGGTTCAGCTGAATACCAATATTTTACATGGAGTGATTTCTTATCTAACCTCAGCAACCTAGTTTATACTTAGGTAATACGAAACATCTTGACTGAACTGGTTGTAAGACTTTCGAGCCACTGCGGAGTGGCTCAAAATTTACGACTGTCAAAGATCTACACACGAAAGCTGGGACCACCGACTGTTTTGTTTTCAAACGTTGCCCCACATTAGGAATTTCTACTGTATCGTGGGTGCGTTTACAAACATTTAAACTCACATACACAAACAGCCAGACCCGGAACAACTATCTGTATGTATACAAATATTTGTCCCGTGCGGGGATCGAACCCGCGACACGTAGCGCAGCAGTCAAACACTTAGCCACTGCGCCAACCGTGTCGACAAACTTAACATGCTTTTCGAGGCCCCGAGGGATACCGTTATGTATTAGGTGGTTAGCCATCCAGGGACTAAAACAACAAGCTACCTTAAGATCGACCCGAGCGGCAGTTATTATTTAGCGACGTTTCAGCCAAGAAGATATTCAAATGAAAAGCTCTGTAGCAATAAAACCGTTTCAGCTGACAACGGCATTTTCGTCACTCAGCTTATATTTCAATACTGACAAAAATATTCCTTTTATGTCAGGGATTGTGAACCTGGGGTAAGCGGTCGAATAGGTAAAAATAATAAAAGATTAATTTTCATTCCAAATTAATCTGTACAATATTAATACTGTGTGGCGCGTTTTTCCGTTCATATTTATTTGATGACACCGAAGTTAATCATTATAAAGTTGTTCTGAAGGCATGATGGGTACACTGTAGAAAATAATATTAGTAAGAACATTGCATATCAAACGTCCACTTAATGTTCCATTCAACGCATGATCAGTAGATCCACTGAAATTGTATTCATTTGCAACGTACTTTTTGTATCATCGCCATGATTATCGGCAGCTATTCTAGCTAATAGGGCTCCTCTCTTTTGTACCATTCTACCATGGTCAGCTGGAGCCTTAACCCCTTGCTATAGTTCCACGGGCGCCTCAAAGAGATGTCAGCAAAGCAGAGGGGGCCTGCCAGGGCCCCCGCCTGCCTGGGTTGCGGGTTGTTCGAAAGAGATACCGCGGCCCCAGAACATAAAGGCCAATAGAAGGAACATGGGTAGGTTTTAGTCAGCACAAAACTGACACTCTCCCCCCGCTCCGCCCAGAGCGGGGAAGTCATTTGATGATTTCCCATCCGCAAAAAAACCTTGCTATATAAACGGCCTTTACACAAAACACCGATTAACTTCAAAAATGTTCCTTAAATACCACATCACAATAGGTGTGAAGGTTGGCCTCCCCTGCTCAATACCGGCGGAGATCCTGCGAGTCGAGTCCCGAACGAAGCGAGCGCGACTCAATACGGTATGCATTTGACTTGCATCTGTTGACGTTATGCAATCCTTAAGACTGCTATAGGGCTGCTCAAACTTGGTGAAGGCATTTATTGTTTTTTTTTAATTTAATATCTTAAAATCTACAACGCGGCCTGTCACAGTCCATTACTAGGTACTACTACATAGGTCTCTCCCAAGCTCCGCGAGAACATTTGGTCCTTTTTCTCCCCTCTAGTTTTATCCGGCCATTTTTTATGGTCTACTTGTAGTAAGAGATCTATTAATATCAGATTTGCAAATGTTATTTTTTTTTTAATTTCTTTCAAATATACAATTTACTATCGTATTTTTTATTCATAACAAACCTACAAAGTTATTAAAGGTGAACATAAATTTTTGACATTTTAAACAATAGTTGACACGATATTCATAGAATTCAAATTCGTTTGTCAAGCAAAATGTCAAACACAAATATTAATTTATTTCATCAAATAGCTGTAGTTTGGCCATAATGTTTAATATGCATTGTGATAATAAATTCCAGTTAACTTTAGTATCGTTGAACTTAATTAATTTAAACTATTATCTACGTTATCACAATGATTCTAATATGCAAATTATGTAGCATAGTAGTAGTTAAATTAAACCGATTGGAACTGAAATGGTGATAGTTAATCTGAAACACGTTCTATTGTTTTCCGGTATAACTAATAATAACTGTCGAAATTGTATTCGTAAACCGATTGTACAAATATGATTTTAACATAGATGGAGAAAACCTATTGAGGTTACAGATATTAGTGTTTTTTATTTGGACAAAAGTTAACATTCATTCTTGCGACAAAAACAGCCATATCTATTGACTGCGTAGACTTAGATGGTTGATTTTTTTACAGCACAAAAGGGTTACAGAGTTGAGTATATGGTTTTAATTTCAACTCGATACCTGCACGCGTTCTTGAGATAAAGGGTCTTGACAGACATACAGACAACCAAGTAATCCAAGAAGGGTTCCGTTTTTTCCTTTTGAAGTACTGAACCTTTAAAATCATACTGGTTAGTTTTACGTTTTTCCTCCTGTTTTCGATTTTATCCGTAAAAATGCAAGTCGTCCCTAACATCCGTGATCCGGGAGGCGAGCTCCGAAATGCAATAGATTTAGCTTTGTGCGCCGAATCGCGATATAATCCAATGCAGCGCAAGCCCGCTGTCTTTATGTGACGTTTATTAAACTAGCAGGCGCTGTTACTGGGGTTTCATTTGGTTTACTTTTATATCTGGTATTGAATAAGGGATAAAATTCCGAAAAAAAAAACTATCGGGAGTCCAGACGTAATGCAGGTTTATTTTTAAGGCTTGGTTGATATTCCACACATTCGCATGAAACGCTTTGCAGCATCCTTTATTATGGTCCACCAAGAAGTGGAATTCCCTGAAAAAAGATGGAAGTAGTGACTGTGCTGGAGTTGATTTTCTTTTCAGAAACATTTCTTCTAATGGTCTTAAAATATATATTTTCTTAACAGATTCTGAAACTGCAACAATATGTAGTTGCATAAGGCTGTCTATGTTTGTTCGAACCTCGAAAAATACAACAATCGCATAAAGATATTTATATCATTTATTTTACATTGTACTTTACATAATTGTATTATGTATTTGGCATCGTACACAACAAAAGCATTTAATATTAATATTTTTTTTACAATTTTAACATGATTCGTAGAATTTGAGTTACATTTGAACATTATTAAATATTTCTTACTTAATTAATAAAATTTGAGCATGGCTTGGCAACAAGAGGTTTATTATTAAAATATTTTACTCGCAATCAATTTGGGATGAATGGGAAATATTAAGGGAATAAGTAATTAAATTTGTTTGATAATATTGTATAGGGAGGAGCTGATAAAAGCTAAAAATATTTTTGAGGAAGTGGTAGATTGACGTGGTAAATGTGTCAAAATTTTTAGGGTTTTTAAGATTCAAATCTCATCTTAGCAATTATCGGTATTTAAACAAAACAAAGTTGGTTTATAGATCTAGGTGGGCTAACTAACAATGGAGCTATTTTTGATTTTAATCGTGACAAAAGATAAATTTCAAAATAAAAAAATTGTCCAAACTCTCGAACCAAAGTATTGATTCGTTAAAAACGAGATCAATACTTGATATCAAAGAAAATACCGAGATGACTTCCTCAACGAAAATATGTTATATTGAGCAAGCTATCTCACTCTTCATATCTCTATTTATCTCACTTACGAAATCAAAGCTTTAATTTCATCGAAACATCCTGAAAAGTACCAGCACCCTCCTGAGCTAAGAGCGTCAGCACTCAAAGTTAAACCTGTTAAGAGCACTTAAGCGCTTACTCTTCCCTTTGTGTAAGTTCTTATCGAGCAGTCCGAAGGCTTCTTATTTGACAATATAACGTTCTCAAGGACTTCCGAACTTTATTACCGTGACCCGAAATTCAAGGAGCTTAGATGTCGAGATAATTGAATGGTTTACTCAAGACAGTGACCGCACTTGGCGTAGTGGAATCGGAATCAGGAAGAATTTTCATCATCATTCTCCTAGCGGTTGACAATAGGTATTTACAAGTGGGTTATAGCCGGGAGAGGACGCAATAGAACAATATAAACTAGCCTCATTAGTGACGTACTTCAGAAAGGTCTAGGTGCGTAGTTCTAGCAACCGGCGTGCGTGTACTACCAGATGTATGACCGTGGGCGGGCAAAAGGAGTATGCAAGGATTGTAAGTGCGTGTCGTTCTTTTGTTTTTGTCAACCACTATGGGAAAAAGGCGAGATTTTATGTTCCCCTGCTGTTATCCCAATTTATTTGCTGTCAGTGCAGCTTGTAGTATTTTTCTTCCGTTGTTGATAAGAAGCTAACATAAAAATAATTAACGTGAGTAGTTCAACGGTGTACACAAAAATTCAACATCAACTGATTTGTGTACATAATTATTATATTCACTGTAAATAAAGTGTTCTCGAACATAGCAATATCACATTGTACTGGGATCGATCCATCGTCACTGACAGGACTATTGTGGCTAATAAACCTGATATAGTGGTTTTGGTTCGATCAGAGCGGGCGCACAATGATTGTTGACATAACGAAAATAAATAAACTATTTTATTATTTTCTGACATAGTGTCATATTAATATCGTCTTCTGAGGTGAATATTTCTTTTTTCGCTTACATAATATGAACTTAAAAAAAAAACTTAAACGTTTTATTGCTCTTCAATTGTTGGGTAAAACTCAAAATAAGTATAAGTATTTTTACGATACTATAAAACTGTAGTAAAACTTTGATCGTACTTTACGACGGCAAAGTTAGACTGCGAAAATAGATCTTTATGATTTAAATCCAATTAATAAAATATTCATGAGCAAATTATTAAATTCTTGGTAGAAGTTTATATTGAAACTGATTTGTAATTAATTAATATTTTAAATCGTACGAACCCACTCTTTATGAATAAATATAAATTTATATCTTGATACTTTGATGAAGGTAAGATTAACAATCTTGGTATTTTAAGTATTGTAAAATCGGAAGCGTATAATTCAGTATTTTAATTATTATACAGAGATTTGAGAAATGGATTGGAAATTTCCTTAACCTCCATTGTAAGGAGGATACCCAGCGGTTAGGGGGGTGGTGTCGGGTGAACTAGTCCCCGGTAAAATGTTAAAAATAACCATGCGTAACAATATTCAATTGTGGGTGACTTTAGGTACCTATGGTTCGTAGTTTTTATGCGGAGTTATAGATGGCGCCATAATGTTAATTTTAAAGATCGAGTTATTCATACATACATAAACCCACGCTTTTTACCCTATGGTCCTCACATACTCCTTCTACTAGAAAACTAGATTACTAATTATTTCTTTGAAATATATAATTTGTTAGTTGGCAAAAGGCATCGTTTCATGGTTGGTTTTTAATTAAGATATGATAGGATTAAAATCTTGTCAATGAAGAGTGTCTCCGAGGTGTTCAGATCTGATACTCCTTGTAGTTCCAGTTCCAGGTCTTGTTGACGCTGTTGTAGTCGTTGTTGGGACTCATCTGCAGCTTGACCGTGACGTCAGGCTGCAACAACAGATTGTTATTGTTACGATTATTTGCTTAAGGGATAGATAGACGTGTCAATTCAACAATTTAGGGCTGATTTTTCAATAGTCAGATAACTTTTATCGGAGGAATAAAAATAGCGATTTGACATATTTTCTATGGAAAAGCTGTCAAACCGCCATTTTTAATCCTCAGATAAAAGTTATCTGACTATTGAAAAATCAGCCCTTAGATAAGTAAATGTTTCATGTCATATTAAGCGAACCGACGGGATGAAAATATAGACTCTGGGGTTCTAGTGAGAAATTATTAACCACATACTAAACAAGGCTAGAAATAAAATATTAGATCTTATAAAAAAATAGTAAAAAATCAATTAAGGCTTAAAATCATAACTTTTTGAACGTCAAAATTGCATAATATTATTACTCAAAAACAACCGCTCTGGAGCCTACAAATTGTTCTAGCGTGCAAAAAGTTTTACCTGACTTTGACCTACCTATCTATTGATGGCTAGTCAGCCATCAATAGATAGGTACGTCGTCTCTCTGTAAAGTTTTAATAAAAAAAATACTGTACTTAACAAAAAAGAAAACACATTCCCGGGATCGGGAAATAGACTCAGGAGTCTATTAGACCAACGATGGGACGATAAAATTAGGGGTTGTTTTTTAAGTTGTCAAACAAATGCTTTTAGAAATGAAAGAGAGAATAGTGTGTTTAATGGCACTACAGCATAACATCTTTAAACTAAGCCAAATAAATAAACAAAGATATTACTGCCAAAAGGGCTGAGCATTATAAATAATATGTTTAGTTTCTGTTTATAAACTTTGTAATGAAACAACTTATGTTATAGTACACGAATGCTTTGTTCTATTCGCTACAACTTTTAACAACCCTGTTGTATCTAGAAACTCCATTGTGCCAGTGAAAACATTTCAAGTTAAAACATCAGGAAGGACGTCGTTGTAGGTAATTACAAGTTTTTAAACGGACAGTTCTATTGCTGGGAAACGGAATACAATAACGACGACGACACGGCACGGTTGGAGCAGTGGCTGAGGGATCGACTGCTGCGCTACGTGTCGCGGTTTCGATTCCCGCACGGAACAAATATTTGTATGACCTGCAGATAGTTGTTTCGGGTCTGGCTGTTTGTGTATGTGAGCTTATATGTTTGTAAACGCACCCACAATACAGGAGAAATTCCTAGTGTGGGGCCACGTTTTAAAAAAATAAATAAAAATAACAACTTTGTTTATTAAACTATCTTTTGAATGACCAGTATGTTTTCATTCAAGTAAAAGCGAACTGTATTATTTGTGCAATTTGTAACTAGACAATTCAGTGTCGCCCTGTATTTGTGTGTAATACTTACTTACATAATATGACTATGTTTGCTGAGTTCGGTATTTGTACCACAGAATCTTACTACGGGGATGACAATTGGACGTATTTATGCACACAGGAACCAATCCATATGCGTGCCAGAGTTAAGATAGAAATACAGAAAGCGTCAAAAATGCACTTTCTAGCAACCCTATAGAGATCAAAATGATCTGACAATTTAATGTTTAGGCTGTCAACATTGTCATAAATATAAACCATTTGAGGACTAAATTTGATTTAAATACATTAAGTAGATATTAGCAAAAATATTAATAAATATCTACTCATTAATTCCACTAACTTTAGCGGTTACAATTTACAATAGAGGTGAGACAAGAATTAAGATCCCAGTCTTGTAAACTTTTTAAAGATCATCAGCCAATTTAAATATTCTAACTTTCTGTTTCAATTCGATTTTCGTCCGCACCTACATCGTCATTATTTTTCAATACACCTCCTTGAAAACTGGCTCTTATTTGCACTACGATTACGTTTAATAGGCAATTTATTCCACACGCCTGTTTTTTTCTCATTTATCGCTACCGGCAATATTTTTTTTTGTAGCATTAAGTCGCATGTTCTAGGCCTTCATATTTAATTAAATTTTAAATTGTGTTTATCAACGGAATCATAAAAAGAACATTAAAATATAAAATTTGTGTTCTTAATTCAAAGATATTTGAATTTCTTATTTTTAATATTGCGGTTTTATGATTTTGCTCTTCATTCAGACTAAAAAGGCAAAGAGCGGGAAAAAAAATAATCATAGTTTTGTAGTAATTAAGTACAAAAATACTTTTCGTTCTGTTATTTAATTTCTCCGTAAGTGTATTGAAAAACTTCGATTGATTTTCGTGAAAATTTGTCATTATAGTTCTCGTCTCATTAACACAGTGTATTCCACCCCGGCCGCTATGTCAAAGTTTTCTCACTCGAATCAAAATATACTATTTTCCAATCTCTACTAAAGTTATGAAGCCATTCCACGCACTGTCCAGTCCCTGTAACATATAGCCCTCACCGTTCAAACAATCTGGCTAGCAACTCGACAAAAACGCGCGCCTCCATAAACAAAACACGACGTGATGTATGATCATGCTGCACCCCAGCACAGCACACGTGACGTATCACAGCGCAGCACGGCAGCGCGGCGCGCACCACCAACATAAATCGTTCCTCCACTCAAGTTTGCCCTGATTGTTCGAGCAGTGTTGATCAATGTCGCTTTTGTTTTTAAAAGGATGTTTTTTTTTCGGTAGCTAATTTATGTTTTGATTTTCACTCTTTCTACGTACAACTTGGCTATAAGGTCTGTCGTATTCCTCCGTAGCTAGTCCTTTGCTACATAAAATCACTTACATTTAAAACTAAAGGGACAAGATCAGGGCAAGATCAAGACAAAGGGTATTGGAAAATTCACCAATGTCGTAGTTTGATTTAGTTACTTACAGCTTATCAGTAAGCTTTTAAAACTCGCTGTAGGAGTATCAATGAATAAAGCTGTTTTTACATGAAATGCTATAATTTAATAAAGCTCCCTCCTAACTTCGGGAATGCTTTGAGTATCTTGTTCCCAGTTCCCTTGTCGCTCATCATCATCTCTTCGCCTTCGTTACCCTCCCCACTCCTCTACTTGGTATGATGGATCATTAATTACTGTTCATGCTGTGCGCCTTTGGGATTCATTTCTACACTCCCTGCCGGATAGCCGTTCGTTAGACGTGTTCGAAAAAGGTATAAAAGAATATTTTCTTTCGACGTGTTTAAAATGTATTTTTACAGGATTGCATATGTATGTGTACATTTATTGTGTATTTGACGTCGATTGTATTTATTAGTTTAAATATATAATTAATTAATATTTTTGTTTTATATGTTTATGCATATTAGTACACTCATTTCCTCATTTGCAAATTTCTCAATTTAAGTAGAAGCTTTAGTTAGTTTTGCAATTAGTGTATATTTCTTTTTAAATTTTGTGTGTAATCTTAAACTTTATCTTCTTTACATAGTATAAAATGATCGCTTGTCGCTGTCTGTTCGCTTAGATCTTTTAAACTCCTAAACAGATTTTAATACAGTTTTCAGCAATGGATAGAGTCATTCAAAAGGAATATCCCAGTCTACGTGGATGAAACCGCGGTGTGCAGCTAAATAATAATGAAATGGTACATACAATTGTCAAATTCTCTCGTTATCACAATCAGGATTGAACTAATCGCAATGATATTGAATAGTCGTTAGCCCCACTGCAGTGGCGTTAGTATTAGTCGATAGTTCGTTAAAGTTGTGTCATTAAAGCGCCGCCGACGCCTGCCCGACATTATCCCTCCCAGTTTTACAAACGTTTTCAATAGGGTGGCAATGCTTTATGTTATAGTCGGACATTTTGAAATTTTTAATGGGATGATAGTATGCATTTTACCCAATGTTGAGTGGAATGTTTAGGAATCCCTCTTACAGTCTGTTTTTTTTTGTATTTTAGTCATGTATGTTGTGGCAGGCAAAAACTATTTAGTTTCTATAACTATCCTCAGTTTTAATCTTGTTCAATTAAAATTATGTTCAAGTAAATCCGTTTAAACGGACTTTAAAACTATTTCCTACAATTACAGTTATCATCACACTGTTTTTCTTCTAAAAATATGTGTTCATAAAAATGTTTAGCTAAAGAAAAATCTTATTGAACTAAGCTCGTGTTTTCTCTGTTTCAGAAGAGGCCTTTGCCTAGCAGTAAGAGAGTAACAGGCAGTATAAGGCATACCGCGGCCCCAGAACATAAAGGGCAAAAAAAGAATTTGGTGGGTTTTAGCCAGAAAAATCTGAAACTCCCAGCAACCCCAGCAATCCCAGCAGGGGAAGTTATTTAGTCATTTACCATCCGCAAAATGTTTATGAGCCGAACCTTGCCACGCAACTTCTTAATACATCTCCTAGTTACCATCTAAAATATTCTTGACTTTAGAAATATTATCTCCCTCATTCAAAATCAAAATATTTTTATTTCACACTAGCTTTTGCCCGCGGCTTCGCTCGCGTTAAATTCGGGGTAACACAGTTCCCCTTGCGCCTTATTGATTTGTAATAGCAACGCTAAGTTTTCCCTTTTCTTCCCTCTTTCTCCCTCACATCCCACTTTTTTCAAAAAAAAATAGTCTATGTCCGTCTCCTGGTTCCCAACTATCTCTGTACCAAAATTCATCATAAACGGTTCCGCCATTAAAGCGTGAAGAGGTAACAAACAAACAAACAAACAAACAAACTCATATAAGTAAGGATAGGCCTACATGGGCACTTATAAAACGTCGAGAAAAGATGCACGGTTCGGGTTGGTCGTTTCCTATGGAGAAGAACCGGCAAGAAACTCCATGGTTACTCTTTTAAAATCATTTGGTTTTACAAAAAGTAAGTAGTGACTACTTAGCCCTTAAGCGCTACAATAAAAGAATTATCGTCGCCTTTAAAAGTAATTAATAATTCAACGTAATATTCAGTATAACAACAACTTGCGAGCGAACTTTCTTTATTAGTAAGCCGCGATTATTAGTAGATTGATTGATGATTTGTAGTTAAAAAAAAAACAGGATCCTCGCCCTGCTCCACATAATCCTGGCTACCCTACAACTCGGCTAATGCTGCAAGCTTCTTACCCACTAGTTCTTTCAGTGAATTTGAAATTTAAACTCCGACGGCGATTAGTAGTACGGCAAGTGTTTTACCAAAGGAGTATTTCAAATTGCCTCTCAGCCAGATTGAGTTTAATTTTTCAAACACCTACCGCTCTGCCATTATCTTTTAAGGCTTTTTCAAGTAAATTGTCTTTAATGGACACTTTATGTTCATACATAAGTGTGTAATTAAATAACAATATTTTGTCGGGTTAATGGTTTTATTTTTTAATATTGTTATAAAAAAAATGGAAAATTCAGTGAATTTTTAAGCAGAGACACTGTCAGAATTAAAATTTGTTTAAAAAGTCCATTAACGAATTTTGGAGGCGAATTATTTGAAGGGAATGGCTGTAATTTGGAAAGGCTTTTCTTAATGCTAGCGGGGATTTTATAAGCAACTTGTTATTCTTATTTATGTTAAAAAAATACTTTGAGAGTCTAGACAAACATTTTCGATGTTTTTCGATGTCTATAATGACTTTCGAAAACATTGTCGTTAGCTTTTCGGTAGCGTCAGCCAGTCCTCTACTTGCCCACCATCGAGAACTCGCTGATAGAACGTCAGGTTGTTTATCCTTTTTGACCTGTAAGTGCGACAAACGTCCTATCAAAATATTTACCTCTGCATGCCTTATTGAGAGGATTCGATGGAAGTGAAATGGAAAAACCTCTTTTCCGCTCTTTACCTTGTACATAAAACTTACGAATTAGTTCCTCGGGCTCGTAACTGGAGCTGCATCACGTACGGCAGGTCTTGCTGCGCCTCCTCGGCCCCATGTGGATTGGGGCTGCTGCAGGTGTGACTCACCTGATGATGGTGGCAACTTATCCTTACCCCAAAAGCTCCAGGTGGAGTGGGGCTACTGCAGGTGTGTCTTACCTGGGCCTGATGTATGATACCGGCTGACATCATATCCCACATCACGAGCGGCAGGGTGGGCTGCGGCCCCGGAGGCTCTAGGTGCAGTGGGGCTGCTGCAGGTGTTCCTCACCTGGGGTTCACATGAGATCCCGGGTGGCATCTTATCCTGCATCACGCGCGGTAGGGTAGGCTGCGGTCCTGGCGGCTCCAGGTTGAGAGGCTCGTATTCATCAGACAAACCGCTGTCCGGGGAGTCGGGCTGCTGAAGATGGTTCTCGTACCCCTTGGGGCCTGCGCGGCTCTTGTGCACGCAGTAGTCACCGGTGAACGGGTTCTGGTACGCTACTACTGTTCTGGAAACGTGGAAATAGAAAAATGTGAGGTATAAATTAATTTGCGAATAAGTAGGCTTAGAGCAAAGATGGCGATTGGGAAGGCAGGCATACTTCCATCTAACAAAATATTTATGATTAAATTACCCGTGGATGAAACTTTTGAAATGGAAGAATAGGCAGAGAAAGTATGAAAACATATTTCAGCAGTAGGTTTCCTGACAAATAAATGAGAAAGCGAGTACTCTTTTGCTTCGTGTATCAATGCGTTTGTAATATCAAAGTCTGTTTGGATAAGTTTTTGCTGAGCTAGATTTATGACAATTCATTTTCTAATGGAAACATTTCTTCTCGTGTTATAAACAATTTGTGATTACACATGTAGTAGTTACCTTAATTCCTCAGTGGCTTCCCCTTCCTTCTTATGCGAAAACACCACCTTAGTCGGTCGCAGCAGTATCGCAATCTGAAACCAACAAGCGAATTTAAACTTCTTAATATTTTGATATCCCAATACAAGTTGTGTAATTAATTCCGGAGACAAAGCAACGCCCGACAATTCGCCAAGATTTTAGATTGATTTCAAATTAAATTACGGAAATGATTACAACTTGTAATTGTATAATTTGTTTGGTAATGTGAAACTGGGGAATGAAGTGGAAAATTGTGGCTTAATTTGTCTTTTAGCTGTTTTGATGTTGACTGTCACATAAAGTGTTTAATATCGCAAGCTTTTATTTTGGAATAAAAGTTAATTTG
Source organism: Ochropleura plecta (assembly GCA_905475445.1). Lineage (NCBI taxonomy): Eukaryota > Metazoa > Arthropoda > Insecta > Lepidoptera > Noctuidae > Ochropleura > Ochropleura plecta. The sequence goes on along the minus strand of FR997744.1, from coordinate 664,423 downwards.
CGAAGGGAAGGACAATGTTTAGGGGGACTGATACATAAATATAATTCTTGACGTTTCAGAAGTACTGACCCGGTATAATTGACTTTTAATTTGATTTTCAACAATTTCGCGTAGACATGAATCAAAATACGAAAGATCTACAAACTGCTTGGAAACGAATATTTGTAACTACACTCTAAAAACTGCTTGGAAACGAATATTTGTTTTGAGAACAAGTGTTAAAAGCTCAAAGTCGAATGTAATGCTAAACAAATTCATGGTCCGAATGTTTATATTCATAGATTTGTTTTAGTTTATTATTGTAGTATGTTGGTGTGTATTCGTAATTGAAAGACGTATAAAATACTTTTAAATTATAATTTTAGTTCATTTATCACCGATACATGTCACACACTTCCTATGCCTATTCTCTTTTTATTCCAACAACCTGAGTAATCGAGCGTCATAGCAAACCAGTCTTCACTCCGGTTTGGTTAATAGTATTAAAACCTTTAAATTATTTATATGATTAGATTATTATGTGTATTGTATGTATGGGCATTTGATGCCTGAAATAAAAGTGATTGATGGATTGATTGCGATTATCGTTTGTGATACAGAGAGCGAGCTTGCCAGATATAGCTCTTTAATACCGTAGTACAACTTACATTACAGTATTAAAGACTTAGATACTCATTTAAATTACAAAGGCGTAGGCGTTGACATCGGCTCTAAAGTAATCCATAATTTATCTAGAAATACGCAGTCCGAAAATAAGAGTCTACCAAATCAGAAATATGCAAATATTCTGTTTATCATTGAAATATCCCGAAAATCGGGATGTACATAATATTTGATATTTTTCCGATTCCGATTGAGCTTATGTGGGCGCTCAGCGGTTTGTGGAGCTCGGCCGGAGCCCGCGGCTTATACGTACTGTATCTGTACAGTAAATTATTATATGAGATTTAATACGATGGTGTGGTGTTTGTATTGAAATGATTCTACTTTTAATTGATGACAAAATGTTTACTTTAAATTGAAAAGTAAAACAGTTGAACCTTGCTAACCCTGTTTTCATTCATTAAGAAGTCAAATTAATTTAAACAAGGTTAGTGTGAAGAAGCTGGAGTCAATTTCGAATGTGGAGTTTTACATTTTATTCTCAAATTCACAATTAAATAGGTAATGAACGTTTTATCTACTGCATTATCCATTTGATTGTGTTGCTGCTATTTATGCTGGGGTAAAACGACAAACATTTTAGTAGATGACTTACCTCTCCGTTTTGTCGCATTCTATTGATTCGGTAGAAACAGTAGCCGCACATGAATATTGTCAGACATAACTGTAAAAAAATGTAATATGTTTATTTTCCAGTTTATTACACTTTTTGTTAAAAAAATACTAATAATAACTCATTAGGACGTTATTTAGCGAAATATTTAGTTAAATAAGAACCATTTTCTATTCGACATGTTTGTAAACAAAGTTTCTACAAAAATAAACAACATAACTAATATAACTATACTAAAAAACCGTTAACAACCTGGGACCATACGTTTTTAAGCTGTTGCATAGCTTCTATCGCGGGCCTTGAGCGTGGAGACCGAATCCAAAAATTTCGTAACGAAAAATCCTAACAAGAATTTCATTACGAATACGGTCAGTTATTTCAATAACTATTCCAATGTTCTATTAGCGTGTTTCGTAGAGAATCGGATAGTTAATCGTCATTAATCTGGATCAAACCCAAGGTTTTGTTTTTTCTTTTTGCGACTTCTTTTGATTGGAAGTACTTTTTAAATATTATGTTTAGATTTTTTGTTTATTTATTGCATAAGTTTTTTAAAAAAATTTAATGCATAAATTGATAAAAAATGGTATGGTAATTGATAAAAGTGGTACGCTTTACCGCGGCAGTCCCCTAATGCCACACGTATTTTTATTTTTGCGTCAAACGGCATTGCATCATGAGATGTAGCATGCTGTAAACAACTTCTGTCAGATGTTCTTGCAGAACTTGCTGTTACGACGCGTATAATGTGGTCAAGAGGTATTTTTCGTGAAATTAACAGTTTATTTCATATTTTTCAGTTTTCTTTGTACGTATTTTGCAGTCGACAGCAGGTGCTAACCGTATTTCTTTCCCGCCGATCTCGAGAATGGCACATTTAAATAAACTAGCCAGGCAAACAGGTGGCGCAAACGACAACACGTTTGTTAACGAAAAACAATGCGGATTGGATGCCGCCCGGGGGGCGTATTGCCATAATGTATACTAGCACAGACAGGGGTTGCTCTGTAATCGCACGCAATATGCTCTTGTAGCTAGAGAGCATACTGCATATCAGTACAGAGACAGACTGAAATAAAATACACTTTGCTCTAATTCGTGAGAGCAAAACACATACGAGTACAGACAATTTGGCTGCCGTAGTAGGCACCCCGACATGGACAGGTTAGGTTCGAAGGGGATGGCGGGGTCTGAAAGACCCCGCCATCCCCTTCGTGTTAGGTTACTTTAAACCTTGAATGCAGAGGTAGGAGCCCCGCGAAGCGGGGCTCCGTCGAGCCACTTTGATAGGTAGTAATCAGTGAGAGCTCGGGACTTGGGGCACCCCGACATGGACAGGTTAGGTTCGAAGGGGATGGCGGGGTCTGAAAGACCCCGCCATCCCCTTCGTGTTAGGTTACTTTAAACCTTGAATGCAGAGGTAGGAGCCCCGCGAAGCGGGGCTCCGTCGAGCCACTTTGATAGGTAGTAATCAGTGAGAGCACATTTTGCTTTAGACATATGCGAACAAACCGTATACTTATACAGACAGGTCTGTAGTCATACGTAGTTTGCTTTAAAAATATGCAAGCAAACTGTATACTTATACAGACTGGTCTGTAGTTATACGTAGTTTGCTTTAGAGTATTTGTTATTTTTAAGAGCACAAAGTGATCTAGTACAGACTATGGGTGTCTGTACTGATATACACAATGGCAATACGCGCCCGGGGGAATTGAATAGAAATTGATTATTTATCTTACTGTTGTAGCAATGTTTTTGCATTAGTGATTCTAACAGCCACATTGACAGAAACACGACATTATGAGCATCCATTAGTCTAGTATATGTTGACAAGTAAACATTTGTCTAAATTGTTTACATTTAGTTATTTGTATTTGCTCAACAGCGGAATAATACGGGCTAATAAGTAAAGCCTTAGCGTACGAATCCTGGCTGCGCTTCGGCGAACTTCGGCTTTTAACCGAATTAAAAAAAGAGGAGGTGACTGTATTTGTTTGCACGTTTGTTACGCGATTCCTTCGTCAATTTGGGCCGATATTAAAAAAAATAATTATAAACTGTATACGTTCGAAGGGGTTCCATATTCGTTTTATTTATATTGGTTTGTTATAGTTTATGTGTTTTCATCTATAATACATTTTTCTATCTTTTAATGTGTATAGATGATACGCTTATATCTTTAGGAGTACCATACTATACGTATATGCAAGACCCAGTTCACAACAATGGCAATAAAAAAATGATTATCCAGACTCTGTTGCTAATGTTATTAAGTATTTCTAAGAATTTCGGATTTTGTGTTTTACAATCAGAATCGAACCCAGGAAAACATGTTCCAACCAACGGTTCGCGGTTGCAACGACTAGACCATTTAAAGTATCGACCCTCTAAGAGTTGGTGTCGGCGCATCATAGGCTTACTTTACAAACATTACCCAAACCGCCAGGAATAGTATCAGATACTGACAACGTAAATTCAAATTAAGAAGCCTAATTTAACAATGACAGTTGGTAGGTAGTTTAAGTACTTAACACCACACTAGTCTACCACAAATGTTTTCAGTAGCTACCTACCCAACCCTTACCTAAACTAACTCACTAAACCGGTGTAAACTCGCCTTAAAGTTCTGTAAGTTGTAAGAACTTCATCCCAGTGTTTTCTAGTTCTAACGCTAGGGCGTAGAGAGACTGGTCAAGCGAGACTTAAGTTTAAAGCTAGCTCTTAAATAACGAAGAGAATTTTGTGAAGAAGGTATAGTGAAGTTTTGGCAAGAAAATAATGAGCCCCCCCACTTTGCTGGACCAAGAAGTGTTTTATGATGAACTAAATAATTATATTTTAATTTATCTTTTAATTTTAATATTGTTAAATAGGGTTTACCTCTTATCTCTTTCCTTTTCTGTTATCAACTTCTAGTTTTATTGGAAACACACTGGACAATGGAAAATATTGTTTTTTAAAAAAAAAAAAAGTTTCAGAAATTCCTAGTGTGGGTACTAGGAATCTCTTCTGTACCGTGGGTGAGTTTACAGACATTTAAACTCACATACACAAACAGCCAGACCCGAAACAACTATCTGCAGGTCATACAAATATTTGTTTCGTGCGGGCATCGAACCCGTGACACGCAGCGCAGCAGTCGCTCCGCCACTGCGTCAACCGTGTCGTCGTTGTTTATTTTTTGTTAACATATTTATTTTGCATTTTAAGTACCTATCGACTTCCACCATTGAGACAACATAATAAAACTGTTTTGCTTCTGTAATCTCACTGATACAGGTCCAGTTGAAAGCCAACGTCGGGCAACAGTTGTCGGGCATTTTTTGCTAAATTGGCCGTATTTGGCGCAGCCGTGAAGCACACAATGTTGCATATTATTGTTTAGTTTTAAGTTATTTATTTCTCCTAAATTGTTTTATACTGGGCACGTTCCAAATAAATGTAATCTATTTCTGACTAGGTTTACAATTTATTGCTGTAAAAACGTTTCTGTTTTGAATTTGATGTTTTTGAATTAATTCCAGGTCGGCTGTGATTATTTAGCCACAAGTTCCACCAGAGTAAAACATATCTGAAAGAATGCCGTAAATACTATCAATAGGTAGGTATAGCTTCACCTTCCGCCATTACAGGTGGCTTTATACGTACAGACGCCTGCAGGTCAAGCTACCCGAAACTGTAAATTTTTCCTAATGAACCTTGAACCTTATACTTTAGAAATAAAGTCGAAAATCTATCAAAGAAATCTGTCAGATTGTAGTAGCTTGATGTGCAGGCGTACAATAGCTAGTCAGTCTAGATGTCCAGACATTATAATAATACCCTATTTTGAAAAGACAAGTTATAAAAGTGCCACTTCAAAATCAGGTATTTACATGCACTACGATGAAAAATTTCAATCACAAACAACATGTCGTGTCGTATATTATATAGTAGCACAGCGCACTTAATATTCAAGACATTCATCTGTTTCTAAGCTTATGAACAGAAGTTTCAGACATGTTGTTATGTTATGTTGATAACATTATAAGACTCTGGATACTTGGACAAGTGACGATAGCTTTAAAAACGTTTCGAGTTTCTGCTACGCTTTTGTACAAAATTGCTGCTAAATGTAACAAACTTTGCTTTCACCATCATCGTTACTATTGCTATGAGTATCACTTTAAAAAATATATATTATTAACATTTTGTTTTAATTTATTTAAACTTATTATTTGCTAGATTCCGCCCGCGACTTCGTCCGCGTGGCATAGTTATTTTGGGCTAACGGTAACTTTAACCCGCGTGATGATCGAAAAAAATAATCATTCTCTCCCCTTTTCTTCCCTCTTACTCCCAGTTTTCTCACTTTTTCCACGATTCCAGGGTCCCAACTAACTATCTCTGCACCAAAATTTATCAAAATCGGTATGGCCATTTAGGTGTGAAGACGTAACAAACAAACTCACTTTCGCTTTTTTAATATTAGTAAGGATAACTTTTTCTAGGTCGATAGAGTTTTCCGACTTGTTTATAATTACAACATCTACCGAGCCTTCTTCTAACTATTTAAGGGTCGGCTTTCAATCTTACCAGATGCAGCTAAATACCAGTACTAAACATTGAGTAACTCCCTATCTGACCTCGACAACTCAGTTAATACTGGTTATAGAATTTTTGGACACTGACCATCTGTAACGACTGTCAAAGATCTTTAATTAATATTAAATCGGGACCAACAGCTGAACATGTTTTTCGAAACACGAAGGAAACTCGGTATATAACGTGTGCTTACACAACCATAGATCTTAAGACCGACCCAAGGGCTGTTATTATGAAGCCACGAGTCCCTCCAATACAAAGTTATTTACAAATAGAGAACAGCAGTTGAAATAACGTCAGAACAAACTCACCAGTATGATTAACAGCAATATATCAATGTAAATAATGATCATATTTCACTGCAACACTTCACACCTTATAAACAATCAATTGAGCATTTTATTAATATAAAAATAAACTATTTTGCTAAACAAAACACTGACTGACTCTGAATATTCTTAGCTGAAACTTTCTGGGGCACCATTGGTTCTGCAAAATATTGTTAGAATGTTTCTCGTCCATGATTGGTCAGAATATTTTTTGGCTCTGTGCTCATTGGTTGAGTATCGATGTGAATCTGGGGATGCCAATGGAGTTGCTCTATAAACAAGGGATGATTCGTCTGCAGTGAGTTTGGTACGGAGCATCCGAAAATACTGGATGGTATAATGCCTATTACGTTGTGTGCATCTCTGAGACCGCTACGATCAGTCTCTATCTAACCAAGAGTGTTCAGTGATTTGGTCAAATATCATACTGTGGTATAATATTAATTTAGTATTATTTAATAGTCTAGCAGTTGTATAGCCTCGAAATAATGGTATAATTTCCAGATATAAATCGACATAATTACACGAAAGTTATGATGTTGTCTACCCAATGGTTTATATCTAAAAATTACTTAAAAGTGATAAAGTAAATAGACTATTTTGATACAAAATTTCCTATTTTACTTCTTTGAAGTTTCTTCTTTCAGTTCTTTGGTCTCTTTTAAGTAACTTGATCGTAGTGTAACTGACTACATCTTGATTGATTTGTGTAATGCTTATTCGTTACGTAACGTACTGATAAGAGATCACGTGACATCATCTTTCCATTCAACCCTATTTTTATCCCCTGTCCTATCTGTTCCAGTATCCTACTCTGTGGCATGCCAGTGGGTGATGGCGCCAGCACTGTCGCGACGTCTGCCGCCACCGCTGCGACCTAGTTACGTACTCGCCAACCTCTGCTCATACCTATGAGGGGGTAGCGTTAGGATACCTACATATGCGAATGTTTCAATTTAAAGTTTAAAGTGACAATGTTCTTTATTTGATTCAATAGGATTCGAGAAAATTTCTATGATTTTTTAAATACCCTTACTAATATTATAAAAGCGAAAGTGAGTTTGTTTGTTTGTTACGTCTTCACGCCTAAATGGCTAAACCGATTTTGCTGAATTTTGGTACAGAGATAGTTGAGACCCTGGAGACGGACATAGGCAATTTTTTTAAGTAAGAAATGAGGGAGAAATAAGGAAGTAAAAGGGAAAACTTAGCATTGCTATTACAATAAATAAGGTGCACTGGCAAAAACTACAGGTAGCAGGTACCTGCAAATCAGGAAAGGGGAACTGTGTTACCCCGAAATTAACGCGAGTGAAGCCGCGGGCAAAAGCTAGTGATTTCATAAATACTGCGTCCCTTTTATGTTCTTATTGAACATACGTTGTTCGTATTAAAATTATGTACAGACGCCAGCAGGTCAAGCTACCCGAAACTGTCAATTTTTCCCAATGAACCTTGAACCTAATACTTTAGAAACAAAGTCGAAAATCTATCAAAGAAATCTGACAGATTGTAGAAGCTTGATGTGCAGGCGTCTGTACAACAACACAAAAGAAAATAATTGAGAATAGAGAAGTGACTACGCTTTGGTTCGAGAACTTTATGAAATTCCAAACGGGAAATAAATTGAATGATCAATCTTTTTCGTCTCCATGGCTCCATACTCCTCAACTACATTGAATAAAACAACCACAAACGCTGTGCGTAGATACATAAAACGTTTAACCCAAAAAGTTCACACTTTAAAACTTCCTCTATTGTATTCCAATATCATAAAAGTTATCGTAAAACCCAAAAACATTTTAAGACACCCACAGCTTCCCAAACAGCCATAACACATGTCAACCCCTTAAAATATATCCCCAAAGGAAAAAGTTTCGGGGCGAATTTACCTTTCCTTGAAAATATGGCAATTGGGTCGAAAGTGTTAACTAAAACAAAACATTGTCGTCTTAAATGGCAGCCAGGAGGAGAGCAATCGGGTTCCCTTACTAGTAAATTTCTTGGGGCAGAAGTTCAGCTACATATTTAACTTTACTGTACATATCAAACCATTATATTTTAGCTTTGATAAACATCGTGGCCAAGTAACAGTAATAAAAGTACAGTAGTTTAGGAGGATTGTAAATATTTGTCTGTCAGTTGGGACTGGTCATCTTTAAAGCTACCACGGTTCATTTTTAATTTATTTAGATTTTTAATTGAATTTTGCTTTTTATTTACTCTGGACGCTCTTACTGTGCACGTCTTTCTACATCGTTCTCACATATTCGTATGATATCAACATTCGTTCCATACGCAAAATACGCGCCTCAGACGTGGAGTTGCGGACACCAGCCCGTTATACAATACAATACAATGATATCAACATGAATGTTGTAAATACGATTTTGTAATATTATAGTTTTAAATAGGGTCCATGGCATTTCTTGCCCATTCTTCTTGATTAACGCTTTGGATTGGGCAACTACAGTACTTTGACAAGTTATTTTGCCTTGTGACCGGGACTGTAGCTTCATTTTGTTTCGTGACATTCAAAACTGCGTGTAATGTTTGAGTTTGAACAGAATAGAACAGATTTTGATACTAGCTAGAATAAATTAAATAAATACAAAGTGTTGCGCCGACCCCAAGTAAATTAAGACTTGCATCTGATAACAAGCAAACCCTAGGGTAACCGGTATTGCTGCTGATGCCTCACCTATTCTTAGTTCGCAAACTAACTCCAGCATGGCGTTAAATGAGCAGTTTCATTAAATGCACCATGGCACGCTACTACCGTCCTCCTTTCTCTACAGTAAGATTTTTTCCGAATATTAATATCTGTTACATCATTTTTGGCTGTCAAAACAAGTATCCCTTCTGTCCTTTCCTCCCAGTGTGAAGACAAACAGCGCCCCGAACACCCGATAACTTTAAGTTGATACTCAGCTACCTGAGCTGAGGTAAGAGCTTGTTCAGGGCGCGTAGTTTTGAATCTGTTCAATAATACAGGAGCCAACTATGCGTGTAATATTTATCGTTTGCTGCTGGTCCGCAAGACGTATGAATAAATTAATTGTTCGGGTTTGTTCGCGAAACTTCGAACAGTAAAGAATGTGGTCAAGCGTAGTGCTTCTCTGACGGATTGTATTAACTTCGGTTTTAATGTGGGGAAGAATACTGGCACATATTAATTTACATGTACTCCTCACGTTGGACTGCCTTATTGATCTAGTAGTCGCAAGCGAGACTGGTAAACAATGAGGTTCTGTTCGATTCTGTGTAAAGTGCTATTAAGTTTTTTATGAGGATTTTTTTCAGCTGCAGCCACGGAGTCGTGAATACGTGGCAATAGGGTCTAGGGGCTTTCTATAACATGGGACTTACTTCTCGAAATGTGGGTGTACTATAAGCTGCACCCGCTACGGTACTGCGGAACCTTACGGGGAATGCAGGCATCATCATCTGCCTAGCCTTTTCCCAACTATGTTGGGGTCAGCTTTCAGCCTTACCGGATGCAGCTGAATTGACGGCAAGGTTGCCGCAGTTGCTGACCGATCGACTGCTGCGCTGCGTGTCGCGGGTTCGATTCCCGCACGGAACAAATATTTGTATGACCTGCAGATAGTTGTTTCGGGTCTGGCTGTTTGTATATGTGAGCTCAATGTTTGTAAACGCACCGACGATACAGGAGAAATTCCTAGTGTGGGGCAACGTTTGAGTTTTTTACATGGAGTGACTGCCTATCTGACCTCCATAACACGTAATCAAGGGGTATCGTATTACCCAGGTAATACGATACCCCTTGTTAAGACTGGTTGTGAGACTTTTGGGTCACTGACTACCTGTAACAACTGTCAAAGATCTGCAAATGAAAGCCGGAACTAATAACTTAACGTGCTTTCCGAGTAACGGAGGAAACTTGGTATGTAACGGGTGGTCACCCATCCACACACCAACCTAGGAAAGCGCGGCTTAACCTAAAGATCGACTTGTGCGGCTGCTATTATTTAGCCACGAGCTCCTCGGAGATTGCAGGCGTATTATGTAGTTCCAGGTAGATCAGATGTCGGCAAGTACTTGTTACATTCATTCAGTTGATACTCGTTAGTAGTTCCGAGTTGGACTAGCGCACCGAAGGTTCCGTAAGAACTTGAAAAACCTGCCCTAACAAACAGAACTTATTCCACTGAGGAAAAGAGACAGAGCTATACAGGGTGTCTAGCACCATCTCTTTCTCACACAGGAATAAGAACTGCTATAAGATGTCATAGTAACCCTACTGTTTTTAAAGACAAACTTGACTTTGCCATTGGAAACTGTTGGTCCCGTACATAAGCCCAACATAGCTGGGTTTGTGTTAGTTTACAAAATGCAATTAAGTTTTTTTTTACAAATATATGCTTTTTAGATTTTTCACTAAATTGGTACTCTATAATATTACTTCTTGTCAAACATCATGATTCTTGGTCAGCGAGAAATCTCGGTAGAATTTGATTACCTTTGAAATATATAAAAACTAGCTGGCACCCGCGGCTTCGCTCGTGTCATATCGAAAAAAAATATCCAATGTGTTATTCCAGACCATAATCTACCTCCGTGCCAAATTTTATTAAGATCCGTTCAGCCGGTTTGTCGTGAAGAAGTAACAAACATCCATATATCCATGCATACATACATCCATCCTCACAAACATTCGCATTTATAATATTAGTAGGGAGTAGAATGCGATATAAACGGCATATCTTCTGATTACGCAAACTTACAAGGTTGATTATTGCTCATTTTAAATTTCAACTTGATATCTTCACGCATTCCCGAGAAAATGACTCACGTTTGCATGGTAAAAGGAGCCCGTTGCACGGATTCGTGTTCTGTAGTTCCTGCTTACCCCCATGGGAAAGAGGTAATGAATGTATGTATAACTTTCACAAGCGGCAGTTTAGTGCTCTCTCACCCCGAAGAAGTGGTCTTTAACATAGTTGTTAGAGAGCACTTCCTAGGTAGTCACTTATTAGATAGTCCTGATGGGACAAACAGCCACATTAAATAGTTTTAACTGAAGTTACTGTTATCCAGTTACAGTGGTAATTCATTGACGTTTTTGGCCCAATAAAATATCGTATGTTTGATGAGATAAGTCCTTCAAATGCAGCCCACTGCTCCATAAAAAGTACTCCCTACCTTTCTGCTTATCCCACAACAAAAAACCGTGATGAATAAGCGTTCATAATGAAAAGCTACCAACCTCAGGTGTTCGTTATATAACATTGTTAATTTCCCTCTGCCTCAAACGACGGTTAAATTAGACTTCATTAATAAACCGCTAAAAATAACGGTTAAAAATAACGGCTATTTTTGGGCTGTTTACGTGCAAAAGTGCTTTTTATAACGGAGGGTCAAAGGATTGCCTGCAATAGAAATGAGGGTGAGTTTTTGGTTTCGTAATAATGTGGCGCCCTTTTAAAATAAGTAAGAGATTTTTATTCAACACCATAAGAGATTATAGAACGTTAGGTATATATAACACTAGCTTCCGCCCACGACTTCGTTCGCGTGGCTTAGTTACTTTGGGCTAACTTTTAACTAACACGTAATGATCGAAAAAAAAATTCTCTTTCTCCCCTTTTATTCCCTTTTTCTCCCCTTTTTCTGACGGTTTCTTAGCTTATGTCTATCTCAAGGTTTCCAACTATCTCTGAACCTAAATTCATCAAAATCGATTTGGCCGTTAAGGCGTGAAGACGTAACAAACAAACATACTTTCGCTTTTATATCTTACTAGCTGTGCCCAGCGGTTTCACCCGCTGAGGTTTAGGGGTATGAAAAATAGATGTTAGCCGATTCTCAGACCTACCCAATATGTACCAAAAATTTCATAAGAATCGGTCGAGCCGTTTCGGAGGAGTACGGTAACTAACATTGTGACACGGAAATTTTATACATATATTAGATAGTAAGGATTACATCTGATTGCACAGAATGGCTAGCTGAAGACTTAGCCTCTGTGTTTGTTAGTGTGGGCGGTGGTATTCACCTCGGTGACCCGCTTGCTTGTTTTGTTTGCATTCTCACATAAACATATTAATAAGAAACCGGGCAAGTGTAAGTCGGACCCGTGCACCGAGAGATCCGTACAAAAAAACTTGCGATATAAACCGCGGTACTTTGACTGCGTAGTGCTTAGAAGGTTGATTTGTTCACAGCTTTAAGAGACCACAGATTTGATTATATGGTTTAAATGTGCGTTCCAATAAACAGAAACGACTCGTTTTGCTTACGGATAGTTGTATTTTTACATAAGTTCTATGAGACTTATGTCAAAATTCAACTATCCGTAAGCAAAACGAGTCATTTTTGTTTATTGGAACCGGGCGTTTATTAACAATTCGATACCTTTACGCGTTTTCGAGATAAAGGGCCATGCCAGACAGACAATAGAATGATTCTACATGGGTCCCGGTCTTTGCTTTTGAGGTACGAAACCATAAAACTAGGCCCAAATGCAGACTCCGCTGAAGAATTCCAGACAAAATACCCCAATATCACTTTAACTCGACCTGGGTATCGAATCCAGTGCATCATGCTCAGTAGCAGCTCATTTGTCCACCACACCAATGAGACAGCCTTTTTTTACAAATAATTAATTAGTTAATTTTTTGTACAAGTCTGACACTCCCCAGTGTCAGACTTGTACCTACTGACTAAAACCCACCCATATTCCTTCTATTGCCCTTTACGTTCCGGGGCCGCGGTATCTCTTTCAAACAACCCGCAACCACGACAGGGACGAGACAGCCTTGAGATAATAATGTAAGTATCAAATAAATAGTTGGCAAATGTCCTCAAGAGAATCCGTTAACAAAACTAAATGATGATCACAAAATAGAACAATGAAGAACAAACAAACTTACAAACAATCATCGGCCCAAGATCGAAACTATCGCTTTATATTCAGAATTAAGTTAGAATCACCTAACAATTACATAACAACACAAACACCACTCAAATGGGACCTAGACCGAATTCAAATTAGATTTTAATCTATTTTATTGTTCTACTTCGCTCTTGTGCCGCCAAGTTTTAATTGATCGTAGGAATTAATGGTGTAATAAGCCTAGAGGTAAGATTTATCGGGACCGGTGTAATGTTTACTACATTCACCGGCACTAGGACTAAGTATGATACGTTGGGACTTAGGTCTTGTGATTTGTTGTCGTCTGTGTTAGTTCTAGTAGTTAATAATGGGGAGACCGATGTTAGTATGATGTATAGGTTTGTGCGTAAAGGGACCTAGTTGTCTGTTTCAGTAACTATGTTGCAAGAGAGGTTATTATATTAATTTTAGCAAGAAAAATACTTGTACGATGCAGATGTTTTAATGTTTTTGAACAAGAACAGTTACTTAACAGTATTTTAATAAGTAAACTAGCCCAAATAATTGAAAAATAGCTTTTGCTTGCGGCTTCACTCGCGTTTAATTCAGGGTAACACAGTTCCTCTTTCCTGATTTGCAGGTACCTGCTACTTGTAGTTTTTGCCCTAGCGCCTTGTTTATTGTAATAGCAAAGCTAAGTTTTCCCTTTTCTTCCCTCTTTCTACCTCATTTCTCACTCTTTTAAAAAAAGGCGTGAAGACGTAACAAACAAACAAACTCACTTTCGCTTTTATAATATTAGGGAGCTTTCAAATAAGACGGTTGATGTCGGACTGCTGCAGTACGGTAATCGTACAGCATTCGGGCGATTATGATTTTTCATACAAAAGGACTCTATGCAAGATCGTGCGGGAGCAGTACGACGCACGTCCGTTGGCGGGACGGCAACAATGCATGTACCTACGTGCCTCAGTCGTTGTTTGCTAGTGCGGCGAACGCATCGTGTTCCTTCGTAACGTGGACGTTTTTTATGCATACCTACATGATTATTCGATCGGACTGCAGCCGCGTACCTCTTCAAATAAGACGATTCGCATCGTACTGCCGCCGTCCGGCAGCAGTACTGCTCCTGGTCGTGACAACCGTCCGGCGGCAGTCCGACATCAACCGTCTAATTTGAAAGCGCCCTTAGTAAGGATTCAAATGGATTCTGTTTTTCCCTGTCGTAGAACGAAAAGGAAGAAAAAAGAACAGGCCGTGTCGACGGCACGTTCGTGTTCCACGCGCGAATCAAAGAGATGTCAGCATAGCAGAGGGGCCTGCTAGGGCCACTGCCTGCCGGGGTGAAGGGTTGTTCGAAAGAGATACCGCGACCCTGGAACACCAAGAGGCAAAAGGAAAAGGAACTTGGATCGGTTTTAGTCAGTGAAAGTCTGATAGTCCCCCCATTAAGTTATGATGATGATTTTCCATTCGAAAAACAAAGAAGGAAGAAAGAAATGAGACAATTCAGTATGTTATTTTATTTCATTTAATACATAAAAGCAAATTCATTCTAAGCAAGAAAATGTATATCAAACCAGTAATATAACTCGCTGAATGGCGGCGTCAGCCTTAATTATAAATAACCCACTTTAACCTTACCAGGTAAAAAGGTATCTTTTCTAAACAAAAAGTTCAACAAAAGGTTTCAATTTCAAGGATAAATTAAACAGGATATAAAATAATTAAGGGTAGCATTTGCCTGGATTAATTAAAGGTAATTTTTAATTGCTATCTTAATTGCGACAAGGTTGAGTTACTGATTGCATTAAAAATCTTTGACTAGTCAACTCTTACAACAAAAAAACCTGACTTTCTATTTAGAAGTACTTAGTAGATTGCTACTAAATAATACCAGCCCTTTACTGTCCCATAGCTGGACAAAGGCCTCTACTCATTGAAAGTAAGCGCCAGCATTGATCACCACGCTTGCTCAAGACGGGTCGGCGATTTCAGACTTATATAATTATTTTCTATCAGCGATGTCCAAGATAAACAACTGTACCTAAGTGATTGTTGCACTTGTAAAAATATGTATGAGTAATTAGTTGTAAATGTGTTGTGTAAACAATTGTTGGCTAACCGAAATAAATAAAAAAAAACAACAAAAGAATTTTAAAAAGTCACATTGGTACTTGCCCGGATATGAAACTCATGCATCATAGGCGAGTCCTTAACCTCTGGGCCATCACTACATTGCTAAGACCTATTGTCACAAAATCTTCAGAACAGGCGTCCTATTCAATTTCTAAAAATAGCTAAATATATATATAAAAGTATCGTTTTCCTATCCCCTAATTCCTTTTATCTTTATTTACAAATATAAAGTGTTAAGCCAATAGCGAGCCCTTA
Source organism: Ochropleura plecta (assembly GCA_905475445.1). Taxonomy (NCBI): domain Eukaryota; kingdom Metazoa; phylum Arthropoda; class Insecta; order Lepidoptera; family Noctuidae; genus Ochropleura; species Ochropleura plecta. Next base: position 648,978 of record FR997744.1, on the reverse strand, counting down.
ACAGTTGGACCCGAAGAAACTCGATCAGTCCACTAACAACTACCCCCGGGACCTTGCAACAGGATATTATTTGAAAAGTAATCCTTTTGATAACAGCGGGTATAACCGGTACCTACCGATACGGGGATGTTTCTAAAGGTTTTCTTACGCGGTATATATTTCTTAAGAAGGTTTTATTTGATTACTGTTAAGAAGTTTTTTGAACTGATGTTCGGTAGTTGTTTTTTTTAGTTAACCTTATAATTTCCACTTCTGAGCAAAAGCCTCCCCGATATTCTTCCAGGTATTCTTCTCCTGCGCCACCTCGAACCAGTCTTTGAGATGAGCATCCAGATCGATCTATTTTTAAGCCGGCCTTGGTGGCGCCGTTCATCCTCATGCATCCAAGAGACATTTGGCATTTTTGACTTATTGATTGTTTTCTTTGGAGTAGGTGTCCAAAGATATACCTAAAGTTCCCCCGTACTTGAGGGAATTTGAATAACAAATTTTTATTTCAGAGATGGTAGTGAAACGTCAGCTTTTCAAACTTAAATGAGTCATATCCCGACACCGATTGCGACATCAAAATGTTTTGTGATTGTGCTCACCAATAAAAGAAGGTTACATTTTCTTTTCATATCTCTTTTATATGAGAACTCTAAGAAGTTTTATTGTTAGAGTTTATTCATATCTCCATAAAAGACGTGCAATTTGAGAAAATAAATCAGCGATAGGCGTAACATTTTTACGATAACCGATGATAACGCAAATGGAAACTTTTTCATTCCAAGTACAATGTTGCCAACTCAAATAAACATCCAACTTTTAAAATTACGTTTTATCTGTCGTGCACTCAGCTTGGTAACTTTTACGACACAAACCCCAAAAAAAAGAGCAAAATGTTTCACGTCGAAGTAAAGTTATACCCTTAATTATTTCCTCATTTCAGCACATTGGGGAAATTTGAGGAAAAATTTCAGTTGGAGAACAATTTCCTTCAAATATTCTTTTATAAGTTTATTTAATAAGGGCTCTTTTTGAAATTGAGTAATTGAAATGTAACAAGAAAGTGGGATATGAATAATTGTGCTCAAAATTTAAAGGTCAAAGGTACTCTCGGCCAGCCTTTGAAGTCCAAACGTCCGTCTGTCTGTCCGTTTGTGTGTCAAGACCCCTTATTTAGGGAATGCGTTAAGGTATGAAATTGAAATTAAAACCACATACTCAAATTTGGAGTTGCGAAAATATCAACTTTTTTAGTCTACGCGATCAAAAGAAATATCCGTTAATGTCGCAAGTTTCTTCGGAACCCTCGCTGCGCATGTCCGAGTCGCACTTTTTTTACAAATGGTTAATACACAAGACACTAGACTTTCACACACTATCGCTTACATTTCGATCTCATATCTCTTTTCGCAGGTCTGCTGGCAGAAATTTCTTAAGAAATAAGCAGTACCTTTGTACTCTATTTTTTATATGTTTTTATCCTGTCTGGTTTACTGTGTGTACATAAATAATTAAATTCTTACTAATATTATAAAAGCGAAAGTGAGTTTGTTTGTGTGTTTTTTCCCTCTTCACGCCTAAATGGCTTAACCGATTTTGATGAATTTTGTTACAGAAATAGTTGAGACCCTGGAGACGGACAAATGCTCTTTTTTTAAGAAGATTGACAAAGAGGAAAGAAAAGGGAAAACTTAGCATTGCTATTACAATAAATAAGGCGCTAGGGCAAAAACTACAAGTAGCAGGTACCTGTAAATCAGGAAAGGGGAACTGTGTTACCCCGAATTCAACACGAGCGAAGCTGCGGGCAAAAGCTAGTAAATAAATAAGACAAGATTGTTAAACAAACTGTAATATCAATAACATTGACTCGTTACGGGGCAGGTTCTTAAAGGGAGCTAAGGAAATTGATTACACGCAGAGTAAGATTTATAGGACGAAGGATATTAGCAAATTATGATGGATGACTGGAAGGGACTTACTTACGAAGGCTTTATGTGTCGGTTATACGAGATTGATATGTTGCGGGCTGACCTTGAAGCTGTTATTATGTTATCATCAGTATTCATTTCGTAGGCGGTGCGTGTGTATATGGACGTTGAGGAATCAAAGCTTACTCTCTACGTAGCTATATAAACTCACGCTTTGTTTCTTGAAGGTAAGCAGAAAGTTTAGAACGTCCTGCTACAACCCTGTTTTTTTTGGCTGGGAAATCATCAAATAACTTCCCCCGCTCTGGGCGGAGCGGGGCGAGTGTCAGACTTGTACGTTTTTCCTCCCATTACGTTCCGGGGCCGCGGTATCTCTTTCAAACAACCCGCGACCCCGGCAGGGTGCTAAGACCCTTACATAGTTCTTTTGCATCGTCCTTCTTCAGAACAGAAAAAAAAACAGGCCAAATGTGAGCCACATTCGCGACTCCAGACTCACCCAGGGTTCCGTACAATTTTTTTTGTGATGCATCCACAACCTCTTTGATATTACTTCTTGCTAATTTCATGATTCGAGGTCAACGAGAAGTATAGATTTTGATTCCCTCTGCAAATGTGTGTAAAATACGACATAAACGGCCGTTACTTTTGACTGCGTAAACTTAAATGGTTAGTATTTGCAAAGCTCCAAGGAGCCGCAGACATGAGTATATAGTTTTCATTTCAACTCTATGCCTCCGTTCCCAAGATAAAGGGTCGTGACAAAGCGACTGACAGACAGATGAACAAAGCGATCCTTATAGGGTTCCGGTTTTTCGTTTGGGGTATAGAACCCTAAAAAAAAGAAAATGGTCTTAATAGGTATCGTTCTGAAACTATTCTCATGGGTTCAAATGTATGTCTTTCTTATCGATCATTACTAAAAAGTCATCTACAGTGAAATTATCAAGCAGTTTTGTTATTACTAAAAAAAAACAGCACAACAACATTGATTCATGTAATATGCTCGGAATTATGCTCATAATTTAAAGGTATTTTATTGCTTTTAAAAGCCTTCATTATTTTTAAGTACACTCTTTAATTCAAATCCAAAAAGCTAAACCCAAAAACAGCAATCCTCTAAGGATGATTACTCAATACGAAGGGCCGGCGAAGGGGCCCCAAATTCATCCGACCACACATTGTCTTCTTTAGGGACAGCTTTATAAAAACGATATATCTGCCGCAAATAATTACTAAACATATACTTCGACATTAGGAACGTGCCCGGAAACAGGGCGTCCCGAAAAGGGTGTAAATATACACGCGTATATAATGACGGACATAGGACACTTCCCTGAGGGACGAACCACGGAACGTGGAAACGTGGTATTGTAAGAATGATTTGTGGTGGGAACATGATCAATTTTTGCAAGTTTAAAAAACACATAATTTTTTTTAAATTTTTGTGCGTGACCTATCACCATGAACTCCAAATGTTTATGTTGTCTATTTGTTGTTTTCCAAACAAATATATAACATAAAAAATCAGCATTTGAAAAAGGAACAACTGCGAAATAGTTTTTGGCAAACAGTTTTCATAAATAATCATTAGTATGGAATTTCTGAGTTATCTTATTCATCTTTTCATTGTAGCTTGACTCTTATTATTGACAAATATTTGGTAAAAAAAAAATTGAGTTGACTTGACTACTTCTATTAATCGTCACCATAACAGTTTAAAAAAAACCGGCCAAGTGGAAATCGGTCTCGCGAATCGAGGGTTCCGTACAAATTTGCAACGTCATCATCATCATCTATAGTACGGCCAACGAGAAGCGATACGAAAGGTCATTAACCTAAAGAACAACTGTGGCGTTGACAATCTAATATTTATCTCTTTCCATCTTGTGCCTTTATCGTAATGTCTCGTTCTCCCGGCAAAAACATGACAACGTTAAGACGGGTTTGCCAACATTCGGGCGGCCATTTTAGGTGGGGTTTTAGCATGGGTTTTGTTTACATTTGGTATCGCTTCTCGTTGGCCGTACTTTAAGCCTATAATCAACCACTGTTGGGTATTTGGCTTCCCTTTTTTTCTGCCACTCTTCTCTGTTTTGTGCGTCCTTCTGTTTCCCGCGATTTTGTCTATACCATCAACATACACCGTCATAAAAGAAATGACCGTTTACGTTGACATCATCACACAACATCGTCGCATCACATCACAGTTTCAGGGGACCATAGATTTGAGTAAATGATTTTATTTCAACTCAACCTCCACGCGTTCCAAAGATTTATCTCACCTGAACTCATGTGAGATAAATCTCGGGAATGCGTGTCTATCTATTACATGTATGGATATGACAGACAGATAGATAGACAGACAGACTAAAAAGTGATATTATAAGAGTTCAGTTTTTATTTTTAATAACTAAAAACTTTTCAGTATTTTGTTACGAAATGGAAAACGGAAGCATGACTGTGACATATTATACAACAAGCCACTGTCCTTACTTGTTTTTTTCTAATTTCATGAATATCTGTGTAGAGTCCTCAAGGGGCTATCCGGTATGTAATCGTAAATGTGGCGCGAAATTAAATATTGGGGTTTGTTTAGTAAATTAGGTTCAAGGCTGGTCCCCTTAAGGGCCAAGTGAGGCCAGGCCATAATGTGCCGGATAAAGAAAGATAATGCTAAGGTTGATACCAATTACAGTGTAGCGTGGGTTGCGCCCCAGTGTGCTTAATGATCTGCTCAACATAACATAACATAACATCATGCCTGTTATTGCCGAAGGGCTAGACAAATGTGTATCTAATAATACACACACATTTTGCAAGTTATGTTTTAAGTCCCATGTAGGCTGAGCTTGTTCCTGCCGGTTCAGGGAAGAATTATTAAGAGCCGCGGCCTCGACTAGTTTTAAAAATATATTTATTTTGGTGTGTTTAACCAATTTACAAAATAATTTAATTATGGTATACTGCCATCAAACACCATTAGGTATTAAGACTGCACAACCTAGGACTCAAACCTAGACAGATATACAACCTCTTATAATAAGAAGATAAAGCTGATCGCAGCACTTTTCCGCGTTTTCCTGGTCTAGGATTGTACTCGTTAATAAGGTGTAAAATGACCCTTGCCGAAGACAAAAGGTTTGCTTTTTTCCCGTCATTGTGATATTTGTTTTGTGAACCATACCTGGCGAAACTTTAAGGCGCTGCACAAACATGGACACGTTTGTGTCTAGTGTCGGATACCAGCCACCGATGAATATTTGATATCTATGGCGCTGCGCTAACGTGGACATTTTTGTGTCTTGTGTCGGATACGAACTATCAATGAATATCTTATCCTACTACATCCTATTTCCTACTATATCCTTACTAATATTATGAAAGCGAAAGTGAGTTGGTTTGTTACGTCTCACGCCTAAATGGCAAAACCGATTTTGATGAATTTTGGTATATAGATAGTTGGGATCCAGGAGACGGACATAAGCGAATTAAAAAAAAGTGAAAAATGAGGGAGAAAGAGGGAATAAAGGGGAAAACTTAGCTTTGTTATTACAATAAATAAGGCGCAAGGGCAAAAACTACAGCTAGTAGGTACCTGCAAATCAGGAAAGGGGAACTGTGTTACCCCGAATTTAAGCCACGAGCAAGCGCTAGTAATATTATAAATGCGAATGTTTGTGAGGATGTATGGATGTTTGTTACTTTTTCGCGTCAAAACGGCAGAACGGATCTTGATGAAATTTGGCACCGAGGTAGATTACAGTCTGGAATAACAAAAAGGACTATTTTTTTATATCACGCGGACAAAGCCGCGGGCGCCAGCTAGTTTGATTATAAAACTACGGTTTCTTGTGATGGTGTGCCGTGTCTGCAACCAAAGTCCGCAGCCACTTAGTTACAAAGATATTGAAAGTCTAAATTCCAACTTCAAATTCCAAGTTAGTTTCAACCTTCACTTTAATTACTTCTATGGCCCATGTACTATTCAACGTATCCATCAGCATAATGTTTTGAGTTATAAACCGTGATTTATCACTCCAAATAAAAGTTGTTTGTTAGTTTTAATTGTTGAGAAAGCAGCGTTACTTAGTTTAAGGTAAATGGCCGCTTAAGCAGAGTCATAGGTTAATAATATGAATAACGTTATCATTCGTAAAATGGTCACAAAGTAACAATCGACATTATTAACTGCGTCTGTATGTAATTCATATTATTATGCCATTTTAGACCCCCAGAATGTTTGGTCGTTAACTTCGTAATAAGGTTTTTTAACAACTTGTATTGTAAAATAAACATAATTTGTTCAATCCTTACTAATATTATAAAAGCGAAAGTGACTTTGTTTGTTACGTCTGCACGCCTAAATGGCTGAACCGATCTTGATGAATTTTGGTACAGAGATAGTTGGAACTCTACAGACAGAAATAAGCAAATAAAAAAAAATACATACATACAAAAAGGGGAGAAAAGCGGAAAAGAATAATAACTTTTTGCCCAAAGTAACTGTCACGCGGACAAAGTCGCGGGCGGAAGCTAGTATTATAAAAGTAGTTTGATAAAACACGTAAACACGACAAGTAAAGTCAACTGCACATGGGGTAACTTTCCCTATAATTGACTGTCAGTGGAGATAATAATATCACGAAGTTTCCTCCCTCCCTCTGACTCGTAACAGATGCCTCTTGTTATGTGACGGACGTGACGTAATCTGACGCGGAATGTGGCGCTAGTGTGATAAGATACACGTAATAATTAATTGGTATTGTTACCTTTTTCTGTTAGAAATTAATATCGCTACTGGAACAAAGGTCATGGATTTAATTTCCAGGTCGAGTAAAGTGTTTTTAGGTGTTCTTCCAGATAGGAAGCTATTTCTGACTAGCAGTCCGGAGTAGATTTGAGCACAGTTGATGTAGACTCGCTTCTAGTGCTATCTGAACGGTGCATTTGTAAGGCCTTTAATATTTTGTAATTTAGCCAGGGCAGTTTAAAAGTAAAGGAATTACCCAAAACTAACCACCCTTCACCATTTCATTTTTAGCTGGGAAGAAAAAGTGGCGGAACAAGCTCCCCAGCAATAGGTACATCTGTCTGTCAGGTTAGAAGAACAAGAATTCGTTAGTGAAAAAATGTATGCTACCTTTAAAAAAATAATATTACCTGTGCCTCTAACTTACTTAACCTTTTGAACGCCATTGTCACATATTTGTGACATACAAGAGCGTGTCCTGGACGCCAACGACACAAATATGTGACAAAAATTGAGGTAAAATTAGATGCTTGGCGTGAAGGGCACGCGCTTGCATTTATTCTCTGGCGTTCAAAAGGTTAATATAATAAAAGCGTAAGTGAGTTTGTTTGTTTATTTGTTACGTCTTCACGTTTAAATGGCTAAACCGATTTTGATGAATTTTGGTACAGAGATAGTTGGAGACGGACATAGGCTATTTTTTATATATGAGGGAGAAAGAGGGAAGAAAAGGGAAACCTTAGCATTGCTATTACAATAAATAAGGCGCAAGGGCAAAAACTACAGGTAGCAGGTACCTGTAAATCTGGAAAGGGGAACTGTGTTACTCCGAATTTAACGCGAGCGAAGCCGCGGAAATCGAGTTTCATTATAAAGGTTATATTTCTACTATGTGGAGCATTACTAACACTCATACCAACAACGATTAACGCTACGCAGAAGGAGTAATAACTTTTTCAAGTAGAAAAAAAGCAAGTTTCTTTGTCTCGAGTCCCACAAGGAAAACCTCCCCTTCAACATATTCCCGAGTTACATAAATACATACACACTTAACTTAATTGAGTACTATAAATAAGTCTGTCTGTTGTTTTTACATACTTACTTATATTATATATGTAGATGTATTATCTTCTTGATTATGATGTTGGACGAAATTGAGCTACCTTTCTTCGGACTCTATTTACATAATTATGTTGGACGGTGACCATTGGGTAGCCACCGTCCATTCGTCTAGCGACGATAGGTTTCCATAGATATGACAGCAAAGCAGAGGAACCCGTCAGGACCATTGCTTGCCGGGGTTGTTCGAAAGAGATACCGCGGCCGCGGCGAAAGAAAAAACGTAGATGGGTTTTAATCAGTAAAATTCTGACAAGGATCCAGCTCCGCCCAGAAAGGGAGAAGCTGCTTAATTTATTAATTTACAGAAAGTAACTGCAGCTTAAAGATATCATAAAAAAAGTAAGACAGTTGAAATGGAGATGGACAGGACATATGACAAGAGACAGCAGAACAAAATGGACTAAAATCCTAACAGAGTGGCAACCACGAGATGGTAAAAGGAAAAGAGGCAGACAGTCAAAAAGATGGATGGATGACATAAGGAAAGTCGGAGAAGCTACCTGGACAAGAAAAGCCAGGGCAGAACAGACTGGAAACAGCTGGAAGAGGCCTACGTGTCACAGGACACGCTGATCACCGGAGAAATAGATTTGTTTTTTTAGATCATAAGTTTGTTGGTTTATAAGTTTATGTTTAGTTTCAGCAATAAAGGCTTAATAATAAAAACCGCAGCTTATCCTCTTGACGGTATGTTGTATGTAGCGGTACAAAAACTATTTATTACATTTATCGATATCGATAATTTAATAATATATGAGCTAGTAAAGTACTCTGAAACTGAGGGTAGGTAAATAAAGAACCGTTCGCACTGAAAAATATGGACCATTTCGACCACTCCGATTTTATCGTAACTAAATCAAAGGGTGGACAAAGAAAAATAAACCAGCCCTGAATTCAACACATTCGATCAACATAAGTAAACGGAGTTCCCAGCTAAACTTACATTCAGGGTTCAGCAAGATAAAGTGGCCAAAATAAAAATCTTTCGCAGTTGTCAAATGAGGGCAGTTTGTCAGCCGGCAGAAACACGGTTCCGTATATATCATTACGGGGACAACGAATTGGGAATATTATTAAAAGTCCCGACTAACAGCGACTACAATTTGTTACTTATTTTGATAAAGGTTTTTGTTGAGATTTTGTATTTCTTTATTAAGAATTGCTAAGTTTGTACGTTTATCAACTTTTGCTGTAATGTTTTTGTGTACCTCAAATAAATTGACTTATGTAAGCTGAATAAAAAAGGTGACTGTAAACGTTGGTAACATCATTCAAATATAATTTGATTATACCATATTTTCATATTTTTTTGATGCAGTTGTTAAATTACAATGTTAAATTGCTAAATTTCCACCTTGGAAATACGATGGTTGTTCTATGTGTGGCACTTAATGAAAGGTACAAAGGTATGTTGTTATCCTTACTTCCTTACGAATATTATAAAAGCGAAAGTGAGTTTGTTTGTTTGTTACCTCTTCACGCTTTAATGGCTAAACCGATTTTGATGAGTTTGGTACAGAGATAGTTGGGAACCAGGAGACGGACATAGGCTATGTTTTTTAAAAAAAGAGTGGGATATGAGGGAGAAAGAGGGACGATACGGGAAAACTTAGCGTTGCCACTACAAATCAATAAGGCGCTTCCGAAATTAACGCGAGCGAAGCCGCGGGAAAAAGCTAGTACTTTATAAAAAAAAACACCAACTTTGTTTATGAGCCACCTATAACAATAAATAATTATTCTATTCTATTCTAAACATAATCTCCACCCACTGAATTACTCTGAAATCAAGAAAAAAGTATTTAAATTCACAATAGTTGTTTTGTAAAACCAGCGTGCGTTTGTGCAGCGGTGGAAGCGCTCTGATTAAAGGGCTTGCTCTGGCAGTTCACATGTCGACGACCACAGTCCGACGAGCCATCATATCTGATACTTGGATTGTACACACTTGGAATAGAAACTGAAATTCGACTACGACGATATTGAGATTATGGATTATGTTTTGAGGTATTGAATAGACTCGTGACTAAATAATAACAGCCGCTTGCCACTAATACTACTAACTACTACTACTAGCTAATAACCGCCACGTTGACGCTTGGTGATCCTTGGATGGGTGACCACCAGTTCTCATCATCGCATCTCGAGTTTTCTGCTAGCATCTGTAAGCACGTGCTAAATCAGAGGTGGAAGTCAAGTAGGCAGTCGGTCCACTTAAAATAGTAGTCTTCAGTTGCATCCGATAAGACTGGGAGCCGAGCCCAACATAGTTGGGAAAAGGTTAATTAATTAACTGTTTTGAGTTATTGAACGCTCTAAGATCACAGAAAGATCATGTTGAGAAGAGATAAAGAAGTTTCTATGTCTTAAAAACATCGCGCATGCAATCATCGAAGAATTGTACGAGTGTGTTTTTTGGTACATCCACCTTTTAGCAGTTTATTTTAAGTGTTCTGTAGGAGTGAACGCGAGCCTTATACCATCAATGAGACTCAAATCCAGACTTTGCTACTACTAGCCTGCCTCATTGGTCCAGTTGTATCAAGAACTACTCAGATGAGAATAAAGACCTAGATTCGATTTCCAGTTCAGAACACTAAAGTTAAGGAACTTTTCCACCAGAAACAGACATGCCGGATTTTCACCTACAAACATTATATTTTATCGTTTAACGTGGTAATAAAGTTAACCCCAGCGCCACTCCCTTTAAAAAACTGATTACATCGTCATTTCGCTACCGGTATAATCAAATCTGCAATTTAAAGGTCCTATGGTGCGTAACAGACGATCCTAAGGGAGTCATAATTTACCGCTGCTGGCATTTTTAGGGCACGTTGGAATAATGTGCTCACCCCGCAACCGAACACGACGTAAAAAAGATGAAACCCTCTGATCTTTTCCTTAAGATTTGATATAAATCTCTGGATGATTCCTTGCGACTCTTATCATGTTAACGGGTTTAAAATATAGCTGCTTGTCTATTTTTTTTTGGTCATGATTTTATTTATATCAGTAAGTACTTAAATAGATTTTCATCCGCTTCAAATTTTTCATGATATTTTCAATTTGCAGTTAAGCATGTAGGCTGTTTCTGTTCTGACTTTAACTTTATTAGCTTAAAAAAAGTTGCCCCACACTAAGAATTTCTCCTTTATCGTGGATGCATTTACAAACATTTAAAACCACAGACACAAGCATCAAACTTGAATAGAATATGTAACATTACTACTTTTATGATTGCTTTAATAAGTTAATTTCTGAGTTAGTGGGTTAGATACACATTGACATTTAGGGTCTCCATTTTATTATTATTTGTATTCAAGCCCTCTTTCGCATAAGTTCTAGTCCAGATTTTAGTTAATCTAAGTAAATGGTATCAAAACAATAGCACTGCAATCAGTGTTGTGGTCGGTACTCACTGTACTGACTGTTGTGCATTTATTATATCACACAGGTTCCAAATGTATTTTATTTATTTACTACTAATTTATAACACCTTTACAGACATATTATCCAATACGATGCTATAAGACACCAAATTATACGAAATACCAAAAAAAATACACGTTAATTAAATTAAAAATAATAAATTAATACTCATCTAAATTAAACATGGCAAAGCATATTGATCAAAATTATACTTAACGAGTCATCTTTAAGGGAGGTATTGTTTTATAAACTTTTTTATTAAAGGGAAACACAAGCGTCCAAAGCTGGGCCTTTATTTAGGTGAGTAATGTTCAAGCGAAAAGTAAAAATTTGATCCCTACAAACTTGCCACATAAACAGCCATATCTTTTGACTGCGTAGACTTAGAGGGTTCACAAACAGTGGTTTTTCACAGCACAAAGGGATTACAGAGTTGAGTATATGGTTTTAATTAAAACTCGATACCTCCTCGTGTTCACGAGATAAAGGGTCGTGACATACAGGCAGACAGACAGACAACAAAGTGATCCAATACATAAGGGTAATAGAAGGGTTCAGTTTTTTTCTCCTTTTTTAACAAAAAAAGAAGAATATGAAGGCCTGTTAAAACAAATACAATCCGGGGTTGCGGGTGGTTCAAAAGAGATACCGTGGCCCAGGAACATAAATGGCAAAAGGAGAAACATGGGTGGGTTTAAACCGGTACAAATCTGACACTCCCCCCCCCACTCCGCCCAGAGCGGGGGAAGCGAAAAAATTCGTCGATTTCCCGACCGCAAAAAAAACAATAACAATTTAAAAATTGCATCTTCTATTAAGTTAATGGACTTGGAACGTTGGACTGACACCGCTATAAATATGAAAGGCCGTTAACGGACAGAATACTGGTTATAAAAACATGCATTCATACAAGTCACCGTGCAATACAGGTCAGTAGTACCACTCGTCACCACATATACGAACAATAAGCTTATAATGTTTTCAATGCTAGGACACGAGATTTTTATCTGTAAGTGGCCGTGAGTCTGCCCCGGAGCGGTTCTTTGGAAGTCACACATCTCTAAACTTTTTGGTTGACGGACATGTACCTTTACGATGGTAGCCAGTACCTGTGATGAAGTAATTTACACAAGCATGATGTCTGTCCTGTAATTCCCGTGGGATTAGGCAGAATTGTAGCTTATATACACACACACACAAGCAATAAGGGCCGAGCCAACTGTCATTAACATATTTAGACTAAGTGGCTGCTAAAAAACATCTTGATGAAAAACCGAAGAACTGTTTGTCCTAGCCACAAATCGAACCCAGGACCTTAAGCTCGGCAGTAGCGCTTTAAACCACTCGACCAACGAGGTGAAGAATTTTTACATAATAATGTGACTCCCTGGACTCATACTTTCACGTCTTACTACTTCTTCTTCGACTTCTTCTTTTCTTTGACGGGCCTGTTGGTCTAGTGGTTAGTGGCCCTGACTGCTGAGCCGGAGGTCGTGGGTTCGATTCCCACCCAGGACAAACTTTGTGTGATGAGCATGATTGTTTGTTCTGTGTCTGGGTGTGATTTATCTATAATATGTATGTATTTATAAATTATATAAGTATGTATATAAGTTGTCTGGTTACCATAACACAAGCTCTGCTTAGCTTGGGATCAGATAGCCGTGTGTGAGTTGTCCCAAGATATTTATTTTATTTATATTTATTCTAAAAAGCCGTTATCATTGTGCCTACTCTGTTATGCAAAATCAAAAGTTATTTATTCAAATTAGGCTGATAATCAGCACTTTTTGAACGTCAAATTACAAGAGACAGTCTCCCAAAACACCCCACCCTTCGCCACTTCCTAGTGTTTTTGCTGGGAAGAAGAAGTGGCGGAACAAACTCCCCAGCAACACATCTGTCTGTCAGGTTATACCATAGTAGCTGTTAAGCTCCTAGCATCCTACTCCCTCGTAGTTATTCTGCTGTGAACCTTCTTAACATGTCTGCCCGACACCACCAACCCCTTTTTCCTGGCTCAATGCCAAGCTGTAACCGAATGAGGCACGCACAAGACACGCTAGATATATCACTACTAATAAAACTAGTAATCATAATAAAATATTGATAATAGTATTACCGCTATAACTGCAATAGGGGAATACCATAATTGATGTTATTTAGGGGCTTAATATAATTGTAGAGTTGTGGATTTGTATGATAATATTTTGTTGTGTTTTGGGAGATGTCTAAACGTTTCTAGTTTCAGGGCTAAAAGTGTGGTTTCTTTAGCTCTTTTCCTAATGTATTTGGAGATTTTGGGGTCGATGCAGAATGTCAACCTGTCATACTGGTTTATTCGTCGTCATCTCAATAGAGATCATTATTAAGTATTGATTTTGGAACTACTTTTGCCGGATTTGTATGCTTATATTTAAAATCTACTTCTATTAATCTGTCTAAAAGTTTATAGGCAATAGCAGAATCGATCTCAGGACCTCTTCGTTTGCTAGGAAACTTAAACGTTGGGCTACTCTAAAAGTTACACATCAATCAAAATCATACACCCAGCCCAATAAATTAACAAGTTGGAATTTTCCATGGATGGCTTTATATAGAAAATCAATAATGTCATAGCCTTGAATCAGATCCACGCGCTTGAGGAAAACCCGGAGAAAATAATAATCCCCCATCGAAAAAATATCGGCTGACGAAATTGACTTTGTCGTATGTCAAATAAGTGGCTAAAACGAATCAAAGTTCGCGGATTGATGAGACGAAGCGAATAACACCGTAATGATGGTTTATAACTTTTTTCTTGGCATCTGAGGTGCTTATATAAATTTATTATTTCGTACTAGAAAGAAAAGTGCACCCTAATCCCAATAACTTATGGTTGAGTTTCTGGCATCCATGTACAAAACGCTTTAAGATTAGTTTGCAGGCTTTTATATCTTTGTAAAATATTCGCGGGCAGCAGAAAATTGCATGAATCTGTTGATGCCAACACATAAAAACATAATGTCTGCAATAAACGAAGATTTTGTGGTTCCTCGTATTTTTAATGCTATGGTTATGGTTCCGTACTTATTTTTTTGCGGAATTACTATCTATTATATTGGTAAGTCAATATTCTGATGGGTAGTCGTTAATATTAGATTTATGATGACGTTTTGTTTTTCTGTTTATTTGCCAACAGTTAATTGATTGTAATCGTATAGCGTAGAACATTCGGGCTGTTAAATTCCCACGGGGTGGGAGACACACTGACATGCTATGTGGTTTATAATTAACTACACGATTCCGTAATTACTGGTTGACTCTATCTATCAGTAGATATAGATTTTATAATAGTTTTCAAAAAACATATTTATACAACCTTTGTTCTGAATAGTTACAGTACTAATGGCAACATAATATGTGTCACTTGTTTCATAAAGTTATTTTTTTGCAATAGTTTGTCTATTTCTTGTGTGGATTCTTTTTTACCATTTTTTTGTGAATGAGTGGACATTGGTGGCCTTGTAGATTCTTAGACGCTTGATAACTTTTGTTAACGTATTATTTTATTTTACTTTTTGTAAAGTAAGCAATGACTTATTGTCGGGCCTACGCTGTCCTCTCATACTTAAGTGCTAACGCTGTAACAACAACATTGTAAAACTAAATGATTTTAAAAGAGTAACCATGGAGTTTCTTGCCGGTTCTTATCCATAGGAAACGACCAACCCGAACCGTGCATCTTTTCTCGACGTTTTATAAGTGCCCATGTAGGCCTATGTGAAATAAAAAGATTTTAATTTTGAGTTAAAACAAGCGACTCGGCAAACTCGCAGTAGATGGCGGGGCGAGCTGGACCCAACTGTCAATTACCCACATTAGACTTGGAATGAGAAAACTAGAAGTCTTAAGAACATTATCAACTCAGGATTCTATTACCATAATTATTTTGGCCCATAAAATTGGTACTAATCCCCCAAATTTCGTCCCATACACAATATTCTACGAACCGTTCATTTCGCAGCAGCCATTACAGACACAAATCACATACACACATCCTCTTATGAATATTAATCGTTTGAAAGTCTATTAGCCTCTACTCTACTGCCGGATCTGTACGGGCCATAATAGTTAGATGATTCTGACTGTTTATACTGTGTAGTTTGGAACAGCCCAGATGTGGCGTAAGTAAATGATTAACATAGGATTAGGCATATGATGGAATAGAGAGATCGACTGCTGCAACCCCGTGCAGGGGGTTTGGCAGATACATAATAGGATAATAATATGAATAAGACAACAATTCACAGAAGTAAGGAGATTAAATCCTATTACTAAAACGGAAGAAATATATGCTTCTGAATTTGGAACCTCTAAATTCGGCGTTCCTCAAGGAACCATCGTGGGTCCTTTATTCTTCCTTATTTACATAAATGACATGCCTTCGGTAACAAATCATGACATTACACTATTTGCTGATGATAGCACTATTTTATTTTGTAATAATAACACAATTGACTTAGAATCTGACATTAACCATACAATATTATCGATAATAGACTGGCTTGACATAAATAACTTAATGATTAACATTGACAAAACTAAAATAATGAATTTCCAAATACGAACCCAACGCACTGGTACCTTAAAAATCAGTTACCTAGATAGTGACATTGCAGAAACTGAAGTAACAAAATTTCTAGGGTTAAATATTGACAACAAACTTAATTGGAAACTTCATGTTGACCATGTATGCAAAAAGCTGGGACAATTTTCATACGCACTCTACAGATTAGGAAAAATTGCAAATCAGGCTACTTTACTAACAGCCTACCACGGTTACGTTAGCTCTATCCTTAGATATGGCGTAATATTCTGGGGCAACAGTACAGACAAGGAGCGCGCTTTCATAGCTCAAAAACGTTGCATTAGGGCCATATTTAATTTACGTCAAACTGACTCCTGTAAGCCATTTTTTAAAAAGTTTAACGTACTTACACTGCCGTGTGTCTACATTTTTGAAGTCGCAGTGTTTGTGAGAAACAATATTGACATGTATAATTACTACACGCGTATACGACGCAATGACAAACTACGTACACTAGCTAGTAAGACTCATTTTATGCATGAAAGTATCTTTTGTATGGCTACACGCATTTTTAATAATATTCCGGTACCTATTAAAACAATCACGGAAATTACTAAATTTAAAAAGAGTCTCCATGATCTGTTAGTAGATAAGTGCTATTACTCTTTAAGAGACTTCTTGTTGGACAAATCGTTACTCCAATATAATTCCCTTCAGTCATGATGTGTTCAGTAGCCTGTTTGTACCCTATACCTACCTTAATTCGTTTTTGTTTGGTTTTATCTTTTAGCTTTTTGTTTTGTGAAATATTAATATATATATTATTTTTTTAAGTAAAATACGTACCTATATTATTACACGACTATTGTATGCCCAAAGGGCGGGACATAGCTGATCTATTTAATTATTTAAGACCTGTATTATGTACCTATGATCCACAATAAAGATATTGAATTGAATTGAATTGAATTGAATTGAATTGAATTGAAAAGGTTAAAATCCTTAAAATTACCCTCTTTGACGAGTAGCTGAAAAAGCACCATGGGATCCTCCCCGGACACGGAAGTTTCGGGAAGTTCCTGCACACAATCGAGCGGGAGGAAACGCCCTGGTCTCACCATTGTGATGATCGAGCACACGGTAGAACAAACTTCGGCGGTCTGCCCCGAGCGAGTGGAGCACCACTGTGTCGTCGTAGAGACGATCGGCGGCGGCGACTTTTCGCGTTGACCTTGGTTCAGTCCATGGATGGGTTTTAGTCGGTGCTCCCTCCCGGTTCGCCCCAGAGGAGGGCAAGTTATTTCTGCCTGTTATTCAGAACTATGGTGACTATAATTCCAAGATGTGTTTTTCTTTCTGTTACCCTTTAACCCATGAAAATCTATCCAATACATCGTCATATGCTTTTCTCAACCATACCAGGGTCAGTTCCCTTCAGTCTTACCGGTGTAGCTGTAGATCGTACATGGAGCGTTTATCTATATGTCCTCCAAAGCCTGGATAGTACTGGGTATTAAGATAACACTTGTTGCAAGCTTTCGTCGATTTTTTTTTATTATTATTATTTATCTAGATAACCAATTGTATGAGTAATCCAGGGTCAATTCCAGGTTCTTATGAGTAAAAACAGAGAAAGTAGTAGCACTAACAAGCACGATAAATTTAAAAATTAAATTATAGGAAACCAAGTAAGGTACAATAAGCACTACGCACTTTTAGAAACGTCAGCGTTCAGCCGCGTGCTTTCAGAATAGGGTTTGGTGATAAATTGATAAAATGAGTACTCTTTACAAACAATATTAAAGTTCAGCAATATTTTATTAGTAAAAAAAAAATAATGAATACCTAATGTTTTAAAATATCTATTTCAAACGAGGGGGTTTTTACTGTCTCGATGATAATTAACGTTATTGGTAGGACATCATGTGTCCTGTGTAGTTAGACTGCAGTTAATAATGTTTATACTAGCTGGCGCCCGCGGCTTCGCCCGCGTAATATCGAAAAAAAATATCCCATGTGTTATTCCAGACTATAATCTACCTCTGTGCTAAATTTCATAACGATCCGTTCAGCTGTTTTGACGTAAAAGAGTAACAAACATCCATCCATCCTCACAAACATTCGCATTTATAATTTTATAAGTAGGATATATTTACACGTACTGTTACCAAGCAATGCCCTTATCCATGTAGTATTTCAAAACGTAAAAATCTAGCAAGTATTGTAAGTAAAGCCGCAGGAAAACCTGTTGTATCAATAAATTAGCGTGAAACGGATCGCCGGGGCAGGGACGCGGTGCGCGGGGCGGAGGGTGGGGGGGGGGGGGGGCAGCACCGAACAAAGCGCCCAAATAACTCAGCGACGACGTCTGAAATGTGAAAAATTTAAATATTTTACAAAGAAAACTAGCGTTTTACGGTTTTTTTTCGTGGAATGGGTTACTTTTGTTCCTATTGTAGTTGTTATTTATAGCGAGAAAGATGCGGCTGAATGTTAACGTTACTCGTTGTGGACCAAAGTCGTTAAGTCAGGGCGGAGACGGAGAGAGAAGAATGGTTACTAAGGTTTTGTTTACAATATACAGAGAATACATAACAGACAAATGCGCTTGGCTCTATGTCTGTTGTAGACGAGTCGATAAGAAAACCTATCGTCACCGTATGGTGAAAAGCAATTTTTCGAAAAGAGTACTATGTCAAAATGATCAATCAACTTTGATGACAAAACTCGTAGAAATCTCAATGCTGCAAACGTTAAACCGTTGATCCTGCTCCTGATCTCTCTCCGGTCGTGCCAGATGCTGTTCCATTGGACTATGACAGTGAGAGAATAGAGAGTGCATCTGTTCATGCGCACACACATGTGCACTACAATGTCTTCAGCGCCGATGGCTAATCTCCGCTGAGATTTGCAGCTGTGACCGAAAACGGTCAGGAGGACTATATAATAACGACGACGTATAGGCGACCCCCTTTTTTTTTGGGGTGGGAAATCACCAAATAACTTCCCCCGCTCTGGGCGGAGCGGGGGGAGTGTCAGACTTTTACTGACTAAAACCCACCTATGTTCCTTCTACTGCCCTTTGCGTTCCGGGGCCGCGGTATCTCTTTCAAACAACCCGCAACCCCGGCAGGCGGAGGCCCTGGCAAGCCCCCCTGATAGGCGATCCTTGTGCTATCAATCGGGCACGATTAGACTCCATGGCTGCTACTTAGAGACTCCTCATGAAGTATTTCCAACACTTTGGCACTCCGGAAAATCTCTTTTACCCAGGAATCGAACCCAGGACTTTAAAGCCAGCAGTCTTGTTTAAGAAGGTAGTGTACAATAAGATATTTCTGCTCATGTACTCTGTTTTTGAATTTAAAAGTTGATAAACAGTGAACCTCGATCGACCACTTTAGTATAAATAAGCTCGTGTAAGCAGGCTCTTATATTGCAATCAACTAAATCGGTTATTACATGTATGTTCATTGAATAGACATAACTTTGCTGAAACATTAACCGTATCTACGATTTTTCATCAGGAATTTATAGCTAAGGCGATATAATACGGTAGACCCTCGCCATAGATCGCCTTGGCTATGTGTTGGTATTAACACAATAAGATTTTATCTTGATCTTTAATAATAATAATTCATTTATTTTAGGAAATTTTCCCATATACATTTGAGCAACAACTTATACAACCTATTACACATACTTACATAAGATTACACAAACATTTTTAAAATTTTTGCTTTTAAATATAAATGTAAGTTAAATCAAATTATTGTTAAGATTAAACATTGAATTGAATAAATTATTACATTATAAATATATTAATAACATTTCATTGGTCAAAAATTGCATTAAAATTAAATAAATTAGGTTAAAAACTGAGGTTGAGTCAAAAATAGAATAAATTACATTAAATGATATTTTGTCACTACACGAAGCATGCAAAAATTGTTAATGTAGTGACAGTCGAACTTCTCAGCCATCATCCTTAAGATGGTGTTGGAGCTGGCGCGAACCCTGCGCACCAGGGATGTGCACCGTTTCCGCATCGTCGCGTAGAAGCAGTCAATGCGTGACTTTCGGTCAACTAAGAAGAAGAATGGCGAAATGTGCTGTAATCCTACCAGGAATGTAGGTGTAGTGTAATAGTAGCGGTAACTATGTATTATGTGTTTGGGAAACAAGAGGAATGTTAGCTAAGTCATTGTTCAAAACTCAAAATTTTTGAGTCCACCAAGTGTTAAACATTCTTCTTGAACCTCATCTCTCTAACGTTCTCCAACTAATTCAATCATAGAACCACAAACAATTTACGATTATCAACGTGGTTGATGTCTACACAGCCTCCCAACTTCAACTACAATCATGCAGACGTACAACTATGTACCAAACTTTGGTCAAAACGTTAAGGTCAAGATAGTCCGTTTGAGAGGGTAAATTGACCCGTTTTGACCCGTTATGGGGTGCGGTCAGATATCGCAGCTATGGGTTAAATGATTTTGGGGACTGTTTATAGGCTGTTTGAGTTATAGTCTGTGGGTGTGTGGTTGTGGTGGCCGAGGACAGGATGACCTTTTCTCTAGCTGATTGTATTAGGACAGGCGGTTATGAGGTGTGAATAGATGCTTAATGTCCGTCTGTTTGCTGACAATAAATTAAGATTACCAATTCGTTTGGTAAGCTGGTCAGCATAGCTATATATGTGGAGGTTCATGTTTTTTTGCATATCTATTGGTTAACGTTTTATAGTTTCACAAACAGTATTTTAGAAGCCATAAAAATACGAAATAAGTCTTCTTACGAATAAGTAGAAACTTTTTTTCGAAAAACTTGCTTTTGAATTGTGATGAGTGTAGTGTGCTCGTGATTATACCAAGTGAAAGTTATTTTTTTTTAGAAATCAAAATTTAAAGACGTGTGTTATTCAGCAACCAGGATTGGCACGTCGTCAACCATGAGGCCACCCCGCATGGTTGATGACGTCCCTGTCGCGCGGAGCCCAATGTCACAGTAGTGGTAACATTATTTTGAAGACACGGTTGGCGCAGTGGCAGGGCGCTCCCCGCACGGAACAAATATTTGTATGGCCTACAGATGGTTGTTCTGGGTCTGGCTGTTTGTGTATGTGAGTTTAAATGTTTGTAAACGCACCCACAATACAGGAAAAAAATCTATTTTGGGGCAAGGTTCTTAAAAAATAAACATACGCTAATTGTATGTTACTGGTTGTGTCTACTAAAATACGAAATATCGTCAAATTTTCGCCTATTAAACCTCAGCTCAGCTTTTTCGTTTGAAAAATTATTTTCCAATCGTAATTAAAAGGCGTTCGATCACAATGGACCGAGCTTCATCGGCAGACTTTTAAAAAACTTATCCTTTTGAGCCATTTGGAATAATACAGCAATCAATGCAAGAGGCTCGCCTCTTTATTGCAGCCTCGGCGAGGAAGGGTCGAATATTTCGATTGCAAAATTGTCGACTTTCGCTCAAGTTTGACGTTGGACGAAACGATTTGACTGGCGTAAGTCAAGCGTGGTAGCGTATTTGAATAATCAGCGTGACAATCAATCTATTCATTTCAGGCATCGAAGAACTAATAAAATAAAACTAATCTTAAAAATGAATAAATCCTTACTAATATTATAAAAGCAAAAGTGAGTTTGTAATGCAATTTTAATGAATTTTGGCACAGAGTTAGTTGAGACCCTGGAGATGGACATAGGCTAATATTTTTATTTAAAAAAGTGAGAAATGATGGAGAAAGCGGGAAGAAAAGGGAAAACTTAGCTTTGCTATTACAATAAATAAGGCGCAAGGGCAAAAACTACAGGTAGCAGGTACCTGCAAATCAGGAAAGGGGGACTGTGTTACCCCGAATTTAACGCGAGCGAAGCCATGGGCAAAAGCTAGTATTATATAAAATTTAAATAATTGCACATGAAGTGCAATGATGGACATCGTGAGAGATCATACGTACAGCGATGTACTATCGCCTGGATAATTATTTCGACACCCAAGATATAGACTAATTGCTCACTATGTAAACTAGTTTTAGGTAATGCTTTAAGCTTAAAATTGTTGTTTTAAGTCTCTTGTTTGTATAACAAATGTACCCACTTATACCTGGAGAATAAACCATTTTCTATTTCTGTGTCGGTAGGCCAAGTTGACACAAAACCAAAATGACCATTTCATAAATTGTAAAAAGTACCTACTCTGTAGAATGTACAACAAATAATAACAAAAAGGGCAAAATAATGGCACATTTTAGGATTGTCCTTTTCGTTCTAACCGGATAAGTCGCCCTGTTTGATTAAAGTCCAACTTGACTTATGAAATAATAGCTTTTGCCCACAGCTTCGCTCGCGTTAAATTTGGGGTAATCCTTTCCTGATTTGCAGGTACCTGCTACCTGTAGTTTTTGCCCTTGCGCCTCCCACTTCCCATAAAGGCGTGAAGACGTAACAAACAAACTCACTTTCACTTTTATAATATTAGTAAAGATAGTCTTCCTGACCGTTTTCGGCCAGGTGGCCAGTCTCAGTGGAGATTAGCCACCAGCGATGATGATATGACAGTGCACACGTGCAATCTCTGTTCCCTTTCTCTTATAAACCGATGGGACGGCAATCCAATACGAATGAAAAGAGATCATATGCAGGACCAACGGCTTAACGTACTTTCCGAGGCACGGCTTTATCTTACCGGTAACTTCCAAACTCCGAACTGCTACTGTGAAATTCCTAATATAAAAACCCAATAACACATTTGTCCCGACACGGTAATCGAATTCCGGACGACCAGTAGGTCAATTGCACGCCGAAGGTAGTGCTCTACTCTCGACATGTCAAAAAACCCAGTCTTTCGAAACTTGAATAACTTTTTTCTCACTAATATAACAGTTACAGGATAATATGAGTGCACTAAAATCGAGTTAAATAATCTATCAAGCACATTTATGGTATTTTTTATGAACAATTATTTTGTTTAACATAGTAAATAATAACATTAAAATCAATCCATGTATGTGGCAGAGAAATTGGTCGAAAAATTTATCGTACCAGAATACTTTTTTTCTTATTATATAAAGTTATACCCTGGGCTGATTCCTAATTAAGGCGCGGCAATAAGCCAATCTTTGGGTATTCACGATGAAAGTGACGCTAGCTGCATACTAGGCACGGTCTGACACAAGTACGCGACAGTATTGCATCGAAAGAATAGAAATAAGGTCGAAAATATTTCGGTGTTTGATTTTATTTGAATATCATGTCCGCCAAAATGTAGGTCATTTTGCAGTTTTTATTGAATATAAAAAAAAAAATACAGCTCCGTATTGAAAAATTTTAGATATCTCTTTAGTATTATACAATTTTCTTTGTTATAGATATAAAAAAATATGATGGTTGTCGCTGAAATAATTGAGTTTTTTTTCTTGGTCTTTTTAAAAATTTTTTTTTCGTAGTACTAGACCACTTTTGTAAATTTATTTTGTTTAACTCTTTACTTTATGTATTGAACTATACACGGTATTTTTTTTTGGCTAGTGGCATGCAAATGCGGCTAACTTTGTGACGAAAAACTAGACGTTTTACGAAGTGTTTGCTTTGTACAGCGCCTTAATATTAGCGTTCTAAGTACTGTCGTTTAATTATTATAATTTGTAAAAAACTAAAACACGACTGTGTATTTGTATATCTATATATACATTTATTTGTTATTTTGTTTTAAAAACTTTAGTTTTTGTTTTAGATTTTTTTTTTTAAATGTGAATGACCGCTATGAGGCGTGCTCTTTTGGATTTTCCAAATTTTCTTATGAAATACAAGTGACTAAAAAGCATGAATAAACAGCAATCAAAGCAAGGATGTCCCCCCAAAGCGTTTAGCCACAGACAAACCTGTTGTCGGCACTTCCTGACTAACAGTCGTCTATTACTCCACTCTATTGAACTCCTCAGCGTCGTAGTTTCATTTATTTCGCTGTCGAAAGCTAATTTATTATGTCTTGAACACTGCGAATTGTAATTGATTGAGAACAAATGGATAAAAGACGAGTGTTTAGATGACTTATCTTCTTACTAGCTTTTGCCCGCGGCTTCGCTCGCGTTAAATTCGGGGTAACACAGTTCTTTTCTGATTTGCAGGTACCTGCTACCTGTAGTTTTTGCCCTTGCGCCTTATTTATTGTAATAGCAATGCTAAGTTTTTCCTTTTCTTTCCTCTTCCGCCCTCATTTCTCACAATTAAAAATACGTGTGGCACTGGGGGACTGCCGCGGTAAAGCTATTGCATAGCATTTTTTATCAACTTATGCAATAAATAAAAACAATCTAAAATAAAATATTTAAAAAGTACTTCCAATGAAAAGAAGTCGCAAAAAGAAACATTTTTTATCAACTTAGACAATAAATAAAAAAATAAAAAACTAAATATAATATTTAAAAAGTACTTCCAATGAAAAGAAGTCGCAAAAAGAAAAACAAGACCTTGGGTTTGATCCAGCGTAATGTCGATTGAAATTGCCGATTCTCTACCGAGCACGAGCACGAGGGATAAAATTACATTATTTGTGGTCCGACTGGGTAACTCTGTTACAGTCGTTGAAGGGGTAACCCGTTCAAAACGTCTTACCATTAAAAAGTATAACCCACCAAGAATGGGTTTTTGAATATACAGGTAACCAAAACGAAAGGGTTTGAAAGGGGTTATTTCAATGGGTAACCAAAATGGTCCCTGATAGAACATTAGAATCGGGATTGAAATAACTGACTGTATTGTGTAAACGATGTTAGACAATGCACGGCCTTCAAGCCACATCTCCATGCCCGTCGGAGTGGGGAGCGTCAGGTTTTTTTCGTTACGGAATTTCTGGATTCGGTCCCCGCGCTCAAGGCCCGCGATAGAAGCTATGCAATAGCTTAAAAAAAAAGTTATGCCTATGTCCGTCTCCAGGGTCCCAACTATCTCTGTACCAAAATTCATCGAAATCGGTTTAGCCATTAAGGCATGAAGACCTAACAAACAAACTCACTTTCGCTTTTGTATTATTATTAAGGATTATTAGACTTAGATTATTAGAAAACGACTGTACTATTCGAGTACTGAAGAGCAAAACCTGCTTTTCGACTAGATCGTGTTACTTACCTAAATTCCGCACCCGCTACCGCATTCTCCATAGCATAGGCGTAAGTTTGGAACATACAACGTTTTCACGAAATAATCGCGATGTATCCAATCCAGTCATCTTATCTAAGCTTGAAACAATTCAATTGGAGGAGGCTCAGACAGTTCTAGACGATATTTGGTTTACCAAAAATCACAAATTCACGAGTCTACTTACATTCAATTGTTTTACTTAGGTGTTGGTCCAAATATATATTGAAAGTGTTCTTTTGTTTATATCAATGGCTGCCTTGCTTTTCCCTCTTGGATATTCAAAGGTCTTACTATCACGTCAATTGTTTAGCCAATGCTGTCAGCTCAATCGTCATTAACAAGTTATGCAGAAAAATTACAGTAATTAAGGTCTGATCCTCCGGTCGCAGTAGTGCCTCTACAGCTTTCAACGATAGATGCAAAGAGAAATTTCGTTTTAAACTCAACATTTAAAGTTTTCGTACATACATTTAAAATGCTCTCAAACAAATAGTACCTATATAATAATTAAGAACTCGCTGTAATCCTCACAGACTTGTAATTTCTATGTAGATAAACGGCATTTTTTTTTAAATAATCGTTGCCCCACACTAGGTTTTCTCCTGTATCGTGGATGCGTTTACAAACATTTAAACTCACATACACAAACAGCCAGACCCGGAACAATTATCTGTAGGCCATACAAATATTTGTTCCGTGCGGGGATCGAACCGCTCGATCCAGTCGATTGCTCAGCCACTGCGACAACCGTGTCGTCAAAATTCATGTCAAAATTTCGTGGAAGCAGTTATCACAGTCAAGATAGTTAATCTTGATAGTGATAACTGCTTACACGAAATTTTGACATTTTGTGTGTTAGAAATCACAGGCGGATAAAATATTCAGCTCCCGCCCCCGCTTATTGCTTCCACGGCACCCAATCGAGTAATGTTCAGACGCGGCCGACTGAGTCATGAAACGGATATTTGGTTTGAGGCAACTCTTTGTAAACTCAACATTGGGAATTTTGTTGTTGGCAACTTTCCGATATTTTCTCTTTAGCTGTCTTTAATGGAGGCGAGTTATCGGCTTTTAAAATCGTTGAGTTAATTTATATGAGTTATTTAGTGAATGGAGTATGTTGTCAATTGAAATATATGTATATGCTTGGTAGGTATTACCTTATCTAACACGAGTGCATATGTTTCTGCCCACCCTTTTTCCAACTATGTTGGGGTCGGAATCCAATCTTACCGGATTCACTTTACGTGGCGCGGCTGCCTGTCTGACCTCCACAACCCAGTTTATATCTGAGTAATAAGATACTTCTTGGTAAGACTGGTTGTCAGACTTTTGGGATACTCTGGTACAAACAATGGTCTGATATTTCAAGAACTTGAAAAAGTAATCAAAAATATAGATAAAAAAATTCCTGCCAAAATAACAGAAATGCTAAAAATACGCCTATAATAAATAGTGCATGAATCAACAACAATATTGCCAAAATGTATTTCATGTTGAAAGTCATATTACCATAACCAACACAGCACGCAAATATTTGAAAAAATACTCGAACAATATTTTTTTGTTACATTATTCGAATACCATTTTGTAAACATCCCAAACATTGTATAAAAAAACTTATGCGGACTTTCGGCACCAAATAGGGTCACCCCGCAAATAAAATTGAAGTTTTATAACAAAATAAGAATATCGAAGAGAAAGGTTGTATCTACCCGTATGTATCTTGTGTGATTAGCTGGGCTGCCGGGCGGAAGGGACGAAGACTACTAAATAATCAAAGGGCAGCCATAGGAACTGCGGACAGCCCTGACCGGACAATGCCTGGGTAGGGTTACGCGTTGTACCGCACTTTTAGGGTTGCCCCGGACTATAAGATAAGTTGGATGCGTGCAGTAACTCGCCACGTAATGCTCGTTGTCGTTTAGTCTTGATTGGAATTTGGCGATTTGTGTGTTCCGAGTTGTCCTGACAATTGTTTCTGATTTGTTTTTTCGATCGACCGCGACGGGTTCTTATTCTATTAACATTCTCTTTGTTTTATGTAGGAAATTAAAGTAGGGTTTGAAATTAAAAATAGTAAATGAAAAATTACTTATTATCTTATCTATATTTATGATATTATTAACAGTGTGCTGGAAGCATTATTAAAAAAGAACACTCAAAATATTACTGAAATTTTAAGGGAAAATTACGAATAAAAATAGTCCATTAGGCTTTGAGAAACATTTAGTAGACACTTAAGATCTGACAGCTGTCAAATAAATCTGGATTATTATTGATATGGTCTTTGAGTTTTTCCTGCCGAGCAAGAGGAAAATTAATTCAAAATATATTCCTACACACTAAGAGAAGTCTTGCACCTCATGATATTAATGTTTGTTATTAATGTTTCTCTTTAAAATATATTCTCTCTTATTAACGTTGGTAAAAGTTTTTATACAGCTTGGCTTGGTTTTCGTAGACAGTGTTGATTTTAATTTGTTTAAATTGAAGGAAAAGTTTTTAGTCAATTAGTTCTTCATCTAAACATAGCTACTTTATTAGAATTACAAAATTTGCTGTTATGTCTACTAATATTAGTAAGATGCTGTCAAAGTCAAATTGCGATGACAGCACAATTATGTTCATATACAGCGTTACTTTGTTCACGTCAGTCTATCGTCAAATAACCCCTGTACGACCATGTCTATACGAATATCATGGAATTATTATTTACTAGCTTTTGCCCTCGGCTTTGCTCGCGTTAAATTTAGGGTTACACAGTTCCCCTTTCCTGATTTGCAGGTGCCTGCTACCTGTAGTTTTTGCCCTTGCGCCTTATTTATGGTAATAGCAAAGCTAAGTTTTCCCTTTTCTTTCCTCTTTCTCCCTCATTTCTCACTTAAAAAAATAGCCTATGTCCGTCTCCAGGGTCTCAACTATCTCTGTACCAAAATTTATATAAATCGGTTTAGCCAATTTGGGGGTGAAGACGTAACAAACAAACTTACAAAAAAACTCACTTTCGCTTTTATAATATTAGTAAGGAAGTAGAAGAGCTCGTGGCTAAATAATAGCAGCCGCTCGGGTCGATCTTTTGGTTGAGCCGCGCTTGCCTAGGTTGGTCTGTGGATGGGTGACCACCCGTTACATACCGAGTTTCCTCCGTGCCTCGGAAAGCACGTTAAGCCGTTGGTCCCGGATATCATTTGTAGATCTTTGACAGTCGTTACAGGTAGTCAGTGTCCCGAAAGTCTGACAACCAGTCTTACCAAGGGGTATCGTATTACCCAGTACTAACTGGGTTGTGGAGGTTAGATAGGCAGTCGCTCCATATAAAATACTGATATTCAGCTGCATCCGGTTAGACTGGAAGCCGACCCCAACATACTTGGGAAAAGGCTAGGCAGATGATGATGAATATTAGTAAGGAAGTACTTCAGTAAATTTGACAATGCAAAACGAAATTACACGAATACGAATTATTACAAAGTTACAAATAGTTGTTGACCTTTTTTCACTATTACCGTTCCATTTCAAAATAAATTCCATTCTGATTTGTTAGCTTCTGAACTAAACATGTACTCTCTAACACAATAAGCCAACCGACAATCTACTTGAATCTACATGTACTAACCCATAAAACCACTCCACAATACATTTCCAGCATAACTATGTTCACTTTATTCCGACTACCCGCAATTTGCAAGACAAATTACACAAAGGCTATCTCGCTGAGAGCCAGGTGAACTTTGGCTTTTAAATAAATAAATCTGCTGGCCCGGCTCTGAGTCCACTGTACGTAGGTTCTATACAAAAACACGGCTATTTTTTAATGGTTGAGACGCGCTGTTCAACTGGCCAGTATAAATCAGGCCTAAATAATTTCATATTTAGTCTGTGGTTTACGAATACTGTTTTTTTATCATGTTTTATATTTTTAATAATGACACCTTTGTAATGGGAGATCAAAGCTTTTTTTTTCATGAAACGTGTTTTCGTTTTTTTCTATATAAAGCGCGCAGTTTATATTCTTGCGTACCAAAGCGTGATTACAAAAATGAATGTCAAATGCATGCAATGTAACACAGTCGACGTTAATTAATAATTTCGTGATAAGATAATAAATATTGTGAGGGATTATTTAAATCCAACGAGTACAATTCAGACAATTAGCGATAGCAACTAATTGAGGTAGCAATTTAGTAGGGTTTTTTAAATGTTGTGATTTGATTGCTTGCGTGGCGAAATTTACGGCAAAAGGAAAAGAAATGGGAAAGGACTGACCTCTGGTTGATGCTCCTTTGGTTAATGTTTCTTCCGGTTGCTGGCACAAATCACTTCACTACTTCAACTCTAAAATGTTCATAAAATTCGTGTAGCAAGAAAAGAAACGACAGCAATTCGCTTGCTCGTCGGCGACGGCACGTCCACCTGATGTTCTAAGAATAGATACGAGTGATCAATTCATAGTCTATAACCATAAGTACCTAATTTGGACTGTTTTAGGGTTCAGTACCTCAGTTCAGTAGTAAAAAAAACGGATCCCTTATTGGATCACTTTGTTGTCCGTCTGTCTATTTATCTGTCTGTCTGTCAAGACCCTTCTATCTCGGGAATGCATGGAGGTATCAAAATTAAAACCATATACTCAAGTTTGTTATCCTTACCGTGTTGTGAAAAAAACCCTCGGTGCGCGGGTTTGGCTCGCTATTGACCGGTTTTTATATTATTTACTCTTTTAAAATGATCAGTCGACTTGGCATCATAGAGTGTTCAAACAGTGTCAAAATAGTTACTGCCAAAGTTGAGGCACGATGTACTATACACTATGACAGCGTTAGCAGATAATTGACGCAAACTTTACACTTAGTTAAAAGCCAAGTTAGTGCTGTGTTACAATTACTTATCTGCTGGAAAATATGTGAATATACTGACATATTTACCAGGACATAGTGGGATATTGCTTGGACAAGGGTAGAACCCTTTTGCAAGCGGAATTCCAAACTAAAAACTACATCCTTACTAATATTATAAAAGCGAAAGTGAGTTTGTTTGTTTGTTACGTCTTCACGCCTAAATGGCAAAACCGATTTTGATGAATTTTAGTTGTTGAGATAGTTGAGACCCTAAAGACGGACATAGGCAATTTAAAATAAAGAGAAAAATGAGGGAAAAGAGGGAAGAAAAGGGAAAACTTAGCTTTGCTATTATAATAAATAAGGCGCAAGGGCAAAAACTACAGGTAGCAGATACCTGCAAATCAGGAAAGGGGAACTGTGTTACTCCTCGCGAATTTAACGAGAGCGAAGCCGCGGGCAAAAGCTAGTAGATTTATATTTTGTACACAAAATCATAGTTCTGAATTAAAGCGTAAGGTTGTCATGAGCAAAAATAGATTATGAACCAATTTAAAGAATCTGTAGTTATCTGTACGTCGATGATGATTACTTGTTACAAAAAATTGGCCTCGAGCTAGTTGGGCTCGCGCATCGAGGGTTCCGTATAAACTTACGACATAAACGGCCATATCTTTTGACTTCGTAAACTAAGAGGTTTAGTTATTTGACAGCACAAAAAATCCACAGATTTTAGTATATGGTTTTTATTTCAACTCGATATCTCCACACGTTTTTGAAATAAAGTGTCTTGACAGACAGACAGACATGATTCTTTAAGGGATCTGTTTATTTCTTTTGAGGTACAGAACCCTAAAACCCTTTGGATAAAACCTTTTCATATTTTTTATGATTGTCTACTTGGTCTAGTTTTCACAATCGCGACTGCCACACATGTGGTGAAGCCAGAGCGGGAGAACCTGCTCTGGGTAGAACAGAAGGGAATTTCAAACTTTTACTGACTAAAACCCATCCATATTCCTTTGCCTTTTGTGTTCCGCGGCCTGGGTAACTCTTTGGAACAACCCGCAACCCCGGGCGGCAAATACCACGACGTGTCCCTCTTCTCTGCTGACATCTCTTTGAAGTGCGTGTGGAGCACTATCGTGACGTGGACAAGGCCTGTCGTCACTAAAGGTACGGACGGTGAGCTACCCATTGCTCACCGTCCACAGACCTGCGGGGTTCGATCCTTGGATTCCTAGATCCAGGAATCTGTTATTGGGTTTTCCCATCAGAAATTTCTTAGTAGTAGCAGCCACGGAGACCAGATTTGTGGTCCAGGTTTGTGTATGATAACAGGTTCGCCCCCATTACATTCTTCTCCTTCTTCTTTAGCCTTTTTCGACCATTGTGGTGTAGGTCTCCTTCAACTTCCTCCATTCCTCTCTGTATTGCGCTTTTTGTGTCCAGTTCGAACCATCGACATTCCTCACGTCATCTTCCCAGCGCATTTGTGGTCATCCTGGAGGGCGCTTTTCACCCCACGGCTTCCATTCTAGGATGCGTTTGCACCAGGGCATCTCATTTCGGGCCAGGTGTCCAGCTCATTTCCATTTGAGGTGTGCTACCTTTTTACATTACTTAACCCTTAGCCACCTGACCCTTATATCAGTAACGTAACCACCTGCGCGCGGTCACAGTGACCGCGTCGGATACACATGAGTTTTCTTAGGATATTAAGGTTTTATTATAAGAATAAATTGATAAAACTCATTAATATATATTAAATTATTTATTTAAGTGAAAAAATAAATAATAACAAAACATATTCTTCTCATAAGTGTAAACAATTAAATTGCTGGCACATTTTAACCTAAAATATATCTATTTACTTAGTTTGAGATCAATCAACATAGGAACAAAATATTACATAAAATTTTGACTTTTTTTAAAGAACTTAACAATATTCTAATGACGTAAAAAAATTAAAGTATGAAAAAAATCAAAACTTCGAGAAAATTGCAGAGGGTAAAGTCTTACAATTTCTCACGACAATTTTTGCACATTTCGTTAGAACATTCTACAAAGATTGGTTTTTTACATATTAAAAACAGATGAAATGTTTTTCTTTTCTTTTTGGGATCACAAGTTGAACACGTTTTACGTGTTTGAAGATGATTAGCTCCAAAAACTGTAGGCAATTTGTCTTCTATTTTCAAGATCCGGCGAATAGAAGCTATGATCAATAATCACATAACTACCTGCACGCGGTCACCATGACCGCTAACAAAATATTTTTAGTCACCCAAGCCAAACGTGTGCACTCGTATCCTTGCCGAGCAATCACGCAAAACTAAACCACCAACAGAAAAGGTACATAGACGCACAATAACACACGATAAAGGATTTCGACGAAATTCATATTTAAAAACATTTGTAAGGGGTTTATTTACAAAAACTATTTACTCGAGGAACACTGTATTACAAGATATCCAGTTACAACAAACGTTAGATAAAATATACACAATAAGATGGCGTCCGTCGCACGATCGCAGCGTGCGCGGTTATTCTTAGCGTAGCGGGGAGCCGACTGGCCACGCGAGCGAGCGCATGCGACGGGGAGCGAGCGAGGTAACTTTGTCGCGTGGGGTACTGCACGCCTTAACCTTGACGCGGCGGCGACGCGGACGCAACAGAACGCTACACACTCCCCCTCTAGTTCGAACATAGCGCCCTCGCGTTCGGGCTAGCAATCAAATTTACGCGGACGGCCGCGTCTGCGCTTCTCTCTGACCGGAGCTTCGACATCCCCGATGAAAGGGGTCAAATCAGAGACGTGGTAACGTCCTACGTGCTCACCTCTAGTTACCCCCTCCACCAGGTAAGTAGTAGGGCTTACTACTTCGCGGATGCGATAAGGGCCATCCCTCCGGGGTATAAATTTCGCGGACTGTCCGAGGCCGACGTCATTCATGCCTTGTGTTTTCAACAAAACTAGGTTACCTACCATGTATTCTGGAGGGGCACGTCTGCCTTCATCTGCGTACCTCTTCTGCAGAGCCTGGTTACTCTCGTGGACATCACGGGCGTCAAGCAGAACCGTCGATAACTTGCGTAGGTATGGAGTGATAGTGTGGACGAAATTATCGCTGTCCACAATGGTCTTCATGTCTGTCACGACGTCAGACGGCGCGCGCAGCTCCCTTCCGAAGGTAAGAAAAGCTGGTGAAAATCCAGTGCTCGCTGTAACAGCGGAGTTCATCGCGAACCTTATGGCCGCGAGGTGAACATCCCACGATGTGTGATCCTTTCCTACCAGTATCGCTAACTGTGGTTTAAGGTCACGATTTTTCCGCTCGACTGGGTTCGCTTCTGGGTGATACAACGGCGTCAAAGACTGTTTGATACCCATTACATGACAGGCCTGCTGCATCACCTCAGCAACAAACTGAACTCCGTTGTCGCTGATCATCCTGCGTGGGACTCCATACCTCAGGAATACCTCGGATATTAAAACCTCAGCGCACTCTACACTAGTGGCCTTCTCCAAAGCAAATAGCTCAACCCAATGGGAGCACGTGTCTTCTAAAATTAAAATCCAACGATTACCCTTCGAAGTCTTTGGTAGGGGTCCAAACAAGTCGACCGACACCACTTCAAACCGCCGAGTGGGTGCAGGAGTCTGGAGTAGTCCTGCAGGCTTCCTGTTATCAATCTTGTACCGCTGGCAAGCTGCACAGCGTTTAATATAATCTGTGACAAAAGCCTTCATACCTTGCCAAAAATACCGCGACCTGATGCGTTGTAGGGTGCGTTCAATGCCAAAGTGGCCTGCTGTGGGAGCGTCGTGGAACTCCACGAAGATGGCTTCTCTCTCGTGTTTAGGAACCACGAGGCAGGCGGACTCGGCGTCTTCCGATTCGGGTGCGCACCGGTATAATACACCATCGGACATCAGGTATCCTCTTTCTGACCACCCTCTCCCCCTGAAGGGATCGTCGGTAGTTTCTAGATCCTCGACAATACTCTTCAGGTCTGGGTCCTTAAGTTGGTTGGAGCGCACATCCTCAGGTGTCCTATGTGGTATATCCACGGTCACTAAGCATACCTCGCAACCAGCTGGGTTTTCTTCGCAACAAGCTGGGCGGCTTAGTGTATCGGCAATTACATTCACCTTTCCGGGAGTGTACTGTATCTGCAGATTATATGCCTGCAAGGTCAATGCCCATCTGGCAAGACGACCACTGGGTGACTTAAGACTCATCAGCCAACGTAGCGGCTGATGGTCAGACTTGACCACTACTTCCGAGCCTTCCACGTAACCCCTGAACTTCGTGACCGCCCAGATGACGGCAAGGGCTTCGCGCTCGGTGGTGGTGTAGTTGCGCTCGGCTGGCGAGAGCAAGCGGCTGGCGTACTCTATGGGCCTTTCGTCGGGGCCCTCCCCCTGCATCAAAACTGCGCCGAGACAGTAGCCACTGCTATCTGTCCGGAGGGAGAAAGGTTTGGACTCGTCAGCCTGGCGAAGAATGGGAGCGGTCACCAGAAGCTCCTTGATGCGCTCGAAAGCAGCTTGCTGCTCATCATGCCACCTCCAACTGCTGTTCTTTTTAAGTAGATCAGTTAAAGGCTTGGCGATTTTAGCGTAATTCGGAACGAACCTTCGAAACCAGCTAGATGTGGCCAGAAAGCCTTTGAGCTGCCTCTCATTCTTAGGGGCAGGCATGTCAGCAATAGCCGAGGTTTTCTCTGGGTCTACTTGTAGACCACCAGGAACAATAATGTGACCAAGGAATTTCACAGAGTCACGGGCAAAGCAACTTTTCTTTCGATTGACTCGGAGGCCGAATTTCTCGAGTCTGTCGAAGACCGCTTCGAGATCTTCAATATGTCCTTCGAAACTCGGTGACAAGATTATTAAATCGTCCAGATATCCAAGAATAGTCACAGGCCTACATCCTTGCGGGTCTGGTGGGACATCGGAGCCGTCACTTACCTTGTGTCCTCGAATAGGCACACTCAGGTTCGACTTGAAACGGTCTATTAATCTCTGAAACGTGGCGCCAGAGTTGCGAAGGCCCATCGGCATCCTTTTGAACCTATAGGTGCCGGAGGGTGTAACGAATGCGGTTTTGTCGCGGTCCTCTTCCGCGACACAAACCTGAAAATAGCCGGAGTGGAGGTCTAGCGTCGTCATGTAGCTGGTGGTCTTCGCTGCATGAAGCACGTCTTCTATGCGCGGGAGCGGATACCTATCTGGCTCAGTCACGGCGTTGAGCTTACGGTAGTCCACGCATAGTCGGACACCGCCATCTTTCTTCGTAACTAAGACGACGTTGGCAGCCCACGGTGACTCGCACTCCTCTATTACATCTGCACGCAGCAGCTTCTCAAGTTCACCGTTCAACAACTCTCTCTTACCTTGCGACATCCTATAGGGTGGTGAAGCGGTCGGTTCCTGCTTCTCGTCAACCCGAATGTGATGAGCGGCATAAGTTGTAGGGGGTCCTTGGGTGGCGAAGCGCTCAGCTCTCTTAGTTACGAGCTGGTTGAGTTGCGTCCTTTGAGCAACTGACAGCTTCGTCCCTTCATCGTCTCTCAGCGCCAAGCCGGTGGTATCTACCTGCATCAGCTCTGCATCGCTGGTGGATGTAAGGCTATAAGACTGCACAAAAGTGAATTTTTGTCCAGGGAGATTATAAAAATACCAACAGTTATGTTGGAGGTCCACTAATATACCTGCTTTGGCGATAAAATCTTGCCCTAGAAGCGTCCTGTTATCAGCTTCCGGTATCACCAAGAAAGTGGTGGGGATAACACGTCCCTGAATGGTAATGTTTGTGTCACATGACATTAACTCACGTACCTGCTGCGTTCCGTCGGCGAGGCCAAGGTTGCGACGTGTTTTCGTAAAATTGGTCCCACGCTCTAATAATATTTTATAGAGTCCGGGACTGGCGAGACTCTCCGTTGCACCTGTGTCCAACACTGCGACACCTACTGAAGACGCAACCTCTATCTTGACCATAGGGTGTGACAGGTCAGACTCTTGGGTGATAGCACTTTGGAAACTCACCTTGTCGGCGGAGGGCGTGCCTTTACACGTCGGACACTTCGAGCGTATTACTCCTTCTCGACCGCAACCGTAACAAGACAGCGGAGTATTGCCGCCTTGGTCACCCGATTTCATTTTTATTTTGCAATCATCTCTCAAATGACCAAACTTTTTACAGAGAGCGCAGCGCGGCCGAACACGTTTCGTATTCGAATTCGAACCGTTACAAATATTCGAACCAGAGTCGGACGCGGCGTGCGAAGGGTTGCTCCGATTAACCGTCGCCATCGGAGGGTTAATGTTTACATTTTGAGAATTCGCGGAACTTGGAGTGTTATTATTACTATTATTAGTACTCGCGTTAAGGGACGGAATTAGTGGTTTAGAATGACTTACCTCGCCTAGCGTCTCCTCAACATACCTGACTCGCTCGAGTAGACAGTCGACACTATTTACACTATCGCGTGACACTCTTTTACGAAATTTACGATGTAAAAGGCCGTAAACTATATCTACTTGCATTACATCTGGCACTTTATACGGTATACGCGACATTTCTGCTCGCACTCGCGATATAAAGGAATCGACACTATCGTTATCACTTTGTTCGCGCGCGAATATTTCTCGTAAGATCCGGTGGGTGGGGCGCGGGGCGCCGTACATGAAGCGAAGGCGGCGTATCGCGTCGTCCCAGGTCTCCACGGTAGGTTTCACGCCTTGCCACCACACTGCGGCGTCTCCGGTCAGCAACATGGGTAGTCCTCGAAGGGCATGTTCGTCGGATACACTTGCGCACTCTTTGTAGATGAGCACGCTCTCGACGAATGCTTCTAGGGCTTCGGTACTGCGGGTGGCTCCGTCGAAGCGGGCCGTGCACTGGGTAAAGTTGCTGTGCATGCCTTGCATGCCGTGCACGGTCGGTCCAGTGTGGGCAGCGGTGGGTTGAGTCGGTCCCGTGGGGTCGCCCATCGTTGAAATCGGCGTCGGAGTCGCGACGCTTCTCATGACGTTTGTTAACAATCTGGTGAGCTGGTCCTCGGACATAGAAATCATGTTACTGCATGCCGTAGTCGGGATCGGTGAAGTTGTAACCGTGGTGTTCACGTTCGCGGGGTTAGCTACCGCGTGGCTGTCTTCTTCACTGCTGGAACCATCGTTTCCCTCCTCGTTTGCGCGCGCGCGGCGTGTTTTCGGCGGCATCTTCTCGACGTTAACACTCGGTAATGTGCGCAAACGGTAAATAACGGCAGGTCGGTCCAGTAGGTACACAGATTACGACGATTCTCTCGATCCTTGACTAGGTAGAACACGATTAGCGTGGATTTCGTTCGCGCTCGCGACGGTTATTTTTCCGTTTTGTAGGTAAGTACTTGCCGTACGGAGCACGTGCCACGAGTTGGGCGCAATTTGTAAGGGGTTTATTTACAAAAACTATTTACTCGAGGAACACTGTATTACAAGATATCCAGTTACAACAAACGTTAGATAAAATATACACAATAAGATGGCGTCCGTCGCACGATCGCAGCGTGCGCGGTTATTCTTAGCGTAGCGGGGAGCCGACTGGCCACGCGAGCGAGCGCATGCGACGGGGAGCGAGCGAGGTAACTTTGTCGCGTGGGGTACTGCACGCCTTAACCTTGACGCGGCGGCGACGCGGACGCAACAGAACGCTACACATTTCTGTTCAAACAAACATTTCTGTAAAATTTCTGTGACATGACTCAGGCGTTTGATTATGTCCAACATGATATTTTACTAAAAAAACTGGATGCGTACGGTGTTAGAGGGAATGTACTTGAACTTATAAAATCATATTTGAACGAAAGAAAACAGATAACCGAAGTAAGTAGACTAGACACTAAAACCAAACATGAAGGCAACTTTCTATCGGAAGAACGAACCGTTACCTACGGAGTTCCGCAAGGAAGTATTTTAGGACCACCACTTTTTACTATTTACATAAATGACTTTCCAAAGTCAATTGACCATCCTATAACCCTTTTTGCTGACGACAGTACAATAACTATACCCTGTAATAATAAAGACCTTTATAAACATGACATTAATAATACATTGATCAATACTATAAAATGGCTAGACAACAATAATTTAAAAATTAATTTAAGTAAGACAGTAATTATGCATTTTAGCCAGCGTATATTGCCATTTCCCAATCTTGACATAACATTCAATAATATCACAATTGACACGGTTAAAACAACCAAGTTTCTGGGACTAATTATTGACCGACATTTAAATTGGAAGGATCATATTGATTCTTTGACTAAAACAATTAGTAGTGGTTCCTATGCATTGTACTTGCTATCACGTAAAGTCAATAGAAAAGCGTTATTAACAGCTTACTACGGTCTGGCTGAATCTGTTCTCAGATATGGTGTTATTTTTTGGGGTAACTCGACGAATAAAGAGATAGCATTTAAGGCACAAAAGAGATGCCTTAGAGCAATGTTTCATTTGAAAACCACGGATAGCTGCAAACCCTTTTTTATATCGCATAGAATTTTAACATTGCCATCCTTATACATTTTAGAAACCGTAATGTTTGTCAGGAACAATCCTAATTTATTTACACGCATAGCAGATCAATTTCCCAGGAACAGGCGTGATCAAAAGTGTTTTTCGCATGGCTCCAATTGTTTACAATAAGTTGCCTAAAAGTTGGAAGGAGCTTAATAATAAAGGCTTGAAAAGAAAACTTAGGACATATTTAGTAAATAAAGCATTCTATAATATTAACGAGTTCCTAGAGGAAAGATTTGAAATTTAGTTTAGTCTTAATTATTATTATTGTTATTTTATGTTATTCTGGTTGACTTTTGTTATTTTAAATTAAATATAATATTACTATTATGACTAAAATAGAGATTTTAAAAGAATGATATAATAAAAAATATTTTTTGACTTTTGCACGTCACATCAGGTGGCAAACATGTCTGTACCTATAATGTTGTTACCATCTTGCATGCATGTCTTTAATTGTATGTATGACACATGTTTACGCAAAATAAATATTATCTTATCTTATCTTATCTTATCTTATCTTATCTTATCTTATCTTAAAAAGTCGTTGCGGTCACCATGACCGCTGGCAGGTGGTTAAGGGTTAAACATAACTGTCGACATAAGGATGTACTTTTGGGTACACGTCTGTCTACCTCTTTGAGGATTACAAGCGTGATATTATGTTTTATTTATCCGTTACACGTAAAACTCGTAATAAAATCAAGGTTGTCAACATTTTAACCAATTTATTACCCAAGTGCAAAAGAACATGATTAAAACAAATAAAACATTGAAAGCGAAAATAAATTAACTGTAATGAGGTAGTGCCCGGTCATTCGCAGGCATAATTACTTGCAGGCGTTTCGAATAACTGGCATAATGTTCGAATAACTCGAATAATTGCTGTCACTTCATCGCCAAAGCTGTTTCCAGCATTTATTTCGTAATGCCATCAAAGGCTTTTGGTTGTGTGTGTTTACGGCGGTAAACTGGTAATTTTGGTATGGCTCTTAAACGTTATTATTATTTTATTTATCCACTTTTAATTGGCACTTGAACAGTAAAATAGTTACTTATGTAAAGTTACCGCAGCCGCATTGTTGAATAAAACCTTAACTGTGTGTGTTCTACGGGCCTATATATTTATTTATTACTTACAATGTCTTCACTATAAAACTATGTATGAACTGGCTACAGACTATATCAAATTAACAGTGTTAAAGGTCAAGATCTATTCTTATTTAAAATTAAAGCACTATTTTCACATACATTTTAATAATCAATACCTATCTATGGATATTGTTGATTTTGTGCTTGTTGCTAAACTAAATTGACTAAACTGTTATACAATAATGTATTTTCAATAACGAAATCAACGATAATTGAGTTACGTTTACACTTCGCGCTCTTGCTAAACTCTCTGAGGTAAAATATTGGTACCTTTAACTTACGAATACGTTGATAACTTTTGAAAGATAAACTCATTTCGCTGGTATTCGTGTTATATTTTTTTAAAGTTGCCATTTACATTTTACGGATTACAAAAGGGAATCGCATTTTTAAAACGTCATTCAACAAGATTGACACAAGCTTTAGGATAACTTACATCAATCTGCACTGAACTTATTGAGTAGCT
Source organism: Ochropleura plecta (assembly GCA_905475445.1). Lineage (NCBI taxonomy): Eukaryota > Metazoa > Arthropoda > Insecta > Lepidoptera > Noctuidae > Ochropleura > Ochropleura plecta. The sequence goes on along the minus strand of FR997744.1, from coordinate 608,984 downwards.
ACATCGTAGCACAAAGGTCTACGCGCTACGCCGTAGACGCATTTTTTGTGTTTTCCATCGTAGCATTGTTATTCCTGATATGGTACCACTTTATTTAGGTCCTAACGTGTTAAATGTGGTGAAAGTTTCTTTAGTCAACTATACCAGACAAAAACACATCCTCTATCATAACCGATTGACCTTCGCAATTAAAATCCATTAAAAAGTTAGTACACGTCGCGTCGGCGAAATCAAATCAATCAAAGTACGAGCGAGCGGGCGCCGGGCGCGCGGGCGGTGTGTAATGAGAATTTTGAACTAACGACCGATGTGAACGGGCCTTAATTAATGGATCTTGTGTTAAGTTGCTGGTAATGATGGATGGGTGTGCGGTGGCAGGTCACAGGGATGTGTTTTACAAGAAGTAGAGTAAAGTTTAGTGTTTCTATCTGCAGTTGAAGATTGGCATTTGTTCAAGAAACACATTTCTTTTTCAATCGAATCAGTTTTTTTAGCTAAAGAATTTTTTTATTCATGACTCTAAAAAGGCTGTGGGACGGATACTTTGCAAGACGGAGTACGGAGTTTGAGATTATTATGGTTAATAAGAGACGGTAGAAGCATTGGTCCACCAACAACCATATGGGTGGATGATACAATGATGAACAGAAGATCGCCGGTAATACTGGTTGAGACTCGTGCAGACCAGGAAATAATATCACAAAAGGGAGATGATTATGTAAAATACTAATAATATTGATATTAAAGTTTTCCAAAACCTGGTTTGGTAACTATTATCTGGCAAATGGTCTCTCTGCCCTCTAAATTTCCAAAAAATATTATGTAACAAACAATATCTACACATTACGTGCTATTTACAAGTCGTCGTGCCAACAAACGAACCTTTTTTACCTGTATCACGTAATTCTAAAGCTGAACTGGAATTCGGGCTAAAAACGAAATTTTCCTGTCCTACCTTTTTTGCCCAAATCTCCAGAATTCAGCAGTTATAAATCTCAGCCTAATTTGAAATTCGCTCGCTGAATAACTTTGAAACTTGCCTTAAATAATTATAATTTAGTATTTAATACTAAAATATCTTTACTTAAAGGCCCAAAAGGTTTTTAACTAAGTTAGGAATCTCGGAAGCTAAGAGAATTAAACTGGAGTTTAGTTTATAATTGCCATTAATGTGAGAGCACTTTGTGTTTGGACGAACACTTTGAATTTGATAAATTGAAGCCTTCGAGGACCGGAGATTAATACCAATGAGCTTCTTAAATGATTGTTTCTTTGAATTATGTACGCGTGAACTTTCAGCCTGAATGAATAGTAGAATGTTAAGAATGGACAGGTTGATGTTATGAGCGCACCAAACTGGAAATTTATTGTTATTGGCACCGTTTTACTAATAGAACAGGATATTGGCGAGTTAAGTACTGAATGAACATCTCATCAGTTGAATTACTTAGATCTAAAATTACACTGTTAAAGATCATCTTATTGGAAAGAGCGTTACGGTTAAGCGTCAAATTTACAGACCATTTTTTGACTTCAATCGACCATTCATGGTAAATGTTTTGGTAAATGGTAAAGGTTTTAAATGAATGTGAATCCTGCATGCTTTCTCAGTCTCTAGTTTTTATTTAGCAATCATTATAATTATAATGTTCCCTTGTTTATTATCTAACTAGCTTTCGCCCGCGGCTTCGCTCGCGTTAAATTCGGTATAACACACCAAGCAGACCTGCAATTTTTGCTCTTGCGCCTGATTGATTTGTAATAGCAACGCTAAGTTTTCCCTTTTCTTCCCTCGTTCTCCCTCATATCCCACTTTTTTAAAATAAAAATTAGCCTATGTCCGTCTCCTGGTTCCCAAATCGGTTTAGCCATTAAAGCGTGAAGAGGTAACAAACAAACAAACAAACAAACTCACTTTCGCTTTTATAATATTAGTAAGGAAGTAAGGATATTTGCTAATTTAGGTAATTCTTTTCTAATTTAATTCAATTATTAAAATTTTATTCGAATAAAATTTAAAATGTGTTCTTTATTGTAATAATTTTAATTTAATTTAATCTATTGTAATCAATTTAGTTTTTAATGCTTGTTTTTAAAATATTCATAGATTTTTTTTTCCAATATCTGTACTACATACTTGTTTTAATAAATTAATTATATGTAATTATCTGCGCATAATGTAGTGCATGCTGTGCTTTTATTTAAGTAATTAGGCGTTTAGACTTAAGTTCATAATGTACAAATTATAATGTAATAGCGTACTCATTGTTGAGAAGCCTAATAAATAAATAAATAAAATGTAAATCATTTCCGATTTCCATAAAATCACACGCAATTACAGCAATTATCACGGTTATTCCATAATATCAAGATTAAAACTAAGATAAAAGATTAAAATAAAGAGTTAAGATAAAAGGATTAAGATATTGATAACTCATTGAATTACAAAAGTATAACGAATTTGTTGTCGAGACGTCAAAGGAGGAAGTGGTCTGCAGTCATGGAGACGAAGCACGTGATACTTCTGTGCGTGGCAGTGGTGGGCTTGGTGGAGGCTGGGAAACATGACACGTACTCCAAGTAAGATTGTTCTGGAAATAATTTAATTGCAAACTCTGACCCAGTAGGATCACTCCCAAGCGCTTTATTCCCTACACCAATTCAAAGACATGGTGATTTATTATGATATATCAACGCACGCTGGTGTCACCGAGTGGTCACGGCAGACTATGGGTCACAGAGAGGTGGTTTGTTGTCCCAACAAATGGAAGGTTTAAGACTGACCATAGCAAGACCTGGTCACATGAATCACAAGAACTGCACTTGTTGTAGCTATAACGAGCGAGGAACTGCCCTAGTAATTTTTTTGAGAGATTGTCTATACCATTTATCTTTGAGTAATATTTATAATGAATCATTTTGACGTGTCATAGTGTAACGTTAACAAAAGAAATGCTTTTTTTTGTGATCTCTTTAATCATTTTTTTTTTGCAATAGTTGTCAAATCACATATTTATATCACCCTTGTTCTGAATAGTTACAGTACTGATAGCAACATCTGTGTGACTCGTCTCTTAGTTATTATTTTGTTTTTGCAATATTTTTTTATTTATTTTTTTACTCTTGTATAGATAATTTTCTACCAATTCGTTGTGAATGAGTGGACATGGTTGGCCTTGTAGATTCTTAGACGCTTGTTAACTTTTGTTAACGTATTATTTTATTTTACTTTTTGTAAAGTAAGCAATGACTTATTGTCGGGCCTACGCTGTCCTCTCATACTTAAGTACTAACGCTGTAACAACAACATTGTAAAACTAAATGATTTTAAAAGAGTAACCATGGAGTTTCTTGCCGGTTCTTCTCCATAGGAAACGACCAACCCGAACCGTGCATCTTTTCTTAACGTTTTATAAGTGCCCACGTAGGCCTATGTGAAATAAAAATATTTTGATTTTTTTTTTTATTTTTGCTCACCACTATTACCTCTGCTACGTCCACAGATATTCAGTCTACAATGTCCAAGTTCGCGACAAATCTGATCAGAAGCTACTACATGACCTGGAAGACCAACTAGAGCTGGACATCTGGCAGCACGGCGTGGCCGGCATTAGGGAGGCACAGATCATGGTGAAGCCGGAGAAGAAGGCAGAGTTCCTGATGGCCTTGCATGTTCATGGAGTAGATAACTCTGTGCATTTGGAGGATGTGGCTGAGTAAGTCATAGTTTATTTATTTAACAGTAGGCGCGCGAGGCTTCGCCCACGTGATGTCGAAAAAAAATATCCAATGTGTTATTACTAAATATAATCTAGCTCTGTGCCGAATTTCATCAAGATCCGTTTAGCCATTTTGACGTGAAAGAGTAACAAACATCCATACATACATCCATCCTCACAAATATTTGCACTTATAATATTACTAGCTTTTACCGCGGCTTCGCTCGCGTTAAATTCGGTATTACACAGTACCACCTGCAGTTTTTGCCCTAGCGCCTTATTGATTTGTAATAACAATGCTAAGTTTTCCCTTTTCTTCCCTCTTTCTCCATCATATCCCACTTTTTTTTAAAAAATGTCCTTCTCCTGGTTCCCAACTATCTCTGTACCAATATTCATCAAAATCGTTCAGCCATTAAAGCGTGAAGAGGTAACAAACAAACACAAACTCACTTTCGCTTTTATAATATTAGTAAGGATATTCAAGTAGGGTTTATAATATTAGTAGGATTTCAAGCACAAAGTACAGAGGTGGACTTAATGCCATAGGCCATAGTTCTCTTATTTAGTTCGTTTTTGAAAACAACCCCGCTCAAGCAATTTCTCTTGTATCGTGAGTTACAAATATATAAACTCACATACAGAAACAGCTAGACCCGGAAAAACTACCTATGGGTCATATAAATATTTGTTCGGTGCGGGGATCGAACCCGCGACACGCAGCGCGGCAGCTGTTGTTTAAGTAAGACTTCAACTGGTAAGAGTTCATCTCAGAAGAATAAAACATACAGTAAACATGTTTGTGATGTTCTTCAAAAAGATAACTGCGTAGTACTCACAACTGATGTTTTTTGTCATTATGAATCTTTAGTCCGTGTTCCTAAGGACTATTTTTGACGCACCTGAAATATTTAAAACAACCACGTTATCATTTTCAATTTAACTTGTAGAGCCTTCGAGGAGCACGACCGTCAGATGGCGACGTGGAGGTCAACGCGGACCAACAGGATGATATTTCAAGGCTACCCACGATATGCTGACGTAAGTCGTAGAAATTAACTTCCCTAGCTTTTATAATTTTATTATACTGCTAGTCAAATACCTCGCGTCTTTCTATTTTCTCCAACCAGTGCAATTTGAGGCCATTCTGCTAAATGGGAGTCTAACACATCATGACATCAAAGTTGTTGAAAATACAACTTTGTAGACTGAGCCGTTCCGATTCTATAGTCTTGATGTTAAAAGATCATTTTCATTTTGTATATGTACGTGTAACCTGTACGTTATAATTATTATATGATAAAGTAGCATTCGCCGTTGTATATTTAATTGATTTAATAGAGTAAATTACACTAATCAACTAAAATTGCCCTCATTGGCCCAATTATACCCTATATTATTGGTTTTCTGAAACATGTTCATAATTTGAGCGATAAATCATAAACTAACAAAATTCACTAATACCCCCCTAATCCGATGTTTGCGTGATAAACCCCAAAACGGAATAAATACTAGTTCACAACTGAACATTATCTATTCATTTGTACGTTAAAAGCTTTGCGGGTTATTCTGAATTAATATGTTATACGATTCCAATGCCGCGTAGCCAATACATTACGAATGAGTTTCTATTATTTGTTCTAGATGTACTGTTTTAGGTTTAGTGCTTTTAACGCTTCAATAAATGGCTTATTACTGTTGAATAGTTTAACGATTAGTCGTTCATTATATAAGCTAGCATAATTGTCACTAAAATGTCGCCACTTAGTGTGGCCTGTGCTCTTTGCATCCAACAGATTCCCGTGTTGTTCACTCCAGGTGGCAAGCCTTGCAAGCTATGCCTTCCAGTAACCCGGTCGCCACTCCCTTCTACTTCCTCATCGGTCATGTGTTCTGCGAGCAATGTGTCTATTAAGTGGTTCCTTATCAATATCATTAATTATTGTTTCACAGATTGATGCGTACTTGGACAGAATTGCCGCTCAGTACCCACAACTGGTAACTCTAGTGCACGCTGAAAAAAGTTTCGAACAACGTAACATCAAGTATTTAAAGGTTTGGAGTTATCACATATATTTTAGGAGATATTGTCATGTTTTTTTTTATTTACCAGTAACGTTCCCTTGAGAAATGTGTGCATTTGAAACGTGCATTTAAGTGATTATATGATTTTGTTCATTGATAAAACTTTTGCCAACCAAAAATAAGCAAAGATATTGGCATCTGTCGCTAATAAAACTAATCTGTCGCTAATAAAACTATTCTGTTGCTATTATTATTTTCTGTCAAAATCCTTTATTCACACTTCACTATCGAGAACAAAAAGGCGTGGATTATTAGTTACGAATAATTTCCAACATTTTTTTTCAACGTCCACAGATTTCAACCACCAACTTCGAAGACAATAGCAAGCCTGTCTACGTGTTGACCACGATGATCCATGCGCGAGAGTGGGTGACGACTCCCATTGCTCTCTATTCCATATACAGGCTGGTTGAGAACCTGAGGGCCGAAGATAGAGATGTGCTGAACGATGTGGATTGGATCATCGTACCATTGCTCAATCCTGACGGCTATGAGTACACGCATACTGATGTAAATATTCTTAGTCTGGTAGACGCAAGCATTGCTAAAATATGGGTGTACAGATAATAGGCTTCTTTCTAGCTAAATTTAGCAAATTTAAATTAAATATATCATATCGAAAATAGAGATAAAATCCAAAAGCATTTGAGTAAGATTCAAAATATTTAATTGTCAAACTATCGCTTTTTTAGCTACGTCTTTGGCGAAAAACAAGATCATTCAATGCTACCAACCACGCGACTTGCCTTGGAGTAGACGGCAATAGAAACTTTGGCAAAGACTGGGGAACCATCGGAGTTAACCAAAACCCTTGCTCAGACATATACCCCGGACCTTTCAAATTCTCCGAAGTCGAGGTCAGGAATGTAAAGGACATTATGGAAAAGTACCTTGACAGGATTCAGGTTTTCATGGACATCCATAGTTATGGGAAGTACGTGACGTTTGGTTACGGAGATGAGAGCCTGCCACCCAATAGTGCTCAGCTACACCATGTTGCAGCAGCCATGGGTGCAGCGATCGATGTGAGGAAGCTGCCTCAAGCTAACTACTATCTGGTGGGGAACAGCGCCACCTTGATGTACATTACGTCTGGATGTGCCCAGGATTATGGACAGGTTAGTTGCTCATATTGTTATAATAGGTGTGAATGATGTAAATACAGAAGAACTTCACCTTGTTTTAACTATCAATTAAATCAGAGAGAGCCTTATTGGTCAATATGAAGGACCTTGCGCACTACGCGACCACGGTCACGACATTTGGCCGCAGAAACTCTCACCAAGAAGAAAGTTTGGTCGCACGACCAAGCGTCCGAGCAGTTTTGTAAAAGATGGCGACCGTCATACGATAACTCAATAAAGCGAAAGTAAGCACTAGCAACTAACTGCACTACAGCACTAACACGCCTTATTGATTCGTAATAGCAAAGCTAAGTTTTCCCTTTTCTTCCCTCTTTCTCCCTCATAACCCACTTTAAAAAAAAGTCTATGTCCGTCTCCTGAGTACCAACTATCTCTGTACCAAAATTCATCAAAATCGGTTTAGCCATTAAGTCGTGTAGAGGTAACAAACAAACAAACTCATTTTCGCTTTTATAATATTAGTAAGGATAAGGATCTGCATCAGACACTTTTAATCCACTTATAATCATAAAATGACGTCAAGTGTTCAGATTCAAAATTATGATTAATACTAGTCCAAGAAATGTATTTGATAATAGTGTTAATACTACGATAATAATAGGTTATCAGGCCTTACCCATCTTCTAACCGCTATCATCGAGATATCTAAAGGGATTTTACCTGTGTTATGTATGACTCCAACTTGGAGGAAACGAAGAATTTATATATTGTAACCCCGTTCGACCTTTCAAGTCAGACAGACAGATGCTGTTCAAAATTTCAGTATTATAGTTCATGTATTCCTTGATTGAATGTGCTAAATGTATATACAACTACACTTTTGAGATCGCGTCTCTCTGCCATTGATCTCAAGAAAATTATCTGTGGATTGTGTCAAAGCTGCACGAGATGTGAGATGAGATGTGTAGTGCCTAGTTATAGAAAATACTGATAATTTTTTTTAAATCGATCTCAATCTCAATTGAACTTCATAAGATAAAAGATTTTGTGTTATATAAGTAGGTATCAGTCAAATAAAAAAGATAAAGCCAATATCTCAGCCACTAGGCATAATAACTGCAAAAGCACTGCATTAGTTACTAGTAAGATCAGAAAAAAACCCGAAATCAACTGAGCAGGAGCCCGCCAGACACAACACCCAGTCTTTTCAATGAAGGATGACCATTTTTACAACCTATTCCTCATAGCCTTTAAACCTTAACCATATACTACTAATAATCTTTTCTTCTCCAGTACATAGGCATTCCGTTCTCCTACACCCTGGAACTGCCGAGCTACGGCTACGACTTCAGGGTGCCGCCGCAGTACATGGATCAGATCAACGAGGAGACCTGGCCCGGTATCGTCGCTAGCGCCAGACTGGCCAGAGCCTACTACAAGGCGCAATACAACGCTGCCACAACCACTCCTGCACCGACCACTGCTGCTGCTACCGCTGATCCTGCCCCAGCTCCTACAACTGCTGATCCTGCTGCTTCAACTGCTGATCCTGCTGCTACTACTGCTGATCCTGCTGCTACTACTGCTGATCCTGCTCTTGTTCCTCTTATTGACCCAGCCGCTAATCCAGTCCCTCAACCTTAGGTTACAGACACCAGATCAACTAGGAGACGTGGCAAGTCATTGCTGGCAGACTGACCCGGGTCTACTACAACGCTACTGCCACTACGTAAAGCCTGGCTTGTACGAATGAGAGTGGATGAATGAATGGAGAACGACCAGAACCGTCGTCTGAAACAATTGTGTTGTTATAGTAAGACAGCTTTATGAATTAAGTATATTTTTACGATAAGATTGTTTTTCAATATATTTGTATTTTGATTAATTTAGTGTATCTTTCTTTATTTCTAGAAAGTTATTTACACTAAAAGTTCCGCTATACCGACTTCTGTCTAAATTAGGTATTTGTATAATTTATTATGCACAAGCCCTACAACTCTTTCCGGCCTTTGCTCTTTGAAAGAGTAATTGCAAACAGCCTTGTCGGGCACCTTGTGGGGACGGCGCCGGATCTTGCGGAGCACCAGTATGGTTTTCGCTCGCAGTATGGGGCGCTCGACGGTGGACGCCATCATGCGCGTGAGAGCCCTCACGACGGGGGCTGCAGTGTCCAGGGGTGGGGTTGTCGTGGCGATATCGAGAGACACCGCCACGACAACCCCACCCCTGCGCGTTCAACACCATGCCCTGGAGCTGCATCAGGGAGGCACTACCGTACTACCGGATGCCGACCTACCTTCGTCCTGTGGTCGCGGCATATCTGACGGACAGGGCCATCATCTATCCCAGTCGCTCTGGAGAGTGGAACCGGCGTAAGATGTCGTGTGGTGTCCCACAAGGCTCAGTTCTTGGGCCGCTCCTTTGGGACATCGGTTACGACTGAGTGCTGCGCGCCGACCTCCCTAGTGGCATCAGCGCAGTTTGCTACGCTGACGACACGCTCGTCCTGTCACAGGGGGGGTCGCACCAGGCGACGACGGCCGAAATAATGACACGCGGGGTTGCGATAGTCGCGGAGAGGATCCGGCTACTGGGTCTCGAGGTGGCATTGCACAAATCCGAGGCCATGATCTTTCATGGCCGCGGGAATACGCTACCGTCGGGTCGGGATCCCAGCTGACGGTAGGAGGGGTTCGCATCGAGGCGTCGGGTCAACGATGTAGGTAGTACCTGGGCATTGTCCTCGACAGTCGTTAGAATTTCGTGGAGCAATTCCGACGTTTGGCTCCCAAACTCGAGCGGGCCGGGGCTGCTTTCATACGTCGCTAATGAAATTTTAAGAAATATATTTTTTTTAAATTTAGGTACTTCTCTCAACCCGGAGATCAAACAATAATAATCTAATTACCAATGTATTCATACCTATTCTAATGAAACTTTTTATTGTTGTGTAAATAATTATAATGTATTTTATATTACCATTAAAAGTAAAAAAAAAAACAGTTCTTAACTTACGGTAACTGGAATTTGGATTTATGAATTCCTAATACCAAAAGAATTAGCTTTGACGAGCTTATAAATTTGACGGTTAATACAATTTACCGAGGTCAGAATAAAACAATTTAGCACATTTTTATTGAATCAAATAGCAATCAAGTCGTATCAATCATGTGAGTAGACCAAGGGACCTTAATCTATCAATTATCTGTCAGTTTGTGACAGTTGTAGCGGTCTCAAGAGGTTGGTTTTGGGGCAGTTTTCTTTTAAAATAATAAATGAACAGCTCCTCGTCTAAAGAGTAAAACTGGTCTATGTAATATTATAAAATGGTTTACCTCGAAAACCATTTCTTCGGAAATCATCAAATAACTTCCCCCACCCTGCGCGGAGCGGGGGGGGGGGGGAGTGTCGAATTTGTACTGACTAAAACTCACCCATGTTCTTTCTATTGCCTTTTATGTTCCGGTGCCGCGGTATCTCTTTCGAACAACCCGCAATCCCGGCAGGTACGTAATTGCCTTCAATTATTTTAACTTCTTTTAGTATAAACTTATTCGAAACGTTTAGTTTATTATCATATACCTAGCTGTTTCACAGAGGGCAACCAACCAGTTTATAATGAAGCATACGCCTGTCAGACCACTAGTTGCCAGGTGATAAAATAAAATAAAAATATTTTTCTTACAAAAAGACAGTTTTTTTATGGTCTCGTACTTCGGAGGAAAGGGAGAAATCTTATAAGATCACTTAGTTGTCCGTCTGTCTGTTAAAACCTAAAAACTCACGAGCGCGTAGAGGTATCGAGTTAAAATTAAAACCATAATACTCCAAAAACTTGACTATATGGTTTTAATTCGCTTGCAGTTGTGAAAAAGCAAACCCTTCAAGTCTACGCAGTAAAAAAAAATAGACATTTATGTCGCAAATTGTGCGGAACCCTCGATATGCGAGTCCGACTCGCACTTGTTTCATGTTGGCAGTCAGTTTGTGGAACAAATTCCTTGTTTTCCTTGACCAGAGGGGTTTCCAAGTTGTGTTATCTCAAAAATGATTACTATTATGAACATATATTGTACCAGGTGATAAGCCAAGTAAGCCAGGTAATTTGTAGTTGCTAAGAAAGTGAATGAAAAACAAACTGATAAGGGTATTAAGGTAATGGTAGTAGATTATGTGTATTTAAAATATTTATCTTAAGCTATAAATAACCAAATTAGTGATTAAGTTGATTCATATTATTAACATTAATTGAAGATTAAATAGGCAAGGTAATCATTAAAGGCAAACATTTACAATTAATGAATTTTCTAATAGGTTTAAGCTTTTGAACGCCCACACCATTGTCATTTATATGTGACAAACAAGCGAAGTAAAATGAGATGGTTTGCGTTGAGGTTCGTCTAGCATTCAAAAGGTTCAATTGTGGCAAATTGCATTATGTAATTTTATTACAAAGAAAGTCCATTTAAAAAAAAATACTTTGTTTTATGCAAAATGAAAATGACTCTAAAAGTACTCATCCGATTTCTTCTTTTTTTCACTGATAGAAAGCCACATTATATCTGAATGTCAGTTTTACGCAGGCAAAGTTACGGGTAGAAGCTGGTAGTTTTTAAAGTGTTCAATATGTGTACGAAGATCGAAGTTGCTGTTAGGTAAGCTCCTCGTATTGTCATCATACCTTTAACGGACATTCACCATAAAATTTGACTGAATATCTACACAATATAAGGAATATATCTTTTTTGTTGTTTTAATCTATTTGTGTTAAAAATAAATAAAAAAATCTTGATAATATAAATCTTCTAAACCATTATAGTTGTTTGTCGTCCGAGTAATCACTGCTAGTAGGTACTAAATAATTTAATAATTTAAAGATGAAGAGATACAGGCTTTGTAAGAAAAGTAGAGAATCTTAGAACCAGCAGCTTCGCTAGTCATCTAGTCGTATAGCCCTAGACACCACTTCATCTCAAGCACTAAGGCTGTGGTTTTTGGGTCTATTCTCAGGTTGGAGAAAGTTTAATTGAGGTTTTTTTAAAAAAGGAATTGTTCAGAAGCACCCAACGAGTCTGCCCCCTACTACATAAAATCACATTTAACATAGAACCACTTATTTATAATTTTATATGGGTAGGCACACTTCCGTAAACGATTAGCGCTAATTTAAAACAAAGAAAAGACTAAAATAACTGTACCACAGGTTAAAAAAAAACGCAAGGTGATCGCGTGCGCAGCTGATACAGATGACGTATGCACGCGATGTTGCCGCTCCGTGCTTGAGATGCCACGTACAGTTTTCCTACTGTTGACACAATGAAGCACAGTGCACATTTTTAGCGTTAACCTTCATTGAATTGGAAGACAAAATATCTGAGAGACCTATCTCTATGACAAACAGAGACAAAACATTGCACATCAAACATTTTATCACATTGCGTTATCTTAAAAATGCAAAGCACGCAGTGAAGGACGGAAATACCAGTGTTCTGTCTCTTTTTTTCCCAAAGAGGTCATATAAGTCTATCTCTTTCCCGCTCAGTATGGAATGTGAACAGTCTGTTCTCTTGTTTATCCAAGTTAGGTATATGACACACCTGTGCACAGTGTTTCTGTGTGTTATAGCTCAGTCTGTCAGTTCTCAGTGAGTGCACAGTCGCGTGCGCACCTAATGTTTACGTTTTTTATTTAGTTTTGCTGTGTTTTGACAAGTAATAGTTCAAAATGTTTATGTCATATGAAGTGTTTGCTACTTTCGGGATATCCGCTGTAAGTAAAGTGTTTTTTTTTTAATAGTTTAATAGTTATCTTTGTTTCAAGACATTGGTTAGGACGTTATTGGTTGTGAATAGTAATGAGGTTCGATTTGATGACTTGATCACGTTGTCTTCATGTTCCAAGCAATGTGTCAAAATGATACATCTTTATTGTTACTTTTCCACTGAATTCGTTTTGCTTGTACGAGTTTAGTGGAATCACTTTGTTTACTGAAATAGTGGGCGTATTTGTAAAATGTAAAGTGAGGTATCGTTGATAACATTGATAGAGTTGATTGTAAAATAAAAGTTTTTGGGATAGAAAAACCTTGAAATTTCTAATGACACGACTATGTACCACCTAACTAGTTACTTCCTTAAGAATTCAGCACATAAATATTCTATTTTGAGCACGTACTTGTGAGATAAAGTTTATACATTCAAACAATGTTTGCATGCAAAATTTTGCAAGTCATGTGTAACTATAATGATGTTCTCATAACAATTATAGACGAATGATATACATGGCTATACTTAAATCTAGCCAGAGAAAAAAGTAGTCGCTAAGCTAAAGACTTAGAACCTAGTTCTAGAAACAGTAGGTAATATTAATATTCCTCTACCGAAGGACTGCCCATAAGACAACCCTCTACCCTAAAACATTTCATCATTCAATTCCAGATCCTGTCATTCACACTATCAGTTACCCTGCTACTGATCGTGGCGGCCAAGAGGGGCCTCCTCCGTGTGGGTGCTACCAGCAAGCCTGCCAAGTTCAATCCTCTCCTGCTGCCAAGCGCGCCCATCACGGCCAAGATCGTCGAAATGACGCCACTGAAGGATCATCGAGCGCTTTAGAAGGAGAATAGGTTACATTAGGAAGAGAAAGAGAGATATTTAAAAAAAAATCTTAGACTCAGAAGTATTTTTCAATTTTCCGTCCATGCTCAGAATAGTCACAAAACATTCCAAAAATGAAAGTATTATAATATGTAGAACTACAGTATAACAGAAAGGATTGTTTTAAAGCATTCCAGTGTCGGAAAGAGACAAAGCTATACAAGATTTAGCGCCATCTCTTTCCCGACGAAATCGTTAAGGCAGGCCTCTTGAACAACGTAAATAGAAACTACATACTTAGAAAAATATTTAGGAAGTACGTATTGAAACTTTGTATGGGACAATTGATTTTTTTCGCGATTAGGATGTGGTAGATCTTATAAACAACACATTTCTTTGATGATTTGTGATTGATAAAATGATTTTATTATTTTCTGATTAGTACTAGTCGAACAGTTTTCTGCTGAATAAGTTCTTATGAAGAGCAAAAAATTATGTCTTGTCTAAAGTAAGTATTATATTTTAATACAGAATCTCTTTTACCATGTTTTGTAATGCTGGTTCATTTAGGATATCAGGTTAACTGTTCATTCATTAGGTTATTTCCCAATGTGTAATTTTGTTGGTTTGTGGTAGGCAAACTTGTTATTGCAAATTAACCTAATTGTATTGTATCTATTTCCGATTTTATGTTCCTACCAATATTTAACCTTCTATTTTTATAATTATATTCAAAACAAAAAGATACAAAAACATTTTGGTTACACAGCTCAATTACAATATTTCTAATTCTATGGGTACATTAGCGATCTTAGCGCTGATAGTGATATCTTCCAGGCAATCCTTGGAGGGAGATACTGCGTTATAAATAATATTCATACATTGTTGTCTTGTAAAACTCACTCTAAACTGTCATTGAACCAACAATTCTTCTTCATAACCCATAAAAAAATCGAACAACCCCGGGCCTACAGTAGTTCTCGAAATGTACCTAATGTCCATTTGTCATAAAGATATAGAAAATCCGAAAAAAAAACCCACATGTAATACCATCAGTATTTAATCTAAGTTAATAATTACCAATAACGTTCATTAATTATAATTATATTACGTACTTACCGTAAAGCGGAATAACTTAATTATTAAATTAACATACAGATTAGTTCGTAAGTGCCATAATAACATAATGATTTGTCGATCAATCTGAATTTGTATAATATTAAAACAAAAATTGATTGAGAGGGATTATGTTAATAAGATCATCCTACATACCTATATATTGTAAGGATAGATAGTAACATTTAAAAAAATGTATGATTATGTTTATTTAATTATGTTGATGAAATTTGATTTAAAATTCACATTTTCTAGGAGATGGAGAAGAAAATATTTTGATTTTAATGAACTGCTACCCTACCATGACGTCTTAAAGCAGAACTTATTCCACTGAGGGAAAGAGACAGAGCTATACAGGGTGTCTAGCACCATCTCTTTCTCACACAGGAATAAGAACTGCTATAAGATGTCATGGTAACCCTTCTGTTCTAAATTTTCCCTTTTGCTTTTAGCTGAGCAATTTGTCGTCGATCGTGTGGCTTGTCAATACTAGTTATTGTTTATTAAATAAGAATGTTATATTTAAATTAACCAGATCCAGATTAACGTATTAAGTATTCAACGGCTCGTATTGTTAGGAGGTTCCTTTCTCTGGAGCCCTCGATGCAAGTAGCTTACTTCACCTTGTTCCCGATACTACTATTTCGGTTACTATTTATGAGAATTTTAAATGACTTTTTGTTTAAAAGATATATTTAAAAAATAAAAAAAATGTGTAAAAATTAATAAAAAATAATAAATAAATAGTTGTTATTTTTTCACGAGAAAAATCGAAAAGTAATCCATATTTTGTTGATTTAAAAGCTTTTTCCTTACCTAATACTGTTCTAAAAATAATCCCGAGTGCTGTTTATAGCCACTTATAGTTAAGTATCTACCAAACGCCACTCCAATGGCTTTGGTAATGCAGCATATTGAGAAAAGTACAGTAAATGTCACGGAAAATACTCCTTGTAGCACTTGGGGCCTCAAAATGATACCGATTCCAGGCCAATTATACCGATATGCCTCGAGAAGAGAAACTTAATCGAGTAGAAAATGTTAAAAGTAAATGTATAATAGGTTTTGGGTTGTAAATATGTAGAATGGCCTATAATTGAGGCCAATGTTTAAAAAGGTATTGTCTTGTTTTCCATAAAATTATTTATACTATTTTGTTTTCCGTAATCGTAATATTTACTTGTACTATTATCATGTATACTAATAAAGCTTTTCATGTCAACGTATTAGTCATACATAACTTTGATTTGCCACTAAATAAGTTCCCATAATATAAATATACTAGCTTATGCCCGGGGCTTCGCTCGCGTCATATTCGGTATAACACAGTACCTGAAGTTTTTGCTCTTGCGCCTTATTGATTTGTAATAGCAACGCTAACTTTTCCCTTTTCTTCCCTCGTTCTCCCTCATATCTCACTTTTTTTAGAAAGAAACAAACAAACACACTCACTTTCGCTTTTGTAATATTAGTAAGGATAATATTAATAAACACATGTCTTAAAAATCATTAGTCAGTTTCTGTAACACATTACATAGTCGATACTTGACATAAGCAAAATATTATCCTTTTCTTACTAATATTAAAAAAGCGTAAGCGAGTTTGTTTGTTTGTTACCTCTTCACGCCTAAATGGCTAAACCGATTTTGATGAATAGTACAGAGGTAGTTGGGACCCTCGAGACGGACATAGGCTATTTTTTTTAAAGAGTGAAAAATGAGGGAGTAAGGGGGAAAAAAGGGAAAACTTAGCATTGCTATTACAATAAATAAGGCGCTAGGGCAAACACAGGTGGCAGGTACTTGCAAATCAGGAAAGGGGAACTGTCTTATCCCGAATTTAACGCGGACAAAGCCGCAAGCGAAAGCTAGTAAAGAATAAAAAAATTGGTAAAAAAATAAATTTTATGAACAAAATAATGTCATCATTTAAGCAAGTGGTTTGCAATCAAATGATTTACTAAAGAAAACAATCTTTGAACAATACACAGACTGCGTGGCAGTCCCAACACTATCCTGCAATCGATAGCTAACCGGGCAGACAGCCCGCTAATGTGGGCGTTAACCTATCGCACTCGATCTCTTCTAGTTATTAAGTACTAACATAGGCTAAGTCATTTTGTTACTAACACACTGGACCACATTGTAGTCTGAAATGAATAAATTATTATTATTATTAATAACCTGTTAGCTAAAATCGAAACGGTTATGTTAGGTTAAAACTGTGATAGATTTTTTGTTTTACAAGCATGGAAGACTATCTTTATTTTTAGGTTTCCATGTGAATAAAAAAAATATCGTTTAATAATGTATTAGTCAATATAATGCAAAAAAAATACTTTCATGAAAAACAATATTATTTTAAATTTAGTGTTATTTTTTATTATTTAAAAAAAAACGTTGCCCCACACTAGGAATTTCTCCTGTATCATGGGTGCGTTTACAAACATTTAAACTCACATACACAAACAGCCAGATCCGAAACAACTACATATCTGTCGGCCATACAAATATTAGTTCCGTGCGGGGATCGAACCCGCGATACGCAGCGCAGCAGTCGATTGCTCAGCCACTGCGTCAACCGTGCCGTCAAGGTATTTAGTATTCTTTCGTTTTTTTATGTATTATTGAATATTATGGTGAATAAATGTTATGGAAAACGACATCATCATCTTTCAGGCAACAATGAACATACATATAAAGAAAAACTTACGGGAACTTACAATTAAATAAAGTATTTTTTTGAATTATTAGTAGTAGTAGTAGTATTAATTCTGTGAAAACAAACAAAAAACTGAAGTGGGGCGAAATCCTTATTTAATATTATAAAAGCGAAAGTGAGTTTGTTTTGTTACGTCTTTACGCCAAAGTGGCCCAACCGATTTCGATCAATTTTGGTACAGAGATAGTTGGGACCCTTGAGACGGACATAGGCTAAAAAAAGTGGGAAAAGGGGAGAAAGAGGGAAGAAAAGGAGAGAGAAAGTTTTTGTCGCGGGCGGAAGCTAGTAAGTTACAATTTTCCAAATGAGTATTGGTTTGATGTATTCAACAACTTAATTACAGACACAAAGAACATGTTAACGTTAAACAGGTTTCTACAATTCTCCTCAAAAGACAAATTACAATGATCTATTTGCGGATAATTCTAGATGTGTCTGCGTCGAGACACCGAGCTAAGGACTAAGTACACCACTTTAGCTCCGTGTGACTAATGCGAGGGAAGTTCTTCGTTGTTTTCCAAAGGGTAATGCCACGGCCGCCATATATTAACAGAAGATGATAAAAAACTTTTATGTGCCGTCCCTTGACATCGGGATCTCCGAGTTATGGGCCAGGGGCATGTTGCTTCCCATATTTCATTTTTGAGGTCGTAATCGTTGGAACTTTGCTTTTTTGGGCACATATGTTCCCGCTATATTTTTGTTTTTAAAACTTTTTATGAAGCCTAAATAGCGACCTGAATTTAAATTGGTTGAGGAAAAACCTGTAGGTAAATGTTAAATATTGTTTTGTTTTTAGAAAGTTTTGAAAAACGTTTTTGTTCTCATTTTTTAACCGACGAAAAAAAGGAGGTTCTCAATTCGACATGTATATTTTTTTTTTTTTTATGTATGACCACGCATAACTTTTTATTGAGACGTCCGATTTGAAAAATTTTTTTTTCATTGGACAGGGTATATTTCAAAGTTGGTCCCATTTTAATGAGAAAAAAAAAAATCCGCCCCTAACGGTGGGCAAATAGGGGGTGATTGATTTTTTTCACACTGAATTTTCAATTGTGAACAGATTCTGTTTAAATTTGGCACATTTATGTAGTTCTGATGACATTTCGACGTTTTAAAGATCTGATGATGGATGATGGAGACGGAAAACACTTGCAACTTGGAAGAGGTACTCAACAGTTTAAAGCAGCGATATATCGTGTTTCAACTCATTTCATTCAAGTTGACGAGAACTTTAGACCTTACTGGAGGCTGGCGCTGTCATTGAAGGTCTGACGATGGAGACGGAATGCAATTGCAAGAGGTCCGCATGGATTAACAGCAGCTATTCTGTGTTTGGGCTCCTTTTATTCACCTTAAAAAGATCTTTAAGCCAAGATGGATAATGACTGTCATGGATGATCTAACGATGGAGACGGAAGGTATTTGCAAGGCGTTCTTAACAGTCAACAGCAGCTATATCGTGTTTGGGCTCATTTTATGCATCTTGACGAGATCTTATCAGCTAGCTGGAGAATTACGGTCATAGAAGGTCTGATGATAGAGACGGAAAGTATTTCCTAGATGTTCTCAATAGCTCACAGCAGCTGTATTGTGTTTAGGCTCATTTCATGTACGTCGATGAGAACTGTTAACCTTGTTGGATTATGATTTTCATCGAAGCTCTGGCGGTGGAAACGGAAGGCAGTTACAAGAGATTCCCAACAGTTGGGCTTATATCTTGAACTTTATTGACAACTTTAGACCTTATTGGGTTAAAGGTGCCATCTACCTCGGCCCTGGTTCAGTCCATGGTCCGAAGCGAGAGGAAATGGGAAGCGGTTACCTCCCTAAAGAGATGTCAGCAAAGCAGAGAGGCTTGTCAAGTCCACCGCCTGCCGGGGTTGCGAGTTGTTCGAAAGAGCACGGGTATCGGAACATAAAAGGCAATAGAAGGAATATGGGTGGGTTTTTGTCAGTACAAGTATGACACTCCCTCCCGCTCCACCCAGAGCGGGGAAAGTTATTTGATAATTTCCCATCCGCAAAAAAAAGGGTTTCATCGACGGACGGATGCCTTTATTTGAAAAAAAACATAATAAGTGTGTTTTAGAGATTACGGCAAGAATTAAATTTCTGTATAATGTGCAGGGCATAGTGAGTTAACCTTTCAGTCTCTGCATTTCAGTCAGCGCGAAAATCATGCGGGTAGATGAACACCTTATTTGGTTCTAAATCTGATAATTTTAATAAAACTTTCAGTCCTAGGGCAATTCATGCTTTATCGAGGGCCGACCCTTGCAGTTTATGTTCCGTGACGGCCCAGCTTAGAATTACTGGCCACATCATGTGTTAAAAAACATTTTAAGTACTTATTCTCTTAAAAATTGCATTCAATAGAGATCCAGCAACACACCCATCGGTTTCACTCTATTTCCTTTGCTTTTATGAGCACCACAATTCTTCAGATTTTTTGGTAGGTACAACAATATCTGGAGGTATCCCAAGGACGCAATGGTGTTTCGAATTCATGGTAGTCATCTTAGTACTTGTCAACCTGTTTGACGGTAAGGAACATTCTTATCGAAGCACCATCCTTACGCTTACGCCAATCTTCGCTTATCAAGGATTTTTAAATAGCAATAGCAAGTAATGTAGGTTCCTAATAATAGCACCCAAATATTGAGCTCGATGTAGATTTCAACAAAAAATCGACAAAAATAGGAAACTAGAAAGCGAAAAAACAATATTTGATTTAAAAAAGCCGAGAAATTTGGAATTTTAATAACAACCAAACATTAAATACAAATTAGACTAAGTTAAGCAACAACAAATTTGCTGTTAAAGAAAACAAAAAATAGATAAATAAAAACTTTTTAACAAAAAATGAAACCGACGAAAAGTGAAAAATAAAAACCTTTTAGTCTAGGTAAGCTCCAAAGTTAAAGTATGAAATTAATTTTGAGGCGGCGCCAACATGCAATGATCGACGATCAATAAAGCTGTCAATATTTTCCGTTTTACGTTATTAGTTTTCTTGCTAATTTGGCGCCGACTTGAAATTAATTTCATACTTTAACTTTGGAGCTTACCTAGACTAAAAGGTTTTTATTTTTCACTTTTCGTCGGTTTCATTTTTTGTTAAAAAGTTTTTATTTCCAGTGTAAATAACGACCATTATTGAGTCACAATTATTTCGTATTGTTCGGAAAACTAATAGAAGCCTTTGTTGCGAGGGAATGGAGGTAAGTAACCAACATGTTACACAAAATTTTACACTAGGAAATTTAAATAAAGGAGGAAAATTCTTAGCAGTAGTTATTGATTAAATTAATGGCAAATTGATTTGTGCGCACTCTCCGCTGACGTCGCCATCGTCGGTACAAATTAAGGGTCGAACATTTCCCCGGGATGTCTCCTAGACGTCTCCTCAGCGTTTCAACCCAATTTCCTTCAAAAGCGAGGCGATGGAATTCGATTGAGCGACGTTTTCCGCTCGCTGGCAGTCGGCTTGATTTTATTACAGCCTCCGTTGCTCCGCTAAAGCTCTTTAGTGGCTTTTTAAAAATATTCACGATTGGAGGGAAATGAGGTCCACGAGGCTCGCGGAATAGTTGGAATTGGTTTACGTTAGGAGGTTGTTTAGATCCCTCCCGAGGGAGGATCGCAATCTTCTCGCGTCGGAATGTCGAGGAAAGTAAGCAATTGCGTCGTGGTGGGAGATTTATCTAGTTATGCTAACTGGTGGAGCTGCTGAGGGAAGCGAAGTTGTGGATAAACTTAGTTTGTTTACTTTGTTAGGAATTTTATTTGACAAATATAATGAAAAAGTCAGCTCCTGCAAATGCAAATGCAAACCATTAGGTTAACTCCATAAGAAATAGTAGTATTATCATCTTAAAATATACTATACCGTTAATTGCGATGATTAATTTATCAGCTAAAATTGATGGTACAGACGTTCTCCCTTCTACGTTCTGCTTCTTTATTACCATCCATCCTGCATCATCTCACTACTACTCCAAAAAAAAAAGATCTCCAACGACAACTTTCTTGTGAATAAACCTTTTTATTTTGTCCTCCAATATAAATTCCTTACTACCGTCTACCACAAAATTTTCTGCTACATAAACAACGCTAAAACAACACGTTTTACCAAAAATCAAAGCGTATGTACAACATGTCAGAATATCCAATATCATAACTAAGACTTGATAAAATAAAGACTCAGCTGAACTATGAAAACAGGGTTGGCTTGAAATATTAATAGTAGTTTTTCCTACCACTAGAAAATTTAGGAAAAATCTATGATATATTCTAAAATAACCCAGGTCTTGGTGTATCTGAGCAACATTTCTTCGACATCCGTTCTGTCGAGAGACAAAAACAGATCTGACAGAAGGACTGGCAGCGAGGTCACCTTCGGAATTAAAACGACACGGTCGATGCACTGGCTGAGCGACCGACTGTTGCGCTGCGTGTCGCGGGTTCGATCCCTGTACGGAACAAATAGTTGTATGGCCTGCATACAGTTGTTCCGGAACTGGCTGTTTGTGTATGTGAGTTTAAATGTTTGTAAACGCACCCATGACACAGGAAAAATTCCTAGTGTGGAGCAACGTTTTTTTTTTAAACCTTAGTAGTAATTAAAAAAGATTGTTATACACCTGCTGGGTATATAGAAAAGGAAAGAAAATAGATTTATTTGCGACAAGCCACAAGTGCAAACAACATCAAACAAAGAGAGAAAACAAAATGAAAAACATAAATTAAATTTAAAAATAATAATGATAATTATTTAAAACTAAACACAAAAACGAAATAATTATTGTGTGTCTCACGGCTGCCCCAAATAGGCCCATTTCAGAAAAATGTCGGGCATCTAGTGTCCGACGCTGGTTTACAAATTGACCTGAAACTATTACAATTAATCGATCGATCTTCACAGATGACTCACCGGTAAAGCTGGAACCAACTAGTTCTACCTCATACTGAAACTAAAACAGTTGCTCACAAATATCGGTGAGTTTAGTTTTCACATCAATTATACTCTCATACCTATGAAAGTTACTTCAACTTTCATACAAGTTTGACAATCTGTTTGAATCCACACATCCTTACTAATATTATAAAAGCGAAAGTGAGTTTGTTTTTTACGTCTTCACGCCTACATGGCTAAACCGATTTCGATGAATTTTGGTACAGAGATAGTTGGGACCCTGGAGACGGACAAAGGCAATTTAAAAAAAAAAAAGATTGAGATATGAGGGAGAAAGAGGGAAGAAAAGGGAAAAGCATTAGCATTGCTATTCTAATAATTTAGGCGCTTGTCAAAACTACAGGTAGCGGGTACCTACCTGCAAATCAGGAAAGGGGAACTGTGTTACTTCGAATTTAATGCGAACGAAGCCGCGGGCAAAAGCTAGTTACGAATGAGTGCTATCAACTAAACGATTGGATATCGATTCGTATTAAGCACTTCAAGGCATTTTAGGGAACTAGGTGAGTCAGAAATTTAGGTATAACCCTAACTAGCGACATGCCCCAATAATCGTCTTAACTGTCATGGCTCGCAGAGTGCCCTAATTCCAATAAGGATGCCTTCAGGCAGAGCCTTTCACTGAGTCGAAGTAAATTTATCTGGCAATTAGTCTATGTGGTTTTGAACTGAGCAATATTTAAATTAAGCAACATCGTGGAGCAATGTCCAACTTGTTTTATACGGTAAAAGATGTAAGTATGAGGTAGTACATTTGCTCTTTGTTCTTTGTATGAAGTTAATGAAAGGATTATATATTATATTTAAGCAGGGTCTTCGCCCTGCAGTGGAAAAATAACACTAAGCTTTCATATAAATCCTTTTACCTTTTAAAAAGGTTTTCAAAATAACATAATGAAAGAATAACATTTTTAATAGAAAATCTTGTTTTTAAAACATATCACACAAGATTGCTACTCTTTGGACTTACATATTTTTTTTTGTAGTTTTCGTAGATTTTGTGTGTAATTTAATAATAAAAATAACTTATTTTATTAGAAAGTTGTTAGTGTTTGAAGTTTGAGAGAAATTCTGATTAATTGTATTAAGAGCTAAACTTTTGTTTGGGAGATATTAATTGTTCATTTTTTTTGTTATTGTTTTTTTTTTATTAATCACATCCAGACTTACGTCTCGGTTATCTTAAGTTTTAGAGATCAAAGACCAATAAGTACTTATATACAGTTTACATATTACATGTTAGGTATGTGTTGTGTGTGTGTGTCTAAATGAAAAAATCTAAATGATCAATGTTTGGCCATTTAAAAGTAGAGTTCATATTTAATTGGCTTTTTTGCTGTCAAAGTTTCGAAAACAAACTGAAAGTTAATAAACTATACTTTTTTAACGAATATTGTTATTTGAAAAACTTTTTAGGACCTAACGTGTAATATCTACTTAAACATAATGGATCCATTATAAAGTTTAAAGCAAAACACACTTGGATGAACGTCAAAGGATCAAAAAATTCCGGTCACCTCACAAATTAAAGGCAAAACACGAAAAAATGTTTCATTCAAGCATGAAAAACCCTGAAAAAATTCTTGACACCCGTACTTGTCTCCTATTTACGTACTGGCCCGATTTACCGCCATCCTGCGATCCATCTAACCCTCCACCGCTAACGGCCCACTTGCAACCGAGCGATGAAATCGAATTAGTTGGGGACGAATCGTACCCCATTGTTTGGTACCAATACACTTACTGTTTATTCAGTGGGGTTGCGACGACCCGCGGTATTGACGGGTTGGGTCTTCTTCTTGTTTAGTTTTAATGCAACTTCTGAATGAGGGTTATCTACAAGTTTGTATGGTTGTTTTGGTAAGTTTATTCGGAGTTTGTGTGTGTTTTATTTTATCGACGATCAGGGTATCTTGGTGTGGGTCTTCAGGAGAAAATGTTAAATGTTTTGGAATTAGGTAGGTGTAGGTTTTCAGCTGATGTCTCAGGTGTTGCTGCTGATTATTTTGTATTTTATGTTCCGGAAGATCTTTTTAGGCCGGTAGTTTTTTGAGAATTCAGATTCATTGAAAAAATACTATTATACATTTACTGAAGCAAATTTTGTTAGAAAACATTGGATTATTTAAGTGTAATTTTTTACTGTTCTGTAATTTGCATAACAGTAACTGCTAGAGACAAGTAAAAAAATTGCTACAGTGAACAGAAATCTCAAAAGCTTAAAATTAAAACTTGACACAGTTTCCCCGATAAGCCCGGAAAAAATCAACACTTTGTCAAACAAAAAAAAAAAAGGAAAAAATCTGCCAGAAAACTCTGGCCGACGATTATTTTATCCACTTTAAAAGCCATCTTTACAAAAAAGAACAATGCATACATTTTTCCTTACATTTTCTTTTTACAAAGTCCGATGTCATTTAAAAAACGAGTGCCTATATAATTATGAAAAAAAGGTTTATAAGAGCATCGACTAAAATAATGTTCAGAAGGCTCATTCAGTTCACGATTTTCGAAATTTAAAAAGGAATGTTTTTTATTTTTGTTTTACTTTAGAGGCTCCACACTCCCACGAATCTTTAAAGGTTTTATACGGGTTAATATGCCTATCCTTTAAGATAGTGATAAGAACGATTACTGCTATTAATTTTATTCGTGACGAGATTTAAAACAGATTTCCACAGAGTCATTGAAAATGCGATTGCAAAACTTCTCGAATGGATAGTTCCTTCCTATCTTATCTGCCATTTTTAACCCCCGACGCTAAAACGACGGGGTGTTATAAGTTTGACGTGTCTGTGTGTGTAAATGTGTATGTGTCTGTCTGTGGCATCGTAGCTCCCAAACGGATGATCCGATTTTAATGCGGTTTTTTTTGTTTGAAAGGTATATCAGTCGAGAGTGTTCTTAGCTATGTTTGGTGGAAATCGGTTCAGGTCTTCAAGGTCATCAGGTCGTTTGTTAGGTGTGATAGGAATGTTCCACGCTCAGTTTACTTGCGAGCATATGTAGGATCTGACATTTGAAACATTGATGTCTTCTGGAACCACTGAGCTGGTCTGCTGTTAGGGCTCGAAGATAGGAGACGTAACCCTGGACTGCCTTTTAGTAAACCCATCGAGTTTGGACTCGTTGAATTTGTCTTAACTAGTTCTCTTTATGTTTCTAATTGACGAGGACCTGGTGCTGGAAATCTGGAACCTCTGAGCTGGTCTGGTGATAGGGCTCGAAGCTAGGAAATGTAAACCTGGACTGCCTTTTAGTAAACCCATCGAGTTTGGGCTCGTTGAATTTGTCTTGACTAGTTCTCTTCATATTTCTAATTGACGAGGACCTGGTGCTGGAAATCTGGAACCTCTGAGCTGGTCTGGTGATAGGGCTCGAAGCTAGGAAATGTAAACCTGGACTGCCTTTTAGTAAACCCATCGAGTTTGGGCTCGTTGAATTTGTCTTGACTAGTTCTCTTCATATTTCTAATTGATGAGGACCTGGTGCTGGAAATCTGGAACCTCTGAGCTGGTCTGGTGATAGGGCTCGAAGCTAGGAAATGTAAACCTGGACTGCCTTTTAGTAAACCCATCGAGTTTGGGCTCGTTGAATTTGTCTTGACTAGTTTTCTTCATATTTCTAATTGATGAGGACCTGATGCTGGAAATGGGATGTGGCGGATGAAACCCTGGAATGCCGGAATGAAACGGATAAACCGATTTATATTTTTGCTGAAAATCTAGAATGACCAAAATTTAAAAATAAAACACAAAATTACCCTTAAATGGCAAGAAACATAAAAGAAATTAAATGAAAGAATGAAAAATTAAGGAGCTCCTTTAAAAGCATAAAATAAAAATTAAATTAAAAATTTAAAAACACCCCCGACCCATAAAAAGTACGCAATTATTATGACAAAAGGTTAAAAATGCTAAACCCTATAAAAAGCAAAAAAAAAACTTTTAACACTACGTAAGTACCAACTAAAGCATGTCAGACTATCTACTCGGGACTTTGTGCCACCTTTATGTCGGAGGCATAACCGCTAATTTTGAACTGCAAATGGTTATCTTGGCCTGCTGTTGACCGTACGTATGAAATTTTTGATTAAATTTTGTCGTGTCGGGGGACCGCTTTTTACCTTCAAAAATACTTACCTAAATCAAATGATCAATCAGAAAATTCGTATTTTAAAACTAAATATGTACACAACTACACCAAATGATACAACAACACTGGACAAAAAATTAAAACAGACGAATTTACTTGTAAAGAAAGAAGAAGATAAGTAAACAAAATAATATTTAAATTACAACGAAAATGTTAACGTAAGTAACGAATTCAAAAAAAACTTTATACTCTATCTAAATAAATGATAAACAATAATTTTAACCCCCAATCTTAGGAACGACTCAAAAAATTTGTATGAAAAATTACAATGGGATTGAGGACTTCTTAATGTGAGCTTCTAACGTTAGGCTAATAAATTAGAGCGGTCCCCCGACACGACAAAATTTAATCAAAAATTTCATACGTACGGTCAACAGCAGGCCAAGATAACCATTTGCAGTTCAAAATTAGCGGTTATGCCTCCGACATAAAGGTGGCACAAAGTCCCGAGTAGATAGTCTGACATGCTTTAGTTGGTACTTACGTAGTGTTAAAAGTTTTTTTTTTGCTTTTTATAGGGTTTAGCATTTTTAACCTTTTGTCATAATAATTGCGTACTTTTTATGGGTCGGGGGTGTTTTTAAATTTTTAATTTAATTTTTATTTTATGCTTTTAAAGGAGCTCCTTAATTTTTCATTCTTTCATTTAATTTCTTTTATGTTTCTTGCCATTTAAGGGTAATTTTGTGTTTTATTTTTAAATTTTGGTCATTCTAGATTTTTACGAAGAATTTTTGAATACCAGTTTTACAGCAGAGCAAGAACTAGTGAATCTTCTATTCGTTCTTGTGCTGCGGTTGAAAGCATCTCAGCGGCCAGCGAAGGTAGTTTAAAGGAGAATGTCTGGAGAAGGTAAGAGCTCACGGGGACCGATTATAATAACGGATAGCTTAATTAACTCGGTGCCCGTGTCGGTTATTTAAAAGAAAATGACGACAAACGGGCGGTAAAGGCACTGGTTAAACGCTGCGTTTTGGCATGAATAAGAACTGAACACGCATCAACAAAAAAACAAAATCAAATCAATATAGCACCAGCTACTGTAGATATTGATTTGATTTTGTTTGATAACCACATGTTTAGGGGACTGACGTAAAAAGTAAATATTTAAACCTGTATTGTAGGATAAGGAAGTCGACGAATAATCAACATAGTTTGTTTTGTTGATTCCTTTAGACCAAGCGAGCTGGACTGCGGACTGGTTGTGGATTCCAAACTTTCATAGATATATCGGATCCGGCCATTGGTACAGTGAGGAAATGACAGTGGGACCAACGGTTTGGCCTGTTTTCCGATGCGTGGAAGAAACCGGGCGCCTTTAGTACGCCAGCGCTCAATCAAGTTGGAGGCACCTCGCCATGGAGTCTGGATGACATTTCTCGATGAGCCAGGCAGCGTTACGTACTATTTACCTATGTGTCTACCGTGTTTTAAGTGTTGAAACTGTTCGATTGGAATTATAATCTAGTTGAATGTGCTCAGTATTCTCAGACAACAGAAGTCTCTTTGCACTCTGTGTATTTTCATTGCACGAGACTCACATTCTGCCCACATGAAGTCCGTGTCTAAAACAGTTAATCAAGACTACACAGACTACAAAACAATACTCCTGTAATCCTCAATGGGTTAGTTGCAGAGTTGAACCTAAAAATTCATCCATATTAGATAGATATTTCAGAACTTAATCTGTAAAATCTGATTTTCAAATTATTTCTTCTGCTCTGGGTGGAGCGGGTGGGTGTGTCAGACTTTTACTGACTAAAACTCACCATGTTTCTTTTTTGACCTTTTTTCTTTTTTGACCGGGGACACGGTATCTCTTTCGAACAACCCACAACCGCGGTAGGTCTGACCGCACCCTTAGAAAGAGTATCTGTGGGTTCACATAGCTGCAGCGTTTCATCCACCCGTCTGTTCGCCCCAAGATATTAACAACCCCGTTGAAGCCCGCCACTCAGCGGCCATCGCCCTCATTTGGTCCCGACTTCGGCACTCAACCTTAATAATAATCTAGATTCAAGAATATCATGAAAAATCAACTCACTAACTAACGTGTCCCTTAAAGAATGACAAGATATTTTTATAAAAAGGGACTCAATTTCCTTCAACGGAGCTAATTTGGGTTTTACTCTTTTTGGTCTCCTCTAAAAAAGAATTTTTATCAAGAAAACTAAAGGAAAATACAAGTCAGTTAAGTTTTTCATGAACTTTTTAAACAGATTTCATGAGTCTATCCCCCGAATACTGAAACGTCACTCAAAATTTAAGTACCAGTTAAATTTAACAGATAACGTTTCGGCCTAAATTTTACACGACAAAACGAATGAGATATTTAGAAAATGTAGATAGATTGCAACTCCCATCGTAAGTACTAAAATTAATTACTTTGACGATTCACCGTCTCCATTTAAGAACACGTCTATATCAAAGGTCGTCGATTCCTTGGTTCCCTACAGTTATCTTTTTTTCTTTTATAGTTTCCATATTTCCCAATATTTTATTACATTGCAACGTTATTATTTTGTTGTAAACTATGCTAAAAGCAAATTCACACGCGACACCAAAAACCAGACACTACGATATACCTCAATTTATATAAATGGCAGATATTATGCATTAAAACAACATAACAATCGTTGTTTGTTATATAGATTAAAACATAAATCATACAACAACGCCTGCACGTGTTCAGTGCGCTGTTTTGTGAGCAAATATTTCAGTAACACCGCACCCCTTACTGGACTCGTGAACTGGAATATAGCCCACTCCCTCATATTCATATTCATCGTTTATTGCAATCATGTAGTTTTTTATTTATGTACATACACACTGAATACAGACATATAAAAGACAGGAACAGAAAATAGTTCCAAAAGTAATGCTTATTTCTATAGAAATCTCTTCCAGCATACCTGCGAAAGGAGAGTTACTAAAAAGAGATGTAGACACAGTGCGTAAAAAAAACGAGAAAAAAAGAATACATAAACACATAAATAAATAATTACTAAATACAAAATGTTGTTTAGATGTTGTTACAAGTATAGTTTGTTTCATTCATGAACCTTGCTTGAGCACAGCAATGCAAAGCAGCAATTTTTAATTTTATAAATTCTAATACCTTAAATAAAAACTTAAGTGCTACAGTGTCACAATAATAAATAAACCACTGTGTGTAAACATGCAGATTTACAATAATTGTAACATATTATGCCCATCATTATTTAATTAATTATATAAGTGAATGTTTGACTGCGACGCGGACGAATTTTTTGACGCCCTGTAATTTTCCAGTTTTTACTTGTACATATTTTTATTATTAGTTTGTATATATTTATAGTTTGTGAATAGTAATTAATTTAATAAATACTTGTGATAAGTTAGTTATTTGTTTTAAAGAAAATAAAAGTGTAAGTATGTCATAACAAAATATAGCATAGGATAAGATTTTATTATTTGGTCAACTATTTGGTTATCATGTCCATTTATAAAAAAAAGGAGTATATAGGTGCTTACTCTCTGGCCCTCTTCCATAGAGAATGTCTGTAACAGCAGTGAAAACGCTGTAGGTTAATTCTTATGATTGGTACAAAATAATTCGATCTTGAATACGAAAAATTACGAATTCATAGCTATTTACATCAATCATCTAATATCATTTACAAAATTCTTGAAAGAACCTTTAACAAAATAAACTGCCTCATAATAAACGCAGCCTCCGCTTCCCCGGCTCCCCTCGCCCCCCGGGAGTCGTTACATGACAATAGCAGCTTGGTGACGTCATTAGCAAGATGGCGGCGAATTAACTTGTTCAACATTCAGACACAGATTAACGTAATTGGCATTACAGTCATCCTAATATTTCATTTATGTTTGCTTTTCATTAAATTTGTTGGAGGAAGAAAAGTAAATGAGGTTTAATTTTTTTAAGGGAATTAAATAAATGATATTTGTGAATAGAAAATAAGTAACTTATGTGTCTGGAGAGTTAGTGTCGCAATCACTAAATGGCTTGTTTTTCCTTGATTAAACTATAATTTGTGTATTAATACCAACAATCTTATCATGAAAGTATATCTATGTGAGGACCATGTGGATCATTACTTTTATTTACTTTGTTTGTTTTTTACGATTGTCTGGCAGTTTGAGAACTTTAAGCGTCCTACACAAATGTCCGCTTTTTGGTATTGTTCGTCGTGTCGTTGAGCTCTTTGGGTTATGAGTCGAGCTACACGATAACTGACAAATGCTTGCACTGACTGGACAGGTCCTCTCAATCTGTGTGGTGCTTTCTTAAAAAGACCATTTGAGACACAAATCTGCATAGTCCTCATGTAAGTTGACCAAGATTTTTGTCTGGAACTTAAAGGAGACCTCTGAGTTTGTTTCGGCTGTTTCTTCTCAGAGTAGTCGGGTACGAAACACCGGCCTCATATAGTTTTTAAAAAAAGACGTGTAAAAGTGTTTGTGAAAACCTACTTGCAAAATAAACATCATTTATCATTTATGAGTATCAATAAGCTGCTCACCAAAAATCTTAATACATCATGCCGCACTAAAACCCAAGGAAACAGGACACTAAACCCAAATACTATTTTAGTAGCAAGCAGACACTTATCGAATGAAGCTAGCTACTCAACTCACATGACATATATTATGTATGAATTGCGTGTATCACGGGATATCAGATGTCAGCTAATACACTTATGTCAAGTGTCATTATGTTGTTACGAAACATTGTCATTTTGAGTGTCTGTTGTGTCGCAGTCAATATTGATAAATAATAGTGATTGTCATTTCGTTTAAGATCTGTGAATCAATTGTTGATTAGTTTTGCAATATAAAGTATTTTACCATCATGGGGAAAAGGCTACTTCCCAAGTATATCGGGGTTGGCTTCCAGCGCTGCGTGTCGCGGGTTCGGCCCCCGCACGGAACAAATATTTGTATGGCTTACAGATAGTTGTTCCGGGTCTGACTGTTTGTGTTGTTTGTAAGTTTGAATGTTTGTAAACGCACCCACGATACAGGAGAAATTCCTAGTGTGGGGCATCGTTATTTTTTTAAAAGAATTGTCTTCCTTGGATACGACTGGTTTATAAAGGATCTTGATATGTTATGAATAACACTGATTGATGATGAACAAATGAATGAATGCAAGGCCAAATTAAATTAGCTAGAGAAACTTCACTAACATAAAGTTGAAATCGATATCCATTTCTGATTAAAACCTTTATTGGTTAACAACCGCTGTAAAGTACCTATTAAGTACTTTTATGGTTTTAGTTTTGATTTCATAAACGTCTAACATTTCGATTTTGAAGTAGGTACAAGCCATATTATTTTCGTTTTTTTTTATTAGTCTACGTTGAGCACCACCGCTGGGCAAGGGCCTCCCCTTTCTCCTTCCACTCCTCTCTAGTCTGTGCAATCTCTGGCCACGTAAGCCCTGCAGACATAATCAGATCGTCACTCCACCTTCGCCGCGATCGACCTCAACGGCACTGTCCTCCTCGGGCATCCAGGGTATAACGATCTATGTCCATCTCTCCTGGTGCACCCACAAGACGTGGCCTGCCCATTCCTAGTTCAGCCTGGCTGCCAAAGACTATTAATAATGA
Organism: Ochropleura plecta; assembly: GCA_905475445.1. NCBI lineage: Eukaryota > Metazoa > Arthropoda > Insecta > Lepidoptera > Noctuidae > Ochropleura > Ochropleura plecta. The sequence continues at coordinate 576,908 of FR997744.1, read as the reverse complement.
CCTATCTTACAATAGACCTATAATATCTCCATCAATAAGCTTCACCTTTTTTAAGCGGTAAATTGGTGGAGATATCAACTTGGGTAACACCCAAGTTGATATCTTCACCAATTTGTAAGTTGTTAATCAAATATTCATAATTCTTCCGTCTTACTGAACAAGAGCGTTTGTTAACTCGACAATTATACAAATTGATATTACTTAGATTTACAAAATGCTAACGTCTGTTTGAAGTGATTGTGATTTCAAACCGTCTTGTTCTCAAATGACATGCATTCGTTTGGAATTTTGTTAGATATTGAGTTTGTCATCTTCCCACTGTAGGAACTAAGACCTACTCTCCGTGCTGGTTCGTGGATGTCAAACAAATTTTCACTATTTTGTGAGTGGCAATACCGAGAGGAAACACTCTTGAAGGACCCACTCTAACCTTATTGGTTTAGTTCTTCAGCAAACTCAGTCGCGTAGTCCTCGCCACTAGCGTGTATGATGGGGATAAAACCAATTATCTTATTGAATATTTTTCTTAGAATCCCCTCATACCTTAAGTTCCCCCGTAGGAACTTAACTTACGACACTCAAAGTGTTCAAAGATGTTGCGGTTTGTTCTAAAGAGATACCGCGGCCCCGGAACATAAAGGGTTACAGAAGGGACGTGGGTGGATTTTAGTCTCTCTAAAAACACTCCGCTCCGAGCGGGTGAAGTTATTTGATGATTTCCCATCTGCAAAAAAGGGTACTAAATTAAAATAAACTACACAAAGTTGAGACTTGGATCTTTACATTTGTCAGTAATAGCTCGAACTCTGCTGGATTGTGATTTTTTAATTGCAATAGAGACTCACCTCTGATAATGAGGTATTAAGATATGACTGGCAACATTTATAGATCCGACCGGTCCCGGTATCGTACCGGTCGATAGATTTCTGTCTAACCCTACTTGGTAACCATGCGTAAAGTTTCAAACGATCAATGATCAATGCTCATTCATCTCTTAATACACAAAGACGCTATCGAAATTTATTGGCTATGTAGTATAGTCTACATAGGCAATAAATTTCGATAGCGTCTTTGTATACCATTCAAGATTACATAAACCAATAGAAAAGCGTCAACAAGAAAATAAGCTCGTCTACCTATTCCGTCACCCACGCAGTAAGACCCACGACTCCTGTATCAAGTATCCGTTCCCTTACGTAATAACTAAAAGCCAATAACGTAATCTAATCATTTACATAAAAAATGGACAAAAACGTTGTTCGTTGAATTTATTAAATGACTAGCTTTTGCACGCGGCTTAGCTCGCGTTAAATTCGGGGTAACACAGTTCCCCTTTCCTGATTTGCAGGTACCTACCTGCTACCTGCATTTTTTGCCGTTGCGCCTGTTATGTTGGATTCTTAATAAAAGATGTCCATTAAGTATGATACTGGTTTATTGACAGGAGACACAGGAATGTACACACAGTAAGACATGACAGGAAGAAGTGAGGCAGAGCGCCGGGAGATCACAGATAATACATAGACTAGTGAAGACCATAATAGTACAACTAAATAGTGATGTTACAACATCCCCCTTGTTGAGTTCAAATTAGACCCCTGACTGACAATTAATATAAGTGCTATGCTATTTGACTTTATACAAGACAACATGCTTAATTATACTTATGGTTATACTTAAACTTTACTTATGACTTTATTTATAACTTAACTTAATCAATTTCTTCAATTAACCTTCTGGTAGGTTTAACATTTTGAAATGTTTGTTTTGACATTATATTGACATCTGCACCTGAGTCCACCTGAGTCTATAATGCATTTGACTTTTGTATCTCCTACCAATAAGCTAATTTCCCACGACTGCTTTGAGTGATTCAAAGTATTGACCACTGATGATCCATTGTGTGACTGACTGGACGACTGTGCCTTATTGTGAAATCCCTCAGACATGTGACTGATTTCATCATTGAGACTCTGACACTTTTTCTTTTGACTTTTTGACTGGACATAGGACCTGACTGGACTGACTGACTGGTCTGACTGATTGACTGACCGTGACTTTTTGACTGGACATAGGACCTGACTGGACTGACTGACTGACTGACTGGTCTGACTGAGTGACTGACCGTGAGAATGACTATTATGACTTTGACCATTATGACTTTGACTATTATGACTTTGACTATTCAGTATACCTACGAAATAATCTTGACTACCCTTATCTGAATTAAACGATTGCAACTGACTGACTTTTTTATTTTTGAGACAAAATTTAGCAAAATGATTATAAGATTTACATGACCTGCATTGAACTCCTTGAGCTGGACACTTGTAGCGATGAGACTGCCCACAGCGGCTACATGTCTTCGAGCTGCTTGAAGCTGAAGGTGACTCGCGACTGCCTGAAGCTGGCTTGCGACTGCTTGAAGCTGACTTGCGACTGGAAGCTCGCTGTCGACCATCTCCTCGACTACGGCTCCTCCGACTGAGATGCATGACGTTTTCACTGGCGATGCTGCTCCCTTTGACTATTTTCTCAGCATCCTGCTGTGCGACTATGAGCGTCCTCGCTAGCTCTTGCATTCTCTGATAGGTTAAGTCATGTTCTTGCAGTAACCTTTGACGCACATGTGACAAGTCCAAATTGAGGTTTGCAATGAAAATATCTTTGATGAGCGATTCCCTGAGCGTGCCAAACTCACATTCTCTGCTTTTATTCTCCAAATCCATGAGGAATTCGTCGATGCTTTCGGATTTTTCCTGCTTACGTGTGAAGAATAGGTATCTGCACATCGTGATATTTTTTCTTGGCTCGAAATATTTATCAAATTTTGTTTTCACCTCTTCAAGCGTGCTGCCATTGATTGTTAGGTTAAAGGTATTGAAAATGTTCAGACCTCGCTCACCGATTGAGTGCAGTAGAATGGCTATTTTGCGTTTCTCAGTTGCTTTGTCAAGGCCTGTCGCTAGTAAATATAGCTCAAATGCTTGCGACCATTTTTTCCATGATTCAGCGTTGTTATGAGCTGGATCCGACGATATGTTGAAATTTTTGATATGTGAGTTGAAAGTTGACTCACCGTCATGGCCGACTTGCCTGGTCGCGTCGCCGACTTGTGACATTTTTCTTTAGATGACTTCTTCAGATGACTTCTGACACCATGTTATGTTGGATTCTTAATAAAAGATGTCCATTAAGTATGATACTGGTTTATTGACAGGAGACACAGGAATGTACACACAGTAAGACATCACAGGAAGAAGTGAGGCAGAGCGCCGGGAGATCACAGATAATACATAGACTAGTGAAGACCATAATAGTACAACTAAATAGTGATGTTACAACAGCGCCTTATTGATTTGTAATATCAAAGCTAAGTTTTCGCTTTGTTTCCCTCACATCCCACTCTTTTTTTTTAAAAAATGCCTATGTCCGTCTCCTGGGTCCCAACTATCTCTATACCAAAATTCATCAAAATCGGTTTAGTCATTAAGGCGTGAATAGGTAACAAACAAACAAACTCACTTTCGCTTTTTTAATATTAGTAAGGATTATGATGTAATAACTAGTTGTTAATGCTCCTGATGTCTCTAGGTAGGTAATTTGTAATCTTCAAAGTCAACGAACTATCAATTAACTACAATTACACTAAAATAACACTTTAGAAATAGCCACCAGTGTAGAACAAAATGCCGGGAGAAGCTATGGCGCTGATGAAATGGGGAATTTCTATTGAATTTAAAATGCAATTTCTGTTCCAAAAAGTAATGTTCCAACAAAGATATAGGGGAAAATTTCATAAAGAAAAAACAAATCCAATTGCGAAATCTAAAATACAAAGAGTTTTATTAATCGTTCAATAAGCCCGCCAAACTTCGTAATAGGATATCTGACGTGTTGTGTGTCACGTGTCACGCAGACACGGATCTGTGTCGTGACAAGTCGTGTTAACTCGTGTCAATGGACACGAGTACTTTATATTAAATCTCCGCAATCCTACACGCACGCTTATTGATATTGGATTGAAGAGATTGAAACCTCTTGTGAGGCTGATTGTTTTTATTTTCAATGAATTTATTATTAAGTCCATTTCAGTAATTGTTTACTTAGATATTTATTGGATACTTCGCCATTATTGCTAAGTAGGTTCTCGTTGTTTCAGATCGTTTTCTGCTATCCAACTGGGAATGGAGATGGTCCAACATGCATATCAAACATAGTTAACTAAAGTACTTAAAACAAAAAACAATTAAAACAACAACTGAAACTCGAAAAAGAAAAGGGAAATGAACCTTTATCCACTATGATAGTAACACTCATAGTTAAACAATCCCACAGTACGGATAGTATATCCTTTGGCATTCCAAGGCAAGCAACAAAAAGAAACTGAAACCAAATTACTATCTACAATGATTGAAGCAATGCGATAAAACAATAGGTCAAGTTAAAAACTATACTAATTACGCACAAAATTCACAGGCCCTCCCTAACCGCCAACAAGATCTCCAGTGCGGCTAATCCTCGCGGGAGTGATCGACTATGACTCACCTTGCAATAAATGCATGGAGGAGACTTCTGCCTAAAATTAAATACTACAAACGAAAGTTGAATTTCAATTCTTATTCGTTATTATATTCTTATTCAAAAAGAAAAAAAAATTAAATGTAAAAGAAATGAATATTTTTTTTTTCGATTGTTTTTTTTATTAATAATAAATACACTAAATTAAACTAAAATTATTAAACATACTAAGTAACTTACAAATAAATTAAAAAATAGCGTCGAAAAATTCGTCCGCAGCGCTGTCAGTTGGCAACGTCCCCAAGAGACTGGCCGCGTTGCCACGTTGTAAGGCAACGCTAAGCCTCTGGCCAAAGTAAAAGCCAGCCCTTGGGTCACGGGAAGTGTCAACCAAACGTTTTGATATTTCCTTAATAAGGCTGTGAGCACAAGGACCCCACGGTCCCAGAGTTTCAACCCCAAACGGCTCGAAAATATAGTTACCAATAAGGTTACTATATTTACGCCGCTTGAGGTTATCTGCAGCCGTAGCAGCAGCGCCAGCGCAGCACGAAGAGCTAGGAAGATGGGATGGCGCAAGAGTATCGACGCACGTTGCGTCCCACACTAAAGGCCTACCCAACTTCCACGGAAACAAAGACATACCGTCCGGTCTTTTGCCATCGTCGCGTGCCAAGCCATTGGGTTCTAAAACAGCTGGAACGCCGACGGTGACAAGAGCTCGACGGATGATGTCATTAATATTCGCGTGCCGCGCAAAACGGCCCGCACTTCGGCTGCATGATAGGCCGTGGTGTCCAAGGCTGTTGACTACTTCACCACAATGACAGCGATGAGGAGAACAACAAGGAGCACCTAAACGTAAGGTAGCAGCGAGGCGGAAAGTAGTGTCATCGAATAAAGTGCCTATGCTCGACGACGGTAGTGCGTAAAGCCAAAGACCCGACTCCCACTTGCTCACAGCCAAAAGGCGCGCACGCTCAGCAGTAGTAGCAGACGTGTGCAGTAGATTATTCTGAACTACTCTGCAGAGCGGCTCGTCCCACAGTCTCTGAGAAAATGGTTTGTCGGGTTGTTCAGTGCTCGGGCAAGCGACTTTCCAAGCATCCTTAGCCTCGGAGAAGCACGGCACATCAAAATTAATCAGTGTGGAAGCCAGGATATTCCTGATTAATTTCTCAGTACCGTGGACCGAGGATATTTATTTATTTTTATTTATTTGTTATTTTAATTCAATTAAGCTGTTATCGTACCTTTATTTATTCAATAAACTGATAATATAACATGGATACATATTGTGATCATTATAATTGAATCATTTGATATTTGCCTAAATCAAATAATGAATTATTATTCATTAATAGAAACAGTAATATTAATAAATCTTCTATCTATATCTTCTATTTTATTTTATTTTTTTACTTATAATAAATCTGTAGAGAGGTCAATTCTGTACATGAAATATATTTCCAAAATAACTATCAGGGGGTGATTAGTGATCGATACTGATGCCAAAAATGCAATCAGTAAAATTTTTGTCTGTCTGTCTGTCTGTCTGTCTGTCTGTCTGTCTGGATGTCTGTATGTTCGTTATAGAAACAAAAACTACTCGACGGATTTTAACGAAACTTGGTACAATTATTCTTCATACTCCTGGGCAGGTTATAGTATACTTTTCATCACGCTACGATCAATAGGAGCAGAGCAGTGAAGGAAAATGTTGGGTAATCGGGAGAAGTTGGTTAAAGCTACACAGAAATCATGTATGACGGAAATGTTCTCCTTAAAATTATATAAAAAATATCCTACGACAGCATAGGTCTATCTTTTATGGTTGACTCACAATAACACGTGTAACTCCCGATAACTTAGCAGTTCGGAGCTATCTGATTATATTTGTCTACTCTTACGTTTATAACACTCCCACTCATCTCTAATTAAAAACAGTTAACATTATTACGTATTCAATAAAAAAAGAATCATATAAATCGGTATACAAACACCAAAGTTATGCATGAAATACGCTAATAAGCCATCGCGCGTGAATACTGAATCATGCTATAAGGATTATTTTTGTGTAATATTTGGCTGTTGATGCGAATAGACGTTCAGAGTGTTCGACCTTATTGACAGACAATGCTTTCAGCCCGACTTTTAGTCTTTAAATAATTTCTTTTTAGATTTCTTTTGTTGTTATTTTATAAAATAGGTATTAGTTATTTTGGTAGTGTTTAAATATTCTTTCAAATTACAAATTATTCATAGTTAACATTTTATTTCTTTTTAGGTGAAGTAGTAGTAGGTACGCATAGATTTTTAGAAACCGAGTTTCGGCTAATTTATGTTCAGTTTTTTTTTATACTATATTGGTAAAAGCGTAGTTAATTATACTAATTATAGTAATCATCATCATCAGGCTATATTAGTCCACTGCTGGACATAGCCCTCCCCTAATGAGCGCCATAGCGTTATAGAGTTATATTCTTTACTAGCTTCCGCCCGCGACTTCGTCCGCGTGGCATAGTTACTTTGTGCTAACGCTAACTTTAACCCGCGTGATGACCCGAAAAAATGTATCTTTCTCTCCCCTTTTCTTCCCTCATTCTCCCCCTTTCCTCACTTTAAAAAAACTTGCCTATTTCCGACACCAGGGCCCCAACTATCTCTGTACCAAAATGCATCAAAATCGGTTCGGTCATTTAGGCGTGAAGCCGTAACAAACACGATACGGTTGGCGCAGTGGCTGAGCGATCGACTGCTGCGCTGTGTGTCGCGGGTTCGATTCCCGCACGGAACAAATATTTGCATGACCTACAGATAGTTGTTCCGGGTCTGGTTGTTTGTGTATGTGAGATTGAATATTTGTAAACGCACCCACGATACAGGGGAAATTCCTAGCGTGGGGCAACTTTAAAAAAAAAAGAAAGAAAGAACAAACAAACAAACTCACTGTCGCTTTTATAATATTAGTAAGGATTTATGAAAATAACCGAAGGTAACTGAATGCCTATTCAGTTATTTAACGAAATAAGCTACGTTATAGGTCCTAACTGTAGCTACCTTACACTTAAAAAATCCAAGTGCCTAGGTACTTAAATAATAAAACTGATCCTAAATACACTACATCTACAACTAAATAAAACTACAGCTAAATAAATTAAAAAATAATAATTTGAATTTATAAGTATTTAACCTGAAAATAATTTAAGTACTAAATTATATATATATATTTTGTTTTTTTTAATATATCTAATTATGCCTATTATCTATAAGAACCTATTAATTACCAAATAAAGTAGGTACTAAAACTAAATAATTCTAATAGAATTATACCCTGAAATATGTAGGTAAGTACAACTTGTAACAAAAAAAGAAATTAAAATAAAGCTAAAACGCCTGTCCAATACTGGGTCCACCCTTTATAGCAGAACTTTTTATGTCATAATTTTATTTTGCATAACAACGGATAGAACTTCATTTCGCAGAAAATTGTTTGGCAGACACTCATTTATCATACATTCAAAACTCATAATTTTGTTAGTCAGAATCATCTCTAGACATAAATTTCATATCCATAATATTCAAAAAGCAGAAACATCATTTCGCAGAAAGTTCACAGTCAGAATCGTCTTTTGACATATATTTCATATCGATATCATTAAACGGCAGAATTGTCATATCGCAGAAAGTTTATAGTTAGAATCATCTTTATCATTATTTGTTGTCATTTATTTTAATTATTTATTTCTTTAAAATAATATCATTTATTATAACTATTATTTAATTGAATTTGTAATAATGACATTTAATTCCATAAGTAATTATTATCCTAATGTAAATAGTTCAGTTCCGGGTAAACTACTAAAACAATCTCATTTTCTATTAATGCAAGTCGTTACTGGCACTCGCCGGCCGCTGCCGCGGCACCGCTCGCTCCGCTCGCTCGGCTCGTGCGTAGGGGGTCACGGTTTTAACCTAACCTAACCTACCCATTTTTTTACAAAAATTTAAACACGTAGCAGGTCACTGTTTTGACCTAACCTACCCTAGCCATTTCTGCCATCTGATGGTATGCCAGGTGAAATTATACCAAATAATAATAGCTCTAAATGAACATTATGCTAAACGATATTATGCGAAATTTGAATTCTGCCAATCGTAATTATACTAAATGTAATTCTGCCATCTTAAAAGTATGCCATAGTAAATTCGAAGTTTTAAACATTATGCCAAACGATAATTATATCAAATAATTTTTATGCCTTTAAAATGTTCGTTTAAAGAAAAATATGCTAAGTGTGTTATGCCAAATAAATTTCGGAGCATCAAGATTCTGCCAGATAGAGGGAACCCGTCCAATACTATCTACCTATGTATACCTACTTCACTTAAAAATAAAAACCTATAAATACTTTAATTAATATTACCTATAACTATAATTAGTATAATTAACTACGCTTTTACCAATATAGTTTAAAAAAAACTGAACATAAATTAGCCGAAACTCGGTTTCTAAAAATCTATGCGTACCTTTTACTATTTCACCTAAAAATAAATAAAATGTAAACTATGAATAAAAAAATAAAAAATAAAATAAAATAAAATTTATTCAAGTATAAGTAAAACTATGATTTACATTAATCGTCATAGAGGAAAATTAATTCTAACTATTATGTAGACCTGCCTGATCTAGGTTTATGAAAACCTGTGTTTCAGGCCATCAATTTACGTCAAACATTTTAAAAAGAGGACATTAGTAAATTTATTAGTAGCTAACTTATAGAAAAGACATATTATTTTCAACGACTTAACAAGTAAATTATTTAGGTATATAATATTAAGACTTCTATATTATTAAATATTATGTTATTTTATCGAATGTAAGATATAATATTATGTTAAAATAAATTAACGAATAATGTTAAAGTAGATTAGGTAAACAGAGACTTTTATTAGAGTGTGTACATACAGACTTTATTTCACAATTTCTAGTAGTTTTTCCGTGTCTGCATAATTGTGTTTTGCCAGGTATTCCTGAACTAGTAGATTACACCTATTATAACTTAAACTATAAATCTTTAGTACTCTGTTAAACTGGTTATATAAGTAGGGTCCCAAAAATAAGTAAAAACGATTAGCAAAAGCATGTTTCGTCCGAAGGTTAGCACAAACCAAATCTTTTCTCCTCCTATCTGAGGGTACTGGGTTAAAATAAAGTTCAGTGTGTTGTAATAAGATCACGTTCAAAACAAACAATTGACGTACTGTTAGCACCTTGCATGCTATATAAAGCTGATGTGTAGGGAATCTGAATGGACGAAAAGTAGCAACCTTTAAAACTGCTCGTTGGGCGCGTTCTAGGGGCAGCAAAATTGATTTAGCGACACCACCCCAGGATGTTATGCAGTAGGTAATGATAGATTGACACAAAGCCAAATAAACCTGCCTAATTAATCGAAAATGGGCAATGTGACGTAAGTTTTTGAAAATGTAGATTAGTTTACGCACTCTGGTGCATAATAAATCGATGTGTTTGCGGAAGTTCAGATTTGAGTCAATCGTAATACCTAGATATTTGATATGGTCTGTTTTCGCTAAAGTGGGACAAGTGCATGCAATGTCAGCATTATGTAAATTACAATTGTTATGCGCTTGAATGCTTAGATTAGTAAGAGTTGGATAAGCGTTTCTCATTGTAAATAATAGGTATTTTGTTTTGTTTATATTTAGTGTTAAGAGATTTTTATGAAGCCAGTTAGACACAGTATTAAAACCTTTCTGTGCAACATCATAGACGTCGACTGTTGATTTAGCTGCGAACAGTAGAGCTGTATCATCCGCATATGACATAATGACACCATTTTTGAGTGTCAAATTGCATAGGTCATTTATATATATTAAGAACAAGGTAGGACCCAAAATACTGCCTTGTGGGATTCCGTAACAGGTATTTTTAAGCTCAGAACTGATGCATTGACCTATTTTTACACACTGATGGCGGTCGCTGAGGTAATCAGACAACAGTTGCAATTGTACACCCCGTATTCCCATCATCTCCAGCTTGGATAAAAGCAAGGTACAAGAAATTGTATCAAAAGCCTTGGCTAGGTCTAAAAATATCCCTATTGTGTGCATGCCGTTATCTAGGTTAGTGCTTATAAAATTAGTCAGATGATGAACAGCTTGGCTTGTAGATCTTTTAGGCCTAAAACCAAATTGATGATCAGAAAGTAATTTATTACTTTCAAGATATTTTATTAATCTAGAGTTTATAATTTTTTCTAATATCTTTGAGAGGCCTGTTAGAACTGAAATTGGCCTGTAGTTATTTACACAACTCTCATCTCCAGCTTTAAACACTGGGGTAACAAGTGCTTTTTTAAGCAATTTAGGAAAAATTCCTTTTGTTAAACATAGCTGAAAAATGTGTGTCAAAGGAGGGGCAATGAGGTATTTAAATCTTTTGAGTATGCTATTTGGTATGTCGTCACACCCTAGGGCACAAATTTCCTTTAATCCATCTATTATACCTACTATCTCATTTACATCGGTATCTAATAAGACGAAAGAGTTTTGTGTCGCGTATGTCATAGTTTGGCTTTGAATGGAATAACTAGAAAGTAAGATTTTCTCTGCTAAGTTTTTTCCTACGTTAATGAAGTAGTTGTTAGCTTTATTTGCTGCTTCAGTAGGGCTTAGCTCAGAAGATAGAAGATCAAAGGCTGGTTTGGAATTTTTTGATCTAAAAGTGTTAGTTTTTATGAATTTCCATATAAGCTTGCTGTTTTTACCTGCTTTCTGTAGTTGACTCTGATCATATTGGTTTTTTAGCTTTTTCAACAGATTATTACAGAAATTCCTATACCGTTTGTATGTAATTGCTAGTAGTTTATTATCCGGTGCATTTTTCGATTTTCGGTGGAGTTTATCTCTATGTCTGATACAGCGAACCAGTCCGGGCGTAATCCATGGTTTAATGTTACTATACTTGCTAGGTATTATTTTGTTAAACGTATTTTTCCTAAGCGCAGATTGCAATAAATCTACAAAATATTGTAGGGAATCATTTGGGTCATTCGAGTTATAAACGGGGTCAAAATTAATACCGCGTAAGTCAGTTTCGAGACTCGTCATGTTGAGTTTAGTATAGCTACGCATGCATTTATTTCTAGGTGAGCTTATTTGCAACGTTAGTAAAACAGCTTGATGATCGGTTAATGATGAATTAGTAACCAACGTTTTTGATGGGCTTTTCGATTTTATAAGGATATGATCTAGACAGGAGCCACTCTGGTGGGTTGGATGATAATGAGCTGGTAATAATCCATGAAATGAGCAAATATTGAGGTACTTATGTGCATGAGTGTCGATTTTTACCGCAGCTGTGTTTATGTTGATATCACCTACCAGTATGATATTTTTAAACGAAGATAATTTTCCTAAGTTAGTGTTAAGAGAGTCCAAAAACCCATCAATACCCTGGGATGGAGGCCTATAAATAGCCAATATTACTGTATCGGGAATAATTTTAATTATTAAGCAGTTGCAGCCTGGAAAATAAGGTTCATCTACTAATGTTCTTAAATTATTTTTAATATAAACCACGACGCCATCATTCTGGTTGAATGTTCTATCGCTTTTGTGAAGATTAAAGCCATCGAGAGTTGGTAAATTTGCCGTTTGTTTGGACAACCAACATTCTGTTAGAACGATAATGTCGCAACATATATCAAGATCTTGCAGCAATACTTGGAAACCGTTAAAATTTCGGGTTATACTACGAATATTTTGTGTAAGCATATTCAGTGTGTTATCCCCAGTATAGACTATGTTTTTGCATTCCTCCACATTACAAGTTTTTGCTTCAGACACGGAAAATTTATCTAGATCAGAAATTAGCTGATTGGCCATAAAAAGGAAATTATATGTAAAAGTTAACCTACTATCTATGTGCTTAATTAACTTGTTAGTCGGCGGCGCTCCTAGGCGCCTTCATAGTCAATAGAGTTAATGTAATTGTCCTCTGCATATTTACGTGCTGGGCAATTTACATCACCAGTCGGATGATTATTCTTTCTCTTGAAGCGTTTGCAGGTCGCACATTGAGGTGGAGAATCCTTATTAGTGCACTCCTTGAAAGAATGTCCCGTTTCGCCACAGAGGTTGCAAGTAGAGCTCGTTTCTCTGCAAAATTTGGCTGCATGTCCGAACTGCTGGCAGTTAAAACACCTGGTCACAATAGTGAAGTCTCTTACTGGACATGAGGTCCAATTAATGAAAATTCTACCCTGATCCATCAAAACTTTCCTGATATTAGCAGGAACTTCCAATATGTAGTTGCAAGTAGGTCTTTCTTTCCTTCCTGACTTATGGCTCAATTTTATAATTTCTACGAAGGACTCACGAGTGATGTTCGGCAATTTATCGGCCAAGTTTTGCAAGAAAATGCAATCAAACACCTCTTTTTCTGTTAGAGCAACGGGGACACCAATAACAGCAATCCTAGGACGGCGTTTGGATGGCTCTTCAATTGTAAGGCCTGAGGAAACTAGCTTCTGTGAGCTTTTTAATTTGTCGATGTCGTCTTTATTATGGGTGCTTATGATGACGCCTCCGTTTCTAATTTTTCTTAGTCCGCGGACATGGAGTTTCATTTCCTCAGGCGATATAATTTTTTGTACCAACGTTTTGGTGTCGTCACTGGTTTTAGTTTTGTCGCTGGGATAAATAGCGACTGCACTGATATTTAGTGGGCGTATAAATTTATCAGAGCCTTTCTTCACCATGCTAGCGTAGGAAGTATTTGCTGGTTCGTTTCGGCTCATTTTCGTTTCCACGACTTCTTTAAATTGACACAGGGAATCCGTAACATTCTGCTGCTCTTGAAGGTGCTGGATGGTTGTGTGCGCTTGGATGGACTTTTGCTTCAGAGATTGGTACAACACGGCCATCTGAGACGTCCCATGGTTCACTTTTCGACAGAGATTGGTGACACGGAGTTTTTGGTCGGAATTCATTTTTCCCTCCGCCACAATCGAGCAAATTTCACTCAAAATTGTGTCGATGGACCCTAGCCATCTCTGAATCTCCGACGTAGAGACGACTTCAGCTGGTAGTTCGTTCTCCGTGGCTGCTGGCGGTATTGGTTCTCTCGTCTGATGTTGATCGGCATGCGGCGGCGTCGGTGGGGGACTTCGTCTTACCAATTTGCTGCGGCCGAAGGGGCTATCTCCTGGGTTCGACATTCCTCTAACACCGAAAACGCTGATTATCTAAAAACTATCTAGTTCATGTTTCACAACGAAAAAGGTTTGTTAGTCACACTCGACATTAACACAAAACACTGACTCAACAAATTATTGCAATAACATTATTCGTAATTACTCAAATCAATATCGTTATAATCAACGAAAAACACGTCCGCTTAGTCTCGCGTACTCCGAATCGATTCGATTCGATCCGAATCGATTATGTATGTAATAATTTGTAATTTGAACGAATATTTAAACACTACCAAAGTAACTAATACCTATTTTATAAAATAACAATAGGTAAAAGAAATCTAAAAAGAAATCATTTAAAGACTAAAATTCGGGCTGAAAGCATTGTCTGTCAATAAGGTCGAACACTCTGAACGTCTATTCGCATCAACAGCCAAATATTACACAAAAATAATCCTTATAGCATGATTCAGTATTCACGCGCGATGTTTTATTAGCGTATGTCATGCATAACTTTGGTGTTTGTATACCGATTTATATGATTCTTTTTTTAGTGAATACGTAATAATGTTAACTGTTTTTAATTAGAGATGAGTGGGAGTGTTATAAACGTAAGAGTAGACAAAATATAATCAGAAAGCTTCGAACTGCTAAGTTATCGGGAGTTATTATATACACGTGTTATTGTGAGTCAACCATAAAAGATAGACCTATGCTGTTGTAGGATATTTTTTATATAATTTTAAGGAGAACATTTCCGTCATACATGATTTCTGTGTAGCTTTAACCAACTTCTCCCGATTACCCAACATTTTCCTTCACTGCTCTGCTCCTATTGATCGTAGCGTGATGAAAAGTATACTATAACCTCCCCAGGAGTATGAAGAATAATTGTACCAAGTTTCGTTAAAATCCGTCGAGTAGTTTTTGTTTCTATAACGAACATACAGACATCCAGACAGACAGACAGACAGAAAGACAGACAGACAGACAAAAATTTTACTGATTGCATTTTTGGCATCAGTATCGATCACTAATCACCCCCTGATAGTTATTTTGGAAATATATTTCATGTACAGAATTGACCTCTCTACAGATTTATTATAAGTATATATAGATTAATAGGTTCTTATAGATAATAGGCATAATTAGATATATTAAAAAAAACAATATATTTATATATAATTTAGTACTTAAATTATTTTCAGGTTAAATATAAATTCAAATTATTATTTCTTAATTTATTTAGCTGTAGTTTTATTTAGTTGTAGCTGTAGTGTATTTAGGATCAGTTTTATTATTTAAGTAGGCACTTTTTTAAGTGTAAGGTAGCTACAGTTAGGACCTCTAACGTAGCTTATTTCGTTAGGTAACTGAATAGGCATTCAGTTACCTTCGGTTATTTTCATAAATCCTTACTAATATTATAAAAGCGACAGTGAGTTTGTTTGTTCTTTCTTTCTTTTTTTTTAAAAACGTTGCCCCACACTAGGAAATTCTCCTGTATCGTGGGTGCGTTTACAAACATTCAATCTCACATACACAAACAGCCAGACCCGGAACAACTATCTGTAGGTCATACAAATATTTGTTCCGTGCGGGAATCGAACCCGCGACACACAGCGCAGCAGTCGATCGCTCAGCCACTACGCCAACCGTGTCGTGTTTGTTACGGCTTCACGCCTAAATGACCGAACCGATTTTGATGCATTTTGGTACAGAAATAGTTGGGGCCTTGGTGAAGGAAATAGGCAAGTTTTTTTAAAGTGAGGAAAGGGGGAGAATGAGGGAAGAAAAGGGGAGAGAAAGATACATTTTTTCGGGTCATCACGCGGGTTAAAGTTAGCGTTAGCCCAAAGTAACTATGCCACGCGGACGAAGTCGCGGGCGGAAGCTAGTTCATTCTAAAGTTACGAATAATGCTAAATAATTGATTAATGAAATCAAACGATAATTAGGTAGGTAGGTAATTAAACATTTGATGCTAGAAATGTTACATACAAGACTTAATAATTTTTTGTTTGTCGATTATATTATATTATTATAATGATATCGATTCTCAAATAAATAAATAAGTAAAACTTAAATTGAACAACTCTGAGTATGTATATTGTTAATTTTCTGTTAAATTTAGTCCTTTTCTTCTACACATAACGAAGTTGCATGTGATTTTCTTTAATACTGTATGCTATACGGAATGTTATAAAAGATTAATATATGTATTTTTTTTGGGAAATAATTGGCTGATTCGTCATTACGAAAGACAACGATTTATTTGTATAAAATCTGAATCCGAAGTTGTCAAAGAAATGATAGATCAGTCATAAAAATGTTTACAAATACTTTGTACATTTTTGTAAGAAAAATCTGTTGTTACCATAAAATAAAAAATGTCACAACAAACCCAATGCTTGAAAAACATTTTTGTTTCAATAACAACGAAAAAAGAAAAACATCTCAACATTTTATCGAGACTCGACAGAATTGAAATCGAAACCATTCTTAAAAAACAACGTTTATCTAAAGAAAAATATTCAAAGCTTCACAAAGTATCGAATACTAACAATTGAGTCGATACTCGTCCGTCCAATACTGCTTGAAAGAGCTCCAGATTGCGTTTATAGTCGCCATGCCAGCAAACGACTGTCTATATAAAAATCGTAACTTCTGTATGAAGACGTAAAAAGCTTTTATATGACAAGATAGGAGATCTAACGATCACTTAAATACTACAAAAGGCGGGGAATCCGCTCCGGAAACGTTATGCATCACGATTTTTAGTAACTGTACTACAAGCTGTTAATATCGTGAGCTTTTTGGTGGTGATTATGATTTGGAATTCACAGAAATTGTTACGTATCAATGTACAGCAATTAACGACCAGGGATGTTATTTTGGAATGTGAAACGTATAAATCTTTTTTTTTTAGCTTGGCCATTAGTGTGATAAAGGAAACCGTAACATTTGTATAGGTATTAGATATTTCACTGAAATACTTATTTCAATGACAATTTTGGCTTCAGTTTTAAGTGATTATACCTACGAAACTACTTGTATTACCACTAACAATATACTTTCAATGTTCTTTATATAAGCGTGCAATTTGTACATCAAAAGCTATAAAAAAAATCGGGCAAGTGCGACTAGGACTCGAACACCGAGGGTCCCGCGACATAAATGGATTTTTTTTTGACTGCGTATATTTAGAGATATGATTTTTTTACAACTCTACGAAACCACAGATTTGAGTATATGGTTTAATTTGAACACGATACCATCACGCGTTCCCGAGATTAATGGTCTAGACAGACAAACCTACAACAAAGTGATAGTCTAATAAGGGTTCCGTTTTTTTCTCTTGAATTAGGGAATCCTGAAAAGGCGAATGCGTATTCGGTAAAACTACACTTTTATGATTCTTGATAACTAAGTATCTTCCTTACAATACAATAAGCCGCGCCACACGACGTGATCACCCGACAAATAATACAATCAGCCGGATTGACGTGTGACGGTGATCGTGAGTATCAGTCTCACTCCGGACTGACAAATATCACCTTACGGGTACGTCTTGCTTGTTTAGGTGCGACCTATTACGTCACCAGCGCATTTTTGCGAATGGGAAATCATCAAATAACTTTCCCTTTCCTCTGGGCGGAGTCTCAGACTTGTACTGACTAAAACCCACCCATGTTCCTTCTTATTGCCTTTTATGTTCCGGGGCCGCGGTATCTCTTTCGAACAACCTGCAACCCCGGCAGGGCCTGACGTATTAATTGGCATTATTTGTAAGGTTCCTACTGGAACTGTCTTGTTAGTTTAGTAGTCGTGAGTGCTTCTGCTGAGCAGGAGGTACTCGGTTTGATGGTCAGATTGAGCTAAGTATTATTGGATGGTTCTATCAGGAATGTCAAACTGGAAAGACATTATTGTCAGTTTTTTTTCGATTTCGTATGACTGGAAAAAAGTAGTCGTATTCATTATGTTTGTTTGTTGATATCGATGCATTTATTTTCATAATTAGTGATAACTAATGGAAGGTTTGCACAATAAATTGTTTATACGAACTTTAAAACATTAGATACAGTTTTAGTAATGTTTAATGAGTTTGTGAACGGAACGGGATTGTTTGACCTCAAATAATAATGAATATCAAATATAATCGTACCACATACAATGGAACAGTCTACGTTTTGTTTTTTGTTATAAAAATGGAAAAATCAAATTCAATGAATTCATACTTATTTTTACAAACAAAATATTGTAATTTTCATGTACACACGACGACACATCAACCTATACAAAACCAGTTTATACTGATCTCCCAACTACGGATCGTACACCGTAGATTTCCCGTACGATGAGAGATCCGCATTAACTGGTTTTGTATAGGTTGATGTGCCGTCGTGTGTACACACGACGGCACATCAACCTATTCAAAACCATTTTAACCTGATCTCTCTACTGCGGATCGCACACCGTAGTAAAGAGATCAGGTTTGGTTGACCTGCCGTCGTGTGTAGGTACATTAGTTTAAAAATTCAAAAGGATTTATTTATTAAAAAAATAATAAGACACATCAGTGTACTCGTCCATCACGTTAATTTAGAAAAGAATTGTGATTCTGATAGAATAGACTTGAGCAAGCCGAGCGATTAATATAACGTGCTCATTTTACTATTCAAATTTTGTATGAAAATGATAATCAATCTTGTAGTCTTAAACTTACCCCTTTCCGAAAAAGTAGCGTCGATATTGTTTATAGGTACCGTAAAATAGAAACGAAATCCTTCAGAATCCGTATCGCAGCTCGTGAAGTCCAAATTGGGTCATATCGCCCATAGCCCCGCGTAGCCTATACATAGCCGCGTTGTATATACATAGCCACGTTGTATATACATAGCCGCGTTGTATATAGGAGTCGTGTCAAAGCGCGGAGGATAGCTGTCACGGCGGCAGGCCTCAAGACAAATGGGCTCCTGGGAAAACTGCATTCTATAGAATTCGTAGTTCGCTCCATCGCGAGATTACAGTAAAGAAGGGCTTACTGTATGAATACGTTCTGAACCCTATTTGTAAAGAAAGTTGCATCCGTTGTTGTAATTATGACTTTAAATACTGTGAACATAAAACTACTTTCAGACAACCGCAGAGAACCCAAACGAATGGGTTTAGAAATATGTTATTTTGCGCATGACTTTCTTAAGTAACAAAAAAGTAACTTATTAATTCATCGCCCCATCATTTTACACTACTGCCGGGGTTGCGGGTTGTTCAAAAGACAGTGACGTGCGCTCCTTATAGGCAAAAAGGCACTGCCGACCCTAGACTCCATAGGTAAACAAAGAAAGAAAAAAATTCAAAGAATAAACAAATATCTAATTAATTTAAACTTTTTCTTTAAATTCCTAACGTAAAAATAATAGCAACGTTCCACACCGCCCTAAATTAATACTATGGCAGGCGTTTCGCGTTCAACAGATCGTCACGAGCGAATTATAGGCAAACTTCAATAGTGCCTTTATTTCATTGATAAATGTAGGCAAAAAGTATGCGTGTGTGTGTAAAACCTCGTGTACAGACACGTCGTGTATGGCTCACACAGCGACGTATCTCCTGTGGCATGAGAAGCCAATCGGGGGCCGCGATTCATGTCGCAATTCATTGCGACATGAACAGCTCGTTACATTGGTCGGTACAGCTCAGTTTTTTACTGATTGGCGTTCAACAGAGATTATACGACAAGTTGAAGAAGTCGTTAGCTAAGTAGATACATTTCCGGTTGAAAATGATGCAATTTTATTTGTCAACATTTTATCATCAAAATTTTGAAATTATGCTTTCTTATAAAAGGTCACCATACTATTGTTTTTTCACGTGAAGTTCGCAGTTATTATTTTGTTTTTTTGTGAATAATTAATTTACGAAACGCAAATTAGCTCGATTTGTTGATAATGTGTGTTTGTTAAAAGTAATAAATGGTAGGTTTTCTCATTTGTCGTTATATGAAAAGCTTCAAATAGTGTCGAAAGGTAGATGTGTGCCTGAATTACGAGCATTAATCCAGCAAAAAGGTAATGTAACTCGTAAAGTTACGAAACATACTCCTGGCTGTGTGGTTGCGTACACACAAATAAATTAGGTACCTATTTTGTTTTCCGTGCCTGTTATTTAGTTCGAATAATACAACAGTGTGGACTCATTCGGGATACACAGATTTACATAATTTCTATTCCGCGGCAAAAAGACTAACTAACACGTGCAATTGCGAAATCTTTCCTTTTTTTTGCGAAAAAAAAACGCTGCCTACCCGGTCATTAAACCCTGTGCACGCCACTGTCAAAAGAGATATCGCGGCCCCGGAACATAAAGGATAAAAAAAAAATATACAGGTCGAATTGAGAACCTCCTTTTTTTCGTCGGTTAAAAATAAAGTACATGGATGTGTTTTAGTCAGTAAAAGTCTGACACTCCCATCGCTCCGCTCAGAGCGGGGGAAGATATTTGACGAATGCCCATCATTTTTATTGTACTCTAGTTGTATGCCACTTATGTAGTACATCCTACTAATATTATAAATATGAATGTTTGTGAGTATGGATGGATGTCTGAATGTTTGCTACTCTTTCAGGTCAAAACGGCTGAACGGATCTTGATGAAAGGCACAAAAGTAGATTAAAGTCTGGAATAACACATAGGATACTCTTTTTCGACATCACTAATATCAGCTAATATTCCATAAAACAGTTTAATAAGGGGCATGCCTTCCCAAACGCTACCTGATTGTCTTTACCCAACTATGGAGGGTAGGCTTCCAGTCTTACTACTTTATAATTTTACGTTACAATACCAACAAAATAATTGAAGGCCATAATGCCTTCTTTGAGCATCATTCTACAACAATCGCACCACTTTTTTGTTTCATCTCTCTCTGTACAGTTTCCTTTCCATCGTCAGTGACAACGTCGAAGCGTATAAAAAAGCATTCTGTTTGAGAAGCCTTTTTGCGTCCCCTGACGTCACTCCTCGTTTGTCGTCACGTCACGTCACGTTAGACGTCAGGCAACACTGTGTAAATAGAATGAGTTTATTTCGATCACAATGAATAAAATGAAGACGTAAATGTTAGGAATAAATCCTTGTTACAGACATACATAATGTACATACCTAAAAATATATACGGACGATATGTCTTCGGCTTTAGCCGACATTGAAACTAACGACGTCATCTTGTGTTCTCATTAGAATTTGACAAAACTATTTCTATAATGTAAAACTACAACGGCCAACTGTCAATGTGATTCAAGAGCCAAATCCCTTGTACAGGACGACCTTTATCGCTCGGGGTGGCAGTTCTTGACAAAAAAATATGTATCGATAATATATCGAACTTGGTACGTTTATTTTAGTTCTGTTTTTTCCCAGCTGACAGCAGCACTGTGCTACACACGTACTTTTTGTGGATGGGAAATCATCAATTATCTATTATCCCCCTATGAGTGTCAGACTAGTTCTGACTAAAACCTACCTACATTTCGTCTTTTGCCCTTTATGTTCCAAGGCCGCGGTATCTCTTTCGAACAACCCGCAACCCCGGTACACTTATACTTGTTAAAAAAAGCATCCAAATTATGATAACAAAAAATGTAATATCAATTTTTCCGGGTCAATATACCTTGATATACTCTTTTTGCTGCGATAGGTTTTCATTTTGTTCTGTTTGCTTACTTTTATCAGAGCAGCCAATATTCGCTGATACAAAAAATGGCGGTGCATAACAATAGGAGTATCAAGTAAAGTAAACTTTATCTCCGCAATATACGGTACGTTGTACGGTGGACACGGGGTGGGTTAAGGGTTGTCCTCAACTGGCCACATTTAGTATCACGTGACTTTTTTGGCGCATTTTGGGGATACACTTTGTTCAAAAGAGGTCAGTTAGCTGGAAAGATGATGATGACAAGATATGCTTCAGTCAATCGGCTCAGTAGTCCACTGCTGGACAAAGATCTCTCCCACACATCACAACATCCTGCTTTCTGGTCTCGTATCCATCTACTTGGGTAGAGCCAGCCAGCTATTGGCAAGCTTAGAGCACTAAACAATATGAAATATGCTTTTACAAAAATACGTCGATGGAAGGACTTCCCAGGACAATTTATAATAATAAGGAATTCAGAAGCCTCGTCTGATAACAGCCTTATTCCTTGAATTCCGTTTCCAAGAATACGGAATTCTTCCGATACAATAAGGCATGTACTGTTCAGTGTTCACGTATGCACCTAGTTGTGTTTTGTTATAGTTTACAAACTACACGCAAACAGGAGAACAGAGAAAGAAGTGGAGACACTTTCACGTCTTCTGGCGAAGTTTTCGAGGGATGTATAGTATCTTGTGTTCTGGTTATCCTTTTTGTTTTGGTGTGAAAGGTTCTATTTTTGGGATACAAACTCGACTTTACCTAAAAGCTCTGGTGACGATCAGCGCCAGTAGTTAAAATAGCAACCGATCAAAAATAATTAACATGAACGTGGTACATAATGTTGCCATTTTCTGCCTAGCCCTTTTCCCGACTATAAACATATTATATTGGGATCGGTTTTCAGTCTTACTGGATTCAGCTGAATACTAGTATTCTACATGGAGCGACTGCCTATCCAACCTCCACAAACTTTTTAATAACTGGGTAATACGATACCCCTTAGTCATACTACCTATAAAGTCTGTCAGAGTTCTACTAATGACAGCCGGTACCAACAGCTTAACGGACTTTTCGCGACACGGAGGAAACTCGACGTGGGATGGGTGGCCACCCATCCACGAACCAACGTAGGCAAGCGTGGGTTAACCTCAAGCGGCAGTTATTATGGAACCACGATCTCCAGTGTAAAATGTATAAAATAAGCTTATATTTTCCTTAGAAAGAAATCCTTACTAATCCTTATCCTTACTAATATTATAAAAGCGAAAGTGAGTTTGTTTGTTTGTTTGTTTGTTTGTTTGTTACCTCTTCACGCTTTAATGGCTAAACCGATTTTGATGAATTTTGGTACAGAGATAGTTGGGAACCAGGAGACGGACATAGGCTAATTTTTATTAAAAAAAAAGTGGGTTATGTGGGAGAACGAGGGAAGAAAAGGGAAAACTTTGCGTTGCTATTACAAATCAGTCAGGCGCAAGAGAAAAAACTGCAGGTCTGCTTGGTGTGTTATACCGAATTTAACGCGAGCGAAGCCGCGGGCGAAACCTTTTTTAAAGTAGAATTATATATAATATAGAACTATTTAAAGAAAGAGGGAAGAAAACGGGAGAAACTTCTTATTGCGTTATCCGATTGCTTCTAGAGTTCGACGTTTGTTTGTTACGCTTTCACTCCCAAACCGCTGAACCTATTTTGGTGAATTTTAGTACAGAGATAGATGGAACCTTGGAGATGGTTATAGGCTACTTTTCGAAAGGATGGGGGAGAGGGGTGAATTTTTATGCGAAACTAATTGCGTTGTCCGATTTACTTTGAACAAATCAATAAAGTTCGTACAGACTGCATATTTGTTTTATTTTGCAGACTATCCCTAAAATGGAATAGAAACGGGGATAAGAAACGTCAATTTACAAATTATATATGAAAATTCACATTTTAAGGGCGAAGTTTGGCGGAACAAGCTGAACGTCAGACAGCTTTGAGAATGGGTGAAACGTCTCTTCAAACCCGATCGCGTCTGGCGGAACAAGCTGAACGTCAGACAGCTTTGAGAATGGGTGAAACGTCTCTTCAAACACAATTGCGTTTGGAGGAACAAGCCGAACGTCAGAGAAATTTAAGAATGAGTGAAACGTCCCTTCAAACACAGTTGCGTTTAGAAGAACAAGCTCAACGGCAGGCAGCCATTAGAGCCTTAGAAACTCCAGAAGAGTCGCAGGCGAGAAGAACTGCTCATTCAGAAATGCAAACCGAACGCCGACGAACTTTTATGCGTAACGCTTGGTCTGTCTTAAATTTTTCTAAGTTTCAATATGATCCTTAAATTGATTACAAAACTCATTCGTTAATTGTTGTTGGTTTGATGAATAATAAATGCAAGTTTTGTAATGCTTTAAAATGGAAGGATGAAACTGCAGGAATGTGTTGTTCTAATGGCAAAGTTTTCCTTCCTTTACTTGGTGAACCAGAAGAACCTCTAAAAACTCTATATATATATATATATATATTCTATATATTTATATATTATTATAAGAAGAATCACAACGCTTTTTAAATAGAATAAGAAAGTATAACTCATGTTTCCAAATGACATCTTTTGGAGTAGATAAGGAGGTAAGAATGCCTGGGTTTTCACCAACCTTTACTGTACAAGGTCAGATATATATATATATAGAATTGGTTCTCTTTTCCCTACAGATAATCAACAGCATAAATTCTTACAAGTTTACTTCATGGGTAATGAAGAAAATGAAGTGAACCGTCGTTGCCAATACATTCAGGGACTTGAAAGCGAAACTGTATTAAAAATTCAAAGAATGTTACATAACCACAACATCTTAATAAATACATTTAAAACCGCAATAGAAAACTGGCCTCAAGAAGATTATAAAGTAGTCATCCATGCTGATCGGACTCCACGTGGCGTTCAGATGAAGGGACTTTAGCGATGAAATTGCTCGCGAATTAAACTATAATTTCACAGCGTTGCAAGAGCAAGTAATTGAGTTAGTTCCCCAATTGCTTCCAGAACAAAGTTATGTATTTCAACAAGTGTTACATCAAGTGGATTCAGGTAATGGCGCTCTCTTCTTTCTCGATGCTCCTGGAGGAACTGGGAAAACGTTTTTACTGAACTTATTACTGGCTTTCATAAGAAAAGACCAAAATATAGCTGTCGCCGTGGCTTCCTCTGGTATAGCCGCTACATTACTGAATGGTTGCCGCACTGCACATTCCGTTCTAAAATTGCCATTAAACCTTGCACAGGAAGAGTCACCCATCTGCAAATTTCAGCAAAAACAGCTCTCGGGGTATGATGCTACGGCAGTGTAAACTTTTAGTATGGGATGAAAGCACGATGTCTCATAAAAAAGCTATAGAGGCGTTAAATCGATCACTTCAGGACTTACGAGACAGTACCGATATCATGGGAGGAATGGTAGTTTTGCTGGCTGGTGATTTCCGACAAACTCTGCCAGTGATTCAGAGAGGCACACCTGCAGATGAGATCAAGGCCTGTCTCAAGTCCTCAAGCTTATGGGCAAAAGTAAAAAAAATTAGCCTAACAACAAATATGCGGGTGCATCTTTATAATGACGTACATTCTGGACATTATGCAGAGACACTTTTAAAAATTGGCGATGGACGTTTGGATACAGATGCCGAAGGTATGATTGTGCTCACAGAAGAATTCTGTAATTTGGTAGAGAACGATGTGGACCTCATAGCTAAAGTTTACCCGGACTTACAACAAAATATGAATTGTGATCAATGGTTATGCGCAAGAGCAATTCTTGCACCAAAAAATGATAGTGTCAATCAAATTAACCAGGACATTTTAAAAGAGGTGCAGGGAGTAATAAAGGAGTATTTGTCAATTGATACAATTATGGATACAGAACAGAGCACTTCCTACCCCACTGAATTTTTAAATTCGCATAAACTTCAATTAAAATTAGGTGTACCAGTTATGCTTATGCGAAATATTGATGCACCTAGATTATGTAACGGGACGAGGCTTCGTATCACACAATTAGGGCAAAATATAATAGGCGCTACTATTTTAACAGGTATGGGAAAAGGAGAAAGTGTGTTCATACCTCGAATACCAATAATTCCCACGGACTTACCATTCCAATTCAAAAGACTGCAGTTCCCAGTAAAACTTAGCTTTGCTATAACAATTAATAAAGCTCAAGGGCAAACACTACAGGTAGCAGGCGTGCATTTGGAAAAGCCATGCTTTTCCCATGGGCAGCTGTATGTAGCATGTTCGCGAGTGTCCGGTGCCCGAACTTTGTATTTATTAGCACCTGATGGAAGGACAATGAATATAGTGTACAATAGTGTCCTTAAATAATGCTCTGTTTTGTATCCATAATTGTAGCGGTCAAGGACTAGCGGAGTTGTTTTTTTTTCCTGGCGCACGCTGTCCCACTTCTTTTCTCATGCTGTCCTGAACCAGCCCTTGTGGTATCACGTCTGAGTCATCACGCCATCTCTTGCGGGTGCCGACACAGCCTCGCCGCGCAACACCGTCCATCTCCTGGCACCCATTGAGTGGCCGCTCTTGCCGTATGCATAATGTATTTCTTTTCTGCCCATCTAACTCGACCATACTTTTGTGCTGTTACTCACATTTATTATCCAACTAAAAATATTATTCTTAAATAAACGCGGGCGAAGCCGCGGGTAAAAGCTAGTTTTATATAAAAGCGAAAGTGAGTTTGTTTGTTTGTTACGTCTTCGCGCCTAAATAGCCAAACCGATTTTGATGAATTTTGGTACAGAGATAGTTGAGACCCTGGAGACGGACATAGGCTTTTTTTTAAAGTGAAAAATGAGAGAGAAAGAGGGAAAAATAGGGAAAAGTTAGCATTGCTATTACAATAAATAAGGCGCAAGGGTAAAAACTACAGGTAGCAGGTACCAGTAAATCAGGAAAGGGGAACTGTGTTACCCCAAATTTAATGCGAAAGAAGCCGCGGGCAAAAGCTAGTAGGCATATATTTTCCTTAGAAAGAAATAGTATAATAATATCACAGTTACTCTAATAATAGCATATTGGATGTAATTATAGCAAAACATTATGTTACATAGCCAGGGCTTTTCCTGACAGAATATTAAATTAAGTTACAAAAATATTAATATCGTATGATCAGTGAATTACCTCGTGATTTCCCGCCGGACCGACGCGCAATAATTGAGTGATAACACTATAGTAATGAACAATGACATTGGCCGGTATGGGACCTCGAATAATATATTATTATGTGAAAATATTAACTTAATAAAGAACATCCACAAGTTTTTATTTATTTCTCCGTCAATTTTGGGCAGATTTTCAAAAATCTTTTTATAATCGAAAAGGTTTACTCCCGAAAATGGTCTCATATTTATTTTATCTATATTGATGTAGTAGTTTATGAGTTATCTTCTAAAATACACATTTTTAGGGTTAAACTCAAAGGGATAAAAATGGAAACCTTTTTGGATTTCATTGTTTTCCATCTGTCTGTCTAACAGAACACTTTATCTCGGGAACGCGATGAGGTATTGAGTTTCGATTAACCTACTAAACCATATACTCAGTCCTCTGTGGTCCATTTTTGCTGTAAAAAAATCAACCATCATAGTCTACACAGTCAAAAGATATGGCTGTTTATGTCGTAAGATGGAACCTTCGGTGCGCGAGTTCGACTCGCACTTGACTGGTTTTTTCCTCTAATGCATGTGAATTATATGCTTGTATATTTTAGTAGTAATAGAACATTAATACTCGATAATAATGTGTGTGAGATACCGTCACTTAAACGGCCGAAATAGGAAACTTTATTGCAGAAAAATCAGAAAAAAACGGAATAAACTAAATAAACTTTATTTCTGAAAGCCGTTGGCACAAAATCGATAAATCAAACAAAAGTCATCAGTTCATTTTCCATTGCTACTAAAATATAATTATAAGCATATCTGTCCCACGTTTTCATGACCTTGTTAGTGTCGGCTTTCTGTCTTGACGGATGCAGCTGAACACCATCATTTACGTGGAACGTTTACCTGTAGGCACAGGGTAATCCTACACTCCGTGGTAAGACTAATTGTCGACCGTGCTAAGATTATGTAGGCTCGTGCCTAATATAGTTTTTTTTTCGGATGGGATAGGAAATCATCAAATAACTTCCCCCGCCCTAGGTGAAGCGGGGGGGAGTATCAGACTTGTACTGACTAAAACCCACCCATGTTCCTTCTATTTCCCTTAACGTTCCGGGGCCGCGGTATCTCTTTCGAACAACCCGCAACCACGGCAGGCGGAGGCTCTGGCAAGCCCCTCTGCTTTGCTGACATCCCTTTGAAGCGCGCGTGGAACACTAACGCGCCGTCGACACGGCCTGTCGTCAATAGCCGGATGGACGGTGAGCTACCCATTGCTCACCGTCCACAAGCCCGAGGCGCCTGATAGGAATTGTTATTTGTAAATTCTCCGCAATCTATCCAACATTTTTGTACTAAGAACACAAATAAAATTAGCACCTTACCCGACGTCACCACTAATCAACGCGCTGACGTCGCTACGTTGCCGTCGTAATGACAAAGTTACTCCGCTCTCTCAGCTCTCAGCTCGAAGGTACGTCAAAGTGGAGCGAGCAAAGAGCGGGAACTCGATTTAAGTTGACGACCGACGGATCGCGATGTACCAGGGTGATAGTCACACCGAGATGTATCATCGAAATGGAGATTGTGATGCTTTGTTTTATGTAGGTAACTACTCATCATCTACCTTTGCCCAACTATGTTACAAAGACCGATTGCCCAATAGATCTATGAATTGCACAATATTTATTACGGTGTCTTTCGGCAGCTTGATAACAATCTAGGTTGTCCCTTTGGTAATGCTGAAAGTGTCTTTTCCATAAACACGAAAATGAAAAATATTTATTTTAGTTCGCACCTATGTTCCTTATCAAGCATTGTCAGCTCTTAACTTTACTGGTCTCTAGGTGTTTAAAAGAAAAAATAAATAAGAAACTGAGTTCGCTATAGTGTAAAAGACAGCAAGATTTATCTTATCGTCTAGTCATTAGTAGAGTTAAGAGAAAATGAAGAGCCGTCCTTTCTCCCGAGGATTAACAGTCGCAGCTCTCTGCCGAGCCCCTTTGTCCACCGGCGTTAGTGCCTTGCTGTTATTGCCGGAGATACAACTAAATAGGTGCCGCCATATTTCAAGGAATGAAAGCTGCTGAAATATTTCAGGGAATTATGTTTTATGCCTTTTAAATTGCTGGCCGTTGTTGGTTGAAACTCTTGTTCCTTAGTCTGTGAGAATGTTCTGCCTGTATAACTATGTTCTAGATCTTGTAGGTATTATCTGCCGAGTAATAACTATTACATTCTTTTAAAATAATCATTTACACTTTGTTCAGTGAGTTGTGAAATTATGCCTGTGAGGTAGGAATTTTATTTCGGTTTTGCTTATATCAAGAGAGTTTTATATTGATAATAGTATAATTTCACCAAATACGTGATTACAGACTTATCCTTACAAATACTATAAAAGCGAAAGTGAGTTTGTTTGTTACGTCTTCACGCCTAATTGACTAAACCGATTATGATGAATTTTGGTACAGAGATAGTTGGGACCCTGGAGACAGACATAGGTTTTTCAAAAAAAAAATGAGAAATGTGTGAAGAAGGAAAGAGGGAAGAAAAGGGAAATCTTAGCTTTGCTATTACAATAAATAAGGTGCAAGGGCAAAAACTACAGGTAGCAGGTACCTGTAAATCAGGAAACGGGAACTGTGTTACCCAGAATTTAACGCGAGCGAAGCCGCGGACCAAAAGCTAGTGTATAATAATTCAATCAGAAATTTCGCATTTTCTCGTATTTTCAGCAACAAAATCTCGTCATTTCCTACACTGTTCAAACCAGGTTGGTTTCGGCTGCAGCAAGCAAGCAACTAGTTTGACTACAATGCGAGTTTGTATCAATGGCATAACTTTGTCGCCTGACTGTGCTGAATGCACTGTGTACCTACTATAAGCCCGTCAAGTGAACAATATGTGTCCGCACTAAATGCGCTGCTCGACTGCGGTACAATCAGCTACGAACTTATGAAACATTATAACTTACATGTATTTAAAACTGAATTGTTTTACTAAGTGTTTGGAGTATAATTCAAACAAACCAGCTCGAGATATCACGTATAATAAAAAATCAAAATCAAAAGTCATTTATTCAAATTAGGCTGATAATCAGCACTTTTTGAACGTCACATTACAAGAGACAGTCCCACAAAAACGCCCTGCCCTTCGCCACTTCCTAGTGTTTTAGCTGGGAAGAAGAAGTGGCGGAACAAACTCCTCAGAAACACATCTGTCTGTCAGGTTAGAAGAACCAAATTTTATACAATTCCGTTTATCACAAGAAATTATAAAAAAAAATAAGAAATTATTCATTCATTGTCACTTGTCAGCTAGCAAACACCAAAAAATGACTGATACTTCATATATCATTCATCTGAGTCCGTTTTTCATGTCCATAATAAATCTGTAAACACCTAATCGAACCTTAGCTGCTTCAGGAGTCATTTAAAGTATATTTGGTATTAACTGAAAAATATTGAACATACCATCTTGATGAGTTTTTTTGGTATTTATTTGGTTTAAAAGGTTAAAAGATAAAGATAAAGATTCATTTATTTGTATAAACATGTGTAACATGATACATTGGATATGCACATATGGATGGAACGAGTTTAAAATTGTTGGTTCAACATGTTTTGTCATTATCGACGTACAAAATATTTCACAATTTATAAATTAGTGTAAAAATAAATTAAAGTAAAAACAAATTGTAGTCAAATATTCAATTAATTCAGATACACTATTACAATTTAAACAAAATAGTCAAAAAATAATAAAATAAATAAAGTCAAAAATAAATTTTAAAATCGAAAATAATCATAAAATTTATAAAATAAAAACACATATTAAATTATCTACATTCAAAATTTGTCAGCCAAAAATTCTGTTATATTATAATATCCCTTACAAATGAGCAATTTCTTAAGTTCTCTCTTAAATGAATTTATATTCATAATCTTAAGAGAATTAGGAATTGTATTACATATTAATGGGACAATGCATATTACACTTTTTTTTAGAAATGCTGTTTTAGCGGGGTGTGATTGTACCCATAGTCTATACTTGTCACGTCGATTTCTACCTGTGTTATTATTCAGCAGCGGAAACAAATGAGGATTAGTTTTAACAAATACTGATATTTCAAATATGTATAGTGACGGAAGTGTTAGAATTTTGTGCTGTATAAACATTGGCTTGCAACTTTCAATAGTTTGCAACCCAAACATCGCCCGTATACAACGCTTTTGAGCCTTGAAAGCAGCTTCTTTTAGAGTTGAATTGCCCCAAAAAATGATTCCAAATCTTAATACTGATTCAGCAAGCCCGTAGTATGCTGTAAGCAAAGTATCTGCGCTAACAGTCGGTGCCAACTTATAAAGAGCATATGACGAGGTACTAATTTTTTTGCAAAGTTCATTAATATGAGTTTTCCAATTTAATTGTTTATCAATGATTAATCCTAAAAATCGCGCTGTTTCAACTTCCTGTATTAAATTATTCAACTTATAAATTATTCCTAAGAATAGTCCTAGGACCCATAGTAGCAGGCTACTGGGCCTGAGTACAAGAATATTATTGGACTAGAATACTCTATGCTAACTTCATCTCAGTTTATAACCGATCTAAAATAATAATATAGTCTTTTTCGCTACATACATATTTGATATCTGAAGTAGATTTCACTTCTTGTGAGTTTTATAAGGAAAACATACCTGAAAATATACGAAAACATTATTTTATATTTTCGCAAGCTAAACATGTGATGTTCAGCAATATTTGTAATCTACCATCTATCCTCAGGCCGTATCTATGATTTACAACTAGCTGCGGCAAAATATAAAATATAAAAAAAAAACTTTGGTACTAGAAAAATAATTGGAGCTAAATGATTCAAAATATGTTGAAGCGCTGGAAGCACGCGCTATGCCGGATATTGCGTGTGATGGAAAAGCGCTTTATGCTAACGGTAATTGAAAAAGCATGACACTTCAAAATTTTAATGACTAAGCACGAAACCAGGTATTATTTATTTATTTATTTATTTATGTACACACAGAACAATTTATAAAAAAGTACATAAGGAACAAAGAGCACAAAGGTACTGCTTATTTCATAAAGAAATCTCTTCCAGCAGACCTGCGATAGGACAGATGTAAAAAAATAAACACGTAGACACAGTGTGTAAAAAACAAAACAACTTAAGCACTAACTTAAATAAACGAAACTTTATCAGTATAGAAAACCTGGTATACCTATTTTAGACAAAATAATATTAAATTAAATGACTTATTCCTAAACCTATACGTTCCAAACATTTGAGTACAAAGTAGGAACATTTATTCGAGAAGATCGACCCAAGCGGTTGTTAATATTAGCTACAAGCTACTACTCTGTTCCAGAAGTTTTCGTGTGTAGATGTATAATATTTTGAACAACTCCCATGTGCAAAACCAATTATTTTCCACTGCGACCCCTAAGTACCTACTTCATATTATCTGAAACCGCCTCCTCCACAATCTTATGCTCTTCATCATATACCGTTAGTACCCGTCCCTCGGCGCCTCTCGGCAAACTCCGGCAATCATCGGCTGTTATCGGCACTCCGTAATGTTTACATGTTTACGTTAACTCTACACTTATCTGTTTGCCTGGTACAATATGAAGAAAGAAAATCATGGAGTGAATTGTGATGTTGTTTTAACGTGTCTTTTGGGTGTATTTTCGGCAAAGAATGGGCTATCCCTGTCGTAACCTCATGGGCCCCATGGGTATTGTAAAAGGCAAGAGTTATGTCAACACAAAGATACAATCTTCTGGCTGGCTAATAACTACAACGAGACGTCCACAAACATGAAGAAAGTTTCAAGTTTGGAAAACTAAATACAAACAAAACATCGACATAGGTAGTAATTAGTGCAATTATGTTTGTAATCACGTTTTTTTTTGTGATACATCTATAAATTTACAGTTTTCCATGTCCTGTATGATATTGCTTCTTACCAAATTTCATGCTTCTTGGTCAAGCAAGGTCTTTTTCGCAGCATTAAGGGATTGTAGATTTCAGTATTTGAAATCTTTCAACTCGATACCTTAAAGCGTTCCCGAGATAAATAGTTTTGACAGACAAACAGTTATTTTATTTATCAGTAATAGAAATAGCCAATACGTTACAAATATACTATGGAACAAACTGATTCATCCGCTGCCTGTAAGATTAGATCCTAATTAACTAGCTAGCCTACTTATTTAGCTTTGAAATAAATAAATATCTTGGGACAACTCACACACGGCTATCTGATCCCAAGCTAAGCAGAGCTTGTGTTATGGTAACCAGACAACTGATATACATACTTATATAATTTATAAATACATACATATTATAAATAAATCACACCCAGACACAGAACAAACAATCATGCTCATCACACAAAGTTTGTCCTGGGTGGGAATCGAACCCACGACCTCCGGTTCAGCAGTCAGGGCCACTAACCACTAGACCAACAGGCCCGTCAAAATAAATAACTATAAATAGCATAAATATATACTATTCTGCAGCTCACATTATAATCAGATTATGATTAATCCATTTATACCAGTTACGTATTATTAAAACAAAAGCTCCACCCTATAAAATAGGCTGAATATCTCGTAATGCGTTGTCAATTGATTTAAACCCCATTTGCACGAGCTAGCCGCCATTAGCGAACGTTTATGAGCGATAAAAAGGCAATTAAATAATATCATTATAGCCGTTCAAATACTGTCATGAATTGTGTCCTTAGATATATATCAGGCTATTAAGTTATTATGGCCATTTCATAATAGGTGGTTTAGAGATTGCATTAGCATTTCAACTGTCACTCAAAGAATTTATTTGTAATGGATATGAAAACATTATATCACGCCTTTCCGACGACACGGTTGGCGCAGTGGCTGAGCGATCGACCGCTGCCCTGCGTGTCGCGGATTCGATCCCCACACGGAACAAATATTTGTATGACCTACACATAGTTGTTCCGGGTCTGGCTGTTTGTGTATGTGAGTTTAAATGTTTGTAAACGCACCCACGATACAGGAGAAAATCCTAGAATGGGGCAAAGTTTTTAAAAAAGAAAAAAATACATATAAGAGTATTCCTGTCAGAACACTTATATATTCCGCCAGGTATGTTAAAGTCCGATGTAATATTGTAATGGGGGCTTATGTTGCTATCAACAGAGTTTAAATAAATTAATATGCATAATACTCATGTCTTAAGTTTATCTCAAGTTTTTCAAGTCGTGAAAACTATGTGAAGGTGCGTATGCGGGTCGATAGTTTTTAATAATATTATTTTTAAAGAAAATAAAGTATTTTGTTTTAGAAACGTAGTTTTATTTTGGGAGCATTTTTAAATCAATCAGAGACACGGAACAGTATGACAGATAGACTTAGGTTATGGTATCTATGAACTAGAGATGTTCTCACTATAATTTTGATCTGTAAACTAGGGTTCTAATTTCAACAAATAAAAAGTAGAGTAGATCGGTTTCTTTTAGGCAAGCGTGGTCCACCCCAGGCGGTGTCATTGCTTCACTTCCGGCGTGTTGCAGCCTGGCAGGCTGGCAGGCTACGTAATACAAAAACCACCAACAAATTTCTTCCAAACAATAAATAAGTAATAGGAATATTATATTATGAAACTGATCTATTTTAGGACATAATATATGTATTAAAACTTGAGAGGTGTCAAAGGACACCCGGATGGAACGAAATTATTATTCATTTTGTACAAAAAACCTGTATACACTCAACAAAAATAATCGTCGCGACACCACACTGTTCAATGCGAAATAGAAAGACGAAACGAAAATAACTGGCTTGCTTTCTATGAGAGAGATAGAGAGAGACAGACAGAGAAACACGCGCACGCTGCAAGGCTTACAACTATAGCAAAAAGTGTCGTTACAACTTTTGGTCTTAGTCTTTTCCGTCTCGCCCCCTTTCGCAACGCGCGATACTTCGCGCGATACTTCGTTCCAAAAATAATGTATAACAAACATTCCACTGCCGCCTTCTCTATGCTAATATATTTCTTCTAGTTTCCTTTTTATGAAACTAAACGCGTCGCAAAGCTTGTTCATCAGCATATTTTTCATTTCCATTTTCTTAGTCACCACTCTTTGACACTTCTCTCTGGAAGTATTCAAGCCTCATTTATTATTCGCAGCAACAGTTACTCCTTAATATACACTCTAAAGCCCTCCTCTGGGAGGCGCCAACTATCCGGGGAACACTTTAAAATCTCGGAGGCTCATATTTATTTCATAACGCTACTGTCATGAGCCGGGATGAATCACTTACTGATAAAATGTCTGAAAGGATGTTTATAAATGTTGAAGGCTTATTTTTTTAACCCCCGACGCTAAAACGACGGGGTGTTATAAGTTTGACGTGTCTGTGTGTGTGTGTAAATGTGTATGTGTCTGTCTGTGGCATCGTAGCTCCCAAACGGATGATCCGATTTTAATGCGGTTTTTTTTGTTTGAAAGGTATATCAGTCGAGAGTGTTCTTAGCTATGTTTGGTGGAAATCGGTTCAGGTCTTCAAGGTCATCAGGTCGTTTGTTAGGTGTGATAGGAATGTTCCACGCTCAGTTTACTCGCGAGCATATGTAGGATCTGACATTTGAAACAATAATATCTTCTGGAACCACTGAGCTGGTCTGCTGTTAGGGCTCGAAGATAGGAGACGTAACCCTGGACTGCCTTTTAGTAAACCCATCGAGTTTGGGCTCGTTGAATTTGTCTTAACTAGTTCTCTTTATGTTTCTAATTGACGAGGACCTGGTCCTGGAAATCTGGAACCTCTGAGCTGGTCTGGTGATAGGGCTCGAAAGTAGGAAACGTAACCCTGGACTGCCTTTTTGTAAACCCATCGAGTTTGGGCTCGTTGGATTTGTCTTAACTAGTTCTCTTTATGTTTCTAATTGACGAGGACCTGAAGCTGGAAATGGGATGTGGCGAATGAAACGGATAAACCGATTTATATCTTTGCTGAAAATCTAGAAAGACCAAAATTTAAAAATAAAACACAAAATTACCCTTCAATGGCAAGAAAAATAAAAGAAATTAAATGAAAGAATGAAAAACTAAAGAGCTCCTTCAAAAAGCATGAAATAAAATATTAAATTAAAAAATTTAAAAACACCCCCGACCCAAAAAAGTACGCAATAATTATGACAAAAGGTTAAAAATGCTAAACCCTATAAAAACAAAAAAAATAACTTTTGACACTACGTAAGTACCAACTAAAGCATGTCAGACTATCTACTCGGGACTTTGTGCCACCTTTATGTCGGAGGCGTAACCGTTAATTTTAAACAGCAAATGGTTATCTTGGCCTGCTGTTGACCGTACGTATGAAATTTTTGATTAAATTTTGTCGTGTCGGGGGACCGCTTTTTACCTTAAAAAAAAAACTTACCTAAATCAAATGATTCCTACCTAATCACAAAATTCGTATTTTAAAACTAAATATGTACACAACTACACTAAATGATACAATAACACTGGACAAAAAATTAAAACAGACGAATAGTACGACTCACAAGATTTACTTGTAAAGAAAGAAGAAGATAAGTAAACAAAATAATATTTAAATTATAACGAAAATGTTAACGTAAGTAACGAAATCAAAAAAAAACTTTACAAGTACTCTATCTAAATAAATGATAAACAATAATTTTGACCCCCAATCTTACGAACGATTCAAAAAATTTGTATGAAAAATGACAATGGGTTTGAGGACTTCTTAATGTGTGCTTCTAACGTTAGGCTAATAAATTAGAGCGGTCCCCCGACACGACAAAATTTAATCAAAAATTTCATACCTACGGTCAACAGCAGGCCAAGATAACCATTTGCTGTTTAAAATTAACGGTTACGCCTCCGACATAAAGGTGGCACAAAGTCCCGAGTAGATAGTCTGACATGCTTTAGTTGGTACTTACGTAGTGTCAAAAGTTATTTTTTTTGTTTTTATAGGGTTTAGCATTTTTAACCTTTTGTCATAATTATTGCGTACTTTTTTGGGTCGGGGGTGTTTTTTTGTATGACTTTTCAAAACAGTAGTGTCATGGATGGAGTAGTTGACATGTTTTGTAAAAGATGAACGTTAGGAAATAGTTACAGTACTGATGGCAACATCTACGTGTCACTTGTCTCATAAAGTAATTTTTTTGCAATATTTTTTCTTTTTTTGTAAAGATTCTTTTTTACCAATTCGTTGTGAATGAGTGGACATTGTTGGCCTTGTAGATTCTTAGACACTTGCTAACTATTGTTAACTTCTTACGTTTTGTAAAGTACGCAATAACTTACTGTCGGGCCTACGCTGTTCTCTTATATTTAAGTCCTAACGCTGTAACAATAACATTGTAATACCAAATGATTTTAAAAGACTAATCATGGAGTTTCTTGCTGGTTCTTCTCCATAGGAACCAACAAACCCGAATCTTGCACCTTTTTTATAAGTAGTCATGTAGGCCTAAGAGAAATAAAAATAATTTGATTTGGTGTCTACTAGACTATTGAGCTTATAAATATCATCATCATTTGTCTACTCTTTTTCCAAATTTATTGGGGTCGGCTTCCAGTCTTACCGGATGCAGCTGAACACTTGAGATATATCATATGTAGAAGACGCAAATATGTATCAATTTGGCACAGAGGTAGATTATAGTCTGAAATAACACATAGGATACTTTTTTTATCATCACATGGACGAAGCCGCGGGTGCCAACTAGTAATAAATATTCTTACATGTTTCATGAGAAAGCAAAATCAATGGCTACTCAAGGTAGTAACTCTATTCAAGTTATTTAAATCATTAAAAATCATTAATCTGTGACTCTCTTGTAAAATATAGAAAGTTTCTAAATAATTCATGTTAAAATTTCATAAAATTGTTAAAATTTGTTAAATTTAATTATTAATTTTAATTCCAAATACTACCTGCTTCAATATTTAGTTATTACAAACTTTTTATTTTTTTTTAATTCTATAATATATGAACTGTTATTTTGTTAGCTTATAGTTAATTATATTGTGCATGCTGTGGTCTCCTGTAAGTGAAGGAGTGCACCTACGTGATTCTATTGTCGTCCATAATTTAAGTTAAATGATCTGTGTACATCTTTTGTTGGAGATCCCTAATAAATAAATAAATAAATAAATTAAATAGGTCCCAAACAAAAGCCCCACCCTTACGTCTGCAACCCCGAGCTTAAGTCAACCGTGCACAAACAAGGCACCCTGACAGACAATTAATCGCAGCGAGCTAATCCTACGTTATCGCAGAACATGCTTATTTCGCTCCTCTAACGAATAAACATGGCTTTTTACTGTACTTGAAAATGTTCGTAAAGAATAATAAAGATTTGGAGATTGTAAAACTTTTTGTAGCTGAATTAATGGTGGAATCATGGAAATAACTCCTAGGAATAACACCAATACTAATAACGAATTAAGTTTGTACTGCAAGGTATCGTGGCTAACAACAAAACTGAGATAAGCATTTTATCAATGAAAAGATAGTTTCTATATAATATAATTCTATCCTACTTATATTATAACTAGCTTTTGCCCGCGGCTTCGCTCGCGTTAAAT
This sequence comes from Ochropleura plecta, assembly GCA_905475445.1. Lineage (NCBI taxonomy): Eukaryota > Metazoa > Arthropoda > Insecta > Lepidoptera > Noctuidae > Ochropleura > Ochropleura plecta. The sequence goes on along the minus strand of FR997744.1, from coordinate 538,674 downwards.
TCGGTATAACACAGTACCTGCTACCTGTAGTTTTTGCTCTAGCGCCTTATTGATTTGTAATAGCAACGCTAAGTTTTCCCTTTTTTCCCTCGTTCTCCCTCATTAGCCTATGTCCGTCTCCTGGTTCCCAACTATATCTGTACCAAATTTCATCAAAATCGGTTTAGCCATTAAAGCGTGAAGAGGTAACAAACAAACACACAAACTCACTTTCGCTTTTATAATATTAGTAAGGATTGGGAATGTTTGGATGGATCTTTGTTACTCATGGATGGATGTTTGTCCGTCTCCTGGTTCCCAACTATATCTGTACCAAATTTCATCAAAATCGGTTTAGCCATTAAAGCGTGAAGAGGTAACAAACAAACACACAAACTCACTTTCGCTTTTATAATATTAGTAAGGATTGGGAATGTTTGGATGGATCTTTGTTACTCATTCACGTCAAACCGGCTGAACAGATCTTGATGAAATTTGGCACATAGGTAGATTATAGTCTGGAATAACACATGAGATACTTTTTTTTGATATGACGCGGGCGCAACCGCGGGCACCATCTAGTGATTCATATTTCTTTCGCCGTCCTTGGTATTATTGCGCAATAGAAATCCTAACCTAACTTATCTTATCAATTATTACCTAACTTATCATTTAAAGGTTACTGTTTAATTTTTGGACGACACGGTTGGTGCAGTGGCTGAGAGATCGACTGCTGCGCTGCGTGACGCGGGTTCGATCCCCGTAAGGAAGAAATATTTTTATGGCCTACAGATAGTGGTTTCGGATCTGGCTGTTTGTGTATGTGAGTTTAAATGTTTGTAAACGCACCCACGATACAGGAGAAATTCCTAGAAATTCGAAGTTTTTTTTTAAAATACAGGATTCTGTATCATGTGCAGGAACACACCTCATACAGCTAATCGCATGTAAAGGTTGCTGGATAGAACTCACTCCATCATTACTTACCTGGGTCTAATTTTTGCTAATAAGGAGTAATTTTTAAAACTTTTTATTTGATAATAAACATCAGTTCAGAAGATTTCTCAGCGGACACCTAAATGATTAGTATAATAATCTAAGAAAGCGATATTTATATACTTAAGATTACCTAGTATATATACTAATTGGGTTGTAGAGGTAAACAGGCTTATCATGTAAAATCCTAGCATTTTTTTATTATTATTCATTATACAAACCTTGTTGAAAGATCTTAAATCATCTTTGAAGTTTCAGTTAAATCAGTTGTTTTAATTGTATTCCGAACGTGTTTTACACAACAACCAAAACGCAAGTAGATGGTATCTCCATCGTGTAAGACCATGACGTCAGGCCTGAGTCACTCTACACAGTAACATCACAGCTAAGGTATTCCCCACACGAAGTATTATGAGATCTCTTCACCACACGCTTGTGTCCTTTGACTCGATCCTCGTTCAAAGGAAGCTTTTGCATGAACACTGTCATTGATACAATGGTCTAAGAGATGTCGACCATGGCTGTCTACAATCTTGTGTTGTATTCATGATACCCTTACAGCTGGTATAACTCAGTCCGAATTGCTACTTTCATAAAATTATATTACTACTAGCTTTCGCCCGCGGCTTCGCTCGCGTTAAATTCGGGGTAACACAGTTCCCCTTTCTTGATTAACAGGTACCTGCCACCTGCAGTTTTTGCCCTAGCGCCTTATTTATTGTCATAGCAATGTTAAGTTTTCCCTCTTTCTCCCTCACTTTTCGCCCTTTTTTTAAAAGCCTTTAGCCTTTGTCCGTCTCCAGGGTCCCAACTATCTCTGTACTAAAATTCATCAAAATCGGTTTAGCCATTTAGGCGTGAAAAGGTAACAAACTCACTTTCGATTGTATAATATTAGTAAGGATGCACCTAGCTAATTATTAATTTTGTTTGTTTCGTATGATTGTGAGATCCATATGGGTAATATCATTTTATTTTTGTTTGGTTTTTATCGATTGTCGGGCAGTTTAAGTACTATAAGCGACCTAAACAAATGTCCTTTTCTGAATTGTTCGTCTTGTCGTTGAGCTCCTTGAGTTATGAGTCGAGCTACACGATAACTGACAAATGCTAGCAATGACTACACAGAAGAACTAGACAGATTTGAGTGGACCTGTGCGGTCCAGTCAAATCTGTGTAGTTATTTCCTTAAAAAAAGACCATCTTAGTCACTAATATGCATAGTCCTCATGTAAGTTGACACAGATTTTTATCTGGACCTTAAAAGAAACCTGAGTTTGTTTCGGCTGATTCATATCAGAATAGTCGGGTACAAAACACGACCTCATCTAGTTTAAAAAAAAACGACATGTGTTTGTAAAACCTACTTGCAAAATAAACATAATTTATCTCTATATTATGAAGCTAATACCTATGTTCTTCATTTTCTAGAGAACGTTATTCGCAATTGCGTAATATCAATTCTGATTCTAAGGCGGAAATTTGATAGCGGCTTAAACAAAGGAATGTCTTTCATACCTCTTGCTGTTGACAGTTTGCTTCTCTATAAGGTTTATAACGTTGTCGACGAGCATATATCTCAAGGTAAAAATATACTTAGTGTATGTTATAAGTGATATGCCACTTTTTGAAAACCCTGAACGTATATTATTTAGTTTCCTGACAACATGTTTTGAAAACCACTTCTGCCCTGATATGAGCAATGTGTATTTAGGATACGATGGAACTGACATAAAACCAACCAACCAACAAAAAAATCCTTTCCCTAAAGTTCTAAAACTCTATAGTGCCAAACGAGAACAGATTTTTGGTATCATTTTTTTTCTACGAATGCATCTTCAGGTATGCACGTCGACCTCTTAGCTTAGGTCAGCGGTTGACCTATAAAAGTGGAATTCTTTAGAAGAGCTCCAAGAATTGAAGCCCTGACTTTAAGATTCATAGACTTGCTGAGTACCGGGTGACTAAGCACAACTGTGTTTTATCCTACTTTAATATTTTAAATGCGAATGTTTGTGAGGATGGATGAATGGATGTATGTATGTTTGTTACTATTTCATGTCATAACGACTAAACGCATCTTGATGAAATTTGGCACATAGGTAGATTATAGTCTGGAATAACACATAGGATAGCTAGTACGGTATAAACCAGAACTAACACATACTCATTATTTTAGGACGGACTATCAGGATTTATTCCGTTAGACTCAGACATCTTGTGAGCAGAATATGGGCTCCGTGATACGATAACATAGCCTGAGTGCGTTACACTGCTTTTATTAAACTAAGTAATTACTGGTAATAACCTACATTAAAGTACAGTTCCAGGACGTCTTAATTCCACAGCAATCAGACACTGAATGTTGTCCTCGCTGCAAGCTTGATACTTCGTGAGACGACTCCACCGCAGATGCGGGTATGTAGACGGTGAGCAATGTGTAGCTCAGCGTCCGTTCTTCAAGTAACGACAGACCATGTCAACGGAGCGTTCGTGTTCCAGTCGCACCTCAAAGAGGTGACAGCAAAACAGAGGGGCCCGCTAGGGTCACTGCATGTTAGTTGCGAGTTCTGTTGTTCGAAAGTGGTTTGAAAGCCCCGGAATGCAAAATAAGCCACATGGATGGGTTCTAATCAGTAAAAGTCTGACACTCCCTCCTACTCAGCCGAGAGCGGGAGAAGTTATTTGATAATTTTCCGTCCGAGAAAAAAAAAGGTTTGATGCTTGTTGATGTTTTATCACCAATTTTCGACTTCGTAGAAACACGCCGTTTGTAATTATGTCACGTATTGAAAAACATAGGTTTTGTGCGTGGCCACTATTTAAAAAATCCTTACTAATATTATGAAAGCGAAAGTGAGTTTGTTTGTTACCTGTTCACGCTTTAATGGCTAAACCGATTTTGATGAATTTTGGTACAGAGATAGTTGGGAACCAGGAGACGGACATAGGCTATTTTAAAAAAAAAAAGATATTTATAAGATAAGATATTTATAAGATATTTATTTATTTTTTTATATTTTTTAAAAAAGAGTGGGATATGAGGGAGAAAGAGGGACGAAACGGAAAAACTCAGCGTTGCTATTACAAATCAATAAGGCGCTACCGAATTTAACGCGAGCGAAGCCGCAGGCAAAAGCTAGTAAACTAATATGGTAGAAAAGTCAAAAGTCAAAAGTCATTTATTCAAAGGACAATGCCAGTATTCGGCCCACACAACTTTTAAAACTAAATTAACGCGGACACTAAGTTTTTACCTCCAACAATTTAAATATAAAATTCAAACTTATAAAAACATATTTATTGCTTTTCAAGAACTGCTCCGAAAGAAAATCATTTTAATAAGTAATTTGTTGTTTAAACTACGGTTTTCACTGAAAACAATACGAGATGTGTCAATGTCAGTTTAAGCGCGCGCGATTTTGACAGAACTGTAAAAGGCTAAGAAGTCGTAACCTAACAGGGTTGCTATTACAAGGCGATTAAATCATCGATCAGGAAAATCAATTTCTTGAATTTAGTTTTTTTTTTAAATGTTCTTTAAAAATATTTACTGTATTTAAAATAAACACAATAAGCGTATTATTTAGATAAAAAAAAAATAATAAAAGACAATAATGAGGTGATAAATAAAAAGTAATATTGAGTATCGATTACATTGGCAGGACTGTAATTACTGGCAACATTTATTATTTAAATCTGGAATTCATGAACTTTAATATTGAAATTGACGATAATTATAATGAATGAAAATGCTAAAAAGAATAAAACTATTCAACTGTATATTTTTGTTTAATTTAATCTCTGTAAAATACATAACCTCCAATTTGAAAAATCTGAATAACTCCTTTTTTAGAAGTTCAATGTAAAAATGGAAATCACAGAAATGCTTTTGATATTAAACAACACAAAAAAACGTAAGAATATTCACTGTCCGTGACAAATTAATAGTGAGCCAAAGTTTCTATGGGCACCTGGCATTGTTCTTAGGCTGATAATCAGCACTTTTTGAACGTCACATTACAAGAGACAGTCCCACAAAATCGCCCTGCCCTTCGCCACTTCCTAGTGTTTTAGCTGGGAAGAAGAAGTGGCGGAACAAACTCCCCAGCAACACATCTGTCTGTCAGGTTAGAAGAACCAGATTTTATACAATTTATATTATGACAAAAAATTATATAAAAAAAAATAAGAATTTATTCATTCATTGTCACTTGTCAGCTAGCAAACACCAATTATATGTAAAAACAAAAAAATACCCAAGTCTAAATAATAAATTCACCAGTCTAAAGGGTGTGCCCGCTTACACGTGCAGTGAAGAAGTCACAGGTGATAAACTAGGACCATAGTGCAAAAGAAATAAGCTAAGCATAAAAAGATAAATATAAATAATTATATTCAGTCAATGCTCGAGGTCACTAGTTAACCACATGCCAATAAGTAAAAAACACACAAAATGAAACAAGTATATAAACAAAAAAAAAGTAAAATATAAAATTACATGACGAAGACATGTAACGTATCAATAAGCTAATTTGGCGAAAAAACATGAAGGAGAAAAAAAATAAAAATAATCGTCTTGAGTTCAACACAGTGACCAACTATGCTTTTGATTTTGAATTGAGCCAGGTCAAATAATTCAGAGCCCCCAAGGCATAAGGTCTGTAAGGTAGCTCCCTCACATCACACGACCTTCCTCACTTCCTACACTCACTAAACTTCCTAGCAACACGTTCGTTTGTTAATATCACTGAGACCGAAGAAATAACTAAAGGGGAAAGTATTGCAGACTTCCAGACAGACAGTCCAACGTTATCCGTTTCAACATTAATGCATATGCCGACGGTCCTCGGTCTACCGAAAGCCGATTGCTGCATGAATAAATGCCGCATGAATAATAAACCAATTCACATTAACTAATTCAATGATGTATCGAACGCCCTTCCAATTACATCAGGGGTCAGACAGGGTCGGGGGTCGAGTGTCGTGGGATAGGGCACTAGTTGCGTTACGTCTCATATTGACAGAGCCAATTATGTTCATGTCATTCGTAACTTGACGTATCCAGACTAATATAAGTAATGAGAAAAACTCTGTCTGTGTGTTTATCTGTTACCTTAAACGCCTAAACGTCTGAACAAATTAGAACGAAATAGGTTACATTGACAGACCATAATCTTAGAATCTTTTTCTAATAATCTGTTTAATTAATTTAAATAAAAATATTTATGAACCTGTTTTAAATTTGCATCAATTTTGTCCACTTGGCAACTTTCTGTACCTTACACAAATAAATGATCGTAGTATAGTTGTTATCCGTACGTTGCCGTGAGTTCATTTTCAATCTTCAGGCGGGTAAAACCGCAGACAAAAACTAGGTATTTTTATATAAGTATGAAATATTGAAATGTTCTTTGAATGTAATGACATTATTGAAGGTGCTAAGGTGCTTTGTTAGAGACATTTGAATAATAGAAATAAGTTGAACGCATTTTATCAAGGTGAGGTAAGGTTAAACAGGTCACAGCTTTTCTTTTGATAGTACGAGTAGGTACGTACTCTGAAATATTTTCTTGAAAATATAAGTGACGAGCGATGAAGTGTAGATTCGTCTAAGAATGTCTTTCATTGTGCACGGTCATATTTGATTAGTTACTATCGCTTATACGCTTTCTTGATTTTCATGAAATGAATATTTCTTTGCTGAAAGATGAACGTGTATATTACTATCACAAATTACTAGCAGCAAAAGAGTACATGCCGTGACGTCTGACAGGGGAGAATGGAAGAAGAAAACGTATTACGCTGACACAAAACAGAATGGGACAATGGCAGGAAAATGATCATGTTAAGCAGCAAATGATTATAAATATTTGCATTAATCACTGCAGATAGTGCATCAAGAATGTGCGTCTGGATATTTTCACCATAACCATACAGAAAACCCTTAAACATACATGACCACTATTATATTAGACACACACCATACAACTTAAATAACTATACTGTGATAATCAAGTTTATTTTTTTTAGTATTTCTTCGTAAATCTTTCCTTCTGACAACCCACCTACATAATATTCGCCGCAGATTTTCTTGACATCCGTGTGTCACTAGCAGGATTCAGCAGAATACCAGCGTCAGGTAGTCTACCTGGCAGTATGCTGAGCTGGACTCCTATTTGGTGCAATCTTGAGCCACACACCGCCCAGTAGTGGGCAACCTTAATAAATATGTGATGTGTCTAAATGCCTATGGGTCGATATAACTTAGTCTACCTTACTTTTTTTTTAATGTGTTCCTTTTTTTTCTGTGTGATGTTTTTTTTTGTATTAATTCTTGTATTGTGTCTTTTGTTGCATCAAATAAATCATTTATATATCTTTCTATCTTATCTATCCATATAAAGGATCAAAGATCATGGCATTATGGTGTAGTGTTAACACCTTTACGACAACCTCATGAATGTTTTTGAAGTGAACATCCCGCGATAGTTCGGCGAATAAATAAAGAGTTGTTTTATTACTGTTTTGCTCTCTATAAATCTTTTGGCGTGTTTTTATGGGCTCTCTCTATCGCCAATATACTTCACTTCGGAAAGCCTTTATGGTTGTTGAGAGTGTGATAAAATTATGAACTGTTCGCTATAAATAAATAAATGAAGTGATATTTTATAATCATATGAAATGGGTACATATTATGTATGGAGATTTTGAGAGCTTTCAGACTGTTTTGTTATGAGGGTCAAATGTCCAAAGTATTTAAAAAATAAGATTAAAGATTAGCGTAGGTTTTTTATTATATGATTTGTAATTGGAAAAATGATGATAATCCAAAATATAGTTCAAAGTCTCTGAAATGCATTATTCAATTAAAACGAGAAATATAAATACACAAAGCGTATATTGTCTACTTATCTCTTGTCCATGCCATCTGGTTTATTAAATAAAAAAATTAAGAGGTATCAAGGACACCCGGATGGAACGAAGTTATTATTTATTATGTTATAAAAGCCTGTATCCACTCCATAAAAATAATCGTCGTTACAACTTTTGGTCTTAATTTTTTCCGTCTAGTCCCCTTTCGCAACGCGCGGTAAGGAAATTCGTTCCAATTACCAAAAAAGTTTACTTGCAAGACCTATGAAATATGATGAATGATAATGAATAATGTCGTTTCATTTCTAAATTTAAAATCGTTAAAATTCGATCACACTTTGCCCTCATGTCTTATACTCCACAATAAATAATAAGACATAAAACTCACACAACTCTGAATTAAATTAATTTAAAATTACGTTTTACGAGCGAACACAATTTCATTAACCGAAGCCTTTCTCATTAGCATAGCAAAGCATAATGCTCCTTATGCTCATTCTTACAAAGCAAGCAGGCTTCCACCAACAATGATTAATGAAGACGAACGACTTTGAAGTCGCAAAGACAAAGTCGCAGAGACAACTTCACAAAGAACACAAAATATTAATGTTGGGAAGCGCTGTGGAGTGTAAAAATGACGCGCGTAAAATGACGTGAAACAGCGTCATTTGGGTAATTGCGTCACGGCGACATGGCTTCATGGCGTCATGGCGGTATGACGGCTAAGTTGCGGTTGTAATGAGCAATTAATTCGACGCGAGTCGCTGCGTCTCTTAATGTGGTGATATCTTGTGCTGATTGTCGGTATTAAGGGCTTACGATTAGTTAGTGAGCTAATGAACAATAGTAAGTGGGTTGTCACCGATGTTTCCGCTGTAATTACTAGTTTAATTCGTTGTTGTATTGAGCTGCTTCAATAATGAAGATATTCAATTTTTGTAAATTGCTATTAAAACTGAAGTTTCTGAGGAATTATAAAGTTAAAAAGGTGTTCTCAAATAGCCTAAAAATAAGATAGATTAAATATGTGAGAAAAACTAATGCTAGTTTGTTTAATAAAGATGGTTTACAAAATATGTTTTTTCATACAAGGTCGACAATAAATAGTGTACAAAAATATTTAGTATTAACCAGGCATAACCAGTATTACCAGGCATAATATTTAGCCAAGAAAATGTATATATAAAGCGAGTAAAACCACATCATCTGTCATCACTAACAAGGTATTTCAGCCGACATTACACCGCTAAACATCACGGTATTAACGAAGTCAATGTTTCCCAAACTATCGGCGGATGACGCAACTCTTTTCTTACAGAATTCCAACGAATTTTTCGAGTCATCATCATACATCATAATGTCACCTCTGTTTGCTTTGAAAGGGTTAGATAGCAGACAATGGTATTCACACTAACCGGGCAGAACGTTAAGACACAAAGTCAAGGTCAAGATTAGCGAACCTATTACCACTAACCATTGCAGTGTTTCCTTGCTTGAAAGTCGAATGGATAACGGATGGGATCATTTGGGCCATTATTTTTTTCCAGGGCCCAAATGGACTAACCACGACGCAAAAAATATTTTAAAACAAATTCGGTTTTTTTTATTTTTTTAGTTTAATTTAGTTTAATCAATATTTAAAGTAAACAGTACAGGCATTAGCAGCGATGTTTTTTTACTATTTATTGTTTTGTTTGATATTAGTACAAGGAAAGGAGTAGAAAAACTACAACTGTGTTACTTACTTAGAATAATCATTTTTACTGTAGAAACTTTTACCAAAATTTTAAAAACCTATCAGACATAAACTAAGTCCAGAATTACAATAATCTTATAAGGTAAAATCACAATCATCTCAGTCTAATATCTTATTTTCTAATACAGTTTACCAATGCGTTACGATATTTTAATTTAAGCTACTGTAATTTCTCAAAATATGCCGTAATAGTAGCAATTTAAGCACAACCTTTATAGTATAGGTTGAAAATTAGTAGATAAACAAAAAAATATAAAATTTGTGGTGGTTCAAAATGATATTAAAAGCTTTATAGCTCTTAACGTATTCAGAAAAAGAGGGACAAAAAAGTAACGCAGTAGTTGGATAGGTAACACAGTGGTAATCTTATCACAGCACTAGATGTTTTTATTCGCTTGAACTTATAGAAACGCTCTTAAAACAATAAAAAGGTATTTGAAATAAAATAAAACTTCTCCTTAAAAACAAAAATAAAACAATAACCTTTCAAATTAACATTTTTGAACGTAAAATCTGTCTCATCAGTCTTATTTCTCAAATATATTTAATGGAACATCAAATTAGTAATGTAGTAGTGTATTAGTAATATACACATTTGGCCTTCTTAATTATTTTAGGGTTAGGAACTACACTACTGAAAAAAAATTAAGGAATAAAAAAAAACTAATTTTTGGTAAATTTTCAACACTCCGTAACTTCGAGAGAAATGATTGTACGGGAAATAAAAAAAAAGGAAATTGTAGCTCCAAGTGTCTGCTTTTTGGATTAGAACTTTAAAATTATGTAGCCTCCGAGGTTTTTGAGTAATCTTAGAAAAACCAACAACAAAAAGAAAACCTTTTTTTAGTTTATTTGTTTGGTCTACAGGCGTGGAAAAAAAAATGTTTGCTTAACCACTATAAGGATCGAATACTTTGTTCATTTAGCTTCATTTTTTTATTCACCTTGTTACGTCCACTTCTCGCCGAGATTTCGGTCTTTAAATGGAAAACGATCTTTTTATCTATGACTGTCAAAATCTCAGCAACCAATGATCGCACAGAAAGTTAAAGGTGCGTTGAGTTGAGTTAAAGTTGCGTCAAGAACTTGAATGAACTTTCTTTAACGACTAGCCATTGCTTTTTCAAAATTTGTCACATGGATTTGAAAGTGCAACAAAAAAAAACGGCCATAGCTGTTTTTTTGGAAAGTCAAGCGCTAGCTCAAAGATATTGAGAAAACCACTAATGTTAAGTGTGCTTTTTACAGTTCAATATGTCCACAAAAACCCTACAAAGAGCCAAGTTAATTCAACCAGCCGTTTCTTTGTTTCACTCAATCTAGTTTTAAAAAAGAAAAAAGGATCATGATTGTTGCTCTGAAAAGTTACGGATTGACTTACACCCATCTAGACCTTCGTCAATAAGAGTACTATATTCTATGTTCGTCAAAAATACGCGTGATAGCTAAATGGTCTGTTTCTTTAGTCTGGAGTAATGGTTTTTAATAGCGTTAGACAAAGCTATGTATTTTTGTGTCCGTCCTCTGACTTTTTTTCTTTTTGTCTTTAGTATCTTCTCTTGTACTTGTTTTTTTTTCAATTTCTCATTTTCTTCCTCCAATTTCTCATTTTGTCTGTATAATGCAGATCTGTCTCGTCTTACTTGTCTTCTTCCTCTTGACCTTTTAGAAACCGGAGTTCCTGATCGTGGGGTTGAAGCCAGTGAATCTAGAATAACTTGCACTATTTTCTGACGTTCCCGACGTTTCTTGTTTGCCACCTTTCATTTACGCTTTGCAGATCTATGTTCTCTTTATCCTCAGCATTTTTCACAGGGTCTTGTTACAATTTTTTCTTATAACGCCGTTGTTTTTCTGCCGGTGTTAACGTCATTATATTGAAAATAATATACTGTAACAAAATAACCCAATAATTAATTAAGTGAATTGTAAAATAGATAAATACACTTCGAAAACTGTTTACTTTGCAACTGCGTTACTGCACTTACCACTGCGTTACTTCTCGTGGTAACGCAGTGTAGTGGTAACGCAGTTGTAAAAATAACGTGTATTGTAACATTTGCGTCATATGATAATAAATACCTAGTCATTTTTGAGTGCATCCAAATATTTACTTATACTATTACAAAACGCAATAAAAAAACAATCAAATATCTAAAAAACTCACCGTTTATCGTCGGTAACTCAGCGGCCGCACAATAAACACACGCGCCTCTCCGGACGACTCGAGATCGACTGACGCGGTCAGCGTCAAGACCACGTACACCCGCCTCAACCCCGCCAGCAATTCACATTAAATCAAACGAACCTATTCGAAAATTAACGAAAAAGGCGAATTTTAGACTTAGTTTTGCTTGGTAACACAAAGTACTAACGTTTTCTTACTTCATCAGGGACAAGACAAGAAATATTTCGTAAATAATACACGGTTAAAGATAAGATAAATTTATTAACCTGTTAATAAAGTTCATACTTACCTTAATTTTCGTAGATATTTTAATTTAATAGTGCCGTGAAGAGTTTTAATGTAATTTCAATGTATTTGAAGCGAGTTGCTTGCTGGGACAGTCGGATTTTGTATGAGAAACGACTGCGTTACCAAGAAAAGCGACTGAGTTACCGTCATTTACGTAAAATTATAATTTTTTTCACAAATGTTCATGTCTTATTAGAGGGATATTATTGTTACGTTTCTACCAATAGCGATTTTATTTTAGTAAACATAGTTTTTTTTAATGTAAAAGACTCTGTTCTTGAGGGACCGATTATGGGCCCTGGAAAAAAATAATGGCCCATTTAATAACTTTCCCCGCTCTAGGCGGAGTGGGGGGGAGTGTCAAACTTTTACTGACTAAAACCCACCTATGTTCCTTCTTTTGGTTTCACTTTCAAACAACCCTTTTGAGGCGCCCGTGGAATATGTGGACACGGCCTGTCGTCACTGGATGGAGGGACGGTGAGCTACCCATTGCTCACAGTTCACAGACACGCATCATTTGTAGGTAACTAGTGAAAGTCCTGAACATGGTGACCGGGAGTAGTCTCGCGGCGCCCGACGCCTGGATCGTTTCCCGCAGCGGCTGGATTAGTTTGAGGGCTCTCCCTCAAACGTCCGGCCACCTCCTTCGCTATTATAACTGCTTTACAGAAGGAAGTGACTGCTTCCCATTCCCTCTCGTTGCGGACCATGGACTGAACCAGGGCCAGGCGCGAGAGATCGCCGTCGCCGACCGCCTCTACGAGGGCACGGCGGTGCTTCGCCCAAGCTAAGCAGACCGCCACAGTGTGTTACACCGTGACCTCTGGGCGATCGGCAAGATGGTGACACCTGGATCCCGCCGGTTGTGACAGTCGCTCTCTCCATGCCACCATATGATTGCACTGGAGCGGCAGCGGAGATTCTCTTCGGTGTATTGCCTCCGCGCAAGGACTATCGCCTCCAGATGTTTTTTTAAAGAAAACTAAAACAATATTTTATTATATAGAGATGAACATCTGGATCTTATTTTGCTACACCAGATACAAATCCGGGTTTTTAAACTCTTTCTGAGAATTTCCAAAAATAACATTCACCCTTACCGGAATCGAAACCCCAAAGCCTACGCACAACATTCATTTTAGCCTTCAAAAGCACGCCTGTATCACAAACTTTCATAAACAAAATCCTTCGCTAAAACTTCAACAATGAACCACAGAACAAAGTTTGAGTGCCTCAGTTCTAAGTAATATGTTGTGTTGTAGCTAATCAATTCAGTCGCCCAGAAGACACTCGATCATCTCCCAGCCGATATCATCGATCGAAGGTCAAGGTCACGGGTAATCACGTGTCTTGTATGTAAGGGATTTATTTATTTTGATAACGAATTTACATTAATCTGTTATGTTAGGAATTGTGTTTTGATCATAATAATATAAATTATAATATACTAGCTTCCGCCCGCGACTTCGTCCGCGTGGCATAGTTACTTTGTTTCTGATATTCAATTTCCTGCCTACCCTCTTAGTCTATTGGCGTGATTATTGCAAGTGATGCTGAGTCAAATAAAAAAAGTCCCATTAAAATCGGCCCAGTAGTTTCCGAGATTCAATTTTCTGCCTACCCCCTTAGTCTATTGGCGTGATTATTTCTATCCTTCTTTACCTTCCAAGTAATGTTGAGTCAAATAAAAAAAAGTCCCATTAAAATCGGTTTAGTAGATTCTGAGATTCAATTTCCTGCCTGCCCCCTAAGTTCATCGGCGTGATTATTTATATCCCAGTTTACTCTCCAGGTGATACTGAGTCAAATAAAAAAAGTCCCGTCAAAATCGGTCCAGTAGATTCTGAGATTAGCCCGGACAAACAGACAGACAGACAGACAGACAGACAAAAATTTAAAAAATTGTTGTTTTGGCTTCTATTACGGTAATTAAGACCCCCTGTAACAATTTTTCATAAAAATCTTCAATGTACAGAAATCGATCTTTTACAGTCTTATTATTATATGTATATAGATAAGTTGTGATGTGTGTATGTAATTGCAGCTGATTTCTCACAAATTTATCATGTATTCGTACATAGGCTTAATATAAAACTGTCTTACATCCGTGACAACACATGTCAGGTCCAGTTGAAATCCAGGACCCTGTACCAGTTGCTTGGCAACAAGTTTTCTTTCTTTCTGACACTTGTTTCAGGCCAGATTTCACGAAAACATATCTTGTAACTTGTCATAAATTGTCATAGAGTCTTTAATAGTCGTCGTGGATAACCAGTGGCTAATAAGTATGAAAACTAGTCTTATCAAGAACATTCTATGATTCAGTACCTACATATTAATTAAAAATCAAAATCATAAGTCATTTATTCAAATTAGGCTGATAATATATTCAAATTAAGCTAATGTGCTTACAAGAGACAGTCCCACAAAAATGCCCTGCCCTTCGCCACTTCCTAGTGTTTTAGCTGGGAAGAAGTGGCGGAACAAACTCCCCAGCAACACATCTGTGTGTCAGGTTCGAAGAACCAGATTTTATACAATTCCGTTTATCACAAGGTACATTTGAGAATACAATGCAGAGGCAGTGGCTACATGTATTCAGCTACATCCGGTTACACTGGAAGCCGAACTAGAAACATGACGATGATATTGGCGTTGTTTCAAACATTGTTGAGTCAACAATTTCGATCAACATTTTGATTTTGCAACTTTTGCCATGTGACACGTGGAAAACATGTTTTGTACTTCAGTGTAATTTATAAACTGAGTAGAAACTAATGAAAACAGTTCAGTGAAAATATTTGAAGTTCAAAAGCGGGTTCAAGCAATGCGAACGAACTTACAATAACCAACTAACGAATAACTCGAACTATTCTGTTTTATTTGCCTCGAATACTGTGTAGATATTGATTTTGATCAAATTTCAGAACAGAACTTCCTCTTCGACATACCAACGGAAATACTTCACCACGTGTGAATGTCGGTAAATGTGGTGAACTAGTTTCGTCCGTGATTTTGCTCGTTTGTATGTCGGAAACCCACGGGATCGTGCTACCGGTTTTAAACTTAATAAAGTTTGGTGTCAAACTCATAAAACCCTTACATCGCTTCACGAGTGCAGCATTTACAGTTCCTATTAAAACGATTACTTCGTAAAAGTTATGAAACGCATCGCGTCAGGCAAGCGGCAGGCGCGGTGTTAAAGTGTTAATAGCGACAATATGCCGCACGGGGAACTTTAGAGTGCTCTCACATTTGCCTCTGAAACTACGAGTAGCACACTCTCTGATAGTGTTACGAGTTAGTATTACTATTAACTGTATTCAGTGTCGGTGCATGGTATTAATGCACATCAAAGAACAGAAATTGTGAAAAAGTTGTGTGGTTACGGTTAAATAAATAAAATTCTTCGTTAATTTTGTAAAGGATGTTAATAGTGTCGTGTCACCGGCGTTTGTATTCCAAGCGCCTCAAAGAGATGTCAGCAAAGCAAAGAAGCCTACCAGGTCTACCGTCTGCCGGGGCTGCGAGTTGTTTGAAAGAGATACCGCGGCCCCGGAACATAAAGGGCAAAAGAAGGAACATGGGTGGGTTTTAGTCAGTACAAGTCTGACACAACCCCAGCAAAAAAAATGGATTTTAAAGGGTGTTAGGTGTGATAAAAACACACCTTAAACTGCAAGAATATTATCACTTAACATATTGCTACGAAACGATGCAGCTACGAAAACTCGTAGCAACGTAGGTACTCATTCGTAGTGGTTACGTAGCAGAAAACGCTACGAGCAATAAATAATACACGTTTCTGCAAGGGCGCTTAAACTGGTGCCAGTAAATGCAAGAAAATAAAGCACATGAGGTTCCACTGTCTCTAACAGCAGGTTCCTATATTTTACAAACTGTTTCATTAATGTGACCAAACATATGTGTAACTCTTTTTACTTGGTTTCTCCACATTAGGAATTTCTCCTGCATCGTGGGTGTGTTTACAAACATTGAAACTCACATACACAAACAGCCAGACCCAGAACAACTACCTGTAGGTCATACAAATATTTGTTCCGTGCGGGGATCGAACCCGTGACACGCAGCGCAGCAGTCGATCGCCACTGCGCCAGCCATGTCGTCAAACTCTATTTGTTAGTAATTGATATTATACTTTGTACTTTTTATACTATTAATACGAATTTCCATTGTACAATTTCCGACTTCCAGGAGAAGCCTCGTGCGAAAGCTCATAAGTAATGAAATCAATTCGTTTTTATGTAAAACCGGACATAAGCCTACATAAACCAGCGCATTTGCCATGCTAAGTCACTCGGTCAATTTATTCCGCCGTTCCCCGAATAATTCCAAAAATTCGTAACAAACTCATGCAAAGCGGGTATTAGAAGACCTTTTTATGTACTTTCTTGTTGCTTGTCGCTGATTTACATACTAATCCGGGAATCGGAGACACGATGTCAGCTGTTTCCTTACCAAAGAGTGTTATTAATTTTTTACCGACGGAAAAAAGAAGGAGGTTTGCTTACTTTACTTTTTGCTTAAATTATAAGTTGAGACCTGCTTGTTACAGTGTTGTCAATTAGTAGTCAGGTTACCAATTAACACTTAAAACACCTTCAATGTATATTCTGTTGCTGTCTCGTTTTTTACCAATTTATGCAAAAATTATATTCATAAATTAATTGGATCCTTAAATAAAATGTCGATGACGCATTGCTGTGTATTTTCACAGTTATATCAGACTAGCTTTTGCCCGCAGCTTCACTCGCGATAAATTCGGGGTAACACAGTTCCCTGATTTCCACAGTTTCTTGATTTAAGAAACCTGTAGTTTTTGCCCTAGCGCCTTATTTATTATAATAGCAATACTAAGTTTTCCCTCTTTCTCCCTTATATCTCAATCGTTTTTTTTTTTAAAAAGCCTATGTCCGTCTCCAGGGTCCCAACTATCTCTGTACCAAAATTCATCAAAATCAGTTTAGCCATGTAGGCGTAAAGACGTAACAAACAAACTCACTTTCGCTTTTATAATATTAGTAAGGATTTGCACAACTGTCAATGGTAAATTAATATTAAACATACTTATGTTAGTGAGGTACTACTGGCAAAGGTAATAACTGTACTCGAATGATTGGACCAGTTCTCCCTAGACGTACTTACGTCACAATCTAACAATCACAGGACCGTCTCCACCAATCATAGCCGCATTACTGCGGCCATCCGTCACGCGGCGCGCGGCGTGCTACCGTGACGTCACTATAGGTCGCGTGTTGTGTGACGTCACCGTGATGAATTAGCGCGCTTATTACAAAGCGTTGCATGATTTACGAGCGCCGATTGCGGTGGGCAGCGAACAGACTAATATGCGTTGCATACGATGGGTGATGGGATTAATTGAAATTGAAGGACTTTGAGCATGCAGTGTGATGGTGATTGTCACATCGGCAATGCTAAATGTTTTAGGAGTCTTGAGAGCAGGGGTAGATGAATGTAAACTCAGAGGGACCGACGGGGGCAGTATCTGCCGGGTTGCGGGTTGTTGGATAGATATACCGCGGCCCAGGAATACAAAGGGCAAAAGAAGGAATACGAATAGGTTTTAGTTAGTAAAAGTCTGATATTCGGTATCTCTTTCGAATAACCCGCAAACCTGGGACAAGCCGCAAACCCGGGGAATATAGTCCTATCATTCTCTTTGTGAGCAGGTCATCGCCGTCGAAATAGGAACATGATAGGCTGATTATTTGTCATGTTGGACATATCTGATGCAACAGAGGTGTGCATGCAAATACGTTTTAGTTCCATCTGCCAACAATATTGAAATACAGGCACAATGTTATGTAACAGTTACCATAATACGAGTAATGTGCCAGAGACAGACCTCGGCTTTAAAATATTAACAATCATCTTATACAACCAGTTTTTGCTTTGAATAAAGCATTTACAAAAAATATGATCGTTTTTGAAAGATAAAGAGAAAACTGCCATGCTAATTACAAACGCTAAAAGTTTTGTTTAACAACACTAAAAAAAAATAACAACAGTCGCTAAAATAAATTGTTTAATGATTAAATGTAATGGAATTGTTTAATAGTGAGGTAATATTAAAACATATACAATACCCTTTTGAAATAATTCTGTCACAAAAACATTTATTTTGTACGTATTTAACATTTTATACGTGAATGAATAAGCTTGTTTTGTTTAATTTACGTCGACTATGACATTTTGTTTTTTAAATATTAATTAATAATGTTTAATAAATTAAATGTTAACAAAGTATTTGGTGTTTTTTTGTGCATGCGAAATAACTTCCGCCGCTCTGGGCGGGGAAGTTATCGGGTGTAAGACTTTTGCTGACGAAAACCCAAACCCTTTTGCCCTTTATCTTCGTGTTATTCAAGTATTTCATTATAAAATAAAGAGATTTCTACAGAGAGCTCATACTGCAGGGAAAGAATGCCATGCATGCATGCAATGCCACTGTACAAAGCAAACACTTCGTAAAACGTCTAGATTTTCGTCGTAAAGTTAGCCGTATCTGTACATGCCACTGGCCAAAAAAAATTACATTGTATAGTTAAATACATAAAGTAAAGACCTAAACAAAATCAGTTTACAAAAGTGGTCTAGTACTACGAAAAAACAAATGTTTAAAAAGACTACGAAAAAATTTTTTTCGTCTCGAAATTCTCAATTTAATCAGCGACAACCATCATATTTTTTTATATCTATAACAATTTTATGACCTACATTTTGGCGGACATGATATTCAAATAAAATCAAACACCGAAATATTGGCTACCTTATTTCAATTCTTTCGAAGCAGTACTGTCGTGTACTTGTGTCAGACCATACCCAGTAGGCAGCTAGTCTCACTTCCGCGAATACCTAAAGATTAGCTTGTTACCGCACCTTAAGCAAAATTATATCACACTAGACCTAAACGAATGATAATAGCTAGATGACCTTTACAAGGACTTATTGTCGGGCCTACGCTGTCCTCTCATGCTGTGCTAATGCTGTAACAACAACATTGTAAAACCAAATGATTTTAAAAGAGTAACCATGGAGTTTCTTGCCGGTTCTTCTCCAGAGGAAACGACCAACCCGAACCGTGCACCTTTTCTCGACGTTTAATTAAGTGCCTATGTAGGCCTATGTGAAATTAAAAAAAAAAATTGAAGGAGTTGCTGACTTCATTCGCGTTGTCCCGTCTATTGCAATTACTATTTTAGCTGCCTTTGATTATAAACACCGCAACAGAAACTACAATAAATTACTCTTCCACCTCAAGAATTTCCATCTTCTTTTAAAACGAAAACAAAACAAGGTCTCAACGTCCCAGTGTAATGTATTTGGTAGTTGAGAAGTCGCGCAGCCGCGGGACGCACCGTGAATATTGTAAGTGCAATATGTCTGCAATATTCATAAGGTATTGCAGGCGGTGCAGCGGGGCAAACATCTGCAGACGGGCTGGGCTTTATTACTTAAGACTTTGGTAATGGGCCGAGGTTGAAAGGGGTTTTCATCGTGTTTTGCGTTGATGGCTGAAGTTATAATAATATTTAGAAATTAATGTGCAATTTGCTGGCGTCTGAGAGAGTGATCAGACAACACTAAGACTATTCTTATATTATTTAAAGTAGCTTTTTATTCGTCCAACCGCAACAGAGACACTACAGCTGTTCGTAAAACTTCCACCAAGCGTCGTCACATCGCCCGGTCATATTTTTCTCCATCTAACACGTCATTGGGCCACATTGGTGTCTTGGTCTCTGTGCCGACTGTGCTGTATATTTAATGATAGCATCTCATCTCTGTACTTCAAAAATTTGTGGATATTTCCACTGCGTGCTTTCTCTACCATGTATGATTTACTAGCCGGTGCCCACGGCTTCGCCCGCGTGATGGTCGAAAAAAGTATGTGTTATTCCAGACCATACTCTACCTCCGTGCCAAATTTCATCAAGATCCGTTCAGCCTTTCTGACGTGAAAGAGTGACAAACATCCATACATACACACATTCATCCATCCATCCTCACAAAAAAACGCTTTTATAATATTAGTAGGATTAGTATAGGATGATTACGCAGTATTTAAAATATCTACTCCGTCATATTTATTGCATTGCAATTAGGTGTTTGTTAACCAGAAACAGCAGATGATCGACAATTTAATTTACGTTTAACTCTTTAAAATGTTTTGGTCTTTGAGAAAGACGATGTCACGTCATTACAAATGAACCTTCAAAATATTCATAAGCCAAAACTTGTCAACACAACCCTCGTTTATTCGATCCTAACGCCAAACTCAATCTAGCTCAAACGAATCAATCTAGTTGATTCGTTTTTCCTAATTTCATTGATTTTGAATGGAAATTGATGGCGCCGACCCGTTACAATTTCGGTAAAATTTGATTTTAACTTCTTCTATAGGCATGGTCCTCCTGAGCGTTTTTCGGTGATAACGGCCAATCTTATCGGAGACAAACCATCGACGCGGAAGATATTATAATGCACTAGTGTGTGCGCAGGCACAGCTGCACTCTTTGTTCCCTCACTCTCACAGTCTGATGGGCTGACAATCCGACACGATCAGAGAGCGATCAGCCGCAATTTAACGTGATTTCCGATGCACGGAGATATCATACCACCAAGTTTTATACTCCGGGCTGTTACTACGAAATTCCTTATTTAAAAACCCAATAACACCTGCAGTTGCACTTCTTGTGTATATTCATTACAAACTAAGTCGCTAATTTTGCTGGATTTTGATTCAACGCAAGTTGTTGTTTGTTTCCCAAAAATTACTACGACTGTGTTACATTAGGCGCGACGCAAACGTGGACACTTTTGTGTCTTGTGTCGGATGCAATATAAAAAATAGTATGAAATCTGTCGCTAGAGGACACAGCAACTTCCAGAACTCTATAGGAATCGGCAGCTTGTATCCGACACAGGACACAAAAGTGTCCACGTTTGCGCAGCGCCTTAACCCAACTTCCATTTTGTACTAAAACTGAACAAGCGAAGTCTGGTGAGAAAAATGAGAAACAGTAACTCCAATCAAATTGAAGCTTACTTTAATGGGACCGAGCAGGTTTTCCCAGTGATATATTACCGTAGGCCTTCAGACCGTTTTTCGATCAACTTTTTTACGAAATTGCGAAGCAGTACCCGAGTGCCATTAGTTCTTCTATTTTTCCATGTAGTTTTCCGCAGGCGTTTGCTGTCCACACCGGCTTTGTTTGGGGACTACTGTTCAAACAGAGAGTGCACACAGAGCAGGACACTGCGTCAACACGATCGGGTTCAGCTGCTTCTAACAATATGCTATGGGTTGTACACTAACAGGTACCACTCCATCGGAACACCGGTACGGTTGGCGCAGTGGCTGAGTAATAGATTCCTGCGCTGCGTGTCGTGGGTTCGATATCCGCACGGTACAAATAGCTGTGCGGCCTACAGGTAGTTGTTTCGGGTATGGATGTTTGGGGGTTTAAATGATTAAAAACGCACTCACGATTTTGAAGAAACTTCTAGAGAGGTGTAAAGTTTAAAAAAATAAATAAAGGGGAGGAGTACTTACAACGAAAGTTTTGTTGCGTTTTTATTTTTTAAATAAATGCTGGCAACCTATTGAATTTATGACCCTAAATACTGAGTGAAATTCAAGTGTGATTGGATTTTTTATGTCAATAGATTATACCGTAACACGTAGGACATGAACATAACTAACAAAATATGAGCGTATATAACTGACACCTCTGCCTTACCCTTTAGAGGAATCAAGCGTAATGTTGACAATATAACGTTGATCTAACATGATAACACTCGTACGCCAGACAATGGGTGTCCATGAACCCGTCTTTGTCTTCCCGATAATAATTCCCTTACAATATACAAAGCACCACCATCTTTAAACAACATTGTACCACATAATGCACCTCTGGTACCGCTGATATATACATTCCACCCTATTTCCCCCAGGTGGCGCTTACGACAATTTATTAGCTACCTACGCGAGTCTTTGTACTGAGTGGAAATTGTAATACAGATTTTGATCTTATATTTTACAAATATGATTTAGTATTGTGATCAGACGAGGTCTGTCTTGTTAATTTAATTGTTACGTAGACGAATCAAAAATCAAAATATTTTTATTTCACATAGGCCTACACCGGCACTACGTCGAGAAAAGACGAATGTTCTTAGTACTTAATACTCTTACATGTGAGGTAAAAGTATGATGCTACCCGATGCATCCAAACCTAATTTTAATCTTGTTGTAAATATTTTTAAAACTACGACTACTTGTAAGTATTGTCAAGTTGCAATAGCATTAAAATATTAATTGATAAATAAATACATTCATTCATTGTCATAAAAAAATTGGATGGAAGGTACTTCAGGTAAAGTTTCATACAGTTTCATTCAAAAAAATACTTGCGAAAAAGTACTTTACCCATATCTGCGTAAGTCGAAGCCTCGAACCTAACAACGACGATGAGAACAAGTGCCTTTCGAGTTCGTTGAGGGTACGTTTACAAAAAATAAAAGCAGTGAGTTGAAATACCTACAATAGCATTTTAATTTAAAGGTCGGAATGAACCGAAAAAATGTTTCCTAATTAAGGTAGTCGGAAAAAATTAAAGCCCATTTGGAAACATAAACCTCAGATTGAACACGCTTTCAAAAATACTGATAAAATTTTCCAAAAAATCTACAAACCTTCGTTTATCAGTCCTATTTACCCGCAGTGCACCGATCGCGTGTCGCATCGGTCGCGTGTCGGTCGCAGTCGCGATGTCCGGCGACCAGACGCGTCATGAATATTTCATACGACCAACAGGCCGCCCCTGTACTACGCACACATCTGCGACAACGCGATGTGTCGAGCGCGAGACAGCCCTGAATTTTAACTGGCTTATTTCTTTTTTAACGCGTTGCGATGGATTTTTGAGTCATTTTATTGCCGTTGGTTTAATACAATTTTAATAATTAAATGGGCATGATTACCTTTTTTCCTTTATTTGTCATTATTAATAATCGGATCTCGGAAAAAAAATCAGGTGGTAATTTTAATAATAAAATACTTTTCAACGCTTTTATATGTACACAAGGTATTTTTATGGGTTGATACGATTTAACCTTCAGATTTTCCTCGAACATATTTCTCTAACTTGAGTCTAACCTGAGACATTTGAGGAAACTTAAGTTACTACGAGTATTAGTGGACGTGTGTTTCGTCTTCATTTAATGAAGTTTTATTGAAGCCATGATATTCAGTCTCAGTTAATTGAGACGGCACATAACAAGCCATTAAACCTGTCATAAGAGAGCCCCCAAGTACATGGAACATAGACATTACTGACGAAAGAGTGTACTTTATACTATGCCAATTAAATCCGTGGAGTAAGGATTCCTACTTTGACATAAGACCCATTTCGTAACAAATGGGTTTCAAGAAACAATTGACGGCACAGTTGGCTAAGCGATTGACTGCCGCGCTGCATGTCGCAGTTTCGATTCTCGCACGGAATAAATATGTGTATGGCCTACAAATAGTTGTTTCGGTTCTGGCTGTTTGTGTATGTGAGTTTAAATGTTTGTGAACGCATCCACAATACATGACAAATTCCTAGTGAGGGGGAAAGTAAAAAAAAACCTTGAGAGGTATCAAGGGACACCCGGAGAGAAGGAAGTTATTATTTATTATGTACAAAGAACCTGTATACACTCAACAAAAATAATCGTCACTACACCACACTGTTCAATGAGAAATAGAAAGACGAAACGAAAATAACTGGCTTGCTTTCTATGAGAGAGAGAGAGAGAGAGAGAAACTTACAACTTTAGCAAAAAGTGTCGCTACAACTTTTGGTCTTAATTTGTTCCATCTAGCCACCTTTCACAATGCGCGATAAGGAACTTCGTTCCAAAAATGTTTGTAAAATCATAACGTACTAATAAAACTGCTTTAAGTATTTGCTTCGTTTCCATTTCATTGCTCGAGCTGTGCCTCACCCGTCCAAGGTAACAGGCGTGGTTACGACGGTAAGGCTGTTTTATCCAAGTTCTAAATTCCACCACGCTAGCGATAGTTTTCTCCAAACTCCTTCTTTAAGATTTTCTGTTCGTTAGTGTGTGCGTCACGTGCTACACGACAAATACGACACACGCGATTGCGACACGACACGCGACGTTTGCGTTTCTCGTATTGCGCCGTTTGTTTTGTGTCGTCACGTGCGAAGTGTTCGCGCCGCTCTTGTATGTCGACGGAATGTTTTACACCGAGACCGAATATTTTTGTGATGAAGGATGAATTTTTTAAATATTATCTTTTCAGTTTTTGTGGATTATCCTACATTCTTTCTTTTATCTCTAAAATATTGTTTAAATGTTTGAAAAAGGTACGCTATCGCTTTAATCGTTTTTTTTTTAAATATGTCTCAATATGCAAGCCAGAGAAAACATGCAGGCAGGGGCAATCGCTTCCAAAGCGTTTCGAATACCTTCAAATACCAAAAAAACGCCATTGATATAACCTTTGCGGTATTTAATATCAAGCCAAAATGTTGTTGACTTTGTCAATACCGTTATCGCTGATAAGTAATCAGATTTCTAGCACATCTGAAACAAATTCAAGCACAAATGAAACCACTAAAATATCATATTTAAAAAATATTATAATCCACTCAACATTATGGTGACGTATGTTCAAATGTAACACCACTGTAATCTACCCCATCCATCTCTATGAAACCCATAATCCCAAGAACACCTGCTTCTAAATCCAAAAATAATTTTGCACTTCTAAATCGGTTCCCCGGAACCGGAAACGTTTGGTAATGAAATATGGCAGCCGCATAGGGTCGGCTATAGAACATAAAATGTATATCGGATAAAATACCTTAGATATTATGGAGAGGATCCCCCGTCCCCTCGGATGAGTGAGGACCATCGAAGGTAAAGTGGAGTCGGTGGAAATATTTATAATGCAGGCTTCTGGATGCCAAGATGTTTGTTATTCTATTAAGCTGACATGTCAGAATGGATTTGGAATACGAGGGTAAAGAAATGGTTTGTCTTATTTTCTTTTTAAATAAAACATTAGCTGACGAAGATGTATATAGATGGCCAATGTTTTGTTTGTCGACACGGTTGGCGCAGTGGCTGAGCGATCAGCTGCTGCGCTGCGTGTCGCGGGTTCGATCCCCGCACGGAACAAATATTTGTATGGCCTACAGATAATTGTTCCGGGTCTGGCTGTTTAAGTATGAGAGATTGAATGTTTGTAAACGCACCCACACAGGAGAAATTCCTAGAGGGCACCGTTATTTAAAATGTGAAATCGACTAAAGCAAAAGAAAACTAGGACATGAAAAAGAAAGTATAATTTCGAAAAAACTGACACAACATGCTTAAAATAAAAACTGTGCAAGTGGTGTTTATAAAAATACGTTTTCTGCCCAGAGTGTAAGTGTGACACCTTATACCATGTCCTTTATATAATTCCTATCAACGAGAATTGATAGGAATTGGACAACATCAAACGTGTACCTATGATCTGGATCTTACCCAGATCTAAATAGATTATAGCGAAACGCCAAAAAGGAGATAAGCCTAAATAAAGCCTCTTTTGAGTAATTTTTAGGCATAAAAAGAAATAAAAAGGGTATAACTGAATACTTTAAAACGCAATAAATCGTCAAAAAGCTACATTCACATAAATCTGCTGTACTTTCCTCGCAGATCTTAGAGGAGACCATTAGGGGCTTACAAGATTAGCGTCAACTGCTCTCAAAGATAATATCATTTCATTTGATAGCGCAGACGATTACCCCTAACAAAATGGAGGCTCGATTCAATTTACTGGTATTATGGCACGGTTAATTGTTTGATGGGCTTGGCGCCATATTTTAACTGGGAAGGTAAGCTGCGCTTGCTGTGGGGAGGCTGTGGATGGTTCTCCTTTTTTACCAAATTTATCTTATTACTAGCCTTTGCCCGCGGCTTCGCTCGCTTTAAAGTCGGGTTAAAACAGTTCCCCTTTCCTGATTTGCAGGTACCTGCTAGCTGTAGTTTTTGCCCTTGCGCCTTATTTATTGTAATAGCACAAACTCACTTTCGCTTTTATAATATTAGTACGGATTTATACTCAATATACTCAATATCTTTATTGCTTTACCATAATGTGTACTTAGGTGTTAGTTTATAATAATGAGATCATTATGGACCCTGTAGGGCATAGCAAAAGGGTAGAGGAGAGGAAGCTCTGTTTTATAATATAGTTGCTAGTTTTTACAATAAAATTATTTATAGAAATGTGTTTTCTTGTATATTTACATCTTTATTTTTATTATAATTCTGCTGATTTGTATGTGTAGGTATTACTGTGGTGGTGTGTACTTTTAAATGTTTATTTTAAGCTTTTTTATGCTTGTATCGTGGTAAAAAGTCGACCAAGAGCGAGTCAGACTCGCTCACCGAGTGTTCCGTACAAACATGCGACGTAAACAGTCATATTTTTTGACTGCGTAACCTAGAGGGTTGATTTGTTCACAGCAGAAAGGGACTACAAAGTCAAGTAAATAGTTTTAACTCGAAACCACAACGCTTTCCCAGGTAAAGGGTCATGACAGACAGGCGGACAACAAACTGATCCATATTTTTTCCCTTTGAGGGACGGAACCCTAAAAATAGCTTTGGTCTAATGTAACAATTTTAAAATATTTATTTCAAATTATATTTAGTGTTTTTTTAAAGGCATATTTTACGATGACTCTCTATTTTACCACCTGATTTGTAATACCTATTTTTTATATCAGCAAATAGATCATTATATTCTACCAACTCTTACGATTGTCGTAGTAGTAATCAGCATCACAATAATTTTCTATGAGTGTATATGCTTTTTTTTTTTTTTTCGGGTGGGAAATCATCCAATGACTTCCCCCGCTCTGGGCGGAGCGGGGGGGCATGTCAGACTTGTACTGACTAAAACCCACCCATGTTCCTTCTATTGCCCTTTACGTTCCGAGGCCGCGGTATCTCATGAGTGTATATGCTTGAGGAAGGTTTCCGGTGCAGACATGTATTTTTTCGTTACAGAATGTTTATTTAAAATTACGTAAAATAAAAAAAATAGGTGCACTTAAAAATGGATCAACACTTCAATAAGACTTTAAAAAAAGTTTAAGTCAATGTCTTTACTGCCCTTCCTTAGTTTTGTGAGTATTTGCACCCCTATAACAATTTTGTTGTGCATCGAAGTATATACTCTGGTATTTGATAAAGTAAGCATTTTTCTGCAATAAAATTTTGTTCCCTGGATCTCCCATATAAGAGATTTCCTCCACACTGACCCAGTTAAGTAAAACGCCGTAAAATATAGCTAAACATAGGAAAATCTGTATGTCCCACGTTACAGCCTCCGTGGAAAAGCGTCTGACGATGAAACTTGTCATGGGGGACTTGGGGGAGTACCCAATAACAACACAACGTTTTTTACCCTCAACGAGCTGCCAGTCCCCGGGGGTTGAACATGGCAGGGGGAGACATGGAGGGGATTTTTGCAAGCAAAAATGTTTTAGATAATAAACATTTTGAACACGGACACGTTGGTACAAGACATGTGAGAGTTGTTTTTATATAAACTAGGTATTTTTTTTACTAAATGGTGGTGAAAATTGCATCTGAATCTATTTAAGCAGAGCGAAGCAGCTTTGTAAACGTCACGTTAGTTTTTCCCGATGCAAGTACCTCCCGAACCTCTGCCTAACTCTTTGGAAAATATCTATTGTTAAGGTGAAAGCTCCAACCTACCCGCGAAATTCAAATTTTCTTACGTTTTTTGCAATTTTCAGGCCAGTGCTAGGTTGTATGTTCATTAAAATATTATTCGCGGCTGTAAGACGTATGTAGTTATAGAATTATAATCATCAAAATCATCAATACAACGCTCTAAGTTCATAAAGCTGTAGGAAAGACTTTTTCTGTTTTTTTTTTGTTCCTACGCCTTTATGAACTTGGAGGGTTGTATTGGTTGCAAAAAACGTAAGAAAATTTGAATTTCGCGGGTAGGTTGGAGCTTTCACCTTAAAGACACTTCTTCATTAAATGCGTACAAGTATAATACGCCTGAAAAAAAATAAGCACAAAAATACCGACTACATAGAAGACAAAAATCAGATTCAGTAAGTAAACATTTACACAAATATTTTTATCCAGCTCAGCCAAGATTTGAGATTTGAGTAAAAAGCTGTGTTTCTTATCTTGATGTCTGTCTCGCAAGAATGATTTACATAAATATCTGATGTACAAGACATATTTATGTAAATAATATGCCTCCTATACTTAAAGATATAGTCCAGAACAAAGACGAAGTAAATAAATGCGGATGAGAGGTAAGCGGACGATGGTTCATCTCGTTTTGTTTCAAAATAATGTAAATTCCACACAAACCTTTCTTACAACTGCGACTAAAAAAAAGAACTGAAAGAAACTCCTAAAGTATCAAAATATTCATCCACATTGTTACCAACAGGTGATGTGCTAAAAATGGCTGTCAGTATTACCGCGTTGGGTAGATATGCTAATCAACATATTTCATGAATAAGCTTTGCCTAAAAGAAAGGTCAAGTTTGGTTCTTATACATATATTTTGGAATTCAAATTGATATGATCTGTCTCTTTTACCAGATAGTGACTAAAATATGAAGATGGAACTTGTAATAATTGCCCTTATGTAACCACATCAAAACATATCGAGTTTCCTCCGGGCCTCGGAAAGCACGTTTGGCTGTTGTCTCGGCTGTCACTCGTAGATCTTTGACAGTTGTTACTTAGTTAGTGTCCTAAAGGTCTGATAACTGACTGGTTGTCAGACCTTCGGGGTACTACAAAACCAAATCGTATTACCCAGTACTAACTGGGTTGTGGAGTCAGTCACTCCAGGTAAAATACTGCCGCAGTATACGTGGGAATTAGCCTTTTCCTAACCATAAATTGGGGTCAGCAGCTGAGATGCTTCCCGTGCTGGCACGTTGGCCGATCTTATATTGACACTTACTGGCAGATTACAGCAGCTTTCTCCAAGTATTGGTCTACATTATGGAAGGCCTTTTAATGCCGGCCACGCTGGAACCTTTGGGTAATTCTCAACCGCGAGCACTATGTTTTATCTAGTGCCACTTAAGATATGATCATAAAACATGATTATAGTCTTAAAACTGAACCATGCAAAAATCAAACTAAATGAACGATTTATCATCTTTTCTAATAACATGTACAAACGAATCTATTCCCGAAATATATTTCCTCTCAGATTATTATGCCTGCGTCTGTGAAAACAGTAATATAATTAGGTTATTTTCATTAAGCGGAAGCTTACACATTTGGCCGTAATTAACGCAGCAAATTGCCAATGAATTTAAAATGGATCCCTTCAATATGGAATGAGCTGTAAAGGGAGAACGCTCGCTATAATTATAATATCATTATTAGGTACATTCTACGGTACGTTTTGTTTTCTACGTTAAGATGAGAATTAGGGAACGGTGTAACTTTATGCCCAAGTGTTATTTCGGAAAGTTTGGCTTAGTTTTTATGGTGAGAAATTTATGTAAGAAATATAAATACCGATCATGTACCGTAATAAGACCAAAGAGTTATAAAACCATTTAGAATATTGCAAAACAAAACTTTTGATCTCGAATTTGTAACTCAGTAGTAGTATGTAAGTAGTCGTCATTTTTTTTTTGTCGTGTCCCGTTTTTCGGTCGTAAATATGTGAATGCCTCTGAGTAACACGAACATATTTCGTAAAAAAACAGTAAATTATAGTTGATAAGATGGTGTTTTGTTACAGACCAACAGACACGTATGCTTAGTACTATAATTGGATATGGAATCCAAAAAACTGAATATCTATTTTTCGACATAAATGTGGCCTTTGCCCAGGAGGTAAAGTTAAAGAAAATGTTACATAATGCTCTTTTATCAAAGATAGACAGATTCTAATCAAAGTGCCTTGTCCTTAATAACACACGATATGACTCATATTCCAGCAACATCACGATCCGGAATGAAGCGCTTGTTTTATCTGGAATCGAATCCGAGCGAGAGTCTGAGTTTCTGTGATTGATTGTCTTGGTGAAACTAACTACAATATACATTCATGAACTTACGCCTATTTTCTGAGAGAGTAGGAAGACACTTACATAGCAAATTTAATTACCCTTGGCGTTATTGTAGAAAGCATTTGAATAGTTTTCTTTGGCAGATAACACGTTAATCAATATTGTTACTGCGAAAATGTTAACGTGTTGTGTTGATACAAGTTCGTTGTTAAGTTTCTGTGACAAAAAGACTTATTAATATTTTTACGTTAAAATAATCTGTCATTATACCCCGCGGAACTATCTCAAAGCCACCGCTTACACCAATAAAGTACGTTCGATCCATCGATTTTGCAATTGTTGAGCAAGGTCACCGGTGCAGTAGCCTGCAACTCTTCCTCCCCAGGGTAGGCTTTCAATGTAGTGAACCTATTGCTATTTGGAAGCCAACAAACATCCGTATCAGTTTTGGAATTTCTCCCGGGAATCGAACCCGCCACTTTGTAAGCTGCGCCACTCCAACCGAATCTTGGATATTGCTGGAACATAGCAATTTGGGAACCTTCAATCTTTCCTGTCAAGGTGAATTCAACCATGGTTTTGTAACACAACGTTGAAATTAGATTGGATTTTTGTATGTAGAGATTTGAATAGGTTTTGACGAGAGAAAGTTGCAATTAGTGAAAACTCACACTTAATGGGTTGCATGAAGAACGTTTTGGAGTTACGTTCGTTTAAGTATATGAGTATATGCATATTAGTGCACAAACTCTCGTGCATTTGCGTGGGATGTGGCCCAGGGTTCATTATGCAGGACGCGTCTTAGCTATAAAGACACGATGAACTATGGGGTAACTAAGTTATCCTCATTTTGGTTTAATGCAGCAACATTTTGCGTTTATTTTAGAATATTCAGCTTAGCTTACATTAATATAACTCTTGTTTAGGACTAGAGGGAGTGTCATTAAGAGGAAATTATGCAAGTTTTATTTCTCTTTTAGATGATAATATATAGTAGCATTAGGTTTTAAAGGCTATCATGCCATTTTTTTTGTACAGACAGCAGAACATTTATGATTCATCAGTGTATGGTACACTGATGAATCATAAATGTTCTGTATCCCTCAAGATAACACCAAAACATTTCTACTTGCCTATAACTAACGAATAAACAGAATAACAATCAGATATCACAAAACCCGACCAACAGTATTATGAAACTTGATATTATGAAATAAAAAATACAATGCTTAAAAGCTTTTTCATAACTTTACCCCTGAGTGGAACAAAGAGAGTTTAAACTTACAAGCGAACAAACTCGCGGGAAACAATAGTCTTGTATAAAACCTTTTCAGAAGTAAAAACTTAAAAACAAGTACAAGTATACTTGTTACGGACATCGAGACAATCCTATAACAAAGCGCGGACAATAAAAGCAATCGCGGGACCAAGTTGGAGCGGGAACTTGTAACGATAGCCGCGGAGCGAATGTGGAGCGACCGGTGCCGCGGTGCGATGTTATATCAATGTAGAGGGATTGAACAAGCTGGGTATGACATAAGATGCAATATTTAACAATGATGTTGTCTTTTTATTTTTTTCTAGCTTTTGCCCACGGTTTCGCTCGCGTTAAATTCGGTAGCGCCTTATTGATCTGTAATAGCAACGCTAAGTTTTCCCGTTTCTTCTCTGTTTCTCCCTCATATCCCACTCTATTTAAAAAAATAATAGCCTATGTCCGTCTCCTGGTTCCCAACTATCTCTGTACCAAAATTCATCAAAATCGGTTTAGCCATTAAAGCGTGAAGAGGTAACAAACTCACTTTCGCTTTTATAATATTAGTAAGGATAAGGATTATGAGGTCCTTATCAGTGCAGGTATTTCTCGTTGCGAAGTGATGACGCGACCTAGTCTGGAGCAGGCTTGCCTAGAAGGGACCGATTCAGTCCAACTTGGAAGAGGCTCGCTCGCGTTAAATTTGGGGTAACACAGTTCCCCTTTCCTGATTTACAGTTACATGCTACCTGTAGTGTTTGCCCTTGCGCCTTATTTATTGTAATAGCAAAGCTAAGTTTTCCTTTTTCTTCCCTCTTTCTCCCTCATTTCTCAATTTAAAAAAAAAAAACTTATGTCCGTCTCCAGGGTCTCAACTATCTCTGTACCAAAATTCATCAAAATCGGTGTTGCCATTTGGGCGTGAAGACGTAACAAACAAACTCATTTGCGCTTTTAGAATATTAGTAAGGATCTTAAGGGTTTTAGCCGCATGCACAGTGCATAACAAAAAAAATGGGACTCTGGGGATAGATGTTGCCGCCGAAACCAGCTGTGTAATAAACTGACTATTTCACTTCTACATTCGTTGAGTGTTTTTTCGAGAAAAGGGTTTATCTTACATCTACACGTACAATCGAATACTGAACATCTATAGAAACAATCTTCCTAGTATTGAAAGCACAGGGGAAGTTGTGAAGTGTTCTCAGAACACAGATCTGAAGTATCATAACAAATGTAGGCACAAGATGTGTTGAGAGCCCACTTGTAGAACCGTGTACCGTGTTACTGAATATCGGGAATATGGCTTTGAATATTGATACCTTCGTTCTTGGAAGAGCTCTGGCACTTCTATTGAATTTCAGGTCCGTGATTTTTATTTAAATTCTATTGGTGTTGACAAAAGGTTCGAGGTTATCGAACGAATCAGAATTCGGGTTCAAAACACTAGAAAGTGCGTGACCTTTCTCTTTATCAGTTTTCATTAGAAACGTATGAGAACAAAATAGTATGTGGCTAACATGTCTGAACCATTTTTATTATTTTTATATCATCACTAGCTTTTGCCTGCGGCTTCATTCGCGTTAAATTCGGGGTAACACAGTTCCCCTTTCCTGATTTACAGGTACCTGCTACCTGTAGTTTTTGCCCTTGCTCCTTATTTATTGTAATAGCAATGCTAAGTTTTCGCTTTTCTTCCCTCTTTTTCCCTCATATCTCAATCTTTAAAAAAAATAGTCTATGTCCGTCTCTAACTATCTCTGAACCAAAATTCATCAAAATCGGTTTAGCCATTTAGGCGTGAAGATGTAACAAACAAACAAACTCACTTTCGCTTTTATAATAGTAGTAAGGATACATGCATTTTTCGTTCTGTATGTAAACACACATGTTTGGCAAATAAATATAATAATCTATCTAATCTATCTAGAAATTACATATTTTTTTTTAAACTTACAACTTGCCACTGGTCAAGTACATCGGAAGCCTGAATCAGCCCAACGTGTGAGGGTTGTGGAGAGAAGTGACTGGGTATCGCGTTGACCGTGTCGACGGCACGTTGTGTTCCACGCGCGCTTCAAAGAGGGGCTCGCTAGGGCCACTGCCTGTCGGGGTTGCGGGTTGTACGAAAGAGATACTCGCGACCCTGGAACGCAAAGGGCAAAGTAAGATCATAGATAGGTTTTACTCAGTAAAGACTAACAGTCCCGATTTGCCTAGAGCGGGTGAAGTTGTGTGATGATTTACCATGCCTAACAACAGCCCAACGTACGTGTGAGTAGTTTTGTGAAAGTAAATAATTCATGTTATCAGCATTAAATACCTCATAATTTTATTAACTCAAAATAACAAAATAGGATTTAGAAAATATGTTACGAATATAGGCAAATTTTACTTCACATAGGTACCGAATTCGTAATCATTATTACTGTGTTTTGGAAGCGGCATTTGGCCACAAGAATTTATCTAATCGGTCAAGAAATAAGAACTGCTAGAAAGATAAGCTAGGCATCATGAGGTAACGACTCATTTAGAAGTATAAAAGAAGTCATGTTTCGGCACCAAACAAATTGGAAAACAGACCCGGTACAACTAATTTCCACATACTTTTTCTGAAGATTTTAGAACTTCCTTTAAAGTGCTTCTGTTTGATTTAATATTACCGGTACGATAATATTATTAGGTCACAGTACTTGTTTGTGATGTGTGTATTCTCTTGTGTGTGAGGTCAGGAACTTCCAGAGGTGCTCTTCAATGAGTGATTTTAATACTTTAAAATACAGATTTCATTTATTTCTTTACAATATAAAAATAATTTAATAACGTCTAACAAGCGACTAGCCAGTACAACGCGCTGTCGATGATGTGTCGATGTCGTACCGGGCGGCCGGCTCCCTGCCCCGCGTGCCTCGTTCCCCGCGCTCGCCGGTCTAGTCTGCTGTGGTGTGTCGATCACGTCGTAGACGCGTGAACATGGCCCCCGCCTTGGAAGCACCCGCTTCCAATGGAGTGCAGTTGTGCCACAAGGTTGATCAGGAACCTCCGACGTCACCGTCGTCGGGTAGTAACGGGCAGAGCTTGGTGTAAGCCCGTCGTATCACTCCAGTCGCTGTTTTGATGTCAGCGACTCTAGAGATGCCATCGTTTCCGGTGATGGTGCTCATCACTCTGCCGAGGCGCCACTTGAGTGGTGGCAGGTTTTCTTCTTTTATAAGAACAAGCGTATCAGGTTTTATTTCTTGTTCTTTATGTTTCCATTTGGTTCTAGTCTGGAGCTCAGTAATGTATTCTTTTGCCCACCTCTGCCAGAAGTGTTGTCTCAGTTGTTCCACTCTTGCGTAGCGTGACAGGCGTAGTGTTGGCGTAGTGGTGATGTCATCAGAGGCGGCTGCAGTGAGTGGACGACCGATGAGAAAATGCGCTGGCGTCAGTGGGAGTGAGTCAGAGGGATCAGAGGATAATGGGCAAATGGGACGTGAGTTCAGAATGGACTCGATTAATGCTAAAACTGTGCTGAACTCTTCATAAGTTAAATGTGCGTTACCCACCACTCGACGGAGATGGTATTTGCAAGACTTAACCCCTGCCTCCCATAGGCCACCGAAATGAGGAGTGTACGGCGGAATGAATGAGAACCTAATGTTTTCGTTAGCTGTATAATTAACAATAGAATTATAGTTATTATTTAAGAATGAACTAAATTCCCTAGAGGCTCCTACGAAGGTTGTCCCATTGTCAGAGAATATCTCAACCGGTTTACCTCGTCTAGATATGAACCTTTTTAAAGCGAGTATATAAGCGTCGGTAGTGAGACTAGTGACTAATTCCAAATGAATAGCTTTTGTTGAGAAACATATAAACAAACAGATATAGCATTTTTCCAATTTAGCTCCTCTCCCTTTACGGCTAAGTATGAGAAGTGGTCCGGCGTAGTCTACACCGCAACGATAGAATGGAAACTCTGATTCTAATCTCTCTACTGGTAAGTTACCCATCTGAGCCTTTATTGTTTTGCCTTTTATACGAGTACAGACAACACACCTACGAGTTATTTTTCTGGACAAATTTCTACCACCTACTGGCCACCACTTTTCTCGTAAAGTGGATAAAAGTAGTTGAGGCCCAGCATGCATTAAACGGTGGTGTTCGTAATTGAATAAAAGTAATGTGAAGTTATGTTTACTTGATAATACTATAGGATGTTTTTTATCGAAACTGAAGTCAGGAGAATTTTT
Organism: Ochropleura plecta; assembly: GCA_905475445.1. Classification (NCBI taxonomy): domain Eukaryota; kingdom Metazoa; phylum Arthropoda; class Insecta; order Lepidoptera; family Noctuidae; genus Ochropleura; species Ochropleura plecta. The sequence goes on along the minus strand of FR997744.1, from coordinate 502,946 downwards.
TATTCTACCGCCGACCCTCATTAGGCCGTGTTTATCCAAAAACAAATTAAGACCGGATAAATTACGATTAGATTTTATTGGTAAATTACCTTTTAAACATTTATATTCATCGGGAAAAGATTCCTCTTGTGATAATCGAGACAAAGTATTAATTGAGTTATTAAGCTCCACAGCTGATAACGCGCCGAGCGCTCGGTTTGATTTTAATTTAATTTGCGTGTTTGAAATGAAACGCAACACATACGCCATTGTGCGTTTTAAACGATTTAAGGTAGAAAATCTATCGAATAATTGTAAGCCTGTATCTACTAGACATTCCATGGCAACAGTATTTAGTTTAAGCTCGGGTAACTCATTAAAATTAATATTGCGACAAATAGACGATATACCTTTTTCCCAGTTTGAATTAGGTTCACGTAAACAACTCGGGCCGTGCCACCATAAATCGGATGTTTGAAGCACATCTATAGGGCAACCACGTGAAAGTAAGTCTGCTGGATTTTGTTTGCCATTTATGTGTAACCATTTACATTTTTCAGTGAGTTCGTTTATTTCAACGACCCTATTCTGAACAAACGGTTTTAAGGAACTAGGTGTTATATTCAGCCAACCTAATACTGTTGTTGAGTCAGACCATAAGTAAACTTTGCTAAAGTTAATTTTAATCGCCTTAATTATTCTATTACATAATCTCGCGCCTAACAATGTACCGCAAAGTTCAAGGCGGGGAATACTAAGAATTTTGACCGGTGCCACTTTGCCTTTCGCACACAATAGACGGACCGATAATCCGTCGAGGGAATTATTATCTATATATGTGCGTATATATGCGCACGCGCCAAAAGCGCTTTTAGAGGCATCACAGAAAATGTGAAGTTCAACTTGTTTGTTATCGTCGCATAAATTGCCCATAACGTGGCGAGGGATCCGTACAGTAGGTAAATAGTTTAATTTATGAATGAAATTTTCCCAATATAATTCAATGCCTTGCGGAATAGGGTCGTCCCAGTCAATTTTACATAGCCATAGTTTTTGTAATAATATTTTTGCAATCATGATTGTCGGTGCTAAGAGGCCTAATGGGTCGTAAATTTGAGAGACGATTGACAAAATACTCCTCTTCGTTATGACCATACCTTGCTTGTCTTCAATTTTCGTGGTAAAATGCAGTTCATCGCTCATACTAAGCCAACCTAACCCTAAAGTCTTATTTTGACAATTTTGTCCTAATTCTTTTGATGAACTGTTTGCCTCAATCGCGTTAGAAGCGTCGTAATTAAATATCCATTTACGCAACATAAAACATCCCGAACTTAAAACTTTAAAAACATTATCACATATATTTCTTAATGTACTCTTGTTATCATGACCCGTTATCAGGTCATCAACGTAAACATCTTCCTTTATGACTTGCGAGATGACGTCATCATTGCATTCTTCAGCAAGCTGTCTAATGCACCGCATGCTGAGGTACGGCGCGGACGCGGTACCGTACGTCACCGTGTTAAGTTGATAAACACCGATCGGATCTGAGGGATTTTCCCTCCATAAAATGCATTGCAAATTACGTTGGTCCGGTTGTATAAGTACCTGTCTAAACATTTTTTCGACATCGGCACAAGCTATGTATCTATGTTTCCTAAATCGTAGTAGAATTGCGAATATATCATTTTGCAGGATAGGTCCTGGTAGTTGAATATCGTTCAAAGATTTACCACTGGTTGATTTAGCGCTTGCGTCGAAAACTACCCTTAATTTAGTGGTGCTACTACTTTCCCTAAAGACACCGTGATGCGGTAAAAAATAAGTTGGGGATGAGTATGAATTAATGCGACTCATATGCCCCAGGTCTAAGTATTCCTGCAAAAATTCGCTATACAGTTTTTTATAATCAGGAGCGCGTAACAGCTTACGTTCGAGTGAACGAAACCGGTTCTCAGCTGACGAGAATGTATCACCTAATGAGTCAGCTGACTCGCTTAGCGGAATGCGCACAGAAAACCGACCTTTATCATCGCGTAACGTGGTACAAGAAAATAATGTTTCGCATGCACGTTCTTCTTTTGAATAAATATTAGAAGTGGAAGGTAAAACTTCTTCTAACTCCCAAAATCTTTTAATTTGTGAATCAAGCGTTTGTGTAAAATTACAATGAATCTGATTAATGCGCAAATTCTTTGTTTGTATTGGACCGGATATAATCCACCCCAGTTTTGTGTTCTGGAGGCTAGGTCCTGTAGGTAATCTAATTAACCCTTCGCTTAACAATTCCCAGAATAAATCTGCACCGATAAGGAGCTGAATTTCATGAGGCGAATAAAAATTTGGATCAGCTAACGTTACATTATCTGGAATATTAAAGTTAATATTTACGTTAAGTGAGGGTAACTGTGCTATAATGTGAGGCAAAACTAAACATTTTAATCGTTTATTGTAATCGCTAGTTTTGGACCTCAATTGAATTTCACATGATTGCGTAGACTGTGTAACACAATGTCCTACGCCTGTGACTTGAACAGTGGACTGTAACATTTTAGTATTTAGTTTTTTACATAAAGACTCAGCGATAAAACATTGCTGACTCCCACTATCGAGTAATGCGCGAATAGTGTGGTATTTATTATTACTATCGGCGATCTCTAATAAGGCTGTGGACAACAAGACAGGCTGCAATGTTAACGAGTGACAGCTATAATTATCTTGTTTATTAGTCGCGTGAGCTACCGAATGTAACAACGCCGTCTGTGAATTGCCTGCAACAGGCTCATCCCGCGACGTTACTTGTGATGATTCATTGGATTCTTTAGCGTCACAATGAAGTAATGAATTATGTTTTGAATTACATTGTTTGCAGGATCCAAACCAACAGTTTGTTTCCGTGTGCCCGACCCGCAAACAATTGCGACAAAGCTTCTTTTCATCGATAAATTTAGATTTATCAGCTACCGACAAATTTAAAAACTTATTACATGAATAAAGTGCATGGTTAGCATCACACATGCTACATACGCGAGAACGCTTTGAGGTTCTAGATGCCCTATTATTATTATGGCTCTTATTTGACTGCGTAGCAACATAACTGTGTGTGCTATTATTTGACAAATTCGACTGCGGTTTTTTCGAATTGTTGTCGGCTGGTTTGTTGTTAGAAACTTTAATCAGTTCAAGCATGTCTGCTCGATTTTTTAGAAATTTAATAAAATCAGCTAAGGTAGGTTTCACATAAGTATCCTGTATTTCTTTATCTAAAGTCCCTTTATAATGTTCCCATTCCCTCTCTGTACAAGGATCTAATTTCGATCCTATAAAGAAAATTACTATTGAATCCCATGACTCAGTGGGTTCGCCTAATATTTTTAACGCTCTAAGATTTCTCAAAATACCGTCAATTAATTTTCTAATTTGAGCTGAAGACTCTTTGTTCATTGGCTGCATAGCAAATAAAGCTTTAAAATGGTTATGCAACAATAAACGATTATTATTATAACGATTCTCAAGCAAATCCCATGCAATACAATAATTTTCAGCGGTGAACTCTAATGATTTAATGACTTGTAAGGCATTACCAGTGAGAGCAGAACGTAAATAATGGAATTTTTGTATTCCATCTATATCTTTTGAATTATGAATAAGCGATAAATAAGTGTCTTTAAACTCCAACCACTGATCATATGAGCCGTCAAAGGAGGGTAGCTTAATGGTAGGTAGTTTAATGGAAATGGAAGATTTAGAAGCTGTTTCCTGTGATATAGCTTCAGAATCATTTTGAGCTAACAAGCATTTGGCATTAGCCATAGTGGAATAATACCGGTTTTCAAAAGACTCCCTTCCCTCTAATTCTACAGGTAACTGACTATCCGACACAGTAAGATCTAACTCATCTTGAATTTCTGAAAAACCTAACAATAAGGTTTCCGCCCTTTGCATACGATCTTTTAATTCCGTTATCTGAATTTTGCTTAACACATTGTTTTCTAAAGATTGAATATACTTTACGAATAAAGAGAATTTGCTTTTGACTATGCCTCGTTTTTTAACTAATTCTTTAACTGCGTTAACTGTAATCTCGTCACACTCGACTGTAAGGGATTGCCGTTTTTTCGTCATTTCGGTAGCTATGAGAACAGGGGAAAAGTACTTACAATTTCACTTTCCGACGAGAAGTGGGTAAGCGCAGGTGCTCAGCGCGTCAGACGCGCGTAACGGTTACTGAAATTTAAATATTAACGAGAATTAGCACTATTCACTATTAAGGGATGGGAAATTGGAACGGAGTTACTGGCCTCTAATATGCGCTGATCTCGAACTTGGTCTTCTTGAATCCGACTCGTAAGGTCCATATGTTTGTGATGTGTGTATTCTCTTGTGTGTGAGGTCAGGAACTTCCAGAGGTGCTCTTCAATGAGTGATTTTAATACTTTAAAATACAGATTTCATTTATTTCTTTACAATATAAAAATAATTTAATAACGTCTAACAAGCGACTAGCCAGTACAACGCGCTGTCGATGATGTGTCGATGTCGTACCGGGCGGCCGGCTCCCTGCCCCGCGTGCCTCGTTCCCCGCGCTCGCCGGTCTAGTCTGCTGTGGTGTGTCGATCACGTCGTAGACGCGTGAACAGTACTCGAGCTTCAAGAGTAATCGCATTAGGCATAGAAACGGAGGGAACGGATAATTCTTTACCAACATCACAGTAATACGGAAATAGCGACACAGAATATTGTAACGCCTTTGGAATTGTTTTTGTTAATAATTTAGCAGCGATGCCGGCTCGATAATATTAAGTTAAATATTTGATGAAGCATTGGAACGAATGGCTCTTGTTGTTGAGTCAAAATATGTACCTACTTAACTTGTTTGTGAAATTATGTTCCGTTGATATCTAGAAAATATATCATTTTTATTTCATTTCGAAGCAGAAGGTCCTATAAGATTATCGTAAAAAAAAAGTGTAAGGAAGTGAGATTGAATTTCGAATACAGGCGCACGTTATAAAAATTAATTAATAATTTGTCGTTCGTTATTTTTTTTAATGACTGTAAATATTTCTTTATGTAGCAGCAACACAAAATTATGGACACTGAACCCGGTATAGTATATTGTTTTAAACAAAAAAATAAATGAAGCATTAGTTGATTTGGGAAATCCATCGGGATATACAAACTACATATGGTAGTTCCGGTTTTATTGGGATTTATTTTATCGACCTACTTTGTTAATAAGCGCACTTATCCTCATATAATTGAGAAAAAAACTGTTTAAGCTAAAGTACAAGTGGGCTGAACACGGAGCAGGAAAGGAAAGACACCTGGTAAAGGAAATTGCCACCGAGGTAGACCGCGGCAATGGTGGTGTGACGGTCTGATCTTCGCACAACATATCGACGGTCCCACGTACATAAAGACATGTCGAAAACGGCATTTTTTATTGTATCATTGGCTGACATACGATTTTTATTTAATTTATTTACCTTGTTTTAGAAATCGTATAAGAGAACCAAGTATTATAAATACAACGAATAAGTGTCGTAGAAACGGTCATCTATCAGTTTTTCCAAGAAAACGTGAAAAAATAAAATACTTATGTGTAAATAGCATTAAGAAGCTCTTAAAACTGTTAAAATATTGTGGATAGAAAATATTTATTATTGCTCATAGAATTATTTCTAGGGCGTGTTGAACACAAATTACGCTCTCCTGTAAACCTTGGTTTTTGACTTAACCTTATGTACGTAAGAACCGTCGATATAGAGGTTCGAAAGGAAAAAGGAGGCCTTTTCCCTGCAGTAAGACAGCAGCTAGTCAAGCAATGGTTGTGTCCACAAGCCACTGATTTGTTTAGGTTTGCAGAAAAAATCAGTATGTGAAGACATACTGCAATATTGGCTTCGTTTAGATTCTGGATAGGTATTAGTGTGGCTAATATATTAAGAGATCACGTGTTGTCTAGGTCTTTATTAGGTCAGGGCAGAGGCACGTAGGCACTGTAGCGGTATACAGGGTGCTACATGTGAGACGTGGGCTTCATTAATTATATGCTTTAGTAAGAGAATAATACGGACACAGAAGATCACACAGAAGACACAGAAGTCAGGAGGTGACTAAGATGAAAGAACGAATCTGTTAGAAAAGTAAACAATTCTTATTTTAGATTAACCTCGTATTAGTATGAAGCCCTTTGTATTTTTTGGAGTTCCGAACCTCAAAAGGAAAAACGAACCCCCATAGGACCCTTTATTTTGGGAACGCGTTGAAGTAACGAGTTCAAATTAAAACCAAGTCTGAAGTTTTTTGTAGCTGTGAAAACATCAATCTCTAAGTCAACGCAATCCAAAGGTATAGTCGTTCATATTGCATATTTCACACATTCGCAATGGAATCAAAATCTATAGGGTACTCGCCGTCGACCTAGAATCGTGAAATTTCGCAAGAAATTATACCGTAAAGGACAATGTCCAAAATGGCCTTGTGCAATACCTACAGAGTATCGGAATACACGATAATTAATTATCTTTTTTATTATGTTAGTTGCAAAATATACATTTATAGTATTTTCACGACTAATAACTTCCGCCGCGCATTAGCACAGTTTCTTGGAAAACAGAACAACCAAACGGACACCTTCTCAATAAAAAGCATCTTTTGATAACTAGATCTGACAACAGATCGCCCTCAAGTCTGACTCCTTTCGGACTCGCTGGTCAACCTGCGGTGGGCAAAGTTACGCGACTAATGACCAAACTTTGCCCCTTTGACATCTAGACTGGCGTGCGTTACACTAGCTATTCTAGACTTGGAGCTTAAGAGTTGAACGCTGTTTTGCAAATATTTATAATACTTGTAACTGCTGTAATAACAAGCAATTAAACTTTGACACCTAAGTTTCCTACTGTCGGCGTTGTATATGTATATGTAGGAACTTAGCTTTAGTCCATATTTAGTGTTATAATTATCGCTAGTTGCAAGGAAAACAAAGGTTGCCTCAGGTGAAGGCCTACTCCAAGGAGTTCCATTTGGTTCTGTCTCGTTCTTTCTTTATCCACTGTGGTCCGGCGATTTCTTTTATGTCTTCTTCTCATCCATCTGTCCTAGGGCTTTTTTAACGTTTAACAAAAAAGTGTACCCAACATAAATTATATAACATTTTTGAACAACTTTTCATCATCTGTCATTTGTTATATTTCATTAAAGGCAACTAAAGTCAAGGTCTCAAAGTATTAACAAATTAATTTCCTTTGACCCGAAAATGATGCGGAAAATCTCACAATTATAAGTTAAAGAGAATTCATTAAACAAATTAACAAACTCTCGGGCTTGGCGAGTTTGCTTGCTGTTCACTTGGTGTCACCCGAAATAAGCTACTAGCCGAAGAAATGTTTTTCTTGACATTAGTGACGGTACTGAAAGTTCATCATCTTAAAATGGTGTTTCTTATGATAGTGTCAACCTTATCAATCCACCATCACCCGTCTAGCTTAATGGCTAAACCAAACATGTGGGTTTTTAGGCAACCCAACTTGGTAACACGATACCCTTTCAAGACTAGTGGTTGTCGAACTTACGGGATTCTCACTACCAATAAGAAACCGACGCAATGTTGAGCATCCTCGCGCGTGCTCGAGGATGCGCGAGTGCATGGCTATGCTGAAACAGTATCCAATATTTCCGCTTTAAGAGAACCTCAACGACAGACAAGGACTTACAGTGATAGCGGGATGAAATGCTTAAACGTGCTTCCCGGCGTACTTATAAGTCTCGGCCTGTAACAGATGGGCACCTATCCACTAAATGACCTAGGCAATGGTTGTTTGACCTTAAAAATCGAGCTGTGGGAATTTTATGTTTAGTCACCAAACTTCTCAATTAATAACATGTAAATGACAAAGACGGGTAATATTTCCAACCGTTTATAAGTTATGAATAAGGGATTAGTATGGCGTACACTGTCCCGTTATTCATCTTGAATATCAAATTTATCCAAACGTATAGCACTTTATATTCTAAGCTCTAAAACCTAGATCAAAGTGGATCTATTCTCTGAGAAACAAATGAACTAAGTTTGATTAAACTTGGATCACGAATGTGGATGCTTTAAAGGAATGCATAAAACTAGATGAACAATTACATTATTTGAAGTTTCTCGTCGTTTTTACTACTTTATCAACATTTTCAAATAATGTTATCATCATTTTGTAGAGGTATGTCAATAAGCAAATAATGCAGTTTTTTATTTTTATTTTGGGATTGAATTACATATAGCAATCGATGTTTTGGACGTCATGGTTTGTTGAGTAACGGGGTAGTACCTCGAAGAGATGTCAGCAAAGTAAAGGGGCCTGCCAGGACCACTGCTTGCTAGGATTGCGGGTTGTTCAAAGTAAGGGCAAAAGAAGAAACATTGATGGGTTTTAGTCAGTAAGAGTCTGACACTCCCCCGCTCCACCCAGAGTAGAAGAAAATCTCTGACTTTTTTTCAAAAAAGATTTGCTATTATCAGTTTAACTATCAATCTCAAAAACTAATTGAAATTTAACTTTTAGTTTCACTACTTTTACGAACAACTTTATCTTTTAGTTGATATTATCATGGCAAAGTAAAACAACAAGTAAATACCCAATAATTTGCTACATACAAAACAATAAAATGCTACAAACAAACCAACTGAACGGTTTAGTTCAGAAAACGATGAACAAAACGCCTCGAGAGCCTCTTAGACTAATACCATTGTATCCTGAAAGCCATTATCCAGAAAAGTGCATGTTCGGCTACCCTCGGCCAACGTCGTGCATTGTCGAGCATGTTCGTGCATTGTCGTGACCTTTTGTGTTGTTATAAGAGCACTCATTAGCTTGTTCCTGAATATCCGCCATTTTGGTCGAGTGTGCTTGAAACTCGAGCGATTAACTGGACATTTTGCGATTAGATGGCGCACTTCGTCCTCTGTGGTTAGAAATAAGACTAATAACGTTCATGTACTCATTTAACTAAAGGACTTTGCTCTGCATCGTTTGCCCTGAAACCAAGAGCATCGGAAAATGATGTATTGTATTCTCTATCATTAGTAATCCCCCTTTTTTTCAATGATCTTATTTTTGTAGCGGACTAGCTGCAGAAGAGATACTTTGTAAAAAAAAAATGTCCTAGATTTTGAGGATATTATCGAACCATAACAACGAACGAAGTATGATTTTTCATTGCTCCGAGTGATTTTTTAAGAAACTGTATGTAAGTGCAACATTGAACTTATTAAACTATTAATCCTTACTTCCTTACTAATATTATAAAAGCGAAAGTGAGTTTGTTTGTTTGTTTGTTACCTCTTCACGCTTTAATGGCCGAAAACCGATTTTGATGAATTTTGGTACAGAGATAGTTAGGAACCAGGAGACGGACATAGGATAATTTTAAAAAAAAAAAGTGGGATGTGAGGGAGAAAGAGGGAAGGAAAGGGAAAACTTAGCGTTGCTATTACAAATCAATAAGGCGCAAGGGGAACTGTGTTACCCCGAATTTAACGCGAGCGAAGCCGCGGGCAAAAGCTAGTATTATGATATAAAACATAAGTGGTGGATGTTATTAGTCGCGTCAAATATTTACATTTTGCCATACAGCTAGTCCGTGTTACAGAAGTATTTACAAGTTACATGATAAAAAGACAATTAATAATCGTGTATTCCGATACGTTTTTATTGCACAGGGCCATTTTGGACAGTGTCCTTTAAGTCGCATCCACTTGTAGGTAAGACAAGACCCTTTGACAATACTTCCTCCATGCACTCGTATTGAAAATCATATTGATCGTTTCATGTGGGAGTTGCCATCAACTACGTGGGCACATTTTCGCGCGACCTACGAAGACCACAAATCTAGTGAAGTTTTTTATCAAAAAAAAATACCAGTCATTTGTTTAGTACAGCGAAAATGCCACAAATACCTTTAATAATATCAGATGTAGCTTCTTATTCGAAAATACACTACTAGGGCAATAATAACAACGTGTAGGTAATCTCTTAATGTGGCGTTCATCTCGCTCGCCGGCGCCGGCGGGCACACGGCCCGGGACCACCCCGGCTCAGACCGGCCCGGCGGGCGGCCGGGCGGTCCCGCTGTAGTAGAATACAATACTATTGATCAAAAGGCTAAAAGAAAAAAATCGTTGAACACGGGTATCTTTTAATTAAACCTTACACCATAAGTTACATGCTTAACTATTCAGTTGTTCGCGCGGTTGGAAGCGTGACTGCTGAGCAAAGGGTCCTGGTTTCGATTCCCAGGTCGTGTTGGGTTGCCGTCCATCCGACTATGAGAGTGAGGGAATAGATACTGCACCTGTGTCTAACGCACGCATATAATATCTCCCGCGCAGATTGCTAATAAGGTTGACCGCCGTGACTGAATAAAAGAAAAGCTGAAGAGCGTTCCACGAGTGACGCCATGACTTCGGCCAAACCCTTATTAACAGATTGTGGAAGTGGTTCCTGAAACCGGGATTCGATAGTTAATGTACTAACAAATCTGTCCATGTTCGGTGTCCATCGCCAGTTTCTTACGAAAACATATGACGAGCGTTTTGGCTACTCTAAACTAACTAAGTGGGTGTGTGTGTGTGTTTGATCAGTGAGCGTTGTCTAGTAAGTCATTGTGACCACTGCGGATTGTGGAATGGTATTAAGTAGCGCGCGTACATCACTTGACGCAAATCGCATTTCGCATCACGCTAATGGTTCCTCAAAACCAAAAGTGCCGACAGTTGGGGATATCATCGTCGACATATAAAATTCCTGAAGAAACACATTTTCCCTTTTGAAGTGGGTCTTCTGAACCTTTTTACATTGTGCTAAGTAATATAAATAAAGTGCGATCGCTGTGCTAATGGCTTTCCGTTACTACACATTTGTTTAACAACTTAGAAGTATTACGGCAATACCCACCGACAAACTGGGAAGGAAAGCAATAAGAAAATGTCGCATATTTTCCCTTTATACCTACATTCACAATAATTGCAGTTATTATTTAACTATGCAATGGCATCATCACATTTTTAACGACCTGCGTAGCTAATACAAAACCAAACAATTAAAAAAAAAAAAATCTGATGTGGAAATTACAATTTAAAACGAACTAGTTTTAGAACCTTTTATTGAGGCCAAGTAACAAAACTGTGAAACTGCTTACTAAAATGATGATGTCTAAATGTCCTTTCAAGTATTTTTTACATAAAAAAATGGTTGTTTGTAAAGTAGGTTTACGATCGAGATGTTTACGTGATCGATCTCGATCGATCGATCGATCGATCGCGCTCGTGAGGTTTTGGTGTGACACAAGTTTCTGAACATGTCACTCGACTAAAACGATTTTAAAGACGTTATCACGTCAATAAATAAAATAAAAATAATTAACATACAGTTTACGAGTTCGACTCCAAACGGAGAAGACGTGTTATCGCTTATTTTAAAACTATTTAAATCAGTGTCCTTCAAAATTAACTAATAGTATACTCATAATAGAGCTCAAGTTTTTGGAAACCGTGATTATTCATTACGTCGGTACGCCACTGTGTTAAAAACCGCTAAAAAAAGAGTGCCTGCGGCTGCGCCGGTATCACCCCGCGCTGGCGTGCTTCACCTCTGCGCAACAAGGACGGTGGCTATTTTTCATCTCGCTTGCACAAGGACTCCGCGCTCTGCTGCGACGCACCTCACCTCCGCGAAAAAAGGCAAGTGGATATTTTATATTTTTTGACTCTTTCGCACAGGGACCCTGCGTTTATGATCTGAAAAACAATTTTAATATTGAATACAAATCACAGAATACCTTATTATTTACTTATAAATTTTGTGTGAAGTTATCATACATTGATTGCTTTTGGATACGAATAGCATAATACTACAATGACTATACATAGATCGATACCATCACGCTCACCTAACGGTACGGACACAAGCTGTACCATAGGCACCACACACAGCTCCCCCAACCTATCCAAGTTAAGTACGGTCGCAGCCGATTTTCAAATAACCTTCCGAAATAAACGTAAACAACCACTGTCGGATCATAACTGTGAATGTGCTGATGAAATAAAAGAATTCAGATCAAAAGATATAAACCTATTCTCGGACCAAACTCCAACACAGCAACTATACTTAAAGAGTCTGAAAAAAGAACTAGCACGCTGTCAAAATGATGGTGAGATTGACCTTACCATGATGATGATGATGATGATGATAGGACTCCATTATCCGCACGTAGACTCCCATTCGGTCCGTTGTGCGTGGGGGTCCTGGCTAACATAGCCAGCCCAACTCCGCCCAGAAGCACAGAAGTTTCCTGGGGACTTCACAGGCTTCGCGGAGCGACCTCACTGTTCCGAGGATTTGTTCACGTTGAGAAGCCACAGCGTCGCATTCCAGGATGACGTGGGCTGCTGTTTCCTCGGCGCTAAAGCAGCCTCTGCATAGAGGACTGTCTGTGGCGCCTGTGTTAAAAAGGTGTTTGTTTAAGGGGCAGTGGCCCGTAATTGTCCCTATCATTATTCTGAGGTTGTTCCTACTAAGGCTGAGAAGTCGTTTGGTTAGTCGCGGATAGACCTTAGGCATGGCCATTTTAGACTGCCTGCAGTCTGTTGCCCGTGACCATTTGTTGTTGTGTAATTCTGTGGATCTTTGGCGAATCCACGATCGGAACAGAGAGAAAGGTAGGGGGAGGAGTGGATACGGGCCTAGCACTACCATCTCAGAACCTCTCTTTGCGAGTTCGTCAGCAGCGTCGTTGCCAAGGGATCCACTGTGCCCTTTAATCCACTGGATTGTGATTCGATTTGATGTCGATATACTCTCCAGGGCGAGGTGACACTCGAAAATTAGTTTGTTGTTTGTTTGCTTGTTTTCTAAAGCTTTAAGCACGGCTAAGCTATCGGATATGAATCTAATACCATAGTCGTGTATTCCTAACCGCCTTACGGCAGTCGCAGCTTCTGTCAAGGCGACGCATTCGCATTGAAAAATGGAGCTGTGTGTGCCTAGCGGTATGTGGAAGTTAATGTTGAGGTCTAGGGAGTGTACGCCAGCCCCTGAGCCGGATTGTGTTTTAGAACCGTCTGTGTAAATGCGTACTTCGTGGACACCTGACTGGTCTCTTTCCTCCTCTATTGTTTGAATGTTGTATTTTTTGTTAAACATGGGTTGATTTGGTGTCCTATCACACGGGGCTGCGATGAGAGGTTGATACTCGATCGCCCGGTCCAGGATGTTAGTGTGGGGACTGCTGTGGTTTTTGCCCCATATGCCTAAGTGCATTAGCCTGATGGCAGCGAGAGCTGCCTCCTGCTGTATGTAGAGGTCGAGGGGAGTTATTTGGAGGGCAATCTCCATTGCCGCAGTTGGCGTGGTTCTCATGCAGCCTGTGATAGCTGAGCAGGCGAGTCTTTGGAACCGTGCGAGCTTGTTGGCGGTGGTCGAGAGTTCAGTTCTCGGCCACCAAACTAGGGCACCATAAGCCAGCATTGGCCTAATCACGGCTGTGTAAAGCCACAGCGTAATTTTTGGAGAGAGCCCCCATTTGTTTCCTAACATTTTTTTGCATTGGTATAGGGCGATTGTGCATTTGTTGAGTTTATGGTCAAGATGCTTGTTCCAGAGGAGTTTGCTATCAAGGACCACTCCCAAGTATTTGACCTCTTCTTTGAGCGTTGATTCTGAGTTAAAAAGCTTTGGTAGTCTGTGGGGTCCGAGGACCCTCTTGTTAGTGAACATTATTAATTCTGTTTTTGAGGGGTTAACCGAGAGTTCATGTTTTGCACACCAGCCCTCGATTATTCTAAAAGCTTTTCTCATGAGGTCGCATAAGACGCCTTCAAATTTCCCAGATATTAGGATTGCTATATCATCTGCATAACCAACCGAGTAAAGACCGCACGCGTTGAGTTCCTTAATGAGCTCATTAACGACTAAATTCCACAGTAGTGGTGACAGCACTCCGCCCTGTGGGCAGCCTCTACATACGATACATCGTGTGGTGGTGTTAACAGTAAATTGAATAGCGCGATATTTTAACATGTTATTTATCCATTCTATAAGCGTTTGTGCGACTCCATGCTCGGCCAGTGCCTGGCTGATGCTGGAGAAGTTTGTTTTGTCGAAAGCCCCTTCTATGTCGATAAAGGCGCCCAGGGTTGGATTTTTGATTTTTAGAGCATTACCTATACGCGAGACTACGCTGTGTAGTGCTGATTCGGTTGATTTGCCTGCACAATAGGCGTGTTGGTTGGGGTGTAAAGGTTTTAATATTGATATTTGGTTTCTTATCTTCCTGTCCCCCAGCCTCTCCAGTGTTTTTAGGAAAAACGACGTAAGGCTAATGGGTCTAAAGGACTTGGGTTGGGTGTAGTCACCCCTACCAGGTTTTGGAATGAAAATTATTTTTACTTCGCGCCATTTCAGGGGGATGTAGCGGTGAGCTAGGCAAGCTTGGAAAACCATGACTAGGTAGTTAGCTAGTAAGTCTCCGCTCCATCTAAGCAGAGCAGGGAAGATACCATCCATGCCTGCTGCCTTGAAAGGTAGAAAGGTGTTGATTGCCCACATTATTTTATCTTTGTCAATTACTTCTGAGGCTACTTCCCAGTCTATGCTGTTAGTGGCCCTCTCCCTATGCGGTTCCCAGGTTCGCTCGGTGGCGATCTGGCAATCCGGGAAGTGAGTTGCAAGAAGTAGCTCGCTTGTTTCTGTGTCGTTTTTGGTGTAGGTGTTGTCCGCTTTTTTTAGGCAGCCTATTGAGTGGTTTGTCGCTTGAGCGAGACAGTTCTTAACCCTCAGTGCCTGGTTGTTATTTTCAATGTTAGTACAGAAACGTCTCCAGCCGTTTTTACCCCTGAGACGTATTAGTTTTTTGTAGGTTCTACGAGTTTTGGTGTAACGGTCCCAGTCGTCGGGCGATCGTGTGTTCATGGCCCTGTTGAACAGTCTTCTTAGCCTGCGGCGGTGTCTTTCTAAATCGGGACCCCACCAAGACCGCCTGACTCCCTGCCTAGGTACAGTGAGTGGACAAGACTGTTCGTAACTAGAGAAGAGAATTGATGTGATGTTATCTACATGTTGGTCTATATTTGTCACAGTTATTTCCGCCGGTAGAGGGTCTAACTTTCCTAGCTCGGCATTGACTAGTCTAATGAACTTAGATTTGTCTGTATTTCGAGGAACCCTTATTGGCTGTGGTTTAGGTAAGTTATAGTTTATAGTAAAACGGATCCACCTGTGGTCTGAGCATGATACTTCATTTGATACATGCTAGTCAAGTACGGAGTTGGAAATACCTGGTGTTACTATAGTTAGGTCTATTATTGTTTGCGATCGTACGTTAATGAAGGTTGGTTCTGAACCTTTGTTAAGTAAGATAAGGTTGTTGCTAAGAATAAATTCAAGCATTCCCTCACCTCGGTTGTTGGTTTTAGCATTACCCCAGAGAGTGTGGTGCGCATTTGAGTCTGTTGCGATGATTAGCTCCAGTCTCTCCTTTTCACAGTACTCCACCAGCAAGGCGAGCTCCGGTAGGGGAACGTCCTCGTCGCCTGGCAGGTAGGCCGAGGCTAGTACAATGTCCGGGAGATCTTGTTCTGCTCTGGAAAGCCTAGTTGCTGTCAGGTTTCTTGAACAGAATTCGTTTATTAGCAAGGTATTTACATGTTTAGGAACAAATATGCAAGTTCGTGGTTTACTTACGGAGGTGTCTAGCAGCAACTTGCCTCCGATGTTGGCGAGACCACATATTCTGTCGCCCCTGATCCACGGCTCTTGGATAAGGGCTATGGTCTCTCGTTGGTTGTCCAGCACTCTGCGCAAAGTGGCCGACGCAGTCTGACTGTGCTGGAGGTTGGTTTGCAGGATATTAGTTGTCCCGCAAGGGAGAAGAGCAGAGGCTGCTGCCATCGACCTCAGTCTCCTCCCCCGACGGAAAGCAATCCTCGTCCGTTGTCAGCCCGGGCGAGGGTGGATCCTGCGTTGGTTCTACCTCCATGGTTGCCGTGGAGGTTTCACGCTCCACCGCTGCCGCATCAGTCACCATCGCGGAAGGCGACGATGAGGACGCAGGCCGTAGTGGGTCGTGCTCTGGTCCAGGCACAATGGAGGCCTGGTTTTTTGTTAGTGTTTCCGCGGCGAGTTCCTTACGGGGGGCATCCACCTCCAGAAAGCGGATGTAAATGCTCCCCATGAGGTAATAGACGCGCCTCTCCTGTTCTTTAATAGTTTGTACCATGGACTCTGGCACACGGAAGTACAGGCAGGTGCCCTTGGGATCCTGCCGGACCCTCTCGTGTGTCAGGGTCCATGAGTTAATATTTAAGTTGGGGTTCTGCCTCGATAGCAACTTGAGCAGAGTCGGGGTGCTATCGGTATTGTCCGGTACGAAGAGTAGGCAGAGTGCCTTCTTCGGAATTTCGGATTGAGGCCGAACAGTTAGTTTAGTCCCCAGTATCGGGGACGGCATGTTTGCAATGATCTCCTTGAGCCAGGCTAGCGTGAAAGCATCCTCACACCAGGTTTTGAGGACACCCTCAGCGAAATGGGCCCTACCTCGAAAGTGGATCGCGGTGTTTCCAGTTGGGTGGGAAGGTCCCGGTTCTGTCATGAGCAGTTCCCGGAGCTTTCCCTCTACGTTTGATCGGATCTCCTCCGCTTGTACCTGTGACAAGTCCTCGAAAGGCTCGATCATGACGGCGACGCACAGCTCATTGTTCCTGTACGCCGCTGTCGCTTCAGCGTAGCTCACCAAGGAACCGTCCACCATGTGGGAGCGAGCATGCTTGCTCTTCTTGCCTACCCCGGTTGGCGTGACGGTGTCCTCGGGTCGCGTTCGCTTCTGAGCCCTCCCCGAAGGATCCCCTTTGTTGGTTTGTGTTTTGTGTGAGTGTTTTTTACGTCCCCTGGGCCTCATACTGCGCTTAACAGTAACAGTGGCATCCGCACCCGCTGGTGCCGGGGTTGTTTCCGGCACTTTTGCAGGGCAGTCCGCCACGGCACTGCGCGGCGTAGCCTTGGCCGATGTGGTCAGACTCCTCTTTGAGGATGTTGACTTGCGGGAAACTGTTGTCCATTGTGGTAGTTCTGTTGGTGATTGAATGGCGTCTCTAAGAGATGACATGTCAATCTCGGTCATGTTATGTGACCCTGCCGGTGGGGCTTCGGCTAGTCCCGTCAGGTCCCTACCAGAGACCGCAGACACTGACGCAGCCCCTGAGGGCGCATCTTGGGCAGCGGTCTTCCTTAAGTCGCCGTGAGCGAGATCTAACTTCGGCCTTGCGGCTCGGGTAGCGTTTGTGTTAGTAGGCGCATCCTTGGTCGAGGCAGAGGTCGGCGTTATCTTTGACGCAGCCTGGTTTGGCGCATTCTCGACGTTTGCCTTCCCCTTCCCGTCCTTGGACGCAGCCAGTGAGCGTTTGTGCTTGTTAGTGTGCCTACGGGCATCGGAGGACGCAACCTTAAGCGGATGACGCTTAGGTGCATTCTGAGACGCAGCCCTAGGTACTGTTGTGTTTAGCGCATCCGAGGACGCAGCCCTGGCTGTGTTTGTGTGTGGCGCATCCGAGGACGCAGCCGTAGCTGTGCTTGTGTGTAGCGCATCTAAAGACGCAGCCTGGGTGTTTTTTGGGGGTGGCGCATCCGAAGACGCAGCCTGTGTGGTTTTTGCCTCAGTATCCATGGGTTGGTTTTGTTTTAATTCACCGTCGGAGCTCTCCACCCGCCACGGAGCCCTCAGTCGGGGACGTCTCTCGTTATTCGAGTAAACGCCAGAGATACTCCTTCGGTATAGGACCAGCTTAATCAGAAGTAGACGAACCCGCACGCAGCGAGGAAACACGAGACTGTTCGCGACACGAGACTATGCCGCAAACTCATCCCGTGGCCCGCGCCGCGCCGGCTGCCCCCCCTCACTAAACCAGCCCTCGCACGACAGCCCGCTTATGGGATGCCTCAGCCGATTGATCGTGGGTAGCTACCCCACGACCTCCCGTGTAAGAGGAAATCCAGACCAAAGTGGTGTGTTGTGTGCAGATTGCTCCACTCAACCACCAGGACTCCTTCATCCCCCCGTACGGGTCCCCGCGCACGGCACAAACACGCGGGAGGTCATTACTATCCACCGTCTGCTCTTGTTCGATGGTGGACACGCAAGGGCATGACCTCGCCACCCCTGCATTTGACCGCCTGGTGGTTTCTGTTACGTCTATTTCTGAAGGAACTAGACCAAAAACGGGGCGGCAACCACGGGAAGGTTTACCACCAGACTTGCTTTGAGGATCTACACGACTTGCGCTCACCCTCAAAGCCCCGCCACCTTACCTCCTCTGAAGGAGGTGATAAGGTAGGCCTGTATCTATACTACCAAGCAGCAAGCGTGTCGTTGTGCAACCGTAAAAGCATATATACAAGCCCTCCCCTTACCATTAAATACATACACGGAATACCAGCAGCTGTAAAAAAGCCTCCAAAAAACTTCAATCAACAAGCGAAAATATAAATACCGATTTAAACTTTAACACGTATCAAGTAATTAATGACTATCGCACTATTAATACTGGCAAATCACGAATAAGATTTTTGTACCTAAATGCTAGAAGTATACGGAAGAGCGGAAAATTGGACGAGCTAAAATGCATCTTAAAATCGCTACCAAAAACTACACAATGTGTGGTTTTTGGTAGCGATTTTTTCTAGTAACGGAAACCTGGATAGGGTCGGAAACCCAAGCTTTGGCACTGCAAATTGATAATTATACCCACTATTACAACTCTAGAACAGATTTAAAAGGAGGAGGAGTCTCAGCATTCATCCACAATGATCTAAAACATAGTTTATCGGAATCTAAGTACTCAGGTGGAAATAATTCTGAGTAGAGAGCTATCGTTTTCGGCGATTTCAACATCGATCTATTAGCTAAAACCAACAAAGAGACTAAACAATATAGAGCAGCAACGAAAGAAGCCGGATATGTACGATTGAACAAAATAACCTCAAATTTAAAAAAGTATTATTGACCATATCAGCACCAATTTAAAGAATGACAACTTCCACATGGTAATATTCAAATCTTCTATGTCCGACCACAATCATATGTACTTAGAACTCAAGAAAGTAAGATCGCCTCGAAAATTGCGAGCCCAGTATCAAGCATTAAATTACACAAACTTATATAATACTTTAGAAAGAACAAATTATGACAACCCTTATAATGATTACCGTGTATTGGAGGATGTGATAAAGTCATGTGTAGAACAAAACCGAGTAGCAAAGATTAAAATAATCAACCTTCCACAAAAAGACTGGATTAATAAAGAGGTTATAGCGCAAATCAATGAAAGGAATAATATGATAGGGATGGAATTAAATAGCAGTCCTAACAACCACTTTAACACCAATAAAATCTTACATGAGAAACAGTATGGTTTCACCAAAGGACGTTGTACGACTGACGCCGGTGTCAGTGTCACCCTATTAAAACACATATTTACTGCGTGGGAAGAAGCACAGGATGCCATAGGGATCTTTTGTGACCTCTCAAAAGCATTTGATTGCGTGAACCACGAAACCCTTCTCTTAAAACTTGAACATTACGGCCTAGGGAAACTTGCCCTTAGTTTAGTTAAATCGTATTTAAATGATAGACAGCAGCAAGTACAAATAAATGGTGTCAATTCAATGGGTTTAAATGTAAAGATGGGTGTACCACAAGGATCGATATTAGGTCCCTTCCTGTTTTTAGTATATATTAATGATATACCCCATTTATTTAAAAACCAACCACAAATGGTGTTGTTTGCTGACGATACCTCTTTAATATTTAAGATAAACAGACGTGCCACAAATCTTGACGACGTAAATAATGCCCTAATGCAGGTACATAATTGGTTTACCGCTAATAATTTAGTATTAAATGGGAAAAAAACGAAGTGTATAAGATTTGCTCTACCAAATGTCAAAAACAGTGAGTGTGACATAGTATTGAATCAAAAGAAACTAGAATTCGTCGAAAAAACTGTTTTCTTGGGAATAACACTCGATTCAAAGCTACAATGGGGTCCGCATATAACATCTCTTGCAGGACGCTTTAGTTCAGCAGCATATGCTGTTAGAAAAATCCGTCAGTTTACTGATGTAGATACCGCGAGGCTAGTCTATTTTATATAATGTCATACGGTATTTTACTTTGGGGACGGGCTGCAGACATCGAGTCTAAATTTATTCTGCAGAAAAGAGCCATCAGAGCCATATATAACCTACGTAGGCGGGATTCTTTAAGGGAACAGTTTAAGGATATTAACATCATGACAGTACCTTGTCAATATATTTATGAAAACATCATGTATGTCAGGAAAAACTTGCATATTTTTAGTAAAAGAGGTGACAGACACAATTATAATACTAGAAATATGGACCAATTAGTTCAACCAGGTTTCAGGTTAGCTAAAGTAGACTCATCTTTCATGGGGTACTGTTTGAAATGCTACAATAAAATACCTCTCCACATTCTTCAACTGAATGAAACGAAATTTAAATCTTGTATTAAACGCACACTATGTAGGCAAGCATATTATAAGTTGGGGGATTATATTGATGATAAAAATGCTTGGCTCAATGCTGGTCCTGCTCCACAAGAATAGGGGTAAACTCATTGATTGGTATCCGAAGCTATAGTGGAAGCTGCAGAAGATTGTAAGACTATCTTTGCAATGTATAGAATCAATTCTCTAGTATTGTATAATTATTAAGCCCATATGTGAGTGCTATGTATTATTATTGACTTGACAAAGCCCAGGTGGTTGATAGTGTCATGCTCACTTAAATGTCTCGCTGATGGTGGCGGGTGTGTCGGGCCATTTAGCTCCCTTCAAAATGGTCGAGCTGAATGGGGCTGATCCATACGTCATGTTCGTGAACGGGCGCTGTCAAATTTTGCTTTTTATTTACTCTGGACGCTCTTACTGTGCACGTCTTTCTATATCGTTCTCACATATTTGTATAATCTCAACACGAATGATGTAAATACGATTTTGTAATAATATTATAATTTAAAAGAGTGTCCATGGAGTTTCTTGCCCATTCTTCTCGATAGAGATCAACGCTTTGGAATGGGCAACTACAGTACTTTCACAAGTTATTATGTCTTGTGACCGGGACTGTAGCTTAACATTTTGTTTTTTTTTTTGACATTCAAAAGTGCCTGTAATGGTCTAATTGAAATAAATAAATAAATATCTTGGGACAACTCACACACGGCTATCTGATCCCAAGCTAAGCAGAGCTTGTGTTATGGTAACCAGACAACTGATATATAATTTATAAATACATACATAATTATTGTAGATAAATCACACCCAGTTAATGATGTAGGTACCATTACAGCTTAAAACTAGCGAAAAATATCTCGGGCTCGGAATAGACAGTTCCCTTACGTGGAATGCTCACATCGATTATGTAAAAAATAAACTCTCGACACTAGTCGGAGCTCTGCACAACATAGTTCGATGCATTCCACGAGGATTGCGATATACTATAATTCCCTATATCTATGATTCCCTAGTGAAGCCACACCTACTATACCTGGTCGAGATATGGGGTAGCGCTGCTAAAACAAAGCTGTTACAACTACAGGTTTCCCAAAATAAATTAATAAAAATGCTTCAACTACCCGTACCGAACTCCAACGACTAAAATATACGGAGACACAAAAATAATGAATACAAACGAACTATATATTTATAACACACGTATATTTATCAAAAAAATTCTAAACAAAAACATTCACACAAATATCACACTTACCCACTATAGACAAGTTACTCAACGAAGCTCACGACGAGCAAGCTTATTAGTTTTACCAAAAACCCGGACTAACTATGGCAAAAAATGCTAACATTTGAAGGAGCACAGATATATAATAAAACTAGCTTTCGCCCGCGGCTTCGCTCGCGTTAAATTCGGTATAACACACCAAACAGACCTGCAGTTTTTGCTCTTGCGCCTGATGGATTTGTAATAGCAACGCTAAGTTTTCTCTTTTCTTCTCTCGTTCTCCCTCATATCCCACTTTTTTTAAATAAAAGTTAGCCTATGTCCGTCTCCTGGTTCCCAACTATCTCTGTACCAAAATTCATCAAAATCGGTTTAGCCATTAAAGCGTGAAGAGGTAACAAACAAACAAACAAACAAACTCACTTTCGCTTTTATAATATTATACAGGGTGGTCCAACTAGTGACGTCAACAATTTTTTTTTAGATTCCTCGCACCTGGGGGTATCCCAATGTACCCAATGTATGTTCCGCGATTTTTCTTAGTTTTCGAGTTATAATTTTTTTTGGGTATTTTTAATGATTTCTGCCAGCAAAGTTTCAAAAATACATATCTTTTTCCGAGTAGGTATTTTGCAGTCGGTATTTTTGTGACATGATTGTGTTTAATGGTGTTTTAATAAAAAAAATAACTCAGCTTTCTGAAGTTACTTAAAGTTACTCAAAAAAGGCTTTAAAGTTGAAACTTTAGTTTTAGTAAGATTTACTCAAATCTTCAACTTCAATTTAAAAATACAAAAAGGAGTTTCCATAGATTCTGACTTAGTTTAAAAACTCCGCATGCTTCTAAACTTTCAAAATCATGCAAAAAAAATTGCACTTAATTAGCCTATTTCTGTTGTAATTAGCCTTCGAAGGCGGATAGGCCTAAAATCATTAAATCACGATTAAAGCATTGAAAATTATTTTATGTACTTTTTATCATTGTTATGGTAAATTAAACTTAAGAATGTAATTTTAAATTAAATTCAATTGAAATTCCTGTAAGTACAATAACTGTAGCATGTGTAATCTTATAATAATTTAGGTTTCACTACTAAGATTTAAAATGTGAGCAAGAATAAAAATCAAAATTGGGAAATTACCCGTTTTTACAAATAAAAAGCATACATTACTGAAAAATTAATATTTATTACAGTACGTTTTCAAAACTCCTTCCTCCAACCTGAATACATAATCGACAACGTCTTAAAAAGTTATGTTTTAATTGTCTGAAGCTACTTGAATATTCTTGCTTTATTTTTCTTTCTGTTTCTGCAAGTTTTTGCCTCAATTCTTCTTCGCTGTTGCTGTCCCTCGCGTACACCAGCTCTTTATAAAATCCCCAAATAAAAAAATCGATGGGGTTAAAACACAATTTTTTAGATCAGAGATAGGCGTGTACTACGATGCTTGCATAAAAACAAACTAAATTAAACCTTCCCTTTTTACAACACAATCAAAAGCTCATGTAAATACCAACTTCACTTACCTTCCTTAAGAATTCTTAAAACCGTAGTTCGTGGAATCCCTGTTCGCCTAGTTAAACCTAAATTATTATAAGATTACACATGCTACAGTTATTGTACTTACAGGAATTTCAATTGAATTTAATTTAAAGTTACATTCTTAAGTTTAATTTACCATAACAATGATAAAAAGTACATAAAATAATTTTCAATGCTTTAATCGTGATTTAATGATTTTAGGCCTATCCGCCTTCGAAGGCTAATTACAACAGAAATAGGCTAATTAAGTGCATTTTTTTTTGCATGATTTTGAAAGTTTAGAAGCATGCGGAGTTTTTAAACTAAGTCAGAATCTATGGAAACTCCTTTTTGTATTTTTAAATTGAAGTTGAAGATTTGAGTAAATCTTACTAAAACTAAAGTTTCAACTTTAAAGCCTTTTTTGAGTAACTTTAAGTAACTTCAGAAAGCTGAGTTATTTTTTTTATTAAAACACCATTAAACACAATTATGTCACAAAAATACCGACTGCAAAATACCTACTCGGAAAAAGATATGTATTTTTGAAACTTTGCTGGCAGAAATCATTAAAAATACCCAAAAAAAATTATAACTCGAAAACTAAGAAAAATCGCGGAACATACATTGGGTACATTGGGATACCCCCAGGTGCGAGGAATCTAAAAAAAAATTGTTGACGTCACTAGTTGGACCACCCTGTATATATATAATATATATATATATATATATATATATATAGTAAGGATACCACGCATAAGTAACCTATCATCATTCAATGCGTTCAAAACCCAACTTAGCTTGTATTTAATCGCAAACCGGAAATAACCCGAGAAATGAATGCGTTGGGTGGTGGAGTTTCAGTTAGTATCACATAATTACACTTCTGGACTCATCTATTGGCCCACCTTGTATTTTCAGTTTCGTTTGGTCCTAGCTAAAATTTTATATTAGGTCGAGCAAAAAGTTTTTATGCAGTTTTTAACCTGGCACATTCACAATTTCATTCAACAGTCTTTTTTTGAATTTCGAACACAGAATTTAAAGAAACAAAAGACAATTTGGAGCCTGTTTGTTGATATCAAACAATCGAATACTAAGAAAATCAGGTTTTATTGGTTTACTTGGATTTAATTCTTGAAAAAGTGATTGATATCTTTGGTTTTGCAACAAACATTACTTATTCTTAACATTAAGGTGAGGTTCTATCAATAATCTATGGATACTTCACCTGAAATTGCCGCCCAAGCTGTGGCACTTATTCAGGCCGGACACAGCCAAAGAAACGTGAGTGCTCAACTTAATTTAAGTCGATCTGCGGTCCGAAATGTTTATCGGTGGTACCTAGAGACTGGCGGCTTTGTTCGTCGCCAAGGAAGGCCACGATCTCGGGTCACAACTGAAAGGCAGGATCGATTCATCGTGACGACCAGCTTGAGAAATCGTCACCTTACCTCCATTGAGATACAAAACCAACTTCGCGACTTCCACGGAGTATCTGTAAGCGCTCGAACTGTTCGGAGAAGGTTAAAATAACGCGATATGGTACCACACAAGCCAGCTAATGGGCCCAAACTAACGCGAGCCCACCGAACAGCGCGCCTTCATTTCGCACGCAGTCATTTAAATTGGACACAGCAAGATTGGAGCCGTGTACTCTTTTCTGATGAGTCTAAAATTGTGTTACATGGCAATGATGGAAGGAAGAAGGTCTACCGACGTAAGGGAGAGCGTTTCGCACAATGCTGCTTTGAAGAGAGGGTTGCTTATGGCGGTGGCTCATGGACTGTCTGGGGCGGTATATCCGCGAGCGGCAAAACTCAACTTGAGGTTGTTACAGGACCACGGCTGCCAACATTAAATGCTGAAAGGTACATTCGTAAGTGCTTAGAACCTCACGTGATGCCATACGCGGACTATGTGGGCCCAAATTTCCTTTTTATGCATGATAATGCAAGAGCCCATGCGGCCGGCATCGTCAGGGAATATCTTCGGGATGTGAACATCACAGTTATGGACTGGCCAGCCAGAAGCCCAGACATGAACCCTATTGAGCACATGTGGGACGAGCTAAAAAGACGTGTTAGGGCTCGTCAGCCAGTTGCCCAGACGATGCAGGAGTTGAAAACTGCCATAGAAGAGGAATGGGAGATGATCCCTCAAAATTTCATAGAGCGGTTGATAAACTCTATGCCTAATCGTATGAGAGCTGTGGTAGATGCCCATGGAGGCAACACGCGTTATTAAATTAAACCTTTATTTGATAAAACATGTTTTTTATTCAAAAATCAATTGCCTTTAACAAGGCGCATATCCGACTTGTTAGGCGTAGCTCCATGTCGTATGGTATTCTGAATTCAAATTTAAAACAATACGATCGAAAAAGATGGTAAAATGTATCAGGTTTAAAACTGCATCAACAGTTTTTGTTCAATCTAGCAATCATATTTCGGTAGGGGCCATCGAAACCTAAACTCTAAGGTGGGCCAATAGATGTGTCCAGAAGTGTAGTTTTTAACGGATGTTGTCGAACCCAATTTAGTACTTAAGTAATAATTATTGTTCTCAAGTAAGTGACATGTAATGTTTTTATTGAGAATAAAGATCTTTAAACCTAAACCTAACATAATAATATTGGATCATTGTAAGAAAAACAAATTGATCCTGCAATCACTGAGAAAATGTAACGGGAACAACTATTGATATCAAATAAAATACGCATCGAATGCCTTTTATCTGAAGTCATTTAAAACAAAATGAAAGTAAAACAATTCCTTTGGCATTATTATACAATGGCCAATAGGATCGTTTCGCTAAACATTACAAAGTGTCACTACGGAGCAATAACGATCACTGCCAGCCGGCATGCGGCAGCTCGCGCTCTCTCACACATTACGACACGACTACGAGACGGATACGAGGCAATGTAGTCCATTAGCATTAGTCCGTTTATTGGAAAGCAAATATGTCGTTTTGCAGAGATTTAGATCTTATGGGAATTGTTAGTGCAAGAACTATGTTACAATATACGTTTTAACTAAGGATAAAATAAGCCTTGTATTGTATTGTTCGTCCAATGTTCACAACGTATAGCATACTTACATGTCTAGTTTTTTTATTCGGATGCGAAACCATCAAATAATTCCGCTCTGGGTGGAGTGGGGGGAGTGTCAGACTTGTACTGACTAAAACCCACCCATGTTCCTTCTTTGCCCTTTATGTTGCGGGGCCGCGGTATCTCTTTCGAACAACAACCCCGGCAGGAAACTTACATGTGTATAAAAACATAAATGGGTTGTACACAGTTTTAAAAATCGTCTTTTTAAAATAAGATTGCAAGATATTTAATTTATATCAAAGCCAGCAAGCATGAAAGATAACCGTTCTATTTTTTTATTCCTACTTCCATCTGAGAAACATCTGAAAGAAAAACAGCAGTACATTATATATTTATAGACGGCACAAATAACTACGCTGTGGCCTAGATCTCTGTCCTGTTGTCAGTTTGCAAGAGGCCTTAATTTAGCTTTAAACGCGGCCAAAGCTTTCTGTTCGCTGGTTGTTACGTCGCGAAATAGAAGACCTTTGTGATAAGCTGTCTTTGTAAAACAAGCAACCAAACTGAATGAATACAGTATATTTTAAGGGTTTTTTAAAACTTCTTTTAAAAAAGTTTTATGTTACCCAGGGACTGGGTTATGGAGGTCAGATTTATGTCTATCTGACCTCCGTCTGTCTCTCCAAGTAAAATATTGATATTCAGCTACATCCAGCTGGATTACAAGATAAATCTAATTTGATTGGGAACATATGCCATCTAAGACGTATCTAGGGATACGTCTTAGATGGCTTCCTAATAATATTATGGATGGAGTCTTAATAATATGTTGTTTGTTTATTACGTCTTCACGCCAAAATGGCTTAACCGATTTTGATGAATTTTGGTACAGAGATACTTGGGACCCTGGAGATGGACATAGGCATAAAAAGTGAGAAATAGGGAAGAAAAGGGAAAAGAAAGATATATTTTTTTTAATCATCACGCGGTTTAAAGTTACCGTTAGGCCAAAGTAACTATGCCACGCGGACGAAGTCGCAGGCGGAAGCTAGTATCTAAATAAATAAATCTAGATTACCGTCAACCAGGCGGTTACATTGTGAACGAAATAAACAATGAGTATCTACTGTTGTGCCTAGCTCCTTAGGGGTCACAAGCATCATGTTATGTAAAAATGAAGGAAAATGTTTGGTTACCGAGATTTTAAAGGGAATGGACGATTGAACGCCAACGTTTTTTTTTTTCATCCGGCAATTTTAACAAACTGTAAATGTTATTTTCCATGCATAAACTTGATGAGATAAACATTCGATGTTTCTCAAAGCTTCTCTGAAGCTTGCATGTTTTACTTTTTTGCACTAGGTACAAATATTAAAAAAATAATTGAAAACGTATTTTTTGCATTTACTTTTTACACTTTTTAAAATGCAATAACTTTGTAAACCATGCTTGTATTTGCCATAATTTCACTATAAATAATGCTTCAGTTGCCGTAATCGTGAAATTACATAGAATTATTTTCACTAATGATTCTATGTAATATGTACTTGGTCATAATTTATGAATGAAGTGTCATCATAAATTTAATGTATAAATTTATTTTCAATACACTTCCTCGAATACTGGCAATTATTACACTACAATTAAGTTCAACATTTCACACCCGTACATTTTCCTCATTTATTGCAAAAAACGGATACCTTATTGGATCACTCTGTTGTCCGTCTGTCTGTCAAGAACGTTTATATCGGGAACGCTTTGAGGAATCTAGTTGAAATTAACCAAATACTCAACTCTGTGGTCCCTTTGTGATGTGAAAAAATCAACCCGCTAAGTCTAGGCAGCCAAAAGATATGGCTGTTTATGTCGCAAGTTTGTACCGGTTTTTTATTGTCAATGCATTATTTAAACTGTGATCAACAGGACATTATCTTATTGTTTATTTTATTTGTTTATTCACATAATTATGTATTATATTAACGAATACACTTAAAAAACTCATTATTTAAAAACTGTCATTATTAAATAGAACCATTATTTTAGTTTGGGTTATTAAGATGTGAATATTGCATTGCATTGCACCTACTATGTTTTTGTCTCAGCATCAACCTAAGGTAAGACCCTAAGCTAAGACTTATTGTTTGATTTCCTGTACTTTAACACCAGCGGCCGGGGGATGCATGATGGACATCCATTACGGCATCAAGCTTCAAACGAAATTTAGATGAGGGACATTTTAGGGAAATTTTGTTAGTCACATTCCAGAAGTTATAATTGTATAGTGAAGAGTAGTGGATTTAATAGACTGTCGTCTTTTTAGAGGGGGGGGGGGATCATGCTCGATACTCGGTAAAACCAACTTAACAAACAAGGGGCATAGCCATAGTAAACTCAACACACTTATGTTAAGTTTACACAATTGGTGAAGCTGATGGTTGAAGTCCGACAGTTCAGTCAATATGGACTTTTACAAAGGTAAAGATAATATAGTTTTATTTTATGCGATGAAAAACTTGGATTATTAAGATGGTAATTATGTAAACAGCATTTTATCGTCTTTCTCTTCCTTGAGACTCAATCGCGTATGATATTAGCTTTGAAATGATCTGACATGTATTTTTAAAATGATGAAGCAAAAATATAGTCTAAAGTGTTTTATGCTATTTTTATGACGAATAAATGCCCCCCATATCACCAAGTCACTACAGTACCATACTAAGCAATCTTTTGACTAAATCTCTATTTAAAATCATGGTTGTTAAATTTAATAAGCAAAATAAAAATAACAACAGTAATGCCTGTTATCGGTTGTTATGCCTACAGCTCTGCTTATCCCGATTGATCCTCAGCACACAAACAACATTATTGCGGCTATAGATTACGATCACATTACACAATAATTTCAGCACAAATAAATTTCAGGTCTTTAAAAACAATAATATCTGGTTTGAACTGGTAAGTATGCGGCAAGATTAGGAAAATCATGTGCTTGTGTAAAACCGGTCGTAGCAGGATTGTAAGCAGCTCGTTCGAACATCACCTGCTCAACATACGTAGGTGAGATAACAACCATGAGTAAGCAAATTAACAAATTTTGGAGGTATGTGCTGTTGTTATGAGAAAATTCAATGCGGTGTTGTGCAACATGCAAACTGATTCTAGAATGTCTCTTATCATCTGCCCAACCTTTTTACAACGGCTTCCAGTTTAACCGGATTCAGCTGTATACCAGTACAATCAAACAGTACAGTTCAAAACTCCTTGATAAGACTGGTTGTCAGACTCCCGAGCTGTAATTGCTGTCAAAGATCATTTACCAACCATGTTTGGATTGGCTTCCAGTCTAACCGTGGACCAATCTATCTAACCGTCACAGACCACAATCTAATCATTGGGAAAAATGGTGTTCTCGTCGCTCTGTTAGATGCCTTTGTTTCGGGAAAATCCTTACTAATATTATAAAAGCGAAAGTGAGTTTGTTTGTTTGTTACGTCTTCACGCCTAAATGGCTAAACCGATTTTGATAAATTTTTGGTACAGAGATAGTTGGGACCCTGGAGACGGACATAAGCTAAAAAAAGTGAGAAAAGAGGGAGAAAGAGGGAAGAAAAGGGGAGAGAAAGATATTTTTTTTGATCATCATGCGGGTTAGATTTATCGTTAGCCCAAAGTAACTATGCCACGCGGACGAAGTCGCGTGCGGAAGCTTGTAGTTTATAATATGTGGGCTCAACACCAATAATCTACAATTAACGGAAACCCAGTCGGATTTCAGAACAAAAGAGAGTATGCAAAACCAAATTAACAAATATTTTTATTTGCTGAACATAGGTGGGTTAGTAACAGATATTGTCATTATTAATGAACGCTGCGTCTAGCCGTGTTCGGCGTACAAATGACGCAACAAACAAAATAAATAAAAATAAAAAAGAAACAAAAGAACGCAACTATGTAATTACTGTTGACTTAAAACCTATATATATAAACGAGACGGCACTTGCTTTGACTCAGACATTACGCATTTCCTGTTGCTATGTTAAACTTGTACAAGAGATTTTTTTTTAGAATTGTGTGTTACGTTAAAAGACCTCGGCCGTAGCGTTGAAAAACATCAAACATATTATCCCACAGTAGGTAAGGTCAGCAACGATAGTCTATTTACACTTAATGACATTGTGTTAATGTCATCGAAGTTGACTTTAGAAGACGGGGTCCATCGAAGACATGGCCGTGTGTTGTAAGAGAACACATCTCGTAATATTTTCTGTATAAATATTATTTATGTAAGTAATCTTTATTTTTGAACACTCTTTTGGATAGGAAATTATGAAATGACTTCCCCCGCTCTAGGCCCTTTTTAACAGTTAACGATTTAAGTATTTTGATTTGGCTTTTTGACTTGTATAGGCGAGCATTATACACTTTTGTAAATATTTTGTTAATTCTGTGAATTCTTTGAATTTTGACTTTAGCTATCCAGTGATGTAAATTTTGGTTGGAAATGATAGTTTTGTAGTTGCAACACCAAACTGGCCTCTCACTATGGAAGCAATTTTAAAGAAGTTATAACGGCAAAATATTAAACACAAACACGTCATGAAAAACAGTTCGTATTTTTTTAATAAGCAAAATTTTGCTTCGACTTATTACTTAAGATAACCTCTGCACACCACACTTTTAGCGCAGTTATGATAATACATTGTAAAAGAACTGTAGTATTTTAAACAATACTGTCTTGTTCTCCAGTAAGAAAAATAGTTTACTACAATGTAAATTTATCAATTTAAAAAAATATGGAAAAACCAACATTATCCGGTTATTGCCAAAAATATTTCCATAGCCCATATTGGTCTAAATCCCACCACAAAACCGTTATCACTGTTTTGATGATAACAGAGATACAGAGATACTATATTAGTTTTAGCGAGCAACTAGTCGTGATAAATTAGTACATTCCGCGCTCTCCACGAGGCAGCCGTTTGCGCAGTGATCAGAACTAGTCAATCGACGATCGAAACACAACTATCAAGGTAAGTGAACACCTGTTTCTATCTCATGTGGCCCTGATACTTAGTGGCGTTAAATGTTATCAATGTCAGTGTAGTGTGTTAAATTAGGTTAGGTTTCAGATGTTTGTGAGTTTACGTACACGTAAAAAGTAAACAACAAATAATGAGCAAGGCCGACATATTTCACACATTTACAAAAAATATTGTAAAAAGACTTCACAGGCCTAAACTTCTATTCAAACCACTTATGTCAAAGACGTCTTGATGGTCATGGTCAACAATTCAAAATTTGCTAGAGTTTTCATATTAAACTTAAAAATTAAACATACAAGTGCCATTTATCTCACGAATTATTTGGTAGAATGCTTAGAATATCGCACAGCTAGATCGAAAGGGAGTCAACTCAAAAATCGTCAAATTTGAGTTATGCACGCCATCAAATTCCCGAATCAAAAGCCTATCGACCAATAAAACAGATTTAAAAATATGTCTACTATTCTATACTAGATGGCGTGAAGTGTCTCTTTATTTGATTGAGCGGGCCCCGCTAACCACCACCAAAACAGGAACATTTCTGGTTGCAACCAGAAAAACGAGCGAAGTGCATGTGTCCTTTGTAAACAAATTGGAGTTATTTTGAGTTGTACCTGTATTGTTGAAAGTTTGAAGAATATTATTTTGAGTTAGCGCTTTATTGGTGGTTGCTGCTGAGTGAATTAGTACAACATTTTGAATTAAACCCGTTTTGCTGGCCAGGTGATCATATTTTTTATTTTTATTTTGAGTTGTTGCCTTATTGGTGAAACATTTTCGAATTTGTAATTGACTCTGTTTTGTTGAGTCATATTTTAAGCTCTTAAATTTCTTTAAAAACCTGCTTAATTTGAACTCTTTTCCTATTGGCAATAAGGATCTTTTCAAATACGTATAATGGTACATTAGTCTTTGAAATTAATGGATTTGTTCCCTTTTTAATTTAAATTTTTGAGTTAGCTCTCTTTAGATGGTATGCCCCAAATATCGCTTTAGAATAATCGTTAATGGGGTAAAAATATTAAATTGATGGCTGTTTAAATAAATTTGATACACATGACTATGTTAGTAAGTACAATAAATATTATCATTTTCATGAAAACCATGATACGTGGTCGGTTTTTAGTTAATATGGTAGAAAATCGAGAAAAAGAAAACGTTACTACTCCCATCGTTTATCTACACAAGATGAAACCCTAGAGGATGACTTGAGGATAACGTTATCCAGAGAAGCAGTCTTATCTAAGGATACTCGTGCCGTCTTATCAGTGATTGATACATCTATCCCTAGCATATCTAATGAACAAAATTCCGGCGCACCAAATTATTATATTTCACCAATCCGGAGCGATGAAAGTGATATTGACGACTCCGATGAGGATCCTAAATTTCGATTGGCTCATAAAAGATAGATTCCACCTAAAATCAAACCCCCCTCATCTTCGTCTTGCACCAGCAGTAATAGCAGCAGCTCGAGTTCTTCTAAATCTAGTAGTTCGTCGGATACAGAAGATGATAGTGAGCAAGTAGGCCCTCAAAATGCTGTAACTTTTGCAACTAATTCTCAAAACCCCGGGATCGAAAAAAAGGCAAAAAGGGTACGTTAACCAGCACAGTGGAAGTCGAAAGTCGTAAAACAGTTATCAGGCTTCATCCCTCTTCATTACTGTCCATACGAAGACAAACGACTCCCTTTCAATTTTTCTGTAACAGGCGCAAAATTCAAACTTCCACTAATATACTCATTCCTTACTTTATCCATTCTTGTCACTCCACACATCCATCTCAACATTCTCATCTTCACTACATGCAATCGTTTTTCATCCACCTTTTTTACAGCCCAGCATTCTGACCCATACAGTACAACAGGTCTAATCACGGACTTGTATATTTTCCCCTCTAACTTGAGGGGCATCCGTGGGTCACAATTGTTCCAGTGTCAGTTCAGTCGCCACTCTCATTCTCATTCATCCATCCTGCGTTGATCCGGTGCTTTACGTCCCGGTCTACTTCGCCATCCCCTTGGACAAGCGACCCGAGGTACCGGAAGTTGGAGCATATCGGTATAGGCGTTCCGGCAAGGGTTATGGGCACAGGACTGGAGAAACCGCCGAAATCGCAGAACAAGTATTCTGTTTCACTTAATTTCAGGCCAACGTTCTCCAGTCTTCAGACCTTCATCCAACAATTGACCCACAAATTAAACAATCTGTTATTGATTTTATAAATTCTATTCCTAGGATAGAATCTCATTATTTGAGAGCCCAAACAACCAGAGCATTTATATCAAGCGATAAATCACTTTTATTTTTGTTTTGTTGATTATTTAGAAACTCAAATATGTATTTTATAATTACCTATGAGCGAATTATGAGACTGATGTTAGATGATTAAAAAGTAATATTAACAAACAATGTTGATTGATTTCAGTACTATAAGTGTTTTTTGCTAATTCATCATCCAACGATCCCCTTACTGCTGGTCAAGAATCAATCTATCACTCAGATTAATTATAAATAATGCGAAATTCTATTGCATTTTACATTTCTGGTTATTCTTCAAAAGAGAGCTAACTAAGAACTTGATTCATCAACACAGGTTCAACTCAAAATATCCTAATAAATTTTCATACATTGTTTAGCAAAAGGGAAATAACTCCGAAAATCCAATTTTTAACCCCAATACATGAGATAAACACCAGATTTCTATAATATACTTGTTCTAGCTGCGTAATGAAAGCGTATTTATATTCAGAACACGTCTACAGTAAACAGGGACACGGCAATCAGTTTTTTGCGTTTTCTGAAAAAACTGCTTTTTTGAGTTATACCTCTTTAGATCTAGATGTGCGATATGGTGCGAGCATGCTGAAATGTAAATGATTTATGTAAACAGCATGATATTGATCTATGTATTTCTCACTAGTGTGTCCAGGAAGTTCTTCAGCCAATTTTTTCACGTAGTTTAGTTATTATGAAGGTTGTTATGAGTGTATCCCTGAGCATTATCTTTGTTTGGCTGCATTAGTTATTTTCTTTTTCTGCATTAGTCCATAGCATTTGCTTTTGTTCAGGCATGTAAAAGTGAAGACTTTGTAATTGACTGTCAGTATTATTTGCAAATATTTGGTACTAGCTTTTGCCCGCGGCCTCGTTCGCGTTTAATTCGGGGTAGCACAGTTGTTCCCCTTTCCTGATTTGCAGGTACCTGCAACTTGTAGTTTTTGCCCTAGCGCCTTATTTATTGTAATAGCAATGCTACGTTTTCCCTTTTCTTCTCTCTTTCTCCCTTATTTCTCATTTTTTTTTTAAACAAAAGTTGTTGCTATGTCCGTCTCCAGGGTCCCAACTATCTCTATGCCAAAATTCATCAAAATCGGTTTAGCCATGTAGGCTTTTATAATATTAGTAAGGATGTTCTCTTAAGCTGTAAGTCTTCCATGTTTAAAGAAATAAATAGGCATAGTCTAGACCTTAATCTGGTACAAGGACTAACATGAGATCTACGAGGGAACTAACTAACCTCAAATAAGCCTGTGACCTCGCGATTAAAATAGGTCGGGAACACAATACATACAAAGACAGAGTATTCCACTCCTTGCATGTGCGATGTGCACATAATGATGAATGATATACCAAAGCGCTTCAAGCGAATGTGTGGAATATCGACAAGGAAATGGGTGTGACGATAACAGATACCAAAGTCTTGCTATATTAGCTTGTCTGAGGTCAAGAACATTCCCGAGGTTGATAAAAGATGTTAAAAAACAGTTTTGGAGGTTAATTAGGATAACGTCAACGTCAAGGTTAATTATTCTGCACTTCGCCCCGCTTGCTCTTGCATCCTAAGTCTGAACTCATTCAGTGCGTTAGTGGCTAAAATTTCAAAGTGGATTGAAGTTAAAAGTTTACAATATTTATGTAATAGTGCTGAAAAACTGAAACGACGCAAATGTAATACTTAATTAATGGCTATGTACCTACTAGTGCCGTTTGGGGTTGAAACCACTGAAAACATTGAATTATTTTATTCTGTGGTTGAAATACTAGGGCCATAGGGTTCGATTGCTCACCTAGTTTTTCTAGGAAATCGCCAAGCGGTTAGTCGTTTCTTGATATGATCAGATGGTTGGCCTTTTCTTTGCCAAAAAATCAGCATTACCATCCATCGTGACAATGCTGCAGCCTTCTGGACACTTATCCATGTAAATTAATTTTTTGACGCCCTGATTTTTTCCTATTTTAATTGAGACTGCACAAATCTATTTTTTCATTATTTTTTGGAGATAGTAAATAATGTTTTATATTTAAATATGAATAAGTAAATATACTAAAGTACACCTTGTTTGTGAATCAGCTAAGTAAATAAATGATGTCTGACAAGGTAGAATGGAAGAAGAAAACGTGTTGCATCGACTCCAAATAGAATGAGACAAGGGCAGGAAGATGAATATGACGAGGTATTAGGGCTTTCCGGGGTTGCGGGTTGTTCGAAAGAGATACCGCGGCCCCGGAACATAAAGGGCAGTAGAAGGTACATCGGTGAGTTTTAGTCAATACAAGTCTGATACTACCCTCCGCTCCGCCCAGAGCGGGGGAAGTTATTTGATGATTTCCCATCCGCAGAAAAGAGCTTTAGAAATCATAAAATGAGTATTGATGATTTTTAGTGCCTAAGCTAGGCTCCAAGCCTGTATTTCAGGACACCAGGACTCCGCCTTTTACATGGTGATTGTTTTAAACGACTCGTTTTGCTTACGAATAGTAGGATTTTGACATAAGTCTCATAGAACTTATGTCAAAATACTACCACCCGTAAGCAAAACGAGTCGTTTTTGTTTATTGGAACGGGGCTTTAATACACTAACATGAGTATTGATCGATGAACCCGAATTTAATATTATTATATCGACAAGTTTTAGTTAATACAAGTGTGTGTAGGTATGTTGGAGTTTAAGAATGTATGTGTGTTTTGTGAGTGTGTTTGTTGCATTTTTTATACTACACGAAGGTAGCAAGTAGTTTTTTAGTCTCGTCATAATTTAATTCTTGTAGAAAAGAAGTGATTTTGTTTTTAGACATGACAGAATGATACTATCCTCTATATATATATATTTTATAAAAACGTTGCCCCACTCTAGGATTTTTTTGCGACACGCAGCGCAGCAGTCGATCGCTTATCAACCATTGCGCCAACCGTGTCGTTTATTGTTGTAAAACTAATTAAAACCACAAAACAATATTATTGCAGTGACATGATTTGTATGACGACAATTTTCATAGTAATCTGCTTAACAATTTGTAGATGACCTTTTTATACATAAAAACTCATTTCCTCAGATGTCTCACGCAGTATTAAGAGGAAAGCCGACCCCCGCCCAGCTGTACCTCGATGGGGTCCTGGACAATATTCTGATAGCGAAGGGGGTCAAACCGGACCCCACAACGAGAGGAACCGTTACGGCCACTGAGATCTTCCTCCACAGCTTGAAGGAAAGACCAAAGGATATTTTCATGGTAAGTTTGAAAACGGTGCTTAGAGAATGAAGAAGAAGGTTCGTAGTTCTGTTGTAATAATATTATTTTATTTTGTCTATTGGCCTGGCAAAGTGCTCACTGCTCACCATGAGGTCTCGGGATAGATTTGCTGGGAAAGTTATTGGGTTTTCCGTCATGAACATGTCAATGTCAGCCTGAAGTCTTGATCTATGTCTGGTTGATAGGAATAACCTCGCCGTCCATTACATGCGACGTGAACAAACCAATAACCACAAATGTTCTATTGATATAATGTTACCTACACCATCGGGATAACCGGCGTCATGTGATGTTATTGGATTCATCCAGTCCCTCTATTTCGTAATAGTGAGTGGGTTTTTCATTGTTCAAGTATTTGTCATAAATATTAAAAACAAAACCTTGTCTTCATAAATAATATCTCAAGATAAGATAAAAACTAAATGTAAGTACCTATTACAAGACAAAAAAGTTGTCAAGGAAGTAATATTTTAATAACAGTTTAGATTGTTATCTTCATATGCCGAGCCCCTTAAGTAGTTAAGTTAGCGACTTACAATCTAAACAGACTCAGCTGAATACCAGTATTTTATATGGAATGTCGGCTTATCTGATCTGCACTTGACCCCCCACATAGTACCTAAACTCAAACTCAAAGTATTTAATTCAATTAGACCATTACAAGTATTTTTGAATGTCAAGAAACAAAAGAATGAAGCTACAGTCCGAGACACAATGCAAAATAACTTGTGAAAGTACTGTAGTTGCCCATTAAACTCCGAGGACACTATTTTCAATCATAATAATTTTACAAGATCATGGTAACAAAATTTGTAATGAGATTCTATAAATGTTTGAGAACGTTGTAGTTATCAGTAATTTTTTAGAGAAGGTATATGTTTAAAATACCCACACGGTAAAAATGTTTAAACAGCTGTCATTCTAAAATTATGTTATTCTATCTACTGAACTTCCTTCGGGTTCTGTATGATGTGCTAACTAAACACGTAGTCACCGTTTTAGTGTCACCCATCCATAGACAAACCTACGTAAGCATTGCTTTACCTAACTAAACAAGTGTTACGTCACACAACTGATGAACGCCCATGAGCCGAGCCCATTTTGATCTTATCACAAACAAAGTGCAAAATAATGTCTGTGGCATGTGACAGTCGGAGACAGTTATATCGCGGCAATACTACATTTTACGCATTGTCATCATCGAAATATATACGTAACAATACCTACTTATCGCAACTAAAATTACTACAACATACGATTCCGTATCTCACAATTTAATTGTTGTAACGATTGTGTAATAACAAAATAATGAAGTAGTTATGTGAAAATTTACGACACGGTTGGCGCAGTGGCCAAGCGTTCGGCTGCCGCGCTACGTGTCGCGGGTTCGATCCCCGGAACAAATATTTGTGTGGCCTACAGATAATTGTTCCGAGTCTGGCTGTTTGTGTATGTGAGTTTAAATGTTTGTAAACGCACGCCTAGAGAGGGGCAACGTTTTATAAAAAAAAACCTGATTTGTCAGTCTGTCTGCTTAACCCAGCTGGTAACCAGGCGGTTAATATTTCAGTCACTGTGACCTGAATCTGGGACATACACTGCAAAGGGTCGCCTCGTTAAAACGGGCCGTCTAAAGAATATGGTTCAGCTGAAATTAGGGTACCTATCAGTGACTTATCTCTTCTAGCTTCTAAATTTAAGGGGTGGTAATTATTTCTGTACAGTTGTTTTTTTAAACAGAATACATACTACAAATAAATCACGTTTATAATTCAAAAGTTATGTTTAAATTACAGAAGCTTTTTTTCAATGATCTAGACAATAGTACACTGGACGTGGCTTTTGATGTTTCGCATTTATATTTATTATTGTAAATGGGCTCACCCTTGACCTAAGGACAGAGGCGAGATCTACGATGGGACGAACTAACCCAAAAGAAACCTGTCAACTCTTACTTAAACAGAAGTTAACTCTTTCAAACTTCAGCAGCCTATATCACAACGATATCAATTAGATATTAATCCATCCTAAAAAAAATCCGTCCATTTAGTGCTACGAATGTAATAGCAGTGTAAAGTTCCGTGACGTCAGAGGTTCAGTCAGATAGCGTTACAAATTGCCGGGCGGCGCGGCTATTGAGCAATTTCATCTGTTTGCGGCGCTCAATGGGAATGACGCGCACATAAAAGAGGATCGCTACGGATTGTGGCATGTCGCTCTATGGCAGTTTTTAATTGAGCTGCTATAGAAAAATCTGCTATCTAAACTGGATTTAGGTTATCTTAAATCGTGTCCGTTTAATGGCAATGAACTTACTCATATTGTATGGAACCATTCCTGGATCAACTGCGGGAGTACACGGGCTGTCTCTGTCTTTGAGACTTTCAAAATATGAGTGTGATGGATTATATGCAACTTTAAATGCTCAAAATTTGCAACATTAGTGCCATTACAAGTTGCATCAGTTTTAAATTAGTACCAGAAATAATAATAACGTTTTGATCGGGTCTTTAGTCATCAACCCTGACAAATTATTTACTGAACCTTTTCTTCGAAATCTAGGTCAACGCAGCGACTGGTGCAGAAATAACAAACGAGCAACACCTCAAGAAGACCATCTTGCTCTCACGCGCGCTCACAGCCAAGGGTGCGAAAGGGAAGCATGCTCTGGTGCTGATGAGGAACCACGAGGACACGGCTGCGACCTACTTCGCTACCTTGTTCTCGGGAATCATTCCGTTCATGATGGATCCTAACGGAACTGTCTGTAAGTACTCATGCTTCGAATACCTTAGGGCTAAGACACACTAGCATTCTATTAACGATATTGGAAAAAACTAAACTATAGCAAAACCATAGCCAATTAATGTTTGAGGCAATCCTTTGCCGCTTGTCTAGGCCCTCTTATAATTAATAAGTTTAATAAATTATTTCACAGAAACCAATGTTGGAGAAGATTAGGTTATGCGTAGTATAAGAGGAAACAGATATTGCAAATTTGAAAGTCACTAAATGCATAAGACCTCTTTATCTTAAGAATCATCACGAAATACTTATCTTCATGCTTAACAATGTCAAGGTCTGGTATTTAAATAACCAGCTGATTCAACCTGAAACAGTTCACAGTTGGACATAGACCTCTCGCAAGCTGAAACTTACCACTCTGACCTCTTACCGCATTAGACTGACCCAGATGCACTTACATGAGTTATAGTCTTTAGAAAATTTCTTTGATCATGATCTTTTACTCCCCGCCCTGCAGATGAGCTGACCCACTTCCTCGAACTAATCGAGCCAAGTTTCGTCTTCTATGACCAAGAGTTCGACGAGGCTCTTCAAGAGGCGCGAAAGGGATGCAAAGACCTGAACACTGAAGTGTTGATGGTCAACGGACCTGGAGTGTTGCAGCAGTTCACAGACGGGTTCAGCGATGATATTGACAGCTTTCAGTAAGTGCTCTCTTTTGATTCAAATTTCAGTTCTCCGTTAATCCTGTCTTGTGGATATAAGCTGCTGCTAACCAAGAAGGTTTTGATTTGTATGTCAGGGAAAGTGTAATCGGGTTTTTTCCGAATTATGCAGTAGCAGCCAGGTTTGGTTTGTAGCCAGAGGTTTGGTCGATGGCCCTTAGACCCTAATTTCAAAATTAGTTTCAAAGTAGTTTGACGACACGGTTGGCGCAGTAACTAAGCGTTTGATTGCTGCTCTACGTGTCACCGGTTCGATCATCGCACGGAACAAATATTTGTATGACCTAAACATAATTCTTCCGGGTCTGGCTATAAGTGTATACGCGTTTAAATGTTTGTAGGCATACCTACGATACAGGAGTCATTCCTAGTGCGGGGCAAAGGTATAGCCACATTACATAACCGTAACATTAACCTAACCATTTTAGGGCAAAAGTATATCTGCTCATCAGTGTAATTAATATTTTTTTCTCGTGCAGGGTTTCTCCAGCGGCAATGGATGATGCTGCTCTGATGCTTCCGACCAGTGGCTCCACGGGAATGCCTAAGGCAGCCATCCTGACACAGCAGGGACTCGTGACCCATTTCCCTTGCGTGTGGTGAGTACTTACTAGGGTACCATAACCTGGTGTCAGAATTTTTATGGCGTCCATGCGCCTCGACTTGGTCTAACATGCCACCATCCGCGTCGGGAATATCTGACAGGCGCGCTAGTTTTCTTACGATAGTTTCCTTCACCGCAGCAAATGGTACCTAATTATATGTACAATATGCAGAATTTTGATTTTGAAAACTGAGAGATATTTGGAGAACATAAGAGCCATATAGGCAGAAGGTATAGAACGCTATCTGCTACTATGTTTACAAACACTTTTTGCTTCGACCACGTTACAAATCATTTTTATTCTGACTACCAGCATGTGAAAAAGGTGTGTGTTGATGCTAGACTTATAGGATTGCTAAATACAAAGTTGGAAAACAAACAATTTTAAACATAAACATCTCGCACAGGACTTACCACTCGAAGTTCCCGACGCCGACCGCGAGAGCCATGGTGCTGACCAGCATCCAGTGGGTGACATTCACCATGTTTGTGACCAGCAGCGTTGTGAACCACGTTACCATCATCACGACGCCAAAAAAGATCACAGCAGAACATGTTATACATATCCTTGAGACATACCGGGTAAGATGAATATGTATACCTACCACTGATTTAGATTAACACTACCGCTTAAAAAGTAGTCAATTTTCTAGTCATGGGACGTTCGAGACAGGAAAAAAAACAGACTAAAACAAATGTATAGAAATGTACTGACCACGTCACGAGTAGCGGCAAACGGCGAGACGTGGCATCATTATTATGTTATTAATTTATTAAACGCTTCGCCCTTCCTGCCGCGTGAATGATTGATGATTGATACTTTCGCTGCAGCGAATGTCCCGTGATCAGGGTTAGTTTGAATCTGACGATATACATCTTTACTGGTTAACTGGTCCTGTGAACGAATTTGAACCTTAACCTACGAACATTGGTAATTCTAGAAAAACTAAACGTGAAAACTGTCCTTTATCGGTATCGATTACCTCATGAAAATTGTGTGGGATTGCAAGCCAGCAATATAAGGTTTACCTGAGCTATATAAAAACGTGCTCCTGAGAAAATGGAGTCTTTTATCCCACGCTTATGTTAATGAAAACCTTTTTAAACATCCTGTTTATTATTCGAAAGGTCTGTGAAGTTCCTAAAAGAAGCAATTTGCTGAACTTTGAAAACGTGACGAGTTCTAACATTACGTAAGATTAAGGTTTAACGTAGAGATAATCATTACCCGTTCCTCAATGGTTTATACTAATTACAAACGATCCTGTAGGTACTGGAAACGTGAGAAGTTATTCAGTTGTAAGAGTATGAAATGAGTTATAAGATAAACGCTTTAAAATTCAAACGTTAGTTTACTCGTATGTTGATCTTAATATCGTAAACAGCATCATCAACATGAAATATATACACAAACCATCGCAAGTCTGCTGTCCGTCGTGGAGGTGGGTACAATCGACCACGGTGCACAAGGATGCATTGCTGGCAAATAAATCAATAGCGCAGCAGTCGTGAATAACTTCTCTGTCTCTCTTGTTCCTGTAATGATGGACTTGATATTACTGTAATGAGTAACGCCCACATTTTTTTTTTGCAAAATTTCTTACACCTAGATCTAAACTAACACAACACAAAAATCGTAAATTGTTAGCTGTCCTTGTATTCAAATGCTCGGCAAATTATAGGCAACTATACTACTAACATGGCACAATTTACATACAGTGTCATTTTACAACCTACTTATGAACTAAAATAAATGTATAGTTCATAATTTCCCGTGTTTACAGTAATGCATTTGTTTCGTCTTCAGAAAATTACCTTTTAGTTTTTACTCAGTTTAGATCCTAGAGTGCAATATTTTAAAGATACATATGTAGATTCGGCTTTCGCTGAGGCAAGCGACTGGAAAAAAAGGTTTGTATTTCAGCCATTAAATTATAGCTTAATAGATGCCTTGATTGTCTTCAATGATGGATAAGCGTAGATTGTTAGTTTTATTTAAGCAATTGTGGGCACTTACCTACGTGCAAAACTTCAGGTTATTAACACGCACGAGTTGAAGTAAGCTTTTCATCTCAATAAAAACTACTGATTGTATTTTTTTAATAACAATACTTTTCCAGGTCATGTTTATCGTGAAATGCCAATAAAGGCAATCAAAGATTTCACAAGCACCCACCAACTGAACTGGAATTGCAGTTCCAATATCTACTTATTGTAGCCTAATATTTTGATTGCAGCCAACATGGGGCTACCTGGCTCCTTCATTCGCTGTTTCTCTGATACCACTAATAAGACCAGACCAGCTGAGCTCATTGGAGACCTTGTTCCTACTTGGTTCACCAACCACTCCGGAACTTATGGTTTCCCTCAAAGTAAGTATTTTATTAATAATATTCTACCAATTTGTATTATAACTTCAGAGAGACGGCCGGTTAAGGTAATATAGGTGCAAAGAGAAGTTTCAGTCCACTGATAACGATGCCCCGTTTTCATGTCATAGACCATGGAGTCAGAACATGACAGGAGCCTTATTTTATATAATTTATTTTTACCTACATTGCTGTTAAAATGACAAGGAAAACATCGTAAATGAACCGTAAAATCAAGCAACATTTGTTTACAATGTTAATGGCTTTGAAGTCAGACCGTTTAGAAATAATCTAATATATAAAATTTCCGTGTCACAATGTTGAGTTATCGTACTCCTCCGAAACAGCTCGACCGATTCTTATGAAATTTTGGATACATATTGGGTAGGTCTGAGAATCGGCTAACATCTATTTTTCATACCCCTAAACCTCAGCGGGTGTAACCGCTGGGCACAGCTAGTATTATATAACAATTTAATAGTAAATATATTGTAATGGAACCGTCAAATTAGTTGTACGACCATAAAAACAGTCCAATAGGCTATTAATTAAGATCCACATTTAGATAGCTTTCCAATTGTCTTTCTTGGCACAGGGTACATTCAGCTGTCTTAACAGACTTGATGTAGACGAAATGCATGTTTTAGAGTAATGACTGCTTGGTGTAATGTCAGTAAATATGATGTAGAACCCGTACCTATAGATGAAAAAAGAAGATATCTCCAATTCTGCTGTGGTTTAGATGACGTTGAGAATAAGTATGTTGAATTGACTTTTACAACCTATAACGAACTTTATGAGTTTCGAAATTCCAAAAAGTACTTCCTGTCCCGACTGTTAAAATAAACTGTATTGATTGACTGTTTATATAAATCTGTTCAGCGGTTTAAAAGATATTATTATGATGTTATGAAGAAGTTAATAAAGAACATGCATACATACAAGATATTCTCTCTCTCTCTCTGCCTACGCATTCAGAGAAAAAATAGTAGATAGAAAAGGATGTTTTACAAAACGTTATTTCCAGGTTCAACAGTTTCAGGTCCATGACATGTAGCTAAAAACTAAGAACAATGTTGTATGGTTATAGGAAAAGCTGCCGAAGAACATACACCTGTGTGACGGA
The DNA here is from genome assembly GCA_905475445.1 of Ochropleura plecta. Taxonomy (NCBI): domain Eukaryota; kingdom Metazoa; phylum Arthropoda; class Insecta; order Lepidoptera; family Noctuidae; genus Ochropleura; species Ochropleura plecta. The sequence goes on along the minus strand of FR997744.1, from coordinate 458,432 downwards.
TATGGTACGACAGAGACACACGGCTTCGTCGCCATCCCTGACAGAGAGGCGCCCCAGAAATGCAACGGATGGGTCTTGAACCATATGATTTACAAGGTATATATTGTCTAAACTGGAACCAGTAGAATGGTATTTTTTTTTGGATGGATAATCATAAAATAACTTCTCCTGCCCTGGGCAAAGTGGAAGTCAGTGTCAGATTTTAATGACTAAAACTCATCCATGTTCCATCTTTTGCCTTTTGTGCCTCTTTCGAGAGACCCGCAACCCTGGCAGACAGTGAGTCCTCTGATTTGCTGACTTCTTTAAAAGGCGCGTGAAACATGACCGCGTTGTCAACACGGCAGCATTTGGTCCTTGCTTGCTGTTATAACGGTCGTCAAAAAACATCTTGTGTCTTGAATCTTGCCAAGTAAGACAGAAACATAAATAAATTAGCTGTGGATCAATATAAAATCTGAGATCGTACCCTGAACAAAAGTGATAAATCGTCCTTTTCAGGAATTATATTTTCGTCTATTCAATGATAAACCAAGTTGACAGCAATCTCCAAAAAATATAACAATTTCATCTCGCTAATTCTAACGAATGGGAAATTTATTGAGCTGGGAAAATTTGCGTCATTGTAATTTATTGCCTTTACAGAAATAAAAGCTAAATCACATTTTCCTAAAAAGTTCTCTAGAGATGGAATATCGAATAATATAATTTTACTTTTCCTATTCGGTAGAGAATTTGATGTTGTAAATTGACGACCAGTAACACTATCAACTTTATACATCATTTTTCATTTTGATCGCGTAATTTATCAACCTTTACTAGTCTCGCCATTTTAATCCGAACGAGATCTACGTAAATACCATTTTGTTTCAATTTAATTCTTATAACAGGCATATTTATGGACACTTTTCAGATTATTAATGTAAAAGAAGTCTTATCTAGTCATGGCTCATTAACATCCTGTCCAGACAAGATTAACTAGTAAACTGCCATAGGCATGTTTTGAAAAAATTGAGGGTTGTAAAAAAAGTTGTGTTCTTCCAGATCGTTGATGATCAAGGCCAGGAGGTAGCAGCTAATGGGTTCGGAGAGCTGTGGGTTAAGGGCCCCAATGCTATTAAGGTAACACTTTTATTACTGACTGTTTAAGGTACAATTTTGGTGCTGTCTCTTCTAATCACGAGATATACTCTTAAAACAAAAGATGTTCTAAAATAAAAAGCTTTATCGGCCAGATATAATTCTGTTTTCGTCTTTTACTGTGTCTCAAAAGAAAGACCGATTATAAAGAGATCGATGAAGATGATGATGATCTTGTAATATGGAATAAAAATTATAACAAAAACTGAAATACCTGTAATAGGCTTACTGACTAACAAGGCGCAGTCGAAACCATTGGATAAGCATAGTATTTGGCACAAGAGCTCCATATAATACTAGGACAAGGTATGCAGTAGAAAATAATAGATGGATTTCTAAAAGACCATTCTCTAAATAAGGAAAAATTATCAAATTTTGGTCAGTAGTACATTTTGAAAAAGTTAATTCCATTTTTATATAATCACTAGCCCGCGGCTAGTGCCGCGTTGTTGTAGTTGCCCGCGGCTTCGCTCGCGTTAAATTCCAACCCACATCCCACATCCCCTTCTTATCTAACTTCACATTTTCAATATTTATGCTCTGCGCACAGTAAGAATCTTCGTTCCTCCCATAATCGCCTTCTGCGATGTCCTTCTTACCGCTCTGGTTTTCTTAAAGCTTCTTTTCCTATCCAGGCGGTCTTCCTTTGGAATGCGCTCCCTCTGAATACCAGGATGGCCACCAATCGGTTTACTTTCAAAATAAAAGCTCGGGAACATTTGCTTAAGAAGCTGGCAGATTCGTCTCCTAATTAAATGGTTGTAGTTTTTCTTCATGTATCTTTGTATTTTAACTCTCATTTCATTGTTTTTTTTTTGTATGTATTTATATAAATATTTATCATTATATTTTAATTGTAAATATTATTATTTTTCGAATCCTCTCTGTTTTGCACCCTGCACCTACTATGTTTTCTCTCTGCATCACCCTAAGGTAGACTGGTAGAAAATGCCTAAGGCATTAAGTCCGCCTTTGTACAGTGTTTTTTACAACATGTGCATAAAGTTTAATAAATAAATAAATTCGGAGTAACACAGTTCCCCTTTCCTGATTTACAGGTACCTGCTACTTGTAGTTTTTGCCCTTGCGCCTTGTTTATTGTAATAGCAATGCTAAGTTTCCCTTTTCTTCCCTCTTTCTCCCTCATATATCAATCTTTTTTTTTAAATAGCCTATGTCCGTCTCCAGGCTCCCAACTATCTCTGTACCAAAATTCGTTTAGCCATTTAGGCGTGAAGACGTAACAAACAAACAAACTCACTTTCGCTTTTATAATATTAGTAAGGATTAGCTATGCCTAGCAGTTTCACCAGCTACTCAGATTTTAGCTCCTATGTTGGAGAGGGAGATAAGATTACGTACCTACTATTCAAGACAAATGACACTTAAAAAAACATAAAATCGGTGAAGCCGTTTCAGTGAAGTATGATAACTATAACTGTGACGTGAAAATTTAAATATTGTAAAGAAAGATAACACCACGACTACAAATAACATAATGACTTCCATCTGGTTGCAGGGTTACCTTAAGAACAAGAAGTCGTATGAGGAGTCGTTCACTCCCGACGGTTGGTACATGACCGGAGACGTGTTCCACATCGATGAGAACGAGAGGCTCACCTTCACCGTCAGGAAGAAGTTCGCCTTCAAGTTTATGGGTTCTCAGGTACACTACCTACTACAGGAATTATTACTATTTTACAGTGCCTACCAAGTATGTATATATCTTATGATAAGGACAATGCTTTATTTTTAGAAACTATTGCCTTCTAATCTCCATCTCAATCTGTCAAAAAATATTCTCTAATTAGCCAACATTTTCGTTAAGTATTTTGGTTGATGCTTAGCTGAGATTGCGGGAAAAAAATTGTACGCTGCTTTAATATGAGTTGGCTAAAAATCATCTCGGATAATATTTATCCTCATCACAAAGAAGCCATTTGTTACAGTCTCTCGCTATTATTAAAAGTTCCAAAACCAGTTCTGAACCATGCTTCAAGACAAAAAACATTCCGACGATCCTTATAGGAAATCACGTCGCCAGTGGCATATATACCAAAAGGTTGGAACAGTCTAACGTTTCATTATATAAAGGAAACGTACGTCGCAGCTCGCAGCTCCTTTGTGAATTCCAGCCTACACGTCGGTGTAGCTGTCTCGTACTCACACCTGACCCTACCTACAGATATTTTAGTATTCTCTTTCCATGCAAAGAGAAAATATAGGCCGTCAAGATTACCTAATATGTAGTAGAATGTTCGCACGAATAATTATATTATGTTAAGCAGGACGACCCTCGTTATTTCGTGACGGTTTATTTCCATATTTTGTTAATTTCAAAAGAACTCCGAACACAAAATGAGGACTTCAAATATAGATTAAAGTCGTAACTAGCGTCCCGACTGGATTATTGTTAGGAGAGTACGAGTTTTGTACAATGTTGGATCTAATTTGGTTTAATAAAATTTTGTAGCTAGATGTTCTACTTTCTGGAATTTTCGAACTCATTTATACTGTAGTCAGTTCGCAATGAATTTAAAAGTATCAAAATAATGTTGTTTTCAATTTGACATGACATGACATTGACATGACATGACAAAGTCTAGCTTATTTTTGCTTGCTTCTATATAATCTTTAAAAGCACTTCGTCTCGAAGATCTTAAGTGATAGTTTAATATTAAGTAGCTGCTGATTGTGGCCCTTTTAGTCCTTCCATTTCGTATTATTAGAAATTTATGTTAAAATATTTTTATTGGCTAAGTGTTTGTAGCATTGATTCATATTTAATTCCAGTATTTCATAATTCAAGTTTGTTTGCACAGGTAGCGCCAGAAGAAGTTGAACGAGTAATCGGCTCTGTACCAGGAGTGTATGAGAGCGTAGTATGTTTATCTGACAAAGGACCTGTAGCAGCAGTGGTGTTGGAGCCCCAAGCTTCCATCACCAGGGAGCAGATCAAGAATACTGTTGCTGGTGAGTTACTTAAGTACCAGGAAATCATGAAAGGCTAGTAAGTTCATCTAAAGATAGGATATCTTTCGCTTACGTCAAGGGGGTAAAGATTCATAAGGCTATTTGTGAGTCACTCTCACCTGTTGTCGTTACCAAGAGGACAGGAGAACATAGTAGTGCCAATTTCAATATTCTCATTTGAATAAAGGTAATAAATATGGATGTTTGGGTAAACATCATGTTACGGTAGATTAATGTTGGAAAGTATCAGAAACATAACGATGTTTTCTAATATCCTGGTCTGCTTATTAGACAAACCTTACAAAAAGCGTAATAATATTAATATCGTAACAAATAGAACATCGCTCATGGCTAAATAATAGCAACCGTTCGGGTCGATCTTTAGGTTAAGCCGCGCTTGCCTAGGTTGGTCTGTGGATGGGTGACCACCCGTTACATACCGAGTTTCCTCCGTGCCTCGGAAATTACGTTAAGCCTTTGGTCCCGGCTGTTATTTGTAGATCTTTGACAGTCGTTACAGGTAGTCAGTGTCCCGAAAGTCTGACAACCAGTCTTATCAGGGGTATCGTATTACCCAGTACTAACTGGGTTGTGGAGGTCTATCTGACCTCCACAACCCAGTTAGTACTGGGTCTGCAGTCGCTCCATGTAAAGTACTGATATTCAGCTGCATCCGGTTAGACTGGAAGCCGACCCCAACATAGCTGGGAAAAGGCTAGGCAGATGATGATGAACAAAAAGAACATAGCTTTGGGAAAACATCCCGCATTGAACATTACCGTCATTAGGAGATAAGGCGATCCAAAGATACAGTTATTGCCACAATTATGCGGGCGGAGTTATATTAATCACTGGAGAACGTAATTAAGGTTAAAAGATGTTGTTATAGAGCCGTATATTTCGCTTTCTTTTACATTCTTTTAATAAAAATCTTAAGTTAACTAGCTGCGCCCTGCCGTTTCACCCGCGTGGACCGATCCCGATAAGTTTATGTGGTAATCCATGTTTTGAACTAAAATAGCACAAAAACAATAATACCAAACATCTGCAACACTGCTCTCCAGTTCCTGAACTTCAGTGTTATTGTAAATTGTCAAATAAAGTACGAAACAGGAATTGCTTGCTGAAAACTAAAGCCAAGAAGAGAAAACAAAACATGTAATTGAAAATAAACTCAAGATTTCATTAGAATGTCAAAAATGTACCTACTAATTTCGTTGTCTAAGCTAATAGACCTTATACAGATTATTTACAAACTCAAGAGATAGACAAGGTTGAAATTTCAAAAGCGGTACATTTTATCCTAGATAATATTAGCTTAAAAGATCTTCCTATTCTCAGAAATAAACGCTTCAACTATCATATTACTACACATAACATCACACATCCTTATACGTGTTAAACCGTCAGCTTTTCATAAGCCAAACCACTTCTATTACGGTTTATGTCTAGGAAACACCTTCTTTGCCAAGAAATATTTCACCCACTCCTTTGAAGAACAAACCTTGAATCTCCATTTTAAAGTTTCCTTTTCTTTGTATTCTTTCTGCTGGTCGGAAACTCCACATGGATTGTATGTCAGTTCGTCTCATTCGAAATTAAACCTTCTGCTTTTAACTTTGATTCTTATTTTATTTCCAGCGGCTCTTAGTGATCACAAGCGGTTGCACGGAGGCATTGCGTTCGTGCCCTCCCTGCCTCACACGCACTCCGGAAAACTTCAAAGGAGTGAATGCAGTGTATTGGTCGCCGAGCTCTATAAGAATGGCGAGTGCTATTAGATACTAGATTGTTGTAATGTACATTATTAAATTTTGTTGTTTAAGTATTTTGGCGTTTGGTTTTTTAATTACCCTATGACAAAGACCATTAAAATATTTGTATGGCCTGCAGATAGTTGTTCCTGGTCTGGTGGTTTGTGCACTCATGATCACAGTATCTGCAAAATCGAACAAGTCCCATCGATTAAGTATCTTGGTATTGTGATTGACTGCAACCTTACTTTCAAAGATTACATAATACACGTCTCAAATAGAGTTCGCAAATTAGTCTACATTTTTAAAAAACTACGCCAGTCAGCTGATGCTGTTGTCATGAAAATGACCTATCAAACACTGTGCCAATCAGTTTTGGTATATTGTATCTCCTCCTGGGGCAGAATCTCACTAATTCAGAACGAACACGCACAGAGAGCTGTGCTTAAGGTGTGCTGTTCTAAGCCAAGACTTTATTCCACCGTTAAGCTCTATGAATATTGTCAAGTTCTTACCGTTAGACAATTGTTCGTTTTGGCCACTGCTATCAAACAACACGCTATAACCAACTACTCTCAGGAAAACAATCGCTGCAACAATCTTGTAGCTAGAGCTACTCCTCTTAAAATCTCTTTTCGTCATAGATTTTGTATTATCAATAATTTGCGCCGATTCTTGCCCTCGACTCTATGGAAAAATATAATTTTAAACTCTCTCTACAAACCTGGCTCTAAAGCCAAACCTACACTACTACAAAACTACTCTCTTTGACGTATTAGTCTAATCACACAAATCCCAAACCACCATCATTATCACACATACACACACCCCAACACACCTCAAACACAATAGTACACACATGACAACCTCCCCATACATACCTACACAAATGGTTTTATATTTCTTATGTGGTTACTAAACTCCAAATTTATTTGAAACTTGTCTTACTTGCTGTTTAGATTTAAGCTACTAGTTATGCAACTCGAAACAGGTGGGGACCTGGTGACCTGTACCACAGGTTTTACTACTTTATTGCAAACCAAGTGTACAAAGTTGGCATTATATTAGGTAAGTGCTTATGACTCAGTGGCCTTTTTCAAGCATTGCAATTAATATTATCCGCCTGCCCATAACAACTCAATTTAGCATGCAATAATAATTATTATTCATTACAATTAGTGTCATCAAAGTAATAGTAGTTAATGTCATGTAAAATTAATAATAATAATAATGTCAATAGATAATTAATTTGATTCAATTATACAGCAATGTCAAAATAAATGTTTTCTTTAATAAACACTTTTAAAATAATTCTCATTTCTAAATTAATATAAATTTTGTTATATATATAGGACACCAGCAATGCACAACCAAAAATTAGCAGCTAACGGTTCTTTGTGTAAATATTGTCTGTATGTTTTGAATTGTGGTGAGAAATAAACGTTATAATTATTAATAATAATGTAAAATGCAAAAATACAAATAAAATATTCGTTAAAATGCGATGGAAACGTGTGTAACGTAATTGGGTTGCAGCAATGTGTTCCCAATAGAAGAAATAAAACGAAAACTAAAGAAAATATGCACATCATTATTTTGTAAAAACGCAGTGTTTCCCATCATGGCTTTAAAGAAACTTCTGAAGACATTTATTTGGCTCACGCTTGGCATCCATTATATACACAGCGTTCTTTCTACATTGTATAATGAAGTAAATAAATTCATATTTAGCGTGTCGTTAGAAGTAGAAATATATTTTAAGCTCCAAAAATCTGGCCATCTTAATTATGCTTGTGAATTAAACCTTTTCTATTTTAGTAAAAACGAATTCAGGAAATATTACAAATTTGATAGTTTGTGAAAATGTATGGATGTCTCGATGTTTGTTGTTCTTTTACGCGATAATTACTGAACGGATTTGAGCACAGAGATAGTTTATAACCTGGAATAACCCAAAGGCCACTTTTTATTCGAGGATATAATATAATGATTAAACTTGATTCAATATTATGCAAGGAATCAATAGCTTATGAATCGTTTAAATCAATTCAAAATTAGTGGTCCAGTTCTTGCTTTGTAAGTAAATGTAGCTTTTAATTCTCGTACTCTCTGGAACAAAATTGTCAGACACAATGTGAATACAAGACCTTGACTGTATTTACATATCCCATACAAGGCACGTTCGGACAACCAGACATCCGGACAACAACAACTGAAAAACTACCAACTTCTATGCAGCCAAGTCTTCATTTATATGAAACTAGCTTTTGACCGCGGCTTCGCTCGCGTTAAATTCGGAGTAACACAGTTCCCCTTGCGCCTTATTGATTTGTAATAGCAACGCTAAGTTTTCCCTTTTCTTCCCTCTTTCTCCCTCGCATCCCACTTTTTTTTCAAAAAAGTTAGCCTATGTCCGTCTCCTGGTTCCCACCTATCTGTGTACCAAAATTCATCAAAATCGGTTTAGCCATTAAAGCGTGAAGAGGTAACAAACAAACAAACAAACTCACTTTCGCTTTTATAATATTATATTAGTAAGGAAGTAAGGATATGCTAGTAGATTTGGTTCTGAAGGATTGATTTTAGAGACATTAAAATTCAGCATTATAAAATGGGCATTTCCATCTTTTCAGAGCATAAAGAGCTCATATCTGAATGCAAATTGACACATTTCCCGTCTCACACCAACTCCCTACTTTCCTGAATAGAATAACTTTTAGTACTCATATATTTTTCCTTTAGCACAAGACTATAATCCTGAAGATATTCGTAGAATACTCAAAGCGTTCATTTTCGATTTCCGTTCACGTATTTATTTAGTCGTTTGTATGGCAACATAGAAAATTACTTGCATGTTCAGAGTACATTCACCCTATGTTCACTCCGTACGCTGCAGTCTAAGCAGATAATAAACGCATCGTTTCAACTAGCAACCATTGATTTCGATATTCTGCACTTATTTCTTCCAAAAAACTGAAATCCGCAATGGATGTCGCGTTAACGAATGTTCATAAAAGTAGCGCATAGTGTGGGTGCAGTTATAATGGCTCATGTGCTCGCCACTTCAATTAAGGAGGTGCTAGTGGTTGCTCTACCTAATTAGTGTTGGGACACGAAGGTGACTTCCGTAAAGTTATCGCATAATCCCATTACGGAATTTGGTCAAAATTATATATTTATAACAAGAGGACGGTAAAGCAATTGCAGGTTCATTAAAATGAGGACAGAGGATTGTGTGGTGGTAACGAAGGGACCACTTTAATTGTTAATAAATGTGAGCCGGGGGTAGTTAACTTTCTGTACTAATTAGTGGAGTTTGTTTTGAGTCACCAGTCAGTTTGTTCTTTTCCTTAATGCATGTTTGTAAATTCAGGTATTTACATTTTTTTCCAACATGAATTATATGGTGCAATATAAATCAAAACATCAAGTTACTGTATCAGTTATCATATTTTGTCTCGCCTGCATAACTGACTACAACACACTCACTCAATAAATCAAAAAGATTTTGATAAATTATTTTTTTTGTTCAGACATGAATTCATAATACAACAACTGCAAGACAAAGGTCAAAACTAAAGGAAATTGTCTCCCTTATTAAACAACAAAACTTTTTGCTTGACGTGCTATAAAAGTTTTGAAACTAATTAACTATGGACTGCATAACGCGACAACTAGGTATAAATGTTGTTACTGATATTGTATGCAGTTTTTGAGATTAAAAGCTGCTTGCTGCTGTCTCAAAGTTTAAACAGAAAAGAAGTAGGACGAGAGAAACCACTTTGTAAATTGCATTTTGTAACGTAACATTTTTGGGTAAAGTTTGCGTTGACAAGAGGCGATGCGGGAGGGGAGGTAAGGTTTGAGTGAAACAAAGGCCTGTTTATACATAATAAACAATATAATGATTCCAACCCACGAACTTTGGTTTCTTGTAGGTACGTCCAATTCACCCCGGGCAGTTTACCTATGAAAAAGTTTCCAGCCGTGCGTATCACAATAACCATTAATTAGTATATCAGTTGAGAAGTAAACAAGTGATGCGGCCCGAAGTTGTGACAGCTGAACAGGTAGCCGCACCGGTTACCGGCCAGGGGTAATGCATAATTAAGGTAAATTCACCAAGTTGCTACTTAACTAGTTGTTTGTTCGCCGCCACAGTTGAAGGCTGCCCTAAAGTAAAGGTGTTTGTTCTACTAAATTGATATTGTCTTTAAGTTTTGATTAGGTTTTCGTGATGGAGATTTCCTTTGGAGTGTAGTTGCGGACTTTGTGTAAAGTGTTGTTCAGGAATATGTACATTAAAGCTATTGCAATAGCGAAGCATTGCTTTGAGCTAGATGGAGAGAAATGAAAGCGATACAAGGAGGGATGTACCTCGCGAGGAATTTTCGTTTGATCGTCTGATTGAAAGGGGTGTGTTTGTTTGGTATGAGTTAATATGTCTAAGTATGCAACGTAGAATCACGTAGTAGATTGAATACTGAGGTGAGGTCTAACTTCTTAAAATGTTGTAATTGAATAATTTAATTAAGTCTGTGTGCTTAGATGTAGATTAGATTTTATAGGTATGTGAAATATAGAATCTATTAAATTCCCCTTACAATCAATAAACGGGAGGTAATTTCAGTAAATTCATAATAGTAGGACACTTTTAGAATTAAGTACAATTACCTCTTGTCACGCGTCAATGAAATAATTGACATTAAATGAGAACCTGATTGTTGAAATTCTATACGTTCGGAGTTCGAACCCCGTAATCGGAATACAAACGGCGCGCGGCGGTCGCGAACCAATATGGCGGCCGATCACAACTAATCCGTTCACATAAAATTCTGTTTGATAGTAACAGCAATTTGCAACGGTCTAAAACTAACATTTTAAGAGTTGCGTAAAATTGCCAAAATGCAAATTGCAACGTATCGGGTAGTTATTCGGGGCGTTTGGTTAATTTGCATGTTTTGAGCGAAATGTCGGTTATTACTGAGCGCAAACGGTGAGTGCCAGATTGCTTTTTAACTTTGATATTCTATTTTTTCAATTAAAACATTTTTAAAATGTTAACATCCTTAGCCATAAGGAGTTGGTTGTTGGGTTGGTGGGAAGTTTAGGAACATTGGAAAAAGCTTTTATTTACATTGTAGATATGATTCCTGCCATTAGGCCGATTCTTTAATTATTGCAAGCAATCAATGGTAAAATAAATCAAAATCTATTGCAACAACATGTACTCTGAAGTACTTACAAGAACACTCACAAGTCTTCATCATAATTGTATGAGCTCCGGTATAACCTGGCTCCAGCGTTTACCAAGACTGCCGGTCTGTTAACTTAGCCAACAGGGTGCCAGTGCACATAGCGTTTAGGCTGAACATAGGCACTGCGGGATTACAGCTCTGCACGTAAAAGGGGAAATACTTGACGCTATATGGAGCAAGCATGGCTGCAATAGATTGGAGGTGTGCAATACATGTGTGGTGTGCAAGCTTCCGATTAAATTATTGATAGGTTTGATATTTTCAGGCACAAGTCAATTAAATATCGAATCCTGAAGACGTGGCGTCTCTTCGACTGATAAAAAAAACTCTTGGGGTTTCGAGCGAGGTCGGGAAAAAACCACGATTAAAAATATTTACCGTGATTATTTTAATTCTTTTTATTAAATTTTTTAACATATTATTTATATTTCTACATATTTCTTAAATGAAATAAAATACAAAAATAGTAGCCCACCGGTATCGGGAACAGGGTCCAAGCTACCGGCGGTCAGGGCTCCAGAGAAAGGAACCTCCTAACAATACGAGCCGTGTCCAGGAGTACCGCTTTTTGTATCAAGCCCTTGATCCAGCTGCCTAGCGAGAGCCTCCTCAGGTATTGGTCGAGGCTCTGGGCAATTAGGCCATTGGCAGATATGACTATTGGCACAATGATCGCTGAGTCCACATCCCACATGTCGACAACCTCGCGAGCCAAGTCAATATACTTGATTTGCTTATCTTTCTCGGCTTTCATTAATAATAAATTTTCATTAATTCCAAGCCCAATTCCAGTGGAATAAAATCTCCAGAAAAACGTCTTCTTTAAACCGAACGTTGTTCTTTTCCCGCAACATTCTTTCACAAATTACTTTGTGAACCCTTTCTTGTTTGAATTTATGACCTCCCAGTTGACGAGTTTCAAACAGTTTTAAAGTGAATCGAGTTACGGCTGGCTCGTTCAAAGCCGCACTGTGCCGCATACTAAACAACTACACAACATTGTACTATATTCGGACTTTATCTCTTTACGAGAATATAACCGTTTTTGTTTAAATCTTGTTACCCGGGCCTAGAGAAAATGTTTACAATGATCCTCTTTGGAGCCATTCTATTAATTGAACCATTTACAGCTCTAGAATAACAAGGCAGATCAAGTAACGAATTCTCTGAAGGTACAATTTAAATATATATATATATAATATATATATTTTAATATTATAAAAGCGAAAGTGAGTTTGTTTGTTACCTCTTCACGCTTTAATGGCTAAACCGATTTTGGTACAAAGATAGTTGGGAACCAGGAGACGGACATAGGCTATTTTTTTTTAAAGTGGGATGTGAGGGAGAAAGAGGGAAGAAAAGGGAAAACTTAGCGTTGCTATTACAAATCAATAAGGCGCAAGGTGAACTGTGTTACCCCGAATCTAACGATCGAGCGAAGCCGCGGGCAAAAGCTAGTATGGAATAAAAACTTTAGCTTACACGGACGTTAAATTATATGGTATAAGATCTTGTAATTATACACATTATGTTGCGTGTGAAAAGACATAATAATATGTGTTACATGAGAGCAAAATTATTTACATCTCGTGTCTGTGAATTGACAGTACATAAAGTTGTATACCGTTACTGACAACCCAACAACAGATTATTGAATTCTATAAAACATCTTCACAAATGAAACAGAACGCAATGCACGGAACGCCATCCCTACCTATTTATATAACACCTGAAGATAAACCTGTACCCAGCCAGGCAGCAACACCTAAGTATGACTAACAAACATACATTTCGTAAAGCAACAAAAAATACCCACCTGACCGTTTCCCAAGAACATGTATTGTCAAATAATAAATTCATGTCAAACACATTTTACACGAAGAAGCGCTGTAAATATCTCAAAGAAAACTACCTTCCGTAATGAGGTTATGTTTACCGTAGCTACCAGGCGCACAAAGGCCGCAAGGAGTCAAATAAAAATATAATCCCCGAGTTACGTAAGGGATCCCCTTATGGCCTTATAGAAGATTTCTAAACGGTTTCTACGTGAGGAAATTGCTTGTATAGACACTTGAATAAGCTTGTCTTTTATAGGTTTACAATGGGCCCACTATTATCAACGTTTACCTACATTATCACGGTAAATGTTGTCTTTTTAAATTGAAACAACATTTAAGCTTGGTGGCAGGAATAGGTGTATTTGTGTCTCTACACTTCTTACGAACAGTACTTTAGTTAACTCCTGCACTGCTGAAACTATATCTTGTATCTAGTTGGATATTTTAAAACTTGAAAGGTGGATGAAAATGTGCTTAACATTCTACTAATATTATAAACGCGAAAGTTTGTATGGATGTATGGATGTTTGTTACTCTTTCACGTAAAAACTACTGAATGGATTATAATGAAGCTTTACAAGAATATAGCTTACTTATCAGAATAACACATAGGCAAAGATATATTGTATATTCTATCACCACGCTAGTTATTTTATGAAACAGATGTCATACATTCATTTGACATTGTAAACACGACATGTCGTGGTTATAAGGTTATCTCTAAATCTCTAATAAAATGTAACTGAAACGTAACTGGCGAAATTTGGAGGTATTCAACCACACAGCCGTAAGGCTGTTGCTGCAATTGCCAAGCGATTGCAGCAACGACGAAAGACGTCTTGTTGTCCATTACTGAAGCGTTCCGCAGTATATCTCTGAACATCAGCATTTGGTCTTCGCCAAGTTTAATTTGGACCAACACAGAATAATATTCATACAAACAAAAAAGACCCATCGAAATACGTTCACAATTGACGAGGAAATTGGTGAACACACAATCGTTTGTTGTGGAAGATGAAACCAAAGTTATTTTATGATAAAGCAAAAAAAAATTGTCAGCCATTTACATTCGGCCATTTTTTTACGGATAGAAAATCAACAAATAACTTCCACCGCTCTGGGCAGAGCGTGAGGGAGTATAATACTTTTACCGAGTAAAAGCCTGGGTGGGTTTTAATCGGCGTTCTTTCTTTTGCTCTTTATGCTCCGCGGACGTGGTATCTCTTTCCAACAACCCGCAACCCCGCTAGTCTCGGCAGCCCTGGCAGGCTCCTCGGCTTCACTGACTTCTCATTGACGCGCGCGTAGACATCGAACGCGCCGTTAACACAGCCTGTCGTCACTAGATGGACGAACGGTGACCTACCCACCATATCCTCCGAGTGATCGTCGTTTCCTGCCGCCCGACTAAGTGCAGGAACCTCCCCAAACTTCTCTCGAAAATATTGTAATAATATAATCGCCCTCTTATCTACGATAAATATTTTTAATCGTGGTTTTTCCCAACCCCGCTCGGAGCCCCATTAGTAGTAGTGGTAGAATGTATTTCTTTTTTTCACGTTAAGCAATAGGTTTAATCAGTCGAAGAGACGCCACATCTTCAGGATTCGATTATTTAATTGACTTGTGCCTGAAAATATAAAATCTATCAATAATTCTCTCTAATCTATTGCAGCCATGCTTGCTCCATTACAAGCGCGTCCATATAGCGTCAAGAATTTTCCCTTTTTCGTGCAGAGCTGCAATCCCGCAGTGCCTATGTTCAGCCTAAACGCTATGTGCACTGGCGTCCTGTTGGCTGAGTTAATAGACCGGCCGTCTTGGTATACGCTGGCGCCAGGTTATACCGGAGCACAGACGATTATGATGAAGACTTGTGAGTATTTTTGTACGTACTTCAGAGAACATGTTATTGCAATTTATTCTACAATAATTGATTGCCTAATGGCTGGAATCATATCTACAATTTAAATAAAAGCTTTTTACAATGGTCCTAAACACCCTAAAATCCTTGCCTGCCAAATGGCTAAGGATGTTAACATTTTAAAAATGTTTTAGCATCAATAAAAACTTTTTAACATAAAATTAAACCGACGAAAAGTGAAAAATAAAAACCTTTTAGTCTAGGTAAGCTCCAAAGTTAAAGTATGAAATTAATTTCAAGTCGGCTCCAAACAAGCAAGAAAACTAATAACGTAAAACGGGAAATATTGACAGCTTTATTGATCGTCGATCATTGTATATTGGCGCCGCCTCAAAATTAATTTCATACTTTAACTTTGAAGCTTACCTAGACTAAAAGGTTTTTATTTTTCACTTTTCGTCGGTTCAATTTTTTGTTAAAAAGTTTTTATTTATCTCTTTTTGGTTTTCTTTAACAGCAAATTTGTGTTGCTTAACTCGACTCGAGGATGGTGCTCCGATAAGACTGTTCCCCACCGTCAAACAGGTTGACAAGTACTAAGATGACCACCATGAATTCGAAACACCAACGCGTCCTTGGGATACCTCCAGATATTGTTGTACCTACCAAAAATCTGAAGAATTGTGGTACCGATGAAAGCAAAACGAAATAAAGTCAAAGCGATATCTTGCTGGATCTCTATTGATTGTAATTTCTAAAAGAATAAGTACTTAAAATGTTTTTGAACGCATGATGTTGCCGGTAATTCTAAGCTGGGCCGTCAGGGTACATAAACTGCAAGGGTCGACCCTCCATAAAGCATGAATTGACCTGGGACTGAAAGTTTTAGCACCATTATCAGATTTAGAACCAAATAAGGTATTAATCTAACTTCATGATGAGCGCGCTGACTGAAATGAAGAGACTGAAAGGTTAACTATGCCCTGCACATAGTGCACATATACAGAAATTTAATTGTTGCCGTAATCTCTAAAAGACAATATGTTTTTTCAAATAAGGGCATCCGTCCGTCGCTGGAACCCTTTTTTTGCGGATGGGAAATCATCAAATAACTTTCGGGGAGTGTCAGACTTGTACTGACAAAAACCCACCCATGTTCCTTCGATTGCCCTTTATGTTCCGGGGTTTCGAGTTGTTCGAAAGAGATACCGTGCTCGTTCGAACAACTCGCAACCCCGGCAGGCGGTGGCCCTGGCAAGCCTCTCTGCTTTGCTGACATCTCTTTAAGGAGGTAACCGCTTCCCATTCCCTCTCGCTTTGTTTAATTTTCCAGCTAGCTGTAAAGATTTCGTCAAGATGCATGAAATGAGCCCAAACACGATATAGCTGCTGTAAACTGTTAAGAACCTCTTGCAAATACCTTCCGTCTCCATCGTTAGATCATCCATGACAGTCATTATCCAGCTTGGCTCAAAGTTCTCTTTAAGGTGAATAAAAGGAGCCCAAACACAGAATAGCTGCTGTAAATCCATGCGGCCTCTTGCAATTGCATTCCGCCTCCATCGTCAGACCTTCAATGACAGCGCCAGCCTCCAGTAAGGTATAAAGTTCTCGTCAACATGAATGAAATGAGTTGTAACTCGTTATATCGCTGCTTAGAACTGTTGAGGACCTCTTCCAAGTTGCAAGTGTTTTACGTCTCCATCATCCATCATCAGATCTTTATAACGTCGAATTGTCATCAGACCTACATATATTTGCCAAATTTAAACAGAATGGGTTAACAATTGAAAATTCAGTATGAAAAAAATCAATCACCCCCTATTTTCCCACCCTTAGGGGCCGATTTTTAAATTAAAATGGGACCAACTTAGAAAAATAGTCTTTCCAATAAAAAAAGAATTTTTAAAATCGCTGGTCTCAGTAAAAAGTTATGCGTGATCATACATAAAAAAAATATACATGTCGAATTGAGAACCTCCTTTTTTTTTCGTCGGTTCAAAATAGAATATCAAAGTTAAAAAGCGATTTTGCACTCACCGTTTGCGCTTAGTAATAACCGACACTTCGCTCAAAACATGCAAATTAACCAAACGCCCCAAATACCCGATACGTTGCAATTTGCATTTTGGCAATTTTACGCAACTCTTAAAATGTTAGTTTTAGACCGATGCAAATTGCTGTTACTATCAAACAGAATTGTATGTGAACGGATTAGTTGTGATCGGCCGCCATATTGGTTCGCGACCGCCGCGCGTCGTTCGTATTCCAATTACGAGGTTCGAACTCCGAACGTATAGAACTTCAACAATCACGTTCTCATTTAATGTCAATTATTTGATTTATACGTGACAACAGGCAATTGTAACTGTACCTCATTCTAAAAGTGTCCTACTATTATGAATTTATTGAAATAACCTACCGTTTATTAATTGAAAGGGGAATTTAATAGATTCTATATTTCACAATTTTCACATACCTATCTAATCTTATCTATAACTAAGCACACAGTCTTAAATAAATTAATGTGTTACAACATTTTAAAAAGTTAGACCTTCCCCTTTCAATCAGACGATCAAACGAAAATTCCTCGCGAGGTACATCCCTCCTTGTATCGCTTTCATTTATCTCCATCTAGCTCGAAGCGAAGCTTCGCTATTGCAATAGCTTTAATGTACATTTTCCTGAACAACACTTTACACAAAGTCCGCAACTACACTCCAAAGGAAATCTCCATCACGAAAACCTAATCAAAACTTAAAGACAATATCAATTTAGTAGAACAAACACCTTTACTTTAGGGCAGCCTTCAACTGTGGCGGCGAACAAACAACTAGTGAATTAGCAACTTGGTGAATTTACCTTAATTATGCATTACCCCTGGCCGGTAACCGGTGCGGCTACCTGTTCAGCTGTCACAACTTCGGACCGCATCACTTGTTTACTTCTCAACTGATATACTAATTAATGGTTATTGTGATACGCCAGGCTGGAAACTTTTTCATAGGTAAACTGCCCGGGGTGAATTGGACGTACCTACAAGAAACCAAAGTTCGTGGGTTGGAATCATTATATTGTTTACTAAGTATAAACAGGCCTTTGTTTCACTCAAACCTTACCTCCCCTCCCGCCTCGCCTCTTGTCAACGCAAACTTTACCCAAAAATGTTACGTTACAAAATGCAATTTACAAAGTGGTTTCTCTCGTCCTACTTCTTTTCTGTTTAAACTTTGAGACAGCAGCAAGCAGCTTTTAATCTCAAAAACTGCATACAATATCAGTAACAACATTTATACCTAGTTGTCGCGTTATGCAGTCCATAGTTAATTAGTTTCAAAACTTTTATAGCACGTCAAGCAAAAACTTTTGTTGTTTATTAAGGGAGATACAATTGCCTTTAGTTTTGTCTTTTGTCTTGCAGTTGTTGTATTATGAATTCATGTCTGAACAAAAAAAATAATTTATCAAAATTTTTGATTTATTGAGTGAGTATGTTGTAGTCAATTATGCAGGCGAGACAAAATATGATAACTGATATAGTAACTTGATATTTCGATTTATATTGCACCATATAATTCATGTTGAAAAAGAATGTAAATACCTGAATTTACAAACATGCATTGTGGAAAAGAACAAACTGACTGGTGACTCAAAACAAACTCCACTAATTAGTACAGAAAGTTAACTACCCCCGGCTCACATTTATTAACAATTAAAGTGGTCCCTTCGTTACCACCACACAATCCTCTGTCCTCATTTTAATGAACCTGCAATTGCTTTACCGTCCTCTTGTTATAAATATATAATTTTGACCAAATTCCGTAATGGGATTATGCGATAACTTTACGGAAGTCACCTTCGTGTCCCAACACTAATTAGGTAGAGCAACCACTAGCACTTCCTTAATTAAAGTGGCGAACACATGAGCCATTATAACTGCACCCACACTATGCGTTACTTCTAAGAACACCGTTGTAAAGCCTTAGAGCATTTACATCTCTTAACACGACATCCATTGCGGATTTCACTTTTTTGGAAGAAATAAATGCAGAATATGGAAAGCAATGGTTGCTCGGTAAAACGATGCGTTCATAATCTACTTAAACTGCAGCGTAAGGAGTGAACACAGGGTGAATGTGGTAGTAAACGTCCCGCCTCTTCAAAAGACGTATAAATTTATTAGCGCGCGTGATTGCCTGAACATGCAAGTAATTTTCTATGTTGCCATACAAGCGACTAAAGAAATACGTGAACAGAAATCGAAAACGAACGCTTTGAGCATTCTCTGAATATCTCCAAGATTATAGTCTCGTGTTAAAGGAAAAATATATGAGTACTAAATGTTATCCTATTCAGGAAAGTAGGGAGTTGGTGTGAGACGGGAAATGTGTCAATTTACATTGAAAGAAATGAGCTCTTTATACTCTGAAAAGATGAAAATTTTCGTTTCATAATGCTGAATTTTAATGTCCCTAAAATATGCTAGGAGATTTGGTTCAAAAGGTTTGGTACGTATATTAAGACTTGTTTTGGATGGAAGTTGGTATTGTTTTATTGTGTGTGGAGCGGGGTCCAGGTTATAAACTATCTCTGTGCCATAGTTCATCTAAATCCATTGAGTAATTATCGGGTGAAAGAATAACTAACATCGACATTCTTACAAACTTTCATATTTGTAATATTTCCTGAATTTGTTTTTACTAAAACAGAAAAGGTTTGATTCACGAGCATTTTCTACATCTAACGACACGCTAAATATGAATTTATTTACTTCATTATACAATGTAGAAAGAACGCTGTGTATATAATGGATGCCAAGCGTGAGCCAAATGTCTTCAGAAGTTTCTTTAAAGCTATGGCGGGAAACACTGCGTTTTACAAAATAATGATGTGCATATTTTCTTTAGTTTTCGTTTTATTTCTTCTATTAGGAACACATTGAATACACCCAATTACGTTACACACGTTTCCATTGCATTTTTACAAAAATTGTATTTGTAGTTTTGTATTTCATTAGTTTATAAAACATCGTCAAAAACGCACTCATTGAATCAATTTTCGAAATAAAGAATAGTGTTATAAGCAAATAGTAGGCTAAGTAAACTAACAATCTGGTCTAAATCAAATTGAGCTAGAGTTGTTTTTTCTGTCTATCATTTTGACCTGTCTATTGTTTACACAATATTTTAATTAGTTTTTCTCATCACACATAAATAAACAAACACCAATATACTGAAACATATACATTTAATATGGTTAAATCACATAAGGAATATCTAATAGCATTCCCCATTTTTGTAAAGCTTGGCAACAAATTCACTGCATTCACTCCTCTGGAGTTTTCCGGAGTGCGTGTGAGGTAGGGAGGGCACAAACGCGATACCTCCGTGCAACCGCTTGTGATCACTCAGAGCCGCTGGAAATAAAATAAGAATCAAAGTTAAAAGCTGAAGGTTGGATTTAGAATGAGACGAACTGGCATACAATCCATATGGAGTTTCCGACCAGAAGGAAGAGTACAAAGAAAAGGAAACTTCAAAAATTGCGATACAAGGTTTATTCTTCAAAGGTGAAAGATTTCTTGGCAAAGAAGGTGTTTCCTAGACATAAACCGTAATAGAAGTGGTTTGGCTTATGAAAAGCTGACGGTTTAACATGTATAAGGATGTGTGAAGTTATGTGTAGTGAGCGCGGGGTTTATAGATGAAGCATTTATTTCTGAGAATAGAAAGGTCTTTCAAGCTAATATTATCTAGGATAAAATCTACCGCTTTTGAAATTTCAACCTAAACTAGGTTGAAATTTCAAAATTTGCATTAAGTCTTGCTATTCTATTATATGTATATTGCTTAAGTTTTTTTTCAATTACATGCTTTGTTTTCTCTTCTTGGCTTTAGTTTTCAGCAAGCAATTCCTGTTTCGTACTTTATTTGTCAATTTACAATAACACTGAAGTTCAGGAACTGGCAAGTTATACTTTGTGTAGCAGATGTTTGGTATTCTCGTTCATTTATTGATTAATTTACATATTATTTACATTTTTAAATATTTCTTACTAAAAAAAACACACGAAAAAACATTTAAAAATATAAAAATAGTAGCCCACCGGTATCGGGAACAGGATCCAAGCTACCGGCGGTCAGGGCTCCAGAGAAAGGAACCTCCTAACAATACGAGCCGTGTCCAGGAGTACCACTTTCTGTATCAAGCCCTTGATCCTGCTGCCTAACGAGAGCCTCCTCAGGTATTGGTCGAGGCTCTTGGTAATTAAGCCATTGGCAGATACGACTATCGGCACAATGATCGCTGAGTCCACATCCCACATGTCGACAACCTCGCGAGCCAAGTCAATATACTTGATTTGCTTATCTTTCTCGGCTTTCACGAGGTTCTCATGTAGCAGATGTTTGGTATTATTGTTTTTGTAGTATCAACAATACTACTACGACACTGGTTACATATTAATTTAAAAACTACCTATTTTAAAATCCATAAAAATATTTATTGATTTATTTTATGTGAGGATGGACGGATGAATGTTTGTTGTTCGTTCACGCTACTAAACGGATTTAGATGAAATTGTCACAGATATAGTTTATAACCTAAGCTTAAATCCTGGTCTACGCGGGTGAAACCACAGGACGCAGCTAGTTTAGTAATAAAAATAATCTTTTGAAAACCTTAGATTTTCATTAAAAGAAAGCGAAATATACGGCTCCATAACAGCATCTTTTAACCTTAATTACGTTCTCCAGTGATTAATATAACTCCGCCCGCATAATTGTGGCAATAACTGTATCTTTGGATCGCCTTATCTCCTAATGACGGTAATGTTCAATGCGGGATGTTTTACCAAAGCTACGATATTAATAGACTGTACTCATTATTATGTTTTTGTAAGGCTTGTCTCAGGCCCGGGTATTAGAAAACACCGTTATATTTCCGATACTTTACAACATTTACCTATCTATCATAATTACCTTTTTGTTCCATTCGAAGAAGAATATTGTAATTATCACTAGTACGTTCTTTTGTTATCTTGGTAACGAGGTGAGAGTGACTCGCGAATCAAAAATATCGTATCTTTAGATAAACCTTCTACCGCTTCATGATTTCCTAGTACTTTAAGTAACTCACCAGCAACAGTATTCTTGATCTGCTCCCTGGTGATGGTAGCTTGGGGCTCCAACACCACTGCTGCTACAGGTCCTTTGTCAGATAAACATACTACGCTCTCATACACTCCTGGTACAGAGCCGATTACTCGTTCAACTTCTTCTGGCGCTACCTGTGTAACAACCATTAACTATGACAGGATTTAAATATGATTTAAAAACACTTTGCCGCCAAAAATACTTCAGAAGATTTCAAGATTTTCTAATAATGCGAAATGGTCGGCCCAAAAGGGCTACAACCAGTAGCTGCTCTACTTAATCACTTAAGACCTTTGAGACGAAGTGATTTTAACTTTGTTTTAAGAGCGAGCAAAAATACACTAGACTTATTCATCTTCAAATTGAAAGCATCGTTATTTTGATACTTTTAAATTCATTGCGAACTGTCTACAGTATAATTAAGTTCGATAATTCCAGAAAGTAGAACATCTAGCTACAAAATTAAACCAAATTAGATCCAACATTGTATAAAACTCGTACTCTCAACAATAATCCAGTCGGGACGCTAGTTACGACTTTAATCTATATTTTTGAAGTCCTCATTTTGTGTTCGGAGTTCTTTTGAAATTAACAAAATATGGAAATAAACCGTCACGAAATAACGAGGGTCGTCCTGCTTAACATAATATAATTATTCGTGCGAACATTCTACTACATATTAGGTAATCTTGACGGCCTATGTTTTCTCTTTGCATGGAAAGAGAATACTAAAATATCTGTAGGTAGGGTCAGGTGTGAGTACGAGACAGCTACACCGACGTGTAGGCTGGAATTCACAAAGGAGCTGCGAGCTGCGACGTACGTTTCCTTTATATAATGAAACGTTAGACTGTTCCAACCCTTTGGTATATATGCCACTGGCGACGTGATTTCCTATAAGGATCGTCGGAATGTTTTTTGTCTTGAAGCATGGTTCAGAACTGGTTTTGGAACTTTTGATATTAGCAAGAAACTGTAACGAATGGTTTTTTATGATAAGAATAAATATGTTCCGACTTGATTTTCAATATTTATGCAACAAACTATCTCATCTCATTAACAATCAAACGACTTTACTGTTTGACCAACTTAATAAAATTTCTGAAAATACAGCATTGCCTTTAACATCTAAGTTTGTAAGTAAGGCAGCTTTTTAACCATTACAATAATAATAATGTAAAATAGTAATAATTCCAGTAGTAGGTAGTGTACCTGAGAACCCATAAACTTGAAGGCGAACTTCTTCCTGACGGTGAAGGTGAGCCTCTCGTTCTCATCGATGTGGAACACGTCTCCGGTCATGTACCAACCGTCGGGAGTGAACGACTCCTCATACGATTTCTTGTTCTTAAGGTAACCCTGCAACCAGATGGAAGTCATTATGTTATTTGTATTCGTGTTATACAATCATATGAAAATGGGGTTTACTTTTCCAAAATTTATTGTTATTTTTCACTGGCAAAAATGATATGTTTATCCTCAGTTAGAGGCCGGATTTCCAGAAATCCATCCATTTCTATACCGCTCACCTTTTCCAAGTAATATATGGAACACTTGTGCCAAATACCAAGCTTTTCCAATGGTTTCATCTGCGCGTTATATGTCGTGAGCCTATTACAGGAATTTCAGTTTTTGTTAATTATAAAATACTTTTCTAAGTTACATGATTCATCAATAGTAAAACACGAAAGCAGAATTAATTTCATTATTGAGGACAGCTCTTCTTTAAGTTCAACTCTTGATTAGAAGAGACAGCAATAAAATGTACCTTAAACTGTTGGCAATAAAAGTGTTACCTTAATAGCATTGGGGCCCTTAACCCATAGCTCTCCGAATCCATTAGCTGCTACCTCCTGGCCTTGATCATCAACGATCTGGAAGAACACATATTTTAACAGCCCTCAAAATTTTAAAACATTCCTGAGCCAATCTATAAGTTAATCCTGACTGGATAAGATGTTAATAGGCCATTACTAGATAAGACTTCTATTTTATTAGAAATCTAAAAAGTGTCCATAAATATGCTTGTTATAAGAATTAAATTGAAATAAAATGGCATTTACGTAGATCTCGTTAGATTAAGGCTGATAAATTACTTAATAAAAATGAAAAATTAGGTATAAAGTTGATAGTGTTACTGGTCGTCAATTTACTACATTAGATTCTGTACCGAATAGGAAAAGTATTATTATATTATTCGATATTTCATCTCTAGAGAACTTTTTAGGAAAATGTGATTTAGCTTTTATTTCTGTTGGGACAAGATATAAATTACAATGACGCAAAATTAAATATTTCCAGCTCAATACATTTACCATTCGTTAGAATTAGCGAGATGAAATTGTTATATTTTTTGGAGATTGCTGTCAACTTGGTTTATCTTTGAATAGACAAAAATATAATTCTTGAAAAGGACGATTTATCACTTTTGTTCAGGATTCGATCTCAGATTTTCGGAAACAGAAATAAATTGATCCACATCATATAACAGGCAGATAATTAGGCAAAACTCAAGACAAGATGTTATTTGATGATCGTTTTAGGTAACTGTGGCTCACGATTTGCGATGAAATGCAATTTACTGCTCAGTTTATACAGTACAACGCGTTCGTGTGTCACGTGCCATAAAGAGATGTCAGCAAAGCAGGAGGGGCACTGCCTGCTGGGGTTGCGGGTCATTCAAAAAATGCACAAGGAGCAAAAGAAGGAACTTGGATAAGTTTTAGTCATTAAAATCTGATACTACCCTTCCCCACTCAGTCAAGATTGAGAGGATGTATTAGATGTTTTCCCTGTACTGGTTCCAGTTTATACAATAAATACCTTGTAAATCATATTGTTCAAGACCCATCCGTTGCATTTCTGGGGCGCCTCTCTGTCAGGGATAGCGATGAAACCTTGGGTCTCTGTCGTACCATATCCGTCACACAGGTGTATGTTCTTTGGCAGCTTTTTCTATAAGCATAGAACATTTTTCTTAGTTTCTACTTTTAGGAATTTCGAAACTCGGTTATAAAGATTGTGAAAGTCCCTTTAACGTTCATAAAATCAATGTCATCTAAACCACAGCAGAATCGGAGATTTCTTTTTTTATCTATGGGTACGAATTTTACATCATATTTACTGACATTACACTAAGCAGGCATTACTCTTAAACATGTATATTATCTACATCAAGTCTGTTAAGGCAGCTGAATGTACCCTGTACCAAGCAAGACAATTAGAAAGCTATCCAAATGTCGATCTTAATTAATAGCCTATTGGACTCAAATTGTTTTTATGGTCGTATAACTAATTTGACTGTTCCATTACAATGTATTTGCTATTAAATTGTGTTTTTAACCAATTATTCTTTCTAAACGGTCTGACTTCAAAGCAATTAACATTGTAAACAAATGTTGCATGAATTCACGGGTCATTCACGATGTTTTCCTTTGTCTAAATAAATTACACAAAGTAAAGCGCCTGTCTGGGTCCGAACCAATGGTCTCCGACACAAAACTAAAGCATCGTTATAAGTAGGCTAAAATTTATCTTTTTACATACGTATTGCCTTACTCAGCTTGTAGTAGTAACACAAATTAAATACTCACTTTGAGGGAAGCCATAAGTTCCGGAGTGGATGGTGATCCAAGCAGAATTAAGGTCTCCAATGATCTCAGCTCATCAGTTTTTATTAGTGGCATCAGGGACACAGCGAATGAAGGAGTTATGTAGCTCCACGTTGGCTGCAATCAAAATAATAGGTTACAATAATTAGATATTGGTGCAATTCGAGTTTAGTTGGTGGGCGATCGTGACATCACGATTTATTAATCACGTTTCGTTGCTTGCTACATTACCTATAGTACGGCCAACGAGAAGCGATACCAAATGTCAAACAAAACCCATGCTTTTGTTTGAAATTTGGTATCGCTTCTCGTTGGCCGTACTGTAGAAAAGTATTGTTATTAAAAAAAACTGAATAGCTTACTCCAACTCGTGCGCAGCTTTTTATGACCTATAATGTTGTACTCGCATTTGATTAATTAAAACTAACAATCTACACTTATACGTCATTGAAGACAATCTCAAACATTAGGTATTTTTTGAGCTATAATTTAATGGCTGAACTAACAAAAGAGGTTTGCCAGCCGTTTGCCTCGGAGGAAACCAGATGTACAGCCGCCTGACTTTCACTGGGATTCACCTTTATTCGCCATTTCATGATCAAGCGCCTAAGACGTCGGCTTTTGTTTGGAGGGTACTGGCGATAGTAAATTAACAGCGACCAAGTTGTCCGCAAATAGAGCTAACTGTTTTTTTTTGCCCTTGGGAAAATCGCTAGTAAATAGCGTAAAGAGGAATTGAAATATTACGGAACCCTGAGGAACTCCGGCTCGAATGGGGTGAGAGGAAGAGAGTGTATCTTTGATGCAATAGCTTAGGGTGCGGTTCGACAGAAAGTCCCGTAAAATGAGCACGAGCACATCCGGCACTCTTAGTGAGTAGAGCTTATGTACTAAGCCGTTCTGTCGAACTCTATCAAAACCTTTCGGTATGTCAAAGAATAATACCGTCATCACCGCGATGGAGGCCAGCGTACAAATGTTCTACAATGCGGTGAACCTGCTGGATACGTGAAAGTTCGGCCCTGAAACCAAATTACTCGTTGGTAATGCGACTCTTAGTCTCGGCAAAGTCTCTGAGTCACTCATAAATAAGTATCTCGTAGATTTTGCCGAGTGCGTTCAAGAGACTGATAGGTCGGTTCGTGGACTCAGACTTGGGCTTGCCTGGCTTGGGAATAACAGATAACAGTGGCCTCTTTTCACACTTGGGGGAAGATGTTATGTCACAAGAAACCATTCAAGATAGCTGTCATTAAAATAATGATCTAGGCTGGGAGGGGTTCTAGGACCCTATTGTTAATACCGTCGGAGCCAAAAGCATTCTGTAGCTGAAGCCGTTTGATGATGTCTTGCACTTCGTCAGGGTGTTATGAGACGTAGAGGATTGTAAAGGTATGAAGAACAGGGTGTAAAGTTCTCCATCCTCTAAGGAAAAGGGAGGATCCTCCGACCAGACGGGTGTCGTGTCTGGCGGGCCACTGCCCGATAGTTGCTTGTCGGGCGCTCGTATATATGCTAACTGCGTGCGCAACTTTACTTGCGCGATGTAGGATTTTGCCGTTTTAGTACTTCAGTGGCTGGATAGATGGCGCTGTAGTAATTAGTGCCACTTGCATCTTTGTGTCGCTACATCACTCCCCCCGCAGCCCAAGGTCGAGTCGTGGCTGACTGCCGGCGTCGACCGGGAGAGGATCTGCGTCGACTCTCAACCGTCGGGAGTGCAGTGTGCTGGCGCCATGGTCGCCGATCGGGAGCTGGAGGGAGTGATCACGTCGGGGTCACCAGTTTAGAGGTATGAGGAACAGGGTGTAAAGTTCTTCATCCTCTAAGGAAAAGGGAGGATCCTCCGACCAGACGGGTGTCGTGTCTGGCGGGCCACTGCCCGATAGTTGCTTGTCGGGCGCTCGTATATATGCTAACTGCGTGCGCAACTTTACTTGCGCGATGTAGGATTTTGCCGTTTTAGTACTTCAGTGGCTGGATAGATGGCACTGTAGTAATTAGTGCCACTTGCATCTTTGTGTCGCTACAAGGATCATCAGGGTTTTCTACGGGAGGTAGGGCGGCTCTACGTTTGACTTCAGCGTTCACCATATCGAGGCGCCGCTTTGAATTCTGCTTTTCAAAAGTCGTTGAATGTGACACTTTTATCTAGTGCGCTCATTTACAGCACGCTGTACATTGTGCATATGAGCTAACTCATTTCGCAGGAAAATGGGGATAAGCATGGATGGTGGCTTTTTTCTCGATTATTAGCTCACGTACGTCACGTGGGAAGTCGCCAGAGATGATTCCTTATCGCTGGAACTTTTCATAAACAATCCATCAATATGGATTGAACTGATTCTACAAACGATTTGATGGCAGTGGCCAACACGAGTTAGCGACTGCGATTATGTGGTCGAGAATAACGGCCAGGTGAATTATCAAGTATTCAACTTAAGTTAGCAGGTTTGAACTTTGGCAAAATAATTCATCAGGTTTTTTCTTTGTGAAAAACGAAGTATTAAACTCGAGATGTTTTGTGTTTATATTTAATGTTGATAATGCTTTTTACGATGTTAAAATCAATCTATGTTAACGGTTGAATTTAAAAGGTTTTAACTTATAACTAATTTCATAGCATCCCACAATGAACCACTCTTACAAAACTGAACAACTTAGTTCTCACGTTTCCAGTACCTACAGTGTCGTTTGCAATTAGCATAAACCATTGAGGAACGGGTAATGATTATCTCTACGTTAAACCTTAATCTTTCGTAATTTTAGAACTCGTCACGTTTTCAAAGTTCAGCAAATTGCTTCTTTTAGGAACTTCACAGACCTTTCGAATAATAAACAGGATGTTTAAAAAGGTTTTCATTAACATAAGCGTGGGATAAAAGACTCCATTTTCTCAGGAGCACGTTTTTATATAGCTCAGGTAAACCTTATATTGCTGGCTTGCAATCCCACAACATTTTCATGAGGTAGTCCATACTTGTAAAGAACAGTTTTCTCGTTTTGTTTTTCTAAAATTACCAATGTTCGTAGGTTACGGCTTAAATTTGTTCATAGGACTAGTTAGCTAGTAAATATGAATATCGTCAGATTTACACTAACCCTGGTCACGGGACATTCGCTGCAGCGTAAGTTTCAATCATCAATCATTCACGCGTCAGGAAGGGCGAAGCGTTTAATAAATTAATAATGATGCCACGTCTCATCGTTTACCACTACCCGTACCATGGTCAGTACATTTCTATACATTTGTTTTAGTCTGTTTTTTTCCTGTAGCGAATGTCCCGTGAACAGAAAAATGACTACCTTTTAAGCGGTAGTGTTAATCTAACAAACGAAATCAGTGGTAGGTATACATTTTCATCTTACCCGGTATTTCTCCAGAATCTCTATAACATGTTCTGCTGTGATTTTTTTCGGCGTTGTGATGATGGAGACGTGGTACGCGACGCTGCCGGTCACGGCCATGGTGAATGTCACCCACTGGATGCTGGTCAGCACCATGGCTCTCGCGGTCGGCGTCGGGAACTTCGAGTGGTAAGTCCTGTAGGAGATGTTTATATTTGATGTTGATTGTTTTCTTACTTTGTCTTTAGCCATCCTATGAGCGTTGTATCAACACACGCCTTTTTCGTATGCTGGTAGTCAGCATCAGAATGCTTTGTAACGTGGTCGAATTAAGAGTTGTAAAGATAACAGATGATGTTATATAGTTTATCTCTTATGTTATCCAAATCCTTACTAATATTATAAAAGTGAAAGTGAGTTTGTTTGTTTGTTACCTCTTCACGCCTTAATGGCTAAACCGGTTTTGATGAATTTTGGTACAGAGATAGTTGGGACCCAGGAAACGGACATAGGCTATTTTTGGATATGGGAAAACTTAGCTTTGCTTTTACAAATCAATAAGGCGCAAGGGAAAAACTGCAGGTTGCAGGTACCTGCAAATCAGGAAAGAGGAACTGTGTTACCCCAAATTTTACGCGAGCGAAGCCGCGGGGAAAAGCTAGTATATTATAAAGGCGTGTTGTATAGTTATCGGTGAAGGAAAACAACGTGAGGCAACCAGCACGCCTGTCAGATATTTCCCAATGCGGTTTGCATGTTAGGCCAAGGCAGAAGCCCATGTGTGCCGTAAAACTCAAGCTCGTGTGGTGATGGATTAACCAAACGATAGAGAAAGAAGAACATGTTATAGTACCCTGGTACTCACCACAAGACAGGGAGATTTATCACAAGTCCTCGGTGCGTCAGGATGGCTGCTTTAGGCATTCCCGTGGAGCCACTGGTCGGCAGCATTAATACAGAATCATCCATCGCCGCCGGAGAAACCCTGCGCAAGAAAACATTACAACATCCTTACTATCAAAAGCGAAAGTGAGTTTGTTTGTTTGCTTATTTGTTTGTTACCTCTTCACGCTTAGATGGCTAAACCGATTTTGATGAATTTTGGTACAGAGATAGTTGGGGCCCTGCAGACAGACATAGGCTATTTAAAAAAAAAACGTGAAAAATGAGGGAGAAAAAGGGAAAAAAGGGAAAACTTAACATTGCTATTACAATAAATAAGGCGCAAGGGTAAAAACTACAGGTAGGAGGTTGCAGGTACCTCCGTAGGTAATCAGGAAAGGGGAACTGTATTACCCCGAATTTAACGCGAGCGAAGCCGCGGGCAAAAGCCATATTTTGCTCTGAAAGAGTTATAAACATAACAACAAAATGCGGCTGGATTTTAAGTCATATAATTTTTGAAGTCCCAAAAAGGGGGTTAGTGTATTGTCATCAACCAAAAATCCAGCCACCAATCAAAACCAGGCTACTACTGAATGATTCGGGAAAACCGAATAACACTTTGTACAGATCCAATCAACTTATACTTCATAGCGCTCGCAACCACCAGACTGGATCAACGAAAAACCGAAAATAAACTCAAAAGAAAGCACTTACTGAAAGTTGTCAATATTATCGCTGAACCCGTCTGTGAACTGCTGCAACACTCCAGGTCCGTTGACCATCAACACCTCAGTGTTCAGGTGTTTGCATCCCTTTCGCGCCTCTTGTAGAGCCTCGTCGAACTCTTGGTCATAGAAGACGAAACTTGGCTCGATTAGTTCCAGGAAGTGGGTTAGCTCATCTGCAGAAGTAAAAGATTGCCTTTGCGCCTTATTTATTTGTACTAGCAAAGCTAAGTTTTCCCTTTTCTTCCCTCTTATATCACTTAAAAAAATAGCCTATGTCCGTCTCCTGGGTCCCAACTATCTCTGTACCAAAATCGGTTTAGCCATTAAGGCGTGAAGAGGTAACAAACAAACTCACTTTCGCTTTTTAACCGACTTCAAAAAAGGAGGAGGTTCTCAATTCGACTGTATTTTTTTATTTTTTTTTTTTTATTTTTTTTTTTTGTGTTTGTTACCTCATAACTCTGGTCTGGGTGAACCGATTTTGATGATTCTTTTTTTATTCGAAAGCTGGTGGTTGTCGTTTGGTCCCATAAAAAAAATATCAAGATCCGGACAGTAGTTTTTGAGTTATCTTTATTAATGCGTATTAGATTGACTTCGTCTACGTAGATGATATAATTTTAGAGGTTGTCGAAGACAAATGAACAAAAAACGCTATGAACTATGATTTGAAAGGTCATCACAGTTTTTTGAGGTGATTGTATTTTAATTTGGTGATAGATCTTCAGTGATATACAACGGAACTCTTCAATAAATGACAGCAAATCTGCCGTGATTGCTGCAATCACATGTTTTCGCCAGGGTAGGCAGGCGAGTGGGAGCTGGGTGCCCGTACCCCCCCCCCCCACCCCTCACCTAGTCATTAAGAAACATAATCATCAGATCATGTTTAGTATCAGCTGTATCCCCTAGGCGATGATGCATATGATTTCTGAATTGGTTTTAAACTAAAGCATAATTTAGATAGTATTTAATACTATAGCGTGATGTGGAATTAAAGCTTGTATTTAAGACGGGACCTACGCACTAAAAATAACCGTGTTTGCGAATTATATCATAATACTATAACTAAACCCAAAAGGTGGTAGCCATTAGGCTGATCCGGGGCTACCGCACGATCTCCGGCGAGGCAGCGAGCCTCCTTGCCGGATTGCCACCGTGGGATCTGGAGGCGATAGTGCTCGCGCGCCTGTTTGAGTGGCGCGCGGAAGCACTACACCGGGGGGAAACTCCGCTGCCGCGGCAAATTGCCGCTCAGCGGACAGACCGGTGCGATCTCATGGTGGCATGGAGAGAGCGACTGTCGCAACCCCGTGCAGGGCACGCCACAATAGTGGCGGTAAGTCCCCTCTTTGAGGAGTGGCTGGAGAGGCGTCATGGCGTCCTCACCTACCGCCTGACGCAGGTCCTCACCGGACACGGAAGTTTCGGGAGGTTCCTGCACATAATCGGGCGGGAGGAAACGCCCGGGTGTCACCATTGTGACGATCGCCCGGAGGACACGGTGGAGCACACAGTGGCGGTCTGCCCCAAGCGGGGCGGATCACCGCCGTGCCCTCGTGGAGGCGATCGGCGGCGGCGATCTCTCGCGTCCGGCCCTGGTTCAGGCCATGGTCCGGAGCGAGAGGGAATGGAAAGCGGTCATCTCCTTCTGCGAAGCAGTAATATGCTAGCAAAGGAGGTGGCCGGGCGTTTGAGGGAGAGAACATCTAGCCAACCCAGCCGCCGCGGGAGACGCCCCGGGCGCCGCGAGACGACTCCCGGCCACCGTAGATGCGGGCCTGTGGACGGTGAGCAATGGGTAGCTCACCGTCCGTCCGTCGATTGACGACAGGCCGTGCCGACGGCGCGTTCGTGTTTCACTCAAAGAGATGTTAGCAAAGCAAAGGGGCTTGCCAGAGCCTCCTCCTGCCGGGGTTGCGGGTTGTTCGAAAGAGATACCGCGGCCCCGGAACGTAAAGGGCAATAGAAGGAACATGGGTGGGTTTTAGTCAGTAAAAGTCTGACATGCCCCCCCGCTCCGCCCAGAGCGGGGGAAGTCATTAGATGATTTCCCACCCGAAAAAAAAATACTAAAACTAAAAATGCTGAAATAAAAAACTTTTTTGCAAAAAATAAAACCGACTTCCAAAAAACTAAAAAGTGGAAAATAACTTTATTTCCGGAAGTCGGTGGCAAAAAAGGCAACGAAACCAACAAAAGCCACCGACTTCCGGAAATAAAGTTATTTTCCACTTTTTAGTTTTTTGGAAGTCGGTTTTATTTTTTGCAAAAAAGTTTTTATAATATTAGTAAGGATAAGGAAGTAAGGATTCATTGCGATAAGTTTGCTACATTTTCGTTTCTTCCCTCTTCTACATCGTTGATAGAATGCTAGTGTGTCTTAGCCCTAAGGTATTCTAAGCATGAGTACTTACGGACAGTTCCGTTAGGATCCATCATGAACGGAATGATTCCCGAGAACAAGGTAGCGAAGTAAGTCGCAGCTGTGTCCTCGTGGTTCCTCATCAGCACCAGAGCATGCTTCCCTTTCGCACCCTTGGCTGTGAGCGCGCGTGAGAGCAAGATGGTCTTCTTGAGGTGTTGCTCGTTTGTTATTTCTGCACCAGTCGCGACATTGACCTACATTTCGAAGAAAAGCTTCGGTTATTAATTTGTCAGGGTTAATGTCTAAAGACCCAATCGAAACAACAACAAAAAATATATTATTTTTGGTACTTATTTAAAACTGATGTAACTTGTAATGGCACTAATGTTGCAAATTTAGAGCATTTTAAGTTGCATATAATCCATCAAACTCATATTTTGAAAGTCTCAAAGGCGGCCTATACGTAAGTACACCCACATTTGATCAGGATTGGTTTAGTTCCATACAAAATGAGCCAGTACATTGCCATCATGCGGGCACGAGTCCAGAAGATAACCTAAACCCAGTTTTGATAACAGTTTTTCTATAGCAGCTCAATTAAAAACTGTCATAGAGCGACATGCCACAATCCGTAGCGATCCTCTTTTATGTGCGCGTCATTTCCATTGAGCGCCGCAAACAGATGAAATTGCTCAATAGCCGCGCCGCCCGGCAATTTGTAACGCCGTCTGACTGAACCTCTGACGTCACGGAGCTTCACACTACTATTACATTAAATGGACGGGTTTTTTTTAGGATGGATTAACATCTATTTGATATCGTTGTGACATAGGCTGCTGAAGTTTGAAAGAGTTAACTTCTGTTTAAGTTAGAGTTGTCAGGCTTATTTTGGGATAGGTCGTCCCATCGTCGATCTCATCTCTGTCCTTAGAGAAGAGCGAGGTCAAGAGTGAGCCCATAAACTATAATAAACAGAAGTGCGAATCATCAACAGAATTTCAAGTTCTTCGAAATACCCACGTCTAGTGTCCTATTTTCTAGATTTTAGTATAAAACTCTGTGGAATAAAAAAAGCTTCTGAATTTTAAACATACTGTACCTTTGAGTTATTTATAGGTAAAACCAAACGCATTTATTTTTCAACGTAATTTATTTGTAGCATTTTAATTTCTATTCTAATTACCAGTTATAACTGTTTAAAAAGAAAACTTTACTAGGAATTACTCCTGTATCGTGGGTGCGTTTACAAACATTTAAACTTACATACACAAACAGCCAGACTCGGAACAACCAGCTGTACGCCATACAAATATTTATTCCGTGCGGGGATCGAACCCGCTACACGCAACGTAGCAGTCGATCGTCAGTCAGCTCAGTCACTGCGCCAACCGTGTCGTCAAAATATTAGCGGCCCGTTACCAGCGAAAGCTAGTTCCATATAAAATACTTAATGGGCTCGGCATAATATATGATGATGATAAGCAACACTGTGATTAAAATATTACTGCGTTGACTATTTTGTCTTGTAATACTAACACTAAGTATTTATCTTATCTTGAAATTTCATCTAAGTACTCAAGGTGTTATTTTTAATATCTTTGACAGACACTTGAACAACGAAAAAGAAACTTAGTGTTACGAAATATAGGAACTGTATGAATCAAATAATATCGCATGACGCTGGTTATCCCCGATGGTGTAGGTAGCATTATATCTATAGAACATCTGTTGCTTGGTATGTAAACGTCGTCGCATGTAATGGACGACGAGGCTATTCATATCAACGAGACATAGATCAAGACTTCAGGCTGACATTGACAACATTGATTGATGTTCATGACGAAAAACCCAATAACCTTCCCTGGAAATCTATCCCGAGACCTCATTGTGAGCAGTGAGCACTTTGCCGGGCCAGTAGACAAAATAAAATAATATCAGTAATACAAATCTAGAGAACTACGGAAATATTCTCTAAACACCGTTTTAAAACTTACCATGAATATATCCTTCGGTCTTTCCTTCAAACTGTGGAGCAAGATCTCAGTGAGCGTTATGTTTTCTCTCGTTGTGGGGTCTGGCTTGACCCCTTTCGCTAACAGAATGTCGTCCAGGACCCCATCGAGGTACAGCTGAGCGGAGTTCGGCTTTCCTCTTAATACTGCGTGAGACATCTGAGGAAATGGGTTTTAATGTAGGTATAAAAAAAGTCTTTAAGAAATTGTATAGCAGATTACTATGAAAACTGTCGTCATACAAATCATGTCACTGCAATTGTTTTGTGGTTTTAATTAATTTTACAATATTATTTAGTGGATTGTATCGTTCTGTTATTAAATACATTTTATTATTGAAACTTGAAACGGGGTATTTACCATGTTTGTTATTTGTTTCGAGTTTCCGATATTTCGGCGATGTTGCAAACGCCATAATCACGGATGAACTGAAGTTATTGCGGGTGGGTGTTTATGACCAGACAAAACGATGATCTACCCTAATTCTTATTCGTTTTTTGTGTTCGGTACCACTAACACCTTCACTCACAACTCGATTCTGTTTTCGACCTCAACCGGATTATGCTCTCGACACACAAAACTCGCGGTATCAAGTCGCTTTTTAGGTTTCAAGTTTCAATAATAATTTTAGTAAGCATCTCAGTTTAAAGACTTAAATAAATACATTTGTTAGATAGTTCATCAAAGTAAACAAGTAGTGAGTAGGTCAATGGGTTACAGCACACTGTTTTATTTCCTTTGATTCATCGTATCTATCTATAATATAAAATAGCTCTAGCCCGCCCGAATCATATACATATAAACAAAACTATTTCACCTTCCTATAACATTAAGATTCCTAAAATACTTTCCAAATTGAATATAGAGACATAAATTACCTAAATATTACATGAAAACGTCTATTCGCAAGGCCTAGCTGTACCTAATGCTTTTACTAAGACATTCCTTACATATTCGTGAACGTAATATACATGGCGGCAGGAAATATTACGCCCCGAAGGCACTACGTTTTTTGATAGACAAAAATTCTCCTCTGGGAACTATTTTATTTGTTAGAGGCAAAGAACTCGGACGTTTAACATATTATATTAGGTTTTTTGTAAAGAATCTTTATGAAATATTGACGGGTTGTGTTCTCTCTACGTCTGTTTGAAGACAACATGCAGTTTGCCCGCGAGGTGGATCCTAGCCCTCTATTCCTGCCCGTATCCTGGTCGCGTGATCGTTATTGGCAGATTATGTTACCTACATTGTTTGGGCATTTTTTTTTTTTTTTTTTTTTTTTTTTTATCTTGGGACAACTCACACACGGCTATCTGATCCCAAGTTAAGCAGAGCTTGTGTTATGGTAACCAGACAACTGATATACATACTTATATAATTTATAAATACATACATATTATAGATAAATCACACCCAGACACAGAACAAACAATCATGCTCATCACACAAAGTTTGTCCTGGGTGGGAATCGAACCCACGACCTCCGGCTCAGCAGTCAGGGCCACTAACCACTAGACCAACAAGCCCGTCATTAAACACTTGATACAGTTATATTTAAATATTCACAGTTTTAAGTAAATTATGTTTGTGCTTATGATATACGGCTGCTGGAAGTAAACCACTGATGACAAAGATGCTTGATTGATTCTAACAATCGTTTTTTCTTATTTGTGATCATTCTGTTTACTTTTGTACATCTTCAATACGCACATATCTCCACACCGCTCTGTTTTGGTGGAGTCCTGGCATTAAATTTTCCACCTTACTATCTCCACCTCACATCTTATTGTTTTATCAGACAGATGTTATTTTACTCTGCTATAACACCTGTGTGATGAGATAGTAAGATTGCATCAAGCTACTGAAAATGTGATAAGTGTCATAACATATTTTTTTATATGATTGATTCTTCGAGCAATGTCGGAGAGTTCTGTGACGGATGTCCTCGTTTCAAATTCTGTCCATTAGAGAAACTCGTAGCATTGCCTTTTCCATCGCACTGTTACCATGGCCGGGAATAATGCAGCTACGAGGAACTGGGAGCCCAGAATTTGCGGTATCTGTCTTTTAGGGGAACTGCTGTAGTAGCCACGCTTAGCGGGCGGGTTGGTGACCGCAGTTCCTGGAATGGTTAGGAATCACTGCCTTCCACCACCAGGTTTGGCATTAAGGATTATTCCAGTTTACTGTGGGGATGGTTTTATCTCTATATATTGGTTAAGACAGTGGATGCAGGTAGGTAATGTCATCTCATATTCCCGCTAATACCTTAGCCGCTTTCTACGACACCTTATGAAGGACATGGCGATGGCCAGCTCTAATAACCGGGACAACACGACGAGTGTCGACCCACTTGACATGAACGAATTTCTTCTAAATCAATAAATTTGGAACAGTAATTTTGAGTATTTAGGATTAGACTGATAGACAGAGTTCAAAAGATAACAAATTTCTGAAGCATTGATAAGTTTTATTTAGACTGTAACTAAATAGCAAATGAAAAATGATAAGGTAAGCCTAGTGATAAGACTTTCATAATAATTCTATTTTACCGAACACGGAAGTTTCGGAAGGTTCCTGCACATAATCGGGCGGGAGAAAACGCCCGGGTGTCACCATTGTGACGATCGCCCGGAGGACACGGTGGAGGCCTCGCGTCTGGCCTTGATTCAGTTCATGGTCCGGGGAAAAGAGGAAGCAGAGTCATGTTAGTAAAGGAGGTGGCCGGACGTTTAAGGGAGGAACCTCAAACCAACCCAGCCACCGCGGGAGACGCTCCGGGTGTCGGGTGCCGCGGGACGATTCCCGGCCGTGACACGTATGGACGGTGAGCAATGAGTAACTCACTGTACGTCTGTCTAGTGATGACAGACCGTATCAACGGCGCGTTCGTGTTTCACGCGCGCTAGAATGAGATGCCAGCAAAGCAGTGGGGCCTACCAGGGGGGTAGTGCTGGGGTTGCAGGTTGTTCGAAAAAGATACCGTAGCCCCGGAACACAAAGGGCAACAGAAGGAACATAGATGGGTTTTAGTCAGTCTGACACTTCTTCCGCTCCGCCCAGAGCGGGGAAAGTTATTTGATGATTTCCCATCCAAAAAATAAAACAGCCTGAATGTAGGATTTCACGGAAATGAAAAGTTTTCACCTACGCTTGGCCCCCATATCACAGCATCGTGGCCAATATTCATATACTTAATTGAGAAGAAACATGTAATATCCTAAAATTTAAAAACTAAAATACTACACTACAGTAAATACCTACTAAATGTAGAACAAAATATATTTCTTCTTCTTCTTGCTAAATCATTTATTCTTATTATTATCTCTGATCTTTGAATACAGGGCACGGTCATATAAACGAATAATATTATGTTCCCATTTATTAATGTATCATCATTTTGTGACTTTTAGAGTACTAATACCTCGTCATATTCATCTTCCTGCCCTTGTCCCATTCTATTTGAGGTCTGTGCAACACGTTTTCTTCTTACATTCTCCTCTGTCAGACACCTCGACTTAATGTCGGGCCTACGCTGTCCTCTCATACTAACGTACTAACGTCTGTATCAACAACATAGTATTTTTTTTAAGTATATTTGTCCCATATCTGTATTTGTAAATGTTTGTGATGCTTTGCATGTTTAATGTTTAGTTTTTTGTTATTTTGTGTGCTCGTAATTTGCGACATATCAATATTTTTTTCTTTCTTTCTGTCT
Source organism: Ochropleura plecta (assembly GCA_905475445.1). NCBI lineage: Eukaryota > Metazoa > Arthropoda > Insecta > Lepidoptera > Noctuidae > Ochropleura > Ochropleura plecta. The sequence continues at coordinate 419,778 of FR997744.1, read as the reverse complement.
AGGTTCTTGCCTGTTCTTCTCTCCTTTCTGTCTATAGAAAAGACCAACCTATACCGTGCATCTATTTTCGACATTTTATAAGTGCCCATGTCGGCCTATGTGAAAAGAAATATTATTGGATTTTTTAATGTAATTTTTTTCGTGTTTCATACCTTATTAGTTGTGTTTCGATCGTCGATTGACTAGCACTGAGCACTATAAGTATAAGTATAATCTTTGACTGCAGACTAATTTATCACAACGAGTTGCTCGCTAAAACTAATATAGTATCTCTGTATCTCTGTTATCACCAAAACAGTGATTACAGTTTTGTGGTGGGATTGGAACCTATTTGAGATATAAAAATATTTTTGGCAGTCATTAGATAATGTTGATTTTTCCATATTTTTACAAGGTTATATAATAAATAAAATGTTGTACGATGTAGTAAACTGTTGTTCATGTTGGAGAACAAGACAGTATTGTTTAAAAGTAATCAAAATACTAGAGATTTTTTAAATGTATTTCCACAACTGTGCTAAAATTGTAAAATAAATAATAACTCAAAGAATAATTTTGCTAAATAAAAAAAAAGATTTTTGATGACAACGTGTTTGTATATAATATTTTGACTTAAAAACGTCTTAAAAATTACTTTCATACTGGGAGGTAATTTAAAAAAACAGTGATAAAGAAATCCGGGGATGCCATTTGGTTTTGTAGCTACGAAACTATCATCTCCATCCAAAATGTAATTAGGTACACCATTGGATAGCTAAAGGATCAAAGAATTTAATACGCTAAGTAAAGATTGTGACAAATGGCGCGCAGTGGAGGGAAGGCGCCGCACAGTGTTTTAAGAAGATCATTTATTTTTTGGGACATTGATTTTTTCGAAAACTGATAGCCTAAATCATTTGAAAACAAATTCCTATTTAACTTACATGTTAAGTTTTAGAAAAAAACATTTTTGAAAATCATCAATTTTTGTACCGAGTATTTGGGAAAAATAATATTTCTCTAAAATTACGTGCTCTATGCAATTTCGGTCTTAGACACATCGACGAATCCGTTATGTTGCACATAGCACAAAAATAAAAACAAAAAAGTTTTTATTAAGACGACATCTGTTTCATAAAATAATGTTAAGCACGTATTCATAGCTTTCAAGTTTTAAAATATCCAACTAGTTACAAGCTATAGTTTCAGTAATACAGGAACTCATTAAAGTACTGTTCGTAAGAAGTGTGCTCATTAAAGAAGTGCCTGCTCTTATTCCTGACACCAAGCTTAAAGGTTGTTTCAATTTAAAAAGACAACATTTACCGTGATAATGTAGGTATACATTGATAATAGTGGGCCCATTGTAAACCTATAAAAGACAAGCTTAGTCAAGTGTCTATACAAGCAATTTCCTCACGTAGAAACCGTTTAGAAATCTTCTATAAGGCCATAAGGGGATCCCTTACGTAACTCGGGGATTATATTTTTATTTGACTCCTTGCGGCCTTTGTGCGCCTGGTAGCTACGGTAAACATAACCTCATTACGGAAGGTAGTTTTCTTTGAGATATTTACAGCGCTCTTCTTCGTGTAAAATGTGTTTGACATGAATTTATTATTTGACAAAAGATGTTCTTGGGAAACGGTCAGGTGGGCATTTTTCGTTGCTTTACGTAATGTATGTATGTTAGTCATACTTAGGTGTTGCTGCCTGGGTAGGTACAGATTTAGCTTCAGGTGTTTTCTAATAGGTACTGATGGGTTCTCGAGCATTGAATTCTAAGCTGTCATTTGTGATGCTTTATAGATAACAATAGTCTGTGTATGGTACGATAAAGAAATGTTTATTTTTTATCTGTCAGGTTATCATTTACGTGACAAAATACTTGATCTTCTCTCCACTCAGGAAATCCCAAACATGTTAGTTTGAAAACGATGATTATGCAAATAATAATGAATAATTCCGTGTCAGTGCAATAGACAAGCGTGTCGTGTGGTCACACACCACGATTCCGAGTGAACACAGGTAACTAACCCTCATTACTATGTAGATATCGTACTTCCTGATCGTATTTACATTGTGGTGACTACACTTTACCTAAAATCGACTTCGGTTTTGTGAAGGGCAACAACATTTGTACCAATAAGCGATAGTTGTATTATTTACGGATTGATTCTAGATTCATGTAAATCATTGGTTTAAATAAAGAATTAAAATGATAAAACGGGTAAACTGTAGCGTTTTCTTATGAATAGGCGGGAAAAAATATAATACTGAGAAAAATGAAAGGTTTAGCCCAGGAGTTATTAGTTCAGGCAGAAAAAAAAAAGTGTAGGTAAGTAACTCGAAATTTGGCTTGGGGGAAATTAACTATTGCCGATGGGATATCGCGCTATAGAAAAAAAAATCGGCCAAGAGCGAGTCAGACTCGCGCACTGAGGGTTCCGTACAAACTTGCGACATAAACAGCCAGTCTTTTGATTGCGTGGAGTTGAGTATATAGTTTTAATAATTATTTACTATCAAGTAAATAAATATTAAAACCATATCCTTACTAATATTATAGAAGCGAAAGTGAGTTTGTTTGTACGTTTGTTTGTTACGTCTTCACGCATAAATGGCTAAACCGATTTTGATGAATTTTGGTACAGAGATAGTTGAGACCTTGGACACGGATATAGGCCATTTCATACATTTTTTTATAAAAAACAGGGAGAAATGAGGGAGAAAAAGGGAAGAAGGAAAGGGGAACTGTGTTACCCCGATTATGCGAGCGAAGCCGCCGTCAAAAGCTAGTACAACATCAACGCGTGGAGATTGATATCTCCCACGTTTTCAAGATAAAGGCTCAGAAAGACAGACGGATAACAAAGTGATCCAATAAACCGTTTTTACCATTTGAGGTACAGAACTAGGAACAAAAATAGTATCGCATTAAAAGTGGTGCGCAGGAGAGAAGAGAAGCATTTAGTTAATTCTAGTATTTCTAACTTCTCCCTAGTGCTTTACACAACAACACAAGCAGCACTCGCCCTTAAATCCTAACAAACACAAGCACGACGTGGTGGCAGTGAATAGTTTCGCTTCAATTAGCGCCGCGCTCCACCCTTGTCAATGTGGCCGGCCCTAATATAACTCCCGTGATGCTCCTTGATTAATGTGCGACGTGCTGGCTCCAGGAAGGTGGCAGAAGGACCGCTGTGTTAAGAAGGGGCTGGTAAAGTTACACAGAATAGTTTCGGAAAGAAACGTCTTTTTGTACGGCTTGGCTTTACTTCATTATTTGAGAGCTGCGCGTCTAATTGTGCGGCAAACTAAACAAAATTAATTAAACAAAATTACTATTATTATTTAGGTAAAGGTGTACTTTATAGTACACCCACATTTCACTCGTTAAGGCGCGGTAAGAAGCTAATCTATAGGTATTCGCGGAGGTGAGGCAAGCTGCAGACTGGGCGTGGTCTGACACAAGTATACAACAGTAGTGCATTAAAAGAATGGAAATAAGGTCGAAAATATTTCGACGTTTGATTTTATTTGAAAATCATGTCCACCAAAATATAAGTAGTTTTGCAGTTTTAATTTAATATTAAAAAAAATACAGTTCCGTGTTTTATAAGTTTTAGATATGTCTTTGGTCTATGAAATTTCCTTTGTTATAGATATAAAAATGCGATGGTTTCCGCTGAAAAAATTGAGAATTTCGGGACGAAATTTTTTTTTTTCGTAGTCTTTTTAATTAGTTTTTTTGGCGTAGTTTTGATTTTCAAAATTCATCTTTAATCGTATGAGGTGGTACAATATCAATTTAATTTATATTGCATGGGTTGTAAAGTTATTATATACTAGCTTTTGCCCGCGGCTTCGCTCGCGTTAAATTCGGGGTAACTCAGTTCCCCTTGCGCCTTATTGATTTGTAATAGCAACGCTAAGTTTTCCCTTTTCTTCCCTCTTTCTACCTCACATCCCACTTTTTTCAAAAAAATATTAGCCTATGTCCGTCTCCTGGTTCCCAACTATTTCTGTACCAAAATTCATCAAAATCGGTTTAGCCATTAAAGCGTGAAGAGGTAACAAACAAATAAACAAACAAACAAACTCTCTTTTGCTTTTATAATATTAAAGTAAGGATAACATATAGTATATCTGTTATTTTATGACTATGTTCTATGATCTACTGATAACTTTAAGGAACAATGAAAAATGAGTTCTCTGAAGTTGGTAATTTATTTTGCAAAAAAGTTTAATTCTTCATCCTACTCCTAAGTCATATCTTGGAGTGAGTGGAAGTTCTGTACCTGGCTACTAGGTGCTTCAAAGGGCTAATAATAACGGGCTTAATCGCGTAATATCGCTTTATGTAAGGGGATTGAGAGGGCTTCTTGTATGAAGGTGTATGAAGGTATAGGGGTAAGCAGGGTCACGGTACCCGTTAATGGCGTGGTTCTGGGCGGTGTTGCTGCATCTTTGATATTTATTTAATGAGAGGTTACTTCACAGCTGACAGTACATAAACATAAAAATTATTATATAAAACATTTCGCCAATTACGAAGTACACAGAAATAATATTATAATTAGCCGATATAGGTAGCACGAATTAACAGGTATTTCAATGTGTGTGTGTGTGTGTGGTGTAGGTGTGGTGATGTGATGTGTGTATGGCGATGTTCATCTGACTAACTGGCACTAGTGGTGTGACTGATTCAGGATTGAGATCACATCTTTTTTAAAACGGTTTCGAGTGGTATGAAAGGGGTCAAGTGTTGAGAACTTTTCGTTATATTATAGTGCGGGGAGACGTAGAAATCATAAGTACGATCTGCTTACTTATTATTATAGGAATCCGATATCTCCATAATTTGTAAGTGTCATGTTTTATTTAACCTTCCGTTTCTTATATGGAGGAAACTCATTCCTTTTTTTGTTCTTTTCATAGTTTCATGACTTTTGTGTAGCCGTTTATAGTAGACATACTCTTCATATTTGAACTGTGAGATAACCAACAGACAGACATAACTGACGGACAAATGTTTGATGTTTTTTTTTGTATTAGGAAATAGGCATGCAACTACTTTGACATTACAAATGGGACTCAAACATAACCAGCGATACGTTATTGTACTATTAGGTACAAATCTGCTAAACTCATCGTAAATTTCAAACATAAACTTCTGTTAACATTTAAATACTTCTCTTTAACAAAATACATAAGCATTTTATTTTTACGCAAAGATTTTTGTAACCATTCAGCGAAGAAATAAGTAGGTACTTGAGTCATCTGTCAAACACATTCACAAAAACGTTAGTAATGTATTTTCAGTCCAATATAAGTAACATTATTTAAGAAATCCTGTTCTTGAATACATTATTGGATACGAAAAGTTCAATAAGCCATTGACTACAAAATAAAACAACAATGTCACAGTTGATTGACTCAGGCTCGTAAATAGCTGAGACATTCAATATTTTCCTTTTATACGTAAACATTTGGAGTAGCAATAAGAATAAATTACATTTTGTGAGAAAGAGAGGTAAAACAAATGTTGAACTAGATGGATTGACGGCCTGTCAGGTACACGTCATCTTAACACTCACACATTGAACGCCGCCTTCCTATTGGCTCAGGAATACACAGATCTATAATAATCACTCGGTTAAAAGCAGCGAACACTAGCCCTCTTGTAAAACTTTGCCCAAGTCTGTGTAACTAGTTGGAAATGCTTCCAATTTCTATTATTAGTTAGTCGGAGAGTTTCCAGTGTAATATTGTAATGAGTTTACTATTACCGCCCGTTATAAGTTAGTTTTATGTTGTGATTTACATTTAGAAATGATTATTTTAGTGAATTTGCTGCGTAGTGTTTTGATGTTTTGTTAAATCACAATTTGCGCCATTTACGTACTAATTGTTGATAGAATATTTGAAATATAAACGCGTTTTGATAATATTAAGTTTGTATATCAGTACCTACAATACCGTGAGTACACTGTACACTCACGGTATTGTACTAACAATAATATAAACTTAACGGCGTTAGTCATCGTAAGAAATTCGCTGGAGTGACATGTTTGTGACCCCTTTGGGTATCGTAACAGACGACAACTACGTACAGTAAGTATACTGCACGTTGTGTGAAAACATAAGCATGATACATTTAAAAAATGTGATGACGACATGGTAAAATGGAACAACAAAACGTCTTACAACGACTCGTAGTAACATGGGACCGGGGTAAAAAGATGATAATACGATAATGATTAAATATTTATCGCCTGGTTTTCTCACGTAGTAATTTCTATGAAAGAAAGAAAATACATTTATTTGCAGGTGTTTGATTCAAGCTATAGGACAAATCTCTCCAAACACTTTGTGGTAGTTAAAGCAATTAGCGAGGAGTGTCGGGCACGGGTTCAATCCGAGCGGGGGATGTGACAATTAGTTGCGATTGGCGTCCTAGACATTAGGAGAGGAAACGGTTTAAAACGAACATGAGTGAAGCGAGAAAGGGTACAGTAATGTCTAGTTGGGCAAAATGTCTAGGCAAAAAAACAATGGCGCTATCGGTATGGCTTGCAAAACAAGTAAGCTGGCCACGTTCGTTGAAAGAGCTGTGATCTGAAGTTTAGAACATGCATCGTCAGGCCGCGGCAAGGGGAAAGTGGAGCAGTCTTCAATATAGCCAGGTTTGGAAGACAGGGAAGAAGTATGCACATACTTTTAGTTGGTAACCCAACTACCTGACGTTCGTTGATAAACAGATTAAGTGGTACCGTGCTCATTAATTTTCATTCCGTCTCCGTACTTAAAAGGTAACTGCAGTGACAAAGTATTAACGAACGTCTTAAGCATATTAACACTTCATTTATATGATAGTAAAAACCCCTTTCAAGTTCTAAATTAAAGCTAAAAGTACCGATAAAATGTGCCTTCACAGAGCTAATTAGCAATTAAGTGAAAAGGTGCTGCTTATAGTTATAAAAACACATAATATTTAAGATATCTTCTTCATAACTGTAATGAATACTTAAGACGTTATTGTTCCAAACTTATCTCTTAACATAACACAGTAATCGAGTTATGAGAAAACTTTAAGTAGATTGTTTTAAGTCGAGTTAAGATTGTTAAGAAAGTTAGTCGCATGTATTTTGCAGAGAAATAGAAATTTATTTTGTGGTTATTTCGGTTTTCGGCTCATCTTCATGAATATGAGATCTAAAAATTAACTTGCCACATGTTTATTTATTATTAAAAGACACTGTCGTACGTATATAATATTTATTCTAGGAAAGTTTGCACTTCGTCAACCATCGTTTACTTTTTAAAATTATGTCAATGTAGTGGTAAGATCTAACAAAGAGCTGATACTCGTACAAATCCGCTATAAATGTATACACAAAACACAAGAATACCAAACATATAGGCTTGCTTATTTGGGAAAGTGAATGTTATTGAAGCGCATACTTTTTCTGGGTAAACTATACATGACAATTCACAAAACTTCTAATGTCAAACTTGATGTAAGTACCCACGGCGACACATCCAGCTATACATTTTCAGTATTTACATTTCTAGTATAACATGACCTTGCTTTATATAGATTTCCAGTACAATGAGAGACCCATAAACTGGTTTAGTATAGCTTGATTGGTCGTGATGCGTACCAAACGAACGACCGCGTACAGTCCTCCAATGTTATTACAGGTGACTAATAGACAACCCCTTTGCATAATAACTCGAAACACGGGCGTCGTAAAAGATAACTAAGGGATTAATTACATCAGGAAGTTAACTAGCAGTGTCCTAACATAAACATTTTACGATCGCTAAGCTGGCTGTCAAGTGTTAATTGTTGTCATTAAGACGAGGTTGGTCGGAGGTTTAAATACTTACATCAGTTTAGTAGTCGTGTCTAAACATAAAGTGTGCAGTTAACTATTGTAAAAACCCCGACGCAAACATTTATTGTGACAAAAAAATGTGTGGTTATTGTACTCATGTGGATGAAAATATTATTATGAGATTGATAAGTAGCAGCCTAGTATTTGGATTTGTGTCGTGTTGATTGTAATATACCTTCTTAAACATAACTGATGACATTCAAGCAGTGCTTAATAGATTTATATTGTTTAGCACAACAACTTAACAACATAGCGATGGCTGAATAAGTATTTCCAATAGATGTGCAATTATAGGAGTTCGTGTGTGAGTGGTTGGTCCTGTGAGACCTATGTTGGTTGCACTCGTTTTTATAAATGAACTAGCTTCCGTCCGCGACTGGCATAGTTACTTTGGGCTAACACTAACTTTATCCCGCGTGATGATCAAAAAAATATATCTTTCTGTCCCCTTATCTTTCTTCTTTTTCCCCCTTTTCTCACTTTTTTAGCTTATCCGTCCGTCTCCAGGGTCTCAACTATCTCTGTACCAAAATTAATTAAAACCGGTTTGGCCATTTAGGCGTGAAGACGTAACAAACAAACAAACTCACTTTCGCTTTTATAATATTATTAAGGAAGTAAGGATTACATATTACAGAAAAGTTGCAATTTTCTCTAGTGTAATTTTTACAATTACAAGATAATACTTATGAATGAATAGATACAGGGCTGTCCATAGTTTGTTCCCAACAAAAATTTAACTTACGTCACTCGGGTGTTGCAAGTAATGTCTTCAACAATCCCTAATTCATGAATGTTTTCGTCAAGCTAACGTCCAGATGGATGATTAATATTTACATAACGCCGGTTATCGCCGAAGGGGTGGATTAGAGGCGTGCCAGTTACGTGTAAGTCCGATGTAACAGGAGGCGAGCCAATTGCCATTAACCAGCCACAAATTCAGATGCCTTTTTTTATTTTTCGGGTGGGAAATCATTAAATGACTTCCCCCGCTCTGGGCGGAGCGGGGGGCATGTCAGACTTTTACTGACTAAAACCCACCCATGTTCCTTCTATTGCCCTTTACGTTCCGAGGCCGCGGTATCTCTTTCGAACAACCCGCAACCCCGGCAGAATTCAGATGCTTTGACAGCTAATGTAAATTTCTAGTAGGAAAATCCTAGTTACAATTTGGCTGACCTGAAATTCGACCCTCAGCAGTAGCACTAGACCAACGAGGACCATTAATATTTCTCCACTTTAAATTAACTTCAAATCAACATAAACGCACAATTATGTAAAACCTTCTAACTATCATTATTCACACTCACCCAATAACCCCTACCTTTTTAATTAATCACAAAACGCTTAATTACATCACTCCATAAAGAAGACACTATCCATCGCCAGCCGCCATCGCTCACGGGGTCCAATCAATCAGCCTCCGGTGCGGGGTGATTCTGTACCCCATTCAATAGCAGCGAGGGGTCGATCGTACCCCGCGTCGTGGCAAAGACGGCTTAATAAGCAATTCATCTCTCGACCACTTCAATTTGTGCAAATAACTTCAGCAAATAAGATTTATAGTGTTCGTTTGAATCGGATTAACAGACCAAAACCCTGTTTATTGTAAAGCAGATGTAAACCAACTATTTGTAATTTTGAACAAAAGTAAACATCAAACCTAGCTGTCTCGAAGTTACAAAAGATATCAAGTGAACATTACTGTGGAATTTAGCGCCAAGGCAGGAATTTATGCGTATAACTTTCATGGTAATTTAATAGTTATGTTAGACCTTTACATATCAGAGAATAATTATATGATGGTGCCTATAATGATTCACTTATCTCATACCTCTTTTAAGTCTGTTTAGAAACGCAAGTAGCAGCTCTGATGAATAATAATAATTTCTATTAAATGTTGTAGTCTTTACTGTCCACCTGTTTGGAAAATATCTCCCCTTATTCCTTACACGAACCTTTTTCTCCCGCCAGATTGTACCAGACCTCCCGGTACGCATCTTAGTCGTGTTGCTATCGCTTTCAGCCCCGGCGCTGTCCATCTACTGGCACTCATTGTGTGGAGACTTTGTACATCTATATTTATCCAATATTTTAAAGTTCATCCACCAGACACCGGTGTAACCTCATAAAACTTGATAAAAACCGAACAAAAGCAAATATTAAGAGTCAAGAATGAATGCGGTTCGAAATCTCTTGATTTATCGTCAGAAATTTCAACTCCAATTTTCAAGAACAATGAAAATTCTTCAACCCTTTGCAGACAATGACGTAAGATGGTGGTGCCATTACACAGTGGGCCAGGCTGGCCACTCCATTACGCGAGCTCGGCTTAGCACCCGATCAATTTTGCTCAGGACCGCACATGAGCGCCGCAAGGAGAGATAATCAGTCTTCATAGTAATAGTAATAACTTGAGACGCGCTGGAGAATGTGGTTACCGTACTGGATTTAAGTATTATCTTAATGCTTCTATAGCGCAAAGGCTATCCTATAATTAAGGTATAGTAAAGTTTTTTTTGCGGATGGGTAATCATCAAATAACTTCCCCCGCTCTGGGGGAACGGGGGGGATTGTCAGACTTGTACTGACTAAAACCCACCCATATTCCTTCTATTGCATTTTATGTTCCGGGGCCGCGGTATCTCTTTCGAACAACCCGCAACCCCGGCAGGCGGAGGCCCTGGCAGGCCCCTCTGCTTTGCTGACATCTCTTTGAGGCACGCGTGGAACACTAACTCACCGTAAATACGGCCTGTCGTCAATAGATGGACGGACGGTGAGCTAGGTTCTCTCCCTCAAACGCCCGGCCACCTCCTTTGCTAGCATGCTTCGCGGAAGAAGGTGACCGCTTCCCATTCCCTCTCGCTCCGGACCATGGACTGAACCAGGGCCGGACGCGAGAGATCGCTGCCGCCGATCGCCTCTACGAGGGCACGTGCTCCGCCCAAACGTATAGTATTTGGTACATAATATTGGTCAGCGCTATTTCAATGTCGGGTAGAACCTCTCACAAATTGGTTTAAAAGCAATCGTTCACAATCAGTTGACCGTTTTAGAACAATTAGCTGCAGTTTTTAGCAGTAAATATTTAACGCTGTGTCGTCAGCATCCTTACTAATATTATAAAAGCGAAAGTGAGTTTGTTTGTTTGTTACCTCTTCACGCTTTAGTGGCTGAGCCGATTTTGATGAATTTTGGTACAGAGATAGTTGGGAACTAGGAGACGGACATAGGCTAATTTTTATTAAAAAAAAGTGGGATATGAGGGAGAACGAGGGAAGAAAAGTGAAAACTTAGCGTTGCTATTACAAATCAATCAGGCGCAAGAGCAAAAACTGCAGGTCTGCTTGGTGTGTTATACCGAATTTAACGCGAACGAAGCCGCGGGCGAAAGCTAGTATGATATAATTTTACCATGCTTGAGATTTTGATAACCCAAGTCGTTAATATATACTGGGAATAAGGTAGGGCCCAATAAAGAACCACCCAGAAAAAAATGTTTCTAGCCTAAATAACTCGTAAAATCATCGACGTACCTACCTTTGAATGAATTGCCCAAACATGAACCTCTAACCAATAAATTTGACATCTATTGAACCCGCAAACACACAAACAGATGTTGCCGAATCAAACTGTTTCTAATAATCGTCGCTTCACCGCTACACCGCAGATCGAAGCCAACAAAGGATTTATTATTATTTGCGCACACATTTGTTATTCAAAATGACATTAGGATAATTTCTAAGGGCCGCGAAAAAACAAAAACGGGGTAGTGACCCTATGTGCGTATGTAAAGAAGGTAAGCTTTGATCATGTATATTGTACTAGCTTTTGCCCGCAGCTTTCGCGTTAAATTCGGGGTAACACAGTTCCTCTTTACTGATTTGCAGGTACCTGCTACCTATAGATAGTATTTGCCCTTGCGCTTTATTTATTGTAATAGCAAAACTAAGTATTCCCTCTTTCTCTCTCATATATTACTTTAAAAAATAAATAAAATTCATCAGAATCGGTTTAGCCATTTAGGCGTGAAGACGTAACAAACAAACTCACTTTCGCTTTAATAATATTAATAAGGATATATTTTAGGAGCAGTGGCTTACCGGAGTCCGGATTTTCAATGAAGTACGGGACTAGCATATACTAACTTTGTTGCCTATAACGGACAATTGCCTGCTTGTAGAAGTCATGTTTGATCAACTGCATGTTAATGTAACAATGGAACTGAAACTGAAAAACCTGCGTTACTGTTACTTATTACTTAACGCAGAATCTCCATGTTGAACTACTCCTAAAGTACCAAAATCTTTAGTGAACTGTACATTGTACAATCAGCCTTACATCTAGCTTGTTGACTTGTTAATCTTAACGATACGACACATCACTAAGCTCCTCCTGACATAAGTGCCGCCCGGTTTCATCTCAAGCTAACTGCTGATCTATGTGCATGTTGTCGCAATAGCTAACTGGATTACCAACGGCCAATCAAAATTTGACCACAGAGTTCAGAAATACCAGTCTAAGCCAGGTGATTCCGTGTTATGTTAGATTGATTATCTGTGAGCTAATTTTATGATCCTGGCCATTCGAAAATGAGACGTAAAAGTGTACAAAGCAGACCTTCTTAATATTTCCCGTGATGCTATGCTAATGATTGGCCGGTCGGTCGGGTTGGCGCGACCGACAGCTTGAACAAGGAAACTGACGGCTGGCTGGCTCGGCTCGAGCGAATTGAATTAATAATTCATGAGCAGCGGCTAAGATTCCCGCGCTAGGGTTGCCATAACGGCCAAGGATTTAGCTTCTTTATTTGAAAAGCTTTTGCACTCCACAATTTTAAAATGAGATTTAAACTGAGAGGTTGAAAGGTAGATAGTAATGTGATGTGCGAAACGTTGACAGTCTGTGGATGTGTGTGAGGTGTCAACACGCCCTAGAAATAATTCTATGAGCAATAATAAATGTTTTCTTTCTACAATATTTTAACAGTTTTAAGAGCTTTGAAATGCTATTTACACGTATTTTATTTTTTAACCGACGAAAAAAAGGAGGTTCTCAATTCGACATGTATATTTGTTTTTTTTTTTTTTTTTTTTTTTTTATGTATGACCACGCATAACTTTTTACTGAGACGTCCGATTTGAAAAATTCTTTTTTCATTGGAGAGAGTATATTTCAAAGTTGGTCCCATTTCAAATTGAAAAAAAAAAACCGCCCCTAAGGGTGGAAAAATAGGGGTTGATTGATTTTTTTTCATACTTAATTTGCAATTGTGAACCGATTTTGTTTAAATTTGAAACACATATGTAGTTCTGATGATAATACGGCGTCAAAATGACCTGATGATGGATGATGGAGACAGGAAATACTTGCATTTTTCAAGAGGTCCTCAACAGTTTAAAGCAGCGATATATCGTGTTTCAACACATTTCATGCACGTTGACGACAACTTTAGACCTAGCTGGAGAATAGAGCTGTCATTGAAGGTCTGACGATGGAGACGGAAGGCTTTTGAAAGAGGTTCTTATCAATTTACAGCCGCAATATTGTGTTTGGGCTCGTTTTATTAACCTTGATGAGGACTTTGAGCCAATCTGGATAATTACTGTCACTGAAGATCTGACGATGGAGACGGAAGGTATTTGCAAGACGTTCTCAACAGTTTACACCAGCTATATCGTGTTTGGGCTCATTTAATGCACCTTGACGTGATCTTTAGACCTCGCTGGAGAATTACGGTCATGGAAGGTCTGATGATGGAGATGGGTAGTATTTACTAGACATTCTCAATAGTTTACAGCAGCTGTGTTGTGTTTAGGCTCATTTCATGTACGTCGATGAGAACTGTTGATGCCTTGCTGGAGTATGATTGTCATCAAAGCTGTGGCAGTGGAAATGGAAGTCAGTTACAAGAGGTCCCCTACAGTATAACGCCACTTGGGCTTATTTCTTGAACATTATTAAAAACTGTAGACCTTACTGGGTTATGCGTGTCATCGACGGACGGATGCCCTTTTTTGAAAAAAACATAATAAGTATGTTTTAGCCATTACTGCAAGAATTAAATATCTGTATATGTGCAGTGCATAGTGGGTTAACCTTTCAGTAGCTGCATTTCAGTCAGCGCGCTCATCATGTGGATTAACACCTTATTTGGTTCAAAATTTGATAATGATGCTAATAAAATGTAGTCCCAGGTCAATTCTTGCTTTATCGAGGGTCGTCCCTTGAAGTTTATGTAAATTGACGGCCCAGCTTAGAATTACGGGCAACATCATGCGTTCAAAAACATTTCTAGTACTTACGTGTTCTTTTGAAAATTGCAACCAATCGAGGTCTAGCAACACAGTTATTGCGATCACTTTATTTCCTTTGCTTTCATTGTTAACACAATTCTTCAGATTTTTGGTAGGTACTAGAATATCTGGAGGTCTATTCCATCCCCGAATCCATCATCTTACGCGTCTGTTCGCCTATCAAGGAATGTGGGTTCAAAATAATAGCTACCAAATATTTAGAAGTGTCGAAGTATATATATTTATATATAAATCGACGAAAAAGGAAATTAGATAGCAAAAACAATATTTTGTTTTAAAAAGCCGAAAAATTAGGAATTTGAATAACAGTCAAAAATTTTGTACAAATTAGATTAAGTAAAGCAACAACAAATTTGTTGTAAGAGAAAACCAAAAAGAGAAAAATAAAAACTTTTTAACAAAAAATTGAACCGACGAAAAGTGAAAAATAAAAAACCTTTAATCTAGCTAAGCTCCAAAGTTAAAGTATGAGATTAATTTTGAGGCGGCGCCAACAAACAATGATCGACGATCAATCAAGTTGTCAACGTTTGGCATGTTACGTTATGAAAATCAATAAATAGTTTGTTTGGCGCCGACTTGAAATTAATCTCATACTTTAACTTTGGAGCTTAGCTAGATTAAAGGTTTTTTATTTTTCACTTTTCGTCGGTTCAATTTTTTGTTAAAAAGTTTTTTCACTTTTTCTTGGAAAAACTGATATATGACCGTTTCTACGACACTTATTCGTTGTATTTATAATACAACAAGTATTATAAATACAACGAATAAGTGTCTCTTATACGAGTTCTAAAACTCGGAGGAGCTCGTGGCTAAATAATAGCAGCCGCTCGGGTCGATCTTTAGGTTAAGCCGCGCTTGCCTAGGTTGGTCTGTGGATGGGTGACCACCCGTTACATACCGAGTTTCCTCCGTGCCTCGGAAAGCACGTTAAGCCGTTGGTCCCGGCTGTCATTTGTAGATCTTTGACAGTCGTTACAGGTAGTCAGTGTCCCGAAAGTCTGACAACCAGTCTTACCAAGGGGTATCGTATTACCCAGTACTAACTGGGTTGTGGAGGTCAGATAGGCAGTCGCTCCATGTAAAAATACTGATATTCAGCTGCATCCGGTTAGACTGGAAGCCGACCCCAACATAGTTGGGAAAAGGCTAGGCAGATGATGATACGAGTTCTAAAACAAGGTAAATAAATTAAATTAAAATCGTATGTCAGCATATGCGCATAGATAATCTAATGCCAATGATACAATAAAAATGCCATTTTTGACATGTCTTTATGTACGTAGGGACCGTCGAATTATTTATGATTCTCTTCACAGGATATATGACTGCACAGCATAGCATTATCAGTTGTGCCACTACTCCGTATTGCACCAATATTGCAATCGTTCTTACTGCAATTACTCAATTATAAATCAAAATACTCAAACACAAAATAAATGGTCATTGTAACAAGTAGCAGCTGTAAATATACGTTAAACCAACGTATAAAACAAACGTTAAATTAATGACTCCAAAGAACAAATCTCACAAAGACAAACATAAATAATAAATAGTTTGTTAGATGTGTACAGTATTAGGTGACTCCTTGTCTAAAGGATTTGAGCCTAATCCCATCAGCCGGGATTAGGGACAGAATGTGGAACATCAACAACTGTGTGGAACAAATATATTGTTCTGTTGTGCTCAAGATTGTGAGAATCGCGGAAAAGGATTGCTAACTTAGAAACAGTTTGAGTAACATCGAGATTTGTTCAACTTGGATTAATGTCAAGTAATTTCGGAGAGGAAATTAACTTCGTGCTAACTTATTTGTTCCAAGTATAAAGGAATTATTACAGCTTCGTTTAACGATTTAGACTATACTTAATATATAGTTTATTTAAGTATAGTTGCAATAAAAAGCCACTAGGTAATAATCACCACGATCTAAGTTACTGATTTAAATGCTAATTAATCTCGAAGATTGATCGATTGATTGATTGACAAGATTGGGTCGTACATAATAAGGGAAAATAGAAATATTTATTTTAAAGTAACTTTACCAGTGTAAATAGATACAACTAAGTATTCAATTAACTTTGCAAATTGTCCATGTTCCTCTGCCCACACAATCTTAGCGTTGCGCTAGACATTCATTTCCGGACAAAGTCGTCTCGGGTAATCTATCTTCGTTTACATTATAATATTTTTATTTACTCTGCAGGCTCACAGAGGGCTTAGCCCGTAAGCGGTAAAGCGTAGGCGTCTAAGGTAATTAAGTCCGAAGGATGACTGGAGTAGCGGTTTAAGAATTTAAATTGAAAATGAATTATAAAAAAAACTAGTTACACCCCGCCGTTTCACTCACACGTAGACTGGGATACTATTCATTTAAACCTTTCTCTTTATTTTAAAAGTAAATAGCGTCGTGACTCAAGTTACATAATGATACCTATTTATTAATATTTACTGTTTTTTTTTAAATTAATTTATTACTATGTACAAACTATAAATAGACACAAACTAATAATAAAAATATGTACAAGTAAAAAATGGATGATAAATTATATGGCGTCAATAATTCGTCCGCATCATTTTCTCGAAATACTACATGGGCAGTCGGACCCTATGGCTCTAGTGTTTCAAACGACTCAAAAACATAACTACCAATCAAATTGTGATATTCGCGCCGTTTGGGGTTTTCAACCTTTCTCTTGGATCAGTCTTTCTGTTGCTAAACTGAACAAAAACTAACTTAACTAAAAATCGATGAAATTCAATACCTTTATAATATAATTGTCTTGCCTACTAAGACAGCAGAACTTAGAAATAGTGTAGTGAACTATCAAAGTCCAAACAATAGTATACACAGTTGAGAAGTCCAAACAATAGTATACACAACTGAAACCACAAAGGTATGAGGTAGGCTGTGTAGCACTTTCCCTTATTACATCCTATACAACACGGTAGAAGGATAACAGTGTTTCATGAAACCAACCAACAACCGGTCTTGCAGAATTACGGATATAACAAAACTAACCACAATGTTAATTAATTAACAACCCAAAAAAAAAATCTAATCACAATGAAAGCTTCTGAATGGACGTTTCACAGTCATGATGCTTTCTACGTACCAGGAAAACATAATCGTACCAGAGAAGCTCTGAAAAAATCCACCACGTATTGCAATTTGGAAATTGCTGGTACTATTACGGTCTAAATAACTAAGCAAACTTGATGAGAGGCTTGTATTGCATGAGTGTGCGGGTACCAGGACAGCAACAGTGCCACAGAGCAACGAGGACAGATGCGGTTGTGTAATGAGTGGCTTCCTTCGCTTATTACTTGCTGTACAGAATGGCAGGGAAATTAAGGTCGCTGCATATCACACCGGAGTCTTCTCGTCACGATGGTTTCCATATTTTTTCAAAAGACAAAATTTTATAAAGAACAAGCATCACTTTTACTGTTTAGCCATAGTTGCCAAAAACGTTAGAAAATTATACAACAGAAAATAACGCTACACTTTTTCAGATACATCTTAAGGTTTTTTCTAACTAGCAACTGATGATTATGGCCAAATTCCACAAAGATGCAGCAAAAGTAACTGTATATCTTGTAACGCTACGGTGTGAGTGGCGGTCAATGTATGCTCGTTGATAATAATTGGACTCGTTAATTTTCATTTTTAAAGACCCTGAGCAAATGGCTTTGTAGTTCAGTTTAAATTGTACTTTTACAAGAGAGTGTAATAATTGGATAATTTGCAAACATTCTATTATAAAGTGGGAACAAAACTCTTAATAACTTTGTTCGTATAATATTGCTTGATAATGAAGCTTCATTTCGTTTTATTACGTAGGTATCAAGTTCACCCAACGGTCCACCGTTGGTTCTATTAAGAATCACCACAAAGTTTTGAACTTTCAAAAGCAATATTTTTTATCACACAGTTAACTTTTGGCTATCTCTAATACAAGGGAAAGAAATTGACAACAGGTCCAAAGATTATAAAAGTTACTTCAAAAAGTTTTGAAAAGAAGTAAAGTATTATAAGAATCAGTTCCAAAATATCTATATAGTTCTATACAGAGAGCCCTCGTAGTTGTTCCAGTCCTTAGAGATCTACGTTTATCCAACCTATTTACTGGTTAAAGGTTGGTTTCATGAATACGACAGTAATGTGCTACTTATTTATATATATATATATTTTTTTTAAAAACGTTGCCCCACACTAGGAATTTCTCCTGTATCGTGAGTGCGTTTACAAACATTTATAAAAAAAATATTATTTTTTTGTATCATTTTTTTGACGGGCCTGTTGGTCTAGTGTTTAGTGGCCCTGACTGCTGAGCTGGAGGTCGTGGGTTCGATTCCCACCCAGGACAAACTTTGTGTGATGAGCATGACTGTTTGTTCTGTGTCTGGGTGTGATTTATCTATTATATGTATGTATTTATAAATTATATAAGTATGTATATCAGTTGTCTGGTTACCATAACACAAGCTCTGCTTAGCTTGGGATCAGATAGCCGTGTGTGAGTTGTCCCAAGATATTTAATTATTTATTTTATTTTTATTTAAATTCACATACACAAACAGCCAGACCCGGAATAACTATCTGTGGGCCACACAAATATCTGTTCCGTGCGGGGATCGAACCCGCGACACGCAGCGCAGCACTCAATCGCTCAACCACTGCGCAACCGTGCCGTCGTCGATATATAATTGTTGTGTAAGTAAGTGTATTAAAACTGCACTTCACACTGCTTCTGCAACGTCACTATTACTTATATATGTATACATTAACTCTTTTCCCGATGGGGATGAGCAGAAATCACAGAACGCCACCTGCTACGATCCTAACATACACACCGTTACATCGATGAATATGATAGCGTTTATTGGGAACTTAAACATAGAGCAATCCGATAATCATCTCAGTTTGCAACGAGAGCCACTCCTCAGAGGACCCTTATTTTCCCTTTTAAAGATCACTGGAAAGACGACACCAGTGAAACTTGCTATAAAGTAGTCCTTTCAAAACGAGGTATCTTCTCAAATATCAATGTCGTAGCTTATAAGACGTCACCTTATCTGTGTAGGCTCAGTAATTGAGTTGAACTAAGGATCGCCTAGTAATTGTGATAACCGTTTGGTTCGCGGTCAGTCCTTGGTAATCGCCGTAATACCGCCTTGTTGGGGGTAGGTTGTGAACTTTGTACTAAAGCGGGACATGCATGGGACGACTTTTCTATTTGTCGAGCAAGAAAGATTAAACACAGTCCAAGATTAAAAGGAATCAGAGGATTGGCTCTACAGTAGTATGGCTTACTGCCTCTGCAAGGTATTTAAGTATTTATGTTATTTTTTAGTCTTTCTTCCAACATTATTTAAGTGGTAGTAGAAAATTGGCTTTTGGCTGACATATTACTGAAATAGTTAGACTGGGAATCGAAAACAAAGTCCGTATGTAGTTGTGTACCTTAATGCAACTAGTCGGCGGATCTACAGCAATCTTAACAATGAAAATTAGTTTAATGAACACGCCACGGGTTAACGATGGTAAACACGCATTTAGTATAACGTACTACATATACTGTAACATATAACGTAGAGCGTACCTGCGTAATGGCGACGTCAAGTAATATGATAGTGATGCGCTAATGGACGTTTTGCGGCCTGGTTTAGTGATGTGCTTTAAGCAAAGCGGTTTGGGTTATGGAGGTTTTAGTTACATTGTTATTTGTATTATACTGCATAGATGTTATAATATAATAAAAATTCTGGCTATTAACGATAATCTAAAATCGGCTGTTCTAAAAAATTAATATGTACAAGATATTTTACCAGGAATGGTAGTAAATACTTTTCTGGTCAAAACGTAATACTACATTATTGAAGCCACACAATATAAAATACTAACAAGATCTCGATAGGTGAGTAATGGGAATTTTGCGGGGTTCCGTAGCACGTTGCAAAACAAGAAACCTTTAAGCAAAGGACATATTTTCACACATTCCAGTTAAGCTTGCTATCCGGAACAACAGATCGCGTATGCATTCAGACTCGATTATCATACACTCCTTTAATTGCAGCGCTTAGTGCCCAAGTGGTCAAGTTAACTACGTTTCCATGACAACCACGAGTCAAAGGGTAATCGCGTTAACCGGTCGCAGACAGGCTCCCCGTCCGGTGGCGTCCGGGTTGGACACGGGAAATTCATTTACGTAAAGTAATATTATTGCAATTTTGGTGCACACATTTTTCATGCGTTATTTTAATTTGATTAAAAGAGTGAATTTTATTTCCATACATATTGAATGAATTTAACATTTTGTGAATGGATTACGGGTCATGGGAATCGTTTGACAATGTATTTTTATTATTGCTAGCAAAAAATTATTTAAAATGAACGTTAAAATTCTTGGTACCATTACACTTTCATTGTTTAACATTATTTGTGCGACTTACTGATATTCAGCTCCTGTTTATTTTGACAGCGTTGGATTTAGGTAGTTATTATAGAAAGAACAAGGTATGTTTATGTCAATTATTGCTTGAAAATTGGATTAAAAAATAATAGACTAAAGCTTGTTGCACCGACCCCGTAACAGTGAAATATTATGATTCTGATGTACAATTCAATTCTCCCATTCGTATCAGCATCGCGTCGTCGCAACAAAATAGAATACACGGACGTAATAATTGAACTCCTGATGTATTGCATCACTACGGTACAATCTATCTAGTACTGGCACAAACTAGGATATTTTCAGAGCTGTTCCGTAATTTACTGCCAATAGCAGTAGTTTCACGTCCGACAGTGATGTAGCACATATTTTTATTAACTTTTTGGGCTCATTTATTACCGTGATGCATGGTTACTGCACTAAATGTTCAATTGTATAGAGATGTACTGCACGGGAATCAATTGTTCAATGAGTTGGAAATGCGCGCTGAGCTTTTCGACTTCTTTGTGTACTGTTCTAATAAATTAGCAGGTGGACTTGGCTAAGGAACAGGTTGAGTTTTACAATCTCATTGGGTACTAAAACAACATAAACAGCCTGTTTTATTCACACTATCGGGTTTCAGGCCTTCTGTTTGCCCGGGTGTCAGCACACTGACGATCGCCCGGAGTAAACGGTGGAGCACACTGTGGCGGTCTGCCCTGCTTGGGCGGACACCGCTGTGTCCTCGTAGAGGCGATCGGCCGTAGTGACCTAAAGCTTCCAGCCCTGATTCAGTACATGGTCCGGACAGAGAGGGAGTGGAAAATGATGAACCGTGGTGGTTTCCTTCTGCGAAGCAATTATGATAGCAAAGGTGGCTGGACGATTGGACGAGTGAACCTCAAATCGACACAGACGTCGCAGGAGGCGCCCCGGAAACGACTCCCGGCCACCCCAGACGGTGGGCAATGGGTAGCTCACCGTCCGTTCGCGTAGTGATGACAAGCCGTTTCGACGACGCGAACGTGTTCCATGCGCGCCTCAAAGAGACTTCAGCAAAGCAGAAGGCCACTGCCAGCCGGAGTCTCGGGTTGTTCTTAAGAAATGCTAATGAAAAAAACTCTGACACTCCCCTCCGTTCCACCCAGAGCGCCCAAAGAGAAGTTATTTGATGAATGTTTTTTAGAGATAAGGATCTCTAAAAAAAGTCCTTCGGTTTCCGAGAGGCAGTCGCTGTATATCAGCACATGAACCCAATGGTTGGACATGATAAAATACAATGCAATTATGTTGGTAATCCTTACTTCTTTACTAATATTATAAAAGCGAAAGTGAGTTTGTTTGTTACCTCTTCACGCTTTAATGGCTACACCGATTTTGATGGATTTTGGTACAGAGATAGTTAGGAACCAGGAGACGCTAATTTTTATTTTTAAAAAGTGGGATGTGAGGGAGAAAGAGGGAAGAAAAGGGAAAACTTAGCATTGCTATTACAAATCAATAAGGCGCAAGAAGAAACAAAAAGGGGTAGTGACCTTATGTGCGTATATACAGAAGGTACGCTTTAATCATGTATATCGTAAGGGTGAAGACGACTGCTCCTGCTCTAAGTTACGTCACAAAACAGCAGGAAAATGTTTGTCTTATCGCCAGATGGACAAGTATTCCTGGCCATCTCTACTAGAAGCTTAAACATTTTTATGTTGTAACTAGCTTTTGCCCGCGGCTTCGCTCGCGTTAAATTCGGGGTAACACAGTTCCCCAACTGTGTTACCCCGAATTTAACGCGAGCGAAGCCGCGGGCAAAAGCTAGTTTCTTCATAAATCCCAAAGTAAAGCTTAAAAAAACATTTTAAACGCAAGCTACGCGCATGAAGTAATTCTAACAAAACGTGCACAGAATCTGCCTCACAAAAACATAGTAATTTATGGTGAAAACTGTACCAAATTCCACCGGCAGTGGTTTCCGAATTAGCATACATGTAAATGGAAATGTATGAAAGTTTACCCAGGTGGTAGGTATTACATACGACCGACTTATTTACTACGATTTAATTATAGGTAATTTCGTAATAATATCAGCTAGGTTTCCTTGCTCTTGTACACATAATTTGCGATTCAAATTACTTTTACTTTACCATACAAACAATCAAAATTGATCATAATTTCGTATTGCCTAAGGATATTTTGACTTAACTTACCAATCTGTTATAATTAGCTTGCGTTTTTTTTTGCGTTAGGAAATTTACACTTCAAAAAATCGACATCAATTTCTTCATTAATGGAACCCTTATTGGATCACTTTGTTGTCCATCTGTCTGTCTGTCTGTCAACACCCTTTATCTCGGGAACGCGTAGATGTATCGAGATGTCATTACCATTTTCTCAAGTGTGTGGTCCCTCTGTGCTGTGAAGTCAACCGTCTAAGTCTACGCAGTCAAAACATATGGCTGTTTATGTTGCATGTCCGACTTGCTCTTTCCCGGTTTTCAACCTTGCAAAACCAACCACACATTCATGTTAAGATTTAGTAAAACTTCAGTAAATGGTGTTGTAACCTACATTCATGAACACGTTGTACTTTACTTTATTAACAAGAACTAGAAGTATTACATATTTTGTCAGACCGGGCGGTTGTATTATACCTATTTATATATTCAAATAAAGGGTCTTTCAACAAGGTCGAGTCGATGTTGAAATTAAATAAAACAAGCTATATGTGAGATATTTAAGAAATTATTATTTTAATTGAAAGTCCCATTTATGCCATTATTTATGAAATACGACATCGTTCAAATGTCCACCGCGGCTTCGGACGGTGGCACGGATCCGAGAGGTCCAATTTTCAATTACTCTTCTGCATAGATCAGGCTGAATCTGAGCGATAGCCTGCGTTATGTTGATTTCAGGGCATCGGTTGAACCTTATGTGGGTTGTGGTCATCCCATATACGGCAATTTTGCTTATTAACAAAACCATTCATCCAATAATGCGCCTCGTCGCTAAAGATAATTTTTTGGCCAAAATCGGGGTCCTCTTCAAAACGTTCTGTAGCCCAGTTAGCGAACAAACGGCGTTGTCTATGGTCATTCACTTTAAGCTCCTGAGTCAGTTGGATCTTGTACGGGTGTAGGCTCAAGTCCCGACATAAAATTCACCAAGTCGAAGTCTGCGAAAGGCCGAGTTCTTGTGCACGGCGAGAAATCGACTGCCTCGGATTCACCTGCATACTCTCAAGGACAGCAGCGATGTTCTCGGCCGATCTGGCGTTTCTTTGACGTAAAGGTGTTGGTTGGTTGTTTACCGAACCAGTCGTCTCGAATTTGGTCACCAAACGTTGGAGAGTCGACTTTGAAGGGCCACCGCGTCTGCTGTAAAATGGACGTAATGCGCGCAACGTTTGCACTAACGAACACTCATTTTGATAATAAAGTTTTATCATTTGGACGTGCTGCTCAATCGTGTAACTTGCCATGGTGATTTGGCATCAGTAACTGAAGAAATAACAATGCATTTGATAGATGCCGCCAAAACAACAGGGCCGCCACAAACTGTCAACATCGACCCGCCCTATTTGAAAGACCCTTTAATATTTCCAGTACGCGGAACGCGACAGTTAGCTCTCAGCTGTCATCATAATCTTATTCACAAAGTAGACAGTGCTCAAAGAAAACGCCAAGAATAAGGAATTATTTACATCCCTTTATGTACAAAATATCTTCTCTAAGTACGGATTCTTTATGGATTTTAAGCAAAAAATAATAATCTATTAATAATCTTGGGTATTTTTGCAGGTAGTGTTGTGTTGTTACCAATTGTGTGAAAATTAATATAATTTTATTTAAAAGAACGAAGGAAATATGACATTGATATCCAAGCGACGCTATAAATTAATGAAAGAGTTTTAAATGTTAAATATCTAAACACAAATAGAGCAAACTAGTTTATGATCACAATTTAAAAAAAAACCGACTCATTGTCGAACAAATATTTATGGTTTATAATAAATTGTACTTAATTGACATAGAATATTCTCACCTAGAATGTTTTCTGTCATTCAAAATCATTGGTTATTATTTAATAGGCGGAAGCTCGTATGCTAGAACTCAGTCATCTTGTTCTGGACTAAAACATATATTATGTAACTCAATATTTGAAACGTTTATATTGTATCTTACTAGTCTAGTAGCAACCCGTCCTGTTATTATAATTCGTATGTCTTTAATTTATATTTGTAAAAACTTGAGAGGTGTCAGGACACCCGGATGGTACGAAGTTATTATTTATTATGTATAAAAAACCTGTATACACTCAACAAAAATAATCGTCGCGACACCACATTGTTCAATGCGAAATAGAAAGACGAAACGAAAAGAACTGGCGTGATTTCTATGAGAGAAAGAAAGTGAGTCAGACAGAGAACTTACAACTACGGCAAAAAGTGTCGTTATAACCTATGGTCTTAATTTTTTCCGTCCGCCCCCTTTCGCAACGCGCGATAAGGAACTTCGTTCCAATTATAAATAAGTTATGTTTTAATATGGCTTATTTTATGGCTTTGGTTACACTCCCGCTCGATGCGACATGCGACACGCGCATCTCACTTGATATCGTATACAATATCTTAGGTCTGCCAGTCGCATCGTGGTGTCTCGTGCGATTCTACACTCTCCGCAAACGCGTCCGCAACATGTGTGTCACCCGAGCGTGCAGCTTGTTGCCAAGTTTATTAAGCTCAGTTAATTATCTACATGTCGTTACTTACACAAAGATAATTTAATCGACCGGATCCGAATAAAATATAGAGCTTGAATGTCTTGTGCATAACGATACCATCATTTATTACGCGTGCTTACGTCAAAATGAGCTTCAGTATAATTAGTCAAACTCTATGGGTTGTAATATCTCACAAATAGCGTTATCAAACGGTATGCATAGAGCAAGTAGCCTCATAACGTTATAGTCTCATCTTTAACACGGAAAACTAAGTTCAATGTTTAAATGAGAATTATTTAAATAGTTCCCAGTAGTTTTACACATGAACAAAAGAGAATTTTCACTAATTTCAATAAAAACGGGGCGAAGTTCTCGCAAACACCGTAAAACAAAGATTATGTAAATTAGGGTCGGCCCAAACTAACGCGCCAACTTCTAACAACTTATAGTTTATTCAGCTTCTTGTTATTTCAAGTTATGCCAAAAATAACTACGTTAAGGATAAAACGGATCGCATTTAATCCATTCAAAAATATTCTAAATCCATTAGTGAAATGAAATATTTATTTTCTAGAAATGTAGTACATTAAGACGATCGCGTTCATAGTTTTAACAGTTGCTCAAAAAATTTGCCAAAATCAGCTTGGTAAGGTATAGAATACAATAAAAAGAAACGCTAATAGAATTGATATGAGATAATGGTTCTGTTACAAAAGGGATCAGTAAAATGACAGACCAGCTCTAGGTTTTCTTCTCCAAACATAATCTATTTCTCAATATTAGGTACCCATATTGAAACAATATATTATAGTAGTGAAATATGTAGTAATAGAAAATGTTATCAACGTTGATTCAAGTTATTTTATTTAGGACATATATTATATTAAGCTTACAAACATTAGTAACATTTAGATTCTTGGTTTATTCTGAATCTTTCGTATGCCTATCTTGCAAAATATGTTTATATTCCATTCATTTACAAAAATAGAGATCTCATCAAGAACATTTAAAATTTAGGACGCCGTGGCGCCTCTCCAGCCACTCCTCAAAGAAGGGACTTACCGCCACTACTGTCGCGTGGCCCGCGCATCATGGTGGCATGGAGAGAGCGACTGTCGCAACACGGGGTTGTGACAGTCGCTCTCCAACATAAGCTTGCATCATCGGAGCGCTGTCCGCTGAGTGACAATTTGCCACAGCAGCGGAGTTTCATGCCTCCGCGCACCACTTGCTCAGGCGCGCGAGGACTAACCCTTCCAGATTTTACTGTGGCAATCTAGCAAGGAGGCTCACCGCCTTTTAGTGCTTTAGCTCTAGATCAGCCTTATGGCTACCATCTTTTGGGACACGTTCAGGTAGTGGGCGGCACGCTGCCTAGAAGAACGCGCCTCGTGAAAAGCCATGGAGTGTGTGACTTCAGCGTAGAGCTTAGGACAGAAGGCGTTTGCCCCTTACAGATTGGTATGTCTGTTTTATTTATTTATTTATAGTTAATTAAAACGGTATAACACCAATTACAATAATTAACATAGAAACAAACAACTTACACTAGGTTACATATAAAGTAAACAACTTACACTAGGTTCAATTAAAAAACTTTTTTGCAAAAAATAAAACCGACTTCCAAAAAAAAGTGGAAAATATCTTTATTTCCGGAAGTCGGTGGCTTTTGTTGGTTTCGTTGACTTTTTTGTGTAAGTTGTTTACTTTATATGTAACCTTTATATGTAACATTTTTAGTTATAGTATTATGATATAATTCGCAAACACGGTTATTTTTAGCTTTTTAGTGCGTAGGTCCCGTCTTAAATACAAGCTTTAGGCAGTTGTCTCACCAACGACGAGAAAACGACTAACTATCGGCTATTTTCTCGCTCAAGAAACGTACAATAGATATACTTTCCGTGTGAATAAAAGAGATGCATATACAAACAGTTGATCGCTGACTGTTCACACTGCCGGCGAGCACTCGCTTCACTAGTTTGTCGCTGAGCGACAAGAGCTATGAAAGATAACACTCACTCGGCGATACTCGCCAAGCGATTAGAAATCACGCCGAGAGAGCAACCAGTGGTCATGTCATTTGGTCGCGTATGAGGCCAGAAGACTGGCTGTACGCTTGACTGCCGCGAGCGAGTGATGCGAGTAATCGCCCGCCTCACTCGCACACTCGCTTATAGCAGAGCTACACAAATATCAGAACTACGCACTTGCTCCCTACGTCTCGCTAACTCGTTTCTAGTTCTAGGTCTACTCGTTACTCGTTAATCGTTGCCGGTGAGACAAGTGCCTTAGTTCCACATCACGCTATAGTATTTAATACTATCTAAATTATGCTTTAGTTTTAAACCAATTCAGAAATCATATGCATCATCGCCTAGGGGATTCAGCTGATACTTGATCTAATGATTGATTATGTTTCTTAATGACTAGGTGAGGGGTGGGGAGGGGGTACGGGCACCCTGCTCCCACTCGCCTGCCTACCCTGGCGAAACCCATACTTATACATGTGATTGCAGCAATCACGGCAGATTTGCGGTCATTTATTGAAGAGTTCCGTTGTATATCACTGAAGATCTATCACCAAATTAAAATACAATCACCTCAAAAAACTGCGATGACCTTCCAAATCATAGTGCATAGCGTTTTTTTTTTTGTTCATTTGTCTTCGACAACCTCTAAAATTATATCATCAACGTAGACGAAGTCAATCTAATACGCATTATTAAAGATAACTCAAAAACTACTGGCCGGATCTTGATATTTTTCAAACGTCAAACGACAACCACCAGCTTTCGAATAAAAAAAGAATCATCAAAATCGGTTCACCCAGACCAGAGTTATGAGGTAACAAACACAAAAAAAAAAAAAAACGCCTTTTTTGAAGTCGGTTAAAAACTAACATGGAACAGTGGACACTCTTGCATACTTTGTTTCACAAAACACCAGACATTAACTGTTAACTTGCGGTGACTAAACGGCTCAAAGGAATTGCACATGTTTTTTTTTTAATAGCCGCACACTAGGAATTTCTCCTGTATCTTGGGTGCGTTACAAACATTAAACAAACATACACAAACAGTCAGACCCGGAACAACTACATATATGTATTCCATACAAATATTTGTTCCGTGCGGGAATCGAACCCGCGACACGCAGCGCAGCAGTCGATCGCTAAGCCATTGCGCCAACCGTAAATCCTTACTAATATTAAAGCGAAAGTGAGTTTTTTACCTCTTCACGCCTAAATTGCTAAACCGATTTTGATGAATTTTGGTACAGAGATAGTTGGGACCCTGGAGACGGACATAGGCTTTTTTTTAAAAAAAAGAGTGAAAAATGAGGGAAAAAAAGGGAAAACTCAGCATTGCTATTACAATTAATAAGGCTCTGGGGCAAAAACTACACGTGGCAGGTACCTGCAAATCAGAAAAGGGGAACTGTCTTATCCCGAATTCAACGCGAGCGAAGCCACGGGCGAAATCTAGTTGACCATAATTTGGGTTATACATGGTTATTTGTAAAACACCGGCAACGTCTCAGGACCATGTTACTAACATCATAATCAACAACTTTTGTTCTAGGACATTTAAACATTTATCATATTTTAGTTCATCAGATTTTCATACAAAAATAAAAATATTGAAATTGAACGCTCTAAATGTTACGAAATCTATGCGAAGCAAACGTACCTACAAGCGGCGGTGTAGGTATGTAGGTACAGCAAAATACGGAGTTGAAATGTGTTAGATAGGACAACGAAATCTTGAAGATTTGTTTTTGGTAAATGTATAAAATTTTGTAAAAAATCATAGAACAAAAGTTGTTGTTATGATGATTGTAATACCAGTCCTGCAAGGTTGTCGGTGTTTTACAAATAACCCTGTATAAGTGACTTCTCTCACTGGAATATGTTCTAGTGGGAGAAATTCCGACTGTCACGTGAGCTAAATCCGAATAAAAGCATTTAAATGTAAACCCACGTTAATGACATCAGCCTAACATTTTAAAGGAAATAGCTGGAAATGCGCGGCAACGGGCAATGTAATTAACTAGATGGCTATTTTCGCGGTAATTGTGAAAATGTTAACTTGCGGGATTTTGGCTGCGCGCCCGAACGATGTGCTCCCGGATCCCTTTACATTCGGAACTGTAATCCAATAAACACATCTGGATTAAGAGCAGTCGACTGGAAATATCAAGTTTAGTGATTGTATTGCTAAAACTAACACCGCGACGCTGTTTCACTCCCGCTTAGACTATAAGGGTCGCAGCGTAATACAAATCAAAATCAAAATATTGTTATTTCACATAGGCCTACATGGGCACTTATAAAACGTCGAGAAAAGATGCACGGTTCGGGTTGGTCGTTTCTTATGGAGAACAACCGGCAAGAAACTCCATGGTTACTCTTTTAAAATCATTTAGTTTTACAATGTTGTTGTTACAGCGTTAGCACTTTAAGTATGAGAGGACAGCGTAGCCCCGACAATAAGTCATTGCTTACTTTACAAAAAGTAAAATAAAATAATACGTTAACAAAAGTTAACAAGCGTCTATGAATCTACAAGGCCAACTATGTCCACTCAAATGTAATATAGCCTATATCCTCCTCGAAAAAATGGGCTATTTAACACTTAAAACGCTGACCCACGGATGCCCCTCAAGTTAAAGGGGAAAATATATAAGTCCGTGATTAGACCTGTTGTACTGTATGGGTCAGAATGCTGAGCTGTAAAAAAGGTGGATGAAAAACGATTGCATGTAGCGGAGATGAGAATGTTGAGATGGATGTGTGAAGTGACACGAATGCATAAAGTAAGGAATGAATATATTCGAGGAAGTTTGAAAGTTGCGCCTGTTACAGAAAAATTGAAAGGGAGTCGTTTGTCTTGGTATGGACCATGTAATGAGGAGGGATGAAGGACATGTGACTAAAAGAGTGATGAATCTGAATGTTGATGGACGGAGAGCGAGAGGAAGGCCAAAGAAAAGATGGATGGATTGTGTAAGGAATGTTTTTTTTTCCTTTTGAAGAACGAAACCATAAATAATCATTTAATTTTAACAAGTAGTTCCTGAGATTAGCGCGATCACCAAACAAACTCTTTAGCTTTATAATTTTGGAATTGATAATGAAAACTCTAACCAATAATATATAATAATACATTGTACCTGTAATTCCCCAAAGGATTGGCAAAGGAGTTTCACAGCACTGCTCATTGCCGCTAATGTGGGCGCTAACCAATCGCACTCGATCTCTTCTAGTCATTAAGTACTAAGATAGGCTAAGTCATATTGTTACTAGCACACTGTAGGTAGGTACCTGATTGTAGCCTTTAAAAAAAATATAACTCCCATTGCCTCAAAAATAAACAAATTACTTAAAAAATTGGTTGTTTGTAAAGTAGGTTTACGATCGAGATGTTTACGTGATAACGTCACTGTTAAACATTCAACGAAAACTTAACCGCACGAGAAAATCTCCATTCGTTTGTATGCCGCTAGAGTGAGAGAGACGGAAGATCGGTCCACTTACTCGAACGCTATGCCAGCCTCCGCTCGTGAGGATTCCGCGTGACAAGTTTCACGGAATGACTGGCAGCGCTCGAGATGAGACGGGAGATCGGTCCGTCTCTCTCTCGTTATACCTGCGATCGCGCTCGTGAGGTTTTGGTGTGACACAAGTTTCTGAACATGTCACCCGACTAAAACGATTTTAAAGACGTTATCACGTCAAAAATATAATTAATTAATTATGCCGGTAGGTTTAAGTCCCAAGTCAGAGGGTACGACGTACCATTAAGTTAATATTATAAAACTGAGGGCCAATTTCACCGATCTCTGTTAGTTAATAAACGTGTTACGGTTGGTACCTATATTTTTAACACTATAACATAAATGTGACTACAGCATATCTTTTTGTTATGTAGGTACTTGTTTCTCCAGTTACAACGTTTTTTAACCGACGAAAAAAAGGAGGTTCTCAATTCGACATGTATATTTGTTTTTTTTTTTTTTTTTTTTTTTTTTATGTATGACCACGCATAACTTTTTACTGAGACGTCCGATTTGAAAAATTCTTTTTTCATTGGAGAGAGTATATTTCAAAGTTGGTCCCATTTCAAATTGAAAAAAAAAAACCGCCCCTAAGGGTGGAAAAATAGGGGTTGATTGATTTTTTTTCATACTTAATTTGCAATTGTGAACCGATTTTGTTTAAATTTGAAACACATATGTAGTTCTGATGATAATACGGCGTCAAAATGACCTGATGATGGATGATGGAGACAGGAAATACTTGCATTTTTCAAGAGGTCCTCAACAGTTTAAAGCAGCGATATATCGTGTTTCAACACATTTCATGCACGTTGACGACAACTTTAGACCTAGCTGGAGAATAGAGCTGTCATTGAAGGTCTGACGATGGAGACGGAAGGCTTTTGAAAGAGGTTCTTATCAATTTACAGCCGCAATATTGTGTTTGGGCTCGTTTTATTAACCTTGATGAGGACTTTGAGCCAATCTGGATAATTACTGTCACTGAAGATCTGACGATGGAGACGGAAGGTATTTGCAAGACGTTCTCAACAGTTTACACCAGCTATATCGTGTTTGGGCTCATTTAATGCACCTTGACGTGATCTTTAGACCTCGCTGGAGAATTACGGTCATGGAAGGTCTGATGATGGAGATGGGTAGTATTTACTAGACATTCTCAATAGTTTACAGCAGCTGTGTTGTGTTTAGGCTCATTTCATGTACGTCGATGAGAACTGTTGATGCCTTGCTGGAGTATGATTGTCATCAAAGCTGTGGCAGTGGAAATGGAAGTCAGTTACAAGAGGTCCCCTACAGTATAACGCCACTTGGGCTTATTTCTTGAACATTATTAAAAACTGTAGACCTTACTGGGTTATGCGTGTCATCGACGGACGGATGCCCTTTTTTGAAAAAAACATAATAAGTATGTTTTAGCCATTACTGCAAGAATTAAATATCTGTATATGTGCAGTGCATAGTGGGTTAACCTTTCAGTAGCTGCATTTCAGTCAGCGCGCTCATCATGTGGATTAACACCTTATTTGGTTCAAAATTTGATAATGATGCTAATAAAATGTAGTCCCAGGTCAATTCTTGCTTTATCGAGGGTCGTCCCTTGAAGTTTATGTAAATTGACGGCCCAGCTTAGAATTACGGGCAACATCATGCGTTCAAAAACATTTCTAGTACTTACGTGTTCTTTTGAAAATTGCAACCAATCGAGGTCTAGCAACACAGTTATTGCGATCACTTTATTTCCTTTGCTTTCATTGTTAACACAATTCTTCAGATTTTTGGTAGGTACTAGAATATCTGGAGGTCTATTCCATCCCCGAATCCATCATCTTACGCGTCTGTTCGCCTATCAAGGAATGTGGGTTCAAAATAATAGCTACCAAATATTTAGAAGTGTCGAAGTATATATATTTATATATAAATCGACGAAAAAGGAAATTAGATAGCAAAAACAATATTTTGTTTTAAAAAGCCGAAAAATTTGGAATTTGAATAACAGTCAAAAATTTTGTACAAATTAGATTAAGTAAAGCAACAACAAATTTGTTGTAAGAGAAAACCAAAAAGAGAAAAATAAAAACTTTTTAACAAAAAATTGAACCGACGAAAAGTGAAAAATAAAAAACCTTTAATCTAGCTAAGCTCCAAAGTTAAAGTATGAGATTAATTTTGAGGCGGCGCCAACAAACAATGATCGACGATCAATCAAGTTGTCAACGTTTGGCATGTTACGTTATGAAAATCAATAAATAGTTTGTTTGGCGCCGACTTGAAATTAATCTCATACTTTAACTTTGGAGCTTAGCTAGATTAAAGGTTTTTTATTTTTCACTTTTCGTCGGTTCAATTTTTTGTTAAAAAGTTTTTATTACATCATGTTTCAGTCGGATTTTAGTATTTTTCTTTTGATTATTTAAACAATTTTAGTGTTAAATCAGTCCTCATCGTACAACAACGTAAATAGAACTCGCCTCTATGCGAATACAGTATTTACTTGCATAAGCTAAATTGTCTAATTAAGACCCAGGTAATTAACAGAAAACATCTGTTCATTAGAGAAGCAGTGAAATAACTGCATAGTCTGACTGAATTTTGGGACTGATTAACTTTTGGCGAAATTTTAAACATGTAGGTACCAATTAAGTCCTTTCGAATGATACGAAAGACGGTACCTAAATTTATCATTATGATATGGATTTTTTTGACAGCTAGAGGACGCAACTTTAAACAATGATGGGATATTTTGAAGTACAAGTACCTCTAAAAAAGATGTCAAACACGGTGTATATAAGTAATTTTTTTTTTGTTAACACTTTAGCGTAAGCCTATGTTCAGCGCACGATTAATTTAGTACCTCTTTTTTCGAGTTCCGATAAGTAGTTAAGCAGCTGTGAGAAAACAGACACACATAGCCTGTCGAAATCATGACCCTTCTTTGGCTTTGCCGTAGTCAGGTAAAAAAAGAGGGCCAATTTCATCGATCTCTGTTGGTTAATAAACGTCGTGTGTACACTAGTATGCAGTATGTACGCTTAGCACAGATTTGATGATACACTACACAAAGCTATCCCTATATCTTATAATGCAGTGAGCATTGACTAGCCTCTCAAACAAAACCACTATCTACTTCAGTAATGTACGTCGCGGTCGTTTCTAATTCCGCGGTGAAACACCAGCCCTGTCGCCACTTCTCATACTTCACAAGATTTCAATCGTGTAACCGAAGTCGAGTGTGTTTCATTAGTATTCTCAAGGTTAGAACACCTCTCAAGCACAATGAGAGCCTTCCCGTCACTCCGCTAACGACCTCCCATTGTTTTAGACACATTGCCGTGCCCGCAACCATATCCCTTCGTCATTCACGCAATAACCAACCTTATGACAACGTTATACGGAACATAAAGAACTAAATTATGACTCCAGACGCATCGCTAAACAGGCACACATAATATATCTACTCCACCACGCAATTTTCAACCCTGTTACAACAGTTATAAGGATTATTAAAGAGTAAATGACTGTAGCAATTATCCCAGTAACGTATTATGTGTCTACTTTCGTGCTATTTTCGACCTTAGATGTGAGGTATAAAGGTTATAAAAGTGTGAATGAGGATAGCAATTATAAAATGTAGCTTTTATACGGGTAGTGTTGTGAGTACGTGATCTCCATTCAGGAACTATTTGAACGAAACGATGAGAGCAGAGACAATATTTTTTTAATCATTTAATTAAGGTTTGTTTATGGTTTTATTTCGTCTTTTGGAAGATTGTATTAAGCAGATTTTTTTTAATATTTACTTGCCAAAGAATTGTGTTGATTTCGTAAAAGATTCTAGTGGAACAAGTATTTCGTTCATCAACATAAAATACGAATAATCGTAAACATTGCCCACCAGATACGCATTAACTAAAAATAAATTCTGACCAAGAAATTATTGTACGTTAAGTAAAACTCTTGCTAAACCTTATAATTATCAGCTAGGCCAACCAGGCGCTCGGAGCAACCTTTTAAAGAAACAGCATAATTGCATAGCTGCGTAGCAAGTATGCTACGCCGTAGCGCTGTAGTAGTGTTAACTGCACCGAATAGTACATTGTTATTTAAGGCGCTGTACAAAGCAAACACTTCGTAAAACGT
The DNA here is from genome assembly GCA_905475445.1 of Ochropleura plecta. Taxonomy (NCBI): domain Eukaryota; kingdom Metazoa; phylum Arthropoda; class Insecta; order Lepidoptera; family Noctuidae; genus Ochropleura; species Ochropleura plecta. Next base: position 384,723 of record FR997744.1, on the reverse strand, counting down.
CTAGATTTTCGTGTCAAAGTTAGCCGTATCTGTACATGCCACTAGCCAAAAAAAATTACCGTGTATTGTCAAATACATAAAGTAAAGACTTAAAATAATCAGTTTACAAAAGTGCTCTAGTACTACGAAAAAAAATGTTTAAAAGACAACGAAAAATTTTTTTTCGTTTCGGATTTCTCAATTTTTTCAGCGAACAAAGGAAATTTTATAGACTAAAGAGATATCTAAATTTTTTTAAACACGGAACTGTACTTTTTTATATTCAATTAAAACTGCAAAATGACCTACATTTTGGCGGACATGATATTCAAATAAAATCAAACGCTGAAATATTTTCGACCTTATTTCTATTCTTTCGATGCACTACTGTCGTGTACTTGTGTCAGACCATGCCCAGTATTCAGCTAGCCTCACTTCCGCGAATACCTAAGGATTAGCTTGTTACCGCGCCTTAAGGGGCTAAAATGATCCGTTATAAACGAGGTAGTTTCGAGGGATTTGTTACACTGTACTTTTCACTATTATTGCGAAAATTTATATAAATTGCGAAGAGCCATTCACTAAGCAGTCACAAAAAACAAATTAAGATTTCGCGCAAATTCCTTTATTTTTATTTTTTCTGTAGCAACGCAATGCACGGTGTGACAATCTCTTCGGCAGAATGATCGACGAGATTGTCGTTTTATTTACAATTTTAAAAGTTAAATGTTCTAATTTGGTCTTGGGAAACAGTACTATTGAATAACGAGTCTTTATTTATGATTTTTAACTTGTGAATAAATAGTTTTTCGTTTTTGTAAGCTCAATGGTAACAGCCAAATTAAAAAAAAAAAACATTTTCATCAACTGCAATTTTTTCTTGGTCTACATTGACAGACTTCGAGCAAGAGAATCACAAAAAAATATGGCACCATGTTACACGCATTACGCTATGCAACATTTTCCATTCAATTTTATTTTATTAACCGACGAAAAAAAGGAGGTTCTCAATTCGACATGTATATTTTTTTTTTTTTTTTTTTATGTATGACCACGCATAACTTTTTACTGAGACGTCCGATTTGAAAAATTCTTTTTTCATTGGAGAGAGTATATTTCAAAGTTGGTCCCATTTTAAATTGAAAAAAAAAATCCGCCCCTAAGGGTGGAAAAATAGGGGTTGATTAATTTTTTTTCATACTAAGTTTGCAATTGTGAACCGATTTTGTTTAAATTTGAAACACATATGTAGTTCTGATGATAACACGACGTCAAAATGATCTGATGATGGATGATGGAGACAGGAAATACTTGCATTTTGCAAGAGGTCCTCAACAGTTTAAAGCAGCGATATATCGTGTTTCAACTCATTTCATGCACGTTGACGACAACTTTAGACCTAGCTGGAGAATAGCGCTGTTATTGAAGGACTGACGATGGAGACGGAAGGCTTTTGAAAGAAGTTCTTATCATTTACCGCCGCTATATTGTGTTTGGGCTCGTTTTATTAACCTTGATGAGGACTTTGAGCCAATCTGGATAATTACTGTCACTGAAGATCTGACGATGGAGACGGAAGGTATTTGCAAGACGTTCTCAACAGTTTACAGCAGCTATATCGTGTTTGGGCTCATTTAATGCACCTTGACGTGATCTTTAGACCTAGCTGGAGAATTACGGTCATGGAAGGTCTGTTGATGGAGACGGGAAGTATTTACTAGACATTCTCAATAGCTTACAGCAGCTGTATTGTGTTTAGGCTCATTTCATGTACCTCGATGAGAACTGTTGATGCCTTGCTGGAGTATGATTGTCATCAAAGCTCTAACGGTGGAAATGGAAGTCAGTTACAAGAGATTCCCTACAGTATAACGCCACATGGGCTTATTTTCTTGAACTTTATTAAAAACTTTAGACCTTACTGGATTATGCGTGTCATCGACGGACGGATTCCCTTATTTGAAAAAACATAATAAGTGTGTTTTAGCCATTACTGCAAGAATTAGATATCTGTATATGTGCAGTGCATAGTGGGTTAACCTTACAGTAGCTGCATTTCAGTCAGCGCGCTCATCATGTGGATTAACACCTTATTTGGTCAAAATTTGATAATGATGCTAATGAAATATAGTCCCAGGTCAATTCATGCTTTATCGAGGGTCGTCCCTTGAAGTTTAAGTAAATTGACGGCCCAGCTTAGAATTACGGGCAACATAATGCGTTCAAAAACATTTCTAGTACGTGTTCTTTTGAAAATTGCAACCAATCGAGGTCTAGCAACACAGTCATTGCTATCACTCTATTTCCTTTGCTTTCATTGTTAACACAATTCTTCAGATTTTTGGTAGGTACTAGAATATCTAGAGGTCTATTCCCAAAGACTCGATAGTGTTTCGAATTTATGGTAGTCATCTTAGTACTTGTCAACCTGTTTGACGGTAAGGAACATTCTTATCGAAGCTCCCATCCCCGAATCCTTCATCTTACGCGTCTGTTCGCCTATCAAAGATTTTTATTAAATATCAAAAGCAACTAATGTGGGTTCAAAATAATTGCTACCAAATATTTAGTAGTGTCGAAGTATACCAAAAAATCGACGAAAAAGGAAATTAGATAGCAAAAGACAATATTTTGTTTTAAAAAGCCGAAAAATTTAAAATTTTATACAAATTAGATTAAGTAAAGCAACAACAAATTTGTTGTAAAAGAAAACCAAAAAGAGTAAAATAAAAACTTTTTAACAAAAAATTGAACCAACGAAAAGTGAAAAATAAAAAACCTTTTAGTCTAGCTAAGCTCCAAAGTTAAAGTATGAGATTAATTTTGAGGCGGCGCCAACAAACAATGATCGACGATCAATCAAGTTGTCAACGTATACCATGGTTACGTTATGAAAATCAATAAATAGTTTGTTTGGCGCCGACTTGAAATTAATCTCATACTTTAACTTTGGAGCTTAGCTAGACTAAAAGGTTTTTTATTTTTCACTTTTCGTCGGTTCAATTTTTTGTTAAAAAGTTTTTTTTTAGACAGTATCATTTTGGATGGTTAAATTTAAAGAAGTTTACTGCAGTTATTACTGATTCCGTATTTTACGTCTACGATATTCATGGTGCATTGTAAATCGTGGTAACATTCTAGATTGAAAAGGAACGGCTTATCTCATGTCACGTGCACGATGCTACAACGGAAACAGTATACAGTACAGTTGCAAGTACATCTCGGCCTACAAGCGTAATGTTATTTTATGTAATACCAAAATGCTGCTGGTCTTGTCCGTGAATAAGATTTACAGTCAAAATCCTACTAATATTATAAATGCGAATGTTTGGAGGATGCATGGATGTATGGATATTTATTACTCTTTGACGTCAAAACGGCTGAACGAATCTTATTGAAATTTGGCACAGAGTTACATTATAGTCTGAAATAATACTAATAGGATACTTTTTTTTCGATCGTCATGCGGGCAAAGCCGCGGGGCCAGCTAGTCATACTATATTATTCAAAATGTTAGTGTGTTTGATATAAACTAAAAACTTAAGGTCTTTAACAAAAAGAATATTTAAACCTAATTCTGGAAAACGGTCTTGTCACTGGTTTAACAAAAAAATTCCAACATTCCAAAACGGCAGATAAATTCCAGCCAAAATAAAACTGCTGCGTCACATTCCGATACACTGCTCAATCGGATTCTATTTCACTCACTCATTAGAGCACTTTCCAACTGCACTGTGTTGCAAAAAACTAGGGTCAATAGCGTTCAAGTGGTGCTAAGGGAGTGAAGCGTGTCGACTCAGCGAGACACTGTGTCGCTGGCACGGTGCCACCGAGTTGTTTAATTGATGCTGGGGGCTCTCGGCTTTTAGCGCGAACTACATGTAATTGGTTTCTGCCGGTGACACTACGATAGAGCTCTCGACACCTAGCAGTAGCCACTGAAGTCTGGTTCGTCATATCCGACACTTTTGTGAAGTTAAGTGGTGACGAGTTTTTTGACACCTATTTTTAGTCAAGACCTTTATGGTGTATCGGTTTTGTCTAGTCTGTGATAAACGTGTACTGGTCATGAGGGTTTGGACATTGTGACAAGAGAATCTCTGTACATTTGAATCTCCAAAGATCGTTAGGGATATCAGTTTTATGCCCACAACTAGCTTTTGCCCGCGGCTTCGCTCGCGTTAAATTCGGGGTTACACAGTTCCCCTTGCGCCTTATTGATTCGTAATAGCAACGCTAAGTTTTCCCTTTTCTTCCCTCTTTCACCCTCGCACCCTCCACTTTAAAAAAAAAAATTAACCATCTTTGTCCGTCTCCTGGTTCCCAACAATCTCTGTACCAAAATTCATCAAAATCGGTTAAGCCATTAAAGCGTGAAGAGGTCACAAACAAACTCACTTTCGCTTTTATAATATTAGTAAGGATTACCATGGGTAAACCAATGGGATATAACAGTACATAAAACATAATTTTATTATACGTAATTAAATTTATACACAACTATAGTATGTAGATAAAACTACATTTCGCCAGTTATGTTAAGGTCCCGTGTAATAGGGAGTGAGCATATTGCCAGCATGGAGAAATTGATAAAAAAAAACTAAAAATTCTTTGCCCCAGCCGAGAATCGAACTCCGGACCTCATGCTCAGTAGTTGCACTTGCGACCAAGTGAAAACGACGACGCGAACACATGTTAACTTGATTGTCCTATTGTCTGTGTAGGTTGTTGCATTTTTATCAAAATGAAGGAGGAAAACGTGATCACTACTCTGAGTTTATTAAAAAAAAAACATTTATTTAGTTTAGCATATTAATTGAACCTGAACTCAACGCATAAATGCGGTTTGGTTAGTAACCACAATAGTTAATGTGTTACAAAGCCCATTTCACTGTCCCCTGGTTTAATGTTACAACAACCGAATTTTACGGCAGCTGGAAATTTTATAATTATTCTAGCTAGTGGCCGCGGCTTTGCCCGCGTGATATCGAAAAATTAGTATCCTATGTGTTATTCTAGACCATATTCGGTAGAATACTGTCTGGGCCATTTCATCAAGATCCGTTCAGCCGTTTTGACGTGAAAGAGTAACAAACTTCCATCTATCCTCACAAACATTCGCATTTATAATATTAGTAGAATATGTAGTAATAATTCAAAGTATACAGTATTTTAAGAGCAACAACCAGTACCGAACACACAAGCAGTTCAAATTCTAAGAATGTTACAGATAATACATTAATCAGGAGTATCTCAGAACACAGCGTAGAGAGACAAGTGCTGACATGTTATATATCAGTAGTGCATGGAGCATGGCAAAAAGTTTCGTTGACAATCGTAACATTTGCGTTTGAAACGCAAAAAAAAAACATCTGATCATTGATTGACGGGCCTGTTGGTCTAGTGGTTAGTGGCCCTGACTGCGGAGCCGGAGGTCGTGGGTTCGATTCCCACCCAGGACAAACTTTGTGTGATGAGCATGATTGTTTGTTCTGTGTCTGGGTGTGATTTATCTATAATATGTATGTATTTATAAATTATATAAGTATGTATATCAGTTGTCTGGTTACCATAACACAAGCTCTGCTTAGCTTGGGATCAGATAGCCGTGAGTGAGTTGTCCCAAGATATTTATTTATTTATTAATTGGTAATCTTACCTTTGGAAGTCGGTTTTAATGGCTCAGTAATAATACTGGTCCAATTATTTAGTATCAGTATTAATGTTGTTTGTCTACTTGTAGTAAATACTTGACAATGAAAGACGAATAATTAAAGGACACAAAATAGTTGTCTTCAGAACAATAAGAGAAATATGACGGGACGGGTTTTATAACCTGTCGCCAGTAGCTTATAGTTATTATGAGTTAGGCGTCTGGCTGGGTGTCCTGAATATAATGAAATGTGTTTGGGCACAATTTACTGTAACTGTTTAAGAATTACTGTAACAGTCGTATTATTCTTAATTTATTTGTCTGTGGATAGAATATCTACAATCACGGTACGTAAGAAAACCTTACGAAAAAACTTTAAAAAATAACTTTTTAATTTGACCATCGTAGAGAAAAATATTGCAGAATAGGTGCCTCTAAAAGGCCCTAGTTAAACCCGCTAATCACCAAATAAAAAGAAAACTTTCCAAACAGGCCATATGCATATTAAAATTTTTGAACGGCAAAAAATACTCCTCTATATATTATAACTCCCACTAGCGATAGTAGTTACCTCCGTCGCATAGAGAACTTTTTTAAATTTCAAATTTGTAGGCACGGCGATAGGCTATGCGAGGTTTGTCAGTGATCAAAACTTTTTAATGAACTAGATTTTGCCCGCGGCTACGCTCGCGTTAAATTCGGGGTAACACAGTTCCTCTTTCTTGATTTGCTACCTATAGTTTTTGCCCTTGCCCCTTATTAATTGTAATGCAACGCTAAGTTTTCCCTTTTCTTCCCTCTTTCTCCCTCATTTTTTTTTAAATAAGCCTATTTCTGTCTCCTGGGTCCCAAGTATCTGTACCAAAATTCATCAAAATCGGCATTAAGGTGTGAAGAGGTAACAAACAAACTCACTTTCGCTTTTATAATATTAGTAAGAATTATGCACTGAAGCTTTTCTAGAAGAATCATGGGCTTTTTAAAATTAGAAGCGACTACCATAATACACGCAGTAAACACGAAATTCTAATTCCCCAATTCAGATTAACAAAAACTAGCAAGTCATTTGAAGTGACGTAGGAAAATGAGACATGCTTTTACGGTAAAGGCTCACTTTATTGTGTCGCACTCAAAGGCAAAGTACAGTGTCTGCTTATTAACTACATACATATAAAAACTATCTAAGGTTACATATACTTACATACTAAAGACTTACACACACTACACCTCCGGGGGTGAAAGAAAAAAAAAATACACATACATAGTTTATTTTTTTTTAAACATTTTCTTAATTATGGAACAATTTCGTCCTATCCTTATGAACTAATTCTATTTTATTTTGTTTTAAAATTTTTACATTGGGCCCCATGTCCTCTATTACAATGTAAGGGCCTTTAAAAATATTATCCAATTTTTTCGTTCCTTCATTTTTGACTAACACTAAATCGTCTTTACTATATGTTACTGGATTACATTTCTTATCATATGCTAATTTTCTATTTTCCTTACTAAGCTCTAAATTAGTTTTAGCATCTTTAAGTGCTATTTGTAATCTATATCTTAAATCTAAACAATAGTCATTAGGATTATATAATGGATCTAACCTATTACAACTCTTAATATTATTGGGTATGTTACACGACCTACCGAAAATGAGTTCGAAGGGCGTGTACTTCGTCTCTGAATGGACGGTATTGTTATAACTGAAGCACCAAAACGGTATCCAGTGTGACCAGTCGTAGCCGTTATTGCCTGAGTAGGTCCTTAGAAAAGCGCCTAAATGCTTATGAGCATTTTCAAGTGAACCGATTGATTGATGATGGTATGCTGTTGATATTAATTTTTCTATCTTTAATAATTTGCAAACTTCAACCATAGTGCTTGAAATAAATTCTGAACCTCTATCAGTAGCTATTACTTTAGGTATACCGAAACGTAAAACAAAATTTTGTATAAATGATTTTGCTACCGTTATTGTTTCTTTATTTTTTATAGGGTATGCTTCAATAAATTTGCTTAATTCACATTGGATTGTTATAAGGTAACAATTTCCATCTTCATCTTTATCCAAAGGGCCTACTAGGTCTAAAAATATTTTTTCAAAACCTGACGACGCAGTTGTTGTGATTGTCATCGGCTGTTTTGTGTACCTACTATACTTAGTCTTTTGGCATGTAGGACACTTTTTTACAAAATCAAGAACATCTTTATAGATACCTGGCCAGAAATATCGTCTTTTGATGTTGTTAGTCATTCTACGCACACCAGCATGTCCACTAGTGGGAAGCAGGTGAAAGTCATTTAAGATGAATTTTTTTTCATTATCGTCATCTATTCTTTCTATTCCTCTTAGTATGCATACTCTCGGACCGGTCCAATCTTTTAATGTTTGTATTTCATTACACAAATGTTTTATAAACTCTTCATTTTCATTATTTTTAACGATGCATACTTCTTGTACATTTATACTCTTGCAAAACTTCTCTAACTTAGTCACAAATTCGGCTCGCGAGAAATGTGCTCTGAAGTTAAGGTTTACGCATAACATCATTTTATTAGGAATATAGGCGAGACACTCGTCTTCAGCTCTTATCATATTATCTCTTCTATATTTATCTACTTTATCTTTTTCTAGCAAAATCATCTCTACAACATCACTCGGCTTCTTTAATAATTCCACGACTCTAGGCTGATCAGACCTTTCGTCAGTAGGTTTACTAATTGGCGGTGATACATTCTTACTCTCCTCATTACTTCTCTTTTGTGCTCTAGTCATGATATTAACTTCAGAAATTCTATCATTCATACTCTTTAATTCGCTAGATGTCACATTTACTCTAGATAATGAATCCGCGACTACATTATCCTTTCCTTGCACATACACTATTTTGAAATCATACTCCTCTAAAACTAAACGAAACTTCAACAGCCTGCTAGAGGGATCTTTCATACCAAACAAATAAATAAGGGGTTTATGATCCGTCATAATAGTAAAATGTCTGCCGTATAAATATGGTCTAAAATATTTCACTGCCCAGACTATAGCAGTAAGTTCTTTTTGTATTGTGGGATAGTTTAATTCTCCCTTGTTTAAAGGTCTACTAGCATATGCTACGGGTCTTGAGTCCTTGTTGCACAAAACTGCACCAACAGCTACACCTGATGCGTCTGTTTGCAAAATGAATTCATTTGATTCTGAAAAGTCTGGGTACTGAAGAATGGGCGGGCTAATTAACTTTTGTTTTAAGACCTCGAAAGAGTTTTGACATTCTGCTGACCAATTAAAGTCTACATTTTTTTCTGCTTAATCGGTTTAATGGTAATGTAATGTCAGCAAATGATGGTACAAATTTACGATAGTAATTGCAAAAAGCTACAAAGCGTTTCACTTCGTCTACGTTTTTTGGTACAGGGTAATTTTGTAAAACTATGGTTTTTTCAGGATCGGGTAAAACCCCATCTGCTGAAACTAAATGTCCAAGATATAATATTTCCTTTTTCAAAAATTGGCATTTACTCGGATTTAATTTTAAGTTTACTTTTCTTAACCTTTCGAGTACATCAATCAAATTTTTATTATGAGAATTTAGATTTCGCCCAAATATAATGACGTCATCAAGGTAAACAAAACATTTATCATACGTCAGGCCGGACATGGCTATAGACATTACTCTACTAAAATTGCTACAGGAAGTTTTAAGTCCCATAGGAAGACGCTTTAATTGATACTGACCCGAGCTAGTGGAAAAAGCTGTATATTTACGGCTCTCAGGACATAATTTTACCTGAAAATAACCTTGATTTAGGTCTAAATGTGTGAAATACATTGAGCCTGAAAGTGAGTCTAAAATGTCGGTGATGTTCGGTAGCGGGAACTTATCATCGACTATTACATCATTGAGTTTTCTGTAGTCCACTACTAATCGCCACTTTTTACAGCCTTCTGATTTTTTGGGAACGAGTAGCACCGGACTGTTCCATTCACTTGAGGCCTCTTCTATTATATCGTCCTTTAACATTTGTTTTATTTGACGATCGATTTCAGGTTTCATCGATTGGGGCAATCTATACGGTTTAACGTATGTAGAATTAACGTTTGGTTTAAGTGTTATTGATTGTTCATATACGTTGGTGGTTGCTAACTTATCTCCTGGCAGAAAAAACACGTCTGAATATTTTGTGCAAATTGTTTCGATCGAACACTTTTCTTCACAATTGAGATGATTTAATTTTAACGACGAGAGTAAAGTTTCGGCTCTATTAGCATTTGCATTAGTTTTATCAAAAGAAAAAACTTGATACTCGTTTAAAAAGTTAACTTCCGGAACCAAATTATCTAATTTAACTTCTTTATCTGTAACGTTAAGTATTTTGACCGGTATCCTACCATTCTTAGGTCTAACGATAGCCCCTGCTAGAAAAATATCTTTTTCTATCTCTCTCGAGCAAACAACACAATCATCTTTCACATCAATACCTAAATGTACGTAATGGACCGATTCACTTCGGGCCGGTAACACTAGATTATTATTATTAGTAAACGTTAAATCTGGTCTAGACGAGATAGGTAAATAAGTAAATTTACCTGCATTATTAACAACTAACGTGTTGGAAGCTAAATCAATATTACAGCCATAAGTAGAAAGAAAATCTAAACCTAAAATACCAGTTGCCTGAAAGGGCAAATTTTCAAAAACATAAAATTTATGTATGAACGTGTCATTATTTTCTGACACAAGTTTTAAGGTTACACATCCCAGGGAGTTAATCTGACCCCCAATTCCGTTTATAGTAGTGCTATTATAACTTATGCGCATCGTTTCGGGTAATTCCTTTTTTCCTATAATTGATATCGACGCACCTGTATCTACCAAAAAGGAATATTTTTTGTCATTTGAATAAAATGTCACAAATTGACATCGTCCCTTACAAGCTAAAATATAATGATTAAAATCGAAAAAACTGCTTATTATTCACGTACTGGGAATTATCATTAGAGCTTTGGGAAACAAGCCCTTGCACCGATTCTTGTGTTGGTTGTATGGGTTGCGCGGAATAAATATTATTTCCTCGCCGGTTACCACGATTATTATATCGGCCATAGTTAAAATTCGACTGAGAAAAAGATCTACCGCGGTTAAAATTTTGAAAAGGTCTTCCGTAACCTCGGCGGTTAAAATGATTAGTATGACCATAATTACGGCCACGTTGACCTTGACCTCTAGGTCCTGAAAAAGGTGTAAACCTACCTCGACTTCTTCTGGAGTACTGCATAACGTCCGGTTTAGCGGACGTCGAGGGCGTTGATACCTCCTCGTCCTTTGCACCCTGTATGGCGTCCTTGAGGTGGTCATAGTTGCGCGCGGCCATGATTGTGCTCAGCCTTGAATTTTTCAACCCATCTGAAAATTTCTTAATAGCCATCTTTTCATTTACTGGCTTTAAAATAGCGAACTTAGACGAGTCTCCGTCTGCCTGTGAGATGGTTAAGTCTGTAAAAAGTTGTTCTAATTCTGAACCATACTCGTCAATTGACCTAAAACCTTGGTACATATTTTGGAGGCGCGACTGAATCGCGGTAAATGATTTTGAAGTTAACAAATGTTTCCTTAAATCCTGTACTAAAGCGGAAACTGTGTCATAGTTGTTCGACAAACGTAGCTTAGCGTTTTCAGATAATCGACCTTTTAGCACAAATTTTATTAAAAGTTTGTTTTCCGAATCGTCTATCATATCCGCATACATTTCTACAGCATCAATCAAACGTTTCGTGGTCTCCTCCCTACCATCCATGAGTGGAATTAAATTACACGCTGTTCGAATATCAAATTCCATTTTTATAATTTTTATTTCGCTAGGAGGCGAAACACACAACTCACTTATATTTAAAAATATACTCTTAATTTTATCAAAGGTGGTGGTCAATTGCGTCACTAAATTGGGCTTTAAATCATGCGTTAACTTAGAATACAATAATTGCGCTTCACTAAATAAATCCTTAGCCTCTTTTGACTTATTTATTGCAATAGAACCTGTAAATCTAGCTTGTCCTTTCTTTATTAAATATTTACGAATGTCCACCAAATCTGCATATATCCTATTGAAATCGTCGGTCATAATCTAAAAATAAAACACAGCGGAATGCAATGACATATCTTAACAATTAAATATCTTCCCACGGTTCCCCGATTAAAATTTTGAAAAAAAACATCTTTTTCTCCGCTTACTATCTACCAAGAATACAATGCGATAACATTTCACATGTGGCGCGAGGTATCGAGTTCGGTGAGTCGCCGTGCAAGATTTATGAACTGTTACATACTTATAATAATAACTTACTTGTTAACACATTTAATTTTATGCAATATAATTGCAATTTATTGTTATTTATGGATAAAGTTATAGTAAAATAGCACTTCACTAACTTTATTAACACTACGCGGCGATTGTTTTTATGGTAGACACACTTTTTTTTTTCTTTTACGCGGATATGCCGGCGTCACTGGGTTTCTTGATGTAGGTCTGCCTGCGACATATGGACCTGCGGTTCATCTGCCTCTCCATCCATTTCACGTGTACCTTCTTATAAAAGTGGCAAAACACATAACACGCCGCTGCCAGCAGGAGGACAGTAATAAGAGTCAGGAGAATGTTTGTAGTGCTGATGCTGGAGTAGGCTTCGGTTTTTGCACCATTCTGGCCATTGCCTGCGGCCGTCTGCGCGATTATAGTTTCTTCTTTTGTTTGTGTGGCTCCCATGATGTAGGAAACAAATCGTTTTTTTTTTTTTTTTAAGCACTGTTGTTAATTTTTCACATTTACAGTTCGAATTCAAATAAATTATATAATTGTTTTTAAATAGTCTCACGGTTTACTCGCGTTTTCGGCAGGGTCGCCATGAAGTGACGTAGGAAAATGAGACATGCTTTTACGGTAAAGGCTCACTTTATTGTGTCGCACTCAAAGGCAAAGTACAGTGTCTGCTTATTAACTACATACATATAAAAACTATCTAAGGTTACATATACTTACATACTAAAGACTTACACACACTACACATTACAGAACAAAGTCAGTTACAGAACGGACCAATGAAGTTTAAATACTATATCAAACAAGTCCTGATTAAAAAAGCCTAGGTATTACAAAATCAAGGACTATGTTGAAGATAAAGAAGTCCGGCTATAATTCCTGCTGCGCATATGGCTTCCCTGGTGCTCATAAATGGCACAAATTTGTGGATCTCTCTAACTATTCTGAGTCTCATTTTTCTAGTCTTTTTAGTCAGTTATCAGTTTTTTTTACAATTGTTTTTAAATCACATTATATACAACCTTAGTTCTTAATAGTTACAGTGGTAACATTTGTGTCACTTGTTTCATTTAGTTCGTTTTTGTAATATTTGTCCTATTTATTGTTTAGATTCTTTTTACCAATTCCTGGTGAATGAGTGGACATTGTGGGCCTTGTAGATTCCTAGACGCTTGTTAATTTTGTTAACTTCTTGTCTTGTAAGCAAAGACTTATTGTCTGGCCTACGCTCCTCATACTTAAGTACTAACGTTGTAACAACAACATGATGAACAACAGAACCAAATGATTTTAAAAGAGCATTGTAGACCATTCCAAATCGTTCATCTTTTCTCGACGTTTTATTAGTGCCCATGTTGGCCTATGTGTAATAAAATAGTTTGATTTAATTTAACTTGTCTAATATTTGCCCAACTTGCAGATAAGTAACACAGAAAACTTGATGATTAGTTAGTAAGACTATAATCTTCGATTAGGTACTGAAGCTGGCACTAACATTCCCAAGAACACTCAGGCAATACTAAAAATTAATAGGAACATGCCGTGAATTACAACGATATATATCATATCATATATAGTAAACATTCATAAGGCAATTCTAGTAAAGTCAACCTTGTAATGTCTTTGTCACACAAAAGTTTGCATTTTGTTCAGTCCATGGTCCGGAGCGAGGGGATGAGAAGCGGTCACCTCCTTCTGCGAAGCAGTTATCGTAGCAAAGGAGGTGGCCGGGCGTTTAGAGAACCTAAGAGCAACCCAGCCACCGCGGGAGGCGTTACGGGCGTCGGGCACCGCAAAACGACTCCCGGCCACCGGAGATGCGGATCTGTGGGCAGTGAGCAATGTGTTGCTCACCGTCAGTTCGTTAGTGATGACAGGCCGTGTTGACAACGCGTTCGTGTTCCATGCGTGCCTCAAAGAGATGTCAGCAAAGCAGATGGACCACCGCCTGCCGGGGTTGCGCGTTGTTCGAAAGAGATACCGCGGCCCCGGAACATTAAAGCAAAAGAAGGAACATATGGGTTTTGGTTCCAGCCAGAGACGAAGTTTTTGAAAATTTCCTATGCGCGAAACAATAAATGATTTGCATATTATAGAGGCGAGCCGTGACGCATTGCCAAAATCTTAGTACATCACTTTCCTTTATTTTGTATGAACACACATCATGAACTGGATACAGTAGAAGTTTAAATTCGAATGTGACTAACAGAAATAATGCGTTGCGCCAAGTTCCGTCACCGCACCTAACAGGTTAAAGGAGTCGTTGCCAAATATGGTAAACCATTTTTGAGATCGACTAAACATACCGAGTGAACACACTTGTGGTACATAAACTGGCTCCGTAAACGAGTGCGTTCTCTCTCTCGTTTGGTTTGACTAATTGGCTCGAAGGCGGCGACACGAGCAGCTGCACAAATTACCTGCACACCTTCCTTAACACTCGAAATTGGCTGCGGAGCTCACATTTGGCAGCTTGGCTGTGCCACAGAGAAGGAAGTTACAGAAAACTAATTGTGTACCAACTATCAAAGACGTAGAGTAGACGAGAACAGTATTGAACCGACTGGTACGTTTTTTTGGTGTCGTGGGTTTGTGCGTTGACAACTCAAACTCAAAGCATTTATTTCAATTAGAGCATTACAGGCCCTTTTGAATGACAAAAAAAAACACAAAAAGATGCTGCTACAGTGCCAGTCACAAACCATAATAACTTGTGAAAGTACTGTAGTTCAAAACAAACAAACCATTCCAAAGCGTAGATCTCTATGGAAAAGAATGGGCAAGAAACTCCATGTCCATACACTCTTTTAAATCATAATATATTTACAAAATCATGAATACATCATTAATGTGCACTGGCATTTTAATTCAGTGTAATTTATTTCATCACAACTGCTGGCACAACAAGGGAAAAAAACAATTATGTACTTAATCTAAAACCGTGGTAACATTTCAGAATAGTATTTCTGTTTTTCTTCGCATAGTGGTGCACACACTTGGTGTTGGTTGAAGTACCACTTGAGTAATATTGTGGCTAATATTTATTGTGGTTTTTGTTGCTTCGAGGAATGTTGTTGAACGAGTATTTGTTGTACTTTCGTTTTTGTGACGAATTTGTGTTACTTGTGAAAGTTTGTAAGGTAAATAAAATATTTGTGTTTGGTATTTTCTACATATATTTAGGTACATTCAGAGTTATGTGTCAGCTAGTAATATAAACACAACATCCACATTTCGCCAGTTATATGGAAGTTCAATGTAATAAGGAGGAAGCCTGTGGCTACCACCTGGCACACATCTAGGCGAAGGGCAGGGCGTTTTTGTGGGACTGTCTCTTGTAATGTGACGTTCAAAAAGTGCTGATTATCAGCCTAATTTGAATAAATTACTTTTGATTTGATTTGACTGCTGCTGGGATATTCCTGATGAAAAACCCAATAACACTACGGCCAACATGGGATTCAAACCAAGGCCCCCATGCTTAGCAGTCGAGCTTGCGACCGCTAGACCAACGACACAGTCAACGAGGCGTTCTTTTATTCTCGAATAATCTTTAAAATAAATTCCAAGTTACTACAACTTCTGCACAAGTGGAACACTTTCAAAACCGAATACTTACAAACGCGCTGACTTAACAACTAACATTGTAAAAAGCCTGTGGCAAGCCAACAACATGTTACAAGTTCACAAGAAACTTTACACGAACTGCGATACATTATAAGCGAGGTACAGACTGACCACGACGCGCGATGGTCGCACGAAGGTTAGTATACCAACATTATTATTTTTATCTATAATATGTATGTATTTATAAATTATATAAGTATGTATATCAGTTGTCTGGTTACCATAACACAAGCTCTGCTTAGCTTGGGATCAGATAGCCGTGTGTGAGTTGTCCCAAGATATTTATTTATTTATTTATTATTATAGGACGTTTAGGACTACAGGACCATAGAGCGTCAAGAAACATTAGAAGATCGTAAGAGTAAGGAAGACTGCTCCTGCTCTACGATACGTCACAAAACAGTAGGAAAATGTTTGTCTTATTGCCAGATGGACAAGTATTCCTGGCCATCTCTACTAGAGGTTTAAACATTTTTATGAAGTAATACAAAGATTATGGCGAAGACCGTGTTTAATGAGAGTCCGAATAGACCACGAAAACGTGATTCAATATGAAGGAAGATTATATTAAGCCGCAGGGCTTATATGATGATGATGATAAAAGGCACGGACAGACAAGTAGGGAAGTGTGCTAGTCTCAACGGAAAACTAATTGCACCATTGAACACCCAAGAACAGACTTACACAAAAATGAATTGTCTAGAACTCGCATCCTTGCACCGCGCGTTAATGCCCGTCTCTGAACTCAGTCTTACTTGCAGCACCGTTCTCTCAAAGTGTGAACTATAAAGGTTGTACCAGTTAAGCGAGGGTTTAGTAAAAAGAACTTGTTCGTTCACCGACACCAACGTTATAAGGCTTAAGAGTTCTTGAACTGATTCTAGTTGCAAAATATATTAAAGTAAACATTAAGCTTGTTTACGCTGTAAGGGGTCTAAGAAAATGTTTATCGAGGTAGATACAAAGTTGCTAAAGATCTCTTCAAAATTTCAAAGAGAAGTTTTGGTTGACCACAATTTATTACATAAAGCGCACAATGTATTTAATATTTGAAATGCTAGTGTTTTCAGAATAAAATATACTTGATCTTTTAAGACTATGGTGAAGTTTTAAATAACAATAAGAAAGACAGGTCAAGAAGTTTGTTTGTAATACTCGCAACCTACATGTGTGAAGGAATGACCTTATGCATGACCGTGCATAACGCGAGTTTGTAAGGTTCTTAGCTGTTTGTGTTCTATAGTCTCTCTCCACCCACTGGGAAAAACTCGTTAGTTAATGTGTGAATGTACGTAGCCACTTGTGGTATTCAGGAAAGCTTGAAATTGGATAATATCGCCCAATATAAAAATAAAATAATGAATTATTACTTAATAATGTTGGCTTTTTAGGGATAGGATTTCATTAAATACTTCCCCCGCTTTGGGAAGAGCGAGGGGAGTGTCAGTCTTTTACTCACTTAAGCCCATTCGTGTTCCCACAAATCATGTTCGTTCTTTTACCCTTTGTGTTCTGGGGCCGCGGTTCCTCTTTCGAACTACCCGCAACCTTGGCAGGAATAACATTAGCTACACCGTGGTCGGCCGCAGCGCTCATTAACATACGCGACAGTTAATCACCGCCCAGTGACCGCCGAGTGCGCAGATATTTGATACTACTTAATATACATATAATAGTTATATTATACTAGATTTTGTCCGCGGCATCGCTCGCGTTAAATTCGCGGTAACATAGTTCCCTTTCCTGATTTGCAGGTACCTGCTACCTGTAGTTTTTGTCCTAGCGCCTTATTGATTGTAATAGCAATGCTAAGTTTTCCCTTTTCTTCCCTCTTTCTCCCACAATTCCCACTTAAAAAAAAAACCTACGTCCGTTTCCAGGGTCGCAACCATCTCTGTACCAAAATTCATCATAATCATAATCATTTATTCATTTGTAAGACATAGGTAGTTTACATTAATAGGATGTTCTAAGTACAGCTCGTTCTTGCTATGTCTTGTCATACTGACATACAAATTAAAATTATAATTTAAAAATCCCAAATATACAAAAATAAAATAAAAACAAAACACATTAAAGTAAGAAAATAAAAAACAAAATATTAAATGTCAATCAAATGTTTTAAATTACTAATATGTCAATTAAAATGAAAATGCAATTAGAATACGTCTATTAAAATTAAAAATTATTAAATATCAAATAAAATCAAAAAATATAATTATAGAATGTCAAAAATGGCAAAAACATATAATTAAAAATCATCATCTGCCTAGCCTTTTCCCAACTATGTTGGGGTCGGCTTCCAGTCTAACCGGATGCAGCTGAATATCAGTATTTTACATGGTTAAAAATAATGTCAAATAAAATTAAAAAAAAAGCAAATCAGAATTATTCACACAAACAATTATCATTTAAATATTCATCCACACAGTAATAACATTTGTCTATCAGTAGAGACTGAAGAGACTGTTTAAATTTTTTTAAAGGCAAACATTTCATTTTGTCGGGTATTTTATTATAAATTTTTGGAGCAACACCAAAGAAGCTCTTTTTCAATAATGCTGTCCTGCACCTAATTGGACAAAACAAGTTCTCATACTGGGCATACATTGGAGTCCTTTTAACCAAGGAAAACTTTTCAAACAGATGTGGATTTATTTTTACAAAAAGTGCAGTTTCTAGTATGTATAATGATGGCAGGGTTAATATTTTTAATTCCCTAAAATGAGGAGCACAACTATTTTATTTTATTTTATTTTATTTATTGGGAAAAACAAACAATAACACATTAAATATAAAACATAATAAAGAATAACAATAGATTTACAAATGTGATATCAACAACGTTTTCCACAGATAAAACCATGAGACATTTTGGTTTGACAAGCGTTGTAATAAAAAAAGAAAATCTAGATAAAATAAATTACAAAAATGTTAGCAAAAGCATCATTAAATACATAAAATAAAAGCATAATTAAAAACACAAAATTAAAGCTACAACAAAACAAATAAAATAAAGCATTATTAAAAACATAAAATAAAGGCATCATTAAAAACATAAAATAAAAGCACCATTAAAACACAAAATTAAAGCATCTCCAAAACAAATAAAATTAAAGCATAACTAAAAACATAAAATAAAAGCATCATTAAAACATAAAATAAAAGCATCATTAAAAACATAAAATTAAACCATCATTAAAAAGATAAAACAGAAGCATCATTAAAAACATAAAATAAAGGCATCATTAAAAACATAAAATAAAAGCACCATTCAAACACAAAATTAAAGCATCTCCAAAACAAATAAAATTAAAGCATATTTAAAAACATAAAATAAAAGCATTATTAAAACATAAAATAAAAGCATCATTAAAAACATAAAATTAAACCATCATTAAAAAGATAAAACAGAAGCATCATTAAAAACATAAAATAAAGGCATCATTAAAAACATAAAATAAAAGCATCATTAAAAACATTAAAAAAATACATTATTGGCAATGATTAATTATTTAACATGTTGAGTAACGTTAGTCTGAATTTTCTTTTAGGTAAAGAAAACAGATCTACTATCCGTTGATCTCTGGCCACACATTGATTTATACATCTTTTTTGCATCCTAAATATTTCTTCCCTATTGGTTGACTGCCCCCAAAAAATAACACCATATCTTAAGACTGATGCGACCAGTCCATGATAGGCTGTTAATAGTGTCTCAGAATTCACTCTCTTTGATAGCTGGAATAGTAGATATGCAGATTTACTTAGACGTTTTGCAATTTCCTCTGAGTGAGGTTTCCAGGTCAGTTTATCGTCTATAAATTATTCCTAAGAATTTAGCATTGCTAACTTCTTCTATTCTACAGTTATTATAGGTAATAGTAACAGGTGGATTCTTACGTCACTGGTGGAAGTGAATAACTTTTATTTAAATTAATTACAAGATTATTTTTTTCAAGCCAATTTATAATGTCATTCAGAGTATTATTTATGTCAATTTGATAATTATTAAGATTAGTGCATTCTACAATAGCCGTGCTGTCATCTGCAAACAGTACCATTTTATGATCTATGGTTTTTGAGAGATCATTTATATAAATTAAGAAGAGTGGTGGCCCCAGTACACTGCCTTGAGGTACTCCGTATTTTATGTGCCTTGGTTTGGAGATGTATTTGGTTTCCAATTTGGTAGTGGGACAAATTCTAGTAATTTCTGTACGCTGAGTTCTCTCACTCAAATATGATTCTAGGAGTTTTAGGATGTTTCCTCTAATGCCGTACCTGTGTACTTTTTGTATCAGAATCTTATGATCCACAAAATCAAATGCTTTTGTCATATCTGTCAGTAAAGCACACACAGGGTTACCTTTATCTACAGAAGCTATTATACTGGATAACAAATCAAATAGAGCCATATTAACATCAAAATCGGTTTAGCCATTGAGGCGTGAAGACGTAACAAACAAACTCACTTTCGCTTTTATAATATTATTAGTAAAGATGTATATGTTACGCGTCGATGTGCTCCGCTAGTCCACTTCGCTAACTGGTTGCATTAATGCAAGCTTATCTTATCGTTGCTACTAGTTGTTATGTATCGAGAGCGTTGTTTATATAATATGATCTTGTTTTTTTGTATCATGAATGCACATGCCTTTACGTGCAATAAAAATCCAGGTGGAGACGAGAAGATGTAAATGTTTATCCCAGTTTTTGAACAGATTCCAGGTAAAACCTAGTCATAGAATTCTATTTGTCCCATTCGTTTGTCACTATAGCAATTCAAAACCTATTTTAATTCAGTTTAACTTTATGAATAACCATAAACTAACATTTTTTTTTACCAATATACATCCGTGAAAGCAACATCCATAAACAAACAAGATAACAGCGTTTCAAACAAAACCAAATACGATTGAAACATATTCTAACAGTTGTTGGTTTAATAAATTAGAACATAAACCATACGACATCGCATACGTCCAGTGCGCTGTTGTGTCAGCAAAATGTTTACCTATACCTATACCACGCTGTATGTTACAATATAGTTTATAGGAATCAGTAACTGGCATGAGCCTTGAATAAATATCTGGTTTAAAGATAGAACGGCTATTGGTAAACTGTCATGGCCGCGCGCTGTTCATCTAAACTGCGTGGAAGTGTCGCGTGGAGTGACTGCTGAACTTTAATGTTACAGGTACATTTTAACCTTTTTATGGATAAAAATGAAACATATGTTTAAATATAATATATTTTGAAGGCGTTTTAAATATTACTTTTTTCAAGATGTCTTTAATTAGGTTTCTTTCAATACATTTGTATAGAAATC
Organism: Ochropleura plecta; assembly: GCA_905475445.1. NCBI lineage: Eukaryota > Metazoa > Arthropoda > Insecta > Lepidoptera > Noctuidae > Ochropleura > Ochropleura plecta. Next base: position 363,820 of record FR997744.1, on the reverse strand, counting down.
ACCATTTATTAATAAATTGTTTGATAATGAAATGCATAGAATTTTCATTAATATTATTTCTAGTAAAGCAAGATCATCGGAAAATAATAAGGATGTATTTTAGCTCAATATCGTATCATCGGCAACGAAAGTAAAACTTTGTTTATAGATTACTAGCTTTTGCCCGCGGCTTCGCTCGCGTTAAATTCGGTAGCGCCTTATTAATTTGTAATAGCAACGCTAAGTTTTCCCGTTTCGTCCCTCTTTCTCCCTCATACCCCACTCTTTTAAAAAAAAATAGCCTATGTCCGTTTCCTGGTTCCCAACTATCTCTGTACCAAAATTCATCAAAATCGGTTTAGCCATTAAAGCGTGAAGAGGTAACAAACAAACAAACTCACTTTCGCTCTTATAATATTGGTAAGGATAGTAAGGAAGTAAGGATAAGGATTCAGTGGCATCTATTGGCGATCCTCCAATATGGCGATTCGTTAAGTTGATTTGTAGGCTGTGTCATAAGTTTTTTATTTGACTGTACCAAAAATGACTCATTGGTCTGCAAGCCCGGTTACTAATCATGAAGTCCTGGGTTCGATTCCCAGTTCCACATCCACTGTTATTAAATTTTCCCATCAGCATTTCTCAGAGTGTCGGAGTCTACTGTTGTGTTCAGTTGATAGCAATGAGTTCGCTCCGTATTTCATGGGATTTACACATAGATGGTAAAATGCTGTAAATAACACCAGGCATCATGATGTTATGCCAAACAAGATGTAAACGTTTTATTTTAACCTTTGTTGTTTTATTACTTTAGTAAGTATTGTGTACTCGACACTTCACAAGGGTATTCCGTCGGCTAAAACAAGTAAAAATTTAAAGATAAAATTATTGCAATAGAAAAATACAAAATTGACTAAAAAAATTCTTGAGCTAAAGAAAGTATGATGGTATTAATAGGAGCATCAAACTGTGCCAATTACAATAGCAATCTCTCGCAAGACTGGTTGTGATGGCGATGCCCCAATACGTCTCCTCGTTGATCAGGTATTCATGACGTAACGTTAGGAAGCAGTAGAAGGTGCAGTTGTAGCAGCGGTAGTAGCAGCAGGATCAGCAGTTGTAGGAGCTGGAGCAGGATCGGCAGTAACAGCAGCAGTGGTCGGTGCAGGAGTGGTTGTGGCAGCGTTGTACCCGGCCTTGTAGTAGGCTCTGGCCAGTCGGGCGGTCACGGCGATGCCCTGCCACGTCTCCTCGTTGATCTGATCCACGAATTGCGGAGGCACCAGGAAGCCATACCCGTAGCCCGGCAGCTCGAGCGTGTATGAAAACGGAACTCCCACCGCCTGCAGACAAGACAGTTCAGTTAAACAAAAAATAAATATATAACTTGGTTACCTCTTATTGCAGATTTCATTTAAACAGGCAAAGAATAGAAAACGAATCAACAATTACGGTAAAAATGCATTTATCAGTACATTGTTCGAAGCATTTTAAATTGAGCTCTACTGAAAATAGAGATATTTGACCCCAACAAAAAAGTCGTTTCCCAGTAATATTTATTGCGTAGAGATACCTTAGTTTGATTTACAGAATGCTCAACGGGTTGGTAAAAGGTTCATTTAAACCTTCTTGTTACTAGAATGAATTAAAAAGTACTCGTAATGACACAGCTGTGTTTTATATGAAGCGACAGCATGTCATTCTACCCTCCACAACCCAGGCCACTGACTTTTGTAACGACTGTCAATGATCTACGAATAACAAGCGGGACCAACATGCTTTTCGAGACTCGTAAGAAACTCAATATGCCATAGATGGTCACCCTATCAAAGGATCGACCTTGAGAAGCTGTTTCACCTTGATAAACCGACCCTTGCAGCTGGTATTATTCAGCCAAGAGCGCCTAAAGCCGTAATTCGAAGTAAAAAATCGAATACAAAAGATAGCAGGCAACCGTGCCATCCGATAGCTAATAAATAGCCATCAGTTCAAGCCCCAAATACCAAACATCCTCATTACGGTGATCCTGTGTGTATCCCGGTAAAGCCCGCGTGTGAGCACGCCGCGCTGCGCGATTACCCCGGGCCTCGGCTTCACGCACGCGTTCCCTCTGCCGCGCCATTGGCCGACACGCTACGTTGCTCTGAGCGTCTGCTGTTGCAAGCTTTTGTTTTTCCTTTATCTTTCGGAGCTAGTTTTATTGGCAGGTCTGTTAATTAACGTTGCGGAGTCGATACTGGAGTCTTGTGTTGATAGGTTTCAATATTAGAAATGGAAAGAACATAAGTGCTCTTGTTTCCAATTATCGCACTTACGGTATTTTCATTTGTAACCGAAATAACTATGTAATAGAGGTAAAATAAACCGCCAGAAATCTCTAATCAGTAATTCAGTCAGTTGAATATAAATGTAAAATCTTTCACAAATGTTATTTTTATTTATAAAGCAACTATTTGTCGACGCATGTCATCGACGTTCGTGAGAAATCTCTGAGAGCTCTGATCACGAGCGAGGCGTTTATGGCAATAGTGAAACATTCTTGGTATCTATCACAGCTACACCAATACAAGCCATGTCGGATACGTGCTCAGAATGTGTGTCTACAATGAATCAGCAGTAATCGATGTCCATCATAACGATGTTATCAAAAACACAATAAATTCTGACAGATAAGATTAGTTCGCTCGATTGCAGCAGACGTCCAACCGAATGATCGAATATTAATCAAAATATTGAATCGCTATTATTTGGAATATTGTTGGTGGATTATAATAGGATTTAAAATACATTCTGTGCATCTGTAACAGATTTATCATTGAGTCACATATTGGATTAAAATAAAATAAAACTCTGATTAATTGCTTGCAAATTGAAACAAAAAGTTCCTACATGTTTTTCCAGTTAAATAATGTATGAGTAAGTGGATTTACCTGACCATAATCCTGGGCGCTGCCTGAACTGCCGTATAAGATAGTCGCACTGTTTCCTACGCTGTAATAATTAGCCTGAGGCAGCTTCAGCGCATCCATGGTGGCTCCCATGACGGCTCCAACGTGGTGCAACTGAGCCTTATTGGGTGGTAGACTGTAGTTCCCATAACCAAACAGCACCCAGTTTCCATGGCTATGAATGTCCATGTATATCTGGATCCTGTCCAAATACTCCTTGAGTATATCCCTGATATATCCAGTCTCCGGCTCCGAAAAGGGGTGGGTTCCTGGATAGGTCAAAGCGCAAGGGTTGCTGGACACTCCAGTGGTATTGAACTGGACGTCAAAGTTCCTGTTACCATCAACTCCCCAGCACTCCTCACTCTGTCCCACGTTTATCGATCTTGTCTTACGCCAGAGACGAGTCTGAAAGCAGTGGATTTGGAATTATTAAGTAAGTTACTTACTATACGGATGTGTGGACGGGCTTCGGAAGACTGAAAATGTGAACTGATGACAAAGTGAAGGTGATAAGGAACCGTAAAATAATGAGAAGTACTAAACCTGATGGAGTTTAATGTGGACATTACACTTCTTAGAGTATCTGCGTGTATCAAGCATTTTCGGCTACTTGATGATAATATACCATACTAGCTTTTGCCCGCGGCTTCGCTCGCGTTAAAGTCGGGGTAACACAGTTCTCCTTGCGCCTTATTGATTTGTAATAGCAACGCTAAGTTTTCCCTTTTCTTCCCTCTTTCTCCCTCACATCCCAGCCTATCTCCGTCTCCTGGTTTTCAACTATCTCTGTACCAAAATTCATCAAAATCGGTTTAGCCATTAAAGCGTGAAGAGGTAAGAAACAAACAAACAAACTCACTTTCGCTTTTATAATATTAGTAAGGATAACACTTTAATATCTACCCTACGCAAATGTATGCTGTATATGGGATTTCTTTTCTAGGTAGGCGTGGTGAACTCACGTGTTCATGTGAGTACTCGTAGCCGTCAGGGTTGACGAGTGGCATGATGATCCAGTCCACATCAGCGCGCAGGTCTTGGTCCTGGCTGCGCAGGCTCTCCACCAGCCTGTACACGGAGTACAGCGCCACTGGGGTAGTGACCCACTCACGCGCGTGGATCATTGCGTTCATGAAGTAGATCGGCTTGCTGGGATCCTCGAAGTTTGTCGTTGATATCTAGTACAAATTCATCATAGTCGTTTTTATTTTGTTAATGTTTAAAAGGTAAAACACTAAGTCTTCTGAAATTATACAAACCTTTAAGTACTTGATATCTCGCTGTTCATAACTCTTTCCAACGTTGACTATAGTCACCAATTCGGGGTACTGTGCCGCTATTCTCTCCATGTACGCGTCAATCTGGTAACCAAATAATAAAATAATGCTAAATATTAGGGTAACCACCATTTAAAATAATGCTACATGATATCAGTCATTTTGGCAGTTTTCCGTATAACACAAATAAACCCAAGGTAACATGACATACTTCAGTGTATCGCAAGTAATCCTGGAACACCATTCTTTGAGTTCTAGTACTTCGCCATATTTCTAACTCTTCGTCGTGTTCTTCGAGGGCTCTGGAAAACAACAAATATTTTCATCATTGAGATAGCGTATAACATCAAAACCATTTCAATTTATATTTGATGATTCGAAAAAATTTCAGCAGTTATAAATAAAATAGTTATTATGATTTAAAAATATTTCGTTGACTTTTTTTTAGCTTATATTATTTTAATTGCTAAATTTTACGGCATAATATAGGCGTTACAGATTCACCTTTGTCTTGGCACCGGGGAACACGGGCTTGAAATATTGGTGGGTATTATGGACCACACGTCCCAGACTCACTTAGCAACATTGTCGACATGCACATAGTGCGTCAGGCCGGCGTCGTCCAGCGCGTGCAGCAGCGCCGGCTCGTGCGCGCGCTGCACCATGAGCAGTGTCTCCCGCTCGCCCGGCGAGCCGCGCTGCCACACGTCCAGCTCTAGCAGCTTTTCCAGCCGCTGCAGTAGCGCTACATCTACTGAATCGCGTGGCCATATGCCGTGCACTCGATAGCTGGAAGGTAGCAAGGTTTGTGTAAGAACTTAAACAAGTGGCAATCGCAATAAAACACACCCTTCAGCCGCTACAGTAGCGCCGCATCAGCTGAGTTGCAGCCAAACACCATGCACTATGTTGCTGGTCAGCATTGACCTAGTTCAACTGTAGAAAATTTATAGATTTTTTACTTTCGACGATAAGTAAAAAAATTCAAATCTAACAGCAAACAAACCAGCACTAGCAGCGCCCCGGGCACGTTCGATAAAGTTCAGATTTACGCCTTGCACGGAGTAACCTAAGGTATAAAAATATCATTATTCGCACGAGGAATGAATGTAGTGCACTGGTACACTGCTGTGGAACGTTGTGTTCACACGTTTGGTCTATAAAAACAATAGGAATCGTTAGTCTAAGAGATTAAACATAACATAGCAAGGTTAAGGTTCTACCTGGAGTAAGCTTCATGCTTCCTGGCGAGCGCCAGGCTCACCACAGCCGCACACAATATAAACAACAGTCTGGTCTCCATCACGTTCGCAAGCACACACTGTCGGTGTTCAAGTACGACATCATTGAGGCATAGTCGCTCCAGTTCTTCTTTATCTTAATCTTGATTATTATGTGATACTTATGACTCTTATCGAGATATTTATTGGATCTGAATTAATCGATGAAAGATAATGTCATTTTATTGTTTGATAAATGCTAATATGTATGTTTTATTGGTGTCTGTACCTACTGTAAAGAAGAGTTGATATATAAACTACTGGAAATATATTACGAAAGAAGTGACGATTGACATGTGTCGGGCATCCCACCGGGTGAGTCCATCAGACACATTGTTTCGGGTTGCTCTCATCTAAGGCACTACCAAGTAGCCAGGATTATTTACTTGCCTTGAAATATACATTTATGGAATCTGAGGTCCCATACCACAAGTATGTGCCAACCGAGTTCTTGAAAAATACTATGTGGCGATGTCACCGTCCCTCGTGACGAAAAAATAAATAAATGATTATGACAAGAACCTCGTAAAAGCTGAGAAAGAGAAACAGTTGACATACATCTCGACATGTAAAATGTGAACTCGGCTATCCTACAAGTTTCTAAAATTTAATATGTCAAATCCTTACTTAATATTTTAATAGCGAAAGTGAGTTTGTTTGTTTATTACGTCTTCACGCCCGATTTTGCTATATTTTGGTACAGAGATAGTTGGAACCCTGCAGACAGACATAAGCTACTTTTTTTTAAAGATACTTTGCTTCAAAGTCTTTTGTTACCTGATAACATAATATAAACAATAATACCGATAATAAATATTTACTGTCTACAAATATGAACACATTTCTTCGTAATAGAGAATGGAGTATCACTATAAAGAGTGTTTCAATATGTGGGTTTTAACGCAAACCACCAAAGTTGGGCTCACTTCAACGTTACAGGGAGTTTATTGTTATAAAGGATAATGTTATAAAGAGTTTAGACTGTATATGGTAGCTTAGAAGTCATGAAAGAACAGATACAAACATACATACGGATCAAAATCATAACATTCTTTTTTGCTTCGCCTGAGTAAAGTAAAAAAGTTGACAAATATTTGTCCACTTATATCGGCTTACATTACTTGTACAAACAGCTCTGGATGTTTTGTTACGATTTTTTATTTGTTAATTTGAATTGTCAAAGGGAATATCTGAGGGTGGATATGCAACGAATACAACATCTGAACAGAACCATGTTATGAATAGAACCATGTATAAGGTAAACGCCAAGTAGGCGAAAACCCCGCTGCTTCCGAGTGAATTCACGTGGTTTGTCAGTCAGTCCATTCAGTTTTTATTCATTTTACATTTTTGTTCTGCCCAGTCAACCAAGTACATTGTTATAATTAACCTTGAGTGTAATTCAGTATACCTAATAAATGACCATTCTCATTGATCAGTAATAGTTTTTTTTTTTAATGAACCCACGGCATGCCATCCTAACGAAATTAAGGAACTGTAAACGATATTTTTGAATGATAAATAATTCATTAATAACAATTATGATTAATATAAACTTTTGGAAATTCTTTTAAAAATCATTGACATGAATGGACGTGTATTTTTTCAAACTTTCACAAGTTGAGACAAATTGAAAAAAAAAACAAGATATACAAACCATTTTCATGCGTACAAGCACTTGCAAACGATTTCCTAGAGAGAACGTTACAGAAATCAATTTGTCAATCTGTCTGCTACGGCGTAGCAGTGCTACGTGGCTACGCGGCTACAACGTGCTACGCGTGACAGAGCGAATCTCTGCGAGGTTGCAAATAGCGAGATGCCGCAAGTGGATGATGTATTTATGTTAGGTTAAGTTATTTGTGACGGGTGGAGTGAATACTAATGTTGACAGAAATTGTGAGCTTGTTGGAACTTATTCACTTTCTACTGAGTTGTGACGATAGAGTAAGAGGGGAATGAATTAAGTAAATATGTTCTCTAAGTAGTTTATATAGTTTTGACAAATAAAATGATAACATTTTAGCTTAATACTTGTGCCATTGTGATCTCAATAATTATATAACATATTTATGGAACGTAAAACAATAAAATAATTATTTTCATGGATTGTTTTGTTGCTTATTAGTTAACCACACGACATACTCCTATAACTATATTATGGAATGTGAAATTACTCCATAATTTAAGTAAAAATTATGTTGTTTACCTAAACGTGTGTTTAATACCTATATAACTCTCATATAGTTCTGAAAGCCCTCAATGCTACTTTTGTGAAGTTCCGGAAAATCTTTATTAGGTCAACTAACCTCAATATTACATATTCATATGAGACTTTCGAATTACGGCCAAGTACTACAAGTAAGAGATAAAAACATTTCTGATCCAAACGGAGTAACGTTTCTAAACGAAACGTTACTCCGTTTGGATTAGAAATGTTTATTTGGGCAGACAATACTTGTTGCAATTGTGATCTCGTTAAAATAAATGATCTGAAGTTTTAACAACGTAAGAAGCGGTGAAATTGCAGCCGCTATTGTTATTACCAGTCTGCATACGATGTTATAAAGTTCGACAAGAACAGGCTTCTAACGAGAACAACTTTACCACGTGGGAAGTGTTATTATAGAGAAAATGTTTCTCGTATATGTATTCCCGTGCCTTGTTTGTAAGAAGCTTTTCTTTAAATAATTTTATTCTTTGTGCACTCTTATGATATTCTTATAAAACGGTTGACATTATTCAATAATATCTGTAAAAAACTACATTTCTTCATCAGACTTTTCAACGTTGTTTCCGAGTTAAACTATACATTGAAATCTCTCTAAGAAGCATTAAAACCATCAGCCTTTATCAATTCTTTGCAAAATTGTTATGGACTATGTTGTTAACAATTATTGAAAGGTGTCGCTTAATTTAAACCTTGTTATTAATATTTATCGATTGCTAGCAGAAAATAGTTCCATTAAATTCAGTTGACATGAGCCATATTTTAAAATATGAAAACAATAGATTGTCTCCGACACACTACGTAATTCTACATCTACTCTGTTGGGGTCGGGTTCCATCCTAACCGGATGCAGCATCTTACCTCCACAACCCATTTAGTACTGGGTAATACGATACCTCTTGGTAAGACTGGTTGTCAGACTTTTGGGACACTGACTACCTGTAACGACTTCCAAAGATCTACAAATTACAGCCGGGACCAACGGCTTGATGTGCGTTCCGAGGCACGGAGGTAACTCGGTATGTAACGAGTGGTCACCCATCCATAGACCAACCTTGGCAAGCGCAACCTTACCTAAAGATCCACCCGTGTGGCTGCTATTATTTAGCACGAGCTCTTCCTCAACATAATACTAAAATATATGATGCCCAGTTTCAACCACGCAAGCGACATTAAAACAAGATAACATCAATCATCATTAATGTTATTTGGTAGGTAAAGGAACCGCCTCAGTGCGGCGGATTCAGCGCGGCGACGATCGCTAACAATCTCGGTTGAACGCGGAAGTAACCGGGGCATTTGCATAACTCAGTGAGAGCAAGCTATCATAAATCGTTGAAGGCGGGGAGGTTACACTGATTTGTCGTCAATTTGTTTTTATAGCTATCTACAAAGCCTGAGCGTGAATGGAGCAAATGAAGAAGAAGAATTAGGTATGTGAGGATCGTAGCCGGTGGCGCTTTATTGTGTTGTGTTTTTAAGATTTTTTCCATTAAATAGCTCAACTTGGTCTTTCCTTATTTAATGTTGGGTCAACCCTTTTCAACTACCACAGAGCCGGCTTACAAATCGTAAGCAGTTGAACTCAGGAAAAACATATTTTACAATAATCTTGCATTTTAATGTGAGATGCCTGACAAGGAGCTAACAGTTTCAAAGCATTTATACATATATTGACAACGAGTTTCAATGAGATTGTTAGGTGTAATGGTGCTATCGCTGGCTCAATGTCATGTCCATCCTTTACCAAATATGTGTTTTTTTGAATAATTGTAAATGTTAGTTGAATTATGAAGAAATCACATATTATGTCACTTTGCGAATGAAGCAGGTGTTACGTTAGCAAGCTTCTGAACCCAAGTATGCATTTAGTAAGAGCAAGACAGTCGGAAGTTCTATGAAAGTCACGTAATTAATTAGATATTGTGAGGGAATGCACGGGGCTTAAGCATGTTATTTTTCCGTTCTATATTCAACTTTATATAAAAAAAACTTTAAAATAAATCTGCATAGTTAGTTTCCTGACTTAGCCAACCTCATTTCAATTAGTTTTCCCGATTGAAGTTTTCTTTCGTGAAAGCTAATTGCAAAAATATTAATTAAATTGAATTTTAGAATTAAACAAGCTTTATTAGCGTGCAAGTAAATGTTACTAATTAGTAGCTGATTTATGTTTTACTCAAACAAATGTTTAACAATAACGTTTTCTACGATCCATAAAACGGCACACGATTTCATTTAAATCAGGACATACAAACAACAGAATTGCAAAAGGTCTTCGAAATATCTTACAACGCAGAACAATGTACAAATTAACAATATAAGCGGTAAAACGGGCGTAACACGTACGGAATGTGTTTGCGGGATTCCGGGATCCCGGGCTGGCGCGGGATTTGAATGGGGATTGTGCAAAACTAAGCAATTTTAAGTTCCGAATGCTGACGCGCGGGATTTTGCAGTTGCGATTCGCAATTACGAAACTAGCGGCATTGAAAGTTCAGAGGAATATTTGAACATGTTGCATTGTTTCAAAAGCGGCTGACAGAGTTTTAAGTTAAAAAGAGAAGAAGAAAAGCGTGAACACAGATAAAAACCACAACGTGGGTTCCGTACATACATAAACGGCCATCTTTTGACTGCATAGACTTGGAGGGTGGATTTTAGTGGAGGCTCTATAGAACCACAGACTTAAAAATGTGGTTTTAATTTCAACTCGATACCTCCATACATTTCCGAGATAATGGGGCTCGACAAACAGGCCTAAAATTGAATTTACATCCGGATACATAACAGTTATGGCTCGGCATGGAAATGCCAACTAGGTACATATTATAGTCCTTATACGTCTGTCCTTAACCGTCCTAATAATCTAGTTAGAAAAGCCTCATCTCCTAAACTATGCACAAATACACCATAGCATAAAGTTGGTTACACATCAAAGCATGTCATTACCCAGTAAACACAAACCCCGCACCACCGCAGCTTCGCCCACAGTGAGCACCAGCCGTTCGAACAACAACACTAACCTTCATGTAGTTAATACGTAGGTGTATGTATGTGTGTGTGTGTTAGTGTGTGTAAGGTTCAGACCACCGACAATCTGTCTCCGCACGACTTCATTAAAGTCCAAAAACGTTTCAATGTTTTGCGTTTACAGATAGTACTTGGGTATTTACTCGTATTGTGGTTGTTGTGAATGAGGGTGATGTGATGTGATGTAAATTGGATGCGGTACTAAAGCTAGAGGCGTTGTTATAAGTAAAGTATAAGTACTTAGTCGCATCTTAACTTCACGACTATAATTTCCGAAGGTTTAGGCAGGGTTTTACATCAAGAGAAAGAAGAAGTAAAAGGCCAGATAGGAGCCGGAATTCGTTTCTGATTGCTGGCTATATAGGCTAGTGCCCTAGTTGGATTTAAGCACTAACTAAATGTCGATACACTGTCCCTTCATCTTCTCCAAATCTTCGGACCAGTTACGTAGTGCTGTCGTACTGAAGTTAATCGAAATTGGAAATTCTAGAACAACAGTACTTTATATTAAAATGTTATGATTTGCAAACTTGCTCATACAAAATTAAGGCGTAAGTAGGGTGTTCAAAAACAAGTGAATTTCGAGTTAATTCAGCTTAGTTAAGACTGTTGCGAGCGTCAGGATTACGGCAAGTGACACTTTATGTGTTTTGGATGGGATGGGGTTGGAGTGGGGGGAGGTGGGGGGGGCGGTAAGGGGTAGAGGACTTGTGTGTGATAGACAGACGGATGTAGCGACGACTCAGGTGGTTGGTGGATAAGTGGGCCGAGTATTTGTGCCTTTTCTTGCGTTGTGTGTCAAACTAGCTGTACCCACGACCTTACCCGCATGGAGTATCCCAGATCAAGCGTATGTGTTTCTACGAAGAAAAGGTAATGTTATGCGACAACTGAACATACATTATTTTCACTTTTTATCAATGAAAATTTTTTTTGCATATTGTGATTCCGTTGCTTCATTTTGTGGAAGATTTACAGCCGAATTAAAGAGAGTAAAACAGCTTACATGACTGGCAACAACGTTTTAATCTGTAAAAAAAGAACAGGGAAAAATGATGTCTGAACAATACTACAGTACTTACACCCACAAACCAAGACACAGTTTTTCATCTGTTATTTAGATTAGATCTTAATAGCTGCTTCATTTCAGCTCGTGCCTGCAATGTAACCTCCCCCTTACGGTCGTAAATACGCTTATTCACTGCGAGACAAAGATGGCTCGCCCGGCTCTATGATTCCTTCTAAACGACCCAAAAAAACGGTTAAAAGCCTTTGTCTTAGGAATGGCGAATCAAATTAGTATTTTTTGACGGGCTCAAAAAGGACATTTTGTAGAAGATACAAAATTACCCCTTACTCCTAAAACCGACTTTACTGTTTAAAAAATAAGGTAGTATTTAAAATGCTGCGTCGGAAATGGACCTCAAAAATCACAATGTAGAATAATATTTGTTTAAGAATACTTGAAGCTCAATCAGAATATCTGATTCCGACATTACAAGGTCTTGGTTTTACTTTATAAAGGATCCGCTACTGAGGACCAGTGCTTTCGTTCTCTCTGCATTTTGTATTAAATTTCGTATTAATGTTGAATTTGGCACACGAAATGGTTACGATGTTTATGGATGTATTTAAATTAATTATTGTATTCAAAATGATTAAGGAAGGATAAAAAACAATAGTGAGATCAATCAAAAATAACTTTATTTCAAGTAGGCCGGTTACAGGCACTTTTTAGCGATCGAAACAATGACAACAATAAAATGAAGCTACAGCCCCAGTCACAAGGCATAATAACTGTAAAAGTACTGCAGTTGCCCACAAATAGCAAACAATAGTGTAATAGCAGTGTAAACAAAAATTCTTTCCATTTATCTATCAAAAGCTTGGTTACTATTTTACATAAAAAACAGAAACCTAAAAGGAGTAAAGATTTCAATATTTTTAGAATCGTTTTATAAAAGTGGCTTCATTCATAACACACCTAAGAAAGCACCTGAAGCTCGCAGCATCGTAAGTCCTGAACGTCAAAACAAACGAGCCACTGCAGAGGTTCAATATTTGTGTCAAATCGCCCACAATAAAGTTTTATTCGCCGTCTTCTTACTACACTCCTAGTTCAGCATTGGGCTCGTAAATAACACACTCGTCTTCGCACTAAAAGTATTATTTGGGAAACTTTTTTGGACTGAAGTGAAACAGAAGGTCCACTGCATAAATAAATGAAAGATCGGTACTATCTTCCTGAACTAATAAAAGGTACATTTGACACAACACAAACTACTGGTCGTTTTATTTTATTGCCGAAATATGACATAAGAAGTAAAATGTGTCCCATTTTTTCGATTATTCTTTTTATTTATTTTATTGCGAATGTGCATCCATTCAAGTCAAAGAACGCATCTACTACCGTTTTACATTACTAAGGCCAAGAAAGCTAGGAGGCTAAGAAGTTTCGCAACTTGTGTTTGTTTTTCCTTGCATTTTTAATTGCGTTAATGGAGTGAACCTTCTGTTGTTATCTACACTGTGATGGTTCGTGAACTTGCTACTAAAGATAGGAATTTATTGTCAAAAACATTGTACAACGGAGATAAGTACTTAATCCTTCGGGGGTCGTCTGTGAAATGGGAACATATCAATAAAAATATTGTAGTTTCGGAAGGAACTTACTTTCAGCATTATTTCGCTCTTGTTTATTTAGATTATTCTCTCGTTTCGAGACTGCCCGGCTTAAGCTAGAGTAATTCCCTAAATTACAGATATAAGAATGTCTTGTTTTATATTTTCTTTTCTTCGTTTTAAGTTAAATACATTACTTGAATAGACATTCTTCGGATAGAAAAAAGCCTGTAGCCATGCCAAGTTATTTAACGTAAAAAACATTACGTACAATTTTTTTCTCAGTTGCGGTTATTGTCATCATCAGCTATCACTCTACTACCTCGCTAACCGCATGTAATTACACTGGTTCCTCTACTCTTAGCAGTTATAGCGTTCTAAAGGCTATACCAATTTCGTTCAATCCCAACTAGATTGGCAACCTACCTCCAAATAAAGCAATATAACTAAATGGCTTGGAAACTGAACTGCCTACACTTAGAATTAAAAAAATGGTAGTAATTTAAATAACACTACTTTTAAATGGCCGCAGCTGGTACCCGTTATCTGTTTTATTTTAGATCCAAAACTTTGACCTTTCTAAATTGAATGTGAATTGGGACAGATACTCTTTTAATTCATTTTGCGAGTAAATGTTCTAAAAGTACATATTTGAGATTGTTATTACTTTCATTGCAAGATTTGATTTGCTTAGGTACAGACGCCAGCAGGTCAAGCTACCCGAAACTGTCAATTTTCCCCAATGAACTTTGAACCTAATACTTTAGAAATAAAGTCGAAAATCTATCAAAGAAATCTGACAGATTGTAGTAGCTTGATGTGCAGGCGTCTGTACATCAAATATTTAATCGATTTTATGGGATCGATGCCGGTTTCAATCTAAAGAAACTCTCACTACAAACTAATTATTCTACATCAACAGCTTAATACTCCTTCAATATCAACCCCATCAAGGGCACCCATATAACCCTCCTAAATCGACGCGTCACGCTCCCTCTGCCCCGGCAAGCAATACAGCGGCAATACAAATTAGCCGGCCAATAAGACGCCCGCCATTGCGAGATATTGGACATTTTTGCTGGCCCACTGAGCAGTGTTTACGGGCTCACCGGCTCACAGGCTGGTTACACGCGATATTAACGTTCATAAGGAAATATGCGAGATTCTATTGTATTAAGTTTGTCGAAGTTTATTCGGTTGGTAACTTTTGAGTTTGTAATTCAGCTTACTCAGCAGATTCAGCTTTACGACATTTTGGAAAAGATTTAAGTTTTTTGTATTAACCAGGTAGGCGATGAGCTGAGCCATTAATGATACTAGTCAATTAAAGGTATTCGATTATTTAATAGTTAGTGCTATATTTAATAGACGAAATCCCTCCAGTTATTGATTTTTGAAAAATATCAATTTACTAGCTGTCCGTATTCCTTACTAGTTTTATAAAAGCGAAAGTGAGTTTGTTTGTTACGTCTTCATGCCTTAATGGCTAAACCAATTTTGATGAATTTTGGTACAAAGATAGATGGGACCCTGGAGACGGACATAGGCTTTTTTTTAAAATGAGTAAATCGGGAGAAACAGGGAAGGAAAGGGAAAACTTAGCTTTGCTATTACAATAAATAAGCCGCTAGAGCAAAAACTACAGGTAGCAGGTACCTGCAAATCAGGAAAGGGGAATTGTGTTACCCCGAATTTAACGCGAGCGAAGCCGCCGGCAAAAGTTAGTAAATAATAAAAATAAAATATTACAAACAAAATATAATTCATAAAAAAAAACTTTTTAACAAAAAATTGAACCGACGAAAACTTTAACTTTGGAGCTTACCTAGACTAAATGGTTTTTATTTTCACTTTTCGTCGGTTCAATTTTTTGTAAAAAAGTTTTTTTTTCCCTTTTTGGCTTTCTTTAACATTAAATTTATTGTAGCTTAGTCTAATTTGTATTTAATATTTGGTTGTTATTAAAATTCCAAATTCCTCGGCATTTTTTTAAATATAATATTATTATTTTGCTTTCTAGTTTCCTTTTTGTCGATTTTTTGTTGAAATCTACTTCGTGCTCAATATTTGGGTGCTATTATTATGAACCTACATTACTTGCTATTGATATTTAAAAATCCTTGATAGGCGAAAAGATGCGTAAGATGGTTGATTCGAGGATGGTGCTCCAATAAGAATGTTCGATACCGTCAAACAGGTTAACAAGTAGGTATTAAGATGACTACGATGATTTCGAAACACCATCAAGTCCTTGAGAAGAGACCTCTAGATATTGTTGTACCTACTAAAAAATCTGATGAATTGTGGTGCCGATGAAAGCAAAGGAAATAGAGTGAAAGCGATGGCTGTGTTGCTGGATCTCTATTGATTGCAACTTTCAAACGAATAAGTACTCAAAATGTTTGTTGAGTTGAGTTGTTCGAAAGAGATACCGTGCTCTTTGGAACAACTCGCAACCCCGGCAGGCGGTGACGCTGGCAAGCCTTTCTGCTTTGCTGACATCTCTTTAAGGTGGTAACCGCTTCCCATTCCCTGTCGCTTCGGACCATGAACTGAACCAGGGCCGGGGTAGAAAGTTTTCAATAAAGTTCAAGAAATGAGCCTAAGAAATGAGCCCAAGTTGCTTTATACTGTTGGGGACCCTTCGAAACTGTCTCCCGTTTCCACCACCAGAGCTTCGATGAAAATCATAATCCAGCAAGGTCAACAGTTCTCATCGACGTACATGAAATGAGCCTAAACACAATACACCTGCTGTGAGCTATTGAGAACATAAAAAGTAGAAAGTAGGTAGAAAGAACGTTCCGTCTCCATCATCAGAACTTCTATCACCATAATTCTCCAGCTAGCTGATAAGATCTCGTCAAGATGCATGAAATGAGCCCAAACACGATATAGCTGCTGTAAACTGTTAAGGACGCCTTGCAAATACCTTCCGTCTCCATCGTTAGATCATCCATGACAGTCATTATCCAGCTTGGCTCAAAGATCTTTTTAAGGTGAATAAAAGGAGCTCAAACACAGAATAGCTGCTGTTAATCCATGCGGAGCTCTTGCAATTGCATTCCGTCTCCATCGTCAGACCTTCAATGACAGCGCCAGCCTCCAGTAAGGTCTAAAGTTCTCGTCAACGTGAATGAAATGAGTTGTAACACGATATATCGCTGCTTTAAACTGTTGAGTACCTCTTCCAAGTTGCAAGTGTTTTCCGTCTCCATCATCCACAATCAGATCTTTAAAACGTCGAAATGTCATCAGAACTACATAAATGTGCCAAATTTGAGCAGAATCTGTTCACAATTGAAAAGTCAGTGTGAAAAAAATCAATCACCCCCTGAAAGGGGCAGGCGACTCGGCGGGGCTTTTTCCCTATCGTTGTGGACTGTATAATGTTGAAGTAGGTCGTTCCAGGAACCGGGGCCAGTGAAATAAAAGAGGACTTGATTTAGAAACAACTGCATGGATGTATATGATGTGTTGCGTTGGCGGCTGTCAATAGAAGAGTGATTCAATTTGTTTTTTTTTTTTTTTTATGAATGGCATCTCGCAGTTCAACCAAGGAGGTTGTCGTCTGCTTAACCGGGCTAATCCTGTGGATGCCTTAAAATTAAGACCTCCAGCCAGGGTATAAACTTATAAACTAAGCGACTACACGCTAAGGGCACCCCCTGTGGGGTACGAGCCTCGGCTTAGGGCGTCGCTGAGGGACAGCAAGGGACAAGCTGGATCTGAGTGATATTATTTAAGGGCTGATTTGGACTTACTGGCTCAGCAGCGCGGGCTGGCTCTTGCAAGGGACGGGTGGGTGATTCAATTTGGCTATGCGCGCTCTATTTATAAATGGCGCCTGTAGCGCAGGCGCTTGTAAGGCTGAAAGCCATCGTTTCCCTAATCGGCCAATCAGCGGCGGCCTGCACACGCGTGGGCGTGTGTGTGTATCTGCTTGTGTGTATTTGCTTGTGTGTATGCAGTTTTATTTATTGAGATGAAATATTCTTATAACTACATACAAAATGTATCACATAGGCATTTTTAGACACAGTTACGTGGGTACATAAATCAAAAAGGTATATAAACAAACTTGGAACAATAAAAATAAAGAAAATAAAAACCTAAATAACTAACTTATGTCTAAGCTGTTATTTACAATCTCCCCCTCGTGCGTAAGCACCGTATCGTTTTTATTCCTCAGCTGTGATCACGATGAGGCGAGAGGCCGGGCGACGAATTAATCCAGCAGCCGTTCGGACCTCTGTGACTCGTACTCGTCCGTCCGGGCCTGGGTATGTTTTGACCACCTCTCCTCGAGGCCACACTCCTCTGGGCATCGTGCCGTCGCATATGATAACTATATCGCCGATCTTTACATTCTTATGTCGGGCGTTGCCTAGTCGGGGCATCAGCAGAGGTTTGTATTCCGCCGACCAGCGTGACCAAAATGCATCAGCTAATGTCTGGACGGCTTTCCAGGAGTGTGAGTCGATTGGCACATCTTTGAAGGAACCAAAAGGTGTCATTCCACTTGAGCGCCCAATAAGAAAATGATTGGGTGTCAGCGCTTCCTCATCCAAGTTGGGATTCACCGGGGTCAATGGCCTCGAGTTGATCACGTGTTCGGCTTCAAGTAACAACGTGTGCAGCACTTCATCATGGGGAAACTTCTCTTTGAGGGTGACTCTTAATGCGGTTTTTACCGACCTGACCAGACGCTCCCAGGCGCCACCCATGCTCGGGGCACCGGGAGGTATTTTCTTCCAGGTGATCAGCTTTTCAGATGCAAAGGCTCTCATGCTATCTTCATTTCCTTGCATGGCTTCGGCGATTTCATTTTCAGCACCCACGAAGTTTGTTCCGTTATCACTGTATATCACAGTCGGAGTGCCGCGACGCGCCATCATTCTTCGCAGGCTCATTATCATGGAGGAGGCCTTGAGAGAGGTGGCTAGCTCCAGGTGCACTGCGCGCGTGGTGAGGCAAGTGTATAGTGCGCCCCACCTTTTTTCTAGCCTTCTTCTGACTGTGACCTGTATGGGCCCAAAGTAGTCCACCGCTGTAGCTGTGAAGGGCGGTTGACCTTGGGCTAGCCTTTCTGGTGGTAAGTCGCCTAAGGGGATTTTAGAGGGGGTACCCCTATAGGTCCGACACCATTGGCATTTATTGCATATATATCTTAAAATATTGCGCAGTCCTATTATGTGGTATCTCTGTCTCAGCTCATTCATGACAGTTTGATGATTGCCATGGTTGAAGGCTGCGTGCGTGTGATGCACTAACAGCTGCGTGAAGCCTTCTTTGGCGTGTAGGACTGGCAAGTTGCATTTTTCCTTTATTCTGCTGTCTAGGCACAGGATTCCGTTGCGGTCGACCTTGACTGAGAGCTTGTGGAACGGGGATTTCTTCGGAGGTCGCCGCCCAGCCTCTATTGTCGCGATGTCTTCGGCAAACGAGTTAAACTGGCTTCGTCTAGCGAGCAATAGCTCCGCTAGTTTTACGTGGTTTGGTGTTATTTCTTTGCTCGTGATTCTTTTGAGTAGTTTGGCTTTGAATACCTCAGCGGCGAGCAGAACGGTGGCAGCAACGCGTACTAATCGAGTGTACTTCGAGAATCGTTCCACTTCAGGTAGGTAATCACTAACATCATGCCTAATTGTCACGTGTACTTGCTTCAAAACCCTTTCTTCCCCTGAAGGGGGTGACGGCGCCGCGACCTGCCTTTCTTGCGGCCATGTCGCGGGGTCGTCCCTAATAAAGCTCGGCCCCGTAAACCACCTATGGTTTGCATTAAAATTGGCGGGTATACCCTTCGTAGCGTCGTCCGCTACGTTCTCAGCACTGGGCACCCATCGCCAGTTGGCCGGAGTGGTCGTACTTTCGATTTCGGCTAATCTGTGCGCGACGAAAGATTTGAATGTTCGCGGGTCCGATTTAATCCATGATAGTACTGTCTTTGAATCTGACCAATAATAGCTTTTTAATATTTTGTAATCCGACTCGCGCTTGACCGATTCGGCCAGCCGGCATCCTAATACTGCGGCTTGAAGTTCTAGGCGAGGTATGGATATAGGTTTTAACGGAGCTACTTTTGCTTTACCGGCTATTAATTTTGATATTTTATTTCCGTCTGTACCCGAGCTTACGAAATACACAGACGCTGAATATACTTTCTCGCTTGCGTCGCAGAATATGTGTAAATTTCCCTCGCTAGAGAGCGGGGCGGGTACGTACCTATCTATTTCTAGGTTTTTTAATAATTCTACATTTTTAATGAAGGAGAGCCATGTCACGTGATGCTCTTTCGTGATGGGATCGTCCCAACCTATGCCGCTGCGCCATATCTCCTGAATGAGGCACTTGCCTATCATCGTAATTGGTGAGACAATACCTAGCGGGTCGAAAACCGACATAACCGCGCTAGTTACCTGTCGCTTGGTAGGCAGAGCTTCGCCACTAATGACGCTCGCGGGCGTGCTTCGGAGGTTGACATTAAACCCTAGCGTATCACGTGCGTGGTTCCATATGAGACCTAACGTTCTTTCTGTGTCGCTTTTCCCTAGAGTGGTCGCGTCGCTACTACGCTTGTCCGTGACGTCACTAATCACCTCGGGTACGTTCGACGCCCAGCCGCGTAATTCGAAAGACGCGTTCAAATGAACTTTGTGCATGTCATTTATTACCTGTTTTGCCTTGTTAGCGTCGTCGAACGAACCTAGATAATCGTCCATATAGTAGTTACGAACCGTGGCCTTCGCGACCTCTGGGTGTTCTAGACCGTGATCTTCTGCGTTTTTATTTTTAACATATATGGCGGTGCAGGGTGACGACGCCGCTCCGAATATCAATGACGTCATTCTGTACTCCTGTGGGGGTCCCTCCCTGTCCTCGCCCCTCCATAAAAATCGCAGGCTATCGCGGTCGGAATCGATTATTTTTATTTGTAAAAACATTTCTTTAATATCGGCTACTACTGCTATCCGACCTTCTCTGAATCTAATTAAAACACCGAATAACGACTGAAGTAAATCTGGACCTGCTAAGAGAGCGTCGTTTAGGCTTTTGCCCCCGTATTTGGCCGCTGCATCGAACACTAATCGCACTTTTCCCTTCTGTGGATGTACCACCGAAAAATGTGGTAGGTACCACGTGCGTGGTGACGTGGCCGGGGTGTTGACCCGCTCTGCGTAATTAGCCTGGATGAGATGGTCTATTTGCTTGGTATATTCGGTTTTTAGATTAATGTTTTTATCTAATTTATTTTCTAAATTATATAGACGGCTGAGGGCCTGTTTTTTGTTATTAGGCATTATTTCAGCGTCCGTTCGCCATAATAGGCCAGCTTCGTACCTGTTACTGCTATCTTTATTACAGGTTTTTTCTAAAATCGCTAGAGCGCGCTGATCCGGGTCAGACTTCGGCCTGCGTGGCTCTATACCTAACGATTCAATACTAAAATATTCCCTTATTAATTGTAGCGCGGGGTCCTCGTGCTGGGTCGGTCGCACGTGATTGACTATAGCTACGTTGTTTCGTGGCCGCGCGTTTTGACCGTGTAGTACCCACCCTAGCTTAGTTAGAGACGCTACGGGTTGATTTTTATTACCGACGCGTAACTCACGTGACGTAATTAAATGCCAGTTGTCTTGGCCTATAAGAACGGTCGGTTTTGCTCGCTCATAGCAGAGTTCGTCTTCTAAATCTACTAAGTGGCTACACTGACGCACTAGGTCCCTGCTTACCTCCTGAGGGGACAAGTTTAATGATGCTATGGTGCTCGCACTCATCGTCTCTATGTTCCTATTACATAAACCGCGTATGGATAATGTAACGCGACATGATTCCGCGTCGTCTATTCTGCTACCACCTACCCCTTCCAACATTAAGAGCTGGCTGCGACCTCGGGGCACCACGCTGTCTGCCACACCTCGTTCAACAAGCGTCATGGTTGAACCTTCATCAAGTAAGGCGTAGGTAGCGGTGGTACCCTCTGGTCCGCTTAATTCGACCGGCACTATTTTTAAGTAGGTGTTAGACTCGCGTACGTGATTTATCGACGTTACGTTTCCGCGGGTAGGCAGAGACGTGCTCTTACTGCCGTGTCCATGTAACAACTTATGGTGTGATGCTTCGCACCCGTTCATTCCGCACGGCACATATTTACATCTAAACTGACGCCCGTGCGCGCTATGTAAACATCTAAAACATAACTTATTTTGTTTAGCCGTATTCCACCTATCTGATACGGAAAGTTTAGTAAAGTCCGCGCACTCGGCGGCTTTGTGTGAGCCGGCGCACACAGAACATTTTTTATTATTACTAGGCTCTGCCGGCGCCTCTGTGTCTGAGCGTGATGGGCGTGGCTTTTGTTTACTAGATTCCTTTTTTGTTGACGGTTTGTTCGCGGCGGCAACGGTTTTACGACGGGAACGTGACGCGTCGTTTTCGGTATCTGACCGATCGCTCGAGCTGTCGGTACCGTCGTCGCGCGAGCGTGATGGTAGCCGTCCTCTGCCGCGGGCCGTGTTTACTGCGCGCGGTTTTGTTTTATTTTTCCTTTCGTCTCGCGTGGTTTCGTAGGCAAACATCGCTCCGCATTGGTCGGCCATGACGTTTAGGAACCTAGCTAATAACTCTAGCTCCGGCGCCCCGGTGCGCTCGGCTTTGTACTCGTACCATTTATATTTTAAAATGACACTGAGTTTTTCTACTATTCGGCTAACTAACTCAGGTGAATACAAGTATTGCGGTTGATTGAGTGATTTTATTGCCGCTACTGTATTCGATATTTTGCTCGCGAAACTACCTATATTGCGCCCGTCTTCGGTCATGCGGGGCATGCGTTTTATTGTATCTAATTCCGAGAGAATTAATAGCTCTGGCCTACCGTACCGTCTCTCTAGAGTGTCAATTATTTCGTACGGATCTGACGCTGTGAATAATAACGCTCTGACTGTTTCGCGAGCTGCGCCTCGGATCGCTTTTCTTAATCGCGCTACGTTCTGTACGTCTGTGAACATTTCCGAGGTGTCGTCAAATACTGACTTAAATGCCATCCACTCGGCAATAGCCCCGTCAAAGTGGGGCAGTTCGTGGATGAACTTAGGTACCGCGTTGTCTGACCTACCGGAATTTACCGCTTGTACTATCGCGCTAGCCAGCATAGCCATGTCGCTGCTGCTATTCTTGTTCAGCGGCACGTCATTGCTAGCGCGTGGTTCGTTCCTAGCAGTGTCGGGTGGCCGGGTGTCCCGTCCCGGGTTTTGAGCTCTATCTGTTAAAATTAGCCTATTATTTACGTGTTGTTCCGATATCCATCCTTCTACACGCGACTTTTCAGCAATGGGTTGCGGATCCGCGTCGTTGGAACTTTCCAGTTCGACCCTGGCTATTTCCAAACGACTCATGGCAGCTGCGGTCGCCGCCCTAGCCCGTGCTAACTCGGAATTATGTAATTCTAACTCGGCTTTTAACATTGATAGCCTACTACATGCTCTGTCCACGGGGACGTTAACTACCGTGCCCGGCGCACTCCTAACCTGCGCGTTCGTGTCTTCGACTTGCGCGGACCTGTTTTCGACTATTCTATCGATAGTACGCGTGCTGCTTTCACCGGTCGTGTCCTCTGTGCCGGTGCCCTTACTCCACGTGTTTGTTTCGGTCGACGTAGTCTGACCGGACGCCGGTGTGGCGTCTGTGGTAGGCGTGGATTTGCCTGAGCGCAACACACGCGCGTTCTCTATTACGCACGAGGGGGTCCCTACACCTAACAATTTACTTAAAATTAACACTTTATCACTGGTTCACTTTGCACTTTATCACTGGTTCACTTTGCACTTTTAGTGTCTTCTTCACGAACCTACCTTGCCTAGCAGCCTGGCCGGACTCCTAACGCGGTGATGCCGGACCAGGAATGGAAACGAGTGAGGAGAGGAAGGTAAGGAACCTCCCGGCAGAGGATACGGGCGCTCACAGGTGCATCAGAGTGCGGGGGGAAAGTCCGCACTCGTCGTTGCGTACCAACTAGTGGTCCCAGAGCGTTACCGCACCGTACCGGCGGGGTCTGACTGTTACACCTGGGTTAGGTGCGTGGAGTCGTCAGTTCGTCCACTGTGCTTCCGTACGTATTGCAGGGGCCTTTGACACCGTTAGGTGGCCACGTACGTAGTGATGATTGCTTCCAAGTAATTGACGGTGGCAAGCAGACCAACCGACAACACTCGCGCGTACTTGTTTCTTTCTTCTTAGCTTGAAGACTGGAACCCGATTGAAGTCTTGAAACTGGAACAGCGATCCGGCTCGAAGGACCATTGAAAGGGGCAGGCGACTCGGCGGGGCTTTTTCCCTATCGTTGTGGACTGTATAATGTTGAAGTAGGTCGTTCCAGGAACCGGGGCCAGTGAAATAAAAGAGGACTTGATTTAGAAACAACTGCATGGATGTATATGATGTGTTGCGTTGGCGGCTGTCAATAGAAGAGTGATTCAATTTGGCTATGCGCGCTCTATTTATAAATGGCGCCTGTAGCGCAGGCGCTTGTAAGGCTGAAAGCCATCGTTTCCCTAATCGGCCAATCAGCGGCGGCCTGCACACGCGTGGGCGTGTGTGTGTATCTGCTTGTGTGTATTTGCTTGTGTGTATGCAGTTTTATTTATTGAGATGAAATATTCTTATAACTACATACAAAATGTATCACATAGGCATTTTTAGACACAGTTACGTGGGTACATAAATCAAAAAGGTATATAAACAAACTTGGAACAATAAAAATAAAGAAAATAATAAAAACTTTTTAACAAAAAATTGAACCGACGAAAAGTGAAAAATAAAAAACCTTTTAGTCTAGCTAAGCTCCAAAGTTAAAGTATGAGATGAATTTCAAGTCGGCGCCAAACAAACTATTTATTGATTTTCATAACGTAACCATGGTATACGTTGACAACTTGATTGATCGTCGATCATTGTTTGTTGGCGCCGCCTCAAAATTCATCTCATACTTTAACTTTGGAGCTTAGCTAGACTAAAAGGTTTTTTATTTTTCACTTTTCGTCGGTTCAATTTTTTGTTAAAAAGTTTTTATTTTACTCTTTTTGGTTTTCTTTTACAACAAATTTGTTGTTGCTTTACTTAATCTAATTTGTATAAAATTTTAAATTTTTCGGCTTTTTAAAATAAAATATTGTCTTTTGCTATCTAATTTCCTTTTTCGTCGATTTTTTGGTATACTTCGACACTACTAAATATTTGGTAACTATTATTTTGAACCCACATAAGTTGCTTTTGATATTTAATAAAAATCTTTGATAGGCGAACAGACGCGTAAGATGAAGGATTCGGGGATGGGAGCTTCGATAAGAATGTTCCTTACCGTCAAACAGGTTGACAAGTACTAAGATGACTACCATGAATTCGAAACACTATCGAGTCTTTGGAAATAGACCTCTAGATATTCTAGTACCTACCAAAAATCTGAAGAATTGTGTTAACAATGAAAGCAAAGGAAATAGAGTGATAGCAATGACTGTGTTGCTAGACCTCGATTGGTTGCAATTTTCAAAAGAACACGTACTAGAAATGTTTTTGAACGCATGATGTTGCCCGTAATTCTAAGCTGGGCCGTCAATTTACTTAAACTTCAAGGGACGACCCTCGATAAAGCATGAATTGACCTGGGACTACATTTCAATAGCATCATTATCAAATTTTGACCAAATAAGGTGTTAATCCACATGATGAGCGCGCTGACTAAAATGCAGCTACTGAAAGGTTAACCCACTATGCACTGCACATATACAGATATATAATTCTTGCAGTAATGGCTAAAACACACTTATTATGTTTTTTCAAATAAGGGAATCCGTCCGTCGATGACACGCATAATCCAGTAAGGTCTAAAGTTTTTAATAAAGTTCAAGAAAATAAGTCCATGTGGCGTTATACTGTAGGGGACCTCTTGTAACTGACTTCCATTTCCACCGCTAGAGCTTCGATGACAATCATACTCCAGCAAGGCATCAACAGTTCTCATCGAGGTACATGAAATGAGCCTAAACACAATACAGCTGCTGTAAGCTATTGAGAATGTCGAGTAAATACTTGCCGTCTCCATCAACAGACCTTCCATGACCGTAATTCTCCAGCTAGGTCTAAAGATCACGTCAAGGTGCATTAAATGAGCCCAAACACGATATAGCTGCTGTAAACTGTTGAGAACGTCTTGCAAATACCTTCCGTCTCCATCGTCAGATCTTCAGTGACAGTAATTATCCAGATTGGCTCAAAGTCCCCATCAAGGTTAATAAAACGAGCCCAAACACAATATAGCGGCGGTAAATTGATAAGAACTTCTTTCAAAAGCCTTCCGTCTCCATCGTCAGACCTTCGATAACAGCGCTATTCTCCAGCTAGGTCTAAAGTTGTCGTCAACGTGCATGAAATGAGTTGAAACACGATATATCGCTGCTTTAAACTGTTGAGGACCTCTTGCAAAATGCAAGTATTTCCTGTCTCCATCATCCATCATCAGATCATTTTGACGTCGTATTATCATCAGAACTACATATGTGTTTCAAATTTAAACAAAATCGGTTCAAAATTGCAAACTTAGTATGAAAAAAAATTAATCAACCCCTATTTTTCCACCCTTAGGGGCGGATTTTTTTTTTCAATTTAAAATGGGACCAACTTTGAAATATACTCTCTCCAATGAAAAAAGAATTTTTCAAATCGGACGTCTCAGGAAAAAGTTATGCGTGGTCATACATAAAAAAAAAAAAAAAAAAAAAAAAAAATATACATGTCGAATTGAGAACCTCCTTTTTTTCGTCGGTTAAAAACCTAAATAACTAACTTATGTCTAAGCTGTTATTTACACCCCCTATTTTCCCACCCTTAGGGGCGGATTTTTTTTTTCTCATTAAAATGGGACCAACTTTGAAATATACCCTGTCCAATGAAAAAAAAAATTCAAATCGGACGTCTCAGTAAAAAGTTATGCGTGGTCATACATAAAAAAAAAAAAAAAAAAAATATACATGTCGAATTGAGAACCTCCTTTTTTTCGTCGGTTAAAAATAGCTTCAATCTAACGACTTTCGCTCATTAGGTAATATTAGGGGCGGATTTGTAGGAGTTAAAGTATAAGCAGCACTATATAAAACGAATAATACAACTTGTACACTATCTTTGTTAACACACGGGTATTGTCAATTCTAAAGCAAGAGTTTGAGAAACATCAATACCGACAAAAATAAAGAAATTTACCAAGTACTGACAGTTAAGTTAATTACAACATAGACATGGCACTCGAAATAGTATCTGCGTTTGTCAAAAAATAATTTTAATTTTGTCTATTCACTGAAAGAACGTAAATTATAGGATAATTTCGGAAATTCCCTTAGCAGGTGAACGTTGGACATTAGCCAAATGGTTTTTTGTCATTACACTGTTTCTACTAAGTTTTTTTCGGAAACTTTACTAGGAAATGCGCATCATATGAAGGCTCTTCTTTTTAATATTCAGGAAAAATTCTAATAGTCTGAGTCGATTGAGATTGCTGATAGTATAAGTACTTCTAGCGCTAATACATAGTTTGGGCACTAATTTGAACATATTAATAATAACACAGAATCTGTACGGAAGATGGAGTATTCCATCATCATCATCTTATGATTCTGATTATTATATTCTGATATTTTGTTTTATATTACAATGAAAACATCGTCCTTTAATTTGAAATTTAACGCATAGTGGTTATTATGCAAACAAAGAATACTGCATAGGTATACTTAAGTAATTGCAGATTATAAAATATAGTACACCAAAAACACGAACCCAACCACAGGTAAACAAGCGGACACGTTAAATAGAATTTAAATGGACCGACATAACTTTTGGGAAGTTTTTCCCTTCTTTTAAAAACAAATCCTTACGGAAAAGGAAAATCTTGGATTTAAAAAGTTCAGCCATGTTTTAGGATGTCGACTTACAGTCGTAAACGTGGGGAGAGCGAGATCACTATTATTCACGAGTTTATGTTCAGTAAGATTTAAAGCTTAAAGGAATATTTGAGTTAACCATTACCACACAAGGAAACACATGTAATCGTTTTATTGTTGCTGTTAGTTATAATGGGAAAACCAGTTTATGGACAAATATGATTACAGATAAGTTTGTGAATAAAGTTTATTGAAATTATAAGCTGGTTGCACGGCGAGAAGACCGAAAATCTGTTAACCAGTGTTACTGTTGATTATCGCGGGTTGGTTAAGCAAAGGTTAGGCGAATGTATGCGTATATATCTCTGTAGTTTACCCATATTTTGTGTTGAATGTGATAAATAACAGCGATATTTTACGTTAGAATGTTGCATTAACACACACATTCAAAATAAACAGAACGTACTAGCCACAATCTAGCACTAAATTACCTAATAGCATAGCATATCCCATTCAACCATTGCACGAACACAATACGTTTGTAACATCATTGTGGTTGTACTAATGCTTCTGTCAAACACAAACGATTCATAGTCTAATGCACTACCGCACCATAATGACAGCTAACAAATCCACTCGCCATGTCATAAACGAACACGACTCGTGTGTGACGGGCCTAACGCGTCTAACGCCATCTATCGGCGGCGCATGAGAGTTACGTACGGTGTAATGGAGCGCCAAATTAAGTTCTACTACCGTGTACGCCTCGTTAGTAGTCTGATGGGTAGTTACTGCTGCTGGCGATTTAAGATTTAGCCTTGTGTTCATTAAAGTTTTTTTTAGTACCCACCAAGTAACGTTTTATAGAACTGTCAAAGATTGTATTGCATCGCATGACTTGACATACATCAAAATAAATAATCTGTCTAGTTAAACCTGTGATGCCTGGTACATAAGATTTCTAGAAACAAAAATGTCCAACGAAATAAAACAACATTGATTTCTTACAGAATTAAGTCAAAATGTATAAAGCTCCACTATAAAATTAAATAAATATAATTACATGAAAGCTACACCAAAATAATATATGATGTCAGCATAACTGTGAAACTACTCCCACTGTGCATTAATTGTGACATAATGTTATGGAATTTATTCAGCTCCACCTTTGCCTCCCTTGTGATTCAACTGTGCGATACAAAGTAAAACAAAATGCGATCAGTAGCGCGACTCAGTTGATTTTATTGCATGACTACTGATTGCGGAGTGCAGGCAGACTTGCACCACGGAGTAGATAGATACAGAAGGCCAGCTCACAAACAATGATGAACGTTGACTCACACCTAGACTTGGTACATGTTTCAGTTGCGGTCAAACTAAGCGGACTGCATGAATGTGGACACCGGATTTCGACAGATGTTTCGGTACATTATCCGACAAGGTCTGGTTTGTTCCAACCTGCTCGCTTTTACCGAAATTTTTAAAGGACTCAGTCAGTCGCAGTGACTGTTCTGGTTTCTATAACTCTATGAGAACGCTTCCGTAGAGTGCAACATTACCGCCGGTTGCTGATTGCATAGGGTTATACAGAAACCAGTCGTGTCGCTGTGATGTCTTATTACGATTGAGTGGTTGTGATGTCACTGCGGTTTGTGGTTACTGTCGCTTTTGGAATGGAAGGCACGAATGCGTTTTCACTCGTTGTCTTCTGTACCAATATACTCCGTGGTTTTGTTCGATGTGCCTCCGAGCGATAAATTGAGTTGTTTCAATAAGTAACGGGTAGTGCCGCCCGGGCAGCGGCACACGGCAGCGCTTGTTTGTTGTTTCAGGTAGTAAATATTTTTATAAATGCGATGAATGAATCGGTAGTCCGTTTCGACCACTGCTGATCTCAAACATTTCACGTAATCACGTAAAACGTTTGTTTGTTGTCGTGTTTTTTGTACTGTACGCAAAAACATTACCCCTAAAACTAATAATTCACATGATCAAAACAACATTTGAAAAAACAATTAGCGTTGTTCTATTTAAAGTGGTCAGTGTGCCTGTGCATCAAGCAATAAACATGTCGGCCATGTTGATTTGTGCACGCATATTAGACGCAGTTAATCTCTAGCGGTCGCCGTGTGTCACTGTGTGTGACGAACAGAGCTATTGTTTTGTTGAACACGACATCAAATCGTAAGCTATTCTGGTTTCATTGTAGGTACGGGTTGTTATAGACTCGATTGCAACCTGGTTGTGGTACTACATTAATATAACTTTTGTTATACTTGCAGAAGTTAACGAGTTTCGATGGATGACTATTTGTTACTTTAAAAAGTACTGAACAATTAAAAAGAGAATGCTTAAATGGTTTGGTCATGTGGAGAGGATGAGTGCATGGAGATGAAAAAACACATCAACCTAGTAGATGTGACAATGATAAATAACTAGACGCGCCCCGGGGTGTTACCCGCGCCGAAAAACTTTTAGTTTTTGATCGTCTCTCGGGAACACCGCATGTTTCCGGATTCAAAGGTATGTGCGCTTATGTGTTAATCCAGAATATACTAAATCCATGAAGAAGTATGAGCGTGAATGACTCACAAACATACACACACATTCAAACTTTCACCTTGATAATATTAGTGTGATGGGACTTAGAAGGAAATTATCATACTGTCACTTTTGACAATATTCTTCAAAAAAGTCAAGTGCGTAGTACTCGCATCCGGCGCACTTATGTGACCACATTTATGAACGTGGATGAGGAATACATAAATAAAAGTATATTATTTATTTATATATTTATTGCTTACTCCAAAAAAGCGCGACTTGATAGATACCGGACGGTGATTAATTTTTAATACTAATTAATCACCGTCCGGTATCTATCAAGTCAAAAAAATCAGTTTATTGTAAACATGTTGTTCAAGGGTACAATGACTACTGTGTATTTGTTCGCAGAAGTGATAACAAACTAGATCGTCTGACTGCACACAAAAATATGTGCCTTATCATTTATGTATTTTGTGAGAAAGAAAGGACAATGTTGATTCAACTGTCGCTGATAAGGCGTGGGGCCTGGAACCCTGCCCACCCGGAAACGGAAAACGACGGCACATAAATAAATAAACGCTTCATAACATTATTATTTTTAGCATCGAACGTTCCAGGATAACATCTTTGTTAGGTGCTACTCACACAAATATATCACAGTTCCGAAACTCATAGATATATCAAGTTAAAGATAACAATCATATATTTTGTGAAAACGAATAAATAATAAAACGAATGAATAAATGTACAAAACACCATAATGCAATTTCAGGAAATAAAACCTCTAAAGCGAAAATAGCACGTAAACAAAAAAGAGCAACTCGAAAGCGTTTTATAAAACTACAGTGAATGCAATAACTAGTTCCCAACTCAACGACTCGCCGCAGCTTGTCAACAAACGATTCGCGCGGAGAATGAAAGTTTGCACTAAACAGATTCACCAGCTTCCGACATTTTGTCCAACATTTATCTCAATTTATATTAGGACTGCGTTGACAAATGCCTTGCGCCCGTCCCTACTTATATCTTACGACAAACTTTTAAATTGCGCTCCTACCACTTAAGAACATCCTCTATCTCCTTCTGACCAGTGACATCGCGTATCTTACCTGCTCTATCGCAGATCGTGTCCGAAGCTAAAGGAATTGACCTAATTTAAAAAGTTGGTCGTACACTGTACGAGATACGGATTTTCGTCGTATAATTGAATCATCGTTTTATTTCAATGTTTGCGAGCGACGTTTCAATTTAAAGTTAACGGCCATATATTGACAGAACAGACAACATAAAACAAAATGGATGATATAATTGAAATTGAGTTTCGTTTGAGTCGCGAAATGGCGGCTCACACTTCGGAGCAAAGTTTTACGTTTATTCATCACCTGTGTTTGTATGGCTATACAATCACACAATACATACACACATACCTTCATATTGTATTATTTTATCAACGCGTTGCTGTCTGTTAGTTGGAGTTTTATTTTGTTGGTCTTTTACTTCGTCTCTTTACATTAGTAACAACTCACTGACTTGGATATGGTGGCTTACAAATGCATCTCTGATTTATTTTGAGTTTATTTTGGTGGAACCTATTTTGAGATTTCAGCATCCGTTGTGGACGTTTTATTATTTTTCTTTAAAGTTCTTAACCGTACCATTAAAGAACTAACACGATGTACTGACATATCCTAGTTCAAAAAAGATTGACCCGTGGGTTGATATAACGTGTGTGGAGCCGTGACACAAGCAGAGTACAACGGCAGACTAAGTGGGTAGCGGACGAGCTGGACAACACCAACGACCAGGGGTCCACATTAGCTCTGTGGTCTCTGTGGTGTGCTCAGTGTCAGCGGGTCGTCTTAGGGATGGATTTGATACGATTAAGATGATACTCGTTATAATAAGCAAAAAATAATATTGTTTAATGAACGAAAAGAACCGTCATCTGTTGGATATAAAGTATTTTCTTTTAAAATAAATTCTTGTATGAACTCGCAAGAAACGAAGGAGTAGGAATATTTGTAAAGTTGGTAGAAGTTGAGCTGAGGGAGCGGAAGTGGGTTAGAGATTGCATTCCTAATAGGTATTGGAGCTTGCGTCTCTTATCTCGAGCGGCGAAC
This sequence comes from Ochropleura plecta, assembly GCA_905475445.1. NCBI lineage: Eukaryota > Metazoa > Arthropoda > Insecta > Lepidoptera > Noctuidae > Ochropleura > Ochropleura plecta. The sequence continues at coordinate 331,856 of FR997744.1, read as the reverse complement.
GAATATTTATGAAACTTTTAAAAGAACCTTTCTATATAAACGTTATTTTCGTGCAAATACAATGTGAAGGAACAAGCTTGAACTACTGGCAGTAGGTATTTTGATAACCTTTGACTTTTGCGTGTAAAAATATTTATCTATACTAATATTATAAAGCTGAAGAGTTTGTTTGTTTGTTTGTTTGAACGCGCTAATCTCAGGAACTACTGGTTCGAATTGAAAAATTCTTTTTGTGTTGAATAGACCATTTATAGAGGAAGGCTTTAGGCTATATAACATCACGCTGCGACTAATAGGAGCGAAGAAACAATGGAAAATGTGAAAAAAACGGGGAAAATTATTCATCTTTGAGGGCTTCCGTTGCGTGCGCTGCGAAAACGGTTCAAGAAATAAAAAAAATATGTAGAAAAGAATTATTCCTCTTGAAATGATCTAAAAAAATGTCCATGACGGTATATGTCTATCTTTTAAGATTAAGTCACTAGAACCGTTTTTATGGTAATCAAATTTGGTCAAAATTAATGCATGATTACCAATTATTTGTAAGAGTTGTTTCAACATAATAATATTAATCTTTATCCAAATAAATGTGTTGTTGATTAACAGTATTTAATTTGTAATTTCAATGAACATCTTAGAAGATATTACAATTTTAAAATAACTCCGATATAAAATTCACACGCGCCGCATGATGTGCAAAACATGACGCTGGGCAATACTGGGCATGGGCGAGGAGAGGCGTTGCTTGCGGGCGACGCGGAGGGGGGGTATAGCTCTACGATTGTCAAGGATAATATTTTGGTTCTAATAATTTCACAATTATTCATCATCTGCCTAGCCTTTTCCCAACTATGTTGGGGTCGGTTTCCAGTCTAACCGGATGCAGCTGAATATCAGTATTTTACATGGAGCGACTGCCTATCTGACCTCCACAACCAGTTAATACTGGGTAATACGATACCCCTTGGTAAGACTGGTTGTCAGACTTTTGGAACACTGACTACCTGTTACGACTGTCAAAGATCTACAAATGACAGCCGGGACCAACGGCTTAACGTGCTTTCCGAGGCACGGAGGAAACTCGGTATGTAACGGGTGGTCACTGGTCACCCATCCACAGACCAACCTAGGCAAGCGCAGCTTAACCTAAAGATCGACCCGAGCGGCTGCTATTATTTAGCCACGAGCTCCTCATGAGCTATTTTTTTTTTATAAATTTCACAATTATTAAAAAAAAATTGTAGATAATACCTGTAAATAGGTGTCATCTACATAATAATTATTCTTAGGGCTGTTTTTTCAATAGTCAGATAACTTTTATCTGAGGAATAAAAATGGCGGTTTGACAGCTCATCTATAGAAAATATGTCAAACTGCTATTTTTATTCCTCAGATAAAAATTATCTGACTATTAAAAAATCAGCCCTTATTAGGTTAGGTTTTAGTTTAAGCACACAGTTAGTTAACCTTATATTTTACGTAAGTACCAAATACAGGTAACAATAATTAGGATCCTAATTATTAACCTTACGTTTGTTTTTTCTTGATTACGAGTTACGGTTTGGTTAAGTTTTCATTTACCTTAGACTGTTACCGCAAAGCGGCTGCGAGCTTTGCGCAGCAGTGAAACAGAGAATGAAAATATGCATAGGTTGGCTACTCAACGAGGAATCAGTGAACACAACCGTGCTAATGAATCGATCGTTGAACGTTCGCAGTATCTACCCTCACAAAATTTCCAAACTTCGGCAAACCGTCAACGGGAAGCAAGCGCTGAACGTTTATCCTTACAAAATTTCCGAAATTCGGCAAACCGTCAACGGGAATCAAGCGCTGAACGTTTATCCTTACAATATTTCCGAACTTTGATAAACCGAGAACGGGAATCAAGCGCTGAACGTTCTCAACGTTTAGCCTCACAGAGTTCTCGAACTTTGGTGAACCGACTACGGGAATCAAGCGCTGAACGTTCTCAACGTTTAGCCTCACAGAGTTCTAGAACTTTGGTGAACCGACTACGGGAATCAAGCGCTGAACGTTCTCAACGTTTATCCTCACAGAATTCCGGAACTTGGGCTAAGACGCGGACAAAGTCGTGGGTAACAGTTATAATTTATAAAGCTGAGGAGGTTGTTTGCAAAAATAAATATGATGCCCAAAATACTATTCCACGCGGACGAAGTCGCGGGCACAGCTAGTTTGAAGATAAACGTTATTTCAGTCACTTGCTAAAATAAGGTTTTTGTGTTTAGTACACCAAAGGTCGGTAGCCAACCTCGAGGAAAGTGATTACACCATTGTTAAAAAAAATTGCCCGCCGTTTTACATGAATAGAGGTCTAAAACTATCCCCGAGTACGTCATACATAGGTATATCTTTCTAGATTATGCTCTATTGAGACGAACAGCTTAACTACCTTTGATAGGTATAGGTAATAGAAACACTGAGGGATTTAACCTTTAAGTTCAGGACAAGATTTTGGCAGCAGAAACTATGTCAAGTACAGCTAAAGTATTGTTCTAAGTATCGTTCTTGAATACACTTTCTTCTATTGTTTTCTTTTTACCGACTTCTTTTTATCCATGTGTGGAAGCTTGTAATTAGATATTTGTTAATATCACACTGTTTATAGCATTGGTCTGATAGTCTGTAAGCCCTGTAAAATAAATAAGTCCCAAGATTCATTAGACTTAGAGACTTTAATACTCTGTATGACGTCACAAGTCACGACTTTTTCGTTGCTAAAGTAAGTCTATAAATAAACTAAGGATCATCAGTTCTGAAGCAAACGTGCGGCGCAGTGGACCATAGATACCTCAGGGGTACGGAAGGAAGGGATGAGGAACAAAAGGGCTAGCTGCGGCATATGTCCCAGCGCTGACGATAAGCGATTAGCGAATAGAGCAACGAGTAACTAGAAACGAGTTAACGACTGTTTAGTACGGATAGCTTCATTACTGGGCCATGGGTGGGAGCGAGTCGGCGATTAACCACAAACACAAGTATGTAACAAGTTAGATGTCTTTCAGCGAACGTTTTGTCCGCTAAGGCAGCATATTTTTTTGCGCCGGGCGCCGCGAGACGACTCCCGGCCACCGTAGATGCGGGCCTGTGGATGGTGAGCAATGGGTAGCTCACCGTCTGCCCGTCTATTGACGACTGGCCGTGTCGACGGCGCGTTCGTGTTTCACGCGCGCCTCAAAGAGAGTCAGCAAAGCAGAGGGGCTTGCCAGAGCCTCCGCCTGCCGGGGTTGCGGGTTGTTCGAAAGAGATACCGCGGCCTCGGAACGTAAAGGGCAACAGAAGGAACATGGGTGGGTTTTAGTCAGTACAAGTCTGACATGCCCCCCGGTCCGCCCAGAGCGGGGGAAGTCATTGGATGATTTCCCACCCGAAAAAAAAAAAAAAAAACGGCAGCATATTTGAGCTAAAACTTTATATGATAGCTTTTACCTCTGCGACCGACGATAGTACTCGGCAGCAAGTGCAAACACGAGAAATTGAAGGGTGAGAACCTAAAACCGTTCCAGCCACTACGGGAGACGCCCTGGGCGTCAGGAGCCACAAGAAAGATCTCGGCCACCGTGGGCGCGTGGCGCGGACGGCGATCAATGAGTAACGTACCGTCCGTCCGTCTATTGGCAACAAAACACGTTAGCGGCGCGTTCGTGTTCATTTCAGATTTCAGCAAATCTGAGGGAGGGCCCGTCAGGACCTATGCCTGCTGGGGCTGCTAGTTGTTTCGAAAGAGCAAAAAAAGTTAAAAGGCAAATGAAGGAACATGGTTAGGTACAAATGTCACATTCCCTTCCGCTTTGCCATGAGAAGGGAGAAGTTGTTTGATGATTTCTTATATGTAAAAAAAAGCTTTAGCTTAATGAGAAAAATGCCGTATAAAATAACTGGCTCCATTGCTTGGTCCAAGATGATAATACATCCTACCGGTGGCGGGTTGTAGGAAAGAGATGCCGCGGCCTCGGAACACAAAAGGCAAAAGAAGGAACATGGGGTTGGAATCAGGGTTGGGTTCTAGTCAGAACAAGTCTGACGATCCGCTCAGAGCGGGGGAAGTAATTTGTCAAAAAGTAGTGTTAACAGTCAGTGGTACATGTATCTTTTACGACATGGGGCTTACATTTTTTTGTGCGCATCTTGCTAAGCTGACAGTTAGTCGCTCGCTCGTCGGCTATGGCGCAGGTGCCGCAGGGAGGTCAGTATTTGTAAAGGTACGTTATTGTACATATTGTTCATGTTTGGCTAGTTTCCTTTTCCACGCTAATGTGTTTGTAATTAATGCGATTGTTTACTTACATTAAGATGTAAAATAAATACGTTTGGGTAATGTCGGGGTATCATAGTGGATCGCGGACTATTGTCATTTTGTAAAATTATTGTGGCTTCGTTGTAAAAATAATTATTAGTAAACAGTAGATATAATACAAATTTTAATGGCCTCTTGGCCTTTTTCATCATTTCTTGTTTTGTAAATTTTTTTTATCAAATTAAATTATTATATTTTTGTTCTGAAAATACATTTATCACACTAGATAGATAATCGTAAGCGTCGTCTTATTATCTGCAGGCATTTATACTCGCGAACAATATTTCTATTCACTGCTACATTTACGCCGACAAGAGATATTTTTCTTTGTTGCATTTCCAATGCATCAAGCGTTGTCTTCTCATCTTCTACGGCTGTTAATTGTGCCTTAAATTATTAAGTAACTAGCTGCACCCCGCAGTTTCACCCACGTAAACGGGACTATTGTTAACCTTTCCGCAGTTTAAAAAATCTAAGCGAACAGGCAGCGAAAGCGACTTCAGTTCATACTATGTAATGATTTCGCTCATCCGGTCATATCGTGGCTTGCAGACATTCTTGAAACTTTACTCCCCTGACGACCTAACTCATGTTTAAGTATGATGTTTTTATCCAAGAAGTAATAACTGCCAGCCAATGGTGCAGCTCGCACGAGACGCCACACTCTGCCTACAATTATCAACTAGTACAACTCAAATTAGTCTTCACAGTAGTAATTAAGGCGCGGAATTGAAATAAGTTATGAAGTAGGTGCATTGCGCATACATTTCCTTAATAACAGGAGTATATGACGTCAAAATAAGGATTGCAAAACTCTTTCCATTTCGTTTATGAATATTAACAAAAGGAATAAGAATGATAACACAAGGAAAAAAAAATCTCTTGAACTCAATAATTTTTTTTGTAAAACCTTGAAAAGTTTTCGTTTAATTTGGAACTGGGGTGATGATATATGTCACTTAAGTTACTTATACTTAAAAACATGGCAAATTTTAAGTCAAAATACCTAAATATAATGTCTTCATTTTTTCTAAGCAGGTGCCTGTTTTACGATGAAACTAAAAACACGTGAAACTGCAAATAATTTAGGAGTAAAAATCTTTGTGGTATTTACTTAAAATTATGATTTGACAAACATTATTTCCTTACTTCTTGTAATGTCAAATGTTTGTGTATTTGAATCTCTTAGCCGTAGGCACTTCTCTAAATTTCCATTAGTTTGTTCTTTTTCCGCGTTTCTGAAGATTCGACTGAAAACGTTGTTTTAAATTCATAAAGAAGTTATATTGCATCATGTGCATAAAGAAGTTATATAGCATCATAGCGTTACTTTTATTGAGCGTTACAGGGAGTCGGTATGCACTGGATCCAGTGCATACCGACTCCCTGTAACGCACGGTAAAAGTTGAAACAATGGCGCTCTCCAATAACAATCCAGAGCGATGTTCAAAAGTTAATAACGTTAAAAATATCCAGAACCAAGTAGGGTCGGGATGAAACTCGCTCGGACGCGGTTCAATATCGCCGATAGTTTATGTTGCAGACTGTACGACTGACACACTGATCCACAAAATGACTATCTAAAAGTAAATAATAGTTAGTAGTCTGAGAGTCATATATGACACGTACACGTAGAGTGCCCGCTTGGTCCGGCCCGACCATTGCAAGATGACATAACGTGGTTATCATATAACGATTCCACACTATTCCCAAAATTCACCCTTTAAATCGTTTTCCCTAATGAAAAAGAGAAAGGTAACCACTGAAAAATAAACAGTTGTTCCCTGACATGTCGGATGTTCTAATTGTAACTCGTATATTATCATGAGAATTAGTGGATCGTGCGCGGTACTACTGTTATCAATAAGATTATGATTGGAAGATTATCATTACAATCATACTTACAGACGTGATAAAAACATAACATACCAATCATTACAAAACACAAACAGTAATTGGAATTGTTAGGAGGTTCCTCTTGAGAGTCTTTTTTTTTAAATATTAAAATGTTTTTTTTTATATTAATTTTGAAGAAATATGAAAAACAATTAAAATAAATTGAGATTTCGTTCCTTCTATATTTAGATACGAAAAGAATAAACATGCTATTAAGAGCGTCTTCATCATTGATTTTAATTATAGGTAAATAATGTTATTTAATACACACAGAAAAAAAACATTCAACAATCCCCTTCATAAATCGTCTTTCAGCAATAGTGTTAAAAAGTAATTTCAACCAGTTTTATTTGGATACCTCCCTAAGATTATCTGTCGGTGCAGGGATTTTAATCATGTTACGCTAACTTGTTGCGCAACATGCTCGCGAACTATTCCCTCGGTTCTTTCTGCGGCAAGCAACTAGTTCGCACACATGCATCACGCTCACGTACGAAACGAAGACTTAGCAGAATTGTTTCAACGAGAGAACTTTAAAACAACGTTCTAAGCAATACCGACCGAGATTTCTCTTACTTACGATACCTGAGAAATACGCGAATGATTTATTTATATTTCTGTTTGTTTCTGTTCGTAATAGATAATACACGATTTTGCTGACACTACATTGTTTAACCGCTGCAAAATCATATCTAGCATTTACAAAACATTCTTTGCTTTAACAAAACATCAAGAGGCCTAACAATGTTGGCAAGTGATAACAATTGTTGTAACTTTTTTGGCTCCCTTGGTAAGTCCTTTTTTTTTGCTACGGTATATTTATGTTTTATTTATTTTATATTAGGCTTCTCAACAAAAAGTACGATACTACATTACGATTTGTACATTGCTGACTTAAGTCTAAACGCCTCATTACTTATAGAGAAGCATAACATGCACTACATTATGCGCAGATAATTACATATAATTAATTTATTTTAACTATACTATAAATATTTTAAAAACAGCTATTAAAAGCTAAGTTGTTTACAATAAATTAAATTACAATAAAGAACGCATTTTAATATAAATTTGAATAGGATTACTTAAATCCTTACTATAATATTATAAAAGCGAAAGTGAGTTTGTTACCTCTTCACGTTTTAATGGCTAAACCGATTTTGATGAATTTTGGTACAGAGATAGCTGGGAACCAGGAGACGGACATAGGCTATTTAAAAAAAAAGGTTGGGATATGAGGGAGAAAGAGGGAAGAAACGGGAAATCTTAGCGTTGCTATTACAAATCAATAAGGCGCTACCGAATTTAACGCGAGCGAAGCCGCGGGCAAAAGCTAGTTAAATAATAAAAAAGTGAGATTTGTGTGTCGAGAGCAAAATCCGGTTGAGTGTCGAGGACAAAATGGAGTTGTAAGTGACGGTGTTAGTGGTATCGAACTCACAAAACGAATAAGAATGAGGGTAGATCGTTTTGTCTGGTCATAAACACCCACCCATAATAACGTCAGTTCATCCGTGATCACGTTTGCAACATCGACGAAATATCGGAAACTCGAAACAAATAACTAACATGGTAAATATCCCGTTTCAAGATTCAATAATAAAACGTTAGTAGTTTGACAGTCTGAAATAGCCTATAGGTTTAGCTCTGATAGCAGATTATAAGACTGCTGCCAAGCATGTATGCTTTGCTCTGTGAGAGGTCGGCACACACCACGCGGTTCAGCGCATGTTTGTTAAACCCTAACACAAAAATACCGTGGTCATATCCCGCCTTTATCGATTAACAATAGAGACATTATCGATTAATTTAAATCCGATTAAATACTTAAATAGATAATGATAAAAACATTAAAAATTCAGATAGCGAACAAAACTGGAGCGCGTTTATGTTTCGATAGTGGTTTACAAGGGCGGACGTGCAGCATACAGCATGGAGACCAGACTGTTGTTTGTGTTGTGTGCGGCTGTGGTGAGCCTGGCGCTCGCCGGGAAGCATGACGCCTACTCCAGGTATTAGGTTGAACTTACATTATGACAATAGAGTGAGAAATGGAAAAAAAATAAAGTAATCAAATCAACGCATCACCCAGTTCCTAACATTTTTTCCACATTTTTTGTTCTTCTTAAACTTAAAAAACTTCGTCAAAGAAACCGTTACGAAATAGTAACTGAGCTAAGGTGTTGATTTTTTCCTGCTCCACTATTCACTTACTGCCAGCAACAACCGCCTGAACCACTTCATCATCCAGACGCACGGTACTAGGCTTGCATTGACATGTTACAACTTATCAAAAGGCTTATGGAAATTTTGTTCAAGGTCGTACATTTTCGCACCGGCGTGCTATTGTATTTACAATGTTAATCTCAGCGCTAAAAGATAAAAATCCATGCACAATGTTTCTTACCATCGACTAGTCTAGCAAGCTTTATTCATCTTCCAGCTACCGAGTGCACGGCGTGTGGCTGCGCGATTCAGCGGACGTGGAGCTGCTACAGGAACTGGAGGAGTCACTGGAGCTGGACGCGTGGGAGCACGGCGCGCCGGGCGAGCGCGCGTCGCTGCTCATGGTGCAGCGCGCGCACGAGCCGGCGATGCTGCACGCGCTGGACGATGCCGGCCTGGCGCACTATGTGCATGTCGACAATGTCGCCAAGTGAGTTTGAGATCTGTGTTTCATGGTTAAGATTAAATCCACACGACATTCATGATTTGCCTAGGCTATCCTAATTACTTGGGAACAGCTTCCAGTCTAACCGGAAACCGCTTAATGCCGATGTAACATAAAGGGCCTATTGGTGTGACCGTCGGACTGCTAACTCATAGGTCCCGAGTTCAAGCACCTCCGATTTTTAGGACTCATGTGCGTCTTGTACAATTATCACTTGCTTTGGTGAGGAAAACATCGTAAAAAACCAGCATTCTTGAGAGATATTTCTCGACGGTATGTGAGCCAAGTTATAGGTCCAACTCTGACACCAAGTAAGTCAATAACCACACGATAAAGAAGCAAATTAAGGGACTAAACTCCATACAAAGTTCTAAAGTGATTCTGCCCTCGTATCGTACTGTCTGTTATGTTTGGAAGCGGATTTAATTGGCACATAAATAATAAACGGGAAATAATAACAATTCTATGTTTGATAGAATACTTTATATACCGGTAGTACGATCTCGCGGGTCACATTCCGATCTCCATTACCGCGTGGGCATAGCGAATAAAATAATATCGTCGATGAAAAATGTTGTGCAAAAAATAATTAATTAAATATTTATTCTAAAACGCCATAGCTCATTGACTCGCACTATTTCATCTGTATTGTTGATAATTTCGCGAATCATTAGCTACGAATTCAATATAAAATAATACTTTGAATATTTTCCGATAATGCAAACATTTGTGACGTCGTTGTCTTATCTTATCTATCTGTATTAATAAAATTCTAAGTCCAGACTGAACAACGAAAACTGAAACGCTGGTTCTAGAGACATGAATTTTGGAGGGTGTGTCTTTGTAATCAGTAGATATAATAAAATCCTGTTTATTAGTATACGTAGGTACTCTTCTATTACAGTATAAAAGAACGCGGCCAAAGCCATGGGGAAAATCTAGTTTATCATAACAACATCTAAATCCTTTTCACTGGTAGCGATTTGTGGACAGTTGATGGCAATAGGATCACCCTAAGCGGCAAAATGTAGGTGTATTATTAGGTTCACCCTGCTTTGGGGATTACACGTGTGATGTTATGATCTTAGTTAAAGTTTTTTTTTATTACAGAGCTCTCATGGAACACGACAAAGAAGTATCCCTTTGGAACAGTTACAGTAGAAGAGGCCCGAGGATGATATTCCAGAGTTACCCGCGATATGACGAGGTGTGTAACTTGGGCGTTGTCTATTATACACATATGATGTGGTGAGGTCAGGGTTGCCATAGGTGCAGAATTTCTTTGTAATGCTAGATGATCGGCAGCAACTATTCGTAACGGTAGTCAATTACCTACAATGAAAGCCGCGACCGACGGCTGAACGTGCTTTATTCAGTATTTCAGTTGAAACATTTATTTTATTTAATACACTAAACTAACAATAAATTACTCCTCAACGCTGTCAGGTTAAAATATCTCATGTAATATGTATGTTTGTGTCTAGACTTGCGCTACATAAAATCAAAAGCTGGTATCAATACAACTAAATTGTTGAATGAATCAAATTTTCAAAAGTAAAATCTTCTTAAAATCTTCTTATGACCCAACTTTTTAGATTTAATAGTTGTGACGTCACAGTGTTACGCGAGTTTAGACCTAAATTGGATCGCATTGTATAGATGATGGTGTGTTATGACAGGAAGAATATAATATAATATTACTCACATATTATAGATATTTAATAATATTATAACGACAATAAAACAAAATATGTCGATAATAATGTATAATTATACACAATAGTTTACTACGACAGTCCATTCAAGCCATGATCAAAGTAATGTTTCGGTGTGGTAATTAGAAATAAAAATAATCAAAATCCCGAAACCGAATTCTAATTTAACACTAAAGGACCTCTCTCTTGTCACAAGTTTAATTCAAAACTTTATCAAAACAGCTTTGTATTTTTCTTTGTTTACGTACTCTTCTAGATCAACGCGTATTTGGAGAGGATAGCGGCAGCGAACCCCGGCTTGGTGACTCTGGTCACCGCTGGAAAGAGTTTTGAGCAACGAGATATAAAGTATTTAAAGGTAAGTACAATGCCCAAGCCAATGTCCGCGTTTGTAATATGTTTTTTTTCACATGAAGTTTTAATAAATAAACCAATTTATTCTTGCAAACGTATGATCGTTTGCAACAACAACATAACTTACTAGTAAAAGTTAACCAAATAACTAGTTAAATAATAATTGATGTTTGAACCATTTTCTATAATTAATAATACTTTCTGGTGATAATCGTTTTGAATTAAGTCACTTTTACGGATCAGTTATTTCACAACTTTTGCTTGAATTAATCAATTAAACCCTTACTGTTTCTCTATAACAGGCTTCACTTTTAAAGTTCCTCTAACGTAATCATTTCTAATTATATCCATTCTTATTACTGTTGACTTAATATTTTTTGTGAACGTTTATATTTGAATAAATTATTATTATTATTAAATTATTATTATTATTATTCTTGTCACACATTGATCTCAACTTTCTAATCCCGTTACATGGTAATCTTATTTCATGCGTCTTCTGCATTTTGAAGCATAAAGTAGCTCTAACAATACAAGTCTATGGTGAACATTAATTTGATTATTATGAATTAGTTTATTTCAGATAATATAATCAATTCATTACGTTTCACCTTAAAATAAAAATACAGAGACATGAATAAGTGTTTGTAAAATGTTATGAACTATGTTAGTCAACACCCATCACAACACGCATCCATTTGTTTTGGATAGGGTAACCTGCATGAGATACAACCATCTGCAGGATGGATACTGCTACGACTGCCTCACACACGGTGCAACAAGGAGGAAACTCCCTTATATAGCCGCATGAAAGCCATCCATTCGCGCCTCCGCAAACATTCCGGACGCACTACAATAGCGAGGCAGCCGCATCAGCATCCTGAAGACGTTGTTGTATTAGACACGCAGGGCACTCGCAGCCCGACGGGTAAAGTTTGCCCACAGACTGCTCGAGTATAAAGATATCAATCAATCAATCAAAATATTTTTATTTTACATAGGCCTACATGGGCACTTATAAAACGTCGAGAAAAGATGCACGGTTCGGGTTGGTCGTTTCCTATGGAGAAGAACCGGCAAGAAACTCCATGGTTACTCTTTTAAAATCATTTAGTTTTACAATGTTGTTGTTGTTACAGCGTTAGCACTTAAGTATGAGAGGACAACGTGGGCCCGACAATAAGTCATTGCTTACTTTACAAAAAGTAAAATAAAATAATACGTTAACAAAAGTTAACAAGCGTCTAAGAATCTACAAGGCCAACCATGTCCACTCATTCACAACTAATAGGTAGAAAAGAATCTATACAAAAGTAAAAAAATAAATAAAAAAATATTGCAAAAACAAAATAATAACTAAAAGACGAGTCACACAGATGTTGCTATCTGATGATAGGCAGTAGGCCTTGGAATTAAAAGTAATTTTCTCCCCTCTCGAACAGCGAGCAAACCTGCGTGCAACCATTTTACCCTTGAGTGCCAATGCTCTGCGCTTCCTCCTTATGTCTTTATCATCTTGCAACCCTTCCGTCAAAATGTGCCCCAATTATTTAAAGCTGCTCACCACCCGCAGAGCCCCACACTAGAGCAAACTTTCCACTCTTGAAAAAGAGCACTTCGCTCTTATTCGAATTATACAATCAGTCCATGCTCCACCGCATTTGCCTCACAGATTGAGCTAACCTTACGCATCGCTCCCATCAACGGCCCCAGCAGTACCATGCCGACAGCATAACTGATGTTATTCACGCTCACTCCGTCAACAAAACAGCCCACATGAGTACTGCTGAGCTCGCCGATGAGGTCGTTTACATAAAGACTGAATAACAGAGGAGAAGTTATCCCCCTTGCGGTACGCCACACTATGGAGTGTATTAGACAGGTCCAAAAAGCACGCATACACTGGCGTCGACCATTCCGTATAATAACCGACAGCCTGTTTATGACACAAGATTGCGCTCTCTGTTGAGAGCCCACTCTTGATTCCAAATTGAGCATCATTCAGTTTGATTTGCTTCACGAGAATGTTGTTAAGCTGTCAAGTACCTTGACCATTATTGTGGCCAGTGAGATGGCTTGATGGTTTTCTTTATTTGACATATCATCAGTTTTTTCCTTACTACGATACATGTGTACTAGATATCAACGACAAACTTCGAGGATCCCAGCAAGCCGATCTACTTCATGAACGCAATGATCCACGCGCGTGAGTGGGTCACTACCCCAGTGGCGCTGTACTCCGTGTACAGGCTGGTGGAGAGCCTGCGCAGCCAGGACCAAGACCTGCGCGCTGATGTGGACTGGATCATCATGCCACTCGTCAACCCTGACGGCTACGAGTACTCACATGAACACGTGAGTTCACCACGCCTACCTAGAAAAGTGAAATCCTATATACCAGACAAGTGAGACCATGTTTCAGAACATGCTACGCAACCTCAAACTGAATAACTTTTTCCATAACAACAAACTTGTAATTGCAAAGAAATAGTCATTACCCATATTTACATTAAAATCCATCAAAATCTCTACAAAAACCAGTTTAGTGTCTCTCATTATAAAAAGTTTCCTTTGACCTTTAATTTGTCATCAGTCCACCGAACAGACCTCTGAAGCTTGTTCACGTAACTTAAAATAATTTAAAATCCACTGCTTTCAGACTCGTCTCTGGCGTAAGACAAGATCGATTAACGAGGGACAAAGTGAGGAGTGCTGGGGAGTTGACGGCAACAGGAACTTTGATTTCCAATTCAATACCACTGGAGTTTCTAGCAACCCTTGCGCTATGACCTACCCAGGAACCCGCCCCTTTTCAGAGCCAGAGACTGGATATATCAGGGATATACTCAAGGAGTATTTGAACAGGATCCAGATATACATGGACATACACAGTCATGGAAACTGGGTGCTGTACGCGTATGGAGACCGCTCACTGCCTCCAAATGCCGCTCAGCTGCATCACGTCGCCGCCGCTATGGGGGCTACCATGGATGCACTGAAGCTGCCCCAGGCTGGGTTCTACCGCGTAGGGAACAGTGCAACAATACTTTACGGTACATCTGGAAGTGCCCAAGATTTTGGGCAGGTAAGTCACTTTATGCATTCGAATTCAAAAAGTTTTCATAATAAGTCAATGGTAAATAACTACTCCTCATTTTGAATTTGTAAATTATGAAAATCTACTATAATTATTCTAGTGTTCAGTTTTATTAATGAATTTTACATTAATTCGTCTTTTTGTCTGCTGCAATCCAGCGAACTAATCTTATCTGTCAGAATTTATTGTGTTTTTGATAACAACGTTATGATGGACATCGATTACTGCTGATTCATTGTAGACACACATTATGAGCACGTATCCGACATGGCGCGTGTCTGTTGTGATAGAAATAAGGACGTCCCATAATACGGTATGATCTTCCGATTTCTGCCGTTTATTTACATGAAAATGTAATTGATTTAGATTCCGTGTCCTTTAAACGGGACTCGATAATTCGATCAAGCTGACCAAACATTAACCCAGTAACATGTTCGTGTTTTTTTTACTTCTGCTACAATCATAGTGCCTTGTCTGCAGGATACTGGGGTTCCCTTCTCATACACGCTGGAGCTGCCGGGCTACGGGTATGGCTTCCTTGTGCCTCCGCAGTATGTGGACCAGATCAACGAGGAGACGTGGCAGGGGATCGCCGTGACCGCTAGACTGGCCAGAGCCTACTATAAGGCGCAATACAACGCTGCCACTACCACTCCTGCACCAACTACTGCTGCTGTTACTGCCGATCCTGCTCCAGCTCCTACAACTGCTGATCCTGCTGCCACGACTGCTGATCCTGCTCCAGCTCCTACCAATGCTCGTGTTCGTCAACCTTAAGTCACAGAAACGTTTTAAATGAAGAAAGTATTTTTTATGGCTGATATTAATTGTTTCCTTACAAAGTATTATTTTACTTCGCTGAGGCCATCACCTCGTAGCCACTACTGTCCATCGTCATAATGCACGGCCTAGAAACAATGCCTGCGTTTTAGCAGTGGGAACATTGCAGGCTGATTACAATATTAATTAATTACAGCTTTTTGTGTTTTCTTTACAAATAAAATAAAACGTTGACCCAGTTGATGCTCCCCATGACTTAAAGGCTGGCTTTTACCTTGGCCAGAGACGTTGCCATTCAACATGGGTACGCCGTTAGACCCTTGCACGTGTTAACAGCTGAGAGTCAGCAAGAGGAGGTTTTTAGTGCCCTTTTATAGTTTTTTTATTGCTTTTTATACCTATACAATTTTATTTTTTTAAATATTTCTTAAGTAATAGTAGCCCACCACAGGGTCCAAGCTACCGCCTCTCGAGAAAGCAACCTCCTGGCTGTAACAGCTATTAGAACATTTTTATCGCTAAGTCCACATCACACATGTCGACAACCTCGCGAGCCAAGTCAATATACTTGATTTTTAACTTAGTTTATATAGGTTTTCTTTTTTTTTTGCGTGATGTGGTGGTGTGGTTGGTAACAAATTGGTTGGTAATTTAACACATATTGCTCAGCAAGGCGCCACTGACGCGCGCCTTACACGCACTGAATGACACTGCCGACAGGATCGATATATTTTCCTGCTCTCTGAATGAATTCACAAAAACAATGTTGTATGTGTTATGTTATTTAGGATAGTTATATATAAGTTAGTTTAATTAAGGACCACGCTACCGCATTAGGATTATTTCCTGTAAAGTTAGCAGTGTTGTTATAAATAAATAAATATAATGACTATAGACGTAAATATTCAGCAAGCCCTAAGAAGTACAAATCGAACAAACGCCACATCGAAGAGCCGACAATGGATCACAAACGATGTCCACAGTTTCACCTTTACTACCGACAGTACAATATTGAGCTGGAAAGAATCCGTATTATTGTTCAATTCGAATTAATCGATCTTCAAGTTGATTACTCATGGCAGCTAAGCGTATGGCTATTGGTGTATGTAACAGATCAGGTTAACACTTGTACCTATTTCTAAGATCACATTGCACAAATCCTACTAATATTATAAATGCGGATGTTTGCGAGGATGGATGGATGTATGATGACTGAACGGATCTTGATGAAATTTGGCACAAATACCTCTGTGCAAAATTTATTCGATACGATCTTAGTCTGGAATAACACATAGGATACTTTTTTTCGATATCGCGCGCAAAGCCGCGTGTAACAACTAGTACAAAATAAATAAAAAAAGAAAACTTCTGATCCAAAATCGATTAAATAATGTAAACACCGTTATAGTGACAGCTTCCATTACTACAATAAAGCCGCTGAACAATAGTACATTACTGCCGCGGTCTATAATGACTACTTTGCTGGTCGCGCTGATGATGGCCGACAGCGCAGCGTAGCGCAGCTCCAGGCCGACACAGCGCGGTCAGCGTGCAGCACTTGATGGACGAGCTGAGATAAAGGCCGAGACCGTAGGTCGAGGCCTTTACAGCGAGGACAGCAAGGGCTGCAATGATGGCCAAGCTTAAAGGCCTAGAGCGTAGCTAGGCTAGCTCGAGGCAATCATAGCGTGACCAGCGAAGCAGTCATTGTGGGCCAAGGTTTGTATAGTACTTTACTCAAAAATGCAAGTACCTAATCTAAATAAAACCAGCAAGTAATTTAAATAAAAAATATATTAATTAACTAGAATTTTAATTAAAATGACAATTATGAAAAGTACAGTTACTAAAATTCAACACCGACTTTCCCGGTTTTATATTACTGATAGTTTGCGATAATTCTAATGTGGTGTTTGACTGCTGGATTATTTCTTCATATATTACTTCATTTAAATCTTTTTTTTTTTTACCTTTACACGTACAAACAGCTGTGTTTTAAATAAAATCTTTTTGGAATTGATTTTTTAAAACGTTGAAACGTCAAAATAGCGGTCGGCAAAACATTGCCGGCCTGTTAGAGCGGCCAGCAAAACTTTGCCGGCCGCTCCTTGAAACAGGACGGCAAGGTCGACTTTGCTCAAACAAGGTTGTCAAAATAATGACAACATTACATGCATTTTTGAGTAAAAGCGCTATTTTATAATAAATACAGCGGCTGCGTTGCGGCGGCTACGTCACGCTCCTGCCGACGCTGTAATGTTACATTTACCCTCCTATTGAACTACGACCTCCGTTGCTTTATATTTTACCTACTAGGCTGTGGTTTTACTTACTTTGTGTATTGGCAAACAGCGGCAGTCGATCGAAAGTGGGTACCGTGGTTTTGGAATTGCACTGTGTTTTTATTAATTTTTTTAATTTGCAAGGGTTTAAGATTTTGTTAAATTCACACGGACAATATTAATACTACTTATACACTACTACTTATACATCGGTTATAAGTAGGTACTTTCGTCCGCAATCTTTCCATACGTCAATCGTACAATCATTACGAACACTTGACGGAAATTTGCTAGCACTAGTTTGAACGAACCTTAAAAATGACAAAAAGACCCTGAAAATGATTCCAGGAGGGTTTACTTCCATAGTAAACCACATTGGATACATTTCCAGGGTATTACAGGTCAGAGGTAGAGGTGCGATTTCTTAGATCAAGTAGTCTGGAAACTGTTGAGCCATTTTTAACCGACGAAAAAAAGGAGGTTCTCAATTCGACATGTATATTTTTTTTTTTTTTATGTATGACCACGCATAACTTTTTACTGAGACGTCCGATTTGAAAAATTCTTTTTTCATTGGAGAGAGTATATTTCAAAGTTGGTCCCATTTTAAATTGAAAAAAAAAATCCGCCCCTAAGGGTGGAAAAATAGGGGTTGATTAATTTTTTTTCATACTAAGTTTGCAATTGTGAACCGATTTTGTTTAAATTTGAAACACATATGTTGTTCTGATGATAATACGACGTCAAAATGATCTGATGATGGATGATGGAGACAGGAAATACTTGCATTTTGCAAGAGGTCCTCAACAGTTTAAAGCAGCGATATATCGTGTTTCAACTCATTTCATGCACGTTGACGACAACTTTAGACCTAGCTGGAGAATAGCGCTGTTATCGAAGGTCTGACGATGGAGACGGAAGGCTTTTGAAAGAAGTTCTTATCAATTTACCGCCGCTATATTGTGTTTGGGCTCGTTTTATTAACCTTGATGAGGACTTTGAGCCAATCTGGATAATTACTGTCACTGAAGATCTGAAGATGGAGACGGAAGGTATTTGCAAGACGTTCTTAACAGTTTACAGCAGCTATATCGTGTTTGGGCTCATTTAATGCACCTTGACGTGATCTTTAGACCTAGCTGGAGAATTACGGTCATGGAAGGTCTGTTGATGGAGACGGGAAGTATTTACTAGACATTCTCAATAGCTTACAGCAGCTGTATTGTGTTTAGGCTCATTTCATGTACCTCGATGAGAACTGTTGATGCCTTGCTGGAGTATGATTGTCATCAAAGCTCTAGCGGTGGAAATGGAAGTCAGTTACAAGAGGTCCTCTACAGTATAACGCCACATGGACTTATTTTCTTGATTTTTATTAAAAACTTTAGACCTTACTGGATTATGCGTGTCATCGACGGACGGATTCCCTTATTTGAAAAAAACATAATAAGTGTGTTTTAGCCATTACTGCAAGAATTAGATATCTGTATATGTGCAGTGCATAGTGGGTTAACCTTTCAGTAGCTGCATTTCAGTCAGCGCGCTCATCATGTGGATTAACACCTTATTTGGTCAAAATTTGATAATGATGCTAATGAAATGTAGTCCCAGGTCAATTCATGCTTTATCGAGGGTCGTCCCTTGAAGTTTAAGTAAATTGACGGCCCAGCTTAGAATTACGGGCAACATCATGCGTTCAAAAACATTTCTAGTACGTGTTCTTTTGAAAATTGCAACCAATCGAGGTCTAGCAACACAGTCATTGCTATCACTCTATTTCCTTTGCTTTCATTGTTAACACAATTCTTCAGATTTTTGGTAGGTACTAGAATATCTAGAGGTCTATTCCCAAAGACTCGATAGTGTTTCGAATTCATGGTAGTCATCTTAGTACTTGTCAACCTGTTTGACGGTAAGGAACATTCTTATCGAAGCTCCCATCCCCGAATCCTTCATCTTACGCTCTGTTCGCCTATCAAAGATTTTTATTATATATCAAAAGCAACTAATGTGGGTTCAAAATAATAGCTACCAAATATTTAGTAGTGTCGAAGTATACCAAAAAATCGACGAAAAAGGAAATTAGATAGCAAAAGACAATATTTTATTTTAAAAAGCCGAAAAATTTAAAATTTTATACCAATTAGATTAAGTAAAGCAACAACAAATTTGTTGTAAAAGAAAACCAAAAAGAGTAAAATAAAAACTTTTTAACAAAAAATTGAACCGACGAAAAGTGAAAAATAAAAAACCTTTTAGTCTAGCTAAGCTCCAAAGTTAAAGTATGAGATTAATTTTGAGGCGGCGCCAACAAACAATGATCGACGATCAATCAAGTTGTCAACGTATACCATGGTTACGTTATGAAAATCAATAAATAGTTTGTTTGGCGCCGACTTGAAATTAATCTCATACTTTAACTTTGGAGCTTAGCTAGACTAAAAGGTTTTTTATTTTTCACTTTTCGTCGGTTCAATTTTTTGTTAAAAAGTTTTTATTAGTTTGTAAGTTATCTGCGCACATTATCGCTCTTGCAAAGTAGCGCATTACTATTCAGCGCTTGCAGCGACCATCCGCTATAATACGAGGAACATTTTTGCATGATCTAATCTCTACGCGGCGCAGCGCTGAAGCGCTATCGAATGCTGCAGCCGTCTCGTAAGACAAACGGTCGGGGGGCGCGACCTGAATTATTCATACAAATCTGATCTCGTGGTGGGTACGCTAATATTTGTAGGAGCGCTCTGTCAACTACCTGCTGCTAATGCTGGAGCAACTGCAGCTCTATGGCTATATATGGACTGCTGCATTGGGAACATTTCACGAATTGATTGCGTAATTTGTAGAAATTTGACAGTCGTTAGAGATTAACAGTCGTCTGACAGCCTTCAGAAATGCAGGATGCATTTCATATCTTGTATGTACATATGATAATGTAGGTATAAAAAGCCTAATTCTTTTGTTTTTGTTATGATTTGACGAAATCTGTATTCCTGACTTCATTTGAATGAAGTTCCAAATGAATGATGCACGCAATACATGGGTTGTCAAACTCGATGATTAGCTTGTAGTCCTTATATTTAAAGATTACACGTTAGAGCGATGGCTAGGCCGTGCGCGCTCGTGTCCCTTTGTGCGCAGGCGCACGTAAGGCTTGGTGTGCGAGCGTGGAGCACCAGGAGCGGGCCCCAAGTGACGGACTGCCTCACGCGCGTTGCGGCGACCCTGCAGAAGTACGGTCTTGGCGCCAGTGGGGGCACGCAGAGCCAATTGATCAAAGGTCAGGATCTCTCCTCCAGCAGCCAAGATGCTGGCACGAGCCTTCTCAGTGACGTGCAGAGTGGCCACTGTCAACTTGGGGACCTTGTACAGTCTGACATCGTTGGTGATGCTGCCCACCACGACGGCAATCATGCTTTCGCGAGTAGGCTTCTTCATGTGACGAGGCAACCGCAACAGCAATAGCGGAGGGCGGTTGATGCGGCTCATGAACAGCCTACGCAGAATAATAGTGTTGAACTTGGCATCTGTACGCCTGTATAGTTTTACAAGCAATGACTTCGGTGCGCCTAATTTTCCTTGTCGTATTTATGGTTGATGTCGATACCCATCTTGACAACCGGAAGAAAAGAGAGAAAAAGTTAGTTGCATTTTCTGCAATACTTGAAACGAGAGGAATTGTAACTTAATAACCTACTACAGTATACAACATTATTTTTATTTTATGCGAAAGCCGAAACACCTGTCCAGTATTTTTATATGTATAAAGAATCTATGCACACAATATCAAAACTGTATCATGAAAAACCAAAAAGTTATAAGCTTGTTATGTTACCTGGATATCCGTACAAATTTACTGTCACCAACGGCGTACGGCGGCGGCGGCGTCCCCGCGCCGCGCGCCTTGCTTTCATTGAAAATAAAATATCTTGGGACAACTCACACACGGCTATCTGATCCCAAACTAAGCAGAGCTTGTGTTATGGTAACCAGACAACTGATATACATACTTAGATAATTTATAAATACATACATATTATAGATAAATCACACCCAGACACAGAACAAACAATCATGCTCATCACACAAAGTTTGTCCTGGGTGGGAATCGAACCCACGACCTCCGGCTCAGCAGTCAGGGCCACTAACCACTAGACCAACAGGCCCGTCTCGTTTGTATTGTATAATGTCTCAGTTTGTATTGTAAGTAATTAACTGGTGATACATTTTCCATCACACTGTCTGGCAGGCTTTGGACTGTCGTAATGGTCAAGTGTAGGGTAGCGCTTGCGAATAGGTACTTAGTGTCGCATGGTGTCCATATTATAAACTTTTTTAAATATTTTTGGGAAAAAATATAACATGGTGTAAAAATTATTGGAATCGATTCAGTTACTTATTCCGAACAAACTATATTCAGGTTTCGCATATACTAAACATAATGTTGTATAATGGCGTCGGTTTGAGAAGTCGTGCGTGCAAGTTGTCACGACTATTGCGTTATTTCGGTTCGATGATGATCGCTGCTGTACGAGTCAGTGCACGAATAGCCCCAGGGTTGCGCGGTCTGCAGACTATGCTGTTTTTTTATTGTCATTTGTGCTTTTACTCTGGACGTTTATCTTATTACGTTTTATCTTTTACATCATTCTCACATATTTGTATAATATTAAAATAAATGATGTAACCATGACCTTGAAAAATGATGATGATTTAAAAGAGTGTCCATGGAGTTTCTTGCCCATTCTTCACCATAGATTTCACGCTTTGGAATGGGCAACTACAGTACTTTCACAAGTTATTATGCATTGTGTCTTTCTTGACATATGCAGATAAAAATATATGCATGTCGAATTGAGAACCTCCTAAAAGTGCTTGTGCGGCCTAATTGTAATAAATGCTTTGAGTTTAATTGCAATAATATTATAATAAATTTTACTAAAAAACCGCAGGACTGTCAACAAATACCGGATCTATAAAAAAAGTTGTTCATTTAAATCACATTAATTTATGCGAAGTTCTCTGAAGTATGTATTAAGGAAAAGCTTATAAAGGGCACCGTTTACATGCGAACGATATGAAGTCCTTTCCTTTGATAACACATCTTAATGATATCTTCGGCCTATCTTTGTAGACGTTGAAAGAGCTGACTTAAGTTGATCCGAGGCGGGTCCACCTGAACGTTACGTAATACATCGGTCACCTGGTTTACCTTCAAGCAATTAGGATTACGTCACAATTCTCCCGGGAGGAGCCATGGTGACCATGACATGATAGCTCATGTTTATCAATAGAGGTTCTGTCTTTAAAATAAACAGGTAACTGATTCCTACATCCTACTAGTATTATAAATGCGAATGTTTGTGAGGCTGGATGGATAGATGCATGGATGTATGGATTGTTTTTGTTTGTTACTTTTTTTACGTCAAACCGGCTGAACGGAGCTTGATGAAATTTGGTACAGAGGTAGATTATAGTCTGGAATAACACATAATAACACTTTTTTTCGAT
This sequence comes from Ochropleura plecta, assembly GCA_905475445.1. Lineage (NCBI taxonomy): Eukaryota > Metazoa > Arthropoda > Insecta > Lepidoptera > Noctuidae > Ochropleura > Ochropleura plecta. The sequence continues at coordinate 309,229 of FR997744.1, read as the reverse complement.
ATCACGCGGGCGAGCCCCGGGCGGAAGTTAGTTTCCATAATATGACAGTGCAGGATAAGTCTGTAGATACATTGTAACATGTGCATATTGTGAATCATTTGCACTGGACGTGTGCAGGTGACGGCTAATGATTTACGTTTTAATTTATTTAACGAACAACTGTTATTATGCTATTTCATGTTTTGTATTGTTTGAAACGGTGTTATCTCGTTTTGTTAACGGCTGTTAGCTTAACAAATGTAAATTGGTGAAAAATTTTCACTGATATTTTTTTATTACGTGAAATAGAACAGTACAAATACGTTTTTTTTTTTTTGTAAATCCAAATTGAGTTAGTAATAAATTGAATGCATTGCTGGATAGTTGGGTTTTCTATAAGATTACAAATATTTTTGTAGATATTTCTGGGTATTTATATATGTATAGGTGCGCTATGCATGTGAATGTGAATAACATCAAGCTCGATACAATTTATCTATATCTATATCTATTCTATACTTATAATAAATCTGTAGAGAGGTCAATTCTGTACATGAAATATATTTCCAAAATAACTATCAGGGGGTGATTAGTGATCGATACTGATGCCAAAAATGCAATCAGTAAAATTTTTGTCTGTCTGTCTGTCTGTCCGTCTGTCTGTCTGTCTGTCTGGATGTCTGTATGTTCGTTATAGAAACAAAAACTACTCGACGGATTTTAACGAAACTTGGTACAATTATTCTTCATACTCCTGGGCAGGTTATAGTATACTTTTCATCACGCTAAGATCAATAGGAGCAGAGCAGTGAAGGAAAATGTTGGGTAATCGGGAGAAGTTGGTTAAAGCTACACAGAAATCATTGTATGACGGAAATGTCCTCCTTAAAATTATATAAAAAATATCCTACGACAGCATAGGTCTATCTTATATGGTTGACTCACAATAACACGTGTAACTCCCGATAACTTAACAGTTCGGAGTTTCTGATTATATTTGTCTACTCTTACGTTTATAAAACTCCCACTCATCTCTAATTAAAAACAGTTAACATTATTACGTATTCAATAAAAAGAGAATCATATAAATCGGTATACAAACACCAAAGTTATGCATGAAATACGCTAATAAGCCATCGCGCGTGAATACTGAATCATGCTATAAGGATTATTTTTGTGTAATATTTGGCTGTTGATGCGAATAGAGGTTGTGAGTGTTCGACCTTATTGACAGACAATGCTTTCAGCCCGACTTTTAGTCTTTAAATAATTTCTTTTTAGATTTCTTTTGTTGTTATTTTATAAAATAGTTATTTTGGTAGTGTTTAAATATTCGTTCAAATTACAAATTATTCATAGTTTACATTTTATTTCTTTTTTGGTGAAGTAGTAGTAGGTACGCACAGATTTTTAGATACCGAGTTTCGGCTAATTTATGTTCAGTTTTTTTTTTAAATTATGTTGGTAAAAGCGTAGTTAATTATACTAATTATAGTTATAGGTATTATTAATTATAGTATTTATAGGTTTTTATTTTTATGTAAAGTAGGTATAAGTAGATAGTATTGGACAGGCGTTTTAGCTTTATTTTCATTTCATTTTTTGTTACAAGTTGTAGTTACCTATTATTTCTGGGTATAATTCTATTAGGATTATTTAGTTTTAGTTCCTATTTTATTTGGTAATTAATAGGTTCTTATAGATAATAGGCATAATTAGATATATTAAAAAAAAAACATATATATATATAATTTAGTACCTACGTAAGTACTTAAATTATTTTCAGGTTAATTATAAATTTTTATTATTTTTTAATTTATTTAGCTGTAGTTTTATTTAGTTGTTGCTGTAGTGTATTTAGGATCAGTTTTATTGTTTAAGTAGGCACTTGGATTTTTTAAGTGTAAGGTAGCTACAGTTAGGACCTCTAACGTAGCTTATTTCGTTAGGTAACTGAATAGGCATTCAGTTACCTTCAGTTATATTCATAAATCCTAACTAATATTATAAAAAGCCACAGTGAGTTTGTTTGTTTGTTACGGCTTCACGCCTAAATGACCGAACCGATTTTGATGCATTTTGGTACAGAGATAGTTGGGACCTTGGAGACGGAAATAGGCATTTTTTTTAAAGTGAGGAAAGGGGGAGAATGAGGGGAAAAAAGGGGAGAGAAAGATACATCTTTTTCGGGTCATAACGCGGGTTAAAGTTAGCGTTAGCCCAAAGTAACTATGCCACGCGGACGAAGTCGCGGGCGGAAGCTAGTAAAGAATATTTCCGGTACATTGCAATTACTCTCGTCATACGTGTGTTGCTGATGCAGACAGTAATAGGATTAGCGGAGCTCTACCGTCTTGTAACATACGATACAAAGATATTTCTACTAAGTGAGCACTGTTGATTCTATGAAAGGATCAAAAGCCTTTTAAAGCTCCTCAAACGTCTTTTGAGGGTTGAAACCAACAGATACCTACTGTGAGTAGAAACATGAACACCAACATGTTAACATTGAACAACTTACATAAGTGATTTTGGTAATTAATATTATGTTAGAAGCTTTACTATCACAAGAAAATCGTTTACAGGGTGGAGTTTATCGGAGTCAAAATTGTTGCTAATCTGGTATCAATCGTTTCAAGGAGAGTCCCGAATTACTAATTACCCTGGACATTACTGCACGTATCCAGAACTGAACATATTTACATGTAGTTTTGAGATATCTCGGAGTAAAATTGATTATTACCATTCGACTTTCATATAAGAATACGTTTTCACCATAACATGTATGGTCACGCATGAAACTGCCAAACTAAGAAACAAATGCACCTAAATCATTCCCTCATTGAAATAATTCAGCGGCATGTGAAAAAGTTCCAACAACAGTCACAAAGTCAGTGTTGACAGTACATCGACACGTGTTGCCGTCGACATTAGTATTCGCTCTACTCGAGACAAATAACTTAACCTAAAAATATTACATAATATCTACTTGCGGCATCTCGCTGTTCACAGCCTCGCGGTGATTCGATCTGTTACTCGTAGCACATCGTAGCCACGTAGCACTGCTACGCCGTAGCATAGAGCGACTGACAAATTGACTTCTGTTATATTCTGTATTTCATTGTTCCGTTTGAAATAATAATCTATATATATAAAAATGAAACCCGTTTCGCGTTGTCACGGCATCACGTGTGAACGGCTGAACCGATTTCGATAATTCTTTTTTTAAAATGTTTGTGGAAGTCCAAGGATGGTTCTTACGGAAAAAAATATTAAGAAAATCTTTCAGAAATATTGAAAAATATACATTTAATTTTGCATATTTTAAAAAACGCGCGTAACGAATGTCAACGTCATTCACAGCCATAGCTATATTGAAAGAGCATCGTTCGTTCGGAAATGTGGTTACTTAATTAAATTCTATTGCACTAATTTACAAATTTTTGAAAATAACTCGCCACGGAATATTTATTTATAGATAAAAATTATTAAATGTACCGACTTTGACGGTAATATTAATAATACCAGTGATGATTTCATTTTAATGTAAGTATATAATAATAATAAAATTTGTACTATGAGTTAGATTTCAGAACGCAGTATACAAACTTCGCATAACCTATTTAGTAACCTGTGGTAATCTGTGACATACATAACCGCGCTAACAATAATTTTATTAAGTTTTTGATAATTTTGGTTTTGTTTTAAAGACTAAGAAGTTTGGATGTGACTGGCTGGCGAATTGAAGAATTACAAATCAGTTGATTCCGAGAAATTCGCTGGAATTGCCCGGCTAACCGCCTCATAATCTGCAATTAAAAATCGGATCAGTAATATAATTATTATGTTACGGAACATAAACCAGCCACGTCTGTGTAATGGCACCGGGCTTGCGGTGAAAAAATTATTGAACATCGTCATCGAAGCCACAATTTTGAAAGGGCAGTACAAAGGCGAAGATGTTTTAATCCCACGCATCCCTATAATACCGAACGACATGCCATTCAACTTTAAACGTTTACAGTTTCCAGTGAGACTTGCATTTGCAATGTCGATAAATAAATCGCAAGGGCAGTCGCTAAGTGTTTGTGGCATCAACATAGAAAATCCATAAACTAATAAAATTATGAAATTAGTAAAGTCCTTCTCAGTTATGGCGAAACCAGGGAAATAGGGATACATTTTTATATGGAGGATATTATAGATTCCAGTTCAAATTGAATAGGTGCGCATACCTAAGATAGGACAACTGTCAGCTATACAAAATAAAGTAGTGCATCAAAGCTACACTAAGGCGGTACGAAGTTCGCCGGGTCAGCTAGTAATAAATAATAATAAATATCTTGGGACAACTCACACACGGCTATCTGATCCCAAGCTAAGCAGAGTTTGTGTTATGGTAACCAGACAACTGATATACATACTTATATAATTTATAAATATATACATATTATAGATAAATCACACCCAGACACAGAACAAATAATCATGCTCATCACACAAAGTTTGTCCTGGGTGGGAATCGAACCCACGACCTCCGGCTCAGCAGTCAGGGCCACTAACCACTAGACCAACAGGCCCGTCAAAAAAATGCTCGCATTCCAACTACTTTCATTAAATAAATATTATTTTGCATTCAAGTAAAATGATCTCTTTATTTTTTCAGGTTTTCACACACATTCGTTAAATCCAAATACCTCAAAAATGATTATTCAATTCTGAAAATTTTATATTCACTGACGTTCAATTGGTTAGAGCTGGACCGGCGATACTACTTGCATCGTTATAATAACATCTGGCCTCGCCCGCGTCTGTTAGCAGATGCAGCGGATTAGTCAACGAACAGTGTTATTAACAGGAAGTCGGAGGAACTAGAGGAATTTTGAATTAAATTATCTTATCTTTGAGGAAAATCGTTGTAAGTTAACATAATAAGGAAATATTTAATCTGTATTATATTTTTATAAACAGTTGTTCTTTATCGTGTGGTTGGTTAGTATCTAACTTGGTGTTAAAGTTTCTATCCTGCCCATGGGCTTGGCTTAATATGCCTTCGAGAAAAAAACTAAACTTAACAAAAATTTACCGTTAGTAACTGAACTGTAAAAATGTTTGATACCACATCAAGTGTAACGAAACAGGTTCCATATTTTTTACGATAAAGTTTCAAGTTTAAAGTTTCAAGTTCTTTTTCAATAACGAGCGGATGATAACCGGTGTACTACTGGGTTTATCCGTTTGGCCCGCACCTCTTCTCCGGTAAGCCTCGTAATCCTTGCGTCTAGCGCCATGTTGTCACGCATTTGTCGCGTTTGCAACGCGCATAAACATTGTACGACGCTGTAGTGTTTTCTACTGTATCGTACATACATTTATGTATCGATGCTAAATCGCTTTAATTTGTATTTCAACTAAAGCACGTCAACAGTACCATAGTAGCAATAAAACGGCAGCATGCAACGAATATTCTGACTTCTGTCAGTGGCAGTTGATACTGTGTTGCAGGAGCCAGAATTCACATCGTGACTTAACCACGTTTTGCGTTTGAATCACAATCGCTACAAAAAGCGTCAGTGGGCTCCTTTAGAAGGCAAGTGTTCGAGGGGAGAGCGGGCAGGTTCAAACGTGACTTATCTCGTTTCGTTAAGTATATACTTAACGTGGGGGCTTTTTTGTCAAAGGATACTGGGTTTCTGCATCATGCGATGTCCTGGTGTCCGTCGTTAAGTCTCAAGGAATCAATATGGCAGAACATTATACGTTCTATGTTCTGCCATATTGATTTCTCGACTGACCTTCAGATATTTTAACTATTTTCAAAATCATAGGTGACTTATTCAATTAAACTTAAAATAAGCGCTTTTTTGAACGTCAAATTATGTAGGACGGTCCCCTCTTCTTCACTTGCTCCTTCCAAATCTGAATGAAACGAAATTTAAATCTTGTATTAAACGCACACTATGTAGGCAAGCATATTATAAATTGAGGGATTACATTGATGATAAAAATGCTTGGCTCAATGTTGGTTCCGCTCCACAGTCACAGGGAGTCAACTAATTGATTGTAATCTGAAATTATTGTGGTAGCTGCAGAAGATTGTAAGAATATATTTTCATTGTATAGACTCAATTTTCTAGTATTGTATAAATACCTGGTGACTGGGACTGTAGATTCACCTTTTTGTTTTTTGACATTTAAAAATGCCTGAAACGGTCTAATTGAAATAAATGCTTTGAGTTTTCTAGTATTTTATCTAAGGAGAAAAATGATAGAAATGCGAAAATAGGTGACAAGTGAAACAACGGGTGGCTGGAAGCACACTGACGATATTTGTCAAGTAACACGCTTAAAATAGGAGTGGATGCAACCACCCTCATATTTGCATGTGTAACAAAATTTCTGCTCAATGAACTCCCTAGCATGACCTACAACATGACTTGATTTTGATTAAGAGATTTAGTTGTGGTTTATTCAACCCAATTAAAGCAAACTACTTCATTCTTTGAATTCGGTGCAATGTTTAAAAGATAAGATAAGATAAGTACGATTCGGACTCGTAAGTACGAGTGCGAATCGTACCTACTTATCTGTTAGGGTTTCGTAAACAGTACAACAAAAATACACATAAATATGCAAAACTTCACTATTGTTCCGGCTGCCATTTATAAGACCTTTAGTTATAGATACTCCGTTTTCCGAATTCTGACAACCAGTCTTACCAAGGGGTTTCGTTTGGCCTAGTACTAACTAGGTGTGGAGGTCAGATAGGCACTTGATTCATGTAAAGTACTGGTAGTTAGCTGAAACCGGTTAGATAGGAAGCCAACCGCAATATGGTTAGAAAAAGGCTCAGCAAATGATTATGGTGATCTCTGAATTTAAACAGTGACGTGTTAACAGTCTCAAAGTAAAATTCCTGTTATATATGTAACAGACCGACATTAAGAGGCACATGGACGGGGCGAATCTTTATTTCCGTTACATATTTTTGAGTAACTCAAAATTCACTAAAAAAAAATCGCAGATCATCACAATAACTGACTGCACGAATACCTGCTATCTAAATAAACGCTTGTTATACGCGACACACAAATAGCTCAGCATTCAGTTTCCCTCAAATATTTAGCATAAAAAGATTTTTATCTTTTATTTAGACGACGTCTTTTCCTCATTGTGTGTTTTTAAAAGATCGCATCGCTTGATGTTACCGCGGATTTTGTTAATATAATTAGAATGTTTCGCTTTTTCGCGTAATTTTAGAAAATAATTCAAGAAGCTGACATGAAACGTACTTGTAAACGTCTACAGAAAAAAATAAGATAAAAATATAACATTTTATTTTGTGTAATTTCAAGTGGCATTTGAAAAGGGAGGGAGCAAGAATATTTTATTTGAATAAAGTCATTTAAATTACGATACGAACAGAACTTTATTTGATAAAAATAAGGACGACGGAGCGAATGACATTCGCTCTACCGTTTCCTGTTACGAGGATTTTGGAAATTCTTTTCAAATATTAGGATGGTTAGAGCGCAGTGGACCATAGGGTGCCATTCCATCAACAATACTGACAATGTGAAGAATTCACATAACATACCATAAAAACTTTTTAACAAAAAATTAAACCGACGAAAAGTGAAAAATAAAAAACTTTTAGTCTAGGTAAGCTCCGAAGTTAAAGTATGAAATTAATTTCAAGTCGGCGCCAAATAAGCAAGAAAACTAATAACGTAAAACGGGAAATATTGACAGCTTATTGATCGTCGATCATTGTATGTTGGCGCCGCCTCAAAATTAATTTCATACTTTAACTTTGGAGCTTACCTAGACTAAAAGGTTTTTATTTTTCACTTTTCGTCGGTTTAATTTTTTGTTAAAAGTTTTTATTTATCTCTTTTTGGTTTTCTTTAACAGCAAATTTATGTTGCTTAACTCGACTCGAGGATGGTGCTCCGATAAGACTTTTCCCCACCGTCAAACAGTTTGACAAGTGCTAAGATGACTACCATGAATTCGAAACACCAACGCGTCCTTGGGATACCTCCAGATATTGTTGTGCCTACCAAAAATCTAAAGAATTGTGGTACCGATGAAAGCAAACGAAATAGAGTGAAAGCGATGTCTGTGTTGCTAGACCTCTATTGATTGCAATTTCTAAAAGAATAAGTACTTAAAATGTTTTTGAACGCATGATGTTGCCGGTTATTCTAAACTGGACTGTCAGGGTACATAAACTGCAAGAGTCGGCCCTCGATAAAGCATGAATTGACCTGGGACTGAAAGTTTTAGCAACATTATCAGATTTAGAACCAAATAAGGAGTTATTCTAACTGTATGATGAGCGCGCTGACTGAAGTGCAGAGACTGAAAGGTTAACTATGCCCTGCACATATACAGAAATTTAATTGTTGCCGTAATCTCTAAAAGACAATATGTTTTATCAAATAAGGGCGGCAAGCCTCTCTGCTTTGCTGACATCTCTTTAAGGAGCTAACCGCTTCCTATTCCCTCTCGCTTCGGACCATGGACTGAACCGGGGCTATAAGGAGCGGAGCCCAAGTGGCTTTATACTGTTCGGGACCTCTTGTAATTGTCTTCCGTTTCCACCACCAGAGTTTCGATGAAAACCATAATCCGGCAAGGTCAACAGTTCTCATCGAGATACAAGAAATCAGCCTAAACTCAATACAACTGCTGTAAGCTATTGAGAACGTCTAGGAAATACTTTCCGTCTCCATCATCAGACCTTTTGTGACCGTAATTCTCCAGCTAGCTGTAAAGATCTCGTCAAGATGCATGAAAGGAGCCCAAACACGATATAGCTGCTTTAAACTGTTCAGAACCTCTTGCAAATACTTTACGTCTCCATCGTTAGATCATCCGTGACAGTAATTATCCAGCTTGGCTCAAAGTTCTCTTTAAGGTGAATAAAAGGAGCCCAAACACAGAATGGCTACTGTAAATCCATGTGGACCTCTTGCAATTGCATTTCGTCTCCATCGTCAGACCTTCAATGACAGCGCCATCCTCCAGCAAGGTCTAAATCGAACCGAAATCGTCGAATTGTCATCAGAACTACATATATTTGCCAAATTTAAACAAAAACAGTTCACAATTGAAAATTCAGTATGAAAAAAATCAATCACCCTCTATTTTCCCACCCTTTTTTTTTTTTTTTTCGGGTGGGAAATCATCCAATGACTTCCCCCGCTCTGGGCGGAGCGGGGGGGCATGTCAGACTTGTACTGACTAAAACCCACCCATGTTCCTTCTATTGCCCTTTACGTTCCGAGGCCGCGGTATCTCTATTTCTATTTATTCCCACGCTTAGGGGACGATTTTTTTTTTCAAATTAAAATGGGACCAACTTTGAAATATACTCTTTCCAATAAAAAAAGAATTTTTAAAATCGCTCGTCTCAGTAAAAAGTTATGCGTGGTCATACATAAAAAAAAAATATACATGTCGAATTGAGAACCTCCTCTTTTTTTTTTCGTCGGTTAAAAAAAGTTCATAATTTCAATCTTGTTGGTAGTCATAATAGAAATACGAAAGGTTTTAAAACCAATTCTCATTTATCGAAACCCTATTATATAATAGGGTTTAATGTAATTGTATAATGCCTGAGCGTTTATATAATCACATTTACCGATAATATCCTCTCAAAGTGTAATGGCTTAGGTACAATAAAGAATAGTTTCGCTTGGCAACACCCGCCATCACGCCGCCAGTACCGAATTCCATAGCTAATGGAATGGCATTACTCGCATCGATACTGTCGACACGAGCCTGCGACTATACTACCTATAAAATAGTCACAGAGGGAATGTCACTGCATAATATTTCGACTGCATTTATATGGGAATGGCAGAGGCAGGCGATATAGTTAAATAATAAGGTATTGACGGCACGGTTGGCGCAGTGGCTGAGCGATTGACTGCTGCGCTGCGTGTCGCGGGTTCGAATCCCGCAAGGAACAAATATTTGTATGGCCTACAGGTAGTTGTTTCGGGTCTGGTTGTTTTTGTATGTGAATTTAAATGTTTGTAAACGCACCCACGGTTCAGGAACTATTCCTAGTGTGGGGCAACGTTTTTAACAACAAAAAAAGTAAGTAAGTCTGTCCGTCTTTCTGTTATCTTTGCATGCCTAAACAGCTGAATTTGACACGAGGATAGCTGTGACTTAGTTTAATACATGGGACTGATTATCTAGTACGTTTCCGTGGGATAATTTTTGATATACACATGGCCACTTAAAAATAATATTAGGATCATTATTTCCGTGAAGTGAAACGCATTTTATAAATCAATTTATGAGGAATTCAACACTTGATCGTATGATCCTCGTTCCGTTTCCAAACAAAGTACTTCATTCCATGGTTAAACCTACTATAATATTCTGTTGGCTTCACTCACGAAGACCAATGAAGCATGTTTATTTTGAAGCTAATACAAATATTATGAATTTTAAGTTATTTCCGTTTCAGTGGCGTTTCCAAACAATACGGCTTTTGTTTGAAGTTAGTATTGATTTCATTACTTCGCGGAAAGGTAATTTAATATCACGGGGTATTATTATGTCATATTCAATGAGCCGATCATTTTGTATACGTGATCACATTAGGTGATCACGTCATACCGATAGCATGATATTTAGTTATTGAGTAACTCGTTTGGGAAAACGCTACACAAATGATGACGAACTTAATAGTTAACCGGGAATTAACTGCTAAGCGATTTGACTACGATTTAAATTATTTTCACATTCATCTTCGACACTTGTATGTGATGAGTATAACACGAAAAATTTTTTTGATTTAGTTTTCTGACGACAAAAATAAAGATACAAATAAATGGCTTTAAAACTGAGATATCAAGACACCTTCATGCAACGTGACAATTACCCACATTTATGTACACTCTTGAAGTGACAATGAATGCGCAATGTCAGTTGAATCTTATTGATTTCGATTATGTTCACGTTGCCATATCTATTGGAAGACTGCGACAAGACACGTCCAAACCACGTACAAAGCTAATTATAGTTCAGTCCATAGAACTCGCACGCATGCTAATCTATCCCTAATGGAAGGCATACAATACAGGGTGTTAGCGGGCACCTCAACAAATCGCTAACGTCGGAGATTGATCGCCGCCATCTCGCGAGGGACTACATTGTAATGAAGGATGGGGCTGCACTACGGGGTACAAATTAAACGATCTATAGTGTTAGCTCGCTGAGTTATGCCACGGGTGCAACATGTAGTAGTAATGAATACGTAGGCGTTTTTAAAGTCTGCGTTTTATTATAAAAACTAGCTTTGGCCCGCGGCTTCCCGCGTTAAATTCGGGATAAGACAGTTCCCCTTTCCTGATTTGCAGGTACCTGCCACCTGTAGTTTTTGCCCTAGCGCCTTATTTATTGTAATAGCAATGCTAAGTTTTCCCTCTTTCTCCCTCATTTCACACTTTAAAAAAATATGTCCGTCTAAGCCTATGTCCGTCTCCAGGGTCCCAACTATCTCTGTACCAAAATTCATCAAAATCGGTTTCGCCATTTAGGCGTGAAGAGGTAACATACAAACAAACTAACTTTCGCTTTTATAATATTATTAAGGATGACTGCCTCTAGTATTCTATGAGGTCTTTGATTCTATGCTCAGATCTGGCAAAGATAATTTATTCATTGCAGTTCTCTCTCCGCAGACAGGACATGTGCCCTATTGATGGCAAAAGGCTTACCCACAGCATGACTGGTGAAATGTGGACTTTGGAGTACTAGAGACACTTCTCTGCTGGACCTTTGAGTGATTACAGTCTTCATGTTTGTGCTTTAATAGTACAGACCTTCTCTTAACTTGGACTTTAATAGCAACACCGTTTTCAAAACTAAATGATGCACATTTTAATGTAACAGAGACAACGTTACTTTCAGTACAAATAATGTAATTTCGTGGTCGTACTAAAGACAAAACTATTGTGATTTCTTTTTACTGCCGCCGCAAGACGCTGTTGTTCACTACTAAGTTCGTTGATAACGAGTTCATTCACTTGTTTGTGTTCCTCTCTATAGTTTATTACTACTGCGTGGTTGGAACTGGTCGCATGACGTCATTATCTACTTAGAGTCGGCGAAAGTGACGAGGGATGACTTGATGATGTGTAACTATCAAATTATGTTAGTTTTCTCACAGTTACAACGTGGCGCGGGTTATAAATAGCTTGTTGTGTTTAACTATGAGATTATTAGTTAAACTTGCTACGGCTATCTATTATCATCATCTTCCAACCCTTGTCTCTTTGAATATCTATTAAACACGTATTATAAAAGCGCGGTTTGTGACATACGGACAGACAAACAGACAGCGAATCTGTAACAATTCCGTTTAAAAACGACACGTTTCAGTTTGATTATTTAAGGCAACCACTAAAAATAACATCATTTTATTCAAACATGTTGTTTGAATAAAATGATGTTATTTTACCTACGTATTATCCTTGTCTAAAAAAATACATTATTCCCAATCTACTATCACCTTTATAAAAAAAAAAAATATTACAATCCCACCGGTCCATATACCCTCATTACGTAATACCTTGTTTTTCTATCGTTAAACTGAATAAAACGAAGATTTGTACATTTAAGCCGATTGTTTTTACTCCTAAACCTGTTATTTTTACCCTGCCGTTAACCACATTAGAATTTTAGAAACATCACCCAAATACATGATCGCAGGAAAAGTTACTTTAACAAAAATTTAAATACATTGACTCTTTGTCTATGACATGTTGAAAAGTAAGAGGAAGAAAACATGCAATGGATATTAGTTATCTAAATTGTGTTGAAGGTAAAGTTCGATTACATGTTTGTATTCGAACATCAAAGTACTTGAACATTGTTTCGATATTTTGTGTAAATGGGAAAGTTCGCACAAAGAGGTCAGTTTGTTTAACAAGTTCCAGCCAAAGGATGTTCAACCTTGAGTTGGTTTTGATACAACTTGTAACTGAGTCGAGGAAGTCAAGCCCTGATATTCTATGTTGGCAACCTGTCTGTTTCAAAAACTTTGCACTTCGATTTACTTTTGTCTTTATTTCAAAGTCTAGAATCGGAAATGAAACAAAAAGCCGCTTTGCTGACGTGCAAGTCCGAATTTCACGTTTAAAAGTAAGGTCGGATTTTATCTAGACTTCCAGTAAGTACCGGCTGACCTAGCCAGTACCTGGAGCTAATGTAAAGCAAGCTTTATGTACACGTTGAGTATGTTATAAGTTCCTTTTCTTCGCAAATTGTGTTTTGTTTTTGTAAATCTGTTTGGTATTGTTAAATCTCGTTATTCATGAGTAAGCAGTCTAAAATGACCTTACTGTATGGATCTTTTCAAACGAATGTCATCAACTTCGACTGTCTCAACTATTTTCTGTGAGCTTACAGGGCAAAGGGATACATTTAGTTTTTGAACGGGTTCACAAAAATTAAACCAACAAGTTTTTCCAATGCGAGGTGGGTGTACAGTAGACCGCCTAACTGGGTGTTTGGGCGCAGCCGTGACCGGGCATGATGACGTCCACCGCTGCCCTGAGCCAGCATCCTGTAATGACGCCTGATACCGACTGTTCTATGCTGGCCTCTAGGAGATTTGTTTCCAAACTCAAAGATGGGTTAATGTTTTGGTGTGGAGTGAATTTTTTAAAAATTGTACTTAAAGCTATGTATGTTTAAAAAAGTAATTTATTCGCTACTATTGCATAAACATATCTGGTATAAGAGTAGCTACCTCAAGGATCTAGTTAAGGGGGAGATGCGACTACTATATTGTTACTTATGTTTCGTAGTTGAAGTCGAAAGCAAGCTTGGAAGTTTCAATTGAGATAGCTTCAATTTGAAGTTTCAACTTTACAGAGTTAGAATGAAAGCGCATTGGCATCCTTAGTGAAATAAAATTGAGTTTAAACTTAACAAACTTGGATGAAAATAAACCTCATTTTAGAGTCTTGGAAATTGTAAGCAAAGGGTTTTTTTTATATCTTTAGTCAAGGGATTAAAAATAAAGTGTTAGTGACATCCCTACAATTTGATCGCTCTAGATTTTCTCTCAAGGAGAGAGAATAAAGGATTACTAAGACCCGAGTAAGACATCTTTATCGTTTATGGTCCAAAGCAAGCTCGCCGTAAACTGGTGCTGTTAATAGTGAGGACGGCACTATTTATAGTCTAGCGTCTAAGCTAAGAGCGACGTGATTAGGGACTATGAATAGGGCACCGTGTCCAGTCAATGTTGTTAAGATTAAGGTCTATAGTCTACAGTGAATGAAGTCGTGACCGGGTGACGGAGATTACTGAGAGATAACCTAAATCAGTTTAGACGTTTAGTAATTAAATGAGTGATAGTCAAATAGATTATTAGAAGGTAACTGTAGAAATTATTCTACAGTTACCTTCTAATAATCTAAAACGACTAGAAAGATGATAAGACCAAGAATATTAATTCTTGGTCTTATCATCTTTCTAGTCGTTTTCGAATTGTGTACAGTTCGGCTTCAGGGCTATTTGCTTATCAGACTTCTTATTATCCTGTAGTTATAGTGTAATACAATTCTTCTTGAAACTGTTAGTTGTCAGACTTTCAGCCTTCTACTGCTGATTGTCAAAGATCTACGAATGACAGCTGGACCCTCTTCTAGGTACTGAAGACCAATGCAGGGATACAGCGTAGTTTGATCTGAGGTTATCCCGTGTAGCTGTAGTTTGTGATCCCTGTAGATGTCAGGCAGTGATATATTGTTTGTAGATTATTATGCTTGGTAGAACTCGAAATTATGGTTATGTGTATTTGTGGCCATCCTCTATTCATTGTTCATCCGAAAACATATTGGCCTCAGTTTTTTATCTTCTTGCGCTTATCCTATTCTACTTGGGATCAGTAGAACACGTTTTCTTCTTCTATACTCCCCCTTTTTCAAAAAGGAGTCTTCCCCACACTATTGTGGCGGGCCCTTTTCATTTCCCTGTCGTCATCTTTGTTTCCGTTTACCACCCAAAATTAAACGTCCCAGCACACTATTCTTTTCCATATCCACTGAAATCAGGACAAACAGCCATCGGGTAAAATCGATAAATAACTGTGTCTCGATATAAATCAACAAATTGTATCGGTAATTGCTGCATAGCTGGCTCGCTGGCTAAGACCGGTGTTAATTGCGCTGCCGACAGATGGCGTTGATTGACGAGGGTGCGGTGTCACAAGGACCTCCGGGGTCCCACGCGGTGGTCTCCGAGATACAGGTTAGATTCAATGTGACTACAATGAGCGTCTTTGATAATTTGGTAAAGATTTCAATAGGGTTAGGTTTCTTGTCTGATAATTGAATACGGCTGTTGTAGAATATGATACTTTTCCTTATGAGCCGTTGTTATGGCTGCCAGACTTCAAATGGAATCGACGTATTACTGAGTTGAGCAATTCTGAGAAATTTCCGTTTCTTTTATTATTATTTTTTTATTATTAAACATGAAAGACTTATATTTAAAGAGAACATACTAAAATCTGCAAATAAGTTATAAATGTACTCTTCAACTATAGTTATTATAAATAAACAAGCTGTCATTTTGCATCCTCATGAAATTCACAAAAGTAACTAATAACTATGCTATGGAAATCGCATTATGCTACCACACGCGGCCTGACTGACATTTGCCTTATCACACAAAAACTTAACCTAAACGTTAAAGGTAAAATTAACTGACAAGAAGGTGCGAACACTGTCGTTTTATGTAAGTAATCTTTCTTCAACGTTATGACAGACAGTACATTGCAGTGTATTTATTATCCAAGAAAAACAAACTTCAGCTCAAATCATCATAACTTTTAGTATCCAAAACAATCCAAATACCTATGCATTTAGTCTTAAATAAAACTCTATCACAAACATTTGATAACAAAAAGAAACATTAAAAAGATCAGTATTAATCTTAAAACGTAGCTTAAAATTAAGGTCAAACTTTATAACCCTATCTTTCTTAAACAGTTAATAAATCGGTGTTAAAAGCTTTAACTGGAGGTTCTAAAATGTTCTGTTCATAAATATTAGCACTTAGACCTTTTGTGTTCAAGAACTGAATGCTAATGTAGCCGCAATCCGATAATAACTGGGTGTTAAGTTATACGTAATGAAAAACGCGATGAATAAATATGAAGTGCTTGGAGAATATTTAATATTTGTCTGCTTTTAGCTTCTTTTTTAACAGGATTATTCACTACACAAATTCAAATTTTAGCATATTTATCCAGACACATGACATCTACCTAACCTCACTGGATCCTCGTGCTGAATGCTAACTTGTTTTACAAATAGAACGGTTCTGCTCCTTCCCATATAGTTGTGCTACATCTGGGTTTCACTATTATCACTATCACCGTAAATACTATCACCAAAAGTATCACCCTTCTTATAACTTAAAAGTGCGCAGATTGTTTTGTTAAAAAATAAATTTGTCTTACGTTTAGACATTAGACTTTGACAAGAAATGAAATTGAATATAATATAAATACTCACTTATAATACCACAAGAGCTTCGGGAAAGGCCAGATAATTTTGAAGCTCGTGTGGTATTCGGGGGATTATTTTTCCGTCCCAAATGTCGGCCAATAGAATTGCACAAACTCCAAATCGACTCATTTTCATGCAAAATCTCCAATTTTCACAATTGAATTCAACCTGTCAGTTTGACGTGTGGTTAATTTGACTGGATCATGTTTTGTTTTTTAACCGACGAAAAAAAGGAGGTTCTCAATTCGACCTGTATATTATTTTTTTTTTTTTTTATGTATGACCACGCATAACTTTTTACTGCGACGCTCGATTTGAAAAATTCTTTTTTCCTTCGACAGAGTATATTTCAAAGTTGGTCCCATTTTAAGGAGAAAAAAAAAAAAAAAAAAAAACCGCCCCTAAGGGTGGGAAAATAGGGGGTGATTGATTTTTTTCACACTGAATTTTCAATTGTGAACAGATTCTGTTTAAATTTGGCACATTTATGTAGTTCTGATGACATTTCGACGTTTTAAATATCTGATGATGGATGATGGAGACGGAAAACACTTGCAACTTGGAACAGCAACAGTTTAAAGCAGCGATATATCGTGTTTCAACTCATTTCATTCACGTTGACGAGAACTTTAGACCTTACTGGAGGCTGGCGCTGTCATTGAAGGTCTGACGATGGAGACGGAATGCAATTGCAAGAGGTCCGCATGGATTAACAGCAGCTATTCTGTGTTTGGGCTCCTTTTATTCACCTTAAAAAGATCTTTGAGCCAAGTTGGATAATGACTGTCACGGATGATCAAGCGATGGAGACAGAAGGTATTTGCAAGATGTTCTCAACAGTTTACAGCAGCTATATCGTGTTTGGGCTCATTTCATGCGTCTTGACGAGATCTTAACAGCTAGTTGGAGAATTACTTTCATAGAAGGTCTGATGATGGAGACGGAAGGTATTTCCTAGACGTTCTCAATAGCTTACAGCAGCTGTATTGTGTTTAAGCTCATTTCATGTACCTCGATGAAAACTGTTGACCTTGCTAGATTATGATTTTCATCGAAGCTCTAGCGGTGAAAACGGAAGACAGTTACAAGAGGTCCCCAACAGTATAAAGCCACTTTGGCTCATTTCCTGAACTATATTGACAACTTTAGACCTTATTGGGTTAAGGGTGCCATCTACCCCGGCCCTGGTTCAGTCCATGGTCCAAAGCGACAGGGGAAGGGGAAGCGGTTACCTCCTTAAAGAAATGTCAACAAAGCAGAGGCTTGCCAGGGCCACCGCCTGCCGGGGTTGCGAGTTGTTCGAAAGAGCACGGTATCACTTTCGTACAACTCGCAACCCCGGAACATAAAGGGCAATAGAAAGAACATGGGTGGGTTTTTGTCAGTACAAGTCTGACACTCCCCGAAAGTTATTTAATGATTTCCCAGCCGCAAAAAAGGGGTTCCATTGACGGACGGATGTCCTTATTTGAAAAAAATATATTAAGTGTGTTTTAGAGATTACGGCAACAATTAAATTTCTGTATGTGTGCAGGGCATAGTTAATCTTTCAGTCTCTGCATTTCAGTCAGCGCGCTCATCATACAGTTAGATTAACACCTTATTTGGTTCTAAATCTGATGATGTTGCTAAAACTTTCAGTCCCAGGTCAATTCATGCTTTATCGAGGGCCGACCCTCGCAGTTTATGTACCGTGACGGCCCAGTTTAGAATTACCGGCAACATCATGCGTTCAATAACATTTTGAGTACTTATTCTTTTAGAAATTGCAATCAATAGAGATCCAGCAACACAGATATCGCTTTCGCTCTATTTCCTTTGCTTTCATCGGGACCACAATTCTTCAGATTTTAGATAGGAACAACAATATCTGGAGGTAACCCAAGGACGCGTTGGTGTTTCAAATTCATGGTAGTCATCTTAGCACTTGTCAACCTGTTTGACGGTGGGGAACATTCTTATCGGAGCATCATCCTCGAGTCGAGTTAAGCTACATAAATTTGCTGTTAAAGAAAACCAAAAAGAGATAAATAAAAACTTTTTAACAAAAAATTGAACCGACGAAAAGTGAAAAATAAAAACCTTTTAGTCTAGCTAAGCTCCAAAGTTAAAGTATGAGATTAATTTTGAGGCGACACCAACATACAATGATTGACGATCAATAAAGCTTTCAATATTTCCCGTTTTACGTTATTAGTTTTCTTGCTTTTTGGCGCCGACTTGAAATTAATCTCATACTTTAACTTTGGAGCTTAACTAGACTAAAAGGTTTTTATTTTTCACTTTTCGTCGGTTAAATTTTTTGTTAAAAAGTTTTTTTATGCATAGCAACGACCAGAGAAAATTTTCAAAAAATTATCAGTATAATACCATGTAGGTTGTACCACGTGACGTCGAATGGTGCAATTCTATTGGTCGATATTTGGGTCGGAAAAATAATCTTTAATATATTTGTTTGTCAATTGACAAAACATAGCGCACTATTTACATTTAAAGATATTTTATGTTATCATCACATATATTTATGAATAAGTAAATGTAAATAAATTCAGATTTGTTTAGTTAGTATTGAACTTAGTGATGAGTAGCAAAACCATAAACATGCACATAAGAAGCAACGCAAGAAGAACTTTGAGTAAAACTCGCGTCCCTGTTGAACTGTATACTGTGGTCTTGCATCTCCCCACAGTTGGAAAAATACAAAGTTATACAACACGAGAGAAAGCAACTGAACTTGTACGGAACTCCGCGGCCGCCTGATAAAGAATACGGAACTCAACATCCCAAACTTGTTGGAATACAAACTACGTAAAAACGAGTTGGTCTAGTAAAGGCCTCAGCAGACATGCTTTAAGTATTGGTGATCACCAATTTTACAACTGCAAATATCTTAATTGCATTGTGTCTGAACGCGTCAACGGGCATTTAACGGTTGCTTCAATTCAGATTCAACATTCAATGTTTTCTTTCCAACGCTTTATTGAGCTACTGAAGTGCCTAAATCGCTAACTACCGACGAAAAACAAACTAAAATGGTATTTAAAGTCAATCTCAGTTAATAAGCTTTTCAAAAGTCACTAATATAAACCGCTGCTCGCGGATGCTAAAAGTAGCCTGTCTGCTAAGGCCTTAAAAGTTTGCTGTATCGGCGCCACATTATACAAAGGGGGTGGACAGCGGCTCGAAATTAAATAAGTTCCTTCATAAATATTTATCAGAAGAGGACGCGTTTATGCAGAGGTGAGCAACTAATAAAATAGTTGTCGTCACCGGAGGTGGAGGGACGCCGGGCGCTTAGGGATCTGTAATTTGCTACAAAGAGGCAAGATAAACAGAACAACAGTGCGGGTCGGGATGAAAACAAACTGTTACGGTGAGGGAAAAATACCGGGAAACTACCCGCCAAACGTGGGAGTGATTAGACACTCAACAGTTTGGTTTGTTTTGTTTTAAAATTAAACTAAAGCGCTATTACATTTCCGTTATTCTCTCGTTAGCAGCTTTGCCCGTTTTCACTACCATCTAGACGATATTTAAATGAAAGTCTCAGAACGGGTTAACATTAGGTAGGACCGATAGTTTACTGGAACAAAAACTGTGTTGGGTGCATATTGGTGATATACCTATATTCCGATAGCGCTGTTCAACGCCACATTTACCGGCCATTCAGCTACGATTTCTGTCGGGTTGGACATATTTGGGGTACTTCTTTGTTTAGATTGGATCGGCAGCTTGTAACGAGAACAGCAAGACCCGAGCCCGGTCAACGGCAAAACTGTTGGTCCGACCTAGCCTTATGCGGGTTACAGGCCAAGAGCTAAGCTTAGTAAGTTTAGCTTAGCATACTCGTAGAGCATGCATTTTTTATACTTGTTTTATAGTTTGCAGTCTGTGCAAAGATATGAAAAACTGCGTCAGCTATGTTAAGCTAAACTAACTTAACTTAGCCCTTGCGTCTAGTTTTAAACACGCATTAGTGTCTATTTATAAACAGATTTTCATACACTTCTTAAGATATTATAAGTAACTCATAAAGTTTTGTCAACAATATTACGTAAACCACATAAATAGGGAGATAAAACGGAGATGAATCTCCTTGGAGAAATATAACGAATTTATCTGAAAGATATTTGTAGGTAGGCAGCGAAGTGAAAGTCGCCGCAATCCCGAAACAATCTCATTGTAATATCCGGTCGATGAAGAGGAGAAGGAAGAGCCGTAAATACTTACTGATGCAATATAAACACGGACGTACTTAACTAACTTACGTACATAACTATGGCTGTTTACAATTACATTTTAAGATAATTTTGCTTGAACATACGAGTAAGGAAGTCCTATTATCAATATATCATAATTAAGTACGTAATGGGTGTGGTATTGTGTTAAGTCAGAATATCTCACACCGACGACGAAGAAATACACTTCATCAGTCGTTCATTTGTCTATTTTGATGTCAGAAACCCCAATATCTCTCCCCGGTCTCGGGCGGAGAGGAAAGGAGTGTCAGACTTGTACTGACAAAAACCCCATCCAAGTTTCTCCATTTGCCCTTTGTTTTCCGGGCCGCGGTATATCTTTCGAATCAACCCGCAACCCAATCGGTCGGCTTCCAATCTAACCAAATGTATTAAGTATTATACATGGAGCGACTGCCTATCTGCCCTCTACAACCCAGTTAGTACTGAGTAATACGATACCCCTTGGTACACCCACCTACGATACAGGAGAAAATCCTAGTGAGGATGTGGATTAAAAAAAACCCGGTATGTAACGAATGGTCACCCATCCACAGACCAACCTAGGCAAGCGCGGCTTAGCTTGAAGATCGACCCAAACGGCTGCTATTATTTGGCCACGAGCTCCTCGTTACCGTATATGTCAGTTATTATCCAAAAATGTGTCAGCTTCAAATTGTTGTTTGCCGCAGCGTTTACCTCGTGCATTCTAGCACAAAACGAATGGCTCCAGTTGTCAATTCAGCTTGCTTGACACTTTGACAGACGGACCGTGATCGCAGTTTACTGTTATTGGCAAAGTGGACTCCCTTTACGACATCCGAGGGAAGAGGGAGGAGCCCTTTTATAGCCGAGAAACACGGAATGTTCGTTTTAACGGAGAAAAGTTAAGCCAATTGTGTGGAAATTGATTGATTCAACGTAATATAGTTAAAGTCGCTGGTCGTTGCTTTTTTATATTGAATCATTTCATATGATAATAGTTTACAAGTATTCTTGTTTAAAACGTGTGTATTTTACTTTAAATTGCATTGTCCGATTAAACAGAATTGTCAACAAATTGTCAAAAATAATTTCAATTAAAAATATCACAATGAAACATGCTGAAATATTTCCTGCAGTGAGTGGTATCCAATCACTCCCGTCTCATCATCTGCCTAGCCTTTTCCCAACTATGTTGGGGTCGGCTTGCAGTCTAACCGGATGCAGCTGAATATCAGTATTTTTAACCCCCGACGCTAAAACGACGGGGTGTTATAAGTTTGACGTGTCTGTGTATGTGTGTAAATGTGTATGTGTCTGTCTGTGGCATCGTAGCTCCCAAACGGATGATCCGATTTTAATGAGGTTTTTTTTGTTTGAAAGGTATATCAGTCGAGAGTGTTCTTAGGTATGTTTGGTGGAAATCGGTTCAGGTCTTCAAGGTCATCAGGTCGTTTGTTGAGTGTAATTAAATAGGAATGTTCCACGCCCAGTTTACTTGCGAGCATATGTAGGATTTGACATTTGAAACATTGATGTCTTCTGGAACCACTGAGCTGGTCTGCTGTTAGGGCTCGAAGATAGGAGACGTAACCCTGGACTGCCTTTTAGTAAACTCATCGAGTTTGGGCTCGTTGAATTTGTCTTAACTAGTTCTCTTTATTTTTCTAATTGACGAAGACCTGATGCTGGAAATCTGGAACCTCTGAGCTGGTCTGGTGATAGGGCTCGAAGGTAGGAAACGTAACCCTGGACTGCCTTTTAGTAAACCCATCGAGTTTGGGCTCGTTGAATTTGTCTTGACTAGTTCTCTTTATGTTTCTAATTGACGAGGACCTGATGCTGGAAATCTGGAACCTCTGAGCTGGTCTGGTGATAGGGCTCGAAGGTAGGAAACGTAACCCTGGACTGCCTTTTAGTAAACCCATCGAGTTTGGGCTCGTTGAATTTGTCTTAACTAGTTCTCTTTATGTTTCTAATTGACGAGGACCTGATGCTGGAAATCTGGAACCTCTGAGCTGGTCTGGTGATAGGGCTCGAAGGTAGGAAACGTAACCCTGGACTGCCTTTTAGTAAACCCCTCGAGTTTGGGCTCGTTGGATTTGTCTTAACTAGTTCTCTTTATGTTTCTAATTGACGAGGACCTGATGCTGGAAATGGGATGTGGCGGATGAAACCCTGGAATGCCGGAATGAAACGGATAAACCGATTTATATTTTTGCTAAAAATCTAGAATGACCAAAATTTAAAAATAAAACACAAAATTACCTTTAAATGGCAAGAAACATAAAAGAAATTAAATGAAAGAATGAAAAATTAAGGAGCTCCTTCAAAAAGCATGAAATAAAAAATTAAATTAAAAATTTAAAAACACCCCCGACCCAAAAAAAGTACGCAACCCTATAAAAAGCAAAAAAAATAACTTTTAACACTACGTAAGTACCAACTAAAGCATGTCAGATTATCTACTCGGGACTTTGTGCCACCTTTATGTCGGAGGCATAACCGCTAATTGAACTGCAAATGGTTATCTTGGCCTGCTGTTGACCGTACGTATGAAATTTTTGATTAAATTTTGTCGTGTCGGGGGACCGCTTTTTACCTTCAAAAATACTTACCTAAATCAAATGATTCCTACCTAATCACAAAATTCGTATTTTAAAACTAAATATGTACACAACTACACTAAATGATACAATAACACTGGACAAAAAATTAAAACAGACGAATAGTACGACTCACAAGATTTACTTGTAAAGAAAAAGAATATAAGTATACAAAATAATATTTAAATTACAACGAAAATGTTAACGTAAGTAACGAAATCAAAAAAAAAACTTTATACTCTATCTAAATAAATGATAAACAATAATTTTAACCCCCATTCTTAGGAACGACTCAAAAAAAATGTATGAAAAATTACAATGGGATTGAGGACTTCTTAATGTGTGCTTCTAACGTTAGGCTAATAAATTAGAGCGGTCCCCCGACACGACAAAATTTAATCAAAAATTTCATACGTACGGTCAACAGCAGGCCAAGATAACCATTTGCAGTTCAAAATTAGCGGTTATGCCTCCGACATAAAGGTGGCACAAAGTCCCGAGTAGATAGTCTGACATGCTTTAGTTGGTACTTACGTAGTGTTAAAAGTTATTTTTTTTGCTTTTTATAGGGTTGCGTACTTTTTATGGGTCGGGGGTGTTTTTAAATTTTTAATTTAATTTTTTTACATGGAGCGACTGCCTATCTGACCTCCACAACCCAGTTAGTACTGGGTATTGCGATACCCCTTGGTAAGACTGGTTGTCAGACTTTTTGGAACACTGACTACCTGTAACGACTGTCAAAGATCTACAAATGACAGCCGGGACCAACGGCTTAACGTACTTTCCGAGGCACGGAGGAAACTCGGTATGTAACGGGTGGTCACCCATCCACAGACCAACCTAGGCAAGCGCGGCTTAACCTAAAGATCGACCCGAGCGGCTTCTATTATTTAACCACTAGCTCCTCCAATCAATCACAATCACTCCCGTCTACAGAAAGTAATTCAATGCTCTCAAATTACCTATAACGATTATGTCGTCACAGTCATGTTGCTGCAAACTTATTTATTTTCCTTTTCGCGCGGTAAATAATCAGCTAGTGACGGAACAAACTGGGTAATTGATTTCGACCCCTCTTCTACGTTTCACCCTTTTCGTGTCACATTTTCTAGACTTTCTTTTAGAACTCAGCCTTTTTTTCAGGTACTTGAGATGTAAATATAAGTGAAAAAAGCATCGTTCCAAGAGTTATTTTTAAGTTGCTCACGTGTAACATTGAAGTTTCTTGCTTTAATTTTGCGAAGCGTAGAGTTTAGTTTTGTTGTTTTTTTCTTGTCGCCACTGTAACTAAATTCATAGAAACTGAAGAAAAACATTATTTCTCAATTTAAAATTACGACATCTTCATACAATGTTTATACCGTATCTTAATGGTTTTAAATCGAAAAACAGGTCAAAGTATACGCTCAAATGAGAAGTATGAAGTATCATGCACACACACGCACATACGATCGATTTCTCTCAAAGCAAAGATTTGTCCCGCGTGTGAGATTGAAACGTGAACGTGTTGCACGTAGTCGGAAGCCGGTCGGCGCCTGATTGTGCAGCGCCGGATACGGACCGGGACGTGACGCGAGAGAAACACCGTAGTAATGAGAGTGATTGGCCTGATCAATGATCTTAAGTCTGTTCTAGTACTCCTTTACAAAAG
Source organism: Ochropleura plecta (assembly GCA_905475445.1). Lineage (NCBI taxonomy): Eukaryota > Metazoa > Arthropoda > Insecta > Lepidoptera > Noctuidae > Ochropleura > Ochropleura plecta. The sequence goes on along the minus strand of FR997744.1, from coordinate 284,217 downwards.
AAAATCTATACCAAAAAAAAACATAATGTCACGCCGGTTTGTTTAGGTTAGTTACTAGACCACTGTTACGTTACTGTTAGTGCACCAATATAAAAGGGGCGAGTTTATTGCCATCTGGACCTGGAACTGGACCACCCAACTCCAAATTGTTACTCATTACGAAATCTCTAATCAAAAAAATACGTGTGGCACTCGGGGACTGCCGCGGTAAAGCTATTGCATAGCATTTTTATCAACTTATGCAATAAATAAAAACAATCTAAATAAAATATATAAAAAGTACTTCCAATGAAAAGAAGTCGCAAAAAGAAACATTTTTTTATCAACTTAGACAATAAATAAAAAATCTAAATACTTATAATATTTAAAAAGTACTTCCAATGAAAAGAAGTCGCAAAAAGAAAAACAAGACATTGGGTTTGATCCAGCGCAATGTCGATTGACTATCCGATTCTCTACCAAACACGCTATTAGAACATTAGAATCGGGATTGAAATAACTGACCGTATTGTGTAAACGACGTTAGACAAGCCACACCTCCGTGCCCGTCGGAGTGGGGAGCGTCTGGTTTTTTTTCGTTACGGAATTTCTGGATTCGGTCCCCGCACTCAAGGCCCGCGATAGAAGCTATGCAATAGCTTAAAACTAATATCTCAAAAAGACACCGAGTTTACTTCCTGGATGAAACAAAATATTTTTGGGTTTTTCTGTAACAACACTCAGTCACATAGAATTTCAAATTGTGGCAGTAGTAATCGGCATGAAAGCTCCTACTTTTCAGAAATCTGAATATCTTACTCTACTGAATGTGTTTAGACTTCGGCAAGAATAAGCGAACCAACAAAAAATACCCACAAACTTCATCGCAACCTGAGAACAAAACTTCTCCATTTTAAAACAAGAAAATCTCATTTTAATATCACTGGAAAGGAAACGGAGGTAAATAAGGTAAAGTTGAGAACGCAATATAAACATCAGCGCGAATCAGGACAAACTTTACGGATTATAACGAAAATCCCTTTTGGAGAAGAATGGGAATAAAAATGTCTGATGCTTGTCATTCCGAGGACGTAAGTCAAGCGAGATGACGACGCAGGGCGGGCTGAGGGGCGGCGGGGCGGGGGGGGGGGGGGTGATAAGAATGGTGGCCATGTAATCGGATTTCTTACTTAGGTTTAGCGTTATGGTGACTTTTTGAGTGGCTGGTGTCGGAGAATTGCGGTCAGATGGTAATGGCGGTCATGGCTATGAGGTAGTATTTGTGACTTGATCCCGAAATATTTTCTTGTCATGTTTTGAAAGATTTTGTTTGTAAATCAAACAAAATCTTTATTATATACACAATATACAAACGCTTTATTAGTAAACCAGCTGACAGCGTTACCGTCCGGTCCTGCAACTGCGCATTAAACTACACTTAAAAAAAATGAAACTACATACTTCTAAAGCTATTCCATAAGTAATAATAATAATAAGTAATAACTAGCTAAGATTTTGTACAAAAATGAACTAAATATTTCCCACTAATCGCGATCCCCATATAAAAGTACCTTAGTTTTAAACCCAAAACTTCCCCTATTCCCCCATTTCACCCCTCCATAACCGTATCCAATTCGCTGACGCTGCCCTCGCAGCGCCCGCGTCAACGCGAAATATGTGTAAAGGCTACCATACACAGACAGACTGATGAATCTGACGCTGACTGATACTATGACGTATCTGACTTAGCTATCGTAACTCGGCCTAACGTTTATTTACCATTGATGATTTTTTAACATTTTCACTATCAGGCGTTTTTTGTCAAGTCCGAAAGTTTTTTGCGAAGTCGTTCCAGCCGTGTAGACAATCAACCTTGATACTGCCACGTCCACACTCAAAAATACTATGAATTGAAATTCATGGGGAAAGGTTGTTCCTAGTGGAACGGTTCAGGGTACTATTATTAATATATTTAATCAATTTCACCACAACACATCAATTGCCTGTGTGTGATAGCCCTAAGACGTATAAGGTAGCTGTAAGAAGTAGAAGCTATAACAAGTTTAGTGTTCGTCGCCCTACATCGGGCACATCTAGCCTTTCCGCTCCGTCACACAGTTACGAGCGTACAGTTCACGATCTATGGACTCCTGGTACCTTACCGTGTTTACACACAAAATACGGAAATCTACGTCTATTTTTCATGAGGTGAAAATATATATTTTTAACCGACGAAAAAAAGGAGGTTCTCAATTCGACATGTATATTTTTTTTTTTTTTTTTTAATGTATGACCACGCATAACTTTTTACTGAGACGTCCGATTTGAAAAATTCTTTTTTCATTGGAGAGAGTATATTTCAAAGTTGGTCCCATTTTAAATTGAAAAAAAAAATCCGCCCCTAAGGGTGGAAAAATAGGGGTTGATTAATTTTTTTTCATACTAAGTTTGCAATTGTGAACCGATTTTGTTTAAATTTGAAACACATATGTAGTTCTGATGATAACACGACGTCAAAATGATCTGATGATGGATGATGGAGACAGGAAATACTTGCATTTTGCAAGAGGTCCTCAACAGTTTAAAGCAGCGATATATCGTGTTTCAACTCATTTCATGCACGTTGACGACAACTTTAGACCTAGCTGGAGAATAGCGCTGTTATTGAAGGTCTGACGATGGAGACGGAAGGCTTTTGAAAGAAGTTCTTATCAATTTACCGCCGCTATATTGTGTTTGGGCTCGTTTTATTAACCTTGATGAGGACTTTGAGCCAATCTGGATAATTACTGTCACTGAAGATCTGACGATGGAGACGGAAGGTATTTGCAAGACGTTCTCAACAGTTTACAGCAGCTATATCGTGTTTGGGCTCATTTCATGCACCTTGACGTGATCTTTAGACCTAGCTGGAGAATTACGGTCATGGAAGGTCTGTTGATGGAGACGGGAAGTATTTACTAGACATTCTCAATAGCTTACAGCAGCTGTATTGTGTTTAGGCTCATTTCATGTACCTCGATGAGAACTGTTGATGCCTTGCTGGAGTATGATTGTCATCGAAGCTCTAGCGGTGGAAATGGAAGTCAGTTACAAGAGATTCCCTACAGTATAACGCCACATGGGCTTATTTTCTTGAACTTTATTAAAAACTTTAGACCTTACTGGATTATGCGTGTCATCGACGGACGGATTCCCTTATTTGAAAAAACATAATAAGTGTGTTTTAGCCATTACTGCAAGAATTAGATATCTGTATATGTGCAGTGCATAGTGGGTTAACCTTACAGTAGCTGCATTTCAGTCAGCGCGCTCATCATGTGGATTAACACCTTATTTGGTCAAAATTTGATAATGATGCTAATGAAATATAGTCCCAGGTCAATTCATGCTTTATCGAGGGTCGTCCCTTGAAGTTTAAGTAAATTGATGGCCCAGCTTAGAATTACGGGCAACATAATGCGTTCAAAAACATTTCTAGTACGTGTTCTTTTGAAAATTGCAACCAATCGAGGTCTAGCAACACAGTCATTGCTATCACTCTATTTCCTTTGCTTTCATTGTTAACACAATTCTTCAGATTTTTGGTAGGTACTAGAATATCTAGAGGTCTATTCCCAAAGACTCGATAGTGTTTCGAATTTATGGTAGTCATCTTAGTACTTGTCAACCTGTTTGACGGTAAGGAACATTCTTATCGAAGCTCCCATCCCCGAATCCTTCATCTTACGCGTCTGTTCGCCTATCAAAGATTTTTATTAAATATCAAAAGCAACTAATGTGGGTTCAAAATAATAGCTACCAAATATTTAGTAGTGTCGAAGTATACCAAAAAATCGACGAAAAAGGAAATTAGATAGCAAAAGACAATATTTTATTTTAAAAAGCCGAAAAATTTAAAATTTTATACAAATTAGATTAAGTAAAGCAACAACAAATTTGTTGTAAAAGAAAACCAAAAAGAGTAAAATAAAAACTTTTTAACAAAAAATTGAACCGACGAAAAGTGAAAAATAAAAAACCTTTTAGTCTAGCTAAGCTCCAAAGTTAAAGTATGAGATTAATTTTGAGGCGGCGCCAACAAACAATGATCGACGATCAATCAAGTTGTCAACGTATACCATGGTTACGTTATGAAAATCAATAAATAGTTTGTTTGGCGCCGACTTGAAATTAATCTCATACTTTAACTTTGGAGCTTAGCTAGACTAAAAGGTTTTTTATTTTTCACTTTTCGTCGGTTCAATTTTTTGTTAAAAAGTTTTTTTTGCTAACAGAACCATCAACAATTTCTTGTATCTCCTCTGAAAAGCATCGCTACCTTCTCTCTTCCAACTACACAACACTGCCCAGTAAGTTATGCAAGTCGACAATGCGTTCACTCTCGAAGACATCGCGTTATCGAGCGAAAGCGTTGTGAGCGCTGTGAGCGCCGTGAGCGGTGAGAGCAGTGCTGTGTCGCTTTAAAAGTAACGATAAGTACTCGTACTTGCATCACAGCTGGCATTTATTTTCACTGGACCGTAAACTGGCTCTTAGACTATTTTCTCACATTTTAATACTTTCTTCGTTGTTTATACAATAGTCTTAGATATTCTTGCTAACAACTCACTCGGCCATTCATTATTAAAATGGCATCAAATGGGCAGAATTAATACTAGTACTTATACGGTATCATACACGAACTAAAGAAGCAAATCTGACTGCACCGTTGGCGCAGTGGCTGAGTGATTGACTGCTGCGCTGCGTGTCGAAGGGTCGACCCCGCACTGAACAAATATTTGTATGACATACAGATAGTTGTTCCCGGTCTGGCTGTTTGTGTATGTGAGTTTATAAATATTTAAAATATTTATTTGTGAATGTGAGTTTATAGTGCGTTTATAAATATTTAAAATATTTATAAACGCACTCACAATACAGGAGAAATTCCTTGTGTGGAGCAATATTAAATTAGACCTAGAAAGTAACAAAAACTCATTACTACTAAACACATTGTATGCTACGTGCTTTTTTTGCCGCAACTCGCCTGATATCAAGCGATGATGCTACCTTGGAAGGAGGCCAATTTCCTTTGGAACTCTGCTTCAACGATATTTTACGCACACCATGATTTAACCCTTAACCAATGTGATCTTGTATCCAACTCCCCACCAATACACGTTTACGCAAACTTGCTAATACATCGAAGATTAATAGAGCCTCACCTGGCCATAATATCAGCTAACATGACACAACTAAGTTGCGAACTCCCTCGGAGGGCGGCTCAGCCCTCACTAGTGCCGTGAACTTTAGATCCGCCATATTATAGAGTATTACGAGCGCGCCGAGCTAGTTCACTTTAACTACGAGCTGTCCGCGGGGAGGGATCATGTGGGAAGTTTACTTTCAGGTGTTTCATTTTTAACATGGATTATTTCAACACACAGTCCTTTTTCATGGTCAAACTTTGATCATGCATATACATATACATAGGTACAAACTTTTCACAGTAATTTTACGTGTAAAGTTGGATCACGATGAGTTGATATAAGGCGAGCACGAGCACGCGGTGTAACCGTTACGTAAATACGTCGAATTTCAAATTAAAATTACTCGTTTCAATTTTTTTTCTTATCCAGAGATGATATTCGACTATGTGTGTGCTTGTTGCAAACAATTAAATTAATTAAAGGGAGTACCTACAGTAATTCTCTTTGTAGTGTTTTTTGTAAGTCGGTTATATTATTTAAAGTTGTTGAAAACTTATTATTCAAAGTGCCTGTAACTGGCCTACTTGAAATAAATGATTTTGACTTTGACTTTGAGTACTCAAGCAAAATAAATGAAATTAATATGAGATGACCCCGAGACTATATTAATTTGATATAAATAATTAAATGAAGAAATCAGTCGAATTGAGAAACTACTCCTTTTTGAAGAACTCAGTTAAAAATGCTACTAGATAGTTGCATTTTCCTAAGGCTTCCCGGGCTTGCAGGTTGTTCGAAAGAACTACTATGGCCCCGGAACACACAGGGTCAAGTCAGTAAAAGTCTGATATTCCCCCCTGCTCCTCTCAAAACGAGGAAGTTATTTTAATATTTCCAATTCGAAAAATACGGATGCCTGCAAGACCTCAGCATTTCTGGGGTTATAGTAGCAACCTTAAGCCCAGAAATGGAAATCATGACAAAATAACAAAAAAAGCATCTAGAGGAATTTGTGGCTACATAATAACAGCCGCGCGGTTCGATCTTCAAGTTAAGCCACGCTTGTTAAGGTCGGTTCGTGGATAACTGTGGTGACTACGGCTAAGCTGTTGGTCCCGGCTGTCATTTGTAGATCTTTGACAGTCGTTACAGGTAGCCAGTATCCCGAAAGTCTGACAACTAGTTTAACGAAGAAAAACCCAGTTCTGGGCTGGACTGTGTGGGCCAAACAGGCAGTCGGCAGACTAAATCTTTTACATTAAAAACACTCAAAAAAAAGTAATTTGATATAAAATTAATGTGAATCAGTAAGAATCCAAAGCAATTGTTTGAAGTTTTGAACCATAATCAAACATCATAATATTACTAAGAATACTTATCATCTTCTCTAAAACCAAAACAGATGATGAGATAAACTCACTCATAGTCCAAGCAGAATCACTTGTATCATTATTTTGATTGTTTTCACATTAAAAAACTCATCAATACTAGGTATACAAAACGAATTTAAAACTGTTCAATCAAAAATAAATTACATCCGCGAGATAATTACACACACATTTCAAAGGAACAGCTAAATGTGCAAAACGTTTTTAGTGTGGCGCTCAGTAAGCAATTGCATTCCGAATAATATTTTAATTCAAATATTTTGTGGACGAATCCGGTGCGGAGTGGGAACAGGGCCAAAGCGCATTAGCTAAGAGATTTATAACACTCATCCCTTGTCAGATTGTAATTTAAGGGGTTTCTTTGCAAATGGGAAATCATCAAATAACTTCCCCCGCTCTGGGCGGAGCGGGGGGGCGTGTCAGAGTTTTACTGACTAAAACCCACCCATGTTCTTTCTATTGCCCTTTACGTTCCGGGGTCGCGGTATCTCTTTCGAACAACCCGCAACCCCGGCAGGCGGAGGCCCTGGCAGGCCCCTCTGCTTTGCTGACATCTCTTTGAGGCGCGCGTGAAACATTAATGCGCCGTCGACACGGCCTGTCGTCAATAGACGGACGGACGGTGAGCTACCCATTGCTTACTGTCTATAGACCCGCATGTAAGGGATGGGTTGCAAAATGATTGTATTACAGGTGATTTTATTATTCTACAGAAATCATTAGTTAGTTAACTGAAAACACAACTAAACTACCACTATGTGTAAATACATACTGCGTACCTCGCTCAACTCACCACAAAAGGGCCTGCACTCAACTGAATACTACACGAGTGCATACATCGCAGCATGCAGTACATAAGTGAACACAACACGTCGCCACCACACACTGGCGCCCACTATACGAACAGAAGCAGAAGGCTCCAACATATAGCTCTGGCCACACGAAGTTGGCTACTTGCTCGGGTAATGGACTGAAAAGATGGAAAGTAGCTAAAGTATTCACACTCCGTGGCGATAACGGAACGTTGCATTTTTTGTATTTTTATGAAACATTTACTTTGTATACATTTTAATTATTGCTTTGTGTCGTTCAATTTTGTCAAATTTATCAGCTTGCCCAAAACTGTCGAACAGGTCTGTAACGCCAGATCACGCTGCAGAAAAATGTAAGACTATCTTGAACATTGAATAACTAGCTGTGCCCGCGACTTCGTCCGCGTGGAATAGTATTTTGGGCATCATATTTATTTCTGCAAACAACCTCCTCAGCTTTATAAATTATAACTGTTACCCACGACTTTGTCCGCGTCTTAGCCCAAGTTCCGGAATTCTGTGAGGATAAACGTTGAGAACGTTCAGCGCTTGATTCCCGTAGTCGGTTCACCAAAGTTCGAGAACTCTGTGAGGCTAAACGTTGAGAACGTTCAGCGCTTGATTCCCGTAGTCGGTTCACCAAAGTTCGAGAACTCTGTGAGGCTAAACGTTGAGCGCTTGATTCCCGTTCTCGGTTTATCAAAGTTCGGAAATTTTGTAAGGATAAACGTTCAGCGCTTGATTCCCGTTGACGGTTTGCCGAAGTTCGGAAATTTTGTAAGGATAAACGTTCAGCGCTTGCTTCCCGTTGACGGTTTGCCGAAGTTCGGAAATTTTGTGAGGCTAGATACTGCGAACGTTCAACGATCGATTCATTAGCACGGTTTTGTTCACTGATTCCTCTTTGAGTAGCCAACCTATGCATATTTTCATTCTCTGTTTCACTGCTGCACAAAGCTCGCTGCCGCTTTGCGGTAACAGTCTGCCGAGAAAGCTGAGTTCTTTTTCTAGGCATTATAGTGACGAAGAAAGAAAATAGGAAATGAAAACTTAACCAAACCGTAACTCGTAATCAAGAAAAAACAAACGTAAGGTTAATAATTAGGATCCTAATTATTGTTACCTGTATTTGGTACTTACGTAAAATATAAGGTTAACTAACTGTGTACTTAAACTAAAACCTAACCTAATAACGGCTGATTTTTTAATAGTCAGATAATTTTTATCTGAGGAATAAAAATAGCAGTTTGACATATTTTCTATAGATGAGCTGTCAAACCGCCATTTTTATTCCTCAGATAAAAGTTATCTGACTATTGATTAAACAGCCCTAAGAATAATTATGTAGATGACACCTATTTACAGGTATTATCTACAATTTTTTTTTTAATAATTGTGAAATTTATAAAAAAAAATAGCTATGAGGAGCTCGTGGCTAAATAATAGCAGCCGCTCGGGTCGATCTTTAGGTTAAGCCGCGCTTGCCTAGGTTGGTCTGTGGATGGGTGACCAGTGACCACCCGTTACATACCGAGTTTCCTCCGTGCCTCGGAAAGCACGTTAAGCCGTTGGTCCCGACTGTCATTTGTAGATCTTTGACAGTCATAACAGGTAGTCAGTGTTCCAAAAGTCTGACAACCAGTCTTACCAAGGGGTATCGTATTACCCAGTATTAACTGGTTGTGGAGGTCAGATAGGCAGTCGCTCCATGTAAAATACTGATATTCAGCTGCATCCGGTTAGACTGGAAACCGACCCCAACATAGTTGGGAAAAGGCTAGGCAGATGATGAATAATTGTGAAATTATTAGAACCAAAATATTATCCTTGACAATCGTAGAGCTAAACCCCCCCTCCGCGTCGCCCGCAAGCAACGCCTCTCCTCGCCCATGCCCAGCGTCATGTTTTGCACATCATGCGGCGCGTGTGAATTTTATAATGGAGTTATTTTAAAATTGTAATATCTTCTAAGATGTTCATTGAAATTAAGTGATGTCAAAGACAATTTTGTTCACAATTAAATACTGTTAATTAACAACACATTTATTTGGATAAAGATTAATATTATTATGTTGAAACAACTCTAACAAATAATTGGTAATCATGCATTAATTTTGACCACATTTCATTACCATAAAAACGGTTCTAGTGACTTAATCTTAAAAGATAGACATATACCGTCACGGACATTTTTTTAGATCATTTCAAGAGGAATAATTCTTTTCTATATATATTTTTGATATCTTGAACCGTTTTCGCAGCGCACGCAACGGAAGCCCTCAAAGATGAATAATTTTCCCCGTTTTTTTCACATTTTCCATTGTTTCTTCGCTCCTATTAGTCGCAGCGTGATGTTATATAGCCTAAAGCCTTCCTCGATAAATGGTCTATTCAACACAAAAAGAATTTTTCAATTCGAACTAGTAGTTCCTGAGATTAGCGCGTTCAAACAAACAAACAAACAAACTCTTCAGCTTTATAATCTATATACTAAAATACTAATATTATAAAGCTGAAGAGTTTGTTTGTTTGTTTGTTTAGGCTATATAACATCACGCTGCGACTAATAGGAGCGAAGAAACAATGGAAAATGTGAAAAAAACGGGGAAAATTATTCATCTTTGAGGGCTTCCGTTGCGTGCGCTGCGAAAACGGTTCAAGATATCAAAAATATATGTAGAAAGAATTTTTCCTCTTGAAATGATCTAAAAAAATGTCCGTGACGGTATATGTCTATCTTTTAAGATTAAGTCACTAGAACCGTTTTTATGGTAATCAAATGTGGTCAAAATTAATGCATGATTACCAATTATTTGTTAGAGTTGTTTCAACATAATAATATTAATCTTTATCCAAATAAATGTGTTGTTAATTAACAGTATTTAATTGTGAACAAAATTGTCTTTGACATCACTTAATTTCAATGAACATCTTAGAAGATATTACAATTTTAAAATAACTCCATTATAAAATTCATACGCGCCGCATGATGTGCAAAACATGACGCTGGGCATGGGCGAGGAGAGGCGTTGCTTGCGGGCGACGCGGAGGGGGGGTTTAGCTCTACGATTGTCAAGGATAATATTTTGGTTCTAATAATTTCACAATTATTCATCATCTGCCTAGCCTTTTCCCAACTATGTTGGGGTCGGTTTCCAGTCTAACCGGATGCAGCTGAATATCAGTATTTTACATGGAGCGACTGCCTATCTGACCTCCACAACCAGTTAATACTGGGTAATACGATACCCCTTGGTAAGACTGGTTGTCAGACTTTTGGAACACTGACTACCTGTTATGACTGTCAAAGATCTACAAATGACAGTCGGGACCAACGGCTTAACGTGCTTTCCGAGGCACGGAGGAAACTCGGTATGTAACGGGTGGTCACTGGTCACCCATCCACAGACCAACCTAGGCAAGCGCGGCTTAACCTAAAGATCGACCCGAGCGGCTGCTATTATTTAGCCACGAGCTCCTTATAGCTATTGTTTTTTATAAATTTCACAATTATTAAAAAAAAAATTTTAGATAATACCTGTAAATAGGTGTCATCTACATAATTATTCTTAGGGCTGTTTAATCAATAGTCAGATAACTTTTATCTGAGGAATAAAAATGGCGGTTTGACAGCTCATCTATAGAAAATATGTCAAACTGCTATTTTTATTCCTCAGATAAAAATTATCTGACTATTAAAAAATCAGCCGTTATTAGGTTAGGTTTTAGTTTAAGTACACAGTTAGTTAACCTTATATTTTACGTAAGTACCAAATACAGGTAACAATAATTAGGATCCTAATTATTAACCTTACGTTTGTTTTTTCTTGATTACGAGTTACGGTTTGGTTAAGTTTTCATTTCCTATTTTCTTTCTTCGTCACTATAATGCCTAGAAAAAGAACTCAGCTTTCTCGGCAGACTGTTACCGCAAAGCGGCAGCGAGCTTTGTGCAGCAGTGAAACAGAGAATGAAAATATGCATAGGTTGGCTACTCAAAGAGGAATCAGTGAACAAAACCGTGCTAATGAATCGATCGTTGAACGTTCGCAGTATCTAGCCTCACAAAATTTCCGAACTTCGGCAAACCGTCAACGGGAAGCAAGCGCTGAACGTTTATCCTTACAAAATTTCCGAACTTCGGCAAACCGTCAACGGGAATCAAGCGCTGAACGTTTATCCTTACAAAATTTCCGAACTTTGATAAACCGAGAACGGGAATCAAGCGCTCAACGTTTAGCCTCACAGAGTTCTCGAACTTTGGTGAACCGACTACGGGAATCAAGCGCTGAACGTTCTCAACGTTTAGCCTCACAGAGTTCTCGAACTTTGGTGAACCGACTACGGGAATCAAGCGCTGAACGTTCTCAACGTTTATCCTCACAGAATTCCGGAACTTGGGCTAAGACGCGGACAAAGTCGTGGGTAACAGTTATAATTTATAAAGCTGAGGAGGTTGTTTGCAGAAATAAATATGATGCCCAAAATACTATTCCACGCGGACGAAGTCGCGGGCACAGCTAGTATTAGTATAGATTGTAAACCCCATTTGTGTATTATGATTGACTCGATTATGCCCTAATGATTGAGAGATCATCATGCTCATTTAAATATCTCGCTGATGGTGGCGGGCGTGATGGATCATTTAGTTCTCTTCAAAATGGTTGAGCTGAATGAGGCTTATCCATGCGTTATGTTCGTGAATGGGACAGATCATCTCTTAGCTGCCACGGTTCATTTGAAGTTTTTTTTAATTGATATTTTTGCATTTACTCTAAGCGCTCTTTATGTGCACTTTCACAAGAATGATGTCCGGAGCAGGGTCCACAATTAATCCGTGGTGTTTCGGGCGTAACTGTAACCAAGCAGGATTGCCAGAGTGTTTGATTTTTATGAATATACCTTCTGTTCATTATATTTCCCACGGTCCCGCTATTTGCTCAGCTTCAATTACAACTCAATGAATGTTAAATAGCTGCTCTTTTTGAGACCCTCCCCCCGTTGCTTCGCGTGTGCACTGCGTTAAACTAGGTATTATCGGTTAGGAAATAAAACTCGTCAATTGTTCTTCATTCCGTATTTGTTTGCCAAAGAAGTGAAGTGAAACTTCATGGAATGAGTGGCTGAAGAGGCACCACGGCGTCCTCACGCTCACGCATCTCTCGGAGCACTGCCCTGCCCTCGTAGAAGCGATCAGCGGCGTCGATCTCTCGCGTCCGGCTCTGGTTCAGTCCATGGTCTGAAGCGAGAGAAAATGAGAACCAGAACCTCAAATCAACTCAGCCGCCGCGGGAGACGATCCGGGCGTCGAGCACCGCGGGACGACACCCAGCCACCTTAGATGCGGGTCTGCGAACGGTGAGCAATGGGTAGCTCACCGTCCGCCCGTCTAGTGACGACAGGCCGTCTCGCCCGTTCGTGTTCTACGCGCGCCTCAAAGAGATGTCAGCAAAGCAGAGGATTCTGCCTGCCGGAGTTGCGGTTCGTTCGAAAGAGATACCGCGGCCCCAGAATTCAAAAAGCAAAAGAAGTTCATGGATGGGTTTTAATCAGCACAAGTCTGATGCTCCGCACAGAGGAAGTCATTTGCTGATTTACCATCCGAAAAAATAAATTTAATAAAGACGATTGTAAGTGTCTATTAATCCTTACTTATATAATATTATAAAAGCGAAAGTGAGTTTGTTTGTTACCTCTTCACGCTTTAATGGCTAAACCGATTTTGATGAATTTTGGTACAGAGATAGTTGGGAACCAGGAGACGGACATAGGTTATTTTTTTTAAATGATTGAGATATGAGGGAGAAAGATGGAAAAAAGGGAAAACTTGGCATTTTTATCACAATAAATAAGGCGCAAGGGCAAAAACTACAGGTAGCAGGTACCTGTAAATCAGGAAAGGGGAACTGTATTACCTCGAGTTTAACGCGAGCGAAGCCGCGGGCAAAAGCTAGTAGACTTATATAATAGGGGCAGGGTCAGCTATTAATTAGCTAAAACTGATCTAGAGTTAACCGCTATCTTTATACGGGTACAATAATCTTTTCCCACGGACAAATCTGTGGGGAATTTTACTTTTGGAGGAATATATGTTATCGAATAGTATTTTTGGTTGAAGTATTCTATCAAAGTACGTCATAAATCGTCTGATTCGTATTTGATATTATAAGACGCTTCTCTCTTTATCCCCGAGGATGCCTTATCGATTTTATGTTAAACAGTTAAAGGTTAACTGTCTATCATGGTTAGTTTTGGTCGGCAAATACTTTTTGAATGTGAACGTTGTTTTTTTATGAATAACAAGATTTATCGTAACTATTTGCCGTTCAATCATAGTTTATATCCTCAAGGGAAAACATTGAAAATCCAACATGACGAGACCATCCAAAACTATAATATGTCATAGGCCTTTCATTTTCACAACTCAAATGAAGAACCTCAGCTTACTCACACAAACACAGCTATCATTCACTGCGGGGAAGCAAAGAGATTCTCTCGCGATCGTCCATTGTTTTCCGTATAAACGGAGGATGGCCCTGTGTAAGTGAGCCACGTTTGAATGTTAGAAGTTCTTTTTAACCGACGAAAAAAAGGAGGTTCTCAATTCGACATGTATATTTTTTTTTTTATGTATGACCACGCATAACTTTTTACTGAGACGTCCGATTTGAAAAATTTTTTTTTCATTGGACAGGGTATATTTCAAAGTTGGTCCCATTTTAATGAGAAAAAAAAAATCCGTCCCTAAGGGTGGGAAAATAGGGGGTGATTGATTTTTTTCACACTGAATTTTCAATTGTGAGCAGATTCTGTTTAAATTTGGCACATTTATGTAGTTCTGATGACATTTCGACGTTTTAAATATCTGATGATGGATGATGGAGACGGAAAACACTTGCAACTTGGAAGAGGTACTCAACAGTTTAAAGCAGCGATATATCGTGTTTCAACTCATTTCATTCACGTTGACGAGAACTTTAGACCTTACTGGAGGCTGGCGCTGTCATTGAAGGTCTGACGATGGAGACGGAATGCAATTGCAAGAGGTCCGCATGGGTTAACAGCAGCTATTCTGTGTTTGGGCTCCTTTTATTCACCTTAAAAAGATCTTTGATCCAAGCTGGATAATGACTGTGATGGATGATCTGACGATGGAGACGGAAGGTATTTGCAAGGCGTTCTTAACAGTTTACAGCAGCTATATCGTGTTTGGGCTCATTTCATGCATCTTGACGAGATCTTATCAGCTAGCTGGAGACTTACGGTCATAGAAGGTCTGATGATGAAGACGGAAAGTATTTCCTAGATGTTCTCAATAGCTTACAGCAGCTGTCTTGTGTTTAAGCTCATTTCATGTACGTCGATGAGAACTGTTGACCTTGTTGGATTATGATTTTCATCGAAGCTCTGGCGGTGGAAACGGAAGACAGTTACAAGAGATTCCCAACAGTTGGGCTTATATCTTGAACTTTATTGAAAACTTTAGACCTTATTGGGTTAAAAGTGCCATCTACCCCGGCCCTGGTTCAGTCCATGGTCCGAAGCGAGAGGAAATGGAAAGCGGTTACCTCCCTAAAGAGATGTCAGCAAAGCAGAGAGGCTTGTCAAGTCCACCGCCTGCCGGGGTTGCGAGTTGTTCGAAAGAGCACGGTATCGGAACATAAAAGGCAATAGAAGGAATATGGGTGGGTTTTTGTCAGTACAAGTATTACACTCCCTCCCGCTCCACTCAGAGCGGGGAAAGTTATTTGATAATTTCCCATCCGCAAAAAAAAAGGGTTTCATCGACGGACGGATGCCCTTATTTAAAAAAAACATAATAAGTGTGTTTTAGAGATTACGGCAAGAATTAAATTTCTGTATAATGTGCAGGGCATAGTGAGTTAACTTTTCAGTCTCTGCATTTCAGTTAGCGCGAAAATCATGCGGGTAGATGAACACCTTATTTGGTTCTAAATCTGATAATTTTGCTAAAACTTTCAGTCCTAGGTCAATTCATGCTTTATCGAGGGCCGACCCTTGCAGTTTATGTTCCGTGACGGCCCAGCTTAGAATTACCGGCCACATCATGTGTTAAAAAACATTTTTAGTACTTATTCTTTTAAATATTGCAATCAATAGAGATCCAGCAACACACCCATCGCTTTCACTCTATTTCCTTTGCTTTCATGGGCACCACAATTCTTCAGATTTTTTGGTAGGTACAACAATACCTGGAGGTATCCCAAGGACGCGATGGTGTTTCGAATTCATGGTAGTCATCTTAGAACTTGTCAACCTGTTTGACGGTTAGGAACATTCTCATCGAAGCACCATCCTTACGCTTACGCCAATCTTCGCTTATCAAGGATTTTTAAATAGCAATAGCAAGTAATGTAGGTTCCTAATAATAGCACCCAAATATTGAGCACGATGTAGATTTCAACAAAAAATCGACAAAAAGGAAACTAGAAAGCAAAAAAACAATATTTGATTAAATAAAGCCGAGAAATTTGGAATTTTAATAACAACCAAATATTAAATACAAATTAGACTAAGCTACAATAAATTTAATGTTAAAGAAAACCAAAAAGAGAAAAAAAAAACTTTTTAACAAAAAATTGAACCGACGAAAAGTGAAAAATAAAAACCTTTTAGTCTAGGTAAGCTCCAAAGTTAAAGTATGAAATTAATTTTGAGGCGGCGCCAACATACAATGATCGACGATCAATAAAGCTGCCAACATTTCTCGTTTTACGTTATTAATTTTCTTGCTTGTTTGGCGCCGACTTAAAATTAAATTCATACTTTAACTTTGGAGCTTACCTAGACTAAAAGGTTTTTATTTTTCACTTTTCGTCAGTTCAATTTTTTGTTAAAAAGTTTTTTATCTATTTTTAGTTCCCAACAAAGGTCGGCGAGCCAGTGTTTAAGGCTAGGAAGGAGTTGGTCGTGTGAAGCAAGCCTGATTGATGACAACTTGACGGAGATGTATTGAGTGTCACGCAGTAGTGTGCGCACGGAGCGTTGTCTTACGTGCGGGTATCGTGAAGGGAAGGGATACGTTCCCAAGTATTTTCACGGGTTAGTGATTTGGTGACGACGGGTCAGGGTCACTGATGTTTGACCTCTGGATCAATAAAATGAATGTCTTTATTACCCAATTACGAAAACTATCTTCGATAAATGGTTTTCCTCTTTTTGCCTCTGCTTCCGTAGGCTCTGTCAAGAGTCATGAGTGTGAAGTAATGCGACTGTTCCCGCTCGTTTGAACATACAAAGTAGCCGCAATTGACTTTGTAAAATGTTCAGCAGTCCGCGTGAAATGTCATTCACAGCTTTAGTCAGAGCTTCGTGTAAACACCCGGACTGTCCACCCGGTTAATGTTTAACATTCATATAGTTGAATGTAATATTAAGTGGCCGTAGTTAGTTTAGTGATGACGCAAAAAAATGCAGGATAAGTGACGTTATCGTTGCAGTTATCTTAACTGTTTACTAATCCGTCTTGTAATGTTCACCCTCATCAAACTAAACGACAAACGACACAAGGGAAACGTTAATATTGTGAGTAATTAATTAACAATAACGACCATAAAGAAAACAATAACGATTATGAAGAGCCCTCCGCGGAAGTTCCTGCTGTTGGCCGAGTGTATTAGTTCGTCGCCATCCTCCCTCCACGTAACGACACACCGAGTGTTTTAGTTCGTCGCCATCCTCCCTCCACGTAACGACACACCGAGTGTTTTAGTTCGTCGCCATCCTCCCTCCACGTAACGACACACCGAGTGTATTAGTTCGTCGCCATCCTCCCTCCACGTAACGACACAGCCCTACGAACGAGACGCACTCTTATTTTATATCTCGAAGGTTGAAGTATTTATCAAGCACTTGTGCATTTATCACACACAATGTTTTAATCGATTATTTCAAATAATTTCAAAAGCTCTCGTTTTATAATGATAAATAGAACCTAATGAGGGTCTTAATGTAGCTCACCGTCCGTCCGTCTATTGACGACAGGCCGTGTCGACGGCGCGTTCGTGTTTCACGCGCGCCTCAAAGAGATGTCAGCAAAGCAGAGGGGCTTGCCAGGGCTACCGCCTGCCGGGGTTGCGGGTTGTTCGAAAGAGATACCGCGGCCCCGGAACATAAATGGTGATAGAAGGAACATGGATGGGTTTTAGTCAGTACAAGTTTGTCACTCCCCCCCGCTCCGCCCAGAGCGGGGGAAGTTATTTGATGATTTCCCATCCCAAAAAAAAGGGTCTCAATGTTTAACATTTTGTATTGACTGATTCTTTGGAATTTCTAATGGCAGCCACGGAGTCTGGATTTGCGCAAAGTTAATGGAAATGGGCTTGCCCCTATTATATGGGACTTAAGAACATCATAACCGAAATGTGGGTGTTATATTAGGTACACCTCTGCCTATCGCTTCGGGGATCACAGGCGTGATGTTATGATATGATTCTAAGGTTTTAAGAACCACTGAATAATTGGCCTTGGCCTTCGGCAAATCAAAGATACTTAATTAAGTTCCCCAACATGTCGTCCTGTGTGTCTGTCGTTTATTCGAAGTGAGCGCTTATATATGATTGCTGAAATATATTTTACCATTTACGATTTTTTACTATAGAGATTGACTTACATGAGAAGATATATCCATGATACTTGAAAGTCTGATAAGTTCAAGTTCGTAAAGATGTTAACGACTGAGGGTGCTTAGATTTCCAGCTGAGATTTATGGATACGAATAAAACATGTCATAAACCGCGACTGAACGAGCCAATCAATCGCCACGTGGTCTGTCGCGCGACTGAGCAGCTCGACGGCGACAAATATTTGCATTACAAACAGACTTGTTTGCGCACGCAATCTTTTATCGATACTAGAAACATTTTTTTGTACGACACAAAGGAAATCACTCACATAAACAATCCGTATTTTTTGCCATAAAACGTTTTACGTTCGCAATTGAGTTCGGAGCTATTTGTCCGTATGCTGACGTCACTCGCGATCGATCTGAATCAAAAGTTTGGCGTGATTTATCGGCGTGACGTCATCGCACACGCGCGCTCTACCTCCAGCCCGGCTACAGGCGCGTACGGCGCTCGCCGAAGGAAATTAAAATTGTTGCATGACTCAGCAAAGCGCGGCTCCACGGAAAATTACGACTCGAAGCTTAGAGCGAACGATCGCGCCAAATATATGGACTCCGATCGGTTTGTAATGACTTCCACAGAACTCCCTGAGCCCCTGCGGTCATCACTTTTCGCCTTATTTATTTTTTCAAAGGTTTTCCCCAATTTTATTTTCATTTACAGGCGTATGTTTGAGCGCCGGCGCCGCCTGGGATCGGATTACATCAAATTCAACTGGGGATTGTTGTGCGGCTCTCTAAACATGATACCTACGATTTTTCACCAATATAAAATCTAACGAGACGTTTTTGTTTGTTTATTTTTTTCCGAAATAGTGGATGAAAACGTTCGTATGCGCTACACGTAAAGCCTATCAAATCGAAACTAGAAAAAATAAACCGTCAGTATCACTTACAGTTAGGATCGGACAGTTTACTAAACCTTTCGGTATTCGTAAAACGTATCCACAATTACTTAGTGGATATGTAATCGAATGAAAACTGTATTGCGGGTATTCTATTTCATTTAACGATACGAGAATAAGGTAGGCTCGATAAACAGGGTTACACTCTTGGGTATGAATTAGAAAATCTTAAGAAAACACTTTTCTTACTTGGTCTAACGGTGTTAACACGACGTTTAAATTTTTTTAAACAATAATTATGTAGAAGTAACACAGAGGGAACCGTATTCAGTGGGTTTACTATACACAGAATAACTGAATATAGAATGGTGTTTTGTGCTCGAAAACCCACATGTAAATAAAGAACAAACGGTTGTTTAGCAACAAAAAGAGACATACATAAAACACAATCAAAACGCTTGCCACAAAAAATAGGTCGTATATGCACGAGTGCGCCAAATTGTCCAGTTCAGCATAACGCCGGACAAAGCGCCGCGATTATGTAAATCTAAATATGCCTTATATCCCGCCCGTTTGTTGTGGCGATCAAATATTTGGTATTTAGGAAGGCAGTACTTAGTGTAGTGTACAGTTCCAAATTCAAATTCATTTTGTGAACACAGGGTTCAATACTATTTCAATATGATAGTTCTTCTATTGACTTACATGGTTGTATTGGTAATGATACTGTTAACCATGCTGGTAATTGAACATGAATTCTTTGCTAATAAACTGTTAGAAAGCCCAGTAAAAGAAATAGGTTACGTATTAAAATATTTGTGACATAATACACGTCTAATAAAAATAATGTATTTTTTGTGTTCGGGTATCTTGTTAAGTCTTAATCTGAAGACATCACAGCGCTCTTTTCTCTCCATACCCCTTGGTAACTCGTCACGTAGGCCGTAGAATCGGGAGTGCGGTCACGATTCGGGCCAATTCTATCAGCGCGCGTGACACTCTCGGCGCGGCGCGCTAGCGACTAACCAGCCACTCCAGAATACGGACGCTTACATATGACAAATTATCATTTGCACGAGAGAATGGTTCGTGGCTAAATTGAGGAGCGCCGATTGAGTCAAAAGATAGTGCCAGAATACGGACACTTACATTATACGACAAATTATTATTTGCAAGAATATTATGAAAAGGTTCGTGACTCAATTAGAAAGCGTGGCCATTGAGTAAGAAGATAAAAGTGGAATAGAAAAGCGATAATTGCTTTTTTTTCATGGCTATGTCGGTACATTATTTATAAATAAATCTCAAATTAAAATATTCGCAAAAACAAAATAAGAAAAGTATCACAGGGCATTAAAAAACAGTCACTAGGAAAAGTATCCAGAATGTTGGCAGTTCCTTTTTGACCAAAAAAAGCCAGTGTCACCCCTTTTAGGAAAAACGTTATTGCTAAATGTTGTGTATTTTTGCATTTTAAATCGTCAAATCGGAACGAGGAGAATGTCAGACTTGTACTGATTAAAACCCACCCATTTTCCTTCTTTTGGCGTTATGTTCCGGGGCCGCGGTATCTCTTTCGATGAACCCACAACCCCGGCAGGCGGTGGCCCAGGCGGATCCCTCTGCTTTGCTGACATCTCTTTGAAGCGCGTGTGGAACACTAACGCGTGAAGGTGTATTTGCCACAAAATTATTGGTTCTCATAAAAAATACTGGCACTGAACGCATTTGTTTTTACTAGTTGATACCCATTCAGTATCGATACCTCACAGATACCTCTTCATCCCTTCAAGCTTAAGTGACTCCTGTCTAGAACAATTATGATCCGGTTCCCCCCTCCGGTCCCCCCCCCCTTCCCCCGTCCCGGTCATGTTCTCAGCTGTAGGTGTAATTTATAACTCACGACGGCCAATAGTTCCGACTTCTTAAGCCACTAGCTCAGACTACCACTACCAACCCAAGCCACCTCTCTACCAACCCCCAAACCCCCCCACCCCCACCCAGACGTACGCTCCAGTTGAACCGCTCAGTTAGGCGGAGATACCGATATTATAGAGACGGTAGTCTAATAGATTATGTTTTCATCTTGTTTTGAAGAGAATTGTGTTTCAACTTGCGATCAGAACCCGAAATTCACTGTTGCCTTTATTTGGAGCTGATGCAGGACGAGTTTATTTTATCTAGTGGTTTAAGGGTTCCGCACCTGGAAAGCAAAAAACGGAACCCTTATTGGATCACTTTGTGGTCCGTCTGTCTGTCAAGCGCCTTTATCTCAAGAAGCTGTGGAGGTTTCAAGTTCAAATTAAAACCATACACTCAACTTTGTGGTGTCTTTATGCTGTGAATGAAATAAATGAAATGAAAAAAATCAACCCCTCTACGTATACGCAGTCAAAAGATATAACTGTTTATGTCGCAAGTTTTTTTCTATTTTATCTTTGTCACCTGATTTTTGTATCTCATTCAAGATGAGTTATACAATGGTCTGCATGAACGAAAGAGGCATCTGTCTCCTTACGCAAGTTTGTGTTTGTATGACTGCAGATATTTTTTCTTCCCCTAAGGTTGGACCCACTCGCTGCTGGACCCGATGGTCCGCCTTACCATATGGTTTCTTTTCTGTATTTTTATTGGTTAACCAGGATACGTTCAAACTTTGAAAAAACCTAATGTGTAAACTACCAGTAGATACAGAAAAATAAAAAAACAATACAAATCTTGTATCATTACACAATGTTGTATTGTGTTGTGACCCCAGCAGGTAATCCGTGAGAAGGTCTGTTTAATTGCTGCTAATAACACCAACAGTATTGCTGATGCTTTGCCAATCTCAGTGACACTTTCAAACCAAAACATTGAACGTAGTATAAAAAACCCCAAGCAAAAGGTATTTCTTCACACGAGTACTCAGTCAAGTCCACGATATAGCAAAGGAAGAGGAAATTAGCTGACCATGCTGGGTTAATAGCACGCAAATACATAGCTTAGCATAACACCTCCTCCACCCTCACCGGTCCTATCATTACGGAACAACACCTTTTTAGTAGTAAGGAGAGAAGCTTTCAAAAAAGGTTCCGAAACCAATAGAGCATCCAGATGAGCAGTGCTAGATGCCAGGAACCAGAATAGTGACCAGAAACACGCTGAGCATTGATTTGTTGTGACGTCACGTCAGTTTAGCGAGCTATTTCTGTCCGGTACTAGTTCTGGCATAAATCCGTCCCGATTAATATTTCCGCCTAAGAAACATTTAATTACTTGACGTGAAACTGGGTGTGCAGGTTGCAATACTTACCGAATATTATTAAACCGTAGATTTAATTCATTAATAGATTACCGTATACGAAATTCAGAATAAAACGCTAGTAGTTTGTCATTCATCTGGTTCGTTTACTCAGTAAAGGTTTGTGTAATATTGGAGAAGGATTTCCTTTAATAATATCTTTTAGATTACAAAAGGGTTGGCAATTAGTCGTTTAGTTATATAACACTTTCAAATAGACTGTGGAATTGGTTGAACTTTTTTGATCCTTATTTTTAGTTTTAATTAAATATCTCTTGAATAAAATAGTAGAAGTAGATTTATTAAAGTGAATTAATAATTATTATTAAGTTTCGAAGTGTTCGAAAGTGTTTTACCTCAACATACCTAATGCCAGGTACACTAACTGTTGTCTCTTGTCGCTGCTTGTTTATGGTTGAACGTGCAGGTAATATTCATGTAGGTAGCTACACTGTAACTGCACTCACTTGTTCAGGCCGCTTGTAATAAACTAAGATTACTTATTCTTCTTTAAAAATAACTGAATTGGCTGTTTTGTATATTCCCAATCAATAACAAAATTATCAAACGACCCATACAAAGTAATTCGGTAATTGCCCTCCCCGCCCCATAAAAATTCATCCAACCAATCAGAACCAATTAAGCGAACAAAATAATAAGTTGACGTTTATTCTCATTATTTATTATTATTCTTTTCCGTTCTTACAACGAACACAAGCTAACACAAGACGCTAACTTCGCCCATTACGAAGGTCGGCAGACTGATTAAAGTGTGCTTCTGAAGTGACATTCGACAGGGTTGCCGCGTTTTAATCAATTTGATTTCAACCAGACGAACTTGTCTTATGTACAGCAATAATTGTCTATGACTTAAACATGGCTAAATGGTATATAAAACATATATCGCCAGCCTGATACATTTTAGCAAGAACTGTAAAACTCAAAACTCGAATTGAAATAAGTGCAATTAGACCATTACAGGCATTTTTTAATGTCATAAAAACAAAATATGCTGCTACGGTCCCAGTCACAAGACATAATAACGTTGTTGCCCATTCCCAAACGTAAATCTTTACGGAGAAGAATGGGTAAGAAAGTGCATGGACACTCTTGTAAATCTTAATATTTTTCAAAATTATAGTTTTATCATTAATAAGAATATTTATATATAAAGACATGTTTAAGAGCGTCCAGAGTAAAAGCAAAAACTAGAGTTCTATAACATTATTATTTAATTTAGTCAAGAAAATATTAATGATATAATTATATCAAAATAGCTTGACCTCATTCGTCAGATTGGGGTCACGCCATTTACAATGAGCTTTGACGACTTCCGCCATTGATTAAAAATTAGTTATAAATTTGAAGACAAAGCAGTTTTCCCCACCCCTGTATTCAATTAATAAGTGAATGTTGAGCGAATCAATCACGTCCAACTTTATAGTGAAGCAGGGCGCGTGACCGAGCTTCACTGCCGCTGCCCGCTAATAGATATCAATTTTTTACTCCTTTCGCTCTAGATGACAAATTGACGGGATTTTTAACGCAGGGCTGGCTCTGAAGAAGATCAATGATTGCTAAGTTTGACGTATTTATTTTACGATTTAATCGCACCGTTTGCACACAAAATATTTTATTTAAATTAATCATCTATTCAGTTGTATAACACAAATGAAAAAAATATGGTTTGTACACTTTTTTATTCGACAAAATATCGGCGATCGGTGTGCGAGTAACATTATGTAAAACCTCTGAGAAGCTAGTCAGTCGGTCATGAATAATAAAGTTACTTTACAATTGCTCAATGAGCAATACTCTCAATATGTACAACTTCCGAAAGACTACGATAGCAGTTAGATTTGAATTAGGTTAAGTTTTGAAGACACAAAAATAGAATTTCTATCTGTTAGAAATCACCGTGCAACGAAAATGTGCTCCTAGAATGGATATGTGTAGTTAAAGCTACGAAAACATTTACTATATAACAAAAAATCGCGTATCGCCCTCCATACACTGACTCCGTTGGTTCCCCGTTGCTAACTTACTTACACTAGTTTTTGTGCGTGACTCTGTGTGGCTTTGTCCTGCAGGTCCAACTTTGTTCCATGCGCTAGATATTGGACAATCGGTTCCCCGCAAGTTCCCCGCGCTTCTGGGACTTCTACAAAAGGCTGCGTCAAAGTAAATGTGTGTATTGCTCATTCACATTTTTGTGATTCGAAGCGTGAACGGACCAGCTGACAGGATTGGTTAGATGGTGGTGGATTTTTTTTTTAATTATTTGTGACGAGATTTCTCTGTCAATGTTAGGCCAATTTTCAAAATTCTTTTTAAAATTGTACTTTTAAAAATATTTTTATAAGTATAATTATAAATGATAAATGCTGTTTATTTTGCAAGTAGGTTTTCACAAACACTTTTACACGTCTTTTTTTTTAACTATAAATCTTTTGTAACACATATTTTTATTCCGTAATACATTTTTTTTCCTTACTAATATTATAAAAGCGAAAGTGAGTTTGTTTGTTTGTTACGTCTTCACGCCTAAATGACTAAACCGATTTTGATGAATTTTGGTACAGAGATAGTTGGGACCCTGTAGATGGACATAGGCTATTTTTTTTTAATAAGATTAAAGAAGGAGGGATGAAAAGGGAAAACTTAGCATTGCTATTACAATTAATAAGGCACAAGGGATAAAAAACTACAGGCAGCAGGTACCTGTAAATCGGGAAAAGGGAACTGTGTTACCCCGAATTTAACGCGAGCAAAGCCGCGGGCAAAAGCTAGTATGACTATATGAATGGTCTGCTAATAACTTTTAGTGACAACGGAAAATTAATATTTTATTTAATAAACTAACTAGTAAGCCAGAATCAAGCTTTAAAATAATCCAATGTCTCTAAAAATATCAATTCAAAAATATTTCTGACATATTTCTCTAAAAATATTTCTGACTATACTGCATCACCGTAAGGTAGACTGGTAGAAAATGCCCAAGGCATTAAGTCCGCCTTTGTACAGTGTTTCTACATGTGCATAAAGTTTTAATAAATAAATAAATATACTGCTTTGTGGCAGAAATAAGTACATGAATTGAGGCCCCAGTAGAATTGTTTCACAAAAAGCTCTCCTACTAAAAGTATAAATATAAAATGTCCGATACCGCCGGCTATTGGCTCGAATCAAAGAGAAGCCGCACGTAGCAGCACGTAGCAGCACGCCAATCCTTTGTCTTATCGCACCGCTCTCGAGATTTATTTGAAACTAGCGGTAAGTACCACACCGCTTACCGGTCGCTCCCGAAACATTCGCATTTGTGCTATCTCTGAATTCATTCTTATGCTGCCGTTGCTAAACCGTTACTAAACTTGAACGAAATATTTTAACCGGAAGTTGCTGCAAACAGATATACTTGTAGCTGTCTCAATATTTTCACGTGCGTTGTTTTTTATGGAACTAAAATATTACATCGTTAAAATCTCATAGTAAGTATAACTAAAATCTGTTTTGAACATTTTTATGAACCAAATTTTTAGCCAAAACTATGATAAATTAAAAACGTTATAGAATCATAAAAGTGCAAATTACTATGAGAGCACCAATCGCACGCCATCGCACTCTAGTGCCGGTGGGGTAGCACTCCCACATATCGTCCGAGCTGCCACGCTAAATAGATAGAGCGCGCTCGTGCCTGGCCGAGTGCCAGCATCCGCACGTCAATGTTTGAATTCAGCACCGATAACCGGTTCCTCTACCCCACGTTGGAGAAGAAGATTTTTACACATCAGAGAAACACACCGAAGGTCTAAAACATTCAAACTGCTTGCTACTGCTTAGTTCGATCTTCTTATCAACAGAGACGAACGATATTACCCGAATACAACGAACCTGGTGCACCTGAAAAATCCGCGTTAATATTTTGCAAGACATCCTGACGCAGTTAATAATTCAGATGATACAAGTGCTGCCATTTTTCTCTTCTTCCGAAACTTATCAAGAACTCTGATGTAGTCTGGAGCCCGGAATTTGATGTTATAATATTGATGGGTTGGTTTTAACCGAAAATAGTGACTGTATAATAATTATAGATGACGTTTTCTATTTTGTTTTTTTATCTTTGCCCCGCACTAGGAATTCCTCCTGTATCGTGTGCACGTTTACAAACATTTAAACTCACACACACAAACAACCAGACACGGAACTACCATCTGTAGGCCATACAAATATTTGTTCCGTGCGGGGATCGATCCCGGGTGCAGTTCGCTGCAGTCGATCGCTCAGCCACTGCGCCAACCGTATCGTCAAACTTACCGAACTCTCACATCACTCATTCGTATGAAATGACACAGTCTTTAAAACTAATATTCTACGTTAATCTACTCAGTGACATCAGTACAAGACGCTTTGAAATACGACAATATTATTTTTAACCGACGAAAAAAAGGAGGTTCTCAATTCGACATGTATATTTGTTTTTTTTTTTTTTTTTTTTTTTTATGTATGACCACGCATAACTTTTTACTGAGACGTCCGATTTGAAAAATTCTTTCTTCATTGGAGAGAGTATATTTCAAAGTTGGTCCCATTTCAAATTGAAAAAAAAAATCCGCCCCTAAGGGTGGAAAACCCCTATTTATGGTTTTAAACCCCTATTTTTGGGTTGATTGATTTTTTTTCATACTTAATTTGCAATTGTGAACCGATTTTGTTTAAATTTGAAACACATATGTAGTTCTGATGATAATACGGCGTCAAAATGACCTGATGATGGATGATGGAGACAGGAAATACTTGCATTTTGCAAGAGGTCCTCAACAGTTTAAAGCAGCGATATATCCTGTTTCAACACATTTCATGCACGTTGACGACAACTTTAGACCTAGCTGGAGAATAGAGCTGTCATTGAAGGTCTGACGATGGAGACGGAAGGCTTTTGAAAGAGGTTCTTATCAATTTACAGCCGCAATATTGTGTTTGGGCTCGTTTTATAAACCTTGATGAGGACTTTGAGCCAATCTGGATAATTACTGTCACTGAAGATCTGACGATGGAGACGGAAGGTATTTGCAAGACGTTCTCAACAGTTTACACCAGCTATATCGTGTTTGGGCTCATTTAATGCACCTTGACGTGATCTTTAGACCTAGCTGGAGAATTACGGTCATGGAAGGTCTGATGATGGAGATGGGTAGTATTTACTAGACATTCTCAATAGTTTACAGCAGCTGTGTTGTGTTTAGGCTCATTTCATGTACGTCGATGAGAACTGTTGATGCCTTGCTGGAGTATGATTGTCATCAAAGCTGTGGCAGTGGAAATGGAAGTCAGTTACAAGAGGTCCCCTACAGTATAACGCCACTTGGGCTTATTTCTTGAACTTGAAAAACTGTAGACCTTACTGGGTTATGCGTTTTTTGAAAAAAACATAATAAGTATGTTTTAGCCATTACTGCAAGAATTAAATATCTGTATATGTGCAGTGCATAGTGGGTTAACCTTTCAGTAGCTGCATTTCAGTCAGCGCGCTCATCATGTGGATTAACACCTTATTTGGTTCAAAATTTGATAATGATGCTAATAAAATGTAGTCCCAGGTCAATTCTTGCTTTATCGAGGGTCGTCCCTTGAAGTTTATGTAAATTGACGGCCCAGCTTAGAATTACGGGCAAGATCATGCGTTCAAAAACATTTCTAGTACTTACGTGTTCTTTTGAAAATTGCAACCAATCGAGGTCTAGCAACACAGTTATTGCTATCACTTTATTTCCTTTGCTTTCATTGTTAACACAATTCTTCAGATTTTTGGTAGGTACTAGAATATCTGGAGGTCTATTCCCAAAGACTCGATAGTGTTTCGAATTCATGGTAGTCATCTTAGTACTTGTCAACCTGTTTGACGGTAAGGAACACTCTTATCGAAGCTCCATCCCCGAATCCATCATCTTACGCGTCTGTTCGCCTATCAAGGAATGTGGGTTCAAAATAATAGCTACCAAATATTTAGTAGTGTCGAAGTATATATATTTATATATAAATCGACGAAAAAGGAAATTAGATAGCAAAAACAATATTTTGTTTTAAAAAGCCGAAAAATTTGGAATTTGAATAACAGTCAAAAATTTTGTACACATTAGATTAAGTAAAGCAACAACAAATTGGTTGTAAGAGAAAACCAAAAAGAGAAAAATAAAAACTTTTTAACAAAAAATTGAACCGACGAAAAGTGAAAAATAAAAAACCTTTAATCTAGCTAAGCTCCAAAGTTAAAGTATGAGATTAATTTTGAGGCGGCGCCAACAAACAATGATCGACGATCAATCAAGTTGTCAACGTTTACCATGTTACGTTATGAAAATCAATAAATAGTTTGTTCGGCGCCGACTTGAAATTAATATCATACCTTTAACTTTGGAGCTTAGCTAGATTAAAGGTTTTTTATTTTTCACTTTTCGTCGGTTCAATTTTTTGTTAAAAAGTTTTTATCTCACATTACGACTTTGGTACAAGTAAATGCAAAGTTAAAGCTCTTTAAAACGTTATCGTCCAGAATCAATTGTTTCTTCGGAATTTGTTTTATTTCATGTTATTGTGAACGTCAAAGAATATTGTTCTTTATGCTTAAGTTTGTAGTTTAATTTTAAATAGTTTGCGTGGCAAGCTGAAGATGACGAAAAGTTTAGGTAGCCGTTACATTTTATGTGTGCGACTATTGTTTATTTTAAAACAAGTAACATTTCATCGTCCAAACTATAAATTGTAAGTCTGTTACTTTTGTTTACAAAATGAAACAGTTTTAACTATTCAACGTTACTGACATTTGTCAATAAAACTTTACAGCGTACTCACGTAATACTATTATTAAGAGGCCTATCACGTAATTTTATTGTTAACTGGAAATTTCAAGCAGCCGACGCTAACGACGCATCGCACTATGCAAGAATTTAGCAGTTTTCATGTTTATTTAAGTAATTTAAGAAAATTCATGATTTAACTGCTTTTCTGGTACATATAACAATATTCATGTAAGATAACTGTTTCGGTAATTTTAAGCGTTTTTAGTAGCTCACGGGTATTGAACGGGATCTTATATTTGATACTTCATTCATACATATTTCAACATTCTGTGGCTACTATGAAGTAAACCATCATATAGCAGATATTATTATTTAATTTATTTGCTTACTAGCTTTTGCCCGCGGCTTCGCTCGCGTTAAATTCGGGGTAACACAGTTCCTCTTGCGCCTTATTGATTTGTAATAGCAACGCTAAGTTTTCCCTTTTCTTCCCTCTTTCTCCCTCACATCCCACTTTTTTCAAATAAAAGTTAGCCTATGTCCGTCTCCTGGTTCCCAACTATCTCTGTACCAAAATTCATCAAAATCGGTGTAGCCATTAAAGCGTAAAGAGGTAACAAACAAACAAACAAACAAACTCACTTTCGCTTTTATAATATTAGTAAGGATTTATAATATTTAATCCTTGAGTTCAATAAAACTGCCGTCACGCATTTAATAAAAAACTTGCTTCGCAACTTTTTGCTTCACATAAATAGATAAAAAATGGGAACCCGGAGACCGCTATAAACTATACTTATAACTAATTTCCACAACCTAATAAGAAAAGTGGTATCTTTCAGTTTCTTCGAATAGGGACATTAAAGTTGGTCATTTAACGCAAAACTCACGCTCGAAACGTAATAGGTCTCCGGTATAAAATATTGCTGTTTCATTAGAACCTCTTCTTTTTCGAATATTGCAATGTTCTGAGAGTCGCTTACGGGATTGAAACTCGAACTTCTGAGTTAAACGGACGTCCGTGACCTGTCAAAATGAAAAAAAAACAGCCGCACAATTAGGTATATATCTGTACCGAAGGTCAAAAAGTTTGCGTATGTAGTGATAATTTATGCACGTAGTGTATCACAAGAAGACAACATGAAGGTTTAATCAACAGCAGTAAGTGCTACCGATAGTTATAACTTGGACAGGACGTGAGTAACTTGGAGGTGAGAATTACCTTTCTACGTGTACTAGCGAGCGTTCTGATAGTCGCAGCCTGTTCAAACATTTAGTTAAGACTGCTCCCACATGTGTAGAGTAATTATTTCTAGCACGACTATGGCTTAGTCACAATTACTGAAGTTAAAATAACAAAAAAGCGGAAATACACATTGTGAGGATTTTAAATGAACTGAAAAACGCAAGTACTGTCGGGATCACAAATAGTGTTTAAACGTTCATACACTTTTTGTCGACCACGACTAACTACGACAAAGCGCCAGTCGCTGACACTCCCCGCAGACATGATTCATTCGGCGACAATAAAAACAAGCAAGTCGTCCGCTGCGCGTGTCGCGCGCGGCATGTCGCGTGTCGCGGATGTTAGCATTCATTACTTCACTTGCTAACAATAACAACCAGTTTTATATGTTTATTGCGGGAGTTTTCCCGAATTTCTTATTACTTGTAGTTTGTGATGTATTACGACAAGGTCAGGCACTGATAAACCATTTTATACGTAAACTTCTGAGGCATTTCTTGCTTCAATACTCTTACTAAAACCGTACATTGGAATATTTTTTTTTTAATTAAGGAAAATAACTTGTTCTATTGTTAATATATCTTTGCAGTTCAACTATTTATCGCCGAAGAAGAACCTTGAAATTCTTACTAGGGCCGTAACTTCAACTTCGCTTATAGTCACTTTATTTAAACACATACGCAAATAGTACTAAACTAACAGCTAAGCGCTTTAGAGCTATACAAGTCCAGTACTGAAGCCTAACTACAAAGCGATACAGCTGCTTTGTGTACTTATTGTCATAATTGGAAGCCATATAGTTGCAGGCTTTAGTACATCGACTGTATGGTTGTCTGTTAATGTTCTACTATAGTGACTGTCCAATTATATATCGCTAATACAAACAAATTTAATGACAGGTGGATAGAACATACTCTTGTGAACACGAAAGGAGATTCGTTTTTTGTTTATTGGCGGCCATTAATGGCCATTACTTTAAACATAAACTCCTACTATTTTTTTACTCCTTTAAAGTTCATGTAGGAACGTGAACTTTAAATAACAGCACTCTGTACTCTGAGCTAAGCTGAACGGTTAAAACTAGACAGCTATCACATAAGGTCAAAATTCTTATATTAAAATCGAGATAGAAAAAAAATAGAAGTCTATCAACGGCCATTATTATTATTAGTACTAATATTCAAATTCTTTAAGTAAACTCCTAAATTTTAAATAGAAATGTTCTATAAAAAAGAAAAGAAAACCTGACTGACTGATACTTTTCCTTTTTATACAATTTGTCACTTCATATAACTTTTAGATATAATTTATCCAAATCCGTTTGTCTGGTTACAAGGGAACAAAGAAATGGACACACCTCCATACATACATTCAGGTTAAACACATAATCATCCTTTAGGGCTTTGCCACAGTCGGATAAATATGAAAGGGCACAATGACAGTCTGTGGATTTAAAGTATAACAAAGTAATACAAGTATATAGATCGTTCTTTTTATAGAAGTCAATTTTAAAGTATTGGAAAATTGACATTTTTGACTTTGAACATAAAGGAACAATGTAAGATGTTGTTTCCCTTGAAGAGAAAGGGCAAACAGCCACACGGCACGACAAACAATATAAAGAAATGTTTCAAAGAATGAAACCCGAAACGTACACCGATGGGTATTCATAAAAATAAGTCGGAATTCTTTTGAACAAGCTATTTTTAACCACAATACGATTTAACGGGTTCTTAACTTAGGTAATGTGTTTTTATCAGTTGTTCTAACAATTATATAGTTGGGCATTGTAGGGCTAATGAATTTTAAGCAATCGATAAAATTAATATTCACTTCAACACAACGGCTGCAACCATTACTGAAAAAATAAACAAATGTGTACGAACAGAATGCTCGCGTTAGCGCTGTGCGGAACAATAGATTTTAATGAAGGACTTTACTTCACGGTACGGTACACACAAATAATGTCTAATAAAAACACCAGTTACCGTAGAATCTACATGTTTGGTCAAAACAGCTTCGTTTTAAACGTTATTTCTATGTAAATTCGACCATAACAGCTCTGTGCTGTGTGTTTAGATTCCACTTGGTTTTCATAAATGTAAATAAAAGTGAACGACTCGTTTCACACAAGTGTCTTCGACGTTCCACTTGAAAACTTATTAATACTGTACCCATCATTTTTGTGTGTTTGCATTTAAAATTACATATTTGTTTTGTTCATTGTATTCTTTGAATATTTTATGGAATAAAATGAAGTAAACTGTAATGTTTTCTATTTGGAGTATTTATTCGGGTATTCCATAATGATTTAAGATTCTTTTGTTGCCAAATTCTTAGTAACAGACGGTCGTTTTCATAACTATGTCTAGTTCTTAAATAATAATGTGCTTGGCCGCTGTTACAACAAGTTATAGTAAATTGTTGAAGTATAACAGTACAGGTAAAGGTCTACATCATTCAGATTACTAATTTTACTTTGATTTTGTGCAAACGTTCGTACAGAAACAAAGTTATTAAGTATTTCCTACAGTATTAATATAAAAATTATATGATCTAGTATCCACGCCAAAATTGATCGAAAAAGGCTTTGTGATTTCTAAGAAAACGAGATAGAAATAGAAATAGAAAGTTTATTTCACTCATAAAGTTTACAAAAATGCTCTTAATCTAATGTGGTAATGTTTGGCAATGAATACAATTTCTTTAAGAGGTTACGTTGACGACTATACTAGTATAAACTGTGTGACAGTCGTCAGCGCCTTCCACACTTATTAATCATGAACATAATTCATTGTTGTTTTTTTCTTTTTTTTTTATAACCAGTAGCAATAAGTAAACAAACATTAAAAACATTTAATTCAAAATTAAAAAATACAGTTAAGTTGAAACTATTACGTAGGTATCCAAAGATGTGTTGTGTGAAAGAATGTGTGTGTGTGTGTGTTGTGTGTGTACGTGTGTGTGTAAGATGCTTGTGAGTGTGATTTTGTGTGTGTGTATGTGTATTATAAGTGTAATTTCTCAACTATGGTAATTATTCATAATTTCTTCGATATCGCTATAGTTCAATCGTAAAAGCCAGTTTCGTATTAGTTCTTTACACTTATTGATCGGGAGCGGATAAATACCATTAAGGGCCGATCTACAGAAGATGCAACTTTGCTTCTTTCTGAGGTTATAGCTAGAAATCTTGATTCCAAGAAGAAGGTCATAGGTGTATTCCTTGATATCTCAAAGGCCTTCGACACTGTATTCATTCCTAGGCTACTCTCAAAGATGGAATCTGTTGGTATTCGTGGAATTGCGCTAGAGATTTTTCGATCTTACCTCTCAAATCGTACTCAGTGTTCTAGAATTGGAAGTTATACAAGTACACAGGCATCACTCTGTTTCGGCGTACCACAGGGCAGCGTACTTGGCCCCAGTCTCTTTCTCTTATATATAAACAGTCTATGTTCAAAAAATCTTCCAAACTGTAACATTATCACTTAAGCAGATGATACTGCGCTAATCGTACGAGGAGATGACTGGAAAGAAGCCCAACATAACACAGAGCTTGCGATTAGGGAAGTTATGAGTTGGCTTAATGATAACCTCTTGACCTTAAATGTCAATAAGACTAAATATGTCACTTTTGCTCACCGTGGTAATAGCCAGCCTCCATCAGATTTTAAAGTTATCGCACATATTTGTGACCTATCTAAACATTGTAGTTGCCCTAAATTAACCCGCACTACTAATATAAAATATCTGGGTCTCTTTATAGACAGCTCCTTGAAATGGTCTGTACATGTTGCACAGTTAGCTGCGCGCGTAAGAAAATTAATGCCAACCTTTAGAAAACTTAGAAACTCAGCTGATCATGAAACCTTACTCACTGTCTATTTTGCACTTGCCCAGAGTTTACTGCAATACTGTATCGTTGTTTGGGGAGGGGTTGGCAAAACTACTTTACTTCCCCTTGAACGCGCACAAAGAGGTATACTCAAGGTCATGTTTGGACGACCACGAAGATACAGTACTGATCTTTTATATAGTGAAACTTCTGTTTTAACTGTTAGGAAGCTATACATATTGTCTACAATACTCCGGAAGCATAGAAACACAGTATTTACCCCTATTACAAAACGCGACAAAACAAGAGTTTGCACAGGGACGCCACACAAAACGGCACTAGGAAGACAACAATATTATGTTATGAGTAACTATTTGTATAATGTAGCAAATTGGATTAAGAAAACCAAATTGATTTTCAGAAATAATATTATTGTGTCGAAGAAAGTTAGTTAACCTCGAATTTAATAGTTTCTCTAGAATTTTTGAGATAACAGGTAATATGGATATCGGTCTATAGTTCCCAATAATATTTCTATCACCACTCTTATAAATCGGATGCACCAACGCTCTCTTCAATATGCTCGGGAAAGTACCAGTGGACAGGCATAGATTACACATATGTGCAAGAGGAGGAATAAGACTCAGCTTTGCACTCTTGATCACTTGTGTTGGAATATTATCAATACCG
Source organism: Ochropleura plecta (assembly GCA_905475445.1). Lineage (NCBI taxonomy): Eukaryota > Metazoa > Arthropoda > Insecta > Lepidoptera > Noctuidae > Ochropleura > Ochropleura plecta. The sequence goes on along the minus strand of FR997744.1, from coordinate 249,502 downwards.
GTTGCCGAGTCAGTTTTCAAGTTAGCTATAATACACCCGATCTCTTCACAGTCAGTATCAAACAGCACCATAGAATCTCTAGGTGGCTGCAATAAGCAACTTTCATTGGCCACATTTTTTTGCCAATTTATATCATGCTCATTTAATATTGCATTTGCAAGTGTCTCTCCGATTCCTGCAAAATAATTATTAACTACATTAATTGACTCACCTGGGTCTTCAGAGAGAGTAAGTAACTCACTAGGAGGAGGTGAAATTTTCTTTAGGTTTGCAATTTTATTAATAGTATTCCACATACCCTTTGGATTATTTTTATTCTTGTGAAATTCATTTTTCTCGTAAGCGATTTTTATTTTTTTTAAAAGGTTGTTACAAAAATTACGGTACCTTGTATAGGTAACCCGAATAATTACATTATCTGGATCAAGCGTGGCTTTTTTGTGTAATTTATCCCTTTGCCTGATACATCGCACTAAGCCCGGCGTTAGCCATGGCTTAATGGGTCGCCTACGATGAGGAATAGTTAGAGGCACTGAGTGTGCAGTAATGGCTAGCGAAATCAAATTTATTAAGTGAGAAGCGGAAACACTTGCATCAGCAGCATCATAAACAGGACCAAAATCTGTATCTGAAAGTTTTTTGACTAAGGAAGGGTTATCAATTTTTAAATAAGTCGTTTTGACGGTATGCCTTTTTATTTTACAATCAAGACAAAAAAATAAGTCAACAAGTGATATATTTTTTTTGGAGAACACTTGAAATGAGATCTAAGCCAACAAGAGCCTGACCTCTAGTTCCAGTGTTTACTTAGATCTACGAACACAGCCTCTCTCGACACCACACGCTCGACGGCCGGGTGCTACATTATCGCACATTCGATCTGTTTCCATAATTCATACAAAAACATTCGCACGCTCAAATGGCTGCCCAACCTTTATCTATAACATTACCGATAAAATGCCTCATTCGACTTTAAAGGCGAGCCCATAGTCGAGACAGTAAACAGTGATGCAACTTTGAAGGAGCACGCAAATAAATAGCGATTCATTGGAACTGTCACTTGTACAAGATTTCTAGTAGGTGCAAGCAGAGTCGATTTGATGGATTGGGTTTCTAATGAGGTCTCGCTGTATAACAAAGAAGTGAGAAAGTTATATAAAGTCCATATCTATATGACTTTAAATAATGGAGACATTCCGCCATAAACACGACCATCACATTAAAATCGTATTAAGAACTTAATGGCAACATTGCAATGTTCAAGAGATGTCAGTGCCACAGTGCCAATGCAGTGTTGACACTTACGAACACGTTGCAAGTTGCCCTCAGCAATGTTTCATCAAAAGAATTATATAATCATAATAAAGTAGAGAATCTTTCTTAAATTAAAGTTATTTATTATTCTACTGCTCAGCCTTCACTATGGCAGAAGTGCCGCAAGGTGCGTTATGGCTGTCGTATTCAAATGGATGGCTCTGATGGCGCGGAGACAATGAAGGGGTGTGTACGTTCATATAACGCGGACACGTAATGGGTGGTCGACGCCGAACGGATTCTATGGCGAACTGACTTGAAATATTACTCACTTAAAGTGCTTGTGAGTTTTTTCTTAATTTATTTAATCAATATAACAAAAACGATGAAGAATGTTAAATTGTTTTTGAATACAAGAACAAAACGTTTTTTTTTTTTATTTGTAATGACAAAAAAAAACAATCTTATTACACACTTTACACACTTTTTGCGATTTAATAAAACTCGTGACAAACATCACAAACAAATAAAAATTTCCTCGTGTTTTTCGTGTTCCGTTGCCATTAAGTGCGTTGATACGTCTAGTAATATGGACTTGGTCTAAAATAAATTATTATAAAAATGGTAGAGAACGGAACCCTTTTAGATTAGCACTGTACATACATCTGCATCAGCATTTAGTTTCGAGACTATTAGCATCTCATAGTTGAAATTTGGATAGTGGATGCCTTCTAAGAACGCTACACAAATATAATGCGAAATTATTGTAAATTTATAGATAGGGGTGGCCTACAAAAAATTATTTACGTATCTATACATTACTGTTTGGGTTGTCTATCGATGGGTTTTTTAAAAATGATATCGAGGTTTTATATTTCTATAAATTATATAAAATATCTAAATATAGATAAATAATATAATTTATCTAAAAGTTTTATAGGTCTTTAGAGGACAAATTAAGTTATGCAGTAAAAAAAATTAAGAGCTTTAATAATATTTTTATTATTAGAAAATAATAAATGAGTCACTTTTTCAAGAATTGATATTCCTTTAATCGAATTATGAATCAGTATAAACGGTACGGAAAAATGTCCACTCTGCTGCGGACACCGGACACTGATAGATATTCAAGTACAGAATTTGTCCGAGTCGGATGTCCGGAGACACGTTCGCTATTTTATCCGTAGCGATTTGACCGCACCTTTACATATATATATAATATATATGTAGTATCTAAACTCATATAAATGTTATATTTTCAAACGAAAAGCGATTCAAACATTCCGCTATAAAGCAAAACTGTTGAAGAAAAACATACGAACTCACAGCTAAGACGAAAATAAAGACTTTAGCTGATATCAAAATATGCTCGGAGTTTGCAAACACCTAAATATCACAAGCTTTCTCAAACGTCTTGAAAGATACCCTAAAGATTTATATGTGCTCATGCGTGTGTGACTGTATGTATGGTGTGTGTGTGTGTGTGTGTCCTTGTTAGAAACGTAGAGGTTTTCTTTTGTAATAAAAGATGAAAGACATAAATATGGCGCAGTTAATGTCAGTTGACGTTTGTACTGACGGCGCCATTGTTAGCAACACCAACCGACTTCTCGGTTACACGTTTTTGTAAATATTCGGAACGTAATCCTAATCAGGTAATAATTATAACTGTTTTTGAAAAATGATTTACGTTCACTTTACTTTCGTATAGTACTAGTACAAAAGTAAATACTATTATAACATTAATATGTTTAATTGTAGCAACTTGAAAATGTTTATTCTTAGTATAGAAATGTAATATTAAACACATGAAGCAAATTTGATGCCATATTCCCAATTATTTGTGACCATAGCTTTAGCAGAAAAAATAAACAAATCAGTTCTGGAACCGTCGACAACACGACCTTAACCGACATTTACGTGCGCGCTGTTCGGAGTTTTTGTGCAAAGAAGAAAATCTGTGTAAATAAAAAATAGCGCGAATTCTAAGAAAACAAATTCTATTCAGTGGCTTTAAATGCCAAGAATTTTCACCAAAGTAGGAGCCAATACGCCAACATTTATATTTTAACATTTATAGTCTTTAATGCAAACGTCTTGCCTTTTCACGAATGTATTTTCACAAGCTAAATCCAGGCACGGTTTTTAAATAAAATCCATGTCATTTTTAGTATCAAAAAATGCACTTCATTTTTTATAATTTTACCTCTTATAACATTCGCAATTCTAACATCTTCTAACAATATCTTTTAAGTATTTATTAACAATATTTTATTCCAAATGTTTACACCGTTTTATCACGTAGTTAAACGTTCATAAACATAAATGTCTTGTTCAGTCCCCGGCGTGTAGTATTTCGTAGCCGCACTACGCCGCGTTGCTACGAAAATGCTACGAAAGTGCTACGGTATTCAAAGTCACTATGATACACGGCGTTTCTGTTGTCTTTAGAGGACATGCATTTGTTTTAAAATTTATGTTTATTGTCTAGAACTTGACAGGTTTTGCACCAAGATTCTAAGAATAATTCTCCAAAAGATATTGCTGCAGACCAACTTATAAAACTCAAATTACAAAAGTTACTATAAACCTCAAATAAAAGAGAAACCCAAAGTAATATTAGACTATGAAGGCGTTGTGTCGCGATACTCGACGTCATCTTGCCGCAACTGGGTCAAGTTCTGCAGACACTGCCAGCTCGCACCATGCATCGCCACCGTCCTGAATCTATCGACACACACTTGAAGTTGTCGTAATACGTTCCGAGGAACAAAACATAATGTGGAAGGAAATGTTCAATGAATGTTCAAAAAATAAAAACTTTAGTCATATATGTTTTCATACCACAATCGGATCTGAGAAGACGTTGGGCATGGAGTGTGATAGCCTATCACACTCCTGTAAGGCTCTGAACGACATTCGGTCAGGGGAATAGTATTATTTCACAACTTCATCGTTTACATAAAAAAAAAAATGATAAGAATAACAAAACATACCTTTAAACCTCTTTAAAAGTATGTTTTGTTTTAAATTAGGGGGTAGTTTCAAATACATACATCCACATTCAAGTGCAGTGCTCAAGTCCAGTGTACTGTGGGGTAAACCTAATGCCATCGCAATCAATCGTGGTCAAATGCAATAACTCAAAACCCACACAAGTGTCTTCACTTAAGCTCAATACTTGAAAAGGCAATTCTTTCCATACATAGACAACGCAGTAAAAGTTCTTTGGTTGCGTGAGGTCGTCTGTCGGGCACTTGGTCCCGCCCGTCTCATGTCGCGCGGACAGAGCGCTGTCGCCGCGAATATAAAGCGACTGCGGCGTCACTCGCCTTCACACCCGTGCATAGCTGTCCATAGACGTACATAGCAGTACATAACTGTTCATATACGTCCATAGCTGTACAGTCACAAGCACTAATATGTACACACGTTCAAAATTTTCTTAAGGAATAACCAATTCAAAGATAAGGCAACGGTATAAAAAAGTGTTTCAAAAGCAACATGTCATTGCAATCAATACAGTTGAAAATAAAGAGTATATTATTTTAAGTTATTTGGCTAGTCAACTATTGAATACATTAAAAAAAAACTTTTACACTAATAAACAATTTCTTACAATGCACATCATGCATTACATTAATGTTGAGTGCGTAGGTACTTAAAATTAGATGAGTTCAAAGCTACATACCAAGCATAATTATGACCAAAAACTAGATTGTTTATAATTTAAATTAAATCAACATTATGCACATATTGGTGCTCGTGGATGAGGCGCCCGGAGCCGTATGCTCTGCATTTTAACAAAACTTTATGTGAATCTAACGAAACTTCTTTAAAACAAACCTCCCCGTGTGGTCGAAAGCAAAGAAGATGCAAGTGGGCACTTTGTTAGATCAGTTATTTTAATTCAGCGCTAAGTAACTGAGCTTATATTTACCTACTAATCAGTAATTATTTCAGATACAGTTTTCAATTTTGTCTTAAACAGTTTTGTAGTATAAGTAACGATAAAATACTACCAATTATTTTCTAGGTAAAAAGAAAAACAACGTTAAATAAAAGCTAACTTAAGTAATAGTTTGCCAACGTTAGTATTAGGTTCCAAGGTTGTCCCACATATCACTACTATTCGGTAAACTGGGCTTGCTTCCAACTTTGGTTAGCTTGACATTCTAGATTTAAGGAAACATTTTCACAACTCGTTGTCCGAACACATTCTCAATACAATGCCTTTTTGAAAGCGACAAATATTAAGAAAATCTCTCAATATGAACACTATTTGATACGGCAGGTTGCTAAACTTGTCAGTTCTCCTACATAGTGTAATATGTAAGTTATCGCTTTGTTTACTTGACCTGGGAAGTAATCTTTATAATAATAAGCCAGCTTTACAAGCACTATCACCTTAAGCCGCAGTACATTCTAGTCGAACAATTACAATTCGAAATCGTTGACCTACATCGTAGAACTGGGCGGGTTCACTTTCAGTATCACAAATTTCCAAGAGATTTATGTTTATTTGATCAGACCAATAAAGTGGAATAAAGTAAACAAGCTCCAATGGCATTGACTTCGTTCTACGTTATTCAGTGTACACCAAGGACGCTTTAACAATAGCTGGGTCCGAACAGATGGAACAAAGCCATATCTATACTGTAAACTTTATGCGGGATCCGATCTGATCAAAGTATTCTATATTTACAGCTCCAAGTGATTTATTTTACGTGGGCTGAGCGAGCGGAGCGTTCGGAGCGTTCCGAGCGCAAACAATGTATGAACACGTGTAACTGTGACGAACTTCTTGCTAAGGAATATATTTCAAGCGAAAAGGAAAAATTGGTATTATATAAAACTACACATTGAATAGAGGTTTCTGTTATTCAATCTTATTTTTGTGGAGAATCCATCATACTATCGAACACTTCCTTTTCTTATTTCCACCAATATGTTTGGACTGTACGAGATTTGTTGTTTGAGGAGTGTTTCTCTCTTTGCCATTGTTTTTACTATTCTTTTGTATCTTGGGCAGGGTTGTAAATAAAACAAAATATGATTACTATTATTATATACCGTACCATGCGGTTGCCAACTTGAAGTAAGACAGACCAACTGCGAGTCTTACTGGCGGAACGAGGGTTCCGTACAACTTGCTACATAAACGGCTCTATCTTTTGACTGCATAGACTAAGAGGGTAGATTTTCATAGCTCCAAGAGACCTTGGACATGAGTATATAGTTTTAATTTCAACTCGATATCTTCACGCGATCCTGAGATCTAGGGAAAAAAAAAGTGATCCTATATGTGTACCTACCGCTTTTTCCTTTCGAGGTACGAAATCCTAACAAAATACGGATTAACATTTGGACAGACGTAAATTGATGGAATAAATACTTACATTGGTGCCTTGGAGTATGTAGTCAACAATAGAAGTGAAATAGCGCATCTTACTTTACAAGAGTCGGCAGTGTCCTTTGAAATTCTCACACACAAATTTTAAACAGTGTTTTATCAGACGATGCTTAAGTATTTAGTGAGTTATCAAAGAAAAATAATAACGTTACGGCTACTTTTTATCATTAATGAACCACTTCATCTCTTCTTGCACTTAGTAGATGAAACTAATAGTTAATATCGAAATCAAAGAGTTTGAGCTTGTAACACTCCATTTACCGACTACTCGGTGGTCTATCAGTCCATTATAGCGGAAACATTTAGAAGGGAATGGAACCATAAACATTCTCGTCAAGGGTGCGGGTGAGGGACTTGACGACAGATGGAGGGGCCGGGGGGGGGGGGTGCTGGAAGGTAGGCCACGGTCACAGTTAATTGTTTAAACAATCTTTATGGAGCAATCGTCGGATCTCCCGCGAGCGTTCATTACGGGGTCCCTACGGGCTCGCGCGGCTGCCGGCGGATCCGAACAGATCGCGGTCACAAAGATTCGGTCATTATAAATATTGCGGAGAATAATTACTAGACGGTCTCGGCGGGCCGGAAATGACGTATAATTTGTTAAACAAGCCGCGGTATTGCTGGCTCGGGCTAATGACTGCCGACTCTGTGGACTAGCGCTCGAACCGCGGGTCAGCCAGGGGTGGTTGACTTTCATTTTTGGAAAAGTTAACAATCGGCCTAGAATTTGATAATACCAAAAATGCAATTTAATAATACCAAAATCAAGGAACAATGCTTATTGTATAGTACTGACAACTGATCCTCATATATCCAGCAGCTTGTAACGTCTCCATTTCTGGACGTATGCAAACTGATTTTCATATAATTAATCGTCGTGCTGTTCTGGCCAAATAAGTCTCGCACTTGCTGCCGATGTGTCAATAAAATATGAGGCTCAATAAAAAATGACATAATAATGAAATCCCAGCGTGTTGGTGATTCTCAAACGATAAATATTACGTAAGAAAATAAGTAGTGTTGTCGACGGAGGAAATTGAATATAATATGAACACAAAAGCAGCCAGTGCTGTCGGTCGCAAGTATTAATTTATGATATTAAGTGGAGTTCAGTAATGGGATATCAGTCCGTTTTTATGAGATAGCGTGACGTCACGCGATGCTTTAGTTATTAGTCTGAGCAAATAGAGTTCCGTCTGCTCACGCTATTTACGAGCGGGATAATAAACGTCTTTGGTTTGAGTGTTCCCGTAAATAAATCTGTCAGAACGCAAATGTTATTAGAATGACACTACTTTAATAATGTGTTCCTTATTTGGATTCTAGCGGCGAATGCTCAATGTCACAATAACCTGCACTATGGTTTCGCTGCTTTCTCCTATTATAAGTATCATGATACACCACCTACACTATGATAATTATTGTAGGTCTATTTGCTTTCCCGTGTGTACAATCAACAATAGAGATAGTAACCAGGCTCATCAGATACAGATCTAGAATCATAAAACCGATGGGCGTCTTTAACTCAAATTTAATTTATTGATTAAATTGTTTGATTTCTATCAAAATAAATTTAACTTTATTCGAAATCTTGTTTTTTAAGATAATTTCTACTCTATATGATGTTACTTATCGGTGTTATGTTGGCTGTACATAATTTATTAATAATATTGCGTATTTTTGTCTTTGCTGACGTAATTTTACGTTATTGGATATTGCGCCTTTGTTTGTCAGTATTACCATTGAGACTTATGGCATAGACAAACACTGATGTTTTATGATATTCAATTATAAATGTATATTTCATAATTATTTGTTATTATTGTATTTTGTTTTTCGTTATATATTTATTTTTGTCGTCCTTCGCTGACTTTGTCATATGTTTGTCATGTTACAGGACTGAGTGAAAATGGGGCCTTTTGACCTTGGACAGGGTCCTGTTCAAGGTTCCTAAAAAAATTGTCTTGGTCTTTTTTTTTCTTGTCATTCTGTTTTTGTTTCATTTTGTTTTGCTCTGTTCGTGTCAAATAAAATTTTATTTTTGCCTTCTAATTTTAATTCATGGGGCTTACTAAATTTCATTTTAATTTTATCACTTCTACATTGTGACTCAAAGTTATCCAAATATAAGCTTGACTCTTTGTGTACTTTACAGATACGTTATAGAGGCACACGTTTTACCTTGTTCGCTCGTATGGAACCATGGAGTAAGCGACACGATATTTGTGCGCCATCAATTTGGGTGACACCAGAAATACTCGGCGTTTCAGAAATCAGAGTGGAAGTGTAATCATACAAATACACAATATCGTGAAACTCGATTCGTTTCAGTAATTGAACACTTTTACGCTAAATATAGCCCATTTGACACTGTTATCATGTGAAGCACTGGTTACGGTAATAATGTTAATTGAAACAATAACAACCAGTCAGCAACACAAGGTAATTACACCCCTTTGTGAACAACGCATTATCGACGCGTCATTGTACTTATTACGCTGTTCAATTAATTATGATTGAAATCATGCTCATAATCAATTATATAATCTATTCATGTTAATAATGTGAAACGAACTGATTGTGACACTTTCGGACCTACATAGACACACATGTACAGACCTGTGCCCGTGGGACTGTGACAGGACTGCCGGCTGTAGTCCACCATGTTGGTCCGATCTCGATTGCTGGATGCTTACCTACACCATCGTTAATAATATATAGTCCACCTAACCGTTTTCGGTCTCGGCGACCAATCTTAACGGATAATGATCCGCGCGGGAGATATTAAAGTGCACCCGTGTCTGCTGAGACACAGGGACGGATTTGAAGGTGTGGATGCCCATTTTTTTCGAGGAATCATCAAATAACTTCTCCCGCTCTGGACAGAGCGGAATTCAGACTCAGGCTTTTACTGACTAAACTCATCCTTGTTCCTTCTTTTGCCCTTTCTGTTCCGGAGATCGCGGTATCTTTTTCAGAAGAGAGCGAGTAAATACTGATGTATTAGTGCAAGAACGAGCGCAACGATCTCCAAAAGTTTAACACCTTATCTCGGATAAGTCAAAGCTGTTTATTAAGTTTATTTTTGGGTTCCTTACCGCTGACTTCCACGGGGCAGCCTGTCGTTTATATAATATTGCTTGTTACTCAAATACTGAGATAGTGTCTTTCTAAAACTGAATGTGCTTTAATTGTTGTCAAATCCTACCTATCCTTACTAATATTATAAAAGCGTTGAGTTTGTTTGTTTGTTACGTCTTCAAGCCAAACCGATTTTGATGAGTTTCGGTACAGAGATAATTGGGACCCTGGAGACGGACATAGGCTAAAAAAGTGAGAAAAGGGGGAGTAAGAGGGAAGAAAAGGGGAGAGAAAGTTATTTTTTTTTTTCGATCATCACGCGGGTTAACTCAAAGTAACTATGCCACGCGGACGAAGTCGCGGGCGGAAGCTAGTACTTTATATATTATAAGTCCGCAAGCAACATGGACGTCCCCAACTCTAATTGAATAAATAACAAAATTAAGTTTCCGTCTATGAGTTTTGTGAACGACTTTTTAGGTCTGCATAATGGACGTCGGAAAATGAGATCATTTCTTGCGCCAACCATCATTAATTTGTCAGTTTTATTGTTTGCTGCCTGCCGTCCTATAAAAAGTTTGTATGAGGGCGAGTGGTAGCAAACAGAACCCTTTATATATACACGGGCTTGTCTTAAAAACATTAATATTTTTAATTTCAACATTGTTTATAGCAAACGTACTAAAAAAGTTCTAAATATCTCATTAACATTCTCGAAAGTTAATTCTCAAGTTTTCATAATCAAAACTTTGCTGCTGAATTTTTGATTGAGAATTATAAGTTGCTTGATTCAGAATTGTTTGTGATTTTACAAAACAATTAATAATTAGAAAGTCATCATCTTTTGCAAATTGAATTATATTAATTCAATTCGTTACTCTTAAAATGGTAACATACTGCAAGACTTTAGATATTTTTATTTCGCAAAATTACAAATTATTTTTAACAAACAATGTTTTTTTTTTTAAACTACTTACGGAACAGTTTCGGAAAGTATTCACGCTATCAAAAGTAGCTGATAGCAGTGGAACCGCAGAAAGATCAGCCCTTAGATAGCGCAACTCCATCAAACTTCTACACTCCTGGTACATAGCGCGGAGTTCGACGAGTACACGAGTACATCTCAGAACTCACTCATCAGCGCTTAATAGAAATTACCACAGAGTAGGAATTGGACGAAAACCAGCATCAAAATGTAGTTTCACGAACTGAGCCCCATTTCCAAGCATGATGAAAGTGGTTTTCCTTCAGAATGGAGCGTCACAGAATGCTAATTTTTTTGCGTTATGTGACTCCATGCTGTACAGCTTTTTTCTCTTTAAGATTAAAATTAATAAGAGGTAAGCCGGTAGAGGTTATTATTTGTAGTTAGTAAGTTAAATATCTCATTTATTTAAATAAAAACTATTCAAGGAGGTAACCCGAAGTTATGTAACCACTCTCCATATCTCATTTCATTATTTTATCACGAAGTGCCGTAACTATTATTTTCCCACACAGTTTTGCCGCGTGTTTTGTACGTTATATTGTCTGTTCATACCCTGTGGCAGCGTGGTTTCCTCCAGTCATGCACTCAGTAGAGTTCCTCGTCGCTCACGACACCGGTGCCGGTGTGCGGTACATCGGTTATCAGCAAAGCGTTCCAACTCGTCTTATCGAACTACTTGGAACCCAATCGGTGCATATAATGGCTCCGTCTAAGTTCGCTATTGTTCCGAACTATTCGATTGCATATCAGCCGCTACAAGTGAGTTGGAAGCGCGGGGAGAACATCGACGGGAGGTTCGGGAAGTTCGGGAGGTACCCGCGTGCAGCGACCACTGATCCGGTGTACTCGAATTTATAACTGCATAGTTTGTGAGGCTTTTGACTTGAGTGTGCCGTATTTGGTCCGGAGCGAGAGGGAATGGGAAGCGGTCACCTCCTTCTGCGAAGCAGTAATGCTAGTGAAGGAGGAGGCCGTGCGTTTGAGGGAGCGAACCTCAAACCAACCCAGCCAACCAGAGCCTCCGCCTGCCGGGGTTGCGGGTTGTTCGAAAGAGATACCGCGGCCCCGGAACGTAAAGGGCAATAGAAGGAACATGGGTGGGTTCTAGTCAGTAAAAGTCTGACATGTTCCAAGTCATTTGATGATTTCCCACCCGAAAAAAAAAAGAAGAAAAAAAGTGTGCCGTATTTCTCATCGAGAGGTAAAAGGAAATTTAATGGAGGTGTAGATGCCATGTGAAATTTGTATGAAAGATTGCCCTTTGCGCGATTAAGGGTGGTATTGGGAAGTAACATGCTTGATGTACAATGTTTGCAATTCAGATCCATAAGTCTGTTTTTTTTTACTTGAAACTACTAATAGCTCCTCACGTAACCACAGTACACTGAAGGCTCCTCTCACCGGTGTGATGTGCTCAATCTCAATAACATTGTGTTAGTTTATTCCCACACATTGTGTCGGTATTCTCTTCGATTCTCTCTCACAACTCATTCCAATATAATCTCCCGTATATTGTCGCTTCCCCTCAATTCGTCATCGGTTGATATGGTTGTCATTTTGACAAGTGTGCGTATTGTCTCTACGACGACGCTATTTCCCCAGGGGGGTGGGGGGTCTCAGCGGGGAATACTCCTGAGACAGCCAATTTTGTCAGATCTTTTAGGTTTTTTTTATATTTACCGCCTACCTTTTTTGCTATAAATAGCTAATGGACATTTAATCTTTGTTTAGATAAATACCGGACTGGTAAGAAATAGCTGTATTGTTTTCGATCACCTAATGTAATTACATTTTTTCGCCACATAATAACACATAATAATTATACTGATTTACTCGTAAATGTGACATACACAAGCAGTCACAACCGGAGCTTCTCGCTATATTGGCTATAAAAATATTAGTTCCGAACGGAAATCGAATCCACGACCTTAAAGCATTCCAATAGACCGAAGGAAAAATAAGAAAATATTCTTCGTAATCCGAAAATAGAATTTTATAGAGTAACTGATAATATTTATTCAAAGTTTCGCGATATTACCAGCCCTGGGGCGAGGAACCTTAACATTTACCAACGAAAAGAACGGGGACAGTAAAAGCTAATAAAAGTCGTATCTAGTCACAAAGTTTCGCGTCCTACATACAAACATACACACAAACACACATGTAACTGAAGGCACGCTGTATTTGTGCGACACTTAATATACACCTTACAAGAGTCGGGAAGTGTCGCCGGAAAAATATATAGCGGTGGTACTCTGTGAGGAGCAAGAAAATACAGAAGTTTCGTTTTTTAAACGTGTACTAAAGCAACAAATAGCCCCTTATGTGGTAGGCGTTCATGAACATATGGTTAGATTTTTTTTTTACACGAAGCTTTGTGAGTAGATAGGAGTTTTATTAGCTTTAACTTTCCTTTTTTCCTTACCTTTAGTAATTATTCTAACTCTAAACTCTAAAGAAGGGCTATACTTTTTAATGAAATAGTCTGTCAACTTAAATTGGCCGTTTATACCAATCATTCTATTTCAGTCGTATGATATAAATACAAATAAATGATTTATCTATCTATCTATCTTATCTTGCATCAAATAAATGATTTATCTATATGGTTACAGCGTGACATTACAGGTACGTCTATCTAATTAATAGCATATTATTACTTTGACTTTAAATGTAGTCGACCTTCTGAATTTAAATTTTCTCGTGACTGCGGTATTTGTCAGTCGGTATGTAGCCTGTGAAATATGAGGAGTGTCCCGCGCCGCGATGAGACCACGGCCTTAGAACAGCTGTGCGGGGTCTGAGCGGGATGCGGGACGGGGGGGGGGGGGAAGTGAGTGAATTTATTAAAACTTAGTTTGTAACACAATCTATTCGTATAATAATCTTATCATTTGAAAAATAAACTGTCCTAATATTTTACGAACGTAAAAGTAAACATTTAGCTACTTTATATAGATTCATTGCGAAAGGGTTATTCTAATTCGGGACATAAGTATAATAAAGTTGGCCGTTAAATCTCTTTCGTGAGCAAAGCCGGCTGATCCGCAAGGTTCAGGTTTAAGTAAACACGCTTCCATCGCCAACTTTCGGAGGCGACCCTTGCCTTTGCTGGAAATTCTTACAAAACACTTATATTTACCCGATGTAGCTGAGGGTATCTCACGCCCAACATTACCCACGGAGAATTAAGGACGAAAGTTGCAGGGGTTCGGATTTGCTTACCTGTTCAAAAAATAATTTTACTCGAATCTGAGTGTAATTCAGTGATTGGATTGTATGTTGACACATAAAAACCATATTTTTATTGTTAAAACTAATAGAATTACTTGACAAAAAAAACTGCTTGAACCATGAACTATTGAGGATACATTCCGCGATACGCTAACGCGATACTCCACAGTTTCAGTCGCTCTTATTGACTTAGTTGTGGAATTCCGAATATTAGGCGCATCGGAAAACATGAAAGTGCGGCCGCTATCGAGTCCAATACGTCGGCAGTTCGGAGCGCACTGCAGCGCAATATGAATGGTTATTGGAGGATGCCGGGAGCGTCGGAGTGCTTCATAGGTGCGGCGAGCGATGCGGACCGAGAGCGGAGATGAATGACCGACACACGCAAGCCAAGCTTACCTCTCGGCCACGAGCTGCACGCTCCACTGACACGTCTGGCGACAACGACTGCGGAAAAAAATGAAAGAAGCTGTATGTATGAGCCGTAATCACGCAAAGGATACAACTAGTGAGGTGTACATCTCGAGTCGTATCGATAAAGTCTATTTTGTGCGGAAAATGTATCAACTGACAGTGACAAGCCTTTCGAGTCCATGTTGATCCGCTCTGTCTGTATGTCACAGCCATTTTACTCCCAGTCTTTTAGTATCATACAGTTGAAATTAAGAAGCAAGGTGTCTCCTCACGGGGCAGTGGCCCACCAGGGTCAGTGGTCCACCAGAGACGACACCCGTCTGGCCGGAGGATCCTCCCTTTTCCATGGATGGAGAACTTTACACCCTGTTTTTCATCCTCATTAAAACTTAAAAAACCGGCCAAGAGCGTGTCAGGCCACGCTCAGTGTAGGGTTCCGTAGTTTCCCGTCCGTCACAATAAGTGTTCTTTACCACGGTAGGTCATGAAAGCACGGAAAATCTTAACATCGACTTTTAAAAAAATGACGTCATTACGCTACGCCATCTATCGAACCATTTATGAACTGGTTTTTACCTTAACATTTTGATGGTGTTAAAAAAATGAATTTTAGTTTTGTTCTAAATTGCCTTAGCATATTCTTGATAGAAGTTTTATGTAGTTATAAGATACCGCCAATGCCAAGGAGAGACCAACCGAACAATTCGGTAATACCCGATCCAATGTAATAAGTACCTACAGCGCCATCTCTCGGGGAATTGGGTTACTAATTAATACAAAGAGGTGCAAGTAGTTTTCGGTGGTAATTTTGGATTGCGAGAACCGATTTCAATAATTCTTTTTTTGTTTAAAAAAAGATACGTTCAGGATAATAAAATATGTAAACGAAGTTAAAAAAAATGGTTGCATATACGATTATACTACAAACTTAGTCCAGAAATTATTTTGTACAACTTTTTGTCTTTTTGTACAAAAACTGTTGTGTCAATCAAGTTCAAAATAATTTTCCTAGAAAGTCCTTATAAAGTTCTACTTTTCAGATTTTTTTCATATTTTCTAAACTTATGGTTCAAAAGTTAGAGGGGGGGGGACACATTGTTTTTTACTTTTGGAGCGATTATTTCCGAAATTATTGACATTATCAAAAAATGATTTTAGTAAACCCCTATTCATTTTTAAATACCTTTCCAACAATATATCACACGTTAGGGTTGAAATTAAAAAAAAAATCACTTCCCACTTTACATATAGGGTGGCTACCCTAATATAACATTTTTTTCCAATTTTTATTTTACCACTTTGTCGGCGTGATTGATATACATATTGGTACCAAATTTCAGCTTTCTAGTGCTAACGGTCACAGAGATTAAGCGAGGACGGACGGACGGACGGACAGACAGACATGGCGAAACTATAAGGGTTCCTAGTTGACTACGGAACCCTAAAAATGGAAGTTCTCAATTTGGGTTTTTTTCCGGGGTTGCGGGTTCCCGGGGTTGCGTGTCTGCATCCCCAAAGGAAAATGCAGACACGTACTATACGTGTACACGGGATTGCAGGTTGTTCAAAAGAGATACCGCGGCCCCGGAACGTAAAGGGCAATAGAAGGAACATGGGTGGGTTTTAGTCAGTACAAGTCTGACACTCCTCCCCGCTCAGCCCAGAGCGGGGGAAGTTATTTGATGATTTCCCAACCCAAAAAAATATGGTGTCTCCTCAAAACACAACAATTAAGAGAAATTATAATAAAAATAGGGGTGGTTCTCCATACGTGTCTCCGTACACGTCTTGTTACATTGTGCTCACAGAATATACCATCTTAACATGAATGATGTAACCAAACCACAACAAAAAAAAACCATATTATAACTACGTGGGGGATTTTTTAAATAAAGCCCTTGAAAAATTATATCGAGATTCCAATATTTTTTTCTTAAGTCAATGGTTGTTGAGATATTTGCTTATAAAGCCTTAAAAGTTGTGTCCCTCCTCCTCCTCCTCGTTGTATTTGTAAAGTAAGATGGTACACAATCTGAAAAAGATTATATTGTAAAAAAACCATTCAACAAAAATTTGTTCGAATAAGATTTGATATTTCGTTCTTGGACTTTTTCGTTCAACAGTAACTTGGTTTTTCATTAACTTCATGAAAAATATTTAAAACATTCGCTGTTGAGTGCAAATTAAAGTATGAATGTGCGTTAAATATTGTTTGAAGTAACGTAACCGTGTGTGTTCGAGTCTAACTCGCACTTAGCTGTCCTTATGTAAATATTTAGTTTTAATACCTAGTTACTCTACAAAATCAAAAGTCATTTATTCAAACTAGGCTGATGATCAGCACATTTTGAACGCTAGAGAGTCCCCAAAACGCCCGCCCTTCGCTACTTCCTAGTGTTTTAGCTATGAAGAAGAAGTGGCGGAACAAACCTGCTCAGCAACACATCTGTCTGGTAGGTTTGATGAACCAGACCTTATACAGTAATATCCAAGGTTGTAACTAAAATAATTATGAAAGACTACATTTCATTCAATTGTCACATGTTCGCTAGCACACTCCTAATCCTACTAATATTCTAAATCCGAACGTTTGTGAGGATGGATGGATGTATGGATGTACTAGCTAGCGACCGAACTTTGCCCGCGCGAAACAAAAAAAAAGTATCCATGTGTTATTTCAGACCATAATCTATTTCTGTGCCAAATTTCATCAAGATGCGTTCAACATGTGGAATGTCGGAATACGAACATATAACTCTAGATAAAAAATCAATGAATTACTAAGACCATCACAGAAAAAAAAACAATAAAATAGGTGACTTTTATGTTTTTTTTATGATTAATTATAAATCTAAAGATAGATAGTAGGTGGTATTAATCTGATAGAAAGATGTTCATATTTTCTCATCACAAATATTAGAAGTTCAGCTTTCATAACTTAGTAGAATGCAATAGAAGAACTGCCACTGGTATTTCACTAATACAACTGCGATAGTAATAACGCTTATTAAACTCCTTTGTGTGGACTGTAAGTACGTCCATGCACTGGCCGTCCATCTAATATAAGGCGGCAGTGCCAGCGCCTGGCACGGGCGTGGTATGACTGGCAGCATCGTCAACTAATGGCATCAGCCTCTACGTTCTCCCTGGATTTCCGCGCTCGTTTTTGCGATGATGAGGTATTCCTCAGCCTTACGTTTTTGTTAATCCGTATTAGTTGTGAGCTCGTCTTTTTTACTGTGCAGTGTGTGGTGTCTCCAACTAATGTACTTCAAAAGTTCGACGCAACAGTCACATCCATTTTTAACTGACTTCAAACAGAGGAGGTTATTAATTCGACTGTTTTTTTAACATAACATCAAACCATAATCTCCAAAGGATAATGCAGACAAGTACTATAGGTACGTGTTCACGGGGTTGCGGGTTGTTCGAAAGAAACACCGCGGCCCCGGAACATAAAGGGCAATAGAAGGAACATGGGTGGGTTTTAGTCAGTGCAAGTCTGACAATCCTCCGGCTCCGCCCAGAGCAGGGCGTACATTGCGTTAGTTTTGTTTTAAGGCCCATGTAATAAACTAACCTGTCGACTCAGCTCCCCCCCCCCCTCCTCCGTAACCTCCTCCAATCTATCATGCTTGCAACTTTTTCTAGTGAATCTATTAAATTGTATATGCTGATAGCAAGAAATGGCTGAGATAGTTAATGAGAAATGTCTGTCGGAGCAACTTCAACATTCAATAGTAAAATATTGTAGTAAAGTCAGACGTCTCTCCTTTGTTTCATTTGTCTACATCTAACATTTACTTTTGATTCTTACCGCAGTAACTTTACATTTCATAACAAGAAACATTCTTCAAACAAACTTCAAATCAAGTTTCTCACGGCCAGAGGGACCTTACCTTGTTATCTCATTGTAAAAACTGCAGTGAAACCGACTGCGATACAACTTGCAACCTTCAGATTAAAATTGCTCCGACCGGTACATTTGTTATTCTGAGTTAAAATAGTTTTTTCTCAGTGGCTCCGTCAAACTCCCGCCGGAGTTCAATGCAAGATACGTGCCCGTAGTTTAGTGTAAAATTGTGCTACACGTGTTGTATCCATTGCGGAGCACTTTGCGAGTTGTCCCGCGCGCCCTAATCTAATTCTCGCGGGAGCGTGGACACCGCGTGGAACGTGCGGGCCGTGAGCATCGAGCGCCGCACGCCAATCCATGTGTATTCACTCGCGTGATACGACCGTACTTCACTCACGCGGCGTAGTTTATTACTACACAGGTTCCATTGCGCGGGGCGTTTACAGTTGCACGTAATTATGTGAGTCCACCGAGTAATGCAGAGTGTTGCTCATTGCAGTTAGTACTGTCGTGTGGAAAATGTAATCGAATAACGCGACAGTTTGCAAACCACACTCGAATTAAAATAATAATAGAGTTAGTGCGCGAGTGTCCGCTCGGGTGTAAACTGTTCAAACATCAGGAGCTGGTGTTGTTCGCGCGGCAGGCTGTGAATAGCTAAGTGAAACGTATCGCAGTTGGCAACCGACCACGCTTTTTACAAAGTTTCATCAATTCTCAGGTCTTTTCTTTCACTTTAACGGGCAAAAGTCCAAGAACGTTAACAATTTCGCTTTAAATTACGAACATAACATTTAGTTGGACACTTTTCTTTTGTACCTAAAGTTCGGAGAACAGTTTTTATTTCTAGAAATGCTTAGTTTGTAGTTAAAGAAAATTAATTATATATGTTACATCCTCAATTATCTGAAAGAAAAATACTTTTATTACAGTATGCAGTCAAAATATTCCTTACAATATTAATAAACATCTGACAACGGTCAGATGTTTATTACGGTCAAATTATTGATTGAATATGATGCGTCAAATTTATCTATTTAAATAAAATGGAAAATCATTGACTCACTCATCATGCAATCAGGATTCTCAAATGTTGCATGGGGGCATCCTTTAAGGCCGTAAGTGATAAGCCCTAAGGGGGTGAAACAGGGTGGCAATGTTTGTATGGGGGAGAGTGGTGGGGATTGACTAGAAATTTTTGCACAGGCATTCTTTTACGAAATTTAGAGACTATACATCATCATGCTACGATACTAAAAAGCCAAGTAGCGGGAGAAACCGCTGGACACAGCTAGTCATCTATATAATTATCACTGACCGCCGGTCACCAGCGCCCAGCGGCACCCCACGCTGCCAGGTGGCTGTCACTTGGTCACGCACGTGTGTTGATGTTTACGTGACGTCAGACTGGCACTTGTCATGCAAATTGACAAAATAGTTCACAGCGGAGCACGTTATGACATCAATCAAAATAATTGGTAATGAATTAATTATTTTAAATCAATTGAAACTGCAATATTTGTGTGTTTATGGTGTTTTGCATGTTTATTGTTACTGCATAAAACTGCAGAATTTAAAAATCACACACTCAATCTTTACCTCAATCTAATACACACGCGCACAATAATGACTTTTGACCACACTATTTTAGAACCACTATCGGTATGTTTTGTGCTCGCCAACCATCTGACCAAGAGCTAATTATAATTTAATAATGCAGTGCAACCAACCAAAAACTTAATTCAATAATGTTTTAAATCATAAGTAGTGCTAAAAACATATGGTATGATATTAAAGAAATAAATCTAATAGCAGTTAAATTTATTTAAATATTAATTAAAATAAGAAATTATATTCGTAAATATGTTTGTCCTATTTCGGGGCGATAACAATAGTTTTAGACAAATCGTGGTCTGTCACTTAAATGATTTTATTTAATATAGATAATTAGAGTATATTTAAGTAAAACAAGTTAAATGACAGGCCATAATTTATACACTTGTAAAGATTAGAAATTTAAAAATCGACAAAGTAATGCATATCAACAAAAGAGCAAAATGCAAAAGAATTTAAAACTTCCAAACATTCTGCATCATAACTCGTCGTCTTATACAAAGTAAGACAATAGTCTCTGAGACACCTGCGAACTCCGCCTGATATACTGGAACATACGATGCAAACCTCGCGACATACGGAGAGATAGCGCGACACATAAAAGTCGTGGTACAGTCGCGGCCAAAGCGCCGCCGGCGGGCGTGCGCGGGACATTCATAGCGAGCGTCTTTGTGCAACTTATAACTGTCACGTGACGCCCCCCGCCCCCGTCACCCGCCACCCGCCGCGCTGGTGGCGGCGCTTGTTTTTCGTGCTCTGCTCTAGTTTGCTCATGATAACATGTTATTGGACTTTCTGTTATTTTTGTATTGGACGTTCTAAAAGGAATTCGACTTAATTTTACTTTGAATTTTAGGTTATTAATCCTTATCCTTACTAATATTATAAAAGCGAAAGTGAGTTTGTTTGTTACGTCTTCACGCCTAAACGGCTAAACCGATTTTGATGAGTTTTGGTACAGAGATAGTTGGGACCCGGGCCGGGAGACGGACATAGGCTATTTAAAAAAAAGTGGAATATTAAAAAGAATGAGGAAAGAAAAGGGAAAACTTAGCATTGCTATTACAATAAATAAGGTGCAAGGGCAAAAACTACAGGTAGCAGGTACTTGCAAATCAGGAAAGGGGAACTGCAAAAGCTAGTATTTTATAACGTAACTATAAAGTATTAGTAACCAGGCGTACAGCACCATTAAAAACCCTGCTTACTGTTGCTTCTGGGATTGAAGGCAGCTGTAAGTAACATAACTCATTCAGCTCTTAAATACCTAGATAATTTATAATTACTTACGTGATTTTACCTCAACTGCGTAACTAACCACATTAGTACCTTCCGAAAAAGTGCTAGGTTTTTTTGGGGCATTAATTTTTTAAAACCTTTCAAGATCTTACCTTGATGAAATAATCTTCAAAATAAAACAAAATAACATTAAAAATCCAGTCTTAATCCTTATTCCAAGAAATATGCCTAAAAGATTTTTCATTAATTTGTAAATACAAAAAGCTACGAAGGCAGTTTTTCTGTACAGCATTCAAAACATTTCAGTCACTCATATTTCTCTTAATTACACAAATAAGTTCAAAAACACGCGCCGAACCTAAAATATCTGTCGCGAATGCTTCACACAGATAACAACATTTCCGTCTTTTGAAGTAACGTTATAAACAAAAGTGTTCAGAAGCATTCCTCTCTAATCCCTCCACTCGTGAACTTGTCGCAGAGAAAGCAGCAGTTTTAATGAAGTGCGACGTGCGTGAGTCACTTTTGTGCGCGACTGTTTACTCGGCTTGTTTGTTTTCAATGAGTGAGATTTGTATCGCGGAGAGATTGTTTGTGTTGCGTGTGCGACTGTACTTGTGGAAGAGGGGGCGGGGTTGCGGTGCGTAAGGTGACGATAAGTCAATATGTTCTGACTAACACAATTAATATCTTATTTGGTTTTACGTTTTATAGAATGTAAATTGACGTGGTTTAACATTACTTGCATAAATAGGGATACCTCACTGCCCAAGGGAAGTGTTAAATTACATTTTAAAATTAAATTAGTAAACAAGTTTTAATGTGGTGTAATTATTTGTGCAAACGTATTGTAAATACGTTAATACTCAGGATTATTGTTTTCCTGATAATTCATAAGTTTTCGGTAATAAATCGTTACCGATAACAACAAGTATTGTTTGATTCTATTAAATAATAGCATAAACTCGTCACTTTAATGAAATAACACATCCATGCTAATTCCAGCTTAATGTCGTTCTGATTTATTTCTAGCTGTATAGAACCACTATTGGGTATTAACCCTATTATTTCTGTTTTTTTCAACATTATGGAATAACTTTAATGATCATTATTGTCTTGAAAAATATTAACGTAAAATAAACTAATATTTTAAGCATAGGCAACCAACCCACTTATGAAAAAGTTTAAATAGGTCGATTCCATAAGTAAAATATAATATTCCAATAGATACATTTAATTTATACATAATCTCTTTAATTTAATATGGCAACCATTCATTAATTTCATTTCATAACTGAACACTTTTCGTTGATTTTGTAACGCTATCTTTTCAATAATTGTCTATTTTGTTAAATCTCACCGTTACTCTATTTCTATTTTTCAGTAACTAATCCTGAAACCATGCCTGTGATGACCCGTAAGGCTACTGCTCAGGAGATGGAGCTCAAGTTGAGAACGGCCTTCCACGAGCATAAAGAACCAAAGCTCTAACAACTATAACAGGAGAGAAAAGAAAGTGTGGTGGAACTTCTTTAAATTAAAAGCAATAAGTCTTCCTTGAAAAGGCATTATTTATTTAATTACTGTAGTAATTTGCATGAGAGGCTTTGTTTTTTGCATCTCAAAGCTACGGAAAGAAAACGAGTGTACTTGGATTAAAGAAACTAACCACTTATATAATGTATGGCTCAATAGTGTAATCCTCTCGTAATAATATAATAACTGTAACCGCCCTTCCTTAATAACTATTTTCCTAGTATTGTATAATTGTAAATGTGTATAGGTAAAAGCTTTGAGTTTGAAAACTTATAAAAACACCTTTTGCTCTCTGACAACATATATTAATATATCTCTAGAGTTTCGAGAAAGTTCCACGTAAACACCGACATATAAATTAAAAGATGACGACACATTCCTTTGAAACGGCTACTAATCATAACTTGCAGCGCTGCATCGCTGCAACTGTACGCAGAGAACCGACCTTAGCTTATTTGTTTCGGAGACGTCCGCGCTACAGCGCTTTAAAGATACGTGTACATTCTGTTGTGGACGCATCGCTGGCATCGATTTATGAAAAAACGAAGAGTTTTCTATCAATTGTTTTCTAATAGCCTTTTCTAGCCGATGCTGCCCTCTTTAAGGGAAATTTCCTTCTTTAGATTATAAAAGTTGATGGGTTTTCTTAGAGAAAACGTGATCGTACCCTTCCTTTTAAGGCATGCATACATATAGCATAGGAAAGTTTTTGACAAACGTTCATCAGTACCCGTAATCCGTTCCTCTCAGTGGCTTGCCGTGGATAACAGACGGCTTCCTGTATTGGCCCGATTTTCGAGTTGCCAACACTATGTTCGTATTTAAGTGTTTAGATAAACGTAATCAAATAGTCGAACACGATGGATTTTTTTATTCTCATGCATAAAGTTTTAACACTAAGACAGTACGTTCTCACACAGAATTTCGCTCAGACTGAACTACCAGTGCGCGAGGTGCGTGCATCAGTTGACATCATGTGCACATACCTTAACTACAAACAAACACGATCGGTGATTTATCAAATTCGTGGAAGCTGCAAGTTCGCTAGTTACTGGGCTTTAGTCGCGAGTTCCGCCGCGCGAGTAATGGCCGCTGACGCGCTGCATGTGACTCCCGAACTCACAACTTACTTGTCTCTACTATGTATTATTTACGAGTTGTTAACTCGATGACTCTGCTAATGCCACACATTTTTGTGGTTGAAACTAACAAATAAACATACAATTTAAATTGAAAGTAAGAAGTTTTAAATTTCGTAACTTTCGTGAAACGCACTCAGCCCTGTGGTTTTTTTTACTTTGTTTGAGGCCTGAACCTGAACAGGATGTGTCGATAAGTTAACATTGAAAGAGCCGAGTTTATAGTTAATATCAATACAACGACGAAACCTGCTCTTATAGACTACGTTTCAATGATTTGTCCAAACTAGTGGAGTATCAGACTTGTACTGACTAAAACCCACCCATGTTGCTGAATTGGTTTCAGGGCTTCTTTCTTTGGTTTCAACTTATCCCGTTATTACATTCTCTTGAGATAATTTAAGGCATGTACGTGGGGAAACCACGGATACAAGCTAGTAATAATATTTAACAAAACGAATCTAATATATTAAAAATGCCTGGTTTATTATTCCATGCAGGTACAAACATGGTTAAAACTAAATATTTTTTAGGGGTCATTCTGTGTACGCAATTTTGTTGGAAATAATCCCGAAGACACAGCTGTGGCCGGACGTGCCCATATCAAATACGAACCAAACCTTAGGGGACGTCTATTAGACGTAGCACGTCGCTACGTGCTACGGTTCCGTAGCGCGTAGCTGCTACGACAGCGTAGCAAGCCACGCACAATGAGCGGTTACGTTATTTACTGCATATTGTATGAGCTTCGCTTACATATTCTGAAGCTGTGCAACAGTTTAACATCATCCACTCTTTCCTACATATTTTTATTTGCTCCCTTTTCCTAGTTCTTGTCTCTCATAAGGAAATGGATGGGAACTTATTATAAAGCATATGGATAATTTTTTCACGATAAACTTAAAGTGAATTAATTAAAAAAAAAATAAAATAAAAATAGGCGGACTCAAATAGAGAATGGTTGTAATTAATCAGTTATAATTTAACTTTTGAGCAAACAGTATGGCACAAAACTAAGTTAGAAACATTTAACGAGGTGTCTGGTGAGCGGGTGACGTTTCACGTCAAATTGTGTAGTTCGAGTTAGGATATAACTGTGTACTGGTAGAAACATCACGCAGTCTGTGAAGCGCAGCCACCGCAGCTTCCCGCTTCACTGCAACGTACCGGAGTTAGATTTACAGTTCACTGCAACCGCAACTAATTACTCTACTACCCATAACTCTTTATTTACTCTCCGCAATTTACTCTCAGCACATTCTCCTAAATATTGACATAACGTTAATTAGCACTCTTTGTTCGGAAACAACTTTGTAATTTAATTTGCGACGCGAGTGTAAAATTTAAACGAATTTTCCATTCTTTTATTTGATTTTGACGTAATAAAGTTTGGTCGCTTCCCCTCCCTCTTCGCCACCGCCTGTTCTCTGACCCCGCGCACGCCCTACGAACTAACAAAACATTTAGAATACCTAATTATATGGCGTCCCTGGATTATTCATCTAATATATTCAGTACTCTATGTTTAGTGCAGCTTGTAGAATTGCTCTTAATTATCTTACTGTGCGCTTATAAATATTTAATTTAAATGTATGGTCTTTGTTTCACCGCGACTCTACGACGTCTTCATGGACCGCTGAATTATTAAACTGTCACAATTTAATGAGACTAAGAATTAACTCGCCGGTTTTAGAAACAAAACTCTGGCTTTTCAAATAGCTTCTCATTCCCAAAGACTCTCCGTTCGAAGCGAGCTCGGCTCGACTCGTGCACTTCAATCAGTTCGTTACAATGAGACGACGAAGAGGAAATACTTCCATTATAGTCCACAGTTTATCTACCGGTTTACTGGCTTTAACTAAGTCGGTAAATATCGGCGCTTGTTTGATCTCTGCTCCCATCCGGACGCTGTTTAATCAGAGGCTACAGTGCCAGAAATATGAATGTAAAGTGGCGAGCGGGCGATGCCGCAATGAGTCGAAACACAAAGTTTGTATGGGACCAATCTGGCGGCGAGGCACATTAACGAGGCTAACTCAAATAAAAACCAGCTCCAACCGGAATATTACCGCTTTGTAGCAGTTCCAAAACCGGGACGCTCCGTATTGACGCTCGGCACCGACGGATTGTGCCGTCTGCACTTTAACAATATTGTTGATGCTTTCTGTGCGAGTAACAAAACGTACCACGAGTGGATAGAACACGCATGACGTGACGGTGATTATTGCGCTCCTCATATAACAAAGAGCGCCATTATCATCAGTTATCGGAAAAATCTGAGTCGCGCGCCATTTCTGGGTTTTATTACTAAAATTGTTCATTACGTTTGCCGACCTAAGGATTTGGAAGCAGGACGGCGGCACACTGAGGCGATTCTTTATAATATCATGATATGAATTCCTGATTTTTTGTTATTTTAGGAGACCAAATACTAGTATTATTTGGCAATTCATGTATCTGGTAGATTTAGGAATTTGTTTGGACGCTGGAGGTAATGTTGCTATTTTATTTGAACAATCGTTTTCCGATAAAAGAATATTGTCTCAGAAAGTACGTAATGTATGGCGCTATAGATATGCTTTTATTTGGTACCAAACAAAATTATTAAACTATAAAATTATATAAGCTATGGGAGCAATACATATTTTTACTCAAAATACAAAAGCGATCAACATAACCCACTCCACAAATCTCAAATATTTAAGGAATCTGTGACATATTCGTGACTGTACTGTACAAGTATGGCTACTCGTACAATCTATCAAGCGCAATGAGTGGCAACATTTACTTTCAATATAAATAATTTGGCCAAACTTGACTGCTCCGCGGCGATTAATCATATTTTTATTGGATTAATGTTTCAATATTCCAATGTTGTGTCACCGGCGATACGAGATACAATGTCATCAATATATAGCGAGTGACGCCGGGCTATTTGCGTGTCATGTCCTGTCTTGACGAAGAGCGATCGTGATCAGCGACCAGTTAGCGTGGCGCCCTGCCCAGGCGTACGTGCCTCACTATACGCTCCATAGTCACACAACAGGCAGCTCAGGGTACGCCGGTTAATATAAGAGTGACTTTTTGGATGGGCTGCACTTAAATATTGATCACAATAACTTGTATGTAGTGTTATCGTGAGCTGGATGTTTATATGGGACGTATTTCAGCCGTTATGAGCGGTGATACACAACACACGCGATAGGCTTCAGTAAACTGCCAACAATTGAGCTAACATTTTTTTATCTTTTTAACCGACTTCAAAAAAGGAGGAGGTTCTCAATTCGACTGTATGTTTTTTTTTTTTTTTGTGTTTGTTACCTCATAACTCTGGTCTGGGTGAACAGATTTTGATGATTCTTTTTTATTCGAAAGCTGGTGGTTGTCGTTTGGTCCCATAAAAAAAATATCAAGATCCGGCCAGTAGTTTTTGAGTTATCTTTAATAATGCGTATTAGATTGACTTCGTCTACGTTGATGATATAATTTTAGAGGTTATCGAAGACAAATGAAAGCTAAAAATAACCGTGTTTGCGAATTATATCATAATACTATAACTAATAAAAACTTTTTAACAAAAAATGAAACCGACGAAAAGTGAAAAATAAAAACCTTTTAGTCTAGGTAAGCTCCAAAGTTAAAGTATGAAATTAATTTCAAGTCGGCGCCAAATTAGCAAGAAAACTAATAACGTAAAACGGAAAATATTGACAGCTTTATTGATCGTCGATCATTGCATGTTGGCGCCGCCTCAAAATTAATTTCATACTTTAACTTTGGAGCTTACCTAGACTAAAAGGTTTTTATTTTTCACTTTTCGTCGGTTTCATTTTTTGTTAAAAAGTTTTTATTTATCTATTTTTTGTTTTCTTTAACAGCAAATTTGTTGTTGCTTAACTTAGTCTAATTTGTATTTAATGTTTGGTTGTTATTAAAATTCCAAATTTCTCGGCTTTTTTAAATCAAATATTGTTTTTTCGCTTTCTAGTTTCCTATTTTTGTCGATTTTTTGTTGAAATCTACATCGAGCTCAATATTTGGGTGCTATTATTAGGAACCTACATTACTTGCTATTGCTATTTAAAAATCCTTGATAAGCGAAGATTGGCGTAAGCGTAAGGATGGTGCTTCGATAAGAATGTTCCTTACCGTCAAACAGGTTGACAAGTACTAAGATGACTACCATGAATTCGAAACACCATTGCGTCCTTGGGATACCTCCAGATATTGTTGTACCTACCAAAAAATCTGAAGAATTGTGGTGCTCATGAAAGCAAAGGAAATAGAGTGAAACCGATGGGTGTGTTGCTGGATCTCTATTGAATGCAATTTTTAAGAGAATAAGTACTTAAAATGTTTTTTAACACATGATGTGGCCGGTAATTCTAAGCTGGGCCGTCACGGAACATAAACTGCAAGGGTCGGCCCTCGATAAAGCATGAATTGCCCTAGGACTGAAAGTTTTATTAAAATTATCAGATTTAGAACCAAATAAGGTGTTCATCTACCCGCATGATTTTCGCGCTGACTGAAATGCAGAGACTGAAAGGTTAACTCACTATGCCCTGCACATTATACAGAAATTTAATTCTTGCCGTAATCTCTAAAACACACTTATTATGTTTTTTTTCAAATAAAGGCATCCGTCCGTCGATGAAACCCTTTTTTTTGCGGATGGGAAATTATCAAATAACTTTCCCCGCTCTGGGTGGAGCGGGAGGGAGTGTCATACTTGTACTGAAAAAACCCACCCATATTCCTTCTATTGCCTTTTATGTTCCGATACCCGTGCTCTTTCGAACAACTCGCAACCCCGGCAGGCGGTGGACTTGACAAGCCTCTCTGCTTTGCTGACATCTCTTTAGGGAGGTAACCGCTTCCCATTTCCTCTCGCTTCGGACCATGGACTGAACCAGGGCCGAGGTAGATGGCACCTTTAACCCAATAAGGTCTAAAGTTGTCAATAAAGTTCAAGATATAAGCCCAACTGTTGGGAATCTCTTGTAACTGCCTTCCGTTTCCACCGCCAGAGCTTCGATGAAAATCATAATCCAACAAGGTTAACAGTTCTCATCGACGTACATGAAATGAGCCTAAACACAATACAGCTGCTGTGAGCTATTGAGAACATCTAGGAAATACTTTCCGTCTCTATCATCAGACCTTCTATGACCGTAATTCTCCAGCTAGCTGATAAGATCTCGTCAAGATGCATAAAATGAGCCCAAACACGATATAGCTGCTGTTGACTGTTAAGAACGCCTTGCAAATACCTTCCGTCTCCATCGTTAGATCATCCATGACAGTCATTATCCATCTTGGCTTAAAGATCTTTTTAAGGTGAATAAAAGGAGCCCAAACACAGAATAGCTGCTGTTAATCCATGCGGACCTCTTGCAATTGCATTCCGTCTCCATCGTCAGACCTTCAATGACAGCGCCAGCCTCCAGTAAGGTCTAAAGTTCTCGTCAACTTGAATGAAATGAGTTGAAACACGATATATCGCTGCTTTAAACTGTTGAGTACCTCTTCCAAGTTGCAAGTGTTTTCCGTCTCCATCATCCATCATCAGATCTTTAAAACGTCGAAATGTCATCAGAACTACATAAATGTGCCAAATTTAAACAGAATCTGTTCACAATTGAAAATTCAGTGTGAAAAAAATCAATCACCCCCTATTTTCCCACCGTTAGGGGCGGATTTTTTTTTTCTCATTAAAATGGGACCAACTTTGAAATATACCCTGTCCAATGAAAAAAAAATTTTTCAAATCGGACGTCTCAATAAAAAGTTATGCGTGGTCATACATAAAAAAAAAAAAAATATACATGTCGAATTGAGAACCTCCTTTTTTTCGTCGGTTAAAAATGCTGAAATAAAAAACTTTTTTGCAAAAAATAAAACCGACTTCCAAAAAAAAGTGGAAAATAACTTTATTTCCGGAAGTCGGTGGCAAAAAAGTCAACGAAACCAACAAAAGCCACCGACTTCCGGAAATAAAGTTATTTTCCACTTTTTTTTGGAAGTCGGTTTTATTTTTTGCAAAAAAGTTTTTTGTTTATTCAGTACCAGAGATAACAAAATTTATAGCGAGAATTAAGGGATAACAAATTATGCCAAGTTTAAAAAGATAAAAGACATCAGGGTCCAG
Organism: Ochropleura plecta; assembly: GCA_905475445.1. Classification (NCBI taxonomy): domain Eukaryota; kingdom Metazoa; phylum Arthropoda; class Insecta; order Lepidoptera; family Noctuidae; genus Ochropleura; species Ochropleura plecta. The sequence goes on along the minus strand of FR997744.1, from coordinate 219,580 downwards.
CTCATTTTGTCTCGGTCAGTCTCGTTAATTGCTACAACACAGCAAAAATAAAAGAGAATTCCGTTTTTTTCTTTGTTAAATTTATTATTGAAACGCCTTTTGTATATTTATATTTCAACTTTACTAGTACACATGACTTACTTTGATATATAAGTTAATAAGTTACCAGCAAGTGTTGAGCCAGCCAGCCCATTCAGCGCGCTAGCCTGACACGAATATTAATTATTTCCTACAACACCGAATCAAAATTAAATATAAACTTATTAAAAAAATGAGAAGTTTCCGCGCGCCGCCTTTCAGTCGGGGATTTCTTCTGTTTTTGCAGCAGGAATTTTAATATTTCAGCAGTCCAGCCGCCAGCCGTCGGGAGCAAATATTTTTCTTTTATCGCCGGCTGTAATGAGAGCAGATAAGCGCTGAGCGGGTGATAACCGCTGTTTGCGGAGCGCCAAGATTTGCGAGCGCTGCGGGGGCCGTATCTGATGTACGCCTCAATGTCAGTATTCCAGTCAGTAGGTATTACACACAATCAATATCACGAGACAAACGTATCTCCAAATAAGAAAATAAAACCTTTCCAACAATTCATTATAAAATGTTGTACAAGCTCGAACATAACGTGAATTTTGACTTCGAAACGCAAAGTACAATCGCGGCGAGCCGTAATTACGTCGGAGACGAATGCGAGTCGTTGCTCCACTTTTATGTGCGCCTAGTAATTACGTAGTGAAACTGTACGAACACACATTAAACAATTTACCTAAATAACGTTAAAAAATATAACGCGATGCTTTTTGTGCGCGGTTGTACTAATTGTGAGGTAAAGGGACTGGGGAGGCAGTGAAGCTGTATGTTTACACGAATGAGGTTGAATTGAGAAAACTTACAACCGCCGCAGCCAGGAAGCCATTCGAATGAAAAAGAAGGAAAATATTTAATATTTTTTCTACTCGTTTTCATTTAGTTTAATTAATTTGGTTTTGCGTCCGGAACAGTGTGGTCCGAGTAGCTACACCTAATCTTACTTTAGAGAGGTAGCGTTAACATTTATCTACTGCTGAAGAAGAAGGTAAACTATCTCGTTTAATTAGTGCTCACCTTAACATTACCTCTTCAATGGAAGGCAGTTTTATTCACAAGCACAGCTGTCAACTCCACACATGACAGTCGTGTCAAAAGCCAGTGTTGTGAAACTGAAAGGAAATGGCGGCGACTCCTCGCTCATCAGGACTCGTTCCACGTAGTTTATTGTGACACGCCTTCACTGCGCCAGGAGACACCAGAGCGACAGTCCTTATGATTCTGTATTGTATTGTCGCTGTGGCTGGGAGCTGTCTCAGGGTTGAGGTCGATGCCGTGATATTTCATGTTAGAGAATTGACTTCTCAGTAGTGTAATAAGCTTTACACTTACCGGTTCTATTTCCTATAATTTATTGTTGGCTTAATCTAAATGACATGCGTTAATAATGTTATTTAGGCAAAATGAATTGCCTTTCTGGTAAGGCAACAATATAGTTAGGTCAATTTATTTGCAATGTTTCGGTAATTGCTAGGGTTGTGGCAAAAGCGCAATTAACAGTATCGTCCCTAGTTAATTACAAGCGTTCCCGCTTTTTCGCCGATACCTGTCGCAAGAGGTTTGTGAAGAAATATGACCAATAAAAACTGAACGTTTAGAGATCTTTAATTAGACGCTGATCACCAGTTATGTGGAGTTCATAATGAATGCTTGTTCTGATAAGTGATGACCCTAAGCCCCACCATGGCTTATAGGCGACGCTTGTTATGAATGTTGTGTCTGTGATAAGGGTAAACAAAATGTTCCTAACCATTCAGCATCCTTCCTGATCTCATCGCACTCGGATCGAACGTTTTAATACGCACCTCCATCAAAGCTAATCCCGCTCTAGCCGTCACACTACATTGTGCTCAGCATCAAACGAATTCATATAAAAATACGTGAACATTTACACAACGCGTCTAATCCTGCGTCCGTCTGCCAAACGCCTATAAGCTGTTATGACAACGGTCCTCACTAACGAAACTAGCCAGAGGATACTCAACCTTGTTGTGATAGTGATAGGATTGGTCATGTTGTGTGTTGGGTCGTGTTTGGCTCTGCCGAGGGATGGGATTAGCCGAGATTACTCGGGCGACAGTGCACGCTGCATTGCATTCGATATTGAATGAGTCGAATAGGGACGTGTTTAATATGCGACCGAAATACGATTTGTTTTGTGTCAGTTTTTTTTTGTCAAATTAAACACGTCCGTTACGTATTACAATAGACATAAATATCAGCAGAGTTTTGAATTTTGTTTTGTTAACCTGAAAAAGCTTGCGCTAAAATCCGTTTATTTGATTTTCAACGTTCCATAATAAATACGTTTAGTAAGCTCAGCTGCACTTCGCTGTGTATAACCGACTATATTTAACTAGCGCTAAGCAACGGTTCGAGTACTTCCTCAGTGTTGCAAAGGACCGCCTTTAAACTGAGCGAACATGGAGATACACATAAAGCTTGTTAAATGCTAATATTACACGTAACAGTGAGAGATAATATTGACCGAACTAATACTGTAACAATATAAATATTTACGGCGATGGCTTGCTAGAGATTGAATATTTTTGAAAAGAAAATATTATAGGAGTAAAGGAAACTTATAGAATAGCACTGTGCCCGACACAAGCACGTCGCTGTACACGTCGCGCCGTCGGCGAGTGCAGCCACAACACAATCTGTGCTGACTAGACTAGTATAACATTGCTATCGCTTTGGCTATGGTGTGGGGACTGCCTGTTGGTCTAGTGAGTAAAGTGAAATGAGGGTGTTCTATTAGCTAGGGCTCTACCTCTACCTTTGAGGATGACATGCATAATGTTATCCTATGTCTGTGTGACTGCTGAGCCCCTGTCTCGACTACATAGCGATGTATGTACCGGAGACAGGGGCTGAGCGGGCTCATTGCGGCCCACAAAAGGTTCGCCGACGTGGCACACGGCGCGGCTCTCTGCTCGGCGTGGCGGTTCCCGCGCCCATTATCACGCATTCAATACGGTTTATTCCCGCTGTCCCCGTACACCGTGTCCCCGTCCTACGGGGACAGCGGTACTTCAATTAAATATTTAAAAATACTTCCCGTTGTCCCCGTACACTGTCCCCGTCCTACGGGGACAGCGGTACTTCAATTAAATATTTAAAAATACTTCCCGTTGTCCCCTCCCGAAATTGAGAATTGTCATATCGCAGAAAGTTTATAGTTAAAATCATCTTTGTCGTTATTTGTTGTCATTTATTTTAATTATTTAAATCTTCAAAATAATGTCATTTATTTTAGTTATTATTTAATTGAATTTGAAATAATGTCATTTAATACAATAAGTAATTATACTAATCTAAATAGTTCAGTTCCGTGTAACCTACTAAAAACAATCTCTTTTTTCTATTAATGCAAGTCGTTTCTAGCACTCGCCGGCCGCTGCCGCGGCACCGCTCGCTTCGCTCGCTCGGCTCGTGCGTAGGAGGTCACAGTTTTAACCTAACCTAACCAATGCAGATTTAAGAGGACAACGACTCGTGAAAAGTTTACTTCCCGTTGTCCCCGTTAGCCGAATGTACGTTACGGGGACAATTGGAAATAAATTTAATCACGTCCCGCTGTCCCCGTGACGGGGATATGGCATACGGGGACAACGGGAATAAACTTTCAATACGCCTGTCATTGTCGACCCAAATCCAACGACAACGGGGATTAAGCGTTAATATCACCGCCGCAAACGTGGCGACAACTATTGCTCGCTACACACCCCAATTAGCTCGTTTGTTAGAAACAGCCGTCAATGGACGTCGCTGAAGCGGCGCGCTCGCGATTGTCATCGATGAGTCGGCGCTTCGTGTGACTTTGCGGCGGAATTAATTAAATGCTTGTATATCGTATAGTTGGCTACAGTACGTTATTATGGCACTAATTGTGAGCTTGTAATGCTGTCCAGAGTAAATAGGCTCCGAGCATAATAGTTATATATGCTTAGGGCATGAGATTCTGACACTGGGATTTTTTCTTTGTTTATTTGAGTATTTCCTTCCCTGTGGCAAATCTTATGTTTGTCCTTTATCCAATATTCCTAATCCATCCCCCTTTACATCCAAAGTACTTGACGCCTGTGTACACAAGCAATTTTCAAATTTTGTCGATCGGAACTCCCCTATCAGCCCTCTACAATCTGGGTAGGTACAGGCCAGGGCACAGCCCTATTCCTGTCCTCCTCAAAGTGACTGGCTATTAAAGGGCAGTACTATTGCTGGTCGATTTCTAGAATACCTTCAATAGCGTTAGTCACGATTTCCTTTTAGCCACTTTATTTTATGTTGAAGATTTCTCATCATGTTGGTGTGACTTGGAAACTGGTGTTTCTCAAGGCGGTATTCTTTCTCCTTTTCTCTTTTCTACTATTAACAGTCAAAAACGAAAACAATGCTTGTGTAGTCCTTAATTTTTTCCCTTTCATCGACCATGGTGATGTGTGTTTCTTTAACCTGAATGCACATCTCCTCGATAAACTTGACCGTCTTCTAAATAACTGCATTCAATTTGTTTTCAATTCTCGTAAAAATGATTAGGTACGTCTCCGTGCACCAGTCTCTTCTTAAATGGTTGCACATACATCACCAAATCAAATCAAATCAATCTTTTTATTTGTAGAACATAGGTAAACATAAGTACAGTTGTCACCATGCAGCATGTTCCTCCTACTTCCCTAGTTCCCTTGCTGCCCACTTCCAGTACATGTGCCAACCACATTAGGAGTCTGCGGTCATCGCCTAACAGTGTTATACAATGTCCCTCTCACCGCACTGACTTCATTCACCGATCATTCTTCGGTCTCTCTATTTCTTTATGGAATGCGTATCCCCAGGAAATCAGAATGGCAACCAACTGTTTATCTTTCAAAGTTAAAGTTCGCGAGTATATTCGGGAAGTTGGCAGTGTCGTCACATCGTTAATGCTTTCATCTTTGTTTGCTTTTTTATTTTAGTACTAGCTTTTGCCCGCGGCTTCGCTCGCGTTAAATCGGGGTTACACAGTTCCCCTTGCGCCTTATTGATTTGTAATAGCAACGCTAAGTTTTCCCTTTTCTTCCCTATTTCTCCCTCACAACAAACTTAAAAAAAAATTGCCTATGACCGCCTTCTGGTTCCCAACTATCTATGTACCAAAATTCATCAAAATCGGTTTAGCCATTAAAGCGTGAAGAGGTGACAAACAAACAAACAAACTCACTTTCGCTTTTATAATATTAGTAAGGATAAGGATTTTTGTACCTACATTTTATATGTATATCTATATTTATACTATTTTATACCTATAAGTATATAAGTAGTATAAATGAATAACTATTGTGGTACTTTTTATATAAGGTTGTCTCTATTCTCCGTAAGCCAGAAAAAATACACGGAAATAATCTGCTTGACAACAATCTTGACAATGTTCTGATCTTAATTAGTAACTAACATATTCCTTACACAAAAAATCTCCTACGCAACAATCCCACATTACACATGAGTGTGTTTTGTTTACCGAGACTGGTAGCGTGTGTACTACGTGTGTGTGTGTGTGTGTGTGTGTGTGTGTGTACAGTGTAGAGTGCCGTGCTAATTGGCGCTCCGGAGCGTGGCGCTCATTAGTAACGTATAGCACTGCTTCACTGCCCCACCGGCTGACCGTCTCATTGGTAACTACGGAACTTGACCCGTACCTTAACTGCGTAACATAAGTTTCAATCACAATTTGTAAGATGTTTAAGATAATTCCTAAACAATTTCTTCCTATGTTTGTAACATTCGTTTGCTCGACAATCAATAATACTATGAATGTTTTTGAACTGTCGAATTAAATACGAAGTAATGCGCTCTAACTGTCGGTTACTGACTACTTGATGTACTATTTAAAGGTAAGAGATAAGAGTTCTTGTAGTAAAAAAGACAATAGAGTGACTTAAAGTAACATTAGATTTCATGCGACGTATTTGAAAAGGATGTCAGAAGTAAGTAAAAGTATATTTATTCAAAGATCTCCTAAAATCTCTAAGGTCAAAGTTCAAGTGACAGCTTTCAAACAAGATTTCGAGACCGGGAAAGATGAAGGTACACAGTGTTCCAACTTAAATGACAACAAACAAAATGAATCAAGAGTGTAGGATCTAGAAGAATTTTGTTTTTTTTTTTATAAAAATGATAATTTAGTTCGTGTGTTTAATTAATAGTCAAACAGAAATGAGAAATATTTTAGTTATTATTAATAAATAATATTAAACACTTTGTCTGCTATTTATATCTTTTGGAAAAATTGTCATAATCTTAGACATTCCATGATTAATTGCGATATAAGCCATACGTAAAATACAAATGTGAGTAAGGTTGCTAAAATATTCAACAGAAATATTTCAAACAGTTGTAAGATATTTGATCAAGTGAAATGAATTATTATCAAATTGAGAGCAATGAAGCTGTTTATTGGAACATAATACTCATCTAGAACGTAATCAAATTAGTTTTAATATTCACAACGAACTAATAATTTGGCAACAGGTTTCATGATTTCACTCACAAGCACCTTAATTAGTTTCAAATGTACTATCAGGCAGAACATTTAACATTACACACATTCACAAAACAGTTCACATCACTCTCTAAAATTTAAATTTAAATAAAAGAGCATTTAGTCAAACCGTCACTTTATGTTATAAAAGTCTTGTGTGTTACGAGGTGCATTAGGACGGCTACGCGCGAAGATTGGGTGCTTTATGACAAAAGCGGGGCAGGCATTCCTTTTATTGTTCGTGTATGCGGTGCCTGTCAGAATTTACACTTTAAAAGCCCTCTCGGTAAAACTGTTCCACGTCGAGTTAGGGTGCTAGTACACTGTAGCGTAACGTTATGATGGGCACCTCCGCGGGAGATAGGAACACTTATTGCACTTTGCTACTTTACTCTCAAAGGTTGTGGTTGATTAGCTTTATGTTTCACTCGCAAATGTACGCGGTGAACACGTGGCCCGTGAGGGGAACCACGCGGTCTACTTATCTTGTCAATTTACATAGAGATGCTTTTTACCTTTTCTGCTGAGGGATCAAGATAATGACTAGTAATCTTAGGGTACTTTTCTTTTTAAGGTACTTTTGTCAGAGTAAATTCGTCCTTTGTTTTATGATTGTTGACATTAATTTCTGTTTCCAGTTCTGTTTTGAAGTTAGATATTGAGATCCATACCGATCTTTATAATAACAACTAGTCAGTTTGTTGCTTATTTTGTCATTAAATAACCTCAATAGTGTGCGCCACCCCTTGTCCATTCACATCCATGTGGGCGGCGCCGGTGCGATATGCGACTGTGCATTATCATTGTCGTTGTCCCGGAGACGCGTCATTTTGTCGCTGTTGCTTTTTCACAACCCCCCCCCCCCCCCTCCCCCTCTACATCCCACGCAACGCACCAGGCCGAGGTGCCTTCCCCGAGGGACACCCGCTACAAGCCAAAGTGAGATTGCACTTTTTAAGATTTTAATTAAACCCTTGACTGTTGTTTTGGGTGTAGCCTTTTCACTTGCTCCCCGGCTCCATTGTTACCTTCAAAGAGTACAAACCTTGAATGTGTAATCCGATGAAAGGTATTTTTGTTAGTAGGAAGTCCAGAGGATTTTTAAAGCTTTTCTCAGTATGGCAGCGTTATATGAGGTATAAGAACCGTGTTTGCAGTGTATATTAACAGTGTATGTATATAACCAATTAATTACGATGATGTACAGAATGCATGGTTGACGCCATTGCCATGCATACTGTACATCAAAGTATCTCTACGCTAAAATTATTGCTGGGAAGCGAGTTTTTTTTTCGATGACACGTTTTACGGTAGAAATTTATGTTACGTACTTAAAACCTTTTTCTTATGGATACATTGTATGTGAGAGTCAAGGAAGTATGTTAAGTAAAAACCAAAGTATTTAACATGTTAAAAAGTCGGAATTTTGATCCCCCATATCTCCGTAGTTATTAAGTTCCCAGGTATGGTATAGAACAAACAAATGACCGAAATAATGAGGAAATGAACAAACGAATGAACCGGCTTCTTTAAGGGCACTTATACACTCTTTGTATTAAATATTGGCTGAGCGGTTAGTACGCTACTCTGCCTTTAAAATTATGTACTCAAACAGCAATCGTCTGTATTTGTGCGAAACTTGATGAGCGACTATATTGTTGCAATAAAAACATCCACTTAAAATAATAAACTGTTACTTATACACTTACACGGCTCATAACCAGTGGCACACGGAAGTAATTCGCTCATTAAAATCAACGGAGCGATTCATATATTTTTCAGAGAGCTTTCACGGAAGCATTTGAAAGCGCATCCGTATTTTACATTCTCACTAAATGTGCGAGTAACATCAAAGTGTACAAAATAAAGTATAGAGAGGTTCACTCATCGCCTTTTGAAGTGCTAATTCGAGTCGGGTGGAGAGATTCTCTTTGCCGGTAAATCGAGCTGAAAAACATAGTGGCCACTGCAACTTGACGGAGGCGGCCGCAGGGTGTGTGCGGGGGGAGGGAGCGGGCGATGGGGGGGGGGGCTACATCTAACGTGGTGGCGTTTGAGTGTAGTCCATAATCATGGACACTCTTTGATTATGTACTACAAACCCGATATCAAACGGGCTATTAAACGTTTCAACATTAAAAGTTCCAGTGACCACAAGCAATGAAGGTTGGCGTGACAAAAACAAAAAATAAATGAAAAAACCTTCAACTAGTTTAGGCAACATTATTGACAGAACTGTTTCTCGATCGCTTCCTCTACTCTCCTTCTACCAAGTTATATTTTTTATTACTTTCATTACAAATGCTATTTACGCAACCTGGTCTAAACCATGTTCAATTTAAACTTGGTCTCACTTCAAAGGCAAGCAATATTTTTGTTTTAAATAAGCAAATGTACAGATGTAATATTTTTCACAAACATGGTGTGAGTTATCATAAAACTTGTATCGGTGCCGGGTGTGCCGTCGCGTCGCCTCAAAGAGGTTCCATTGCAAAGTTTGATTAGCCGCCGCCGCCCGCCCGCCCAGCGCTCGTTGTACGGCGGTGTTAGTCGGAGGGCGGTGGAAGGCCAATATGATCAAGCTATTTGCCAACAACCGGTCAGGCAGTATGCAAATCGAGATGATCAGACTTCTATATCGATCAAACATTTAGCAAGGTGGAAATTATGAGTTTTAAAATTAATTTTTTTCAGCTATATCTTAAATGTTCCCATGTTATTAAAGTCAATATCTTTGCGATAGAACTCTCAACTTGGATACAATGTTATGTTTAGTGGTTTTAACGTTAATTAAGAGAATATTTCAGCGGTTAAAAGTCAACTCTACAAATGAAAACTAATCTAATGTTCAACAAATTTTCACACATACGCGCAACAAACACAAACATACACGCGGACATATCGCGTATAAACAGTAATTAAACTTATAATGTATATCTGTGGAAGTTCAGCACGAGCTAGTTCAGTAGGAGTCGGCAGTAGGGTGGAGACACCGGTTGTGTTACAGTGTCGTGTCGCTGCACAGCATGTTAGTTATATAATGGAGTTATCAGACACACGCAGATGGAGATGTTTTCATAAATGAGGAAGTTTGACGTGTCACCTGATATACACACAAGTATCTGCTTGTGTGTCTACGCCATTTGTGATATATAAGTATACATCACAGAGGAAGAGCGACTTGAAAGGTATTTCATGTAAGTTGTTCAGACAAAACAATGGTGATTTCATTCACAGCCATTTTATAAATAAGCTCAGTAGGTTCCACAGTCAGTTTAAAGGATCGTTACGGCGCTATTACACGCTTCTACCGACGCCTAACACTCAAATGATCTTAAACGGTCTCGCGATGGAGGGAGAATAGCCGTGGCGCCGTGAAGCCCTGATGCCGTGGCGCCGTGACGCCGTGACGCCGTGAAGCCCTGATGCCGTGACGCCGTGAAGCCCTGACGCCGTGACTGCGTGAATGACAGGTACCGGCGAGAGAAGTACTCTCCGTCGTGTTACATACGTGGTAGTTACTTTGTATTAAAACGTTGTTTATTTCAAAGCTATTTAATAGGCTTGAGCCTGCGCCCCACTAATATAACAGAGTGACCACAGTTGCCAGCCTATCGGATTTCTATTGGTGACATTTCAGAGAGTGTACTTTGGAGATGCATGATCTAATTCCGTTATATGGTTGAAGTTCCACGGGCCCGAACAAAGCGCTATGCTTCCACATTTATTGTGCGACCCGACTTCTCTGCTCCCTGATCACTATAATCTGGATCTCTTCAAAGTTCGAGTGTGTCGGTATTTTCTAGGCTAACGCTCCACTTTGGGCCGCATCATCGCTTCACATGAGGTGTTGTAGCTAAACAGAAGCTTAATTACTAATAAAAAAAACTAAATTCAATTACAAAAATAATATATACTTCAAATATTTCAAAAATTCGTGTGCAACAACATAAAAAACGGAATATTTTTTGTTAAAATATTGCAAAATTAAAATACATTGTCAGTGTGTTACACAATTACCCCCACGAAATCATTGTATAAAAAAAGTTAGCAAACAAGTGCCAACTTGGTGTAATATAGAATGTTCCAGAAAGGCGTGACCAGCACCGTTATCACGACAAAAAATAAAATTAGCTGTCTCAAACATTAAGATCATAATGAGCTTTGAATGGGACATCAGATAATTTGATGTTGGTTCCTTAAATATGATCACACCTTTTTGATATACATTGTATTGTATCTACAATTATAAAATGAAAGGTACGTAAATAATATGTAAGGTACACACATTCGTTTAGATTCAAAAAAATTGCTGATAACATTATTATCAGCATATTTAGCAGCCGTATTACTAAGCTCCCCCCCCCCCCTCCATCCATCATGGCGTAATCCTTTAGTCCCCAACAACATTCGCCAAGTAATGGGGTAACGTGCCGCGATGCCCCAAGTATTACAGCTCATTTAAACATCGCACAACGAGTTTCGGACTGGCTCGATATTCAAGCAACCACGACTGCTGATCGTGAAGTCCTGGGTTTGATCACGGCTCACGCAACGTGTTATTGGGTGGCTCAGGTCGGGCAGTGCTATTGGATTGGCAGGCGTCCGGTTGATGCAAAGATGCATAACTGGCAAAATGTGGGTTATGTATTATTCAAGTACACCTCTGCCTAACCCAACGTTGATTACAAGTTTAGTATTGTGTTATGTTCGTACAAGGAGCAAATTACTTTATACAACCTACCTTCACTGAATTATTGTTCTATAAAATGGTTATTTGTTCTTGCCAGAGAGATACTAGGCTCCATTAATGAAGAAACATCAAAATCTACTTAGTTATAACATTTACACTAAAATAAAAACTTTAATTCGAATGTACCTATACTATAAAAGAGCTACGGCGTAGCGTCACGTCAACGTAAGTGCTACGCAGGTGCTACGGCGCGTAGTAATCTGTGTGCTCGTAGAAGCGCTACGCTTTGCGTTGAGCTGGGCGACTCATTATTAATAACCAGAACGTGAGGTTTACTTGTTGAAACCGTTTAATTTCGGAAGTTATATTTTGTTTTTGTAAACGTATTTAGTGTTAACCTACGTAGGTAGTGGAAAACATATCGTGATCCTCAATTGTACGAAATGTATATAACTTGGGCCTTACGCTAGAATGAGTGTCAGTGTTTAAAACGAATTTGGTATTCGAAACACATTTCACTAGTGCGCCAATAAAGTTCTAGTGATTTATGTAAGTGTTGCCATAAATTACGCACAGCATGTAATAACCACTGCGCCGGTGATAATATTTCAAAAATTCATTGTTAACTTGTCACGATAATATATATGAGTGTAACGCCTGCTCACACAGAACTTCATGTCCACGGCTGTTATTCACGGTCATTATTGTATGGTTAATTAAACAAGTCTTTTATTTGAATAAATAACTCATATGAGGTACACTGCATTAAAAAGGTCAACGGTTCATCGAAGGTGCCCTATAAATACCTTATAGAGACAGTATATGATCACGAAGTGTTAGTTAAACTTTAATAAACTTGTCCTGGCAACATTATATTTATGAAAATTACTCATTACTGATATGCAAATCACTATAATGATGAAACCTTCCTCACTTATCACAGACTGTACAGTTAAAGTATAATAAAATTAATAACATAACGGTACGGCTGGCTGCCAGTCGGCACTTGCCGCCACTTACACAAACAGGCTTCAATAAAAACAGAGTGCATTCAATAACTTCATACAATGTTCGCACTTTGCATCATCAACACTGAAATACTGCGCACTCCTTCATTTACTTTTAAATAAATTGTTGTGAGCATAACTGTTTTATTTAAATAGCAACCAATAAAGGTTTCGGTTCGCATTTTTCGGCATAAAACGCAAACGGCACAGAGTGGCAACGGCACGGCACGGGATGGTGACGGCACGGCAACGGCACGGTCACCGCTATTTAACAGTAATGACTCCCATAAAGTCGGCGGCTTAAATGAAACGAAAATTGTTTACGCTCGCAGAGTCACGGATTGAAATGTGATTTTTATTATTATACGAGTGTGACTGTTTTGTAAGTCAGATTGTGTCGTAAAACGCGGATGATTTTATGTACGGCACAAATGTTGCGTTTTGTATAAATTAATATGACGGCATGTTACAACGTTACGGTGCGGATGACAAATGGAGCCTCCGGGAAATAGACAATCATGGAAATTGTTTTTGCGGCGGTTTTATTGTTCAAAGTAATTATGGATTTTTTGGCGGGATTGAGACACAAAATTTAAACATTATTCCAAGACTAGGTTAGAATATTTAGCTTAATTGCTGGCGTCTGTGAATGCTTATTTATTTTCTTAATGAATCTTTAATAAATCCTGTCCCCTACTCATTAATTCGTGGGGCCGCAATGAGCAGTAACTCTCAGCCGCTGTCGGGCAGTGTCGCGAGGAATCTGGTTTAACGGCGGCTTCATTACCTGCCGGTGATAAACAGCGTTGAGAACGTTCGCGCTGCGGCAACTCCGCGCTAGAATAAATGTTTGTAAATGGTTCATTAATGTTTAGTCTAGAAAAAATAAAATAACAAATTGATCTTTTGACACTTAAAACAATAAACTTTGTCAGCAATGAGATATCGTATTCTAGATAGATAAACACCGTGCCGAGATGTGGCGGAGCGTCACCGTTATGTGGTGGAAGTTCCGCCGCCCCGAACAAAGCGCTATACTTCCACATTTATTGTGTGACCCGTCAGTCTGTGCAATTCCCTGCCGGCTTCTCTTTTTCCTGAACGTATAATGTAAGTTCGAGTGTATCGGTTTCTTGTAGGCGCGCGCGCTCCACTCCAGGCCGCAGCATTACTTTACATGAAACAACGTTGCGGCCAATCGTAAGCCAACTATTGGTGCCCAGACACAGTGTAACACTAAGGTAATAGCGGGTCGAATTGGACGGGTTCCGACTGAATTGGAATAGAAAGAGTTGAGGAAGGCCTTCGCCCAGGATCGTGGCAGTGAAAGATAAGAAAAAAAGAGTTACCCATAATACTAGTTACCACTCAACTTAATGTTCATTAATAATGATTGCGTAGAATAAGTTGCTCATGACTGACAATCTCGTGTATCAAAGATTTTATATTCATCACCCATCGGCTAACTTTTAGATTTTACGTTTAATGGTAGATGATCGAATGGAAAGCTTTATTTCCGGCACTTAGACACTAAGGTTGTGCGATATCTCATCAGGAGTACGTGTGTGTGGCGGGCCGCTGCACGCTGTCGGCACGCGACGTGTTAGCGTGAGTAATGGCGGCGTGTCAACACGTCTTATTTGCACTCTCTCACGCTCACTGTGCTCGCTGCAATTACTGTGCAAACCTTCACAATAACGCACTGTGTGTTAGCGACAAGTTCAGCTTAATAGTGAAATAACAAACAGGTGGATTTACACGCCATAGTGTTTTATGCCCCGATGTGGCTTGAATCGTAATGGCGTAACGTTTAGCCAGTGTCAACACAACGTCGGTATATTGAAATATTTCAAACTGTTTCGTGCTGATGCAGCCATGCAAACACCTCACTGAAGTCTCACCAGTTGAAACTCCTGCCGAAACGCTAGAAAAAGTATTATTACAGTAGTTAGTCGCTTGTGCTGCTGTTTTCAGACACCGTGTGTCACAAAGCAGGCATCAAATATAAACTTTTAGTAACGGTGACCTGTGGTTGGTCACTTGGTCCCACAGACACGCTCGCTACAAACCGCATGCCACGACATGTCGCCACGTGCGCCGCGCTACTGTGCTCGTCTACACACTGGTGACGTGTGCACACGATTTTATTAGTGACACGGTTCACATGCCCACAGTAGTGACGCTGTGCGATTCAATTGTACGACGTTTTGGGCGCCGCGCGCCGGGAACTTGCAGCGCCGGCATTGTGACGGTTACACGACGCGAACGCAGCCGTGGCTAAATATATAAATATATACCGCGTCTGTGCTAACTTTATGACAAATGTTAATATGAACTCGCTGCGACATGACTCACTGAACACCAGTGGTACAGTCTCGCATTAATTTTTGGATTCAACATGGACTATGCGATCAATCATGAAATCGCCATAAAAATGCTGTTTGGAATCTGATTTAATTTTGACCAGTTATTATCCACGGCTTCGCCCGTATGGATGCAAACTTATCCCAAGGAAACATGGTACGGTTGTGATAATCAGGTTATACACTATGTACGAGCATCGCCACATGATATTAATTGTTTTAGTTTTTACCTGAACAAGCAGTGGCTAACTCACCGATTTACGTATATTCGCTGACTAGGCTATTACGCCCGCCACAATTCACCTACTTTAGCTATTATATATTTTAATGTTTACATAATAAACGGTCAATCATTTACGGACACAAAACAGTGATTTTATTTTCCTGTACACATCCCGTGTGATTCGTCCACCTACATACTACATCTCAGTGTGCGGAGCTGCTGCCCGTACATTTTTGGTCCTTCGAGCCGGATCGCCACTCCTGGAGCAAACAGTACTACAAGCCGTACAGGAACGAAGTGTTTCTACTTACGATAGCGAATCGGTTTGACTGGTCTTCCACAAGCGGATCGCCCCAGTCAGATTGAGAAGGCGCTCAATATCGTACGGAGAGATTCCTTCGAATCTGTAACGCCACAGGAAACATCAACATTTGGTGGTTCGGGAACTACATCCTAACAATTCAACAGTGAAGTTAACAGGGCTAACGTCCATCAACAATACGCATACATACTCGTATAACAACTATGGACGCTAGACAACAAGAACTTCTGAAGCGGCAGGGAATCATCGCAGAGGGCATCCGTAAAATTGGTGTCAACTTCGGAAAGGATGGCCCTGGCCGCAAAACCGCAACATACATCCGAGGTAGACTGGATACCCTCCAGGCGCACTGGAACGAGTTTGAGATGAACCATGGCGTACTACAAGGCGCCACAGACCAGACCGACATATATTACACTACAAAGGTGTATGACATGGTCAAGGCGGAATACTCAAGCATACAACGTAAGCTGCAAACATGGCCTACCTGCACTTCGGAACTCGCGAGTCACCAAGGTGAAGAGAACAAGAACACTGGAGTCCTTTCAAAATCAGACGAGCTCAAAAATCAACAAGCAACCAACTTCCGAGCCTTCTCTCGTTTCACCAGCAATTTGTGTATTGCTGACATTATCGAAAAATGGGATATAGAAGACAAGCTCAGGACCCTCGAATCTCGATGGAGGGTGATTGACGAGGTACACTGGCAGCTCGACAACATTCTCGTCGGTAGCGACGTCAACTACGAGCTCGAATTCTCGCAGTATGAAGAAACGTACGAGTGCACAAAGCGAGACCTAAACCGCAAGCTCAACCTCACTGTCCAACAACGGGACAGCGCGCCGAGGATCGAAATACCAGTATTCTCTGGTAATTACACACAATGGCCGTCATTCCTTGATCTATACATTGCGGCTATCCACAACAACCCTTCCCTCTCGAAGGGGCAGAAGATGCAGCACCTGAAAGGGAAGCTAAAAGGGGAGGCTGAACGCCTTGTGCAACATTTGCCTGTTTCCGAGAGCAACTACGACTCCTGCTGGGAAATTCTCCACCATAGGTACAATAACTTGCAGCTGCTCTTCACCAAACAAATGCATGTTCTGATGAGTCAACATACGATTCAACATCAAAACGCTTACGAGTTGAAGCGCCTACACGACACCAGTCTCGAAACCGTGCACGCGTTGCGTAATTTGGGCATCGACACGACATCATGGGACCCGATTTTGGTTCATATCCTGACGGGAAAACTGGACACTCAGACCTATTCTGATTACATGGAGGCAAGGAAAAGTCCAAGAGGGCTTCCGGATTTCAAAGAATTTATCCAATTCATCGAAGGAAAGTTCACGGCGCTGGAATCAGTGGTGAAGAAAACAAGCAAACCAAACAAACAAACAGATGCCGACGCGTCTCCAAACAAAGGGAGTCCGACGACAACAGTACAAAGGGATGCGTACAACAGATACAGACGCTATCCCAAGGCAAATCATACAAGCTCTGACAGAAATTGTCCCGTCTGCAAAACCAATCACATCTTGCTCTACTGCAAAGCATTTCAAGATATGACGCCAGACATAAAAATTAGGACAATTGAGCAATTGAATATTTGCAAAAATTGCATGTATCCGCACAACGGAAAGAAATGCAACTCGCAAAAAAGGTGCAAAGTATGCAACGGCGCACATCACACCACGCTTCATGACCTAACCCGTGATACTACGTCAGCGACACTGTCGTCAAGTCAACTGACCGACAACGTGACTAACTCGCAGCGAAAAACTAATCACGTGTCAGGAAATTTTAACGAAGTTCTACTAGCTACAGTACAACTCAAAGTAAAGGCCGCAGATGGAACTTACACCGTACTCAGATGTCTTCTAGATCAAGGCTCCCAACTAAACCTTATAACAGAATCTGCTGTGCAACGACTTGGCCTTCCGCGACGCAACCACAACTCAACGGTGTCGGGAATCGGAACATTTGCCAGCCAGAGCAACGGGACCGTTCAGCTGGACTGTCAGTCCCTTTACGGAGATTACGAGTTTTCAACGCCGGCACTAGTAATGGCTAAACTACTCAACAACCTACCTAACTACTCCTTCGAAAAACAAGATTGGCCTCACATAGAAAATATTAACCTGGCCGACCCACATTTCAACTTATCAAGGCCAATCGACATTCTGCTTGATGCCGGAGTATATGGCGACATAGTCATGAGCAGCATCATTCGAGGAAACATATACGCACCTATAGCACAACAAACTAAGCTCGGCTGGGTATTAGTTGGAAACACGAACACGTTCAACTGTCATGTCGTGGTAGACACTAACGATATCTCTCGCTTTTGGGAAATTGAAGAGATAACATCGGACAACAAGTCTACAAGTGTCGAAGAGGAGTACTGCGAGAGACTGTACACTGACACAACAAAAAGACTAGAAGACGGGCGATACGAAGTTAGAATCCCCATGAAGACCAACTTCGAACACAATTTGGGACGATCAAAACCTCAAGCAGTCGCACAATTCAAGCAAATGGAAAAACGTTTAGCTAGAGACGAAACCCTCGCTTCTAACTACAAGGCTTTCATCGACGAATACAAAGCTCTACAACATATGAAAAAGTGCACAGAGCCGGACACACCGAGCTGTTTTCTACCCCATCATGGAGTAATGAGACCTGATTCAACGACAACCAAACTGCGAGTGGTGTTCAATGCATCAGCAACCACTAGCACGGGACACAGTCTAAACCAATTGATGGAATGCGGGCCTAACTTACAACAAGACTTGCAAGCTATGATTCTACGATGGAGGGCGTTTGAATACGTGTACACAGCGGATATTGAGAAATTCTACCGACAAATACGTATTCAAGAAAAAGACCAACACTTGCAAAAAATAGTGTGGAGAGATGCAGTAACAGAGCCGTTACAAGAGTTCCAACTGACTACAGTAACATACGGCACCAAGTCCGCACCCTTTCTGGCAATGCGAACCATAAAGCAATTGGTCAAGGATGATGGCGCGCAGTACCCTTTGGCGGCGGCTATTCTCTCCAATCAACTATACATGGACGACTTACTAGGCGGATGTCACGACTTCACAACAGCACAGAAAGCTCAGGGTGAACTTATAACAATGCTGAAGGGCGGTGGGTTCAACTTACGAAAGTGGGCTAGCAACAAAACGCGCCTACTCGAAGGCTTGCCAGAAGAATTGATAAGCCAAAAAATGTTCGACTTCAAAGACGCAGACACAAACAAAACTCTAGGCATCACTTGGAACCCGCGCACAGATCAGTTTACTTACAAACAAATATCACTCTGCAACAAACGTGACGTCAACACGAAACGCACACTCCTGTCGGACATATCAAAACTGTACGACCCACTTGGCTGGCTATCACCGGTTACAGTGAAAGCCAAGCTTATATTTCAACATGCTTGGACAACAGCAATGAGCTGGGATGATCACCTCCCACCAAATATACAGCAAGAATGGGAGCAATTCCGCAATCAGCTCGCACACATCCACGACATAACCATTCCACGCTGGGTCGGCGACACCCAACAACCCTTCGAACTTCATGGCTTCTGTGATGCATCCGAGAGAGCTTACGGATGCGTCATATATTGCAAGTCCACCGATAAAGAAGGTCAACAGTTGATCAGGCTAGTAGCAGCTAAAACAAAATTAGCCCCACAGAAAAACCCTCTTTCTCTGCCACGACTGGAGTTATGTGGCGCATTATTACTAGCTCGACTGATCGAAAAAGTTAAAACCTCGATTAACTCGCAGACAGCCACCATACATTGCTGGACAGACTCCATGGTGGTGCTTGGCTGGCTACATGGAGACGTGAGTCGCTGGAAGAGTTTTGTAGCCAACAGAGTCACACAAATAATTCAAATCACTCCATCCAACTTCTGGAAACATGTCAAGTCCGAAGATAATCCAGCGGACTGCGCCAGCAGAGGAATCTCACCATCAGACTTAATAGGGCACGAACTGTGGTGGAACGCCCCTTCTTGGCTCCAAAACAACAACATACCCAAACAAGGAATATTTACAACGAACGAAGAATACAAGAAACTAGGTCAAACTTGCGCAACACAAACAATACATGCGCCACTCATCGAGCAACTACTGCAAAAATATAGCTCAATGACCTATGCAACACGAGTCATCAGCTGGATCATACGATTCATAAACAACTCGCGTGACGCAACACGAGCCAACCGTATGTCACACTTAACTACAGCAGACATAGTGCACACTCAAAACCTGCTCGTCAAAACTGCACAGAACAATACCTTTGGCGATGAAATAGCGTACCTATACAAACACAATAAGGTACGGGCCACAAGCAAACTGTTGAGTTTGAGCCCAATACTAGACGCACAAGGCATTCTTCGAGTGGGAGGAAGACTTGAACATGCCGAGTTAAGCAACTCCCAAAAACATCCGATAATTTTACCAAGCAACCACAAGCTATCAGAACTCTTGATTGACCAAGCCCACAAGAACACTCTCCACGGCGGTGCCAGGCTCACTTTGGGACACCTTCGTAACAAATACTGGATACTTGGCGGGATGAAACCAATCAAGAAGCAACTTAATAAATGTGTCACCTGTCATCGCTACAAAACGCTACGCAGCAATCAGCAAATGGCAGACTTACCTACACCTCGAGTTACACCGTCACGGCCATTCACACACACAGGCGTGGATTTCACGGGACACGTTGAAATAAAGGCTAACAAAGGTCGCGGCATTAAAACAGTTAAGGCCTACATCGCGATCTTCATTTGTCTATGTACAAAAGCTATACACCTCGAACTGGTGTCAGATCTCAGCACTGTAACATTCCTCGCAGCATTGAAGCGGCTATGCTCACGACGAGGAACGCCAAAACACATGTACAGTGACAACGGAACAAACTTTGTCGGAGCAGCAAAAGCACTAGCCAAAGAACGCCAGGAGGCTATGCAGCTTCTAATCAACGACGACATCATGAACAGCACTTCCGAGAGTGGCATTGAATGGCACTTTAACGCCCCATCTTGGCCAACAGCGGGAGGATTGTGGGAAGCTGCAGTCAAGAGCATGAAACACCATCTTAAACGAGTTCTTGGTGAACAAAAGCTAACGTACGAAGAATTTAATACTTTGCTAGTACAAATTGAAGCCTGCCTCAACTCGAGGCCACTTGTCGCTCTAACAAATGACCTCGACGACATCGATTACTTGACACCAGGCCACTTTTTAGTCGGTGGACCGGTTCTGGCACCTCCCATGACGTCAGAGGGTGATAACAGCCAGTTAACTTTACGATGGCGCTTGACAGAAAACATGTACAAGGAATTTTGGAAGAAATGGTCCAAAGACTACCTACAAACGTTACAACTACGAGGAAAATGGCAAACCCCAACACACAACATTGAAGTGGACGACGTCGTCCTTATAAAAGAAGAACAAGTGGCTCCCACCCGATGGTTATTAGGGCGAGTTATAGACACGCACCCTGGACCAGACAACTTAGTCCGAGTCGTCACACTCAAAACTAAATCCAACATAATGAAGAGACCCGTAACAAAATTGTCCCGGTTACCCATTGAAACAGGGAATAATACCGAAAACAGACCAACAAAACTCTCGAACAATAAACAACCAGAGGCGAATTCATCAACATCACAACAACAACGTCGGGGGAACCCTAGACAGGAACGGAAGGGTGTTTCCAGCTGTAACGTCCTCAAGTACCTAAGCACGTTACTAGTACTCATGGGGACGTGTGTGACACCGTCCATGCAACAACTCGTCAATGTAACAACCCTAGACCCTACCCGTCTTGTATACTTTGACAAAGCCGCAGACTTACAGAATCAGATAATACAAGACGAATGGAGACTAGTGGTGTACTACAACATGTCGACGTACTGGAAAAGCATTTCTGCCGTTGAACAATACGTCCAGCAACTACATGGACTTTGCCAGCGAAATATAGCGTACTTGACTATATCCACACAACTAGAGCACGAACTAAACGAGCTCAACCACTACAACGAAGTACTACAATCTGACCATGGAAGACGCAGTAAGCGAGGCTTCATAAACGGAATTGGAAACATTGCCAACTCTCTCTTTGGTGTACTTGATGACAAATTTGCCGAAAAATACCACAACGACATCAAACTACTACACAGTAATGAAGACCACTTGTTCAATCTCTACAAACAACATACTTCAATAATCGAAGGGGAATACAACCTCCTGAAGAGGAACGAGAAAGTAATGAACCGACAATTCATCGTCATCAACAAAAGTCTCAGAGACTCGCTGCAACAGCTGAAATCTGAACAAGACCAAGCTACTTTCCTTACTGCAACTGCACTTGCCGCAAACATGATGGTAGCAAACTTGCGGAGAATACAAGACATGCTGATTAACCTAGTTACAGATCTTCGCCACGGCAAAGTCGACACTCACTTGCTGAAACCCGATGCATTCGAAAAACAGTTGAACATCATATCGGGACAAGTACCAAAAGGATTATCTCTACCCTGCTCAAACAAATTCAAGTGCATCCGAGAAATGTATAAACTAGCAAGTGTGCAAGGAAAACTAACCGAAGATTTTATTATTTTCGAAGTGAAAATCCCTTTAGTAGCAGACGAACAATATGAACTAACCGAAGTCATCCCAATCCGCAACATAAAGGGAGCCTCCATGATTAATATATTACCAACAACTCAATACATAGCCGTCAACTTGAAAATGGACATGATGATACCACTGGATCAACAACATCTTTCATCATGCACACAAGTAAACACAAATCAGCTGCTGCTATGGAACCTTGACCTACCGATATATGGTATCAAAACAGCCACAAAAATGTGCGAAGCTGACATAATAAACAATCGAGGAGTATCAAACTGCCGCACTGAGGTATCAAGTTGCAGCAATGAATGGAAAAAACTGCACAGCAAGGGGGCTTGGTTGTTTACGTGTTGCGAGGAATGCACTATGCGCATTTTCTGTCCAGCTGGTATTACGTCACAGAAACTACAAAATACAGGCATAATCACCTTAGCAACAGGTTGCATGATGCGCGGCGATAAGCATCTAATTCATTCGCACTACAATATGCAAAGCACAATGGATTTAGGAAATGAGCAAGAGATCTACTTACCAGAGATAAACCTAAACGAACTAGTAAGAAGCAACAGTCAAATTACAAACATAACAGACATGGAAATTGAAACACATGAAGAACAAATAAAGAGTCTTAAGAGAAAAATTGAGCTGGTTAAAGAACAACAGGACGTCCAACTAGCTAACACCGTGGAGGCGGAGCAACATCACTACGTCCTATACGGCTGTATGATAACCTCTGCCACAATATTCAGCATATGGGTATATTTTCAAATAAAAGCACGCTGCCTCCATCTACCTCAAGGAAGCAGAACAGCAACGCAGGCGCACACGGAAGACATAGAGATGGTACCAAGTCATACTCAACGGGACCTTCCTGGGAGAGGACAAACACAGGCAGATACACTAGAAGAGGTATCCGGACATCTTCCTAACAGCAACCAGGTGGATCGCGAAACGTCGCCAATACCAGTTAGAAGCGAGCGTAGAACCTGCTAATAACTTACATACTTTACCTACTTTTTGATAATGTATTTTTACTTGTTATTTGTACTTTTATAGTTGGCAGGATGTACGAGCATCGCCACATGATATTAATTGTTTTAGTTTTTACCTGAACAAGCAGTGGCTAACTCACCGATTTACGTATATTCGCTGACTAGGCTATTACGCCCGCCACAATTCACCTACTTTAGCTATTATATATTTTAATGTTTACATAATAAACGGTCAATCATTTACGGACACAAAACAGTGATTTTATTTTCCTGTACACATCCCGTGTGATTCGTCCACCTACATACTACATCTCAGTGTGCGGAGCTGCTGCCCGTACACACTATATGTGTAAGAAATTTCACCAAAATCTGTTAAGCAGTTTTTGCGTGACAGAGTAACAAATATCTGTACACCGTCACAGACTTTAGCAATAACATTACTTAGTAGGAATTAGGATAGTAGGATTCAAGGGACTGATTCAAAGGACTGATCCCTTTTTTCCGAATTCGTCAAATAACTTCTCCCACTCCGGGCGGAGCGGAAGAGAGTGTCAGTTTACTGACTAAAACTCATCCGAGTTCCTTCTTTTGCCCTTTATGTTCCGGAGCCACGATATCTCTGGTAATGAAAGACTGTCGTTCTAGTCGATTATCGTAATAGTTGTATTATAAGATTTAACTATTATCTACAGTTACCAGTCCAGTTCATGTGACTAAATATTCACTTTAATTACGTTACGTTACCCACCACCATCAGCAAAACATTTAAGTCGACATTCTCTCAACCACCAGGGCATAGTCAATTCAATGATAGTACAAAACTCGGATGCGAACTATACTTTTCAGTAATTCTGGTCGAAGTTCCACCTGCAGTTTGCCGCAAGATGACCTAAACTTTGTGTATGCGGGTCCGATCGGGAGTACGTCAGCGGCGTGAAGCAACAGCAAGCCCCAGCTCCCGAGTGGCCGCAACAACACATCGTTGTACAGAGTTGGGTCGCGCGATACTCAATAAATAACCGAACTTGTACTACTCGTTCTGTTTGAGGAACAACAGGATGTTAAGTATCAAGTGACAATCATCAACAGTGTCGGTTAAGTGTACACATATTGTATCAATATCATTAGGAAAAAAGTTAACAAAATGATATGAAGCATATTTAAGATGTTTGTACATCAAACCTATGTCATAGAATTCACATTACTTCAATCATTAATTAATCGATGTTATATCAATGTTTAGGGTGACATTCACAGAGACAAAATATTTCCATATTGTGTGTGTTTGAATTAGCTCGGCGCCGAGCCAACACTACACACTCGTAACATTGACGACTTTCCACGAATGTGACGTCACGTCTCAGGGAATACTTTCATGTATAATATAATATATGTTGTTTAAAGTACTGACGGATACGGTGAATGCCTGCACGCATACATACAACGAAAAAATTACAAAAATAAAAACCACTATTTTAGCTTTGACCAGAATAATCGATGGCAATGAACTAACTCCTTATGGTGTTCTTTGATAGATCAATACAAGTGAGATACCAGTTCTGATTCAATTTCGTATTTCCTTGCCACCGAGCGGCTGAATACAACGTCATATTGAATCATCTTGCTGAATGTTCTAGTGCCGGTACATCCCGCTTTTGAGAACTAATCAGAAGTAGATGCGCCTCAGGTGGGGAAATTACACACAACAACAAGCTAATTACTGAGACAAGCAGAAACTAAATTTACAGAAAAGCCACCCCTAACGAATCAGTGACGGTGGCTAAAATCATTTCTAACATTAATCGACTGTGGTATTAGTGCTTTGCAAATAAAATGAACAGTAAACAGATTGTTTTAATACAATATAAAACCTAACCAAGTTGTGTGTGAATTGAACCAAGGGAATTCATGATGAAAGTAATCATAATACTTATAGTTTTTTAAAATAATATTTTTGATTAACTGGTAACAGATAATCTTATCTCACAGAGTAGGTTGCGACTGCATTCACTAATATTCAGCCACAATTCATTGCAAGAGCCGTTCAATTACTGCTTATAAATTATAGGATATTTTGAAAAAGTGTTTCTGGTATCGATCTCTGGAATCTTGCCGATCGAGATGGTTTTTGGTGAACCTTCTGCAACCAACACTTGGTGTAGCTGAATGAGCAGAATCCGATCACAGTCGGTGGTGTGATACCCGCAGCGCGCACGTTCGGGACTCATTAGTCGAGTGTTCAGCGATCAGTTCGCGACTTCGAGACGACTGAACGACGCGCAACCATCTCAGAACTGCGAGACACGACATAAACCGCTGTCATAGATCGCATGTATAAAGACATTGATTGATTTATATAATTTTGTCGCTGACGTTTTAATAGTTTCTTTAAAGAAGGGACTTTTTTTTTCTTTTTTTTTTAACACTTTCACCTGCATAAAGCTAATTCCAATCTTGCGAAGTGCTCCTAATGTCAAGTGAGCACCATGTGCGCATACGAACTGTCACGCCGATGGTCACTCATGAGACGTTTACACTAGCTAGTTACACATTAAAAAGTTATAAAGGCATTATATGAAAATACCGTGTTATTATTACACTTTATGGTAACCTATTTTGGACGAGAGACATTTAGTGCATTTTCGCGCACGGAAGTATAGCGCTCAAGGAATTGATTTGTTGCAGAAACGTATTAGCTGTTATTTTTATATACTTCTTATAAGGAAGCCTTTTAACGAAACTTCATGATTTAAATCAATGTCCATCTAACGCAATGCATTATGGAAGCATGCTTCACCTCGTGTTAACCAACTCACTAGTTTTTGTAGAAACAATGAAAAAAAAAGAATGTCCACGTAAAGTGCCGCCGCTAAGTTTTATAGATTTAGTGAAAGAGGTGGCTGTATGCGATCCCTGCTGTTTACGTGCTACACTTTGTGCGCTTGCACACAGCCGCACGCGGCGAGATAGCTGGGTTTACAGTGCTTAGCGTTCGTGATGCCTTTGATGTTGCTCAACTATGTAGTTATTACTTTTATCTCAAACTAAACCTATCTGCTATTCCCGAGATAATAGTTTATGTAGAAACTACTCGATGGGTGCCTTAAAAGAATTAAAGAGAACAATACAATACAGTAGGTACGTCTCGTGCGTCACAGGGAATATTAAATGTCTAAACGGATTATGGGTGAGGCATGTATCTACCTACACGCAGTTTTTATATCCTTACCCTTGTTGTAACCCACGCGGCCACGTTACAAATGATTACCCTGATAAGATGATAACATAATACTTCTACTTTGTGTAATACCAGGGGGGGGGCGCAAATACTTGCTCAGTTTGATTGCAGTGAAATAACATAAATTATGGTGTTACAGAAGTAAGTAAGCCTTTATTTGTTTGTTTTATAAGTAAGCCTTTATTTTATTTTAAAAAAATGCTGAATATGCAAACATTTTTTAATTTATAAACGAATGCTGAGTTCTTTCTTACATGAAACATTTTAATTTACTAGAAAAATCGCTTACCAAATAAATACGTTTATCAAAAACATAACATATTTCATACACAGTTACTGTTATTTCGCAACACGATCATTTCCACGTACTTTGTATTTGGGCACGTGCGCGCGTGTGTTCGGTGACGTGCACGTGCACTGTGTCGCCCGGCGCGCGGCGCCACTCGCACGTCACACGCTACACAGATACGCCACAGATTGCCGAGCCGCCTTCACTGCGCACTAAACTGCTCGCACATTCTAGATGTCTACCACCAACCAAGTACATTACTCTCAGGTGGGTTTTTCTCAAAGCATTTCTCTCTACGGAATCTGGGCTAGTGCTTGTTTTTTTGTTTGACAATAAATTAAACCCTATTACATGACTAAGACATTAAACAAAATCGGTTCACAATTGCAAATTTAGTATGAAAAAAATCAATCAACCCCTTTTTTTCCACCCTTAGGGGGGGTTTTTTTTTCAATTTGAAATGGAACCAACTTTGAAATATACTCTCTCCAATGAAAAAAGAATTTTTAACCGACGAAAAAAAGGAGGTTCTCAATTCGACATGTATATTTTTTTTTTTTTTATGTATGACCACGCATAACTTTTTACTGAGACGTCCGATTTGAAAAATTCTTTTTTCGTTGGAGAGAGTATATTTCAAAGTTGGTCCCATTTTAAATTGAAAAAAAAATCCGCCCCTAAGGGTGGAAAAATAGGGGTTGATTAATTTTTTTTCATACTAAGTTTGCAATTGTGAACCGATTTTGTTTAAATTTGAAACACATATGTAGTTCTGATGATAATACGACGTCAAAATGATCTGATGATGGATGATGGAGACAGGAAATACTTGCATTTTGCAAGAGGTCCTCAACAGTTTAAAGCAGCGATATATCGTGTTTCAACTCATTTCATGCACGTTGACGACAACTTTAGACCTAGCTGGAGAATAGCGCTGTTATTGAAGGTCTGACGATGGAGACGAAAGGCTTTTGAAAGAAGTTCTTATCAATTTACCGCCGCTATATTGTGTTTGGGCTCGTTTTATTAACCTTGATGAGGACTTTGAGCCAATCTGGATAATTACTGTCACTGAAGATCTGACGATGGAGACGGAAGGTATTTGCAAGACGTTCTCAACAGTTTACAGCAGCTATATCGTGTTTGGGCTCATTTAATGCACCTTGACGTGATCTTTAGACCTAGCTGGAGAATTACGGTCATGGAAGGTCTGTTGATGGAGACGGGAAGTATTTACTAGACATTCTCAATAGCTTACAGCAGCTGTATTGTGTTTAGGCTCATTTCATGTACCTCGATGAGAACTGTTGATGCCTTGCTGGAGTATGATTGTCATCAAAGCTCTAGCGGTGGAAATGGAAGTCAGTTACAAGAGATTCCCTACAGTATAACGCCACATGGGCTTATTTTCTTGAACTTTATTAAAAACTTTAGACCTTACTGGATTATGCGTGTCATCGACGGACGGATTCCCTTATTTGAAAAAACATAATAAGTGTGTTTTAGCCATTACTGCAAGAATTAGATATCTGTATATGTGCAGTGCATAGTGGGTTAACCTTTCAGTAGCTGCATTTCAGTCAGCGCGCTCATCATGTGGATTAACACCTTATTTGGTCAAAATTTGATAATGATGCTAATGAAATGTAGTCCCAGGTCAATTCATGCTTTATCGAGGGTCGTCCCTTGAAGTTTAAGTAAATTGACGGCCCAGCTTAGAATTACGGGCAACATCATGCGTTCAAAAACATTTCTAGTACGTGTTCTTTTGAAAATTGCAACCAATCGAGGTCTAGCAACACAGTCATTGCTATCACTCTATTTCCTTTGCTTTCATTGTTAACACAATTCTTCAGATTTTTGGTAGGTACTAGAATATCTAGAGGTCTATTCCCAAAGACTCGATAGTGTTTCGAATTCATGGTAGTCATCTTAGTACTTGTCAACCTGTTTGACGGTAAGGAACATTCTTATCGAAGCTCCCATCCCCGAATCCTTCAACTTAAGCGTCTGTTCGCCTATCAAAGATTTTTATTAAATATCAAAAGTAACTAATGTGGGTTCAAAATAATAGCTACCAAATATTTAGTAGTGTCGAAGTATACCAAAAAATCGACGAAAAAGGAAATTAGATAGCAAAAGACAATATTTTATTTTAAAAAGCCGAAAAATTTAAAATTTTATACAAATTAGATTAAGTAAAGCAACAACAAATTTGTTGTAAAAGAAAACCAAAAAGAGTAAAATAAAAACTTTTTAACAAAAAATTGAACCGACGAAAAGTGAAAAATAAAAAACCTTTTAGTCTAGCTAAGGTCCAAAGTTAAAGTATGAGATTAATTTTGAGGCGGCGCCAACAAACAATGATCGACGATCAATCAAGTTGTCAACGTATACCATGTTACGTTATGAAAATCAATAAATAGTTTGCTTGGCGCCGACTTGAAATTAATCTCATACTTTAACTTTGGACCTTAGCTAGACTAAAAGGTTTTTTATTTTTCACTTTTCGTCGGTTCAATTTTTTGTTAAAAAGTTTTTTTCAAATCGGACGTCTCAGTAAAAAGTTATGCGTGGTCATACATTAAAAAAAAAAATATATATATATACATGTCGAATTGAGAACCTCCTTTTTTTTCGTCGGTTAAAAATAGTAGAATATGGAACTACACACGTGACACAAGCCTGTTGTTGTGGATGTTGTACAACAACAAAGCTAGAAGAATGGTTTTTGTGGAAGAGATCCCTCCATCCAGACATACTGTTATGTTTTTGCAGAGCGATCGTTGACACAGGTACATATGACTTCCCACGATGGACGCTAAACAAACAATACTTACGTACATATAAACCAGTGTTATTGGTTCGTGAGCTGAGCTTGATATTAATGTCGTTGACTCTTGGTTCAGCCGATAACTCGCTGTCAAAGTCACGTCGCGCGCCGGCACAATGCAGAGAGCTGAAGAAATTCTACTGAATTACAAAGATGTTTGCGAAGGATATTGACCTTGCTTGAATATTTCATGCTTATAATGCGAAAGAAAGATATAGCACATCGTCTGTTTCTCAATTTTTATACGTTTGAAAATAAATTAGATATGGCGGACATACAAAAATGTAATGTGTAGTTGGTGCTTTTTACTACTCTTCTATACATTGTTGTATACAAAAAAAAAAAAAAAAAGAAAAATCTACAATCATCCAATCGACGTCATGTCTATCTAAAATGCCTAAGAAGATGGAAGTTAGCTCCTAGTGCATTGATTGTCATCTGCAAGGCTTATTCTGTATGCTTTTATATTGTAGTTTCTATATTTTTTAGCTTTTTATATCTAGAGGGACATTATTCTTATTTTTATTTTGTACAAAAATCAATCTCTGTTTATAGCTCTGATACAACCGACACTATCAAACCTACTCACTCCACGTACTCTCACAGTCACACACAAGTTATACTTATAGTCAAAAGATTTTCTACTGTTAAACGTTCCATGATTTCTCAATCTAACTCGGGCCCAGACTCGTATATATATAGACATACTCATACCGTTATGCCTGTCAAATGTTTTCTTCAAAATGAACATTCTGCATACTCTTATTGCGCACTCTTTCTAACCCTATTCAATGTTTGACGCAAACCATTTATCAGAAGAATTGGATACATTCGGTACTAACCAGGCTCACGATAACTGTAAGCCTGAACTGGCTATTGATATTCTGGGTAATCGAGGAAACTCTCTGAAAATATTGCACCTTAATATACGAAGCGTTAATCATAACTTTGAGAACTTTAGAGTGTTTTTATTTAATTTAAAGCTACAATGCGATATAATTATTCTTTCTGAATGCTGGCTAAAAAAGGACTTGATACTTCCATCACTCGAGGGATATTTGAGCTACTCCACCCAGAGAATTCAAAACCAAAATGACGGTGTGATATTGTTCATAAGAAAAGAACTACAACATGAGGTCGCGGAGCCAGTTCTATCTGGTTCTAGCGCACTAATATGTAATTTAAAAAGAAATAATCTTTCCGTAATAGGAATGTACCGATCACCATCAACTCATAATATTGACGAATTTATAAACAGCCTTGACAATGGTCTAAAGTCTGTCTCAAATTTTAAAAATGTGGTACTCATGGGTGACCTTAACATTAACATCACATCGTTGGATCTCACCTCCCAAAGTAGTGAATATCTCAATCTACTTGCCTCACATGGACTTCTTCCAACACATCTATTCCCAACCCGTGAAGGCAACTGTATTGATCATGTTATGGCGAAATCAGACCTTAAAATAACCACGCTAATCTTTGACACTGCAATCACAGATCACCGCCCAGTTCTAGCAAGCCTAAAAAGTTCAGCGACAATTTCTAACCCCAAAGTGAAGCGCACAGTAGTTAATCACTCAGCTGTTATCGCAGAAATTAATGAGACTGATTTTAGCTCTGTAACTAGATTATCGGAAGTGGACGAAGCTGCGGAACTACTGGTGTCCACGTTAAAGCAAGTCGTTGATAAACATACCAAAATTGTAACTTGCTCATCAAAACATAGGATCCTCAAGCCCTGGATTACTCCGGGTCTATTGCGGTGCATCAGAAATCGAGACCAAATGAATCACCAAGTAAATAAGGAACCCAATAATTACATCTTAAAAATAACGTACAGTAGATATCGCAATTTTTGCAACAAATTATTGAAAAACCTAAAGATAGCCTATGAAAAATCTGAATTTGAACGTACCAAAAATAATCCCAAAGCTACCTGGAACGTTATCAAACAATTAACTAACAGTAACCGCTCAGTGTCCACTGCCAGTGAGCTCCTTAGCCTGACACCCGACAATCTCTCGGCTGTAAATAGTGTTAATGACTTCTTTTCGAATATTGGCAAAAGTCTAGCAGAAAAACTAACAGCTTTCACGCCACACAATATGCCACAGACTGAGGTTACACAGTCACCTCATTCATTTGCCCTGCTTCCTACTGATGAAACCGAGGTTAAACGAATAATTATGGGGCTGCGATCGGATTGTGCGGTTGGCTGGGACGGCATATCGTCTATTATATTAAAATCCTGCTCCCTCGTGTTAGCTCCAGTCATCGCTTACATCTGTAATTGTTCGATTTCATCGGGATGTTTTCCTAAAGTGTTTAAAAAAGCAGTGGTACATCCAATATACAAAGCCGGAGACAAACATGACGTTAACAATTATAGGCCTATCTCAGTACTACCTTCCATCTCTAAAATCTTAGAAAAAGTATTAAATAATCGCCTTGTTAAATTTCTTGAATCCCGCAAAATTCTCGCTGTAAATCAGTATGGTTTTAGAGCTGGAAAGTCAGCCGAAGATGCTGTTGCTTGCTTTGTGGACCAAACAGTAGGATTCCTTGACTCAGGGAAAAAATGTCTTGGTATTTTTCTGGACCTCTCCAAAGCCTTCGACACCGTATCTGTTCCTCACCTTCTGCGGAAGTTGGAAGGTCTAGGAATCCGTGGACATGCTCTTAAAATTTTTCAGGATTACCTTTCTGATCGAGTTCAGTGCGTGAAAATTGATCAAGTTATCAGCAACAACAATTTTATAATGTATGGCGTGCCCCAGGGCTCAGTGATTGGACCGACACTTTTTCTGATATATATCAATGAGCTCTGCAAACTCTCCCTTCCCAATTGCTCAATCTTCACCTACGCAGATGATACTGCATTACTCGTTCATGGAGACAGCTGGGCTCATACTTTCGCCTACGCTGAGCAGAATTTACGCTCCGTCATGAGCTGGCTAACTAGCAACCTTTTAACACTGAATCCAAACAAGACCCTGTATATGCCATTTTCCCTAAAAGCCTCATCACAACCAAATCCAGATTTTTTCACTCTCAAAGCTCACACCTGCCCAGTGGATGTCTCTCCCTCTCTATGCCTATGTCCTCACATAAACCGTTCGTCTAATGTTAAGTATCTCGGGGTACAAATCGACTATCAGCTGAATTGGAAAGCTCATCTTAAAAATTTGACTGCACGAGTGCGTAAACTTATTTCTATAATGAAAAGACTTAGACATTCTGCTGTCATTGATACACTGAAAAATATTTACTGTGCACTTGGACAGTCAATCTTAACATACTGCATTACAACCTGGGGTGGGGCGGTAAAAACTTATTTCTTACAAGTGGAAAGAGCACAAAGAGCCGTTCTAAAGGTCATGACCCTCAAACCTTATAAATATCCGACGGCTCAGCTCTATTCAGATTGTCAAACTCTCACAGTCCGCCAACTATTTATCCTACAAACAGTTCTACGCAAACACTCAACACTCCCATTTGCAGCAAGCCACACTGAAAAACGTAGAAAATACCAGATTTGTTCCACCCAGTACTGCAGAACGTCTC
The DNA here is from genome assembly GCA_905475445.1 of Ochropleura plecta. Taxonomy (NCBI): domain Eukaryota; kingdom Metazoa; phylum Arthropoda; class Insecta; order Lepidoptera; family Noctuidae; genus Ochropleura; species Ochropleura plecta. The sequence goes on along the minus strand of FR997744.1, from coordinate 186,781 downwards.
TTGCCCAACGTCATTACACTATTATTAGCAGCCACATATACAACATCATAAATAAAAACTGCAACATCTATCCAATGACCAGGTTTGAATGTAAGAAACATGTACAAGCATGGATACAAAAATTAAATTACGACGACACTGAACGTTTGCTCAAAATAACCTCCTAGTCGCTCACTCAAACAGATACACACACACACGCACATACACACACACACACACACTCACACATACACACACACACACATACACACACACACACACACACGAACACAGGCACAGAAACACATACATATATTCATCATTATAATACATATACCTACCCAAAAAATCTCAAACACACACACTAACACCCCCATACTCACTTTGTTCCCTCTATTTTCTATTTTTATTTTATTATTGATTTGTTTTGTGACACCTAAATCGCACTACCGCGCCTACCACCTCTCGTGGTTATAAGTGTACCTTTCTGCGTTTACCTCTGTCAGAACACTGGTACTCATAACACAAGTTAGATCTTACTTTGAGTACCGGAGTTCAAAATACGCTAGTTTTAATTATATTGGTAACACAACTTGTATTACAATATTACTAGTGTTATTGTTCACCTTATGCACAATAAATTTATTATTATTATTATTTCGTTTATTCAGCTAAATACATATTGATTAAATTTTTAAATATTTCTTAATAAAAACATAGAAAATAAAAAAAAGAAACATTTAAAAATACAAAAAATAGTAGCCCACCGGTATCGGGAACAGGGTCCAAGCTACCGGTGGTTAGGGTTCCAGAGACAGGAACCTCCTCACAATACGAGCCGTATTGAGGAGAACTGCCTTCTGAATCAGGCCCTTGATCCAACCGCCTAAGGAGAGCTTCGACAGATGTTCGTCGAGGCTCTTGGCAATCAAGCCATTTGCCGTTATGACAATCGGCACAATGATAGCCGAGTTCACATTCCACATGTCGACAACCTCGTGTGCCAAGTCAAGATATTTTAGTTGTTTTTCTTTCTCAGCTTTCACGAGGTTCTCGTCATGTGGGATGGTAACATCGATTATCATTACGCGGCGCGCTGATCGGTCTATCACCACTATGTCAGGCTTATTGGCGACAATAGTCCTGTCAGTAATGATAGACCGATCCCAGTACAACGTGACATGGTCTTTCTCGAGAACTGGGTCGGGCACATACTTGTAGTACGGTACCTCAGATTCAACAAGATTATATTTCAAAGCAAGTTGCTGATGAATAATCCTGGCTACTTGGTTGTGCCTATGCAAGTACTCGCCGTTAGCTAGACGAGAACAACCAGAAATAATATGTCTGATGGACTCACCCGGACGGTGGCATGCCCGACACACGTCAACCGTCCCGTCTTTCATAATATATTTCCGGTAGTTGTTCGTCAACATAACTTCGTCCATAATCGCACAGACAAAACCTTCAGTTTCCCCAAAAAGGTCACCGAATCGAAGCCAAGACACGGACGCTAGAAAATCTACATCAGGTCCATGAAGAGCCTTGTAGAAGCGCCCGTGAAGCTCCTTACCTTGCCATACTTCCTTGCGGTAATCGGTAGTAAGTACTACAGGTTTGCGCCAATTCTCTTTAGCCATGGACAGCGGGGTGAGTCCCTTGTCCACTGCGACTACATCTCGGTGCATACCCACGTCGGTTTTTAAGAAATATTCCCTGAGACTGCACACCTCTCGGTTGTGGAGGGTCTTTGCGTTTAAAAAGCCTCGACCCCCACACTTCCGTGGGATGTACAGTCTCATCACCGATGATCGTGGGTGATGCATCCGATTTGCAGTCAGCAATGTACGGACTCTCCTATCCAGGGCATCGAGCTCAGTCTGCGTCCATTTGAGTATGCCGAAAGAGTACATTAAAACCGGCATGACCCAACTGTTGAAGGCGCGCACCTTGTTCCCTCCCGAAAGAAGGCTTTTTAATACTTTTTTATTATTATTATTATTATTATACACAGTACCTCGAGGTCGCCCTTCGCCCCCCTCCCCCTGCCGCCCTTGTGTCAAGTATTTGCATAAAGATATTAACCCATGTACTAGCGAGCATGCGGCTGACAGTCGGCGCCTCGCGCCCCGTGCCTCGCGCCCCGTGCCTCGCGCCCCTTGCCTCGCGCCTCGTGCCTCGCGCCTCACGCCTACTTCCAGGAAAAAAGTTTATTTATCAAAGAGGCCAGTACAACTTATGCTAATAATAACAATAGGGCTTTTGCAGAAATCAACTAACAAAGATTACAGAGTACAAGTCTTAGATTCCCGAACATTTGGAAATGTTCTTGTTCTACGCTCAGTTGATAGACAGTTTGTAAGCGAAAACTTTACAAAACAGATACTTGTAAAACTTCACGAAGGTTTATTTTGTTAATTAACAGGTCAAATGGCCTTTATGCCTATAAACAATATTTAAGCAAATTTTCTAAATAAACTGGAGCAGATTGTTATGTAACAAAGTGAAGGTTTCACGTTTCCGGTTTGTTCTCCCTTACACAACTGCCTTATAGCCAGCTTAATTGTTACCTGTGCTTTGATATTTGGAACTTATATTAGAACTTCAGGTTCAATACATACGTCACAATTTCCACAGTTAAAACTATCGTTACCTACTACTACTCTTTCATGAATTCAGTATTCATTCAGTTATGAAATTTTTACTTAATCAACTGCTTGATTCAAAGTATAAGCTATGTTATGTTAACACGTTCGTTGCATTACGAGATCTATCAGATCTCTTGCAGGAGTTTTGTATTATGCGTTGAATATAATCGTGTTGTTTCACTACTTGCGGGACGGTGTAGTTCTTTAAAAATGACAAAACTGTATCTTTAGGAGACTCATTAGGTCTCAAACGCACCAAAGGGTAGGTTAGTTTCGAGATCTTTTAGACCTCCAAAGCACCAGCTGAAAGTTCTTTGAAAATGATGGCGCAGGGAACGTATTAAGGCATCGTTATATTTTGGTGATAAGCGACACTACCTCATATTGATGACACAACAGCGAGTGGCACCGCGTGTCTACTTGATGCGGCTAATAAGGTTCACGTTCCGATCAAATTATGTTATCTAACAAGTACGAGGAACGCACGATCGCGCTCGCACGCTCGCACGCTCGCACGTTCGGCTGTAAAATAATATCGCTCGTCTAATGCTATAACACAAAACAAGAGTAACTCGATCAACAGAAACCTCTCCCGCGGATAACAGAATTATCTGCTTCCGTATGTACCGACTGGAGTACACACAACGAACGGTGATGAGTGTACCTACCCTCCACGCAGTCTGTCTTACAGCATTAGGTCGCGAGTCGTTCCATGTACCTTATCTGACGTGTATCGCTACCCTCGCGGGACGTCTTTGAATTTCGATAAGTTTCTGGTTAAACCCGGAAATAGTTTTCTTTATGAGTACATACCTGTATTACTAGCGGACAAAAATGAAAGGGATGGAATTTACTAGGGTTTATTAATTTGCGAATTCCATAGAAACCCCGGAGCTGACAGGGTACGACAGGTATGTCATCAACAGGAACACGAAGTAACAGAAGATTCATTTAGCGGGACTGGCGTTCAAATAAAGCCTATTATGAATGGTTTAAAGTAAATAGGTGATTCAAAACAAACTGTCGTTCATTGTACAAATTGTATTTGCAGCAATGACAAACAGTTCTTTGTTCGTCTACACAAAGTCTTAGTGTATTGAGTCAACAGCACCCTTTGGACCCAACACCGCGTTAAATAGCGCCTCATGACCGGGCGACCCAGGGGAGGGACGAGCGAGGTGGACGTCGGGGGGGGGGGGGATCACAGGATAAGCGAATAAAAGGCAATAAGTTATTGCAAATGGTTCGATAGCGGCGCGACTCGCGTTTCATATCGATTCCTCTCGCTACTCGATTTACTCGAATTATAAGTCGATTACCTACCAAAAGATATGCCTCAGTTGAACAGTAACTGTAGAAAGCTTTTTCGTGAGACTTAACGCAAGTATAGTTTAAGTCGCCCTTAGTTATCTTAACGTCCTAGAATAATCCTTACTATAATATTATAAAAGCGAAAGTAAGTTTGTTTGTTACCTCTTCACGCATAAATGGCTTAACCGATTTTAATGAATTTTGGTACAGAGGTAGTTGGAACCCTGGAGACGGACATAGGCTTTTATTTTTTAATTAAAAGGGAAAAGTGAGGGCGAAAAAGGGAAGAAAAGGGAAAACTTGGCTTTGCTATTACAAAAAATGGAAAGGGGAACTGTGTTACCCCGAATTTAACGCGAGCGAAGCCGCGAGCAAAAGCTAGTTACGCAATAAAACTTCAATTATTTTAAAGTTTTATAGCTTTGTCTGAGTGTTGAAGTTGACTGTGTGCAGGTTGATTTGGTTGAATGTCAGATGAATCAACTCAACTAATATTATAAAGCTGAAGAGTTTGTTGGTTGAACGGGCTAATCTCAGGAACTACCGTTCGAAATGATGAAAAATATTGGTGTGTTTGATAGCCCAATAATCGAGGAAGGCTATATAACATCACGCTAGGATACTTAGTAACCTGTGGGCACGGCTAGTCAAGCGATTTAGAGACTAGCTGTGCCAAGCGGTTTCACTCGCAGCACAGCTTCTAAGTGCCGGACAGATCATATTTACCAGGTCTTAATTTAAACTTCGTGTACAATAGTGGTACATAGGCGGACTTAATGCCATAAGGCATATTCTCGTACAAAATGCTTGTGCAAAATGCTTGTGCAAGATTTTGTTTCGTTGTCCCTCCTAGATCTCAAATAACTCCTTTTTTAAATAAGGGTAATCTGATGAGAATGTCAGACCGAAGAAAGCTTCATCTGGCTACCCTGTTATTTGGCACAATTCTCACAAAAAAACCAGACTATCTCTATAGCAAACTAACATGGTCACGAGATGTAAACAAAATAAAAACAAGAGCATCTGCTTACCTTTTGTTGACTTTGCGTCATAAAACTGCTGCATTCCGTGGAAGTTTTAAATTCGCAGCTTCACGCATTTGGAATGACTTGCCGCCTCCGTTCCGTGCTATAGGAACAGTCGGTACGTTTAGTTCTAAATTCAAACGACACCTTTTAAACATCCAACAGCAAACTCCTTAACATTCCAGAGTTTTGCACGTATTTATTATTTGTGAAAATGCACTGCACTACACTCACACTGTATTATTTGGATCAACAATACTAATGCGTTTTAGAACTGCGAAAGTCAATTTAACTATAATATAGGTACCATTACCAAAAATTAGTTAGTAATTTGTTTGTTCTGTTTGAAAATTTGACAGCCGACCGGAGCGTGCCATAGACTCCCACGCGTTCCATCGTTTTGTCTCGTCGATAAAAGATATTTGGAGCGCTGGGCTATTGGGCACTGGCCAATTTGGTAGTGTGTTTAATAAATATTATAAATTGCATGAAGAATATTATAATTATACTTTTGTCTATCTGTTTTTATCTATTATTTTGTAATCTTTGTATCTGTAATTAGAATATGTATTTAGGTATGTGCTCCGTTCTGTGTCCGTGATACCACTAACTGGCCCTGTCAGAATACCAGCGCTGTGTTATTTTAATCTTAAAATATCGCAGCTTATGCTGAGACAGGGACCTTTTTGGCCTCGCACAGACAATAACCTTGTCTGTACTATTTTATTTTATTTTGTTACTGTTTTACTTGTTTTGTGCGAGTCCCAAATAAAAGTTTTTCTTTCTTTCTTTCTTCTTTCTTTATTCTCTACCAGTCAACCTTTGGGACCTTTTTCATCATCAGCCCGCCAGTTGTCCCAAAGGGTACAGGCAGGATGTTACTGTGGTTCTTCCGCTATACGCATTTTACAGACGTTTCACCATTTATAAGTACATATTAATTATTGTCTTGAAACATGTTAGTACCGAGCCCGCGTTAGCCCGCGCTGTAACTCCAACTGCAGCCCATACGACACGCCTATAAACATTATATACATAACAACACAACTTGAATAACTTCACACTCACTTCTGCTTCCATATATTTACTTGGATTGTTACTGCTGGAGAATATTTGCAGGTTTCTACTATTACAAGTACGTTTTCCTTCTTAATTTTATACATAACATCTCGCCTGTAAACAGAGAAAGGTTAAGTAGTGGTGTACCTCATAGTGCATCCAAATTTCGCCAGTTACCTATATTTATGTCCCGTGTTATAGGGGGCCAGTCCGCTGCCACAAGTGTGCCGCCAACCGGACACGAATACAGACTCCATGGCTGTTTCTGGAAAAATCCAAATAAGTAAACCTAATAACACTTTGCCCGACCTGGGAATCGGATCCAGGCCCTCATAGTCAACAGTCGCGCTTGCGGCCTCCAGACGACGAGGCAATCCAGATGATTTAAAATTTGCAAATATTTTGTACTCCGATGTCATTGAGCCGTTCGTAACAAACACTTCACTTCCACAACAAGAATTAATCGCTAATGAAATTACTAAAAGTGATTCAATATCAACGTAAAATTAATTAAGTATTGTGCTCAGAGCTCGTAGTATCGAATATTCCAGAGCAATCGTTTATCTTCCCCCAATCCCATCATTTGAGCGCTCCGATTCCGATATTCTTGGCACCGGTTGAGATGACACCCACGCCCCTCTTGTAACAGGCAATGCTGGAGCCCCGCGGGGAGGTCTCTCGCTACCGAGGGTTCAAAGTGACCGGTCATACAATTCGGGTGCAATAAGAACACAGCTTGTATGTTGTTGTTTATATGTCACTGGGCATGTCGCGAGTGTAGCGCGGTTGTCGCCTGACACGTCAAAATATCATACCTTTACCCCCATCGTATAAAAAATGTCTACTGCTGTTGCCTCAAAAATATTTGGGTGAACATTCAAAAGTCCCATGGAACCTTATTTGGTCATGTTAATAAGTAAACTGATATAATATACCGTAGCCCTGTCATGTTCACGCTGCACGTCACAAAACATTTAGAACTTTCAATACACTGAATACTAAGCCAGTCACACAAGTCATTTGAAGTTAGTTGCCTTAAGCTGGTTTCTTATGGAGTCTTTATAAAAATCAATCGGCTCTTATACTGGAACATTATATAGCAAGCATAGCTCTTGACCTTCTAATAGCAAATGTGGGAGAGAGTGTTGGTTACATGTGCCTTGTTAAAGACCCGCGTACAAGAATGTCACACTGCAGAGTTCTGTAAAAAAACCGTGTGTTATACCAGCTCAAGATTACGATCAGATCAAGATTTCACTTGATCTGATTGTGAAAAAATTATATAAAAGTATATTGTTGAAAAAATCCCTCTAATGAGTAGTAAGTGCTTGATATGCAGTTTAGTATCATTTACATAAATAAACCTGCGCAATTCGTCGCAGAGAGCTACCATCTATTTGCGCATGTTTGTTTGAGTAGTAGCTTGTTGATTACCAATGGTGGCTAAACACAAAGTGGGATATCGACTATAAAACCTTATGTCTTTATCTGCTGCTACGAACTAATATACACATTACAAAATGTAGCACGCTAGTTGCGCCGCCCGTCTCTGCCCGGCCCCGCGCTACAGTTAGTACACAGCGGCACAGTGGCCGTCGGCGTCGGGTGGCGGCCCCGCTCCTCGGCACGTACGACCCTTAATCAAACCTACCGCAAAAGATCGATTGCATACGTCTTTGCTTATCGATACGTCATGGCGTAAGCTGCAGTGCCTGTCGTGATTTTAATTTTCCCAAACGTTAGATTTACTTACAGATAAATTGATCAGTTATTAGAGCTGTATAAAGAGATTGTGTTATCACAGTGTTTTAATTTTATTACAGAGCGTTTCAAACAAACAATAACTGTTTTATTACTGCTCCTCGTTCAGCTCATAAAATGTAACTTCCTTAGTTTCACCAAGGTCTTAACTTAATGAAGCAGAAGATCCTTGTAAACTGTTATCTTTTTATATACAAAAAAAAACCTTAATATTTAAAATGCACGAACATACACACAAACATAACATCACCGCCATAATCCCCGTAGGGTGAGACAAAGGTGTACCTAATTATAAACCCACATCTCGCCAGTTATGGTTAAGTCTAATGCAAAAGGGGGCGAGACTATTGCCACCATCTGGCACAAATGCAGATCCGTGGCTGCTACTGATAAATTCCTGATATTCCCTATAACACCTAGAACAAATGGGAATCGAAACCAGGAAGGACCTCATGCTCAGCGATTGCGCTTGCTTATTTTTTTAATTTTATCAGGGCCTACTCTTTATCACAATCTTGTCCAAAACACAGATATGACGGTCGACGATGGACCGAGCTAACCCAAAAGGAGGCGCATGCAGGGAATTCCACCCATTGGCTGATCGCATCATAAAGGATGCTGCAATGCGCTTCGTGCGAATGGCTGGAACATCCACAAGGTATAAAAAATTCCTGTAGCTATGTTTCAGGATATGACCAAAACATTCGATATGGTATGCCATGATAAATTATTAAATAAATTAAAACAGTACGGTATGAGAGGCCCTGCTTACAACTGTTTTGATTGTTATTTGAAGGGTTGGAAGCAATGCACAGAGGTTGTCAACATGTATCCAGATACTTACTCTCAGGAAACCTATAGCTATACAATACTATCACTATGGCGTACCACAAAAGACTGTGCTGGCCCTGATATTGCTTTTAGCATATCCTTACTAATATTATAAAAGAGAAAGTGAGTTTGTTTGTTACGTCTTCACGCCTAAATATAGAACCCAACCATAGAAACAATATTTTTAGTTGAAAAATATACAATCTTGAATGTTATTGCATTTCGTGATCCAATAACAAAAGCAGGTCGCCATGCGTGCTAGACTCACATTCACTGCAAAACAAATCATTAACAGGAACACATATTTAGGAATTTCTTATTCCAGGAAGTTAGTCCTTGAAACTTTTCTGTCATTTGTCAGTTATATAGCATCTTTCAAATCTCGGTATTATTTAAATTCGCAAACAAACACAAAATCCCTTTGCAATTAGAAATGAAGACGCTACCTTGGTTGCCGATGACACGTGGTCGCACACTCGCACCCTGTTGACGGTCGATACCGATACTAATCATACGAGTCATCTGACGGCGCGACGCGACTCCATGAGGCGACGCGAGAACGCGAAGCGGTACATATGGCACAGCACACGGACTCACGTCACTATCCTACGAAACTAGTTAGTGCTTGTGCTAAACAAATAAATTATTGAATTATGATAAACATAACAAAACATCACGCTTAGGCAAAGGTGTACCAGTAGTGTAGCCGATATGATAGGTCATATCAATCCAGAAATAGGTATATCGAAGCTCGACCTTGTTAAGTTTACGAAGTTCGGTCCATTAAGAGTGTAGCAAAAATTATCTTTTGATTTTCGGAATTATTCAGTGACCTAATCCACCAGTCGTTAAATACTACATTACATTTTTTAATTTATACGTATTTAATTATGCGTAAAATTTTGTAATGTGTGGCTTGGTGATGTAGTGATAATGCCATAACGACTCAATACTAATGAACATCGTGGGAGTGCGGTGCGGGTACTTTCCATCGTATGTTTTATTTCCATCTCTCGCTCGCCATCCGAGCACAATAGATGACCTGCTTCTAACTAACTGCAATATTGTATTCTTTGAACTCATTATTCATTCTATCCACTTTTGTTTCTGAAATAAATAAAGATATTATCTACTTACTTTATAAAACTACACACAAAACGACTTACTTAATCTTTCTTACTTTTGAAAACGTGTTGAGCCGACCCCACATGGGATGACACAACGGCGGGAAGATGATGATCTACTAACTTTATTATGACTCGCTTGTTAATCAATAACAAGTATGTAAAATGGTTTTAGACGTTCTTCCATTACTTACACAACAAACTAGTAGGTTTGCTTCTACAGCTGTGTATATGTATTACTATAGGTAGCAATACTACTGCTCGTCACGGCACCAATATACAAAGATGTAGAAAATTATTATAGATATATTATAAATCTACTAAGAGAAGTATCAGTTATGAAGTGAACACATACTACTGAGGGTTGCTCAGTCGTGTTCCATAGACTACGCTCCGCAGCATCCATCAGTCGTTGTCTCCGGTCTCGGTACAAGTGTGCCAGTCGCCGCCGCCGCTCGCTGGCCCAGCGTGGGCCAGGCTCCTCCATTGTGCTCACAGACATGTTATTAGAACAGTCGCGGTCAGAACGGATGAGGCATTAGAGCTGTGAACTGTTTGTGATTTAAACCAATGCTTACACGAAGCAACAGCTAGTTTAGGTATTGAATGTGTAGTCGTAGAGATAGTTAGAGAAATCTTTACATCAATCCACACATACATAAAAGAAAGACGACAGTAGTAACCATTTCTTAGATCTTTAAGCGATATTATAAGAAATCCAAAAAAAATGCTTGTTTTCAATCACAAGTTTAAATACCTACGAATAAAAATGAAATTAATTACAAAGCAATTACAATCAGACCGAAAAAAATCGAATAAAAGTAACAATAGTCAATGTTGCTCTTGTACTACAACATAACAATTCCATGCCTTATTTGCTGAAAATCATCTAATTTGGTTAAATTATGTTCCACTGTCCAAATTTCATGTGGGTTTTTTTGTGTAGGTAATGATGGTACTGCCGACTACTAACGCCCGGTTCTAACTAACCGGACTAACTGCCGACTACTAACGCCCGGTTCTAACTAACGAACTTACAATGGATTTTTCACAAAAAAATATATAAATAAAAACTGGAATAGCCAGAAACAATTAATCTGGTAGGCGGAGTTCGGCAAAACTTCGGGATTGTAGATACATATCACCCGCACGTGTGTATTAAAATATCTCTATTGAATTGTGTTCATAAATAATGAATGAACTGCACTACATTGTGATTGGAAATAGAAACTCTGTGCCTTAGTTATTGTCATGACTGTGAGTAACTGTTGACGTATTCACAGGATAGTAGACAGTGTACCAAATAACTACTCTGAGGCCAAAACTAAATTAAAGAAATGGTTACTAGGCAGAACATATTATGAGGAAACTGAACGTCTTCTTTGCTCCTAAAGTTGATACCCATAAATGGTAAGTACACACACCCTCAAAATACACACATACAAACACACACACACACACTTTCCTAAACTGTTGTTAATTTTATTTCTTATTTCCGTATGTATGTTTTTTATTTTTAATATTATCAATGGATTGCTAATAAGTAAGTTTTATGAATTCTTTTATTCTTTTTTTTATATAAAATCATTGTTAATAATTGTCATTCTAGATACCATTTTTGCGCTAGCAGAACAACTCGAAATATAGTAACTTTGTGTAGTGTCTGGGTCACCAAGATACAGGCTGTGCCTAGTTTGGGACTCGCTGAAATAATCCTGTAAGTTTTCTGTTACGTCTGACTTAACCATTATGTATGTATGCTAACGAACAATGTGTACGCTAAATAAATGAAAGTGAAAAAAAAATAGTGTGGTCACCAGCCAACACGTCACACGTGCTGTCACATGTAATACTCAAAATGACATCTCGACCACTTCATAGCAATAACCGCCTTTCACATAACTTGACATAGAGCAGCTATACAAATAGAGGCATATACATACGTACGAGCAGCACGTGTGAGGAGGGTCTGCCGGAGCGAGCCCGCGGCGGCGCGCGGCGCTGCCCGACACTCGGGAGGTGTTCACCTGTACGCTGCACGTGTTACTGCTACAGTTCAGCCGACGACGACTGCCGCTACTTTTAACTTAGTTTTCCCCTTACTACAGTTTCCCGAAACTTTAATCCCCGACATCCGATGCGAAGGTCTCGCGCCGACGGAATTCGGGTATTCGTGGTGGAACAAGGTAAATGCCAGCGAAAATGAAAGAGAATTTTATATCTTTATTAAATTCATAAATTACACTTAAAATTGTATCGTTCAATTTTATCTTAACACGCCTTTGCCCAATTTGTTGATAACGAGGGGATTACATTTATTTTTTCCTCGTATTCGATGTTAAAGGAAATGCCTCCCTGGCAGGCGGACTACGGCCTGTTTGTAATATTATTTTACGTTAATGTCATCGGCCTCTCGCTCCACTTCCAGGGTTCCAGCTACGAACACTCACTAAGTAAGGTTTTGATTAATTGAATTTCAGTTTGACCGTCACAACTTGTGCTACAAGGCTTCGTACTTAATGGCGGGCGCGTTCGGGGCTAACGCTAAGCTCTCTATTATTTCAAACAGTCGACACTGTAAATACGATTATCGCAGTCAATTACTCGCACACAAAGGGTCAAACGTGCTTTATTTTAGAATTATCCGATTACTCAGACCGCCATTTTAAAGCTCTAATTGTAATCTGTTCTAATTGTACATTACTACAGTCGATTTTCGTTTGAAGCGAATGAGTCGCATTGTGTACACGGAGCTGCCCACTGCCCAATAAACCGTGAAGCTGATCACTCGTTCCGTAACACTACATCTTCATTATTTACGAACATTTCGTTTGTCGAGTCATTTTTCTCTCACTTGACAATAATGTGAGACGTCACTGAGATAAGCGGTGCCTAAACAAATATTGCTTTTATAAATATTGTTTACTTGAGAGAGATTATTTTGGGACACTTATATTAGATCCTCTTATTTTTATGAAACAATCACAATTATTGTGATATTGACTCTTAGAGTACATGTACTTACTGTATACATGCATACTAGCTGTGCCCAGCGGTGTCACCCGCTGATCAGCAGGTATTTTAGCGTGATGTTACATAGCCTATAGCTGCGCCCGCGGTTATCCGCATAGAACGGGATATAAAGTTGGTAGGTTTTCTCTAGAACTTGCATGTACAACATACAGAACAAACTGTTGGAATTGATACCACTGTGTACGAGTATTGCGTGCAACTGTGAATGATGGCCTCGCTCACAAATTCTTGTCGTTATTTTCCATTGTAACTAAAAGATATCAGCAGATAATCCATGTAGACATGGAAGAAAATATGTGAATTATAGAAGATAACTCAAGTAATATAAAAAAAAACATGCGGGAAATATTCGAGCCTATCGATTATAAAAATAATCTTAAAAAATTACCGAGAAATCGAGTAACAAACATACAAAAAAAACTAAACAGTTGAATTGAGAACTTCCTGCTTTATTTTGTCAACACGCGGTCTGACGTTTTCAAGAATATTATGATATCTTGGAAGTTTTGGGACACTTTAGTGTCTGTGTTCTTTGTAGATTTTGCTGAATAGAAAAGTGTACAAAATTATGCGTTCTAATTGGATTTGATGTCTTGTTTATATGTAGTGTAGTACATTAGATGACACAAGTAATACTTGGATACTCATTGCTCCCTGAGGGTCGTTTGTGTACATTACGCTACTTGAGGAGGTCTTTCTAGCATCCTAATGATGTGCCGCTTAAAGCTTCGCCAAGAGCTTCCATAAAAGTGTGTTTGGACGCCCTTATCTGCGACCTCAATTAGGATTGTACCGGAAATTTGAATTGAAATACTTGAACTTAAGCCCTACTTGTGTAGAGGTCGCCTTACATTCTTTTGAGCCATTTTGTAAGGATGATTGTTGGCTTTACAGGTTTGTATTTATAATAGCACCATGGTTTAATTACGCACATTCCAATACCAGCAGTTGTTGTAACACATTAATAACTTTTGCGTCATCGCAGAACAAAATGTCACAGCTACACCCGCTGCGCCGTCGTAGCAGATGGCCTATGCCACCGTAGCGCCGAATGCTACGCCGTAGCAGACAACTTACGAGTTGAGTTGGATTGGGTCTTCCATCCACGTATATTTAATTTGCCTGATATACGGACTTGTTATAGTTGTGTTGATAATTGGAGTAATTCATCATATTCTGTCTCGTCTTTAGTGGTCTTTGATAAAAGTTAAACTTCAAACTCAGGGTTAGCCGGCGGCTTCGAAGCGGAGTTAGTCTCAAACTAATCTACAGTTAGAACCACTACAAGAGGTACGAGTCCGCCTTTGTCCAGTTGGAGCTACAGGAACTTACTTTCCAAACTCAATTTATTAATGAAACTTTCTACGTTAATGCCTATGGGCATGGTTTTGTATCAAGAATAAACATACGATTTCAACAAAACCGAACCCAAAAGAAATTCAACTCTTAAAGATAGCACTAAAATGAATTCGTGAGATATACATGTTCTTTCTTCCGTAAAAACAAATTTAATTCGTTTTTAGAAGTATATCAGGCATTTAAAATAAGCCGCCAAGCTGAAGTGGGACTCGGCTGCCCACGTCTGCCTCATTGCCCAATACGCTGTGGGACCAAATAGCCACTTTCTGGAACCCTGACACAACCAGAACGCAACAGACCTCTTGGAAGATGGCGGTACGAGCTCGATAAAACCAACGAACAGGGGTCCACATTTGGCCGAGATCGTACCAACTACAAGTCATGGGGACTTTGCCCAGCCGTGGGATGATGCAAGCTAGCAGTAGCAGTGAAGCATATCACACAAGACACTTGTATATTTTGTGTTAAGTGATATAAGTACTACAAATAGAAGAGGGAGTCCGAAAGAGTTCGGACTTATCACATAGATGTGCATATTTCACCTTGGCGTCAAATAGCTAATAAAACAATTTGTCACCTAATACAATAGACTATCTCGAGGAATACAAGAGCTATATCGCGCTTAAATCACATTATGTAAACACAAATAGATTCAATATGTATGATGAACTATATCTGTTGCCGACTACATACATACGCACAGTACATAGTGTCACATCACATGAGTCATTATGTATTCATAGCGACGTGCAGCCAATTTACTTATTTAAATTACGTCGACACCTTCCCGGCGCCGCCTAATCTAATAATAATCATCTGAAGTCTTAACGGCCCAGCAGGCGGGATGCGGCCCATTATTTCTACAAGATATTAACTATTATGAAAGCGGCTACAAGTCTGTAAAGGCCGCGTCTTCTTTTAGCTTTCAACTGTTGCCGAGTTATTCTTACAAGCCAATTTACGTATGGGAATTGAGATTATTGCAGAATCATAGAGTGCACTTAGTGTTTGTTTGAAATGTTGTGCTGATGGATGTTTGCAGTTCCGTTGTAAGGAGCTCATGCATGCCGCCAACACGGTCACGAAACTGTCGAACCCTTTTTTTTTTTTTTTTTTATTTTCTGTTGGCAAATCATCCAATGACTTCCCCCGCTCTGGGCGGAGCGGGGGGGCATCTCAGACTTGTACTGACTAAAACCCACCCATGTTCCTTCTATTGCCCTTTACGTTCCGAGGCCGCGGTATCTCTTTCGAACAACACGCAACCCCGGCAGGTACTGTCGAACCCTTACCCTTAGATTAGGTGTTAACCGGCTACTGTCCATCTATGGCATGTATATTATTAACAACCCTCCGATGACACTGTCATCGTCACCGTACGTCCGCGGCGCTGACTCGCCATATTTTTGGAACGTCGCGCGCTGCTCGTGACCTAACAACGAGCTAACGGAGAGCATGTAGTTTCTACGACAACATTTGTATCAGATTTCTTCGTTTTATTACTATTGTTAGATGGAGTTTAGGACGAGTGCCAACGCTACGTGATATCATAGCTATAACCATCACTGTAATATCTTTCAATAAGTTCCATGTCTATATTTTTGTACGATTTTGCTGATGACCAGATGTGGCTGAATCTATTGCTTGAAACATGGTTCGCAATTATTATTTTCCACAATCATTTTACAATAACTTCGGCAGCCTCGGGCTTTGGCTAAAGACAGTCCTTAAGTTGGATTATTTTGTAAATTGTTAAAAAATATAAGTGGTTTTAAACGAAATAATAAACCAATTTCTGAAGATTTTGATCTAAATCTAAGTGAAGGTAAACTCTACGGATATGTTACAGACGGGAGACTTGAAATAAGTAATAAAACGACAGTAGTTCAGTAACACGCACCAGCAGAGAGACGAGGGCGAACAAGTTGTCTCTTTGAGACAAACGTCGCGACTGACAGTGCAATGACAAATGGTTTAAGTGCAATCGTTTGAGTCCCGCGACGAATTGCAGCGAAGATGATTTAAGGAGTTTATTTTTATGTGTTTGAGAAGAAAGTAACGTGAAAGACTGTTGAGAGAGGACTGCTTCTTGTCATGAGATGAACCAACGCTGATGCTCTGGTCGTGTCGCCTGCTTGGTGCAGGGTCGCCATCCGGAAACATACGTGAACAGATGTAGATAAGCAGACGAAGTTTTTTTAAAACGAACATCAAAATATTTCTTAATTAAGTATGAACACTGTGAACATGCAAATTTTGATTTAACTTTTTTAAGTCGTGGTGGCCCAGAGGTTAATGTCTCGCTTCTCATGCACAAAATTGTGAGTTCAAATCGGGCAAATGCCGATGTGACTTTTATATTTTACTAGTGACCCGCCCAGCGGTTTCACCCGCTGCTCACCTCCTAAGAGTCACAGCGTAAAGCATCATACATATAAACCTTCCTCTTGAATCAATATATCTATTAAAAAAAACCGCATAAAAATCCGTTGCGTAGTTTCAAAGATTTAAGCATACAAAGGGACATAGGGACAGAGAAAGCGACTTTGTTTTATACTATGTAGTGAAGAAACGTTGCCGTAAGCCTCCTGAGTTTCCTGAGACCTCGTTCCAGGAATATTATTTTTATTAAATTATATTAGTTGCAGCACGTTGTATGGCTAATTAAGGGTAATCTTCTAGTCATAATCTAACAATCTGCTGCTCTGGCGGTGTGGTCGCTCTCAGCGTCTTTTCCTATAAACAGATATTATCACGGATCAAGTTATTAAGTGTACTTTGTTTCAGAAGATGAGTATGTTTTTATTCCGAGGACTTGCCGAGGATTAGTTTACCGAGGGGTGCTTATCTAGGATAACAAATTCTTGGGAAGAACTACAGTACAGTACCAAACGTTTTCATTCTGATCTAACCAACATTTTATTTAAATTGATGTACGAATTATCTTCTAGCTATAGTTGGTTGCCAGGAATATTTTAATTGGTTGCAAATATAATGGTAACTTCCGTTTCCAACTAGTCATTTATTTGGGTCCATCATTTAGTACGGTCTGCGAATTGGCAAAACTCTGTGCGTAGCCCAATGTGCTCTCCAACGGTTATATTTGGAATGCTTGTGTATATCGTATGGTTATTAGGCCTTGGACCAGATGCGTGTTCTTGAAGGCCCATTCTCCTTTGGAGAACTTTATAAAGCGTTACACTAAAAGTGATGTGAAATTACGAATAAAAACATAGAGGTGGAACGTATACATATAATTGTATGGCATGCCTATCGACAGGTTTTCAAAATTTATCTAGGTTTTCTCTTAGGTCAATGGTAGATGAGATATTGGCTTTCAATGTCGTTATATTAAGGATGTTAAGTGGTGGATAGTCACAGCAGTAACTTTGTTTTCATTTGCATACTAAAAAAACAATATTAGTTTTGCTGTTTTTAATTGACTAGGAATGGCCGTTACAATATTTAGGATGAAATAGTTCGGTGCTACAGAACCATTTGTGTGCTAGTCCGACACGCACGTGGCTAATTGTTGTAATGTATCACGTTTGTAACAAATCCGCTATATTATTATTGAACAGAGTAAAGCTTCTCTTCTTCACCGCGTGTGCATAAGCTTTATTCAGAAAACGTTTAGTTGTAGCGCAAGCAAAGGGTTCTACAAAAAGTAGATTCGCGAGATAATCTCCTTCCGACATGCGACAGATCGTTTTACCGAACCGTGTCGTGCCGTACCGAGCCGTACCGACCCGTACCGAGCCGCACTGAACTGTACCGAGCTGTACCAAGCATCAAGTGTCCCTGCTCTGTTCCGACTAACGGCTTATGTGACCAGTCCCTTAACGTTAACTGATTGAATCTATTTTTAATTGAGGTTATTTTCTGAAACATTAGAAAGGGTTTTGGGAAGATATCCCTGTTGAGACCTGAACGGAATACGCGCAAACGTTATCTTTTGATATTTTTCCAGAAAAAACGGCTAAACTACGACCACTTTATTATTACTAATTTAATTTTCGTTAATTTAAGTTTATAACATTCCCTGTATTCTAGGAAAGTTATAAATTTCATAAAAAGTATTTAATTATACACTCTACATAGTTGAGAAAAAGAAACTTTACAAATTTAGTTACCATAGATAAATTATTCTTATTCTTATAGATATTATAGTCTTTTTATTTTTTCCCTCGAAAAAAACCCATTAAACTGTTACTATTAAGAAAAACCGAGAACCTTCTTTTTAAATGAATGCCTTTCAATACTTTTTTCGAAGACCGTTCGATAATTCAATGCATTACAAACTGGTTAAGATTCAATGTTTCCGACGTCGATGGCTCGGGCCGAAGTTAACTCGTTGGGAGTGCACGAGTACTACCGAGCAGGTATCGAGTGGCGATGACAATGCAATTGAACAATCATATCGAGTCGTTTGTTCGAAAGCCGGCGGCGATCCGCGACCGGATCCGAGGCCGCGATTGTGTTTAATCAGTGTGCAAGTGCTCACTCGTCGTTGTGTTACAGAGGAGGCAATGTTCTTTCGATTTTACGTGAACTTCGGTGACAGATTACTTTCCTGAACACATTATGAACCTGACAGCAGCTTTACGATTGACATAGTTTAAAACAAAGCATTGACTTTGATAGAATCTCTAGTCCACAAAAGCCATTAATGAAGAGTTGAAGTGACTTTGATAGAAACGATGTAAACTCTAAAATAAAGGTTTAGTACTGTGAGTGTGACAGTGCCGCACGACAATGTTTACAAGAAACTACACCCTTTTAGTCATTGTTATCTTAAGTTAATAATTCAGGCTCATTAATGTAATTAAGTACTCAGACTGATTATTACATCGTATCTACTATTAACTACTTATGTTTCAAATAAAGTAGGTATCTCAATTCTTTACACAACAAAGACTTTCTCTAAACTTATTAAATCTATAACAAACTCATTTGTTTCACGTAACCGTAATTTGTGTTACGTCGCCCAACTTATATTACAAACTTAATCACAATTAGAAACGACCAATTTCGCATAAAATGAGAAGTTACAATATCCTTCAGTCACTATAGTTGAAGGTCATCATTTACGTAAGAAGATAATTGATAGAAAGTAATTTTACATAAACAGAGTACCAACGCGATCTAGATCGAAGAGATCTTTACGTAAACAAATATGAGAGCTTCTAAACCGGCGGGCAATACAATGGTGCCTAACTTTTTGTGAAATTGATAAATACCTATTTTATTTAATAATGTATTTAAAATTTAATGTATTTAAGGTTCTTAATTTGATAAAAAGTAATGCTGTATTGTTTAAAATACATATGTACGTACGTGATGGCCTAAGTTTCTATTGTTAATTATTTATAAATAAATAGTCACTCGAATCGAAAAGTGATGAAAAAAACTATTGATGATTTTTAAATACCTATACGGCGATACCCCACTTTTTTTTCACCATTTTTTTAATTTTCACAATATGGCGTCTCATGGTCGCCATTTTGTTTTTTTTTTTATTCCATGTCTTTAGTGACACTCGCAGGACTAAGAGGAATCGATTGACGTATGAATTATAAAAATCAGCCCAGGCGTTTAGTCTGTATAGTGCTTCAAAGGAACAAACATACATACATACATACTGATGAACCCATTACCCTCCTTTGCGGCGCGCAGTCGGAAAAAAGAGGTACAAGGTTTGATTATTGCAATATTAATGTAGACAAAACACGAATAAAACACAACAAATATCTGCTCGCGCACGCCGCGGAGACAAAATAACGAGCTGTAATCAATCACTACAAGACAATAACAACAAAAAATACTTCCTATTTAATGTTTGCAATGAGCCCATTAGAGTCCCGCATACATTACGCGTTACTAGCATCAATGATTATACCACAGTAGTCGGCGATATCTGCGATCGAGCTTATCAATTGAGAACTTGCACAGAGATGCACGTCACTACAGGTGGTTTAAATTTATTAAATAACAAATAGCCTAACTTGCGAGATCCGCATAGTGTGGTCCAGTAGTCCCAACGTTGGTGTTGGTGCGCGGCGTGTCCCGCTCTAGAGCGCTTCCCGAGTATAACGCGAAGCTCTCCATCCAGCCAATTGCCATTCTTCACATTTATTCAATCAGTTTTGATTGCAATGTTGTGTCAAACCAAACCGTTTGCTGGGGACAGTTATTTGCTTTCCAATTCTATTGAATACTTTTAGCATTCAATAGTAAGTGGTATGTCGGCGTCAACATCGTTGGCAACGCGCGTCTGACCAGAACTAATACTCATATTTGTATAACGAGTCACAACACTAATATTGTGTTTCTGTTTGGTCTGAATAATGGTTTAGTACATCAGATTTTAACACCTATCATTAGCTTATTAATTTTTTACAAGCGCCGCGCCCCGACTTCGCACACCAAAAAACAAAATGTACACAATATTTTTTCTGTTGTAGTATGGGCGGGTAATGTTAATAATAAATAATGTTAATGCAGGCACCTACGCGACTGTTCTACTGCTGAAGCAATTAACACTATCTCAGTAAAAACCTGGATTTTTTTAAGTTGGCGGTATGATACCCCGCCCGTCGTGTCGGATTGATGCCATCCCATCGAACTGTGAGAGTGAGGAACAGAAAGTGCACCTTGTGCACTATAATAGCTCACGCGCGGATGGCTGTTCTCCGTTGAGTTTGGCCGCCATGACAGAATAACGGTCAGGAGGATAATACTATTGAAGTATTTCTCGTTTGGTACTGTTTCTTTAAAAATGACATACAGAATTTTGCTACCCGAACATTTTGATTTGAAACGAGGCTCTTGGATATAAAACGAAATAAAAACAAGTCGGACAGCCACCGCTCCGGACCGCCCCCCACCCCGTCCATCGTCGGATTCGGCAGACGTCTAGAAAATACAGGGAACTCTCAAATACGATGACTCATAGCATATAATCCACAGATTCAATATCTAGTCGCAGCACCAAAAGACTCAGTTCGTCAGTTAGCAATGGTTGATGCTACTTAAAAGTTGGTAAAAGCAGAAAATTAAACATCGAATCGCAAGTACACCGAGGTGATATTCAAAAACGGGCTCGTTCGCAACTTATTAAACAAATTAATTTATCCGCCATTTTGAATGGCGCCGCTGCTTTGTGAGCTTCATAAAAGGATGTTCCTCAGCTTGCCTGTTTCGTAATATTACTTAAAATAAATCTAACGCCCTGCTCTGTATTCACTATGCGTCAAAGTGTACGAAAATGTCTTGAGCATTGCGCACGACTGCATCATCGTGTCACAGCGCACAGACATTGTTCGGACTGAACCATCTGAACCCTTGCCGCCTGTCACATGACAAGCCACTAGGCGGTACGGCTGCAGACCAACGACATTGAAATAAGACTGGACACACGCCTACGTACGCACGCACGCACAATGAACTGATATTTTGACATTTAATTTAGCTTTTATGAATGACTAGCTTTTGCCCGCGACTTCGCTCGCGTTAAATTCGGGGTAACACAACTCCCCTTTCCTGATTAGCAGGTACCTGCTACCTGTAGTGTTTGCTCTTGCGCCTTATTGATTGTAATAGCAAAGCTAAGTTTTCCCTTTTCTACCCTGTTTCTCCCTCATTTCTCATTAAAAAAAAATAACTATGTCATCAAAATCAGTTCAGCCATTTAGGCGTGAAAACGTAACCAACTCACTTTCGCTTTTATAATATTAATAAGGATGTATGAAAAAATAGATTATTACCTAACTTAATTCATATTTAGTTAGGCAATAATGTACTTGTTATTAGAAGTACATAGCTGTAGCCTGTTCGTGGGGGCGCGCGGCGCGCGGTGGCGGGCTCACGTCCGACGCTGAGACATGACGCTGCACAATTCAGCAAGGGTCGTGTTTCCGCCGGTCTGGGGCTATTTACACGAATTCATGTACTGCCCCCTTCCGCACGCAACCTGCACCCTGCGCCCCTCTCCTTGAAACCCCTAACGAAGCTTGTTTCGGAAAAAAATGTAATTCGTATCACAGCTGCACACTACATTAGAGAAATTCCAATTTAAGAATTCAGCTTAAATGAAAATAAAAAGGTTGAAAACTACTTCAATTAACAATAAAATGTGGCGCGTTTTCCCGCCGGTCGTTGATGTTTTTTTTTTATAAATCCATGAATTCTTTTCGCATTCATATTCGGAATACAATATCTGTACCTGCATTTCTACCATTTTTGATGAATGTTGACTTGATGAATCTAAATAGCTTTTCTATTTGACAATAGCAATGCTTTAAATGGGTCGTTAAAAAATCAGGCATCAATTAATTAATTAAAAGAATGCTATTTCTTTATGCGCAGTGCTCGTCGTTGCAACTTGTAATAAGTTGGGCTGCATTCCGCGGCCAAGGGTGGTGGGGGGCAGGGGACGGGACGGGGGGGGGGGGAGGTGCTGCTGGGCTGTTTCAGGAATTCCATTGGTTTTCCGTTATTAAAATAGCTCCCAAATATCTACAGCCGTGGTGCTCATCTCGTAGTTATGAGGTTTCATTCGGTAAACTTTATTAGGTATTAGGTTTGTCGGCGACTGCGATGTACAATCCGTAGGATACGCGTGGAAGTTAGGTAACCGATTTTGATGAATTTTGCTACAGAGATAGTTGGGACCCTAGAGACAGACATAGACTAAAAAAAGTGAGAAAAAGGGGAGAAGGAGGGAGAAAAAGGAGAGTTTTTTTTCAATCATCACGAGGGTTAAAGTTAGCGTTAGCCCAAGGTAACTATGCCACGCGGACGAAGTCGCGTGCGGAAGCTAGTAATTTATAATTTTCAATTCACCCAACGTGTGTTGTTTGTCGTGGCGTGTGGATTATGAAGTGTAGCGCGTGTGGCGCATTCCGTTGATGTACATTCGGGCGCGAAGCTGTGCCCGCGGTTACTGCCGCGGTCCCGTGCGGGCGCCCTACACTCTACGCTGTACGCTATGCGATATAGACGCGCGACAAATCGACACACAATCACTCATGGAACTACTAATAATTCAAAACTAAACAATTTAGGTTTCTTTAGTGTGTTTCTGTCTGCCTCGTAGACAGCTATCAGTCGGCAGCTGTTCTTATTATTGTTGCAACTTTGAATATAATAAAATGTTTGTCACAGTACAATATCGCACTTGGTGGATGAAACATTTTCGGCATTTTCGTAATGATTAAAAAGCCTGTTTTGAATTTTCCGGTTTTTTTTTTATTATAAAATGGCAACACCATAAGTGAATCAAAACGATACATTTAATGTCAGCAATTTGGTTTTGCAAACGATTCCCAAAAGTTTCAAAGTGTAGCTTTTGCATACATTGAAACATTCAAATGGTCAAACTTTCTATTACACCTACATTAAATTTAGAAATTGTAAAAGTGGGGTTACAAATAATTGGCATTACACGAGAGTGGCGGCAGTTTTTAATAAAGGCATACAAAGCTCTTACAACGATGAAATCAACAAGTGTCGAATCAAAACGATCATTTTCGAAAAAACTCACTTAATGACAAACTCACTTAGTATTATTATATAGTAACTAGCTTTACCTTTACCATAGTATAAAGAGGGGAAGTACGTTATCTTCATACAAACGCATAGCGCGCGGCTTGTATGTGTGCGCCGTAGTATCTATGCGTCGCCGCACGCACACTAAACAAAATCTCGGCTCCTTTCGAGGTGCGCCAGTCGGGGCTAACACTGCACGAGGTTCGCGCGTCACGGCTTTTCGGCACCGCTAAACGACTAAAAAATGTCTGATAACCGCGGGAGAAAGTATTGCTGTGTGTTTGGGTGTCTAAATAATTCATCAATTCCAGAATTGTCTCAGTTCAAATTACCTATTGAACAGGAAAGGTAAGCTACTCACTTATTCTAGCATAATTCAATTTTTTACTTCATAATGAGATACCTACCTACTGACTTCTTTTTGTTGTATTAGCATATTAGTTTTCTATCACACAGAGGAAGTAGAATAGAATAGAATATACTTTATTGCACACCAAAATCTACGAAACAAAACTGTTTTACAAAAAGATGTTAAATCTATGGTTACAATGGCGGTCTTATCGCTAAGAAGTACCGCGAGTTATCGCGAAGTAGGTAGGTAGGTAGGTCTACTTTCCCACTAGAATGTTTGTACTTTTGATCTGTCAACTGATTTACCGCTATTGCTTTGTATACGTTTAGTTGTGCCGATTTCTCAGTATTGTAGGTATATTAACTAAGTACCTAACTACCCACAGTTATGAAATCTTAATTAAAAATAAGTTATTGACTAATTTTAAATTATATATATACATATATGTCGGCGTGTCATGGCATGTCAATGCAAGAACGTCAAGAGTGGCAGGTTGTCACTCTAGCGGAGCGTCGTGTTGATGGTAGCCAGGCGGCCATCTGAGGAAAAGGACGGGCGTCTGAGCACCACGTGTACGACGAATCGCTAGCCAGCGTCTTAATCTAAGTTGCTTTAACCAAAATTGGTGTTGTGTTAACGTTTAATAGTTGTGATTATCGTGTTAGTAGATTTATTTTAAATTAATAAGAATTATTGAGAAATTAAAATAATTTGAGTTAAAAAGAGGACATTTATTTAGCTGTCATTTCCCAACTGCTTATCCACGCCGCATAATGAAAGAACTAAAGCTCTGCAGGCCCTCCTGCGTCGATATATACATATAAAGCAAAGTTCGAATCATAACAACAGATTTGATTATAGTCTAAGAGACAGGCAGAGAGTAGACAGACAGTTTTGAATGTTGTTTTACGGTGTTTTTTGTTTAATTATAATATTTTAGTCACTTTAAAATAAAAGTAAAAAATACAACTTCTCGACCCTTGCCAATTTATAGGTACTGAATTAAAATTTAGCTAAAAGTGACAACCCTATGACAGTAGGCAATTATATCGCGAATTGGGCCGGAGATAACCTACTTCCCCTCTATTTACTTTGCCTTTACCCACGGCTTCGCTCGCGTTAAATTCGGGGTAACACAGTTCCTTGCTACCTGTAGTTTTTGTAATTGCGCCTTATTTATTGTAATAGCAATGCTCAGATTTCCCTTTTCTAACCTCTTTCTCCCTTATTTCTCTTTTTTTTTAAACTTAGTCTATGTCCGTCTCCCGGGTTCCAACTATCTCTGTACCAAAATTCATCAAAATCGGTGTAACCATCGAGGCATGATGACGTAACAAACAAACTCACTTTCGCTTTTATAATATAGTAGCTTTTATAGTAGTAAGGATAGTAAGGAAAGCAAGAAGAAAAATGATATACCTAAACATTTAACATTTATCTATAATATGTAAGTATGTATTTATAAATTATATAAGTATGTATATCAGTTGTCTGGTTACCATAACACAAGCTCTGCTTAGCTTGGGATCAGATAGCCGTGTGTGAGTTGTCCCAAGATATTTATTTATTTTATTTATTACTAGCTTTCGCCCGCGGCTTCGCTCGCGTTAAATTCGGTATAACACACCAAACAGACCTGCAGTTTTTGCTCTTGCGCCTGATGGATTTGTAATAGCAACGCTAAGTTTTCTCTTTTCTTCCCTCGTTCTCCCTCATATCCCACTTTTTTTTAATAAAAGTTAGCCTATGTCCGTCTCCTGGTTCCCAACTATCTCTGTACCAAAATTCATCAAAATCGGTTTAGCCATTAAAGCGTGAAGAGGTAACAAACAAACAAACAAACAAACAAACAAACTCACTTTCGCTTTTATAATATTAGTAAGGACTAGCTTTTGCCCGCGGCTTCGCTCGCGTTAAATTCGGTAGCGCCTTATTGATTTGTAATAGCAACGCTAAGTTTTCCCGTTTCTTCCCTCTTTCTCCCTCACATCCCACTTTTTTCAAAAAAATATTAGCCTATGTCCGTCTCCTGGTTCCCAACTATCTCTGTACCAAAATTCATCAAAATCGGTTTAGCCATTAAAGCGTGAAGAGGTAACAAACAAACAAACAAACAAACTCACTTTCGCTTTTATAATATTAGTAAGGATTAATTTATTATTAAACAAAGAATGCAAAAAAAACAGAAACCAAACAACAGGTTTTAATGTATGAAACCCAAAAAAACGGATTCGTCATCGCCATCGCGCGCACATTCACAGACTCACAGCCTAGATGTTTGCGTTCTCCGGCAATAACTTTGTTATTATTTGCTTGTCATATCGATATTTGTTTGTCCTTTGGAGTCGAATCTGTTTCTCCAGTTCCCGACGCCGACGCTACTCGGCGGATGCTGCCCAAACAGCGGGGATGCTCGACCTTAGTGACCAGGCACTGTTTTGAGCACACGTCATTATTATTTCCGGCCTTAGCCCGCGGGTTGTGTCTCGTGCCCACTGACTGCTGCAATGCCCTTGACTTCCTGCATCGCAACTCTACCCCCTGCCCATGTCTACGCGTCTTTTCCGTTTCTTGGATGTTTTTTGGTTACAAACCAAAGACGCCTCTATAGCTACAGAGGCGTACGCGAAAGTATTTGCGTCTGGCGCGCCGCCAACTATCGCCGATTGCCGATTGGATAAGCAAGCACTACAAAGGTAAATATTGATCTAAGTAGTGTAGCCGGTCTTTTGAGAAATTCATTAGTGTTTTGTTTATTAAACTGCAAAGTTTACAAAGGCTTAAAATTACAGTTGAGTTTGCTTTGTCAAAGAAAACAAACTCCAACGGTTTGATTAATGGACGCTATTCTCGGCGCAGGTAGCGTCACGCAGTCTCCAGGACAAATGGCAAGCAATAAAGGTGTTGTATAGTGTCGCAGTAGCAGTCACCTGCGCCCTGCGCGGTGCGGCGCGGCACGGGGCGGAGCGGCGCGGGCCGGACGCACTCGTCACGCGCTCCTCATGCACAGGAAGCGCTGCCAACCAACTTGCACCAAACGACACAAACTTAAACGTGCAAGTCTTTTAATTAATTAGGGATCGTTTATGGCTACGTTATTTATGAGCAAAAACTTGGCAACATGGCCGGAAACACTTTACTAATTTATAAATAGACGCCCAACGCAGCGGAGCTCCGGCCCGTGATTTTAAGCCAAACTTCAAATAGCTTCTACTAATATTACTTAGAGGGTAATATTGTAAAGTTGGCAGAATTAATTTTACAAAACCCGCATCTAAACTTGTTAGTAAAAGTAAAAAAATAATGAGAAGGGTGAAAAGGACTGTTCCGGCTTAAAAGATTCACGTGGACCGTGCATGAGCGTGACGTGTGGGCACGCGGCCGTGACACGCGCAGAAGTTCCACTAACCACGTGTTCTATGACTGCTCGATACAACAATCGAGGGTGTTGTTGTCTGAGGGCTCAATTGGATTTCGATAGGCGACCGAGTGTTTGCGGCCTCACGAGAAGCCATAGGTAGTCGGAGACTGCAAATCCCAGTACAATAGATTCCATAAATATTTCACCTACGTTAGAAACCGATGGCCGAGCTAAGCCCGCTGAGTTATTTATTTATTAAGGATCTCCAACAAAAGATGTACACAGATCATTAAACTTAAATTATGGACGACAATAATATCACGTAGGTGTACTCCTTCACTTACAGGAGACCACAGCATGCACAATCTAATTAACTATAAGCTAACAAATTAAATAACCATTTATAATATTATAGAAGTAGAAAATTAAACATTTTTATAATTAATTATATATAATTAATTTTTGTATTATTATAATAATTAATGGAAATAAATCCTTACTAATATTATAAAAGCGAAAGTGAGTTTGTTTGATTGTTACCTCTTCACGCTTTAATGGCTAAACCGATTTTGATGAATTTTGGTACAGAGATAGTTGGGAACCAGGAGACGGACATAGGCTATTTTTTATTAAAAAAGAGTGGGATACGAGGGAGAAAGAGGGAAGAAACGGGAAAACTTAGCGTTGCTATTACAAATCCATAAGGCGCTACCGAATTTAACGCGAGCGAAGCCGCGGGCGAAAGCTAGTTAAAAATAAAATTAGCAAATTTAACAAATTTATAAATCATTTAGAAACTTTCTATACCTCACAAGAGAGTCACAGATGTCAAAGTTGGTTGCTTTAGCTAACGCGTTATATTGCCTACAAAGTCTTGGTACAGCGGCGTAATGACCTAGGTTCGTTTTTGAGCCAGAAATGTAGAATAATTCATAAGTATTATGCCTAGGAGTCCGAGTTGGAATTTTAATATCCAGAGAGCTCAAAAGTTCAATACAATCAGAGGTTCCACTAAATACTTTATGAAGGAAAATAAAGTCCAGTTTTTTTCTACGATTAGCAAGTGTATCCATGTGATAATGTTTCAACCTTTCAGAGTAGCTAGTAATTTTTTTTGCCAAATGGTCTCCGTAGCACAGATGATAAAGGAACCGCTTTTGGACACTCTCCAATCGCTTAGTGTACACATCGTAATGAGGATTCCATATCACTGAACAATACTCTAACAGTGGACGAACTAGAGTGTTGAAGAGCTTAATTTTTGTGGATGGTCTCTTAAATTCTTTACTGTTTCGCAAAACGAATCCTAGTATCTTGAAGGACTTAGAGACGATGTTAAGAATGTGCACATCGAACTTCAGTGCTTGGTCGAGTAAAACTCCAAGGTCGCGAACACTGCTAAGTCTTTGTAATTGAACCCCGTCTATGTAGTATTTATTATCTAAGGGCTTTTTGTTTCGCGTAAATTGAATGTAGTGACATTTACTTATATTTAGGTGCATTTTGTTTAGTGCACACCAGTTTGCAAGTCTATCGATGTCTTCTTGAAGCATTAAAGAGTCAAGGTCACTCTGAATTGGTTTCATTATTTTTAGGTCATCAGCAAACAAATAAAAACGAGAATGTTTAAAGCATTCGATAATATCGTTAATGAAAACGTTAAAAAGAATTGGTCCCAAATGTGATCCCTGTGGAATTCCAGAAGTTGCTATGTAGCTGTTAGAAAAATGACCATTAACTACCACTTTTGACTCTCTATTTTCAAGGTAAGATTTAAACCACCCTATCATTATCCCGCTCACACCTAGTTGAGCTAATTTGTAAATAAGAAGACAGTGATTTACCTTATCAAAAGCCTTGCTAAAATCAGTATAGATAGCGTCCACTGGGACACGATTGTCAAGACATTTAGACAAAGCTGACGTAAAACATAAAAGGTTAGTATTGGTAGACCTAGACTTGATGAAACCATGCTGATATTCAGTAATGTGTTGTTTAAGGTACCACATAAGATGTCTGCTAACAAGTTTCTCAAACACTTTTCCAAATGTAACCAATATTGAGATTGGTCTATAATTGGTCACGAAATGCTTTTTACCGGATTTAAATACTGGTATTACGAGAGCTTCTTTCCAGGCGTTCGGAAAGATACTGTCACGCAAGGATCTATTGAAGATTATTTGTAGCGGAAGTACTAAGGCCTTAGCGCAGCGTTTTACAAATATAGGAGGAATACCATCACTACCGGCTCCCTTATTTTCATCCAAGCAAATTAATGCACGGTATATATCGTTGCCGTCAAATTGTAGATTACATAATGCTACGGAAGATAAGGGAAAAACAGTGTTTGCGAAACATGGATTATCATTCGCAGGGGTAGAAAAAGTACTTGCAAAGCTATCCCTAAACAAATTACAGATATCCTGTCCACCTGACGCGATTTTATTGTTGTGAGACATTTGTGCGGGATATGTACTACTGCCTTTTCTTTTATTTTTAATGAAAGACCAAAATGTTTTAGGGTTTTGTGTGATACTGTTTTCCATATTTGAAATATATCTCTTATAGCATGTTGAGCTTAGAGCATTGCATTCATCCCTTAATCTCTCAAAAATCTCCCGGTCTAATGGATTTTTGTACTTTTTAAAACGAATATGGTATTTGTACTTTTCTCTAAGATGTAACTTGAGATCACGTGAGTACCACGGTGGATATTTGTTGCTCGCCATTTTTTTCATGGGAATACAGTCTGTAATAGCCTGTCTCAATAAGCCATAAAAAGTGTCTACCATATCGTTAACAGAGATACAATTTTTGAACACACTATCCCAATCAATGGCTAACAAGTGATGCAAAACCTTATTATAATCCGCGCGAAAGAAGTTCGGTTTTTTCACATTTTTAGCTTCTATATATCGTTCTGCCTGCACTGGTAGATAAAACTCTAGCGGGGGGTGTAAAGGATCCTCTTTTGATAAACTGGAGGTACTACGGGCTACGTCAGTGATTGAGGTGTTGCATAATATTAAATCCAATATTTTTAACTTATTGTTCAAGACATTGTTATACTGATTAAGACCATTTAAGGTCAAGAACTCAGAGATTATCGCGTACAAATCAGTTTTATTGGGTTCTGGGTATAAGTATGTAAGGTCATCAGTAGTAAGCCATGTTATACTAGAGAGATTAAAGTCTCCTAATAACAAAATTTGTTCGTTATTGTTTAATAACTCATGAACATTTTTGGTAAACAACTCCAGCGTATTACTATGAATAGGTGGCGGTAGGTATATGCCGCTAATATAGAATTTATTACTACAAATATTTTTTGAGCCAATATTGACACTTATCCATAAATCTTCAATCTCGCTTTCAAACTGGGTTAGTCGACATGATTGCAGGGTTTTTGAGACGGCGATTAAAATTTAAGTAGATTATTGTCTCAATGGCAGTTGTTACTGCACTGTAAGTTCTTCTGTGTTTTGTTGCGTAGTCACGGCGTATAATCCCGCGACGTGCTCGCCCCGGAGCCGCGGGGTCGCACTCCGCACTGGACGCGGCCGATAGGCGCGACACGTCACTTGACGTCGCTCTCACGTCACGCCTCCGTCATGTCATACCTATGAGGTTTAGTGAGCTCTGACTTTAATTCGAAAAGTTTTCCTCCATTTTGCAGGTAACAAGTATATTTTTCTCAGAACATTATTAGAAAAACAAAAGTGATTAAAACTTTTGCTTCGTGAATATTTTGCTACCCCAAACAAAAGGCCGATGCAGAGGCCCGCCAGGGCCACTGCCGCCGGGGTTGCGGGTTGTTCGAAAGAGATACCGCGGCCCCGGAACACAAAGGGCAAAAGAAGGAACATGGGTGGGTTTTAGTCAGTGAAAGTCCACACACACACTCACATTTGAAGATTTCACATTTAAAAAAAGAGTGGGTCTGTTAACACGCTTACATCGATTATATCAGTGAGATCCGGTGTTGATGTTGGATTATTTGGTGCAATTGTGACCAAGATAGCAAAAGATTGAATTTAGCATAATTCCAGCCGTGCCCACAAACAGTTGCAGTTACTACGTTTGTTGTGACAGCTGCATGTTCCGTGTGTTCGGCTATATCCGCACAAACACGCGGCGCGGCGTGTGTACACTGCACGTTCGTGCGGCCGCGACACGCTCATTAGCCGCTGTAGCCGATGTGATCGTATCAGCGCGTTATGATCGTCCGTTTACATAACCTGCCGATCTAAATATTCCGTGGAGTTGGAAACATGAGCCAATCACGGCGTGCACTGTGCACTTGAATTTGTGCAGAAGGACCAAGCTTTGCATCGTTGGGAGTGCAATAAGTTTACTGAACAAGTTCAAAAAATGCAGTTAGTTAATTTGTTTATGATTAATTTATTAATACTCTAATACAAATATTATAAAAGCGAAGTGAGGTTGTTTATTTGTTACGTCTTCACGCCTTAATGGCTAAACCGATTTTGATGAATTTTGGTACAGAGTTAGTTGGGACCCTGGAGACGGATAGCCTATTTTTTTTTTGTGGGAAATGAGGGATAAAGAGGGAAGAAAAAGGAAAACTGAACTTTGCTATTACAATCAATAAGACGCAAGGGCATAAACTACAGGTAGCAAGTACCTGCAAATCAGGAAAGAAGAACTGTGTCACCCCGAATTTAATGCGAACAAAGCCGCGGGCTAAAGCTAGTTTGTTTATAATTTATTTTTGCGTGTACCTATTATTTTTGTAAACTTCTATCTTCTTATCTTCTATCTTGCAAAAAGTTTGTGCATCGATGTTTATCAAGCAGTGATTTTTCTGTTTCTCGTTCGTGAATGCCCCTAGCTCACAGGCGCACTGCGAGCGGGCAGGCAGTGCAGGCACTGCCGCCACTCACACGCCGGCTGCGGCTCGCTCGCCGGGACTGTGTCGCGGTGCCGTGACGTCATCGCGTGACGCCGCCACGTGCCACTAGTGTGGCCGCAGTCTTACCGCGTGTGTTGATGATCGCATTCTTGAGATTGATGGAGCAAGTGGATAACCAATCGTTTGTTAGTAGTGTTCCAGGCTTAGGAGAAGAAAGTAATTCGATTCTTAGTATGTTAGGTATTGGTTCTGTACAAAGTACCTAACATCTTGAGCCCACCTAACTGATAAACAAAATACAAAAACTTATAATAATTATAGTTTTACAGCTGGACTAATTATCGCATAAATTAAACTGAAAATGAGCGTTAGCTCAATGGGCATTAGATGTCAATAACAAAACGTGGATACGTTTAACCATAGTTTAACTGACATCAGCTAATAAACAGAATATTAATTACAATGCACACTGTCCGGCGTCATGTGACTAATGTCAGCCGCGCGTCAGGCACCGCGCTAATTGGCGCCGCACTCGTTCACGTTCACATAATTACATTATGACGAGGGGGAAGGGGGGGCTGGGGATCAAACGTCGACAGAGCTGTGGATGACTTCACATCGCTCTCTTAAAATGACTTGTAAGAATTTGATTTGTTTTCCATGGTAAAGTTTGCCTGTCTCCGTCTGCAAAGTGTCTTGTTCAGACAAGTTTTCGTGGTACTTCTATTTGTCAAAAGATTCAGGGTATGTACCTATTTATTTTCAATGACATTTATTCGCACGTGGGATCCAGTGCCCTCCCCCTCCCACTACACGCTTGTCTGATGATGATTTATCTTTCCTCGCGTATTTCTGAACATAATGTGAGGACGGGAATGCTTTTACTGAACATTTCCCTGACTCGGAATAAATGTGCTTTGTGCGTAATGTACATAAATCGTACGCGTCACTTCATCGTGGCGTCACGCGTCGCAGATAACTTATACAAATAGTTCTCCATAAATAAGTTGGTCCCCGTTGCCCTGCCAGAATACCAGTCCATTCTGAGGCTGCAGTATGTCCTGCGTGGAACTAAACGTTGTTCCTGCGCAAGTGAGGAGGCTCGATCCCGGATAAACTGGGATACGGGCAAGAAGAAGAGTAAGGATCATAAAGATACAGTAGAAGGGAGAACTTATAGTGGAACATATTTAAAAGAACCGGTCAAGTGCGAAATGGACTCACGTGCCGATGGTCCCGTACAAACTTATAGGTTACCAATGAAAGTACCAATTATTGCTGTAATGAAAAGATAAACTGTATTTACAGACAAACTTAACTTTGCCGTTGGAAAACTGTTGTCCCTATGATGGGGACATACATTACATCGACATAGGTCAAAGTTGCTTTACCAACTGGAATTAGTTTGTAATCACATTTCTTTGTGACGCATCTATAAATCTCTATGATATTGCTTCTTACCAAATGTCATGATTGTAGGTCAAAGGGAGTACCCTATAGATTTGATCCCCTCGCGTTTTTCTTTTTTTTTTGATGTAGGGGAAATGCGACCTAAACGACCATATCCTTTGACTGTGATTTAGTAGTTTAATTATTTTTCACAGCTCAAAGAAACCGCAGACGTCAGTACTCAGTTTAATTTTAAATCGATTACGCGTTCCCGAGATAAAAATGTCTTGACATACAGACACACAAACAGGCGGCGACACTTAACAAGTTGATCTTATAAGGGTTCCGCCTTTTTGTTTGGAGGTACGGAACCCTGTAAACATTCGCTATTATTTAGCTGAGTCACAGCGTCGCTGCATCGCTGCATCGCTGCACCGCTGCACCGCTGCACCGCTGCATCGCTGCATCGGCCTCAAATACTGAGGCGAAGACTGCGCGACTCTGATGTAAGCTGCATTAACTCCTAGATGTCATTATAAGAGTACTTAAAATTACAATAAAAATGGAAACAAACTTTTTGAAAACGTTCTATTATATTGTTTTATTTAATTAATTTTACAAAAGCTTACAGACTAGGTACACACACGCTACACTGGTGCAGAACAAGTCGAAGTTTTTAGAGTAATGTCTTATTATTCTATATTGTACTCACCATTGCATACAAACATAACTAGACCAGCATCTTGGGCGTTCTGAATAATTAAATAAAAGCTTGTAAAAACAACTCAAACAATCAGAAAAGAACTATTCAAGACAAGATGAATCAATCTGTCGGCACTTAAACATGGGTAGATAGTACGAGCAGCCGTTAATTTAACACAAATCATGTTTTACTTAAAAGTTCGGTAATACGAACTGTCCGGCACTTTTAACTGGGTGGCAATGTCTCACAACCCAAGAATTATGTCCTACTAAATTCCTGGGGAATTATATTAATCATCAAGTCCATTAAAGGATGAAATAACTGATTCCAAATGAAACGTTTTGAAAGCAGTGCGTTTAGCGTTGGGTGCTGTTTTCGGAAATAAGCACGTTTGTGGCCTGCTGTGTGGGAAGTCCTAGAACCAATTTCTGGGCCAGGCTCGACGTATTACTCTCAGTAAAAGTACCAACTCGCACGTATATAATAGTATTTAATCTATTGTCGTGTTGTGGAACACGAAAATAGATTAAATACTATTTCACAAACACAATCCGGAACACAGATCACTTTCAATGCGTGATGTGAAGATATTCTGAGTTTAACGTTGATTAAATATCGCCAAAAATACGCAAAAACAGGTTACATACATACATACAGGCATGTCACGGCTCTTTATTTATTGCTACATTATGACGTTGAGGAGCTGGCGGCGCGCGGCGTCGGAGTGTGGTGACGACATAACAGCCGTCACGTCGGCACGACATACTACATACATACTCGTCACGTCACATCTGTCTGTGTCAGTTCGACATACTCATTTATTCCCAGAAAGTTCACTGCCAGGCGATCATCATTAGGGTTCTAACAACATACCTATGTAAGTGGGACACTATAGCCTTTTACCTGTTCCTTTAACAGTTCTTTAATTTAATTATAGCTCGGAGAAAATGGCAAACTCAAGTCAGTGGTGTCAGTACCGTTTAAGAAAAATGTTACCGTCAAAAACAGACACAATGCTTGTACATTCCTTATTTTTTCCTATCATCGACTTTGGCCTGACTCCCGTATATGCTTGTTTTTATTTACAAAATCCGTATTATATATTTTAACTTTATACTCTATCACAAATAATAAAAAATAATATAAACTATAATTTTAACCCCCAATCTTAGGAACGACCTAAAAAATTTGTATGAAAAATGACAATGGGATTGAGGACTTCTTAATGTGTGCTTCTAACGATAGGCTAATAAATTAGAGCGGTCCCCCGACACGACAAAATTTAATCAAAAATTTCATACGTACGGTCAACAGCAGGCCAAGATAACCATTTGCAGATAAAAATTAGCGGTTATGCCTCTGACATAAAGGTGGCACAAAGTCCCGAGTAGCTAGTCTGACATGCTTTAGTTGGTACTTACGTAGTGTTAAAAGTTATTTTTTTTGCTTTTTATAGGGTCGGGGGTGTTTTTAAATTTTAAATTAAATTTTTTATTTCATGCTTTTTGAAGGAACTCCTTAATTTTTCATTCTTTCATTTAATTTCTTCTATTTTTCTTGCCATTAAAGGTTAATTTTTTGTTTTATTTTTAAATTTTGGTCATTCTTGATTTTCAGCAAAAATATAAATCGGTTTATCCGTTTCATTTCGGCATTTCAGGGTTTCATCCGCCACATCCCATTTCCAGCATCAGGTCCTCGTCAATTACAAATATGAAGAGAACTAGTCAAGACAAATTCAACGAGCCCAAACTCGATGGATTTACTAAAAGGCAGTCCAGGGTTACGTTTCCTACCGTCGAGCCCTATTGTCAGAGCAGCTCAGAGGTTCCAGATTACCAGCATCAGGTCCTCGTCAATTAGAAACATAAAGAGAACTAGTTAAGACAAATCCAACGAGCCCAAACTCGATGGGTTTACTAAAAGGCAGTCCAGGGTTACGTTTCCTACCTTCGAGCCCTATCACCAGACCAGCTCAGAGGTTCCAGATTACCAGCATCAGGTCCTCGTCAATTAGAAACATAAAGAGAACTAGTTAAGACAAATCCAACGAGCCCAAACTCGATGGGTTTACTAAAAGGCAGTCCAGGGTTACGTTTCCTACCTTCGAGCCCTATCACCAGACCAGCTCAGAGGTTCCAGATTTCTAGCATCAGGTCCTCGTCAATTAAAAACATAAAAGAACTAGTTAAGACAAATTCAACGAGCCCAAACTCGATGGGTTTACTAAAAGGCAGTCCAGGGTTACGTCTCCTATCTTCGAGCCCTAACAGCAGACCAGCTCAGTGGTACCAGAAGACATTAATGTTTTTAAATGTCAGATCCTACATATGCTCGCAAGTAAACTGAGCGTGGAACATTCCTATCACACCTAACAAACGACCTGATGACCTTGAAGACCTGAACCGATTTCCACCAAACATAGCTAAGAACACTCTCGACTGATATAGCTTTCAAACAAAACGTCTTATTGGTGATATAAGTTATCACCAGTAGTGACATCTAAAATGAAATTAAGTACTAATTTAAAGTTTTTTTTTCGAGCCAAGTAACAGATGGCGCTACCATCTTTATGAAATGTCGCTTGTGAGGTTTTGGTGTGACACAAGTTTCTGAACATGTTGCCCGACTAAAACGATTTTAAAGACGTTATCACGTCAAAAAAAACCGCATTAAAATCGGATCATCCGTTTGGTAGCTACGATGCCACAGACAGACACATACACATTTGCACACACACACAGACACGACAAACTTATAACACCCCGTCGTTTTAGCGTCGGGGGTTAAAAATGTTACCGTCAAAAACAGACACAATGCTTGTACATTCCTTATTTTTTTAACCGACGAAAAAAAGGAGGTTCTCAATTCGACATGTATATTTTTTTTTTTTTTTATGTATGACCACGCATAACTTTTTACTGAGACGTCCGATTTGAAAAATTCTTTTTTCATTGGAGAGAGTATATTTCAAAGTTGGTCCCATTTAAAATTGAAAAAATAAATCCGCCCCTAAGGGTGGAAAAATAGGGGTTGATTGATTTCTTTCATACTTAATTTGCAATTGTGAACCGATTTTGTTTAAATTTGAAACACAAATGTAGTTCTGATGATAATACGGCGTCAAAATGACCTGATGATGGATGATGGAGACAGGAAATACTTGCATTTTGCAAGAGGTCCTCAACAGTTTAAAGCAGCGATATATCGTGTTTCAACTCATTTCATGCACGTTGACGACAACTTTAGACCTAGCTGGAGAATAGCGCTGTTATTGAAGGTCTGACGATGGAGACGGAAGGCTTTTGAAAGAAGTTCTTATCAATTTACCGCCGCTATATTGTGTTTGGGCTCGTTTTATTAACCTTGATGAGGACTTTGAGCCAATCTGGATAATTACTGTCACTGAAGATCTGACGATGGAGACGGAAGGTATTTGCAAGACGTTCTCAACAGTTTACAGCAGCTATATCGTGTTTGGGCTCATTTAATGCACCTTGACGTGATCTTTAGACCTAGCTGGAGAATTACGGTCATGGAAGGTCTGTTGATGGAGACGGGAAGTATTTACTAGACATTCTCAATAGCTTACAGCAGCTGTATTGTGTTTAGGCTCATTTCATGTACCTCGATGAGAACTGTTGATGCCTTGCTGGAGTATGATTGTCATCAAAGCTCTAGCGGTGGAAATGGAAGTCAGTTACAAGAGATTCCATAAAGTATAACGCCACATGGGCTTATTTTCTTGAACTTTATTAAAAACTTTAGACCTTACTGGATTATGCGTGTCATCGACGGACGGATTCCCTTATTTGAAAAAACATAATAAGTGTGTTTTAGCCATTACTGCAAGAATTAGATATCTGTATATGTGCAGTGCATAGTGGGTTAACCTTTCAGTAGCTGCATTTCAGTCAGCGCGCTCATCATGTGGATTAACACCTTATTTAGTCAAAATTTGATAATGATGCTAATGAAATGTAGTCCCAGGTCAATTCATGCTTTATCGAGGGTCGTCCCTTGAAGTTTAAGTAAATTGACGGCCCAGCTTAGAATTACGGGCAACATCATGCGTTCAAAAACATTTCTAGTACGTGTTCTTTTGAAAATTGCAACCAATCGAAGTCTAGCAACACAGTCATTGCTATCACTCTATTTCCTTTGCTTTTATTGTTAACACAATTCTTCAGATTTTTGGTAGGTACTAGAATATCTAGAGGTCTATTCCCAAAGACTCGATAGTGTTTCGAATTCATGGTAGTCATCTTAGTACTTGTCAACCTGTTTGACGGTAAGGAACACTCTTATCGAAGCTCCATCCCCGAATCCATCATCTTACGCGTCTGTTCGCTTATCAAAGATTTTTATTAAATATCAAAAGTAACTAATGTGGGTTCAAAATAATAGCTACCAAATATTTAGTAGTGTCGAAGTATACCAAAAAATCGACGAAAAAGGAAATTAATAAATAAATATCTTGGGACAACTCACACACGGTCATCTGATCCCAAGCTAAGCAGAGCTTGTGTTATGGTAACCAGACAACTGATATACATACTTATATAATTTATATATATAAATTAATTGTAATTATTGTAATTATAATTTATAAATACATACATATTATAGATAAATCACACCCAGACACAGAACAAACAATCATGCTCATCACACAAAGTTTTGTCCTGGGTGGGAATCGAACCCACGACCTCCGGCTTAGCAGTCAGGGCCACTAACCACTAGACCAACAGGCCCGTCATCGTCAATTAGATAGCAAAAGACAATATTTTATTTTAAAAAGCCGAAAAATTTAAAATTTTATACAAATTAGATTAAGTAAAGCAACAACAAATTTGTTGTAAAAGAAAACCAAAAAGAGTAAAATAAAAACTTTTTAACAAAAAATTGAACCGACGAGAAGTGAAAAATAAAAAACCTTTTAGTCTAGCTAAGGTCCAAAGTTAAAGTATGAGATTAATTTTGAGGCGGCGCCAACAAACAATGATCGACGATCAATCAAGTTGTCAACGTATACCATGTTACGTTATGAAAATCAATAAATAGTTTGTTTGGCGCTGACTTGAAATTAATCTCATACTTTAACTTTGGACCTTAGCTAGACTAAAAGGTTTTTTATTTTTCACTTTTCGTCGGTTCAATTTTTTGTTAAAAAGTTTTTTTCCTATCATCG
This sequence comes from Ochropleura plecta, assembly GCA_905475445.1. Taxonomy (NCBI): domain Eukaryota; kingdom Metazoa; phylum Arthropoda; class Insecta; order Lepidoptera; family Noctuidae; genus Ochropleura; species Ochropleura plecta. The sequence goes on along the minus strand of FR997744.1, from coordinate 147,233 downwards.
ACTTTGGCCTGACTCCCGTATATGCTTGTTTTTATTTATATACATCGAGGATATATGAGTATTTTGTTATACATTTATAGAATTTTAAATATCCTTGAAGAATATCTTAGTAAAGACTATTAATTATTTTCACTCTACATCACCCACAAAGTTGACTGGTAAAACATACGTATAGCTTTAAGTCATAAGTAATTTATTTCATAATAACATAAATTGTATTGAAAACATAAAAAAATAAAATTAAAATTGCAATTAAATTAACATTTACTAAAATACATTCAGAATTTTAATAATAAGAATGAGAGTGAATGAAGGTACATACAACCAATTATAAAAGTCAAATAATAAAATAAAATCAATCACAAATTTACATTATCATAAGTTAGAATGTAATGTATGATGAGTTCATAGATGAAATGATGATGTTCATAGGTGTTTGCTTTTCGTCACTAAATATGTCCTAAATTTGTTTTAAAATAAGTTAACACTAAATATATCTTTGAATTCTAAGGGTAATTTGTTTTGAGCATGCCGAGCTAACACACTTTATTGAAGAAAATGTCTCAATTTTTTTATTTAACAATGCATCAATGTGGACACCTAGGAACGTGACACTATCAACTATTTCGACATTGTCGCCACAAGATACAACATTTAAATTAACGTCATTTCGTATCGTGGGCTTAAACAAGACATTGTTTTATTCACAATAAGTTTTAAGTTATTTGAACTGAACCAGTTTTTAAAAGGGCATTGATCTTGGGTTCTATTTGGGTAGTTGACACCATTAACCAATAATTTAAAGACACAATTTTTCTGAAAGAACACGTTATTCTAGACCTGAGAACTCCATTCATTTCAAAATAACTTTAAAATTCGATTTTTAGTAGCTTTTAAATTAATAAATAGTTGCGTCATTGACTTGACAACTTAGTGACGTCATCGGTTGCGAATCCCATACAAAATCTATGGGGGAATCGCGTTTTGACAGCTCATAAAAAGTATGTCAATTGATTAGTGGTGTCAACTACCCTATTCCAGTATATCACTTTCAGTAACTATTGCATTCGTATCGTCAGCAAAAAAGGTTAGATTTGTGTCTTTTACACGCTTTTTGGTATAAAGATTTTTTGTTTTCCATCTACCACTGATTTTATTTCTACATACCTGCTGCCGTCCGCCTCTGTACTCTATGCTTGAAGTGTTCAATGACTATTTGCGTAAATCCCTTGCTATCCTTACTAATATTATAAAAGCGAAAGTGAGTTTGTTTGTTTGTTTGTTTGTTACCTCTTCACGCTTTAATGGCTTCACCGATTTTGTTGAATTTTGGTACAGAGATAGTTGGGAACCAGGAGACGGACATAGGCTAATTTTTATTTTAAAAAACTGGGATGTGAGGGAGAAAGAGGGAAGAAAAGGGAAAACTTAGCGTTGCTATTACAAATCAATAAGGCGCAAGGGGAACTGTTTTACCTCGAATTTAACGCGAGCGAAGCCGCGGGCAAAAGCTAGTTAAGGTATAACTGGCACATGCCTGTACCTCTGCAGAGAAGGGGCTTGCTTTATTAAGCACAAGAATATACTAGTTGCCGAGACACACTTCATCAAATGGCGAACCTACAATTTAATTTAAAGCTAGGTCTAGTGTGTTGTCTCGATGCTCGTGACCAATGTGACAACATGCTAACAACAATACAATTATGAACGATTCAAGGATTTATATACTTACTCTACGCATTTCATAAATATTTGAACCTATTTATGAAGCTAATACTGTAACAGACGTAAACACAGAATGCTTTGTTCAATGTTCTTTGATAATGTAGTCCAATAACAGAACTGCATGATCGCAAAACTGAAAGCAAAAATCTCTTCTATAAAAGTATCTGGCGGTTTGTTGGCGCTTAGTGGCGACTGCTCTGAAGCGCGCTGGCGCGGGCGCTCAACGAACTGAACGAACCCTCACTGACAGAGAAGGCTGCAGAAATATCACTTGCAGTATTCGAATTAAAAGTATTTATAGCTGTTTTAGCAGTTGTCAAGTGACTTCTGGTCTATTTATAACACATATAATATGTTTATGGTGTTCTGCACTACAAACTTATTGTTTTAGTACGACTCTTGTAAGTTTGCAATTTTTAATCAAAATGACAAAATATGTCTATTGATGCTATTCAATCAGTCACAAAAGAAAAGTCTCATTGGTGAATTGGTGATGCGTAATAGTTGTACTTCTGTGTGAGTTAATTCTTTGATTCCGCGTCTGCATGCAAACAGCGCAACGCTAACATCATGCCCTGGCAACTTAGAACATTTTTTTTTCATTGCGAAAAGCGCCATCTGTCCCAGAAGCAACGAATTTTTTATTGTGGTGTTACCACTTTTTTACCGTAAATTTTTGGTAGTTTACTTTAATTGTTAATTTTGCTATTTTACTTTAATTAGTCTACTTTTACTAATAATTTGATTTAACAACCAGGTATGTATTGTTTTTGAAATATTTTATGAATATTTTGTATTATTCGTGGAAGTTTTACAACAATTAGAACCTTAAAAAGTAGTAGTATTAAAGCAAACAATAGCAACACTGAATATCAACGTCACAAGAAATTTTCCACCGGTTTGTTATTTACATGCTCGTGCGCATTTTTTCTTGTATATTTCGGTGTTTTTGTGTTATTATCTTGAGTTGAGCTTTAGTTCCTCCGTATATTCCATAAATAGCCGATAAGCCGAATTTCAGCATAGACTGTACTTTGTGAAAGTGTTTGTGACTTAATTGCAGACAGATGGGCCCTCCTCAAGCAGTTTGGAACATTTCAATAAAACAAAGGGTGCAAAACGAGAGAGGCACACCGGTGTCGTAATTAATGTGTAATAAATTCGTTTAATTATATATTTTGTGTTATTAATCTCATCTCCTTTATCCTATACAACCTAAGATAAATTTATTTCGTTTAAAAGAAACCCAAACTGTGTTCTCATTTAAAACTTGTGTCTAAAAACATCCATGAAAATTTGCTTGTGCAAAACACAGTTTATGTATCATTTAAACGAAGAAATGTATATAAGGCTATAAAAATAAATCAACATGCGTACCTACCTACAATATACATATTCAATTAGTTCTTTGCTTGGCGTTCAGAGGGCGCTGGTCGCTAACATAAACCGAAAACGTCAGTTGCCAGTCTATCTCATTTTATATATATTAGTCTATGGCTAACATTGAATGCGGTCGCTTGTACGCGTGCCGAGCCCGCACCTACTGTAGCGCCCTCAGTACCAATAGCAACGAATGTATTGTACCTACCCAGTATAGAACCCACTGCATGATTGTATGGCTCTTGTTGAACCAATCGGAAGCAAAGTTTTCAAACAATCCTTTCCTTACTCATATTATATAAAAACTTTTTAACAAAAAATGAAACCGACGAAAAGTGAAAAATAAAAACCTTTTAGTCTAGGTAAGCTCCAAAGTTAAAGTATGAAATTAATTTTGAGGCGGCGCCAACATGCAATGATCGACGATCAATAAAGCTGTCAATATTTTCCGTTTTACGTTATTAGTTTTCTTGCTAATTTGGCGCCGACTTGAAATTAATTTCATACTTTAACTTTGGAGCTTACCTAGACTAAAAGGTTTTTATTTTTCACTTTTCGTCGGTTTCATTTTTTGTTAAAAAGTTTTTTGATATTTCGGACAGACTTTCATAGATTAATTTGCATTCGGCGTTCGCTGTTTTGGTCCAAATTTTATGTATTTTCTGCGTTGTTCTCCTCTTTGGAAGCAACCACAACTTTTGGACAAAATTGATCAAATTATTCGCAATACTGTGTCTTTCATTTTTAATATGGCCTTGGATGACCGAGCGTGGCTAGAAGACACCCTGCCAATTCGTTTTGGTTGCCTCGGCGTCCGCAAAATTTCCAGTGTAAGCTTACTGGCGTTCCTGTCTTCTGTCCACAGCACTGAAAAGCTGACTAGGATAATTTTAGCTCTCTCCCTGGTTGACTCGGAAGTGCCGTGCTCGACCGACGCAGAGGATGCCTGGAAAATGGCTTGCCCAGACTCGGATCGGCCCGTGAACCCGCTTTCCCAGAGACAAAGAGATGAGCCGCTCTGCAGGTTGGTACGGAATAACCTTATTAATACGTCCACCAATTCTGCTGAGCGTGCTCGCTTGCTGGGTGAGTGGGAATCGGGCCTCTGGCTACAAGCGCTAACATAAGTACTTTGTTGGGTGACACAACCTTCCGGCTCGCTACGTGTTTGCGATTGGGTGCTCCCTGTGGGGCTCGGCATCGCTGTCAATGTGGGGAAGCAATCGACTTCCTCGGACACCATGGCCTTTCCTGCAGTAAGAGTGCAGGTGGTATTGCCCGGCACGCTTGCATTAATGATTTCATCCGTCGTGCTCTTGCCACCGCCGGGGTGCCAGCTGTTTTAGAACCAACTGGCTTGGTACGCGTCGATGGAAAGACTTCTTATCTTCCTGGCACGGTGGGTTGCGCTGGAGCTGCTGCTGCAGGTGCTGAAAACCTCAAACGGCGCAAATATCACAATTTCATTGGTAGTTATGTTTTGAGCCGTTTGGGGTTGAAACCCTAGGGCCATGGGGTCCGAGTGCCCATGTAGTATTTCGAGAAATCGCCAAGCGGTTGGTCGACTCTTCTCGTGACCAGAGGGCTGGCATGTTTTTTGCACAAAAAATAAGCATTGCCATCCAACGCGGTAATGCTGCCAGCCTTCTGGGCACTTTACCTGTTGACTGCGATACGGACGAATTTTTTGACGCCCTGTAATTTTCATTTTTTACTTGTATGTCGCAGAATCAACAAAGAGAAATGATTGAAATCGTTATTTTAGAACAACGCCATCTATTATCGGTTGTCGGAAACGTCAAGCAGTAGGCTTGGGTGAGGTCGGTACAAGGTGGCAAGTCTGGTTTGATAGCTGTCAGTTGTCATTTGTGGGCATTAGAGGAATGAGATTGAAGAGACGTCACTTTTTGGATGGACACGAGCGTGAGAGGTCGTTTTGCCAGCCTGTACCGAACTTACCGCGTTTCTGATTTAAATCTGTATCGATCATTAGCATCTTTAGTTATTTTGTTTTATTGATTTTGTGAAAGGACAATACAAGTGTTAACAAAAGTTTTGCGAGTATGATTTCGTGTCCTCCGCCATGATGTCTCGACCATCCGACGACGAATCTCCGTCTTCAGAAGTGGAATGCAATCCAAACGCCACACGTGGTGCGAGTGACAGTGCTAACCAAGAAAAGTGTGAAGACAATACGTGCGTGTTTGAAAGTGATACAGAAACGGAAAAATGGCGTTTTCTGTTAGAACAGCAAAATAAAAACTTTATGGCTTCGCCTACCAGATTTTGACCCTGAAAAACGGGAAGTGGCGGAAACACGGGAACGGCAACAGCAGACATGTGTGTTATCAATCCTAATAGTCAAGGTGCATCGTTGAGCCGCGCACTTAAGGGAGAAGCTTCGTCATGGTTGTTATCCATATCCATGGTTCCATCCCTGGGATGAAATGGAGTGATTTCAAGGAACTGTTTTTAGCCAGCTGTCGCGAACAAGGACACTACGCATCCAGCTGCCTTAAGAGGGACGCCAAGGAGGCACGCAGCAGTACGGCGATCGATCCCGTCAGGGAAAAGCGAGTTGATGAGTGCCTTGTAGACGCACCTACTGGATCCTTAAGGCAATTTGGTGAGCAATTCCATTTTTATTATGATTCTGGTGCAGAATGTTCGTTTATCAAAGAATCTTCTGTATCCTGTAAATTTAGTGGGACTTTATGAAAATGTGACATTGACTAGTATCGGACAGACTTGTAAAAGGTCGACCGTACAAATATTGAGTACTAATGAGTTTTAATTATTTTTGTAATTCTTTTCCACGTTTTACCTGACATTATTACTGCGGTATGAAATCATGATTAGCGATTTGACGCGAAGTTTTATTAATTGGTTTAGCAGTTCATATGTCGTCAGATAAGAAACGATTTAAGAAAAACTTTTTAACAAAAAATGAAACCGACGAAAAGTGAAAAATAAAAACCTTTTAGTCTAGGTAAGCTCCAAAGTTAAAGTATGAAATTAATTTCAAGTCGGCGCCAAATTAGCAAGAAAACTAATAACGTAAAACGGAAAATATTGACAGCTTTATTGATCGTCGATCATTGCATGTTGGCGCCGCCTCAAAATTAATTTCATACTTTAACTTTGGAGCTTACCTAGACTAAAAGGTTTTTATTTTTCACTTTTCGTCGGTTTCATTTTTTGTTAAAAAGTTTTTATTTATCTATTTTTTGTTTTCTTTAACAGCAAATTTGTTGTTGCTTAACTTAGTCTAATTTGTATTTAATGTTTGGTTGTTATTAAAATTCCAAATTTCTCGGCTTTTTTAAATCAAATATTGATTTTTCGCTTTCTAGTTTCCTATTTTTGTCGATTTTTTGTTGAAATCTACATCGAGCTCAATATTTGGGTGCTATTATTAGGAACCTACATTACTTGCTATTGCTATTTAAAAATCCTTGATAAGCGAAGATTGGCGTAAGCGTAAGGATGGTGCTTCGATAAGAATGTTCCTTACCGTCAAACAGGTTGACAAGTACTAAGATGACTACCATGAATTCGAAACACCATTGCGTCCTTGGGATACCTCCAGATATTGTTGTACCTACCAAAAAATCTGAAGAATTGTGGTGCTCATGAAAGCAAAGGAAATAGAGTGAAACCGATGGGTGTGTTGCTGGATCTCTATTGAATGCAATTTTTAAGAGAATAAGTACTTAAAATGTTTTTTAACACATGATGTGGCCGGTAATTCTAAGCTGGGCCGTCACGGAACATAAACTGCAAGGGTCGGCCCTCGATAAAGCATGAATTGCCCTAGGACTGAAAGTTTTATTAAAATTATCAGATTTAGAACCAAATAAGGTGTTCATCTACCCGCATGATTTTCGCGCTGACTGAAATGCAGAGACTGAAAGGTTAACTCACTATGCCCTGCACATTATACAGAAATTTAATTCTTGCCGTAATCTCTAAAACACACTTATTATGTTTTTTTTCAAATAAAGGCATCCGTCCGTCGATGAAACCCTTTTTTTTGCGGATGGGAAATTATCAAATAACTTTCCCCGCTCTGGGTGGAGCGGGAGGGAGTGTCATACTTGTACTGACAAAAACCCACCCATATTCCTTCTATTGCCTTTTATGTTCCGATACCCGTGCTCTTTCGAACAACTCGCAACCCCGGCAGGCGGTGGACTTGACAAGCCTCTCTGCTTTGCTGACATCTCTTTAGGGAGGTAACCGCTTCCCATTTCCTCTCGCTTCGGACCATGGACTGAACCAGGGCCGAGGTAGATGGCACCTTTAACCCAATAAGGTCTAAAGTTGTCAATAAAGTTCAAGATATAAGCCCAACTGTTGGGAATCTCTTGTAACTGCCTTCCGTTTCCACCGCCAGAGCTTCGATGAAAATCATAATCCAACAAGGTCAACAGTTCTCATCGACGTACATGAAATGAGCTTAAACACAATACAGCTGCTGTGAGCTATTGAGAACATCTAGGAAATACTTTCCGTCTCTATCATCAGACCTTCTATGACCGTAATTCTCCAGCTAGCTGATAAGATCTCGTCAAGATGCATAAAATGAGCCCAAACACGATATAGCTGCTGTTGACTGTTAAGAACGCCTTGCAAATACCTTCCGTCTCCATCGTTAGATCATCCATGACAGTCATTATCCATCTTGGCTTAAAGATCTTTTTAAGGTGAATAAAAGGAGCCCAAACACAGAATAGCTGCTGTTAATCCATGCGGACCTCTTGCAATTGCATTCCGTCTCCATCGTCAGACCTTCAATGACAGCGCCAGCCTCCAGTAAGGTCTAAAGTTCTCGTCAACGTGAATGAAATGAGTTGAAACACGATATATCGCTGCTTTAAACTGTTGAGTACCTCTTCCAAGTTGCAAGTGTTTTCCGTCTCCATCATCCATCATCAGATCTTTAAAACGTCGAAATGTCATCAGAACTACATAAATGTGCCAAATTTAAACAGAATCTGTTCACAATTGAAAATTCAGTGTGAAAAAAATCAATCACCCCCTATTTTCCCACCCTTAGGGGCGGATTTTTTTTTTATCATTAAAATGGGACCAACTTTGAAATATACCCTGTCCAATGAAAAAAAAATTTTTCAAATCGGACGTCTCAATAAAAAGTTATGCGTGGTCATACATAAAAAAAAAAAAAATATACATGTCGAATTGAGAACCTCCTTTTTTTCGTCGGTTAAAAAGCGTAAGTGAGTTTGTTTGTTTGTTACCTCTTCACGCTTTAATGGCTAAACCGATTTTGATGAATTTTGGTACAGAGATAGTTGGGACCTTAGAGACGGACATAGGCTAACTTTTGTTTAAAAAAGTGGGATGTGAGGGAGTAAGAGGGAAGAAAAGGCAAAACCTAGCGTTGCTATTACAAATCAATAAGGCGCAAGGGGAACTGTGTTACCCCGAATTTAACGCGAGTGCAGCCGTGGGCAAAAGCTAGTTTTAACATAAAATTAGCAGAACTCATGGTCGACACTCGTCTCATTGGTTCATGTTTATAATCAGTAATAATAATTATTATTTATTTACAACTTTCTTTCAATCAACAACTTGCTTACGAAGATTTTTTAAATTGAAAATTGTAAGTATTACGAAGCGCTTAGCTACATCATTTATTATGCGCACAGCCAAGGAGTGGACATTCCTGCTGACATCTGTAGTCCTGAGTTCATATAGTCCGGATCTATGTAAGTCGGTCGCGGCGCAAGCTTCCTTTAGATCGTTCCATCGTCGATCTCATCTCTGTTCTTGGACAAGTTTTAAGGTCAAGCCCGGTGCTGTTCAGCGCATTCAATTGATTTTTAATTTGTAATTGTACGCCTAAAACCAACTCAGAACACACTTACACATTAGACACACTCCATGTGTGTTGTCATATTTTTCAAGGCCGGGCTAGAAACATAATGCATCACATAACATTTCGGTCCGTTATATTATGTATAAGGCAACCTGTACTATGTCGTGTAATAGAGTTGTAAATCTTAAAACAACGTCAATAAACAAGTTTCCTCAGGCTTATGAAACACTGAGTCCCACGTGGCGTTCCGTCCAGTAGCTCAGTCATAGCTGCTCTGTGCCCTGTGGCCCTCGATCGCCTTCTGTGTCGAGTGTCGCGTGTCGCGTGGCTGCCGCGCCGGACACGCTAAGGGCACGAGCCACACGCGACAGCCACAAACGCCGCTCGAGAAGCTAGAAGCGGCACAAACTACTGTAGCTTGTGGCGTCCACCAACATCAACCGTGTGCGGCGAGTCCATATAAAATGTATGAAAACTAATAGGAAATATGCCGGTGGCTGCGTTTTGTGGCTGTGGCCGGTGGCTTGTGTGCGGCGACCCTAATAAAATAAAACTTGTTAAAGTACTACAAACATCGTTTGCTGCTTACATTATACACGCTTAAAGCTCTTTACACTGTTGTTGAACGAAATGTTTCAAACAATCCCTAATGGAATACGTTTTAAATCATTATAAAGAATCAAGAAGTTCTTACAAACGTACTGTGTTTACATAAACTTAATTCGGGCTCCGAATCGAAAGTTTTTAGTAAAACGATCGAGTCCTGTGTCCCACACGTACAGTAAGCGGTCTTATGTCCAGCAGCGCGCTAAGGATTGTATTGCTATGAACACGCGACACAATACAAACTTCCTAGGTACTTGTGCTTTCCATCTAACGTCCTGGCAACGTGATTAGATAAATCCATAACTGCGTCTTTGCTGCTTACTTCATCTGGGAACGCGTATTGGTTATCGGCTAAAATATTGTTTGATTCTAGAAAACTGGTCACTTTCTTGTTCAGTACTCGTTCTAAAATCTTTGACATAGCTGTTCAAATCAAAATAGGCCATCCTATTTCGATTTGAGCAGCTATGTCAGGTAACAGTATGTCAGTGTGTAGTTATTGACATTATCTCTGCAACCCAGAATTATGGAAGGCATGAACCACTTGCTTTTTGAAAGGCCGTTGCATTTATGCACGATTTACAGACAATACTTGGATAGACTTAGGATTTGTCGACTGGTTCGTTGTTGTCGACTGGTTGGTTGATCTGATCTTAAATATATATTAAACTAGCTTTTGCCCGCGGCTTCGCTCGCGTTAAATTCGGGGTAACACAGTTCCCCTTGCACTTTATTGATTTGTAATAGCAACGCTAAGTTTTCCCTTTTCTTCCCTCTTTCTCCCTCACATCCCACTTTTTTAAAATAAAAATTAGCCTATGTCCGTCTCCTGGTTTCCAACTATCTCTGTACCAAAATTCATCAAAATCGGTGTAGCCATTAAAGCGTGAAGAGGTAACAAACAAACAAACAAACAAACAAACTCACTTTCGCTTTTATAATATTAGTAAGGATGCCTTTCAAAGGAACCAGTGTGCTACAGAGCGGCCGGCGGCCGGTCGCGGCGCGCGCCGGGCACAGCGTCACGCGCGCGCGGCTCACGGCCTTGTCGTCCTGCTGCGTTATGAGTTTCGGGGATTTATGAAGTTATGAAGGTAAACAGGTAAGATGGCGCACATTACATAAATTACACTCGCGTGATTCATTGCTTGCCGCGCTTTAACAATGGACTCTTAATTACCTACATTGCCAGCACTGTAAGCGACTAAATCATTTTATACCATATATTATTATGTCTGTGGTGGTGGTTTCATGATGCGTTATTAGCTCCATAGCTTGACATCCGCCGTGCAGGTGTGCAGGTATGCAGGTGTGCAGGTGTGCAGGTGTGCAGGTGCGCAAGTGAATGTGTGCAAGACACCAGTGCATATTGATTAAATAACAAATAGATAACCTAGAGTTAATTGTTCACTTTAGGGAAACTACAATTATACATATTAAAAAGATGTTAAAGAAAACTACGTCCCTCTATATTAACTTATGAAATATACAATTCATATTAACTTCATTCTGCTCTAGTTCAGAATGTCCATTTGCTACGTATTCGTTGGTTGGCAGGAGTTCGTTTTCCGTCTCTAATTATAATCACAGTTACAATGATCACAGCGCAGATTTAGCGCGGCTTCGTTGAGATCCGCCCGGGGCCATGCGATAACGTTCCAGGCTCAGTCCCTTACGTCTCTCAGTTCTCTACATTATGTATGTGCCATCAAACTATGCATTATTCATGCTCCTCAGTTTGGCAACAGAACTAAGAAAAAATCAAAGAGGGTATTTCCGAGAGTAAGAAGCAAAGGAACGCGACTGATCGCTATTGAGCGTCGCGCGTCGTGCGGGACCGCCTCGCCCTCGCGGCCTCGGTCGCAGGCACTTGTTTGTGGCGCCAGCGCCAGCGCCAGCGCCAGCGTGCCCCGAGCGGCCGCACCGCATGCACTGATGCACTACCGATAGCGGACAGCGCGCATACCTTTATACGACAGCGACGTGCACGCTGACTTACTTTGTTGGTCCTATTCAAGTGACAAATATTACTTTAAATTCCTTTGCCTCCACACTGCCATTATTAAGATAGAACACTAAGCAATATCCTTAGTCTAAAGGAAACTCTTTATGTTGTGTTACGACGTCACTGGGACGACATGACGACATCACGCGATGGTTTCTGTGGTGTTGGTTCCCTCCGTCAATTAGGTAGGTAACCATCACCGCACCGTGACTAAAAGGAACACGATAACAATAAAAGACAAAAGGTTGTAAGGTTGCATTGTGAGTTTGTGGCCCTTTGCCGAGATTAAAAACATAAAATGTGTTATAATGGACACGCTAAAAGCCTCGGCGAGACACCGGAATTAGATTGTGTAGAGCTAAACCAGCACCGGTCCATTTCTCGACCGTGACCCCCCCCCCCCCTCCACCCCACCCACAACTCAAGTGCCCCCTGTGCTCTCGGCAGCCCTGGTATTTCGTTGGAGACTTGAGCTTATTCGATGTAAATATTTGGTTCTCTTAGACTTAGCTGCAAAACTAGGTGCCTATCTCATGAACAAAACTAGGTGCCTATGTCATGAACTATTTACAGATATTTTGCAAACATGGGTAACAGTAAATGATGACAAAAATATATATTGATAGGTTCAGCCACATTATACCATTTAGGCATGCAAAAGTTTTAAAACATACAACTTAAACTAAGAAAACACTTAACGAATTTTACACTACAATTTAAAAATATTACAATGAAATGACAATGTTCTGGTTGAATGGGTGTGTAAGTGCATGTTTGTGTAGGAACCGACCCGCAATCGACTGCCTGTAATGTAGTATAGCCGCTGCATAATCAGGTGGCTGCTTACCATGCAAACTGATTCACAGATTGCTTGTACATGTTGATATCGAGATAAGTCATTGTTATTACAATATTAACATCGTAGTGTTGTCTTTTATATTTGCGTAATAGAGCAGCAGTAAGCAGCCAGTACATCGGCCCGATGCAATTACAAATGCTTGAGTGCGGGATAACGCGGGACAAAGTGCGACATGTATGAGCCGCGTCGTCGGTAACTACGTGCGCGGTAGGTACTACTAGGATATACTACACTACATGACATTACTGCACACTGTCATCTTGTAAATTAGTCAAGTATCCAGGATACCACCTCAACCAGAACCATCTCAAAGACCGCGGTGACGTTCGCGCGGTAGTTGCGGACACCAGCCCTTATACAATACCATGTGGCCATATCGTCTAGGGCTATAATTATTTTTCGCTGTTAGCTCGGCTTGAAGCGAGTGCAAGAAGTTGCTCAAGCTGCGGTTCTGCCTGAGCGTTTCACTGGCATTTATTACATCATTCGAGTTCTTACTGGCTTCTCTTTGCCCATTAGTAGCATGTCAAGTAATAGCTGGTTGCTGTACTTTTGAACACTAGCTGCTATGCTAGGTTAGGTTGTGGGTCGTGTGGGTGATGTCGGGACTCGTGCAGTGTCCTCGCTTATAGTGTGGTAACGTTACTGAACGGCGCGATAGCGTCAAGCGCCAACGAACCGCTCGTGTGTGCTGAGCCTCACGCGCGGAACTAATGTAGCAAGTTCCTCGTTTGTCTTCGACTGTTTGGTTCTAGGACATTTTGGTTGCGTCATGATGTTTTTACCGTATTAAGAGCAGTCGAACTCAGACACGTCAGACTTACAACGCGTTAGTTGGGGCCTGAGCCACTAGGCCACTATTGCTCTAAAGAAAAAACTTATAATACTCTTACAAAAATTAAAAACAAACAATGAACAACAGGAACTGTTTTTTCAAGTTCCATTTCTTATGCTCAGTAGGTAATACGGACTAAGTACGGTACTTTAAATAACTATGTAATCAACGAAAATAAGTGGCAGCAAGACGACGCAGGTGATAGAACTAAAAAGAATATAAAGAGTGTTATTCGGCTGGATGGAACGACATAATAGTAGTCATTAATGTTCGTATGAGCAGACAGATATTATCTGCAAGCCGTAGATCAGTTCGCCCACAGCCGCGCGGGGTAACATTACCAAGAAAGAACTTCACATAAATATGTTAGTACTGACTGTGTCAAATAAAAGTTTGTCTTTATGTAATTGTTTTGAGACTGGTGCAAAACTGTAGTGGCAAATAGTCACAATCTCGTATTAGTCACTGTGGTGGTACTGACGACTAGGAGATTGTACTGCGCTACTGCGGTTACATATTATTAGATACGTTTAAATATTAATATCAATATTATTATTCATTTATTGGTTTTTCTTACATATGATTACATTTTTAAATATTTCTTAATAAAAAGCATAAAAAAAAACATTTAAAAATATAAAAATAGTAGCCCACCGGTATCGGGAACAGGATCCAAGTTACCGGCGGTCAGGGCTCCAGAGAAAGGAACCTCCTAACATTACGAGCCGTGTCCAGGAGTACCGCTTTCTTTATCAAGCCCTTGATCCAGCTGCCTAACGAGAGCCTTCTCAGGTGTTGGCCGAGGCTCTTAGCAATTAAGCCATTGGCTGTAACGACTATCGGCACAATGATCGCTGAGTCCACATCCCACATGTCGACAACCTCGCGAGCCAAGTCAATATACTTGATTTGCTTATCTTTCTCGGTTTTCACGAGGTTCTCATCATGCGGGACTGTTATGTCAACAATCATTGCGCGCCGCTCTGATCGATCCACCACCACTATATCAGGCTTGTTGGCAACAATAGTCCTGTCAGTGATGATGGATCGATCCCAGTACAATGTGATATTGCCATGTTCGAGAACAGGGTCGGGCTCATACCTGTAGTACGGCACTTCCGATTCCACAAGGCTATATTTTAGAGCAAGTTGCTGATGAATAATCCTGGCTACAAGGTTGTGAATTGATTCACCCGGACGGTGGCATGCCCGACATATGTCAACCGTGCCGTCCTTCACAATAAATCTCCGGTAGTTATTCGTGATCATAACTTTATCCATGATTGCACAGACAAAACCTTCGGTTTCTCCAAAGAGGTCCCCGGAACGTAGCCAGGCTACGGACGCTGGTTGATCTACATCGGGTCCATGTAGGGCCCGGAAAAAGCATCCGTGAAGCTCCTTACTCTGCCATACCTCCCTGCGGTCGTTAGTGTCAAGCACTACAGGTTTGCGCCAGTTCTCTTTAGCCAAGGAGAGCGGGGTGAGGCCTTTGTCCACTGCAACCACATCTCGATGCATTCCCACGTCTGTTTCTAGGAAATATTCCCTGAGACTGCATATCTCGCGATTGTGGAGAGTCTTGGCGTTTAAAAAGCCTCGACCTCCACAACTCCGCGGGATATACAGTCTCATAACCGAAGAACGTGGGTGATGCATACGAAATGCCGTTAACAATGTACGGACCTTCCTATCCAGGGCGTCTAGTTCTGTTTGAGTCCATTTGAGTATGCCGAAAGAGTACATCAAAACCGGCATGACCCAACCGTTGAAAGCACGCACCTTGTTTCCGCCTGATAAAGACTATTAAATACTTTTCTCAGGCGGCCAAAGAAGCGTTCCTTCAACGATTGCTTCATGTCAGCAACATTGATGCCCAGCGCTTCCGACATCCCCAAATACTTGTAGGTTTCGGTTGCTGAGAGGGATCTAAGGTTTATGGAATCTGAGAGCTGGGTTCCCACAGATTCCACAATTTCCCCTCGCTTTACATGCATGACCGCACATTTGTCCACACCAAATTCCATCCTGATAGCGCTACTGAAAGTTTCATTATTATTATTAATATTGAATAAGTTTCTCAATGTTGTCGTTAATGTCGTTTGACAAAAAAAACCGGCCAATTGCAAGTCGCACTCATATACACAGGCTTCCGTTGCACCAAACAGTATAACAAAAAACTTTTTAACAAAAAATTGAACCGACGAGAAGTGAAAAATAAAAACCTTTTAGTCTAGGTAAGCTCCAAAGTTAAAGTATGAATTTAATTTTAAGTCAGCGCCAAACAAGCAAGAAAATTAATAACGTAAAACGAGAAATGTTGGCAGCTTTATTGATCGTCGATCATTGTATGTTGGCGCCGCCTCAAAATTAATTTCATACTTTAACTTTGGAGCTTACCTAGACTAAAAGGTTTTTATTTTTCACTTTTCGTCGGTTCAATTTTTTGTTAAAAAGTTTTTTTTCCCTTTTTGGTTTTCTTTAACATTAAATTTATTGTAGCTTAGTCTAATTTGTATTTAATATTTGGTTGTTATTAAAATTCCAAATTCCTCGGCATTTTTTTTAAATATAATATTATTATTTTGCTTTCTAGTTTCCTTTTTGTCGATTTTTTGTTGAAATCTACTTCGTGCTCAATATTTGGGTGCTATTATTATGAACCTACATTACTTGCTATTGATATTTAAAAATCCTTGATAGGCGAAAAGATGCGTAAGATGGTTGATTCGAGGATGGTGCTCCAATAAGAATGTTCCCTACCGTCAAACAGGTTAACAAGTAGGTATTAAGATGACTACGATGATTTCGAAACACCATCAAGTCCTTGAGAAGAGACCTCTAGATAATGTTGTACCTACCAAAAAATCTGATGAATTGTGGTGCCGATGAAAGCAAAGGAAATAGAGTGAAAGCGATGGCTGTGTTGCTGGATCTCTATTGATTGCAACTTTCAAACGAATAAGTACTCAAAATGTTTGTTGAGTTGAGTTGTTCGAAAGAGATACCGTGCTCTTTGGAACAACTCGCAACCCCGGCAGGCGGTGACGCTGGCAAGCCTTTCCGCTTTGCTGACATCTCTTCAAGGTGGTAACCGCTTCCCATTCCCTGTCGCTTCGGACCATGAACTGAACCAGGGCCGGGGTAGAAAGTTTTTAATAAAGTTCAAGAAATGAGCCCAAGAAATGAGCCCAAGTTGCTTTATACTGTTGGGGACCCTTCGAAACTGTCTCCCGTTTCCACCACCAGAGCTTCGATGAAAATCATAATCCAGCAAGGTCAACAGTTCTCATCGACGTACATGAAATGAGCCTAAACACAATACACCTGCTGTGAGCTATTGAGAACATAAAAAGTAGAAAGTAGGTAGAAAGAACGTTCCGTCTCCATCATCAGAACTTCTATCACCATAATTCTCCAGCTAGCTGATAAGATCTCGTCAAGATGCATGAAATGAGCCCAAACACGATATAGCTGCTGTAAACTGTTAAGGACGCCTTGCAAATACCTTCCGTCTCCATCGTTAGATCATCCATGACAGTCATTATCCAGCTTGGCTCAAAGATCTTTTTAAGGTGAATAAAAGGAGCCCAAACACAGAATAGCTGCTGTTAATCCATGCGGACCTCTTGCAATTGCATTCCGTCTCCATCGTCAGACCTTCAATGACAGCGCCAGCCTCCAGTAAGGTCTAAAGTTCTCGTCAACGTGAATGAAATGAGTTGTAACACGATATATCGCTGCTTTAAACTGTTGAGTACCTCTTCCAAGTTGCAAGTGTTTTCCGTCTCCATCATCCATCATCAGATCTTTAAAACGTCGAAATGTCATCAGAACTACATAAATGTGCCAAATTTGAACAGAATCTGTTCACAATTGAAAAGTCAGTGTGAAAAAAATCAATCACCCCCTATTTTCCCACCCTTAGGGGCGGATTTTTTTTTTCTCATTAAAATGGGACCAACTTTGAAATATACACTGTCCAATGAAAAAAAAAATTTCAAATCGGACGTCTCAGTAAAAAGTTATGCGTGGTCATACATAAAAAAAAAAAAAAAAATATATACATGTCGAATTGAGAACCTCCTTTTTTTCGTCGGTTAAAAAAGTAACGCGCATACGTTACATGTATATCGGCGCAATAACAACAGTTCGCCTATTGTAAAACTTTCAAAAACTAAGTTTAATAATTTGATTGCTCTAATAGTTCATTAGTTCATCAATTGATTACTTTAAGCTAATAAAGCTGTAAATGTTGCTAGAAATGTGCACAGGCGACAAGAGTTAAAAAAATGCAACGGAGATGTAAGAAAGGTGTGGGAGTGTGCGAACAAGTGGCTCGGCAGGAAAAAGTTAAATGTTGATGACGTCATAAATAAGTATTTTATAAGAAGTAGCGAGGAACTGGATGGGGTATGTAACAATTTTTGTCAAACATTTACTAATGAAATTGATTTGTTAAAACAGAAGCATTTGTGTAATAGTTTATTTTATGATAGAAATGAATATGTAAAAGAAAGTGATGTGAGTTTTAGATTTAAAAAGGTCTGCCCGAGAGATTTTTGTATAACAATAGATAAGTTAAGCTGCAGCAAGTCCCCAGGGTCCGATGGTATTCGAGTACAAGATTTGAAATACATTAAGTATCCAATTAGCCAAGTCATTACGCATTTCATTAATAAATGTTTCGAACGACAAGTATATCCTAGTGACTTAAAAATTTCAATTAAAATAAATAAATAAATAAAATAGCCTTTATTACTGAGTTACAAATTACAACTACAATCTACAACATTAAGTATATTAAATTTATATAACTAATTATATGTATTGTTGAGGTTTCAAATAGTGTCTCTCAACTCAGTGTGCCTTTTGGCAAAGGCCTCCTCTAACTCTTTCCACTGTTTCCTGTCTGCCGTGACCCTTCTCCAGTAAGGTCCCGCTGTTAGCCTTATCTCGTCTTCCCATCTGCGGCATGGTTTGCCTCTGCAGCGTTTTGCGTCTCTAGGGTACCAATTTGTGATCTCTTTGCTCCATTTTTCCTCTTTGGATCGCAACATATGTCCAGTCCACTTCCACTTAAGTTGGTCGATTCTGTGTAAGATATCTACTACTTTGGTTTTGTCTCTTATGTCTATGTTTCTGATTTTATCGCTTTTTCTTAGACCAAGGATGCTCCTTTCCATAGAGTGTTGGCAAGCTGCTAGTTTCATTCTGTGTGATTCTGAGAGTGCCCATGTTTCACAGCCATAGGTCAGACAAGGGAGAATACACGAGTTGAATATCTTGCGTTTGAATTTCAGATTTATTTCTTTGTTTTTCATTATATATTTCATTGCCCAGTACTTTTTACACCCGTTAGCTATCCTTTTGTTGCACTCTTTTGTCATTTGGTCATTAAATGATATTATCTGACCCAAGTAGACATAGTCCTCGACATACTCCAGTGGTGCGTTGTTAATCGATATCTCAACCTGTGTGCTATTAGTCATAAGTTTTGTTTTAGAACTGTTCATGGTTAGACCAAACTGATCGCTTACTATAGACAATTCCACAATCATTTCTTCAAGTATTTTGGGCGATTTCTCCATTAGCACTAGATCATCTGCAAAGCGAAGATGGTCGAGTCGTTTACCATTTATATTTATACCCAGGTTACCCCATTCCAGGTTACGAAAGATACTTTCCAGAACTGCTGAGAAGATCTTTGGTGAGATCGGATCGCCTTGCCGGACTCCTCTTTCTATCGGGAATTCATTGCCTAGTGATTCCAACTGCAACCTTGCTTTGCTGTTATTATAGATCGTCTTCATAATATTTATATAGATTTGGGATACACCTTGTTTGTTTAAGCTTTCCCAAATCCGTTCATGAGTCAGACTATCGAATGCCTTATTATAATCTATGAAAGCTATGTAAATCTCTTTATTGTATTCTTTGTATTTTTCGATCACTTGTTTAACGGTGTGTATGTGGTCTAGCGTAGAATAGTTTTTACGGAATCCCGCTTTATCCCGAAGAAAGCTTTAAAAGAACTCAAAGAAATTGACAAAGAATGGATACCCAAAATGAACAAAACAGGAAAAAATCTTACAAACAGAAGCAGTATAAAAGAGCACGCCACAATGTTCTACACGCAACTCTACGCTAGCAACCAAAATAGAAGCCTGCATTCTATTGATTTTCCAACAAAATTCCCGCCCCTCACCGTTGATTACAGCGAGCCGGAACCTGAAATTGTGTCAAAAGAAGTCGAAAAAGCAATACTCAGTCAAAAAATGGACAAGGCTCCCGGCCCCGACAAAATTTCGAACGAGTTACTGAGAGGCACTGTCAACGAACTAAGCCCGATCCTAGCGAAAATCTTCAACAATATACTCAAAAGTGGAGAAATTCCAAATCAATGGACCAAATCACACATTATTCTTCTTCATAAAAAGGGCCCAAAAGAAGACATAGGGAACTATAGGCCCATTAGCCTGATGTCTAACGTTTACAAGGTTTTTGCCAAAGTCATCTTAGATAGAATAAGTGGGAAGCTAGACGAACAACAACCGGTGGAGCAAGCGGGATTCCGTAAAAACTATTCTACGCTAAAAATTTCAATTATTAGACCAATATTTAAGGGGGGAACATACAAAGAATATACCAATTATAGATTGCCATATTAAGTGTAATTAATAAAATTGTTGAAAAAGTAATAATAGGCCAAATTACAATATTTCTAGAAAATAATAATATTATAACAGATGCGCAACACGGTTTTAGACCCGATAGAAGCACAGCAACGGCATTAAGTAGGTTTACCGATAGTATAAACCACTCATTAGATGCGAAAGAGGTAGTTTTATTGATATTTATTGACTTTAAAAAAGCCTTTGATACCCTGGACCATGAGGGCTTGCTGCAGGCCATGGCCGAGTGTGGCATACGAGGACCTGTTAACAGGTGGTTCAGGCAATATCTAGACAACAGATATCTAAAAGTTATGGTTAAAGGGGTGGAAAGTGAACTTGGTAAAGTCAAGTATGGGGTGCCGACTGGCTCGGTTTATGGACCGATCGGGTATATCATGCACGTCAACAGTATGGTGAATGTCATTAAAAATTGTAAATGCTTTATGTATGCAGACGATACGTGCTTGGCATACAGCGGTCGGGACTGTAGACTGATCCAGTAGGCAATGCAAGATGATTTAGATAACGTAGTCAAATGGGCGCACGATAATGGTATTCTTATTAATATAAATAAAACTAAATGTATGCTGATATCGTCTCCTTATAATAAGCTAGCTAAAAATGTCTGTATCTCGGTAAAGGGCCACTCGTATGAATGCTTACATAATAATAAATTGAACTGTCAGTGTGAATGTATTGAGCGCGTAGCGAAATATAAATACTTAGGATTAACAATCGATGAACGCTTTACGTGGGACGCCCACATAGACACCGTTTGTAATAGACTGCGCTCCGTATTGGGCAAACTGAATAATTTAAAGTATGTAGTTAGTAAGCGAGTACTGTATATTCTTTATCATGCACTTGCAGAAGCAACAATAAATTACGGTTTGGGTGGTTATGGACTGACGTTTCCAGTACATCTAAACAAAATTAAAAAATTACAAATTCGTTTTTTAAAATTACTTTCGAATAAGGCGACTAAACACAACATTAACAAGGAATACGAAAAAATATTTAAAATTTGGAAATATTGCCTGTAGAGGACAAAATTAAATTAGCTATATTATTAGAACAGTACAATAAGAACCAGTACAAAATAAAGAAAGTCCATAACCGTCCAACCCGGAAAGTGACACAGAGGAATAAATACTCAGTCCCTAGAGTGAACAATTATTTTGGCCGAAGGACACGGGAATGGCTTACTCCAACATTGTTAAATGAATTACCGACGCAAATCACAACCGAAACCATTTCCAAAAATGTCTTAAAAAGTGTTCTTCGTAAACATTATTTAAGTTTATGTCCGTAGCGCTAGTTATGTAATAGATATAATTGTAAGAAGCGCTTGCCAGTCAGGTCAGGGCTAGTATGCGCGTGCGATGTGTTGTTGTCGATCGGGCGGCCGCCATGTCTCGCTCGCACTGGGTTGCCTGTTTCTCTCCGGCGAGCGAGGTCTGGCGGGGATGCCGGTGGCGGTCGGATAATCGAATTGTACACCAGCGGCCGTACCATGGCGTTCGGGGTGTTGTGGTTCCCTTCTTGTGCCGGAGTGGGTAAGAGCTGGGGCTAGACAACCTTTATGGCCGATTTCTTGTCCGATCTGGGATGGGGGTGGGGCCGTTATGCTTTGGACGTCGTGGTGCGGCCGCAGTGCTGTTCATGCTGGTTAGGCAAGCAATGTATATATAGATAGGTAAATATTTTTTTTTTCTGCATTTGTTGGTTAAATGTGTGAATCAAGCAAGCTTATCCACGAGAGCACTGCCGACAAACTGTACTGCAGTTTGGCAGAACATTAATGTGAAAACTTTTATGTATTTTTTCTGGAATAAACGATTAAAAAAAAAAAGTTTGTAACGAGGTAAAATTAATGTTAAACAGCATGTCATCATTCTATTATTATGATTTTCAATACTTAACCTAAAACTTGTGAACACGTGCGTTTTTTTTTTTTATGAATGGCATCTCGCAGTTCAACCAAGAAGGTTGTCGTCTGCTTAACCGGGCGTATCCTGTGGATGCCTTAAAAATTAAGACCTCCAGCCAGGGTGAAAACTTACAAACTAAGCGACTACACGCTAAGGGGGGTGCCCTGTGGGTACGAGCCTCGGCTTAGGGCGTCGCTGAGGGACAGCAAGGGACAGGCTGGATCTGATTTGCTCTGGCTTGAGGTCTTAATTTTTAAAGCAGCCACAGGAATTGCCCGGTTAAGCAGACGACAATCTCTTAGGTTGAACTGCAAAATGCCATTCAGAAAAAAAAGGTGCTCGGGCATTCGCGCTCGAGCAGTCGTACAGTACGGCTACGGACCTCTTTGAGAATTCGTTACGCTGCCCGTGGATTAAACGAAGCTTTTTATTTATATGTGAGGTTTTTGTTCCAAGACAAAAATGAGTGATTATGAAGACAATCATTATGACGTCAGCAATACTGACGTCACACTTTTTAAAAACAGTTCTGTGGTCCATCATCCGTTATGTTAATAAACACAACAGCAAAAATAATTATCGACGTCGAAAAAAAAAAATCAAATCGGACGCGTCTATAAAAAGTTAGGCGTCATACGTAAAGAAAATAATAATATAGATGTCGAATTGAGAACCTCCTCTTTTTGTTTTCGTCGATTTTAAAACAAAATTATAACTGCAGTTTAACAAAAGTCTCATAATCCCAAAAGATATAGTTTTTTAGGCGTTTTACAAACCAGCGTCTTTTTCAGAATTTGCCTTTCTCTTTTACTTCTTCTTCACTTTAGAAATCAGACTAGAATTGACTTAAGAACCTCGTCAGACGTGTCTGAAATATATTGTAAAAAACATTAGGTACTGACGTGATTTTCTTTTTAGGTTATAATTAAACCTAAGCTAGAGCTAGTACCTAAATATAAATTGCGTTTCAGCCGCTATCTCATTATCAGCAGGAAGCGACATCTGTTGCACGCAGCGCACGCAGCGCCGGCCACGCACGTGGCACGCCGTGAGCGCGCAGTACAAGCCACGCACGCGACGCGCGCCGCCCACCCGCGTGCTCGCCGACGATACGCCTCATTACACTGTAATCTTTCAGCGAACTTAAAGCAAGAACAAAACCGCATTGTTTAATATCGTGCTTCGTCACTAGCGGGGGCGAAGAGCAGGTGAGTGCGGGGAAGCGCGGGGGGCGGGGGTCGGGGGTCTGCTGTTCTAGATCCCTGTGACTCGTCACTATCGCGTAAACCATTTTCATTTAAAGAAAATTAATTGAATTTTTAATAACGCGTCGAGGGACATTTTTCATTCTGTCTGCAGTGGTTGGCGTTTGATGGCGATGAAATAATAATAATTTGTGTTCAAAGGACCAATCTCAATGACTCCTTTTCTTTTGTTATTTTTCGTCAAATTATTCACGAAAAACATCTTTTGTGAGCTCTACATTGCCGAGACTGTGATAAAAATATCCATACTTTATCAATACCCCAATTTCAAGAGCACAATCAGACTTTACATAAATCTGGGAACGAGTGAGAAACCGGAGACTACATCAGATACTGAACGCCACAGAGCAGAGCCATCAGTATAGAATTTGGTGTGGATGTGTGATGTGCGGCCAATCGGCCATGCATGTAGAGCGAGACGAAATTGTGGAATCGGTGGGAACCCGGCTCTCGGATTATATAAACCTTTGATCCCTCTCAGCAACCAAAACCTAGAAGTATTTGGGTTTGTCGGAAGCACTGGATATCAATGTTACTGATACGAAGCAATCGTTGAAGGAGAGCTTCTTTGGACGCCCGAGAAAAGTATTTAATGGTCTTTTATCAGGCGGAATGCGTGCTTGTAACGGTTGGGTCATGCCGGTTGCGATGTTCTCTTTCAGCATACATATGTACTTAAATGGACTTAAATAAAACTAGACGCAATGGATAGGAAGTTCCGTACATTGTTGATGGCATATCAAATACATCAACGGCGTTCTTCGGTTATGAGACTGTATATCCCGCGGAGTTGTGGAGGTCGAGGTTTATATGCAGTCTCAGGAAATATTTCCTAAAAGCCGACGTGAGGATGCATCGAGACAGGGCACGCCACAATAGTGGCGGTAAGTCCCCTCTTTGAGGAGTGGCTGGAGAGGTGTAATGGCGTCCTCACCTACCGCCTTTTTTTTTTTTTTTTTTTTTTTTTTTTTTTTTTTTTTTTTTTTTTTTTTTTTTTTTTTTTTTGGGTGGGAAATCATCCAATGACTTCCCCCGCTCTGGGTGGAGCGGGGGGGCATGTCAGACTTGTACTGACTAAAACCCACCCATGTTCCTTCTATTGCCCTTTACGTTCCGAGGCCGCGGTGTCTCTTTCGAACAACCCGCAACCCCGGCAGGCGGAGGCTCTGGCAAGCCCCTCTGCTTTGCTGACTCTCTTTGAGGCGCGCGTGAAACACGAACGCGCCGTCGACACGGCCTGTCGTCAATCGACGGACGGACGGTGAACTACCCATTGCTCACCGCCCACAGGCCCGCATCTACGGTGGCCGGAAGTCGTCTCGCGGCGCCCGGCGCCATGGGCGTCTCCGATCGCCTCTACGAGGGCACGGCGGTGCTCCGCCCAAACTGGGCAGACCGCCACTGTGTGCTCCACCGTGTCCTCCGGGCGATCGTCACAATGGTGACACCCGGGCGTTTCCTCCCGCCCGATTATGTGCATGAACCTCCCGCAACTTCCGTGTCCGGTGAGGACCTCACCTACCGCCTGACGCAGGTCCTCACCAAGCACACAGTGGCGGTCTGCCCAGTTTGGGCGGAGCACCGCCGTGCCCTCGTAGAGGCGATCGGCGGCGGCGATCTCTCGCGTCCGGCAATGGTTCAGTCCATGGTTCGGAGCGAGAGGGAATGGGAAGCGGTCACCTCCTTCTGCGAAGCAGTAATGCTAGCAAAGGAGGTGGCCGGGCGTTTGAAGGAGAGAACCTCAAACCAACCCAGCCGCCGCGGGAGACGCCCCGGGCGCCGGGCGCCGCGAGACGACTCCCGGCCACCGTAGAAGCGGGCCTGAGGACGGTGAGCAATGGGTAGCTCACCGTCCGTCCGTCTATTGACGATAGGCCGTGTCGACGGCTACGGAAGTCTGACACGGCCCCCCGCTCCGCCCAGAGCGGGGAAAGTTATTTGATGATTTCCCACCCCAAAAAAAAAAAAAGGATGCATCGAGATGTGTTTACAGTGGACGTTCGTTAACTGGCCCTGGGTTCCGAGGTTTTTACATGTTCATGTCTTACGGCACTCCACTATATGTATGTGTCTTTCTTTCTTCTTTCTTTCTTTCTTCTTTCTTTTTTTTTCTTTCTTTCTTTCATTATCAAAATATCATCTTGTCAAAATAAAGGCCTCTTTACTTGTCCTATTAACTGTGCGCAATAAGTCCCGAAAGTTGAAGCTTCGAACAACAACAACATCGTCTCCACAAAAAGAAAACGTTCAAAAGAAGCCCAAGAAACTCAATAACTGTTCAGGCATTGTTAGTTCTTATTTTGGTGGCGCCTTCGTGTGTTACCTCCGCTCTGCTCCGTAGAACAATTGTTCGCTCTGGACCGCCTCGCGTCGCGTATTTACATTGTATACATGGCCAGAACGCGACCATAGGAAACTGCTCGCGTATACTTTGTAGTGCACTTTTTAAATTTGTGATAACAAAGTATAGGTACACGAATTTTGCGTACTAACTTGCGTTTGTAACTCAGATGTGCACATGCATCTTTCCAATTTATGCACGGCCAAAACGCCAACTTATTTATTTCTTTAAAATGATGCCATTTATTTTAATTATTATTTAATTGAATTTGAAATAATATCATTTAATTCAATAAGTAATTATCCTAATCGAAATAGTTCAGTTCCAAGTAACATATTAAAAACAATCTCTTTTTTCTATTAATGCAAGTCGTTTCTGGCGTACGTCGTAGAAGTTCACAGTTTTAACCTAACCTAACCTACCCATTTTTAGGGTTCCGTAGTCAACTAGGAACCCTTATAGTTTCGCCATGTCTGTCTGTCCGTCCGTCCGTCCGTCCGTCCTCGCTTAATCTCTGTGACCGTTAGCACTAGAAAGCTGAAATTTGGTACCAATATGTATATCAATCACGCCGACAAAGTGGTAAAATAAAAATTGGAAAAAAATGTTTTATTAGGGTAGCCACCCTATATGTAAAGTGGGAAGTGATTTTTTTTTTAATTTCAACCTTAACGTGTGATATATTGTTGGAAAGGTATTTAAAAATGAATACGGGTTTACTAAAATCATTTTTTGATAATGTCTATAATTTCGGAAATAATCGCTCCAAAAGTAAAAAACAATGTGTCCCCCCCCCTCTAACTTTTGAACCATAAGTTTAGAAAATATGAAGAAAATCTGAAAAGTAGAACTTTATAAGGACTTTCTAGGAAAATCATTTTGAACTTGATTGACACAACAGTTTTTGTACAAAAAAGACAAAAAGTTGTACAAAATAATTTCCTCCTCCACCTTTAAACTCATAAGTGGGAACACTTATTGTGACGGACGGGAAACTACGGAACCCTACACTGAGCGTGGCCCGACACGCTCTTGGCCGGTTTTTTTTTAGAAGAATTTAACCTAATCTGAATACTTAGTTGATACATGATTAATTGCATGCGGACTAGCACTGTATATTCTGGAGCAAAGCTAGTTACTTTGGCCACTACTATACGCTTGTTATTTGCGTACTGCTGTTGTATACTTTGGAAGTCTTTGATTAAAAAGTGATTTCCAATAATTATATACGCGACTAGTTTCACACCCTTGCGTTCTAGCCATGTACATAGATATTGTAAATACGCCCTCGTGACGCAAACGAATAACGAAAACTTTTATTAATATGAACACTAAACAGCCTGTCCTGAGTGTCAGCAGTGTCAGTGCGCAGTTGAACGCGCTTGGGTCGCCGGTCGCGGCGCGCGTGCCGCGGGAGCCCACTCGCCTCGCTGTCTATTTTGTGATGTATGCTAATAAATCCAACTGAAATATCCCTGAAACGCAAAATTTGAAAACAACGCAGATTTTTCGCCCAACCTCAACCGCATCGTTAACGCGGGGGACTCTCCCCCGACTGCTCGACCGCTCACCAGCTGTTAACATTGTTCCATTACACAGACCTGGCGACACAAAGCGACACTTTACATGAAGCGCAAATAAAAAGTAATAGCACTGCTCTCTGTGGTAAGCGAACATTCGTGTATACGCGTTATCACGTCAAGTAGGTGAGTATCGCGTGTGACGCCACACGCAAGTAGTGCAGCGAGCACGCGACACGCGACACGCGACACGCGGCTATATCGCGCCGCGCGCCGCCGCCGACTGTACGCACCGACACGACTTCAGATATGAACGCGACCGCGAGTATATACTCCACGTTTAATGTCGAGTCGCGACTGTTCGCGATGATGGCGTCGCCGCGTCAGCATGATTACATCGCAAAATTAACGCCAGTTGACAGGCGGCGCGCGGCTGCATCAAAGGTCCTTTGTGAGCGCCGACCGGTTAATGGCTAAAGTAACGTAGGTATTTCAAGTGAATAGATTAGCAGAGCGACGGGCGGCTCAGATTGCGCTCGTTAAACCAACAAAATGGGGCGGTTAATGCGAATCTGAATAGTCCCCGTTTGTATTTAGACGTTATCCGGGAATCAATTAATGTTTTAATTGAATGAGTTCATTAAGCGCTGGCCGTAGACCGCCAGGGGCGTGACAGCTATTTATATATATTTTGAAATAACATTTCAAGACGTCTTTGCGGCTTGTTATATTATTTCAAAGCACTAAATACTGCGGTTTCTGGAAAAGAATAGGTTTATAGTTGCATCGTGCTACTCTAGATTTTGTACGCATAGGTTCGCTATTTGCCTAGCCTTATTATAATATATGTATATGTATACCTATATATATTTTAAACTTTATGCACAAGTAAAAGCTGCACAAAGAGACATAATGCCTTAGGCATTTCCTACCAGTCTACCTTAGGTTGATAAAAAGACAAAACACAGTAGGTGCAATAACAGAAATAGGATACCTACTAGAAAATAAATATTAAAAAATATATATTTAGGTATTAGAATACTTTTTTATGTTTATATAATTATGTATAAATGCTTTACTTTTACATAAAACAAAATTATAAAAAGTTAAGACACCGTAACAAGACATCAACTACAACTTAATTCTGTGACGAAACTGCCAACGTTATGTAAATAATATATGTTCACGAGCTTTCTTTTTGAAAATAAAGCGACAAATAACCATCCCGATATTCTGAGGGAGCGCATTCCAAACGAATACTGCCTGGACAAAAAAAGCAAATTTAATAAAAACCACAGCGGTGAGAACCTCGTAGAAGACGATTATTAGCGGAATGAAGATTCTTACTACATAAATATACACAATGAGAAGACAGATAAGTGGGTTTGTTAAGAAGATCTCAATGTTCTGCGCTCCCGTATGGGTAACCATTTTATAAGCGAACTTTGTGTCAACATGCCAACCGAGATCCTTGAACCAAGAACTAAACAAAATGACTGCGCCGTCAAACGTAAGCAGTGGCACCCATAAGTCATTCAGCCTTTTCAAGCAATGTGAGGTCCTTACAATTATAGCCTGACACTTGGTCGGGTCACCCCGAACGTATCAGACCAGTCCTTTACCACACCTAAATTCCGGTCTAGTTCTTTGATCGCACCGGGTAAGCTGTCAGCACCCGCCTCACAGTACAGCGGTTAATCGTCAGAGTAAATATTATACGCACACTGAAGCTCGGTAGTTATGAGATCTATAAAAATAGAGAACAAAGGCGGAAATAAAAAAATCTCCTTGAAGGACGCAAATTTCAAGATCACATCAGCTGGATGAAGAGTCACCAGCTAGAACTACCTGCTGACGCCCCCGAAGATAGGAATAAAACGGTCCAAAATCTCGTGTAAGACCATTAGGTGGGAGAGGATGGATAACAGGTCAGCGTGACTGACGGTATTGAAAGCATTTGTCGTTCAACACTAAAGCCATGACTGTAGGTTCTTCCATTCCCCGCCTTATATTGTCAATTACTTTAAAGAGAGCAGAAACGGTACTGTAACCGGTCCTAAACCCGGATTGGAGTGGACAGTTGAGGGAGTTTTGAAGGATGAAGTGGGAAAATTGTATATGTTGTGTACATAAACAGCCTCGAGTACATTTGACAAGAAGGGAAGGATGGAAATTCGGTGAAAGTGACTAGGGAGAGGAATTTTAGGTAGTGGTCGGACATGGGCTTTACGCCACAGGGAAGAGAAACCACTGAAGTAAAGAGAAAATTTAACTGAATGGGAAATTGCAGGTAGGAACTGATCAAGAGCAGTCACTAAGCAGCAGGGGAAGCAGAAGTGTTAATATTAAGAATGTAGCGGTGTTCAGCGTTGCGTATACTTTATTGTTGTACTAGCTTTTGCCCGTGGCTTCGTTCGCGTTAAATTCAGGGTAACACAGTTCCCTTTTCCTGATTTACAGGTACCTGCTACCTGTAGTTTTTGCCCTTGCGCCTTATTTATTGTAATAGCAATGCTAAGTTTTCCCTTTTCTTCCCTCTTTCTCCCTCATATATCAATCTTTTTTTTTTAATAACCTGTCCCGTTTCCAGGGTCTCAACTATCCCTTTACCAAAATTCATCAAAATCGGTTTAACCATTTAGGCGTGAAAACGTAACAAATTAAACAAACAAACTCACTTTCGCTTTTATAATATTAGTAAGAATCTTGTTACAATTATTGCGAGCAGTTTTGAATGGGGTCCAATTATGATCCGACCGAACCTTTTTATGTTAAAAAAGGATAGGTCGACGAAACGTGCGGTCCCTTGGTCGCATCGCCATCCGGACTCCTCTATTCATCCGCGGCGCAGGTGGGGGCTTCAGCATGACTCTCTTGATGGGAACGTGAGCGTCGTACAGCCTAACTACAGAATTGATATAAGCAAATTGTGAAGCAGAACTGTAATGGTTTATTTCAGGGGTCCAGTCCAGTCAATCTTAGGAGCGTCTTGAGAGCTTTTCACTATTCATCCGCGCAAAAGCACGCCTGTACTGGAACGTAGGTTTGGGTTTAGGAGGTTTAAGGACATAAGACAGGAAAAAGATGTCGTGATGGGAGAAGCGAGGAGCATCAAGTTGTCAATGAGAGGAGATCATAGAAGGATTTGAGGTGAGGATTAAGTCGAGCCAGGTATAAGGATGAGTTGGTTGGAGAGGCAACAAATAAAGACTGGCTGACTCAACGAGCTGAAAAAATCGATGAAGTAATCTAGTGAAGGGGGCAACACACTTCACCAAGGACGGCTTTAGCTCCTTTGAAAAAAATATCTAGAGAAAGAAACTAAAGGAAGAAGTGGAATAACATATAGTAAAAACTTTTTAACAAAAAATTGAACCGACGAAAAGTGAAAAATAAAAAACCTTTAATCTAGCTAAGCTCCAAAGTTAAAGTATGAGATTAATTTCAAGTCGGCGCCAAACAAACTATTTATTGATTTTCATAACGTAACATGGTAAACGTTGACAACTTGATTGATCGTCGATCATTGTTTGTTGGCGCCGCCTCAAAATTAATCTCATACTTTAACTTTGGAGCTTAGCTAGATTAAAGGTTTTTTATTTTTCACTTTTCGTCGGTTCAATTTTTTGTTAAAAAGTTTTTATTTTTCTCTTTTTGGTTTTCTCTTACAACAAATTTGTTGTTGCTTTACTTAATCTAATGTGTACAAAATTTTTGACTGTTATTCAAATTCAAAATTTTTCGGCTTTTTAAAACAAAATATTGTTTTTGCTATCTAATTTCCTTTTTCGTCGATTTATATATAAATATATATACTTCGACACTACTAAATATTTGGTAGCTATTATTTTGAACCCACATTCCTTGATAGGCGAACAGACGCGTAAGATGATGGATTCGGGGATGGAGCTTCGATAAGAGTGTTCCTTACCGTCAAACAGGTTGACAAGTACTAAGATGACTACCATGAATTCGAAACACTATCGAGTCTTTGGGAATAGACCTCCAGATATTCTACTACCTACCAAAAATCTGAAGAATTGTGTTAACAATGAAAGCAAATTAAATAAAGTGATAGCAATAACTGTGTTGCTAGACCTCGATTGGTTGCAATTTTCAAAAGAACACGTAAGTACTAGAAATGTTTTTGAACGCATGATGTTGCCCGTAATTCTAAGCTGGGCCGTCAATTTACATAAACTTCAAGGGACGACCCTCGATAAAGCAAGAATTGACCTGGGACTACATTTTATTAGCATCATTATCAAATTTTGAACCAAATAAGGTGTTAATCCACATGATGAGCGCGCTGACTGAAATGCAGCTACTGAAAGGTTAACCCACTATGCACTGCACATATACAGATATTTAATTCTTACAGTAATGGCTAAAACATACTTATTATGTTTTTTTCAAAAAAGGGCATCCGTCCGTCGATGACACGCATAACCCAGTAAGGTCTACAGTTTTTAATAATGTTCAAGAAATAAGCCCAAGTGGCGTTATACTGTAGGGGACCTCTTGTAACTGACTTCCATTTCCACTGCCACAGCTTTGATGACAATCATACTCCAGCAAGGCATCAACAGTTCTCATCGACGTACATGAAATGAGCCTAAACACAACACAGCTGCTGTAAACTATTGAGAATGTCTAGTAAATACTACCCATCTCCATCATCAGACCTTCCATGACCGTAATTCTCCAGCTAGGTCTAAAGATCACGTCAAGGTGCATTAAATGAGCCCAAACACGATATAGCTGGTGTAAACTGTTGAGAACGTCTTGCAAATACCTTCCGTCTCCATCGTCAGATCTTCAGTGACAGTAATTATCCAGATTGGCTCAAAGTCCTCATCAAGGTTTATAAAACGAGCCCAAACACAATATTGCGGCTGTAAATTGATAAGAACCTCTTTCAAAAGCCTTCCGTCTCCATCGTCAGACCTTCAATGACAGCTCTATTCTCCAGCTAGGTCTAAAGTTGTCGTCAACGTGCATGAAATGTGTTGAAACACGATATATCGCTGCTTTAAACTGTTGAGGACCTCTTGCAAAATGCAAGTATTTCCTGTCTCCATCATCCATCATCAGGTCATTTTGACGCCGTATTATCATCAGAACTACATATGTGTTTCAAATTTAAACAAAATCGGTTCACAATTGCAAATTAAGTATGAAAAAAAATCAATCAACCCCTATTTTTCCACCCTTAGGGGCGGATTTTTTTTTTCAATTTGAAATGGGACCAACTTTGAAATATACTCTCTCCAATGAAGAAAGAATTTTTCAAATCGGACGTCTCAGTAAAAAGTTATGCGTGGTCATACATAAAAAAAAAAAAAAAAACAAATATACCATGTCGAATTGAGAACTTCCGTTTTTTCGTCGGTTAAAAAGGAGGCTGACTTTCCTTTTAAAATAAGTACTTTCAGAAGTTCGCAAAGGTATTTAGCTACCCCACCCCTCTTTTACCGACTCGATCATTCCGTAAAAGAACGAATCCTGGGAGAGAGTAGATGCTGGATAAAAGTTCGTGGTTATAGCAAAGTCTCAAAAATTACCACGGCATGGACGTCGTTGTTCGAAAAGTTTCACATTGAAATTAATGGCGAAATGCGAGTCTTATGCTGCGTCACATGGGCGTGTGTGTAATGTTAAAAAGGGTGTTGTTAACATTTTATTCATATTTATTTGCATTCCATAATGTGAATGGATGTTAAATGAGTCTTAAAGCGAAAGTACAATAAGGACCCTGTAAGCGCCTGTGCCCTTAAATTTTATTTTTAACACTATGTTGCTGTCAACATAGTATTACAAATAAAAATAAAATTTAAAGGTAGAAACAGCACACCAGATTGGAATCCTCTTGGGACATTAAATAGAATACATTTACAAAGAGTTCCAGAGGAACCTTCCGACCATGCTGAGATAGCGAGGCGAGGGAACGCAGGGCATTTTAGGTTCGCTATAATATTTATTAGTTCGCAGGTTTTCACTGTGTAGTAGGGAAGTCTATTCTGTTACTTGATCTTGGCTTGACACGCTGCCGCGTATCTAGATTTTATAAATGTGTATCTTTTGGAAGTGACAGTCAGCGCGCGGCGTCGCTCCGATTAACAATGTTCAGCTTTGAATGAAATGGCAATGTTTGGTTCTCTTTGATACCACAGCCTGCTCCCTCCCGGCTCCCCCACTACGGCGCGCGCCGAAACCAGCACACAGTGGTAAAAAGACAAACTCGGAGAATCCTTTAGCGGCGCACAATAGACGCGGCGTGACCTGGAAACGCCTCAAAAGATGAGCCGGTTTAAAGGAATGACGACGACTTGTATAATGCACCGGGCAGAGAGGGCGAGCGAGCGGGCAGCGGGGTGAGCGCGAGGAGAGGGGAAACTGAGGTACCTCGTAACTCTTCACCGCTTTTGGATAATTTTCACCTTTTCCTTGAACGTTGGCGATTCAATTATTTTCCATTAAGCTCCCCGGCACGCGGCGCCGCACCGCCAAGAACAGATATTTTCTGAAGCTATACAAAGTTGGCGGGTGTTCTTCTTGCTTCTTAGAGTTACAAGAAATGATGAGCGCGTTGTTTTTGTAAGCAGTTGTGGTGCGCTCCTGCAGGAGCACCTGTCCAGCAGCCTGTTGTTATATGACGCGAGTGGCCGCGCGCCGGCGCCGTGGCGCGGGCGTGACGCTACTTGGCGGCGCCCACGACCTGCACCTACTTGTGCCTACATCTTGTCTTACTTGTACAAGTCACTAAGTTTTCCACTTCCTAGTTCAATGTCGAATTGGTTATATTCTGGGGTTTCAGATCGTATCACAACAACCGTTTTTTTTTAAATATAAAAAGTACCGGGACTAACGGCTTTGTCGTATTTTCGGTCGTTGTGTGAGGTTCCTGTTCTAAATAATAATGTGTAGTTTGTAATTAAAGACAAGTCGCGTGAATAGAAATGTAAGCGCGTTGTTTTGGGTGGCGGGCAAAATGGCGGGAATTTATTAAAAGTTATATCATCGCGTTTAGTTATAACTTCCCGTATTGATTGATTCGCCATGAATATTGAATGATAATGGTTTTATATTTACGGCTGTGCGGGGAACGGCGAGGGGCCGGAGGGGCCCGCCGGACGTATCGCCAACAACTCGTCGATCAGGCTTCTTCTGATTATTTATTGATTTAGAGGTCACGCATGACGCGACAGAATGGGCTCGTCATCACAATGTAGTTATTCTAATCTATTAATTCATTTACAAACGGAGTGAAACGTCCCGCTCCGTCTCACTGGTGTATGGACATGCAGTAACAAGGTGGCGGGGCGGGGGTCGCGGTGCGCGGTGCGCGGTGCACGGTGCGCGGTGCACGGTGGCCGGTGCGCGGTGCGCGGTGCGCGGTGCACGGTGCGCGGTGCGCGGTGCACGGCGGGCTCACTGCGGCACTTCACACGGCACCACATCACTTACATCCCCTGGCAGCGTTACACCTACGATAATACTACTCAGCTTATAGTTTTATATTTTCTTGTGATATCCTAAACCGGGTCATTTATTATGATACAAATAGCGCAAGAAAGCTTTACAAAGATTGCTTTCAACATAAATCAAGTGGCGCGACACATTTACAGGTATGAAAGCCTATGAAAGTAATTCACGCCGCCCTTTCTTATGTCGTTTGTATGGCGCCCCCCTCCCCCCCCCGCCCCGCCGACCCCACCGCCCCACACGTTCACGTAGTACACGCGGACGGAGACAACAAGCTTTTATTCTATAAACCTATTTTCGACGATATTCTTATGATGATGACACTCACGTGTACTCTAGTGATTGCACTATTGTACAAAATGATATCTACAAGTCTACAACAGGCTTATAGCAGTAGTAAACTACCAGCATCACGAATATCTACACATTTCGTACCGAGTTCAATCTCATTGAAGGAAGCCACAAGCCACTTGCTTTTATTTTACTAGCCGCGCACTTAGATAATTTACCATATTAACCGTCTTCAAAAATGGAGGAGGTTCTCAATTCCACTGCACCTATGTTTTGCAAAAAACATAGGTGCAGTGGAATTGAGAACCTCCTCCTTGTTTTATTTTAGTAATAGACAAACAAGCATCGCAACGAGCATAGAAATATATTTTCTGATATCTATGGTAACGAGCGACGCGACGCGCCAACTTTGTGCTACTATCGCAGCGAGTCAACCAATCAATAAAAATATTTTAATTTCACAAAGGCCTACGTAGCCACTTATAAAACACCATTATATTATTAATTATCGTTTATGTAATTATGTCGTCCTAATAACACTAACATAGTATATAAGCATATTCTGTTACTAATTCACTAACAAATTATGGATTCTTCCGGGTCTGAAAAAAATAAATTTTATTTTATAAAACGTCGAGAAAAGGTGCACGGTTCGGGTTGGTCGTTTCCTATGGAGAAGAACCGGCAATAAACTCCATGGTTACTCTTTTAAAATCATTTGGTTTTACAATGTTGTTGTTACAACGCTGCAGCGTTAGAACTTAAGTACCTATGACAAGTTAGCAAACAAGAAATAGAAAAAAGAGTCTTTGATTGTAGTACACTGTCCTAAAAACCTCCTCCTCCCCGTTCTGAGCGGAGCGGCCACAAGTTTCAGACTTTTACTGACTAAAACTTATCCATATAACTTCTTTTGCCCTTTATATTCCGGGGCCGCGTATTCCTTTCAAACAACCCGCAACCCCGGCAGGCGGTGACCCTGGCAGGCCCCTCAGTTTGCCGACATCTCTTTGAGCGCGCGTAGATCACTAACGCGCTGCCGACACAGGCTGTCTCCACTAGACGAACGAACGGTGAGCTACCCATTGCTCACCGTCCACACCTGCATCTACTGTGGCTGAGAGTCGTCTCGCGGTGCCCGACACCCGGAGGGTCACGGTTGGAGGTTCTCTCCCCCAGCCACCTCCATCGCTAGCAAGTTAGTGACCGCTTCCAATTCCCTCTCGCTCCGGACCATGGACTGAACCACGGCTGGATGCGAAAAATTGCCGCCGCCGATCGCCTTTATGAGCGCACGGCGAATTTTGGTACAGAGATAGATGAGATCCTGGAGACGGACATAGGCTAATTATTTTTTAAAGTGAGAAATGAGTGAGAAAGAAGGCAGAAAAGGGACAACTTAGCTTTGCTTTTACTAGGTAGGTACCTACTGTATTACCCCAAAATTCAACGCGGGCGGAGCCGCGGGCAAATGCTGGTGATTTTTTTTTTTTTTAAATACGGTAAGTATTTAAGTAAGTAGATTACAGTAAATTTTTACGGTACGTCATTTAGAACTTTTTTGGAAGTCGGTTACAAATTAATCAGCTAAACTATTTGTATGTGATTACAAGCAGAGGACGCGCGGAGTGCGTCGTGTCGTGTTCATAATTTGTGATGAAATGCTCTTAGCATGCGCCGCTAAATATTTCACACATTTTCATCTCAACGATGTTATACAAGCGGGTTTGAAAACAAACGACGCGAGTGTTTTGCACTTCATTTGCAAAGTAATCCTATTTTTATCACCAATAAAGTGTTGTACCGGCGTGAGGGAGAGGGAGGGCCTGGAGCTAGCGATCGGGGATAAAGGGGGAGCAGAGCAATGGAACCACATTACTCAAGAATTGATGCAAGGAAATACTTAACACACCGAACATAATCAAGTTGAGCAGATTAAGAGCAGCGGGATAAGAGCCTCGAGGCTGTTGCTCCCTGTAAGTCTTTCAAGTATAGCCAGAACAAAGATTGATGTTATTGTAACCGGACTTCATAACACTATGGTTAGATAAAACACGATACATGTAATATACCCATATACCGTTTGGTAAGAGGGCGGGTTGACCAGTGCAACCTAATAAGCTGCGGCGCTATGTGGCGACGGCTCCGTCGGCGTCGCGTCGTAAACAACCATTCAAGCAATTAATGAAAAAGAAGATACGCGCTGTATCAGCGGCGATGCTTATACCATAAGCGTAAGTATTTTGCTATACGGTAGAGATGATTCGGAAAAAGCTTTTCGCCTTCTTGTTAAATTCTGCAGATAAGGTGACGTGTGGAGCCACGTGACAGCAATAGCGATATCCTGGGAGCAAAGTTATAATTTTATAGCCGAGTGCTGCGAGTTCAATATTCGAATTTGTTCAGTTTTAGCGTAACCCGTAAATTATTACCCCAAACACCCACATTGTATAGGCATGTCCTCGTCAATACACATCGTTTGAACCCAAACATAAGGTCGTTGCCGTACACCGTTGTTCCTCTGCCGGGTTGGGTAGGTATCCTGCATGATCCTGGTAATGCCTGTTTATCAGGTCAAGGTTATCATGCTTTTGTAATATCATTAGCAAGTGTCAGGATTTCCAATTAATAATATATTTTTCGTTTTTAATAATAACTAGCTTTGCCCACGGCTTCGCTCGCGTTTAATTTGGTATAACACAGTACCTGCTACCTGCAGTTCTTGCTCTTGCGCCTTATTGATTTGTAATAGCAACGCTAAGTTTTCCCTTTTCTTCCCTTGTTCTCCCTCATATCCCATTTTTTTTTATATAAAAATTAGCGTCCGTCCGTAATCCGTCTCCTGGTTCCCAACTATCTCTGTACCAAAATTCATCAAAATCGGTTGAGCCATTAAAGCGTCAGGGCACGCCACAATAGCGGCGGTAAGTCCCCTCTTTGAGGAGTGGCTGGAGAGGCGTCATGGCGTCCTCACCTACCGCCTGACGCAGGTCCTCACCGGACACGGAAGTTTCGGGAGGTTCCTGCACATAATCGGGCGGGAGGAAACGTCCGGGTGTCACCATTGTGACGATCGCCCGGAGGACACGGTGGAGCACACAGTGGCGGTCTGCCCAGCTTGGGCGGAGCACCGCCGTGCCCTCGTAGAGGCGATCGGCGGCGGCAATCTCTCGCGTCCGGCCCTGGTCCAGACCATGGTTCGGAGCGAGAGGGAATGGAAAGCGGTCACCTCCTTCTGCGAAGCAGTAATGCTAGCAAAGGAGGTGGCCGGGCGTTTGAGGGAGAGGTCATCTACCCAACCCAGCCGCCGCGGGAGACGCCCCGGGCGCCGGGCGCCGCGAGACGACTCCCGGCCACCGTAGATGCGGGCCTGTGGACGGTGAGCAATGGGTAGCTCACCGTCCGTCCGTCTATTGACGACAGGCCGTGACGACGGCGCGTTCGTGTTTCACGCGCGCCTCAAAGAGAGTCAGCAAAGCAGAGGGGCTTGCCAGGGCGTCTGCCTGCCGGGGTTGCGGGTTGTTCGAAAGAGATACCGCGGCCCCGGAACGTTAAGGGCAACAGAAGGAACATGGGTGGGTTTTAGTCAGTACAAGTCTGACATGCCCCCCCGCTCCGCCCAGAGCGGGGGAAGTCATTAGATGATTTCCCATCCGAAAAAAAAAGCCATTAAAGCTTGAAGAGGTAACAAACAAACAAACAAACTCACTTTCGCTTTTATAATATTACTAGCTTTTGCCCGCGGCTTCGCTCGCGTTATTTTCGGGCTAACACAGTTCCCCTTGCGCCTTATTGATTTGTAATAGCAACGCTAAGTTTTCCCTTTTCTTCTCTCTTTCTCCCTTACATACCACTTTTTTTTTTTTAAAATTAGCCTATGTCCGTCTCCAGGTTCCCAACTATCTCTGTACCAAAATTCATCAAAATCGGTTTAGCCATTAAAGCGTGAAGAGGTAACAAACAAACAAACAAACAAACTCACTTTCGTTTTTATAATATTAATAGTAAGGATTCTCTCAAGAAATGTTCAAATGTTCAATGTGTAACAGCGTCTTGATGAAACAATTAAACAGCGGGTAATGTAAAATTTCTTATTTTATTATATAACAAACCATGTCCAAACCAACAAGTCTATATCTAGATGACGTCTTTGTCACATGAAGACGTCGTCAGCGAGCAGCTTGCCGGTGGTGGGGAGGGGCGCGGGGGGCGAGGCGCGGTCGTCTTCGAACGTTACCATCTTGTCGCGCGTCCCCCCCGCGGGCGGGCGGGCAGCGCGCGCGCGCGGGGCCAGCGCTGCCAGCTCGTACAGGTCGCCGGCGCCGCTCAGGTTGAACGCGCTGAGGCTGCGCGGCACGAAGTACTCCACGCAGCGCTCAGCGTGGCCGGCGGATCGGCGCGCTGGCGTGTTGCGCGCGAAGCTATCCTCGCCACAGTGGGACGACTTACGCCGCGGCAGGCTGTTGAACTTTGTCGGGTTCAGAGAGTCTATTTTAAACGTCACTTGCTGCCGTTTGTCGCAGCCAGCGAACGCCACGGACGGCCCCGAGTCGGCCGTCTCGCGCTGTCAGGACACCACGGACATGGACACTTTGTCGTCGCACACGTCCGCGCTGTGCACGGCGCGCGACTTAGTGGCACCCGCGCACAGGGATGTCACGCCACGCACCAATGCGCCCATGTCCTCCTGGATGAGGTTGAAGCACATCGCGATCACCACGATCCCCACGAGGATATACAGGCAGCACACGCCCACCGCTATGTCCTCTGCCTTGGCAGATATCGTGCTAGCGTACAATCCGGGCTGTAGGTCGCCGAAGCCGATCGTCGCGAGACTCGCGAACGAGAAATAACACCCATCCACTAAATTCCACCGCTCCGTCGTGTGAAACAAGAAAGTCCCTAACGCTATGTACAGTACGATGAGTAATAAACTAAGTATAACTGGCACTCGCGTGTGGTCCCGACACGTCCAATGATAGCCACCACTAAAACTGTCCAGATTCAGGGCGGCTTGGAAAGGAGTCCGTCTCTGTCTATCGAACTTGTCTCTGAGATCACAGGACAGCTGCTTGGAGTCTATACGACGGCTGAGGCAGTCGGCACGCGCGTGGAAGGCGTCGGCGGCGGGGCGCAGCCGCGCAGGGCACACGCGCGAGTACAGCACGCGCACGTGCCGCGCCAGCGCCTCGCCGATGGTGGACAGGTACAGCATGATGATGGGGATGCCCACGCACGCGTACGCCACCGCCACCAGCCGGCCTGCCGACGACTTCGGCGTCACGTTGCCATGCCCTGCGATACAAACAGTCAATTGTATTTATTTTATTCGCAGTACGTCCTAACAACTTTCGGAAAGTAGTAAGTGTTTGAAAAAGTCAGCTCAACCATTTTTAAACTAATCGAACCATGGTCAACAGTTAAGGCTTTTACCAAGGGACGTTGTACGACGCTGACGGCGCGGCGTCACCTATTCACTGCCGGAGAAGATGCTTAAGACTTATTACTTTTGTAACTGAGTATTATGGACTAAGTAAACTTGCAGTAATTAGATCGGCAAGTGCGCAGAACTCGGGGCAGTATGATTATCGTGTTTAATCATTTAATTTTATGGAATTATGACCTATATTTTTACAAACCATTGTGTTCGCCGGAAACGGCAGAATGTTATGATCGTCATACAAATACCACATTATAAGTACAACACTCTGACAAATAAATGCAATTTATTCTATTCTTGAAAGTATTCCGTACATTAATGCAAAACACCACGTCCCACCGTGGCAGACTTTGGGATGACAGGTTGTCGGCCGGTGAGCCGGTGAGCTCCCCATTGGCCACCGTCCACAGGCCCGCCTCTACGGTGGCCGGGAACCATCATGGTGATTGCTTCCCCAGCCCTCTTATATGATTTATGGTTTTGGTCTATGATACGAAATCGATGCCTACACAGTCCGCTGTCGATATAGAAGCGCTTTCCATTTGCATAATTTCAACCGCCGCGGCTGCATATGTACTGGCACTCTGGCACCGCTGTTGATGGAATGTTTTGCGTTCCAGGCACTGCTTGCTCGGTCACATATGGTCTTCTCCCCTTCCAACCGTATGCGACCTCCGTATTTGTATACAATGTAGATTTGGTTTTGACTCGTATATTCGGCATTATAACATTGATAATATTTTGTTTACTTAAGCACTTTATTTTATTCATCATCTACCTAGGCTTTTCCCAACTATGTTGGAGTAGGCTTACAGTTCAGCTTTTATTGAACTTATTATTTTGCAATAATGTTTTATGCCAGCTCAAGCACAAGCCTAATACGGGAGCTTGTTGACCTTCACCAAGAATACTTGAATGTTGTCAACGAACAGGATCAACTAAGGGTGGTCACGGATGGGTTCAATAACTGTAGCAACTTGTATGAGGAGGCTTTGTGTAAAATCAGGGACCTAGAGGATGAATTAATTCATGCTAATGTTAATCTTTTAAATTAAAAAAAGAAAAGGATCACACTCAGGCTATAGAAACTAACTATTCGTATAATGAATTAGTTAAATACAAATTGCAACCCTCATTTTATGTTAGCAGTAGACCTTAAAGAGGACTCATTACTGAAATTTTACTACAGCCAAAAAAATTTTAAAAATAAAATTTAAAAAATCATAAAAAAAACTTTAGAAAGACAAGAAACAACAAAAACACTATTCTAACAATATCCAATTAAGAAAAGAACGTGTTTCTTTTGTTAATAAATTAAATAAGTACCAGGTTAAATTAGAAGATCGTATAAACATTTATAAAATAGATAGTCAGTGCTTACAGTCAGAAACACAGGCTCTGAAAAAGTCACTTAAGTCTATAAATAGTCAATATGAAAGCTATAAAAATCAAATTTAAGAGCATATTCTTGCAACAAATGATTTGGTAGACAAAGGGGACTTGCTGACCCAGTAGCACTCAGTGTACTTTTCATTCAGAAT
Organism: Ochropleura plecta; assembly: GCA_905475445.1. Taxonomy (NCBI): domain Eukaryota; kingdom Metazoa; phylum Arthropoda; class Insecta; order Lepidoptera; family Noctuidae; genus Ochropleura; species Ochropleura plecta. Next base: position 105,490 of record FR997744.1, on the reverse strand, counting down.
CTAGCGTTGATGCCCTCCAGCTTGAGGTAACGGAGGACCCGTCCCTAGCTGCTCATTAGCCAAGATATAGTACCTGACATTATACATCAGGATCACAAGTAAAGCCTGTGATGGGTAGTTATGTATTTCGTGCTAGTCAAAGTAGCCAGTAAAACCATAGCGGTAACAATGGCGGACTTATCGCTGATATCTTCCAGACAACCTTATAGACAAGATGTTATTTTTTTGTCGATTGTCACGATACCTTTTGCCTTATGTACAATATTTTGAAAATACAAAAGTTTTTTTTTTTTTCTTAAATACAAAAGTTAGGGTTGATTAACAGCAGTTTGCAAGGCGCGTCGCCCACACAACCAACAGTCGAGGCGCAGTCGAGGCGCGGGCGTGTTAGGTGCGTCGCCCACACGACATTTGTAAAGAAAATCTCACATAAGAGGCACGCTTCAACGAGATTTTCTTTACAAATGTCGTGTGGGCGACGCGCCTAACGCGCCCGTGCTGTATGAAATGTATTGGTCCGAAAACTTTCCGATTGTGATTTGCATTATATTTGTCCTAAAATTCAAAGAAACATACAAGACCATTGCTCAGTTCTTGGATAAATGTATTTAAATGTCGGAGGATCACGTGTCGCCGGAAAGCAAGTGTGTCCGCGACGCTCGACTACATTTTTTGGAAAACACAAATAAAATAGGTGCGAGGTGAGTGTCGGTGGATTTACTGACCTCAAAAGATTGCCGATGCCTTTAGGGACCACTTCTTTGTGCGGGTATTTTTGTTTCAGGAGAAGCGAAGGCTGCTGAGGCCATGGTAACAGAGCGGAACGTAGCAACCCTTATTTCAAAATTGCAACGTGTAAACTGTTGACTTTAATTTTAAACCGCACTTATCCCCACTCGGCTTAGGTCCAGTGCTTTTCGGCTTCCCGGTTAGCTAAGCAAAATAAATGAAAATAATATCCATTTATTTCGGACTAAATCCATAAGAGCGTTAACTTAATGAGAAAGCTTGCCCTTAAACTTCCCTTCCTTAAAGTGTTTTATTTCTTATGAAACAGCAGTAGTGACTCACCGATGGTAGTGATGAGGGTGAGCGCGTACAGGAAGCTGGTGGAGAAGGTCCAGCGGTAGTCGCGCTCGTGCTCGAGCCCACCGGCCGCGCCGGCGCCATTGCCCGCACCCACGCGCATGCTTGACACCAGCACCCGCTGGAACTCCAGCAGCTCCTTCGCAGCCAACTTCGTCCAGTTCTCCTTGTACAGAATGTTCAGGTCTTCTGTAATCGACCACAGCCGCTCCACGGTCTTGGATCTCAAGTCGTTGCTGACGCTTTGTGATTGGCTGAGGTTCGGTTTGGACGCGGCGACGGCTGTTTCTTCTGCGGTGACGTTGCCTTCGATGGCGAGGAACAAGAAGCCTCCGAGTAGGTTGTAGGTGAGCACCAGGAAGCATATCGCTAGGCAGGTGAGTGGCGAGGCGCGGCGCTTGTGCGCGCAACGGCAGCAGAACAGGCGCGCGTCGTCCAAGCGCCGGCTGGAGAAGCAGCAGCGCGGCTCGTCCGCGAGATGCGCGGGGTACGCAGGGTGCGCGGGGCGCGGGAGGCTCTCCGAATAGGCGCGCTTAGCAAGGTCGCGGCTGCCTTCCTCTAGCATGGTGCACTATCGCATGGCGCTTTACCGCACCTTGTACTTCTTGTGGTGGCGTATCTTCTTGGCGAACATCTCAGCGAGCTGCGAGCAGCGCGGCGCTACCGGCTCGCCAGCGTCGCCGACTCCTGCAACAAACGCACACGCTTCAATTCTGAACCAGTACCTAGATACCTAGATCGATATACTACGATGCCATCCGCCATGGGGCTATGTTTTTTGGTCAGTAAATAGTCAGCAAAAAGTGCCGATTCGTCTAGTAGACCGAATATTTTTGACTTTATAGTCAGCCACAGTACGATCGACGTGGTAGCAGCATCCGTAGAGGCGACGCGCGACGTCGCTCCGGGCGCCAGACCGAGCCAGGCGTTTCGATATTATTTACTTTCTTTTACAGGCTTATTTATTCACATACATCATATACCACATTTAGTTATGTACCGATAAATAATGTGACATAACTCGATTCATCTCAACCCGCCTTATGAGCTTATGTTATTTACCACGACATTTTTAACCGACGAAAAAAAGGAGGTTCTCAATTCGACATGTATATTTTTTTTTTTATGTATGACCACGCATAACTTTTTATTGAGACGTCCGATTTGAAAAATTTTTTTTTCATTGGACAGGGTATATTTCAAAGTTGGTCCCATTTTAATGAGAAAAAAAAAATCCGCCCCTAACGGTGGGCAAATAGGGGGTGATTGATTTTTTTCACACTGAATTTTCAATTGTGAACAGATTCTGTTTAAATTTGGCACATTTATGTAGTTCTGATGACATTTCGACGTTTTAAAGATCTGATGATGGATGATGGAGACGGAAAACACTTGCAACTTGGAAGAGGTACTCAACAGTTTAAAGCAGCGATATATCGTGTTTCAACTCATTTCATTCAAGTTGACGAGAACTTTAGACCTTACTGGAGGCTGGCGCTGTCATTGAAGGTCTGACGATGGAGACGGAATGCAATTGCAAGAGGTCCGCATGGATTAACAGCAGCTATTCTGTGTTTGGGCTCCTTTTATTCACCTTAAAAAGATCTTTAAGCCAAGATGGATAATGACTGTCATGGATGATCTAACGATGGAGACGGAAGGTATTTGCAAGGCGTTCTTAACAGTCAACAGCAGCTATATCGTGTTTGGGCTCATTTTATGCATCTTGACGAGATCTTATCAGCTAGCTGGAGAATTACGGTCATAGAAGGTCTGATGATAGAGACGGAAAGTATTTCCTAGATGTTCTCAATAGCTCACAGCAGCTGTATTGTGTTTAGGCTCATTTCATGTACGTCGATGAGAACTGTTGACCTTGTTGGATTATGATTTTCATCGAAGCTCTGGCGGTGGAAACGGAAGGCAGTTACAAGAGATTCCCAACAGTTGGGCTTATATCTTGAACTTTATTGACAACTTTAGACCTTATTGGGTTAAAGGTGCCATCTACCTCGGCCCTGGTTCAGTCCATGGTCCGAAGCGAGAGGAAATGGGAAGCGGTTACCTCCCTAAAGAGATGTCAGCAAAGCAGAGAGGCTTGTCAAGTCCACCGCCTGCCGGGGTTGCGAGTTGTTCGAAAGAGCACGGGTATCGGAACATAAAAGGCAATAGAAGGAATATGGGTGGGTTTTTGTCAGTACAAGTATGACACTCCCTCCCGCTCCACCCAGAGCGGGGAAAGTTATTTGATAATTTCCCATCCGCAAAAAAAAGGGTTTCATCGACGGACGGATGCCTTTATTTGAAAAAAAACATAATAAGTGTGTTTTAGAGATTACGGCAAGAATTAAATTTCTGTATAATGTGCAGGGCATAGTGAGTTAACCTTTCAGTCTCTGCATTTCAGTCAGCGCGAAAATCATGCGGGTAGATGAACACCTTATTTGGTTCTAAATCTGATAATTTTAATAAAACTTTCAGTCCTAGGGCAATTCATGCTTTATCGAGGGCCGACCCTTGCAGTTTATGTTCCGTGACGGCCCAGCTTAGAATTACCGGCCACATCATGTGTTAAAAAACATTTTAAGTACTTATTCTCTTAAAAATTGCATTCAATAGAGATCCAGCAACACACCCATCGGTTTCACTCTATTTCCTTTGCTTTCATGAGCACCACAATTCTTCAGATTTTTTGGTAGGTACAACAATATCTGGAGGTATCCCAAGGACGCAATGGTGTTTCGAATTCATGGTAGTCATCTTAGTACTTGTCAACCTGTTTGACGGTAAGGAACATTCTTATCGAAGCACCATCCTTACGCTTACGCCAATCTTCGCTTATCAAGGATTTTTAAATAGCAATAGCAAGTAATGTAGGTTCCTAATAATAGCACCCAAATATTGAGCTCGATGTAGATTTCAACAAAAAATCGACAAAAATAGGAAACTAGAAAGCGAAAAAACAATATTTGATTTAAAAAAGCCGAGAAATTTGGAATTTTAATAACAACCAAACATTAAATACAAATTAGACTAAGTTAAGCAACAACAAATTTGCTGTTAAAGAAAACAAAAAATAGATAAATAAAAACTTTTTAACAAAAAATGAAACCGACGAAAAGTGAAAAATAAAAACCTTTTAGTCTAGGTAAGCTCCAAAGTTAAAGTATGAAATTAATTTTGAGGCGGCGCCAACATGCAATGATCGACGATCAATAAAGCTGTCAATATTTTCCGTTTTACGTTATTAGTTTTCTTGCTAATTTGGCGCCGACTTGAAATTAATTTCATACTTTAACTTTGGAGCTTACCTAGACTAAAAGGTTTTTATTTTTCACTTTTCGTCGGTTTCATTTTTTGTTAAAAAGTTTTGTAAGTGACCATACAGCTGAGCGCAATGCACACATCATAGCGGCCAACTACAACTACTGCCTTGAAAACACACATTCACATTCAATTCTCATCATCTCAGAATATGCAATATACATACATTATGCCCCACCTCCTGTCTGTACAAGTTACTCGTGACGGACAATCCCAAAAACTGGCGACCATTACAACAAGAACACACACAGTTTGATTCAGTATAACTGGATACAGCTGATAAGTTTATGGTGAAAACTTGTTTTTGGCCTTCTTCTACGTATTATGTCTGAATACTCGAATATTTTTAACCGACGAAAAAAAGGAGCTTCTCAATTCGACCTGTATATTTTTATGTATGACCACGCATAACTTTTTACTGAGACGTCCGATTTTGAAAATTCTTTTTTCATTGGACTGAGTATATTTCAAAGTTGGTCCCATTTTAATTTGAAAAAAAAAATCGGCCCTAAAGGGTGGGAAAATAGGGGTGATTGATTTTTTTCATACCGAATTTTCAATTGTGAACAGATTCTGTTTTTTGGCACACTTATGTAGTTCTGATGACATTTCGACGTTTTAAAGATCTGATGATGGATGATGGAGACGGAAAACACTTGCAACTTGGAAGAGGTACTCAACAGTTTAAAGCAGCGATATATCGTGTTTCAACTCATTTCATTCACGTTGACGAGAACTTTAGACCTTACTGGAGGCTGGCGCTGTCATTGAAGGTCTGACGATGGAGACGGAATGCAATTGCAAGAGGTCCGCATGGATTTACAGCAGCTATTCTGTGTTTGGGCTCCTTTTATTCACCTTAAAAAGATCTTTGAGCCAAGCTGGATAATGACTGTCATGGATGATCTAACTTTGGAGACGGAAGGTATTTGCAAGGCGTTCTTAACAGTTTACAACAGCTATATCGTGTTTGGGCTCATTTCATGCATCATGACGAGATCTTATCAGCTAGCTGGAGAATTACGGTCATAGAAGGTCTGATGATGAAGACGGAAAGTATTTCCTAGACGTTCTCAATAGCTTACAGCAGCTGTATTGTGTTTAAGCTCATTTCATGTACGTCGATGAGAACTGTTGACCTTGTTGGATTATGATTTTCATCGAAGCTCTGGTGGTGGAAACGGAAGTCAGTTACAAGAGATTCCCAAAAGTTGGGCTTATAATTATCTTGAACTTTATTGACAACTTTAGACCTTATTGGGTTAAGGGTGCCATCTACCCCGGCCCTGGTTCAGTCCATGGTCCGAAGCGAGAGGGAATGGGAAGCGGTTACCTCCTTAAAGAGATGTCAGCAAAGCAGAGAGGCTTGTCAAGGCCACCGCCTGCCGGGGTTGCGAGTTGTTCGAAAGAGCACGATATCGGAACATTAAAGGCAATAGAAGGAATATGGGTGGGTTTTTGTCAGTACAAGTATGACACTCCCTCCCACTCCACTCAGAGCGGGGAAAGTTATTTGATATTTTTTTTTTTTCGGGTGGGAAATCATCCAATGACTTCCCCCGCTCTGGGCGGAGCGGGGGGGCATGTCAGACTTGTACTGACTAAAACCCACCCATGTTCCTTCTATTGCCCTTTACGTTCCGAGGCCGCGGTATCTCTTTCGAACAACCCGCAACCCCGGCAGGCGGAGGCTCTGGCAAGCCCCTTTGCTTTGCTCACTCTCTTTGAGGCGCGCGTGAAACACGAACGCGCCGTCGACACGGCCTGTCGTCAATCGACGGACGGACGGTGAACTACCCATTGCTCACCGCCCACAGGCCCGCATCTACGGTGGCCGGAAATCGTCTCGCGGCGCCCGGCGCCCTGGGCGTCTCCCGCGGCGGCTGGGTTGGGCAGATGTTCTCTCCCTCAAACGCCCGGCCACCTCCTTTGCTAGCATTACTGCTTCGCAGAAGGTGGTGACCGCTTCTCATTCCCTCTCGCTCCGGACCATGGCCTGAACCAGGGCCGGACGCGAGAGATCGCCGCCGCCGATCGCCTCTACGAGGGCACGGCGGTGCTCCGCCCACGCTGGGCAGATCGCCACTGTGTGCTCCACCGTGTCCTCAGGGCGATCGTCAAGACGGATGCCCTTATTTGAAAAAAACATAATAAGTGTGTTTTAGAGATTACGGCAAGAATTAAATTTCTGCATAATGTGCAGCGCATAGTGAGTTAACCTTTCAGTCTGCATTTCAGTCAGTGCAAAAATCATGCGGGTAGATGAACACCTTATTTGGTTCTAAATCTGATAATTTTGCTAAAACTTTCAGTCCTAGGTCAATTCATGCTTTATCGAGGGCCGACCCTTGCAGTTTATGTATGACATGACGGCCCAGCTTAGAATTACCGGCCACAAACACTGTGTTAAAAACATTTTGAGTACTTATCCTTTTAAAAATTGCAATCAATAGAGATCCAGCAACACACCCATCGCTTTCACTCTATTTCCTTTGCTTTCATGGGCACCACAATTCTTCAGATTTTTTGGTAGGTACAACAATATTTGGAGGTATCCCAAGGATGCGATGGTGTTTCGAATTTATGGTAGTCATCTTAGTACTTCTCAACCTGTTTGACGGTAAGGAACATTCTTATCGAAGCACCATCCTTACGCTTACGCCTCTCTTCGCTTATCAAGGATTTTTATATAGCAATAGCAAGTTATGTAGGTTCCTAATAATAGCACCCAAATATTGAGCACGATGTAGATTTCAACAAAAAATCGACAAAAATAGGAAACTAGAAAGCAAAAAAACAATATTTGATTTAAAAAAGCCGAGAAATTTGGAATTTTAATAACAACCAAACATTAAATATAAATTAGACTTAGGCAACATAAATTTGCTGTTAAAGAAAACCAAAAAGAGATAAATAAAAACTTTTTAACAAAAAATTAAACCGACGAAAAAAAAAAAAAGCTGTCAATATTTCCCGTTTTACGTTATTAGTTTTCTTGTTTGTTTGGCGCCGCCTCAAAATTAATTTCATACTTTAACTTTGGAGCTTACCTAGACTAAAAGGTTTTTATTTTTCACTTTTCGTCGGTTTAATTTTTTGTTAAAAAGTTTTTATAGCTGTAATTGTTGTTAAAATAAATAAAAGTGTGTACTAGTGAGCCGCTAGCCGCCCCAGTAGCAGAGGCCACTCAGTGCGCAACGATTTTAACGTTTTAGTATGGTAGAGGCATCAGGTCGAGCGGCGGCGGCGGCGGCCAGCCTGACCCAATACGTACTCGACACCTGAAATAACACAGCGCTCAAGTGTCCCGCACGCTGCACTAGTTTGTACAGTCGAGTCGCCAGCGCCACAATAGCACAGCGTCCACAACGAGGCTCGCTGCTGACCGCTCACATGCAAACTAGTTGACACAACGTTTTTAATCAAAGCTCGAGCACAACGCTTTGGTAGCTTCGCTGTGGATGCGTCGCCATTGTTGAGGTCGGCGCCCGCTTTGTGCTGCAACTTATTGCGCCGTCTACGTCTCTCCCACGCATCAGAACACACGGCGCATGCAGTTAAGTTAGTCCTGAAATAAGTCTGTTTGTCTGTATACCAGTGAATGCCCGTGCAGTAGTAATGGTTGACCAACAACTATTCTATGTTACATTTTGATTCAAGTGAGCAAACTTAATCAATGCGGCCGACGCGGAGGCGAGGGTGTTATCGAGCCGAGAACAGCGGAGACAAATTCTCACGTGAGTTAAACGACGTTTTTCAATACACTTACGGAGAAATTAAATATCAGAACAAATAGTACCTACTTGTGTATCAATATGAAACTGACTACGATTTAATTTGATTTTTCCTCGCGCTTTGTCTTTTCAGGCTGAAGTAGAAACAAAGGTATGACACCGCAAAACAGCCTTATTAAAAAAAAGATATTAAAATATTTTTCAATTTAAAACTCAAACAAACGACAATTTGTTGTTATTGGCAAACTATTTTAAAACTCATGTTTTTGTAATAGTCTGTGGATTAACACAATTTTAAAAACAATAGCCTCCTTGCTCTAAAAAATCACCGCTGGCTATTTGTTTATTGTTAAACGTGATGAAATCCTTACTAATATGATAATTAGCGAAAGTGACTTTGTTTGTTACCTCTTCACGCCTTAATGGCTAAACCGATTTTGATGAATTTTGGTACAGAGATAGTTGGGACCCAGGAGACGAACATATGCAATTTTTTTTTTAAAAGTGGGATATGAGGGAGAATAAAAACTTTTTAACAAAAAATGAAACCGACGAAAAGTGAAAAATAAAAACCTTTTAGTCTAGGTAAGCTCCAAAGTTAAAGTATGAAATTAATTTCAAGTCGGCGCCAAATTAGCAAGAAAACTAATAACGTAAAACGGAAAATATTGACAGCTTTATTGATCGTCGATCATTGCATGTTGGCGCCGCCTCAAAATTAATTTCATACTTTAACTTTGGAGCTTACCTAGACTAAAAGGTTTTTATTTTTCACTTTTCGTCGGTTTCATTTTTTGTTAAAAAGTTTTTATTTATCTATTTTTTGTTTTCTTTAACAGCAAATTTGTTGTTGCTTAACTTAGTCTAATTTGTATTTAATGTTTGGTTGTTATTAAAATTCCAAATTTCTCGGCTTTTTTAAATCAAATATTGTTTTTTCGCTTTCTAGTTTCCTATTTTTGTCGATTTTTTGTTGAAATCTACATCGAGCTCAATATTTGGGTGCTATTATTAGGAACCTACATTACTTGCTATTGCTATTTAAAAATCCTTGATAAGCGAAGATTGGCGTAAGCGTAAGGATGGTGCTTCGATAAGAATGTTCCTTACCGTCAAACAGGTTGACAAGTACTAAGATGACTACCATGAATTCGAAACACCATTGCGTCCTTGGGATACCTCCAGATATTGTTGTACCTACCAAAAAATCTGAAGAATTGTGGTGCTCATGAAAGCAAAGGAAATAGAGTGAAACCGATGGGTGTGTTGCTGGATCTCTATTGAATGCAATTTTTAAGAGAATAAGTACTTAAAATGTTTTTTAACACATGATGTGGCCGGTAATTCTAAGCTGGGCCGTCACGGAACATAAACTGCAAGGGTCGGCCCTCGATAAAGCATGAATTGCCCTAGGACTGAAAGTTTTATTAAAATTATCAGATTTAGAACCAAATAAGGTGTTCATCTACCCGCATGATTTTCGCGCTGACTGAAATGCAGAGACTGAAAGGTTAACTCACTATGCCCTGCACATTATACAGAAATTTAATTCTTGCCGTAATCTCTAAAACACACTTATTATGTTTTTTTTCAAATAAAGGCATCCGTCCGTCGATGAAACCCTTTTTTTTGCGGATGGGAAATTATCAAATAACTTTCCCCGCTCTGGGTGGAGCGGGAGGGAGTGTCATACTTGTACTGACAAAAACCCACCCATATTCCTTCTATTGCCTTTTATGTTCCGATACCCGTGCTCTTTCGAACAACTCGCAACCCCGGCAGGCGGTGGACTTGACAAGCCTCTCTGCTTTGCTGACATCTCTTTAGGGAGGTAACCGCTTCCCATTTCCTCTCGCTTCGGACCATGGACTGAACCAGGGCCGAGGTAGATGGCACCTTTAACCCAATAAGGTCTAAAGTTGTCAATAAAGTTCAAGATATAAGCCCAACTGTTGGGAATCTCTTGTAACTGCCTTCCGTTTCCACCGCCAGAGCTTCGATGAAAATCATAATCCAACAAGGTCAACAGTTCTCATCGACGTACATGAAATGAGCCTAAACACAATACAGCTGCTGTGAGCTATTGAGAACATCTAGGAAATACTTTCCGTCTCTATCATCAGACCTTCTATGACCGTAATTCTCCAGCTAGCTGATAAGATCTCGTCAAGATGCATAAAATGAGCCCAAACACGATATAGCTGCTGTTGACTGTTAAGAACGCCTTGCAAATACCTTCCGTCTCCATCGTTAGATCATCCATGACAGTCATTATCCATCTTGGCTTAAAGATCTTTTTAAGGTGAATAAAAGGAGCCCAAACACAGAATAGCTGCTGTTAATCCATGCGGACCTCTTGCAATTGCATTCCGTCTCCATCGTCAGACCTTCAATGACAGCGCCAGCCTCCAGTAAGGTCTAAAGTTCTCGTCAACTTGAATGAAATGAGTTGAAACACGATATATCGCTGCTTTAAACTGTTGAGTACCTCTTCCAAGTTGCAAGTGTTTTCCGTCTCCATCATCCATCATCAGATCTTTAAAACGTCGAAATGTCATCAGAACTACATAAATGTGCCAAATTTAAACAGAATCTGTTCACAATTGAAAATTCAGTGTGAAAAAAATCAATCACCCCCTATTTGCCCACCGTTAGGGGCGGATTTTTTTTTCTCATTAAAATGGGACCAACTTTGAAATAACCCTGTCCAATGAAAAAAAAATTTTTCAAATCGGACGTCTCAATAAAAAGTTATGCGTGGTCATACATAAAAAAAAAAAAATATACATGTCGAATTGAGAACCTCCTTTTTTTCGTCGGTTAAAAATGGAAGAAAAGGGAAAACTTAGCTTTGCTATTACAAATCAATAAGGCGCAGGGGCAAAAACTGCAGGTAGCATGTATCTGCAAATCAGGAAAGGGGAACTGTGTTACCCCGAATTTAACACGAGCGAAGCCGCGGGCAAAAGCTAGTAGAGAAATAAAGGACTATTAACTAAGTGACACAAGTTGTCATCAGTACCTTACAGTACTGTAACTATTCTGAATAATAGGCGTGAATGTGATTTGAATAATATTGTAAAAAAAACGGCCGAATGCGAGTCGGACACACAGAGTTCCAATGTACCGAACCGAATGCGAGTCGGACACACACAGGGTTCCAATGTACCGAACCGAATGCGAGTCGGACACACACTGGGTTCCAATGTACCGAACCGAATGCGAGTCGGACACACACAGGGTTCCAATGTACCGAACCGAATGCGAGTCGGACACACACACGGTTCCAATGTACCGAACCGAATGCGAGACGGACACACACAGGGATCCAATGTACCGAACCGAATTACCTTTTTGCGGAAAAAAAAATTAATTCGATAATAATTATAAATATTTTTTTTTTTTTTGCAAAAAGGTAATTTGTCGGTTTTATTTTAGTGCAAAGAATTCTAAAAAAATTGTACAAAAAAAAATTAATTGTTTATAACAAATTGTTTATTTAATAAACAATGAAAATTTATAAAAAAACGTAATTTTTTTTTTTTATTATTAAGGAGGATAATAAATAATGATATTTTAAAAAAAGCGTACCTTATTATTATTAACAAGTGGTAAAAAAATATTGTTAATTAACAAACCGGTTTTTTAGCAATAATTTTTTTTTTTAAGAATCGTTTTTTATCTTAAAATTCATAATTATTTACGAGGAATCTATTTTCAAAAAAAAAAATCAATTATCTTATAAATAATCTATTTGTTTATTTTATTTATTTATTTATTTATTTATTTATGTACACACAAAACAATGTATAAAAAAAGTACATAAGGAAAAAAGAGCACAAAGGTACTGCTTATTTCATAAAGAAATCTCTTCCAGCAGACCTGCGATAGGACAGATGGAAAAAAAAACACGTAGACACAGTGTGTAAAAAAAAAAACAGCTTAAGCACTAACTTAAATAAACAAAACATTATCAATATAGAAAACTTTCAAACTAATAGAAATAAAAATAATAAATATATGTTTACATAAATACAATCTAAAATACTTAATAGATATCTAAAATATATACAAAAATCAAACTATAGAGGAGAGGTAGTGTTCCTTGACCAGTTTTTTAAAAACAGAGATTGTTTTAGCGCCACAAATGTTAGCCGGAAGTGAGTTCCACAAACGCACTGCATGGACAGAGAAGGAGTAGGAATAAAAGTCGGTTTTATGGGAAGGGAAATTAAGATGATGACGCAAGTGCGATCTACACAAAGCGTCAGGAGGACGGGTAAAAGAAAAACGGTCTCGTAGGTAAATGGGATATGCAGGGTTATAGAGGATGTTGAATAGAAGGCATAATATTCGAGTGTTCCTGCGAAGGCGAATCGGCAGCCACTTTAGTTCCTTGCGGAAATGAGAAACGTGGTCGAATTTCCTTAGCCCAAAAACAAAGCGAATGCAAATGTTTTGCAAACGCTCAAGTTTGTTTAAAAGCTCCTCAGTGGCATCTAGATAGCAGGCATCTGCGTAATCAATAATCGGCTGAATCAGAGTTTGAGCTAGATAAATTTTGGTTTTAAAGGGCAAAAAGCTCTGTAAAGATTTTAGCGAGTGGAAGGAAAAGTGCACCTTACGACTAACCTCATTCACTTGAGCTTGCCATGACAGATTACTATCAATAACGACACCAAGGTCCCTTGCGGTTTCAGAGTAAGCAATGGGCGAGCCACCAAGAGACAGAGGTGTCAATGATGAAACGTCAAGTGCAGTACGATAATGTCGGCTGCCTATGATCATAGCCTTGGACTTGGTGGGGTTGATCAATAAGCCATAAGACTTAGCCCACTCATTGATACTGGCAAGGTCACGATTAATGGCAAGGACAGCCGACTCCGCATCAGCTAACAAGAAATGATGATAAAGCTGCAAATCATCTGCGTAAAGATGGAAGCTGGAGGTGATAACCTTGGTAACAGTATTTATAAAGACAGAGAAAAGGAGAGGAGAAAGAATGCCACCCTGGGGAACACCAGCAGTGAGTTCACACCAATCAGAGAAAATCTCTTCTTGGCGGACACACTGAGATCGACCCCGAAGGTATGAGTCAAACCAGGTTAACGCAGAGGCAGAAAAGTTAAAAGACTGAAGGATCCCAAGAAGGATGTCGAAATCCACTGAGTTGAATGCGCAACTAAAGTCAAGTAAAACTAGCAAAGTGAGAGATTTATTGTCCATAGCCCAGCGGATGTCGTCAGTAACCTTCAAGAGAGCAGTAACAGTACTGTGCCCAGTACGGAAGCCAGATTGGAATGAAGAAATAAGAGCGTTAGAAGATAGATATCTGGAAACTTGACCATGGGCAATGTGTTCGAGAACTTTAGAAAGGAAAGGAAGAATGGAGATGGGTCTGAAATCAGAAAACGAAGTAGGGTTGGTAATTTTAGGAAGCGGTATTATATGAGCCCGTTTCCAGGCAGAGGGAAATATGCCAGAGAATAAGGAAAAATTAACAATGTGAGTAAGAATAGGGAGCAACTGTGTAATAATAGGTACTATCATTCTCGAACACAAATTATCTTGGCCCACGGCAGAGGAGGAAATAGAAAGAAGAGATTTTTTCACATCGTCTTCAGACACAGGGTTGAAATTGAAAAGTGAACAATTAGGTAACGGTAGATTAGAAAGCTCAAGCAGAGTGGAAGCTTTCACTTTCGGATCCAGAGAAACAGGTAGAAGGGAAAAATGTTTATTAAGAGCGCTCAAGTCAACGTCATTACAAGCGTTAGTTGGAGATTTGCCAATACCAACTGATTTTAAGAATCTCCAGACATCAGAAGTGTTCCGATCAATAAGAGATTCATGGAAATAACGTCTCTTTGCATCTCGACACAGACGATTGCAGCGGTTACGCAAAGCTTTAAAGTGAACGAGGTTATGTTCCGTCGGTCTACGCTTGAATCTACTCTTAGCCTTGTCCTTACGAGCAATTGCATCCCTAATGGCAGTAGTCATCCACGGTGCAGGATTATGCCTAACTTTAATTCGCTTAAGAGGAGCATGTTTGTCATAAATATGTAATATCTTCTCATTAAATAATTTCACCTTTTCATCGATACTGGTGCTATCGATAACGAGTGACCAGTCTATATCACTAGCATCTCGCTTCAAAGAGTCCAGATCCACGCTATTAAAACATCTGAGGGAACAGAATCGAGGTTTACGTTTAGGAGGTCGGATGCGATAGGAGAGATAAATAAGATCATGATACGAAAAGGTTGCAGTGAGCTGCCCAAACTCAGCAACGTTGTGAGGTGAAGATACAATCATTAGGTCAAGAAGAGAAGGCGTGCAATTTGGGAAGTTATGGGTCGCAGAAAGAGGTAGAATATCAAGATTGAAAGAAGATAAAAGCGAACGGAGTTTATGAGAACGAGAATCATTTTTAATTAAACAAGTGTTGAAATCGCCCATTAAGATGATGTGATCGTACGCCGGGCAAAGATTATTGAGCGAGGATTCTAAAGAGTCAAAGTAGTTTATAAGAAGGTTGGGAGAGTAGAAGACAGCTAGCAAAACTTTGGTGTGATTTAAGACAATCTCTAGGAACAATGATTCAGCCGACCCAGAGTACTGCGAAGGAGACGAACATACAATTTTGTACGGTATATCAGCACGTAAATAAATAGCGACACCACCGCCACCCTTGCCAATTCTGTCATTTCTGACCAGAACAAAACCAGGAAGTGTATACTGCGAGGAAAGGAGAGAGGGCTTAAGGAAGGTCTCAGATATTAGAAGTGCATCAAGATGACCACTGCTAAAGGAAGCCAAAAGATCGGAATAGTGAGCAGGAACACTCTGAGCATTAATATGAGCTATGTGCAGATTGCTAGGATAATTAGAAAAAAGAGAGGATATGTTGTCATGCAAAGTATGAAGCGGAAGCTCACTGTCCACACTAACAAAGCTACAAGTTGAGGACGAACAGGAAAAAAAACTGTCATTCAAATCAGGAAGAATATTCATAGATAAATATAAATATATATATAAATATTAAAAACTAAATACAAAAGTTACAGAAACTAAAACTACAAATTAAAATTTAATATACGGCTGATTGCTTATAAGACAACCACCCTAACTCACTGGAGTGTTTGAAGAGAAAAAAAAAATAATAAAATAAGAAAAAGGACAAAGAATTATCGTGAAACGAAACACAACCACAATGCAAACAAACAGTCATTACCGCCAGATCGGAATGGAACGCTAAACGTCAAAATAATGTCATTATGACAGTGACATACGTAATTAGAGTTTTACATAAAACATACCGACAAGATCAAGAAAGAATGTTAGCGAAACAAAAAAAAGAGAAAAAAAACAATACTGTGAAGGTGATACAGAGGACACAGAATGTTAAAAGTACCGGCGGCAGACAATTGTAGAAAAGATAACGTACAATCCGGCAAATTTACATCGTTGGCAGGCTAACAATCCAAACACAGATTAATTGCGCCGGCGCGCCTTCCTTAGGCCTCTAGAGGGTGTAGCAGTAACTTCGGTTGAGCTCGCACTCAGAGGCGAAGTACGACCAACAGACTGCACAGCAATACCCGACTCACTAGAGGTTTTGGGGAACCGCAAAACCAGAGCTCGTAGTTCACCCGAAGTTTCTATCTTGTGACGCTTGCCGTCGCTCGTGATGATGACTATCTTGCCTTCCACCGACCAGCAATTCGACACGCCAAAATGCTTGCGAGCGTCCATAAATGTACAGTGTCTTGTGTGCGTTAGAAATTCCGAAATTGTGATGCCAGTACCTTTCAGCAACTTTTTATTCTCCCAGATCAATTGACGGTGCTCAGTGGTATAGAGTCTCACCAGAATAGGTCTAGTTTTGCCTCGCGATGAACCCAATCTATGGCAGACATGAATATTTTCCTTAGAGATCTCGGCCAAACTCATTTGGTCGATTAATATTTTGTGAACCGAATCTTGCAACTTTTCATTAGGTATTTCAGCAATCCCATGGAACAACAAAACCTTACGTCTCATCATAGTTTCGTGTCTGTCATGACCAAGAGTAAGCATCTCTATTTGTGACTTGAATCTTGAGAGTGCCTGCCATACAAAACTTTTAAAATCTGCAAACTCACGTGAAAGTGCTGTGATATCTGGAACCGGCTCTGATCCTGAGGATGCGCTCCTGAGCTTGTCTTCATACTCAGCCATCCGTGAGTTGAACAGTTGTTCCAGATCTTCCAGGCTAGCTGCCATTTTAGTGTCCACAGAAAGGTGATAGTTGGAAAGTAGATAGAAGAATCAGATATACTTGAAAGTATTATATAGTGAGTGTTGGGTGGTTAACAACAAAAAAATATAATTATAACATTGGAAATTGAATTAAAAATATATTTAAATTAATTAAAACTTGGAGTAAACAAAATATCAGTGTGAACCCTGTGTCTACCCACACAGGAAAAAAGACAAGAAACAAAAGACAGGAAACAAAACAATTTTATAAACAAAAAGAATTAAAATTTATAAAAAAATATTTTTAGGTAGCTTTTATCGATAGAAAAACGAATGATCATCGACATTGGAAAAAAAATAATTCTTTTAACATTTATTTAAATATTTAATTTGCCGCCTAGGTAATTTGTTAATCGAAAATTAACAATTTTTTAATTTACTCAACGGAAATCCTTTCTTTAATATTTGAAGAATAGCTTTACGAGAGGAAAAAAAATTGAGATTTCTGGTTTAACAATTATGCAACTTGCAATGTTTAAAGCCCAGTCGGAAGAAATTGTTAATTAATTTATGGATAACATTTTATAAAATCGCGATAAAAATATTTTTTCTACGGCATTTCATTCCTTAATTTGTCTTGTACATGTCTGAATTTTTTCAAATTTTAATATCAACATGTAATATGTTAAAATAATATTTTTCATTAAAGCGCTCGAAGGGGGCGTGGCTTGCGGAAACCCGAGTACCCGTTTTCAGGCGTATTTTCAGCTCCCTGTAAAATTTTTAATATTGGTCCTACAATTTCGCGAGTTGGGAGTTTTTTTTAGGAAATTTTCTCCTCTTTTTGAATCTTTTTTCAAAATCAAAATATATCGAATAGTTTTCGAGATATACCAAAAAAACTAAACCCCTTTTTTTTTGTTTACTAATTTGTTAATAACTTTTGCAATTTTTTCGAGCGGGTCTTGAATTTTTTCAAAAACTTTCTAGATTTGATCCCGAATCGAAAGAGCCCTCAACCATATTTTTCCGAGACTTTTAAAAAGTTTTGACTAAAAAAGCACTTGTTGACTAGACTAATAAGGGCATCCGTCCGTCGATGACACGCATAACCCAGTGAGGTCTAAAGTTTTTAATAAAGTTCAAGAAATAAGCCCAAGTGGCGTTATACTGTAGGGAACCTCTTGTAACTGACTTCCATTTCCACCGCCAGAGCTTTGATGACAATCATACTCCAGCAAGGCATCAACAGTTCGCATCGAGGTACATAGAGCGCCTAAACACAATACAGCTGCTGTAAGCTATTGAGAATGTCTAGTAAATACTTACCGTCTCCATCATCAGACCTTCCATGACCGGAATTCTCCAGCTAGGTCTAAAGATCACGTCAAGGTGCATTACATGGCAGGAGGAAGCGCCCGGGTGTCACCATTGTGACGATCGCCCGGAGGACACGGTGGAGCACACTGTGGCGGTCTGCCCAGCGCGGGGCGGAGCACCGTCGTGCCCTCGTAGAGGCGATCGGCGACGGCGATCTCTCGCGTCCGGCCCTGGTCCAGGCCATGGTCCGGAGCGAGAGGGAATGGGAAGCGGTCACCTCCTTCTGCGAAGCAGTAATGCTAGCGAAGGAGGTGGCCGGGCGTTTGAGGGAGAGAACATCTGCCCAACCCAGCCGCCGCGAGACGACTCCCGGCCACCGTAGATGCGGACCTGTGGACGGTGAGCAATGGGTAGCTCATCGTCTGCCGGTCTATTGACGTCAGCCCGTGTCGACGGCGCGATCGTGTTTCACGCGCGCCTCAAAGAGAGTCAGCAAAGCAGAGGGGCTTGTCAGGGCCTCCGCCTGCCGGGGTTGCGGGTTGTTCGAAAGAGATACCGCGGCCTCGGAACGTAAAGGGCAATAGAAGGAACATGGGTGGGTTTTAGTCAGTACAAGTCTGACATGCCCCCCCGCTCCGCCCAGAGCGGGGGAAGTCATTGGATGATTTCCCACCCGAAAAAAAAAAGGTGCATTAAATGAGCCCGAACACGATATAGCTGCTGTAAACAGTTGAGAACGTCTTGCAAATATCTTCGTCTCCATCATCAGATCTTCAGTGACAGTAATTATCCAGATTGCCTCAAAGTTCTCATCAAGGTTAATGAAACGAGCCCAAACACAATTAGCGGCTGTAAATTGATAAGAACCTCTTTCAAAAGCCTTCCGTCTCCATCGTCAGACCTTCAATGACAGCGCTATTCTACAGCTAGGTCTAAAGTTGTCGTCAACGTGCATGAAATGAGTTGAAACACGATATGTCGCTGCTTTAAACTGTTGAGGACCTCTTGCAAAATGCAAGTATTTTCCGTCTCCATCATCCATCATCAGATCATTTTGACGGCGTATTGTCATCAGAACTACATACGTGTTTCAAATTTAAACAAAATCAGTTCACAATTGCAAATTTAGTATGAAAAAAATCAATCAACCCCTATTTTGACACCCTTAGGGGCGGATTTTTTTTTTCAATTTGAAATGGGAACACCTTTGAAATATACAATGCAATGAAAAAAGAATTTTTCAAATCGGACGTCTCAGTAAAAAGTTATGCGTGGTCATACATAAAAAAAAAAATATACATGTCAAATTGAGAACCTCCTTTTTTTCGTCGGTTAAAAATGTTTTTCGTTTCAGCATTATTAGTTATGGTATCATGATATATCAGAATATTTTTATCGAGTATTCATTTTCCATTGTTACTAAAAGATTAACAGATCATACATAAACCTACATAGGCATAGAGAAATAATATGTATTATTATAGACGATAACTCATAAACTACTGGCCGGATCTTGGTATTATGATAATTATAATCTTTCAGTTTCTTAAAAATCAGTCTGAGCTATAAAATCATACCTAATGTTCGTTGTTATGGTTCGATTATAACCTCAAAATCTAGTACATGTTTTAAATATTTCCATTCTAGAGATAGTCCTTAATGAGATAGGCTTATTGAGAATAACTTCAAAAATTATTTGGCGTTATTCTAAATCCAATATGGCGGACCTTCCAAGATGTCTCCAAAGGTCTGGTGAATGGTGCCAATGGACATCCTTACTTCCTTACTATAATATTATAAAAGCGAAAGTGAGTTTGTTTGTTTGTTTGTTTGTTTGTTTGTTACCTCTTCACGCTTTAATGGCTGAACCGATTTTGATGAATTTTGGTACAGAGATAGTTGGGAACCAGGAGACGGACATAGACTATATATAGATAATTTTTATTAAAAAAAAGTGGGATATGAGGGAGAACGAGGGAATAAAAGGGAAAACTTAGCATTGCTATTACAAATCAATCAGGCGCAAGAGCAAAAACTACAGGTCTGCTTGGTGTGTTATGCCGAATTTAACGCGAGCGAAGCCGCGGGCGAAAGCTAGTATTACATAAATTATATGGCCCTGCTTTCGAAGAGCACAAACGTATGACACCGATATACCATCTGTCCGTATAGACTTTGGTAAAGACGGCGCTCATCTAATTCAGCCCAAATCTGTGCAATTTCCTGCTAAATATAGTCACGGAACCGCGGAACGAAGAATGCTGCCAATTGTATTTTGTAGGGCCTGTACAGTTCACAAAATGCAAGGCAGCACTGTTGACTACGCCGTCATCTACTTAGGCTCGAAGCTCTTTGCTGCTGGTCAAGCATACGTGGCCTAAGTAGGGTAAACACATTAAAGGCTCTCCTTATTGAAGAGCTGGACTGTTTGAAATTAATTGGCAAACAACCTTGCAACAATGATGCGTTGAACGAGATGAACAGGCTCAGAGACCTAGCCAGCGATAACTAAAATACAAAAAATAAATTAAAAGATTTCTTGTTTTTTTTAAAAAAAAACTTTAATTTAAACGCTCTAATAAGAAGGAAAAATTAATTTCTTTAAAATTTTTAACTATCAACTTATACCCTCATTATACAATTTAAATGATAATTAAAGCTTGTCTACCCATTTAGGTGTGAAAACGTAACAAACAAACAAACTTACTTTCGCTTTTATAATATTTGATTACTTAACTTTCTACAACAATATTTGAACCTATTTATATTATTAAAACTAGCTGGCGCCCGCGGCTTTGCCCGCCTGATATAAAAAAAAAGTATCCTGTGTGTTATTCCAGACTATAATCTACCTCTATGCCAAATTTAATCCAGTTCCGTTCAACCGTTTTGACGTGAAAGAGTAACAAACATCCATACATCTATCCATGTCACAAACATTCGCATTTATAATTAGTAGGAAGTAGGATAGGATAGGATTAGTAGGATGTACGGAAGTAAGCTGCCGCATTATATTTATGTTAAGTAGGATAGGATAGGATTAGTAGGATGTACGTAAGTAAGCTGCCGCATTATATTTATGTTAAGTAGGATAGGATAGGATTAGTAGGATGTACGTAAGTAAGCTGCCGCATTATACACACATCAACAAAGTCTAGGGAACAAGGACATTTCTAGTTTTTATTTAAAAACCCTTTCTTGTAATAGTGAGTGTTTTATATCAATAGAAGGGTATTTTTATACCGTTTTTAATTTTAATAAAAACATTCTCATATTAAATATTTAATTTTTTAAAGAAAGAATTGTATAGTGCCAATATTGAGTATTACAACCTTCTATGATTAGGCACAAAAATAACGAGGTAGTAAGAAATACAGTAATTAACCTTACTTTAAACGTTTTTAATAATCTGTAGGACCTCCTAAAGCATTAGCAACAGCTCGACAACGGCGTGGCATACTTAGTATGAGATTGTCAATCATCGTCTGTGGAATATGGCTGCATACACTGCGAAGGTGTAAAAAAAGTTGTTCTTCAGTGTTCAAATTTTCCAAAGAATCACTGAAAGCTCTTCTCCCAAGCAAATCCCAGGCATGCTCTATGGGATTGAGGTCGGCAGACTGAGCAGGCCATTCCAACGTCGTAATATTGTGTTCGCTTAACGCATTGACCACTACCCTCGCGGTGTGTGACCGTGCATTATCTTGCATGAACATAAAATCTTGACCGAACTGCTGTTGATGAGGGATTACCATGGGGTGTATAACCTCCTGAATGTATTGGTTTGCATTCAAATTGCCCCGTATCCAAACGAGGTCGGTCCTTCCACCAAGGCGAATTCCAGCCCATACCATGATTGTTCCACCTTGGTAAGGGTGAACTTTTTGCGGATTCTGGAGACGACTCCGACGTCCAGGAACTCGCCATATACGCACTCTTCTCGAATCAGGATGAAAACCGAAGCGAGATTCGTCGGAAAACAGAACCCGTGCCCATTGATGGTCGGTCCACTGTAAATGTGCGTTAGCCCGCAATAAGCGACGACCTCGATTTCCACGTCGAAGAGCTGGAACCCTAAGCGATCGAGCATGAAGATTGGCTTCGTGTAGTCTTCTCCTGACAGTTTGATCGCTAATAACCACTTGATGCTGAGACTGGAGGCTTGCGACCAACTGACGAGCAGTAATCGTGGGTTGCCGCCTTGCGGAATTTTGCAAGAAACGATCATGTCGCTGGGTAGTAACCCTATTTCGTCCCCTGTGACGTTCGGCAACATCCCCTGTAGACCTGTAGCGTGCCCATAATCTGCAAATTACGCTTGGTTGGGTGTTGACAGCATCCGCTACGTCGCGTTGAGTTCGTCCAGCTTGCAGCATACCAACAGCTCTTAACATCTCTTCGCGACTTAAATGACGACGTGACATGATGACTACAGTCACAATAAAAACTTTTTAACAAAAAATTGAACCGACGAAAAGTGAAAAATAAAAAACCTTTTAGTCTAGCTAAGGTCCAAAGTTAAAGTATGAGATTAATTTCAAGTCGGCGCCAAACAAACTATTTATTGATTTTCATAACGTAACATGGTATACGTTGACAACTTGATTGATCGTCGATCATTGTTTGTTGGCGCCGCCTCAAAATTAATCTCATACTTTAACTTTGGACCTTAGCTAGACTAAAAGGTTTTTTATTTTTCACTTTTCGTCGGTTCAATTTTTTGTTAAAAAGTTTTTATTTTACTCTTTTTGGTTCTCTTTTACAACAAATTTGTTGTTGCTTTACTTAATCTAATTTGTATAAAATTTTAAATTTTTCGGCTTTTTAAAATAAAATATTGTCTTTTGCTATCTAATTTCCTTTTTCGTCGATTTTTTGGTATACTTCGACACTACTAAATATTTGGTAGCTATTATTTTGAACCCACATTAGTTACTTTTGATATTTAATAAAAATCTTTGATAGGCGAACGAAGACGCTTAAGATGAAGGATTCGGGGATGGGAGCTTCAATAAGAATGTTCCTTACCGTCAAACAGGTTGACAAGTACTAAGATGACTACCATGCATTCGAAACACCATCGCATCCTTGGGATACCTCCAAATATTGTTGTACCTACCAAAAAATCTGAAGAATTGTGGTGCCCATGAAAGCAAAGGAAATAGAGTGAAAGCGATGGGTGTGTTGCTGGATCTCTATTGATTGCAATTTTTAAAAGAACACGTACTAGAAATGTTTTTGAACGCATGATGTTGCCCGTAGTTCTAAGCTGGGCCGTCAATTTACTTAAACTTCAAGGGACGACCCTCGATAAAGCATGAATTGACCTGGGACTACATTTCATTAGCATCATTATCAAATGACCAAATAAGGTGTTAATCCACATGATGAGCGCGCTGACTGAAATGCAGCTACTGAAAGGTTAACCCACTATGCACTGCACATATACAGATATCTAATTCTTGCAGTAATGGCTAAAACACACTTATTATGTTTTTTCAATTAAGGGAATCCGTCCGTCGATGACACGCATAATCCAGTAAGGTCTAAAGTTTTTAATAAAGTTCAAGAAAATAAGCCCATGTGGCGTTATACTGTAGGGAATCTCTTGTAACTGACTTCCATTTCCACCGCTAGAGCTTTGATGACAATCATACTCCAGCAAGGCATCAACAGTTCTCATCGAGGTACATGAAATGAGCCTAAACACAATACAGCTGCTGTAAGCTATTGAGAATGTCTAGCAAATACTTCCCGTCTCCATCAACAGACCTTCCATGACCGTAATTCTCCAGCTAGGTCTAAAGATCACGTCAAGGTGCATTAAATGAGCCCAAACACGATATAGCTGCTGTAAACTGTTGAGAACGTCTTGCAAATACCTTCCGTCTCCATCGTCAGATCTTCAGTGACAGTAATTATCCAGATTGGCTCAAAGTCCTCATCAAGGTTAATAAAACGAGCCCAAACACAATATAGCGGCGGTAAATGATAAGAACTTCTTTCAAAAGCCTTCCGTCTCCATCGTCAGACCTTCAATAACAGCGCTATTCTCCAGCTAGGTCTAAAGTTGTCGTCAACGTGCATGAAATGAGTTGAAACACGATATATCGCTGCTTTAAACTGTTGAGGACCTCTTGCAAAATGCAAGTATTTCCTGTCTCCATCATCCATCATCAGATCATTTTGACGTCGTATTATCATCAGAACTACATATGTGTTTCAAATTTAAACAAAATCGGTTCACAATTGCAAACTTAGTATGAAAAAAATTAATCAACCCCTATTTTTCCACCCTTAGGGGCGGTTTTTTTTTTTCAATTTAAAATGGGACCAACTTTGAAATATACTCTCTCCAATGAAAAAAGAATTTTTCAAATCGGACGTCTCAGTAAAAAGTTATGCGTGGTCATACATAAAAAAAAAAAAAATATACATGTCGAATTGAGAACCTCCTTTTTTTCGTCGGTTAAAAATGCACAAACCATACGTAAAAGACGTATTATTGATAATAAACGTTATTTACAATCAAAGAAAATAATTTTTATTTTGCCTCAGAGAAACTGCACAATCAAACACTTTTAAAAGTTTCCCTCCATATTCGAAAATCATTACTTATTTAAATTTATTTTTAAATTTCGAACAACTCTGTAATCTACTTTATTCTATTTTTATTTATTTGCTGCCAGTTATTTGCAAAACAAGATTTACACGAAAAAAAAAATTAGGGTCATCTTGTTCCCTAGACTTTGTTGAGGTGTTTATTTATGTTAAGCTACACTTACTGCTTCAGTTTTTCTCTGTAAGTAGTAGTAGTAAGTAAGTGAATTTGTAATTCTTTTGAGAAAACAAATAACGTGGACCGTAAATGATTACTTCAGTGAATGGTCCATGACCAGATCCAGATCGGGGTGTTTGTCAACACAAATTATAAAATATCAACACAACACAATTCGATAGTGAGCTCAGTGGAATGTTTGACATTAACTAAATTTGAACGTTTATGTTAAGATCAGCAGCAAATAAGTAAATAGCAGTTCTTCTCACAAATACTCTCTTATGTTCTCTCAAACAATGTTCTGTTAGGTGAACATGTAACCAACTTATCTCTAATTCTTTGCTAGACATTTCCTGCACATTTTGATGAACATCATTCAACATTATGCAGCCTGCCCTTTGACGCACCTCTAACAGTTCATGGAGCCCCGTGGGTCTTCCAAGCTCGAAGCTATTGCAACAGTTGCACTGAGAATGACAACATGCACATTACCACGAACAAAGCAGTACCTTCAATTAGGTAGGCAAGCCCTTACGAGTCGTTTCATTTGACGACTAGACCCCGACGGCCGGCGGCCTGGCACGTGGTGTGCGACCTGCGCCCACAGCGCCAGCGCCTTCACACTGCTCCGTCACTTGGCACGAGATGAATGCGACACTACGGGCCTTGTTAACGACATTGTAGATGTTTAGAGAACGTAGTTAGCTACGACAACCCCTTCAGCTCGACACACCTACTGGCAGGAATGTTTCACTGTGAGCCCCGGGCGCCCGGCACCCGGCGCCCACACGACACAACAACAGCCTGACCTTGAACTGGTTTAAGAATCTCTTGTCTTATATATGAGAATTTGCTAAAACCCATGAACCATGAGATTCATCATCCAGAGCGCGACAAAGAAAATAAACTGTCATCCGCATGAAACACTTAGCTTTCCTCATACAGTCGGTAAATATCAAACAATGAACTTACTAATTATGACTTTTAGATTTTAGATAGTTTTTCAAGTATTACGAACGAGAAAACGATAGCTTACTATCATAAATAAGTGGATAGAAGAGTACGTAGAGTTGTGGATGGAACTCCAGTATTTTAATATGACGAGCAAAGTTTTCCAACATTAAATAAGTTGGAGCGAGCACGCAAAAGGTTGCGCGTCGCGTATTACCAAGCATAAATATTTAATCAAAATCACAGAACTTAATCCCACTTCACACGAGTACAACATTGTAATGTTTCCTGTACGAGCGGACGGTGTTTAACAACTATGCCATTAGACGCTTCAGGCTTAGATAAAACTGAGCCAGCCGCTATCCAACTGATGCGTGCTACTCCTAAAGCTATCTACTAAGGTAAGGCCGGCTGCCCAACCAGACAACCGCGGCCTGCGGCCTTATTTTGATACGATCTTGCTGGCGGCGGCTTGTGTCGGCGCGTACTACCGGGCGCGGCGGCACGCCCCGCGCCTCTCCGCTCTTCATTCACTTCGTTGCCCGTTGCAGTTGCGTCTGTTTAAACTATTTAGTTTCGTATTTATGACACTCACTCACTCATGATCATCAAAATAGAACTAGTACTTCCCATTAACTGAGAGAGCTGAAATTTGGTACAGAGCATAAATGCGAAACTTTGCTTTCGCTTAACTTCGGAACTAAATGACCTACAGACTTGAAATTTAGGTTTTAAGTATGTGATTATAGCTTACTGGATGTTGAAAATTTCTGCGTTCTGGTCTTATCCAGAGGTTCTAAATTAGGGGTCTGAAAATGCGGCGAAAAGGTTCCAGTAAAGGATAGTACGGCAGTGTTTGCTTTGCGCTCGACTTGCGAGGGCACTACCGTGCCCTCCGATAAGTTTTAATTTTAAAATATAGTACATTTTGATTCACGTGAGGAAACTTTGTGATTTGCATAGGGGGATTTAACGCACGAGCCGCCAGGCGAGAGTGTTATAGAGCCGAGAACAGCACTGACAAATTCGCACGTGAATCAAACGACATTTTTCAATACACAGAAGTAATTAAATAACATAACATTTTTTTTTATTTCCGCGCGCTTTTTCTTCTCTTACTGAAGTCCTAAGTTTCTTCAGTAAAAACAAAGGCATATTTATTTATTTACTAGCTTTTGCCCGCGGCTTCGCTCGCGTTAAATTTGGGGTAACACAGTTCTCCTTTCCTGATTTGCAGGTACCTGCTACCTGCAGTTTTTGCACTTGCGCCTTATTGATTTGTAATAGCAAATCTAAATTTTCCCTTTACTTTCTCCCACATATCGCACTTTAAAACAAAATAGCCTATGTCCGTCTCCTGGGTCCAAACTATCTCTGTACTAAAATTCATCAAAATCGGTTGAGCCACTTAGGCGTGAAGACTAAACAAACAAACTCACTTTCGCTTTTATAATATTAGTAAGGATTATCTCACGGAGCGGTTCATAGAAATTTTCTCAAACCTCTACCACTATTTATTCAACAATCGTATATACATCTCGGTTCAATATCATCAAAAGCTGACCATCGTTTGCTCCAACGATAACATTGATACAACTCAGATCAAGTGTGAAATGACAAATGAACTCAACATCGTTCCCAATCCGTGGTAGAAACAAACGAAGATCGTGTTGATTCTTGCATTTGAAAATGAATTAATCTAAGAGACAAACCTACAAGATTTTTCTTACTAACTGTATTTTCTGACACTCAAATTTATACTAATGACAAATCGGGAACATCAATCCTTACTAATATTTTAGGTAAAAGCGAAAGTGAGTTTGTTTGTTACGTCTTCACGCCTAAATGGCTAAGCCGATTTTGATAAAATTTGGTACAAAGATAGTTGGGACCCTATAAACGGACATGGGTGTTTTTTTTAAGTGATAAAAACTTTTTAACAAAAAATTGAACCGACGAAAAGTGAAAAATAAAAAACCTTTTAGTCTAGCTAAGGTCCAAAGTTAAAGTATGAGATTAATTTCAAGTCGGCGCCAAACAAACTATTTATTGATTTTCATAACGTAACATGGTATACGTTGACAACTTGATTGATCGTCGATCATTGTTTGTTGGCGCCGCCTCAAAATTAATCTCATACTTTAACTTTGGACCTTAGCTAGACTAAAAGGTTTTTTATTTTTCACTTTTCGTCGGTTCAATTTTTTGTTAAAAAGTTTTTATTTTACTCATTTTGGTTTTCTTTTACAACAAATTTGTTGTTGCTTTACTTAATCTAATTTGTATAAAATTTTAAATTTTTCGGCTTTTTAAAATAAAATATTGTCTTTTGCTATCTAATTTCCTTTTTCGTCGATTTTTTGGTATACTTCGACACTACTAAATATTTGGTAGCTATTATTTTGAACCCACATTAGTTACTTTTGATATTTAATAAAAATCTTTGATAGGCGAACGAAGACGCTTAAGATGAAGGATTCGGGGATGGGAGCTTCAATAAGAATGTTCCTTACCGTCAAACAGGTTGACAAGTACTAAGATGACTACCATGAATTCGAAACACTATCGAGTCTTTGGGAATAGACCTCTAGATATTCTAGTACCTACCAAAAATCTGAAGAATTGTGTTAACAATGAAAGCAAAGGAAATAGAGTGATAGCAATGACTGTGTTGCTAGACCTCGATTGGTTGCAATTTTCAAAAGAACACGTACTAGAAATGTTTTTGAACGCATGATGTTGCCCGTAGTTCTAAGCTGGGCCGTCAATTTACTTAAACTTCAAGGGACGACCCTCGATAAAGCATGAATTGACCTGGGACTACATTTCATTAGCATCATTATCAAATTTTGACCAAATAAGGTGTTAATCCACATGATGAGCGCGCTGACTGAAATGCAGCTACTGAAAGGTTAACCCACTATGCACTGCACATATACAGATATCTAATTCTTGCAGTAATGGCTAAAACACACTTATTATGTTTTTTCAAATAAGGGAATCCGTCCGTCGATGACACGCATAATCCAGTAAGGTCTAAAGTTTTTAATAAAGTTCAAGAAAATAAGCCCATGTGGCGTTATACTGTAGGGAATCTCTTGTAACTGACTTCCATTTCCACCGCTAGAGCTTCGATGACAATCATACTCCAGCAAGGCATCAACAGTTCTCATCGAGGTACATGAAATGAGCCTAAACACAATACAGCTGCTGTAAGCTATTGAGAATGTCTAGTAAATACTTCCCGTCTCCATCAACAGACCTTCCATGACCGTAATTCTCCAGCTAGGTCTAAAGATCACGTCAAGGTGCATTAAATGAGCCCAAACACGATATAGCTGCTGTAAACTGTTGAGAACGTCTTGCAAATACCTTCCGTCTCCATCGTCAGATCTTCAGTGACAGTAATTATCCAGATTGGCTCAAAGTCCTCATCAAGGTTAATAAAACGAGCCCAAACACAATATAGCGGCGGTAAATTGATAAGAACTTCTTTCAAAAGCCTTCCGTCTCCATCGTCAGACCTTCAATAACAGCGCTATTCTCCAGCTAGGTCTAAAGTTGTCGTCAACGTGCATGAAATGAGTTGAAACACGATATATCGCTGCTTTAAACTGTTGAGGACCTCTTGCAAAATGCAAGTATTTCCTGTCTCCATCATCCATCATCAGATCATTTTGACGTCGTATTATCATCAGAACTACATATGTGTTTCAAATTTAAACAAAATCGGTTCACAATTGCAAACTTAGTATGAAAAAAATTAATCAACCCCTATTTTTCCACCCTTAGGGGCGGATTTTTTTTTTCAATTTAAAATGGGACCAACTTTGAAATATACTCTCTCCAATGAAAAAAGAATTTTTCAAATCGGACGTCTCAGTAAAAAGTTATGCGTGGTCATACATAAAAAAAAAAAAAATATACATGTCGAATTGAGAACCTCCTTTTTTTCGTCGGTTAAAAAATGAGGGAGAAAGAGGGCAGAAAAGGGAAAACTTAGCTTACAATAAATAAAGCGCAAGGGCAAAAACTACAGGTAGCAGGTATCTGCAAATCAGGAAAGGGGAACTATGTTCTCCTGAATTTAATGCGAGCGAAGCCGCGGGCAAAAGCTAGTGTTAAATAAAAAATCATTTGTTTCTTTATGATGACGAATTGGGAAAACTCGAATGAAGAAAATATTTGCGACTAATCGTAACGGAGACGAGTTGGGCATAACTAACTTTTAATTAATTCTTGATTTTAAATTAACAGGCACCGTAGCTTGACCGTCGGCCTGCCTAGATAAGATCTCGAGTTCAAGGAAAAACTATGATCTTTTGGTATATTTATTACTAGCTTTTGCCCGCGGCTTCGCTCGCGGTAGGTGAGGACGCCATGACGCCTCTCCAGTCACTCCTCAAAGAGGGGACTTACCGCCACTATTGTGGCGTGCCCTGCACGGGGTTGCGACAGTCGCTCTCTCCATGTCATCATGAGATCGCACCGGAGGTCTGTCCGCCGAGCGGCAATTTGCCGCGGTAGCGGAGTTTCCCCCCGGTGTAGTGCCTCCGCGCGCCACTCAAACAGGCTGTCGAGGACGATTCCCAGGTACTTCATCGTCGACCTGACGCCGCCGCGCCGATGCAAACCCCTCCTACCGTCATCTGGGATCCCAACGGTGGCGTGTTTCCGCGGCCATGAAAGACCATGGCCTCGGATTTGTGCAAGGCCACCTCGAGACCCAGTAGCCGGATCCTTTCCGCGACTATCGCAACCCCGCGTGTCGTGTCATATTGTCGGCCGCCGCCTGGTGCGACCCCCCCTGAGCCAGAACGAGCGTGTCGTCAGCGTAGCAAACTACGCTGACGTCGCTGGGGAGGTCGGCGCGCAGCACCCAGTCGTAACCGATGTCCCACAGGAGTGGCCCCAAGGCCGATCCCTGTGGGACACCGCACGACATCTCTCGCCGGTTCCACTCTACAGAGCGACCGGGGTAGATGACGGCCCTGTCCGTCAGATATGCCCCGACCACACGACGAAGGTAGGTCGGCATCCGGTGGTACCGGAGTGCCTCCCTGATGCAGCTCCAAGATATGGTGTTGAACGCGTTGGCGATGTCGAGAGACACCGCCACGACAACCCCGCCCCTGAATACTGCAGCCCCCGTCGTGAGGGTTCTCACGCGCATGATGGCGTCCACCGTCGATGGCCTTAAGCCTTACATCGACACAAAAACTTTTAATGAACATGTTGCCAACTTGCCACTTATTCGTTTTTTTTTTTTTAAACAGTTGTAAAGTTGCTAAGTCCTTATTCATTAGCAACAAAATTAAATCAGCCGATGATAAAATAAAAACGGTTTGGAAAATAATCAACAATGAAACAAATAGAAATAAAAAACAAAGAAATAATTTCACGTTAGAAACCTCACGTGGTCTCGTGAGCAATAATAATGACATTACTCAGGAATTTGTAAATTTCTTTACCAAAATCCCACATAAGACTACAGAAACTTTAAATTCCTCGCCCTTGCTATCTAAGGATTTATTAAAGGCGAACGTTCCAGCCTGCCCGATTCAATTTGAATTTAAGCAAATATCCTCCCTTATCAGTCATTAAAGCTTTTAAGCAAATCAAAGTCAAATTAACCGGAGATGTTTGGGGTATGTCTATCAAAGCTTGTACTGCCATTATTGAGACTATAGCACCCTATTTAACTTTAATATTTAATTTGTGCGTGGATCAGGGAGTCTTCCCGGATCTAATGAAATACAGCAAGGTAATACCGCTTTTTAAATCCGGGGACGGTAAAGACACTAACAACTATAGGCCCGTATCCGTTTTGCCAGTTATCAGCAGGGTATTTGAAAAGATAATGCTAAATCTCGAAGAAGCTAAGAATCTAGAATTCGTCAATAAAACTGTTCTTAGGCATCACACTCGACTCGAGGCTACAATGGGGTCCTCATTTAACATCTCTTGCAGGACAGTTGAGTTCAGCAGCATATGCTGTAAGAAAAATCCGTCATATTACTGACGTAGATACCGCGCGACTAGTCTATTTTAGTTATTTTCATAATATAACTAAAATCTATTTTAGTTATTTTTAGTTATGCAGATTTGATTATATCTCGTCTCGTATAGTCTACTATACGAGACGAGATATAATCAAATCTGCATCTATTTAGTAAAAGAAGTGACAGACATCACTATATATACTACATACTAGAAATAGGGGACCAACTGGTTCAGCCAGGTTTCAGGCTAGCTAAAGTAGATTCCTCTTTTTAACCGACGAAAAAAAGGAGGTTCTCAATTCGACATGTATATTTTTTTTTTTTTTATGTATGACCACGCATAACTTTTTATTGAGACGTCCGATTTGAAAAATTTTTTTTTCATTGGACAGGGTATATTTCAAAGTTGGTCCCATTTTAATGAGAAAAAAAAAATCCGCCCCTAACGGTGGGAAAATAGGGGGTGATTGATTTTTTTCACACTGAATTTTCAATTGTGAACAGATTCTGTTTAAATTTGGCACATTTATGTAGTTCTGATGACATTTCGACGTTTTAAAGATCTGATGATGGATGATGGAGACGGAAAACACTTGCAACTTGGAAGAGGTACTCAACAGTTTAAAGCAGCGATATATCGTGTTTCAACTCATTTCATTCAAGTTGACGAGAACTTTAGACCTTACTGGAGGCTGGCGCTGTCATTGAAGGTCTGACGATGGAGACGGAATGCAATTGCAAGAGGTCCGCATGGATTAACAGCAGCTATTCTGTGTTTGGGCTCCTTTTATTCACCTTAAAAAGATCTTTAAGCCAAGATGGATAATGACTGTCATGGATGATCTAACGATGGAGACGGAAGGTATTTGCAAGGCGTTCTTAACAGTCAACAGCAGCTATATCGTGTTTGGGCTCATTTTATGCATCTTGACGAGATCTTATCAGCTAGCTGGAGAATTACGGTCATAGAAGGTCTGATGATAGAGACGGAAAGTATTTCCTAGATGTTCTCAATAGCTCACAGCAGCTGTATTGTGTTTAGGCTCATTTCATGTACGTCGATGAGAACTGTTAACCTTGTTGGATTATGATTTTCATCGAAGCTCTGGCGGTGGAAACGGAAGGCAGTTACAAGAGATTCCCAACAGTTGGGCTTATATCTTGAACTTTATTGACAACTTTAGACCTTATTGGGTTAAAGGTGCCATCTACCTCGGCCCTGGTTCAGTCCATGGTCCGAAGCGAGAGGAAATGGGAAGCGGTTACCTCCCTAAAGAGATGTCAGCAAAGCAGAGAGGCTTGTCAAGTCCACCGCCTGCCGGGGTTGCGAGTTGTTCGAAAGAGCACGGGTATCGGAACATAAAAGGCAATAGAAGGAATATGGGTGGGTTTTTTCAGTACAAGTATGACACTCCCTCCCGCTCCACCCAGAGCGGGGAAAGTTATTTGATAATTTCCCATCCGCAAAAAAAAGGGTTTCATCGACGGACGGATGCCTTTATTTGAAAAAAAACATAATAAGTGTGTTTTAGAGATTACGGCAAGAATTAAATTTCTGTATAATGTGCAGGGCATAGTGAGTTAACCTTTCAGTCTCTGCATTTCAGTCAGCGCGAAAATCATGCGGGTAGATGAACACCTTATTTGGTTCTAAATCTGATAATTTTAATAAAACTTTCAGTCCTAGGGCAATTCATGCTTTATCGAGGGCCGACCCTTGCAGTTTATGTTCCGTGACGGCCCAGCTTAGAATTACCGGCCACATCATGTGTTAAAAAACATTTTAAGTACTTATTCTCTTAAAAATTGCATTCAATAGAGATCCAGCAACACACCCATCGGTTTCACTCTATTTCCTTTGCTTTCATGAGCACCACAATTCTTCAGATTTTTTGGTAGGTACAACAATATCTGGAGGTATCCCAAGGACGCAATGGTGTTTCGAATTCATGGTAGTCATCTTAGTACTTGTCAACCTGTTTGACGGTAAGGAACATTCTTATCGAAGCACCATCCTTACGCTTACGCCAATCTTCGCTTATCAAGGATTTTTAAATAGCAATAGCAAGTAATGTAGGTTCCTAATAATAGCACCCAAATATTGAGCTCGATGTAGATTTCAACAAAAAATCGACAAAAATAGGAAACTAGAAAGCGAAAAAACAATATTTGATTTAAAAAAGCCGAGAAATTTGGAATTTTAATAACAACCAAACATTAAATACAAATTAGACTAAGTTAAGCAACAACAAATTTGCTGTTAAAGAAAACAAAAAATAGATAAATAAAAACTTTTTAACAAAAAATGAAACCGACGAAAAGTGAAAAATAAAAACCTTTTAGTCTAGGTAAGCTCCAAAGTTAAAGTATGAAATTAATTTTGAGGCGGCGCCAACATGCAATGATCGACGATCAATAAAGCTGTCAATATTTTCCGTTTTACGTTATTAGTTTTCTTGCTAATTTGGCGCCGACTTGAAATTAATTTCATACTTTAACTTTGGAGCTTACCTAGACTAAAAGGTTTTTATTTTTCACTTTTCGTCGGTTTCATTTTTTGTTAAAAAGTTTTTATATGGAGTACTGTTTAAAATGTTACAATAAAACTTTTTAACAAAAAATTGAACCGACGAAAAGTGAAAAATAAAAAACCTTTAATCTAGCTAAGCTCCAAAGTTAAAGTATGAGATTAATTTCAAGTCGGCGCCAAACAAACTATTTATTGATTTTCATAACGTAACATGGCAAACGTTGACAACTTGATTGATCGTCGATCATTGTTTGTTGGCGCCGCCTCAAAATTAATCTCATACTTTAACTTTGGAGCTTAGCTAGATTAAAGGTTTTTTATTTTTCACTTTTCGTCGGTTCAATTTTTTGTTAAAAAGTTTTTATTTTTCTCTTTTTGGTTTTCTCTTACAACAAATTTGTTGTTGCTTTACTTAATCTAATTTGTACAAAATTTTTGACTGTTATTCAAATTCCAAATTTTTCGGCTTTTTAAAACAAAATATTGTTTTCGCTATCTAATTTCCTTTTTCGTCGATTTATATATAAATATATATACTTCGACACTACTAAATATTTGGTAGCTATTTTTTTGAACCCACATTCCTTGATAGGCGAACAGACGCGTAAGATGATGGATTCGGGGATGGAGCTTCGATAAGAGTGTTCCTTACCGTCAAACAGGTTGACAAGTACTAAGATGACTACCATGAATTCGAAACACTATCGAGTCTTTGGGAATAGACCTCCAGATATTCTAGTCCCTACCAAAAATCTGAAGAATTGTGTTAACAATGAAAGCAAAGGAAATAAAGTGATAGCAATAACTGTGTTGCTAGACCTCGATTGGTTGCAATTTTCAAAAGAACACGTAAGTACTAGAAATGTTTTTGAACGCATGATGTTGCCCGTAATTCTAAGCTGGGCCGTCAATTTACATAAACTTCAAGGGACGACCCTCGATAAAGCAAGAATTGACCTGGGACTACATTTTATTAGCATCATTATCAAATTTTGAACCAAATAAGGTGTTAATCCACATGATGAGCGCGCTGACTGAAATGCAGCTACTGAAAGGTTAACCCACTATGCACTGCACATATACAGATATTTAATTCTTGCAGTAATGGCTAAAACATACTTATTATGTTTTTTTCAAAAAAGGGCATCCGTCCGTCGATGACACGCATAACCCAGTAAGGTCTACAGTTTTTAATAATGTTCAAGAAATAAGCCCAAGTGGCGTTATACTGTAGGGGACCTCTTGTAACTTCCATTTCCACTGCCACAGCTTTGATGACAATCATACTCCAGCAAGGCATCAACAGTTCTCATCGACGTACATGAAATGAGCCTAAACACAACACAGCTGCTGTAAACTATTGAGAATGTCTAGTAAATACTACCCATCTCCATCATCAGACCTTCCATGACCGTAATTCTCCAGCTAGGTCTAAAGATCACGTCAAGGTGCATTAAATGAGCCCAAACACGATATAGCTGGTGTAAACTGTTGAGAACGTCTTGCAAATACCTTCCGTCTCCATCGTCAGATCTTCAGTGACAGTAATTATCCAGATTGGCTCAAAGTCCTCATCAAGGTTAATAAAACGAGCCCAAACACAATATTGCGGCTGTAAATTGATAAGAACCTCTTTCAAAAGCCTTCCGTCTCCATCGTCAGACCTTCAATGACAGCTCTATTCTCCAGCTAGGTCTAAAGTTGTCGTCAACGTGCATGAAATGTGTTGAAACACGATATATCGCTGCTTTAAACTGTTGAGGACCTCTTGAAAAATGCAAGTATTTCCTGTCTCCATCATCCATCATCAGGTCATTTTGACGCCGTATTATCATCAGAACTACATATGTGTTTCAAATTTAAACAAAATCGATTCACAATTGCAAATTAAGTATGAAAAAAAATCAATCAACCCCTATTTTTCCACCCTTAGGGGCGGTTTTTTTTTTTTGAAATTGAAATGGGACCAACTTTGAAATATACTCTCTCCAATGAAAAAAGAATTTTTCAAATCGGACGTCTCAGTAAAAAGTTATGCGTGGTCATACATAAAAAAAAAACAAATATACATGTCGAATTGAGAACCTCCTTTTTTTCGTCGGTTAAAAATACCTCCACACATCCTACAACTGAATGAATCAAAGTTTAAGTCTTGTATTAAACGCACACTATTAGGCAAGCATATTATAAGTTGGGGGATTACATTTATGATATAAATGCTTGGCTCAATGCCGGTCCTGCTCCACAACCATAGGGGCAAACTAATTGATCAGCATCTAAATTTATTGTGGCAGCTGTAGAAGATTGTAAGACTATCTTTGCATTGTATAGACTCAATTTCCTAATATTGTATAATTGTAATGCCCATGTGTGAGTACTATGTAATTTCATTGACTCAACGGTTGCTGTGGTGGTTGAGAGATTGTCATGCTCACGTCTCGCTGATGGTGGCGTGTGTGTCGGGTCATTTAGTTCCCTTCAAAATGGTTGAGCTGAATGGGGCTGATCCATACGTCATGTTCGTGAACGGGCGCTGTCAGTTGGGACTGGTCATCTCTTAGCTACCACGGTTTGTTTTAATTCATCTATTAAACTCTTGCTGATTTTTGCTTTTACTCTGGACGCTCTAAATGTGCGCGTTTTTCTACATCGTTCTCACATATATGTATAATCTCAACATGAATAATGTATCCATGATTTTATAAAATACTAGCTTTTGCCCGCGGCTTCGCTCGCATTAAATTCGGTATAACACAGTACCTGCTGCCTGTAGTTTTCGCCCTTGCGCCTTATTGATTTGTAATAGCAACGCTAAGTTTTCCCTTTTCTTCCCTCTTTCTCCCTCATATCCCACTTAAAAAAAAATAGCCTATGTCCGTTTCCTGATTTTCAGCTATCTCTGTACCAAAATTCATCATAATCGGTTCAGCCAATAAAGCGTAAAGAGGTAACAAACAAACAAACTCACTTTCGCTTTTATAATATTAAGTAAGGATTATGATTTAAAAGAGTCCATGGAGTTTCTTGCCCATTCTTCTCCATAGAGATCTACGTTTTGGAATGGGCAACTACGGGTCTTTCACAAGTTATTATGCCTTGTGAAATTTAATTGATCCTATTTTATTTTACTCACCACCTGTATGTGTACATTAGGAATAACCAAATATTTGAGATTTAGCCTTCTAAACTCCTTATTAGGTACCTACCTACCATTACAAATCTTTAAAACATATTTGAACGTTTCTAACATTCTCTCAGTATACATTCCCGAGAACTTCGCACTCGACGACTCGACTCAAACGCTCGACGGCTCAGGCATCTACACTACCTGTACCTACCTACCTATTAGCTGTATTTAAACTTTACTGTGCTATAACTAAGAGTAGTATCATATGCTAGTATGAACGTTTTAGCGCTACAGGTTCTACATATTTAGTAGTGTCACCAATATCTGGGGGTACGTAGGTAAGGAATTTGTTGATTAATCAACAAATTACTATTTTTTTTTTACTTTTTATTCTACTAATATTCTCAGCTTCACGGAAGATGTACTATGTAAGTCAAGACCAGTTAAAGACAAGACAAGTTTTACTCACAAAAGGTTCCCCGGGAGACATGATACTAAGATTTATTTTGACTCTATTAAAATATTTAGATGGCTACCTAAATAATATTTGAGTGTAGGTGTCAAGTAAGATCGGCTCACAGCTCAGTCTGAACAGGATGACGTGGCATGTCCGATTGTCTGCGCATCAATCACACGTAAAATGCAAAGGATAATAATGATTCAATACAGTACAAAGGCTTTCTGTTTGTACAGCACTAAGACCATAAGTACAAACTCTACTATAATAATATACAAATTATGGTATGTATTCTATTGTGTTAGTTACAGGTTTTGTCGGCATGCTACAACTGCTACAAGAATCCGAATGCTTTCGAATCCTCAAAATAAAAAAACTTTTTAACAAAAAATGAAACCGACGAAAAGTGAAAAATAAAAACCTTTTAGTCTAGGTAAGCTCCAAAGTTAAAGTATGAAATTAATTTCAAGTCGGCGCCAAATTAGCAAGAAAACTAATAACGTAAAACGGAAAATATTGACAGCTTTATTGATCGTCGATCATTGCATGTTGGCGCCGCCTCAAAATTAATTTCATACTTTAACTTTGGAGCTTACCTAGACTAAAAGGTTTTTATTTTTCACTTTTCGTCGGTTTCATTTTTTGTTAAAAAGTTTTTATTTATCTATTTTTTGTTTTCTTTAACAGCAAATTTGTTGTTGCTTAACTTAGTCTAATTTGTATTTAATGTTTGGTTGTTATTAAAATTCCAAATTTCTCGGCTTTTTTAAATCAAATATTGTTTTTTCGCTTTCTAGTTTCCTATTTTTGTCGATTTTTTGTTGAAATCTACATCGAGCTCAATATTTGGGTGCTATTATTAGGAACCTACATTACTTGCTATTGCTATTTAAAAATCCTTGATAAGCGAAGATTGGCGTAAGCGTAAGGATGGTGCTTCGATAAGAATGTTCCTTACCGTCAAACAGGTTGACAAGTACTAAGATGACTACCATGAATTCGAAACACCATTGCGTCCTTGGGATACCTCCAGATATTGTTGTACCTACCAAAAAATCTGAAGAATTGTGGTGCTCATGAAAGCAAAGGAAATAGAGTGAAACCGATGGGTGTGTTGCTGGATCTCTATTGAATGCAATTTTTAAGAGAATAAGTACTTAAAATGTTTTTTAACACATGATGTGGCCGGTAATTCTAAGCTGGGCCGTCACGGAACATAAACTGCAAGGGTCGGCCCTCGATAAAGCATGAATTGCCCTAGGACTGAAAGTTTTATTAAAATTATCAGATTTAGAACCAAATAAGGTGTTCATCTACCCGCATGATTTTCGCGCTGACTGAAATGCAGAGACTGAAAGGTTAACTCACTATGCCCTGCACATTATACAGAAATTTAATTCTTGCCGTAATCTCTAAAACACACTTATTATGTTTTTTTTTCAAATAAAGGCATCCGTCCGTCGATGAAACCCTTTTTTTTGCGGATGGGAAATTATCAAATAACTTTCCCCGCTCTGGGTGGAGCGGGAGGGAGTGTCATACTTGTACTGACAAAAACCCACCCATATTCCTTCTATTGCCTTTTATGTTCCGATACCCGTGCTCTTTCGAACAACTCGCAACCCCGGCAGGCGGTGGACTTGACAAGCCTCTCTGCTTTGCTGACATCTCTTTAGGGAGGTAACCGCTTCCCATTTCCTCTCGCTTCGGACCATGGACTGAACCAGGGCCGAGGTAGATGGCACCTTTAACCCAATAAGGTCTAAAGTTGTCAATAAAGTTCAAGATATAAGCCCAACTGTTGGGAATCTCTTGTAACTGCCTTCCGTTTCCACCGCCAGAGCTTCGATGAAAATCATAATCCAACAAGGTTAACAGTTCTCATCGACGTACATGAAATGAGCCTAAACACAATACAGCTGCTGTGAACTATTGAGAACATCTAGGAAATACTTTCCGTCTCTATCATCAGAC
Organism: Ochropleura plecta; assembly: GCA_905475445.1. NCBI lineage: Eukaryota > Metazoa > Arthropoda > Insecta > Lepidoptera > Noctuidae > Ochropleura > Ochropleura plecta. The sequence goes on along the minus strand of FR997744.1, from coordinate 65,963 downwards.
CTTCTATGACCGTAATTCTCCAGCTAGCTGATAAGATCTCGTCAAGATGCATAAAATGAGCCCAAACACGATATAGCTGCTGTTGACTGTTAAGAACGCCTTGCAAATACCTTCCGTCTCCATCGTTAGATCATCCATGACAGTCATTATCCATCTTGGCTTAAAGATCTTTTTAAGGTGAATAAAAGGAGCCCAAACACAGAATAGCTGCTGTTAATCCATGCGGACCTCTTGCAATTGCATTCCGTCTCCATCGTCAGACCTTCAATGACAGCGCCAGCCTCCAGTAAGGTCTAAAGTTCTCGTCAACTTGAATGAAATGAGTTGAAACACGATATATCGCTGCTTTAAACTGTTGAGTACCTCTTCCAAGTTGCAAGTGTTTTCCGTCTCCATCATCCATCATCAGATCTTTAAAACGTCGAAATGTCATCAGAACTACATAAATGTGCCAAATTTAAACAGAATCTGTTCACAATTGAAAATTCAGTGTGAAAAAAATCAATCACCCCCTATTTTCCCACCGTTAGGGGCGGATTTTTTTTTTCTCATTAAAATGGGACCAACTTTGAAATATACCCTGTCCAATGAAAAAAAAATTTTTCAAATCGGACGTCTCAATAAAAAGTTATGCGTGGTCATACATAAAAAAAAAAAATATACATGTCGAATTGAGAACCTCCTTTTTTTCGTCGGTTAAAAAATCGATCAAATAAATGACCTCCACAGACTTGATAATAATTTGATTAGTCCAGTGTTCTGATAAGCTGATGGCAGCAACCGCAACCAGTTTATCCGAATGCGGAATAACGACCGAGTCTTCGTTTCGTGAATATTATTACTTACCGCCTTTTCGACGAACGTCGACAATTATGTGTGTTATCGGTACTTACACCATAAAACAACAATTTCTACTGAATACCCATTCAACGTTCAGACTATCTATAGGTAGGTACTGAGTTCACTAAAGAGATCATAAAAACTTTTTAACAAAAAATTGAACCGACGAAAAGTGAAAAATAAAAAACCTTTAATCTAGCTAAGCTCCAAAGTTAAAGTATGAGATTAATTTCAAGTCGGCGCCAAACAAACTATTTATTGATTTTCATAACGTAACATGGCAAACGTTGACAACTTGATTGATCGTCGATCATTGTTTGTTGGCGCCGCCTCAAAATTAATCTCACACTTTAACTTTGGAGCTTAGCTAGATTAAAGGTTTTTTATTTTTCACTTTTCGTCGGTTCAATTTTTTGTTAAAAAGTTTTTATTTTTCTCTTTTTGGTTTTCTCTTACAACAAATTTGTTGTTGCTTTACTTAATCTAATTTGTACAAAATTTTTGACTGTTATTCAAATTCCAAATTTTTCGGCTTTTTAAAACAAAATATTGTTTTTGCTATCTAATTTCCTTTTTCGTCGATTTATATATAAATATATATACTTCGACACTACTAAATATTTGGTAGCTATTATTTTGAACCCACATTCCTTGATAGGCGAACAGACGCGTAAGATGATGGATTCGGGGATGGAGCTTCGATAAGAGTGTTCCTTACCGTCAAACAGGTTGACAAGTACTAAGATGACTACCATGAATTCGAAACACTATCGAGTCTTTGGGAATAGACCTCCAGATATTCTAGTACCTACCAAAAATCTGAAGAATTGTGTTAACAATGAAAGCAAAGGAAATAAAGTGATAGCAATAACTGTGTTGCTAGACCTCGATTGGTTGCAATTTTCAAAAGAACACGTAAGTACTAGAAATGTTTTTGAACGCATGATGTTGCCCGTAATTCTAAGCTGGGCCGTCAATTTACATAAACTTCAAGGGACGACCCTCGATAAAGCAAGAATTGACCTGGGACTACATTTTATTAGCATCATTATCAAATTTTGAACCAAATAAGGTGTTAATCCACATGATGAGCGCGCTGACTGAAATGCAGCTACTGAAAGGTTAACCCACTATGCACTGCACATATACAGATATTTAATTCTTGCAGTAATGGCTAAAACATACTTATTATGTTTTTTTCAAAAAAGGGCATCCGTCCGTCGATGACACGCATAACCCAGTAAGGTCTACAGTTTTTAATAATGTTCAAGAAATAAGCCCAAGTGGCGTTATACTGTAGGGGACCTCTTGTAACTGACTTCCATTTCCACTGCCACAGCTTTGATGACAATCATACTCCAGCAAGGCATCAACAGTTCTCATCGACGTACATGAAATGAGCCTAAACACAACACAGCTGCTGTAAACTATTGAGAATGTCTAGTAAATACTACCCATCTCCATCATCAGACCTTCCATGACCGTAATTCTCCAGCTAGGTCTAAAGATCACGTCAAGGTGCATTAAATGAGCCCAAACACGATATAGCTGGTGTAAACTGTTGAGAACGTCTTGCAAATACCTTCCGTCTCCATCGTCAGATCTTCAGTGACAGTAATTATCCAGATTGGCTCAAAGTCCTCATCAAGGTTAATAAAACGAGCCCAAACACAATATTGCGGCTGTAAATTGATAAGAACCTCTTTCAAAAGCCTTCCGTCTCCATCGTCAGACCTTCAATGACAGCTCTATTCTCCAGCTAGGTCTAAAGTTGTCGTCAACGTGCATGAAATGTGTTGAAACACGATATATCGCTGCTTTAAACTGTTGAGGACCTCTTGAAAAATGCAAGTATTTCCTGTCTCCATCATCCATCATCAGGTCATTTTGACGCCGTATTATCATCAGAACTACATATGTGTTTCAAATTTAAACAAAATCGGTTCACAATTGCAAATTAAGTATGAAAAAAAATCAATCAACCCCTATTTTTCCACCCTTAGGGGCGGTTTTTTTTTTTCAATTTGAAATGGGACCAACTTTGAAATATACTCTCTCCAATGAAAAAAGATTTTTTCAAATCGGACGTCTCAGTAAAAAGTTATGCGTGGTCATACATTAAAAAAAAAAAAAAAAAAAAAAAAACAAATATACATGTCGAATTGAGAACCTCCTTTTTTTCGTCGGTTAAAAATAATGGAATCGGCACAAGCGACGAGTTACTCCAGCGAGTGATGAGTAGCGAAGACTCACATGCGAATGTCGTGGACTGGCGTCGCCTCCTTGGCGACACCTCAACCGGTCCGGCACCGACCTGGCATGCGGCAGCGGCTTTAGACGGCTCTCTTTGGCATACCCCACTGACACTGTCACTACACTGCACTCTCCACCACCACACTCGTGCTGCACGGGCCCTCGACCCGCTCCGGCCGCTGTTACGAGAGTTCACAAAAAGTTATGTCGTACAAAGTTACGTATCGTACTGTTACGCGTGCTCGCGATGTTGTAGGCGCCGGGTGCGGGACGAGCAGGCGTGCGTGCGGCGCGGCGGCGCGGGCTCACTGGCGGACACTGCCGCCGCCGCCGCCGCCGGCCGGCACGCGCCACCCGCGCCCGCCCCGCTCTGCGCGCGCACACACACAGCCTTCACCTTCGTACACAGCTAGCCTAGCATGCTGTGGCCGCTGTGTAGGTGCACCTAACTGTGGTTTAATCCAGGTTGGCTCGCGTTCGTTTAGGGCCCACTACGACACTACGTCCACTTAATCCATAGATTCGGGAGCGATTGCTCTGTTGTTATCTGCCGACCATCCGAAACACTGTCAGGTCGCCTAAGTTAATCCTTACTAATATTTTAAAAGCTAATGGTAGTAGTGATGGATAATGGCTAAACTGATTTTGATGAATTTTGGTACAGAGACAGTTGGGACCCTGGAGCCGTGTCCAGGATCCCAATTATCTAGAACATAAGCTAATTAAAATAAAAAGAGAAATGAGTATACAATAAATCAGGCGCAAAGCAGCAAAACCTTTCAAATTATGAAAAGTTCTCTGTTTATCGTAAACAATTTAAGCAACTATCTGATCAGTGTTACACTAAATACATGAACTCGGTCAAAGACAGTATTCCTCTTAATGTCAAGCACTTTTGGTCGTACATTTCTAACTACAAGAAAAGTTCCGGACTTCCATCCAGCATGTACTACAAAAATATAACATCTAATTGCCCTGACGAGATATGTTTATTGTTTTCCACATTCTTTAATTCTGTGTACGAGCCCTCAACATTCGACCCTAACTGCTGGATACCTCCCGATATTTTTAATGAGAAATCAGCCTGTATTCCTAATATTGTTCTCAAAAAGTGTGACGTGCTTAAGTCATTGTTATCTAAATAAAGGGCCTGGTCCAGACAATCTCCCACCTACATTCTTGAAGCAAACAGCACAACACATCTGTATTCCGCTACATCTACTGTTTAACAAATGTTTAAATGAAGGGATATTTCCAAGCTTATGGAAAAGAGCCTTTATGACTCCCATTAACAAAAATGGAGACAAAGCCAACATTGAAAATTATCGACCTATCTCTATCCTATCAGTCTTGTCTAAGCTTTTCGAGAATTTAGTGCACTGTCATTTGTTTCCACACTTGAAACATCTTATTATTCCCGAACAGCATGGCTTTGTTCAATCGCGATCTACCTGTACAAACATAATTATTTTTACACAATATTTATTTGAAAATATGGACAAAGGCACGCAGGTTGATGCTATCTACACAGATTTTCAGAAGGCCTTCGACATGGTGGACCACAAACTGCTGTTGGAAAAAATTGCCTTCAACGGCATTAGAGGAAATTTACTCAGATGGTTTGCGTCGTACATATTCCATAGAACTCAGAAACTTGTCATCAATGGATAAGAGTCTGATTACACCATTGTCGAATCAGGAGTGCCCCAAGGTTCAGTCCTGGGCCCACTATTATTTATTCTGTTCATTAATGACATAAAGTCCTGTATCGTTAACTCTAAATTTCTTATGTACGCTGATGACATAAAAATTTTCAAATCTTGTAAAAATTTGCAGGATTGTTTGCTATTACAGGATGATTTATACAGACTTTCGCAGTACTGTCTCGATAATAAACTGCATCTCAGTTTACAGAAATGTCATTATATTTCATTCACCAAGAATAAAACAAGTATAAATTTTCCCTACACACTAAATGATACAAATTTGAATAAAACTGACTGCACTCGTGATCTCGGCGTAGGTACTACTTGATAGTAAACTACACCTTGACATCCATATTGACAACATTATTAGTAAAGCCTATCAGATGTATGGTTTTATAATGCGTTCTTGCAAGGAGTTTAAAAGGGCTTCTACTTTCCTCTTTTTGTATAAAATCTTAGTCCGTTCCCAATTGGAATACGCGGTGCCTATTTGGAGCCCTTTTTATAAAAAATATAAGCACAGACTAGAAATGGTACAAAAAAAGTTTCTTCGCACTACCCACTATAAAAGTGTCTTCATACCAAAGTTTCTTATGCAGATCTGATGAAACAATACAACATATTAAGCTTGGAGCACAGGCGTAAACTGCTGATGGTTATGATGCTGTATGGCATTTGCAACAGTAGGTTTAATTCTGCAGAACTTACTAATAGATTATGTTATGTAGTACCTAGGACTGTTTATCGGCGGGAGGTGCGAGTGCCCCATTTGTTCTACACAGGAAAGTGTAGAACAAATGCTGGAGTGCGAGCTCCTCTCCGTAGATTATCCGAAACGTACAACTCACATTTTATAAATTTAGATATATTCGCGCACAATCAAATGAAATTTAAAAACCGGCCAAGAGCGTGTCGGGCCACGCTCAGTGTAGGGTTCCGTAGTTTCCCGTCCGTCACAATAAGTGTTCCCACTTATGAGTTTAAAGGTGGAGGAGCGTGCAAATGTTGCACGTTCCGCGGTAGGCGCTCCAACAGTTTTTGTACAAAAAAGACAAAAAGTTGTACAAAATACAATTTTTTGTCTTTTTTGTACAAAAACTGTTGTGTCAATCAAGTTCAAAATGATTTTCATAGAAAGTCCTTATAAAGTTCTACTTTTCAGATTTTTTTCATATTTTCTAAACTTATGGTTCAAAAGTTAGAGGGGGGGGGACACATTGTTTTTTACTTTTGGAGCGATTATTTCCGAAATTATTGACATTATCAAAAAATGATTTTAGTAAACCCCTATTCATTTTTAAATACCTTTCCAACAATATATCACACGTTAGGGTTGAAATTAAAAAAAAAAACACTTCCCTCTTTACAAATAGGGTGGCTACCCTAATAAAACATTTTTTTCCAATTTTTATTTTACCACTTTGTCGGCGTGATTGATATACATATTGGTACCAAATTTCAGCTTTCTAGTGCTAACGGTCACAGAGATTAAGAGAGGACGGACGGACGGACAGACAGACATGGCGAAACTATAAGGGTTCCTAGTTGACTACGGAACCCTCAAATGGGGCTATAGAATTACTTGCTGCTCATCCTTCATGATTGTTTCCTTTTTTTTTATTTATTCCTTTTTTTCTCTTTTTTTATTTGGTGATTTATGTTCCACGTCTTAACGGGGAGCACTTTCTTGAATTGGTTAGTGTGCCTTTTTAGGATTTTGTTTTTTAATTCTCACTTCTATATTTAAACGTCCGATTCCTTATTTAGGTAATATCTTCGTTATTCCGTGGACAATGGTGTGGGTTATGCGTTTTAAAATATTTTTATTGTACTTAAACTAAATTTCAATATTGTAACGTGTAACTGTTTTTTGTCCCAAATAAATAAAATAAAAAGCAATGGCAAAACTAAATTTAGCAGGCACCTGCAAATCTGGAAAGGGAACCGTGTTACCCCGAATTCGACGCGAGCAAAGCTGCGGGCAAAAGCTAGTATTGTAATAAAAGGTTTGTCACCCCTGACTCACACGGTTTTTTGTTTACCTTCAGTTAACTACCTAAACCGATAGAGTATAACCATGAGTATTCTTCCGTATTAGTCTCGCGTGCTTCTGTACAACATCGGCACAATCCCACACTCTCACTCCCCCATATCTCAGATCAATTCTTCAGATTTTTTGGTAGGTACACATTATCTGGAGGTCACTTCTCAAGGACTCAATGGTGTTTCGAATTCATGGTAGTCATCTTAGTACTTGTTAACCTGTTTGACGGATGGGGAACATTCTTATCGGAGCATCATCCTCGAATGCTTCATCTTACGCGTATGTTCGCCTATCAAGGATTTTTAAATAGCAATAGCAAGTAATGTAGATTCATAATAATAGCACCCAAATATTGAGCACGAAGTAGATATCAACAAAAAATCGACAAACAGGGAAACTAGAAAACAAAAAAACAATATTTTATTTAAAAAGCCGAGGAATTTGGAATTTGAATAACAACCAAATATTAAATACAAATTAGACTAAGTCAAGCAACAACAAATTTGCTGTTAAAGAAAACCAAAAAGAGAAAGATAAATTTTTTAACAAAAAATTTAACCGACAAAAAGTGAAAAATAAAAAGCCTTTTAGTCTAGCTAAAATACAAATACGCGTTAAGTTATTACGAGCCGGTGTCGCTGGCCTCCCTTACCGTGTCGGTCGGCCATACTGCTGTCCACCGCCGCCGCCGCTCCTTGTGCACCCCGCGCGTGTGACATAATGTGAGTCTGCACTTATTGTTTAGTTTCCATAATAATCTGCGATTGGTCACTGTAGTCACTGTACACTAATAGTAGTCACAACATGTGACAGAACAAGTGCCAGAAATTAGTACGAAAGATACAGACAGAGTGAGGCCGCTCTATGTGTAAAAAATATTTTTGGGAGTTAGGTTTATAATGTACTAGTTATCGCCCGCGGCTTCGCTCGCGTTATATTCGGGGTAACACAGTTCCCTTTTCCTGATTTGCAGGTAGGTACCTGCTACCTGTAGTTTCTGCCCTTGCGCCTTATTTATTGTAATAGCAATGCTAAGTTTTCCCTTTTCTTCCCTCTTCCTCCCTCATTTCTCACTTAAAAAAAAGTTAGCCTATGTCCGTCTCCAGGGTCCCAGCTATCTCTGTACCAAAATTCATCACAATCGGTTTAGCCATTAAGGCGTGAAGATGTAACAAACAAACTCACTTTCGCTTTTATAATATTAGTAAGGATGTACATAAAACAGTACTAAAAACAGCTTGAACCCTCACGCAGTAGGCAGTAGTCCGGAAAAACGGTGAGATGAACGAGAAGATTAAAGCACTTACAAATTATGCTCGCGCTGTCAAGTCGCGAGACGCGGGTATAAGTAGCAAGTACCGAGGACGCGCAAGACAAGGGTCCAGACTTACTCGCGCACCCGCCGCCGCCCGCGCTACACAACCGCGCGATTACTCACACAAACACCATTATGTATGAATACTGATTATCGAGACTGGTGCCACACTTCCTGTACTTGTGTTATATCGATATTCAACTACCTACCAAACCACACCGAAATTAACCAAATAAAAACTTTTTAACAAAAAATTTAACCGACGAAAAGTGAAAAATAAAAACCTTTTAGTCTACCTAAGCTTCAAAGTTAAAGTATGAAATTAATTTCAAGTCGGCGCTAAGCAAGAAAATTATTAATAACGTAAAACGGGAAATGTTGACAGCTTTATTGATGGTCGATCATTGTATGTAGTATGTTGGCGCCGCCTCAAAATTTTATCTTTCTCTTTTTGGTTTTCTTTAGCAGCAAATTCGTTGTTGCTTGACTTAGTCTAATTTGTATTTAATATTTGGCTGTTATTCAAATTCCAAATTCCTCGGCTTTTTTAATAAAATATAACGCGAGCGAAGCCTCGGGCGATAACTAGTACATTATAAACCTAACTCCCAAAAATATTTTTTACACATAGAGCGGCCTCACTCTGTCTGTATCTTTCGTACTAATTTCTGGCACTTGTTCTGTCACATGTTGTGACTACTATTAGTGTACAGTGACTACAGTGACCAATCGCAGATTATTATGGAAACTAAACAATAAGTGCAGACTCACATTATGTCACACGCGCGGGGTGCGCAAGGAGCGGCGGCGGCGGTGGACAGCAGTATGGCCGACCGACACGGTAAGGGAGGCCAGCGACACCGGCTCGTAATAACTTAACGCGTATTTGTATTTTAGCTAGACTAAAAGGCTTTTTATTTTTCACTTTTCGTCAGTTCAATTTTTTGTTAAAAAGTTTTTTTTTTTCTTTGGTTTTCTTTTACAACAAATTTGTTGTTGTTTAACTTAATCTAATTTGTATAAGTTTTTGGTTGTTATTCAAATTCCAAATTTCTCGGCTTTTTAAAATAAAATATGGGTTTTGCTTTCTAATTTCTTTTTTTGTCGTGCTTAATATTTGGCAGCTATTATTTTGAGCCCATATTAGTTGCTATTGACATTAAAAAATCCTTGATAGGTGAAGAGAGGCGTAAGATGCAGGATTCGAGGATGTTGCTCCGCTAAGAATGTTCGCTACAGTCAAACAGGTTGACAAGTACTAAGATGACTACCATGAATTCAAAACACCATAGAGTCCTTGGAAGAGACCTCCAGATTTTGTACTACCTACCTAAAAATCTTAAAAATTGTTTTGACAATGAAAGCATAGGAAATAGAGTGATAGCGATATCTGTGTTGCTAAACCTCTATTGGTTGCAATTTCGAAAAGAACAAGTAGCTCAAAATGTTTTTGAACGCATGATGTGGCCGGTAATTCTAAGCTGGGCCGTCACGGTACATAAACTTAAAGGGACGATCCTCGATAAAGCATGAACTGACCTGGCACAATTTTTTTTTAAGCATTATTATCAGACTTAGAACCAAATAAGGTGTTAATCTAACTGCATGATGAGCGCGCTGACTGAAATGCAGAGACTGAGGTTAACTCACTATGCACTGCACATATACAGAAATTTAATTCTTGCTGTAATGGCTTTTTTTTTGGGGTGGGAAATCATCGAATAACTTCCCCCACTCTGGGCGGAGCGGGGGGTGTGTCAGACTTTTACTGACTAAAACCCACCCATGTTCCTTCTATTGCTCTTTATGTTCCGGGGCCGTGGTATCTCTTTCGAACAACCCGCAACCCCGGTAGGCGGTGGCTCTGGCAAGCCCTTCTGCTTTGCTGACATCTCTTTAAGGAGGTAACCGCTTCCCATTCCCTCTTGCTTCGGACCATGGACTGAACCAGGGCCGGGGTAGATGGCACCCTTAACCCAATAAGGTCTAAAGTTGTCAATAAAGTTCAAGATATAAGCCCAACTGTTGGGAATCTCTTGTAACTGACTTCCGTTTCCACCACCAGAGCTTCGATGAAAATCATAATCCAACAAAGTCAACAGTTCTCATCGACGTACATGAAATGAGCTTTAACACAATACAGCTGCTGTAAGCTATTGAGAACATCTAGGAAATACTTTCCGTCTCCATCATCAGACTTTCTATGACCGTAATTCTCCAGCTAGCTGATAAGATCTCGTCAAGATGCATGAAATGAGCCCAAACACGATATAGCTGCTGTAAACTGTTAAGAACGCCTTGCAAATACCTTCCGTCTCCATCGTTAGATCATCCATGACAGTCATTATCCAGCTTGGCTCAAAGATCTTTTTAAGGTGAATAAAAGGAGCCCAAACACAGAATAGCTGCTGTTAATTCATGCGGACCTCTTGCAATTGCATTCCGTCTCCATCGTCAGACCTTCAATGACAGCGCCAGCCTCCAGTAAGGTCTAATAAAGTTGTCGTCAACGTGCATGAAATGAGTTGAAACACGATATACCGCCTGCTTTAAACTGTTGAGGACCTCTTGCATAATGCAAGTATTTTCTGTCTCCATCATCCATCATCAGATCTTTTTTTACGCCGTATTGTCATCAGAACTACATAGGTGTTTCAAATTTAAAAAAAAAAACAGTTCACAATTGCAAATTTAGTATGAAAAAAATCAATCAACCCCTATTTTTCCACCCTTAGGGGCGGTTTTTTTTTCAATTTGAAATGGGACCAACTTTGAAATATACTCTCTCCTCTTAATCCTCCTCTTCCTACTTATCAAATCGGACGTTTCAGTAAAAAGTTATGCGTGGTCATACATAAAAAATAATATATTAATGTTACTGTAAAAGCCCGAACTACGGTTAATCTTAAGATTTTCCAGTAAATCCTAAGATTTACCGACATGAGTTGGTAAATGTAAGTATTTATTATAAGGGGACGACTTTTTCGGACTTTTGCCATTCCAATGCAGTAAATGCTAGGTTTTACCAATGTGGACTGGTAAATGTTGGTTTTAGGAATAAAGCGTAAAAATTATTTGATAAAATTATCGTTTGGCGTGTTTAAAACTCCGAATTTACAATGGCATACTTTTAAGATGGCAGAATGAAATTTTGTATAATTACGATTGGCAGAATTCAAAGGGGGATGCCAAGCCTCCATAGTGAGTTAGGCCCACAGTGCACACAAGTATCATTAAATGTTAATATTAGTATGCCCCCCAAATAATATATTGATAAAAGAAAATTATTAAAAAAATGTTGGAGTTTCCAAACTATAAGGTTTTTTTTAAGTGCCGTACACAAGTATTGAAAACTCTTCCTACATAACATATTAAATTTAAATATATTATTTAAATATTACAGATAGTTGAAAATAAAACAATATATTGATAGAAAACATTTAATTCATCATAAAACTAAAACATTGTCAAAAAATTGAGCAGGAGGAAAAATATTAGTGTGACACAGACAGGCTGCAAAAAAATATTATATAATGTTAGCCTTTTAAACATTTCAGAGCAATCTTACTGCATTCAATAGGATTCTAAAAATAGTATAGTTTGTTATCTTAACCTGTTCTGGCGCAATTTGATATGCAATCACATTCCTTATTTGGTCAACCGTTGTGGTGTATCAATGATCAGCGAATGTGACCTTTGCCTTAAAAGAGAGGTGCCACAGCTAATAGACATATGAATGTGGACAACAATAGGGTCTGTTGAGTGTTGACTTATTGGCTGCCTGATTTTATTCCATGCTTTGGTCCAACATGCATGGCACACCAAACTATCACTGTCTTGTAACTGACTGGAAAAGAAAAAACAATATTATGTGAGTATTTGTTTGCATGTATGAATAGGTACCTATCTTATTTTGAGTCATGTTTGCACATTATTATTACAGTTGTAAAACTTATTATAGTTACCTATTGATGTCCAACCCATCTTTTTACGAGAGATCGAACTTCGACGATTTCAAAAGGGTGTCTTCGCAATCTTGATATATTGAAATTACAATTTATTTACACAGCGTACATATCCACTTGCAACAGTTCGCAGAGAAGAACTCAAACCAGGTTGTATGCCGGGGTCTTCGATTGGTACTGACATCAAATCCAAGTTATCGTGGGAGTTGTCATTATCAGCTAGAGCGGAATTCATATTCAAGCCGTGGTCGTCAGTTATAGGAGAATTACCAGAGTCAAAAACGTCGATTTTAATAGAAAATAAACGCAGCTAATCACTATGATGCAAATGTAAACAAACTTGTAATGAAATGACATTTCTAATATTGTCAAGTGTCAACTGACAAGTTTCAGTGTTGCCGTTGCACAAACAAAGTATCGATCGATGCATTATGTAGATCATTTTAAAATCATCATATTATATTTTTTAAGTTGATTACAAATCAAAATGTAATCACATAAAATGCATTGGGACTTCTATAAACAAAAGTATGAACAAATAAAGTAAAATATGTGTAAATGTCAAATCAATGTTTTGCAACAAATCTTAATTTTTCCCGGATATTAAATTGGCAACCTAGCAAATGTCTGTTTATTTCCTTGAATCGTTTCAATATTTATTTTTTATTAAAAAGGTTACTTACTTATATCGCGTCCTGAATAGAAGAGTTAATAACGTAAAATTTCCATATTTTTTTTTACTAAATTATTTTTTTTGTGCATTTCTGGGCCTAAATTCGGCATTCCCATTAGAAATTTATCGTTTAGCAAAATGTTCATTTAGAATTTTAGAGCGATGATTATTTGGTATAATTTCACTTTTCTTATACAGATGGCAGAATTTCATTAAAAATAACTTTAATAGGCATGTAAATCTTTAAACTAACATGGTTACTAACATTATTATTAACGGATAAAACGGGGTATTTACCATATTTGTTATTTATTTTGAGTTTCCAATATTTTGGCGTGAACTGATACAGAGAGTTACAATATACAAAAAATATTAAGGCAAAATATGTTTTTTTGGAAATAATATAGAAAAAAAGATATTGTTTTTAGTTGGTTACCCGGAAGGCAACTATTTGGATTAGTTTAACTCTATAAAAAAATAGAAATGGGTAGGTTAGGTTAGGTTAATACTGCACAAGCCGAACGAGCGTAGCGAGCGGTGCCGCGGCAGCGGCCGGCAAGTGGCAGAAACGACTTCCATTAGTAGAAAAAAGAGATTGTTTTTAGTAGGTTACCCGGAACTGAACTATTTAGATTAGGATAACTACTTATTGAATTAAATGACATTATTTCAAAGAAATAAATAATTGAAATAACTGACAACAAATAATGACAAAGGTGATGCTAACTATAAACTTTCTGCGATATGTCAATTTTGCCGTTTAATGATTATCGATATGAAATAATATGCCAAAAGACGATTCTGACTGTGAACTTTCTGCGATATGATGTTTCTACTTTTAAATGTTATGGATATGAAATATACTTAGGTATGTCTAGAGATGATTCTGACAAAATTATGAGTTTTTAATGTATCTTAAATGAGTATCTGCCAATCAATTTTCTGCGAAATGAAGTTTATGCTACTTATCCGTTGTTATGCAAAATAAAATTATGACATAAAAAGTTCTGCTATAAAGGGTGGACCCAATTTTTTCGACATTTACTATCCCTTTTTAATGTAAATCCTAAGATTTACCAAGTGAATGATGGTAAAAGTTCGAATCCTAAACTTTTATGGACATTTACCATTCATATGGTAAATCTTAGGTTTTACTGGAAAATCTTAAGATTTACCGTAGTTCGAGCTTTTACAGTAACATATAAATGTCGAATTGAGAACCTCCTTTTTTTCGTCTGTTAAAAATAATAATTACATGTCGAATTGAGAACCTCCTTTTTTCGTCAAAGTCAAGAAACGAAGTGTTGCCCCAATGAGGGGAAATTCCCCTTTTCGAGGGGAAATTATGGGTAAAGCCAAGCCTAAAATATTGCAGGAAATTCCGGAACTAACATTTTATAGAATATAAAGGAGAGTGTTACCGTATAAAAGAAACAGTGGTAACACGTGCATTAGACAAACGTGAAACTAAAATAGAATAATGTGTAAGCATTACAACGTAAATAAATTGACAGCAAGTGATGCGCACTTAGAACAAAATCGAAGTTGTAACACGATGCCTTACGCCATCTATCGGACTTTGGGTACAACACTACGCCACCCAAGTTGATCAAATCACAAACAAGATCAAACATCAATAAAACGATAACATGTATAGATTACTAGCGACATCCATCATCGAACGTGTGAAGTGTACGTGACGTCAGCGAGTTACCACTACATACAAGCATGAGATGTTGAAGATACACACTAAGATGTGCAACCGCCTATATAAATCGGCACCACGAAGGAACCTCGTCACTAGCTACTTAGCAGACACAGTGGTCGATAGCCCCGCAGTCACTACTATTGTCTTAAGCTTGACCTGAGCGGAGGCCCCGTCGCCCTCAGGAACAGCCGATCTAGGAGGTTAAGGGATAGGATAGCCCCGCAGTCCATCCCTAGGACCACTAATAGGTTTCACATTAGTCTAACTTTGTTGCTAAAAATCTGTCAAGTGTTTGAGTATCCTTACTAATATTATAAAAGCGAAAGTGAGTTTGTTTGTTTGTTTGTTACCTCTTCACGCTTTAATGGCTAAACCGATTTTGATGAATTTTGGTACAGAGATAGTTGGGAACCAGGAGACGGACATAGGCTATTATTTTTTTAAAAAGAGTGGGATATGAGGGAGTTAGAGGGAAGAAACGGGAAAACTTAGCGTTGCTATTACAAATCAATAAGGCGCTACCGAATTTAACGCGAGCGAAGCCGCGGGCAAAAGCTAGTTTGTAAATAAACCCTATCCGTCATCCAACGTTGGTTTCATTCCATCGCCACCATTACAAAGTTTATTTTTTAGTTATTACACTAGTGTCAAAGCTAAAAACTGCATCAGAATAATTTTTGAAGGGGAAAACAGTCCAGAAAAATGTAAATCTGAATTGAGGAGTGGGAAAAAGAACTCTTTAAAGTGGAAACACTGCATGGTGGTTTGCTTTCGGCGTGTCTGCAAAATACTTCTTCTCTTATAAGACTATGCCCTGCTAGTGGTTCACTGACTGGTTTTTGGTCTTCGATCAACACCTCCCTGACTTGGTAGAACTCTAATAAGTGCAAGTGCAGTGTGCAGCAGTTCGCGGGTTTTACTAGCTGACCGGCCGCCCCACGAAGCTCCATCGTAGGTGAAATTCCCGTCAACTCTCGCCACACATCCAGGTTAGTGTATGTGCTTTTCTGCCTGCCGTTGATTCGCAGGGTATCGTCAAGACTAGCATCAGGTTGTGGCAGTGGCTTCTCCAGCGAGGTCCATCCCACGATACTATTTACTCATATGCTTCGTAATGATAAAAATGTGCTAGTCTGGATGTTTATGAGTTGAGAAGTAAGATATCGTCGAGCCGCCGCGCGCCGTCGCTCGTGGTGTCAGTGCATGCGCGGCACTGACCCACATCCCGCGACACTCGCGCGGCGTTCACTAATTCAGCGCGTGTTTAAACGTAATGTGTGTCACCACGATTGCCCAGCACACGGCGCCCCACACAAACGGTGACATGGTTTACTTTTTCGTGCACCGCTGCAGGCCGCCCCTGCACTACGTACTAGCCCTGCTCTAATCATTAGCCAGGTCGTTGACCCGCCACTCATTAGAATTATCGCAAAGTCAACACTGCACTGTACAAATTTGACGTGGATACGTGTTTAAAATGTCATTAAAAAAACTTTTTAACAAAAAATTGAACCGACGAAAAGTGAAAAATAAAAAACCTTTTAGTCTAGCTAAGGTCCAAAGTTAAAGTATGAGATTAATTTCAAGTCGGCGCCAAACAAACTATTTATTGATTTTCATAACGTAACATGGTATACGTTGACAACTTGATTGATCGTCGATCATTGTTTGTTGGCGCCGCCTCAAAATTAATCTCATACTTTAACTTTGGACCTTAGCTAGACTAAAAGGTTTTTTATTTTTCACTTTTCGTCGGTTCAATTTTTTGTTAAAAAGTTTTTATTTTACTCTTTTTGGTTCTCTTTTACAACAAATTTGTTGTTGCTTTACTTAATCTAATTTGTATAAAATTTTAAATTTTTCGGCTTTTTAAAATAAAATATTGTCTTTTGCTATCTAATTTCCTTTTTCGTCGATTTTTTGGTATACTTCGACACTACTAAATATTTGGTAGCTATTATTTTGAACCCACATTAGTTACTTTTGATATTTAATAAAAATCTTTGATAGGCGAACGAAGACGCTTAAGATGAAGGATTCGGGGATGGGAGCTTCAATAAGAATGTTCCTTACCGTCAAACAGGTTGACAAGTACTAAGATGACTACCATGCATTCGAAACACCATCGCATCCTTGGGATACCTCCAAATATTGTTGTACCTACCAAAAAATCTGAAGAATTGTGGTGCCCATGAAAGCAAAGGAAATAGAGTGAAAGCGATGGGTGTGTTGCTGGATCTCTATTGATTGCAATTTTTAAAAGAACACGTACTAGAAATGTTTTTGAACGCATGATGTTGCCCGTAGTTCTAAGCTGGGCCGTCAATTTACTTAAACTTCAAGGGACGACCCTCGATAAAGCATGAATTGACCTGGGACTACATTTCATTAGCATCATTATCAAATGACCAAATAAGGTGTTAATCCACATGATGAGCGCGCTGACTGAAATGCAGCTACTGAAAGGTTAACCCACTATGCACTGCACATATACAGATATCTAATTCTTGCAGTAATGGCTAAAACACACTTATTATGTTTTTTCAATTAAGGGAATCCGTCCGTCGATGACACGCATAATCCAGTAAGGTCTAAAGTTTTTAATAAAGTTCAAGAAAATAAGCCCATGTGGCGTTATACTGTAGGGAATCTCTTGTAACTGACTTCCATTTCCACCGCTAGAGCTTTGATGACAATCATACTCCAGCAAGGCATCAACAGTTCTCATCGAGGTACATGAAATGAGCCTAAACACAATACAGCTGCTGTAAGCTATTGAGAATGTCTAGCAAATACTTCCCGTCTCCATCAACAGACCTTCCATGACCGTAATTCTCCAGCTAGGTCTAAAGATCACGTCAAGGTGCATTAAATGAGCCCAAACACGATATAGCTGCTGTAAACTGTTGAGAACGTCTTGCAAATACCTTCCGTCTCCATCGTCAGATCTTCAGTGACAGTAATTATCCAGATTGGCTCAAAGTCCTCATCAAGGTTAATAAAACGAGCCCAAACACAATATAGCGGCGGTAAATGATAAGAACTTCTTTCAAAAGCCTTCCGTCTCCATCGTCAGACCTTCAATAACAGCGCTATTCTCCAGCTAGGTCTAAAGTTGTCGTCAACGTGCATGAAATGAGTTGAAACACGATATATCGCTGCTTTAAACTGTTGAGGACCTCTTGCAAAATGCAAGTATTTCCTGTCTCCATCATCCATCATCAGATCATTTTGACGTCGTATTATCATCAGAACTACATATGTGTTTCAAATTTAAACAAAATCGGTTCACAATTGCAAACTTAGTATGAAAAAAATTAATCAACCCCTATTTTTCCACCCTTAGGGGCGGTTTTTTTTTTTCAATTTAAAATGGGACCAACTTTGAAATATACTCTCTCCAATGAAAAAAGAATTTTTCAAATCGGACGTCTCAGTAAAAAGTTATGCGTGGTCATACATAAAAAAAAAAAAAATATACATGTCGAATTGAGAACCTCCTTTTTTTCGTCGGTTAAAAAACAATAAAAAATTGGTTGTCTGTAAAGTCGGTTTAGTGACGATAGTTGAACGTGACAACGTCTTAAGAAAATACTGATGGAATAGTAGCATTTTTTAACCGACGAAAAAAAGGAGCTTCTCAATTCGACCTGTATATTTTTTTTTTTTTTATGTATGACCACGCATAACTTTTTACTGAGACGTCCGATTTTGAAAATTCTTTTTTCATTAGACTGAGTATATTTCAAAGTTGGTCCCATTTTAATTTGAAAAAAAAAATCGGCCCTAAAGGGTGGGAAAATAGGGGGTGATTGATTTTTTTCATACTGAATTTTCAATTGTGAACAGATTCTGTTTAAATTTGGCACACTTATGTAGTTCTGATGACATTTCGACGTTTTAAAGGTCTGATGATGGATGATGGAGACGGAAAACACTTGCAACTTGGAAGAGGTACTCAACAGTTTAAAGCATCGATATATCCTGTTTCAACTCATTTCATTCACGTTGACGAGAACTTAAGACCTTACTGGAGGCTGGCGCTGTCATTGAAGGTCTGACGATGAAGACGGAATGCAATTGCAAGAGGTCCGCATGGATTAACAGCAGCTATTCTGTATTTGGGCTCCTTTTATTCACCTTAAAAAGATCTTTGAGCCAAGCTGGATAATGACTGTCATGGATGATCTAACGATGGAGACGGAAGGTATTTCAAGGCGAGGCAAGGCGTTCTTAACAGTTTACAGCAGCTATATCGTGTTTGGGCTCATTTTATGCATCTTGAAGAGATCTTATCAGCTAGCTGGAGAATTACGGTCATAGAAGGTCTGATGATGGAGACGGAAGTATTGTGTTTAAGCTCATTTCATGTACGTCGATGAGAACTGTTGACCTTGTTGGATTATGATTTTCATCGAAGCTTTGGTGGTGGAAACGGAAGTCAGTTACAAGAGATTCCCAACAGTTGGGCTTATATCTTGAACTTTATTGACAACTTTAGACCTTATTGGGTTAAAGGTGCCATCTACCCCGGCCCTGGTTCAGTCCATGGTCCGAAGCAAGAGGGAATGGGAAGCGGTTCCCTCCTTAAAGAGATGTCAGCAAAGCAGAGAGGCTTGTCAAGGCCACCGCCTGCCGGGGTTGCGAGTTGTTCGAAAGAGCACGATATCGGAACATAAAAGGCAATAGAAGGAATATGGGTGGGTTTTTGTCAGTACAAGTATGACACTCCCTCCCACTCCACTCAGAGCGGGGAAAGTTATTTGATAATTAATTTCCATCCGCAATAAAAACTTTTTAACAAAAATTTAAACCGACGAAAAAAGAAAAATAAAAACCTTTTAGTCTAGGTAAGTGGAGAGGAATCGCAAGGGCAGCCACCAAGGACATACCATGATCACGACCACTCTGTCAAGAGTGTACGATTAAGAAGAAGAAGCTCCAAAGTTAAAGTCTGAAATTAATTTCAAGTCGGCGCCACACAAACAAGAAAACTAATAACGTAAAACGGGAAATATTGACAGCTTTATTGATCGTCGATCATTGTATGTTGGCGCCGCCTCAAAATTAATTTCATACTTTAACTTTGGAGCGTACCTAGACTAAAAGGTTTTTATTTTTCACTTTTCGTCGGTTTAATTTTTTGTTAAAAAGTTTTTATTTATCTCTTTTTGGTTTTCTTTAACAGCAAATTTATGTTGCTTAACTAAGTCTAATTTGTATTTAATGTTTGGTCGTTATTAAAATTCCAAATTTCTCGGCTTTTTTAAATCAAATATTGTTTTTTTGCTTTCTAGTTTCCTATTTTCGTCGATTTTTTGTTGAAATCTACATCGTGCTCAATTTTTAACCGACGAAAAAAAGGAGGTTCTCAATTCGACATGTATATTTTTTTTTTTTTTATGTATGACCACGCATAACTTTTTACTGAGACGTCCGATTTGAAAAATTCTTTTTTCATTGGAGAGAGTATATTTCAAAGTTGGTCCCATTTTAAATTGAAAAAAAAAATCCGCCCCTAAGGGTGGAAAAATAGGGGTTGATTAATTTTTTTCATACTAAGTTTGCAATTGTGAACCGATTTTGTTTAAATTTGAAACACATATGTAGTTCTGATGATAATACGACGTCAAAATGATCTGATGATGGATGATGGAGACAGGAAATACTTGCATTTTGCAAGAGGTCCTCAACAGTTTAAAGCAGCGATATATCGTGTTTCAACTCATTTCATGCACGTTGACGACAACTTTAGACCTAGCTGGAGAATAGCGCTGTTATTGAAGGTCTGACGATGGAGACGGAAGGCTTTTGAAAGAAGTTCTTATCAATTTACCGCCGCTATATTGTGTTTGGGCTCGTTTTATTAACCTTGATGAGGACTTTGAGCCAATCTGGATAATTACTGTCACTGAAGATCTGACGATGGAGACGGAAGGTATTTGCAAGACGTTCTCAACAGTTTACAGCAGCTATATCGTGTTTGGGCTCATTTAATGCACCTTGACGTGATCTTTAGACCTAGCTGGAGAATTACGGTCATGGAAGGTCTGTTGATGGAGACGGGAAGTATTTACTAGACATTCTCAATAGCTTACAGCAGCTGTATTGTGTTTAGGCTCATTTCATGTACCTCGATGAGAACTGTTGATGCCTTGCTGGAGTATGATTGTCATCGAAGCTCTAGCGGTGGAAATGGAAGTCAGTTACAAGAGATTCCCTACAGTATAACGCCACATGGGCTTATTTTCTTGAACTTTATTAAAAACTTTAGACCTTACTGGATTATGCGTGTCATCGACGGACGGATTCCCTTATTTGAAAAAACATAATAAGTGTGTTTTAGCCATTACTGCAAGAATTAGATATCTGTATATGTGCAGTGCATAGTGGGTTAACCTTTCAGTAGCTGCATTTCAGTCAGCGCGCTCATCATGTGGATTAACACCTTATTTGGTCAAAATTTGATAATGATGCTAATGAAATGTAGTCCCAGGTCAATTCATGCTTTATCGAGGGTCGTCCCTTGAAGTTTAAGTAAATTGACGGCCCAGCTTAGAACTACGGGCAACATCATGCGTTCAAAAACATTTCTAGTACGTGTTCTTTTGAAAATTGCAACCAATCGAGGTCTAGCAACACAGTCATTGCTATCACTCTATTTCCTTTGCTTTCATTGTTAACACAATTCTTCAGATTTTTGGTAGGTACTAGAATATCTAGAGGTCTATTCCCAAAGACTCGATAGTGTTTCGAATTCATGGTAGTCATCTTAGTACTTGTCAACCTGTTTGACGGTAAGGAACATTCTTATTGAAGCTCCCATCCCCGAATCCTTCATCTTAAGCGTCTTCGTTCGCCTATCAAAGATTTTTATTAAATATCAAAAGTAACTAATGTGGGTTCAAAATAATAGCTACCAAATATTTAGTAGTGTCGAAGTATACCAAAAAATCGACGAAAAAGGAAATTAGATAGCAAAAGACAATATTTTATTTTAAAAAGCCGAAAAATTTAAAATTTTATACAAATTAGATTAAGTAAAGCAACAACAAATTTGTTGTAAAAGAAAACCAAAATGAGTAAAATAAAAACTTTTTAACAAAAAATTGAACCGACGAAAAGTGAAAAATAAAAAACCTTTTAGTCTAGCTAAGGTCCAAAGTTAAAGTATGAGATTAATTTTGAGGCGGCGCCAACAAACAATGATCGACGATCAATCAAGTTGTCAACGTATACCATGTTACGTTATGAAAATCAATAAATAGTTTGTTTGGCGCCGACTTGAAATTAATCTCATACTTTAACTTTGGACCTTAGCTAGACTAAAAGGTTTTTTATTTTTCACTTTTCGTCGGTTCAATTTTTTGTTAAAAAGTTTTTATTGGGTGCTATTATTAGGAACCTACATTACTTGCTCATCATCTGCCTAGCCTTTTCCCAACTATGTTGGGGTTGGCTTCCAGTCTAACCGGATGCAGCTGAATACCAGTATTTTACATGGAGCGACTGCCTATCTGACCTCCATAACCCAGTTAGTACTGGGTAATACGATATCTCTTGGTAAGACTGGTTGTCAGACTTTCGGGACACTGACTGTCTGTAACGACTGTCAAAGATCTACAAATGACAGCCGGGACCAACAGCTTAACGTGCTTTCCGAGACACGGAGGAAATTCGGTATGTAACGGGTAGTCACCCATCCACAGACCAACCTAGGCAAGCGCGGCTTAACCTAAAGATCGACCTGAGCGGCTGCTATTATTAAGCCACGAGCTCCTCACCTACATTACTTGCTATTGCTATTTAAAAATCCTTGATAAGCGAAGAGAAGCGTAAGGATGGTGCTTCGATAAGAATGTTCCTTACCGTCAAACAGGTTGACAAGTACTAAGATGACTACCATGAATTTGAAACACCATTGCGTCCTTGGGATATCTCCAGATATTGTTGTACCTACCAAATAATCTGAAGAATTGTGGTGCCCATGAAAGCAAAGGAAATAGAGTGAAAGCGATGGGTGTGTTGCTGGATCTCTATTGATTGCAATTTTTAAAAGGATAAGCACTCAAAATGTTTTTTAACACAGTGTTTGTGGCCGGTAATTCTAAGCTGGGCCGTCACGGTACATAAACTACAAGTGTCGACCCTCGATAAAGCATGAATTGACCTAGAACTGAAAGTTTTAGCAAAATTCTGAGATTAAGAACCAAATAAGGTGTTCATCTACCCGCATGATTTTTGCGCTGACTGAAATGCATACTAAAAGGTTAACTCACTATGCCCTGCACATTATACAGAAATTTAATTCTTGCCATAATCTCTAAAACACACTTATTATGGTTTTTTCAAATAAGGGCATCCGTCTGTCGATGAAACCCTTTTTTTTGCGGATGGAAATTAATTATCTAATAACTTTCCCCGCTCTGAGTGGAATGGGAGGGAGTGTCATACTTGTACTGACAAAAACCCACCCATATTCCTTCTATTGCCTTTTATGTTCCGATATCGTGCTCTTTCGAACAACTCGCAACCCCGGCAGGCGGTGGCCTTGACAAGCCTCTCTGTTTTGCTGACATCTCTTTAAGGAGGTAACCGCTTCCCATTCCCTCTCGCTTCGGACCATTGACTGAACCAGGGCCGGGGTAGATGGCACCCTTAATCCAATAAGGTCTAAAGTTGTCAATAAAGTTCAAGATATAAGCCCAACTGTTGGGAATCTCTTGTAACTATCTTCCGTTTCCACCACCAGAGCTTCGATGGAAATCATAATCCAACAAGGTCAACAGTTCTCATCGACGTACATGAAATGAGCTTAAACACAATACAGCTGCTGTAAGCTATTGAGAACATCTAGGAAATACTTTCGTTTTCCATCATCAGACCTTCTATGACCGTAATTCTCCAGCTAGCTGATAAGATCTCGTCAAGATGCATGAAATGAGCCCAAACACGATATAGCTGCTGTAAACTGTTACTAAGAACGCCTTGCAAATACCTTCCATCTCCATCGTTAGATCATCCATGACAGTCATTATCCAGCTTGGCTCAAAGATCTTTTTAAGGTGAATAAAAGGAGCCCAAACACAGAATAGCTGCTAATAATCCATGCGGACATCTTGCAATTGCATTTCGTCTCCATCGTCAGACCTTCAATGACAGCGCCAGCCTCCAGTAAGGTCTAATAAAGTTCTCGTCAACGTGAATGAAATGAGTTGAAACACGATATATCGCTGCTTTAAACTGTTGAGTACCTCTTCCAAGTTGCAAGTGTTTTCCGTCTCCATCATCCATCATCAGATCTTTAAAACGTCGAAATGTCATCAGAACTACATAAATGTGCCAAATTTAAACAGAATCTGTTCACAAATGAAAATTCAGTATGAAAAAAATCAATCACCCTCTATTTTCCGACCCTTTAGGGCCGATTTTTTTTCAAATTAAAAAGAGTCAACTTTGAAATATACTCAGTCCAATGAAAAAAGAATTTTCAAAATCGAGACAGAATAAAAAAGATATAAAAAAAATATACAGGTCGAATTGAGAACCTACTTTTTTTCGTCGGTTAAAAAGCCGAAAAATTTGGAATTTCAATAACAGTCAAAAATTTTATACAGATTAGATTAAGTAAAGCAACAACAAGAAAACTGTTTAATTGTTTTTGTTGTAAAAGAAAACCAAAAGGAGTAAAATAAAAAAAAATTAACAAAAAATTGAACCGACGAAAAGTGAAAAATAAAAAACCTTTTAGTCTAGCTAAGCTCCAAAGTTAAAGTATGAAATTAATTTTGAGGCGGCGCCAACATACAATGAACGGCGATCAATAAAGCTGTCAATATTTCCCGTTTTACGTTATTAGTTTTCTTGTTTGTTAGGCGCCGACTTGAAATTAATTTCATACTTTAACTTTGGAGCTTACCTAGAGTAAAAGGTTTTTATTTTAAACTTTTCGTCAGTTTAATTTTTTGTTAAAAAGATTTTATCAAAAGAAAATTTTAAATTTGGAAACATTAAAATTTTCGGTTGGAGTGTACGAAACGGGGCACTGAGGAAAAAACACTTTTAATTTAATTTTTAATTTTCAAAGTTAATAATACTTTCTTTTTATGATATATCAAAAAACTTTTTAACAAAAAATGAAACCGACGAAAAGTGAAAAATAAAAACCTTTTAGTCTAGGTAAGCTCCAAAGTTAAAGTATGAAATTAATTTCAAGTCGGCGCCAAATTAGCAAGAAAACTAATAACGTAAAACGGAAAATATTGACAGCTTTATTGATCGTCGATCATTGCATGTTGGCGCCGCCTCAAAATTAATTTCATACTTTAACTTTGGAGCTTACCTAGACTAAAAGGTTTTTATTTTTCACTTTTCGTCGGTTTCATTTTTTGTTAAAAAGTTTTTATTTATCTATTTTTTGTTTTCTTTAACAGCAAATTTGTTGTTGCTTAACTTAGTCTAATTTGTATTTAATGTTTGGTTGTTATTAAAATTCCAAATTTCTCGGCTTTTATAAATCAAATATTGTTTTTTCGCTTTCTAGTTTCCTATTTTTGTCGATTTTTTGTTGAAATCTACATCGAGCTCAATATTTGGGTGCTATTATTAGGAACCTACATTACTTGCTATTGCTATTTAAAAATCCTTGATAAGCGAAGATTGGCGTAAGCGTAAGGATGGTGCTTCGATAAGAATGTTCCTTACCGTCAAACAGGTTGACAAGTACTAAGATGACTACCATGAATTCGAAACACCATTGCGTCCTTGGGATACCTCCAGATATTGTTGTACCTACCAAAAAATCTGAAGAATTGTGGTGCTCATGAAAGCAAAGGAAATAGAGTGAAACCGATGGGTGTGTTGCTGGATCTCTATTGAATGCAATTTTTAAGAGAATAAGTACTTAAAATGTTTTTTAACACATGATGTGGCCGGTAATTCTAAGCTGGGCCGTCACGGAACATAAACTGCAAGGGTCGGCCCTCGATAAAGCATGAATTGCCCTAGGACTGAAAGTTTTATTAAAATTATCAGATTTAGAACCAAATAAGGTGTTCATCTACCCGCATGATTTTCGCGCTGACTGAAATGCAGAGACTGAAAGGTTAACTCACTATGCCCTGCACATTATACAGAAATTTAATTCTTGCCGTAATCTCTAAAACACACTTATTATGTTTTTTTTCAAATAAAGGCATCCGTCCGTCGATGAAACCCTTTTTTTTGCGGATGGGAAATTATCAAATAACTTTCCCCGCTCTGGGTGGAGCGGGAGGGAGTGTCATACTTGTACTGACAAAAACCCACCCATATTCCTTCTATTGCCTTTTATGTTCCGATACCCGTGCTCTTTCGAACAACTCGCAACCCCGGCAGGCGGTGGACTTGACAAGCCTCTCTGCTTTGCTGACATCTCTTTAGGGAGGTAACCGCTTCCCATTTCCTCTCGCTTCGGACCATGGACTGAACCAGGGCCGAGGTAGATGGCACCTTTAACCCAATAAGGTCTAAAGTTGTCAATAAAGTTCAAGATATAAGCCCAACTGTTGGGAATCTCTTGTAACTGCCTTCCGTTTCCACCGCCAGAGCTTCGATGAAAATCATAATCCAACAAGGTCAACAGTTCTCATCGACGTACATGAAATGAGCCTAAACACAATACAGCTACTGTGAGCTATTGAGAACATCTAGGAAATACTTTCCGTCTCTATCATCAGACCTTCTATGACCGTAATTCTCCAGCTAGCTGATAAGATCTCGTCAAGATGCATAAAATGAGCCCAAACACGATATAGCTGCTGTTGACTGTTAAGAACGCCTTGCAAATACCTTCCGTCTCCATCGTTAGATCATCCATGACAGTCATTATCCATCTTGGCTTAAAGATCTTTTTTTAAGGTGAATAAAAGGAGCCCAAACACAGAATAGCTGCTGTTAATCCATGCGGACCTCTTGCAATTGCATTCCGTCTCCATCGTCAGACCTTCAATGACAGCGCCAGCCTCCAGTAAGGTCTAAAGTTCTCGTCAACTTGAATGAAATGAGTTGAAACACGATATATCGCTGCTTTAAACTGTTGAGTACCTCTTCCAAGTTGCAAGTGTTTTCCGTCTCCATCATCCATCATCAGATCTTTAAAACGTCGAAATGTCATCAGAACTACATAAATGTGCCAAATTTAAACAGAATCTGTTCACAATTGAAAATTCAGTGTGAAAAAAATCAATCACCCCCTATTTTCCCACCGTTAGGGGCGGATTTTTTTTTCTCATTAAAATGGGACCAACTTTGAAATATACCCTGTCCAATGAAAAAAAAAATTTTCAAATCGGACGTCTCAATAAAAAGTTATGCGTGGTCATACATAAAAAAAAAAAAAATATACATGTCGAATTGAGAACCTCCTTTTTTTCGTCGGTTAAAAAAGGAACAACTTTTTCGCGGGATTTTTTTTTTTTTTTGTGAGGTCAATGACCGCTGAGATAGAAGGTAAAATGTAACCTTCCTTTTTTTAAGGCGTCCTGGACTTAAAAATTATCGGGGCACCCCGACACGGACAGTTTAGGTTTGTGTTAGGTTACTATTGACCCTTGGAGTCAGAGAGAGAGGAGGCCCCGGAGGGGTCTCCGTCGACCTTACCCGGGCTCTGTCAGCTAGATTAATTCCCTAACGAATAATGAATTCAAGACCGAGCGAAGTGAGCTCGGAATTTTGGGGCACCCCGACACGGACAGGTTAGGTTCGAAGGGGATGACGGGGACTAAAGCGAGCGAGCGAAGCGAGCGAACGAAGTTAGGTTAGGTTAGGTTAGGTTAGGTTAGGTTAGGTTTTTTTTTTTTTTTTTTTTTTTTTTTTTTTTTTTTTTTTTTTATTTTTTTTTTTTTTGTGCTTTTCCCCTTTCATAAAAAGGGCTCTTAGTATTCTAATTTCTCATTCATTCCAGTTCTCGCGTTTATTCCTCTCGCACTTTCAAGCTTCATACTTTATCTTTCTTTTACACACACATTCATTCTTAGCCGGGTGGGACTCCCGCTATTCTAGCTATTGTTTTTTATTTATTTTTCATTTTTAGGGTTTTAGACACACAAAGTTCTTTTATTTTTACATTGTAGCTTAGCTATACATTGTTTGATTTTATATGCTTCCTTATCTATTTGTCTTACTTACTATATTCCATACTACTGGTTTTATTTATTATATAATTCTAATGTGATATTCTCTAATTTTTTGACACATCTTATATCTATTTTTATGCTAATACACATTATTATTGTTCTACTAAATTTTGAACTTCTAAATTAGGTATTAAATATTAAGAAAAGCTAAACTATTTTTACATCTGTTTTTTATCTAATAATATGTGGTGATCTTAAACTTAATTTCTTATTTTCTAACACATAATTATACAATCTTTTTATTTACTACCTACTACAATTATTGATTATTGTTACTAACATTACCATTTTAACAAAGGTTTGGACCTGCTTATTGGTACTGCTCTAAGGGCTTGTGTTGTTTCTTTCCTTGTTGAAATATTTATTATACTTACTCATTTCGGCAATAATATAATAATATAACTTATGTTATACTTAATTATTGTCTTTTCTTTACTTGTATTGTTTTATGCGTTTTTGGGTTTTGTTTAGTGTGCGTGTTTGGTGTTTTGCGTGTGTTTTAATATATTTGTATATGTTTATAATATACTTCGTATATTCGTGTTTTTTGTTGTTTTCTGAGTGTGTTCTTGTGTGTGTTCTCGTGTGTGTTATGTATGTTCTTGTGTGTGTTGGTGTGTGTTTTGCGCATGTAACGTGTACCTCTGGGAGCAGTTTAAGCGTATGCCGTCGTCGTCCGGGCCAGGTAGTCCCATTTCTTACGGACCGGGCATTCCGCGCTGAAGGCATTGTGGTCTGCCCTCTGATGCTTGGAGTGTGAGCAGTTGCAGCACTGCGGTTCAATTCCGGCAATGAATTCCGCGCACTTCTCGCGTAGGTGCGGCCCTCCACAGTGACTGCATCTGTCCACACTCTCAGTACAAAATTTCCTGCCATGACCAAATGCAAGGCACTTCGTGCACTGTATGAGCGGAGACTGGTCCTCCACCCTGACTCTTTGCAGATCCAGGTAAAGAGCCCCAGCCTCCGTCATCCTCTGCCATACCTTGGGTCTGACCTGGACGACAACGTGTGCTGTTTTTGGATTCCTTGTCCGTTTTTTGAATTTTATAGCCATTTCTTTGTCAGTTGCATCTAAGTCCCTGAAAATGTTTTCATTCTGAGAGTAGAGCGCCCTCACCATTTCGTCGTCCTCACTGTCCAAGAAGACATCCTTGAGGACGACGAGTGGGTTTTTGTTTTTCATGGGCGCTGCTACTAACCCATTACCCCGGCTTTCTATTCTCTCCTTGACTCTTTCGAGCTCCGCCTCTGAGTCACAGCCTAAGATGACAGTCTGGTTCTTTGCCTTACGGACTTTACTGATCTTTAGGCCAGTTCCCCTGGCGTCGACCGCCTCCTTCACCCTGGCGAGCACCTCGTCAGCAGTCTCCTGGCTGCCTTCGATGGTGACCGCCATGGAATGAAGTGCCGGCCGACGCCCGGGTTTGGCTGCCGTGACGTCTGCGTAGGTTAGGTTAGGTTAGGTTAGGTTAGGTTAGGTTAGGTTAGGTTAGGTTAGGTTAGGTTAGGTTAGGTTAGGTTAGGTTAGGTTAGGTTAGGTTAGGTTAGGTTAGGTTAGGTTAGGTTAGGTTAGGTTAGGTTAGGTTAGGTTAGGTTAGGTTGGGGGTACCCCCACAGTGTTGACTTCCACGTAGTGACCCCTGGGCAACGTCGCGCCTGACCACCGTAACGGAGTGGCAGGCCGGCGGCTAACGAACACTGTGAATCGGAGCATCTCCACTGTCTTTTGCTGCGATACTATTGCTGAGTGACCATGTCACAACCCTCGAGGGACGCCTCCGGGCGCTTTCTCCCCAAAGGCCCTTCTCAGGGCCAACCCAAAGGCCCTTCTCAGGGCCAATCGAAAGGCCCTTCTCAGGGCCAACCCATGTCTCGCGATGCTTCGGCATCGGAGACAAGTCGCGCGCCATCCGTGGCGAGCACTGTTAGAGGGAGCGACGTCGTGACGGATTTCTCCGACACCGAGTCGATTATGAGTGGGTCGAACTGCGGTTCAACCCACCAATCGAGGAAGAGGGCTTTCCTCAGACGCGGCCCCGGGGGCTCTCCGGACGCAGCGGAGAAGCCCGCGAAGCGGGCTGTCATACAAGCCGACTTGGAGGAGAGGATCGCCTCCAAAGAGCAGCGGGCGCGAACCACCAGAGCCAAGGCTGGCTACGGCGCCTCCAGTGTCCTCTACGCGGATCACTCCGTAGAGGAAATGGAGCGCATGGCTTTGGAGGACCAAGAGGAGATCTTAGAGGTGGCCTCCAAGTCTTCCAACTTGAAGGGCACCTTCCAGAAGGCCCTGAAATGCCGGGCAGCGAGCCTGCTCGGCATTGTCAAGGAGTTGGCGGAGCGCACAACTTCGGACGAGACTCGGCAACTGCAGGCGAAAGTCGATCGCCTGCAGAAAGAGGTGTCCGCGTTACACACGCGCGTTGCCGAGCTGGTTACTCGGCCTGAGGTGTCGTCCGACGCAGGTCCAGCGACGATGCCCTCACCCTCCAACCTTGAGGATATCATCCGCAAGGTTGTCATGGAGGAGAGGGCCTTCACCAGGGCCTGTTTGGCCGGCATTGAGGACCGGCTTCTGCCGGAAAAGCGGCTTCGTCCTCCGCTTGCAGCGGATAAGCCGCTTCCCGAAAGGGTGTCCAGCGCACCAGGACCCTCAACGGCCCCAGTCCAGCAGGAGCAGCCCCAGGTGCTCAAGACCACCAAGGGCAAGGGCAAGGGCAAGAAGACCGCTTCTGCCCCGACTGCCCAGCCGGAACCAGAGAGGGAAGACCAAGACCCTCTCCTACCCTCCACCACCCCTTCCAACCAGCCTTGGATTAAGGTAGTGGGGAAGAAGGGGAAGAAGAAGACGGCCCCTAAGCCCCCTGCAGCCAAGCCTGCGGCTGCAGCTATTGTGGATAAGAGGAGGAAGCTCCCTCCTATCCCAAAAACGGCAGCTGTGGTGGTCACGCTGACCCCAGAGGCAGCGGAGCGAGGGGAGACGTACGAGTCCGTTTTACGGCGGGCCCGTACAAATGTCGATCCGGCGCAACTCGGGGCCGGCAGAGTTACCTGCCGGAAGACCCAAACGGGGGCTCGTCTTTTCGAGTTCTCGGGGGCTCAGGGTGGCACCAAGGCGGACCTCTTTGCGGCAAAGCTCAAGGACGCCGTCGCGGACACGGCTAAGGTCGCGAGGCCCGTCAAGTGTGTGGCTCTTGAGGTGACTGACCTCGACGACTCAGTTACCCAAGAGGAGGTGGTGGCCGTGGTTGCGGCGGCGGGGGGCTGCGACGTCGCAGCTGTCAAGGGCCGCGCCATTAGACAGGGCCGTCGGGGTATGGGCACCATGCGCCTAGAGTGCCCTATCGTGGTGGCCAAGGCAGTTCTGGCCAAGGGTCGCCTCCCGGTCGGATTTAGCTCGGGTGGGGTCCGGGTGCTGGAGGATGAGCCGATGCGCTGTTACAAGTGCTTCGGCATCGGCCACACCCGGCCTCTCTGTCCGTCCACTGCCGAGCGCGAGGAACTGTGCTTCCGCTGCGGAAAGGAGGGGCACAGGTCAGCCACCTGCGAGGCTACAGCCCCGCACTGTGCAGTCTGTGCTGCCAGTGGTCGTCCAGCTGACCACGCCATGACGAGCAAGAAGTGCTGTCCACCGAAGATGAAGGGGAAAGTGCAGGCGCCTTCGCGTCCTGCTGCTGCCACCGCCACTGGAACCCCAGTTTCAGTGCCGGCCACCGAGGGAAGTGCCATGAACACGGACTGATGGCTGGGCTTCGAAGGAGAATTCTTCAGGCCAACACCAACCACTGCAGAGCGGCCCAGGACTTACTGGTCCAAACCGTTGCGGAGTGGTTGGTGGACGTGGCGGTTGTAGCCGAGCCGTATTCTGTCCCTGGCAGCTGGCTAGGAGACGACAACGGTTCGGTTGCATTGGTGTCGCGGTCTTCCACGGACTCCCCTTCCCTCTCGCTCTTGGAGAGGGGAACGGGATACGTGGCCGCCGCGTGGGGGGACATAGCCCTTATAGGGGTGTATTTCTCCCCAAACCGCCCCATCACGGCCTTCGAGAACTTCCTCGAGGTCCTTGCCAGGGTGGCAGGTAGGGTGGCGCAGCGCAGGGTGTTGGTCGTGGGCGACTTTAACGCCAAGTCTGTATTATGGGGCAACCCGACCACCGACGCCCGAGGACGCGAGGTGGAGACCTGGTCCGTGGCGTCCGGTCTGTCCCTCCTCAACAGTGGCAGTGTTCACACCTGCGTGCGGCGGGAGGGGGGCTCCATTGTGGACCTCGCCTTTGCCTCCCCGTCTTTGGCTGCCTGTGTAGTGGACTGGCGGGTGGAGCTGGTGGAGACGCTGTCAGACCACCGATACGTGCGGTTCGACGTCGCCGGCCCGGACTCCCGGGGGGCTCGCGCGGGTCGGTCTCACTTCCCGCGATGGGCGCTCTCCCGCCTAGACCGGGAGGCCGCCACGGAGGCGGTGTTCGTCCAGGACTGGTTGTCGCCTCCTGTCGACGTCCAGGACGTGGACGCCACTGCAGCCCAGTTGAGGGACTCCCTGACCGAGGTGTGCAACTCGAGCATGCCTCGGTCTCACCGCCCGCCTCCTCGACGCGCCGTCTACTGGTGGTCGGAGGAGTTGGTGGGACTGCGGGCTGCCTGTGTGGTGGCCCGGCGCGCCTACACTAGGAGCAGACGGCGGCGCCATCGCGACCGCGACAACGAGGACCGCCTCTATGTAGCCTACACGGAGTCCAAAGCGACCCTGACGGCGCGAATGGGCGCAGCCCAGGACCGCGCGAGGGCGGAAATGGCGGAGGGTCTAGATGCTGACCCTTTCGGGAGGCCGTACAAGGCGGCACGTAACAAACTGCGCCCGTACGGTCCCCCAGTTGCCGAGACCCTCGAGCCGACGTTGCTGGATGGGGTGGTCCAGTCACTGTTTCCGCGCAGGGACAACTTCACTCCACCAGTGATGAGCGACCCGCGCGGTGCGGCTCCATCGGCCGATGAGGCGGTCCCTCCAGTCACGGAGGACGAGATGGAGAAGGCGGTCTTCTGCCTCCGGGGCAAAAACACCGCCCCAGGTCCGGACGGCGTCCCCGCAAAGGTGGTGGCCATCGCCACCTCCCAGATGGGAGACAGGTTTCGGGACCTCTTTAGTGCGTGTGTTGCGTGTGAGAGGTTCCCGAAGCCATGGAAGGAGGGTCGGTTGTGCCTTCTTCGGAAGGAAGGGCGGCCGGTGGACTCCCCATCGGCATACCGGCCCATCGTCTTACTGGATGAGGTCGGTAAAACGTTCGAGAGGATCCTCGCCGCCCGTGTCAACAGGCACTTGTGCACAATCGGCCCGGACCTGGCGGACGCTCAGTTCGGTTTTCGAGCTGAGCGTTCGACAGTGGACGCCCTGTCCCGGCTCAAGGGCCAGGTGAGGGAGGCGATGGACGCGGGGGATGGACTGTTGGCCGTGTCGTTCGACATATCCAACGCCTTCAACTCCGTTCCCCACTCCACCATCCTAGAGGCGCTCCGCTACCACGGAGTGCCTCCGTATTTGCGGGGGCTGTTGGCGGACTATTTGTCGGATCGCACAGTCCTCCTTGAAGACAAGTCGGGCCAGCTCCGACGATACGGCGTCGAGTCCGGTGTCCCACAGGGTTCTGTCCTGGGACCGCTCCTCTGGAACATCGGATTCGACTGGCTCCTGCGGGGACACCTCCCCCGTGGCACGTCTGTCATCTGCTATGCAGACGACACCCTTCTGACTGCCCGGGGGAGAAACTATTTAGAGGCGGCCAGCTTGGCCTCGGCGGGCGGTTCGCAGGTGGTGGACCGCATCTCCCGCCTAGGGCTGACGGTGGCGCTGCACAAGACCGAGGCCGTGTTCTTCCACGGGCCGCGGCAGCGTCAACCGCCCGATGCCCATATCCATGTAGAGGGTGTCCGCATTGAGGTGCAGGCCCAGATGAAATATCTGGGCCTAGTGCTCGACAGCAAGTGGCGCTTTCGAGCACACTTCAGCGGGCTGTCGACGCGCTTGCTGAAGACTGCGGGCGCCCTCTCGTGGCTCCTCCCGAACATCGGGAGGCCCGGCGACCAATGCCGGCGTCTATACGCCGGCATACTAAAGAGTATGGCCCTATACGGGGCCCCAATCTGGGCGGACTCACTGGGCGGACGGGAGAACGCCGCTGCCCTCCGCAGGCCACAAAGGGCCATTGCACAGCGGGTGGCGAGGGCGTACCGCACAGTGAGTTTCGCGGCATCGTGCGCTCTGGCGGGAACCCCACCTTGGGAGCTCGAGGCTTGGGTGCTCGCCAGAGTGTACGACTGGACGGCGGGTCAGAGGGCGCTCAACCGGCGCCCGGACCCTCAAGAAAAGGAGGAAGTGCGTGAGGAGGTTCGCGAGGCAATAACTCGGCACTGGGCCGAGGACCTAGCCTCAGCAACATTCGGTCGCCGGACACTGGACGCCATCGGGCCCGTCCTGAACGATTGGCTCGACCGGCGACATGGTTGCCTCTCCCTGCGTCTGGTGCAGGTGCTGTCCGGGCACGGCTGCTTCGGATCGTACCTGCATCGGATAGGGCGGGAGGAGACCCCACAGTGTCACCACTGCGAGGCCGCAGTGGATACCGCAGAGCACACCCTTGAGGTGTGCCCTTCGTGGGACGAACCCCGCCGCGCCATGGTGGCAGTGGTTGGGAACGACCTCTCACTCCCCAGTGTGATTTCAGCCATGCTGGGAAGTGAGGAGGCATGGGCAGAAGTAGCCTCCTTCTGTGAGGACGTCATGTCACAGAAGGAGGCGGCGGAGCGCACGCGGGAAGACGACCCTCTCGCGGCGCCGCTCCGTAGACGAAGAAGGGGTGGAAGACGGCGAGCACAACGCCCGTCCTCAACCGCCCCGGGGGGTGATCAGCGGGCGACAGGCGCGGGGGCGCCACCGCCTGCACCACATGATCCACCCCCTGTGCTCCGGCCATAATAAAAGCCCCTCCCTTTTGGGGGGGGACGTGTAGGGCCTGCCGTAAGGCGGGCATTCGCCGGAGGGGGACTGGACGACATAGACTCCCAGGCCCCCTCCACTCAGGCGAGGTCGGAGCGCCGCTGGGTATTTTTAGTGGGTATACCGGGAACGACTTTACCGGGGAGTCCCACATACCCCTCTCCCGTCCCCCGACGGAAGGGGATGCGTAATAGCATTTTTTCCCAGCGACAAAAAAAAAAAAAAAAAAAAAAAAAAAAGGTTAGGTTAGGTTAGGTTAGGTTAGGTTAGGTTAGGTTAGGTTGGGGTGCTAGGTCAGAAAACCTCCTCGTGTGCCTGACAGCTGCTTGTCCCTCGCGATGTGTCGTTAGGTTAGGTTAACTTAGCGATACATCTCGAGGGAACAGCAGCCGTGGGGCCGGTGCATCCTGGGCGTGGGCAGTGGTCTTCCTCGAGGAATGGGAAGAGATTCTTATTCTTTGGGGAATGCTACTGTCTGTGGCTAATATTCTGACAAGGGGGGGGGGGGGTGTCTCCACGAGCTTGCGTGTCTCAGTGATCTTGGAGTTTTCCATCTGTTCCAAGTGAGGGACCACACTAAGAGAGGCACTCGCCATTTATAGGGGGGGGAGGGGGTGTTCTCACGTTTTTGTCGTAGTGGAGCTTGCGTGTCTCAGTGATCTTGGAGTTTTACATCTGTTCCAAGTGAGGGACCACACTAAGAGAGGCACTCGCCATATATTTATTTATTTATTTATTTATTACAGGGGATATTTAAATAGGGGATTTAATCGGACAGCGTGCGATGACCTACGCGAGCGGGTCTATCGCACGTTGTGTGATTCAAGGTTCACTTCTTGAGGTTTTAATCGGGAAGTGAATCAAGGTAGGTTATCCATCTCCCTCCGGTACGCGTCTGCTCGTCAGACGTGACCGCGAGGGTAATAGAATTTTCGGGGAGGGAGAGAAGTCGGGAGATAGGGACCACACCCTTCAAAGGAACAAAAACAAAAAATGAAAAAAACGATTGGGAATATTATACCCCAGGGAGGTACCAGCTGCCCAGCAGCTGGAGAATCCTCCACGGTTCAACCGTCATGCCCCACGTATTCTGGGGGGGGCGACAGTCGTTTACCGTATCACATACCGTCTGCCAGTGGCAGCA
This sequence comes from Ochropleura plecta, assembly GCA_905475445.1. Taxonomy (NCBI): domain Eukaryota; kingdom Metazoa; phylum Arthropoda; class Insecta; order Lepidoptera; family Noctuidae; genus Ochropleura; species Ochropleura plecta. The sequence continues at coordinate 30,153 of FR997744.1, read as the reverse complement.
AGAGCCGAGGAGGCTCCAACAGGTCGAGGTCTTTTGAAGATCTGACCTCTTCTCAGGTGCCCGACCGAGAATCGGGTGACCGCCGCGGGGACGCTCGCTCCAAGTTCTGGGGGAAGCGTACACGCGACGGTGGGTCGGACGCGGGGTCGGCGTGTCTTTCCTCAAGCGAGGAGAACCTGCCGGCACCCAAGGTGACGACAGCCAGAAGGGGCAAGAGTCGTAGGACACTCTCCGGAGCGAACACTCCGGCACCGTCACGCGACAACAAAGGCCGCTTTTTGAAGCGCCCCGATACGCCCATAGTCAGCGCAGCGAGTGACTCCGGGGATGGGACTATGGAGGTGGAGCCGGCTCCCACCGAAACTCCCGCCTCCCTAGTGAAGACCAAGGCGGAGCTCAACGCCGCTAGGCGTGAGGGAAGGAAGGCCATCGCGACGGATGAGGTCTCCGAATTAGCCCGTCTGGCTAGAGAGAGACGGGCGCAGGCTACCGCAGCCCCAGAGGGAATGACGGCGGAAGCCCTTAGCCGCCAGGTTCTGGACGGTGTGGACGTTGTCCTGAGGGTAGCCACAAAATCGGGCAACCTGAAGGGCACATTCACGCGGGCCTTGAAGGAGGCGGCTGACGCCATCAAGGAGGCGGTCGAGGTCCTCATCGACCGAACGACCTCGGAGGAGACGGTCAAGCTCCAAGAAGAGAACGGCCGTCTTCATACAAAACTGGAGGACCTCCAACGGGAGGTAAGCGCCCTTAGGGCAGACTTCAGCCGGCAGCAGAGTGCGATGACTGTAGATTGTCACACTCTGCCACAGAACGGGTCTTTGGGGGAAGACCAGTTCAACCGGCTGTTGAACATAATGACCGCCCGCCTGGAGAGTCTGGAGCCCAGGTTGAACCCCCCCGTTATTCTCCGACCACCGTTGGCAGCGGATAAGCGGAGAAGAGATGCCGAGCCCACTCCTTGTTTACCGCCTACGTTTGCCCAGGTGGCGAAAGCGCCGCCTGCGACTAAAAAAGCGTCACAGGCGGCCAAAGGAGCCACGCAGCGGTCTAAACAACCGGAGAAGGTGCAGAGAAGCGCCACGGAGGAGACCCCCCAGCCTGCCGCAGAGGGCGAATGGCAGATGGCTGGGAGCCGAAAGAAGAAGAGGAAGAAGAGGGGCCGTAAGGGCAAATCTACGCCGGGCACCAAGGAGCAAGCCAGCAAGGGCAGCGGGAGTTCTCCGCGGATCCGCGTCCCTCGCTCCGAGGCTGTAGTGATCACGCTGCAGCCCGAAGCTAAAGAGCGAGGCGTCACGTACCAAAAGGTACTGGCGGAGGCGAGAGGCAAGCTTGTCTTCGCCGACTTTGGCACCCCGGATGGCTTCCGATTTAAAACCGCAGCCACGGGGGCGAAAATGTTTGAGTTGGCGGGGACAAGCAGCGCCGAAAGAGCGGATGCTCTCGCTGCAAAGCTACGAGATGTCCTCAACCCCGAGGAGGCGAGGGTGTCCAGACCCATTAAGACGGCTGAGGTTCGGATCGATGGTCTGGACGACTCGGTGACTCCGGAGGAGGTGGTGGCGGCCATAGCCCGGAGCGGCGGATGCTCGCCGGAAAACGTGCGGGCGGGCGAAATCCGCGTAAATGCTGGCGGGCTTGGCACCATCTGGGTGAGGTGCCCGGTGGTTGCGGCCAAACAGGTCACCGATGCGGGACGCCTTCTGGTGGGCTGGGTGTCAGCGAGAGTAACACTCCTGGCACCTAGGGCCATGCAGTGTTACCGGTGCCTGGAGAAAGGCCATGTCCGGGCACGGTGCACCTGCGAAACAGACCGCAGCGATCTATGTTACCGCTGCAGTCTGCCCGGCCATAAGGCGTCTCAGTGCTCCGCGGAGCCAAACTGCAGCCTGTGTGTGGCAGCAGGAAAGCCTGCGGGGCATAGAGTCGGGGGCAAAGCTTGTGGCGCGCCCAGAAAGCGCAATTTTCGAGGGAGCAAGACTGTAGGGGCTTCAAACCCCCAGCAACCTAGCACCACATCGGCCGACTCCCGGCCTGTGGAAGGAGGAAGCGCCGAAGAAATGGTCTGCCAGTAATGGCACACCTTCATTTTCTCCAGGCGAACATCAACCACTGCACCAGAGCTCAGGATCTCTTGCTCCTGAGCATGGCGCAGTGGTCGATAAATGTGGCGGTGGTCGCTGAGCCGTATTTTATCCCTCCCCGGGACAACTGGGCAGGAGATCTAGACGGCCTGGTGGCCATCATCGGCGCGACTCTCATCGACGTATCCCGTGGTCACGGTTGGGTGTCTGTCCTTGTGAACGGGATCGCCACGATTGGGGCATATTTTTCGCCCAACAGGAGTCTCGCCGACTTCGAGAGTTTCCTTGTGGAGTTGGGAGCCGTCGTCGGCCGGTCTCACCCTCGTCCCATTTTGCTTCTCGGTGATCTTAACGCCAAATCAGCGGCGTGGGGATCCCCGGTAACGGACCCGAGAGGCGAAGTGTTAGAGGAGTGGGCCATTACGACTGGCCTGGCTGTCTTGAATCGGGGCTCGGCCTACACGTGTGTGCGGCAGCAGGGAGGGTCGATAGTGGACGTCTCGTTCGCTAGTCCCGCTGTCCTGCACCGCGTCCACGATTGGCACGTAGAAGTGGAGGTGGAGACGCTATCGGACCATCGATACATTAGATTCGACATCTCCACCCAGACCGCTGGAGGGCGTAGCCAATCGGCCCCCCGAAGAGACGGCCCTCGTTGGGCACTAAAACGCCTCGACAGGGAGGCTCTCGAAGAAGCCGCCATCGTCCAGGCCTGGATCCGGGAGTCGGCTACCGTCGGTCCCGTGGACGTCGAACAGGAGGCGCAGTGGTTGGGCAATGCCATGGTGCAAATCTGTGACGCATCCATGCCACGCGTCTTCTCTCCGTCCGCAAGGCGCCGCGTGTACTGGTGGTGCGTCGAAATCGAACGGCTGCGCGTCGAGTGCGTAGACGCTAGACGCCCGTACACGCGATGCCGGAGAAGACGTCCACGGAATCCTGACGAAGAAGCCGCGCTGTATGAGGTGTACCGCGCGGCTAAACAGGCTCTGTGGCTGGCCATCGGCGAGTCGAAGACACGCTCCAGAGAGGAGCTGCTGGCATCGCTAGACGGGGATCCGTGGGGGCGCCCGTACCGAACGGTCCGTGGAAAACTTCGGCCGTGGGCGCCGCCCCTAACGGAAGGTCTCGAGCCGCAGTTTCTGGAGCGAGTAGTCTCGGCTCTCTTTCCTGAGAGAGTCGAGTACGAGCCACCGCCGATGGTGCTGCCCACAGCTGCAGAGCCCGAAGGCAGCGAAACCGGCCCAGAGGTGACACAGGCGGAAATGAGCGCGGCTGTGATGCGGCTCCGGGCAAAGAACACTGCTCCGGGGCCTGATGGAGTGCCTGGCCTCGCTCTGGTCCTCGCCCTAAAAGAGCTGGAGCCTTCACTGAGAGGACTTTTCTCGTCGTGCCTTGAGCGGGGTCAGTTCCCATCCAGGTGGAAGGCTGGGCGACTGGTCCTGCTCAAGAAGGCGGGGCGCCCGGCTGATTCGTCGTCCGCTTATCGGCCCATAGTGCTGCTGGACGAGGCAGGCAAGCTGCTCGAGCGAATAATTGCAGACCGCCTCGTCAGCCACTTGTGTACAGAGGGGCCGAACCTGAACGACAGCCAGTTCGGATTCCGGCGCGGGCGCTCAACGATCGACGCCATTACGAGAGTGAGAGTCCTCGCGGAGGAAGCGGTTTCCCGGGGTGGGGTGATGCTGGCGGTGTCATTGGACATCTCCAACGCCTTCAACACCCTGCCCTGGAGTTGCATTAGGGAGGCACTGCGTTACCATCGGGTGCCCTCCTACCTCCGCAACATCGTGGGGGCCTATCTGGCGGGTAGGTGTGTCACCTTCATGGGCCGCGACGGCAGGGGCCGTCGTGAGATGTTGTGCGGTGTTCCACAGGGTTCGGTTCTTGGCCCGCTCTTGTGGAACATCGGATATGACTGGGTTTTGCGGGGCGAGCTCCCTCCGGGCGTGAACCTGACGTGCTATGCGGACGACACGCTGGTTGCGGCTTGGGGGAGTTCGTACAGGGAGGCAGCGTTGCTGGCTACGGCTGCGGTCTCACAGGTGGTGAGCCGCATACGGCGCCTGGGCCTGGAGGTGGCCCTCAACAAGTCGGAGGCCATTGCTTTTCATGGCCCCCGACGGGCACCGCCACCGGGATTGCACATTGTGGTTGGGGGGACCCGAATCGCTGTCGAGTCAACCATGAAATATCTGGGATTGGTGCTCGACAGCCGATGGGACTTCGGCCCCCACTTCCAGCGGCTGGTGCCCAAGTTAATGGGCGCGGCGGGCGCGCTATCAACGCTGCTTCCCAATCTGGGGGGCCCGAGCACCGCCTGTAGGCGGTTATACGTGGGGATCGTGCGATCCATGGCCCTTTATGGGGCCCCGATATGGGCGACCGACCTGACGGCCCGTACTATCGCCGTACTGCGCAGGCCGCAGAGAGTGATGGCCGTCAGAGTCATACGGGGATATCGCACGATCTCCTACGAGGCGGCTTGCGTACTGGCCGGATCCCCACCATGGGACCTGGAGGCGAAGACCCTCGCGACGCTGCATCAGTGGCGCGAGGAGGCCAACGACCGGGGCGAAAGGCTGGTGGAGCGACAAATGACACAGCACCGGTCTCAGCTCCGGCAGGTCATGGTGGCGGAATGGCGCAGGAGGCTCACGCTTCCTTCGGCCGGCCTCAACACGATCGAGGCGATCCGGCCAGTACTCGACGACTGGCTCGGGAGGAGGCACGGCTCTCTGACATTTCGGGCGACGCAGGTACTGTCGGGGCACGGCTGCTTCGGGAAGTACCTGTGTCGCTTATGCAGGGAGCCGGACGCCCGGTGCCATCACTGCGTCCATTGTCTGGAGGATACGGCGCGGCATACGCTGGCCGAATGCACGGCGTGGGACGAGCCGCGCCGTGCCCTCATGACTGAGGTCGGAGGAGACCTGTCGCTGCCGAATGTCGTTCGATCGATGGTTGGCAGCACAGAGTCCTGGGACGCGGTGGTGTCCTTCTGCGAAACCGTCATGTCGCAGAAGGAAGCTGCGGAAAGAGAAAGGGAGATGACCAGCTCTCGCCCATCCCGCAGCAGACGCACTGGGCGTCGGCAGAGAGCGGACAACGCCCTCTTCCAGCCCCCATAAATGGGTTCAGGGGCGGCGGATTCGGGGACATCCGTCGCCCCCCATCACATTGGACCCGAGACGGTGGCGCGTAGTGTTTCACGCGCGCCTCTCAGACGTAGTGGGGGGAGTCTGACACCTCACTCCCCCTCTTAGGGACGAGGCCCGCACAGGTCAAGCGGGCCACACTAGTCCGGGGCAGCGGAAGTCGCACTTGTTCCCGCTGCCCCCTGACGCAAGTGTGAGAAGGAACACCGGTGTGGTTTTAGTCAGTAGAGTCTGACAGACCCCCCCGTCCTCCTCAAGGACGGGGGACATCCATGAGGATTTCCACATCGACAACAAAAAAAAAAAAAAAAAAAAAAGGTTAGGTTAGGTTAGGTTAGGTTAGGTTGGGGGTACCCCCACAGTGTTGACTTCCACGTAGTGACCCCTGGGCAACGTCGCGCCTGACCACCGTAACGGAGTGGCAGGCCGGCGGCTAACGAACACTGTGAATCGGAGCATCTCCACTGTCTTTTGCTGCGATACTATTGCTGAGTGACCATGTCACAACCCTCGAGGGACGCCTCCGGGCGCTTTCTCCCCAAAGGCCCTTCTCAGGGCCAACCCAAAGGCCCTTCTCAGGGCCAATCGAAAGGCCCTTCTCAGGGCCAACCCATGTCTCGCGATGCTTCGGCATCGGAGACAAGTCGCGCGCCATCCGTGGCGAGCACTGTTAGAGGGAGCGACGTCGTGACGGATTTCTCCGACACCGAGTCGATTATGAGTGGGTCGAACTGCGGTTCAACCCACCAATCGAGGAAGAGGGCTTTCCTCAGACGCGGCCCCGGGGGCTCTCCGGACGCAGCGGAGAAGCCCGCGAAGCGGGCTGTCATACAAGCCGACTTGGAGGAGAGGATCGCCTCCAAAGAGCAGCGGGCGCGAACCACCAGAGCCAAGGCTGGCTACGGCGCCTCCAGTGTCCTCTACGCGGATCACTCCGTAGAGGAAATGGAGCGCATGGCTTTGGAGGACCAAGAGGAGATCTTAGAGGTGGCCTCCAAGTCTTCCAACTTGAAGGGCACCTTCCAGAAGGCCCTGAAATGCCGGGCAGCGAGCCTGCTCGGCATTGTCAAGGAGTTGGCGGAGCGCACAACTTCGGACGAGACTCGGCAACTGCAGGCGAAAGTCGATCGCCTGCAGAAAGAGGTGTCCGCGTTACACACGCGCGTTGCCGAGCTGGTTACTCGGCCTGAGGTGTCGTCCGACGCAGGTCCAGCGACGATGCCCTCACCCTCCAACCTTGAGGATATCATCCGCAAGGTTGTCATGGAGGAGAGGGCCTTCACCAGGGCCTGTTTGGCCGGCATTGAGGACCGGCTTCTGCCGGAAAAGCGGCTCCGTCCTCCGCTTGCAGCGGATAAGCCGCTTCCCGAAAGGGTGTCCAGCGCACCAGGACCCTCAACGGCCCCAGTCCAGCAGGAGCAGCCCCAGGTGCTCAAGACCACCAAGGGCAAGGGCAAGGGCAAGAAGACCGCTTCTGCCCCGACTGCCCAGCCGGAACCAGAGAGGGAAGACCAAGACCCTCTCCTACCCTCCACCACCCCTTCCAACCAGCCTTGGATTAAGGTAGTGGGGAAGAAGGGGAAGAAGAAGACGGCCCCTAAGCCCCCTGCAGCCAAGCCTGCGGCTGCAGCTATTGTGGATAAGAGGAGGAAGCTCCCTCCTATCCCAAAAACGGCAGCTGTGGTGGTCACGCTGACCCCAGAGGCAGCGGAGCGAGGGGAGACGTACGAGTCCGTTTTACGGCGGGCCCGTACAAATGTCGATCCGGCGCAACTCGGGGCCGGCAGAGTTACCTGCCGGAAGACCCAAACGGGGGCTCGTCTTTTCGAGTTCTCGGGGGCTCAGGGTGGCACCAAGGCGGACCTCTTTGCGGCAAAGCTCAAGGACGCCGTCGCGGACACGGCTAAGGTCGCGAGGCCCGTCAAGTGTGTGGCTCTTGAGGTGACTGACCTCGACGACTCAGTTACCCAAGAGGAGGTGGTGGCCGTGGTTGCGGCGGCGGGGGGCTGCGACGTCGCAGCTGTCAAGGGCCGCGCCATTAGACAGGGCCGTCGGGGTATGGGCACCATGCGCCTAGAGTGCCCTATCGTGGTGGCCAAGGCAGTTCTGGCCAAGGGTCGCCTCCCGGTCGGATTTAGCTCGGGTGGGGTCCGGGTGCTGGAGGATGAGCCGATGCGCTGTTACAAGTGCTTCGGCATCGGCCACACCCGGCCTCTCTGTCCGTCCACTGCCGAGCGCGAGGAACTGTGCTTCCGCTGCGGAAAGGAGGGGCACAGGTCAGCCACCTGCGAGGCTACAGCCCCGCACTGTGCAGTCTGTGCTGCCAGTGGTCGTCCAGCTGACCACGCCATGACGAGCAAGAAGTGCTGTCCACCGAAGATGAAGGGGAAAGTGCAGGCGCCTTCGCGTCCTGCTGCTGCCACCGCCACTGGAACCCCAGTTTCAGTGCCGGCCACCGAGGGAAGTGCCATGAACACGGACTGATGGCTGGGCTTCGAAGAAGAATTCTTCAGGCCAACACCAACCACTGCAGAGCGGCCCAGGACTTACTGGTCCAAACCGTTGCGGAGTGGTTGGTGGACGTGGCGGTTGTAGCCGAGCCGTATTCTGTCCCTGGCAGCTGGCTAGGAGACGACAACGGTTCGGTTGCATTGGTGTCGCGGTCTTCCACGGACTCCCCTTCCCTCTCGCTCTTGGAGAGGGGAACGGGATACGTGGCCGCCGCGTGGGGGGACATAGCCCTTATAGGGGTGTATTTCTCCCCAAACCGCCCCATCACGGCCTTCGAGAACTTCCTCGAGGTCCTTGCCAGGGTGGCAGGTAGGGTGGCGCAGCGCAGGGTGTTGGTCGTGGGCGACTTTAACGCCAAGTCTGTATTATGGGGCAACCCGACCACCGACGCCCGAGGACGCGAGGTGGAGACCTGGTCCGTGGCGTCCGGTCTGTCCCTCCTCAACAGTGGCAGTGTTCACACCTGCGTGCGGCGGGAGGGGGGCTCCATTGTGGACCTCGCCTTTGCCTCCCCGTCTTTGGCTGCCTGTGTAGTGGACTGGCGGGTGGAGCTGGTGGAGACGCTGTCAGACCACCGATACGTGCGGTTCGACGTCGCCGGCCCGGACTCCCGGGGGGCTCGCGCGGGTCGGTCTCACTTCCCGCGATGGGCGCTCTCCCGCCTAGACCGGGAGGCCGCCACGGAGGCGGTGTTCGTCCAGGACTGGTTGTCGCCTCCTGTCGACGTCCAGGACGTGGACGCCACTGCAGCCCAGTTGAGGGACTCCCTGACCGAGGTGTGCAACTCGAGCATGCCTCGGTCTCACCGTCCGCCTCCTCGACGCGCCGTCTACTGGTGGTCGGAGGAGTTGGTGGGACTGCGGGCTGCCTGTGTGGTGGCCCGGCGCGCCTACACTAGGAGCAGACGGCGGCGCCATCGCGACCGCGACAACGAGGACCGCCTCTATGTAGCCTACACGGAGTCCAAAGCGACCCTGACGGCGCGAATGGGCGCAGCCCAGGACCGCGCGAGGGCGGAAATGGCGGAGGGTCTAGATGCTGACCCTTTCGGGAGGCCGTACAAGGCGGCACGTAACAAACTGCGCCCGTACGGTCCCCCAGTTGCCGAGACCCTCGAGCCGACGTTGCTGGATGGGGTGGTCCAGTCACTGTTTCCGCGCAGGGACAACTTCACTCCACCAGTGATGAGCGACCCGCGCGGTGCGGCTCCATCGGCCGATGAGGCGGTCCCTCCAGTCACGGAGGACGAGATGGAGAAGGCGGTCTTCTGCCTCCGGGGCAAAAACACCGCCCCAGGTCCGGACGGCGTCCCCGCAAAGGTGGTGGCCATCGCCACCTCCCAGATGGGAGACAGGTTTCGGGACCTCTTTAGTGCGTGTGTTGCGTGTGAGAGGTTCCCGAAGCCATGGAAGGAGGGTCGGTTGTGCCTTCTTCGGAAGGAAGGGCGGCCGGTGGACTCCCCATCGGCATACCGGCCCATCGTCTTACTGGATGAGGTCGGTAAAACGTTCGAGAGGATCCTCGCCGCCCGTGTCAACAGGCACTTGTGCACAATCGGCCCGGACCTGGCGGACGCTCAGTTCGGTTTTCGAGCTGAGCGTTCGACAGTGGACGCCCTGTCCCGGCTCAAGGGCCAGGTGAGGGAGGCGATGGACGCGGGGGATGGACTGTTGGCCGTGTCGTTCGACATATCCAACGCCTTCAACTCCGTTCCCCACTCCACCATCCTAGAGGCGCTCCGCTACCACGGAGTGCCTCCGTATTTGCGGGGGCTGTTGGCGGACTATTTGTCGGATCGCACAGTCCTCCTTGAAGACAAGTCGGGCCAGCTCCGACGATACGGCGTCGAGTCCGGTGTCCCACAGGGTTCTGTCCTGGGACCGCTCCTCTGGAACATCGGATTCGACTGGCTCCTGCGGGGACACCTCCCCCGTGGCACGTCTGTCATCTGCTATGCAGACGACACCCTTCTGACTGCCCGGGGGAGAAACTATTTAGAGGCGGCCAGCTTGGCCTCGGCGGGCGGTTCGCAGGTGGTGGACCGCATCTCCCGCCTAGGGCTGACGGTGGCGCTGCACAAGACCGAGGCCGTTTTCTTCCACGGGCCGCGGCAGCGTCAACCGCCCGATGCCCATATCCATGTAGAGGGTGTCCGCATTGAGGTGCAGGCCCAGATGAAATATCTGGGCCTAGTGCTCGACAGCAAGTGGCGCTTTCAAGCACACTTCAGCGGGCTGTCGACGCGCTTGCTGAAGACTGCGGGCGCCCTCTCGTGGCTCCTCCCGAACATCGGGAGGCCCGGCGACCAATGCCGGCGTCTATACGCCGGCATACTAAAGAGTATGGCCCTATACGGGGCCCCAATCTGGGCGGACTCACTGGGCGGACGGGAGAACGCCGCTGCCCTCCGCAGGCCACAAAGGGCCATTGCACAGCGGGTGGCGAGGGCGTACCGCACAGTGAGTTTCGCGGCATCGTGCGCTCTGGCGGGAACCCCACCTTGGGAGCTCGAGGCTTGGGTGCTCGCCAGAGTGTACGACTGGACGGCGGGTCAGAGGGCGCTCAACCGGCGCCCGGACCCTCAAGAAAAGGAGGAAGTGCGTGAGGAGGTTCGCGAGGCAATAACTCGGCACTGGGCCGAGGACCTAGCCTCAGCAACATTCGGTCGCCGGACACTGGACGCCATCGGGCCCGTCCTGAACGATTGGCTCGACCGGCGACATGGTTGCCTCTCCCTGCGTCTGGTGCAGGTGCTGTCCGGGCACGGCTGCTTCGGATCGTACCTGCATCGGATAGGGCGGGAGGAGACCCCACAGTGTCACCACTGCGAGGCCGCAGTGGATACCGCAGAGCACACCCTTGAGGTGTGCCCTTCGTGGGACGAACCCCGCCGCGCCATGGTGGCAGTGGTTGGGAACGACCTCTCACTCCCCAGTGTGATTTCAGCCATGCTGGGAAGTGAGGAGGCATGGGCAGAAGTAGCCTCCTTCTGTGAGGACGTCATGTCACAGAAGGAGGCGGCGGAGCGCACGCGGGAAGACGACCCTTTCGCGGCGCCGCTCCGTAGACGAAGAAGGGGTGGAAGACGGCGAGCACAACGCCCGTCCTCAACCGCCCCGGGGGGTGATCAGCGGGCGACAGGCGCGGGGGCGCCACCGCCTGCACCACATGATCCACCCCCTGTGCTCCGGCCATAATAAAAGCCCCTCCCTTTTGGGGGGGGACGTGTAGGGCCTGCCGTAAGGCGGGCATTCGCCGGAGGGGGACTGGATGACATAGACTCCCAGGCCCCCTCCACACAGGCGAGGTCGGAGCGCCGCTGGGTATTTTTAGTGGGTATACCGGGAACGACTTTACCGGGGAGTCCCACATACCCCTCTCCCGTCCCCCGACGAGAGAGGGGATGCGTAATAGCATTTTTTCCCAGCGACAAAAAAAAAAAAAAAAAAAAAAAAAGGTTAGGTTAGGTTAGGTTAGGTTAGGTTAGGTTAGGTTAGGTTAGGTTAGGTTAGGTTAGGTTAGGTTAGGTTAGGTTAGGTTAGGTTAGGTTAGGTTAGGTTAGGTTTTCTCGGCGGCGTGCGCTCTGGCCGGCACCCCTCCTTGGGAGTTGGAGGCCTGGGTGCTCGCCAGAGTGTACGAGTGGACCGCGCAACGGAAGGCGCTCGGGGAGCGCCCCGTCGCCGAGGAGCGGGAGGCGGTGCGGCGAGAGGCGAAGGAGGCCATCGTCCTCCACTGGACGGAGGACCTCGCTGCGGCCGCCTTTGGCCGCCGGACGTTGGACGCGATCGGTCCGGTCCTGCAGGGCTGGCTCGAGCGGTCCCACGGTTTCCTCTCGTTCCGTCTGGTGCAGGTGTTGTCCGGCCATGGCTGTTTCGGATCGCACCTGCACCGGATCGGGAGGGAGGAGACCCCGGGGTGCCACGACTGTGGCGCGGCGGAGGACACGGCCCAGCACACCCTCGAAGTGTGCCCGGCTTGGTCCGAACAACGCCGCGGTGTGACCGCGGTAGTCGGACAGGACCTCTCGCTTCCCGGCGTCGTCAACGCGATGCTGGAGAGCGAGGAGGCCTGGGCAGCGGTTGCCTCGTTTTGCGAGGATGTCATCTCGCAAAAGGAGGAGGCGGAGCGCGCGCGGGAGGACGACCCTCTCGCTGCGCCGCTCCGCAGACGAAGAAGGGGTCGGAGAAGGCGCCGTCCTCTCCCTCTTCATGGTGGCGATGGGCGGGCAATGGGCGCGGGGGTGCCCTTGCCTGCATTGCACCCATCACCACCTTCGTCGGTCACTCCCGGGCCCGGCCCCCTCCCCACTCAGGGGAGGGCGTAAGGGGTCCCGGCATGGAGGGCAATCGTCGGCGGAGGACTGGACGTTAAGGCTGTGCCGGTTTCCCAGTCCCCCGCCTCTTGGACGAAGCGGGAGTGCCGCTGGGTTATTTTAGTGGGTATACCGGGTCAGACCGGGGAGTCCCACATAGCCCCCCCATCCCCCGATGGGAGGGTATGCGTAATGCATTTTTTCCCAGCGCAAAAAAAAAAAAAAAAAAAAAAAAAAAAAAAAAAAAAAAAAAAAAAAAAAAAAAAAAAAAAAAGGTTAGGTTAGGTTAGGTTAGGTTAGGTTAGGTTAGGTTAGGTTAGGTTAGGTTAGGTTAGGTTAGGTTAGGTTAGGTTAGGTTAGGTTAGGTTAGGTTAGGTTAGGTTAGGTTAGGTTAGGTTAGGTTAGGTTAGGTTAGGTTAGGTTAGGTTAGGTTAGGTTAGGTTAGGTTAGGTTAGGTTTTTTTTTTTTTTTTTTTTTTTTTTTTTTTTTTTTTTTATGCTTTTCCCCTTTCATAAAAAGGGCTCTTATTATTCTAGTTACTCATTCATTCCAGTTCTCGCGTTTATTCCTCTCGCACTTTCAAGCTTCATACTTTATCTTTCTTTTACACACACTTTCATTCTTTGCCGGGTGGGACTCCCGCTATTCTAACTACTGTTTAGTTTTATTTATCTTTTAAGGGTTTTAGACAGACAAAAGTTCTTTAATTTTACATTTTAACCTAGACATTTTTGGGTTTAACATTTTACCTTATTTATATTTCTTACTCACTATACAATTGCTTTTATAATACTTTTCTAATTTGTGGACATTACTTAAGTTTTATTTCTATTTTAATACATGTGTTTTCTTATTTTACTACATTTCTATTTTCTAAGTTAGGTGTCTAGTATGTTTTCTTACAATACTATTTTATACATCTATTTGTTTACTTATTTACTTACAATATGTAGTTTATCTTAAGCTTAACTTCTTATTTTTCTAATACATTGTTTTACATTCTACTTAATTAAACATATTTACCGGTTTTTTTGTTACCCTTAGGTTTGGACCTTCTTATTTTGGACTGCTCTAAGAGCTTGTGTGATTTCTTCGCCTTATTAAAAAATTTATTTTCTATTTTGGTTGCGGCAATAATGTATATATATCCTTATGTTATACATAATTATTGGCTTTTCTTTATCAAGTGTTTGTTTTAATCGTTTTTATGGTATGTTTAGTGTGCGTGTTTAGTGTTTTGTATGTGTTTATGATATATATGTATATTTTTACAATATACTTTATATATTCGTGTTTTTTGTTATTTTCTGTGTGTGTTCTTGTGTGTGTTCTCGTGTGCGTCATGTATGTTCTTGTGTGTGTTGGTGTGTGTTTTGCGCGTGTTACGTGTATCTCGGTGAGCAGTCTAGGCGTACGCCGTCGTCGTCCGGGCCAGGTAGTCCCATTTCCTTCGGACCGGGCATTCCATGCTGAATGCATTATGGTCCGTCCTCTGCTGCTTTGAGTGTGAGCAGTTGCAGCACTGCGGTTCACTTCCCGCAATGAACTCCACGCACTTTTCACGTAGATGCGGTCCTCCACAGTGACTGCATCTGTCCACACTCTCAGTGCAAAATTTGCGACCATGACCAAAGGCTAGGCATTTCGTGCACTGTATGAGCGGAGACTGGTCCTCCACCCTGACTCTTTGCAGATCCAGGTAAAGAGCCCCAGCCTCCGTCATCCTCTGCCATACCTTGGGTCTGACCTGGACGACCACGTGCGCTGTTTTGGGGTTTCTAGTTCTTTTCTTGTATTTGATGACCATTTCTTTTTCTTCTGCATCTAAATCCCCAAAGATGCCTTGGTTTTGGGAGTAGAGCGCCCTCACCATCTCGTCGTCGTCGCTGTCCAAAAAGACGTCCTTGAGGACGACGAGTGGGTTTTTATTTTTCATTGGCGCTGCTATTAACCCGTTACCCCGGCTCTCTATCCTATCCTTAACTCTTTTCAGCTCCGCCTCTGTATCACAACCCAGGATGATCGTCTGGTTCTTTGCCTTACGGACTTTGCTGATCTTTAAGCCAGTTCCCCTGGCGTCGACCGCCTCCTTCACCCTGGCGAGCACCTCGTCAGCAGTTTCCAGGCTGCCTTCGAGGGTGACCGCCACGGAATGAAGTGCCGGCCGACGCCCTGGTTTGGCTGCCGTAACGTCTGCGTAAGTTTTGAAGTCGCATGCCTCGCCTCTAAAAGCCTCCCGCATCCTCTCCGAGCCGGCGGCGACCTCACCGGCAACATCACCGATTTTGTCCTCGAGAGCAACTGTGGCGCGACCTACGACCTTCACCCCTTCTATCGTATGGTTTATGCTCTCTTGGACAACGTCGACCTTGAGGCTGACCTCGTCGATCTTATCGATGACCTTGTCGATGATGTCGGCACCGTTCTCGGAGTGGTGCTCGGTCAACTCCTCGAGGCCTTTTTTGACTTTTTGCTCTAGGTCGTGTATACGAGAGTTTATGTTGGTCTCCACTCTCTCGAGCCTCTCAAGTATCTCGTCCGGTTGTTTGGACGGTGTGGGCGTGGTGTTTATCTTGGTGGGCGGAACCGTTTTAGGCTTCGTTTCAAGGGTCTTAATCCTTTTACTGAGCTCAAATAGAATCTTAAGGCTTTTGTCCGACTGAGTCTCCAGGAAAGTCTTGATGTCTCTCCTCATTTGAGGGTAATCTTTGACTCGGGACGGTATGTCCTCAAACGTTTTCATTACTTCCTGGAGGAGACTGTCACTGGATAACGCGGTGTAGGTGTCCGTCTGCCTTCTATATGTCTCCATATTTTCTATTGACCTTCTCTTCCGCTCTGGTCTCCTAATAAATGTCTTTGCGGCGTCCAGCGCTTGCCCAGTTGGGCCTGCGGGGCTGGGAGTGGTGGTGCGAGCGACGGCGCCGGAGGTTCCTGCCATCGACGACAGTGGCGTTTCAGCTGTTTCCGCTGGAACAGCAGTTTTCTTGCCGAACATCAGGGCTATCCCCTTCGGCGCCTCGCGCGTTCCGGAGGGCCCCTGGTGTCCCGGTTGGGTTGGCGACGTGGACGCTTGCGTCTTCTCGGCATTAACTTTTGGTATCGGGGTGCGGAGTCCGAGAACCATTTTTTGCTGCTTGAGCTCTTGTGGTTAGTGTGGTGTATGTGTGGCTCGTGTGTATAGGGCACGGCAAAATGATCGGGGAAAGTTGTCAAGATCGGTATAAATTTTAATAATAGAAAAAGTTAAAATAAAATAAAATAATTTCAACCAAGGCGGTTTGTCGGTGGTCTTCCCTGTATAGAGGGGTGAGTATTACTCGTAGTGGTCCGTTTTATCCCTGTAAATGGGGGGTCAAGTCGAGCAGTACCAATCCGCAGTCCAAAATAATAAACCTATCGAAATTTATACAAAAATAAACTAAAAATAAAAAACAGTGTTTTGTCTAAAGGGGTGGGGGGGGGTCCAAACTAGGGGGAGAGGGTACCTCGTATGCGGCTTTAGCCGTGGTGTCTTCGACACCACAAAGGCTGATTTTGAGGTCGAAAACGCTCTAAGTCCTCTCGTTCCCGAGATATGGGCCGTTTGTTGTTTTAGGGTGGAAACCTAGGGAAAAAGGAAAGGGTGGGGGGGGATGGGTACCTCGTGGGCGACTTTAGCCGTGGTGTCTTCGACACCACAAAGGCTGAATCTGAGGTCTAAACTGCTCTGGGTCCTCTCGTTCCCGAGATATGGGCCGTTTGCTGTTTTGGGGTGGAAACTTAGGGAAAAAGGAAAGGGTGGGGGGGGGATGGGTACCTCGTGGGCGACTTTAGCCGTGGTGTCTTCGACACCACAAAGGCTGAATCTGAGGTCTAAACTGCTCTGGGTCCTCTCGTTCCCGAGATATGGGCCGTTTGCTGTTTTGGGGTGGAAACTTAGGGAAAAAGGAAAGGGTGGGGGGGGATGGGTACCTCGTGGGCGACTTTAGCCGTGGTGTCTTCGACACCACAAAGGCTGAATCTGAGGTCTAAACTGCTCTGGGTCCTCTCGTTCCCGAGATATGGAACGTTTGGTGTTTAGGGGTGGGAAGTTAAGGGAAAAAGGAAATGGTGGGGGGGGATGGATACCTCTGTGGCGGTCTTCACCTCGTGGTGTCGTTCCGACACCACTAAGGCTGAATCCGCGGTCTAAAATTTCCTAGCTAGTCAGGTTTCAGAGATATCCGATTTTAGGATTCCTGACGTACCGTACCGCGCCGTGCTGTGTCGCGTGCCTGTCGAGCAGATCTTCCAGTTGACCTAGCTGGGTCTGCTCTGTTCTGAATTTGGCGTGCGTGGGCTCGTTTATTCGGTCTTGTTGAGCTCTTTCCGGTAGGTCAGGTTCCAGGGTCAGGTTAGGGGAAGGGGTTGGGGGGGGGGGGGGTATTGGTGTAACTTGTTTTTGTGGCTGATGGCCTCTGTCTAGTTCTAATTTGAAAGTTAATAGTTATGTAGGGTGGTTTTTGAAAAGAAGGGGGGGGGGGGGGTAGGGGGTTGCAAAGTTTTTAGAGCGGTGTCTCAAAAAGTCAATAGTATGGCTGAGGGCCACTTGTTACCGGTATGTAAACACTGTTTGTACCAAACAACTTTTTAGTACTAAGGGTGACTTAGCCCTAGGGGGTTGATATTTAGCCCCAAGGTGCGGGATGGTCCGATATGGTTGGGTATCCAACCAGGGGGGGGGGTCAGGGGGGGGGGCTTCGGAAAAAGTGTCAGATTTTGACTAAGTCTTACCGTTTCAGAGTTACAGGCCTTTTTCAGTTTTTGTGCGGTTTGTAAACTCGATCCCCTCTGTTGAAATTTATTTTACTCCGAGTTGTCGGGTCTTAAAAATATTTTTCCAACGGGAACCTGTAGGCGATGGTACTAGGAGCGATTTGCAGTTCCTGAAAATGGCGCGCCTTCTATAGGATGTGTGCGATTACCTTCTAAAAATTTCCTCCGATTACCAAGAACCGCAAATCGCTATTTTTGAGTCTCGCGACTTGGCTTACTTGAGGCACTGTAACTCTGAAACGGGATAACCCCTGAGTCTGGTTCTTAATCCTAAACTTAATTAATAACTTATTCTACGTACTTATCTAAAAGTCTTCCGTCCACTGCTGGTCTTCACCGCTCCAGCGACGTCCGAAGTGTTCCCGGGGGTGCCTGCTCCAGGGGGTGGTGTTGTCTGGGCCGTGTTTTATGTCGGGTTGTAGGGCTGGTGTTTCTCCAACTGCTGGCGCCGGTAAGGTTTCTGCAGCTGGTCCCTCTGAAAAGTTATTCCCCTGGGAAGGTGAAAATATGACCCTGGCGAGCTGGTGGAAAAGTGTCCAGGGTCAACGTCCTACGTATCGCTTCTCGTAAGAGAACCGATTTGTCGTTATTTTCCCGATCCGACGCTCCGCTCCAGGGTTACAACCCCGACAACGTTAGTTGGTAATGGCGTTCCGGGCAGAGGTGTGGGAAAACCTTAACAGGAATTTCTGTTCCTGTCGAACCTCCCTCTGTTCTTCGGATTCTGGAAGCTGGTGAAGTCTGCTGTGGGTCTGTCCGGGTTCTTGTTTTCTTTGTGGCCTGGATGTTATTTGGCGGGTGGTGAAAGTCTAGGGGGTGAAACCACTTTCTGCAAATAGCAGTTCCCGTCAGATCTAGTAAGCGTAAAATTTATTTTCTGCCAGATTTGTCTTTATCCTGGTCTAGACAGCCTTGTCGAATTTTTCGGGAATTTAATTAGTGATTTTTAGCGATTGTAAATAAACAGGAATATTATTGAAAAATTTGTAACTTTAATACCACTTGTCCAAAAAATCTAAAATTTTGAATTTAGGTTATTACCACTATGCACTATTCTTTAAGGTCCAAAAAATTGTAGGTTACCGATCTAGATTTTGAGATATTTAGGTTTTAATTTTGACACTACTTCGGTAAACTTAGAAAAATTATAACTTCCTTAATTGTGATCCGATTCCGACGATCAAGGTGTCCGATGAAAGGGGATGGCTTCCTGCGCCTATCCCCGTCTCCAGAATCCCCCTGCAACTGCTGGTTTCCGACCTCGTGTCCACGTGGATTTTTGTTTTTCCCCTGTAGCTCGGCGAGTTTCCACGGGAAAAATCCCGGACTCAGCCAGAATGTGGAGCTTGTCTAGGTGTTACGAGGGGCAGTCCAAAAACACTAGGTCACCGATCGAAATTGCGCGGCGTTTCACTTTTTAGTTTTTAACTGTCACTTTTTAGGTTAAATTTTCCGTTTTTTAACCGTAACTCCGCGAGTTTTTTACCGATTTTGAAAATTTTAACACTGTCGGCTGTATTTCAATAGCGCGCACTTTTTCACAAAAATTTGGGTATTTTTGTTCACTTTTGCTATTTTTCGCGATTTTTTGAGCGCGGAGCGAGTAAAAAGTGATCCGGTCGCTGCGGGGGGCGCCGTGTGACTCGGTTAGGTTAGGTTAGGTTAGGTTAGGTTAGGTTAGGTTAGGTTAGGTTAGGTTAGGTTAGGTTAGGTTAGGTTAGGTTAGGTTAGGTTAGGTTAGGTTAGGTTAGGTTAGGTTAGGTTAGGTTAGGTTAGGTTAGGTTAGGTTAGGTTAGGTTAGGTTAGGTTAGGTTAGGTTAGGTTAGGTTAGGTTAGGTTAGGTTAGGTTAGGTTAGGTTAGGTTAGGTTAGGTTAGGTTAGGTTAGGTTAGGTTAGGTTAGGTTAGGTTAGGTTAGGTTAGGTTAGGTTAGGTTAGGTTAGGTTAGGTTAGGTTAGGTTAGGTTAGGTTAGGTTAGGTTAGGTTGGGGGTACCCCCACAGTGTTGACTTCCACGTAGTGACCCCTGGGCAACGTCGCGCCTGACCACCGTAACGGAGTGGCAGGCCGGCGGCTAACGAACACTGTGAATCGGAGCATCTCCACTGTCTTTTGCTGCGATACTATTGCTGAGTGACCATGTCACAACCCTCGAGGGACGCCTCCGGGCGCTTTCTCCCCAAAGGCCCTTCTCAGGGCCAACCCAAAGGCCCTTCTCAGGGCCAATCGAAAGGCCCTTCTCAGGGCCAACCCATGTCTCGCGATGCTTCGGCATCGGAGACAAGTCGCGCGCCATCCGTGGCGAGCACTGTTAGAGGGAGCGACGTCGTGACGGATTTCTCCGACACCGAGTCGATTATGAGTGGGTCGAACTGCGGTTCAACCCACCAATCGAGGAAGAGGGCTTTCCTCAGACGCGGCCCCGGGGGCTCTCCGGACGCAGCGGAGAAGCCCGCGAAGCGGGCTGTCATACAAGCCGACTTGGAGGAGAGGATCGCCTCCAAAGAGCAGCGGGCGCGAACCACCAGAGCCAAGGCTGGCTACGGCGCCTCCAGTGTCCTCTACGCGGATCACTCCGTAGAGGAAATGGAGCGCATGGCTTTGGAGGACCAAGAGGAGATCTTAGAGGTGGCCTCCAAGTCTTCCAACTTGAAGGGCACCTTCCAGAAGGCCCTGAAATGCCGGGCAGCGAGCCTGCTCGGCATTGTCAAGGAGTTGGCGGAGCGCACAACTTCGGACGAGACTCGGCAACTGCAGGCGAAAGTCGATCGCCTGCAGAAAGAGGTGTCCGCGTTACACACGCGCGTTGCCGAGCTGGTTACTCGGCCTGAGGTGTCGTCCGACGCAGGTCCAGCGACGATGCCCTCACCCTCCAACCTTGAGGATATCATCCGCAAGGTTGTCATGGAGGAGAGGGCCTTCACCAGGGCCTGTTTGGCCGGCATTGAGGACCGGCTTCTGCCGGAAAAGCGGCTTCGTCCTCCGCTTGCAGCGGATAAGCCGCTTCCCGAAAGGGTGTCCAGCGCACCAGGACCCTCAACGGCCCCAGTCCAGCAGGAGCAGCCCCAGGTGCTCAAGACCACCAAGGGCAAGGGCAAGGGCAAGAAGACCGCTTCTGCCCCGACTGCCCAGCCGGAACCAGAGAGGGAAGACCAAGACCCTCTCCTACCCTCCACCACCCCTTCCAACCAGCCTTGGATTAAGGTAGTGGGGAAGAAGGGGAAGAAGAAGACGGCCCCTAAGCCCCCTGCAGCCAAGCCTGCGGCTGCAGCTATTGTGGATAAGAGGAGGAAGCTCCCTCCTATCCCAAAAACGGCAGCTGTGGTGGTCACGCTGACCCCAGAGGCAGCGGAGCGAGGGGAGACGTACGAGTCCGTTTTACGGCGGGCCCGTACAAATGTCGATCCGGCGCAACTCGGGGCCGGCAGAGTTACCTGCCGGAAGACCCAAACGGGGGCTCGTCTTTTCGAGTTCTCGGGGGCTCAGGGTGGCACCAAGGCGGACCTCTTTGCGGCAAAGCTCAAGGACGCCGTCGCGGACACGGCTAAGGTCGCGAGGCCCGTCAAGTGTGTGGCTCTTGAGGTGACTGACCTCGACGACTCAGTTACCCAAGAGGAGGTGGTGGCCGTGGTTGCGGCGGCGGGGGGCTGCGACGTCGCAGCTGTCAAGGGCCGCGCCATTAGACAGGGCCGTCGGGGTATGGGCACCATGCGCCTAGAGTGCCCTATCGTGGTGGCCAAGGCAGTTCTGGCCAAGGGTCGCCTCCCGGTCGGATTTAGCTCGGGTGGGGTCCGGGTGCTGGAGGATGAGCCGATGCGCTGTTACAAGTGCTTCGGCATCGGCCACACCCGGCCTCTCTGTCCGTCCACTGCCGAGCGCGAGGAACTGTGCTTCCGCTGCGGAAAGGAGGGGCACAGGTCAGCCACCTGCGAGGCTACAGCCCCGCACTGTGCAGTCTGTGCTGCCAGTGGTCGTCCAGCTGACCACGCCATGACGAGCAAGAAGTGCTGTCCACCGAAGATGAAGGGGAAAGTGCAGGCGCCTTCGCGTCCTGCTGCTGCCACCGCCACTGGAACCCCAGTTTCAGTGCCGGCCACCGAGGGAAGTGCCATGAACACGGACTGATGGCTGGGCTTCGAAGGAGAATTCTTCAGGCCAACACCAACCACTGCAGAGCGGCCCAGGACTTACTGGTCCAAACCGTTGCGGAGTGGTTGGTGGACGTGGCGGTTGTAGCCGAGCCGTATTCTGTCCCTGGCAGCTGGCTAGGAGACGACAACGGTTCGGTTGCATTGGTGTCGCGGTCTTCCACGGACTCCCCTTCCCTCTCGCTCTTGGAGAGGGGAACGGGATACGTGGCCGCCGCGTGGGGGGACATAGCCCTTATAGGGGTGTATTTCTCCCCAAACCGCCCCATCACGGCCTTCGAGAACTTCCTCGAGGTCCTTGCCAGGGTGGCAGGTAGGGTGGCGCAGCGCAGGGTGTTGGTCGTGGGCGACTTTAACGCCAAGTCTGTATTATGGGGCAACCCGACCACCGACGCCCGAGGACGCGAGGTGGAGACCTGGTCCGTGGCGTCCGGTCTGTCCCTCCTCAACAGTGGCAGTGTTCACACCTGCGTGCGGCGGGAGGGGGGCTCCATTGTGGACCTCGCCTTTGCCTCCCCGTCTTTGGCTGCCTGTGTAGTGGACTGGCGGGTGGAGCTGGTGGAGACGCTGTCAGACCACCGATACGTGCGGTTCGACGTCGCCGGCCCGGACTCCCGGGGGGCTCGCGCGGGTCGGTCTCACTTCCCGCGATGGGCGCTCTCCCGCCTAGACCGGGAGGCCGCCACGGAGGCGGTGTTCGTCCAGGACTGGTTGTCGCCTCCTGTCGACGTCCAGGACGTGGACGCCACTGCAGCCCAGTTGAGGGACTCCCTGACCGAGGTGTGCAACTCGAGCATGCCTCGGTCTCACCGCCCGCCTCCTCGACGCGCCGTCTACTGGTGGTCGGAGGAGTTGGTGGGACTGCGGGCTGCCTGTGTGGTGGCCCGGCGCGCCTACACTAGGAGCAGACGGCGGCGCCATCGCGACCGCGACAACGAGGACCGCCTCTATGTAGCCTACACGGAGTCCAAAGCGACCCTGACGGCGCGAATGGGCGCAGCCCAGGACCGCGCGAGGGCGGAAATGGCGGAGGGTCTAGATGCTGACCCTTTCGGGAGGCCGTACAAGGCGGCACGTAACAAACTGCGCCCGTACGGTCCCCCAGTTGCCGAGACCCTCGAGCCGACGTTGCTGGATGGGGTGGTCCAGTCACTGTTTCCGCGCAGGGACAACTTCACTCCACCAGTGATGAGCGACCCGCGCGGTGCGGCTCCATCGGCCGATGAGGCGGTCCCTCCAGTCACGGAGGACGAGATGGAGAAGGCGGTCTTCTGCCTCCGGGGCAAAAACACCGCCCCAGGTCCGGACGGCGTCCCCGCAAAGGTGGTGGCCATCGCCACCTCCCAGATGGGAGACAGGTTTCGGGACCTCTTTAGTGCGTGTGTTGCGTGTGAGAGGTTCCCGAAGCCATGGAAGGAGGGTCGGTTGTGCCTTCTTCGGAAGGAAGGGCGGCCGGTGGACTCCCCATCGGCATACCGGCCCATCGTCTTACTGGATGAGGTCGGTAAAACGTTCGAGAGGATCCTCGCCGCCCGTGTCAACAGGCACTTGTGCACAATCGGCCCGGACCTGGCGGACGCTCAGTTCGGTTTTCGAGCTGAGCGTTCGACAGTGGACGCCCTGTCCCGGCTCAAGGGCCAGGTGAGGGAGGCGATGGACGCGGGGGATGGACTGTTGGCCGTGTCGTTCGACATATCCAACGCCTTCAACTCCGTTCCCCACTCCACCATCCTAGAGGCGCTCCGCTACCACGGAGTGCCTCCGTATTTGCGGGGGCTGTTGGCGGACTATTTGTCGGATCGCACAGTCCTCCTTGAAGACAAGTCGGGCCAGCTCCGACGATACGGCGTCGAGTCCGGTGTCCCACAGGGTTCTGTCCTGGGACCGCTCCTCTGGAACATCGGATTCGACTGGCTCCTGCGGGGACACCTCCCCCGTGGCACGTCTGTCATCTGCTATGCAGACGACACCCTTCTGACTGCCCGGGGGAGAAACTATTTAGAGGCGGCCAGCTTGGCCTCGGCGGGCGGTTCGCAGGTGGTGGACCGCATCTCCCGCCTAGGGCTGACGGTGGCGCTGCACAAGACCGAGGCCGTGTTCTTCCACGGGCCGCGGCAGCGTCAACCGCCCGATGCCCATATCCATGTAGAGGGTGTCCGCATTGAGGTGCAGGCCCAGATGAAATATCTGGGCCTAGTGCTCGACAGCAAGTGGCGCTTTCGAGCACACTTCAGCGGGCTGTCGACGCGCTTGCTGAAGACTGCGGGCGCCCTCTCGTGGCTCCTCCCGAACATCGGGAGGCCCGGCGACCAATGCCGGCGTCTATACGCCGGCATACTAAAGAGTATGGCCCTATACGGGGCCCCAATCTGGGCGGACTCACTGGGCGGACGGGAGAACGCCGCTGCCCTCCGCAGGCCACAAAGGGCCATTGCACAGCGGGTGGCGAGGGCGTACCGCACAGTGAGTTTCGCGGCATCGTGCGCTCTGGCGGGAACCCCACCTTGGGAGCTCGAGGCTTGGGTGCTCGCCAGAGTGTACGACTGGACGGCGGGTCAGAGGGCGCTCAACCGGCGCCCGGACCCTCAAGAAAAGGAGGAAGTGCGTGAGGAGGTTCGCGAGGCAATAACTCGGCACTGGGCCGAGGACCTAGCCTCAGCAACATTCGGTCGCCGGACACTGGACGCCATCGGGCCCGTCCTGAACGATTGGCTCGACCGGCGACATGGTTGCCTCTCCCTGCGTCTGGTGCAGGTGCTGTCCGGGCACGGCTGCTTCGGATCGTACCTGCATCGGATAGGGCGGGAGGAGACCCCACAGTGTCACCACTGCGAGGCCGCAGTGGATACCGCAGAGCACACCCTTGAGGTGTGCCCTTCGTGGGACGAACCCCGCCGCGCCATGGTGGCAGTGGTTGGGAACGACCTCTCACTCCCCAGTGTGATTTCAGCCATGCTGGGAAGTGAGGAGGCATGGGCAGAAGTAGCCTCCTTCTGTGAGGACGTCATGTCACAGAAGGAGGCGGCGGAGCGCACGCGGGAAGACGACCCTCTCGCGGCGCCGCTCCGTAGACGAAGAAGGGGTGGAAGACGGCGAGCACAACGCCCGTCCTCAACCGCCCCGGGGGGTGATCAGCGGGCGACAGGCGCGGGGGCGCCACCGCCTGCACCACATGATCCACCCCCTGTGCTCCGGCCATAATAAAAGCCCCTCCCTTTTGGGGGGGGACGTGTAGGGCCTGCCGTAAGGCGGGCATTCGCCGGAGGGGGACTGGACGACATAGACTCCCAGGCCCCCTCCACTCAGGCGAGGTCGGAGCGCCGCTGGGTATTTTTAGTGGGTATACCGGGAACGACTTTACCGGGGAGTCCCACATACCCCTCTCCCGTCCCCCGACGAGAGAGGGGATGCGTAATAGCATTTTTTCCCAGCGACAAAAAAAAAAAAAAAAAAAAAAAAAAAAAAAAAAAAAAAAAAAAAAGGTTAGGTTAGGTTAGGTTTTTTTTTTTTTTTTTTTTTTTTTTTTTTTTTTTTTTTGTTTTGGCAGGAGGGGGAAATCCCCACGGACACCTCGACTGCCTCACAAGTAATGAGACAGTCGAGGTAGTGTCGGACTCGAACCGACTAAAACCACCCTCCTGCTCTGCTCGTGTCCCCCTGACATGGTCAGAGACCTTTTTCAGCGCTTTTCGCTGTACTGCTGTCTTTTTTATTTAAAAATTTAAGGAATAAAAGAATTTTACTTATATGTTTTATTGAGTTAGAGTTAATTGATTTATATAATTATTAATAATTTATTTTGTTATTCAGTGCTTGTTTTAAATATCTATTCTAGCTAGGAACTTACATATTTAAAGAAGCATGGAGCATTAACTTGGTATTTTAATTTTCTTGATTTCTTTTTATTACAGTGTTTGCAATATTTTCGCAGTATTCTAAAAGCGTTTTTCTATTTTTATTATTTGACAGTATGTCTTTTATCG
Organism: Ochropleura plecta; assembly: GCA_905475445.1. Classification (NCBI taxonomy): domain Eukaryota; kingdom Metazoa; phylum Arthropoda; class Insecta; order Lepidoptera; family Noctuidae; genus Ochropleura; species Ochropleura plecta. Next base: position 5,163 of record FR997744.1, on the reverse strand, counting down.
ATAGTTTAGTTATTGCCGTCCCTATTTTTCTTTCCGCATCATACCTTGCTTTACCAAATACTGGGCATTCCGTCAGAATGTGTGCGATCGACTCCACTTTGTCAGGTTCGCAGATGCACGATGGGCTCTCCTTACACTTGAAACGGTGCAGGTATTCAGAGAACCCACCGTGCCCTGTAAGGATTTGTGTCAAAACACCGACTGGTTTTATCCTGAGCACAATCCTGTGGGCGTCGATCGCATCTGGGAAAAACATTTTGGTGACGGAGGCGGTTTCCCCGGCCTGATACCTTCGGTTCCATTCGTCGAGCGACCCCATACGGATTTGTCGCTTGACGAATGAAACCGGGCAGCGGTCATAGTCCGGCCTCTTCTTGGATCGGAGTGCAGCTTCCTTTGCGAGGTGGTCTGCGCGCTCGTTACCTTCTACTTCGGCGTGTGCTTTTACCCAAAACAAAGACACAGCTTTGTTCTGGGATAAAGCCGCGCCCACGTTCGCTCTCGCCTCCACGGCCAACGCATGGAGGGAACCCTGGTTTATAACTGTCTGCAGTGCGGCCCTCGAGTCACTGTAGATTCCGAAGGCTCCCTCCCCACGCTTGAGGATTTCGCGCGTGGCTACACATATGGCCAGGAGTTCCGCCTGGTACACCGTGCAGTACGACGGCAAGCTAAGCTTGACGGACTTGATCTCGGCAGCTTCGTCCCAAAGTGACAGTGCTGCTCCAACCTTACCGTCAATCTTGCTGCCGTCGGTGAATACCCTAAGAGTTTGGGTGTTGTAGGTGTCCACAAGTGACTGGTTTTCCAGGCACACGAACTCCATGGCCGTATGTTTCGCCGGGTGCGGAGTCTCTGCAAACGCCACCACACGCTCCACCTCCCTGCCCGCCAGTGCCGGCTGTGGCACCCCCCTCTTTGCCTCATACAGTGCGGCTGCTTCCTGTATTCGGAGGTCGAGTGGGAGTATCCCAGCCAGCACCAGGGACGCGTTTAGCGATACGGTGCGGTAGGATTTGCAGAGCTTCTGCGCGAAACCTCGCTGGACCGTGTTTAGGCTTTTCTGCACTCCGATTTTTCTAGCTGCCGGCGCCCATGCGCTCGCCGCGTACAAGATTATTGGCTCCACTGCTGCCGTGTAGATGGTGTGGATGATCTCCGGATGAAGGCCCCAGCTCACTTTTGCCGCTCGTGCCAGCTGTTTGTAAATGTTCACAGCTTTTCTGCAAACGTTAGCGACGTGGGAGTTGAAAGTGAGCTGGTGGTCGACGGTGAGCCCCAGAATTTTCAGTTCCTTAGACATGCCAATGTCTACCCCGCCCATGCTCAAGAGCGGGACATCGTACTTCAGCTTCTTGGTTACCACCATTGCACATGTTTTTTGCGGTGCAAACTTCAGCTTGTTTCGGATGCCCCACTCCCGAACATACTCGAGGGCGGCATTGGCCTGTCTCTGAACTTCCAACGCTGTGTCACCGTCGAAGATCATCACAACATCATCGGCGAAAGCCTGGCAGTGGACGCCACTCGTCACCAACCCCTTCAGTAGGGGATCCAGAATCAGGTTCCACAGGATCGGACCGCCAATGGAACCCTGCACACACCCCTTGTTGGTGTCTCTTCGACACTCGGCCCCTGCGTACCTTACGCGGACACTCCTACCAGTCAAATAACTGTCTAGCAACCTTCTTAGGTTTACCGGGCACTTTTCCTCAGCCAGTCTGGTCCTGATAGCCGGCCACCATGCGCTATCGAAGGCTCCCTCTATATCCAATGATACAACAGTGATCAGCTTCTTTTCACTTAGCTTCCCTTTGATGTGTTGTATCATTGTGTAGAGGGAGTCCTCGGTGCTCTTTTGGGGCATGAATCCAAACTGACGAGTACTAAACCGGGGGATAAGGTGCCACTTCAGCCTTGCTACGAGCATCTTCTCGAGCGTTTTGCCTAGGACTGGTAGGAGGCCGATCGGCCTGTACGATTTAGGGGTGGTGTAGGAGTCTTTGCCGGGCTTTCGGAGGACTACCACCGTGGCCACTTTCCAGGCCCCAGGGAAGTGTCCATGCTCCAAGCACTTGTTGGCCAGTGCAAGGAACGTCCCTGGGTCCCGGGAAATAGCCTGGGCACAGATATCGGCCGTGAGACCGTCCGCCCCGGGTGCCTTTTTCGGGTTGAAACTTTCCACCGCGGTTTTCAGCTCCAGAAGTGTAAACGGCGGGTCATGGTTTTCATCATGCGCCCACTCGTTTACACGACTGGCCGCTTCTCGTGTCCGACGGTGGTCTACGGTTTCACCCTCTTCAAGGTCCTCGGGGTAGAAGGTCTCGGCCAGCAGCTCGGCCGATTGTTGTGCGCTCAGTGGCACTCCATCCTTCACCAACGGCAAGTCCTCGTGTCTTTTGGCGGTCCGTCCTATGACCCTATAAATTCCTTCCCACATTCCCTCCTTGTCCTGTTTGCCACAGAACCCCTTCCATCCCTCTGTCTGTGCCTTTTTGGCAAGAGACTCATATTTTGCTTTTGCGTGCAGGTACTCATTGATGACTTTTTGTCTGCGGACAGGTGCAGCACATCGGATGCGGCGTCTCCGGGTGTTCACCTCCGACATCATATCACCGAGCTCTTTGGACCACCACGGTATAGTAACGGTTTCCTCATTTTTTAATTTAGAAAAAGTTTCTTCACAAGATTGTAATATATTAGTTATAAATTTATTCACATTTAACTCTAGCTCTATTTTAGTATTTATTTTTCTAATTTCTGATTCGTTTAAGTTGGCATCAGCTTCTAATTGGGCCAATTTCTCACGAAATTGGCTCCAATTCGCCTTTTTTGTATTGTACAGTCTTGTGGTCCTGTTTATTTTAATTCCCTTTGATTTTTGTAAATTAATTTTGAATACTATACCGTTGTGGTCCGAGCTCGTGATACCTTCCTCGACCCGCCAGTCCTCCACCAAGTCCAGCAGCTCTGTCGAGCAGAATGTGACATCAACGAAGCTGCTGTACAAGGTGTTACCTCTGACGGTGTCGAAGGTCGGGGTGTTGCCGACGTTGAGTACCTGCATACGCATTTCTTCCAGGGTTCCCGACATGTCCTCACCCTTGCTGTCAGTCACCAGGCTACCCCACCAGGTGCTCTTGGCGTTGGCGTCACCGCCCATGAGTATCCTAGTGGGGTTTATTTCCTCGCGAATCTGCAGGAGTTGCTCCAGGTATGGCTGTATGGGGCGGTCTGGTTCAAAATAGAAGGAGACTACTGCGATTTCCCAGGCGCTGGTACGGATCCTCACCACCACGATGTTGTTGGTGGTGAGTTTCGGACACTGTATCACATCAAGGTCGTGATCAAAGACGGCTATTGCCGCCTTCACAGTTCCATCTCCTTGTTCAGCGCACTGGTAGACTCTCGCTCCCCGGTAGTCTCGCATCCTTTTAACCCCACCCACATACGGCTCCTGGAGCAGTGCGAACGCAACCCTCCGCTCACTAGCCACAATCATGAGTTCTTGGGTTGCTAAGTTCTTTCTCTGCAGATTCGCTTGGATCACCTGGTAACTCTTTTGAGCACTCGGGTGTGTTCGGGAATCCCTGGGAGAGTCCCTGCTGGCTGTTTCCGCTGGCTGGCCCTTAGCAATACGCCACCGACAGCCGCGCCAATGCGTCCCACTTTACGCGAATTGGGCACGCGCTGTCGAAGGCGTTGTGCTCGGTCCCGCCCAGCTTTGCCAAGGCACAGTTCCTGCACTTGGGAGGTTCAGCAGCTATCCGTGAGGGGCAGTCGGCTCTCAGATGAGGGTCACCACAGTGTGTGCAGAGGTCAGCGGGTTCCGTGCACAGTTTACGGCCGTGGCCGAAGCGCAAGCAGCGGGTGCACTGGATCAGCGGTGACTGGTCCTGCACCCGCACCCGCTGCAAGTCGATGTGCACTCGACCCGCCGCTGTAAGGCTCTGCCACACTGACGGAGACACCTGCAGGATGATGTGGCTCATGTGGGGGTTCCGTGTCCTGCGACGGTACTTCACCCCCATCCTCACATCGCCTGCAGGTAAGTCCCCGATCAGGTGGGCGTTCTGACGCTTTAACGCGTTGGTGACCTCCTCATCTGAGTGGCAGGAGAGCACATCCTTCATGATGATGAGCGGATCCTTGTTTTTAACCTCTTCGACCACTAGGTTTCCTGCCTTTCTGATCCGCTCAGCTACCCGTGACTGCTCCTCTTTGGTCCTGAAGCCAACAACGACCTTTTGGTCCCTCACCTTTCTCAGCCTGTCCACCCTAGTACCCTCGTTCCTGGCGTCTATTGCCGTCCTCAGCTTCGCAATCACCTCTTCCCCGGTGTCCTTGTCATCGACAGATGACACAACCACCGAGTGAAGAGGCTCTTGGAATTTCTGCTTTGGGACAGCAGCAGCCATTTCCGCGAACGAAGGTCCCTGGCCGGCGATGAAGCGTGGGGCTTGCTGGAGGTGCTCCGACAGAGCCCGTGTATGCAGCTGGCACTCCTCCAGCGCCTGTTTGTGCTGCTGAAGGTTCTCCGTAAGCTGCTTCATGAGCTCTGTCGTCGCATCCGAGGTTGGCCTCAGGTCCCTAGAGGGCTGTTCGGGATTGACTGCCGCTCCGGCTCCTTTCCCTCTTTCGCTCTCTCCCTCTTTTACCAATTGGTAAAGCCTCTCGACCGCTTTAGTAAGGCTATCTTTTATCTCTTTTTTGAGATTCCGAGAGCTGTCTAGTTGTATTTTGGCACTGCAGAGACACGCCTTTGCCTCCGTGGTTCTGTTTATGTACTTAACGGGTGGCACTTCCCGAGGCGAGCTCTGCAGGGCCCTGTCAGACTGCTTCGGGTCGTCCAACTTTGTTTGCCGCGTGGATGTGGCTTTAGGCTTGGGTTTGGAGGGACTGGGCTCGAGTGTCTTCTTGGGAGGTGTGGTTGCGGGTGTTTCTACAGAGGGTGGTGTAGTTTTGCCAGGTTGCCCCGGCTTTAGTCTCTCCGCTTCCCACTCGCCGTTACTACGCCGAACTGAGGGGCCCGCCTGTACTGGGCAAGTTTCCTCCACCACTATGATCTCCTCCACAACCTTCGCCTTCGTTACGGGTGTTCTGATCCCGAACATCGCGCGGCAGGAAAGACAGCACTTAACCAAACTAGATGGTCAGGGGACA